>OV656867.1:50200079-55200079 GCA_927399465.1 Sarcophaga caerulescens | reverse complement strand
GCTTGCATTTAGAAAAAGTTAACAAGTCACACACAGGCACCCAATATACCACATACACTGTGAGTAAAATGAATAGAGTGGGAAGGTTAGGGGTAGGAATAGTGAATAAGAACGTACATTTACGCAGCTGTTAGTAGTGAAGTGTGTATGTGAAGTGATTTAATTATTCATTATGTGGCATGTTTATTTCAATTTTACTTACACAGTTAATAAGTGATAGCACTGAAGTCACGCGCACAACAAAGAAACTTACCTAGAAATAGAAAGAAAGAGGGAAAAAAATTAAATTTATTAAATTAACAATAAAAGTTTTATTTAAAAAAATAATCTTAAGATATAGAAACATGTCTTTAGCGCGTTAAAATAGAAAGAACCGGATCAATAGATTAAAAATATGTATATACGAATTTAATTTCTATTCAATGTCAAAAAAAAGTACTTTTTGGTACTTTTATTGAACTCCATTTCTTTATTAGTTTTTCGGTTTTCCAAAATTTGAATTTTATCATAAAAAGTAATGGATTTCTTTAAACTAAAATAATAAATGTATGTGAAGAAAATTTTAATTTGAAAACCGAAGACGCAAACCAATAAATTTAGGGCAGTCAATTTTAGCATTAACAGAACATAATGTGATGTTAACAAAACAATGTTAACTGTTTACAGCGGCAACAAGTAGATTCCTTTTCTATTACGTGAATTATTGCAGACTATTAACATAAAATTTAATTCTCACTATAACCATTCCAGAATATCCCACTAATATTCCAGATATCCCATTACCATTGTTCGAAAGAGGACATTCTGGACTACTATTTGTATATAGCCGGATAAGAGTACTTTGTCCCATATCTTACCAATTGACCGCCGATCTTCTAGAGACTTGTAATGTTTTAACATGAAAGATAATTTTTTTAAACGATTTTATTTAAGCTCTGAAATTAGGTGGAATATTCCATTAGTAGAAGCATATACGGTCAAAGAAAAAAGTCTACATACACCACTGTCTGTGGACCACTGTATGTAGACTTTTTCTCCGCTAATTTTTATATATTTTTTCCAATAATTTCTGTCATATTTTTTCGCTTTTTCTTCAAACATTCTAAATTGTAAATGTATTCATGGGGCGTATGTAAACTTTTTTCTCTGACTGTAGAAGGAACTCTTGGTTGCAATTTCGACCTGCTAGAATGTACATATTCCCGGACCTGATGTCCTATACGTACATTAAGTTGTACAACTATAAATTACTGCGTCTGTTAAATAGTTAACAGTGATCTGTTAAGTCCAAATTAGGCCCTGTTAAAGACAAATTTTGTCTTCTAAAAATGTGGGTTTGCGTCTTTGGGTTTTAAATTCGAATTTATCTTCATACATATAAAAAATAATAATCTTTTAAAATTCATTAGATTCATTCTGCCAGTGTACGATTTAAAAATCGGTACGAAAACTATTCTCAGGCGGCTTCTGGGTAGTCTGATGTATCCCATAAATATATTCTTATTGTAATTACTTAGCAAAAGCTTAAATTTTATCAAATCAATTCGACTTTGGTTCTATCTCCTCTTTCTCTAAGTATACATCATCCTTCTAAACTTATCATCCCACCGCACAGAAAGTTTTTTGCAATATCAGATGCATATCTACGGAATGATTGCATTATAAACTCATTTGACTTCCCCTGTCTAGCTATTTCTGCTTAGCCACACTCACAAGAGACGAATACTCGATTGGTGGCCTGACTGTCAAATAGTGTTGCCGGGATTCCGTCCTTTGTACGTTCTACGTTTGTCTGCCCAATAGAATAGGCACACTTAAGCCACATGGGGCCTTTCCACTGGACTTAAACAACTAACTTTTTAACACATAAAATTTAAATAATTGCTGTCAATTTAATATACATAATTTTATACGTGAGCGGCGGGACCTACAATTTAACGTCGACTCCGAACGACAGATTATTGAGAAACCTTTTCATGGCAAATTTTATTTACTCTCAGAGTTTTTTACCAGAAATCTGCTGAGAGGAAATCGCCGAAGAAATATTTTTTTTTTTTTCATATTTCGTTTTGATGCCTGACCTGGGATACGAACCCGGGCTTTACGTCTAATAAGCCAACACACTACCTACTAGACTACGGCGACTTCTTTCCGTGTTATTAGAGTCTACAGAATAAAGCACAGGTTAAAAAAAAAGAACAACAAAAAAGACCTTAAACATCGCCTTCAATTTCATTTCGCCTGTATCATAATGTTTTACAGTGTAATCGCTGTTAAATGTTTGCACACATGTTTGCCTGATTATAGCAAATGTGTAAATTATAAATGGATGTGCATATGTATGTATGCGCGTGTATGCGTATATATTCTTGTGTGTGTGTTAAAAGTTTTCAAATTCATTGTATGTATGCGTGTTTAAACATAATTTCTCTCATGTTTCTGTTTTGTTTTGTTTCTGTTACATTTTTGCTTTTTTTTTTTTGTTTATTTTGTTGTTTTGTCGTTTTTTTTTTAGTTTCAACATTAATTACAAAAATTCTCTCATCTCATAACAGTAGAAATGAGAGAGAATTTTGTTGTTGTTGTTTTCATTTTAATTTAAAATATGTATTGATTTACAGACACTATTTAAGGCCAAACCAACATACCATAACCCTTGTTTAAATGGGGAAAAAACCCATGAATGGGTATACAAATGTAAGCATATATGGATGTGTATATGTGTATGAATATACATATGTATATGTATGTGTATATGTATGTGTATTCGTTTAACATTGGCTCATTGCCAATATAAAATTTCAATAATATTTGATGTTTTTATGAATGAATATGAAAGGAAAGAATGCGTTCGTTCGTTATGCTGTCTTTGTTGTCATTCTCTGTTTTTCCCCGTTAAATTTTATTAAACAAAAGAACAAACAAAGGCTAGGTGTGAGAGAGAGAGAGCGAGAAAGAGAGAGAGACAGAGAAAGCAAACAATAATAGCGTTTGTATTTACGATTGATTGCATGACAGGACAAATACGTTTGACTTTGTAAAATAAAAACCAAAAAAATATAAAAAAAATGGAAAAAGGAATTAAGAAAACAAAATAAAAATTTTATTCATAATTGGGGTCACAACCCAAAATAATTTTCTTTCCTTTTTCCAATTTTCTTCTCTAACTATGCTTTTTAGTGAAAAAAAAAAATTTTTTGTAAAACGTTTTATTTATCTCCTGGCCTTTGAAAGTGAAAAATTTTTTATCGTTTTGACAAATTTTTATTTGCAAATTACAGAGTCATTTGTGTTATTAAATATTCCGCATCATTAATTTGCAAAAAAGCAAGATAACCAGCCTAAAAGAATGCTTTAACTTCTTTTTTTATACTCTTATTAGAGAGATAGAAAGAGCGAAAGAGAGAGGGAGAGAGAGCAAGTCCTAAAACATACTTCAGAGATTATTTTTAAAGATAATTTTTTTTTATTACCGCCTTTCTTTGTAATTTCTTCTTTCTGATAAACTTGTGCTTGAAAAAAAAAACGAAAAAAAGTTTAATAGGTCTTCTAATAAATTTGACTAATTTAATGAAAATATGGTGAACAAAAATAAGGAATGAAATCGAAGCTATTTACTTCATTTTTGTTTACCTTTTTGGTCCTTTGCTTTGTCTCTCTTCCACTAGTAATGTTTTCTTAGCTAAGCAGGTAGTTTTTTATCTACTTTAGCAAGTTCTAGAATGATAGTCTTGCCAACTAACGTTTGTCTACGAACAACGTCCTCTGTGGTAATGAATTGAGTTGTTATATTGGATACAGTGGTGAGAGAACTTGAACAGTCAGGCTGCAATCAAGTCCATTGCGAGCGTCAGTTAGACGTCTTCTTCGCTTCTTAAATTCATAATTTCAAATTCGAAAAGAAAATTCAAATTCATCGGTAACTGTGTTGCTGATGAAAGTAACGGAAGGGGTACAGGCCAATGCCCCACTGTTAAGGAGGAGGAGGCTTTACTGTACATATTGATAACGTCCTTCTTCCCTGACAACCAACGCACTATTGTCATTTACGCAAACCGCTGTTCCATTGGATAACATGCCGATAGACTCGGCATTTCACACATGACTTTTGCAGAAGCTGTGGGTCAGTGTTATGAAAAGGGGAAGATTCTTGCCTTCTAATGTCCTGTCGTTTTCGACTGCAACAGCGAGATTTATTTTAAAAACGGGGTGGTTTCTAAACTCTGACCCATGTAACAGGGGCCTAACTCATCAGGAAGGGTCTGCGATCTTGAACAACACCAGTTTTCAAATGTTTTCAATTTTTGGTAAATAGGCCTCCTGTTAAAAAAAATATTGCATTTTCAGAAAAGAAAGCTTTTCAGAGAATAGACAGGAAGACCTTTCAAAAGATTTTTAAAAATTTTACTACTCTCAATAGGCCCCATCTTTAAGGAAAATAAATTTTGTATTTACAATAAAAACAAACGACAAAGCCATCTGGCAGCGTTCAGTTACCTGTTTTCAATAATTTATAGAATTTCTTGTTGTTGTTATTTTTCAGTTTAACTTTCTGCTGCACAATAATCGTTCGATGAATTGATTTTTTTGCCTGTCGTGATGCTGACGGCATTGCCGTTGTTGCTGTTGATGTGGCTGCTGCTGATGATGATTGATTTTCAATTTCTTTGATTTGCTGATAATTCTTCGAAAACGTTTTGATGCCATACTGACAGGGTATTGCAAGATTTTTTAACTTTTTTGGTTGCAACTGATACTGCTCCTGCTGTTGCTGGTGCAGTTGATAGTCCACAGCATCTTCGGGCTGCAGTAATTGTTTGTAGCACAACATGGGGCAGCGGACAAGTAAACAAAAATTTTCACACTGTTTTCCTAAGAGCCTGATTTAAGACTTGATTGTTCAATATTCCGAAAAAGAAAATTCACACAATTTTTCACTGTTTGTTTGGCTAAGAGAACGAAACTATTGAACTGAAATTGTAATGCCAACACATAAGCCATTCAGTGCTCTAAACATTCAGTTAGTTTTGGATTTTTTTTCTATTTTTTTCAAATGGAAAAACATGGAAAACCAAAAAAGAAAAAAACTGTTTAGGAAAAGCTGTGGAAAAACATGTAAATTAGCAAAATTTTAATTACCAAGTCCATTTAATGCAACAACACTTTTCAGGCACTTTCTACACCATCGCCATGCCATGCCACGCCACCTCTTCATTGAATTTGAATTTGTGTTGAATGCAACACAAATTAGATTAGAAATGCAACACACAAAAAAAACAGAAGAAATGAGAAGCATGGCAAAACAAAGTATAAAGAGAAAGAGAGTGGGAGAAAGAGAAAGAAATAACCTCCGAAAATAGTTCGAATATTTGAATGCTAAACAGCGGATTTCAGACAGATGCCCTGGCATTTAATATGGAGATGCGAAACAGAATTTGCGAGTCAGTGGTTTGAATTTCATTATGACTGACTGAATAACAGAGAGTAAAAGGAAACGCCGACAACCCACGGCAGTGTGTATTCAAATTAGTTGAATATCATAAAATTACCATAAAATATAGCAAGAAAATAAAGCAACAAAAAACATATCACTGGTAAAAAAAATTTATAGAAAAGTTTTATAAAAATTTTGGAATAATAACACGGTGCGACAGTGAAAATACACCCGAGTAACTACATAGTCCATGTTATTCAGTTAGTTAAGTAGAACTCAAAAATAGCTTTTTTATATTTCTCGAACCCTCCAAACTTGTTTTATTTGACAAAAACTGTTTTTTTTTTACTTTACGCACAAATTTCCAGATTACTAAAACATTTCTGACCCGATTTCCAAAATTTAAATCTTGTTGGAGAGGGAAGAGATGGACCTTTAATACGATATACATATATCTATTATTCGACTTAAGAACTATGAGATTTGGTGAGGTAAACTTGAAAAATTCGAATTTATTTCATATTTTTTCAAGTTTGTCCATTCATAGTAGCAAACTTTAATAAACAAATATAGGATAAGTGATAATATTCTTAAAGTCTGTTCTCTTGTGAAGAGATTGAGTCATCATGTGATCAAATCGGACAAAAATTACCGTAGTTATTTTTTAAAGAGTCTAACAGTCGAGTGATATTTTTTATATGTATATTTTTTCAAATGAACTTTTAGTTCAAAAATTTTCAGAATTATTGATGCATCTTGATTGTTTATCACAAAATGTGTCAATTTCACGTTTGAGCGACCATCAGAAGTTGGCCAATGTTTGCGCAAAGAGAAATAATAATATTTGCAAAAAACACAAATATTAGCCGACTTCTGGAAGTCGTGCAAACGTGAAATTGACACATTTTGTGATAAACAATCAAGACCCATCAATAATTCTGAAAATTTTTGAACTAAAAGTTCATTTGATGAGATGACATATATGTATAAAAAATATAACACGACTGTTATACTATTTAAATAATAACTACTGTAATTATTGTCCAATTTGATCACATGATAACTCAAACTCTTCACAAGAGAACAGACTTTAAGAATATTATCACTTATCCCATATTTGTTTATTAAAGTTTGCTACTATGAATGGACAAACTTGAAAAAATATGAAATAAATTCGAATTTTTCAAGTTTACCTCACCAAATCTCATAGTTCTTAAGTCGAATAATAGATATATGTATATCGTATTAAAGGTCCATCTCTTCCCTCTCCAACAAGATTTAAATTTTGGAAATCGGGTCAGAAATGTTTTAGTAATCCGGAAATTTGTGCGTAAAGTCTAAAAAAACAGTTTTTGTCAAATAAAACAAGTTTGGAGGGTTCGAGAAATATAAAAAAAATATTTTTGAGATCTACTTAACAAAACCCACAACCTACACTATGTCATTAGCCGGGTGTATTTAATTTTTTTTATTTTGTCGCATAGTGTAATTAAATTTTAAAAATAGAGAAAAAATATAAAGTTGTGATAATTTTATATCACTTGCAGTTTTACTTCCATAATTCGTTTTCTAGTAAGCAATTGGCTTCAAATCAAAGAACAAATTAAATTTTTAACAAAAAACAATAAATTGAACATGTGATATTTATATCACAGTGATAAATTCACAAAAATAATTCGTTTTATAACAAGCAATTGAATTCAAATTATATAAACAAATTCTATTTTTAACAAAAAGGCAACAAAATTAACATGTGATGTTTTTAATCACAGTGATAATTTTACAAAAATATTCATATTACCTTTATAATTCATTGTTTTAATAAACAATGAGCTTCAAATCAAAGGACAAATAAAATGATTAACAAAAAAAAAAAAAAATGTACATGTGATATTTTTTATCACAGCGAAAATTTTTCAGAAATGTTCATATTAATTTAAAAATTGCAAGATATTTTATTTTGATACAGCAAAGGTCCAAAAATCAGGAAAAAGAAAATATATAGGTATGTATGTACATGTGATATTTTTTATCACAATGATAATTTGGCAAAAACTCGCCATATTCATGAACGAAATAGAATACAATAAATAAAAAATATTAAATCTATGATAAACACTAAAGTTTAGTTTGTGATATTTTTTATCACAACTTTAGTTTCTAAAAAATTGTTATGAACTCTTATGAAAAAGTTTATTATTCACATAAATAATACAATTTTAAAAAACAGTATTAAAAAATTTTAAAATTATAAACTTAACATGTGTTAGTTTTTTATCACAGTGATAATTTGTAAACAATATACAATAATAAGTAATATCCAAGAAAATAATTAATACTGAAGAAAACAAAGGATCTGTGAAGAACACTAAAAATAATGTTGTGATAATTTTACATCACAATGATAATATATTTTATGTTGGTGATAATCTTAAAAATAATTTTGATATTTCTCAAAATAATTTTTAACCACAGTAATAAATTTTTTATTGCAGTAAAAATTTTCTATCACTGCGATAATTTACGAAACATGCTGAGTTTATGAAATAACACACACACGTTGTCCCTTCTACTTAAAAATAATTTGTCTGGTAAAAAGGCATCTTAAGGTATCTCACATGGTCAAAGGTTTCTGCTAATCTTTTCAAATTGTTGCCATGATAGGAATCTAAAGAGCAAATTAAGGTTCCATTTATCATTACAAATTACTTCAGTTGGACATATTCTCTCATCTGCCATCTCTATGGGCCATCTCCACAGCAGTGCCTTTTATTTCAAAGTCCATTAATTTTAAACAAATTAAAACGTCACAAGAATTATGTGAGTTTCCCCTACCCCCTGTTTTATTTTGTAAGTCATTCGTTTACGAAATTTTCCAAAATGGCTGTGATGAACAACAACTCATAGGAATAATTTTTAAAAAGGGAATTTAAATAAGAAAATAAACTATTTCAAATAGAATTGATAGTAATCCCTCAATAATACCCAGTAATATATGGAAACTCGAAGAGTTTTGCTGCTTTTCTATTATTACAGACGAATCTCATTAAAGTGAACTCCAAGCCCTAGCCAGCAGATTTAAATTAATTATGATCAACTATTATGTAATAACTTCAAACTGTACTGTCACTGTGTAACTGGAATTTTGGCTCCATATATCCTGGCACGGATCAAAATCAAATGTTCAAAACATTTAGAAATGACAGGCGTTTTCTTGATTAGGATGTGCGTCATATAGACTCCAAAGGTTTTCGGTAAACCCGCGAATAGTTTACAACCTTATGAATAGCAAATGTAGAGAACCTTCAAATCAGCCTCTGCAATTACGACCTATAGTCCTCTTATGGTCAGCATTCGATCTATTAAGGAAGTGCTGGGCGATACTATTATCGAACGGAGAAACAGTATACTAACTATCTGAGGAAATAATTAAAGGTTGTCAGAACATCAGGAAATGTCCACTGTGTGTACATTCAATAAAAAAAAAAAAAAAAAAAATCAGTGAACTTCTCCTCCTTCTTCTTTTCTTCCTTTTCCTATTTCCTTTCTTTCCATAATTGAAGAGCCACAATGGACCAGACACTCTTCCTTACCTTACCTAACCTAAAACTAAGGAAGTAAAGTATTAGAAGTAAAAGACAAGATAGAGGTGGAGAAGAATCACAAAGGCCCTCAGCAAGCAATTAATCCTTGAAATGAAACACACCATGTCAGCAGAAACTCTAACAGGCCCAAATCCATTGAAAAATTTCCGACTCAGAACCTTGAGTCTACGCCTATGCATGCTAGAGCACAAACACTGAATGTGCCTAACGTTTTCAGGCTCCCCCACAATTCTGCAAACCATGTTCTAGTTCCTATCCAAAGCTCAGTGGCTAGTTTAAAAATCTATGAAGGATTCAAATAAATTTCTTACCCAGATTCCAATCCCCTCTATAACGCTCGAATTGGCCTGAAAATTCTGTAATCTTTCTATTCTCAGGAAATCTGTGTCTGATAACTCGATCGTTCCGACTGCTGCACCAGAGTAACGCATTTCGCCATGTCCTGTCAACTCAATTGCAATTTCATTACCTCGAACATCCTAATGTCCTACCCAGTACCTGTCGAAGAGTTTTATATGGGCCTCTCTACAGACTAAATCTGCTGCTGGGCTGTTATAATGCCCACGATATTCACATAAATAGTTACCCTATGGCAAGGCGCAATTCGTTCTTAGATTATTTCCTTTGCCTGGGTGATCGTTAACACCTTAGCCTGGAAGACACTACATTTATTAGGCGGCCTTTAGGTTAGCTTCGCAGCATTCCCAAAGTAGGTACCCATACCAGGATAAAGATGTCACCATATAATCTACTGGCAATGTCCCTACAAAATTTTTGTTTTTGTATTGATCATAGCGGCATGGAATCTTCCTCATTGAATCCTATTGTTCCGTAGAAAGTGGTCTAGGGGGACTGAAGCATCTTAATTGTTTGTCTTCTGCTCTCCATCATGAGTGGCAATATGCGTCTTGTCGTGATGCAAAACCTTAAGTGCAAAATGCTTAGAGGCGGGCTGACGTTAGTGATTCAGTCACTGACAGCAGGATCGTACAGTTGTCAAAAGAGTGTAGAGTGTAGTTGAGCACAAAACTATGAACTAACCCCCTGCGTCCCTCATTATAAAATAAGATACTCCTTTGGCTCAGTGAGCGTTTTTGTCCCGTACTCTATATCCACCCGAATCTGTACTTATTGTAAGCGACTGATTGTGTCCCTTAAATCCTGGCAGCAGGCCTAAAATCCAAATGCCCATATTTATTATTATGAGTGACAAAACAAAATCATGGCCTCCGGAGACCACACTAATACAGCGTCAGTATCAGACTGTAGTCAGTTATATGCTACCGAAACCCTGGTTTAAGGAATGGTGGCACCAGAGCCGACTGAAATCAAAGGTACCACGAAGATTCAAAAACTCCAAAGGGGATCCAATCCCAACAAATCCCATGATTCTAGGGTGCTGGCAAAGTAGTATTGGCAAAAATTTTAGTTGGGATAACCAAAACGAATTTGGTTGCAACAATCAAAAAATTTTAGATATTGGAACTCATCTGTAATACAGACTGAGATGCTATACAGTATTCACTTTGCATAGACTCTACTGTACGACAGTGCTTGTGTAACTCTTCAATATTTAAAGTGTTTATTTTGGCCGAAAACAATATTCTTATCATCTATCTAAAGCTTTCAGCTTTAAACAGTTGTAAGAAAGAAGAAGTAGAGAGTTACCGCCTTAAGGCAAATGCGTGACAATAATTTCAAATTAAGTCAAGATGTGTTGATGATGTCGTAGCTGTAAATGTGGGTTGAGGTGTCCGAGTGTAATACAGCGTGGGCCACTAGAGTAAAAGGAGTTGAAATAGTGGCCAACAACCAACCAACCAACTATACAATGTTACTATTAGGGGGAGGGGGAGTTAACATAGTGAATAGACAAGACACAACCAGGCAGGGACCAGTAATCTGTAATAAAATATTTATAATGATGAGAATGACAGCAACGATGACGATGACGATGACTTCGACGACGACGACACTGATGATGATGACGAAGTAGAAGAAGACCATGAACATCAAGGAGTGAACATAAAGAGTGTAAAGTGTATGAAAAAGAAAAAGCGAATCTTTCTTTGCTTTCATTTTCTTTTATTATTTTCCTATTTTTTTCGAAGAGAAAAACTCTTGGCTTGCGTTGGCTTAAAGACGTTTAACAAAAGCAATCCAATTGAAGGGAAAAATTGTTGCCAAAAGGCTAATCCCAACTGTAAGATGACAAGAGTCTGCTGATGACATACAACACAATAAATTCTTGTCAGCCATCGTCATCATTGTGTTGCTGAATTCAAATATAGGAAAATGAAAATAAAATGAAAAAAAAAAAATAAAAATACCTGAAGCCGCTTCATGAATTTCTATTTTATTCAAATGATTTTCTTGTCTTTTTCTATTACTTTTTTCCCTTTTTTTCTTCGTCTATTTTATGTAAATGACAGACAGGTTTATCGATAGATTGGCTAAGAAAATTTACCAAAAAGCCTGAGAAAAATATTTCAAAGCAAAAAGAAAAAATTCACTTAACGCAGCAATAAATAAATTGAAAATTCTTTAACAACTTCAAACAATTCAAATTCAAATTGTCGTTTACAAAACTGCAAAACGGGGAGGGGAGATAAGGGATATAAAAAAAGTACTTTTCTTTTCACTTCTTTTCACTAAACATTATAGACTTTCAAAGACTTTTAAAGCCAGTAAAGAAATTTTACTTTTGTTTGCTATTTTTTTAGCACATGGGCTGTGCGCGAAAATTGTTTGCCAAAAGACTGTAAAACAGTAAAAGGTACCAAATTGGTATTTTAATTAGTGGACTTTGACTAGGCCTTTAAGCTTGTAAAAGAGTATTCCGTGTTTTCCTTTATTTTTAATGGAAGTACATATGCCAAACAGTTTTTGAAAAATTAAAAGAAATTTTAAAAAATTCAAACGTTTATAATAAAAAGTACCAAGCGGGGACTTTTTTCTTAAAAAATTCCTTAGAACTTAAAGTGTCTTTTAATTTATAGAGAAATTACCACTGGATTAGAAAAATCGTATCAAAGGAAAGCTAAGACTGTAACTAACTGTAGCAAAGCTTCTGGACAAATTCTTTTTCTGGAAAAATAATTAGAACAAAAAGTACCAAATGCGTACTTTTTTCTTAAATCCTTAAAATTTTAAATGTGCTTCAATTTCAAAAGGAATTAGCACTGTGTAAGGCAAATAAAGTTCCAACTGCAGATAAAGTCATAGAGTCTGTTTTTCTTGACAAATGCTTGTTACAAAAAGTACCATATGAGTACTTTAATTCAAAGAGTTTGAAGAGTCTTTAATATTTTAATAAAAAAAAATATACCCATTTTCACTTCATTTTTAATGTAATTGTGCCAAACATTTTTAGAAAAATTAAAAGAAATTTAAAAAAGGCAAACGTTTACGACAAAATGTACCAAAGAGGTACCTTTTGTCTTAGAATTAGATAGTCCTTTAATTGAAATAGTAATTAGCATTAGAGTGGGAAAATCATCATCAGGTCTTAAAGTCTATTTTTGTTGACGAATGTTTACGACGAAAAGTACCAAACAAAAGTACTTTTTCATAATGAATTCATTAAGTCTGAAAAGGAGACTTAAAAGTGAAAAGAAGTTCGTAATGTACACTGGCTTGTGATATTCACTTTTAAAAATTCTAAAACAATTCCAACTGCACGGAAAGTTCTAAGGTCTGTTTTTCTTTGCAAACATTTAAGACAAAAAGTACCAGTAAAGTACGTAATTCCCTAGGGGAATTATTTTTATTAATTTACCTGATTTATCATGCGGACGGCTGCAAAAGGAAGGCTGGCACCAGTGCATTGATGCACATAATTTGGTGATAACGCAACTTATCCGGCAAGCTCCCAGATGAGTGCAGTGTCCAAGCTTAGAAGTTTGTAATCACTAATGCAACGCGGGTAATCTTGGTGAATATGTACTTACATACATACATAATTGATCATTACAACCCTTCAGTTAGGATTACGACCTAGCTTCTCACACCACTTATGTTGTATGCTTTAATTTTATACATGAGTGGCGGGACCTACAGTTTAAAGTCGACTCCGAACGACAGTTTTTTGAGAAGCTTTTCATGGCAATTTTATTTACTCTCAGAGTTTTTGCCAGAAATCTGCTGAGAGGAAGTTGCCGAAAAAATATTTTCATATTTTCGTTTTGATGTCAGACCTGGGGTTTGAACTCTAGTCTAATAAGCCAACACACTACCTACTAGACTACAGCGACTTCCGTTTTCAGTCTTGCAGTCATTATGTAAGTTCAAGTGCAAGAAGATACTCAGACAGCCTGGAGAAGTAACGAAATTATAGATGAGCTGATGGAAAGACTTGCGGACATATTCGTCAGTCTTAGACATTCGGCGTCTCTTCCCTGGTATATAGACTACGACCATGTGTCTAGGGTTGCCTTAATGCATTTCGAACCAGGAGAAATTCATTCCCTTTCTCTTTCATTGTCTCTTATTTATTGTTTTTCTTTTCTATTCGGTCTAACTGCGAACCTAATCTCTGAACTTTGCATATTACAAAATAAAGTAATTGTTATCAGCTTTTTGTGGAGAACTTTTGAAACTACCCACGCTTGTATTTATGTGTGTACATGAAGATGAATTTGTGAATAAATAAAAATCATATAAATTTGCCAAATTTTATTCTCTTTTTTCTGTCTTTCTTCTTTTCTTTCTTCTTTTGCACACAAGGCATACACAAAAGACACACTGTAGATATTTTATTACAAAATAAAGACAAGAAAAACAGAAAACAAATATAAAAAAATTGTTTCTTAAGATTTTTCCCAACAACTTTTCAATGAGGATTTTCGAGGTCATCAGCCAGTCCTAAAGGCGCTGCAATGTGTGAAATATTCGAAGTTCAAACAGAGGGAAACAAATCAAGAAAACGGGTTGAAAGTAAAAGTATTCAGGGAAAGCTAAAAGAGTTTAATTTTAGAAACTGAATTTGAAATTGTTAAAGGCAGACAAATAAAAAAATTAAGTCATCTAAATACGTACTCAACATTACCCTGCGATTCCTTTTTTGGAATTTAAACTTCATGTTGAGATATCCCAAGAAACTGATAGTTATCGCTGGTAGGCATACTTCCCAACATTTGAACAAATTATTAGGTTAACGAGAAAGTTTCGTTTTAAATTTTACCAAACATTTAGCATGACGGAGCCGCACTTATCGATAACATTTTGCCATTTTTCAGAAAAAGCCATTGTCTATCAGTGTAGGACTTCTGCTGAGAGAAGCCAGAGAAGAACTGATTCACTTGCGTTTTCAATTTCAAAATTTTAATTTAAACCATTTGAAGTGCTGTATGGTGGATGCAACGACGCTTCCATTTAAGCTCTCTCTCAGTATCATTACAGTATCACAGTGTTCTGATATTATGACAGCACCCAACATCTTTTCAGTTGATGAATTCCAGATTACAGATTCTGTTTGATTGAAGACTAACAGTGAATGCCAAACGCAATCGTTTGACCAGATTGTATCAGTATGAATATAGTGTTTATTTCAAGAAACTGCTGAGGGGTTAAACTGACCAGACGAGACTCTCTACAGAATACAGAACACTATTACAAATATATGAGCTTATAGTTAACAGTACAGTAATGGACACAATAGGGCAGCTTCAGATATGGCCAAATTACCGCATCAAATCTAGCTAAAGATGAATGTATGGAAAGCCTGTTCCAACTAGAAAAAAGTATGCCCACCATGGTGCTCGAAGTCACTATGGGCACTCGTAGAAGACGCAATAGTCTTCACCAAATGGACAACAACTTCTGCAGGAGCTGCAAAGACAAAGTATAGGCGGAAATTGTTCTGCTCCCACAGAAGAATAAAGAACGTATGTTTTTCTACCGAAAATCGACATTATCAGTCTAAATGGCTTCAATTGGTTTCAGGACTAGGAAAATAGAACAATTGTGGTAGCACACTGGATCATATGTGACTTAAGTGTACCTATCACATCCTTTAGGGTTGACAGTCACTTCATATGGCATCTAAACGCTAAGTTTCTTTGCGTAACCAGCTTTCTTCAAATACTTGATAACATTTTGAAAATGAATGCCCAGTTCCTTAGCAATGTGCACACTGCCTATATGACAGTCTTTTTCAATTTTTAACATGATTTCAGCGACTATCTAGTGATTGGTTGAGCTGAGCGTTTCGATAATGAGCCAACCATGGCGCTGTTGTTATTCCAGTCACATTTTCTGTGATAGAAATGAAAACACGACGATAATGTTAAAATTTTTTGTTCATTTTGGAACGAGAGTAGAATTATTAGACGAGAGTCCGTGGTTCGAACCACAGTTCAGATATTTCGAACAAAAGGAAATATAAAGAAAAAAAGATTTCTTCGACAAATTCCCTTCAGCAGTGCTCTGACAAAAACGTTGAGAATAATAAAATTGCCATGAAAAGTTCCTGTAAATTCAATACACAACATGGGTGTTGTGAAAAGCTAGATTGTAATCCTAAAGTGTTGTAATGACCAATTAAGTAAAAAAAAACTTTACACAAAATACTATAATTTTAATAAAATTTTCTAACAAAAATTGAAAACATCTGGATGCCTATCAAGTACTATACGTACGCAATGAGAGTTACCCACAATGAATCTAAACTAGTGTTCCTCAGAGCAACATGATTTGGAAAGTCATGAACAATAAAAAGCAACACCAAATAAGCTGTGATCCCCGCCGCACTTATCTAAGGATTTTAAGATCTTCTCTATCGAGGGGATATTTTGCTAAACGCTTTCAAAACAAACTAATTTTCGCATAAAAATTCAAAATGTTAGTCGATCTGTGACTTCGTTAATAAATACTGCAAACCTACATACATCATTACATTTAATGTGGCGTGAGGCAAATAAAAATAAATTTCCTTTCATTAGCCGTCCTCCTCTATGCTTCTTCCTCTCTTATGGTCATTTGTTTTTAATTGAACATCATCATCATCACCAACATAATCACAATCGTCATCGTCATGATGATTTCATCCTTAAAGTCGAATTTAATTTCCTGTATAAAGACCGGCATGGAATTTGGAACGAATAGAAGGGGGTGGGGGGTTCCAAAGCTTTTATTAAAAATGGATTTCTTTTTTTTTTTGTACGATTGTAAGTAGGTTTATAACTGTGTATGTAGATAGAGAGAGATAGTGAGAGAAAGTATTAAATTTTATAACAAACATTTCCATTTAATTGAGTAACGTTTCAATGTTTACATTGTTGTTGTTGTTGTTTTTATTTTTATAAACGATCGAATGAAAGCAATTTTCGGGTAAATTTGTTGCAAATTGAGTTTTACATTTTTCATACGTCGAGTGAACGTTTTAATGGTAAAAATTGCAACAACAAAAAAATATATACATACATATATGTATACAGGGTAAGCCCTATAGGGGAATGAAATTTAATACTGAAGTTTTCATAAAACTTAATTCCATTAATGAACTGCTGTTCTCTGTGAACAGTAGTGATCAACTTAGACGTCCAGCTGGCTACTAATTCTCTTAAGAATGTTATATCAATGAAATTTGCAGAAAATTTCGGATTTTACAAAAGTTTCCATCATACAATTAGGGAAACTGTATTGCGGACGAATTAGCCAAAGTGAGTACCAAAAAACCTACAGTGATCCCCTGTTCCACAATACGTTTAAAAGTTGAAAGTAAATTTCTGCCCACAGCCAACACTTCCTAGGCAGAACAGAGAACCTGCTCGACCTCTCTATCAAGGTGGAGGAATTTAAATCCAAGAATAACAAAGCAACGAATACTTTTTTTTGCCATGGTCATTCACCATGTGTTGTCTGTTCTTAGGGTGACATACCCATCGGCTAGGCTTACTAAATTAGTCATTACAGCAATTGAGTCAGGATTACATTACATTTTATCCATGACCTACAGTTTAAAGTCTATTTCAAGAGACATACTCTTTTTTGAGAAACTTTTCATGGCAATTTTAGTTACTTTCGGATTTCTTAACAGAAATTTACTGAGACGAAGTCGTCGACGAAATATTTTTTCATATTTCGGTTTGTTGCAGATGTCTGGGATAGGGTGTGAACTAGGGATGCCAATCGGGAAATTCGGGATTGCCGATTCCCGGCATTTTATTAAACTTGCCCGGGATTTTTCGGGATTGTGAATTTATATAGATTTATATAGAAGAATGCAAAAGCCTTATAAAATCAATTAATAGGGTTACTGATTTAGATACTCAACTGTCCAAAGAAATAGATTTATTTACATAAGGAGATGGTAAAGGTGAATATTTACAAGCTGCATATAGCTATCTTGGAACTATTTTACCAACAAGTGTTGATTGCGAGAAGTGTTTTTCAACGGCAGCGTATGTTGACAACAAAATTCGTTCAAGCCTATAAGATCACATATTAGATGCTTTAATCCTTTTAAAATATTATTTAAAGCAATAATATACATATTTTGGAATTCCAATAATTTCCTTAAAACTAATGCATTTCTATATGTATGAATTATTTTTATTTTTGTTAATTTACGCTTTTTTGTTACTTTTTGTTTTGTTTTTTTTTATATTTTATTTTTATAGACATATAATTCTGATATAATTGGAATATAACTGAAATTGTTAATAAAATATGTTTTTTTCATTTTTATTATTAAGAGAAAATCGCAAAATCCCGGGTTTTTGGGATCGGGATTACGAAATCCCGAATCCCGGGATTTTTGAAAGTCAATCCCGTTTGGCATCCCTAGTGTGAACCTCACGCCTAATAAGTCAATACACTACCTACTAGACTACGACAATTACAAGTAACAAAAGACGCGATGAATCTGGACTAGTGGGCATTAACCAGTTAGAAATCGCGCGCAATGGATTGGAGTACAATTTAATGAGCACTGTCGTAGTTATGATGTTGGGAAAAAAGAGGAAAGAGTTGAGCATTGGGTTTAAGAACACCGTCCTTGAATCCTTGATGAATACTTCTTACACGACATGTGTTCACGCTGGCCACCCTACTTTTAAGTCTTAGATATATGAATCAATTGTGAATTAATTAATTACATATGAATTAATTGTGAAACGTTAAGAATATACATGAAAAGAGATCACTACTCGATCCACCCCCCAACCCGAAGATACGTTCTGTGTACGTAAATAAATAATATTTGATTATTTAATGCTAATACATTTGTATTTTATTTACCCCAATTCTCGCCAAATATTCATGTATTGGTTGAATTTAAATTGCACACAACGTTTTAGTTGAAACTGGTGGTAAATTAACCAATCAATCCATTCATGTTAGTGGTAGCTTCTATCAGGTTTGGGTGTGTTTAGTCTTCTTGTTGCTCCTCTTGGTTTCTATGTTTCCATTGAATCTTTGAATTATATTTTGGAATTTTTTTACAATTAGTCCCCTAAAATGTGTAACCCTTTGTCCTTTTACAGTCATTAAATATTACACATCACTACACTGAAAAATATAAAGACTGACGAAATGCACACAAACACACATAGACCTATGGATTTATCAGATACAAACGTATGCACGCACACAGTGACATAAATTCATAAAAACAACAACAAAATGTGAATAAATTTTACTTCATTTGTTTAAGGTTTTTCAGCAATTTTCTGCTCTTTATGAAACATTTCTAGCGTAGGTTGTACTCAATTTTTTGTGTTATTTTTCTTTTATTTTTTTTTTATAATAATAAATACAAAAAAACAAGAGTATTAAAATACAAAGAAGTATTCTTTTATTTTTCTTTTCTTTTGGTATTTATTTCTTTCAAAAAATAAAAAAATAAAACAAAACCACTAAGAAGAAATGTGTACGCGTGTACATCACAGCATATGATTAATATTTATTTGTATAACGGCAACACCAATGACTTGAGCATACTTTTAGGCGTAAGAAAACCAAATCATAAACACACCAATCTATACATATTGGTATTTGAGAATCATCATTGTGTTGCTTTGTTTACATTATGTACTTAGTGTTACAATGGCGAAACGAAACTAATAAAGAGAAAAAATAAGAAAAGAGCTTACACAGAGAGAGAGAGAGAGAGAGAGAAAAAAGAGAGGTGAGAAAGGAAAAGCCTAAAAGAAAGATTTAAATAATATTATGTTACTGTTTAATAAGAATTGTTGTTTTAATAACATTTTAATGTCACCACCATAGACGTCTTTGTTCAACACAAATAACCACAAAAGTTATGCTGAAGAAAATTAAATGAGGCCTATACTATACCCGTAAGTCTTTTTTAAGTAAAATATTGCAATTAAAGAGGACTGATTTAGTTGTATGGATAACTAAATTTGTATTTAATTTTTACAGAAATTTAAATTGATTTCCGTATTAGTAGATCGAGAAGAGGAAATACGCTTTACTTTTGATGGACAATAATACCGGCGTATTAGCATGGCCAGTTTAATTATCGAATATCAGGTACCGCCTCTTGACTGGCTATTTCTTTCAGGTAAATTCCATATACTCTCTTAAAAGAGGGATTATTTTGTGGTATACAGATGGATCAAACACTGACCTTGGAAATATTCCGAAGGTAAACTCACGGGTGTCTGCTAAGCGGTAGTCTATGTCAATTTAACTTGATTAGGAAGTACAAAAGACAGCGGATTACAATGACTATCTGACAGTCAGGCCGGCATTTAAGCACTTGGCTCTTCTGAGGTAAAATTCCTCATTGCCTCAGTTAGGTAGACAGAATAAGGTTACCTTCTGCTGGGCTCCTCTGGTCATATGAAAATGAGCAAGCAAACGAGACGAAAAGAAGAAAGAAGCTTTCACGCAGTTGATGGGACCAAAAAGCTTCTGTGGAATGGTAGCGGATGTTTGGAAAGGGATGCTTAACGAGAAGGAAAATAAAGAGAATCAAAGATACTTCTCAAACTAAATGAGTTTGTTGGCAATCAAAACTTTACATCCCAAGAAGAAACATCAATGTGCAAAATCGTATGGTCACAGCAGTACTAAGGTAGCTTATTACGACAAATAATATTAATAAGAACGTCTTTTGTATTTAAACCTATTAAAATTACATATGCGTTTAAATTGAATCATGAATTATCATGAATAAATTTCTGTTGCAATCAGCCTACAGGTTTTCGTCTTAGCACTAGGGACGTTATAAGTAAAAATAGAGCTTCAGATGACCAAAGAATGAAACGAAATTGCATACGTAGTGCCGTTTCTTCCATTTCTTAGTCACCAGAGCGTTTATTGTGCCACAATGAAATTAATTTCACAATAAAGACACCAAAGTTCTTGCTCCATCCACTGTTAGAAGTCAATTACTTTATCCACAGTTGGTTCTAATATCGTGTTATTAAAAGGTGCTACAAACGACCACTGGCATTGTTGCTGTGTATGTTTTGTTTCTTTATTTTCTTTACTTTCTTTACTTTCTTAAGTTTTTAATTTTTCGAAAGCAGCAGGAAACAACTTATTTTCTTTTGGAATAGTTAGTACGTCTACAAATTAAAAAAAAAGTATTTTAAGCGTCTGTATTGGTTTTTCCCAGACTTTAATGTAGTAAAAGTAAGGCTTTAAAGCTGTGTATAAAAGAGAAAAAATGTATTCTGTATTTTTTAATAACACTTATAAATTAATTATGCTGTTGCGAAGTTTTCTCAGCATTCCCATTTTTGAAAAAAATCGTATAACTTTGAAATAAAAAATACAAATAATTCCCTAATCAATCAATGAAACATTAAAAATTTTATTTGCTCTTTTAATTACAAAACAACTAAAAAGCAATTATAAACGTCCACAGACTTCTAATTTAAATTCACAAAATAAGTAAAAAAAAAAAAAGAATTTTAATTGATACCCTGGGAAATGATAATAAAATTACTAAACAAAGTAGAAAAAAAAGAAAAACAAAACGCCCATCACTGGCTTAAAAATAAAAGAAAAGTATACAACAAATTTTTTTTAAATACTCGCCCTTAAAGCAGAGAGTAATATATTGTCTTTAATATTGTGTAGACACGCTCTTTAAATTTAAATTAAAAGCAAAATAAAAAAAAGAAGAAAAACCAACAAAAGAAAAAGAAAGGAAAATAAAATAAAATTCCATATTTTGCAAACAACATCTAATGACTGTGTTATTATTATTGTTGGAGATATTTTTGCCAAATGTCTCTCTCTCTCTCTCTTTCTGTCTACACCATCCATTCACCTCTCTCTCTCTGTCTCTCTACGGTTTCATACTTTCTCTTGTTTGCCATTAATTTTTAATTGAGGGTATAAAGTATTGAATGTTTTATTTTTGTTTTTACTTTGCTGGTGTATGTTAGTATGAGTAGTTGTTGTTGTTGTTGTTGTTATTGTTCTGTGAACATAACATTATTGAACAACAATCCTAATGACTTTGTGGTTGATTTTGCTGCCATCATTGTGTTGTACATGAACTGATGTCAAACTGTTTTCTCTTATGGGTTTTTATCTACTTTCGTTTTGGTTTTTTCCTGTTTTTCTTTTTGTTTTGTTTTTGTTTTTCTTCGTTTCTTATATCACACTAACCAGCTAAACACAGTGAAGGAGAGTACCAGGGGTATAAACAAAGAGAGTAGTTCCTTCGTGGCAACACATAAAACAGAACACAATGCCTAAACACTTGCTCGCACTCACACAGGCATACTACACGAGTACACTACAAATGCTTGTGCACAATATAATGCCTTGTGAGAATATTTTGTGGGTATTTAGTAGAGACTGGCTGTTTTACTGGTATAACTACCAGTAACATTAGCACACACTATCTTACAAACAATGGCATACACACACATACATAAAAATGCATATGTATATACAAATCTGAAATATTAAAATGGAAACTTTTCCATACATTATGATAGAAATTCTTTTACAAGTTTTGTTTCAATCGCTTTTATTCCACTTGTTTTTTCTAATATAATTCAATCAAGGAAAAGAAAGAAGGCAAGAGCGAGAGGGTCAGATAATGTGCTTTTCATATTGCGTTTATCTTAATTTCGCTTTTTTCTTACTTAACGCTGTTGTTTCTCAATGATTACTTAAAGCATTTATGCTTAGCCAAGGGTCGTGCTGTTTTAAAATATTTTGTGAGAAAAAAAAATTAATTTCAGAAAAAAGACGGGCAAGAAAATCTGCCTTAGAAAAACTCAATCAAACATTTTATTTTTATTTTTCGAAATTCATTAAAGTCAAGTATAATAATAACAATAAAAAATTCTTACTATTACCAATTGCCGGTTTTGTTTGATGGTTTCTGTATTTCTTTTAAGAAAATTTTTATTTCATTTTTACGGCACTCCATAGCGTATGATTAACATTTTCTCTCAAGTATTAAATATTCATCATACGTTTAGATGTTCATTATTTCTATCTTCTAGCTTTGCAATCATTAAATCAGGGGTTACCAAAAATTTTTTGGTTGTGTATTAGCAAAGAAAATAAAGTATAAAGAATGTGCATCTTAACATATTTTGGAATATTTTTCAAAAATATTTCATGACGCGGGGGGAAAGATAGGAGGGAAGTAAACAGAAACGAAGAGCGTAACAATGCGTTGCTCTCATTCTTTGCTCTCATCGCGATGAGATCAAATACTATAAATATATGAAGATGTTGCACTGCCAGTGCCAAATTTGTCGATGGCAGTACGGCTACTGCCACTTATTGTACTCAGAGAATTTATTATACTCAGAGAACGTATTGTTCTCTTCTCTAATTTATTCTCATATGCGTGTATACGTGTGTGCTTGTACATTGCCAAATAAAATAATAAACAAACTGAAAGATGCCTTGTTTTCACAAAATGTATGTGCAAATAGCCTGTGGAAAAGAAATATTACCGTTTGTTTTATTGTAGGGTAAGAATATGTGTTTTATTGTTGTAGAAATGAAACTACACCGAAATAAAAAATCCACATTTTGTGTTGACATTTGAAACTAAAAAACTGAAAAATTGTTTTATAAAAAGTGTGAATTTAAAAATTGTAGTGCATGCTCAAACAAAACGTTTAATAAATATAATATATAATTAAAATCATAAATCATATTTTTAGAAGATATTGATAGGACTGGAAATATATCAGAAAGTACCCATACCCCTGATATAGATGTCGCAGATATATACGATGAAAATAAAGAATATTTTAATGAAGGCACCGATTGTTTTACGTCCAACAATGTGCCAATTGAATTAGAAAAACGAACAGAAATGTTCGTTCATGCAAAAAATTATATAAAAGATTCCGACTTTGGAAGTTTGTGCGCTCCATCTGATTTATTTTTTGAAGTTTGCAAAATTCATATAAGTCTTCGAAAAATTTTTTTTAGAAAATAAATCTATAAAAAACAAAAAAAAACATTTGTAGTTGGCCAAAAAATACAAAAAATGCACAAAAAATACAATTTATTCCTTGGTTTGATGAAAATAACGAATGTTATAAACACAGAATGGAGATGCTTAATTTACTAATTGTTGTTTTACTACGGAAGCATTCCACATGGGAAACATACAAATTCAAATTATCCAGTATGGAAAAAGTTAAAATTTTGAACCTTAAAATGATAAATAAATTTAATAAATACTAAACAAAAAAAGCATTCGTTTTATTACAACTTCATTCTATACAAAAATAGACACATATGGTAAATACATACATACATAATTGAATAGTAATATATAATTCGGTGCGAATCGATATAATTTCATTTCTACAACAATGAAACACATATTCTTACCCTACAATAAAACAAACGGTAATATTTGTTTTCCACAGGCTATTTGCACATACATTTTGTGAAAACAAAAAATCTTTCAGTTTGTTTATTATTTTATTTGGCAATGTATGTATACATACATGCACACACGTATACACGCATATGAGAATAAATTGCTTAGAGAAAAAAACAATACGTTCTCTAAGTATAATAAGTTCTCTGAGTACAATAAGTGTACTGAGTCTTTTTTGTTTTCTTTCTCTCAGTTAACATGAGAGTGAGAACGACAATTTAGCTTTCCCTGTTACCTACCCCCTCATCATAAAGAAGCACAAAATTTTGTCAATTTTAAATACACTGTGTGCAACATCTTTACATATTTATAGTCTTTGGTCAAACAATAAAAACGATCATACATACATAATCGTACATACACATATACATACGTACGATGAGAGCAACACATTGTTACGCTCTTTGTTTGTGTTTATTTTTCTTCTGTCTTCCCTCCCTTATCAAGAAATGATTTTTAAAAGAGATTTTGGTGAGAGCGGGTCTTACTGGTACATCCCGCCATAAGAAATTTTACTTCTACATGATGCGCATTCTTTATATCCATATTCTTTGGTATTAGTGAGTAAGAGAGAAAAAAAAAGATGAGAGTTTACAGTCATAGAAAAATGTTAGTAATATACCCTATTTTCATGAATGAAATGAAAATCAGCATACATAAAGTTATACATCTTTGACTTAATAATTATGTAATATTTTTTAGATATTTGCTGTATACTAATTTTGGTTTATAACTTTCCTCTCCTGCTAATAACCAATCTTTTAATTTTTGCAAAATATTGCTTTACATACATACATAATTGGTCATTACACCCTTCAGTCAGGATTAAAATATTGCTTATGTGATGTTTTTGTAACACAGGCTATTTCACTTGCCTGCCTGTTTGCATGGAAAACACAAACAAAAACACTCAATTTTGTTTGTGTTTCCCTTATAAACAGGCAGGCAAGTGAAATAGGCTGTGTTACAAAAACATCACATTAATGTCTTTTAAAAAGTCGTTCTCTTTCCATATCATCTAAATTATTCACTTGACAATCAAAATATGCTTTAAGAACATATCAGACTTTGAATTTTAAAAAAAGGATTTTTTTAACATAAAATATTTTTTGAGTGTAAACCTAAAAAAAAAATAATATAGCATCCGCTGACATGTGTGGTTGTCGCAGTCTGATCAACGACTAAATAAAAGAGCATGAGCAATGTGTGTGAATTCTCTCTGCACAATTGTGCTATGAAATGGTAATCCCTGCATTAAATCATCTCATTCAGCATACAGTGATGCACATTAGGTAAGCGGACTTCCTATTCATCGTATTCAAATATATTTCGCATACAGTAACGGGCATATAATTATCGGGTTATCCATTTAATGGTTCAAAAATCGCCGTTATAACAAAGCCATCAATATTCAAAAACATTATTTTATCCGGAGTGTCAGTTATTTACAGAAAGATTTGACATTTTGGAATACTAATCGTATGACCAGTAAAGAACACTTAAAAATTATAAAAATCGACTACAAAAGTCGCACTGTGAGCTGATAATGGTCATCATAATCGACCTACAGTGCAACGAATGCAAGGAAAAGGCAAGAATATAGAAAAAATTCTAAAAGACTAGAACCATTACTGATAATGTCAAACCTGTTTATCACCACCATGCATGCACTTCGAAAATATAGCTTTTGTTAGCGAAAGTGTGACCAATATTATCAATTTGTTTGTTGATTCCATGATTGTCTCAGCAATTGGGCCTATTTTACGGCTCATTACGATGTATTTTGCATTTTGATTTGGACCTCCATTCATATGCAATTTAATTTACGCAACAGTTAAAGCGACAACCCTTCAAATGACAGTGATATGACAAATGACAATGATAAACAGACTGCTCATAAGATCAACATAGCGACGGAGTGCTTTAAAGCCGGTTTATCATTTCAAAAGAACTTGTTTAAAGGAATGTAAAAATTTCATTGAATTACACGACAGACAACAATATGCATTCGATTTCTGCAACCAATAAGATATCCCTAGATGGACAGTCTGATTACTCTGAACGAAAGACCGTGGAATGATCAGAAGTCCACGTTGCGACTGTCACATGACAGAGTGATACAATTTTCATATGACTACCGCTACATAATGTCATTCTGAAAAATTAAGGTGCAGTTGACTTAATCCGATATGATATAAGCATTGAATTTTCGGCTGATTTCTTCACACTGTGCAACCTACCTCTCTGAGCACCAATAAACTCAGCGATAATAAAATCTGTTAATGCTGCTTAGGCAGTTTCAGATACGGTCAAGATATCACAGCAAAACTGTACGCTTAACGTAGTTGACGCACTCATTACCGGACATTGCATTCTGGGTATTTATGAGAGGCACAGTACTCTAGACCATTTGAGCAATGACTTCTGCAGAACATTTAGAGACGAGAAAAAAATGAGGAAACTCTGCCTTACCTCATGGGTATATGCCCAGCGTTAGGTCGTAGGAGAACGAAATCCCTGCGTTTCTAATATGCAAAGGATTTAACTAGATACCTCAAGAATGGGCATTTGGAGTCTAAATTTCTTCAACAAAAGCTCCGCATAATTCCAGTGTGAGCAATTTAAGAGTTAAATCAGGTTTAATCCGTTCAAAGTCTGAAGTAATATTTGGTCTTATTTCGTTTTATTGGAGTTGTCTGATCTGGGGTTTGAATCGTGGCCTCACGTCTAATAAACCAACACACTTTCGTACGCTACTACCATGTGTAATTCTTCTACTTATTGTTTATATTTCTTTCAAAGTGCAAATTTAAATCACATTTATCTGAGCAATTTTAGTACGTATTGGACGTTAATATTTAAAGTAAACTATACAAGTGTAAGAAATTCTTTTTCTTCCCATGCTTGTTTAAAAATCCAAACGTTTTTAACTGGACTCTTGAGATTCTGTTTCTTTTTTTTTTTCACTCACTCTCGGTACTAAAGCGTTTAATTAGAATAATAATAATACGATAGTCATTTTGAGAATGTATGTGTGATGCTTTCGTTTTTTTGCACTTCGTAAATTACGATTACAATGTTTATTTATTTTAATTGTTATTCTTGTAATCATAAAAGTGGTCTGCGTAGGTGTGTTATTTGTATTTGTGTTAGTTGAACTGCTATAAATTAAAGCGACACTTTTTAGTGGCATTTTGAATATTTAAGCATTTGGAAATAATTTAAATGTGTGTGGGTGTGCGCGTTAGTTGAAGAGTGTTAGAGTAGAGAGTGTTAAAACTTATGTACGAAAGGACTGCTTACCCATGCAACCATACACCTATACACAGTTGTGTACGTTTATTAAGTAGTAACATAGAGGTAGAGAGAGAGTTGAGTTCAGTTATTGTATAGGAATTTGAATTTTTGAATTTTAAACAAAAATGTTAGGTTATGTGTAGTTTTTCTTCGTTTTTTTTTTCTAATTTTTATGCATATTTATAAGCTATTTTACATATTTATTCAATGTGAATAATAATAATCATAATAATAATAATAACAGAGAGAAAAAAGGCACTTAAAGAAAGTGTATAAAATTAAATTCATTATTAAAGTTTTTATAGATCCTTTAATTAATTGAATGAAATGAACATTTTCAAGAAGAAAAACACCCAAAAGTAAAGCAATTTTCGTTTTTTTTTTTTTTGAATAAAAAGAAAATTATTTTAATTACTTCCACCATAAACATTAAAATTATGGTTGGGTCACGTAGTTTTATGAATTTAATTTTATTTCTCTCTTCTTCTTTTTAAACTAATTTTTGAAATCTGATTCAAGAACAGTCTTATGAAAGCCAATAAAACTTCATGCTTTCGAAAGGAACAACACGAAGCAGTTTAATGATGTGAAAAAATATGCGAAAGCCATTCACCCTTAACGCCACTCCACAAAATATTTTCATAAGTACTGCAGCAATAAGATTGAATTTTTAATAGCGCAGCAGTAAAAATCGTCCTTTTTTTTATTGGTGGCTTAAAGTTGTCTTATCTTCAGCCAGACTTGGTAACAAATAAATAGTTTCTTAGGTAATGTATGCGGATTTTTATATTCTGAAGTATCGTTAGTTGGGTAAAAGTTTACAACTTACGAATATGAATCGTTTAACAAACAAAGAATGTGTAAAAATAGAGAAAAGTGACCGCAATGATGCTGATTCAAGCGTAACCAGTCTTCGAGTATTACGAGGTGATTATGGCTGTCATAATCAATCATATTCTGCAAAGAATTTGCAAAATTATACATAAATTTGCAGAGACTGGCAGTGTTAAGTATGTGGCCAGTCCTGTTCATCACCGCCATGTACGCACTGTCAAAGAACTCATTTCAGTTGGAGAACGTATGACATATGAGATTGAGTCCAAATTTGTCAAATTTATAGCATTCTCAGCAGTTGTGCCTGTCTTACGTTTTATTATGACGTATGTATTTTGAATTTGGATTTTCACCTCCATCCGTATAAAGTCGAATTTATGCAACAATTAATGCCGGCTGATCATTCACAAAGCCATAGATATTCTGATTGAGCTTTCAAAATAGATTTTTCAAAAAAAAATTTTCTTCAGCGCTGAATCTGATTTGTCACTCGGTGGTTACGTCAGTCAACAAGGAAAATTGTTGCTTATGGAGGTCAGTGAATCCAGAAGTGATTGTGAAAAACCATTGAATGCGTATGAAGATGTCATTGTGCAGTATTTTATTGAAAATTCCCTGGAATTTTAAGAGGGCTATGATAACCCATTTGATTGGACGATGATGATTACGATGGTTTTTGGTTAGATTACTGATTAGAATAGATTTAGAACTGGAAATCTAACATTCACTCTTTAATTTAAAACCGAGTATTAAAAATTATTTGCAATTCTTGAAGTTCTAACACTGATTTGGAGGACTCCTAATTGGTGCCAAATCCTTTAAAAAGAAAACTTGTAAACCCCCATTTAAGTGCTGACGGCACTTACTTACCTTTATACATAGGAAATTCACCATCACTATGACTGTGACACAGCATCATGGGCGAACGACAGCGAGAACGTTCTACCACAACCACGTTATGACCCGAAGATAAAATTTTACCACCGCCGCTGCCACCTCCACTTCCACCAGTACCAGCATTACCACCACCACCACCTGTAGCACGCAATGAACCCGTTAAAATGGCTGAGTCGACATTTGTAGCCGCTGATGCTGAATAAGAACGTGGCACATGACTTAAAGTACGACGCCTTAAAGTAGCTGCTGCATGCTGTTGTGACAGTGAACGGTGTTGTGGTGTCAAGTGATGACGTCCATGATGATGTGTGGTTATTTTACCCGACAACGACGACGACACATTCGAAGAGTTATTGTTGCTGTTTGTGTTACTGTTGCTGTTGCTGGAAGATTGACAATGTCGGTGGCCAGCCAGAGAAGCGGAATTAGAAGAAGTGGAGGCCGACGCAGAGGCTGGGGTATTAGAGGAAGTGGCCATGGAAGATGATGTTGTCATACTAGTATTACCACTACCAGTACTGAGTGACATGTGATGCTGTAAGGGTGGGTGATGATGCTGATGCGTATGTTGATGTTGATGGCCAGCATGTTGATGGTGTTGATGATGGTTGTGGTGTAAGTGATGATGGGTGCCCACAGTAGTTGTGATGGCTGTTGCTGCCGCTTGCAACGGGGGATGGGAATGTTGATGAGTTAGTTGGCGTGCCGTAGCCGTATGATTGTGTGTATGGGTATGACTAGCACTGCCTACCGCTGCAATACTATGCTGATGTTGCAATTGACGATGTTGTTGTTGCTGCTGTTGTTGATGCTGATGTTGCTGTTGTAATTGTTGCATTAGTTGATGATGCGTACTTTTTAAAGAAGAGTTTATTACACCGCAACCACCACCACCACCTCCGCCTGTGGAAGTTGTAGTTGAAATCACATTTGCCTGATGTTGTTGCTGTTGCTGATGATTGTTGCCAGTAGAATGTGTGGCATTTACGTTTCCGATATTTCCGGTGTTGCCTGCGGCAACCGATAACACAGCGGGGTTTTTCTCCCATGGTCCGTTATCTGTTGAATAATCCACTTTGATGGACGTTTTTTTTGTTTTTTGTTTTTCTTTCTTTCTGTCCTACTGCTGTTGTGGTTTATAGAGCTAAGCTAATACAGGCAGGCAGATAGACAGACAGACAAACTGACAAGGTATTTAACGCTGACAACACCAGACTCAATAATTAACTGTGCCTGTATGTGGGCTGCTTACGGCAAAAAAATGTTTTTTTTAGTGGTTATTCCATTCGTTTTTTTTTTGTTTTTTTTTTGTTTTTTTTTTGTTTTTTTGTAAAACGAAATTAAATTTTTATTAATATTTGCAAACTTTTCCAATTATTTTAATCAACCAAGAGTGATAAAACAATGAACAAAAAGCATTCCAAAATAAAATTAATGTCACACAGCAAAAGGAAAAAAAGAAAAACAAGAGAAAAGAAAGTGAAAATGAATTTGAAAACGAAAATGAACTTAAATTCGAATTGAAATTTTCTCATCACCAACACCGACAATTTCAATTTTTTTCATCGAACATGAAAGATTTCCGTTTTGCTCTTCAGCATCATTAACTAAATTTTCTTTAGTTTAAGTGTGTACTCGTACAAGTATTTGCTGAAAACCCGGCAAACCATAACGACTCACTTTTCAAATTAAATTCATTTCAACCTGATGGTTTAACATCACACTCGAATAGTACAGAAAAATTCGAATTAAAAGTTTTTTAAAGGAATTCCAAGAAGATCAATTTAACGATGTACAATCGATATTGAATCCCTACTGACTAAAACATGTTCAAAACAAAAATATCAAATCAAACTTTTGGTTGTCTTGGCAATGTGCGGCGACAGCCTTTTAATAGAAAGAGCCGAATACTGGCACCTGAGGTAATATATAGTTCCGACCACATCGTTAGCTACAGGGAACGACAAGGCAAACGACATGCCTCACAATAAGACTGCAGTACAATGGATGGCCATGTAATTTAAGGAAAGAAGCTTTCTCGTAAAATGACCGGATAATACCCAGTTTAATTGTAGCAATCGGAATATCTGCGAACTATGTATCAGCAGTAGCCAAATTAAACCAAAGCCAAAAGCGTGTAAAATATTTCAAGTCCATGAGGCGACTTACAGATATGTTTCAAGTTGAAGTCTGTGCCATCGAAAGATGTGCTGAATTCATTCGAGCCCTTGATTCTTATGCGGTTAAACAGAAGATAGTATAAAATTGCCTGAGCAATGAATCAACTTGGTTGATGAAATAGACCATTCATCTGCTGGGCTCCAGCTCATATAGGAACTCTAGGCAATGAACAAGCAGTCGAGCTTGCGAAGAGTAGATCTTCTACGCCGGCGATCGGTACAGAACCTTTCTGTAGATTAGGAAGAAATGTTTGGAAAGTTATACTAATGGAAAGTAAGATAAAGACAAGTAAAAACTCTTCTCAAACCATTCTCAGCAATGAGAATGCTGACTAAAGTGTTGAAATGATCAATTAAGCATGCTAAAATTTAAAGCCTGATTGCACTTTAAAGAAATGACATGCGGAATAAAACCTTATTAAAACCATAAAGACTTAGCATATCAATCCAAGCTTTCGTGCTCATGTTTTATGAAAACCCTACAGAAAAAAATAAACTGCTAAAAGCAAATGTCTGTTGGGTTATACAAATATGGCACCCAGATTTTGCTGGTTGCTTGGTTGGTATTGGTTTTGAAATTGGGTGTTGCAATTGGAATTGATGTTATCGTTACAAATTTTGTTTGTGGTGGTGTTGCTTGCTTTCCTTCCCTTTCCTTTTTTTTTTTTGTTTCTTAATGTGACCTTCAACCCTGTTCAGAGTTGTTTTTTTATTATTATTACTGTTGTTGTTTTTGGAATTTTAAAAATTATTTTGTTGGCACTATTTCAACTTAAATTTCGTGTATATTTTTGTATGTTTGTGTGTATGCATGCATATATAGAGAGAGTATTTGAAAGTATGTATATGTACATATGTGTGTGTAGATTAGAATATTTGCTTAAGGAAAATTAAATTTTATGAAAATGTATTTCAAGAAAATTCACCCAACTAAAAATAAGTACGCAATCCACAATCCGCAACCACATGCAGGCAGAGTTATCTATGTGTTCTATTCCACAAATTAGCATCGAAATACAAATACAACTGAAAATAGAAGTAGCGGTTGAAAATTAAGGGGAAATGGGGGGATCCTTGTCAAGTAACGTGGGCTCCATATAAAATAAAGTTATTTTAGGCAGCAAGCATTAATGACAAGATAATTTACTTGTTAGTGGCAAAGAGTTATTTTTGAGCTACACTTCCGACACAGTCATTGTGCGGAAATTGTTTTATATACAAAATACTCCGGAACACATTGACTTTTATACACTTTTCTATCCTTAAAGGAACATCAGCTCAGTTTTCTATTAGTTCTGTGGTTTATTCTAGCTTTTTCCAGTTAAACAGGTAATTGGTATACTGTGGTAACTTCTAGAATTATAATGTTGCCAGTCATGTTTACCTAGAAACAACTTAGTCTGTGAAAAAATATTGTGTGCAAGGAACATATAAGGAACTCTTATGGGCCTTAACTCTGTGTAATATATTGTGTGGAAATGCTCGGATTTTAAAGAAAAAGAAGAACCATAAAAATAAAGCCAGTAAATGTGGCGAAGACAGTATAAACACAAACACTAATGAAACACTAAAGAATTTACAAGAATAGGGATAAGCAAAGAACTCATTACAGATACGAAACTATATAGAAATTTGACGAAAGATATAAAAAAAAGTTTAGAATAACAAATCAACATTAGGTTCTAGAAGTTGCCAAATTTCAAATAAATGAAGAGCAAAAGCCAGTGCTCCACTGAATTATGGCAAAAACTGCAATTTATATGTACTGTGAAGTCTTAAAAATATGAAGTTTACGCTTCGATAAGACGATGTTATCAATCCAGTAGAGTAGCTATACCTCTTGCCATATATGGATTGGTATTCGGTAGAAATGTGTCTGGAATAGTCTCTGGCGTTAAAACTACTTATGCCAAGAAGTAAAAACAATTTGTAACGATAGAATAAAGTGGAATATTCCTCTTGAAACTCCAAGTTTCAAAATAAAATAAATAAAGGACAATAAAATATACCATAAAGTCATAAAGATACCATGAGAAAAGCCATGAGATATACAAATGCTGACAGCAGACTAACCAACAAGCGATTTTAAGACATATAATAGTACAGCAGATCGTGACGTTACTGAAAGAAGATGACGCAAAAACTTTATGGACCCTTGCAGAAAAATTTATGGCAGCAAATGAACAAAATATTCTTCATTTATAAACGTGGTTCACTGGATAACACGTTTTAATACATAAATACATAATTGGTCATTACAACCCTTCAGTCAGGATTACGACCTAGCTTCTCACACCACTTATGTTGTACGTGTGTGAATTTAATGAATGAGTGGCGGGATCTACTGTTTAAATTCGATTCCGAAGGACAGATTTGTGAGAAACTTTTGTGGCAATTTTATTTACTCTCAGAGAAGTCGCCGAAGATATATTTTTCGTATTTCGTTTTGTTGCAGATATCTGAACTTGGGTTTGAACCGTCTAATAAGCCAACACACTACCTACTAGACTAACGTTTTAATACCGTTTTCAATGTGCAGCTGAAAAAAGAAATCCCTGGATGCTTATCAAGTACGAGACAGAGAGTTATCCAAAAGGATTTCGGGATACATGATAGGAATACAGTTTATGCATAGGTTGAGGGCAGTAAAATAGATTATATGGCTGCAATACTCCAGAAGTGCTGGACAAATAACAATAATAATTGTACGGTTCAGAGGTTGAAATTTTAATACCGAAGGCAAAAATTGTCCACATAATGAAATGAAAGCATTGCTGCCTGAAGATTGTGGGCAAACTCCAGAAAAAAATGTCTATTTATCGGAGAGCCACTAAAACAATAATTTCGAAACGTTTACAAACAGCAAAAGTCATCTAAAAGGCATAAAATGGAGCGCAATTGTCTGAATGTGAGGTGTCACTTTTCAAACATGTTACAGCGTTGCTAGATAAAAATAATATTACCGCAGTTATGCCAGTAGCAATTTGTAAGCCAAAATTAATTGAGGGTTAGGTAACAAAACCTGACTACGCTATAATTTTAATCATTTTTTTTTTTTTTTTTGTTTTATTTAATGATGATATTTTACGATGCCGATTTAAAATCCAAAAATATTTCTTTATTTTTCATTCTTTAATTATTTACTTCTGTCTTACAATAAATATTTATTGTATTTCTTTTATTTGTTTACTTATTTAATGCAATATTTTTTTAGCTTCATGTTATTTATTCTACGCATTTTCCCTTTAAAATAAATAATTCATTATATTGACAACACTTGTTATTTTCTTTATTCTTTTTCCCTTTATCTGTTTCTTTTTTCTTTAATTTTTTTATTTTAATATTGTTTTCTCAGGCATTAGACAGCTGTTGACATAGAGCGTGAGAGAGTGTGCATATTTATTTATGCAAACAGCAGTTATTTGTGTGCGTGATCGCACTTAAATACAGACAGAAAGAAACACTTTCAAAACCAACACACAAAAAGGAAAACAAAAAATTAAAACCGTTAGAGAATTACTCATACTCCTATGCATACACAAACAACAAAGTTTTGCATTGAAAAGTAATAAAAATAGAAAGAAAAAACACAAAATTAAAACAAAAACAAATAAACAAAGAAGGTTAGCGTAGGTCAAACACACTGTAAGAACTCCTACAGCTTAGTAGTTAAGTTTTCATAACTATTTAATGTTCCTGCATGCAACAATTAATCGTGAATATAGGTACAACGAGCCGATCGATATCATTAAAGTTTTTAAAAGACTTCGGAGCAAACACATGCAATGTATGTCGTGTGGGGTATGACAACGAAAGCAAATCTATTAAGATTCTTTACTGATTCTCCACTCACACACTCATTTACTAACCGATTTTATTTTGTTTTCTCTCCTTTTAATACACTTTTGTTCGTGTAGGGTATAAACACCTAATACAACTTCACAATAAATCTACACATACATACATCTACACTTACATACTCATTCACAAACTGCTGTTGTTTTTTTTTTTTACCTTTTGTGTGTTTTATTATACGCACAAAATTGTATGAATCAATGGAGAAAAAAATACTGTAAAACACAATTCAGAGAGTTACTCATCAACACCACAAGCATTCTAACAAACACATACAAAGAAAACTGGAGAGTTTTGAACTATTTATAGTGAAGAAATGGCAACACATAGCTTTAGAAAACAACACCGTTTCCAAAGGAAATTTTTACTAAAATAAAAATTAAAAGAAGAGAATAAAGAAAATATTTTTTTTAATTCCAAAAGAATGTATGAAAAATATTAATTTTAATAAAGAATAATTTTAATAAAGAAAGATAACTAGTTATTCTTTATGAAATAAGAGACTTACAAATTTTTTGGGATCTGTCACCTTTAAAATGGAAAAGTCAAACAAGTTGGCAAAGCTTTTACTTTTGATTTTATGTGTTTAATAGCTTAAAAAGTGAAAGTATTAGCCTACTAAGCATTCCAAGAGAAGGCGACAAAAAAATGCTTCAATCCGCAACTCATATTATCCATATAGGAACCAAACAGCAGACCTATAAAGTTCGGTTATCATACGAAGTCGCCATAGTCTAGTATATGGTGTGTTAGCTTATTAGACGAGAGCCCGTGGTCCAAACACCAGCTCAGACATCTCGAACAAAAACGAAATATGTAAAAAATATTTCTTGGGTGACTACCCCTCTCAGCAGCCTTCTGCCAAAAACTCTCAATGTAAATGAAATTTGCATGAAAAGTTTTTCAATAATCTGTTCAGAGTCAACTTTAAACTTTAGGTCCCGCCACTAATGGATAAAATTAATACACAAAACATGATTGGTGTGAGAAGTTAGGTAGTAATCCCTACTAAAGGGTTGTAATGACCAATTAAGTACGTAAGTAGGCAAGTATCATATAGGCCCAGCGCACTGAATTTTCCAGTATTATTTTCGAACAATTACAGACAAATGACACTTCCAAACCGTAATGCGCATCAAAGAGTCAGTTTTTTCTGTGCTAATAGATTTTCCTCAATCACTGCTAAGTTATTCGAGCTTCCATATGCGACAGTGTTGCTTGTTGTCGTTACCAACGAATAAATACTGCTCCAGAACCCAATCAGCATATCTATGGCGTTGTGAAGTATCAGCCGGCTTTAAAGCGTAAATGATTGCTGTGAACGCCGTGGAACCGATAAATTCTAATTATCCACTATACTTTATCTAATAGAAGCAATATTTTGGGCAGGGCCTACAATGCGAAAACGTACAGGCCTCATCACATTTGTAACACTACCAGTCTTTTCATATTTCTTTACAATCGATTATGTTGACCATAATCACTCTGTAAAGCTTAAAGAGTGACCACGTTTAAATCACACTTTTTGGATTAAGTTTTAACTGCAAACTGCAAACGATTTATATTCCTAAATAACAAACGTTTCGCTAAGTAAATTATACTTCAGAATAAAAGTTTTTAATAGTTAACAGACCTGACAGGCCACTAAAATAAATAACACTGCTAAATTAATAAACCGATACGATAGTTTGTGTAAACGGTATAAACTTATAAAAAGTAATGATAAACTTAGCTATGCAAAATTTAATTCATTAATTGCAAAAAAATTAATTTTTATTAAAGTTACAAAAAAATAAAAATAATTAATTTAAAAAATATATATATTTTTGTTAGAAAATATGTATATTTGTAAGCGTTTACACTGGAAATGGTGTAATTTATTCAATATAATACTTGTCAATAAATTAAAAAAATTTACATGTGTTTAATAAAAGAAAAATTAAAATAATATAAAACGATTGCCTAGGAAATGGTGCTAAATATTAAAAACATAAAACATTAAAAAATATATAAATTAAAAAAAAATAAATTATTGAGTTACATATTTGCTACACGGAAATGGTGTAGTTTTTATGGAAACATTTTAAAACATCACTTCAAGTTAAAGTTCCTGTCAACAAAAGCGAGTGTAAAAAAGAAAAACAAATGATATTGAGGCATATAAAATCATACGCAAACACACACACACATACTCATACTCATACATACATACGCACACAAAGTTTCTGTAATAGTTTAAAGATGGTCGATGTTTTAAAAACAAAACAAAGGGAGAACAACAAGAGCAACAACAATAACAAAGCAAGTATAAAATATTGGACAAGTTAAATCCCCAAGTAACGAAAGCAACTCCGGAGACAAAAACGAAACAAAAAAAAAAACGAATGAGCAACAACAATAAAAATAATAACGTATAAAGAAAAAATAATAATATTTTAACGGTTGTTAGATTTGTTTGCTTTTTTTTCTGTTGAAATAAATAAATAAAAAACGTTACACAAAGCCGAAGCCTGGTAACGGAAAAAAGGCACTAAAAATTCAAAAATTATGTTTTTTTTTTTTTTGCTCATACTTTATGTGTCAAGTTCACGTTGCGTTTTATTATTTTGAGTTGAAGCACTAACTCACTACTTGAAAAATAAACACAAATATTTATATTTATTTAATATTTTTTTACAATATTTTTCTTTAATTTGATGATTAAATTTTATTTTTTACGATTTTTTTTATTATTTTTTTTTATTTATTTTTATTTCATTTATTTTATTTGTATTCCATTGTTAACGGTATGTACATATATCTATGTATGGATTTAAATTTTTTTGATTTCGTTCCACATTTCTGTGTGTGTTAGTGGTGGTTATGGTTATATTTCGAAATACACACAACAACGCGGCGCGCTACGCAGCGTATACGTAACCACTTATAACCAGCACCGAAATGAAACTGAAATTTGTGCCATTATCCTTAAATGATGTGTCCTGTGAAAATGGTACATACACAGGCTCCAATACAACAACAACAAAACAAAAACAAGCAAACAATGTTTACCATTGTAGTGTTGTTGCTGTTCTCGTTGCTGTTATTGCACTTGTCATCAAAACAAGTACAAGCGAAAGAAAGCGAGAAAGTTTCGCAAAAAAAAAACAAGTAACAGTACCTAACAACACAAGAGATATGTATGGTGAGAGCAAGATTTTGAAAAGAGAAAAAGCTTTTCAAACCAAAAGAAAGCTTTTTGTACGATGATGCTCATATTCAACAACAAAAAGAGCATTTAACGGTTTAGTTGGTGAGTAAAAATTTTGCAAATGTTTGCAACAATTACAACAACAAATTGTATGACATTCAACTGTCACAGTATGTATGTACATGCATACATACATACCTAGGTATGTCAAATTGTTGGTTGTTTGGTTGTTTGGCTTGGGCTAATTTATTTTCTCTGATGGTTTCTTTAGTTGAATTTTTTTCCTTCTTTCTTTCTCTCTTTATCATTTTATGTACGATATTTATATTTCATTGTTATTGTTGTTGTTATTGTTATCCTGTCTTGTATATTTTTTGTTTTTTTAATAGCCTTGAGCTTTAAGACAAGAAAAGATGCAGCAAATTAAAGTCTGAATGAATGAATGAGATTGTCTTGTTATTTGGGTATATTATTTGTATCTCTCTACTCTCTCTCGCTCTGCTTCTCTTCTCTATACATACATACATACATACATACATATATATACACTCTGCTCATACAATCAACTAGCAAAGCAACAATTGAAACCCGCACAAGAAAAAAAAGAACATTAAAGTCCCTTAAAAAAGATTTTAAAAATAAAACACATTCCCTGTGAAAAAAAATGGGGGAAAGCACGCGGTTTTGATTTAATATCTGGAAAGCAATTTAGGTTATGGCAGTAATTACACTGTCTTACATTGTTTTTTCGTTTTTGTTTTTTTTTTTGTTTTTAAACAAAACAGCTGTTAAAGCATTTAAAGAAAAACAATTTTAAGATCAACTTTTTTCTTCGTGCATTACTTAGGGCCATTATTACAACGTGCCGTTGACTAAAGGGAGGATTTTAACAGGCAGATAAATTGTTTTTCATTATTATGAGTACCCAATAAGATAGATGTGATCGTTAAGCTAAAGGGAAGATCATCCTACCTTTAACATTTAAAGGTCACTTTATGTTTGAACTTGCCATATCATATACTATTTTCGATATGGCAACTTCAAATTTAAACAAAATGAGCATGTACAACAAAAAAACGAAGTCCGATGTTGCCACTGCGTTGAAAAAAAAAACTTGTTTAATTGAGCAGTTTTATCGACTTTGATCCGGCACTGCCATATTTTAATTTTATTTTATCTGTAAGTTGTAATAACGAAAATCAGTTAAAGGTAACTTTACAGTTCCCTTTAGCTAAAAGTACCTTTAACTAAACCCAAGTTTAACGGCAAGTTGTAATAATGGCCCTTAAGGGTATTAACGGAAATAAGGATATGAAACAATAATAATGATGATGAAGGGGAATAGAAAATACATGTGCTACAAATAAATTCTAATAAATTTTGTTATAAAATGGACACACCATTAAAAAAAAATATAAACAATATTAAAACAAAACAAATAAAACGTTAATGTTGATTATAATGGTTGGCGTAGGAAAGCACAGACTTACAGACATGTCATAACACAGTGACTAACAAAATTTATTTCAAATATTTATTTCTCAGTTTCTCAAAAACAAAATAAAAATTTTCACCAAAACTTGAGAGGAAATATGTAAGTCTGATTTAGGAAAAATGAGTCCTATAGGGACCACGCTAATATCCTACTATATTCTATGGTAGTTGAGTAGTCAGTGGAATGGAGACCAGCTTTATATTATCATTTAGAAAGCAATGCAATACAAACACATCTCAGCACTGAACATCTTAAGCTAAACTTCACTAAAGCTAAACTTCACTAAACTAAACTTAAACTTCAACGCAATCTGCTATTAATGTAGTACTAGACAACCACCATTACTAGAACTATTCACAGAGGCCGGCAAGTAGGTCTTGAAGATTTTGATAGAGACGATGTTATATGTATGTCTGCTCGCGCACAGTTTGAAAATATGACAGCTAAACATTGAATCAAAATACCTGCCTACCACTTAATATTGGAAACACCTTGTTACCACGATGATAGACTGTGTAGAACTAAAACACTTTCGAATTTTCTGTAATTATAAATGATCTACCAGATATTTTGGTTGACTGTAATGTTCATATGTATGCTGATGATGTGCAGCTTTATATTAGTACTCGTAAGGAGAATATTAATTTTTGTTTACACTCTATTAATCGTGATTTGGAGAAAATTGACAGTTGGGCTTCGGCAAACGGTTTATGCATCAATCCCTCAAAGTCTAAATGTTTTATGCTTTCGAAAACCAATAGGTCATTTGTCATACCTAAATTGAGTACCAAGGGAAAGAAAATTGACTTTGTCAAGTCTGTAACTAATCTGGGTATTGTCTTTAATGACAGATTATCGTGGTCTAGCCATAAAAGTGTCGTCAACTCCTTTTGCCATTCGTATGCAACTTGCTAAAACGTATTTAATTCCTGTGCTTTTATATGGGTGTGAAATCTTCGCAAACTGCGATAGTAATGACAACCGGAAACTCAACTTGTCATACAACAATATAGCAAGATATGTATGTCTTCCTTAAAGGTCGCCGGGACCATATTGCTCATTTAGCGTACCAGATATTTAGTGTGAAATTTGATAATATTTTGAAAATTAAATGCTTCATTCTATTCCATAAAATTATTCACACGAAACAGACGAAATATTTATTAAGCCGATACATGAGTGCCGGGCGTACAGTTTAAAGTCGTCTTCGAACGATAGATATTGGAGAAACATTTTCATGGCATTTTTATTTACTCTCAGAGTTTTTGCTGAGAGGCAGACGCCGAAGTAATATTTGGTAATATTTCGTTTTATTGTAGGTGTCTGATCTGGGATTTAAACCGTGGCCTCACGTCTAATAAGCCAACACACTACCTACTAAACTACCTGGAGAAGGTAGCTCCATGAGAAAACCATAAGCTGAAAGGAAGCTAATATCACACATGTGAGCACAATGGCGGAAAGTTGTTCAACTCTGGTACCAATCATTAAAAATTTAGGCTTACTTCTAGTAGCTTTTACTGTAATTTAATATTGAAAAACACACTCTGTAAGTGTAACTACAAAGCCAGTCAAATCAACACAGAACACTGCCTTGTTGGAAGGTGAAATATTGGACATTTGAAAAGAAAAGCAAGCGTAAATCTAATAGGAAATGAAAAATAAAGAATTGTCTGGAGATAACACAATAACGGCCGGCTGTAATGGAAACTTTAAACCTTTTTTTGCACTCAAAGTGTATTTTCCTTAATTTAAATCTTAGATGAAAATAATTTTACTTTTAAGTAAAGACTTTATATAGAAAACTGTAAACCTAAATTTTGTGTGCGCACTCCTCAATTAATTCTAAAAATAATTGGCACATATAAGGATCATCTTAATTAATAGAGGATTTTTCACCAAACACAGTGAGAGATTAATTTGCAATTTAAATTTGAATTCATTTTCTAATTTAAATTTTTCTCTTATTTCAATACAACTCTGCTAAGATAGTGTGTGTGTGTGCGGCAATTTTTTTACATTACTGTACATTCCGATACTAAACGAAATTAAAACAAAACAATATCTTAGGCATGTACACATACACACACATAAACTGAAGCAATTATAGTAAAGACCCTGTAGGAAATCAAACTAATTTTAAAGTAACTTCAAACTAGTTTTTTAATAAGCACATCTAGTGGATTAAGTGACTTTTTTCCTTGTCGCCGACTCATTATTTTAACATAGGCATGTCATAGGCGGTAGTCAATTGGTCATCTCTGCATGACTTTTAAGTTAACTACAAATTACTTATTTTTCAACCAATTTGTAGTTAAATAAAATATAGTTAATTTAAATATTGGTTCATACTAAATTATTTAAAAACCACTTTTTTTTAATTCAATTTTAACCAGTTTTAATTATATTATATACATATATTTATATTTAGAAATAATTGTTATGATACAAAAAAAAATAATTAAATTAAAAGAAAATTCATGTACATTTCATGACTTAAAATAAAAGTTGTAATGGAAAGAAGTTAAATGAAAAATATAAGTATACATTCGAAAGTTTGTACTGAAAGAAAATTTTGTATAAAGTATTAATATTATTAAGTTTTTTTTCCAACACAAACGTTATGAAAATGCCGTTTTTTAATAACAGCTAAGGCGTTGCGTAATTCTTTATCTGGGTCATCACAGAGAGGCCGAATCGCATCCATCAATGCATCAAAAACTTTTTCATAATCCTTCAAGCGCGTTTGCCATGAGTGCCATCAATATTGGTCTGCAAAAATGCACAAAAATTTGTAAAATGATAAAAGTAGAGAAGAATAAAAACTCACGTAAATTTGCTGATTTTCATCGATTATGATATCATTGAGCGCTTTCAATATCACTTTTGTTAATTTTATTATAAATTTACAATATTTAAGTGGGTTTTTCCCCTTTTTTTTTATTAAAATTGAGCACCACCTAAAATACCGTATATGCTTTGATTGACATTTGATTTACTGACATGCTTCCTTTGTTTTATTATTTTTTTTTATTTTGCTTTTTTTCATTCTTACTTTTGTTTCTATGCAATATGTTTGGTTGATATCTGCATGAGATTTAAACCAATTTGTAGTCATTTGCAAAATAGTTAATTTATAATTTGCGTTTTTATCAACCGACTATTTTATTTACTACAGGGGAAGACCACATATTTACTTAAGCACGCAGCACAAAAATATCCATCATTAACACAAATACAAACAAAACAAAACTAAACAACAGAGAGAGAGAGAGAAAATATATTCTACTACTAACGAGTATTATTTGCACAAACATTTACTCATTTGTATTACGCACACACACACACAAAAATCAAAACAAAAACAAACATATCGTTAGAGAAACAGAAAAAAGGAAAAACAAATACTATGTAAATAAAAGAACACAAACAACAACAAAAATCAAAACAAAACACAACACAAAACAAGTAAGAAATCTAAATGAGAACAAGTTACACATACAACCAAATAAAATAAATAAAAAAAACTGAAGATGCCTATACAGTAACAACAAATAACATTGCTTTACATACGTTTAAACGTAGACAAAAAGGAAGAGCAAGAAGAAACCATAGAAAAAGGGAATAATAAATAAATGTTTTGCTTTACTTCCTTCACAACAACAACACACATTCATACATACAAAAAAAGGGAAAGCAAGTAAAAGTATAAAAGCAACAAAGTACATATATTAAACCCCGAAAAAAACAAAAACATGTCCTTTCCGAGAGACATCGCGTCGCATACATATGCTTCGTTGATTTTCAACAACTGCCAGTAACGGACTAAAACAATTGGGACAGAACCTAATTTTTTAACTGACATTCAAAACAACAACGCTCTGCTCAACAATATTGTCATCGTTTTGAAATGAAACAAATAAAAGAAAAATGCTACAAAAGAACACAACACATATCTTCTATTGAGTAAAATATTGTAACAACAAAAACATAAACAAAATATTTAATTGAGAATAAAAGGCAACAACTTTTACTTGCATATGAACCACTAACACAAACAAACCGATGAAACGAACATACACATACTACCCAAAAACATAAGCTTAAAACAAGTTGAACGAACTTTAACCATACACACGAGTATTAATGGAGGATATTTTTTTTGTTCTTGTTCTCACACTGTGGATGGATGGTAGTAAAAATTCTGTCAAAAGCTTTAAAACAATTTTAGAGAGAATGTTGACAGCGAGAGAGAGAGTGAGTTTGTAATAAAATGAGAGTAAGTTTCACAATATGAGATTTTACATATGTATGTGTGATAAGAAAAGTTTTTTTTTTAAACAAAAAGCTATTTCAACTTCATATTTACAAGGCATGGTAATATGTAAGCACAGTCGAGGTAAGTTAAATAGAAATGAAATCATTCGTTTTGTTTATTTTTGTGTAAAGATTAATTTTTTTTATAATATTAGAAAGCATTAAAATCGTCTTATAAAAGAATTTAGCACGCCAAGAAGAAAAAATTGAATTTATTTATAAAAGCGAATATAGCGCCTTAGTATCCGAGATAGCGATAAAAGTGTATTAACAAGAGAATGAGGAAAGAAATAGCCTTTTGCATGTGAAAGTGTGAAGGGCGAAAAAAGTGCTTTACTACACGAGGGATCGAAAAAATTGTATTAACACAGGAGCAAGCTAAAATATCTCCTTTTTCAAACGAGGAAACGGAAAAATCGATTTTCCATGCGAGATGTATCCCTCATACAAATAAGGGAAGAGCAAACGAAATAGAAAAAGCGGAAATGTCAGTTTATAAGGCGAAAGAGTGAAAAAATTGTCTTATCAAGCGTTGGAACAGAAAAACTTTTGTTTTCTCGCGCGAAGTGTGAAGTGTAAATGATATAGAAAAAAACGAAAGAATCGCTTTTCGCGCGACAAGACGTACAATTGCATTATCACGAGACAGTATAAAAAGTAACAATTTTTCGTGATCGAGCGAGGATACGATGCCTGATCACAGGCGTATTAAAAACAGTTCAATGCTTGTTGGTTGATGGGATTCTCCCTGAAATTTCTTCATTTGCGCGGACATCAAACGTCATCGCAAACGTCAGTACTCGCCTATGAATGCCGGGTATGTCTGAAGGAATCACTCACGGATAAATCTTATATTAATTGCATCTCATAAAAATTTCGTCGGCTATTGCGTGCTTGATGAACTAGCCAGGGCACCAGCCCTCACAATCACTGAAAGGTTCAGGTCATAGGTGTTTTGATTTTCTTAGATAAACTAGATTATCCCCGGTCGTTTTAGAGGGACGGAATGATGGTACGAAGGTAAGTTCAACATTACTACGTTCAGCTGTACCGATGTGGATGAAAAGAGTACCGTTTTGCTTGTTATCACACTATTGTGGTTCCCAAAGAAATATGCCTTTAGACATTACAATTCATCGAAAACTGTCTAAGGATCTCAAGAGGGACGGAGGTTCATGATTCTTTATGTTCTATCATCTTTGACCGAACTCTTTGAAGTAAGTAATTACACAACAGAAAGATTTATTTTAGAGTCCAGAAGATGGTTTTCTATAAGGAATGTTTGATTTCCAAGTGAAATATTGATTTTTGACATCAAAATGTACCTAACCTTTGGTCTAACTCCTCAAACAAGGTCCGCCACCTAACCCAATTCAATACAAGTAATTTTTTTTAAAGCTTACTTTTACAAAGTATTTCTAATTAACCGATGTCTGCTGTCTGTATACAGCCAGCCAACCTCTAACATCACTGATACACCTGATTAGTCTATTCCTATTTTCAGAGGCAATTACAAAACATATGCTCCAGATAATCGAACAAAAAAATATAATTTTTTTTGGCGAAATTTAAATTCAAAAAGAAGAAAAAATTTTAATCAGATTACAACAGTAATCATGTACTACTAATTATAGTTTAATACAATCGAACATACATAGTACATAGTCATATAACATACCTAATAAATAAAATATCGTATATTTTTTTAATAATTGTACATATAATTATTATTACTTTTTTTAATTTCATTTACAAATTAAAAATGGAAAGATAAGAAAACAAATCAAACAGTTTAAATGGCAGCAGAGTCAACGTTATTGTTATCAGCGTTTGCTTTGAATTTCAAATATGTTATCACTGAGTACACATGACGGCATAGGCTCTCAGCAAAGTGCACAAATTGTCTTGAAATATGATTTACAAAACCAAAGTATACATCATTGCATACCACACCATACCATTTGCTTGGATCCCTTAGCAAGCGACTAAGAACCACTCCTCTCTACCATCTCTACCACGTACATGCTTAGAGGATAAAAAGGATAATTTGGAAACTATAAACAGCAAAACTCAAATAAATGTGTTTACAGACTGACAGACTGAATACATGTTGGCAACAAAAAGAAGACATTTTAACCCTATAAAGTCTTCTACCTACTGGTAGACAGCCGTCGATAAAAATTGATAATTATGGGTGGTTTGTAGGGGTACAAATGGCCTATTTGTTTATGAATAGATTACTTGCTATAAACGGCATTTGTGGGAATAGGTCTTAATACCTGAAGCCGCCGTGAGGCCACGGTTCGAACCTAAGGTCCGGCATATCCAACAAAACGAAATACGATTAAATATTTCCTTTAATGACTTCCAGTTAGCAGATTTCTGGCAAAAACTCTAAGAGTAAACAAAATTACCAAGAAAAGTTTTTAAAAAACCTGTCGTTCGAACTCGACTTTAGACATTATTTCCTCTAGGCATTAGTGTATCCTATTCCCCAGAATCCCTAGATTCTGAGTGAAAGTGATTGTTATACCTCGTCTCTCATCCTGTAGTATTGATAGGAGATTTCACACTAGCATTCCAAGCAGTGAAAACATATCCCCTAATATATTCCCCTCTAGGGATTCTGTAGAAAGGTTTTGTGCCTTGTTGTAAGCCTTAGCAAAAGGTAAGCTGAGATATTTTTTCCGAAATCCTCAACTTTAGGATATCTCTTCATCTCCCTGACTACTATAGCGTATTTCAGGACGAAGGAATGGTCATAAACCAAGCTGCAGAACTGATCCTTGTTAGGGCTTAACAGCATAAACTAGTGAGAGAATCTGGACGACTAAAGCATGGCACTGATTAAGTATTGGCCACTCGAGAATCCTAAGATTCTATCGAAAGTGTCGAATGCAGTATGACTTCTCGACGAAGTTTAAAGAATCCATTACAAGTAAAAAATGTACAATATGGTGTAACGCACCTCGTCAACGACTTAGTTCAGATTTTCACAGATGGTTCAAAAATGTACGGAACTTTTCGGAGTCTGCAGATAAATCACAGATTTCTAGAAAGGATATTAGCATAATATACGATAGCTGGGCATCTATCAGAACATTACCGTCTAATATGAAGACTTTAAGAAGGTTTACGACAGCAACGAATCTCTCAATGTGACGGCAGAGTGGTACGACATTCATTTCAAAAAAACAAGCCCGGTGTGGTACAATCATCGAAATCTTTAGTGAGTTCCACAATGGAGAGCACATTGGAAATCAATCATCGCATGCAGGCTAATGACTTCTGAACTAGCTGCGAAAGTAAGGAAAAGGGGGAATAATTGCTTACGTAATTTTTAAGAAGAAGGAAGCTCCTTAGTTGCAAACAATCTCTCCGATCTATCGAGAATTGGCATTAGGAACCTTACTGGCTTGTGTGGTATCACACGGTCACAGTGTCTTCTACCTGCTCACCTAATACAGATTCCAGGTGACAGGGAAATCCCGCGTAATAGTGTACGACCGGACTTCTTACCACTGGCAAATCCAGAGCTGAGAAAAATTCTTGCTTTATTGTTAGGCTCACCTGCCCTAAATGGGATTGGAAGCGTTTTACTTTAATAAGGGCATCTCTCTGTCACTTTATGTCTTGGATAGGCACGTGGATAGACTTCGCTTACCTGCAAAAAACTTCGGCAGAGATTATAAAACAGTTAAGATGAAAAAATGTATTGTGCTGTCCACTTTATTTGCCATGACATCCAGCTCACTGCCAACTTCTTGCATCTGGTCCACATTTTCTTCATATTCTTAGAAAGCTTTTCATATTGAATATCGGATCGAAGTCAAACTTTAAATGCAATACCCTAAGGCTGGTTGTCAAGGCCGTTGAATCAGGAATTGTCAGCTAGTCCTGGTCCATCGCTAGGCCTGTTCCAGTGTGCTTTGCTTTGTATTCTATTTTGGCCTAACCTAACCATTTTACAATCAAAAGACACGAGTTTTAATAGCCCTGATTGCACTTTTCAGCGTATGTAATAAAATTCTGAATAGGAATTCATGTGAGAAGTGCTTCAAATAATAGTTTCTTCTTTTTCTTATAATTTATGTCACACCCATTAGTTGATATTATTTTTGTTTTGTTAAAATTTATTATCTTATCGTAAAAGATTATTTGAAATTAAAAATTACTTGAAGGTAGAAGAATTTATAAAATGGACTGTGGTTGTGTGTTGTTTCAGATCGAATTAAAATTGATGTGACGTTGTTCAACAAATAAAATTCACCTGTCCTTTCCACTGTTGGTTGGATTATTTGCAAGGAATTGAAATCTCTTACTTTTTAAAAATTGTTAACCATGGGGGAATTTTTTCGGGTTTCAAGCCCTGAGTTTTTAATCATGCCTTTCAACCACTACACCACGTCACCAGTCACAACTGTAACCTTTACAAAAAGACAGAAGAATTCGATTAATCCGAGCACTGCGAAAGGAAACATTGGTCTTTGCAAATATCGAAAAGGAAACAGTGAAGGTGTTTGTCAACTCTGGCTTGGTCAGCGTTTGCGATTAGACCACTACTGTTTACGCTTGACGTTATCTTAAGTGATTTATTTCATTATCATTTGCTTTAAATTGGACATTCGCATTCGCAAATGGAAGTTACGGTTTTTTGTTTGAAATTGTGCTGACGTTGGCCATACGGCAATTGTCAGACTAGCTACTCCTAAAGAAGAATTCTTTTGTTGATGGCAGGCGCTTTACGTTACGTATAAGTCTGAAAGAATCACGCGTCTACCCGGGAAGTTAATCAAAGAAACTACTAAAGAAGACGAAGTATTAAACTTGTCTTCTTTGGTAAGAAGGGAACTTACGGAAATCCCACTCTGTATAGTTTCCGAACCGATGTTTACGGCTAACGTATGGATTCTTATTCCGGAAAGGACCCCACGGAACAATGTGAAACTTCCAACAGCGTTCGTATACCAACTAAGTTCACAAATGTGGTTCGAATCTGTATGTTGATTTGAAGCCTACGCTACGGACTGGTAATTGCAGTGTTTTTCAGATGCAGTTCTTTGTAAGATCGTAGCTAGAAAATAGATCCTTAAGGGATTTTAGGGTAGCGAATAGATCAGGAGCTCTATAGAGCCGTTTGGACAAGATCAAACTAATTTCTGTCGGCTTTCAAAAAATATGAAAGCTATTACCCTTGCTAAAATAAGTTTCCGTCAGCAAATGGATTCAAGTAAAGAAGCAGATATTTTGGGGGTATTGGTGGATTGCTATGTGTCTAGCAAACACTTGGCTGGGCTCAATAAGCCAAACTTCAGTCTGGTAACTGATGCCCTTGCGGGTAGTTGTTTTGTGTCGGATCGCAGACGAGCATCTAAGATAGATTTGAGCCAAATTTCAACGTATTATGTAGAGATGAAGGAGAAGAATTGTTGAGATCTTGGTTGAAAAAATAGAATAAATAGGGACGGGATTCCTTTAAGGTTTCAACTCTCTATCGAGCATCAATGTTCGGTTTCTTCTAAGGCTTAATATGGGATTATGGTAGCTGAAGGATAATTCTCACGCAACTGATTCCTGAATTTATTTTCACTATTCCTCTTGTACTCCCTTCCTCCATTTTAAGTTCTTGAATGCCGATCGTTTCCACTGGATATATATGTACATGCCCTCAAAAATTACCCCCATAAGGTAATGCAAATGTCCTTATCTAACACGAGATACATTTTACAAAAGCTTTCCATTAGAAAAATAATAGATACCATTTCATTACACCTAATAGTAGGCAATAATTAATTTAATTTGTAGAACTTTATCCTTTACAACTGATGAAAATGTGCCTCTGGACTTTTCTTAATAATAGTTTAACAGAGCCTTACAAACACTTACCTAAAGTATCATCAGCAAAGGTCACACCTAAAACTGATGTTGGAGTGTCAGCATGATCTGTAAAAACATAGAAAAACGTATGAAATCAAAAACTGAAAATAAAATAAAACGAAAAAAACAAACTTAAAAAAATTAAATTAAAAAGCCTTTTGAAATGAAACAATTTGTTTATCGTTCTTTTATAAAACAACAAAAATAATTGATTTTTATTTTACATAAGTCACCATAAAAAAAAAGAATTCATTAGAATAGTACAATACAATACAATTTTATATTCAATGTAAATTAAATCCTGAACTTCCGCTGCTAGAATTACGAGTTATCAACGAATGACTCGACTTTTGGGATATAAACTTACTGTTGCAGGTTAAATTATTCAGAGATTTATTAACGTTTGCCAATATTTTCAATTGATTTTTAGTGAGATATTTCAAGATATTATCGTAAAGCTCGGCCGGCAAGCCATCCAATGAGGGATAAATCATGCAGTTCAACCAGTTAAGCTGTTGGCAACGCATAGGCACAAATAATTGATCACGTAGAGTATTGGTCAACTCTTGTAGTTTACTAAAGCGTTTATATAACGGTTTATTTTTTGCCTGTATAGAGAGAACATAGCGGCCTATGGATAAGGCACGACTAAAACCTTTGCTTTCCGATGAATTTGCAGGCGATAAGGTGACTATAAGCAGATCACCCATAACAAAACCAATAAGAAGACTATACAGATGATCAGAGTTCGTACACTCTATGGCCACTAGACTGTGTAGCTTTAGGGTGAAACGTCGTAAGTCCCCACTGCGTGTATAGGCTGGCTTAAGGTATGACAAACGTAAGACATTTTTGGAATGAAACGAACTGGTAGCGTCTAGAGCATCGAGATAAAATTTTTCTTCTTCATAATCTGCTTGCGCCACAAAGCCAGACTCTAAAGCCACTATATAGACCAGCAGGAAGAGTAATTCGCCGTGTGTCAGTTGAGTGTTGTCGAAATGTTGTAGCAATTTTTGTACATGCACTGGCGTACACTCGGCTGTTGTATCTGCTAAGAGCAGACAATTAAGACTGATTTTCTCATCGTCAGGCAATGGATCACGATGATGTCTTTTAATCACTGCAAATTAAGAAAAGAAATGAATTTAAATGGCTGATAATATGAATATTGATTTGCAAGCGTTGAATTTCAAAAATGACATGCAAAAAAATTACAAAAAAAAAATTAAAAGGAATTAACAAACCTGGTGGGATATTTTATTTCAAATTTAAAATAAACAAATTTAACGAAATTAAAAAAAAAAACGATAAACACAAGCACTTTTAAACTTATTCATTAACATATGAATGTAAATACGATTCTCTACACTTAAAAAAAAAAGAGTTTTAAATAAAAGCATTTTTACACTTAAACTTTAAAATCAAAACTTATTTACATGCTGCATTCATGAAAAATTATAAACAAAATACTTTCGTACAGAATACTATGGACTCCATACACATTTTCCTGGTTTTAAAATTCTAAATGCAGAAAGGATAGAATTTTATACTTAAAAATCTTCCTGACATTTTTTGATTTGATTGATTTTGACTCAGAATTGTTTGATAGATAAGCTAATAGCGGTAGCCTTTTCCAGTCTAAAGTTTATGCCATTTTGAAGTCAATATTTTGACTAAGGCAATGAAAAGAATTTGGCTACACAACCTGCATGAGAAAGGCCGTATAAAGGAAAAAATAGACACGAGGCTAAGCTATTCCGAATTTGTAGTTGTTTTAATTTTTCTGGCTATTGGCAAAGGCTTTAGTCGATAAGCATGCGAAATGGAGTTTGGGTCCTATTAAACCCTTGTTTGACTCACTCTTACATATTGGCTGCATAGCCTAGGAACCGGTCGTTTTCATTTGAAGTAAATGCTTTATTAGGATTAGAAAGAACATGTTACTTAAGGTAATGTCCATCAAAAGCTATGACTTCTTGCCTTCTGGTAATTATTTCTTTCTTTTTGGAATTTATTGATTCCGCTCCACAAAAAAACAACCGAATTGTGTGACCAAGAATGTATCGAGCCGACATCGAATATCCAGCTCTGAAGTATAGCGTATTTCAGTAAGAGCGTTCTGAATACATTTTGACCGGCCAATTTAAGCGTTGTCATAATGAAAAATGATGGCCTCGTATCTGATTGCACATTCAGGGCATTTTTCAGTCAATGATGACTTCACACACGAACTAATATTTATCTGCACTCAGCTCATAACGGATTACACTTTTCTGATCCCACCAAATGCACAGCATTACTTTGGAGCAATGAATATTCTTTCTGCACATTACCCGCCTCTCAACGAGTAAATTTTTCGTCGTCAGTGAAAATTGAATGCAAAAGTAATATCTTTTTAAAGCGTTCCAATATCAATTTCAACGTCTATCGGCTTTAGTTCGTGTGGCACCTTATATCCTTGCTTTTGAATGAATTTCTTGCGTGGGTCACGAATCATGATTGGGTAATGTTTCCAATTAAGGCTTTTTGAACTTTAGTGCTGTACTTCACGCACTTTACCTTTGATGTTAAAATCATAAATTTTGAAACGTGGAAACCACTCAATACAATGGGTTTTTGTGATTAAGCGTGTTCAAACGATAACTTGTACTTGCAGTTTTCTTCGCAGTTGTGCTGCAAGTGTATGACTTCTATGCTTAACATTCTGGACACAATAATCCTAATATATATTATAAATCTTTCTGTAAGTCTGTTTTTTTGTTTGTTTGTTTGTTGGTTTGTTTGTTAGCCAATCACGCCTGAACGACTGGACCGATTTTCTTGAAATTTCGGACATAGATCGAGCTTTTTCCGGTGCAGGTTATAGGCTATAAATCTTTTCAAATTTTTGACCAAAAGGGGAGAAAAATGGGACAAAGGGAGAAAAAATGGGCAAAAATTAGTACTTTTATGCATAAATGCTGTATTTTATCTGTTTTAAAGGTATTTTTTTACGATTTAGCTTGGTTAAGTTTCCCAAATTGCTATTGGAGGTGTTCCGTTTCTAAAGTTGAAACAAAAGGGGTCCAAAAAGGGGGAAAGGGGCTAAAAACGGGCAAATTGAGTGCATAGCCAATCACGCCTGAACGACTGGACCGATTTTCTTGGAATCTGGGATATTGATCGAGCTTTTGTCGGTGCAAATCTTTTCAAAATTTTTACCCAAAGGGGAAAAAAATGGGGCAAAGGGAGAAAAAATGGGCAAAAATTAGTACTTTTATGCATAAATGCTGTATTTTATCTGTTTTAAAGGTATTTTTTACGATTTAGCTTGGTTAAGTTTCGCAAATAGCTATTGGAAGTGTTCCGTTTATAAAGTTGGACCAAAAGGGGTCCAAAAAGGGGGAAAGGGGCGAAAAATGGGCAAATTGAGTGAATTTATATTTAGGACTTAGAGTATTCAAAAAACTGGGTTGTTTGTTAAACCGGTATCCGAATAATTTGAAAAATTGCATTTTTTAAGAAACCGGTTTCAAAACCGGTTTCGAAACCGATAAACTGGTTTTTTATTTATTGTTATTTTTAATGCAAAAATGACCCAATAATAATTTTTTAAACTAATCCAAACTACATAACCCGCGCAACGCCGGGTACAATCTGCTAGTGAAAAATAATAGCGAGTATAGTGGCCATTGCTGTTTTATCAAAAAAGATTTTTTATTCTCTAATTGCTCGGCTTATTGTTTTCCTTACCTATTTTACTGCCCTAGCGAACTTTTATTATTATTTTTTGTTATTATTTTGGTTCCCCATTAGCCTTAATTTAATAGAAATTATCAGCATTTTTTGTAATAATAGGGAGGAACCTATTTATGTGCACGTCACGTTTCTATATACGTTCAGATTAGGGTTGCCAGCCTGGCTGGACTTGGCTGGATTGTACAGCTTTTTTGATGCTTCTCCAGTTTCAAGCTAAAATTTAATTTGTCCAGCTAAATAGAAATTTTTTTAGTACACTGCAATAACTTGGGCAATAATTTTTATGTTATTTTTGTCAAATCATGTTAGCCAACATTTACAATGTTACAACATGTACATTTGTTATACAACTAAGTTATGATTTCCCTCTTCTATCATCACTGACAACATGTCTCAACACTTTAACAGCTGATGTCATAATAAATATTGTTGCGAGGGATAGTCAATTTCTTTACGTACAGCTTTTATTTTTTTGTACATGAAAATAGTAAAAATAATTTGCAGAAAATCTTGAAATGGATATTGATGAAGAAGCTGGTCCATCAATAAGACGACTCACAACTTTCTGTGATAGATGGAAAGAGTTTGCAAAATATGCTAATTGGATAAGAAAAAAAGATAATTACACGGCAGGGTGTAAATTATGCCAAACAGACATTATAATCAAATATGAAGGCAGCCGCTCGCTTGATAAACACATGAAAACAAAAAAACATAATAAAATGGAGATTTCGCAGAAGTTGTCTCAAACTATTTCGAATTTTGTAGTCCCAACAGAGACAAAAATTGTATTTTTTTATGTCCAGCTTTTTTGTTTTGTCCAGCTTTTTAAAACCCAATGTCCAGCTTTTTGCGAATCGGAATCTGGCAACCCTATTTCAGATGCAGTAAAAAAAATTAAACAAAATCGTTAGTTGTGAAAATTGTGTTTGAATATTGTGTGAAAAAAAACTGATAAGAGTTACAAAAAGTGTGAAAATTTCATTTGAAACAATTTTGAAAAATAATTCAACAAATAACGAGAAGGTACTTGCAACATGAAATTTGAAACAAAGAAAAGGAGAGGGCCTCATAGGTATCTGGTTAGAAATCTTTAAAATATTTCTTTAAAAATCAATAGAATTGCAAAAGAATTTTATGTTAAATGTTGCCAGTTTGTACACGTATGTATAACAATGTCATCTGACTCATTCGAAACTTTGTAAATTATTTCTTATTTTAATGACAGATGATACTGTCTCCTTCAAATTCTGTTTATCTGATCTCAGTCAAAAGCTTCAAGTGAAGTTATAAATAAACTTTCAGACGATAAAAGAAATTTCCAGAGGCTATATGATAGGCCCAATATTTGGATGCTTTATTTTGAAAAGATTTTATGATTATAATAACAATATAATCGTAATCTTTTTATTTCTTATTTAATAAATACATAATGTAGGGTACCACAATGAAGGTTGTAGGTCTAGCTAGCCTCAAGCATTCTAAATCGAAACAGTGAACACAGCGAACAGTTAAAGCAAAGTCTGAAAACAACAACAAAAACATACAACATTTAACCACAAATGCAAGTGGTAAATGGAAAAAATAAAAAAAATTCATAATAAAATAAAAATAAAAAGAAATAATCAAATCAATGCATTAATAAACAACAACAGCAACAACGCAAAAAAGAATTAAACTATTGGAGGCAACAGCGACAGCAAGAAAAGAACAACAAAAAAGGCTAAAACAACAATTTTCTCAAAATGAGTAATCAAAAAAATGCTGTGCGCCCTCCATACATACTTTGCCAATCTCAAGAACTTACCATTTGCTTCGTCAGTTAAAGGGGAGGTCTGTTCGTTTGCCGCCTCGTCCTTTTTCTTTTGTTTCTTCAAGGAGCCCATTAAGGAACTGGCTGCTTTACTAATCGAACTGGGCTCTGTTGCACTGGCGGCAACTACAGCACTTGAAGAAGTGTTCGTTGTATTAGCGGCATTAGTTTGTTGCGACATGTTCAGTTTTGTTTACGAAATCAAAACATGCGTCAATAATTTAAAAGTGAAATAACAAAACTTTTCAATTCAAATTTGATTTCTTAAAACGAAATGACTTTTAAATTTTATTTTTTACACGAAAATATGTAGAAAACAACCGAAAAACTAAAACACAAATATCATTTACTCTTATTCTTTATATTTTTCGCATTTTATTTTACACACATTCACGTAACACTTACACACACATACACACACACGCGCGCTCAATCGTAGGCTTGGAGCTTTTATTGTTGCTTTTATTCTAATTCTGGACGATTGGAAACCAAAATGAGACAAGTTTTTTTCAATTTCATTTCAACCACATTATTTATTTATATTTTTATACAAACGGAAATGTAGTATTTTTATTGTTTTTGCACATCTTATTTATAAAATTATCACAAGTAGTTAATAAAACAAACACTCACGCACTTTATTTAAAATAAAAAAAATATTCTACCAAGCAAGACAGTATTCAACAAGTTCAGAAAAAAAACTAAAATTTGCAAAATCTTTGTGACATTTTCTTTTGTACATTCATTTCGCAGCAGGGTTGTATTGAATAGTAACATTCTGATTAGAATCAAGTGCTACCGTGCAGCGTATATAATGAAATGAAACTACAAAGAAATCTATTTTTATTTAGTACTGTGACCATACAATCTAATATACTTCCCTTAAACTTTATAAAAATTCCATACAAAATCTTTTCTAAGGATAGGAAGAGAGTTTCTTCTTTGGTACTACCTAGCTTGAGAAATGACTTTGTTTCTCTCTCTGTCTTCTTTCGTTTTTCCCCTCTTTTATCTACGTTAAGTAACCTCTCTCTTTTCCTATGGCTTTTCGATTTCAATTGGCTATGTTTATAAAGTAATCATTTAAGAATGAAACGTTTAATTTCTTTTTTTTTTAAATTAAAGCTGTAATCTGGCATCCTATTGCCTAATATGACATCTTGTCGTTCACAATTTCTTTTGTACCGTACGTAAACAAATGCAATGTTGTATTAATTATTGTCTCCATAAAGGCACTTTTCGCACATTAAAATACAACTCTGCCTCAAACAAAATTTCGTTTGTCATTCTTGTTGCCTGTAATAATAGACAACCAACAGCTAGATTTTATTGTAAAAAATATTGCAAATCATTATTAAAATTTAAAGAAATAAAAATGAATTTCCTTGGTATTGAACAATTTCCCGACTATAAAGTACCTGGTGCTCAACACCAGGAATTCTCGCCCTATGAATCGAATGGAGGGTAAGCATAATTGCCGTCACAACATGAGGTTAAAGAGAGAGATTTTATGTTAAAAATTTTCTTTTTACAGGTCCATAGTGGCCATAGCTGGTGATGATTATGTGGTTATTGCAGCAGACACACGTTTAAGCAGTGGCTATTCCATACACACACGCAAACAAAATAAACTTTTCCAATTGAGCTCGAAAACTGTTTTGGGCTCAACCGGCTGCTGGTGTGACACTTTGGCATTGACTGCTTTGGTTAAGGCACGCATGCAAATGTATGAGCATACCCATCTGAAGACAATGTCTACAGATGCCGTTGCCCAAATGTTGTCAATTTTGATGTACAACAAACGTTTCTTCCCCTATTACGTATCGAATGTTTTGGCCGGCTTAGACAATGAGGGCAAAGGTGTTGTCTACTCATATGATCCCATTGGTCATTGTGAAAGAACTACCTACAGAGCTGGTGGTTCGGCCGGTGCTTTGCTACAGCCCGTTTTGGATAATCAAGTCGGTTACAAAAATATGAAATTGGAAGGCAATGTAGTGCCCAAGGTATCCAAGGAACGTGCAGTTGCTATTGCCACTGATGCATTTATTTCAGCTGCTGAACGTGATATTTACACGGGTGATGCGGTAGCAATTAATGTCATTACTGAAGGCGGCAATGAATTAATAGAAGTTCAACTAAGAAAGGATTAAATCTGTTGTAATAAATCCTATTTAAATTCGTTTTTCTATGTGAAAGTAATTTTTGGGAAGTGAATTTATGAAATAAAATAGTTTTTACAAAATCGTGTTTGTATTAAGATGGAAAGAGAAAGACCGTGATAGAACTTATTTATGACCTTTTCAATTGAATAATTTATATTTAATTTTTTTTTTGTTCAGAAAGATAATTTCGGATTAGTCGGTGCGAATGTTCATGACATTCGAAATTTTAATATAAGCAAAGAAAAGTTAAACAATCCTTGGGCACCCAGAATATTAATAGAACCTGTCTAGAGAAACGAAGTCAAAAGAAAAATCATACCTTCTTAAGACTCTCGGTATGAATGAGAGATGCCAACCAGGGGTAATTATATGACGGAATTGTTAATGTCGGTTTTACAACGGGATTTTACAGGACCCAAAAAAACATGACCATTGAGGCGGCTGCCAATTCAAACTTATTCTACCTATGCTTTGTATAGAGACTTTAAACTGGACTGGACAGTTGGGAAATTCAAACCTAATTAAGGACCTATGGAGTTTTCATTTAACAAGTGACGCTAAAAATAACCAGCTATGGGCAGAAATAAAGCAAGGCTTTTTGAAAATTTGTTCGGCCAATGCCAAGGCGTTAAAAATAAATGTTTATACATACAAAATACTGGCGTTAATAAAGGATAATTAAAGGAAATTAATTGTTTGAAATATTAATTTAATGTACATTTAAGAAGCACTCTAAATAAGACAATTAATTTTGTTGTGTCGTATAATAATTAATTTTGAATTTTTAGAAAATCTATCTATTCGAAATGAGCAAAAATGGGAAAATAATTTAAAATTTCTTTAAAAATGATGCCGGTTTTAAAAGACTAATAAAATAAATGCAATACGATAAAAGCCAATATGTATAATGAATATAAGTAAATGTATGTTTAATATTTTTTAAACAAATTATTCCATTAGTATCTATTTACAGACAAAAAAAAAACTCTATTATGCACTGATATATACTATTTGTTTAAGCAAATTTAAAAAGAAAAACAAAAGTGTTCACATAAACCACAGTATTTATCCAATTTCATTGATAAATATTTAATTTTTTTTTGTTGTTTTACTTTTCATATAAACAAAAAAAAAAATTGATAACAAAAGGGAGTTTAAAAAAGATAACAAATAAACCAAAAAAAAAAAACTATTTTAGGTATGGACACATGCATACATATGATGACTAATAAAATGACAATATTTGATTTCATAATTAAAACAAAAACTCTTTTGCTTACGCTTTGCACTTAAAATATATTTAAAAACTTAATTTATGAGTTTCCAAAGAAAAAAAGTTTAATGACAAATGAATTCTTAAGAAAATTGTTCAATATTTTGGGTATAAATGGGACATAAAGCGACTGTTAAATGGATGTTAATATATAATATGAAAAAATTTCTAAATCTTTTGGTAATTCTATCCATTTAAAATTTTTCCAAATTTCATCCGGCAAGTGCAATCAATAAGTTTTTCAAGCGAAAAAAATTCTTTTTGCATTTATAACTTAAATTCATTCAATATTCGTAATCGAATAATAAATTTTGTTATTAGTGGACATTTCTACCAAAGGAGTACATTCAAATTTGCAGGAGAATATACCTATAATTGGGTTCCAAAGATATCTCTCGGCTCTGAAGAAAGAATTTCTGTACCTGAATTTCGTTTCCAAATTATTATTTTGTAAATATTTTCGAGCATGAAAAATGTAGGAACGTTTCAAAGTACAACCAATATAGAGGTTCTTACAAGTCCGTATTTGCTTTTCTACGGCTTTAATCATATTTCAACTATTGTAGATAATTTTGGTTTAATCTTCTAATCTCCCAATTTTATATTTTAGCAAGTGTCTGGTAGAAAATGCACAATCAAGAACCATTGGAAAAAAAGGTTCTTGGTCGATTTTGCACAATATCGACTATGTTGGTATAGAGTAATCGTCGATTTTCGTTTAGTTTCATAGAAATATAAGTGTATTTGCAGAAACATCAATTTCAACTTATGGCTACTACAGGACAGTCATCTAACATACATACATAACTGGTCATTATAATCCTTCTGTCAGGATTACGACCTAGTTTTTCAAACCTTTAATGTTGTGTGTGTTAATTTTATTCATGTGTAGCGGGAAACTACAGTTTAAAGTCGTCTTCAAGCTACTCTCAAGAGTTTTTTCCAGAAATCTTCTGAGAAGAAATATTCTTTCGTTTTGTTGATGTCTGACCTGGTGGCCTTATTTCTAATAAGCCAACACACTTACTACTAGACCACGTTATCTAACATAATTGGGCTGATTTAGCTTAGCTGAGTATTTACATCTACTTAACTGTGGCACATGTGGATGCAATTAAAAACGTTCAGCCTTTTCTTGCCACTGTCTGTTCCCACGATATGCAGTATCAGCAAAAAATTGGATTCCACTTTAATCACCGAGTAGCAGTTTAATTAACACCACTATCTTCTGATCCTTATGGAATTTTTTTATAACACAATCTACATATATAACTGTAGACCACAGAGTGGTTCGAAATCACACAAAACAAATTCAATTTTTAATGCGTATTGTTTACATCGTTCAATACGTTTTTTTTAAGTTTTCTATTTCTCATAATTTTAAATAAATATTGTAATAAAAAAAAAAAGACTGACGAATATCACAATTTTTATATTTAAAAAATTTAACTTTTCAGGGGGAAAGTAAACTTGTGTTTTAAAGATTGAAGAGGATGAAAAAAAAAAAAAAAATTAAAAGCCATCATTCAATGATTTTGTGGCTATCCATTAAATGAAGGATGTTTTGAAAATATAATTGAATTAGAAATTTAAAAGGATTTTTTTGTCTAATTAAATTCAAGAACCTTGAAGTGTTATATGAGTTTGTTTGTTTTTTTCTTTGCTTTTATTGGGTACAAATATAAATTACTTTTGTCGCATTGGCCTTAACTTTTATGATGGCCAATTGTTCCAAAGTGTAACCTTGCAAAAGCTTGTTGTTGCTAGAGTAATGTCTGTTTAAATCATCAAGAAGTTGTTGTTTTAAATTTCGTTTTGGTTTTTTTTTTTTTGAATTTTTAGTGTTTTTATTTGTTTTTTTCTTTCTTTATTATATAATAATATAATTTATAATAATATATGCAGTAATGGAGAGGTTGTTGTTTTATATTTTCTTTTAATCATCGGAATAAAACTGTAGGTTTTTACACATACGGTATTAAGGGATGATGTTGTTAATTTAAGTTCAAGAATGTCTTAAAAAGTTATTGCTTTTCATAAATGATGTTTGTATTGACAAATTAAACGACAGTTAAATTAAATATTTTTGTTTTATATTTTTGCTTTTAAGTGAGAAGAAAAATTGAAATTAAAAATAAAATCAATAACTTGGAAGAAATTGAAATAGCAAAAGCAAAAATAAAAAGTTTTTCTTTTTGAGCTGGAAAACTAAAAATTAAATTAATTTTTGATTTTATGGAATATACAACAACAACTTTTGTTTTTTTAAGTGTTTTCGAGTTTTTCTTCATTTATTTCTTTTATCGAGAGAGTAAAGGAAGGCAAAGTGTTTGGTATTTAGAAGGAATACAGTTGTAGTTATATTGGGATAGGGAGAACAGGTGCAGTTTTCTTTTTTTTTATAGAAGTTTTGAAAAGATTTTGATTTTTTAGAAAAGTGGATAGGGTTGGGATGCAGTGGAAATTGTGTTGTGGTGTATGTATGTATTGAATGTGTTTGTTTAAAGAGTGTGGTTTTGTTTTTTTTTTAAATTTAATTTTACTTTCTTTTTTATAAAATATAGTTGTTTTGTTTTTTTCTTTCTTTATCTTTTAGTTTTAAATTCAGTTGTTTTTTCAGTTTTAAAAATTTAATTTTTAATTAAATAATTATTGTATTTTTACGTTTTTTGTTTCTCCTTTTTTTAAGTGTTCATATGTTTTGTTTTTTATTTATTTTATTTTTTTTTTATAAATTTATTATAAGCTAAAAAGTAGTGTCTCCTCTTCTTAATAAACTGTCGATCGTTAAACGTTTGTTTCGAAACGCGTTATCTAAACACGTTTCTTTGTTTTTGTTTTTATTTCAAAAATTATTTGTTAAACTACTAGAAAAACTATTACTATGTTTTGTTTTTTTGTTTTTTGTTTCTTTTTTAATTTTATTTTTAATGTTTTCTTTTTATATGTCGACGTTAAAAAACCCATTGAGGCTGCCAAGCAGCCTTTTGGCTTTTACTTATCCCTAGGCATTGATTGATTTGATGCGATCTCGAATTGTTATCCTTCGAGTGTTTTTTTTTTTGCTTAGAAATTCCCTTTGTTTCTGTTTTTTCTTTCTTCTTCTTTTCGTGTGACGACGTCTCTATGCATTTTGGCATTTTAGTGTGTATGTGTATGTGTGTGTGTTTTTTTTTTTTTCATTATTAATTAATAATTAAATAGGATTTTTAGTTTGTTTTTGTTGTTTACTTGAAGTTTGTTTTTTTAGTTGTTTGCATTTGTAGTTGCTGTTGCTGCTGCTGCTGCCGATTTCTAAGCCCACTAAGCCTCGGGCAGAGGTTTTAGTTCTTTGATTTGTTTAATCAAATACGCCTTCTCATCGTTGAATTGTTCATCTTCGGAACGATCCGTATGGAAGTTGGTGAGGAAATCGACCAGTTTCGTTTGATTACGCAGCAGGATATCGAGTATGGGCTTGGGTTTGTTGGGATTGGCCACAAAGACTTTAAAGACGTGGAAGGCCTCAAATTGTATATTACGGGATTTCTCTTTGAGCATATTCATCATAAGCTTAAGGTTTTCCGGTTCTGAAATGTACCGTGTCATGACGGTAAAATTATGACGATCCAATAATAGTTCACCCAATAGCTTTAGCGATTGACGTCGTGTCACATAGTTTTCGGAATTCAACAGACGCTGATAGTGTTGGGTGAAGAACTTGTCGTAGTTGGCTTCCAAGAATTCAGCACACAGCAGTTTGTGACGCGTTAACAATTCCTTAAAGGTCGAAAACGCATCCGAGGCAATATCAAAGGTGGACACCTCTACATAGCGGAAGAATTTAAAGAACTCCTCTGAATGTATCATAATCTTGGCCAAGGCTTCATAACGTGCACACTCTCTTAGCATAGTACCCGAATTGAGTGCTATCTCGGGATGAGCATCCTCGTAGCCTGCCATTAAAGTGAACAGTATTTCGGGCTTTGTACAGATATACTCCACCGTAGGTGATCTTGTGCCGATTTGTCTTCTTAACACATTATTGAATATCAACGCCACATGCTTTTTGCCCTCAAAGTCGATGCGTTGAAGGTTTTGTATCAGCAATAGCAACAAATTGCTATTGTACAATTCCTGAGACAGTTGAGCGACCACATATTCGGCCGGTGGTTCAGAGTCTGAACTTCCGTAAAGCATATTCTTTATGCTCACCAGATTTTTGCTGACATCCTCCTGAGCCTTTTCCACCTTACGGTCTCCGCCGGTTTCCAAAGCATTGATGGCCTCCTTCAGCGACTTGACCAGTTCGGCAGGTGTCTTTTGTGATTTACCAAACAAAGGCATGATGCTGCGAATGGTGATGGCTTGTTACTAAAAACCAAGTGACAAGAAAAGTTTGTTTGTTTTGTCAGCTAAAATAATGGATGTTGAAAACTTTTTTTGTTTTTGTATTATTGTGTCTTGTCTTCTCTCAAATTTCTTTTCTTTTTATCGTTTCTTTTTTTTTATTATTTAAAGGGTGTCTTCTTTTTCTTGATTCACTTTTCACAACGTTGCAGTAGTTTTGTTCGTCGTCGTCGTTGCGGTGTGTTGCTGCTTTCGGTGCAGTTCAATGAGTGCGGTGTGTAGTGTGTATTGGTGTGTTTGTGTCTGCCTTGCCTTCTTATTCGTTTTCTCTGCCTTGGCCTCTGCTTGCTGCGTGTGTGACTATTTCAACCGGACTGACTGACTGGCTATACAAGTGTAACTCTTGTCGTTGACTTTTTTCTTTTTGTTTTCTTTAAAACACTGTTTTTCTTTCAGGTCGTAGTGATTTCTTAACAAATTTCGTTTGTTTTAAAATCCTTAATGTATTCAAAGCAAAATTCTTCTCGTTTTATAATTTTTTCCAATAAATTTTTTTATAATTTTTCTCTTTTACGAGTTGCGTATATGTAAAAAGTTTCTTTTTTACCTTTTTTTTTGATACAGTGCTGCCACTCAAAACAATTGTCAAATAATGACATCGTAATGCTGCCATGCATTTATCACACTTTGCAAAGCATTGCCAACCACTAAACATTAACATTGTCATATGATTATAGGGTTCTCATTAAGGTTTTAAAATTATTTATCGGTTAATTTAAAAATTTTTGAAAATCTAGATAAAAATAAAAAACGGAAATTTTAAATTTATTTTTGTATTTACACCGATCGTCTATTGTTACCTTTATTTTCTTATGAAGGCTGTAATAATCGTACAGTGGACATATAAAAAGTAAAATTTCGAGAATAAATGGGTTTTTGATTTTTTTCTTATCTAGGTACGCCTTAATATGGATCCAAAAGGGAGATCACTTCAGATTTCCACGGCATGGCAACTTGTTTCCTCTAGGTATGAGCGGTTCGGTCTTTCTCCTTTGGCGACTACCCTACGAACTTCAATCGATTGCACTTCGGCCTATATTGTTATCAAGTTCTATCAATACCTTCGGATTTTCCGGAAATTGAATTCTCAAGATTCTTCGTAATAATATATGAAGAAGTACGTTTATTAAGCATTATACGTCGAAAGGCCGAACTCCATTCAAGCATTCGGCTCTTATGGGGTTAAATCAAACATAGTATGGGACTTTCTGATGAAGTTGAATCAGATAGGTGGTCAAAAAAGGTTACCCTCTGCTGGGTTCCAAGTCATGTGGAATTCTCTGCAATGAGCAACAAAAGAGCTTGCATGGAGGAGCTCTTCCACGCTGTTGGTAGAGACTAGGGTTGGCAATCCCGCTCTATATTTTAAATCCCGGGATTTCGGGATTTCATTTACCTAGTCCCGGGATCCCGGGATTGATCCCGGGATTTTAAAAAATTTGTTCTTGAAAGATATCACCATATTAATTCAATAAAATTAATAACATGACACATCCAGAAATAGGTTTATAAGAAAGAATTTATTAAATTATAAGAAAATTAATTTTATTTTTAATTTTACACATTTTTAAATTAATTATAAAGAGTTAATTGTTTTTATATACTCTTTTGTTAATTTTAAATCAATACTCTTTTGTTGATCAAGTGCGATATGTTATTATTTTTCAAATACGTTTTGAGGAAGCACAGAGCATCCAAAGTTTCATCGCTCAAACGACTTCTTATTTTAGTTGCGAAAAATCCAGCTGCAGAAAAAGCACGTTCAGAGTCTACACTGGCTGGCTTAATAGTCATTAAAAAATCGTAAGCTCTTTGCAAAAAGTCATCACGTGTTTCTCCATTTTCAAACAAGAGCATTTCTCTTTGAATTTTTACAGATAACGTCTCACATCGAATTGCTATCCTCGGTAAATGTGCTTGTTTTATAGCTTCATTGAGCTCGTCTGAAATATTTAAAGGTTCTTCAAGAGAACAAGAAAGAGATTCAGATGGAAGCTCAGAAGAATCTGAAACAATTTCGAAAGGTGCCTTATCTGAATCAGAAGGTGTAACTTCTGACTCAGAAGCTATTAGAAGTGATGTAGTTGGACTTGAAGCTTTTAGTCTTTCGAGTAACTCAACTATTAATTTGCGACATTTTATGGAAGAAGGAACCGTTTCGAACTCTGTTTCGGATTCGGACTGAACATTTGTTTTACCATTGTGCAGATACTGAAGGACCCCACTGATACCTGTTCTCCTTTGTTGCATGCGAAGGATGAGGGCTGAATGTAGTTTTTGACTTATAACGTTGTTAGGATCTTTAAGTTTTTTTTTAACATAAAAGTTATGGCAACATCGGCTGTGAACAGATTAGCATCCCGACGGCAAATGGTGTCAACTGTTGCTTCAACTGGGACAAGAGCACTAATGATTTCGGATACCATATTAATCTCATCTTTGGATAAAGCAAAATATTCACCTATGTCTATTAATGCCTTTTGTATACAATTTCTTAATAAATAAAGACGTTCCAGCATTAACAAAAGGCTGCTCCACCTAGTTTTACAGTCTTTTATTAGAGTTAGTTGCTTTCCAAATTCAGCCGTAACATACTTTTGCAAGACATCGTTTTTTGTTGGCGATCGTTTAAACATCACTATTAATTTTCGCACGTTCTTGATCACTGCACCGCAATTGACCTCAGTAATATCACATTGGTATCCTCCATGTCTATGGCCATAATACAGATCAATCAATTCTTCGTTGCCAGAAAAATTTTCATCCACGTTACTCCCTGAAAAATCGTGTTCCTCTTCTGATTCTTCACCCTCGTGGTATTGCTCATCTGTTTCTCTTTGTAAATCATGCTTTTCATATAGCACGTCAATTACCGCCAGTTGGACACAATGGGCATAGCATAACTGTCGATTTACAGGTAATAATCTGCCAACTTTTTTCATGACACTTGCACCGTCTGTCATAATACCAACTATATCTTTTCTCAAGTTAAGTCCATATACTGTAAGCTTTTGTTCTAGTAGCCCAATACATTTGTCTGCAGGCTTTTACTCGAACTAAGCCTAAACTCCAGAACTGACAGTTCTGTGCATGTAAATTAATATTCAAGTATCGACGATTACGTAGTGATGTCTATTCATCAAAAAAAAATTGAAGTCCTCAATCCCGGGATTTTGGAATTGTTAAAAACTGCGGGATCCCGGGATTTCGGGACCCCGGGATTCCCAACACTAGTAGAGACTAAAGCTCTTCTCAAACCAAGTAGGCTTGAGGCAATCAAAACTTCTGTAGGGAAATTGTAATAAGAGGCCATCTGATTCATGCATCAGTCTATCTAGTGATAACCTGCGGTTGGTAACCGGTCTTTTGACAGGGCACTCTAGACTCAGAGTACACTTATTTAGAATGGAGGTTGCTTCGAGTCCAACGTGTAGAATCTACACTGTAGATTCTGTGGCGATGAGAATGAATCATGGGAACACATTCTTGGATCCTGTGGGGCATTAATACATCCCAAAAGCAAACACCTGGCTGCATTTCAAATGGTAGGCAGGGAATCGTCATCGTAAATACGGATTAGCATCCTGAAATTTTAGAGATATAGGCTTGGAAGAGACATTATAGGGATACTCTATAAATTTGAACGCAATTTCAAGGCATCTTTTCACGACAATAATAATAATAAGGTGAACTGAACACGAATGTTGGTGGCGAAATTCGTACAGTATGTTCTGATAATGAAGAAAGTTAATCGGGGCAGAGAAACACTGATGATCGTACATAGAAAATCTTGAGTCTCTATCCAAATTAATGCTTAGGGTGACCCGGATAGAGAAATTCTCTGAAGGAAGTAAATTATTAGTGTAATCACCGCATACCGGATAGTGAAGATCTCCTATGATCCAAAGAGATTTTACAAGTTCGACGATAAATGAACATAATGTACATACGTACATATATGTATAAGGCTTAAAGAATTTTACAACGAATGTCTTTCTAGGATAATGTTTCCTTTTAGTTTTTGTTTAAACAGATCTATCTTAAGACTTACCAGACTTCCTGAATTAATAAAAACCATATTTTATTATTAATTTTATATTTTTGGTATGACAAAACTATTTCTCATATATTTTTTTATTTATTTTCTTATTAATTTTTATTATAGTTTTTAGTTATTCATACACGACATTTTCTTTTTTCTCTTGTTGTTTTTCGTTCTGCATTTGAAACTTGTTTTCTGGTTTTTAATTAAAAAATTATATTTCAAGAAAAAAAAAATATAGTTTAATTATTCGTAGTCTATGAAAATGTTTAAATATGTTTAATTATTTAAAAAAAGATTGGGGGAAAATCTAAAAACATTATGAGATTATAATTCCATTATTCATTCATTCATCGTTTGCTTATTGTTTATAATACTAAAAATTATTTAATAATTTATTAAGTAATGACTAACAATTTAAATGCTAAAAACATATTATGATGCTGTTATGTTAATTATGTGTTAAAAACAAAAACAAACAAAAAAAATCTATTAAAGAATACGAAATCAAATTATTAAAAGTTTTATTTTTTTATTTTTCTTCCATTTATCTTTGAAAAATATAAAGATAAAATCAATTTAATTTATTTTCTTTTTATTTTTTAATTTTCAATAATTTCTTTTTGTTGTTGTTGTTGTTGTTGTAATTATTAATGTTCCTTGTATAATATAATAATTCACACACACACACACATATTTTATTATTAATGAGAAATAATTAATTAATTAATGTTTATTAATATTATTTTGTTTGGTTGCTTTTGTTTGTTTGTTTTGAATTATTAATAATAATTATCATAATATATTTTTGTTTATTTGTTGGTTTGTTTGTTTGATATATAATTGTGGTTTAATGAATTTAAAAATGCGTTGTTTTGAGTTTCATTTTCTTTTATTTGTTTGAAATGATTTGTAGTTGTTTGTTTTTTATTTGGTTTTCCACTTTTTTTTTTTTTTTTGTTTAATCATAATTATTTTAGTTTTTTTTTTAAAAAAATAATATTGAAATTACTAATAAAAGCTTTATTATCATAATATATTTTTATATATATATGTATGTATGTATATATACATATATTTTTTGTTTTATTTACGTATATTTTTTATATTATTTTTTATAAAAATATGTTTTTTTGTTTTGTTTTGTTTCGTTTATCTAAAAAAAGTTGCGGCAAAAAACGGACATCGATATTTGAATATCAAAACTACTGGCTACTTGACTTGTTTAAATATTTTCTTATCTTTTTATTTACTTTTTTAAATTTTTATTCATTTATTTCTGTTATTATGCATTAATAAGTTAAATTTAAAAATATATTTATTAAGAAGTTTTTGTTTGCTTTTCAGTAGATTATAAAAATTAATCAATTAAAATATATAATAATAAAATATAAAACCCATTAAATAAAAAAATAAATAATTAAATATAAAATATAAATTGCAATGGAAATTACATAAATATTTTTATTATATTTATTTTGATTATCAAAAATTTTATAGAATAAATGCGACTAACAATTTTGTTAAACCAACAAACTTCTGTTAAATGGCTGGTAGTTAAATTATTTTAATAAAACAAATAATTATTTTTAAATATAATTTTATAATAAAATTGTTAATAATGTTATTTAAAGGATAAAAATATTTTTAAATTATGGCTTGCAGCTAAATTAAAAAGCAAATTGTTATTAACAAATAAAAATTGAAAATAATTTAAAAGTAAAATAAAAACAAGATATAAAAAATTAACAAAAATTACAGTTCGACAAAAAAAAAAAAAACAAAAAATTGAAATTAATTATAAAAAACAAAGTTCAAAAAATGAAAACAAAACAGTAAATATTAAATAAAAAATCGATATAAAAATATATATTAAAAGTAAAAAAAATATTAAATAAAAACCCGAAAAAATAAGGTACAAAATTAATACATTCCTGAAATAAAATAAATAAAAAAAAAAAAAAAAATAAAAAAAAATATAAAAAGCAGTAATATTTAAAAGGTTAAGAACAAAAGAATTTTAAATATATAAATTATATTAAAAATCTAAACAAAAAAAAAAAAAAAAAAATTAAAAAAAATAATAAATAAAAAATTTAAGAAAAAAACAAAAAGAAAAAAAATAAAATAATAACAATTTAAGAAATAAAAGTTATTTTAACTTGAATAAAAAAAAAAACAAGTATATATTTAAAAAAGCTGTTATAAAGGTTAATAACCATCGATACAATAAATCTTATTATAATTTATTAAATTTAATAAAATAATGAATTAAAGATAAGAAATAAAACTAAACATCTAAACAAAATGAATAAACTAAATACTATAAAAAACAATACTTTCAATAAGTATATATAATTGAAAAAACTAACAAATAATTGACACACAATTAAAAAAAAAATTAAAAATTTAAACTCAATATAATTCAAAATAAAAAAAATAATAAAAATAAGTTGTAAAAGAAACAATTCTATAATTTTAGAAAATAAAATTAAATTTAAGCTCAAATCCCTTTTTGTCAGCCAACTTCAGTGTGCTGTAATTAAGACACAGATTAGAGAAAATTAGCATTAGCCACCAGTTGTAAATTACAGATGGAGTATTTTGTTGTTTCCTTCTTTACGATTGCGAAATTTGTGAGAGGCAGATTTAGGATAAAGAAAAGAGCAAACGTTTTGTTGTCAACAGTGAGAACAGCTGAATCGAGGCGACCTTAAATATGCTTAGAAAATATGGATAAAATGCAAAACTAATAGGCAGTGAGGGTTATGCCAAATATCGATAAATAAATTAACACGAGAATCGGAAAAGTAAAAAAGTATTGAGTATCTGCACAATATGGGAAGATGCAACACAGCTTATTGCCCATATGTAAAGCAGAATATGTTATGACGATTATAGTCACATTTATTTGTCTATTGATATTAATGTCGCATCCGAGATAAAGGTATGTAAATAACTATACGTTGAGGTTCTGAAATAAAAAAGAAAAAATTAAATATAAACTGAAAAACCTACAGATGACCTAAGACCTATGTATATCTGAACTAAGAAATTTATTGAACAGTGGTTGAGAATAACGGAATTATAGCCACATATGTATATACATATGTATGTAGGTAACATTTTAAAACTCTTCTAACAAATACAACTTCTCGTAAAAAATTATGTGAGTCATGATTGAAAGTCAAGGGATATTTAGTGACATAAGAAATCCTTTAATATTTCAACTGTTTTAAGATCTATTAAACAGGCGAACGAAAGAAAAAAAACGCTTAAAAACTAACACAACATCATTGTTGTACTTTAACCAACTGTATGTGAAAGGCTTTTTCAATTTTAAACGAAAGAAAGACAAATGAAAAATAAATAAAGTGTTGCTTTTGTAATTTAATAAAAAATATGTTTTGTTTTGTTTTTTATTTAAAAATTAATTTGGCTTGATAGGAAAAAATTTTAAAATTAAACAAATGTTTGTCATTGTCATTTTAATTAAAAATTAATATTAATTATGTAATCAATTACAAAAAAAAAAAAAACTAAAATAAAGAAATAATAAAATTTAAATAAATACAAGAAAAAATAATTTGCAAAACATAATAAAATAGGAATATAAATTTTCAAAAATATCAATATGTATCTAGGTATGAATGTTATGCATTTATGTATGTATGAAAGAGCATTTAAACTAAAATCTTAAAATATAAAACTGAATAAATTTAATATTAAATGATCTTGCAAAGTAGAAAAAAAATAAAGAATTTTAAGTAGTATTTTGAATTTTAAATTAAAAAAAAAAGACAGTAAACCATAAAAAACAAATTTGTAAAGATAAAAAATTAACGTAGAGCATACAATAATAAAATTATAAAAAAATATTTTTTTTTTTTGTAAATAATTAATTTGAGAAATGAATAGAACTTATTTAAACAAAAATATTTATAAATATATATGTATGTATATATTGTTATAAATATACATAGTATGTATAATATTTATGTGTATATGCATGATAAATATAAATATGTATATATAAATGTATGTATGTATATATTTTAAACGTTTTGTTTTGTTTTTTACGGTGTAAGTATGTATGAAACTACTGTCTACTTATTTATTTAAATGGAGTTTTTCTTTTTCTTTTTCTTTTTGTTTTTAGTTTTTTTTTTTTTAATTTTTTTTTTGTTAAATATATTTGTTATTATTTCTTTTTGTTTTTTACTTTCTTTCCTTTATGACTAGATTTTATAAATATGTCTGTATATCATTTTTTGTTTTTTGTTTAATTATAATTAATTTTTATAGAAATTATCAAGAAAAAATTTATTACTTTAGATTTTGTTTTTTTTTTCTTTTTTTTTTAAATTTATTATAATTATTAAGAGTATATTATATGTATGTATGTATATAGATAGGTGTATAAATTGTATAGAAGCTTAAAAATTATGATTTTTATTCCTTTTTCTTTTTTCTTTAAAAATGTTTTGATTAAAACAAAACTAAAAGTTAAATTAAAACAAAAAAAAAAAAACGAATTGTGGTTAAGTGTTCCAAACATTTTCTGAAATTTTCATTTTCAAATTATAAAATTTAAGATTTGTTTTGGGATTTAAAAAAGGATGCTACTCTTAAATATTACGTAAATATAATGTGATGTTTAATTAAAATAATTCTTTTTCTTGATAATGATGTTTCTTTAAACAAATTACAAAAAATTACTCAAAAAATTAATTTTATTTCGTTAATACATGTCAGATATACTATAGCATTGTCAACGATGTACTGACAAAGAAAAATGAAATGAACATTACTACGTGGACTAGTGATTGAAAGAAATTTATCAGAATCTTACATTTCAATGACATATGACTGTCATGCTTTCAGGGAAAAAGATTTGTTGTCAGACTAAAACAAACTTTTTTATGAGAACGTTGCAAGATGAAAATGATTGTCTAGCAATCGTCTGACATTGAAATTGTAAATTTCTAACCAAATTTCTTTCAACAGATAATCCACGTAGTGATGCCAGTTTTTTGTTTTGTAAAAATAGAAAAATTATAAAATAAATTGAATTGCACCGTATTTATATTGCAAATTTCATTTTTACTCATCTTGTCTTTACAACATGCATGAAAACAATTGCGCCAATAGAAAAGAGAATCTAGTAACGATATTATCCAACAGTTTTTACAACGTATGACAATGATATTTATTACGACTGGCGAATGGTAGAGGCAAATACAAACATTATCGAAATTCCTGTTCCATTTGGCAGCGATGATATCTGTTGTCTGCTTGTAGTCTGGGAATATTCCGATAATGTGGTTATTGTATGTAAGACATTTTTATAAGATTCTACTGACACTGTTTTATAATCTTTCAATTATCGGAATAGAACTTAATCCGTCTGAAGATTATAAATTTACAATTGAGACCGTACTGCCTTTATTTCTCGTCATACATGCTTTCATTGACAGAAACTTGATGTTGGGAACCAAAACATTGGATGGATGTCTCCTTGAGTTTTTCGAAAGTTCTACACCGTTTTGTTAAACAGTTAGTTTTTCTCCAACCTATATGGGCAGCATAATGAAGTCTTCGACGTACAAGACGTATCCAACCCAACGGATTCATTTTTTTTATTTTTATTTTGAAAGGAATCCCTACTTTGAGTAGTCTAAAGTATTTCGATGGACCAATTCGTCCTTGTGAGAGGGTTAATTTTTCTAAATCATACGTTTACAATTTTCTTACTTTACAGGGTATTTTGTATATATTGCCCTTCGTTAATGGGTCTTACGGAATCCTAATTTTGGTAGATGGAGGATGTTAGGTTGCTTCCTCCTCATTTTTTACCCTTCATACCTAACATAATATGTATAAAGCTTTTGAACACTAAAAGTTTGCATTACAGAAAGTGCAGAGATTTTCCCAAAGTCAACTCTTTGTATGCAGAAATGAATGAAAAATTTAAAAGCCACGATCAAGGTAAACATTGGCACGTACAAAAGGAGACCATCCTAGCAGTATAACTAATTGGATATTTTCTTATTTGACTGAATTTCAAATATTGAAGATTTTGTTTTGTACTTTACAGGGCATTTCGAATAGGCTGCCTTTTGACAAATAGATCTGGAAATGAATCATAATTATTATGATTAAAGAAAAAAATGTACGCAATGAATTTAATCGCAATTTAATTTAATTTAATTCTTCTACAATTCGTTTAATAAAAGTTTAATAATTTTATATGCAACCTTTTATCTCTGAGTACACAAAACAATTCAAAGTTGTTAGCAGAAGAAAACCAGAAAATGATTTGAACTTTGTTGTTGTATTTACTTTTATAGTAAACGAAGAAAAGAAAACATTCTAAAAGTACCTCTTAAATGTTCGAAGTCACCTTTTTGGAGTACAAAGGCTTTGTCTACGTAATGGCTTTCAAATCATGATAATTGTAAGCCTATATCAGTACATAATAGATGAAAAGCAAATAACAGAGAAGAATTGATAAAAGTACCAAAGACATGTAAACTAATTCTCAATGTTTGACTCACATTAAAGATATCCTGTGGCATATGTAAATCATAATTTAGAAAATTAGGTGTTGCTAAGAAAAATACATACAATAAAAAAGAAAACATAACTTTTGGAAATTTGATATAGAATCGTTGAAAATCACTACAAACGATTCGATATTTTAACATCACATTTAAAAAGACAAGAGATGTCTTTAGTAAAATTTAATGAATGAGAGTGAGAGAGAGAGAGAGAGATCCATAAAAAATTCCCAAAACAAATCCCACTATGATTTAGATGGGAATTTTATATACTTTTTTATATTGCTGCTGCCTGCATTCAATTGCTTATTTTTCTTCTCTTTTTCTTTTAAATGTATGTTTATATTATTATATTTATGTATGTATACAATACTCGTATATACTGTATATAGTGTAAATTATTTACTTAATATTTCATTTTGTTTCTGTTTTTGTATTGTTTTTTTTTTGTTTCTTTATATTTAATAATTCTATGTAAAACACTGTCTTTTTTGTTTAAATAATCTTTGGAGTTGGAGTTGGTTTTTCTTTTCTTTTGTTTTGTTTTTTAATTTATTTTTGTCTTTTTATAAAATTCCCCTCTGAATCTAACCACAATTCCCCGCCCACCCCGTTTCTTAATATTTACCTATGCAGTGCATTCGTTATCTGTTTGAGTGATTGACCAACTTCGCTGACCAAACGTTCATTGTCCTGGACATTTTTTGTGCCAGCCGTTCGCAATGATTGTGATTGTGTCTCGACACGCGTCACTAGTTCGCGGAAATGAAATTTCGAATGTGGCGGCATACATTCGTTGTCGGCAAAAACGACACAAGAATTTTGCAAAATATTCAATTTGTCGCTGAGTTGAAGCCATTGTGAGGCCGATATGGTGTTGACGGGATGCTTGAGAGAGCCCTCCAAAAGGCTGACCAATTCCAAAATACTTTCACGAGAGATTTTGGTAGAATTTTCTGGCGTGGTGCCGGCTGTTATGTCGGCCACATTGCCACCACCAGCTGAAGCAATTTTCTGAGCCATAGGTGTAGCGTATATGGTGAATTTGGTGGGTTTAAGTGGCACGGCTGGTTTGGTGGCGTTTATGGTCGATGTGGCGAGTTTGTTACTGCTACCACCGCTGCCGCCGGTCAAATTGGTATTTTCGACAAACATGGACTGTGTCATGAGATCACTTTCTTGTTGTTGTTGCTGTTGTTGTTGTGATTGTGGTGTATTATCATCTCCCGTTGCATTGGCTTTGTTTGTATTGTGTGGTGTGGTGGTGTTATTAACGGAGTTGAGTTCTGTGAATTGTGTGGAAATAGAATTTGTTAAATGAGTAGTGTTGGTGGTGGTTGTGGTATTAATATGATGATTTTGATTTTGAGGAGGTGGTGGGGGTGGAGGTTGTAATGGTGGTGGCCTATTGCTATTATTATTATTTGTGGTCATTCTTGATGATATTTGAGTGCTGTTTTGGGGATAACGTGACTGTTGCAGTGGCATGGAAGAGGATGTGGCTGCAGCAGTGGTTGTCGTGGGTGTCACACCACCAGCTGTTGCGGTAGTGTTGGGTTTAAATGCAAACTTAGGAGACAATTGTGTTGAGGAGGAGCTAATATTATTTGTGGTGGTGGTATTGGTGTTGGCATTCCCTTGCATATTTTGAGTGCTGGCATAATCAGTTGGTTGCGGTCCGGTTCCACACGTTTGGCCCGGTTGTTCCCATAATTTCTTTAAACTATTAATACTACCTGTACTGCGTCGTTTTCCACATTCCACCATATTTGCCTCGCCGCACGATGATGTGCTTGTTGCGTTAGCTGTGGTTTCGGTGTTATTCTCCATATTATTGGCATTTGATTGATTGGCATTTTGTTGTTGTTGCAGATCAATTTTAATTTCAGTCTTTTGTGTTGTAGAAAATTTCTTGTCGATTTCTTTACGATTTAAAGTGTTTGAATTCGTCGTCGACGATGACGAATTCGCTGTGGTGATGATTTTCGCATTTGCATTTGCATTGGGTGATTTCGAGAGAGTGTCCTTTTCCAAGTCTTTTTTAGTTTCTTTGTCTTTTACGCTCGCTTCGGTATTATTGGTTTTGGGCTCAACCTTACGTAGATGCGATTTGAAATCGATAATATTCGTTTGATTTTCGGGCTTTTGAATGGGTGTAGGTAACTTTTTCGGTTCTACCTTTTTCAATTGGGCCTTAAAAGTGTTAGTGTTAGTGGTAGTGTTGTTACTTGAAGCGTTTTGTTTGGGTAAATTCATACTCTCGGCCAATTCATTGACCAATAAAGATACGGGATCTACACTGGCATTGCCGTTTTGTATATTGGCCGAGGTCGAGGAATTTTCTTTGGCTTGTCTATCTTTTATTTCGGCCATTAGCTTTTCCTTCATGGTTAATTCTTGAGTTTGTAAATTGCTACCATTATTGTTGTCATTGGCTGCCGGCGTACCCAGTGAGCTGCAGGAGTCGGTTGAAGGCTCACGTTTTCGTAAGGAAACACCAAATCTAGAGCTGGCTTCTTCAACACTCGGAGCCGTATTGGATACATCATTGCAGCTGGTTTTAGATTTTACGCCCAAGTGCGATGCGTATGCATGGGCAGTGGAAGCGGTTGTTAAATCACATTCTGGCTGCGGCGGTGGTGGAGGCGGCATATTTTCAAATTCCTCTGGTGGTGGTGGCAGATCCAGTGGAGGGGGTGGAAATTCTAGATTTGCCAAAGCTGGTTGCTGATTACGTTTGGGAGAATTATTCGAATTATTGCTGTTGCCACGGAAAGAGGAAAACGTCATCATACTGCTGCCATCGGCAGTAGTACGGTGCCTTTGTAATTTATTCAAGCTGGCCGAGGCATTGTTCTGCATGGTCACGCCACCAGAGGAATTACTGCGAATCATTTGCTGAGGCAATGGTGCCGCCAATGGAGGAGTATTAGTATTTTTAGCCATTCGACCATTAAGACCATTTGTTGCTGCTGTGGGAGCTGGTGTCACTACATTATTGGCTGGCGACACACCATTATTACTTTCGTTTGTATCTTCCAAACTGTCCAGAAATTGGCCAATTCTTTGAACTTTAGGTAGAGTACCATAACGATTGACCACTCGTTTAACATTCATCACTTCCAAAGCTCCCACTTGTATAGGTTGAGCCACTGGATGTATTTGATTGATGGCCACTGTATTACCGCCATCTGTTCGACCAGCGGCCGAATGTTGAGATCTTTTACTTTGACGTGTTTCCAAGCCACGATTACCCATAACCGGTGTAGGGCGTTTAAAAGAAGAATGTGTTTGAGCTCCTCTGGGCCCGATATTGTTGGCAACATGCATGGAATGTTGCAGTTTAGAATGTTGTGTTGTAATGTTTTGCTCTAGACTATCGCCTGTATGATCGGTATCACCATCACCTGTGGTATTATCATTTTCAGAATCATAGCGTTGATTAAGATTATTAATATCACGAGTAAGACCTTAAAAAATAAAGAAACATAATAGATTTAAATTTATTTTTTTAAGTTTTGTATTGAAAAAGATTCAACGAACACTATTGGGATTAAATGTCAGAGAAGAATGAAAGTTATGAAATTGTATTATTGAGTCATGTAGCAATTTTAATGTATTTTCATGAGTTCGAGGCGGAAGTAGTTAGCATAGTTAGAGAAAAAGAAAGCGAACGAGAGTTAAGAAAATGTATTTTTTGTCCATACCCACAGCATTCCAAAGCGTAGCAAGAACACAAGATAACAATAAAACTATAAAAATTAATAAATAAATAATAAAATAAACAAATAAAGCAAATGTGTAATGAAAATAAAGTTTTTAAAAATATGTATAATAATTAATTTAAATACAAAAATATAAAGTATTTGGTGCATAATATGTTTATAGTTCGTTTTCGTGCATCCATAATGAATCATTCAATTTTGTATAACGGATGTATTTATAATTAATCTGATATCAATTACAACTATTTCCTATTTCATCACAACTGTCCAACACGGTAAATTACCATATAATCAAAAGAGTAAGTGTGGAATACGCAATCGCAATCGAATGAAAGAAAAATGCCGAGTTGGACGGGTAACACTCCTTCTTCGCTCATTCCAATTTCAGAAAATTAAACTTTCCTAGATTTATTCCACCTAGATATTAAACAAAAACATTTAAAGAAATGGTATATTTTGAAAATATAATCCTATTAGTAAAATGGAGGACAATTTCAGATAAACAGACAGCTTTCCAAACAAATAGTAACTGCATAGATCTGGATCTGGATCAAATAATTAAAACTATGTAAGAAGATGGCGCCTCAATTAAATCATAAAAATTTTGGGGTAAAACAAGGATGCCCTCTATCATCTCAAATGGATACTATCATTCTGAATGATACTACTACTGAAGGAAAGAGAAATTACATGGAATGTCCCACACAAACTTATGCGGACAATATTTGTCTATTCACCTATAAAATTTTGAATACGGAAGCAAATAGAAAAGATCTGCAAAACATGGCTCGTAATTTTGAACTAGAGATAAATATCAAAAAAACCAAAGGCAATGTTGGCACAGAAAACATTATGCTACTAGGCCAACTAGTCAAATACGTTTCATTATGGTTTGTCTGGGTAGTATAATGACAACGAATGGTGGAGAAAAAAACTCACAAAAATTAAAACGAACCATGCTTAGAATATCTAAAGTTTTTAGAAATCTACGCCGTTATACGGTAGTGCAAGTGTTATTCGCAGGATATGTCACAACAATTATCATTATCTCAACGAATTACTGACGAAACAATTTCTGCTTGGATGTCATCCCTCTCCCATCTCACCCATCATATTATACGATGATGCCGGCGCTTTCGACAAGACTTTCGGCATTTTAGCACAAATATTCAGAATATAATACCAACTGTTGACGACGGGATGTCAGCGTTGGAAGTGGAGCGTACACTGCATCAATCGGCCGTAGAAGCAGCTATAAATCGTCACAGCTATGACAGAGTTCACCTTCAATCTCAGGCAGTGAAAGGCAGATGTTAAGGAAAACAAGATCGTGAAAGGAAAGCATGTCATCAAAGCCCACATAATACGGCTCACCTCCCGAGTCCTATAGATGTGGTGCTATTCCTGCAACTATCGATTACATGATCACCTTCACCAGATTCATTACGCATCATCAAGATAAAAATCTTATCAAAACATCACCTTTAGGCAAACGAATCCAATTTAATTCTTCTTGATTCTTTCGGTAACAGCAAAGCTGTTACAGCGACAACAACAATCATCATCAGCAAACATGGGGCTCTGGAAGCTAACTAAACAGAATCGCACACTGAAGCGAATTAAATGTAGAAAATTGAGATGAATCGATCATTCTATCAGAAGGATGATGTTACAGTAGAATTCTCGACTAAAAGATATCTGGAGGCACACGATCAGCTAAGATACTATAACTCACCACGACCTTGTCACAGAACTTGCAAATATACATATATGCTAAATAAGTTTGCAGTTTATCTACAACACAATCAGTTAGCATTAAGTCTTGAGAATAAGTAGGATTTATTTAGCAAAAGCTCCTAATTACTATATCAAATGCAGATGTCCACAGCGGACATAGTTTGTAGGCAACGACCATATCGTCTTAGGAACTGTTACAGCAGACAAATCAACAACTTAACTGAGAAATTTTATTTAATAAAACAGAATGGCAAACAGATGGGAAATATGCATTGGGGCTGCTCTGTGGCCCTTAATTGAACGGATATGTAATGAGTGTGAAAAAAAACTCCATTGAGTTTCGATGAGTGTAACTGTTATTGGGAAGTGGTGTCATCTTTACCCATATTTTTAGCTTTTCTATGACTACCAATTTACTTCATATAAAATAAAAATAAGAAAAATATTTCAAGTAAAAACGTTAACAAAAATTTAAGAGAAATTAATAAAGAATTCTTAAGTATATTAATTAATTAAAACTAAACAAGCCAATTAAAAAAAGAAAAAAAGCTTACAATACAATACCAAACAAAGTAACACAACGTTAATAACTAAATATTGTAAATATTGTATAACAGAATAGAAAATAAAATTCAAAATGATTTGATAATTAAAAAAAAAAAAAAAATACAATAATTAGACAAAACAGTTAAAAAATTACTTTCAAAAAAGAAAAGAAATTTAAGAAATTAAAGATAAAAAGAAAAATACATTTAATCTTACTGCGCTTCGGACAAATACCTCGAAATAACATATCAACTAGAAAACTACTGCAAGATGTGGATTTCTTAATAGCAAAACCACCGCTTGTGGGTGGAATGGAATTAATACTCGCAGTATTTGTGTGGCGATACATTTTTGTAGGTGTAGTGGTAGTAGTAGTAGTAGGTGTAATAGAGGAAGAAGAATAATTTTGTCTATCACTATACTTTAATAACTTTTGTGTATAAGCACTATTGCCACTACCATTGGAAATGGTAGCAGCAGTAGTAGTAGCAGCTGTAGTAGTAATAGTGGTAGAATAGGTTGAATGTAGTAGGGGTTTACAGTTTCTACTTAGGGTAAATGATTTGTAAACAATTTTACCATTTGTATGCATTTCATCAATCAACTGACGATTAGCAGCCGAACATTCTTCATCTTTATAGGTGCTATCGCGACTGGAAGATAGTAGGCTAAAACAAAAAAAAAAAAAACACACAAAATAATCACAATGATTAATTATTTTTGATGAAATTAAAAAAAGAAAAGCCATCAAATATACCTGGTTCGTTTGGGTGGTGCTGGTGCTTGTTTGCCTTGTTTATTTGTGGTGCGGCGCATTTGTACATTGCCCTTGCCTTGACTGGAGAATGTCAAGAGTTTCGTTGAGGTTGAACCAGTTTCTAAAATCGTAAATTAAAAACAACAACAGCGATCAATTTTAGTTTTTATCTATGGACACTTACTTAATATCGTTTTAGCGGTATTATGCTGTGTTATGAAACTAGGAAAAAAAAAAAAAATTACCTGACATGGGTGTACTGGCTTGCTGATCGTGATGACCACCTGGTGTTAAAACACCACCGCTATTAACGCCGCCGGCGCCAACACCACCACCGCCGCCGCCGCCACTGTTTCCCTGCGATGATGCCTGCGTATTGCCCTGCATAATACCCTTTTTGGCCATTTGAGGTGTTAGACTTTGGCCAATATTTGTCGTTGCTGCAGACGCTGTTGTTGTGGCATTCAATTGTTTTTCGACCGCTTCGGTTATAGATGATTCCTGCAGATCGAAGAAATTAAGATGTGCTTGTCCATTACTATATCTACTATTATTATTATTGGTTTTATCTAAACAACAACAATTGTCTTTATCTAGTTTTTTAGTAATTTGTCTACTACATAGTGTTATAGCATTGTTGTTATAGCCATGATTTTGTTCATTTGCCCACTCACATGGATCAAGTCTAAATCAAAGCTCAATGCCATCGTCCTCATATTCATCGTCACCATCGATATTGTGATCGTCGTCATCGATGATTGTTTTCGTATAACCAACACCAACACGACCACCACCAATTAAACAACCACTTTCCCATATTTCACCCACCTGAAACATATGCTCCAAAGCATGATGTATGCTTTTAAACGTCGGCCTATCCATCGAATTCCATTGCCAACACTGACGCATTAAATCATATACTTCTGGTGGACAGCCCGGTGGCCTTTCCATCCGATAGCCTTTTTCCAATTTATGAAATACATCCGTTAGGTCTATACCTGGATAAGGGGACATGCCATATGTGGCAATTTCCCATAGCAATACACCGAACGCCCATACATCTGATTTTGTGCTGAACTTATTGTAGGCCAATCCCTCGGGGGCGGTCCATTTGATGGGAAACTTGGCGCCCGCATGTGCCGTATAGGTGTCATCACGCATCAGCCGAGCCAAACCGAAATCGGCTACCTTAACCAGTTTATTGTCGCCCACCAAACAATTACGGGCAGCCAAGTCACGATGTATATAATTGCGTGATTCCAAATAACTCATGCCCGATGCAATCTGTGTTGCCATATAGAGTAGAGCAACAGCGTCGAGGGTCTCACGACCAGCCGAACGTAGGAAGTCCAATAAATTGCCATGTGACATAAATTCGGTGATGATATAAAATGGTGGTTCTCGTGTGCAGACACCTGTAGAAAAGCAGAAAGGGAAAAGGAAAATTAATGAAAAATTTAATTCTTGTTATTAGAGTCTATAACAAAGAAACGGAATACATGTATGTACATATACATATAATTAGAATTACCACATTCAGGTATAATATGGTCTTAAAGAAACTCTCGTCCGTATTAACAAAGAGTTGGAACAATCGTTTTGAACAAGAATTTTTAACCAACAAATTTACTTGCTGCTTTGGACAATAATTAGAATGTACAAGCTTATGATATTTGTAGCCTGACGTTGTCTTATGTGCGGCAAATGGCTTACCTAAAGCAGGTACTAGATGACCGATTTCGATTTTTAGTTCGCTCAAAGTGTTTAAGCCAGTTATCGATGAAACCTGCATGTGCAATGACTCTGCGGTCCTGGCTTCTACGGTGTCTCAAAATATCTTCTGCACTATTATTTGGAGTAGTAATCGAAGAATGGTGGTCAAACTGATTATTACTCATCGTTTAAACAGGGCTCAAGAAAAAAAAATCGAATTGACGCGAAAGGACTTTCATAGGAGCTAAAAAATATTTGAGGACGCGACTATTGCTAGAACTAGAAAGAAGTTGCTGAGAACAAACTTTCTGGATCGGTTGACTGTGGGCATTAATGATGGAAAGCTTTATAGCTTTGTTAGATTTTCCATTGGGCAGGAGTAACATGACTCCAACTACGATTGCCTTTGTCAGCATCTTCTATTGGCTCCTGAGAACTTAAATTTGATTTGAGCGTGAGGTAACTTTATTGTTTAGCCTAGTAATTGAAGATTAGTTACTTATTGTAAGGATATTGCAATCACAGAACGTATTTACAGGCTTTTGTAAATTCCTATTCCAATCTCAATTCCAAACGATTGTACTGTCTCATTACGATTACAAGTTGAATCTCAATCTTCCAATCATTTACTGTCTGGAATACCTGGTATTTAAAGGTTTTCGCAATTAATTTTTAAACTTAAAGGTCAGTTTTATTTGCTGTAAAGGTTTCTTTCTTTTTAATTTTCTTGCCTTTTTACAATTTTTAACACTAATTAGGAAACATTTTTAATGAAATCTTTATAATTCTTATACTGGAGCATGAAAACCCTTTTGAATTTCATGTTTAAATTTACAAAAGATTTCGTTCGTTGTGGCCATAACTAAAATTCTGCTTTGGTAATAGAAAGAAAAAAAGAAGGAATATGAAAGAAAAGAAAATTAAAAAACCTAATTATACACAGAAGAACTTCAGAGTCAGGCGAAGGCAAAGACAAACTCTTTAATTATGCATAAAGTGAGCAACATGCTGCTGCTAAGCATTGCTACTTACATACTCCTGAAAGTTATATACATACTTGGCTTGGTTTCACTAATACACTTTACAACATTAAACTAATTTGCACACTCTGTAGTAAATGGAAAGGAAAAATATGAGAATAATAAAAAAAAGAAACTCTAACCACTGTCCCTTGGCTACAATAACTGGTAATTTATTAAAGCTTATCAGCTAGAGCAAGTCATGCCATAATTATTCCTTTGATAGACGAAGAGATAGAAAAAATAAAAACCTGGTTTAACTTACCAATTAGTTGCACTAAATTGGGATGTTTCATTTCTTTCATAATGGCGGCCTCCTCAAGGAAATCCTTAAGGGCCATGGTATCCTCTTTAAGGGTCTTAACGGCTACCGTATTGCCATAACGTTTCCATATGGCCTCGTACACTTCACCATATTGGCCGCCGCCCAATTTATGTTTCATTACAATATCAGTGCGGCAAATTTCCCATTCATCGGGTTCTGGACTTAGAGGAAATACTGTTGGTTTATTTTGCTTTGGTGCTGGATACAAGAGAGGCGTAATCAGTCCATGGCCCTCATGTGGCACACTGTGATGGTGCACCAATTCGGCTAGAGTATTAAATTTGGCTTCAGCTGTAACGAAAACTTTGCCATCAGGATCTTCGGATATTCGATAGTGATAGACACGGCCCTCGTATCTATAAAAAAAAAAAAAGAAACAAGAGAGGACTATTCAAATAGCTTTTCTTTAATTGTTTATATGGAGAGACTAACCTTAAACTTATGCTTCTTTGACCCGGTGAACTTTCACTTTCTCTCACCAGGAAACTGCCATTAATGCCGGAACTTAAAAGATATTCAGCGGCATTACGCGATATGGGTCCATGGTACCAGGAATGTTTTTCCAATGAATTTAAAGGTGTGACATAATTTGAAGGCACCCAGCCAACATTACCCGAATCCGAATGGGCTTCACACCATTCACCTGATTTATTGTACGATAAAATGCGTACTTGTTCACCTTTCTTGAGGCTCAATTGATTTTCGCCCCCAGCTTGAAAATCGTATAATGCTACAAATAGCTGGGGGTCATCTTCTTCGGGCCCAGGTGCCAGTAGATTTTCTTTGGAAGTCCATCTGTGTGCCGATTCAAAGCCCGATGTAGTCGAACTATGACCCTGACTGTGTGATTGTGTAGTATGCAATGAAATGCCATCTGGATTTTGTCCTAATAGATCGGAGTTATCCGGTACACCACCAAGTAATTGGCTACCAGCTGGTATATGTGGCAGGGGTCGAGACTGTAGGAGGGCTTCTGGAACAAGAGAAATAATGGGAAAGAGTACATTAATTTAAAATTCAACAATTGAAACAATAATAATCGAATCTACTAAACTATTGTATATAAATGACCCATTGTGCCGAACTTAGTGTAACACAATGTTTCACTAGTTAAAACTTTATCAATTATTTAGTTTGGCTGGTATAATTTTGTATTTTGGTGTATGGAGGATACATAAAACTACATATGTATGTGCAGTTTAAATATTCTTAAAATGTACAACAGCAGCAGCTTAAATATGTTGCCACAACTTTTCAGACAACAGCAGCATTCCCATTGATATTTGAATTTTGTATTTTAAAGTACAGATCATTAGCTTTCTTTAAAATGAAGAGAAGTTAAATATACTTAAAACATTAAGCAGAAGGTTAATAATAGTGTCATAGAAGTAAGCAAGTTGTGGGTAAGAGAACTATGAAAAGGTAATACGAAAAAAACTGTTCCTTAGACGCCTTCTAACTACAAAATATTAACACTGAATCTGCATTGGCTTCAATTTCTTTGCCTCTCATAACACATTACATACAAGTAAAGAGAGAAAAAAAAGTTGGGCATAGTTATCTTTGGGGATCTTCATCTCCGGCTACGATTGATTAGGCTGCAGTGAGACGCAATCAAATTGAATTTATGGTTGATTGGTTGGACGATTAGACCGTTAAGACCTTTTGGTTCCGCAAAACTTGATTGAACTGCTGAAGTCAGCTGTTGTATGTTATTTTGGCTTAATCCGTAACCCCTGAAGCCAACGTAATGGTTTTAAAAATACAATGTTTTTTTCCGGTTTAATATTCTTCAATGTTTGAATGTATGGTGAGCTTAGAAATCTTAGACCCTTTCAACGCTGGGCACTCGCACAGTAGATAAGTCATCGATTTCTTAATGTAGTCGCCTCTACATTTCATTAAGGGTGATGATTGTGATTTTTGTCAATATAATTTGCGTTTTTACCCAGCGGCCAGTGTATACTGCCATAGTTTTGAAGTTCCAGCCCCTTAATTATTGGTTTATAGGTTCTTAGTTTTATTCAAGCCAAGTTTGCTGAGTAGATATCAACATGTCAATATCAAGTGTCAATATTACTGTCTGATTTCACGAATCGTGATAGAAACCTCTGGATGTCTCTGATAAAAAAGAACAGTTTTCTTACGAAGAAAAAGTATGTCGATTTGGTCGTTCTTATTGATATTACAGTGTCCTGAAACCTAACACTGATTAATATAATCTAGATACACCAATTTCTTCTTGCATAGTGTGTATGGAAAGTTTCAAGAATGTTCAGTGCTTGGCAGCAGATCCCATACCTCTTTCTTATTAAAGTGAGAACTCAGGGTTATTGGTTGATACCCTACCGCCGGCAATATCACTCTCAATAAGAACGACAACAACAGGTTTCTATCTTTATCTTTATTTTACTGGGCGCATAAACTCCGCGGTATTTACAACTGAAGTCGCCGTAGTCTAGTATGCAGAATGTTGGCTTATTAGACGAATACTCGCGGATCAAGCCTCTAACAAAAAAAAAAAACATGAAAAATTATTTCTTTTGGCGACTTTCTCTCAGCAGTCTTCTGACAAAAACTCTGAGAAGCTTCTCAAATCTGTCGTTCGGAGAGGACCTTAAACTGTAGGTCCCGTCACTCATGGACAATTTCAACACACACAACATGGATGGTGTGAAAAGCTAGGTTGTAATTCTGACTAAAGGGTTTACGTTATAAATGAATAGGAGGGGATTATGATTATGTGAAGAAGCAAGAGAAATAGTTGGTAATATATTATGTCGTATAGATACGTAGGCAGATATGGTTAGGTAGTCAGTTTGTTGAGGATATGGTATGTCTGAAGGGTATTAAGTTTGACGATCTAATAGGTTTTGTAAACCGAACGGGCTGGCTGTGGAGTTATATAGTATTTTTCTAAGGAACATTATTACACAATTGATAAGAGGCATTGCATAATGGATAAGAGAAATCTCTCTTTTCTTCACTTTTATACCATTCTTCCCTCTGTCAACACATTAGGTTCCACTTTTATTCTATTTTCGCCCTACTTTTTTTTCTTTTCTTCTCTTTTCTTAATTTCTAAAGTTTTTCCTGCGTGCTGCTGTTAATTCAGTGGCATGATACCATTCCCAATCTCACGTAACCTAAGAGACTTTACATCTCTTCTAAATAGAATATTCAGAAGCCACATTAAATAACATTCAAGAGGATAACATCCATAACTAACATCAAAACAATGATAAGCAATGTTATCTATACCCAACGGGCAAAGTTTCTCACTACTGCAGCCACGATAAAAGTCTTAATACATTTTCACAAATGGTTTTGTTTCTTGATATAGAAAAAATGGCAACCCTATCGTTCTAGCACTTGCTATAGTACCACAGTTACCTGCCTAACTAGAAAGATTTTATAAAGAAACAAGGAGATGCTCTGTGACGGCTCTCTATTTCTTAAAGAAATAACAATAATTATCCATACATAATGTTGAATATAATAATAATAATGATGAAGATAACCTTACAAAATGTCATGTTAAGATTAGAATTTAATTTAAAGACTTTGTTTAAATTTTATTTCTTAAAAAAAAAAACTTTTATTCCTATGCATATATTGTATTTTAATTTTTCTTATGTAATCTCATAAAAATCCATACATAAATATTGACTTACATACATACATACATATGTATGTACACATTTATGCATATAAACATACATGAGTGCATTTCATTACTTCTCCAAAACCGTATCACATTTCAAGTTACACATCATGTAACGGATAGGCTGGCTCTGTTTTTATTGAGATTGATGATATTCAATTTCCCCAACATGGGAAATGCAAAATAATACACCAAATACTTGGGAAATACAAGAATCAGACACCCACCCCCTACTTTAATGTGTGTCGCATAACAAATCAAGCAAAACAGTCGAACAATATCTTGCTCTTGTACATACATACATATGTACGCCGCCTTCCATCTCTAACCAATAATTCAATAAAAGAAGATGACGACAATATTGCTGCTGCTTTTTTTTTCTTCTCTTAAATATCGAAATCATCGTCCGCCGTTTGAAAGAAAATGAAAAAAATTATTTTTTATTGGTTTCTCACCAATTGATAAAGTTACAAAATTGTACTCCATCTGTAGTATTCATAAAATGAAATGAAAATTTTCAAACAAAACGTTTTAAATTTATAATTTAAAGTGAATACCCTTAATATTGAATATTATTTTTTATTCTTCTCATATGGTAATATGTATGTATATAATATAATATGTAACATGAAATTGTTATCGATATGAGCTCAATGACAAATTTGATATCAACAAGGGTTTTGTATAATCAGCATATTTAGAGGCAGCAGTGTTGCCATTGAGGTCTTTTTTCATTATATTGGGAATTTGAAAAAGTTAATTTAAGAAAATTAAATTTAATAGAATTTAAATATAAAATTGGATAAATTAAATATTTAAAAACAAATTCAGGTCATATTTATGAATTCTGCGTAACCAGTGCAGTATTTTCCAGGCGGAGGTTATGGTCAATGTTTTTTTTGAGGAAGTAAGGATTTACTCTGAAAATCTCTTAGTTTATTCGGCCATCCAGCTTGCGATCAAGTCTCTAACGAATATCACCTCGAATTTCATTCTTGCCCATGCATGCCTGAGATTTCTCACGGAAATTACCGATAATTCAAAGCATTAGCCTTTTATGGGTTTCAGGTTTTATGAAAATCGTTACGAATTACATTGCTAACAAACTGCCCAGATCAGGTTCAAAGCTCATAAACTCCGATACTGCTCAAAGCTCACATTCGCGGGCTCGTTAAGAGCAGGAAGATATTTCTAGTATTGCTGGTATCTGCTGAATATACAGATCATAGGGTGACTTATTATCTTCTTTCCTTAAGTCGCATGGATATTCATCGCGCTATTGCGGTTTTCACAGGCCACTGTCATATTGGAAGCCAAGCCGTTAAACTTAGCATTTACTTAAATAACTTCTGCAGGAGTCTTGGTTATGAGGAGATGCCAATGCCCGTCACTTGCCATGAAGGGTCGGCGGTTCTTGACCATTTTCTATTCCTATTCGCTTTGACCAAACTCTACAAATTGTAGTAATCTTGGTTTTTTATGGAAAATTTTTGATCCTTGGGTTAAATATAAATTGTGGTATAAACATGGTCCTTACTATTGGGACCTTACTGTTCTCCCTCAACTAAACTAATACTTATGAATTAATATTATGTAAATATTAATTAAGGCTAAGATTTTTTATGCTTATGCTGACCACATTGCCATTGCATTGTCTAGTATGTGTCTGCACTTAATTTTTAACTGAAGAAGCTGTTTACAAGAACGTACAAAGTACCTTAAATTTAAATTGCCTAGGATTAATGGGATGAGACTTTGCTTATGTTCCAGTCTTAAATATCTGGATTTAATTCTTGAGCACTTTCTGCTGTAGTAGGTCAATTGGGCAATGCATTCGATTGACGATCTGCATATTTAACGATTATCGCACCTAATCTACTTTTTGGTGTGTGTTATTAACTCCTCCAAATACAAAAAAACCTTTTCAGTGATATTTGATTTCCTTTTCCTTTTTTAACAAACGACATGCCGAACTTGTTGTTGCAATCCATCGGTACATTAATGCCTCCAAGCCCTCCATTATTCTGTCTGAGCATCTCCCTACGCTATTGAAGAGACCGACTTTACCGAAACTTTTTTACACTAGAATTCCAATCAGAGAGACCTCGTCGTCTTACAAAGTTATCTCCAGGTATTCGATGGATCTTAACAGGGCCAGTTTTAAACTTGAAAAAGACTATGGGATTTTCCACGACTGAGCGTTTCGTCGCTTCCATTCTACAGTAGAGTTGTTCAGGCTGAAATAATGGTTATTTATCACACTGCGCAATTGATGTTGAGTAGTGGATCTCCTACCACTAAAATTTCTATCATCTTCAACAAAAAAGAAAACCTCAGTCGAATCTTCTTACAGAAACATTCATATTTCAATAAAAAATGATCGAATGGCCTCTCGTAGTAGTTTCGTGTGGATCTCGAGTTTCGGGTAGCAGAGACAATCAGGGCAATTGCATAGCTGATGAATTTGCTAGGGAAGGCCCATGCTTACTAAATATCAATCTGCATACGAGATAATCCTTATCTCGGTTAAACTGTTCAAAGATATTTGTTAGACGGGTGGACATCTATTTAAAACAAAAATAATTTTATTATCACAACTCAGGGAACATTTTTTATCGAATTTGATTGCTCTAAGTCTTTTAATGTCAACAAATTTTTGGACCGGCATAAAGATGAATCTTTTCATACTTGGAGAACAAGTTTCAATCCTCATTAAAGAAAATACGCCTGAAAGAATTGTTATGACTTCTTTATTTAGATTGTTTTAATAAATTTTAAATCAAAGTATGTATTTGATTTTTCTTGCGGATTTTTTATATTTTTATAATTCATTATAAAGCGATTCAATACATCAATCTGGCAGACTTGTTGTTCATCAACAGTGTACATTACAAGCCACCGATAAAGCAGGCTCTTCACACACAACTGCACACACACCGCATAACTACTTCATTTGCATTTCATTTATTGTTATTATTTTATTGTTGTTGGTTTTTTCTTTTCTTTTCATTTTACATTTTAATGTGAACCAATTGACAACAAAAAAAAAAAATAAAAGAAAGTACAACTCTTTTATTGCATCTTCTTTCTGTGTGTAATTAAAATATTTCTCCAGTTTGTGTTTAAACATAAAATAACAGAGGCTTTAATGAGACTCAATAAACAAAAACAAAAAAGAATGAACGGAAAAAATTCACCCTCCCACTCATCAACCGCATTGCACATTGCACGCATAAATAAACATTCATTTTTGGACATGTTTACACGCAATTGATTGCAGTCGCTTTAAATGTTATTATGGCAGTGGCTGCTGATGTTTTCATTATTATGAAAATATCTCTCTATTTTTCTTTTTGAGTGCATGGCTAACGGCATTATCATTTTTATTATCATTATGAGTATTCAAATTTACATCTCAACATAGTACACTCTCATCATTTGATAAAATGAAAACGGAAGTTCTGTATCAATTTGTTTTTTTTTTTTATTTTAAGGAGAAAATATCTCTTTTGTTTTATCAGTAAAAGAAAAAAAAAAAAAAAGAATCAGCATTCATTAATGTTACCATCAAATTAACAGTGAAAATTAGAGTTTTGGAGAGACAGAGAGGAACAGCAAAAAGGAAAATTAACAACTAGAGATGATTTTATGAATAACAATCTATCAATGCATTTTAAACTGTATTCATATCAACACCAGAGATCAGCAATGAATCGTATTTTCGCTACTCATAAGTACTTATGAAATTTTGAGTATGAGTGAGTCAAGAGTATTAAAATTCAACTACTCTGATTCATTCGTACTCTCTACAACATTGATTTATAAGTATAGGTTGCAATGAGTATGAGTACAAAGTTGACATCAAACTCACAACATTCGATTCATTGTTTGATTCATACGCCTACTCATTCAGATTCATAAATTTAGAAAAATACTTATAATACTTACGAATGATTCGAGTCACTCGAAAGACAAAGACAGCAAGCAAAGCACACACACAACCTTCTAGCGAGTATTGTGGTGTTCGTACTCGAATCATACTTATTTTGTGCTTCGTGTATATGTTGAATCATGGAGAGTCGAAATCAACAACATCGTGCGTATTGTTAAGTATGAGTACGATGAGTATTTCTAACTTTGAATATGAGTAGTATGAGTATGATATTAAAATAAGTATGAATGCGTATAAGTAGCTGAAATTATAAGTATGACTCGAATCTACTCAATGTTTTGAATACTCGTTGCTGATCTCTGATTCATATCAACACCACAATACTCTTTAATAACATATACACACACACAAATGTAAAAAAAAACAATTTAAATGTACTCACGTAAGCGAAAAACTAAATGTACTCACGTATATAAAACAAAGTTGCGTAAATTGAAGAAATGAAAAGTGTGATTAAAATTTGAAAGTTTTTCATCGCAATGGCTACATCATTATGGCACAATAGTTTTTAAATTATCAGTAATAATTCGATTATTGAAAGAAAAATCCATTTCCAAACGTTGTTATCGATTTTTTTTTTGGTTAAAAGTTGTTGTATTTTACCAAGTTTTAGATATAAGCATGAATATGCACCAGATTTCAATAATTTGTGAAAATGAAAAGACTGGTGAGTATCGTGAGTTGAATTAACATTTGATAGTGAAAAGAGATTTCAATCCTGCAGCACACTACTAAGAAGAGCCTAAGAATTTAACAAGCCTTCTAGTGAAGCTTTCTAGACTTAAGGAATATTTGTACTGAATACAAATCATTTCTAGTTCAATAAGGAAATTTGTGATGAGGAAATCGAATCATTAGAACACATACTTGATAATTATGCGGTCAGGGGAAAAGGGTTGTGGTAGATATTATAGCGAACGCTTTATAGATTATTATCGTTTGTCGTGATGCCACAAACTTTATAAGGTATCTCCTCCAAGCCTATTGTCCCAAGCCTTATTCAGAGTGCAGCACGGAGTCAATAATGCCAATTCACTGCCTAGCACTTAAAATGCACCCAAGTGTTTCTTTTTGGGATGCATTAATGCCTCATTGGTTTTAAGGATATGTTCCGATGATTCATTCCTATCGTCACAGATTTACATGTTGGGCTCGAGACAACCCACCTACTGAGCAATTGTACCTGGAGTCAAAAGACAGATTATCGATCTCATCTTATTTCTTGATTGAGAACAGTCTTTGCCTCTCTTTATGTTTCCTTTCCATGAGCATACCTTTTCAAACATCTGCTTCCATTCTACAGAATGGAGGCCAGAAACCTTCCGTAGGTAGAACCGTTCTGTAGGGTCTGTCCTCATCAATTGTGTGGTAGTTGCCCTCTTTGCAAGCTCATTTGCCGAGAATTCCCACAAGGATAACCTTATTTTGTTGACTCAGCTGTATCAGCCTCTCCAGGCAGTTCCATACTACCTTCGATTTAACCTCATAAGGGCCTACCTCTTTTGAACTCAGTATCTAAGTTTAATTGAGCACTTCTTTCGATGGCATAGACTTTCGTTTCGAATAAATTCGCGAATTTCTCTACGGACTTTGAATATTTCATTATGGGACCAAAAAACTCCTGCTACTCTTACAAAATTCATTCTTGAACCATTTGTATATCTCAAAATTGTCCCTCATTTAAAAGAGTATACAGCCTCCAGATTATTCCATTTAACAGCACTCTTTGCGAGGTACTTTCCAAAATAATAGAGCCTGCTGATCCCTAATGAATTCCGTGTTAGACTTGTCTTCAATCAACTTAACCACAGTCTCTAATGCCCTGGTCTTCTTTACCATGCGCTTTGACTAACTAAATCTAGCTCATTACTAACGTTTAATTGTTCTCCCCAAAGTAAAGGGCTATCAATTTCGTGGTTTCAAAAGTATGCGACTGGAATTCGACATCTGTCAAACTAAGTTGTGAAACCAATTTTTTTCTTTTCAGTTGAAAGTCTGACATTGACGAAAATGGATCGCTTAACTATCACACAACGCATAAAAATTATCAAAACCTACTTAAAAAAATGGTGATTCTGCCACAGCCACGTATCGTGCTTTTTCGAACAAAATTTTCTTCAGCGATGAAGCACATTTCACCCTCGGTGGGTTTGTTAATAAACAAAATTGTCGTATTTGGGGTTCTGAGAATCCTCAAGTAATTGAAGAGAGGCCATTACATCCAGAAAAAGTCACTGTTTGGTGCGCTCTTTGGTCCGAAGGTGTGATTGGACCCTATTTCTTCGAAAACGACGATGGAACGACTGTCACCGTCAATTCGGAGCGTTATGGTCATATGATAACCGACTTTTTTTGCCTGCTATTGAAGAATACGACTTGGAGAATATGTGGTTTCAACAAGACGGTGCCACATGCCACACAACTCGAGCGAATATGACTTTATTGCAAGAGACATTTCCTGGCCGCGTAATTTCTCGTCGTGGCGATATCAATTGGCCACCAAGATCATGCGATTTGACACCATTAGACTTTTTTTGTGGGGCTACGCGAAAGACCGTGTTTATGCAGATAAACCTTCAACTCTTGAGCACTTAAAAACCAACATTCGTCAAGTTATGGCTGAGATACCTCCCAATATGTGTCAAAAAGTGGTCGAAAATTACCTCAAAAGAATCAATGCTTGCAACACTTCGCGTGGAGGTCATTTAAATGATGTAGTGTTTCACACATATTGTCAACGTTCAAACTTTACAATAAAAAATAAATATCATGAAAAAAATATTTTATATGTGTTTTATTTACGTTTACTTTTGAAACCACGAAATGGATAACCCGGTAGTTTTGCATGAAAAGTTGTATATACGGGTATAAAAATTTTTTTTTTTTTTAAATTGACTGTAGGGTACAAGCAAAAAATATGTAGAAGTAAAATTTCTTATGGCAAGTTGTAGGCGTACGACCCGCTCTCACCAAAAAAGACTCAGTACCAGCGTTGTCAACTTGGCGTGTTTCGCGACATTTTGGGTGCTTTTTTAAATTTTTGGTGCGAAAAATTCCTTAGTTGGCGCGTGGTGCGTTTTTTCTTTAAATTTTGGTGCGTTTTTTAATTTTTGGTGGCACCAAAGTAAATTCGACACAACTTTTTGTTTCAGTGTGGCAAAAAACATTTGTACAAAAAATACAACGCTTTCAGTACCATTTCATTCAACTATGCAAAACGTTTACAATCAGTTTTACAGACGTACCATTTGCATTGTTGAAGATAGTATGTTTTATCTAAAGAAAAAGGAAAATTAATTTATATGAAATTTGCTGTCTTTTTTAGTTTTACTTTTAAAAAAAATTTGTATGGAATTTATAAAATTCATTTTATTTTTGTTAAGTTTTATTATTATTTTTTTAAACCTTGAGCTGTGAGTGTCTTATTGTTATATTTTTAATTTTAAATTGATTCAATAAATATTTAAAAAAAAAAACTTCTAAATTTGGTGCTTTTTTCTTTAAATGTTGCGTTTTTTTCTACATTTTGCTGCGTTTTGAAATTTCAAAGTTGACAACGCTGAGCACAGACTATACACAGAAGGGAAAGCAATGACGTTTGACAAACTCTCATAACATAATTTTACTAAAATAGTTAGAGGGAGAAAAAACATGAATTATAAGTTTTGCAAAGCAAAGTGTTAGAAGCAACAGATATACAGACTGAAAACTGGCGGATAAAGTTGAAAAATTAAATGTAAACAAACATTGATTTTATGTTAAAAAAAGGAAAATTTGGAATATTTTTTAATTTCATCAATGAAAAGTTTAAAGATTCTTAAATATTTAATTATTAATCGAAATGTATGTGGTTTCTGGTCGGAATGAATATAGTTCCTTGTGCAAAAGGTAAGTAAGAAGCTAAATATATCAAGATCAAATAAGACATATTGCTCATAAAATTTTTTTCTTGCAGAACTTTGTGTATATTATCAGTATTTATTAATTTCTTGAATGAAAAAGTTTAAATTGGGTAATTTTTTTATTATTAATCGAACTCTTAGCAATTTCTCTTCACAATGAAATAACTTACGTGTGTAAAAGATAAGTAAAAAGAAAAATATAACAAAATATATACTCATAACTTTTTGTTTCAGGAATTTGTGAATATACCCCCAAATTGGTTAAATACTAAGTTAGTGACAATCGATGAAAGGTGTCACCAAATACATTAGTTCCGTATTACGTTTCCCCAATAAAACAGTTCATTTCCTTTCAAAACTATTCTATTATTCTACAAAAATATCATCAATTTCTACCAAAATAGAAAATAAAAACCCACCCTAAAATTTAACAAACATAAATAAACAAAACAGAAATAATCAGACAGAGACAGAAATACTTCTTGGTACTTGTTGGTAATATTTGCTGTCCCTTTCACACAATTTTAGTAAACGTCAAACTTTCGTTTCCCTTCTGTGTATATTCTGTGACGCTGAGTACAATGTATGGCAGTGCAACATCTTCATATATTTATAGCACAATATAAGCAGTAACGAAACGAAATTTGACAGGAGCATAGGCCAAATTTGAAAGAGACAGCTAATATTACCAAAAAGTATTTCTGTCCCTCTCTGACTGCCTGTCTGTTTTGTTTATGTTTTGTTAATTTTTAGGGTGGGTTTTTATTTTCTATTTTGGTAGAAATTGATGATATTTTTGTAGAATAATAGAAATAGTTTTGAAAGGAATGGACTGTTTTATTGGGGAAACGTAATTTGGAACTAGCGTATTTGGTGACACCTTTCATAGATTGTCACTAACTTAGTATTTAACCAATTTAGAGGTATATTCACAAGCTCCTGAAACAAAAAGTTTTGAGTATATATTTTGTTATATTTTTCTTTTTACTTAACTTTTACACACGGAACTTGTTTCATCTTAAAGAGAAATTGCTAAGAGTTCGATCAATAATGACAAAATTACCGAATTTTAACTTTTTCATTCAAGAAATTAATAAATACTGGTAATACACACAAAGTTCTGCAAGAAAAAAATTTTATGAGGAATGTGTCTTATTTGATCTTGATATATTTAGCTGCTTACTTACCTTTTGCACAAAAACCTATATTTATTGTGACCAAAAACCATACAAATTTCGATTAATGATTAAATATTTACGAATTTTTAAAATTTTCATTGAAGAAATTAAAAAAATTCTAAATTTTCCCTTTTTTAACACAAAATAAATGTTTATTTACATTAAATTTTTCCACTTTATCCGCCAGTTTTCACTACGTATATCTGTTGCTTCTAACACACTTACTTCGCACAAACTTTTAACATTTTTTTTCTCCCTCTAGTTTAGCCTATGCATTTATGTTAAGAGCCTTTTTCAAATGTCATTGCTTTCGTTTCTGTTTGTTTTGTGATTTATAGTCTTTGATCTCATCGCCATGAGAGCAAAGAATGAGAGCAACGCATTGTTACGCTCTTCGTTTCTGTTTCCTTCCCTCCTATCTTTCCCTCCGCGTCTTGAAATATTTTTGAAAAATATTCCAAAATATGTTAAAATGCACATTCTTTATACTTTATTTTCTTTGGTACAAGTCAAAAAAAAAACAAAAAAGAATGAAATAGAAAATGTTAAAAAAATTAAAAACGTTTTTATCTGCAATAAAAAATCAAACATTTGTAAACATAACCTAAAACATTTAACTTAGCGGCGACATTTCCTTTCAATTTGCAAAAATTATTGTCACGTTTTTAATACATTTTCCAAAGCGTACACAACGTGGATTACAAAAACAATGTGTGTATGTACAATGCATACACACGTATGTAACAAATGACCTTGATATATCCTTCTCTCATATGCTACTAATACTAATAAGAGATACCCTGGAGATAAATACTTGGCATCGAACACAAAAAAAAATTGAAAGAAAAACAAAAAAAATAAATAAACGACAAGGGAAAATAAAGACTTGGTAAATATTGTAATAAGAAGGAGAAGAACCACAATAATTTTACTTAAATTTCTAATGAATAATAAATTTACTAATGCTCTCTCACTCTGTATTCTAACAGACAAGAAGACACGTTAAAATACGACTACAAACAACAATACATGTATTTATTATTATTATTTAAGTCGTTTAGTCAACCGTACATAAAAATAATTAAATTGAGAGAGAGAGAGCAAGTACACGAAGCATAAAAACAATAGAGATGACAAAGAGAACAAAAACAACAACAAGAATTTGCTCAAATAAAAACAATTTCTTCTTGAAATGTGATCATGAAAAACCAGTACGATTTCTGTTAATACATGAATGAATATAAAAACAATAGCAACAACAATAACAGCATGTAGTATAACAATAGTAAAAAAAAAGGAAAGAAAACAAAATAAAAACTTACAATGAACTCTAACGATTAAAAAAAAAAAAGAATGAAGAAAGAGAACATGCAACAAATCAACTGTAATGAAATGAAGGGAAGAAAGAAATTAGTGCTCTTGATTATTCGATAACAACCATTGATTGAATTATTCGAATAGTTAAAGAGACGCTGTTAAGTGCAGAGTTATTTAAGAGGAAAAATAAAGGGTTTTCCATTTTTTCGATTTCAAATGCAAAATGTGTCTTTTTTCTTTTCAGTTTCGAAATTGAAATGACTCAAAATAAATTAAAATTATTAATATTTCTTTAAATTCAGGAATTTCGAAATTGAAAAAAATCACAGAAAATAAGTAATTGGTATTTATTTCAATAATATTTTTGTATTTCATTTAAAATTTATCACTTTTTGTGAATGTTCGAAAATTCGAACATAAGTTCGAAATTTTTTTAAACATGCCCAAAACATTTCCTAAGACATTTATAAGAATTAAAACTAAACCTTCGTTAAAATGATTTGTATTTCTTTTATTTTTTAATTTCGAAACTGAAAAAATTAAAGAAAATCAAGAATTTTGATAACAAAATTGTAAAAAAAAAGTTTTAAAAATGTTTCCAGTTAAAATTCATTATAAAAAAATTAAACGAATATCATCAGTTCATCATGGGAGAAAAATCCTGTACACAAAGTATCATTAGAATGCAAAAGAATGAAAAAAAAAACGTCGTACTTTTCATAAATAGTGCTGTAATAAGCTGGAATAAAACAACAAGTACAACAACAATGGTATAGTAAACTTGTGTTCATAAGAAGCACTTTAAAATGTAACAGAATAAATAAAATTGTTGTTATAGACAACATCAGGCACACACAACAGATTGTCTATGACAATAAAGAAATATTCTTCGGAATGAGAAAAGAAACGAAAAAAAAAAGTGGAAATAATAGTTTCAAGGTAAATTACTAAAGAAAATGGCTAGAATAAGAAAAATTGCAATAATAAAAAAACAAAGAAAAAAAAAATGCAACTTCAAGGTGAAATCGGGCGTAACTTGTTGTAGCAACTACAGCAGCCGCGGCGGCTATTTATATTTGCTGTAAGAAGTTGCCAGTAAGAATTAACAAAACAACAGCAACAATTACTAGGCTCGGGCTGCTCTATACACGGGAAGCATTTAAAAAGAAAGTCAAGAAAATTCTTTCCTTATTATGATTCTGTTGTTGGTGTTGTTTTTTTCTTTCAATTCATTTGTGACTTTTGTTGTTGTTAAATAAACTTGTTTTGTTTTTAATTTTTAATTTTTTTTCTGTTGTTTTTCAAATGAAAGAATTTCAAGTCACTCACTGGCTTTGACTTGTTTGTGCCACAAACACCGGTTAAATTTTCTTGCCCTTTTTAAGATTATTTTCTGTTTTTTTTTTTTTTTTTTTTTTTTTTTTCAGAATATTTTATTCTTAGTCTTCTGCCTGTTTCTGGTTTGGAATGTTGTCAATTTATGTGGGTTTTCCTGTTTCATTTTCTTTTTTTTTTTGTTCTTCTTTTAATTTTGTTTCGAAGTACTTTGTGAAATATTTTTTTTTGTTAGAAAGAATTGTAGCGATAATAAATAATCGAAAGAAAAGTTTTTGTAAGTTGAACTTAAAAAAAAAATAAATACTACTTTAGTTTGAAATTCATTGGCCAAATTTTCAAAATTTACTGTACAAAAAAAATATGCTCTCCAGACTGCTGACAACAGCTTTAAGTTTTCGGAGACTAGAAAACTAACTGCGGCATGGTTGACTCATTTTCGATTAGATCTGACTCTGGGTGATCAATCATTAAAAGAAGTTGATGTAATTATGGAAAATGTTAGCAAAGGTCAAGCGTTACCAAACAGTTATCAACCATTTGAAAGAACTGGAAACACAACGAAGCGCGTTGAGATCGTCTGCATAGTAGAATCCAAGGAACTTTAAATTTTTCCAACACTACGTTGGGCAATTACCTAATAGGTAACGAACGGCTTCCACCTTTTCTTCGTCTTTATAGCTCCTGCAGAAGTTATTTTTCATATCAACAAAATCAATGCGTCTCGCACGAGTGACCACATTGCAATACCCAGTAAAAACACCAATTGCCATGCTGGACGCAGTTTAAGCAGACCTGAATCCATCCTTGGACAAATTTGCTACAATGGTTGGCCAGCTCATTCACTCTGTACTTGCCTTGGTTTTTATCTATGTCCCCATACCTATATGATAGATACATAGAGACAGACTTAACAAAGCTAACAATATCCTCAAGATTTCAACTGTTGGATACTAAATCGACTTAAAGGATCAATCAACAAATAAGAGGAATCAACAGGGCTGTGTTGTGGTGGATAAAGCGTTGAGTCTCAGCGAACATACATACATACATACGTAATTGGTCATTCCAAACCTATAGTCAGGATTACGACCAAGCTTCTCACACCACTGCTGTTGTGTGTCTTAATTTTATACATGAGTGGCGAGACCTACAGTTTAAAGTCGATTCTGAACGACAGATTTTTTTGAGAAACTTTCCATGACAATTTTATTTACTCTTTACGAGTTTTTGCCAGAAATCTGCTGAGAGGAAGTCGCCGAAGAAATATTTTTGTTCATATTTTCGTTTTGGTGTTTGAGACGAGGCCTCACGTCTAATAAGCCAACACACTACCTACTAGACTACATCCTATTGAACGGGTAGCGTATTTTCTATAGTTTTAGAATTAAGAAAGCACTTTGAACCCAAGAGCGAAAATAAGCAGGGACCGTAACTGTTATAACTTTTATCGTAAATGTCAGAAAATAAGAATTATGTTTTGATCTTTATTTTTTCGAGCAAAAATAAAAGTTTTTTTTTTACTTTTATTTTTTCGGGTGGAAATAAAAGTTATTTTTGTTTTAATTCATGATGAATTCATAATATTTATTAAAAAATTCTTTAAAACAATTAAAGTAAATTATGTTAAACAATTATTAGAATTAAGTTTAGCTATAAATATTAATAAATATTATGAATTCATCATGAATTAAAACAAAAATAACTTTTATTTCTGCTCGAAAAAATAAAAGTCAAAAATAACTGTTATTTCCACCCGAAAAAATAAAAGTCAAAAAATAACTTTTATTTCTGCTCGAAAAAATAAAAGTCAAAATTAACTGTTATTTTTGCTCGAAAAAATAAAAATCACGTTTTTAAAAAGCATCGCATTTTATAAAAATTTTGTCCAAGACGATCAAAATGGTATACAGGTAGTCCCCGACTTACGGCCGTTCGACTTACGACTATTCGCACTTACGACCATTTTTTTTTCTAATTTTTTTCATAGAAAATACTTAAAGAAGACAAATATGTAGTTGCGGGGAATTCCTAAAATATAAATTTTATATATGTATATAAGTAAATATAAATATAAATTTTGGGTAGTTTCATTTCTCCTGACCCTCAAAGTTAGTAGTACAGTATGTAATTTTTTTCTTAAATTTTTTTTTATATGAAATTCGACTTACGACTTAATCGACTTACGACCGATGACAGAGGAACCTATCTCGGTCGTAAGTCGGGGAATACCTGTACTTGGTTTTGTTCTCCGACATTTCCTTGCGGTTGCTTTTTTAATCAAAAATTCAAAAATAACAGTTATTTTCGGTCCCTGAAAATAAGTTAAGACCAGATAGTAGAATTCAATGAACAAAGTTCTTCACCAGTATATTCACTACATTTTCAAAGACGTTGTTGTTTGTATCCCATCTACCTAGGAACTGCGACAGTAGCCCAGTCAGTTGTTTAACTGATTAAAATTGATTAATGAAGTTAAAGTTGTGATAGATCTTTAACCAAAATGTGCGATAAATATTGACAACAGTATGTCTATGGCAGCAGTTAACGGTTGTCGTAACATATCTGTGTTACTTCTTTCGTAAACATTTATAAAAATCCTCCACGTTACACGTTTAATAATTGCCATTTAATTAAATTTTTCTACCATTACGTTACACTTTAAAAAGTTTATAACTGTAATGACTACCATGGGTTAGATTTAAAAGAAAATAAAAACAAGAAGAAAAACAAGAATAAATAAAATTATTTTCTAAAGAAAAATCTCAAGTAAATAAAAACTAAGACATTTCCTCAATTATAAATCACAACAAGTCTTGAAAGATTTTTCTCACACGCAAAAAAAAACCAACAAAAAAATCAAAAGAGAGAGAGAGAGAGAGAGAGAATGTAACAAATTCATTTAGAAAATCGTTCATAATTTTTGTTATTGTTCATACACACACGCACTCGAGCACACTAAATCTTCACCATCATCACACATTGTAAACAGAGATTCGTTGTTGGTTTTGTTGTTCTTTTACATTTTTTTTTATATGAGAACGGATATGACCATCATTGATCTTATAAACTGCCCTGCTTTGCGCATTATTTTGTATGAAAGACTCAATTTAATGTCTAAGTTAGCAAGGGGTGGGGCGAGAGTGTTTAGTTTTCCTTGTCGTAAATATAAAAGATTTCATTGTATTTTATAATTTTGCATTATACTCCTCCTCCTCCCTCTCGTATTTCTAAACAAACAAACAAATCTTCATCATCTTCATACAATGTATTCTTAGTTTTTTTTTTCTTCTTCTATTTATTCTCTAATTTTTTTGTTGTGTCTTTCGAGAGTCCAATTTTTTCTTGTATGTGTGTTAGTGGGGATATTAAAAAGTCCCAAATGTTTTATCAACATTATCTCATCATCATTTCACATACAAAGTAAGAGAAAGAGAGAAAAAAATCAGTTTTTATTGAGTGTGTTTTAAATCTCATGATATTTTTTTTCATATTTCGTTAGAAGCAAACAAATGATGGCATGTGAATGGAAATTAATAATTTTATACAGAGCAGAAGTAAGAAGTAAGAAAAAAACTTGTGGAATAATATGTGGCCAGTTATTAGTGGGTCAATTAAAATAGACGAGAATAATAAATAACAACACTGGGATACAAAAAAGTAAAGCAAGAACTGAATTTACGAGGTATGTTTTAAAATTAGCAAAGTTTTTTCGTGTGTACGTAAAAAACTCACGCTTCCTTTCAAGAAAAGCAGTTGTATTAAAACTAATGTGAATAATTTTTACTTCAGTTCTTAAATGGATGTTAAATGTTGGTAAAAAGTGTGTTATTTGCGGCAATATCCCGCAAAAAACAGTGGCTGTTGCAAAGGGTGTAAAAACTGGGATTGACAGGTAGGTAGGTAGGTTGAAGTGGTAGCTTTGATTACCAACACACACCTGAGCACGCATAGCGGGCCGTTGTAATGCCACAGGTAAGTGCAGTCCCTGTACTGACCGAATTTCATCAAACCTATCGATGAAGTCGGTCAGGTCATAGGCTGCACATTAAAAGCACGATTGAACATTAAAAGGATTGACAGGAAATCATCCACTTATTTTATACAGGACCAGTACACTTAGGAAATGGACGCTATTCTCGTGAAGAGCATTCTGTTGATGTAAAAAGTGGGCGACAAAAAAAAGTAATAGGCGTTCATGGCCGTTAGATCCGGAGGTATTTACATGGTGACAGGAAAGATTTCTACTGGAAGAGCACTCCTCATACGAATAGTGTGGAGTAAAGGCGACTTGTGCGGAAAATGAATGGATATACTCTACATGAGTATATGTTGTTAAATCTCACACCACTAAGACATTTTTCAGTTTTTAATATAAAAATATAATCCTTTGGAGCAATTTGAACTTAAACTGATTAATTGCGGATATCTCAATAAGCGATCCATTTGCCAATCGATCAATAACGAAAATGTTCTACATGACAGTCGAATATTATGACAAAAAAAAAAAAAAAATATTATCGTAGGCAATTACTTCCTTAATTTTTCATTACAACCTTTTAGTCAGGATTACAACCTAGCTTCTCACACCACCCATATTGTGTATGTTGATTTAATCCATGAGTGGCGGAGCCTACAGTTTAAAGTCCACTCCGAATGACAGATTTTTTTGGGAAAGATTTCATGGCAATTTTATTTGCTCTCGAAGTTTTTCACAGAAGACTAGAGACAGTAAGCTGCCGAAGAAATATTTTTCATATTTCGTTTTGTTCCAGATGCCTGAGCTAAGGTTTGAACCACGGGTTCACGTCTAATAAGGCCACACACTACCTACTAAACTGTGGCAACTTCACTTATCACTCATATTCTCATTTTGCTGCACATTCAACGGTTGTCTTCATTTAAGCCAAGCTAATCTTATTCTGTAACTAGCTAGCTTCTGTCGCCGAACTCCACATGTATGAGGACTTTAATTTCATGTTTTAAATTCTATTCACTAATGGACTAAACACAAATTTAAGTTTCTGATGTAAAATTTTAATTAAATCTACCTCTGGAACACAGAACAATAGTCGCAAAGACTGACTGACTCAAAGTTCTGTACATCGCTGGAGAAGATCCCTATGTTCCCGATCTTTGCCACGAGATCACCAATTAACATTGCATTTCAGCCTGCGGATTCTTTAGAACCCATGAATTGAATCTGATAAAAAAAATTATTGGAAAAAGGAGAAGAATCTCCCTTTTTTTTTTGATTCACGTTGCTTTTATAAAATTAACAAAAAATAAATATTCTTTATGACAACTAAACTAAAAATAAAAATGCAAACTTTTAATTAATTTATAACCTCACATCGTACCTAAACATTATTTAATATGCCTTCCACTCTGCCTCTCTCACCCCCCCCACCCCCATTTTGTATGCCTAAGGAATAATTAATCATATTATTTTCTATTTGTTTTGTTTTGATTAATAAAGTTAAAAAATATTTTATTTTTATTCTAAAAAGTTAAAAATCATTCGCTTTGTTTCGTTTCCATTAAACAAACAACGGAACTGTTTTCAACTATTCCACAGACAACTTCCGCTTAATAGACGAAAGTACCATAGGAATGTAGTCCCCCCTCTATTTTTTTCCATTTCACTTGTGAAATTTTTTTTGTTTCTGTTATTGAAATTTATTAACTGCAGTACGCAAGTTATAACGGGAGCTAAATAATTTAAGCGACGGTACTGATTAACGCTTAACGATACAGGGACTGCCATAGGGATGATTGTTTTTGAGCATATGTCCGCAGTGATTATGGCTTTGAATACGAAAACCGATTAAGTCTATAACTTCAGTGAAATTAGCAACACTTGCCGCGCACTATTTCGCAAAAAACTAGCAGGCTACCGATTTACTGTAAGCCACTTCAACCACCTTTGCTATTTGTGGAGCAATATGTTGAGTATTAATTTGATCTACGATGCAAATGCCTTCCCTTATGAATTATTGATTTATAAAAAACTGGCCTCAAGAATATTAAAATTGAGTTTTGGTCCCTACGCCCGTAGAAATTAATAGTTCCTTCATGTCTGTGAGAAACTACGTCACGTAATATGTTCCTATTGGATAATAATTTCTATCAGTCTTACTTTAGTTTTTGCGTAAATATAACAAGCAAGAGAGGGACTACGTCATGCAACAAAAAATCTTTGTTGGGTCAACCTTTACCGTGTAACAGAGCTAAGTGACAGTAATAATCCTGAGGTAGGGCGTTTGTTTTTCAATTGTTCATTATCCCGTCAGTTACGATATTGGTAAGCTTAAATCAAATGTCCACAAACACTACTCCCTCTTTCCACCTTCCTATAACCTATTTTCCTAAACCTGCACAATGCACTGCATGAGAGGGGCCATCCCCTGAGTGCTGGTTTTACAAAAAAAAAAAAAAAATTTAACGTAGATAGGCTGCCGGAATGCATTTTCTCCCCAACATTATTTAACATTGGATCAGATTTTGCAATGAAGCATGCTCTCGAAAATCACAGAGCTACTACACCTTGGGGACTGGCCTCATAAATTATCTTAGAATTATCGATTGGTTCTACGTTAGCTAAGGATTAGGAATTTAGGAATAATCATAATCAAGATCTTTCAGACAGCGCAGTAATCTCCAGGTTATCGCCCGCCGTTGACATTCATTGCCGCACAGTAGAATCCACAATTTCTTTCTGCTTTCTTCACAAACATTTCTACTCGTCGTTGGCTAAGTTACGAATGAGCATTAGAATAATTGTGAAAACCCTGTGTACGACTGCGTTATGATGTCCAGATCATTGTTTAAAAAGGTAGCACCTATTACACAGCCCTGCATGGGTTTTGCAAATAAGATGGCTCCAGGTGTTTCCGAAGGCATTTTCCGCGCTGAACACGAATCTGGAATCTGAACACTTTCCATCACGTCAGGTTTTTGAGATAAAGGGGGTTGAAACCCCCTAAATATAGCATTTTTGGTCATTTTTGAAAAATTATAGAGCTAAACACTTTGCTCTTTAAAATGAGCCCAAAGCCAAATAGATTGCATGCATCCTTAAAGTAGGGGGTGGGTTTATGTCAAGGGGTGCGCAAGAGAAAAAGAAAAACATTACGGAGGCTCTTAAAAATTAATCAGATTTACTTGAAAATTGTTACTCAGGGGTTTTTGGGGTCGCTGATTACAAATCTTCATTCAGACTTAAAAAATTCAAAATGGCGGATCCAATATGGCGGTCGAGGTTTATAAAAATTAATCAGATTTACTTAAAAATTGTTACTCGGGGGTTTTTGGGGTCGCTGATGACAGATTTTTAGTCAGATTTTGAAAATGAATGAAGATCTGTAATCAGCGACCCCAAAAACCCCTGAGTGCTGACGAAAATCTCGAAAACCTGACGTGATGGAAAGTTTTTGAACCCAGATTCGTGTTCAGCGCGCAAAAATCCTTCGGAAACACCTTGAGCCATCTTATTTGCACAAAGTTGCAGGGCTGTGTTATATGTACGTGCAGATTTTTCAGAACAAACATTAGGAGATAGGGAGAAAACGTGGGAGAGATAGAAACAGGGAGCATTTAGTGGCTCCATAACTGTCGGTCTAGCAAAGCCTTCAGCTGCTGAGTAGCTTTCATCTGCAGTGTATTTGGATTTACAGTTCTATCCATTAAAACCCGTTGATTATTATCCACAATGCCGTTGATATACTGCTTGGGTATTACCACAGCAAAAGGTTTCCAAAGCTAGTTTTCTCAAAAAAAATTTTTTTTTTGAGCGGTTAAGATGAATTCTCACTCAGAATTCAGAACTACTAATTGTGAAAAATACATAGCATTTGAAAAAACTAACTAGTTTAGTGCGCAGTATCGTATAGTATTATCGTCATTAGGCCACATTGTATGATAACCGATATTGTTTTGGTCTGCAATTGAAAAGTTTGAACTGAACGGTATGTGGTAGCAACATGACAGTCTCCCGAGTCCAGCATTCGGCAAGTTGTCGTCAATATACCGCACGAAATGTGAGAAAGAAATGAACGGAATCTACTCGAAAAGTATCGACTCCCAATACGGAGGTGCATTTAGTATACAGTGAATGGCAAGCTGACGGGTTAAATCGTATAAAAGTCTCATCAATGTTAAAGCTTTATGTGCGTTTTATTTAACTTAACTTTTGAAACTGAACGATGGATAACTCGTTAATTATTTTATTTATTAAACACCCTCTATTGTTTGTTGTTTATAAAGTTCAATGGGATAATTTTATTACACATGGGGGTTTATTTACGTACAATAAATATATTATACTGTGTTGTTGTTTTATAATAACAATTCTTTTTATTTAGCTTTTTTAACATTTTTTAATGCAAATTAGCGTATGCTATTGTTACGAATTTGCATTTAAAAAATGGTCAATTAATTTATTTTTTTTATTTTTTTCGTATTGTTTAATAACAATAAGAAAGAAATGCAAAGAATATTAATTTGATTTTTATTTTTATTAAATATTCTTCAACAGTATTTGTCTAAAGCAATAAGTACGGCTTTAAAAATGTTTATATTGGTTGGGTGGAAGGGGGCTGATTGATGTTGGTGTTAAATTGTGTTGAACGTGTATGTAAAATTAATCTAAAAAATTTTTAATCAATTATTAACTAAATTTTAAATATGTTTACCTAAATTCATTTGATATTTTCCTGTATCACGCTGTGGTATTCTGTGTAGTGTGCCTAAAATAGAAAGGAAGGAAATAAAAAAAAAGAAAAAAAAAACAAAGAAAACGATATAAGATTTGAATTTTTTCTATTTTTTTTTTGTAAATTTGTTTCAGTGTAATAACTATTATTAGTACAAGACAACGAGACTAAATTCTAGATTAAAACAAACAGAAAAAAAAAAAAACTATTTTAATATTTAAAAACAAAAAAAAATCATAGACAGAACAACCAAAACATGCTGCACTACTTACGCTCTTAACATGGCTGAATGAAAATGATGTAGAATTGAAAATGTTAAGCGCATTTGCTTTTGGTATTAAAATAAGGGGTGATTTTTTAAGAGCTATAGGAAAATTTTTCAAAAAAAAAAAAAAAAACACATAAAATTAAAAAAAAATGCATGAAATCTTTATTTGAATCGATAGTACGGTCCATATAATTTAATGTTTGAAGATTTCATGCAAATGTTGACCGCGACTGCGCCTCAAATGGTCCATCCGCTTAGTCCAATTTTGGCATACTCTTTCCAACATTTCGCCCGGTATCTCACGAATAAATGCTTCAATGTTGTTTTCCAATGCGTCAATTGAAGCGGGCTTGTCTGTATAGACATGAACTTTAACATAGCCCCACAAAAATAGCCTAAAGGCGTTAAATCGCACGATCTAGGCGGCCAACTGACCGGTCCCGAACGTGAAATAAAATGTTCACCGAACTCGCCTCCATTGTTACGCGTGCTGTGTGGCATGTGGCACCGTCTTGTTGAAACCACATGTCATGCAAGTCAAGCTCTTGCATTTTGGGCAAAAAAAGTTGGATATCGCCTCACGGTAGCGCTCACCATTCACAGTTACGTTACGATTCGCAGCATCTTTGAAGAAGTACGGTCCAATGATGCCAAATTCAATGATTTGCAAGCGTTGTTCGTTTGTAAGACGATTCATGGTTAAATTATAGACCAAACTGAAGATGTTTGACAGTGAAACAAAACAGGAAACGTGAGTGAGCTGTTTAAACCAATGTTGCTAAAAAGATAATAGCTAAAAAATCACCCTTTATAAACCAAAAAAAAAAAAAAAAGAGGAAAAGAAAAATATAAACAAGAAGTGCTTTGTCAAAATGAATCTTAAATGATTAGTTGACTGAATGACTGACTGACTGACTAATTGCGTTGTTAAGTGCAAGTGATTACCGAAGTATAGCAAATAGAATATGAGAATGAGCTTATGGTGCTTAGAATAAATGTAAATCCTTTGGATTAGAGTATTCAAAAATTAAAAAAAAAACCGTTTTGGAAATTTTATTTTTGAAAAAAAACCGGTTTTGTGTCGTTAGTGCTCCAGCTCTGGTAGACATTTTTACAAAAATATTAAAAAACCCGGGTTTTCGAATAATATTTAAAAATGTTTGAATGAAAAAATAAACCGGTTTCTAGTCTTTTAAAATCGTTTTATCAAATATTTTTATTGTGGGGTGAAGTTTATACTTTTTTTTTTTAGAGAAATCGAGTCACTCAGCAGACGCCGTAATTTAGTAGGTATTGTGTAGGCGTCATAGACGTGAGGCCTTGGTTCAATATGAAAAAATATTTTTTCTGGTAAAAACTCTTTAGAGTAAATAAAAAGAGGTTCTCATAAATCTGTCTTTCGGACACGTCTTTAAACTGTAGGTCCTGAATAGAGATGAGCGATATTTTCAAAACTGTGATTTAATCACGGTGATTGATAATTCACTGGTAACTACAGTTATTGAAATTGCCAAATAACAGTTACTAATAATGTCGTTCTTTCAAAATTGTTACATACTCAAATTTATTTTATTTTATTTTGAGCGAGGCAGAATTACTCGTAGATGATGCTGATTATTTACTTTTGTCTTTTATACATGAACTTTCTGTGAAACTTAATTGTCAAACTTCATATAAAAAAAAAAATTACGTTAAAAATAATAACATTGATGACACCACTTTGATTTTGTTTAGTAGTCTTTTCGTAGTATGTATCTAGTTGTCTCTTTCTTACGACTTAATAAAATACGTTATTGTCATTATTGTATTTACATTTATTCCTCTTTGTTTCTTTTGAAAATACTGTGATCACAATCACTGTTTTAAAGAACAGTGATTAATAAATCACGTTCACTGAGAACAACGTTCTTCAAAAATCACTGGATCGCTCATCTCTAGTCCTGACACACACGAATAAAATTAACAACATGGGTGGTGTGAGAAGCTATATTATAATCCAACGATTCACAATACAGTAGAACGAAATTCTGCGAAAGCTGGACGGGGTCTTTTGGTAAACAGAACCTGTCAAGTATAGGTTAAAGTAGTTGTGTGCAATCTCAAGCCGTTGCACGTTCGAATTTAGCTAAATACAAATAATTTTTCATTAGGGTTGCTTTAAATTAAAAAACAAATTAAGAGTCTTCAATCGCTCTCTAAATTATGCATCCAGGAAGTCTCCTGTATTGGTCAGATAGGATAGCAAACTACATTATAAAAAAAATACGAACAGTGCTGACTCCCATACAACAATTCAAAACATTTCCACGAGAGCATTGCAGCTAGAAAACGACAATTGGCAACTCTATTATTCTAACTGAAAAAATGAGGAAGAAATGCAGTTGGAAACTCAAAACCGCATAAGAAAATGGAACTAAAATTAATAATAATAAATAACCAAGACCCAGTAGCATGCTTCAACCCAGCAAATAAACGATTAATCGGTTTTAAATACCCTATTTCAGTCACACTATACCGGATGCATAAGTTTCCCGTTTAAAAATGTATTTTGTCAGACTTATTAACCCAAAAACCACAGACTAATGCTACCACCAGTCATGTTAAAAGATGTATGTATGTATGTTTGCGTTAAAAGCTGATAGAATTTAAATATTAAATGATTCCCATTTATATTACATTTCATTATGGCTATGTACATATGTGATTACATCTTGTGCTAATGGAACACAATTAGTCAGCTATTAGCCAAATCCGTGATTTCTATCTCGAAATATTTTTTTTTTTTAATTTTTTCAAATTTATTTTTAATATCCCCTGCAAACATCAACACTGTACTACTGCCAATAATAATGTGTAGGGGTAGGATTAGGGGGTGTTAATAAAAATAAATTGAAAATGTTTTTGGCAGCATCATAAATTACAATCAATGCGACAATATATCACGAGCACGTCTTAAAACTCTCAATAAATTTAGTCAAGGATCAGCAGTAGCAGTAGCAGCAAACACTAACGAATATTGAATTGAAAGAAAAAGAAATGTTATCAGTTTTTTAAAATTTGTTTTCTCTTTTTCTTTTGTTTTATTCTAAAGGACCATAAAGAAAAACACACACATATATATACACACACAGAAACACTCTCTCAAACATGAAACAATTTGAAGATAAATAACAGCAAAACATGCACACACACACACACATACTTAGATTTGTTATCTCTCATAAATATAATGCAAAGTACACATCTTCAGCTCTGTCACTCTCTCTCTTTCTATCTCTCTCTTTGTTTATCATATTTTCTTTTAGTACGTATTCCCTTAAGAGTTTACAACATTGCCTTTCATACTCTTGAGCTGTTTGGGGAATACAGATTTCCAAGTAAAATGATGTGGAAACACAATAAAAAACCTAAGAAAAGTTCAGAAGAAACATACACAGCCGAGTAGAAAGAAAATGTCAAGAACATTTGAGAAATTTGTCGTGTAAAGAAGAAAATTTTTAATAAAATGATGATTTTATCCCTTAAAGAAATGCAATATGTGTGTAGTTTACAACAGCACTGCTTGAAAGTATGCAGCAGTCTATGCAGCAAGCACTGCCCCTTAAAGTTATGCTTTAATATTTTTTTAAAGAAAGATAATATTAAAGAGAAGTGTATATGTAGAGAGTAAATAAATAATTTAAGTGTAAGGTATAGTATAAAGAAAACCATTATTCTCTGCCTAATCTTGTACTAATTTACAATAGACGGCATATCCTTTACAAATGGTTAGTGTCGTCAATAGAGGATAAAAATCGATAGTTTATTTTCACTACATTAAGGCATTGAACGAAAGAGGGAAAGCAAGTGATCACCACTGTTCGTGAAAGTCAAATTTCGCGATAATATGGCATTATGTGAAGGCAGTTTTCCCAAAAGATTTTTTTATTCAACTAAAGAAATAAATATGTCGTTGATAAAGTTAATCCTGAGTGCATTTCATTTATTTTAAGGGGCTAAAGATGGTTTATACAGTTCAAAAATGGTAATTTTGACACGAAAAACAAGGAATTTTTCCAAAATTGTTTGAAGAAGGAGCGTTAAATTGTTCTATGAAGATTGTTATTAAGCTCAAGTAGAACTTGTATTGGAAGCTACATTTTCAAAACTCGTTTCATGCAGTATTCAGTAAAAGCAACTAAATTTGGTACTACACTAGCTGATGAAGTCATGAGCCTTTGAAAGTTGATTTTCTTTGGCTGAAGTGACGCTTGAACGCCATAAAAATAAATCAGTTTCGCAGTAGTTCATCATTACTGCCAAGAACAAAGGTACCAAAAACTGTTCACCGAAGCTCAGGAAATTGTAAGTGCAGTTTAGCCATGCTACAAAAGCCGGATATTCAGAAAGCCGGGGTTCAGAAGGGGCCCTATCTTTGATAATCTGCTGAAGTCGAACCAAATGATCAGAAGAAGCAATTGTCGTATTGAATCGATAAAATCAAATAATCTGAAACGCAAGGAATAATATTGGAAACCTTACAAAAAGTTGAAAAAAAAAGAAATCCGAATATTAATTCTTAATTTGGTAGGACCAATAGGGCCCAAAAATTCTCAAAACGAGCCAAATGACGACAATAAGTAATTTTTTTAAACCAAATCATTACCAAACAAACACAAGAAATAATTTTTGAATTGAATCATTATTGGTAATCGTTAAGTAATCGTATGTAAATCACATTAAGCACGAATATCATGCGTAACATAATCTCCCCCTTAGTAAGAAATCGTATATGAAGACTGGGCAATCAGGCGAATTAACACCGATGCTAATATTAGCTGTTGAAATTGCGCCAAAGGATCATTGTATTTAAACCGCTCGTAGTTTGTATGAAAAAATTCAGAGGTTTTATTCAGTCTCCAAATTAATCCTCTTTGACACTACAGAGTGAATAATATCCGCAATGAATATCGTAGGAAAGTCAGGCAAGCGAAATCAGCTAGGCACGGGAGATAGGGTTACTTTTTACTGAATCCCAGGTTATGACGGATCTGACGGTAATAAGAAAGCAACTGAGCTCACCCGGGAGAAAGTTTTCTCACCGTTGGAGGGGCCAAAGCTTTTTTATTGAATGCAAAGATGAGTTTAGAAGGTTATACTTGGCGGAAGGGAAGATATAGAGAAAAAAGATCTGAGACTAACAAATAGTCGACCTTCTTGGTCGGCCAAGGTCGGAACTATGAAGACCAGTTTTTCCCTAAGGTAAGAGTAATTTGAGCCGCCACAGCATTAGCTTGGGTAGATTTAGTAGAGGCTGAGCGCCGTAACAAATCGATACAGTTGGAGAATATTTCTGAAATCTTTATAACTGGATGAAAAGCATTTAATAGAGTGGAGCTGCAACACTAGAAAATGTGCAACCAAAATAAAAATAGAAAAGAAAAAATCAAACAAAGGAATTGGGGATGTTTTGTAAGTTAAAAGTTTCTAAATAAATAACACAGTGACAGTAAAAACACAAAAAACCACTTTTTTACAACATTTCCAATTTTTTTTGTGCTTTCTAGCTTAAAAAAAAAGGAAAATAACATCCCTCTTCTGCACTGTAAAAATTTCAGTTCATTTACAGATTTTTGTTAAAGGGATTCTCTTCTTATTTTGTGTATTCTAAAGTAAATATTTTAAAACCAAGGTTTTGTTCATGTCATGTAACTCGTGACATGTGTTCAACTTAGAATAAAAATCCAAAAAAGGAGGTATTTCTTAATGTCCGTCCTTTGTAATCTTTTAATCTTAAAACCTGTACATCAAATGAGAGCTGAAAAGTAAGAACATTTTTAAAGTTCTAGTGTCACATACAAGTCTGTCCATTTGTCTGACAGCGAATGATGAATACTTTTCTCTCTTTTTCTTTGCCACTGTCTGTCTGTCAAAAGCAAAAAGAAAAGAAATTTCTTTTGTTTTACACACTAGTGTGTCGTCGTTGTCGTCTTCTTTCAACCCACCATTTTGCTCATCCATGTATTCGTTTGCCAGCCAGCCAGCCAGCCCTATCTGTCTGTCCGCTCTAGTCGTGTAAGTAATTTGAAAAACGAGTCACTCACTCAAGTGCTGTAATTGTGGAGCAGCGGTTGAATGTTTTTTTTTTTTTTTTTTGAGTTCCTTTTTTCTAATTTATTTGCATTCATTAAATTTCATTCACTTGATTTTGTTTTTTCTTACAACCACAGGGAAAAAATGTCTCAATTTTTGCTTTCAAAGTCTTTTCATGACTCGCCTCATTTTGTTTTAATTTTTTTCTTCTCTTATTTCTTTATCATCTTGCTTGTTGTTGTTGTCGCTCATTACAATTGTTTAATGGGCAAAATCAAAAAGAAAAATTATAAAAAACAGCAGCCGTAAATGATAGTCTGCAATAAAATTAATGAATTTTATTTAGAAAATCATAAAAAATAGTTAAGTTTTGTAGTTCAGTTACACTGTATTACAATACTCTACACTACGGAAATATTTAGAGATGTAGCAATAACGAAATTATTAGTTGGGAACTACTTGGCACCTGCCTTTCGTAGCGCACGAACGTGATAAAACAGTCTGGCAATGGAGATATCCCACTGAAGACAAAAATTGAAATAGCATCACACTGCTGACTACGATCAATAAGATGTTGGTCAACAACTCCATTATTTATTTGCAATCGGCATATTCATTCACAACACAGACCTTCGAAACAAACCTGATGGATTTAGATAAGTCCGCTATGGCGGTCTCCATTATATTTGGTTTCAATTGAAAGCGGAAACAATGTGGAACCCGAAGATGTTCTGTTCTTTTGTTTTAGCCTCTAACGGAGGCTCACGCAAAGGTTCTACGATTCACATAAAAAAGCAAAGCATTCAATCGGTCCCAACTTGCAAGCAATGGCTACAAAGATAGTAATAGTAGTAGTGAATATATTAGCACTTTGAAAATTATCTCAGAATACCGAGTATCTCCGAAGAAAATGGGAAGACATTCAACATTTATCCTAGTGTTTAATAATGAGGAAACAAGAAAGACTAAAAAGTATGACCAAAGAAAACAAAAAAAGAGAAAATAGAGATTAACATCGCCAGCTTTTGTACGAGAAGAATTTCTTCAGGTCAGATTCGGATTTTGGTCAGAGGCAAGAGATCGTCATCCACAAACTAATCCTAGCTCTTAATCGGAATCGGAATCCATTATGTCCATAGTAATCTGGAGATTTCTTCTACTTCTTTAAGGTACATCTACGCTCTACACTTGGAACTAACCATGACTGACATAATATTTAGTCAATGCCCTCAGAGTAGTCCTCAACTGATAGATACTCGATAGATGACTAACCCTTTCATCAGTGCGATATGTTTACAGATAAGTTCCATTGCAAACACCTCAGCCTGGAGACATTGCACTAATCATAGCGCTTGCAGAATAACTATGGTAAGTCACGTTCGGGTCAAGACCCTTTTCTAACCGCACTAGTCTTTTTTGCAGCATCCGGCAACTCGATCTCTTAAGGTTTCGGTCAGCTTACTTATCTCCTTAATTGGTCAGTATAACACTTTAGATAGGATTGCAACCTCCCATATTGTGTCTGTTAATTTTCTTCATGAGTGTCGGTATCTCCTGTTTAACGTCGACTCCGAACTACAGGTTTTTGTGAAACTTTTCATGACAATTTTATTTACTCTCAGATATTTTTGCCAAAAGACTTCTGAGGAGTAGTCGCTACAGAAATGTTTTTACATTTTTCGTTTTGTTCGTCATATCTGAGCTGGGGCTTAAGCAAACGGCACTCGTATAATAAGCCAACACACTACCTACAAGACGACATGCCTTCCTTAAATTTAAGCAGCATCTGAGGTTAACTATGAAGCAATTTGTACAATCAGATAAAGTGTTTTCCAATATATAAATCGAATTAAATAGGTCTAATAAAAGTGCAGCCCTTCTGCTGATCAACTTCCTTCCTAATTTGGTGGAACTCGGCCAGTACAGGAACTGCGTTTATCTGTGGCGTCACAACGATAGCTATCACTTCTACTTAACTAACCAAATCTAATAAAAACAATGCTAAAATTAATAAAAAAAATTAGTTTATCCTCCATTTTTTTTTTAATTTAAATTCAATATAAAACTGTCGTCCATATCCTATATTCAGTATTGATTGGTCATAACCTTTTTCAACTTTTTCTATTTTTATTGGCTAAGTTTTCTTGTTTTTGTTTTCATTTCTTTTTTATCATTGCCCTCCCGGTACAACAGAAAATTTCTTTTCAAATTAATTTTTAAGTTCTTTGAAATTGAAAATAAACTTTTACGGTGAGTGTGTGCTGATCAACACAAAAAAAACGAAAGAAAAGTGAATTTTGCTTAAGATTTCGTGTATTTGGGTGAATTAAGAAAACGAAAAAAACAAAAAGATAAGAAAAATAAAATCTTTTTAAAAAAGTTTCTTTCAAAGTTTGCCAAGGGCAAAAACAAATCGATTGTTTGTGTTGCAGCTTTCTTTTTTTTTTTCATTTGACTTTAGAAGTGAGAGAAAAAGTAAAAATTTTTTATTTAAAAAGCGAAAATACAAGAGGGCTTTCTTTAGTTTTTATTAAAATATTAAATTAATATGGCAACCTTGTATTAGTAATTAGAAATTTCTATTCAAAACGATATCAAGTTAAAACAAATTATAGAGTTTTTCTCTCTTTTGGTAAAACGAAGCGGAGGAAAAATTAATGTAAACAGTTAATAAACATTATTCGCTTAAATGTTAATGAATTCCTCTCTAATCTGTAAATATCTTTAGAGTTGCGTTTTTTAAACACTTTTTTTAGAACTACTTGAGCATATTTCATATTGAATAATAGAATATTAGCTTTTATTTACTATGTGCTCATTATACATACGTACAACACTCTTGTCATTAAATGTTTATCGTTATTTAAATTATGACCTACTTTTCATCATCATCATCATCGTCATCATCATCATCACTATTATCATTAACGCTGGCATTACCAACTATTCATAGTCGTAGTCGTTGACGTTGTCGCAGTTGTTATCGTTCGTATTACAAACAATCTCTCAATTACGATGATGGCGTGAGATTTTTCACTGAAACTGTTTTATTTTTGCAAAATAAATCTGCGAAAGTGGAACGTCAAAGTCGACATTAATGAACGCATTACAAAATTAGAACTATTTAATGAGTTACGGCATTTATTTTCGTCTACAATCAAAGCAAATGAGAGCAATTGTGTTGATGTGATAATGCAGTTTTGCACAATGACATTTAAACAGAAAAAGCAAAAAAATAAAGTGGCATAAGTTGAAAACTTAACAGATCACCATCTAAATTATTTGCCAGACTTTAAGTCGCACTTGTCGTTGAGCCACGATGGTATATTATTCCACTATATCCTTTCTAAGGACTCCTAAGCCTTAAATAAAATTTACTATATCCCATGTGAACTGAAATCTGTATAGGGAAATAACAACCTCTGACATTATACTCCACAAGTGCTCGGTAAAAGCCTAAAGAATCGGTTTTAAGCTTAAGCATAAGGTAGGTGGGGAATTTTTTTTTGCAAAATTTAATCTTTAGGTATAGATCTACTGATGTGTATGTGCCTCAGTAAGTAATGCAACTCCTACTACTAATGTAACTATCTTCTCTAACAGCCAAGCAGCAATCAAAGCTTTTTCAAGCGCAACTTGCTATTAGCAAATGCTTCGATTTCTTCCTATTGGTTGTCGGGTTATAGGAATTTTCCTGACGTTGTATTTTGTATAGCCGATAAACTTATTGCAGCAGTTACATACATAATTAGTCACTACAATCCTTCAGTCAGGATTACGGTCTAACTCCTCATACCACTTATGTTGTGTGTGTGTTGGTTTCATACATGAGTGGCGGGACCTAGAGTTTAACGTCGACACTGAACGATAGATTTTTAAGAAACTTTTCATGGCAATTTTATTTAACCTCAAAGTTTTTGACAAAAATCGGCTGAGCGGAAGTCGCCGAAGAAATATTTTCCCATAATTCGTTTTGTTGGAGACAACAAAACAGGTAATTGCGTGATGACTAGGCATACAGAGAGATCGTTTACCTGCTAATGCCTTTTGCAGAAATTATAGATTTTGTGGAGAAGAAATATGTCAGTGCCGGTTTCATAAGCCGTCTCTGGTTTCACTTCTTTAAAGAAGTTTAACAAAGTTGTCGTGTCTTCACATCCAATTAATCACTGGATTCATCAAATTATCAGGTTGTTTTTCAGCATAATTTAAGAGAGTCGTGTTTTAAGACGAAGTCTGGACTGGGGCATGAGCGTTCAAGCATGAGAAAAACCATGGTTTTGTTAACAGAAAAAGTCGACGCAGCCTAGTAAGTAGTGTGTGTTGACTTATGAGACAAGAGGCCGTGGTTTAAAATCAAGCACAGATGTTTAGAAGAATACGAAATAAAAAAAACTATTTTTTCAGCGACTTCCTGTCAGTAGACTTCTGGCACAAGCTCTGAGAGTAAACTAAATTGCAAATTTGAAAACTTTCTGAAATATATGTCGTTCGGATAAACTGTTGGTCGAGCCACTCATAGATAAAATTAACAAACATAACATGGGTGGTGTGAGAAGCTAGGTTGTAATCCTGACTAAAAAGTTGTAATAACTAAATAAGTAAGTTTTGTAAATTTGTGTAGAATTTTATGAATAAGAAAAGCCAAAATATTATTAAAATTGACGGAATGAACAAGCATTACTTTCTATATACGTTTCCTTTGATATGCGTAAACTTTGACCACCTCAAATACATTCTACAACAATTTTTGACTGTCATGTATGTATGAAAAACAATTACCACAGTTGTATCCGTTTTGTCAAATAACAAAAATAGTAAAATTTATTTTATACTTTTCAGTAGCACATGATTTTAATGCTTTTGAAAACGGAAACAAATGTTTTTAATTACCAGCATACCGCCACCCAACAGATTGAAATAGAAATTTTAAAATTCTTTAAATGCAACTGCAGAACAAAATAAAATGCATTGCAAACCGTTTCTAACTGTTTTAATGACATCCATATGGACGTGAGTAAGTCAGAGTGTGGACGAGCAATAAATTATTGAAGAAATATCGATTGAAACCTCCTAAACAGCTGACTTTTAGTGTTTGTTGACATAAAAGGGTCTGTTCAAAACGCACACGCATTCGTTCCATACACATGCTCATATTATTTAACGGACACACGTTTCACACAAATGCAACAAACAATTATCGGCACATACATACACACGACGATGCGATACGTTACAATACGATGTGATTAAAAACAAACAAAAAATGAAAACTAAATTCTGTAAGTAGTTAGTTAATCAATAAAAGGGAAAAGAAGAGAGAGAGAGAGATAGAGTTAAAGGGCAAGCAACAAAAAGAGTATAAAATTACAAGCACAAATAGAGCGTTTTCCTATAACAATTACATTTTGTCCAGTTAAAAATAAAGGCAATACATTTAATTGGTTTTTGAAAAACTATCGTATGTCGACAAAGGCATTAAGGAAAATCGAATAAACAACAATACCAACAATAACAACAGTAAAGAATAAAAGTATTAACATTAAATGCCATGGTTAACCCTCCAACAAACAACAGAAATAAAGAAGAAAAAAAAAAAAAAAACAAATACAACAACGACAAAAAAGGGGGCAAAAAAGAAAAACCCCATATAGAGATGTTAAATTAACAAGAGTACTTTCAACCCACACTCTCTTTTATACGTATGACATTACAAACACACATACATACTAAGAAACATACACATCAAGAGGAGATGTTTTAAATACAACCGACCACCCTCTATTACAGTCACAGCAAAACATGAAAAAAAAAACAAACGAAAAAATGGAAAAACAAAATAAGAAAAAAATATTGACAGAGAGTGCTGCTATAAGGATTCTCTCAACTCATGTACATGTAATATGTGCTATGCAGGGCATGTGGATATGTATGGGTTTAGAGTGCAGGCAGACAACTTTGCAATTGATTATACAAATGTGTAGTGGTTTGTGTCTGTGTGTTTTTTTTTTCTTCTTCTTCATCGTTTTTGTATGGATAATGTTGACTTAAAGCAAAATGGATTTGCAAAAGGTTTTGCTAAATTTTTTATAAAAAAAAGAAAGCAAAAATGAATGAATGAGTGAGTAAAACGGAGCAATTGAATGGCAGACAGTCTGGTATCCAGCACTTACTACCACTATTATTATTGTTGTTTTTTTTCTGTTTTTCTTTTACTATACTAGAAAGTTGTACGTGCTGATTTCCATGTGAGGCAATATTTAACCCTTTAAGGATCAGTTTATTCTACAATTAATTTAAGAACAGCTGAAACAGGATACATATTTATATTTAAGTGGTAAAGTAAAGGAGAGAAAAGTTATAAATTTAAAAGATTACCATTCCACAGAGAACATTTACTGTAAGACGCTACGTCGTAGCGGCTACGATATATTTCAAGATTTGAATAGAAAAAGAAGAAGAGAAGCAGAAAACTATGGTTGAGATCATTGTTGCCAATTTGACGTTTTTCCCGTCAAATCTGACGTTTTTGCAATGCCAATTACGGGAAAAAATGCTTTTTAGCGGTTAGCGTGAAATCTGGAGTTTTTTACAGCGATTTAACGTTTTTTTTAGCTTATTTTTTACTTTTAACGCAAACATTTAAATTTATATAGATTTTTTATTAAAATATTTTAAAAAGTCTCAAAAAGCTAAATTCTAAATTAAAAATTTTCAAATTTAAAAAAATCGATTATTGGCCGTAAAATATATGAAAATTCTCTAGAAGTTCAGTGGCCATTTTCGAACACATAAGAAATAGTACACCATACAGACTATATGCAACTGGTAGTCCAGAGGGTGCTCTTTCCAACCGTGGTAGTGGGATAGCTGAACTAATTTTGTGAGTCGAGATTTTCAAATTTAAAAAAATCGATTATTGGCCGAAAAATATATGAAAATTCTCTAGATGTTCAGTGGCCATTCTCGAACATATAAGCAATAGTACACTATACAGACTATACGCAATTGTTTAACGTTAATTTAAAATTTTCAAACTATTTATTCGACGGGTTTCTGACGGTTTTGTAAAAATTTAATTTAGCGATTTCTGGCGATTTTTAAAGCCCAATTTGATGGGAAATTTTGAAAAAAATTTGGCAACACTGGTTGAGATAGCATCATTTTTAGACGAAAAGTTTTAAAAATTATGGATCGCTTCCATAAAAGAAATTGGGATCACTCTTCCAATTTACTGTATAAGCTTAATTTCTTGTAATTTATTAAATAAAAAGTTGATTTTGGTCTTAAAGGCCGTCAGTCCAAACACAAATTCCAGACAGGAGCAACCCCGTCGAAACCGTGCGTATGATTCTAATCACGAGAGATCATAATCTTCTAACATCACACGACCTTTTATTAATAGGGTAGAACGTCAGTTCAAACCGCTACCAATGACAAATTAAACACAACACAGGGTGGGTTATTTCTATAAAAAACCAAATGAACTAAATGAGAATTATTAGCAAGAACGATAACAAATACAACAGCTGTGTGCTGATAAGCAATATATACAAGTACACTAACAACTAGTATAGGTAGTTAGACGCGATCAGTTTGACAAAGGCAAAGTTTGAAGTTTGCAAAGTCTTGCGTTTGTTAGGAAAGAGGGAAAAAAGAATTGGGAAAGAAGGTTGCGGTTTCTTATACTGGAATTTACTAGTGTTTAGTACGAGATTTCATGTATTAGTTGGATTCACAACAACAATCTTTGCGTATGCAGAAGTGTAAGAAATTTTAAAAGACCGTTAATGATAAAAAATTTGGGTAAAAACCCATCGTTACGTTTAAGGTTTAATTATCTCCGTAAAAGTGTTGACAACCGATTGAGTTTCTTCTTTTTCTTTTTTGTCTTCGGCAAAAATGGATTGATTGATGTCTGCCTGCCTGTATGACTGAAACTTTAGATGCATGAATGGCAATGGAATGAATGAATGAAAGAAAATATTTGTCATATGGAACAATAATGACAAGAAAAAAGCCAAAAAGAAAAATCAAATGGCTGATAAACGATATGGGGAACTATTAAACTAAAAGCAGACAAAGAAAGACGAGGGGAGAAAGAGAGAGAGTGAGAGAGAGAAATCAATAGGAAGGATATTAGATGTTCATTAAACAAATGAAAAAAGAAAAATTGTTTCCGATAATATTACAATGAAAGAAATTAAGAATTGTTTAACAAATACAAGGCTTATGAACTTTATGGCAGCTATTAAAGTTTTCGGTAAGAAGTGTTGTCAATAACAAATATTTAAAGGCCTTTTATAGGCAGAAACAAACTTTAAAGACAAAAAAGTTTGTGAGATTAAAATGTCTTCTATGTACAGATACGCTGTCGATTATTATAGCTTCCAAAAAAGTCTGAAAATAATATTCTTTCGAGTCTACGCTTTGTGGATCTAAAAATTAATAGGGCTTCTGGCCACTATGCTATACTGTTAATGGTGATAGACACCCAGACACTCAGACAAAGTATTGGTAGTTGTTGTAGGTTGTTCACATCCTCAGTTAACATTCTTCACTGTAAAGGCCAGTGAGGTTCTTGATAGTTTATCCGTTCGAATGGCTCACGGATTTTACTGGTAATAAGATAACTGTATTCTGTCTTCTGTCTAAAATTTTGAAATTAAAATAAAATTGTCATGAAAAGTTTTTCAAAAACCTATCGTTCGGAGTTGACTTTAAACTGTAAGTCCTGTCACGCATGGATAAAATTAACACACACAACATTGATGGTGTGAGAAATGAGGTTGAAATCCTGACTAAAGGATATAAAGTCCTTGTCCGCATCTATGTCGTTCGGGTAAACTGTATCTCTCGCCACTCATGGATGAAATAATCACACAGATTATGGATGGTGTGAGAGAAACTAAGTCGTAATCGTGACCAAAGCCTTGTTGTAATGATCAATTAAGTAAGTAATACAGGATAGTGGTGATTTTCGTAACTTCTACTGCAGTCGTTCGGACCTCCTTAAGTACCGCCATAATGCTTTTGGTTACTAGTTTATGTGGGACTTCGCAGAAATACCGAATAAATTGATTATAAAAGATACGAAAGGACATAAGGTAGCAAGTAATGTATTTAAGACAAGAGTGGCTTCCGACATCACTTGAGGTTCTTGCTGCTATACTGACATGTCAGTAGCGTCTTTTCTTGTACATAAGTGGGGCAACTTTAAGTTAAACTTTTTTTGTAAGTGTTATAACACCAAACTCGTACTAAAACTTTTTCTAAAGAAAATTTTATTGTTATTGATATCGGTTGATGGCTGGTTTACTTCAGTTGCTTGCTGATAACATACGGCCAAAAGTATTTTGATAATTTTAATAAATTTCTCTTTTTTTTTTTTATTCTAAACGTGCAATAACCTTGGCCTCATCTAGATTAAGCCCAAATGGCAACTACAAGAAATGGAACAATGGAAACATAAATTACAATCAAACACCAACACCCTTACATACAAACATACATATGTACATACTATATATAAATGGATATATTTTTCCTGTATAGGAAACTCTATAGACAAATAATAGAATAGGATGGAAATGTTCTCCCTATTTTTGATAATTTATACAGTTTTAATACTATTTGACCATTTAAGCGGAAGTTATTGGTATTCTTGGTTAGCAATACAAAGGCAAACGAACATCAAACACCTTCACTTGAATTTTTTTTTATTTTATTTTATTTTTTTATTTACAAAATGTTGGCAGTATTGAATGGCTGGGCTGTTGGTTTACATATGTACATAAATCCATACAAGTATGCATGAGAGGGAGAGAGAGAGGGTAAATACGAGTAGTAGCCGTAGTAGTTTTGTTTACATTTCTGTTGGTTCTTTTACTTGTTTCCTACAAAAAAGTTGTCAATAAAACGGAAACATCCAGAGAGAGAGAATGAAAGAAAGCAGAGAGCCAGCCAGACTACTATGTTTGTATCCATAGTAGTAGTTGCTTTTGTTTATATGCATGGGAATAAGTTGTACTATATGGGCTGCATAGTATATAGTATAGTGGCGTTGGTGTTGCCATTGTAACGTATTTTTTGTAAAAAAAAAAAAAAAAAAAAAAAAAAGTTTTTTTTTTTTTTTTTTTCAAGAGATTTATTTTATTGGCTGATTGCCAATAAAAAATTAAAAAGCAAAATAAAAAATCGTAAAAAAGAAAACTTTCTACATGACCATTAATAAACAGAAACCATAATGAAAAAAAAGTAAGAGTTACAAAATAATTGTATGGCGTCTGTTTGAAAACTTTTTTTTTTGCAGAAAATTGTAAAAAAATTTGCAAGCTAGTATAAAATACGATGTTTATTTTATATCAAAAAGAAAAAAAATGAAATTATTTACCAGCCATTCATTATTTTTTAGTTAAAATGTCAATAACAAAAATTGCAACTTCACAAAAAAATAAAAGAAAAGAATTAAAAGAAACCTTTTAAAGCTCTAACCACCCCCTAGAAAAATAGGAGACGACAAATTTGTAAGGACAACACAGCAAAGAAAGAAGAAAAAAAAAAAGTAATGCAAATAACAAATGTTTTCTTTAAAAGGATACCCAGACTATGATTAATGTTTGATGTCTGCTGCTGTTGGCTAAAGTATAAACATTAATTTTTCTTTAATTTCTTTGCTTTTTGCCTTATGCTGTGTGTATTTTTGCATGAAATGTTTTGTTTTCAGATAAAAAGAGTAAATATTTGTGGACAAAAAGAAAAGGATTATGGTTGGCAAATTAAAATATAATTTGAAATCAATTAAATTTAATGGTTTAATACAATATGTATGCATGTAGAAACAATGAATTCTATATTTTACATTAACAATGAATGACAGACAATGTTTGAAAGCAAACACATTTTACGAAATAATTTATTTACAAATAATAAAATTTAATTGTTTTTAACTCGCAAATAATAAATATATTTACAATATTTATACTTACAAATATTTAAATATTAGAAAACTTTTAGGAAATTTACCTGAAAAGAAAGAAAAAAATAACATACATAATTAGTATCAAAACCGATCCAAATAAGTGTACATATATTTCAGAATATTTAATATTTGATAAATAACATGGTGCGACAGTGTAAATACATCCGAGTAACTACATAGTCCACGTTGTTCAGTTAGTTGAGCAGAACTCAAAAATACCTTTTTTATATTTCTCGAACCCTCCAAACTTGTTTTATTTGACAAAAACTGTTTTTTTTACTTTACGCAGAAATTTCTGAATTACTCAAACATTTCTGACCCGATTTCCAAAATTTAAATCTTGTTGTAAAGGGAAGAGATGTACCTTTAAAACGGTATACATATATCAATTATTCGACTTAATATGCTATGAGTTTTGATGAGGTAAACTTGGAAAATTCGAATTTTTTTTCCTATTTTTTCAAGTTTGTCCATTCATAGTAGCAAACTTTAATAAAAAAAAATAAAGGATAAGTGATAATAATATTCTTAAAGTCTTGTCTCTTGCGAAGAGATTGAGTCATCATTTGATAAAATTGTATAAAAATTACCGTTATTAGTTAAATAGTATAACAGTCGTGTTATATTTTTTATATATGTCATCTCATCAAATGAACTTTTAGTTCAAAAATTTTCAGAATTTTTGATGGATCTTGATTGTTTATTACAAAATGTGTCAATTTCACGTTTGCACGACTTCCAGAAGTCGGCTTATATTTGTGTTTTTTGCAAATATTATTATTTCTCTTTGCGCAAAAATTGGCCAACTTCTGGTGGTCGCTCAAACGTGAAATTTACACATTTTCCGATAAACAATCAAGATCCATCAAAAATTCTGAAAATTTTTGAACTAAAAGTTCATTTGAAGAAATATCTATATGAAATATGTAACTCGACTGTCAGACTCTTTAAATAATAACTGCGGTAATATTTGTCCGATTTGATCAAACGAAGTGCCAATCTCTTCACAAGATAATGTACTTTCAGAATGTTAGCACTTATTTCATATTTTTTAAATAAAGTTTGCTACTATGAACGGGCAAACTTGAAAAAATATGAAAAAAATTCGAATTTTCCAAGTTTACCTCATCAAAACTCATAGCATATTAACTCGAATAACAGATATATGTATACCGTTTTAAATGTCCATCTCTCCCCCTTCCATCAAGATTTCAATTATGGAAATCGGGTCAGAAATGTTTGAATAATCCAGAAATTTGTGTGTAGAGGCTAAAAAACAGTTTTTGTCAAATAAAACAAGTTTGGAGGGTTCGAGAAATATAAAAAAAAATATTTTTGAGATCTACTCAACAAAACTCACAACCTACACTAGGTCATCAGCCGGGTGTATTGAATTTTTTTTATTTTGTCGCATAGTGTAATTAATATTTATATTTTAAATAAGATAAGAGGCTATTAAAGATTGTTTTTCTTTAGTTTTTAATTATGCTATAAGACTAATTAATTTAAATAAAGATTGAAATAATTTTTGCAATCAATTTAGTTTTTATAAGGAAAAGTGAGTCAGTTCAATCCTCAATGGACCTTAGATACAGAAAAGACCCACGAAATGAAAGTAAAAGAGAAACTGTTAGAGAAGTGGTTGTAGAATAGATGCCAGACGACACCCTCAAATAATAAAACAGAAGATAGTGCGTTATATTGAGTATCACATCTCGTATGTTGTTAAACACCCACCATTAGAATTTGGTCAAAATTTCTGAGTTGATTTCAGTTTAAATTTAATGTCTTTCTCTTTTTTCAGCAAGTCTCGTCCAGGTGTTACTTGTTCTTACGACCTTACATATTGATTGATTATTTTCTAAAGTAAGGCATTGCATTTTGGGCAATTTTATTAGCAAAGTATTGCCTATCCAAGTTATAAATCTTCAAAAAATTTGTTTTTGCTTGAACAATACGGTTTTCTAAATCAATATTTCTTACTCCGTCAGGGGATAGTGTGCTGCGCAAATAGCAGAAGTAGGTGGTCATCTCATATTTTAAGATATTTCGTGGCACATTGTCATTTAAGCTAAGAGTTTTAGTTTTGGAACTACATATAACCACGAATCGCAGCCGGTATTCATGTTTCATACATAATTTCGATCATAATAGAAGATCACCGATGTTTTTTGAAAGCAGGCTTTCGCAATTTCCTGACGTAATTTAAAAGAATACATCCCTTTTCAGGTAGAATTTGAGATTCAACAGTCCCTTTTCAATGGCATTATTTTTTGGATTCTATAGTCCTGTTTTAATACCGATGCTAGGTATCTATTCTGTCACTCAAGTTCTGGCTGGTATTTCTCAGCTATGATGGTTGGTGTGAAGGTGTGAATTCGGTCCAAATCACCTGTGACTAGATTGGCCATTAATATATGCAGAGAAGTCCTTCAAAAGAATACACAAGAAATCCGAAGATGGGGCAGAGACGTCCAGGTAGGTGGAGACACGATCTTAAAGAAAGCATAAACTCAAATCCAGAAAATTTATCGTAGTAGAGAATAAAACCCTTAAATACAAATAGAAACGAATGGAACATTTTGTCGTAAAAGGATTAAATAAAAAATATTCAAATTTAAAAGAAAACATCGTTGCCTTGTATTCTGTTGCATCTACATGCCGAAGATTTTTATCAGATTTTACTTATCATTCATAAATTGTGAACCTCCCCCCTCTAGTACATTACATTGCATTAATAAACATGATAAATTTCCATTTCAACTGTGAATATACAAAAATGTTTAATGATTTACAAACAAAATTGTTAAAAAAAAGTTGATTTTCTTAAGAAGTTGGCAACATTTTGTTTTTTTTTTTTGCTGGTTTTTTCTCGTTTGACAAAGCCAAACAACTAAATCAGTGCACATTAAAAACTCTGGCACTCACACACGCTGTTACACATTAAAGTTATTGTTATTTAAATGCACTCTTACGCATACACATGCTTGCACTTGCATGTCATTGTTATTTAAATGGCGGCCATTCTATTGTGTATCATTTTCATTCAATATTATTTTGCTTTGTTGTTGTCGTTAGACGTTTTGAAAGTGGAGAGAGAAAGAGAAAAAAATCATTCATTCATATTTTTTGTGTACCCCCACACACATTCATTGATTCTTTAACAATTCATTAGATATGTATGTATGTATTCGTTTTTATTTCTTTTACTGTATGAGTGTGTGTGTGCGTGTTTATTTTTTCTCATGTATATGAATGAGCATGAATTTTTTTTTTTATTCAAGTGGGTGCCATTCTCTTATGCGTTGTAAACAACCGACCACAACGACAGAACAGCAACATCACCCACTTGAATTATTTCTTTTTGTGCTCCACTATTGTTGTTGTTTTTATTTATTATTGCTTTTATTACTGTTTGGGGAATAAAATCATAACAAAAATCATGAGAAAACAATTTAAAAGTGGAAACAAAATCCCATGTCTAATTTAAATCAAATTCTCTCAAAGTATGAGTGAGAGAGAGCTAGAGTAGGCATTTATATGAGAAGGAAAAATTCATTTAAAAGTAATTTTTAACTCAAGTTATTATAAAAAAATTTTATTGTAAAATAAAATTTAGATTAGGGAAGTTACAAGTCTAATAAATGAAAATAAAAATTAATTTTTGTGTTAATTTTCATGGCAAAAGCTAAAACGATAAATTTAAACAGAATCCAAAATGATGCAAACTAATTAAAGCGGTGCTGCCAGATCGTTTAAAGCTGCTTTATAGCAAAAGTAACAGAAATTACGGAATAGTTTGACTTGAAAAACTTAAGTTTCTCTACAATAATGATTATACATAGTTCTTTAACTCTGAGACGAAAGAGATTCTATAAATATAGAGTACTTAAGCTATTGTTTTTTACTGATCCGTATGGATTGATATAAGGAGATGTTTCTTAAAGAAGCCCTGTGTCATCGGTACAAGTTCTGGCAATAATGCTTGACTACAAACTCTAGCAATCTATCTCTTTGGTATTGTGGTTTAGGCCGCACTTTTATCTATTAGAGCCTCAAAAAAACTGTAAATGTCTGAAATTTATGCAATAATCCAGTAAGTAGGTGGCTTGGTATTTGGTTTTGATTATGAGCTTGAAATTGGCATGAGATTTAAATTTTCAAGGGAGAATATTTAAAACAATGGGTTCTATCCCAGCAGAAGAGCGTTAAAAAAAATCCTAAAGTTGTGTGTGGCTTTTATATGTGGTGTTTTTGCCCATCTCACTCTTGAAAAATCTATAAACCTCAGAGGGTTGGAGAAAATGCATCTGTCCTTCTCGTCACACCAATGCATAGGAAAATTACAGTTAAAACTTAATCTTTGAGACTGAAAGTAACGGAAGTTTGAATCAATAGAGCATACGACTACAGCTGTATACCAGTGATTCCTTCTTTTAGTTTGAAACCTGATAAAATACTCAAAGAATAGGCTCTACTAATGCCGTGCATTGTGCTGAAATTCGGCACAGGATAAGAGAGAGTAAAACTAAACTTGTTCCACAAGAGATCTTTAATTCTGAGTGAATCTCACAACGATACAAATCGACTGTCTACACAATTGGTATACCGTATACCGTCTTCTATTATTGAGAGATGATAGACAAATTCATAAATTTTAGGGACGGACCCTAACCATTGTAGAAGTGGCAAATAGAGTAGTCGCTGTAGTCTATTAGCTAGTGTGTTGGCTTATTAGACATAACAAAATATGAGGTAAATAGTTCTTTCGGAGAATTCGTCTCAGCAGTCTTCTGACAAAAACTCTGACATTAAAATAAAATTGTACTGAAAAGTTTCTCAAAAATCTTTCGTTCGAAAACGACATTAAACCGTATGTCCTACAACATGGGTGATGTTAGAAGCTAGGTTCTAATCCTAACTAAAAAGATGTAATGACCAATAAAGTAAGTTTTTTATTCACTAAAAAGAAAAAAAACTTTATATATTCAAATGATTGTGCCAAAACTAACCCAATAAATCATAGAGATGAGTGTGTGTGTGTTTGTTTTTAATTGTTCATTAAAAAAAATTATTAACTAATAAGCAAAACTATAAAAACATAAACAAGCATGATTTATTGCACATTTTTAATGATTTTCAAAATCACAAAACGAAAATAAAAATAAATCATCTCAACGATTAATGACCACTAAATTGATTAATAATATCGTAATAATAATTATTATTTGTATCGTATCGTATCGCATAAAAAGAGAAACAAAATTTAATTTCACTTTTTTCTCTAAACACTTATAAACAAACCATAAAAAATTTAAAAAAACGAAAAATCAAAAGTTAATTCCAAAAATAGTTCATAAATGGCCAAACATGCAACATAAATTCCAAAAAGAAAATTGAAAATGAAAAGCGATTTAAACTGCATTGAGCAAAAGCAAAAAAAAGGGAAAAAAAAGCATGACAGTCCAGAAAAAAGGAAAAAAATTATGCAGGTCTTTAAACTTTGAAAGAAATTTAAAAATAAAATAAAAAGAAAATTAAAAATAAAAATAAAATTAAAAAATTGCCCATAAAATTAGAAATTAATATCGCCTGTAAAAATGAAAACCATTGGTTGGCTAGCTGGCTGGCTGGGCATGATGCCAAATGGAAAATAAAAAAATAATTTTTTTTTATATTAAAATTATGACTTCAATATTATTGGCATATTGATACTAAACATAAACAATAAACAAACAAACAAAAAAAGAGAAAAGAAAAACAAAAATGTGATAATAAATATAATAAGAAAAGGAAAACGAAAGTAAACAATTGACCATAACTTGTATGGCTCGTAAAACGTTTGTTGACTTATTTGGTCTGGTGTTTACAAATAGGGTCCTGCCCCTCCCTCTTTATAAAAACAAAAACATTGTAAAAGTTTATGGCAATTCTATTTTCATTTTCTTTTTGCTCAGATTCGTACATAAAAGGTACTGTAAAATTGTCTGGAATTTGGCGTAGCATTTAAGTTGAAAAGCAAATCAAATTTGATTTTGAAACTCTTTAACAAATATCCGTAAATATGGGGGCTTCAATATGTATATCACGAGAACACATGAAGAACTTTGTGCAACTGTAGGAATCATATGGAAAGAACTCTCAACTATATTCATGATCCTTATGTGCAGTTTCTGTAAGACTCCCAATCGTACAAAAATTCTGGTTCGCTGACCAACAATCAGAGGACAGCAAAAAAAAAGTTATAAGTAATGCCCTGATCATGGTAACTTGTTTTTCTATCCAAGAATTGTACGTCGACAATGTTAGTAGTTTAAGAATAATATTTGGAGAGAGTACCAGCTTTGTGGATATAAGAGCTCACTTAAGCATGTTTTTCGGATCGTTGTAATACCACCTGAAACGATACCGCATAGGACGCCCAATTGAACTCGGGCAGTATAGGCGCTTAGACTTGAAATTAGCTTGGAAATAAGCCTGTAAATTTATTAAATCGAGTGATTGATTTGATGTCAAGCACACAAAGCACAAATAAGATAAGTCAGCATCGAGTCACGGGCCGAGATTATCATATAAAGTGGGGTATTTTTCGTTCAATCCACAAGCTCTCCTGAAATCGTTAGACGGCAAGCGAAGTCTATCCCTACATCCTGCCTTTACACGTGAGGACAGAAATTTCTTATTATTTAAGGAAAATAACAGAACAATCTATTGAATAAATTTCAAGACATCCTGGAGTTTGAGAATCCTTTTTTCAACCCAACACATTAAAACGTATGGGTAACCCAGCTAAAAACGCTGACCCCTTACTCCGTGCAGCAACTCGATGGCATGGATGCTATAAACAGTGGTATCAGAGAGGCCTGCGTGTTATTCTACTTACTTGTGGTACTTAATTGCTCGTTACTGCTAAAGAGTTGTAGCCTCCAACATCACCCACATTGTTGGTGTTAGTTTTATTCATGAGTGGTGGGACCTACAGTTTCAAGTCGACTCCGAACGGGAGGTTTTAGAATCTTTTCAAGGCAATTTTATTTACTCCGAACGCTTTTGCCAGCAGCCGTAAAAATAAATATATTTTCATACTTCGTTTTGTACTAGCTCCCATCGAATAAGCCAACACTCTGCCTACTACACTACGGCAACTTCAACGTACGTTATCGCCTTTATTATTTAACATTCTTCTGGAAACCACTAAAGAAAGAATGGGTCAAAATAGCAGAGGTTTTCGTTAAGAACTCCATGACCACTTCACAGCCCACGGAGAAAAAAACGTATAACCATGAGAACAAATACATTGAATAGCCAAGCAATTATACTGAGTGATGTCTTACTTTGGAAGTCGTATAGACTTTCTCGGCTCTGTCAATTTGAAAACAAGTGGTTTCTCTAATGACACCAACAACAGAATTTCGAAATGGCAAAGCATGTGTGATGCTTAATACAATAAGGAGTTGTTTCTCCGCCTAAACGGTAACTCAGATCTGAATATTCAATAGAAATGTTAGGGCAGTTGGACGGACAGTTAGTTAGCATTGCAAAAAAGATCAAACATTTTGCCCGCTGTTCTCTTTGCAGAATATTGGGAATCTTGTAGCAATAAAGCACTTCCTTGTATGTCGAAATCTGTATATGTAGAGAGTGTTTTGAATTGATGCTTCATCTACACAAATATCGACAATTTCCACATGGAAAAAATTGCCAAAATAATATACAAGTTATTAAAGCCACAAACCATGAGTAAAACATCCCAACACATTGTAAATTGGACAATATCACTGTGATCTATTTCTCTATTAAACTGCTTCCTTTTTCTTTTGTTATTTTCCAATTTCTTTCCTCTTCTTTTTTAAGCACTTAATTACAGATTTGATGTGCTGATTTAAATGAAATTGAAATCGTGAAGTTAAAGACTCTGTTTTCCCATTTCAAGATAATAACTTTTAAGCGAACAAAATAAAAAACAGGTAGTAATTAGAAGAAAATGGATGAAAATAAGGCAAAATAAAAATAAGAAATTAAAAAATAAAAATAAAAACTAAGTTCAATATAATTTAAAGAAAGAGAAGAGGAAACTCTCAAGATGATTGAGATCTTTTTTAAGCTTACATTTAGAAACTTCCGTATATTTTAATACGCAGCAAATATGCTGCTGCCATTCAAATTTCATACAATTTTCCATACAAATTTACTTTTGAAAATATTGTGGAGGTAGGGAGACGTTAAACAAACAAACTGAAAAAGTAAATTTTTGTATTCATGGTGAAAGAGATCGTATTCAAAGTAAAACGGAAATAAACTGCACTTGTGACTGCCTGTGCCGCTGTCTGCTTGTATCTGTTTTATCTCTAACTCTCTAGCTCTCTCTCTCTCTCTTAGTCAAAACAATAAGTGTCAGTCTGGTTCTTTAAAATGAAAGTAAAAATTAAAGAAGAAAAAAATTCTTTTGATGTTATTGTTGCTATTGTTCTAGCGAGTGCTTATAATAACAACTTCCTTTACAAAACTGAAACAAAAACAAAATATAACAACAAAAAAAAAAAAAGAATAATAAACAATTGAATGGAAAACTGTTGCTAATTGTTAAAATAAATGCGTGGCTTATTTAACTTTATTATTAAAACAGTTTAATTAATAGCTGACTGACTGACTGGCTGGCTGGCTGACTGATACACACTGTTATTATAAACAAAAACAAAACAAAAATTCTACGAAAAAAAAAATTTTTTAAAGAAAACCCTCAAGTGACTGTGACTCATAAAACTATTGTTATTTGAGTATGTTTTTTGCTGAAATGTGTTTATAAAACAAAATCCAAAGTATAAAAAAAAAACACAGATTTGAACCTGTGTTTTAACAAATTTCTATCAAGTTGTTTTGTTTTTTACCTAATACAGTTGTGAATGGAATTATAGGTATACTACATCTGCGAAAAAAAAAAACTTAATAGCTTCAGGAATATATTCAAAACATCAAAACAGATATTAATTTCGTTTTCAAATTTACTTTGACCTCTTTTAAATGTATTTAACAGATATTCTTAAACAGATATTTTCATAGAAAAAAACATATCTTTTCAATCTAAATAGAATAAAAAATATACAGTGTTGGAAGAAATAATAAGGATACATCAAATTTTTAACATTTTCTAACATCCTTAATTACTTTTAATTTTAATTAATTAATCATTACAACCCTTTAGTCAGAATTACAGTCTAGCTTCTCCCACCACCCATGTTGCGTGTGTTAATTTTATTAATGGACAGCGGGATCTAAGTATAACGTCGACTCCGACCGACAAATTTGAAAACATTTTCATGACAATTTCATTTTACTCTCAGAGTTTTTGTCAGCAGACTGCTGAATTAAAGTCACCGAAAAAATATTTTTTCCGGTTTTGGTTTGTTCCAGATGTCTGAGCTACTAGACTATGACGACTTCTTTAGACCCCTGGCATTAAACCTTCTGAGATTTTTTTGGTTATACAATGTGATAAACCTTTAGTCTGCATGCTTAAGAATGTAACTCCCAGGAATAGTTATGATTTTCCTTTTCCTTTTCTGGGTACCATTACAATGATGCCTGCTCATTAAGCTCATTTGGAATTGTAGCCGTTCATCAGATTTCTTCTATAACTGGCAAAAGAAGTCCTGAACTCTTTTAGAAATTTGAATTAAATCTCAATCCTATTGAGAACCATTGGAATGATGTGGAGCAGCACGTAATGAGAACAAAACCTAAAAATTTGGCCGATTTATGGACAAAAATAGAAAAAGCTTGGTATGCTATTTCAGTGGAGCGCTGTATGGGACTTGTGGAAGGTATGCCAAGGAGATTGGCAGCTGTAATAAAAAATAATGGGTACCCAACTAAGTACTAAGTTTATAGTGAAATAAGTTTTTTGTTTTGTTACTTTTTTTAAATGTGAATACATTTTTTTATTTTGTGCTAAAATACTGTCCAGTGTTTTTTGACGGTTATTCTATTCTGAACGGAAAAACAGCAAAGATATATAAAGGAATGACAATGAATATATTGTGACGTGATCTTAGCAAGACATGTCACACGTATATAAAAGAAATATGAAAAAAAAAAATAAAGAAATACAGGAAATATTTACTTTTAAAGATAGGCAGTAGCAAGTGTACTAACCTCATGGCCGCCAATGTATATTATTTACCACTACCAGGCCTTTAACGGCTCTTGAGCGATTTAATGACCAGTACAGTGTCAGGCCTTACTGGAGAAGAAAAGCCTATATTTAGGTAGATACATACATAAATGTGTAGGAGTTATGCAGCGATGAGCCCAAAGTTTAAGTCCTTTAGAATATGGAATCCCATTAATTATGACAGCAATTTACAGCGAGTTCCATCGATATTATGTCAACTCAAAAAGTTTTTCTGTCATATCATTGGAAAAAAAATCTACTACTAACACTGTATATACACGCACACACTCTCGTTTCTAGCTAAACAATTGCGTTAGTAAAATATTTTCTTTATTGTATTCATTATTAATGCCTCGACTGTATTGAGATGTTTTTAATAATTTTTTTTAATAATTTTTTGCTGAATGCATTATTATTGACATTGACCATCAAGACATTTTTTGTTTTTGTTGTTATTAAAAGAGAAGCAACAACAACAACAACAAAGACTATTTTATTTCAGCCACTTGTTATTGGCATATCATGTACGGGTGAGTGTTTTGTTGTGTGTTTTTCTTGGATTTCGAGTGTTTTTTTTTAGTTTTAATTTATTTTTTCTTTTTCTTTAAATTAATTTAAATTTAATAGTTTCTTTTGTTATTGTTATTATCCATCATACGTATGTATGTATGTGGCTGAGTATATCGTTTATAATCAAATTTCGTATTGTTTTGTAATTATACGCTTGAGTGAATGCATTAAAAATGTTGCTTTTTTTCTTGTTGTTTTTGCAGACAAAATGTTCGCTTTCAGAAATAATTTTAATTTTGAAATTTTAATTCATTTATAATCGTCGTTCATTCAGTCGTCGATGATTCATATACATATGTATGTATGTACATGTACATTGGCAGCAGCTGTTGTCTGTCCGCCTGTCTGTCTGTCTGTCTGTACGATTGTGTGTAATTTTCTTTTTAAACTATTTTCCCAACTACATATTGTAATATTGAGCATGGGGAAACTGATTATTGTTGATGTCAAGCATAAACTGGAAAAACTCATTAAAAATGTTTAAAAAAAACAAAAACTACAAAAACAAAAGCAAAAAAGAGAAGAAAAACTTTCATATTTCAATTTATGTAATCTTTACAGTTGCAATCAGTTAATGTCAGAGTTCAGGTGATCAACATTGCCACACGTTATAGAGTAAAATAAAAAACAAATGTATGTTGCATGTGCTCTTATTTGAAATTACAATACACCTTACGCACTAGCGGACAAAGACTTTACAACCATTTAGTCAGGGCTTCTCTTTAGGCCTAGCTTGTCACATCAAACAAGTTGTGTATGTTAATTTAAATCATGAGGGCCGGCGCCTACAGTTTAGAGTCGATTCCGAACAACAGATATTTGAGAACAGAAATCTGCTGAGAGAAAGTCGCCGAAGAAATATTTCTTTTCATATTTCGTTTTGTTGGAGATGTCTGATCTGGGGTTAAAACCGTGGGCTCTCTTCTAGGAAGCCAACACACTGTCTACTAGACCACGACGACTTTAGACAACGATAGCAACATAAACTATGACCTACTGTTGCTTCTGCCTCCTTTCATAACTTACAGAAATCACAGATAACCTTGCTTCCATCAGTTTATCCTATATATAAAGGGGTCGTGACCCGTTAAGGCTTATATAATAGCTCACATATCTTTCCCATACATACGCAGTAGTACTAGTTTCGTACTTGTAGCATTTAACTCTTGACTCTTTTATTCAAACAGTTCGACCCATAGCTCCATGCACGATTGGTTAGTAAATCAAATCTTGAAGCTGAATAATAAATACCAGATATTGGTGGATTCACCAACTTCTCACTTCTATCCTTACTTCCAAAGCTGATACTGATCTTGCTAGTTTGTTTGCAACTTAGTTGCCGACATAATCTAATTCAAGATCCTCACCCCCAGACTAGATGTGACCTTTACATATGATCCTTTCAAAGCCTTTAGTACTGCCTGATTATCTACATATTGAGCTTATTAATCTTGAGCTCTTCAGTGTATGTTTTCTGACTAGTTCTGTGGCCTTAAAAAACTCCTAGAATTTCGGCCTGAAAGATTCTACATTCCGCAGGAAGACTATACGATTCCCAGACATTTGTTTCGTAGATGAAGTCCTTGCTTCTATGGCCGTCTTTATTTGGGGCGTGTGGATATCTCAGCTATCAAAGAGTTATCCGATCGAGTCTATCACGAGTTCTCCATCAGGTATTATTACAATCAATATATCACAGAAGAATTTGCTTTAGTCTAATAGGTAGTGTGTTGGCTTATTAGACGCGAGCCCGTGGTTCAAACCCCAGCTCAGGCATCTCGAACACGACGTAATCTGAAAATATGTTTCTTAGACTGCTCTGCAGTCTTCTGACAAAAAAAATCAGAGAGTAAATAAAATCACTGGGAAAGATTTATCAAAACTTTATCGTTTGCAGTTGATTTTAAAATGTAGTTCCTCCGCCGATAGTGGATAAAATTAATATACACAATATGGGTGATGTGAGAAATTATATTCTAATTCAGGCTAGAAGGTCGTAATTATCAATTAAGTAATGATGTAAATAATAAAGCACGTGAAATGGTTTATAATAACCTCGTATTAGTTAAAGAAATTGAGATGGAGAACCCCGACAATTGTTAAGACCCTGTGACCCTTATAGGAGTGAACGATTTTACACATTTAAAGGATTTGTAAACAATTAAACAGCTTTCAAATACGTTTTAAATTACTACACAACATACCCTTAATGCCAGAAATATTGTTTCCCATGCTTTGCCAACAAATTTGAAAACTGAACTAAAAAAATAAATTTTCAAAATTGAAAAAAATATTAAATTTCAATTCGTTTTTACCAAAGGTCATTTGATTTTTTTTAATACAAGTGAGGTCATGCAAATTTCTTTTTTTCTGATTTTATTACTCCCCCTATAATTTCACAGTCGAAGGAATATATTTTTGTTAAACAACAATTGACAAAAATTTTGTGATTCTTACACTATAATTAAAAATGTCTGCAGTTGATTGAAATACAAAACAAAAATGAACTTTGTTTTCAATTAAATTTGAACTGAATTGTATAGAAAATAATATTTTATATACGCAAATATGTATAAAAGTTAACTTATTTTCATATAAATACAGCAAAAATTTGATTAAAAAGTATCAGTTTCTCGATTAACTCTTAAACAATTGCATTTTGAATGAAATTTAATTTAATTTTTTAAAATTTCAATTTAAAAATGGCCAAATTTATTGTTACTATTGCTTTACTGTGCATTTTTGCTGCTATTTTTGTAAAAGGATTCGATAAAAGCGCTGCCATGGCTACATTTATGACTAAAATGGACGATTGTAAAGCAGAAGTGGGTGCCAAGGATGGTGAGTGATGACAAATACGTTAAAAAAATTAAATTTAAACGCTGATTCGATTTAACACAAGCTTGGTTATCACTTATATTGCATAATAGAGTAGAAAAATTATATTTGTTTACAAAAAATATTTTATTTGTATGAAATACGCTTGTACGCTTTCGTGTTCACATAAAACTTTCTTCCATTATAATATTATTCTGTTGAGCCAAAACCAAAAATTAAACAAAAATGGCAACATATTTCAATAAAGAATTGAACAATTGATTTAATTGACATTAAGGAAAAGAAAACAATTTATGAGAGAAAATTCATACAGGATAGTGGCATTTCTTTCGTGAGAGAGCAATTATTTGTTGTCTTTATTTATACTTATCACAACATTGCCACAAGCAAAAACAGAAATGCGCAGTAGCAGCATTAACGCTTGTTGACGCATTGAATTTAAAATAATTCTTCTCATATGCATGTATTCTATTTTTAATAGATTGCCGCTCAGCATTTGGTGCCTCTTGTGTGTTTATAACAGGGATTACCATTTCATAGCACAATTGTGCAGAGAGAATTCACACACATTGCTTATGCTCTTTTATTTAGTCGTCGATCAGACTGCGGCAAGCACACATGTCAGCGGATGCTATAATATTTTTTTTTATGTTTACACTCAAAAATTTTTTATGTTAAAAAATTCTTTTTTTTAAATTCAGTCTTATATGTTTTTAAAATAAGTTTTAATTGTTTTAATAGTCAAGTAAATAATTTAGATGATATAGAAAGAGAACAACTTTTTATAGACATAAAGCAATATTTTGGAAAAACTAAAAGGTTCGTAATTAGCAGGAGAGGAAATTCATGAACCAAAATTAGTATCCAGCAAATATCTAAAAAACATTACCTAATTATTAAGTCAAAGGTGTATAACTTTATGTGAAGTCGCCGTAGTCTAGTAGGTAATGTGTTGGCTTATTAGACTGAAGGCCCGAGTTCGAATCCCAGGTCAGACATCAAAACGAAATTATGAAAATATTTCTTCGGGGACTTCCTCTCAGCAGATTTCTGGCAAAAACTCTGAGAGTAAATAAAATTGTCATGAAAAGCTTCTCAAAAAACTGTCGTTCGGAGTCAACTTTAAACTGTAGGTCCCGCCACTCATGTATAAAATTAACGCACACAACATAAGTGGTGTGAGAAGCTAGGTCGTAATCCTGACTGAAGGGTTGTAATAACCAATTATTTATGTATGTATGTATGTATATTACTAACATTTTTCTATGACTGTAAGCTCTCAACTTATTTTCTCTCTCGTACTCACTAATACACAACCAAAAAAATTTTGGTAACCCCTGCCTTATACACAAAACAGTGATGCCATATGAACGAATTTAAATAACAGTGTCAGCAGAATGTTGTTTACATTCTATTGGATCTGTAAACAGCGATGCCAGTTGCATTACTTGTTTGTAAATGATATTATATTACATTCGCTTTAGTGAAAGCAATCGTGTGTTTATGTTTTTCAAAACAGTTAACTGTTTTATATACTGTTTTTATACAGTTACAGCAATTATACCGTTGTTGTTTACATTAATAAGAACAGAAAAGTTTGTTCTCTCTTTGTACACTTTGAAAGATAACAGATGAGCATATTTTTGTTTTAAATTAACAGTTTCAGCAGAATGTTGTTTACATTCTTATAGAGTTTTGAAACTAGACAACAGCTCTCTGTTTATTTCATTTAAAATGGAGATTCCATTTGCAACACAAGTTTGAAAATTCTATTACATTTGTTCAAAGGAGAGAAAAATTGTTCCACAGAGGAAGGCCAACAGAGACGACTTTATATTTTTAAAAACAATTAATTGTTCTGTGTTTTTACACTGTGACTAAACAAAACTTACATCAATTACGCTATTAATGTTTACATTCTGTTTATGTTAGATACAGAACAACTGTTTTTAGTCTCTCTTTTTGTGCATAAAATTTAAAAACCAGAACAATTTCTGTTTATAAAGTGAAATTAAATAACAGTTTCCGCAGAATGTTGTTTACATTCGTTCAGAGTTTTAAAAGAATACAACAGTTGCTGTCTGTTTACAAGTTTTAAAATAGTGATGCCACATGTTTCTTACACAGTAATAAAACAAGAATTAAAAGATGTTTTGAAAAGCATCCTAAAATGTTTGAAGTATGACAATTTTGAACTGTTATTTAATGCATTGAAAATAAGTGCATTTTGGTTATTTTCTTTAATAAAAACCATTTAAATCTGTTTTCAGTTGACATTGAAGAATTAGTGGGTAAAAAACCAGCCTCTACTATGGAGGGTAAATGTTTACGTAAATGCCTTATGGTCAAATATGAAGTGGTACGTTGCATAAATATGTATAACATAAAAACCGTCTTTAGAACGATTCTAATAAAACCATTTCTTTGCAGATGGACAACAATGGTAAGTTTGTTAAAGACGTTGCCATATCACATGCCGAAAAATACACCGAAGGAGCTGAAGATAAAATGAAAATTGCCCATGAAATAATTGATGCTTGCAGTGGTATTGATGTGGCCGCCGATCATTGTGAAGCAGCCGAACAATATGGCAAATGCTTCCATGAACAGGCTTTGGCACATGGTCTTAAGGATAAATTTCAATTCTAAAAAAAGAACAAAAAGAAATGGAAAACATATGGCAAGGTTATAATGTTGACGATACAATAAAATGAGATTTTTCTAAATTCTTTACGTATTATTTTCTAAATGTTAAAGCAAAAATTAAATAAACTGTTGTAATTAAATAAAAAGCAATTAATAATTAAAAATAAAGAAATTCTTTTCATTTGTATTCCTTTTTTTTAGTAAATTAGAGATTCTTTTAACAAAAAATACCAACCTCTTCTAGCATACTAAACTAAAGCTCTCTCATCATATACTGTAAAAATTCTATTATTGTCGCTCTCTTACTCTTATCATGTGTATTGGAGGTCAAGGTTTTTAATACTCCAATAACGTGATTTATAAAAATAAACACCACAAGAAAAAAAAAAAAATAGAAGAAAAACAAGAAAAAATAAAATTCAACACTTTAAAACTATTTTTTTAGAACGTGTAGTTTTGCAAAACAATAAAAATCGATTTCTTTATAAGAGGAGCATGTAAATATTATAAGAAAAAAACAACACAATTGAACAGAAAAATAATGAAATAAATTAACACGTTATCTTTAAAAATAAATAATAAAAAAATTAAAACACAAAAGAAATTAAACTGTTTGAACACAATTGCTACTACAGGCTATAATAAAAGCAACAAATTGTGGTCAACCGCAAACCTACAGATTAGAATCTATTATTCGTTATTTATTTTTTTTAAGAACTTTTATAAAAGTAATGGATTTACCCTCTTTGTTTATATTTATCTAAAATAAGTGTGTAGGGAATAATAAAAAATAAAACGAGTAAGATAGAGAGAGAGCGAGAGAATTAGAAATCAGGCATGACAAACGAGCAAAGACAAAAACCAAAAGTTTTAACAGATAGTTTAACAGAGATTTCCATTTCCAAATATGCCAAATAAAAAACGTAATATTTATTACACTGATTTAGAAATGTAATGGTTTGAGGCTCAATAAGCGCATATAAAGTTGGCAACATAGTCTTTATTGAGGAAGATATAGACAAAGCAGAGAACTTTAGTAATTAATTTGGTTCATTTTTTTTTTGTCCAGAAATATTAGCATTCGTTAACAGCAATTCATCGTACAAAAAAATTCACATCGTTGACCAAAAAATGCATGTCATGAACCAAAAAAATGCAAATCATCGACACAAGAAATGGTAGTCATCCACAAAAAAAAACACATCATCGACGAATACAGTATTCCCTCGATTTACGTCGTAGAATGTTCCGGAAAAAGGCGACGTAAATCGAATTTCAAATAACTCATACTATCAGATGCATTTATTTATGCACATTTTCCAAAAAAAAAACTAAAATAATTCAATTTTTATTCTGTATAACTAAGTACATATGTACATAAATACTATATCGGGTCCGCCGTCTAACGTTTTTTTTTCAACTAGTGCTTATTTCGTGAATGGTAACACTTAGCTCATGTCTGATTTGACAGATAATTAGTTTTATCCTTCCGCTAAACGAATATGGTTCCATCCAATGCGTTTTCGCTTCGCTAAGTGGGCCTGCGATCGACTTACAGAAGATGCCGATTTTGGCAAAAAAAAATCATCTTTTCAGATGAAGCTCATTTTGATCTTGGCGGGTGTGTAAACAAGCAAAATTGTCGCATTTGGGGCACAGAAAACCCGCACTCATACATTGAAAAGCCGACGCACCCAAAACGAGTCACTGTTTGGTGCGGATTTTAGTCCAGAGGCATAATTGGGCCATTTTTCTCCGAAAGTGAGCAAGGAGTGGCCGTTACAGTCAATGGCGATCGTTATCAGGCTATGTTGAACGAATTTTTGTTCACAAAAATTAAAGAGGAGGATATTGTCAACATTTGGTTTCAACAGGACGGCGCTACGTACCACACAGCCAAAGTGCCACTCGATGTTTCGCACCCTGTTTTTGAAGATCGCATTATCAGCCACAGAGCTGATGTCGTTTGGCCACCTCGGAGCTGCGATTTGACTATTATTTGTGGGGTGCCGTCAAAGAAAAGTGTTACGCCGACAAGCCAGAGACAATTGACGCTTTAAAGGACAATATTCGTGAAGCCATTGGTGAAATACAGCTGCACACAATCGATAATGTGCTTAAAAATTGGACCGATCGTGTAGGCTACGCATGGGCAGCCGAGGCAGCCATTTGAATGAAATTATTTTCCATTATTAACCGGAAGGATTGTACTTTCAAATAAAAAAAAGAAATTTGAGAAAATATTCAGTAGTTTTTTTTAAAGCATTTTCAAAAAAAAAAGTTATTTGGCGGATCCTGTAGATGGATTTTTGATTTGTTATAAAAATTTATTTCATAAGTTTAATAAAAAACAAAAAAATTATCCATTAGCACTTAAATATTTATTTTTTTTTTTCAAAACTCTATTTATATTTTATTCAAATAGTTGCACACAAATATTGAATTTTTTTTAAAAAGGGAATTCCCCTGATTTTGTTTATAAACAACAGGGGCGACGTAAATCGAATGACGACGCAAATCGAAGTTGAAGGGAACAAAATTTTTGACGACGTTAATCGAAACAACGTAAATCGAGGGAATACTGTAGACTGCAATGCGACAATTTTGCTCGATTTATATAGAAAACATTTTGTGCTTCATTTGAAGAAAACAATTAGCTTCGTCGCCTATATTTCCGGTCCCAAGTAACACCCGACCGTTTTGGAATCCTTGATACTATGGATATATAGTGGGATACCTGCAGCAAGTCCCCTATTTCCACAATATCCATCATCCTCCATAGACATTGTTAAAACAAATAAATTTCTTTTGTCTAAATTTTTCAATTTTCAGAACAATTTGCGAATTACCAGAGAAACTGTTGCACTCAGGAACGAGTGGGGTATAATTTTTAACGAATGGAATTGATATTCCATTCTCCGATAGCATATACAAAATCGCTTAAATGAAGTATATATGATGTCTGCATATGGATGATATCTTCCGTGACCATTTTTTGTAACTTCTGTTAAACACTTATGTAACATTGCTCTGTTAACTTTAACATTGGTTCTGTTAAAGTGTTTGGTTTTTGTCTTAACTAGTTAAATTAGAATTTTTTTTTCATATTGCTTCAAAAATGTGTCAATTATGATCAGTTACTCTGTGTTTCATAGCGATTAAGGTTATAATGAATTTGCTAACTTCATGGAAAGATGTAAACAGATGAAAGAATAGTGGAAACAAAAAAAGAAACTAGAAATAGAACTTGTTAATAAACAAAAAAAAATGTAAAAAAAGCAGAAAACAGCAGGGAAACACAGAAATTTAAACAACAAGAACCAAATTACGTTGATAATCATATTAAATGAACAGCAGAGAATATAGAAAAAGAAATTGGAAGAAAGCAAAACAAAGAAAACAAAACAAACAACGGTAAAAAAAATTTAATTTTAGTATTATGATTTTACTCTCTCCTTAATATAGTACACATAGAGCGAGAGTTACTCTTTTTAAGACTCAATTATAACTGTTATGCTGATTATGTTGTTTATAAATTTGCTAATGATGGTTATAAATGATATTTGTTAACCATTTATCAATCATTCATTCATTCGTTCGCTCATTTGTTCATTTTATTGTGCCACATTCATACATCTCCTCTTAAGCGGCATTTGTTGCTGTTATTTGCCATAGTTTTAGTTGTTGTTGTTTGTGTGTCTAAAAGCAATTATTAACAGGTTTAGTCAACGGTAAATTGCTCTAGTTTTTGTTTGTTTCCTTGCCATTTATACAGTGGTAGACATTCGTTTGACCGCACTTATTTTGAAAGATGATGAATGGAAAGTGTATGTTTTTCAACGACTGCGACAGTTGTTATTGACATGATGTGGAAGAACTAAGTGGTGTGCGATCCATGCTTTATGGTACGGGAAGCGGCGCTGTACGATTTTGGATTTAAGTCTCCCAGACATGGTAATGAAGACGAAAACCTATGGAATTGATTGGCGGACAGTATCCTGCTTAACTTGTTATTATTTTGGAAAATGCTTTGCAACGAGAGTTAGTTGATACTAAGCTTGCTTATAGGCTGCCCGACCATGGCTACTTTGAAAACGGCGCAATGCTTTTGGGTTGCGGGATTTTCTTTCAAAATCTCTTGATTCTCTAACTCTTATATGGGTTCCGTGAAATAGGGATATTGTTGAAAATTGCATTGCTGATGAGCTGGCTGGGGCCGTCACACCGATGTCAATCTCCCTCAGTTAAATTTGACATTATTCTCGATTTACAGGGAGGCGCAATTTCGTTGGTAGCAAAAGTGTACGTATAATACATATTACCACACTCTGGACTCTCCTCTACACAAATGGATAAGAAAAGGATCGACTCACTTCTGCTCCTAAATCGCTCAGTCATCAATCGTACGACTAACGCACAATAGTGATTATCACAGGCCACTGTCCTTATAGTAAACATTCCGGCAACTAACTTCTGCCGGAGCTGTGGACATAAGAAGGAGGATGAGACTGTGTGTTTGATCTCATGTGTCAGTACCATGCTCTTGTCATAAAAAAACGGAGGACATCCTTAATCGAGTACCCTAATGTAAAGGCTACTGCAATAGCAAGATTTATTTTGGACTCGATTTGCTTTTCTGTAGGAAATGATTGATCACAGAATTGAATATTGATTCAATGAATACCCCTCTTTCTCCAAGAGGTAGTTTGGTACCTTACCTAACCTAAACTGAGTTTAAACGAAAGTACTTCAAATTAACCTCTTCAGGGACGATTTTTTTATGGTGACAAAAAAATTATTAAATTTTTTTTTTTTTTTTTTAATTAATTAACTTTATTTTAATAGGAATTGAAAAAGCAAAAAAAATTAAAATTCACAAAAAGGGATAACGTCCACATTTGTGGCCACCGAGCGTTAATGGTAATATATGTATGTGTGAAATGCTTTCATACATTCCGGGCATATCAGGCATATATATTCTTAACATTTCTCACAAATGTAGAGAGTTCGTCTTATACAATTTTTGTCGTGACATCTGGGGGGATTTTGCAGTTCCTTGTATTTAGGATAATGACTTATACCGTCCAGCCTGATTCCAGGGTTAACTTTAGTGCAGCTGTTAGATTTTTTAGGTAGTGATGGTAAAACTTATTATATTAAATAAATCTGATATTATTTTTTTCAAATATTAACGATTTCTTGATATAACCAATAAAACAGATTGCCAAAGAATTATATCACATTTTTTTTAAGTATCCAACTATGCATCGGAAATAATATCATCAGTGCAGACAAACGGTAAAATGTTTACTTCTCTTGTTAGAGGATTTGGTAGTCAATAAGTTATTATCAAGTTTTTGTTGTTTTTATTATTATTACAATTATAATTATAAAAAATTAAACGTCCACATATGTGGCCAAGGGCGTGAAGAGGTTAAGTTAAAATTAAATTTAAAAGAAAAAAAACTACTGCGGTCAAACGAACGTTTGTGACTGTATTTGATACGCTTTAATTTTGTCTAAAAATTTCTGTTCTCTCTTTCTCTCTCTTTATTTAAACATCTTGCTTTCAATATATATGTTTGTACACTGTTAAATATTTAATTTATGTTTTAATGTTTTTGTTTTTATTATTAATATGTATTTTGACAGGTTAATTTTCTGATGTTTGAAATACAAAAATTTAAATTCAAGTGTGTTTACAGTGTATATTTTTTGTGTACCTCGTACTGTACGAGTACAAAAACAAACAAAAAAAAACAAAAAAAAAAACATTTTTTTACAGTAGGAGGCCTAACATTTTTTATTTGTTTGTCGTCTATTTATTTGATTAGTTTTATTTGTTTAAATTTCAGTTTTATTTATTTATTCACTTTTTTTACTTTTTTCCAGTCGTTGTGTGGATTTTTTTTTGCTAACCTTAATATGTTTGACCTTGTGTTCTTTATTTAATGTTTTTACTCTCTATACTATGCCGTTTGCAATTGGCAAGTGTAACCAACTAGACAGTTAGCCGGACGGAAAGATAGTCTAACGTGTACAGTTTCATTGAAAAACAATTCTTATTGTATTACTGATAGTTAGACCACACCGGGGAAAATATGTACATATTCCAGCAGGTTGAATAAACATAAAGTTCTCTCTCTCTCTTCCCCATTCTTATTTTTTTCTCCTTTTCTCTCTCTCTCTTGTTAATTTATGAGGGAATAAAATATTCACAGGGTTTTTAAAATTCTTTTATTTAGAAGAGAAACCGGGAAGTTACGAATTTTTGTAAAGCTTTATGGAATACTCGTTTGATACCTGAGAATTGGTCACGAACAAATTTGGCCACTTCTAGGCTTATAATGGTTCAGGCACCTCGAACAAAACAAAAAAAAATGAAAATAAGGGTCTTTCGGCACTCAGCCGTGTTCTGAGTCAGCCTCTGAAGGTAAACTAAAATTGCCGTGAAAAGTTTCAAAAATCTGTCGTTAGCAGTCGCTGTTTAAACTATAGTTCCAACCATAACATGGATAAAATTAACACGCACTACTGGGATGATGTGAGAAGCTAGGTTGTAAGCCTGTCCAAAGGGTTGTAATGACCAATTAAGTAAGTCTAGGCTTATAGGTAGAAGTAAAATTCAATTAAACTCACATAATGTTCGAAACACAATCTCATTTAAATGACCGCCTCTGGAATAATTTCAGCGGTCGACAATCTTTTCGCACATTGCGATTGGTTTTCAGGGAACATGGAATTTATCTTTCTGGAAGTCCCTGATCGGTCTAGTTCTGCTACTCTTGGCTTTGTCTTGTTTAAACCACACAATGTTCACCTTTATAATCTTCAATTGCAAGCCAAAAAAAACTCTTATTCTAATGCAACCAGATAAATTCAAATTTAACTAGCAAAGACAAAAACCAAAAATTTTAACAGAGCTAATGTCAAAGTTAACAGAGCAATGTTAAGTGATAAACAGAAAATATGAAAAATAATCAAGGGAGAAATCACCCAAATATACGATATCAGAGAAGGGAATACCTAACCCATTCCTTTAAAATTCTGCTCCACACGTTCCTGAGTGGAACAGTAGCTCTGGTAATACCGAAACTCTTTTAAAAATTGCAAAATTTAGACAAAAAAAAATGTGTTTGTTTTAAGAATGTCTGGATAGGATGATCGATATTGTGGAAAAAGGGGACTTGCTGCAGATATCCCACTATATACAAATTATAGGCTAAGGTGTCTCTAATAAAATCCGATAAGTGGTATATCCCAAATAATTTTGGAACTTGAGATATCGGGCATCAAATATTCCTTATGTTAACAGTGTACCATTTTTCCACAATATTGATCATCCTACCCAGACACTGTACTACTATGTTAACATAGTGAATATTTGAGGCATCAAAGAAGTGATTTGTCATCCCATCTAGGCGGGTAGAGCTATAACACATGTTATTGCTCTCATACGCTTGGATCGTTATATTAATTTCATGGATCATATACAGCCTGTACGTTTGTTATATCCAACCATGGCGACGCTTTAAAACCTTCGTAGCCGAAAGAATGCATCTCGTTGGTGAGGGTAGTACTAAAACTAACACGAATTCACTTGTGAAACGAAGGGCGTAACCTCGAAAGTGTTTAAAAACTGCCGACAGCACTATTCTAAGTTAAAACTTGAACCGAAAAAGTCCCAATTGTGTGCAGGTATAAAGGGGAATGAAGGGGAATGAAAACAACAAATTTTAAAAGAATCGGCTATGTAAACCCATTTTTATTTTATATTTCATAACAGTAGCGCCTAGCCTAGAAGCAACCGTCTTAATTGCAAATACTCCTTCTTTAAGTTATCTTGTATCCAATCCATGTATGGACCAACTCTGGTAAAAACACCTGGCCAACCATTTCGACCACAAGGTTTAAAACCAAACGATGAAATGCCAACCAACACATAAACATTATGAAAATCAACACTTTGCTGATAAACCAATTGACCACCAGAATCGCCTCTACATATATCTCCACCTGCACACAAGTGAGTGTCTAGTATACGAATTCTAGTCCTAATGTACTGCTTGCTGCACACATCTAAACTTACACCTGGGAGGTAAACACTCTGTTTCACAGTAGAGTAGCCACTCGTTTCAGTGCTACCCCAACCAATAGCAACCATCCGTGCGCCAACATACGTTTTATAACGCAGGCGTGGTTGGATAAGCGATAAGAAATGAACTCTTCGATACCGAAATCCAAATAGGAATCAGCACAATATCTTTGTCCGTTTTTACTCATTTCACAATCTGGATCAGTATCTATATCCCACTCTCCCGAACGTACGGGAGTCTCATTAACATTAACCTCATTAAACATGGAACAATGGGCAGCAGTCAACAAATAACTATTGTTTATCAAGGTTCCACCACAGAGGTATACCGTATCATTTACTGTAACAAGAGTAAGAGTCCGTAATGAAAAGATACTCAGTTTCTGTAATGAAAGTGGAAGACGGTGTTATTTAAACTTACTAGTCTTGAATCCGATCACTGCAGTCCACGGATACTCATTGAGATGCGTTGAAGAACCACCGTAAATGCGATTTTGAAAAGATTGTCCACAGTGACGGGTTTCAGGCAATAAATCAGTAGTGGCTTGGAAACGGCAACAGACGTACGTGGCAAGTTCAGCTTTGCCACAAACACTCTGTTCCAAGAAAGTTGTTTCATTTGCACTTTTGTTTGCCTTTTCTGTCAATGTCAATAATGCTGGACAGTCATAGAAATCTATGCATTCACCTTCCCAATTATCCGGAGTTTTACAATCCTCGCCGTCTGAGTCATTTGCAGCAATAGCAAGTAAATTTGAATTTGTTTCGAAATAAACGAAAGGAAATCTTAAAACAAGGGCGACAAAATTAAATTTCAATGAGTGGAAGCAATTCGTATTACAAATAAAGAGTGCGTACTACAAGAGATCACAAAATTCGTTTTAATGCCTCGTGTTTCAGAATTTAGTTTTCGGATCTGTTAAACAGTATTATAAAATCGTATCAATAAAGAGAGGCTTTGGCACTTTGAACAGCAAGCCAATGCTGATTAACTACTACCTGCATGGAGTTTATTTGTGTCTGCTTCTAAGCGTCGTTGTCGTTCTTCTTTGTCTTCTTTGAGATACGAGTGCATTTGTGGAATATTTTGAAACCCTTACTTACGAGTTTCAGCAGTAGCATATAATGTGGCCAAAAGGCAAACTATTTCTAGAATTAATAGTCTTTCCGTCTTTTTTTAATCTTTCTCTAGTTATAGTTCTTGTCCAGTTTCTGTACCTTATTTTATTTGTATTTTTTTAACTCCCACAGCAGTTTTGGAGAAAATTAAAAATGTAACTAAACTTGCATTTGAAAATTATTGAATTTATAAGATTTTCTGGTTAACCGCATCAATATCCGAAACGTATCGCATTGTAGCGTGCTAAAATTCGTTGGCGATATGCATTCGTTTCGCATTTCAAACAATTTAAGGCGTTAAATGTCAAACATTTTTTAAATTGTTTTTTATTTATTTTTTTCTTTTAATTCGAATATTTTCAATCAATTTTTTTTTATTTTTATTTTTAACTTAAACTACTATATGCCTTGTGTAGTGTAACAGACCAGAGTCTCTGGTGGCACCCGATTACACCCAATTTAAAACGGTTTTTTATTTTCTTTTTTTGTTTCCAATTTTAAATTTACCTTTTAATGGAACAGACTTCATTACATCCTTTAAAAACCCACTACTATAATTCCGAGGGTACAATAATTCCTAAATAGCGCATAAAAATCCTACAACTGTAAGCGGAATTATGACGCAATAAATTGCAACATAAAGTAGTAAGCAAAACATTATGTATAGAAGGTGTAGTAAAAGAATATCCATTACTTCTGCTTACTTCATTAGTTCCCTTAAGTAATTCATCTCTTGGAGTTGAATTATAAATTGTTTTATAACAGTTTGGCTCAGTAGATATTTTGCGACTTTACTTCGGTGAAAAATTCAGTGCTAATCGCATCAATTCCTCCATTTTCTTAAATTCTGGATAACATTTGAAACCAACGGAATGTCTGCAATGAGGTTAACTACAAAAAGTCCGTGTTGACTATTTAGTCACTTATTACAACGTCCAATGTAAAAGAAACTGTAGTTTTAAATCCCACAGGGAAACTAAAGAGAAAGAAAGTTAATATCACGTCATTTTCTTTTTTAACAAACTGTGATATGGCGTACCCAAAACAAATTGCTAATCTTAGGTGCGTAACTGTGCCATCAGAAATACTGGCTTCAGCACTAAATATTAATGATAAAATGTTAGTATATCACAAAAAACTGAGAATGGAATATTAAAACGATCATTTTCGTTATTTTTTAATGTACAACAATGTTCCTAGACGATTCCCGATTCCTTAAAGCATTTGTAAAATTTTATAAATAAAAAATTGTTTTTATTACTAGGCCTTGACCCCCTTCATTTGAATGTGGCATGGTACCAGCATTGCCATTTGCCAAGTTTTAACTTTTTTTCCAAGTTTTTTGAGATGTAAAAAAGTTTTAAATAAATTTGCTTTCTAACAAAACAAGTTTTTTCAATAGAATCCGAACTCCGGTATTTTCTTTTAAAAGTTCGGTATTTTCGTAGAAAACAAGTTTTTTTTTGTAAAAATAAAGTTTTTTTAAAAAAAATTACTGGCAACGCTGCGTGGTTAACATCTAGATAACTCGGCTTTTTCCCGAGGGTACTGTCTATTCAAAAGTTGACAGTGCTTATGTTATGTTAACGTGAAAATTGATTCTGTTTTGTTTATTTATTTTAGGTTTTGAAAACAGAATTTATATTTTTACGCCCATTATTTTCTTAAATTTGATGAACATTTTTAATAATTTTAGCGTTCAGTCTAGTTTTTATACCAAAAAACGAATGTACAAACTTTTTAATGCACTTTCCTTGCTTTAACTAGCTCTAGAGGCTACCTTACGGTTTCGGGTTTCAACAACAACATTCTGTACGATCTCGGCAGTCATTAGAAATGTGAAAAACCGAAAACAAACAGAGGCGTTAGTAAGAATCCATTTACAAGTTCCTTGTAAGTTTCAAATTTAAAATCATTGATTGACAACATGATTTAAATGAATTAAATCTTCTTTTTTGTTATTATTTTTAAAATAAAAGAATAAAAAGAATTGTTTTTCCTCTGTGCAAAAATAGTATTTTTTTTTTATGATTTTTATTTTTCTATTTATAAAGTCACGTCTTTAAAGCAGAGCCACTTGGGTCTACAAAATGTATACACACGCATAAACTCACGTGCCAAGCACAAACACATGCATGCATATGCATTCTTATCTCTGTTATTCATATACAATATAAATAAATTAACGCACTCTGCAATATCACAGGCATCGTGTTATAGGCATAACATGAATAATACAACATTAGTGTTGCCATAGTTGATTGCAGTGGTTTTTTTTTTCAGTAATTAAAGGCAAGTTGAGATTTTAGTTTGAAATTTAATGTTGGATTATCGGAATATTTTTAAAATAATTTTTTAATTGGAATTATCAGTATCTTAATGCAGACTTTAGGGTAAAATATTGTAAATAAACCAACAAACTGGCGTTGAAAGAATTTTCTTACATTTAAAAGAAATTTACTGGAATTTCAATTACGAAATAAGTAGTAAGAATTATTTCTTTTTTCGTTATGGTATATCTTTTTTCAACAAATTTATTTGCACAGAAACTATTCAAATAACCAATATTGTATGAGGATTACAAGTGCATACTGGAGATTACAATAAAAAATTTCAATAAATTTAAAAAAGACCATTTTAAACAGCTTTACGACAGTTTAATTAAAAAAAAAAATATTAAAAAAAAATGTATGACTTGTAACGCTTTAGTTAGAAATTTTAGACGCTACAGTGCGAAACGTTTCGGATAATTATACGGCAGCGCAGAAACCCTTATAAATGGAATAATTTTAAAGACAAATTTCAGTTTAATTTTCTTCGTCTGAAACTTCATCTGAAAACTACTACTTCTGCTGCTGTTGGAATTAAAACATAAAAAATAGACAGGAACAGAAACTGCAAAAATATCAAAAAGATGAAAAGGAAATTAGTTATAGAAATAGTTTACCTTTTGGCAGCATTATTTGTGAAAAATTCCAGTAAGTTTGAGTTTTAAAAAGGGTTCCACCAAATGCACTCGTATTTCAAAGAATATTACATGAATAGGAATAAATCTTAAGCTTAAACGCTTAAAAGAACGCAAAACTAAATTGAATTCAGATCCTGACTCAGCATTGACTAGGAAAGCTAAGATTTCTGAACCTACCACGCTTTCATACATTGAAGTTACATACTGTTTATGAAGAACATCGCATAAAAGCCGCTAAACTTACAATCTGCCATCATGAATATTTAAAACTAACGTTGAAGGTATCAAAAACTTTTTTATGGGCAGAGGAATAAATTCTGAAATAACCGAAATTAAACGAAATTAAATTTTGTGATCTCTTGTTGCACACATTTTTTCTTTGTAATACGAATTGCTGTTCCACTCAGTAATTTTTTCGTCGTCCTTATTATAGATTTTTTCTCATTTGTTTCGAAACCAATTCTACTCAAATTTAGTTGTTTTTGCCCATCGCGCAAACGACAAAACTTGTGAAACTCCGGATCATTGGGAAGGTGAATGCGTAGAACTCCATAAGTGTCCTGCATTGTGGGCATTGTCGGAAAAGGCAAACAAAAGTGCAAACGAAACAACTTTCCTTCGACAGAGTTTTTGTAGCAGGCCTCACTTGGATATGTATGTCTGTTGCCGTTTCGAAACTATTAATCCCTTGCCTGATACCCGTTACTGTGGACAATCTCTTCAAAATCTCATGTATGGGGATAGTACAACGCATATCGATGAACATCCATGGACTGTTTTGATTACGTTCACGAAATGTAAGTTTAAATAACTTCACCTTCAACTTTCCTTATAGAAACTGAGTATCTTTTCATTATTGGCTCTTACTCTCACGCAGCAAATATGTCGAAATCTATATGTGGTGGTGCCTTGATAAATAATCGTTATGTGTTGACTGCAGCCCAATGTGTGAATGAGGATAAATTGGCATCTAACATTAACGACAAACCTATACGTTTGGGGGAGTGGAATATAACTACAGACCCGGATTGTGAAATACTTAGAAACGGAAAAAGATATTGTGCTCATCATCATTTGGATGTTGGCATCGAAGAAGTGGTTCGCCATCCGAATTTTACTACTGCCGGTAGAGATACAAAACATGATATTGCTCTCATACGCTTGGATCGTTATGTCAATTTCACGGATTTCATACAACCTGTATGTTTGCCCGTCTTACCTCGCCTGCACTCTACGACTTTTGAAGGTTACAGACTGGATCTTGTTGGTTGGGGTACTATTGACACTGAAACGAGTTCAATTGTGAAACGGAGAACGAATTTCGAAGGTGTGGATTTAGACGAATGCCGCTGGACCTATTCCACGATAGGCGTTAAGGTATTAAAGTCAAACGTATGCGCAGCTGGAAAAATTAATGCCAAAACTTGTTGGGGCGATTATGGTGGTCCATTGCTTTCTAGGATAACTATTGATTTTCGTAGCGTCTACACGTTGATTGGTGTTTTCTCATTTAGTCATAAACCCTGTGGTCACGGTAATTGGCCAAGTGTGTATACCAGAGTTGGTGCATACATTGATTGGGTAGAAGATAGCTTAAAGCCTTAAAAACCCTAATGTCTAACAATTTGTAGCTAAGATGGTAAACGCAAAATCTTTACTACTATTATGAAATATAAAATAAAAAAGGATTTCACAACATGATTCATTGATAAACTATGTTGTTGTTTTGTTCTGTTTATAGTTGAAACTTTAACTGGTAAATTTAATGACGAAATGAATTTTAAAATTCCCTGCTATATTTTTAAGCAATTTTTTTTTTTTACTAAAACAACACAATGGCAACCCCCCCTTTGCAAATAACACAATAATGTATTACTGTTGCTGTTGTTGCTTATTTGCTCCTTTGGAGAATATAATGTACAAAAAAAGAGGGAAATGGAGAGGAAACAAAGAGAGAGAGAAAAAAATATTGTTAAAGTGCAGTCAGTCTTCCATTAATTTAAACAATTTATTGGAAATTGTTTTGAAAATAAATGTTTAAAGTATGTGACGACGACTAGCAAAAGCAGCACATAGAAAATATGAAACGAAGTATTACAATGACATAAAACAGTATAAAAATACGAAGAGAATTTTTTTAATCTATAAATAGAATTCTCATGTTCCTGCAATTTTTTTTTCCTTTTTTCTCTCTTTTTCTGTCTCTACCATAGCAGCTACAGCCATGAAAATGTCTTGGCATGTCTTTTAATTTCGTTTTTCCTTATTTTTTTTTTTTTTTTTTTGTTGTCGTTGCGCTCTTCACTTTCATCTGTCGCTTGAGTTTTATTTTCATACACGTTCGGCTCTATTAGGCAGAAAATATTATGTGCAAGTGCGAGCACGGGTGTGAGTCTGTGCCTATGATGTGTATGACACATCTTCGCAAAAGGAATTCTCAGAGTTTTAAAGCAGAAAAGCAGGAAGGCATGCAACCAAGCATAGAAGAGTTTTGGTGAAGTGATAATACAATGCGAGTCTTTATGAATATTTGGGTTGGCAACTCAATCGTATAAAATTAACATTTTAATTACACATGTTGACAAATCATTTTCTCTGGACTTGCATGCAAATTGCAATTGGCTGCTTAACTGTAATGATGATCATTAAAATGCTAATAATCATGATGAGTTATTTATTTAAAACAGAAAAGTATGAAAATAATGTGTAATAGAGATAAAAATACAGATAATCTTGAGAACTTTAGACTGGTTTCACACACAAATAGAATCTGCGAATTAGACAACTAAAAAAATAAAGGGTCTTTCAAGTTCAAATTTTATTCTGGTGAATTCCAAATTTCTTTATCCAAATGGAAAATGTTACTCCAAAAATCTTCTTGTGTAGGAATGAAAGAACTAGGTTTTAATTTTTAGAGGCTGCCATTATAAATTTTTTAATTCTGTATACATACCATTTTTTTCATACAATAAATAAAATGTAGATTACTTTTGGAGGTGAAAAGGGCAATATTTACCTGAAAAAAAAGGAAAAAAATATAATTATTACATAATAAGCACATATAGGAGTGTTGCCAATTTTAAATGAATTTAAATTTAAAAAAGTCCCTTTAAATTCTGTTTTAAATGTTTTCTTTTAGAAAAAGTTTACAGGAAAAAAGTACAAAAGAAGAAACTCAACTTAGGTACTTTTTTCCTACCATTAAAAGGTACAAATTCGCAAACTATTTTCATAGACAAATTCTTTAAGTACATATCTGGCCTAAAAAGGACAACAAAACGTTTAAAGCAGAGAAAAAAATTTTAGATAAGAGGGATGGTAAACTTTGAGGATAGCATCAATTACAGGATATTGGGCAAGAGGCAACTAGAAACGTACGTAAACGGGACAAAAAAGTACGTAAATGGTGAAATTATTTATTTAGCATGTATTTAACCATTTATTTATACTGACGGCTCAAAAATCCGATTAATTTGAAAGCGGTGAAGTGTTTGTGGGGTGTGAGACTTTCCCTTACAATAGCTTAATTTACTCGGACAGCCTGGCTTAAGCCAGATGAGCTGCCCAGGGCCGGCACAAAGCTCGCGATCTCCGAAATGTTACAGAGCATAGGTATTCCGATTGCCCCAAAGCACAATTTTGTTGACTGGACCCTCCTGTACAAATACATATATGTGTGTACATACATATGTGCATAAGAAGAGTACCGACTCACTTCTGCCCTTAAATCTCATGGTCATCGATCATACAATAGCGATTCTCATGGGCCACTGTCTTTTTGGTAGGCGTACCAAAAGCCTTTGCATTATGGCAAATGACTTCCGAAAAAGCTGTGATCCGAGGAGAAGGAAGAGACTGCCTTTCACCTTATGTTTTTAAATTAAGTTCACAATACGGGCTCCTAATGCCTCGGAAAGCGTGGGTTGAATCACGATTCGTCGAATGGTCGTGAAATGTGGAAATTGTCGTAAGTATGCAGGATATCTGAATAAAAAAGCGCACAAAATAGGAAACACAGTCTAAACAACTTTGAGATTTACAGTTAATCATAGACCCCGAACAACAAGTTTGAGGATATTTTTCCAGGGTATACAATTTAATCTCGAAATACCTGACAGAATAATTTTGGTTTTTAATAAGCCCGAACTGAAATTTGAACTATGACGACTATACTACAATGACCACAACATAGGCAAATCTCGGGACCATTTTAAACTTTAACAATCATAGAAACCAAAATAAAAATAAATTAAATCATAATCACGGGGTTATGATCATAGACATGATTTTCTGCATAGAAGGTTATATAAGGGGCACCTAAATTGAATTGGATACTCACAACGCTAGAGTTTTAAGAAGATTGAATAGAATGGCAATGACAATTCCCCCATTTTCATTTAATTTATTCTCTACAATATTTCTTAAATGAAAACTTTAAATCCGAGGAAAATTTCAACAATTTACAAAACAAAATATTTTTCTCTCTTTCTTCTTTTTAAATAAATAAACGATATTGCATTACTGTGAATGATGGAAAGGGAGGAAAAACTTGAAGAATTTCCTAGAAAAACCACACAACATCAAATTTATTGTTCACTGACAACGACATCAACAGGGTGTGTGCTGGCTGGTTGACAGACAAACTGCTGTAAATGAGTCAAAAAGGAAAAAAGCAGAAAAAAAGGAATAACGCGCCTGCATGCCGCCACCATTTGTCGTTCGATAATAAAAATAGCTCCGCTTATAAATTCGTAGACATCGATACATCCATCGTCATCGTCAACGCCATAGCCATTGTCATTGCAAACGCCAACAAAACTTGACACGCAACCATATGGTTGGCAATATTTCAGTGTTTTTTTTTTCTTTTCTTTTTATGTGTGTGACGCTTTAAACAATAATTAACTCAACAAATTAATGAAATATTAACTTGATTTATAAACAACTGAAGAACTGAACTGAACTCAACAGAACAGAACAGAGCATAACAAAATAGAAACGATGGAAATGTTTCGTTTCATTCAACGCTCCAAGAAAATAAACACAATGGAAAAATGACGAAAGAAAAAACAGAAAGGGAAAGAAAGGGGATTTTTTTTTAGGGATTTTTAAAAATAATCCCCCATAAGTGTTGTTAAATAAACAAATTCATGTTAAAATATTTACATACATACATACATGAGTGTATGTGTGTGGAAATGTATACATATACATATATACATACATATGTATATGTACGTATTGTATACATATTTAAAGAGTTCCAATAAACTTGAACTTGAGTTTTGTTTATAAAAAAAAAGAAATTTTATTTTTAATTTGTTTCTCTTTTCCATTTTATAAAAAAATACTCAAATAAAATAAAATCCTAAACTGTCAGACGATTTTCTTTAATTTACATACTCCATCAAATTGAAATTGTATGTACTCTCATCCATGTAGCAGAGCAGACGCTAAAGGGGGTTTCGAGCGTAATTTCTTCAATATATGTATTATAAAGTATACAGTCACAGATGTCATGTAAGATATTTATATATGTATGTATCAAAGATCAGCAAAGAAGAGTAGAATCGAATCATACTCATAATTTCTGATATTTATACGCATTCATACTTATTTTAATATCATGGAACATCTACTCATATTCAAAGTTTAAAGTACTCATCATATTCATACTTAACAACACGCATGATGTTGTTGACATGTCAAAAATTCTACATTCTCTTGTTAGTGAACAAAGCTACCACCATTAGAAAATGTAAGAAAATCTTAAATGTTGGTTTTAATTCATTGAACGGTGGATATAAAGTCGTTGAAGGAAATACAGCCTCAAAACATGACTTTTAAAAAACCACCACTTTTTTTAAGAATAAGGATTCCTGAAAAACTTTCATCTGTCACTAGTACATTTTTACGAACCTTAACTGCTTTATGTTACTATTTTTTTTTTTTTTTTATTTTTTTTTTTGGTTATATTTTTGATTTAATTGTTTTGTTTTATTTTATATTTTTTTATTTGATTTTATTTTTTCTCTATTTTTTCTTTTTTTTCTATTTTATTCTTTATTTTTTTTTTTTTCTATTTTATTCTTTATTTTTTATCCTATTTTTTATTTTATATTTAATTTAATTTAATTTTATTTTTTATTTTATTTTTTAATAAATTATTTTTATTTCATATATATTTAATTAATTTTTTTGTTTTTGTTTTATTTTACTATTTTATTTTTCATTTTATTATTTATTTTTTTATTTTACATATATTTAATTTAATTTTTATATTTAATTTAATTTTTTACTTTATATCTATTTTTTAATATAAAATATTATTTTTATTAAATTATTATTATTATTGTTATTTTTTATTTCTTTTCTTATTCTATTTTATATATTTTTTATTTTATATTTTTTTTAATTTATATATATTTTTTTTTCTTATTTAATTTTATGTTATTTTTTTTTCTAATTTATTTTTATTTTTTTTAACTATTTTTTATCGTTTTTTATTTTTAATTTTACTTTAATTTCATTTGTATTTTAAATTATTTTCTATGAAATTATATTATTATACTTTTAATTACTTATGTTTTTGTTTTGTACGAGCAATACTCAGGTGATGGCCCCCACTAAGGCATTGCGTTGGACAAGGAAAACAGGATATGGGAAGAAGTAAAGGAGTAGTATTTATGGAGATGAGATTTTAATCTCATAAGTGACATAGGGATAGTCCAGCTAAAGAACAAATTCTTTATTTTACTATATGTATTTAGAAAAATCCCTTCTTTTAGAGATCAATTTTACTGTGTTTCTCAAATCCTTTATAATTACAGACAATTTTCCTCTACTTCCACATGGTTTTTCTCAAACCAAAAAATAAAGAAAAATACCTAAAGTATTGCAAGTACAATGTTGTTTTTATAAATATGTACCGTATTGTTTTCATTTGATTCAAATAAGAAAAGAAGTATTCATTTATTATTATTGTTGTTGCTTTTCTGTTCAAGTGGGATCATAAATTACGTTTTATTTTTTCTTATTTAAGAAATTATTCAGTCGTCATCATTCAGTAGTTTTCATAGGAATTTTGTTTGTGGGTGTGCTTGACAATCACCCTTACTTAGTGCGTTTTCGTTTATTACTCCGTTATGGTTTAGATTTTATTATACTTCGCGTTACTCTAATGTTGTCTCTTCACAAATTACATATTTATGTATTGATTTAAGAGAGAAGTGAATTTAGCTGAGTTGAATTTAATTATTATTGACTCTTTTTAGGTTTTATTTTTGAAATTTTTTAAAGACAAACAGTATTTATTGAACTGATTTAAAAATGGAACGAAATCGTAAAATATTAAAATTTATTACCGCCTAAGCGATTTGATGATAACTTTTAATGTTTAATAAATAATAAGAAAATACATGAAAAAAAAATTGAAGAAAAGGTTTGAAAAGCATAATTTTCCAAGAATTTTCAAAATTAAATTAATATTCAAAATTAAAGACAGAAAAAACTTATTTATTTAAATGTATATTTTATGTATGCATATACACACATACATATATATATATACATATATATGGTTATTTACAAAATTCTACTGTGTACTGTTTAAAAATAAAATAAAAAATATAACACAAGTTCATTTGCCTCTTAAAATTTTCTTAATTGAATTCATAGCAAACGCAAATTTTTTTCTTTTTCTTCAAATGCATTGAAACTATAGCAAAAACAACAATAATTTATACATGAGTAGAGTAAAACCAGTAGCAACAACAACCGCTTTTTTGTCTTTAATTTGCCATTAAAAATGAAGCATGTTCCATCATGTCGCTGTTAAGTAGTATTTCCTTCTTTAGTAGTTATTTAATGGCGTTGTAGTTATTGTTGTTGTTGTTTTCTTTTCCTTTTCCAAAGTATATATCGTTAGTATAATTCGCAAAGACGCTAAGTCCACTTTTTTCCAAAATTGAGATTTTAATGCAAAACGGTAACATTATACATAACACATATTTTACAACAAAAAAACATGTCATTATATAGTTTAAAGTTGTTGTAATTTTGTGGTTTGCAAAAACGCTAAGTCCACAAAACTACGAAAAATATTAATATTAATATTAATATTATTAATTAATTAATAGTAATAATAATTAACATTATTAGTTATTAATATTAATATTATTATTATTTTGTAAAAATAATTGCGTTTAAACAGTTTAGAAATTTTAAAAACTGAAAAAGCTACAATGTTTTTTGTGTCTCCTGTAAAATTTGAAAAAAGGGACTTAACACATTTGCGAATGAGACTAACGATATACAGTAGCGAGAAAAAAAAATGCAACGCTATTTCGTATGATATTCAATCGAGGCTCGAAACTTATAACGTTATCCAATTCCACTCCATTTTTGTTTTTTTTATTCGTTGATGTTTAAATTTTAATAAAAAGTATCATTAAGGGTTGTTTGCTTCTCTTTCTACTTAATTTTTTTAGATTTATAAAAAAAGTGAAAAAATTTAGCGAAAAAAAAAATGCAACGCAATGTGTTAAAGGTAAAAGAAGATCAACTAGAGTAATTAAAATAAAAGGTTAATGAAGACTTTGCAAATTGTGAATTTTAAAATAGAAATAGCTGTCAGCAGATAGCAAATTTGTCATTATAAGGGCTCTGGAAGAAGGCAAATCAATGAATGAAGTTGCTCATCAATTTAATATCAACAAATCAACGGTTTGTCGGATTTCATCGCGATATCGTCAAACAAATAACGTGGAAAGAAATAGGTAGTGATCGACCTCGTAAATCTACTGCCCGCCAAGACCGTCAAATGGTAAAAATAGTAAAAATTGATCATCGGAAAACGGTAGTAGATGTTACTAATTATGCAAACGACCAATGGGGGTTTCTATTGGCGTCCACACAGCCAGAAATCAATTAAGAGAGGCAAATTAATTAGCTAGAAGACCAACCAAGAAGCCACTTATAAGAAAAGTTAATAAGGAAAAACGGCTTAACTTTGCTAGACAGGACTGCATTGGTCAAAAGAGCAGTGGGCCAAAGTTTTGTGAAGCGAAGAATCAAAGTTTAACTTATTTGGCTCTGATGGGTTAAATTACATTCGTCGGCCCCCAAAACAGAGATATTCACAACAATTCTGTAAATAAACAACATTCTGTACCATCAGAGCCAAATAAGTTAAACCTTATTTCGTCGATCCACCATACTGTGGCCCACTGCTCTTTTGACCAATGCAGATACTGTCTGGCAAAGTCAAGCCTCTTTTCCTTAATAACTTTTCTTATAAGTGGCTTCTTGGTTGGTCTTCTAGCTAATTAATTTGCCTCTCTTAATTGATTTCTGGCTGTGTGGACGCCAATAGAAACCCCTCATTGGTCGTTTGCATAATTAGTAACATCTACTACCGTTTTCCGATGATCAATTTTTACTATTTTTATCATTTGACGGTCTTGGCGGGCAGTAGATTTACGAGGTCGATCACTTCCTATTTCTTTCCACGTTATTTGTTTGACGATATCGCGATGAAATCCGACAAACCTTTGATTTGTTGATATTAAATTGATGAGCAACTTCATTCATTGATTTGCCTTCTTCCAGAGCCCTTATAATGGCAAATTTGCTATCTGCTGACAACTATTTCTATTTTAAAATTCACAATTTGCAAAGTCTTCATTAACCTTTTATTTTAATTACTCTAGTTGATCTCCTTTTAACTTTAACACATTGCGTTGCATTTTTTTTTCTCGCTAAATTTTTTCACTTTTTTATAAATCTAAAAAAATTAAGTAGAAAGAGAAGCATACAACGCTTAATGATACTTTTTATTAAAATTTAAACATCAACGAATAAAAAAAACAAAAATGGAGTGGAATTGGATAACGTTATAAGTTTCGAGCCTCGATTGAATATCATACGACATAGCGTTGCATTTTTTTTTCTCGCTACTGTACAATTTATTTCGTTTTGTTTTTGTTTTAAAATAAATTACAATTACTGTCACCTCCTTGTTTTGCAGACTCTCTTCGTTTTCACAAACCATTTTTCCTTTAGCAATTTAATAAATAACAACAGCAACAACAACAACGACAACGATAAGGCACGAAACGAAACGAAGAAACTGTATAAATAAATATTTGCATAAAAAGCAATGCTTGCTCCTCCAAGCTGCAACTACAAAAAATTATGACAGAGTCAATGAAATGATGGCTGGCTACCAGTATAAAATAAAAACAACAACAACAACATACATTGCCAATAATAAAAACAACACGACTTTTAGACGTTGTCGTTAAAATAGTAGTAGAAACAGTTGTAATGTAATGCAATTGTCGTTGTAGTAGTGCGCTGATGGAGTAGATGTTTATTATTAGCATTTGTGTCGTTTTTTGTTGCTGTTCTTGAATTTATGAGTGTTTAATATACAGGTTATGCACACGTTGATGAATGACTCTATTCAGTGAAGGCAAAGAATTGTTTCTTTAATTTTAATGTTACAATTCTAGAATTATTAGAATGAATTCATTCTTTTAAACAATTTTTTATGTTTCTTTATTTAGAAAATTTTTTTTGACTTTTTTGCCTATTTTATTTGAAGCCTTTTTGACAACACAATGTGCATGACACATCTTTTTTGCATGCACTGACAGGCATGATGCGTGTCTTAAAATGTGTTTGTTGTCTCCAATCGTGGAAGACATAGTCGTCTGCCGTTTTGAGGCAGTCATTATGAATGACAATGTGATCTTTTATTGTGACTTTCATTTGGTAATTAATATTTTGAAATTTAATTTAATAAGGAAGAAGGTGTAGTAAAAAGATGCATTATTTTTTCTGTAGAAAAAACGTTTCTTGATCAGAAATTTCTCAAAAATTGTTTAAAGAAAATAAATGTAAATCTCTTGAATTGTTAGCTTCTTAATGAAAATTATGAAACAATTGCTCCTTTATTCCTGTTCGAAAAAAGAATGAGACAAAATTAGCAACACTTTTCTTTTATATGTTTTTACTGCCAACAATTTGTGCCAATTGTAAATGAATTGACTTAAAACCACTTATTTAGCATTGGTGTTAAAATTAAAATCTGGTACAACCTCAATATGTTGCGGTTTTAAGTCAGTATACATAAGCCTATACAGTTACCACCAAAAAAACTAGGGCCGCCTAAAATTTTATTTCGTTTTTTAGTCTTTCTCCTACACATTAAAAATTTACAAAAAAAAAAAGATTCCCATAAAAAGTTAAAAATATTAAAAATATGTACGTTGATCTGTTATGGACAAATGTAAAGGGTGATTTATCGCCTTTATTTTTAAATGCAGGTTTGCATTTCATTCCTATTGACTCAACCAAATCTCGACGTTTCCTTTTTGGTATAAAGTATCCATACACTTTGAATTTTCAAAGAATACCTCCTTATTTTTATTTTTGTCTTGAAATACTATTTTCTCCAATTTACCAAAGATTTTCTCTCGCATTAAAATCTGGAGGTTGAGTGGGCCTTCGTAATTAATCTCATTACAAGACCGAAAGTGTTTCGGATCATTGTCACTTCATTTAAGCCGTATTCGACCCCTACACATTGCGATTAGTTCATCCTCAACCAATGGACGACCGACCAGCCATTCAACATAACAATTGTCTGTACAAAATAATAAAATCAGTTGAAGCACCAAGTACTGCGCAGCAATTTTACAATTAGTCAAGCAGCATGCACTTTAATTATTTCAAAGGCAGCAATGCCAATTAATTAATTCTTTATAAACGGTATCAGTAATACATTTATCAAGTTTTTAATAGTTATACTGAATGGATCAAACTTTCAAAACCTCTATTTCATGCATCTTATTGTATTCACAGCACCAAATCATTCATTGTCGCCAGCAAAAATAGAAATTAGGCTGAGTGAACAGCAACATTTTTACGCGCTGCCTTTAAAATAATTATTTCCATATTACATACATTCTGTTCTTGATAGTTTGCGCTGCGCATAACTTGGCGCGTCGATTGTGTTTATTACATATTTTTTGACCTCAACTGTACTTAATATTTATCAATAATAAAATAAATACAGAAATAAGTTTTTTAAGGAAAACATTTTTATTAGAAGCTCAGTTAAAACATAATTAAAACAACAACAATGTATTCTGTTATGTTGCTTTAAAATAATTATTACTTATACGCCGTGTTATGAGGACTTCTCTTAGAAAAGTTTCTCTTTTTCCATTTGTTTACTCTCTTAACTCTTTCTTATGAAATTATGTTTTTTGTTTGTAGGTTAAATGCAGTTTGCATGCATACAGTGAATGTATGCAAGTGTATGTGTATTTGTTCGCAACTACCGTAAATTATTTGTCAACACATTTGTGTGTATGGTTTATGCAAAAACTTTAAATTTCGCAAAGTTTTGTTGATTTTTTCTTTCTGTTTTTCTTTTAAATTTGTCTCTTTGTCGTTGTATGTTATTTACTACACGTTAGCACATCATAATATTTACTAATGGTGTTGTTGTTATTTAAAACAAAAAGAAAAAATGCCGTAAACTCTCACAAAATGTATGCTTGCTTGTGTGCTAGTGTGCCTTGATATACTACGTATGTGTGCGAGCGTTGAATTTCATTGTTACATCATTTTTGTTTGCTCGTAATTAGATCCAAAGGCAAAATAAAGTTAAACAACAACTACAACAACAACGGCACAACAACTATTATGCAAGTGCGCATTTTGTGTGCATGTAGTAGAATTCATCATATGCCTGCATGTCTGAATGCGTTGTCGTCTATACTTTATAAATTACCTGATGTGCGTAATCTTTCATATGATAGGTACATACATATCAGGCATGTTTCGCTGTTGGTCGCATAGTGTGTAGGCGTGTTTCTGGTTCTTGATTTTACAAACAACAGAATACATACAGGGTGGCTGATATATAATGCAATAAAGTAAAGCGCTATATTTTTTTTAATTTTATTGTTCAAAAGCAAAAAATGTTGAAAATAACATAAAATTTTAGAATCAGTTTAGATTTGTTCGAATTGGCCACCTTTGGTACGAATTATGGCCTTCAAACGGCCGACAAAGCCATCACAGGCTGCACGAAAGTGGCTCTGCGGTATTTTGGCCCATTCCCGGCGAAGCGCCGTCTTGAGATGATCGACACTTTGGTATTTTTTAGTGAGAACCTTACTCTCCAAAATGCCCCAGGCGCAAAAGTCCAACGGATTGAGATCCGGAGATTTTGGTGGCCATTGTGCGGTAGAAATAAAGCGAGGAACCTCCTTTTTAAGCCATTCTTGGTTGACGCGTGCTGAGTGTGGTGGTGCTGAGTCCTATTGGAATGTCCATGGTCTGCGGCCGAAATGTTTGTCTGCCCAGGGCTTCAATACTGTCTTTAAAACATTTTCCCGATAATATTCGGGATTTATTTTGACCCCACGGTCGATGAATACGAGCGGGGAGCGACCATAGGCCGTTACGGCGGCCCACACCATTACCATCGGCGGCGCTTGAGTTCTGGTGGCCAATCGCAGGTGTTAATTTTCAGCTGACCTCTTTGGCAAGTAAACCCGATCATTTTGTTTGTTCACAAACTGCTCAATTTGGAATGGCTTCTCATCGGAGAAAACCAAATTCGGTAACTGGCCACTTTCGTGCAAGCGAAGTAACTCCTTGGCTCTTTCCAGTCTAACTTTTTTTGTCCATCGGTGATCTCTTGCACTTTTTGGAACTTCAATGGCTTTAGTCCAAGCTCAGTTTTCAATATATGTTGCATCCGTTCTCGCGATATGTTCAGCTCACGAGCAATTTTTCTACCACTGCGGCGTGGATTTCGATCAAATCTGGCCTTCACTTTTCGGATCATTTCTGGTGTTGTTACCGTTTTTTTTTCGTCCACTTTTTGGACGCGATGCAACACTGCCAGTATCACGGTAACGAGCAATGGTACGAGAAACAAAAGATTTATTCACATTTAAATGCTGGAGGGCTTTAACAATAGCCACCTGTGGTTTTCCAGCCAAATATAAAGCAATCACACTATCACGCTTGAATTCCATCACGAATAACTTTTTTTCTAAATGCAATAGATCAAAATGCTTTTGTAAGCTTGTAAATAATAAAATGAACTGTCACTGGAATAAATCTGTCAGCTGTCAGACGAGCGGTTTACAAATGATAACAACCTGAAGTTGGTTGCAATACATATCAGCCACCCTGTACGTATGTTGATATTTACTTGTTTCACTTAATGGTTTCATTGTTGATATGAAACATAAACAGTAAACGTGTTGCATAAACTCGATGCATTATATGTATGTACCTACCATTATAAAACAAATAGTGGTGCGAGAGACAGTAAGAGAAGAAAATAGGGTGTTATTGACATCAGCATATTGGGGATTCATTAAAAAAAAAATGTGAAGACAACAAAACAAAACTACAACTCACTGTGAATTTGTTGGGTTTCATTATGGGAACTTTTCTGTTTCTTTTTGTTTGCAGATTACATTGTATTTAGTTTAAAACAAAGCAAAAAAAAAAATTATTTATTAACTTGGATTTTATTATATGCACTGGTGTTTGCAATAGAATTATCATAAAAAATTTTTAAATATTTAAAAAAAAAACAAGGAAGAAACCTAAAAACCACCTTTAAAAACCCTAAAATCTTATTTTCGCTAAATATTAAAAGTGGCCCCTGGAACCTTTCGTGCAGGTTTTTAATTCCGCCTCTTGGAATCTTTCGCTTATTTTTCAACTCCTCTGAGGATTAAAAATGGGATTTAAGTATCTTGCTTTTGCACACTAAGATGTGATCTAATCTCGCTAATTTTTTTCGCCCTCTAATTCCGCCTAAAATAATTTCTCTTATAGAGACAATGGTTTAGTTCAGGGAAGGGTTGGCAAATGACATTTCTAAATTGTACAAACCAGCGTTTTAAATTGTACCTTTTTTGACCTTAATTGTACAAAAAACATTTTTTATTAGAAATACATACATATTTTATTTTAATAAACAATATAAAAAAACATAACAAAAAAGTACATACGAATTCAATTGTACTGTTGTAACAAACAAATATTATAATTATTAATTTTATGGAGAAATTTAATTTTTCCAATTGATAAATATATGCATATTCTTTATAAATTAATAATGTATATATAAATACATAAAACATTCTATAATTTTTTAAATGGATTTTACTATATTTTTGATAACAAATTTTTCGTTATTTTATAATTATAACAATAACAGTTTGATGAATTTATTAAATCTTTAGTTTGTATTAAACCAGAAAGTGTAGTTACATGCAGTCTGTTTCTCTCTGTTTTGTTTTTATTATATTTTGATACGAAAAAATTCGTTCCACATTTGCGGATGAATGAGGAACAGATAATATCCCTCTTACTAGATACTTTACTAAGTTCTAAAAACATATATTCATTTGATTCGTTTTTAATTTAAAAAATTTTGCTCTAAAAATTGCTTATATTTTCATTTTTATAAGATTTTATAATTTATAAATCAGCCAGTGTTCTGAATTGTGAGTTTATTGTTTCGAAATTTTGGTGGTCATTAGGAAACATTTTTACTAATATTGGTACGACGCTGTTAGTTTTTTTCAGAGATAACATTTTCAAAGTAGAGAGAAAAAGAAAAATATTCACAATAAATTGACAGCCAAAATGAGTTGCCATTTCAAATCAATTAAGAATCCAAATTGGGAAAACTTTGAAATTGTACAAAATGGGTGATTGGTGTACCATTGTACTTTTGATGTCTGAGTTGTACCAAAAAAAGTACAATTGTACCAATTTTGCCAACCCTGGTTCAGGGATTACCATTTCATAGCACAATTATGCAGAGAGAATTCACACACATTGTTATGCTCTTTTATTTAGTCGTCGATCAGACTGCGACGAGCACACATGTCAGCGGATGCTATAATATTTATTTCAGGTTACACTCAAAAAATATTTTACGATCCTTTTTTTTAATTCAAAGTCAAAACACATTTTGATTGTTTTAATAGTCAAGTAAATAATTTCGATAATATGGAAAGAGAACAAATTTTTTATAGAAATAAAGCAGTATTTTGGAAAAATTAAAAGGTTGGTTGGAGAGGAGAGGAAATTTATGACCCAAAATTAGTACCCAGCAAAAAACTAAAAAACATTACCTAATTATTAAGTCAAAGATGTATAAATTTATGTATGTTGATGAAATAAAAATCAAAATAGGGCATATTACTAACATTTTTCTATGAATGAAAGCTCTCAACTTATTTTCTGTCTTTTACTCACTAATACACAACCAAAAAATTTTTGATAACCCCTGGTTTAGTTACACTTGCATCTAAAGAGGAGAGAGTGTTTTCTATATTTTCTGCTTTATTTATGCACATGTGTTAGTGTGTGAGCGTGTGCGTCTGCTTTCTGCATTTGATTTTTTTTAACCGTTCACTTTTAATTCAACAAATTATTTTAAATATGCTTTCAATTGCGCTCAAGGTCCGATGAGGTGTCGGAGCTTATGAATACACTTGGTCACGCATACGAACAAATACAAAAATAAGCGCGAATACATACACACACACTGCTATAATTGAAAACGAGACTGACTGTTCAATTGTTATGTAGCCTGAGTAAATGAGTATTAAAACAAAATGATATAAAAAAACGGTACATATGCTATTGTAAATGCCGGCCGGTTATAGGAACAGAAGAAAATAATTTAAAAAACTACACAAACAGCAAAAATAAGAACAAAAAAACCATTAAAAAAAAACATATTTAAAAGCAGAGTAAGAAAGGGGAAGAGAAAGTAGACGACAAATGTATTCATCTGAAGTGTGAATTATTCAATAAAATGTTTGCAATTTGTGAATATGGAACGTTTATGATTCAAATGTGGCTTCTTTTCCAACATTACGGAGTGACCGTGGTTGTCATAATCGACATACTGTGCAAGGAATTTGAAAATTTACAAAGAAATTTGAAGAGATTGATAGATGTATAGCCGTAGTCAGATCTGTGCATCACTTCAATGTGTGCACTGCTGAAAATATACCTTGTGTTTAGAAAAATATGATTAAAAATACGATTTTATCTATTCCAGGGCGTCTTAAAGAATTGGACTTATCTTACGATTCATAATGACGTATTTCGCATAGTCTAACATTTGAAATAATTATATTCGGGCTAATCATTCACAACAGTGTAGATATACTAATTAGGTGCTGTTAGGTAGGTAGAGATGGCTGTCCATCTAAGAATTGAATGGACGCAGTTTGGCCACATTGTGTTACTATAGTTTTTCGCTATCCCTTAGTCCAGGAACCAATTTCAATCCGTGACAGTTCCTCCATATCCAAAGTGTGTTTTTCTCATTTAACAACGTGCCCGGAAAGTACCCAGTAGGTGAAGGACAGGCTCCTCTTCTTCCTCATCTCTGCAGCTTCTACAGAAATCATTAGTAAGGTGTCCAAGACCAATACGCTCATATGCGTAATTGGGGGTTAGAACAACTCATTTTGAAAGCAGAACAAATTTTTCTTCAGTATATTCCACTCGATGGTTACACCTCAAACAAACAAAATTTTGGGCATATGGTGGATCGGGAAACCCAGAAGTGATTGGGGAAAAGCAATAGCATCATATGAAAAAAGTGATTGTTTAGTGCGCATTATAGTCGAGAGGTGTCATTGAGCCGTACTATTTCGAACATAACCATCACGTCAGCCCACTATGGTCATATGGTAATCAAAATCTGTTTGGGCTATAATTGAAGATTGTAAACACGATGATAAATTGTTTCAACAAGACTATGTCACAAGCCACAGAATACGCCAGATTGTGGTTTTATTGAGTAAGAAGTTTCTAGAAAACGTAATTGAAGATGTGTTTTTGGTAGTACAACTTCAAAAACTGTATCTATGCGCATCATCATCTAACTTTGGACCATTTGAAAACGAACATATGTCAAGTTATCGTCAAAATCCCAGCCAGACATGCAAAAAAATGGAAGAAATTTACCTCAAAGGAGTGACTGACTGCTTAGACCAATTTCGAATACTATGGCCTATGGTCCAAGTAATATAATGAAATAAATGCTAACACCATTTTATTTTTGCTTATTTCTGTAAAAACAAAGAAAAATTGAAAAAGTTGTCAACTTTGGAATTTTAAAAGACAATTAAAAATTATGGAAATTTACTAAAAAAAAAAAAAAATCCGTTTCATTTTTAATAATTTTATTTACAACACGTTCTTATTATATCACAAACTGTTTAAAAAATTTGTAAAGAGCTTGAACAATTTCAAAATTCAATACCGCAAAGGTTTTTCTGTTTCAAACCTCAAAATAGTGCGAACATTACAGTGTTAACAATATTTTACTCCCACTCTCTCCTAGAGCTGTAAAACTATCGATAGTCGGCCCATTCGATAGCTTCGATAGTCTGGTATAAAATTATCGATACTATCGATAGTATCGAATTTTTAGAACAGTGCCAAATTTCCCACTTTTAATTAAAAATTATACAGGCATACGTATATATGTACATATATATGTATAAGTGTATATATACACTGGTGGAAAAAATAATAGAAACACACAAAAAAATTTGTAGATATCCTACTTTTTCCATAACGAAATTTTCTATTTTGATTGTATATAACGGTTCATTTTACAGCTATTCTATAAGTTTAAATTATTTTCTAATAGTTGAAGTCCTTAATAAACATTTTTGAACTTTGCTTCTATTTTTTCAACCTTAACTTTAAAAATGAATACAATTTCCGGTTTGAATTAGGTTTTTGTAAATAATTGTTACTGTTATAAAACATCATGAATTTCTTGCAAAATGTGAATCAAAACTAAAATATTTACAAAATTAATTAGAAGAAATGTGTGTTTCTATTATTCCTTTTATAAATGTAATTTTCTCCGGAAACTGTTAATAAAAAGACAAAACTCCCCTACAAGAACCTCCCTATATAACCGAAACTAACACATGCAAAATATTTGCACTAATACATTGAAACTTGAATTGAAATTTTGTATATTATTTTTTTTTTGCGTTGAAACCGTCGCGAAACTGAAAATTCCCGCTTAAATTTCGATACTATCGCTATCGAAAAAAAAAACCATCGATGGTCCATTAGAAACAAAACTATCGATACTATCGATGGTTTTTCAGCTCTACTCTCTCCCTCTGTTTAATAATTTATCCCATTTGCACTCACTCTCCCATTCCACTTCTTCCATTTTATTATGAGTAACGGAAAAATAAAAAAGATTTATTATGACCACTTAAATGGGCAATTATTGAATTTATAATTCTCACCACTAACTGTAAATACCCCCACCACTTACAGAATACAAAATACCATAAAAAAGTCAATGATTGAGCAAAGAAAAATAGTAAGGAGTAGTGATAAGTGCAATTAAATTTTGAGAAAAAAATCATGCCTTTACAGGGGGAGAGAGCAAAAGAAATTACAAACAAAACTGCGGGCTTAGCATAGAGAGAGGTTAATCAAGTTTTCCGGTAATTTTTGATTTAAAAAAAAAAATGATTTATGGATTCTAGTACGTATACGAGTGTGTGTGTATGTGTACGTGTTTTAGTATGTACATATATGCTTATATACGCCATTAAAGAGCCCCATAATATGAGAGCAAATAAATGTCAAGCATAATATTAAAAGAAAAAAATGGGTAAATGCGTAAAATGCTTTCCGGTTATAATAAAACGCAACAAAATCAATGTTAAACAACGACAACAACATGCATAAGGAGAAAAAAAAAACATTTGTATGTGTGCATATGGTTTAGAATTCTTTTCAACCCTGTGCGACGAACAAAACAAAACAAAAAAAAAACGTTAAAGAAGACGTAGAAAAACTTTAATGAGTGAAGAAACATTTGAAAATGAAACATTGAGCCATAGGGGCTAGAGCTTGAAATTACCAACACAAATTACAATAACACCAACGACATTTATAAGCATAGGAAGCCGTTAGCCCTTATTAACTGTAATTAGAAAGGACAGTGATGTGACAAAATAATAGAGACAACATTAAATACATGATGTTTTTCAAATCTAAACGGATTTCTTAATATTACTTTTCAATTTAAACAATTTAAGCACAATCCCTACATTATTGAGAGAAATATAAGGGAAATTTTCGTTATTTATTGTAAACTAGCATGCTACAGCATTATAGAGAATGAAAAGAATAGAGAAATATAGCTGCAGAAGTAGTAGCAAAGAAAATAAAGTATAAAGAATGTGCATCTTAACATATTTTGGAATATTTTTCAAAAATATTTCATGACGCGGGGGGAAAGATAGGAGGGAAGTAAACAGAAACAAAGAGCGTAACAATGCGTTGCTCTCAATCTTTGCTCTCATCGCGATGAGATCAAAGACTATAAATATATGAAGATGTTGCACTGCCAGTGCCAAATTTGTCGATGGCAGTACGGCTACTGACACTTATTGTACTCAGAGAACTTATTATACTCAGAGAACTTATTATACTCAGAGAACGTATTGTTCTCTTCTCTAATTTATTCTCATATGCGTGTATACGTGTGTGCTTGTACATTGCCAAATAAAATAATAAACAAACTGAAAGATGTCTTGTTTTCACAAAATGTATGTGCAAATAGCCTGTGGAAAAGCAATATTACCGTTTGTTTTATTGTAGGGTAAGAATATGTGTTTTATTGTTGTAGAAATGAAACTATATCGATTCGCACACTACCTACTAGACTACGACGACTTCTGTCAAGTAACTTCTGCGTCGTATTAATTCGATTAATATGATATGGATTAAAAGAAAATCGTATCATATGTATGTCAAATAACATTCTCGATGCTTATTTGTGGTCTTTATATACGAATTAATGGATAAAAAATTCACAATGTATTGTTGGTAGAACGGAGATGAAAAGTGCGAGACATTGTTGAAGTCATAGCCATTTCCGAAATGGTTCGGTAGTTTCAATTTAGAATGATCACTTGAATATAACAAATGTCATGAGTGCCATGTGTGTTCACTCACAATCGAGCACAAACGAATGCAAAATCTTCTACAAACTTCGCAGGATTGTTTGGGGTTACACAACCACAAATCGGACAAGTTTTGTGCATCGTTTCGTAACCACGGACGAAACATGAAGCCATCACAGTATACCAGACCCCAATTAGTAGTGAAAACAGTCTGTTTCTCGCAGTAAATCGACTTCAAAGTAGATTGAGGAGGTTTTATCACTTAATGACGAAATGGTGACTGTTATTTAAACTGCACACAGTACAATCCATATTAAATGACATCGAAAATATAAAACAATTAGGGGTAACGAATATTGCGCCAAATTATTGGATCGATTTAACCGCTGCCTTTAGTCGGAAATCTAACATTTTATAAAAACAGGGGATTGATAAGAATTTGAGAAATAACGGCCGAAGATAAAGGTTCTTTTTCATTTGATTAATGCAAGAGCGGAGGCTTGTGCAGTTTCGATGTCTCAACTCTGCCTGTCCCAACTCTGTCAAACTGACAAACCTCAAAATGGTGCCGAGTGATTGATAAGTTCCCAAATGTTTTCTTGTATCACAGAATCTATAAATTGGAATTGGAGCGATCAAATGTTGTGTCTATAGTGCCCGATCAGAAGACCAGTTACTAACCTCTTTATTCCAGACTTTCTTCCAACTATAATTACTCAGCAAATTGGCTTAAAAAATGTCCTGCTCATCTCTATATCTTCCCATTCGACGTGTACATCCTTCCAAATTTCTATTCTCCCACTACAGGTAATTTCTGGAAGCAGCAACAACGTGGTAACTTCCCTCTTCACAAGATTATACATATGTCTTACTCATTACTATAAATAACCACTAGACCTGGGATACAGCAGAAGAAAGCCATATTTTCCCTGACTGGCTGATTTAGCTTGTCCAGGCAGTTCCAAGCTATTTTCGAAAGCTCGAATAACGATGGGTGAGTATTTGTCTGTCTTTTGTTCTTATGAATAAAAACCCAATTAAAAACGAATGATGATGAATAAAAATTGGAAAACAAATTACTTTGTAGGACATAGGCTTTGGAACAGAAATATGACTCAAGATTTCTTTATTCTCACAATATTTTGTACACGTCTGGCAACAATGCATTTGAAAAAGAACACTTAAAACAGAGGAGATGTAAAAAGTGAAATCCATTGACGTAGAAAACTAAAAGGAAAAAATGAAGAAAAAGAAAAAAACAGAATCGTTTATAAGAGGCGATAAAAAATCCCACAATACATAGCGTACATGCTTGATAATAATAATTGTGAACCATAAATTTATCGTCAACTAAAATAAAAAAAAAAAAAATTAAACCGCAGCAGTAGTAACAAAGGGAATGTGTGTGTGTGTGTATGTGAAAGTTTTCAGAATAAAAATATGCCAGCCAAGAGGAAGAATTATGACTGGAAATATTCTGTGTGAGATTGTTATACAATCTCAATGATCTGAAAGGAGGAAAACAAATACATTTCGATGGATTTAAATGGGCCACAGATGCCAAAGATGCTTTACATACAAACAATAGGAATGAATTAAAACAAAATAAAATAAAAACAGAAAAATTAAAAACGATCTTTTAAAACCAAATGTATTTCACAAGAGCATGAAAGTGCTAGAGAATGTAAAATATCTCCTGTTAAAAGTATAAATAAAACTATGTATGTATGTATATAGAAAGGAGTGGAGAGAAGGGGGAGGAATAATACAAAAAAATAAATTTTCCATTTTACAAGCAGGCATTTTCTAAACCTTAAACGCTACAACTCTTTGCATTGCAAATCCATCAATCTCGCTCTAAGCTAAAGGAAAAAATCTGTATTTTATCACACATTGTAATGGGTTATCCATTTAGTGATTTCAAAATCAATCTACTGATTGGATGCTAAAGCAAATGGTATTCATTGCTGATTTTTCAAACAAAATTTTCTTCAGCGCAGAACCTCATTTCTTACTTGGTAGTTACGTCCACAAACAAAAGTATCACATTTAGAGTTAGGATAGCATTTGCTAGCCATCAATAGCCATTGCTTTGACCTGCTATGGTGGACTATGCGGTATATGGTTACAGAAACACGGTATCACGAACCAAACAACGCGACCGATGTGGCTTTACTGCTTGAGAAATTTCCAGAAATAGTGATTTCTTGTTTTGCACACTCCAATTGGAGCGTTTGAATAGCAACCTTGATCATGTTATCGCCGAGATACCAATGTAATCAATCCAGAGGATTGATGGACTAAATGGAATAAAAGTTTTAATCGTGTGTTCGAGAAGTCACCGTAGTCTAATAGGCAATTTGTTGGCTTATTAGACGCACGTATTTCCTTCGGCTACTTCAAAATAAAAACTCTAAAGAGTAAATAAAATTGCCATGAAATTTTCTCAAAAAACTTTCGTTCGGAGTCGACTTCAAACTGTAGATACCGACACTCCGATAATCCTGATAAAAATTAAAGACAAAAATACAATGACCTTTGCCGAATAGTTAGAAGCACTAATTTCTCTTTTTCTATTAGTATTCAACAGTTAATGTATGTTGATTAATTGTCCCTATTATTTCCGCCCATAGTGTACAATCAAATTATTTTTTTCAGCAATACCTTTCTCTATCTTCTAATTCAACAAACCTTAAGCCACATGACGTTTGTTCCAATCTTTTTACTTTTTTCTTTTTTAACCACAATCGATTAACCCTGAATCGATTTCTGCTATATACACCCTGTAATAGATACCTATAATGTAATTTACATATTCACTTTCTCAATTTCTTTGTAGCTTTTAATATTTGATTTTAATTCCATTAAAACTTAATTCACTTTCACCCTCTCACGTTCACTCTCTCTCTCTCAATTTCTCAGACCTATGTACGTAATCTACCAACATCAGCTGTTTACACCAGCATTATTTAATAATAAACAACTAAAACATCAACAAGAAAAAAGTTTCATTGCTTTTTAATGAAATTAATTAAATAAAAATTAAATTGACTTCTTAAGTTTAAAAAAAATGTTTATTTTGCACTTCAGATTTTTTTTTATCACCAGCAAAGAAAAACGAAAACGTACACAGTGAAAATAAAAGAGTGTGTTTGAAGAGTATGTGAGTATGTGTTTGTTTCTATCTACAAATTTTGTTTTGTATCATGAAAAAGTATTCGCACACACACACCCGCTTTCTTTTGCATATGCTGTGTTGTGTTATTATTAAGTAAGGGAGTGAGTGAGTTGGGGGTGCAGCAATCAAATAAAATATATTGTAGCATTATCAACAACAGCAATATGGAAGAACCTTAGAAAACCGGCTGATTTGATTGTTTTCTCCTTATAACAGAGTTTGCAAAGAATACAAACATGAAAAACAGAACTAGGTATAAAGAGAGATTAAATTCGCATTTCTTTCTCACCATCAAGAGAATTAATTATATTAAATTAAACTGTAGAGCAATAGCTACTTGTTGTTGTTTTTTATTTTGCTGTTAATGCAATTTCTTATAAGACGACAACATGATATGAAATGTTTTTTTTTTTTTTTTTCATTACGTTTGATTGGAATAACTGCGCACGCATACTCTTTTAATAAGCAGCCATAATCATAAAGACAGTGAATTCAACCAGCCAGTCAGCCAGTTATTGAGCAAAGTAAATGAAAAAACAAAACAAAGCAACAAACAAAATAAAAACAACAACAACAATAATCATAATAAACAAAGTAAAGTGTGAGCATTTCTTTTGTTATAATATTTATAAATGATGTTGATTATGGGTGGGTGGTTGGTTGATAACTTGGTTGACTGTTTTGTTTGTTTATGAAAGAGGGAGTGCTTGTACAATATGCGTGTCTTCTGCTTGTATGGAGTGTGCAATGAAAAGAAAAACTCAGAGTCAAAGAAGGAAAAAAATTATAATAAAAAAAAAGAAAGCAAATACAACTAAATGGAGTAGAGAAAATGGAGAGAATTTATTTAAAAATGTTCATCATTTTAACACTTTGTGTGTACAATGTACATCCATATGTATGTATATGGAGTTCTAAATGTAGTTGTATTAGTACATAGGGTTTCTTTTAGGTACATACGTTTCCTACAGTCCTGGTAAAAATAATAGAGAAGTTTTTATTCTAAAAATAAATTCGGACTTTTTTCGTTTTTTTTTTTTTTTAAGAAAATATGAGTTTTTATAAAAAAAAATATATTTATAAAAAATATTTTTTGAATTCTCCACTTACCATTGTGTTCCGTAAAAATATTCAATCCGATTGGATTACAGCGATTATCCTTGGAGTTATGACACGATGCCGATGAGACACCACCCACCGAACGATGTAAACCACCACTGACAGCAGCCGGTGGCACTGAAGATTTTATGCGGGAGCCTCGTAACGTTGAACCGGCACCCAAAGCATTAACCGGCAGGCCATGTGAACCCACAGGACTGCTGCTGGAAACACCAATACAGCTGGCAGTACCGCCATGACTGCCACTCGAATGTGAACCACGTTCTTTGCCCTGTTGAGCACCCATTATTGTTGTTCTACGTTAAACAACACACACACACACAACAATAAGAAATGAAACAAGAGAATTCAATTGTTGACTTGAAACACACACACTTTCGCTCGATGTAAAATATTTATTAACAAAACAGATAGTGTTTCTTTTACAACAACAACAACCGAAAACAAAACAATAACGACTGTATTATTTTTTTTTATAAAGTTTCTATTAAGGATTACACGAAGGATCATTTAAACGAACGAGCGAACGTACGCACGCACACACACATCTGTAGGCGAATACTCTCTTTTCTTTTGCAACAATAAAATACACTGAAATAACGGTATAACTTAGAAGAGAATTTCTAAACGAATAAGGAGAAGAAATACTAAAAAGTAAGGAATGGAAAAATAAAACGTTCTTGATTATGCTGGCTGGTGGCGGTGGTGGGTGGATGGATGTTTAAAGCTGTTTGTTGTTGTTTGCCTTATATTTGCAGCTTTTTTTTTATCTATTTATATATCCGTTGTATTTGTAATTTTGTTTAAATTTATAAATCGTTTCATATTGCTGTTGTTTTTAATTCAATTTTTATTATTTATCTTTATTTTTTAATTTTCTTTGAACTACAGAAAGACAGACTTCGTTTTACATTTTTCTTGATTTTCTTTTGTTACTGTAATTCGCACTTGTAGTAGACACCGTTTCCAAAGAATAACACAACAAAAAGGAAGTTGCAATTATCAAACGAGAGGACAAGGAAAATAAACCAACAAATTGATTTTTTCTCTTCCCTATTAAATTTTTAATACTTTTTTCTTATTGTTTTTATTTAACCCTCTCAAGGAGAATTTATTTTGAAATGAAATTTATTGTCAATCTAACAAGATTTAATGGAAATGAAAATCCATATTAATTTCACCCAATTGTGTTCAACACACGCCCTAAACACAAGGGAGCGCTAAACTGTCTGACGGACGGCGGTGTCGGTGTCTCGAACACTTGCACTACAATGTCTGCCCCGTTTTTCTTTTTCCTTCTTTATTTTCCTTTTTTACCGTATATTATTATTTTTTTTTTCAACTGTTGTCGGCCAATTTATTTTTTATTTTAATAAAACATACTTTTCCTATTACAAAACACATTTTTAATCTCTTACAATTACTTTTCTTTTCTGTAATTCCTTTTTTTCACCACGATTCCTCTAACAAAATTTTTACTTCTTTTTTCTTTTCTCACATCAATTGTTTATTGACAAATTTTCTTTTGTTTAGAATTACTCCGGCACAAAAAGAATAGCATTTTTCTTTAATTAAATTTTAATTATATTTTTCATTAAAATATTTCTTTAATTTTTTCTTTCTTCAGATAAAATATTTTATTTTATGCGCACCGCGACAAATACCAACCAATCACTATTACACGTCGTGCGCCTTTATAGACATTCCGACTGCATTTGTTCGTTTTTCCAATTTTTCTTGTATTTCTTGACGTAGTTGTAAAATTTCGTAGTAAATTTTGATTATTTTTCACTCTCCTCTTTGTAATTCTATTCTTTTTTGTATATTTCTTTTATTAATTGCTTTTATTCAATTATTGTTTTAAAGCTGTTTCTTACTTTGGCACAATTGTATGTAAATGTAGTAAAAATTAGTAGACGAGAAAACTTTGAGGAAATTTTGAGTAACTTTTAACGGGATTTGTAACACAGCCTTCAAAATTACAGTTACTGAGTGGCAGTGGTAAATTTGTTGGTTTACTACATTATAGCTTGAGCTAGGCTTTAATAATCCTGACAATTATTGCCTATGATATGCCAAGATCATAGATTAGAAAACTGCTTCAAAGCTCAGTAGTAATATCGACATTATCTTTGTCGTCTTCTACAAGTATTTAATTCAGGTTCTCCTAATACGAAGTAAGAGAAGGACACCTTGTAGCTAATATCAGTGGCGAGCGCAGTGGGCTTGAAAAAGCTACCGAATACGACTCCCATGATCTTCAGTTGCCTGACCTTCGCTATTCCAGAACAAACTGCCGTTACTTTTAGTTGTTATTCTTTGGTCCAAATTGTGAACAAAGTTCGTAAGGCTTTTTCTTGTTTTCCTTTATTCCGATCGGACTCCGTTGACATTGCCCTTTTAGTACTATTGCAAATCTTTTGCAATATTTCTTCCCCTTTTTTAGATGACAAAACTACTACCAAAAAGTACAACACCATAGTCTAGACACTTCAAATTTGACATTTACGACTTGGTGTTAAAAAAAATTATATTTTTCCATTTTTTAATAAAATTATTTCGTAAACTTTGCTTAATTAATAATTAAATATTCAGTAACAAATTTAAGTAAAAAAGAGAAGAAAATAATAATAAATGTGCCAATAATTTTAATATAAATGCGAGAACCAGAGAGCAAGAGAAATAAAAGAAAATACTAAGAAATGATTCCATAATAAGTTATGGTGGCCATAAAAACAAATTATAAGAAAATCGATTATTGTCTAAAAGAAATACGCGGAAAGTAAAGGAAAGAAAGTAAATTTATAATAATTTTGTATTTATTTACTTTCAAAACAAATTACAAATTTATTATATTTAATGTTTTATAACATTACACCATGAAAGTGTAGTAATTGCTGCTGGCTTGTTAGTGTGGACCAACTAGACAGACATATCCCCGTACATACAGAAATATTTTCTTTTTTTCTGCTGGCTTTGGTGTCATAAATTTGCATAAAATTCGTCTGCCGCTGCTGCTGCTAGTACTGTTGGCTGATGACATTTAACCGAAAACAAAGAAATTACTTTTTATTTTTGGATAATTAACAATAATGTGTGTGCGATTTACAAAAGAGTAGAAATTTAATTGATTTTGAAAATTGCCAACACAAGTAAGTTGTTATTATTAATTATTATTATTTTTCTTTCTCTTTATAACGATTTATTATTTATTTAAAAGAGAGGAAATAGAAGAAAAAAAAAATCGCAAATTATCAAATGTGTTGCAGTTGTTATCAATTGTTTTGATTTGTTGTTATCTCTTCCCGTTTTATTTATTTTTTTGCTTTTATATTACAGTAGTCGTAGTCGTAGTTGTAGTTGATTTTGGTTTTTGGTATTGTTTATTGTAAAAATTTACATGCAAGTGCCGTTACTAATGCTTACAAGTTGGGGAAGTATAGCTATTAATAAAGTTAGAAAATTTCGTTTAACAAAACTTTAACTGTAATGAAAACAAGGTTTGACCCAGTAGTCAGCTCCCTAACCCAAAGCATAGATTAGATATTGAGTTATATTTATGGATTTATTTACAAATTTAGGGATGTGAGGATCAATATTACCGCCGTAGATGTAAAGGCATACAGTGAATCACAATGAAAATGGGCCACCATGAAATTAATCAGTATTTGGTTAATATTTATTAAAAAGGAAGAAAATAAAATAAATATTTTTGTTTAAAATAAAGTTTATTTGATATTCAATATAAGAAACTAAAAAATTCTTTTAATTACATTATTAATTTACAAGAGGAATGGGAAAAAATTTCTCCAAGTTACACAAAAAAGTTAGTAGAATCTATTCCTAATCGTTTAAAATCGGTAATAAGTCAAAAAGGCTTTCCTACAAAATATTAAAAATAAAAAATTAATAATAATATACAGGGCCATTTTCATTGTGAGATAAATTTGAACTGTTTTTGTTTCTGATGTAAAAAATCAATGAATTAATAATGTAATTAAACGAATTTTTTAGTTCCTTATATTGAATACCAAATAAACTTAATTTTAAACAAAAATATTTATTTTATTTTTTTCCTTTTTAAGAAATGTTAACCAAATACTGATTAATTTCATGGTGGGCCATTTTCTCTGTGATTCACTGTAGGTTAGATCAAGTAAATTGTAAAGCAAGATGTCCATTGGGGAGAATAGGTCCGTAGCAAATTCAATGAGCATATTTTGGTTTTGTGCTAACGTCTTCACTTTACTCCTGTACTCTGTACTTCTGCGGATTTTTAACGCAATTTCTGTATTCCATCTCTCTTAGTTTATTCATTGATTATATTCGAAGATTTCATCACAAGATATACCAATGTCATTCTGTATTTCTGCAATGTCCAGAGATGAATCACATCTTTGAATGTCAATTAAAAATTCGAATGTAAGACCCTCCACGAGAATACAATCTGTTTTCTTATAATTCTTATAAATCGATTTTAATACAGATAAAGGTTACTTTATTTTGTTATTGTTGGCTTTTCGATGGAATTTATATGAGTTATATACATATATAAAGACCAGCTCTTTGTGTAGAATTTATCAATTTGGCTAAGTTTTGGGATTAAATATTAATAAGTTTCAAGTACAAAAATATCAATTGATTTTTAGATTTTTTTTTAAATAAAAATAATTTTTTATTTTTTTGTTATCTATTATGTACATCTCAACATTGGCCATACATCCCCTATTACATGTGTATTAGAATTGACTAAATATAAGACTAATAAACTGTCATTTTTATTTTTTTTCATTATTATTTACATTTTGATTAAATTTATTTTTTCCATTATATTCTATATTCTCTCATCATCACTCTTCTGTCAATGTGCAGTTATACTCTTAAATTTTATCATTGAATTTGAAAAAGTAAAATATTGCCAGATATAGCTGATATTAAATAAAATAATAATAAAAAAGAAATATGAAAACAAATTCTTAAAATAGAATCAAATCAATAAGGAGATATAGTATAGAATAAATAAATAATAAAGAAAAATTGTGTGAAAAAAGCCATAAAATAATGCACATATACCTACGAGTATAGACCAAAAAAAAGTTATCAGTTGTTGAGAAGAATTTTGTTTGCTTCTAAATTTGATCTCTAACATTTGGTAACTCTGTGCTACACAATTAACACAAAGAAACAAAATAACAAATAATATGCAATGAAATGCATTATTGTTTAGTAGTTTAGTTTAATGATTCTAATCATACTCATGGGTTAAAACTAAAGAAGACACTAAAACCCATTGCTAGCTACAGTAGTAGTGGTAGTAGTAGTGTATTGGAATTATATTTTCCGTTGTGTTAGCAAAAAAAAAAAAAAAAAAAAAAGGCTTAAGGGAATAACCAACCAACCAAACAGAATTTAAATTCATATTCTAAGAAAAAATATCATAGCTTGTAAGTGCGTGTGTGATAGTGTACTTTATTTGACATTAAAATTAATTTAATTTTTTTATATTTTCTAATGCTTTTTTTTTTTGTATTATTGCAGTAGAACCAATTATTCGCAATTCTCACCACCGCCACCAATATAACAACAACAACAAGAGCAAGCAATGACCGAAAGCATGAGTGTCCTTAATATCAAGCAAGAAATCCAAGATACTGCTTCCAATCTTAATGCCATTACATGCTATAGTCCTTCTACAATAACAGCAGCAGCAAATAACAGTGCTACCAGCAAAAGCAATAGTAACAATCGGCGTAACAGTAATTCAAATAGTGGCGGAGGTGGTGGCAGCAGTACTACGACTTATGGTATGAAATCTTCACCTTCAGTCTCGCCTGAAAGGCAAATGTGCAGTTCTACCACTACCTTAAGTCTCAATAGTAATGGTTCGTATAATAATGGCGAAGAAGCTTGCAGCAATAATGGTAGTTCAACTACGCAGGGTTCAAATCCTAGCCAAAGTTCTGGTTCGGGCAATTCAATACGTGATGAATTGCGGCGTTTATGTTTGGTGTGTGGAGATGTTGCATCGGGGTTTCATTATGGTGTGGCCAGTTGTGAAGCCTGTAAGGCCTTCTTTAAAAGAACCATACAGGGAAATATTGAGTACACCTGCCCCGCTAACAATGAATGTGAAATCAATAAGAGAAGAAGAAAAGCTTGCCAGGCATGTCGTTTTCAAAAGTGCTTGCTAATGGGCATGTTGAAGGTAAGTGCTTTGAGTTTAAATATTTAGTTTTTTGTGGTTATTGAAGTTTGCGATTTTTGAAAACTAATTAATTAAACTGTAATAAACAGGGCTATGATCCTTAAAGGCATATTAACTAGAGAAATTCCGTTTCTGTATTTCATGTTTAAAAAGTAAACTTTTTTGTAATGCAATGTACCTCTCATAGTGGCAAATTATAATGATAAAACCTTTTCAAAAATTGCAAATTTTATTACAAATACTTTCTTTTCATTAAAAATAATACATTTTTTACTACCATCTGTGTAGGAAGGCGTACGCCTAGATCGTGTACGTGGTGGTCGTCAAAAATATCGCCGTAATCCCGTATCAAATTCATATCAGACAATGCAATTACTTTATCAATCGAGCATAACATCACTAAGTGATGTAAAGATACTTGATGCCCTCAGTAACAATGAGCCCGATTTACTTTCGGCGAAAACTTTACAGCAAAGCAATAATGGCAACAGTTCATCGTCCTCGTTGCTGGAAGAGGAAATTGCCACAGTCAATAACAACAATTCACCAAATATTAAACATGAACATCAGCACAATCTAATAACGAATTGTTCGAATACTAACGATAATGGCGTAGAGATTTCACCGCCCTCAACTCCGAATTCTTCAACAACTACAGGAAATTCGAGCACACCTTCAAACACGACTTGCATTTTTCAATTGAATTCATCGACCACAAATAATAACAGCGATACTCATGATATCTTGGGCACTCTAAGCAATTTATATGATACCGAACTGGTGAATGTGATAGGCTGGGCCAAAAGCATACCAGGTTTTGTGGATTTACAATTAAGCGATCAAATGAATTTATTGCAAGTTACCTGGCCAGAAATTCTAACACTGCAATTAATTTTTCGTTCTTTGCCCTTTAATGGCAAATTGTGTTTTGCCTCTGATCTCTGGATGGATGAGTTATTGGCTAAAGAGTGTGGCTATACTGAATTCTATTATCATTGTCTGCAGGTGGCCCAACGTTTGGAACGCATTTCGGTGAGACGCGAAGAATACTATCTACTTAAGGCATTGATTTTAACCAATTGTGATATCAATTTGGATGATCAATCATCGTTACGGGCATTTCGTGATTCCATCTTAAATTCCCTTAACGATGTGGTCTATCTCTTGCGACACAGCTCGGCTGTTTCGCACCAACAACAACTGTTACTGTTACTGCCCGCCCTCAGACAAGCCGATAGTATATTACGCTGTTTTTGGCGTAACGTAAATGCTAAAGGTTCCGTAACCTTAAAGAAGTTATTCGCTGAAATGTTAGAACCTGTCTCTCGGTGAGGTTTAACAATTTCAAAATCTTAGCATTTGGTTCATATTAATTGTTTAAGAACTAATAACTAGTTTTTTTTCCAATTTTATTTTATTTAACTTTTTTCGTTAACGATTAATTAGTTCAATGTGAATTTATTTGTTTTAAGTTTAAAGTACTAAAAAAAAAAATAAAAAGAAAATGGAAGTGTAGTATAAGAAAGAAAAATAACTTACAAATAATAGAATACAATACATAACATAATTTACCTAATGGCAGTGGTTAGATTACCTCAATTTTAATTCGCTTTTTGTTTAATTATTATTATTATTGTTTATGCAATAAGTTTAAATAGTTTTATTAACACAGCCAAAGAGTTTTATTTTCTTATTTTGAAATCTATAAGAATTTGTTTTTTTGCTTTTTACAATATTTTACCTGGTAAAAAATCGCTCATACATTAACACATACGTTATATATAGAAATATGTATTTAAGTATAATGGAATATATATACAATATAAAGAAAAGATCATTTTGTAAGTTATTATTTTGTATACATATATTATGTATTAAAAATATGTAAATATAAAATGTAAATTTTTAAGAATTCAAAAAAAAAAAAAAATGAGAATGGTTTTATTAAAGCTAAGCAATCAAAACAAAGGTCGGTCTACTCGGTAGAAGTTGAAGGTATATTAAGAAAAAAATTTAATAATTTGTTAACCAATATCATTAGCATATGATTTCCATCTAATTTCTAACGGAAAGAGAATAACAAAAAGGATATTTGAGAAAATGAAGAGAAGAACTTTATTGATCATACAGCGCAGCTCTATAAGTATGTTGTTGCTGATTTTATAAATTCGAGAAGCTCTCTTAATATTGAGCAATAATTTTCTTAGTGGAACATAAGATATGCTACACCTCTGTTACGCATGATTGTACAATTTAACTTAGGTTAGATTAGTTAGTGGACCCCCTCGAAAGGAGAGTTCCCACTTAGGTTAGCAATTAGGCCCTTTGTAATACCACAAATTGAAAGAAATTATGTAAGTTCTCAAGATGAAAATTGTTTGTTTATACATACACCAGTGCAAAAAATCCTAGGGACCCATGAAAATTTCATCATATTCCTGAACACTCAATTGGATCAACGCCAGATGAGAAGAAGTACCTGCAAGCCTTTAGTGGTCCGTGCTGAATTATTTTTTTCTTGTCGTGTCAACTACTTTCTTGAGAGTTATAGCGATCTAACACCAGGATTCTTGTTCTATAACTAATTGAATCCTTGTTTCGCCAGACTATAGCACGTTGTTTCAGTTGTTACCCGGCAAACTACAATCTTTAACTTGCTGAGAAGATTATGACGGCATTTTGAGAATGAAGCCGAGTTTTTACGAATTATTGTGCTAACAGCTCTACAACCGCTGAGGGTATAAAAAATAGAGGAAATAAAAAAATGCTATGCTATATCAGACATATTGAAGTAAATGCACTATTTTATGTGGACTTTAAAAGCAGGTTGGTGCTGACTTAAAGTGCTATCCGATCACGGTAACCTATTTCATCTACATCAGTTCATCACCTATATATTAGCTGTGAAGCAACTGCAAAAGATGTAAAAAGGATTATGCCGGATGTGTCGAGGAGGTGCATCTTGGGTTACCACCTTATCATTGGTATGTCTAAACAGATGACATGCCACCAGGAATTGCTTACTCTTGACCTCTTGTTAAGATGTTTTGTCTCTCTTAAGACAAGCCGAATCTAACCTCAGTAATTTTCGTTGTTTGTAAATCTTGTGAGAAGCTAGGCCGTAATCCTGACTGAAGGGTTGTAATGGCCAATTATGTATGTATGTATGTAAATCTCTCTATTTCGAGACACTGAGCAACTAGGTCCATATGCAGGCAGCATAGCTAAGGACAGGACAATTAATTACATTATTATTATTACAAACGACTGCCTTAAGGCGTGCGATGAGAAATGAGGGAAGCTAGTATGCTAGGGAAGATAATGTAATTCGCCATTTAAACAATAAATTTTGATATGATCTTATAATTAAATGGACTTTTTATACATATATACATATTTCTGCATGATTAATTCAATCTCCAATTATTGGAAAAACTGACTTACAATCACAAATACATATTTCGTAAAATGTATTGTGAGTATGTATGTATGTATATGAAATGTTTTCGAGTTACTAAATTCATACAATTTTAATTTCAAATTGCAATTTCATGGTAAATTTATTTTATAAACGTCAGACGCCAATATATTTCACATTCTTTCCGTGTTGAACGAATTGTAAGTTGAATTTTGTTAGATTTTTCATTTAACATTTTTAATAACAAATAAAATAAGAAATTAAATTTTTATGTCTTTTATTTATTTGATTTCTAAACATCTATGCGTGTATGAGTGTGTGTGTATGGATTTGTAGTATAAATTTTGTTTTATCTTAAAACTTAGCTAAAACGCTTATAATTATTTGAAAATTAATCTATTTTATAATTAATTATACAATATAATACAATTACAACATGATCAAAAAGGCAACTGCTTTAATTTGATTTATGTTCTGAACGAAATAATAACAAAAGAAAATACAGGTGAGTAGGGTACAACGATTTTTTTTAAAATAGAATGAATGCGAGTGTTTAAATTAAATAAAAAAAACAAAAACTAAAAATAAACAAAAGAAAAAAATGAAAGTAAACTAGTTACACTACAATTTCGTTTAATTATTTACATGTTAAAAACAAGCGACTAGATTCAGTGTTTGATGATATTAAATAAACTCTAAATGATTTGTTTTTTGTTTTGTTTTATTATTTTCCTAATAAGGTGGCTTTAAAGAACACTATCACTAATTGAATTGCATCGAAGAGAATTGTCTTACCAAACTAAGTACTGTTTTTGTTTTTTTTGTATTGTATTATTTATTTAAAAACCTCCTACACCTTTACCACGGCAACATGCATTAGAACATTTAACACTAATCATTGCCAGGATCAAAATGAAAACGAATTTGAGAACGTTGTAGATCGCGTGACTCGAAATATTTCTTTGAATTTTTTGTATTACGATCAGAACGTTCAAGTTCTTTGCGAAAATAGTCGATGGTCTTCAATAAACCCTCTTTGAGTGGCACTTTAGGCTCCCAATTGAGATATTTTTTGGCTCTCGCTATATCAGGTTTACGACGCTGTGGATCATCCTCCATCGCTTGAGTTTGTTTCACTTCACTCTGACCGCCCACCAGTTCTTTTATGATGACTGCAAACTCTTCTATGCTATGCTCAACTGGATTGCCAATATTTACAGGCTGTGTGTAATTGGAAGTCATTAAGGCTATAAGACCATCAACCAAATCAGAGACATATTGAAACGATCTGGTTTGCTTACCATTACCATAAACGGTTATGGTCTCATTGCGCAAGGCTTGCAATATAAAATTCGATACCACACGACCATCGTTCATGTGCATGCGTGGACCAAATGTATTAAATATGCGAGCAACACGTACCTGTACCTTTTCCTAAAATGGAAACCAAAAGAAGAAAAAAAAAAAAAAAAACACAACAAAACAATTAAAACAAGTTTTAAAACTTAATCAACTTTCTACTGTTAAAAGATTGTTTTTTTTTTCAAAAAAATGTAACATATTATGTGTATCAAGGCTTTATTATGTACATATTAAATATATTGCAAGGCATAGTGCAATACAATTAATGACAACTAAATATTGTTGTACGCCACATACATAAGTATATGTACGCTTTTTTAATAATTAATGCGGTTTTTTTGCTTTGTTTATTATTTTTATCACTTAATGGTGATATTTCTAATTCATTAAATGCTGTTTATTTAAAAGAAAAAGAAAGATAAAGTTTATTAATAGAGATTTATTGTTATGATAACAGATACTTGACAAGATATTTACAACGGCATTGTTTTATATTTTGCAGGAAATTGAAAAAAAAAAAATACAGAGCGGTTAAAAAATTATATTTTATTAATAGAGGGAGGCATCGCTATGAGTTGTTCGAGATGTCATTGACATTAAAATGTATTGCGAACATATTTTTAAAAGCTATAACAAAGATAGATCGGGGCGCGATCTAGACACGGTGGTACAACTGACTTGTTGCTGCATAGCTATGAGTTGTTCGTGATGTCATTGACATTAAAATTTATTGCATTACGTATTTTTAAAAGTTTTAAAAAGATAGATCGGGCGCGATCTAGTCACAGTGCTAGAGCTGATTTGCTGCTGGGACTAAGCGCGCTCAACGTCAGACGGATGACTAGGTTAATTCGGGACATTCAGATCGTTGATTGGGACAGATCTAAGCACAATTTCTGTAGTGCAAGTTGAGCTAAAAGGACGATAGATCATCTCCATTGTGAGTATTTCTTGCTCTGCATGACGCTGAAAGTGCTCACAATGGAACATTTTTAGTCTCCGGATGGTGCTGCATTTTTCATCTACCTTCGTAAACCAATTTAACCTACAAGTTTTGAAAATTTGGGAGCTGCACCGCAGAAGAAAAAGATCAATAAAATTGTGTTTTCCAAACAACTGTTGTATTACAAAATAAACAAGGTAAAGCCCTGGCTTTTCTATGAGTTTAACACATATTTCTGCTACAAAGAAGAAAAAAATACATTCGAGGTTAAACTTTCACTTATGCTTAGTTTTCTGACAATATTTTCTTTAGAATCAACACCCATTTTATATTCTTTTCAATGCAATGCCTTTATTTACTCAGGTAGGTGTCACTAAGACAAGAAATATTTTTCTTAAGGAAATGAAATTGTTTAAATAATTACTTTTATTTCTTTGTTTTAATTTAAAAAAAAAAACAACTGAAATTGATCGATAAAATTTAAGAAACTCGTGTTTAAGTCTCTCTACATGGTTTGTAGAAATGAGCGCAACAGTTGTTGTTTTAATTTAACTGCATTTTTAATGCAGATTAACATTTTAAGCTTATTTGTTGTTGTATTTTACATTATTTTAGTTTTAAAACATATATTTCGGACTCTCCTTATATGAAAATTTAATTCAACAAAGTCCTTAACTGTGCTTTTCTTTAAATAAAATATTATTGGAAGACGTTGGTTTTAGAAATCTTTTGCTACGTGATTACTTCTTACTGGTTATGGTACTTGGTAAACTAATTTGTTCTTTTGAAACCTCCAGATTGTAGATTGTATGTCATTATCGAAAATATTGTTTCATTTTGAACCGATAGAGGAAAGTGTGTCTTGACATAAACATCTCCTATTTCAGCAGGGTCCGTTGTATTGTGTTGGAGTTTGAAACTGTTGAACACTTTCTGTGTCTCGGCTCTGAGGGACAAAGGGAGACGAAAACTGAAGTTTCTTCAGCGGTTTTAAGAAATTGGCCACTGTTACGATATCTGATGTTGAGAGTTTCATTTCTGGCATTAGGCTGCTGAAGTTACTAGGTTTTTTCCCTCTATTTTTACCTATTATTTGTTTCTTTCTCATGTCTCATATCCCATCTGCCTTCGTACCGTAAACTACCGAACGATGATAAGATTCACATGAAAACTGGATTGCCTTAGATGTTTGAGCTGTTTAGGTTGCCCTAGTAATCATACACGGACTTTTAAGATATTTATGGAAACACAGGGGATACTAAACAACTTTTTATTTTTAATAAAAAAAAAAAATCGACTATTCTGATTCGTTTGCTTCCTTTCTTAATTTGTTGTTCTATTTTATGGTCCAGTAATAACTAGTAAACTTCGCTCTTAACGAAGTATCACTCTCACTCAATTGATGTTTTAATTTATTAGAGTGTTTTACAAATAAATGCAATCCGGAAAAGTCCGGTGATACCTACTAAATTAACTGACCAGCCTAATTCTTTACGAGAGCAATGTAAATTTGCTTAAACAAAAATAGTTAACAATTGAAAGAAATGGTTTTCTATTTGTGCTGATTCATGATTGCGTTTAATAAATAACTTCTCATAATAACTGTCTACATATAGCTGTTGCTGTACAAGGTTATTTGAAGGATATAAAAAAAAACGTTAAAGATTTCTCATAAGACTAACTAAAGAAAATAAAATAATTTGATGTGACTACTAAAACTAAATTATGAACAGCGTAACGAATTTCTAAAGAAATTATTTAAGAAACGAATTAGAAAATATCTTCCGTTATTATTGAGTATCATAATTCAATCACATTGGCATTTAAAATCATAAATATCAACTTACCTGCTTGGCGTAGGCATAACTTAAGGTCTCCGATACTCTTTTGCCTTCATCATAGCAAGCTCGCGGTCCAATGGGGTTAACATGACCCCAGTAGGTTTCTGGTTGAGGATGCACTGTGGGATCACCATAGACCTCTGAGGTACTGGCTATTAGAACTTTGGCAGCGACACGTTTGGCCAAACCCAAAACATTTATAGTGCCCATGGTATTGGTTTTAATAGTCTTCACTGGATTAAACATATAGTGAGGCGGTGAGGCAGGCGAGGCTAAATGATAAATTTCATCCACTTCTATAAACAGAGGATTAACAATGTCATGGTGTATAAGCTCGAAATTTTCATGACCCAACCAATGTTCTACGTTGCGTTTGCGGCCAGTAAAGAAATTATCCACTACAATGACTTCATGGCCGGCCAGCATTAGATTGTCAACCAAATGCGAGCCCACAAAGCCCGCACCACCGGTTACCAAAATACGTTTGCGATTCTTATAGTTTAAATACTTGACCTTGGGATATTTACGCGGTGTATTTGATTGTAAGGCACGCATATCATCTTGCAGTCTAGCCAACTCTGCTTTTGTTTTCTCTAAATCATAACGTTGTTGCTGTAGTAACTGCTGTTGCCGCTCGTAAATGGTTAACAAATCATCGGGTTGTTCTTTAGCGCTGCGCAATCCGGCTTTGAGTTGTGTTAATTCTCTGGAGGTGAAGGATTTATAGAGTACAGCAATGAATACGAAAATACCCACTGCTATAAGGATTTCTTTCCAACGTTTTTTCGTTATTGTTATGGTCCACATAATGATCAGTTCATAGATGCTGCTGTTCGACAATGGTGTTGTCTTTGCCTTGCGAGTTATCTTGATGGCTTTAGGTGGAAAAATACAATTTAAAGTCTATAGTTCGGATTTCTGGTTCTTGCTAAGTTAACGTGTCGACTAAATTTGTTTCTTTTGAGCTGTAGTTGTTGTACGAAAACAAGTTGTATTTTGCATTTATAAATTTATAATTTTTTTATTTTTTCTTTTTCTCCGCTTTTGTTTTTTTCCTGTCTTTCGGTGGTTCTTATCGGCTTTGAATACTTTTTGTTGTTGTTCTTGCTTGCAATAGCATTGTTGTTAGTAATTAACGGCTGTCATACAAGGTAACCAGCTGTTGATAGTAAATTAGTGCCATGCGAGCCATCTATATGTGGAGTAAAGAAACCGAACGTTAAAATTTGAAATTTAAATTATTAATAATACTACCAAATACAATAGGAGAAGGCCTCTAATTGACGGGCACGCTTCTCCACGTAGTAATACAGATCTATTCGAAAGAAAAAAAATTGAGAGATTCGTGCAACCTAGTTCATGTACAGGTTTTCGTTTCTAACCTGGAATCGTTAGATATGGAGTAGAGAAGCTTAATCATTATGATGATAGCCATCATTATCATCACTATTATTAAAATATGAGCATTTTAAATAACCCTTTTTGTGAGGTCCTCTTTTTGAAATTACATTTAGTAACCTTTTAAACCTTCTGAATTTTTGCTTGCAATTTCACAAAGAGGGGTCGCCCTACTTTGTTGTTACTTTGAAGGTTAACTCTGTGCTCATTTATGACTGAAAATGCCGTCTCTGTGTTTTTTATTAGAACGGGTGAAAATATGTCAGAAATTTTAAGGGGAAACAGCATATATTCGTAAAAGAAAGAAAAAAACTGTTTAGACCTCACAGATCTATAAATAATTATTTAAATATATAATAAATAATTAACAATATTTGTTAGTGATGCAATAAAAAAGAAAAAAACCATAGAAATGACAAAGAATAATTAAAGCGGACAGTTACTGGCAAATGAGTTGGTATATTATGGATCTGGTGTAAAACCAACGACCAAAAAAGAAAAAGATCCGGTAGGAGAATAAAAAAAAGAAACGCATGTTGTATCGATAATAAAAGTTAACAACTTTAACTAAATGGAAAAACAAATATAATCACTGACAACTGTTCCTTGTTGTTATAAATGTTTTTTTTGCTTCATAACGTAAACTGGTTGAACAATTAAAGCCAATCTACTACTGCCACCCGCAAACAAAGAGGCCACCATTTTATTTGCTTTCAAAACTCCCAAGAGGTGGCGCGTTTTAAACAATGTATTGTTTACAATGTTTGTTGCCGGTGCTGCTATTGCCAAAGCCCACCAATCCTGCTCTCATGGAGACACATGTCATGTTCATTGTGTTATATTTGATTGGTTTCTTTCTGGAGCGTAAACCCTGCACCATTTGTAGTCTGGTATTTCTTACAGCAGTTTTTCTAATTTGCTACAGCGGTGTGGGCAATTGCATCTTTTGGGGCAATTGTGATGGCCATCAGTGTGAAAATGGCTAACTGGACGTAAAATGTGATATTTGAGTATATTTCAGTTCTAAGAAATATCATTTGAAACCAGGCTTAAAAACGAAATGCATGAGTGAGGAGTAGTCGATTTATATTGTAATAAATTAAGAATAATAAAGGTATGTAATACTAAATTTTATTAATTTGACATTTAAATACATGGCTCATAACATTAATTTGCGCATTAAACTTATTTGTAACAATGTTGTATAAATAATTTATTGCCTCATTTCAGATAAACGATATTTGTTGTAATAATGTGATTTCCTATAGTACTGATAAGAAATATTCCCTTGTAGTTTAAAAAGTAAACAGTTGAGTAATAGATTCTTACAAGCAAAATAAAAGTTTAAATAAAAGTCACAAAATCAAATGTAAGAAGACGGCTTTTAAAACTACAAACTTTTGTTAAAAGTTATTTTCATAATTTAAAAATGCCTTTAGACAATTTGGCACATCGGCCCTTTTGTGAAGTAACAGTGTATGACCTAGATCGTGTGTTAAATTATTTTAAATATAGTTGTCTCAAATCCCTTTTAGGGAATCGTTTAATAGAATTCCAGTTAATAAAGTACTCTGCATTGAACGTTAAGCGCCAATCAAAGCTAGCGTTAATTAGGGCACTTTTCCCTTGACTCTAGAATAAAACAAAATCCGAATTTCTTTGATCTGTGTGATAATAAATCAACCAGCCTTTAATACATCTCCTTTATATAAATAACATTATTCATAAACTAAAAAATATATTAAAAAGCCAAACTGATTCATCATTACACACAATATGTGTAGTGAAGTATGAAGAATTCTGTATTCCTCTCATATTTTTGAAAAACGTAGGTAGGTAGGTAACGGTTTAACGACATGTATAGCTATAAAGCCAAGTACAAAAACAACCGCAGGCCCATTGTACACATCCCGCAGACCTATTGTAAATAAAGGAATTGAGAAAGCTTTTACACTTCTAATGTGATAAGAACTATTCTGTAGTATTGTAGGAAAAGTTTGAAGGGGAATATTTGACGTAAGAGAAGATAGACGTTGAGGCAGGCACTATTTTTGCTAGGTAATTCAACTGGAGAGAGATTTGGATCTTCCATCCGAATATCCTGGAATAACCTTCTGACCGCGCATGAGGATGAATCACCAGACAGATATATAAAATCTGTGCGATGTTAAAGCATTTCGGAAGGAAAAGCCTGAGTGCTTATCAGTTTCAATAGAGCGGTCACCATCTTGGGTTTCGTCATGACAAAAAGGTTTGGGGATCATTTTATTTAGGCTGAGAACAGTAGAACAGTGCTCTTTTTTTTTTATTAACACCAACTCTTTGAAGATGTCTCATTTTCATGCAGGGCAGTGTATTTTAGTACCAGAAAGACGTAGAAGAAAGAAAATCGGGAGTAGCGTGCGACAAATTTAAGTTTATTTTAATTTCTTTTTTTTTTTTTTGTTGATTAATATCAATATATGTAGTTTTCTTTAGTAAAAAGAAAGAACAGAAAGCCTGAATATCGACTTCTGATAGAGTTGAAACCCTGAATTGAAACCCTTCCTCATATATTAAATTCTCTTCTAACATAAGACGGATAGTCACAGAGCAGATTCTAAATCTTCTCAAACTGCTTTTCATCCTCAATATTCTACAGAAATCCGGTTGCGAAGTACTATTGATCCGCGTCAAGGACTTAGACATCGTTAGGAACTCAGTTACTAGTCCCACGTGGGACATATTAAGTCACGCAGCGATTCTACTGCTGTTGGTAGATTACCAAATGCCTTTGACTACATAACATATCGTTCTGTCCTCCCAACGTCTCTGTTTCCTTTCACGAACCTCATTTGTCAATGAGTCACATCATTAATCGAATGAGAACCTAGTCTAGCAAAGGCATTAGTAGTCCTCTTCCAGAAAAATCACTGTGCTCCGGAACCCAACAGAAACTTATGGAGTTCTAACAGACGCAAACCTCTAGCGACTTACACCTCAAGAAGTAGATTTATCCAGCGACTTTCTCAAACGAATTTTCATAGGGTTAGCAGAATGAAGGATTAGGATTCGTAGTCACATCATTAATCGAATGAGAACCTAATCTAGCAATAGCATTAGTCCTCTCCTTTTACAGAAACAATCCAACAGAAAAAGTTCATCTTGCGACTTACATCAGACCGATTCTATTGCCCTCAGGCCCCCTCTTAAAAGCAACTGAGATAGCCGGCTGAAAAATGCTGCAGTTGTCATCCAGTCCTATATATGTTTTTAACCTTTTACTAACTTGAAATTAAATATTTGATGTGTTTTTCTTTGTGTGTTTGCGTCTTTAACATTTTTTTTGACCTTTTATTCATTTCGTTCATGAATTTCACTATGTTTTCACATATCAAATCACAACTACCATAATGCTTTTATAATTTTTTTATAATTGCTCTTTAAGAACACTGAATCTATTTTAAGTTAATTCCTTTAAATATTTACTAGATTTTATTCATAATTTGTTTTCTTTTAGACGAAATAATGCAAAAATGTCCCTTTTAACATGAAACATAGTCTTCGTAGATGTCAAGTACTTTTCCAATCTAAGGCATGTATAATATTTAATTTAGATTTTTAAATGAATCTAAACGACACATTTTAATTTATTTATAAGAATTACTGATAAAAATTAAGAAATAAACCCGTTTATAATTAAAAAACAAGAAGCCTGGTCGAATGAATTAAGTTTAATTTAATCATTAATTAAATATTAACAATTAAATATTAACAGAAGTGGTTGTTTTATATGTAAACGAAACAAATATGAAAAAAAAAAAAAATTATAATAAGTTAAAATATACTTAGTAATGAATGAAAGAAAAAAAAAAAATTAAAAAAAAACAACACATTTTTTATAAGAAATTTTTTTTTGTATTTTTGTGTTTTGTGTTCTGTCCTTATGTTTTTATCATGTGATGTTTTGAGAGATATTTGTAAATAACATCCATACACATATTATTAGTAATAAACGAATTCATTTTCAAAAATTTTTCATAAAACTTTTTTAGTATTTTTAAGTAAATTATTTAAATTGTAATAATAATGCAAACAAACTTAATTATTAGTCCAACAAATTAATGATAACGAAACAACAAAACTTAATAAAAATCATAAAATTAGTAAAAACCATATTCTTGATGCTTTTCATTAAAAAGAAATCAAATTTGTCTCTTTTTTTTTTTCTTTTTATTTAAACGAGATACACTAAGAAACAAGTGCTTTGGGGGGATTTATAATAAACTTTTTTTTGTTATTTGCTATCGATTATTATTATTTTTATCAATGTTAAAAGTAGCTTTTCGATTATGAAACTTTATATACAATTTTGATTTTAATCTTTTAAGTTCACACACGTTTTAACATCATTTACATCAATAAGATCAAGGCATTTAACTTTGCTGAAGATCACCTTGCATATACGTTTTTAATTAATATGTTCTTGCTTTTTAAAGAACGTGAGTTCAAATGATGGTCGATCTGCTGAAGAAGCTCTTGCCATAATTAGAAAATTGACAATGAAAATGAATATATAATAGTAAATACAATTCGTCAAGACATTGTGCTCTTAGCCTTATTTAGATTGCATCAATTTTGGTGTACAACTCATTTTGTCATATTAAAACTTATGTCATGAATAATAATGTTGTACAAGGTATTATATGCAGACCTCAAATGAAATAATGGTTGATCTATTGAAGCAGATCTCGATATAAATAGAAAATTGATAATGAAAATGAATATTGTGTAAATAGGATTCGTCTAGACATTGTAGGCTTAGCGTGAATTGTGAAAAAAATTCAATATAAATCAGGAGTAGTGACCACTGACATTAAAAGCAATAAGTTTCGTTAGAATCGTAGCGTGCTACACGTGCTACATTCATTAAAATGCCTTATGACTCCATTTCCCTTTTTCTAACATAGTTTCAGTGAATAGTTTGAAAAGTTTGCTTATATCGTTTTGATACTTTCGGAGTACTCTTAAAAAGGCTCATCTTGTGATAGGAAATTGATATCTATTGACTTAATTGCTAAGCATTAGAACAAGAGAGTTCATAGACCAACTCTGCCATCAGCAATATCACCATAACGTACTATTAAATGAATTGAATTATGGTCTAAATTAAGCTGTCCAGATGGTACTAATTTTTATATTAAGAGATGGATGTGATGAAAATCTTCACGAATGGATGAGTTTGTCAGTCAGAGCACGGATCCAGAACAATACGTTGAGAGTGCGATTTGATATGTGAAGACAACCAATGTTGTCCATCTACATAAAGAGAACCCTCTGCATATCTAGAGGGACATCCGGAACTATACCAATATATCTTGTCAAAGCTACATACGCCATCCATATTGCCCATGCAGCTCGGTCACAGTACCCGTATGCCCAAGTTTATTACACTATCCAACAGGGAATTTCGAACTTTAACAGTTGATAATGTCCATCTTGTTAAAGCTAGCTCTGTTTAATTAGTTGCCATTTATTCAATCTGTTTGTCAAATCAACATGGACAACTATAGGCAACGACCTGTGTTCGCTGAAGTAACTCTGGGCCAGTTAGTAATTGACTCTAATTTTCATTGAAAACTCATCTTCAGCGATGAGACTCATATCTGGATGAATGAATACGTGAACAAACAAAATTGTCGAATTTGGCACGATATCTATCCACATGAGATCCAAGAGCGTCCAATGCATCGCTAAAAGTCACTGTTTTGTGTGGATTTTTGGTTGGATGCAGCAGCGGTCCATATTTCTTTGAGAAAGACATTGGTCAACGGCATGTTGTTTCAGCCGTGAGACGCTATGCGCCACATACATAACTCGTGCCATATTGAATACTTGACAACTCACATGTAGGCGAAGTGAACTAACCACCGTGATCGTGCGATTAGACATCACTAGACTTTGTCTTGCGGGGTTTTCTTAAGTCACAGGTATTCGTGAAGAAATCAGCGGTCCTCAAAACGAACATAAGCCATGCCATCGGTAAAATTCGGCTTCATTTATACGTCAGAGTCATCGGTTCATATTTCCTTGGGACCGACTGGCTATCACTGTCAACCTCGAGTACTATAGGGCGACGATTACCAACTTCTTTGGAAGATGTGCACACTAACAATATCTAATTTCATCAGATAGGCGCTACGTGCTGAGAACTGCCCACAGAGGTCATACGTTTAGACTTTCTTAGACATTTTTTTGTGAGGTTTTTTTTATTACGCAGATAAGTGCAAATAAGCCACAAAACACACCGGTCCTCAAAGTCATTATAGTGGACATTTGAGGGATGTCACATTCCACACAAAGTGAAATTAATATGTCTTTCAAACGAATAACAATTTCGATGATATTCTCACAGACTTTGTTTTATTTTAATTCAAAGAAAGGAAGCGCTTAAAAAGATTCTATATACGTCATGCGTCCGTCAAAAAACCCCTGTCCTAAAAAGAAAACCTTCAAGTAAATTAAAAAAAAGTTCCTTTCTAACAGTCCCTTTGCCACTTCCTTCACCTAAAGAAAGTCTAGAATCATCTCCAACAAAAACTGAGGAGTACTTCCAACTGCAAATGATTTTGCACCTTATACAACAATTGACTCTGACTTCAAGTATCTAAACAGTTGTTATTTTTCATTCTTTTTTAAATAAATTCATACTCTTGATTGTGTTTTTTGTTTTCTTATTTACAAATATTTTTTTTTTATTAGATTTTCTGATTATTTTTCTTTTTATTACAAAAACAAATAATAGTAATATTTATGTATTTTAAATTCCTTTTACAAAAAAAATTTTATTCTTTTAAATTTAACAACAATTATTTATAGTTAATAAGTTTATTAAAAAGATTCAAAAATATATATTTTAATAATAATACAATACAATAAATTTTTTACATTAAAAAAAAGAAGTTTCTTGTGATTAATAACGTATTTTGGAAGTGGAAAAGAGAAAAATAAAAGCAGGAAAAAACATTGGAAAATTTATAAATTAAATTTTTGTTTCACTTTATTGGATATTTAGTGTATACATATATAGTATGTATATTTTATTTTATAGATCTATATATATATATATATATATATATATATATATATATATATATATATATATATATATGTATATATAATGTATGTTTTATTTTACACCAATTAACTAATAACCAAACAAATATACATAATTAAAGGGGTAAAAAATAAATTTTATACAATTTGTTAAAAAAAAAAACAGAAAAAAGAAAGAAAAACATAAGGCTGCCACAGCATGAATATTTTAAAATTTTTGTTTTGAAAATTAGCAGAAGTTCTCAAAATTCATATTTGTGTTGCAGTAGTAGAGATGATACAAACAAAAGACAGCAGCAAACATCACAGATGATTTATTACAATCAAACAATTAAACGGAACGGGGCTGGACAACTGATAAGAAAAAATTTGTTAAATTAAACAACTAAATTTCAATTTCGAAATTAATTTCGAAATCTTAAAAAACTTACAGTGTGGTCTTTCAGACTCTTCATTAGTTTGAGCTGACGATTGATCCTCCTGAGCTGACATATCATTTTGTGCCTCCATCATTGGCACGGGAATACTAACGGGTTGTGCTAAGCTACGGCCCCAGCCGGGATGACCCATGGGTAGACGTTGATCGGGCATGGGTGGTGTCATGGTGTCACGTGGTTGTTCGGGCAAAGGCTGAAGTATAAGTCTCTGTATGGGCATGGGTAATTCTTGCATGCGTGCTTGACGTTCAGCCTGTTGTTGTTGTTGTTGCTCAGCAGCCTGTTGATCTTGTTGGGCTTTGTTTGTCTGGGCTTGCTGTTGTTGTTGACTGTTTTGAGGTACAGAGCTTTCATTGTCATCGCTGTCATCTTCATCTTCAGAGCTGTTGCTGGCTTCATCCTCTTCGGAGTCATTGGCCAAAAGACGGAATTCTTCATTGATGCGATTTTCGGTAAGACGTTGAATGTTGTTCAAATCCTCAGCAGTAATACCGGCACGTTCCAAGGCCAAACCTAAAGGCATGCGTTGGATCTGAAAGTAAAAAAAAAGTTTATCAAATTGAGTAAAATTGTTAACATAAAGAGGGGCAATTAACGGGTTTGAAGTTCGAATTTCTTTTTCGATTAGTGTTCAGTTGTTTTTGACAGTTATTTCTTGTATTTTTATTTTTGGTCCGCTGTACAATTTACAAAAAATTAAATCCGCTACCAAATTGCAAGATTTTATCGTTATTTGTTATTTTATGTTATTGTTCAAGAGCATATTTGTGCTGGTCATTCAATTGCAAATTTCACCACCGGAAGACAAATTACTGAGGTGATTCAATTTTTTTGAATTGGTTGTTTAAACCTTACGAGGTAGGTAGTCAAACGACCATCAGCAACTGCAAAGTGTAGTTGAAATATTGGTTATTTCAAACGAAGCTTATCTGCATTTGATAGGGTACGTAAAGAAGAAAATTGCTTTATGAGCACATGGGCAAATAAGTTTGTGTAGTGCGTTTAATTTTCATTTAAAAACGAAATTCGAACTTGTAAAACGTTTGGTGAATTAATTACTTGGAAGAAGGGGAATTCTTGACGCTGTTGCTGTTGTGGTGGTTGAGGTTGAGCCTGTTGTTGTGGCTGAGCTTGGGGTTGAATATGGATCTGTTGTACTTGGGCTTGTGGTTGTTGTTGCTGTACCGATGGTTGTTGATGTTGTTGAACCGAAATTTGTTGTGGCACATCATTGGCAACATGAATCATTTCTCTAATAGGTATTTGATGGAATTGGATACGTACAATACGTTGAGGTTCTGGATGGGGAGCTTGCATCTCTTGTGGTGGCATAGGTGGACGCATTGGCAATTGTTGGAATGGTGGTGATGGTGGTGGCATTTGACGCAAGAAACCATGTTGGGGTTCTTGACGTGGTGGCATCATGGGTTCCATACGCTGAGGCATATGGGTCAAGGGGAAACGATTGGGAATGGCACCAAATGGTATTGGTACACGTTGGAAGGGTATAAACATGGGACGTATAGCTTCAACATCTTCAAGTTCTTCATCGTCCTCTTCGCGATTGTTGTGGCGGCCAGAAGATTCCTGATCCTTATTTTCATTGCCACCTTCACAGAAAATCGAAATACGTTCGCCAGTAATGCGGGCCTTTTTGGGATCGGTAGTCAAGTTCATGCCGAAGGGCAGAGTAACAGTTTTCGAGGGCGAGTCAACAATTTCTTCGGCATGTTTACGTTCGACAACACAATTCATGCGAGATCTAAATATAAATTAATATGAATTAATTTTAAAAACAATTAAGATTTTAAAAATTTTTCTTTTCATACTTTTTGTTATTTTGCAATAAAGCAGCAGCCAAATCGCTTAAGTCCAATTCCAAAGGAATTTTACCAGGATATTTTTGCACTTCTTCGACCTCTTCACTATCAGTTTCAGTATTCTCATTCATATTGGTCTCCTCTTCGGAGGGTTTATGTTCAGCTTTAACCATTTTGTGTTCCACCTTTTTGACGGGCTCCTCTTTATCGAGATTTTGTAAATCATCGTCGTTGACATTTTCGCGACCCAATAAAGCTTCAGCACGTGGAAGTTCCTAAAATAAAACAGAGATTTTTGAATAAATTTTAAAAAATTTTTTAAGAAAAAAAAAATAAAGACTAGAACGGATGTATTCTGTATGGTATTTGGGTTAATAACACCAACTAAATTTTTAGAAAAATGTTTTTCATGTTTATTTAAAATGAAATTTTATCGTAAACATCTATTTCCATACCAGAAATAAAAAAGCAAATCGTTTGAAGCATTTTATGAAAAAAAAACAAAAAAAAAAAATTTAAATTTCACAGTTCACGCTCTGGCTGTGTTGATATTTCTCTTAAACTATAATAATGTTTAAATGAATTATTATATTATTGTTTTAGAAAAAAAATAAAAATAACAATAACACAAATCATATTAAATCTGTGGCTCTTAAAAAAGCAAAAATACTTAATCACGATTTATTATATTAAAACTTAATGATTTCAGACATTAATTTTCAAAACAACAAACTAACCAAAAACGAAAAACTAATAGAAAACAGAAAAAAAATGTTTTAAAGCATGATAAATTAATTTAAATAAATTAAAAATGCTTGTTTTTTGATTTCCAACTGAAATCATTAAAACAAAATTATAGAAAAACTAAACTTTTTTTATTCTTTGAAAATAAAAAGTGGGTTATGGCCAGTTAAAGAAAAAAAAAACCAAATGGAAAACTTTTGTGTTATTGTAATTTGTTATTAAAAATAAATATTTCATTTGATTTTCAAAATAAAATAGAAAATTGTAATTCTATTAAAATATGAAAGTTAAAATATTAAATAATTTAAAATTTAAGGCATAACAATTCTATATATTCTGAATGGCGTCAGAGAGCAAAGATTTGTCGCAAAAAAGTGAATCCCAGTTTTATAATTATCTAAGTCCGGTAAAGTAGTAGCCGCCGTAGTCTAGTAGGTAGTGTGTTGGCTTATTACACTTGAGGCCAAGGTTCAAACCCCAGATCAAACATCTCCAACAAAACTTTCGTTTTGATGAAAAAATATTTCTTCGGCTACTTTCTCTCAGCAAATTTCTGGCAAAAACTCTGAGAGTAAATAAAATTGCCCTGAAATGTTTCTCAAAATTCTGTCGTTCGGAGTAGACTTGAAATTGTAGGTCCCACCACTTATGGATAAAAGTAACACACACAATAAAATTGGTGTGAGAAGCTAGGTAGTAATCCTGACTGAAAATGTACGACGAACATTACAGGAAGGTTAGGTAGACCGCCACTTGAGAAAAGTAAGACTTAATAAGCAACAATGTTTCTAGGCAGCGATATATGGACCTGCTATAGATGTAGGACCTGCTTAGAACACCTCTTTGATGGCGATAATTCATTAATGAAATTGTAAAAAGAAGTTGGGGAAGATTCTTTGTGGTAGTCGTATGTTTTCAAAGAGAAGACAAGGAATATATGAGCCGTTTATTTTGAAAGTGGTTTAAGTCCATTTTTTTAAAAAAAATTAGTTAATGATAACAATATCATAATCCTATATAATCTTTTATTTTATAAACAATTTAAGTCTAGTATCATTAAAATTGCTATGATTTGGGGCACTCGAAAATTAACTAGTTAACGAAATGGAAAAAAAAAATTATTTTGAAACTGGTTTAAGTCCATTGAAAGAAATATTTTTTTTCATAAAAGTTTAAAAATCACTAGTGGCGAACCTGTAAATTGGCTTAGGATATGTTGGATGCTATTTATAAAAAGTGAATAATATAAAATGTTTTAGACAGAATCTATGGAAGTGGATACAGAGTTCAAAATACTTGATTTATTACCTTGTCGGGGAAGACCAAGGAACTTCAATAAAATAAAATTAACACCATTATACAAAAATGTACGTCCCATTTTAACTCCTAAGCATAAGGATATTATGGAGTTACTAAGGTATATACTACCTAAGCACCATGAATATTTTAACAACCTCACACATAATCTAAATGAGGAGAAATAATATGGCAAAATTTTTAATATTATCCTTAATAAATGAATGTTAATTTAATTTTTTAATAAATGAATTAATATTTATTTTTAAGTACATGTTTTTCTAATTACATAAATAAAAATCTGTATCTAAATTGAAAGCTTCCCTATTTATTTTAAAGCTATTACATTCATCTACATACATCAAAAATAAAATATTTACAATTTATGTTATTTAATATCAAGAACTTACCTTAAGAACCTAACTAATTAGAGGAATCACTAGGTATACAATTATTTTGGATAATTTGTTCAATATTATTGTGAAACTAAAGTATTTTGTTTGCTAATAAACCCCATGTAATAATTATGTTGGAATTATATAAACGTAGTGGAGTAACTTTAAGTGAAAAAATTGACTTATAATAATATTAAACAAAGAACACAAAGTGGACTTATTCCTCTTCACAAACAAAAAAGTCATTTTATTAATTTTGAAAGTGGTTTAAGTCCATTTTAGGTTCTGAAACACAGCTTATTTTTCTAGTAAAGTTTACAAAAAGTATTACGTTATATATTCTAACATGTTTAAGGTTACAAAACTATAAAAACAACTTAATACCAGTTAACAATATTTTTGAAACAATTCAAACGCAAACCCTTAAATATCTCAATATAATAAAAAAATGGACTTAAACCACTTTCAAAATAAACGGCTTATATGTTGAGTGTATAATACTGGAGAATAGCTTTAGGAAAGAGTACTATCTTCAAAACATGTAATACGGAGGACTAAACTTTCTGACATGAGTTTGGATTTGACATCATTATGTATAGCATATGTAGCTATACTGGTCGTCTATTAATCCTTTTATTTAAAAGTGAACATTTTATTAAAAATTTCCAAATTTTGACAATATGTTGCTAAGGTAACAGGTTACTCATGTTGCCGTTTATATAGCAACATGTTGTATAATTTTTTTTATAATTTAAAAACATTTAATTTTCACAAGTTTTGAAACCAACACTGTTTGCAAGAAAATTTTGACTTTTCCTTAATGATACTTAATGATTGCTGCAGTATTTCCAGAGATTGTTTTAGGTCCTTGTATCCTTAGCATTGTTTTTAAAAATGCGCTGCAATAAGTTGTACATGTTGATACATTTTAATTAAAATTGATGCCATATAAAGTATGATACGCATGTTAAAAATGTATTTTCTTCTTTTAAAAAGTTGTTTATTGAAAATTGTTTTTAAAAAATTGGCAATTCCTTAACAACATGTTGTTTAAAAAATTGTCTATAATTTGTTAGTTCGACTTTTAAATTTTTGTATTTAATTATGTATGAGGAAATTATTAGTAAATCAGATCAAGGAATTTTACTAAATGAACCAAATTTATTTTTTTTTAAATATTAAATAAAAATTGTTAGCAGCATAGCTAATTTTAAAATAATAACAACTTATATTAATATTATAAATATAGTATATTTCTCATAAAATTATTTCAATTTAAGTATTTTTTTCTCAAATTTTAAATAAAGTATGTGCTAAATAAACCTGTTGCAAGGTAATAACACAAAACAAAACTGTTTTATGGAAAAGAGGTGTTAATTAAGGTGGCCATAATTAAAAGTTTTGAGTCAATATTTGATAAACAAATTTAAGTTTAGTCATGTTGTTTAGGAATAAAAAATAGTACTTTATAATCATTCAAAAGGGTTTGCAATTGTTTTTCAAATTTAATTTAAGCAATACACCTTGAAGTTTTATTCATAAACAATTTTCTGTTGCATAAATCTTCTGTAAGTTTAATGTCGCTTTAAATTACTTGATTACTACACGAGAAAACATTTTAATTTCATTTCAATTTTAATATTTTATTTATTTTATTTAAATTACTTCAGATTTAATATATGAAATACACATACATAATTATTCTCAGATTTTTAACTTGCTTAGTTTCCTGAAATTATGTGTCTTATAGGAACTGGCAGTTAATCAAATTAAACGTTTAGAAACGGTAATTTCTGGCATCATGAAATAAATGATGTTTAAAGGTATTGTTTATTAAAAGAAAGAAAATCTATAAACATTTTATTGTAAATAATATGTTTTAAACTAACAATAGTAATATTTTATTAATTTTTAATTTAAAGCAAAAGTTTAATAAACTTTAAATAGTTTTTTTTTTTATATTATACAAGTGTTTTTCGAATTTGTTTAGCGTACTTCATGCCAACATCTTTTTCAATTGATTATTACACAACAGCATTTATTATACGCTTTTGGTTTCTATTATATTTTTTTTTCCTTTTACCAATTTTAGGTTAACAAATCAAGCTTTTACTAAAGTCAATAAACTTTACGAGTACAAACAAACAAAAAAAAAAAAAACCAGGTAAAAACCGCTACCACTAACTAACTACCTTTTCTTTTGGCATTAACGATATGCCAAAATTGTTAAAAGCAAAAATCTGCAGTAACTACTATTAAAGCCCAGAAAAAAAAAGAAAAAATGTAGTTGCAAAAACAACAAGAAAAAAAACCGTTTTAACGTTGTTTAAAACGTTTAAATGTGGTTAAAACGTTTTAACCGTAGATGCAAAAACTTGTTTCGTTAATTTCCATTTTTCCAACGAACGCTCTCTAATGATGAGAAGATGAATTATAACCATGATTTCCATTCATATGCCCCAAAGCAGCAGAAGCCTCAAAAAATGAAGAAACAAAACGTTAAAAGGAAATGACCCTTTAACATCTTGTGTATAAACACAACAATAAGCAACAACATCTTCTTTTGAAACTACACAAAATTGTCTGTTATTTCTGGTTTAAATTATTATGCAGACGTTATTAGACGCTTGATGTTTTGTAACTTGCATAATAGTTTGCCGCTGCTGTTGTTATTTTGTTTTACGAAACAAAATATAGTTTTTAAATGAAGTCATTTAAGCATAAAACTTAAATTGTGTAGAAATTTTGTAAAAAGATTTCCGCCTTTTTTAAAGGTAAACAATCGTATTGAATTCGAATAAATTTGGTGGGCGTTTTGTCTTTTGGAATAAAATGTTTTCAAAGAAATGGTTAAAATTATTTGGGATGACATGCAATACATCAAATTGATATTAAAAGGAAATATTTAAAACAAGTTTTTAAAATTGTACAAACTATAACAATTTTTTTTTCGATTGTCATACTTAATACAAGATTTGAACATGCGGATATCAGAATATTTGAATTGAAATATTTCTTAGCAACATGTTGCCAGGCATTCTTTTTTATTTAAATAATGTTTCACAACATTTTTCGCAAATTTGAACATACAAAAAATGTTATATTTTTTAAGCAACATGTTGCTGAAACATTTAATAATTACTGCAAATGAACGTTAAAATAGCATTTCAACTCAAATTTCAAAGCTATTTAGATAGACGACTACTTTAGGACTTTGTTTCTCAAAAAATTTAGATCGTAAACACAGGGTTTTTGTAATTTCTATTGCAATATGTTGCGCAACATTTGCTAATCAAACCAATTAATTTAAAATAAATTTCATAATCAATTAGAGTACGAGTATTTCCTTATAAACAGCAATTCTTGCAATTTGTTTTTGCAGTGTAAGCTTTTTAATATAAAAAAAGTTTCGTGACATTCCACATATCAAAAATGCTCAGTAAAATCTGGCATTTCAACGTGAATAGACTAACAAGCAAACAACGCTTGCAAATCATTGATTTTTGTTATTAAGATTCGTGGTTAGGGGTGAAATGCGTGAACAATAGTATTTCCGAATGCCAGAAGCTGTTCGAGAGCTGCCAATGTATCTAGTTTGGTGTGGTTTGTAGTCAGACGTTATTTTTGGAGTGTACTTCATCAAGAAGGATGAAAATACCATTGTTACGATTAATGAAGCAACAATTTTGGACTTGGTTGATAGACGGTTTAAATAAAACCGCGCTATATGCCTATGGTACCTATTGGGAGGCGACTTTGCTGAGTAATTAATCATACGTCTTAGTGAAATTCATTGGCCGCCAAGACAACACAATTTGACCTCACTGGACAATTTTTTAACAGATATACGTAATCACTTACATATGTATGAAGATAAACCAGCCGAAATGCAAGCCGTAGAAGACAATATTACAAATATGGCGTAGCTGCGGATAACATTTACATAAAATAATCTCTAAAATTAAGCAGCCGTAGTCTCGTTTGTTGTTTATTGGCTTACGAGACCGGAGCCCTTAGTACAAACCTCAGCTCAAACATGTCGACTAATAGAAGATATGAAAAAAAATTCCTTCGGCGACTTTCTCTCAGGAGATTTATAGCAAAAAAACTATGAAAGTATATAAAATTGTCATAAAAATCTATCGTTCAGAGTCGAGTTTAAACTATAGGTCCCGCCACTCATGGATGAAAAATGGGTAGTGTGAGAAGCTAGGTTGTAAACTTGACTAAAGAGTTATAATCTCTAAGATGTAAATATCGTGCATTTGTTTATCGCCCCAAATTAATCTTTTATTCCCTTTCTGTAAATTTTCTGTTCGTTTTTTAATTTTCTCAACCCAAACGTTTAATTAATCACACGCTACATGATACATAATTTTGCAAGTTTAACAACATGTTTCTAAGAATACTAGTGGTCTATGTACTGTATAAAATTTTTTGCACATCTTTTTGGTCACCCTTTTGTTAACCGAATTCCTTTAACATTAATAAGCATCCGCTTAAACTTTCATTTCCCTGAATCAATTTTAATCTGTATTTGTTTATTTATTTTGTTTTTAATTTTGTTTGACTTTATGAGAAATACTTAAGTCAGAACCACATGATTCACTTGATTTTTATGGCACCATGGTTTTTTTATTTTTAATTTTTGTTTAACAAAACCAGACTTAATAATCTGGTTTTTAAAATACAGCTGAAGGAGAAAAAAAGCTACGTTATATAGACCACAAGTTTTAAGTAACCTTTTTCAGTAATTAAGCCAGTGTTTTGTAAGTTAAAGAAAACAAGTTTACGAAGGGAACAGATTTTAATGGGTCAGACATGAAGACCTACATTTGGTTTGTCAAATTAATGTGTAAATATGACCCCAACAAAAAAATAATAATAATTAGAACTTGAGTGTTAATGAAAAGTGAAAATTAAGAAAGCAGCTTAAGAAGAGAACTACAAATTTAGTTTAATTTAGAAATCATTTAACACTATTTTAAATACAGTATGTATGTATGTATGTATCTTATGTACATACAGTAAAAGAGAAATTTAAATAAATATGATAAATCATTTCAATTGTTTGGGAGAAGCTACAAAGCTGCCAATTGATCTCTATCTTAAGTGGTCTCAGCTTAAGCGGATCAAATCCAGCTGTTTGGCATATCCATTAATGAATGCATTCCTATATTTTCCTTCAATTCTTGGTGGAAAGCAAGTTTAGTTTTTTTAATTTAATCACCTTTGCTGAATACAGTTTTGCTTTGCCATGATACTTCTGGTCTTATAATGGGTGATTTTTTAAGAGCTATAGGAAATTTTTTCAAAAAAAACATAAAATTCAGAAAAATGCATGAAATCTTTATTTGAATCGATAGTACGGTCCATATAATTTAATGTTTGAAGATTATTTCATGCAAATGTTGACCGCGACTCCGCCTCAAATGGTCCATCCGCTTAGTCCAATTTTGGCATACTCTTTCGCCGGTATCTCACGAATAAATGCTTCAATGTTGTCTTCCAATGCGTCAATTGAAGCGGGCTTGTCTGTATAGATAAGAGCTTTAACATAGCCCCACAAAAAATAGTCTAAAGGCGTTAAATCGCACGATCTAGGCGGCCAATTGACCGGTCCCGAACGTGAAATATTCACCGAACTCGCCTCTCAATAAGTCCATTGTTACGCGTGCTATGTGGCATGTGGCACCGTTTTGTTGAAACCACATGTCATGCAAGTCAAGCTCTTGCATTTTGGAAAAAAAAAATTTGATATCATCTCACGGTAGCGCTCACCATTCACAGTTACGTTACGATTCGCAGCATCTTTGAAGAAGTACGGTCCAATGATGCCACCAGCCCATAAACCGCACCAAACTGTGAATTTTTTTGGATGCATTGGTAGCTTTTGCAATGCTTATGGCTGATCTTCACTCCAAAATCGACAATTCTGCTTATTTACGTATCCATTGAGCCAAAAATGAGCTTCGTCGCTGAACACTATTTTTCGATAAAGAACATTCTTAACAGAGCACGCATTTTGATAATAAAATTCAATGATTTGCAAGCGTTGTTCGTTTGTAAGACGATTCATGGTTAAATTATAGACCAAACTGAAGATGTTTGACAGTGAAACAAAACACGAAACGTGCGTGAGCTGTTTAAACCAGTGTTGCCAAAAAGATAATAGCTAAAAAATCACCCGTTATATGCAGGAAACAATGTCCTTTACAGTGCCACCACTTGGTGTAATTATACTTCTAAAAAAGCAGAATAGACTCGTTTGACCCGGTGGTCAATTGCTGACGGTGGGGCCGTTCTCTGATATTTTGAAGTACTCAGTTTCCTTGACATTTATTTGTGGGCCGTGGCCTTTGGCAGTCCTTCTTAAGCAGTGTGGCTTCGTTTTCATTTATGAACTTCTTTTTGAGACAAATGTCACACTGACAATGGCATATAAGCAAAGCACTATGCTTTTGAAGTCTGAACACGTTTTTGTGTTTGTGAAAAAAAATTCATACAATTTAATAGCATGCAGACCCACTGTGCATGTAGTGTGAAGAGCATTTAACTGCCTATACATGACTTGTTCGTTGGTTAATCTATTATTTAAGCTGTGTGTGACTCAAACATTAACACCATATATAGTATATTCGTATACCTATACAGACGCATATATGTATGTATATAAAATATCTATACATACATGCATACAAAAATACTTCAATTTTTAACCAGAAAAAAAAAACTTTTTTAAAAAGTTATTTTGGTTTTTTAAAAAGTTGTTTTTTTTCATTATGTAATCCATCTGTTTCTAACATACACTCTCATACCTACAATGTATTGTAAAACATCACTTCATCTTTTTTTGTTTGTCTATTTTTTTTTGGTAACTTTACAATCATTATTTATTTTTTTGTTTTGTTTTATTTTGTTTGGTCTTTAAAGTATTTTTCCCATTCCTATTACTTTAAAGTGATTTTAAACATTTTATAGTTTTTGTATAAACGTCTAGCTGGCTACCTGAATTGTTTTTTTTTTTATCCAAAAACCACAAATAAATTGTCTTCAAATAAAGGGGAATTTTGTTTTTTTGTAACAGAAAGTATCATTAAAATAAAACCATTTATAAGATTTATTCGACAAGATTTATGGCCGAAATATAAATTAAATTTTAGAATTTTTTGTTTCGTATAACTTGGCTGTCATATAATTTATATAACGCAACTCATGTACAATCTTTTGCTAATAATTAACAAGTTTTATACTTCAAAATAAGAATAAAAAGGTTTTTTATTTTATAAAAAGTAAACAAAATAATTAATTTGTTTAATACTCGTGGCAATAAATTGTTAAAACAGTTTAAGTTTCAAATTAAAATTTATATACGCGCAGAATATTAATTACAATTCTCAAAAAATTTTATTTGGATACCAAAAAATAAGAAAATTTAAATGCAAATGATTTTAAATTAATTAAAGTCTAAACATGAATTAAATTTGATTAATTACCTCTCACTTTAAAGGGAAGAAAACTGTTGTAATGATATTTTTAATTTAAAACAAATAGTATTTACAAGGTAACCCCCACTTCTTTGCTTCAAATATTTGTATTCTCATATGCCTATAACAGTACTTAAAGTAAACTTTTATACGCAAAAATTTTGGTACTTTTTTTATTATATTACCTTTTATACAGGGGGACTAAATGGTTTAGAAATATATTTAAGTACTGTTTTAGTTATTGTGTACTTTCTAAACAAATAAATAAATGAACAGAACTTAAAGATTTTGACACGTATAAAAACATTTGGCACGTCTTAGGTACTTTTTTGATTTTTATTACTTTTAGAGGGTAAAAATTTCGTACTTTTTTTAATAAAAAGTTTCGTTTTAAAAAGCATAAAAATATAACTATTTAACAAACAACTTTGTTCAATTCAATTCTGTGCGAGGCAAAAGGAAAAAATTGAAAAAATTTAAATGGAAAATTTATTTCATTTCAAATTTTTTGAAACCTAATTGGAAGTCACCTTAGTCTAATAGGTATTGTGTTGACCCCAGGCCAGAAATCTCGAACAAAACGAAATATAAAATATTTTTCTTCGGTATCTGCCTCTCAACAGTTTTCTAGCAAAAACTCTGAGGGTAAAAATATTAAAAAAGTAACTGTTTAGTACTTTATATGCACAAAATTAAAATTTAGTACTTTTTGGAGTTAAATGGTACTTTAATTCCTCTAATTTAATTGTATTGTGATAAATAATATATGTATGTATTGTATACAAGATATACAGAAGTTTGCAAGTATGTATTTCTTTTTTTTATTGTTAGAAAAATTTAGAAAAATATGATTTAGTACTTTTTATTGCTACAGTTAGTACTTTTCGCATATTTCTTTATATAAATATTAAAGTAGAATTCATTATACAACGAAAATAATTTCGTAAGTATTTCAATATAATAAAAAAGTTTTTTTTACACTTAAAGTAGTTTCGTACACTTAAATGGGAAAAAAAAGTACCTTATGAAGGAATTTTTAAATCAATAATTTTTCTTTTTTTTGATTTGTGAGGGACGTTCTATAATAAATATTGGAATACTTAACAAATAAAAACTGACAAATAGAAGAGCGTTTTGAAAATTGAGAAGTAATAATTTGATAGATCTCTTTTAGTACTTCTTTAAAACAAAATTTATTAAAAAATTACTACACTTAAGGCCTGTCATGCAAATCATTTAACTTTTGTAGGTCCTATTAAATTGAAAATTTAAAATAACTAACTAATTTGAAGTATATTTTTCTAACAATTTTTTTTTTTTAAATTTTATTGAATACAAGTTCGAGTCTTGGAAGATGTCTTACTTTTCAATCTTTTACAACAACAGATTTTTACATTTTCTTATAAGAAGAACAAGCAACATTTATGTTCAACAAAAAAGTTCAATATTTAAACATCAGTCAAGATTTCTTTGAACTGCGTTTTAATTCGGGGCTTACATGCAATTGTATTTTGGTAATTAAAGAAGAAACCTTTTTTGTTAAAAACGTAATACTTAAGACAGAAACATGATTGATTTTGATTTTATTACGTACATTTTTTGTTGTTTATTTAACAACGCTAGCCTTATCATTAAAAGAAAAAAACTACCTTTTGAAACCTTTTTAAAAACGAAAGGCTTAAGACAGATACTTGATGGATTTTTCACAAAACATTTTATTGTTGTTGTTGGTGGTTTTTTAGTAACAAAATTTGTATTTTTCTGTAGTTTACTGTCTATCAAACTACTGTACTTTGTCTGCCATACAGGAGAAGAAAAAAAAATTTTTAAAACGAAAGACTTAGGAGAGAAACTTGATTGTTTTTAATAAGCGCGTGTTTTTTCTTATTTCCACATGTGGTGTGTATGAGAATTTAATGTTTAAATAAATGGTGATGGTATTTTTTTTTCATTATTTTTTTAAGTTTTTGCTTTTGTTAAACACCATCATGTAGTCATCATGTACTTCAACAAGCCAGTGAATAAAATAAACAACCATAATGAACAACAAATGGTGCCATGCACCAGTGTTCACCAAAAACAAGAAGAAATATTTTATTTTACATTTGTTTGTTTGTTGGATTGTAAAATTGTAAAGCAAAAGTAAAACAAAAATACATACTGCAATTTTTGTTGTTTTGTTGGTTTAGAAAATTGCCTGGCATACTGTAATGTGTGTGTAAGACAAAAATATTTAAACAACTCAGTGTTTATGGTGAGGAGATTGTTTGTTGGCTGTTTACAAAAAATATCCAAACTTTGGCATTTGCCAGAGATGCAGTTTTGTGTGATAGAGACGAGTCAAATCGAGTTGGGCTGAGTTGAGTCGTAGTACCAGTATATTTTTCTTATATTTTTTTAATGCACAACAATTTTATTTCCATTTCATTTTCTTCAGTTTTTTTTTTTTTGTTTGTTTTGCGTTCAATGCAAGTCTAAACAACAAATACTCACGCTGCTTTCACTTTATTTACTGTGTTGTTTATTATTGTTTTAAATGAGTGTATTTTTTATATTCAATTTACTTTTATTTGCTTTCAATTTACTTTGAAAAAAAAAATGAAAAAAATTATACAAAAAATTAATAAAAAAAAAATTTTTATTCAAATGTTTGTTTGCCATAATTTGCATAAAATATAGAGAGAGAAAGAAAAAAAAAAAACACTCGTACTGTATTATTATGGTTTTGCAATGCAATTTTTTTGCATTGCAATTTTTACTTCAATTTTTTTCGTTTTATTTCGTTTGTTAGTTGGTTTTTATGGCTTGAAATCTGTATCAATCTATTATTTTCATATTCACTTTTCTTTTACCCATAGTTTTTATTGTTATTGTTAATTCAAATGGAAATAATTTATGAAAATTTATTTCTCATTGATTTCATTGTTACGTTTTTCTTTGTTTTTCTATTTGCAACAAAAATTTTGTTTTGTTTTTTTGTAATGAAGGCTTCATAGCTTTTCAAATATTGGATCAATGGAAACAGTTGTTGAATAAAAGAAAAAATTATTGTATACGTGGGAGTTTTAAGAAATGTTGTATGTAAGCTGATGGCACTTTTACTTGGTTTCGAATTATATCATCTTCATTAAGGTATTCAAAGTAAAATTATAGGAGTACACAATTATTAAATTTTATATAATTTCTCTAGACACACACACAAAAAAAGCTGATGAGTTTCTGATTTGTGTAGGCTTATATTATATGGATTGCTTGTTTTCATCAAAAAATGCTTGCGGTAATCCTACACATTTTCTGGCCAACGGTAGTGTCAAACACTGAATTGAAATGAAATTAAAATAGAAATGTAAGTGAAATACGTGATTGACACACAAGAAGGACGACGACAGGAAATGATATTGCCTACAATCCTACACATTTTTTGGCCAACAGTAGTGACAAACACAGAACTGAGGTGAAATTGAAAAAGAAATGTAAGTGCAATACGTAATTGGACGTACAATAATAAGTGGAGTCTTCAGTGTAGCAGGCTATCATAGAAACCAGCACACACTTGAACGCCAAGTAGTGAAAAAGGGCGCTGAATTGCCCACTGGACTAGAACAAATTTGAATACCACATACATGTTGGCTTCCTTTTTAAAAATCTTTGTTATGGCCCTTTGCTTACCAGAGGATTACAAGCATTAAATTTGTATATCTTAGAGCGTTAATATATTTTTTAATCCAATCAGCAATTGGATAACATTTAATTAAATTTATGAAAATTTCACTATGGATGCAGGATGCAGGATATCATCTTCTCTATTTCAATTTTAAACTGTGGATGTAGTCTAGAACTACACTATATGTATACTAAACCGAATGAATTATTCTTATTATTCCTTCGTAAGCAGTGTTGGCTTAAAGTTAGATACAACATCCTTCAGCTCAACACCAAAGCCGAATAAGCCTTATGCATACGTTAACAAGGCTGTTCGCTAAATCATGCTGAATCTAGTCTTTAGCAGGGGAAAGTTTTGTTAAACAAAAAATTGTATGAGAGATGACAGAATCCAGAAGATTATAATGCAGTTTTTTCCATACATTCTTAGTCATAACGTTTTAGTCAGGTTTACAACCTAGCTTCTCACACCACCCACCTTGTGAGCGTTAATTTTATCTATGAGTTGCGAGAACCACAGTTTATTGACTACTTTAAAATTTGTTTTTCTCATAGTTTTTGTAAGAAAACTGCTGTGATGGGATCATCGAAAAGAATACTAAACTAATCTAATACGGGGTCAACTTTTTTAAGTGTAAAATAAATGCTTACATTTGGCTACTCCTCACTTGGTTCATTCGTGTGTGATAGTAAGAAACGAAATCTCCGTATTCAACATGGTTTTCCAAGAAACTATAAATCCCGATCAGCTTGTGTTTACTTACTTCAAACGGCTTTAAATGGAGAAATAAGGTAACTTTGCGAAAGACGAGTAGACGATAGAGGCTGATACTAAGGATAGATGAATGGTACATTAAATAACTTATATGCTGTCCGGGTATGGCTATTTACGGAAATATGGAAACATGAAATATTTATAGAGATGATGGGCAAATTGAACCTTCATTAGGAAATTGGTTCTGTAACAGTTGAAACTATAAGTGAACGTTAATTCTGTAAGGAAGATTGGGCAGAAGTAATGAAATTAGCAGAGTGTGTCCAAAAAATGTAAAAAGTTACCTAGAAAAGGAATCACGTGAATGTGAGCCGCTGACAATTGTGGGGTTCTATCTAAAGTAACGCTTACACGGTCCTGCGTCGAAAAATTCTTAAGACGTGGTATGCTTTTATTAGAATTACCATCTTTTGAATGCAATTATATTCGGTTATTTGAAGTGATTTTTTTTTTTCTTAAGCCAGTCCTAGCCTAAATTAATTTTACAGCTCGATCAACAAATTAGGTGCGACGAAATCTTATTTTTATTGCATACTTAAGGAATTCGGAGGATTTCTGTTTGTTTAAATTGCACTTTTAAGTTTGGCTATAATTTGATTACTAAGTGCAATAGGATTAGGAAACTCTTTGGTTCAATAGATTCAGATTCTATATCCCTAGGAAAAGCTAATCAGAGGTCAATAGGGTCTGCTATATTTTATCTGCTTAAAAAAGGGTAAATGAAAAGGATCATGAACATTTTCTTAAAAATTGGGAAAAGAAGGTACTTTGGGGTTATTGCCGGTTAGAGCTCATACGGACTGAAGACATTATAATATGAAATGCGATGTAAGCTTTTAGGTAAAGTGAGACTGTATTAGGTTTTAACTGTTTTAATTAATTTTTTTTCGAACCTTGCTTTGCTTGAGTGTCTAACTTTTTCGATTCTACACGCGTTTTGAACACAATATCAGATGAAACTAATAGCAAATATTAATCATGGCTTTATTTACTAAATATAATTAACGACAATATCGCTTTTAGTCATCCAAGTGTTACCGATTAAAATCGCCAGCCCTTTAAATCAAAAATAATTTAGTGGCCTTACAATTTTCTGGTCCATTGAATTGTATTAAAAAATTTTTATGTTTTAAATTATTTTCCAATTTCATGAATACCATCGCCATTACTGTCGCTGTAAATCGTTGCAAATGCTTTTGGAAAAACGTAAAATTAGATACAAAAAAAAAAAAAAAAAACCTAATAAAGCTTGAAATTAATTTCATGTCATTTGCTCAACAAAAACAAATACAATAGACCAATAATATCCGCTAATTATTATTGAGCCAGAGAGAAGAAACCTGTGCTAAGTTAATTTTCACAAAGTTGTATTTGTGCAAAAGATTTTTAATGGAAAAACAAAACTTTAATCGCGTGTGCAATGACCGCTGCCTGGTACTATCATGGAACCGAATACAATTAGAAAAACACAAAAAAAAAAAAAAATTGAAAATAATCACAAACAATATGGAAAAATTTTTTACAGATTTTGAGATATCGCCAGTCAGCCATTATTTAGCAATTTATGTGGAAGTACCTGTATGAGTACATCATTGTTTTCGTTTTTTATTGCATTTTATTCGTTTCATATGATGGGTATTATCATTTTTTGTTTTATTGTATGTCGTTGAAATCAGCCATCCATCCATCCATTCATCCATCTATCCATCCATGCATCAGGCCAGTTATTGAAGTGTGTGTAATTTTTATTGTTTTTCTGTTTTTTTTTTGCGAAAAATTTTGCATGTCTAAAACTATTGTTTTCTAAGCAGATAAATTAAATTGTTTTTTTTTTGTTTCTCGTATAAATTATTTGCAATAAAAAAATCAAGATGAACCTTGATGATTATAGGTTTTGTTTTTTTGTTTGCAGTTGTTTAGCAACAAGGTTCGTTTTTATTACACAAAAAAAAAAAAAAAAAAAGAACAAGTCAGTGATAGGTACTGCCTTACGCCCAGGTTCTAACCCCTGCTAATCATTAATTAACTATTAAAGTTGTTAAATGAAAAATTGAAATTTGAATAAATAAACTATTTTATAATACCTTAAAGACAACTTACAATTTGAAGAAAAATTACAATTTGAAGAAAAAGTACCTCGACTAGGGAAATATTGTTGAATACAATATTAAAAAAGTACCAAAGTACTTATATCTTAAGTATCTGCTTTCTAAGTTTGCTTCTTAAGTCGATTAATTAGGAATTTATACGGTGACAAACTAACCTAATCTTTTTTGTAATTCGTTCAAATCTAAATGTTTGTTAACTTCATTCATTTCTTTTCTTTTTTTTCTAAATTTCTTTCTTTTCCATATCGTAACTTACCTTATTGACTTGCTGCAATGTTTCGAGCATCAATTCTTTTTCCAAAACAGAATCAAGTGCCTGCACTTGATCGCATGAGGCCTTCGCTTGCAAATATGATGAGGCCAAAATGAAGGCACCCAATATAAAGGATGACACAATTATAGTGAATGCGGTGATTTTCGCAATTTTCACTGAATTGGATTGGCGTTTATAGGCCTGTAAGAAAATAAGAAAACAAATACCAAAAATTAATAAATAAAAATTGTTTAAACTTTTCCATTTAAGATATAAAATTGAGGTTAAAAATGTGATGAAATACTTAAGAATTTTACACCATTTCTATTTGCATAACTTAATTACCCATAAAGTGAATGAGGCTACTTTTTATTTATATTTATTTATTAACTTATTAATTACAATACGATCAGAAATTATATTTAATTAGTACGAGCTGTGTAACAGACCAAAGTCTCTGCTGGGAGTCGAACCTCCGACCCTCACGCTAATAGTTTTAAATTAAAAATTTGTTCAGTTTTTTAATTCAATTAAAGAAATTCTATATAATACTCGTATAGGAATTTCCGTAAAATAGCATTCTACATTCTATTGTCGTTAAACATAGCAAGATAGCCTGCTAGATTTTCTATAAAAGTGCAGTACAAAAAATGCCTTCCTTTTCCAATATATTACTATTATGACTTGTTATTATAGTGCAATATGCTTCCAAACTTTGTCTAATTCGCAAAGAATTTTAGTTTATAGTTCTCATTGATTCCTATTGCCAATGGCTGCTGCCCTTAGTTCGATGAATAATTTGAATGTTTGAATAGATCCGGACCAAGATTCTTTCAATTCAATTCTTAGTGTGTTGGCTGATTAGACTTGAATGGAATCGTTTTAAATATGCTACAAGAAGGACAGGACAAACTAGAATTTATAAAACTGCAATGTCTAGGATTGAGCCAATGAAATATTAGTAGAAAAGCAAATAAGTTTAATATGCGAATCCCAAAAGAGCTGACGCTTTTAGATTGAATTTTCATCTATGAACAACCGATGAATTGCAACAAAATCAACCCAATTCTTAAATGGGTGGGAATCAGTAATAAACCTGATCGTGCACGAACAGCAGTGAACTGTTAGGATGAACTGTTTAATTAAACATATCGTGTGTGAAGTTCCATCATTAGAAGTGATCGATCGCTTAAAAGCGTTCGGCTGTGGTTAATAGAAAGGGAATTGTATTGAACGGGCCAAACAAAACATCGCCTGTGGTTGATATAGAGACTCTTGCGCATTTTGAACAGAGAGAACATATTAGAATTATTTTTACTACACCTTATATTTCACAAGTTTTAGCATTTCTATTCTATCACGGATGCCTTGAACCACACGTTCTTAAATACTTGAGATCCTAATTTAAATCATGTATTAAAAATACCAGCCTGTACCTTGATATTAAGGTTTACCTGCTTAAATGAACTTTATAGCTATGCTTTGAGCAGCATAATTGATTAAAAAGTGTGTCTAGGATTATTTTCTTAAGATTAATAAAATATTTTCACAAATTCAGCATTTGTAAGCAAATTTATTTATTTTTCCTATTATCACATACAAATTTCAAAAGTCATACCATGAAAAACGCAAATAAATGTTTTTTTTTTAAGAAATAATATTTAAAATAAAACGAAAAAACAAAAATACACGTATAGTTATGAAACTTATTGAAAAACTAAAAAAGAATTATAGACATTTTATAATTTTGTATGTCATAATAATTTAAAGCTTAGCGAATTTTAAAAGCAATTTTTGATATTTTTTTCAATTCTTTTCTTAACTTCATTTTATCGACATTTAACTGCGCAATTTATCGGTTTTATTTCTTTGAACAACATCTACTGGTAAGACAAGCATGTGCAAATATGTATTAGTGAGTATACTAAATAAAAAAGAGAAATAAATAACACATACACATACGCTCACAAGATAATAATAATAAAAAAATAAATAAAATTCACAATAATTTTTATTAAATAAAAAAGCAAAATTGCTAAAGTGGCAATCGACTGTAACTTTATTTTCATTTTTTTTTTTTTTTAAAAGCCACACATTTTCAATATGTATTTGCAAATTCAATTAAGACTTAAGAAATATTTACGAACAATATAAAAGAAGAAGACAAACAAAATAATAAAAAGGAAAAAAAAAAACATTAGAAAAAATGGAAAAAAATAATGACAATAATTAATCAAGCAAACAGACGCCATTTGTATATAAAATTAAGAAAAAAAAATTTGTTTTCCAAATCTCAAATTACATTCTAGAGATCAATTTCATTTGCAGGTTTTAAATGAACTTGAGCCAAATTTTTGTTTAATTTCAATTTTCATTAATTTTTTCACTATTTTTGTTTTAATTTTTTAATTGTAATTTCATTTTTTTAATTTAATTTTTTCTAATTTAATTTTTTCTAATTTAATTTTTTTAATTAAAGAATTAAATTTAAAAAAATTTCTGTTTATAGGTTTATTTGCTTGAAATTTTTAGCAGCGAACTTTTCAGGATATCTTGTCGGTATGTTAACGAGACTCTACACTTTTTTAAATTTAAAATGACTGCCTTATACCTTCCAAACTATGTAAACTGTATTGTATAAATGCGAGTGCATCAGCATAAAAGTGAGTCGCCTTAAAAAAATATGTTTTTTTTTTTTTTTTTTGAGCTGAGCCAACACTAGACTACGGTGTCCGTAAAAAACCTATACGTAGTTCAATAATGGTGTTTTCTTTTCTACCAAAAAATGTGCAAAATGCAATTTTGCGTTTGTTTCTTAAAAATGTTTCGCCCTCTAAAAGGGTGCTATGTTTTATTCTAAATAATTCGCACTTGCCAATGGTGGAGGGCATTGCATTGCCCTGTATAAATCGAGAGTGCTGATAATGCCCTGTAAAGCAGATGACTTTTGTTTATTTATAGGGCTACCAGAAGAAATTTAAAAAAAGTCGCCTGGTATTGTTATCTAATTTGATGTTAACTTTTTCATTGTTTTGTGGAGTAATCTTAAGGAAATATTACATTATTAAAGCTACATGGTCAGCAATATAAAAAATTGCATTCAATGTTAGAATAGTGTTAAAATATTTTTTTTTGTTATAAAAAAAGCGTACAAAAAATGACATCGAAAAATTAGCGATATGGCAACACTTTTTAACAAATTGGCATTTCCTCATTCATTTTCTTAATAAGTGGTAAACACAGGGCATACCCTTTTTTAATATTTGTGTTATGTTCTTCTCAAATAAAAAATGCCATTACAACAGGGTTGGTCAAAAATTGTTTTAATGCATCTTGTAAGAGGGTGATATCGTTAGTCTCATTCGCAAAGGTGTTAAGTCCCTTTATTAAAATTTTACAGGAGACACAAAAACATTGTAGTTTTTACAGTTTTTGAAATTTGTAAACTTGTTAAACGCAATTATTTTTACAAAATAATAATAATATTAATATTAATAACTAATAATGTTAATTATTATTACTATTAATTAATTAATAATATTAATATTAATATTTTTCGTAGTTTTGTGGACTTAGCACTTTTGCAAACCACAAAATTACAACAACTTTGAACTATATAATGACATGTTTTTTTGTTGTAAAATATGTATAATGTGCCTATAATGTTACCGTTTTGCATTAAAATCTCAATTTTGGAAAAAAGTGGACTTAACACCTTTGCGAATGAGACTAACGATATTTTCTTTGTAGAAAAGAAAACACCATAAGACACAAATAGGAAATCATCTACATGAGTTAACTAAAAAAGTCTCATGGAATAAATTTCTATTTTTGTAAATCAGTTCCGAATCAATTTCTAAAGTGGAAACCAATGCAGGATTAAGGTCGTACAAGACTTTGAAATGCTGTTAGTAAGTAATATTGATAAAGATTCGAACTCTTAAGTTGAAGAATGAAGCAATAGCCCACTTTTAAATAGTATTGTAGAGTTATCCTGTTGTAACAGGATAATACCAGATAATAAACTCTGATAGTAACTCGCCTAATGCTTCAGTATTTACTAGTTCCATTACAAACTATTCAAGAGTGGGCGTCAACACCTAGGTTTTTTAACGATTGACGGTGCTGTTGCTGTGTTAAATAACGTAATCAAAATATTTTATTTAATTATGTAATGAAAGAATGCTGATAATATAGCGTGTAGAATAGCTACTTTTATTGCCTACTAAAAACGCAGATGGGCTACTATAAATATTAAGAAGCTTGTGTCCCTAACACTTTAAATATTTGCTTTACACTTGCTCTGCATACTTTGTTTCACAAACTTAACGAAAAATATTATTTCTTATCAACACAAATAAGGCAGAATTTATAGAAAAAGATTAGAATGCAATGCATGATACTCATGAATTTATGAATCACTACCATAAAGTTACTTGATTCGTTAATTTATGATTTGTTAGCTACAAGTAAAAGTACGTTATTTCAGATTAAGTATTTCAAAACATTAACTTGAACTTTGTGTAACCGATTGTTTGTGATTGGGGTTTACAATATTTTTGATTTGGGGCATTTACTTCAAAGCAAAAAACAAAAAAAAAAACAAAAGGGTTTAAAATCGTGCAATTCAAGCAGTACTTTTGAAACTTTCTTTCGTTAGTCATTTATTTATGGGTGAAAGTAACAAAGATTTATTGCCATCTGTTGACACCTTTTTTTTGTTTTTGTTTTATTTCAACCAAATAATACACTTTAAATTTATTAAATTGGTTTAAAGTTTAAATGTTGATTCAAGTCAAACAAAAGCCAGATGCAAGATTAGATAGTTTTAAAGAGAATAATAAAATTTAAGAAATAATAATACTTTTGGCACTTTTTGTGAGCCGCCGAAGATATATCTTTTCATATTTCGTGAAGTACCAACAAGACCTTTATAAATTAAAAAGGAAAAATATTTCTTCGACGATATTTGCAGATTTCTGGCAAAAACTCTGAGACTAAATAAAATTGCCATGAAAAGTTTCTCAAAATCTGTCGTTCGGAGTCGACTTTAAACCGTAGAAGTCTGCCACTCATATTTAAAATTAACACACAACATAAATAGTGTGAGAAGCTAGGTAGTAATCCTGACAGAGAAGTTGTAATGACCAATTATGTACGTATGTATGTAAGTATAGATTGGCTCAACGCCTTTTGAGTTGAGCAAAGTTTACACCTCCCTCTATCTTCCACTTATCCTAGTACGCACTTCCGAATTACTTTTCCCATTCTACAAAAAGATCTGTTCTCATCAGTCTTGTGGAAACTCCACTCCTTAGAAGCATATTTGTCTGCTAATTGTCCTAAATATCCAATTGATCAATCAGCCTAAAATGATTTCTAAAAGATCGATTTCTATAAGACAGTCGACAACTAAAATTATACTCGCACTATTGGAGGAAATTACAAATGGGGGTAATCAAGCCACCATCGCTAAAGCATCCCTATAGTAGGCATGCTATTCTCTAATAGAAGAACGAATAGCATAAAATAATGCTTCAAAATCTAGGACTGAAATATGAAAACGAACGTAAATATGTATTTGGTTGCACCGCACATAACTTTTCACATAAAAAATTAATTTTTATTTTAAAGACGTTTATGTTTTAAATTTATTGATCAACCATTTTTCAAAATAGGCCATTTATTAATAGTTTATCTTGTAAATATTTTACGAAATCAATAACAAAAATTTATTTCGAAATATAAAAATGTGTTGGACTAACTATTTAACATACATGTTCATATTAATATTGCAGAGTAAAACTATAAAAATGTTTGTTAAGGCAATCGTTTGAAAATAAAAAAAAAAAATATTTACAAATAATATGTGGGTTTAGGTTTAAACTTTCTGTTTAAGCCGCTAATACAAAGGCGCTCCTCCTATTGGAGGCTTCAAAGCAGACAATAAAATTAAATATGTATACAAAAGTTATTCAAAACAGTATAATGCATGTCTATTTTGTATGCATTAATTTGATTGCAAAAGTTGAGATGTTGTTTATATTTGTTATACTCTTTCATAAAATAAAAATAAAAAAATGTTTACTTTGTAATAAAGCTGCTTCAATATTTAATGGTAATGAAGATGTTAATTACAACGATGATGATTATCAACGTAAGAGCAAAATGTTAAGGTGAGGTAAAAAAGGTGTGAGGTGTTATATGAATTCATTAACTTAACTACATACACTACAAAATCCGCTTGTATATATGTAGGTATGTACGAGGGCTATACTGACATTTTCTTTTATTAACATACAGCTACAAATCGTGATATCTTTTTATATCAAAAAAAAAATAAAAAGAAAAAGAGATTGTCTGTGTAATCATTTTTATTGCCTTTCTCATCATTAAAAGCCATGGTTTTTTAATATTTTTTATTGCTATAATTTTTTCATCATCTGTTTTTTTTTTCTTTTCGTTTCTATGCAATAACGAACGAAATCATATGAATTATTAAAGAGAGGTTAAAAAAATTTTTTTTTAATCAAATAATGAGTTACGAACACTGTGTTAAATTTCTTTAAAATCTAAGCTGTTTTGGCATTAAAGCCTTTGTCTGAAGAAGATAATATTACACATTAATAAATGCAAAACAAAAAAACAAAAAAAAAACCATAAAACAATGACATTTTAATTACGTTTTATAACAAAATTACAACAAATACTTCAAAATGATATGTAAGTTTATGAAAAAGAGGTGCAATTGCGAAAGTGACTTGATTTTTGTGCAAAACTAATGAGTGCTCTGAATTATAAGAAGAAGAAGGAAAAAAAAAACAAATTAAATCACACTAAATAACAGTAAATAAAATATTTGTGATAGTAGTGGTGTTAATACACAAAAACAAAAAAGCAAAACTTTTTAAGACAGTGGAGTGTAGTAGTAGTAGAAGAGGAAAAAAACAAAACAAAAGACTTAAGCAACAAACCTGTTGTGGATTATAGTTAAAAAATCCCAGCTGCAGTTTTTATTTCATTTATTTTTTGTTGAGGTAGTTTATGTTGTTGTTCGTACATACATACATTCAAACATTTGTCATGTGAGTGAAGGGGATTTAAACAGTTTTTTTTACAATTGTTTCATGATTATATTTTTTATTTTTTTTGCATCCATACAAAAACCCATCAAAATTCGTTGGTTATGGTTGGTGTTGGTAGAGGGGTTGATTGCAGTTTAAATTTTTTTTTTTAATTTGCAGGAGTATTAAGGAGATTTTGGTGGAAATGTAGTATATATTGTATATAAGGTGGTGGTGGAGAACAAATTATGCATATGAAATCCCAAAAAAATAAAAAAAAATTAATTGGAGAAAAAAAAAGAGAAGAATAAAAATATGTATAAGAAAACAACAAACAAATGAATATGATACAAAAAATAAATAAATTTAAAATAATACATATTTCATTGTTATTATAATTATAAAATAAGAAGAGTTTTTATTACAACTCTATATGTTACCTTCTTTCTTTTTTTTAGTTATTCGTTCGAATGACATCATTATTACACTTAAAGAAATTGCATTGTAATGCTCTACAAACTATTTAAGTATTTTATAAGCTTAAAGACATATAGAAAGCTTACAAAAACTCTGAGAATAAATAAATAAAATTGCCATGAAAAATGCCTCAAAAATTTGTCGTTCGGAATCGACTTTAAACTGTAGGTCCCGCCACTGAATAATAAATAAAATTAACACACACAACATACATAAGTGGTGTGAGAAGCTAGGTCGTAATCCTGACTGAAGGGTTGTAATGGCCAATTATATATGCATGTATGTATGTAAAACCAAAATTGCGGTACCCAAACTATCAGCTCAGTGACGGACAACACGGTTTCGTAAGGATTTCTTTTCTAATCAGTATTACTGTGTTTAAAATGGACTTAGACCACCCAGTGATTGTTAACTAATATAACTGCTTGCTTGCGTTATATTGAAATATTAAATTTTAATACATATTTTAAAACGAAAAGTGAATTTTAAAATGTGAACAGTAGAATAGTAGTAGACAGGCATTGGTTTTTTTTTAATTTTTGCTAAAGAAATCTGTTTTAAACAAAACTGTGGTATAAAATTACTTGATTGTATTGTTGGGTTTAGAGAATTGAAACCAGAACAGAAATTCATTTTAAAACCTTTTTGTTATGAAAATAAAATGAAAAATATCGTTTAAAAATTTTTTTTCATTCCTTCGTATTTTATTAATGTTAAGAGTTATTCATAGTTTTTTTTAAAAAATATTTATAAAAAAAGTTCTAGACTTTGCCATGTTAAAATGCCAAGCACATCTTTATATTCTTTTTTATAATAAAAGCTTCTGTCTTGCATATGTTTTATATATTTTGTTTTTTCTTTTTAAATTGTTTGCCTTTCATAGCAAATGACAGCATTTCATAGCATAAAGAAGCCGGCGTGAATAAATAAATTATAAATGGCTATCAAAGTTTTGATTTTTAAAAATGGAGAAAGACAAAAATAAATAAAAAATAGTAAAAAAAAAAAGAAAGAAAAAATAAGTTTTTTGTTATTAAAAGCGTGGCTAAAATTTCCATTATCGATTTGAAACCTTTTTGTGTTTTGTTTAATTTTAAATAGATTTTAAAACCATTAGTTCCGGTATTTCTATTGAAGTAAATTTATTATTTAATGCGCCATTAAAATAACATTTAGATTTTTAATTATTAGTTCTAAGATAATTAAACATGATGTACAATATTTTTTTTTGGACCAAAAAAAAAAAAAAACAAGAAATCATGATCATGATTTGTTTTCAATTATTTAAATACATTAACACAATATTAATAATTATTGTTAATTTTTATCATTTTTTTTTATTAAAGATAAGAATATTTTTAAGTTTTTTTTTTTTTTAATTTTAAGTTACGAAAACACGTTTCATTATAATTTATTTTTTATATGATATTGTTTTTCTAATTATACGTTATTAAAATCAAATTTACATGACAGTGGAAGTTTTCTTTAAAGCCTAATTAATGAATCTATAGGTATAGACGCCGGAGTGTCTAATTAAATTAAATTTATTCAAAACAATTAAATCTAAAAATAAATCATAATAAATTATTTTGTTTTCAAAATATTTATTAAATACTATATTCTAATATACAGTATTTTAACGAAAATTTCTAATTTTTTCACTATTCGAACACGTAAGTACCTAACTTGTTGGCAAACACTTGAAATTATCAAAAAGATTTAAAGCCTTCCCATAAAGCTATTTTTTTTATATAAAACACACGTTTTCACTGAAATAAAAATTCATTTGTCTTCTATGAAGACCAAGCCGTGAACTAAACGTAAACAAATTTTCTCGTAAAAATGAGGCATAATTCTGTAGTTGAAGATTGCTCTATTGAACAGTAACAAATTTATCTCCAAATTTGAATACGTATGTCTTGCTGAAAAATATATGAGAGTTTTAGTGCTTCATTGAAGTTGCCATAGTCTAGTAGTAAGCGTGTTGTATTATTAGACGCGAGCATCTCGAACAAAACAAAAAATCTTCCTCTTAGAAGATTCCTGGCAAAAACACTGAGAGAGTAGTTAAAATTGCCATGAAAAGTTTGTCAAAATTTTGTTGTTCGGATTTGACTTTACACTGTAGGTCTCATGGGCAGTGTGAGAGGAGGTTGGAGTTGTAGCTTTGATACTAAAACTCACTTGAGCACGCATAGCAGGCCATAGTGCCGGCTCGGGTAAGAGTAGTCCCCGTGCTGATCTAATTCCACCGAACCCATATAAGAAATTGGTCAGGGCAGGGGCTGCATACTAAAAGTTCGACTTCCCTAAGCTGCAAACCAGTCTGAAAGTTTTAAGAACGAAGCTATATCCTTGATATCAATGGATGAAGCTGAAAAGGAATGGAGAGCCAAATAATCTAAATCTGTGACTCGCGAGATATGGGCATTGGCAAAGAAAGTACATAACAGTTTACTCTTCTTCAGCAGACCCACGACCGCGGAAGTAGTCGTTCGATGGGAGCTGCAGCCTTTCCGCGTGTTTTCCTATTACGCAAAGACCTGTATGCATGGCCACTGTGATCGAGATTGAGTAGTTAGTTGGTACGTCTCCTATCCATTATGGGCCAAGTGAGTCTGGCAATGGAGCAAGATTCCTCATTAGCCCAGGATAGGTTGATGTCTCGAAAGAATTGTTGTCTAATGGCCAATTTAACAGAGGTGAGTGGCATGTCCAATTCGATTGTAGAGGGTTCCGGAAGGAGTTTATCCGCTCTGGCAATTCAGAAGCTAAGTCTGAATGTATGTAATGATCAATTATGTATATGTAAGTATGTAAAGGATTTGCAATTCGATAAGTTTATGTCTTTTTAAAGAAACGTAATAAAGGTTCGTTAGTGCAGTATGAAGCATGTCTATTTGATAATTTTTATGTTAATATTAATTTTTCTTATTTTTTCTTTTTACAGCTACAGACCCTGTTTTTATTTCCATTTTTTTTTTACTTTTTTAATAACAATAAAGGCCAGAGTAACTAATTGTATTTTTTTATGAATTTTACTTCGTTTATAATTTATTTATATAAACAGGTTTGTTTTTAAAATATTCAATTTATTGTATAATTTTGTTTTTATTTTATTTAATTTTAAAAAAATTACCATTTAGTGTTGGTTGTCTGATACGATAAAGAAAAAATCGTGAGTTCACTTTGCATTTTCTATTTTTTTCTTTGTAGCGTTGTTTTTGTAAGGAAATCAATAAGTTTAGATATATGGATTCATGTAAAATAACTCTGTTGCTTTGCTCTGCTACACTGTCTATGTAATAAGTTTGTTTTTTTTTTCTTCTGATTTAAAAACTTGTTTCGTTTTAGTTTCTATTTAATATTAATTAATTAAGATTTTTTCTAATATTTTATGTTGGTTTTAACATTTAGGGTTTTTTTCCATAGAGTTACTACACAATAACAGATGAACATTAATAAGGAAATCATTCAATTGATTTGTTTTTTGTTTCTTTTGAGAGTTTTTGTCATGATTTCTTTGTAACAAATTGTTATTAACTTGGTATTAATCTGCTGAAGGTTTGTTTTTTTTATAAGGAAAACGAACAAGATTAAGATCTATTGAATATTGCGTCACCATTGTATGACGATTTTATTTACTTACATAGATAATTGGTCACTACGACCTAGCTTCTCACACCACTTATGCTGTATGTGTTACACGTAACACAAGTCCATCCAGAGACCAGATGAGATCTCCTTGAATAGGATGAATGACGTAATTTTTTCTCTTTTTTCCAAATACCTTGGCTAACTGTAACAATTCGAATGACTATAATGAAACATCAAATGTATGTGGAACTCTATGAAGAAGTGGGTGTTTTCCAGATATAGTGAAGGACCATAAGTATCTATCAATAACAGATACTTCTACTTGTAGGACAATATAACTATTAGACAGTCTAAGCATATTCTCTTTCCCAATTATAACGTCTGATTTATAATCAGGCCACATTGCTTAAGTTCCGCTTTATTGAAATGGTAAAATAAATCGCTCAGAACATTTTTCTTTTAGCGTGTTGAAAAAAATTTCAAATAATCATGCAAAAATTATATAAAAAAAACCAAAAACGAAATAAAACAATTATAAACGTGACATTTTTTCTTTAATTGAATAACAACAACATAAATAAAAAAATGTGAAAAACAAATTAAATTAAAAATACTTTTAAAAAGCCATGGAAACAAATTTGCAGAACCTTTAAAATATTACTCAGCCAGTCAACTGAAAACAAAAACCTGATGCGCATATTCAATACAGCTTAATGACAGTTTAACATACAAATATGTAAAACATATACATATGTATGTAAATGTATGTATTGTAATGTAAGAAAAATGAATGTACATCAAGCACTGCATTATCATCTTTCTAATGATCAGTTGCGTTTTTCTAAAATGTTTTTCCCCAGGCCATAAATAAAATTTATAGAAGGGGACGTCGTATATTTTGTATTTCTTTAAGTGGCGATAATGATCACCTGTTTTGCAAACATTTGGTTTTAAGATTGTCTTTTTTTCTGTTGTTGCATTTTGTTTTTTTTTTTTTTGTTTAAATTATAAAATTGCATACTTAAAATTTACATACACTGACATTATTTACTTAAAAAAAACTTAAATATTTATATAAGCTTTAACGAAAAAAGAAGAAATCAAAAAAAAAAAACATTGCCAGTAATTTATATGCATTTCTGTATGCACATTGTGTGTGTCGATATGTGGTACTTGCATGTGAAAAAAATGAAGTCTAAAGAAGAATTACATACAAATTAAAGATTTTATGATCGTCATTTATCAAAAGTAATGGTGTTGCATTTTAATAAAAAAAAAATACAAAATTTACATGGTACTCGTACGTAATGCAGGCATTTATGCCCGGATAATTTCAGTAAATAGTGACGCATTTTGACTTGAACATTAAGCAACAAAACCCAAAACTCAGTTAAGAAAAAAGAAATAAAAAAAATTAAAATACAAACGATTGCGAAACGGAAATTATGGTACGCTTTTGAAATATTAAAATATTCGTTAAAAATAATATGAAAAAAAAACAGATTCTTTGAAGACTTCAAAACTTATCATTCAAAGTCAATCTTCTATGAACGTAAGGACAGAATATGTACTGCCGACAAAGTTATATGAACAACGGACTCAACAAGATGAGGAGACACATTCGCATTGGCAGCACTGATCGTTGTAATACTGTCCATGTAGAGGTATATAGCGATAGCCAAAGTTTTGAGATTTAATTCCAGAATAAACTGTCAGATACGTATGTATATCTCAGGAGTGGAGCCACTGGACAATCTGAGAGAGACCGAAAGATTAAATTCATCAAAATATGTACGAGATCCTTTATCACTTTCTCTTTTCAAGTCAACAGTAAAGATTTCTCTGGTCAATCTCATCTAGAAGATTTCATCTTTATTGTCTTTTTAAACCAACAGCAAAAATTAATATCTCATTGCCCTGAAGGGAATGTTTCGCTGCCCAATCTCATTTGGAAGATATTCTAATCCTTCTTAGGCGACATCCTATCGAAAGAATATGGGTGTGTATCCATTCGGGTATCCATGGTATCAACAATACTGTTAATATGCAAGATTGACAATATATTGTGGGATGAAGAAAGGGAGCGAACTCAAATTTTCCAACAGTAAAAATTGAGATCTTATTGCGATGAAGGGAGCGAACTCAAATTTTCCAACAGTAAAAATTGAGATCTTATTGCCATGAAGGGAATGTTTCGCTGGCCAATCTCATCCTCCCGATATGATATGGGTGTCTAGCAATACTGCTGAAATGCAAGATTGACAATATATTGTGGGATGAAGAAGGGGAGGGAGCTCAAATCTGTACTGTCTCAAGGATACGTTGTTGACAAACTTGAAAATTTTCGGCAGAGTTATTGATTGGTTTGCTCTCTTTGTTTTTTCTTTTGTTTTTTTTTTTGGAAAGAGAATACGGAATTCAGGTAGTCAGATGTCATTGCTTGCAGAATACCCATTACCCTTTGACCAACTCTGACAAAGAAAGAACCCTGGCTCTTTTGGCTTTTGATTGAATTTCAATCAAGCTTCTTAGGGTTTTTATAACTGCTTGATATGTCTGAGAGTATGGACTCTTCACATTGCAATTATTACTGGAACTATTTTATGAAGAAGAAACAGAAACTAGGCTTAGGTACCTCAAAGCGGATTGTTGGCTCGGAAAAGTGTGATCATCACCAAGAATAGTTTAAGAAAGTTAATTGGAAATAGGTTAAGAAGATGGACATAGGGAGGCCACAAAGCCTCCATATCAGCAATCCTAATGTGGCATTAGAAAATTTGTTGATTTTTCTTGGTCTATAAACTCCAGCCTAGTCGATTTGCTGTATTTGAATCCTGTACCGAAGTGTATCAAATATTTCTTGTTTTCTTTCTTGCAAAACCTATTTTCCTCGGTTCAGTACAATGCACTGAAAGTTTTTCGTATAAATTTTACAAAAAATTCGGAAATTTTTTTCCTTTATTTCTTTCCATTCCTTTAAGGACTATAGAACTGTGACACAGTATCTTTTTTCTAGCAGTATCTCATCTAGTTTTTTCAGCTGATGGGTGTGCTTAAAAATAATGGCTTGTGTGCAAAATTGTTGACTTTATTTGTTGTTGTTGTTGAGGTGGGGGTTAGAAATAGCTTAAGAATGAATAAATATTTAAATACTTATTTTAAAACTGTTTACAAGCGTTTAAAAGTGCTTTTTTTAAAAAACAGCTGCACAATTATTGTGTGAAATGTTTTCGTAGAATTAAGTTAAAACACATTTCAATTAAAAAAAAAAAAAACATAAAATAAACAAATGCATTTAAAATGCAATTAAAGTGAATCACTACGATCGCATGTGGCCTGAAATGTTCAGTTTGCACAAAACGTTTATGGTGCTACATTAAATAGAACAAAAACATACAAATTCATGGACTATATTTTTAAGTTTGCATTTAAGATCAAAACCTTAAATGCCATGCTATGGTTCTAAACTGAACTAGCTTTGTATTGAAGGTTTTTCAAAAGGTCATTGAAGCAACTGGAAAAAGTTGAGACTTCTCAATTCAAATAATTGTACGATTGTTTAGTTGAATGGTTTCTAAAATTTTAAACTTTTGAACATTTAAATAAAATTTGTTACAATTTGAAGTGCGTACAGTCTCAAGTGCAATGCAAAATTTATTTTTTTATTCTATATTTTTGGTTAACTTGCATGACGTTTAAGGGCCACTTACTTGTCGCAGTACCCTCGCTATTTCTTATTATTATAATTTAATAAGGCGTTCATAATGACCGTGTAGTATGTCATGGTTTGATTTTTTTCACATTTGCTTTTAATAATTAATGGTCGAGAAACGTCTAAAGTTTCTTTATTTATTTTTTTTAATGGAATTACGCTGATATTGAAGAAAATTTAATTGGTCATGCTGTTCGTTTTTTTTTTTAAAGAATAATATAGAAACGTTTAAAAAAAGTTTTTTTAAATTAAAATTTTTTGCATTTGTAAATGACCCATATGAATGCAGGGAAGGGTTAAGAAAATTGTGAAGTTGCAATGTGTTTTTGAATTGAATACAGTCGAATAATTGACTTCGTTTACAAACTTAATTGGTCATTGAAACCCTTTAGGCACAATTATCCATTAACGGTGGGATCTATAGTTTAAAGCCCACTCCGAACGACAGATTTTTGAGAAACTTTTCATGGCAATTTTATTTACTCTCAGAGTTTTTGCCAGAAGGCTGCTGAGAGGAAATTGCCGAAGTAATAATTTTTTATACATAACATAATACATAATTGGTCATTACAAGCCTTCAGTTAGGATTACGACCTAGCTTCTCACACCACTTATGTTGTGTGTGTTAATTTTATAAATGAGTAGCGGGACCTACAATTTAAAGTCGACTTCGAACGACAGATTTTTGAGAATCTTTTCCTGGCAATTTTATTTACTCTCAGAGTTTTCGCCAGAAATCTGCTGAGGGTTGTCGCCGAAGAAATATTATTTCAGACTTCGTTTTGATGTCTGATCTGGTGTTTGTACCGTGGCCTTACGTCTAATAACCCAACACACTACCCTACTAGACTACGGCGACTACAGAACTTTGAAAACTTTAAAGAAACTGAAACTAAACAAAGAAAAGAATATGGAAACCGAATAAGTAAATGGGAATGCTTAGTGACGTGGCCTATGCTTCTTAAAGAAACTAAAGTAATTATAAACAAATTAAATACATTGCCCTGAATTACTTTGCATTGATTTTGTTCAAAAATGTTTGTGTATTATTGAATAATCTGGCCTTTTTGATATCGCATAACAAACGAATCTTGCTTAAGCTTTTGTTGATGCCTGCAATCTTAAAGCATTTTTTTCCACGAACGTGACTGGTTTTAATTTAAACTTTGTTCTTAAGCTGTTGAGAAAATACAGAAAAAGAATGAATTAAAATGAATCTTAATTTCCTACCATAACATGGCCATGGAATTTTTTTTCATCATCATACGACTATTTCTGTAACGCCGCTGTTGTTCTTTTAAGTTTTCGAAATCGAAACTAGCACGCAGCTTTAGAAGAAAAAAAAACAAATTCTCTAGAGGCAAAGCCACATTAAAGACTTGAGAAAATTATTAAAAAAGAATAGAAAAAATAAAAAAACGAAAAAAAAGAATGAAAAAAGACATCAATTTAATACAATGCAATACAATGTTAAAATCGTTAAGATTTTTTTTTATAAAATCAAGATGTTGAACAAAAACCCAAAGTAAAATACAAAGTCGTTGTTTAATGTTTAGTTTTTCAACAAACCGTAAACATCTAGCCGCAGTAGCAGTAATCATTACGACTATATTTATTCATAGTATAACTACTTCGGCTTACACATCACTAACCCAGTTTCAAGGTTTTCAAGTAGAGATTTTTTTGTTTGTTTTAGTTTTTTGGGGTAATTAGTAGAGATTTAAACATTTTGAGGACATACACTCGTAACAAATTTCGTAAATGTTTTATTTAATTGAACAGAATGTTTTGTTTTAATTGCATTTAAGGCAAGTACAAGGTAAGAATCTTTTTATTTTTTTTTTTGTGAAAATAAAACATTTGGAATAAATTAAAATATTTTAAAGTTTAATTGGATTCAAACCACAGACTGTGTATATTATAAATTTTATTTTAAATATACAATCAGAATTTGTGTAATTTTTTTTTTTTAATTTAATTTAAAAATTTTATGAAAACATTCAAAAGGTTAATAGCATTTAAATTAATAACATGCTCCTCTTATAAATAATTGGCTTGTTACTGATATTTCGAAAGCCAAAAAACATTTTTCAACAATTTTACATCAAAAATTCCTCATTTTATTTATTAACAACTCCATTAGCATTCAGCAGTTTTGTGGTCTACAACTAATATTACTGTATTCCTTAACTAAAATAAACGATTTCCTTAAAATTTTAGAATCGATGCTCAAGACTTATTACGAGGCATAAAATATTATTTCCTTCGGATTGCGAGTGGCGCAATAAGTAAACTTCTAGATACGGGAACATTATTTTACCATTGGATCAATTACAATTTGAATATTGGGTGCCCCGGGTAGTCTGATGGGTAGCATGCTAGACTATTAGCGTGAGGGTCGTGGTTTCAATTCTTACCAGAGACTCTGTTCTGTGACGCTACACTGAGCAATTGGTCAAAGTTACTCAGCTCGTATATCAAAAAATATAATTTGTAATTGTATTGTAAATAAATAAAAATAAATACAAATTTGAATTTTTTCTTAATAGAAAAGAAAAATTAATAATTTTATAATGAATACAACTTTAGTATTAGTTTCAGTATCAAATTGGTCTCGTTCATAACAGCTGCTTGATAATCCCACCTTGTGATGGAGTGTCTGACAATATTTTCCTTAAAAAAACAAACTAATGAACACTTCTTCAAGATATTTAAAAGAAAGTCTAAAAGCAATTCCACTGCCTAATGGAAATACTCTTTTTCTAGAGCTCTGGTATGTTTTATCTCTGATACTACATAAAAATGAAACCAGCTGCCTGATTTTGATCCTTTCAGTTTTACTGCATCATAGAAATACTTTTCTTTTAGACCGGCCTCTAATCCTCACTTTAAATATGACGGAAACTTATATATACTAAACTTGACCATTGGAATTATGTCCTTTCGTAGCCTGTACTAAACTAAAAAGTGTAACCGTGTTAAACGCACTTCAGTGGACATTTATTTGAATTGCACAAACGAGATAAAACGAAATACTATCGATTTTTGGAAAAACTTATGCTATAAAGTTCCGGTACATGTCTCTAAAATTGAATATCTCTAGTAAGATTGATTCCATCCTGCTGTACTATTAGGTATACACCATATATTCCGTATCTTGTGCCTTCAGATTATCATTTGTTTCGATATCTGCAGACATATCCTAATGATGGAAATTTAAATTCCGAAGAGGCCTGCAGAACACAAATGGACCAATGCTATGCTCAGCAAACTCAAAAAGTCTACAGTGGTAGAAAAAACTTTTTATTCCAAAAATGGTGAAATCTTATCGTCCAAAATAACACGTATTTGGTCTCATAAAGCGAGTTTCTAATATAAGAAAACTATATGTTTAGCAAATGTAAAATTTATTATAAATTGTCTAGAATGATGATAATTCAAACACAGATTTACAAAAGAAATCATATATTAGGATACAAATTAGCCTAAAAAATTTGCTTAAATATTTAAACAGATTAAAGAAAATATTAGTAATAAAAAATAAGAAAATATCTTTATACACACAGCGTCAAAAGTAAGTCAACAATGACTATAATTAGTTTACCTTTGTAAATGGTTTTGCCGCTAGTGCCACAAAGATAAATATTTCCGAATTATTGTTCGATTTAAGTCCTTCAAAAATAAACCAAGAATTTAAGATTTGTTTTTGTGGTACTAACGGTTTTATGGGAATATAAATTTGTATGAAAAACATAAGATTTTTGAAATACATACTTTCAATTGTACGAACAAATTTATGATCGACTAAAAGAGTTCCTTAAAAAATTAAGGAAGTTTATTTTATTTAATGATTTCATTTAATTTTATTTCTTTTTTTATTATGATTTTTGAAAATGTATTCAGACTTTTGATGCTGCGTGTATGTATGCATATGCTGTTAAAATATTTGTGTTAATATTGTAAATTAAATTAAAACGTAGTGTTTTGAAATTTTTTATTAAAAAAATTTTAAAGAGACTAAAATGACTCCTAAAAATTTTACTCCTGACTGATATTTCTCAAATAATATGAATTTAGTTGTTTCTTTAATTAAACAAAAAATATTATCCTTACCGGTGGTGGCTCACTAGCGGTGCTATACACCTCACTAGCGGCATAATCGGCCTTCATTTGAACGGTCGTCATTGATGCAGTATCCTTTTCGGTCATGTATGTATGCAAAAACACTAACTCTCACTTAATGTTGTATGGATGTTACGTAAAAAAACCCGAAAAACACTTGATCACTTGATTTTCACAAAAATAAAATCAAATTATTGTTTAGAAAAGATTTCTTGTAAATTATCACAGTTTTTTTCTATTTTCCTTTACAAACAAGTTGTTTTCAACAACTTTTCTTTGTAAATAAACTTTTTTTGTTTTTGCTTTAAAATAAAAGTAAAAGGAATTTTCTTTTATTTTTCTTCTGTTTTTTCGTTTTTGCTTAACAATTTTTTTTAAAACTAGTTTTTATATACATATATGTACACAATATATATTTTATTTGTTGAAAAAATAAAACAAAAGTTAATTTTTTTTAGTAGGTTTTAGATCCGCAAAACACGTCTTAATTCAACGACTGCCACTCGACGTCTGCAGTTGGTTCAGCATTGAGTATCAGATTTTTCTACAGATTTGTTTAGTTTCGACAAAAATTATTAAAAAAAACAACATTTTTTTAAACCACTACCATTACGAAAACACCTCAACGTAATGTAGACACCAACAACAGCAGCAAAAACAATAAACAGCGGATTTGAAAAAAAAAACAACACAACACAGAAAAAAATTACCAGTCAAACCCCCTCTTTATATTGTATACAAAGTCCATTAGCGGGCTTAAAAACGAATATTGTTGGAATAGTAATACTGGTACTCGTAATAAACGTATAAAAACGAAATGAACAAAAACAAAAAAAAAAACAAAAAAACAACAACTGACGAAAATTATTAATAAAGCAAAATGGTTAAAAAATATGTGTATAAAAGCAAAAAAAATAAAAAAATAAAACAATTCATAATAATGACGTTTAAATAATATGATCATTTTAAAACAAACAAAAAAAACAGAAATAAAAAAACAAACAAAAATCAGAAATAAAATACAAGCAACAGCATATACGAGTAAAGTTGACAATCTGAATATGAATAATATTGTGCAGCTTTCAAACAAAACAAGAAAGAAAACCAAAAAACAAGTGCTGTTACAGTCGATCGAATCCCATCTATACACATAAATTTATGTATTTGGACATGATCATTGTAATCAAATATTTGCATAAAGCACTGCATTTATTGATGAGAATCGAATCCGGTTTTTAAAGGATAATATGACTTATAAGGTTATGAAGAGGATTATATACTATATAGTACAGTATATAATACATATATTTAATCCATTACAAATGTCTCCCTAGCATATCTATTGTCGGCTGTAAAATCCATATCGGAATTTTTAAACATTTTTTGATTACATACATACATACATAATTGATCATTACAAACCTTCAGCCAGGATTACGAACTAGCTTCTCGTACCTCTTATTTTCTCTGTTTAATTTTATACATGAGTGGCAGGAACTACAGTTTAAAGCTGATTCCGAATGACAGATTTTTAGGAAAATTTTCATGGCAATTTTTATTAAGACTTTTTACCAGAAATCTGTGTAGAGGCAGTTGTCGAAGAAATATTTTTTCATATTTCGAGTTTGGTTGGAAATGTCTGAACTGGGGTTTGAACCATGGCCTCACGTTTAATAAGCCAACACACTACCTACTGGACTACGATGACTTCAAAATTTGATGACTTTGATTTGTCAAATTGTGTTTACCATAAATAGGGCAGGCAATGAACAAGTTGTTCTGATTCTTTATTCTAAAGATCCTTGGGAGTCCGGGCTTCCTGTCAGGCCACAAAGAAAGCTTGAAATAACTCTCATTCTACCAGTTCGATTCTTACAAAAATTTGAATTTATGCACCATTAACCCGGACAAAAAAGGAGGGGACTACAGGCGCATGTTCTTTTTTGCCATTTTCCGGCATTTGTTGCCATTGTCCGGCAAATCTGCAATTTGAGACGAAGTATTCCTGAGTTTGTTGACAAATCTTATCAGCGTCTAGGCTAGAATAAAATGACTTCGCCATGATTCAAACCCCAGGTCAGACATCCCCATCAAAACGAAATGTAAAAAAATATTTCTTCGGTGACTGCCACTCAGCAGATTTCAAGCAAAAACTCCGAGAGTAAATAAAATTGCCTTGAAAACGTTTCCCAAGAATCTGTCGTTTGGAGTCGACTATAAAGCGTAGGTCCCAACACTCATGTATAAAATTAGATCACACAACATAAGTGTTTAAGTTTTAATCTTTAAGGAAATAATGTCCAGTAAAGTTTAGGGCTGAAGAGTTTTAGTACAGTGAAAGCTATTTTTAATTGGGAATCAATTACGGGTATACAATTTGCATGAGTGCAACGATTTTAATCAAAAAATAATAGAGTTTATCTTGGTTTAATACAAAAAATTGTTCGAAATCGAGTTGTATAATTAAATAGGAACGTAGGAATAATGTTACGAAACCACGATATTTATTCAAATCTTATTACAGATTACACTTACACTTCTTTAGATAAATTCCCTTTTGACATCATTTGTCCATTATTTTTCATTATAAAGTAAACCTTAACAATTGATTTTTGTTTAACAAAAATACATTTAAATCTTTAATAATATAACCTACACTCGAGGAGGGAGACTTGGGGGTAGAGTTGAGTAACAAAAAGTCAATGATTTTCTTTGATCATTTAAAGCACATGATCTCGATAAGAAAGAAACATCGATTTTGGTGTGTTAAATATTGTATGCGAGACTTGAATGGGTTTTGTGTAAAACCTTTTTGCTTTTGTAAACGTACCATATTTAAACAATAAATTCACACAAATTTAATATTTTATTTTGAAAATCTTTTCACACATTGGGGTATAATGAAATGATTTGGTAACCTTTTTTCTTTCTTTCTTCAGTTAATTTTTGTGAACTTCTTATACAAGCTATTTGTCGGGTTTTCTGATTGTTTTTTTTTTATTTTTTTTATTTTTTATTAAATAAACTTGAAAACCTCTTTCAAATTTCTTAAGATGAATCATTTTGTTTATATTTTGAATGTTAAAAATATAAAGTTTTTGCATAAATTCAACGGAAATCGGAATATTAATACATTTTAATTTTCTTCGATAGTAAGTACGTTCGCGAAATTCATAGTTTTCTATAGGGTTCGCTCGGTGGCTGTCAATTAGACTATTCAATGACAGATAGTTGGTACCATAAAGATCAGAAATGTTGCTAAGAAACTGCACTACACAATTACTGATGCCATAAAGTTTCTTGCATTCCAAAATACGTTAAAAAAAACTCCATTCAGTAGTGTTATATGATGTTTGCTTAAGTTCATCAATTTCACAATTCTTTCATGATATTGTTTAGACAACTATTCATCCATCCATTGACAACTATTCATCAATTGCATTGTGTTGAAATACTGGAAAATGAGTTGCAGGAGAATGGAGAGGGGGAATAGTATGAGAAAATTGTTAAATTTCTTTTAAGTCTACAGATTCATGAAAGTTTTACAAACCAGAATCCCCAGTTGGGAACCGAACAAACAACCCCGATACTGGTAGTTCAGCACACTATACATACATTCGACTACTGGAGTACTTAAAATGGAGGTGCTCATCCAACTCTAATTCAATCTGCCTGAAATGCATCAACCGGTTATTTCCTGAGTACAATTTTATTCGTTGGAGAACTTTGCTTCATTGGTAAAAGAAATATTACTTGGGAAAACGGTAGTCATTAAGAACCCTATCTGCCTTAAAAGACCACAGGTCTTGAGAGATCTCTGCAAAAATCGCAACGAAGAAAGCAAATCTTCGGGTATGACATCTCATAATCAAAAAGAAATCAAAAATTTCTAAAATTCGGAGAATATCAGGTGGAATGGTCATTTGATAGATCCTGTCGTCAAACAACATAAACCTAATAATGAGAATAACAGAAACGCGGTGGAAAAGTGAAAGCAATCAACGAAGCAATGCGAATAGTAAAGGAAATCCATAAGACAATTGGCGTAATACAGATCATGCGGCACAAATCGGTTAATGAATGAAAGTTGACCACTAAGGGACTTCATTTGTTTTTTGGTACCAAGGTCCTTACGAAAAATATTTTCTGTGTGTGAATAACAAAAGCTGAAGAACTGAAATATTGCGATTTCATTGACACTGGACCTTTACATACATTGTCCCTTACAGCTTAATAATTGCTTGTTTGTTAGTCTATTCATGGCGAATTGGTAACCCTTACTAAGCATTTTTGACATGTGACATGTCACGAATCTTTTTTAATACTGAAAACATTTAATCTGAAAAAGTCACGTAAAAACCAAAATGTCTCATACAAATACCGAAACAATAAGTGCGTATATAAATGTATTCCAAGTTCTGAATCGATTGTTCAAAAATTCATCGACCACTCTGATTCTTAGATTCATTAGCGAAATGTTAAAGATGCACTATATTAACGCTAGCATTTGGGGCAGATAATATGGTGGTTATTACGGCAAGACAAGTACGGAAAAATACGATAACTTATACTCCGATAATCATCTAATTTTTTTTATCTGGTACACGGTACTTACAGAAAAAGTCCGTAGAGTATCAAATAAATTTTTTACTCTTCTCTACGTACTCGAGAAATCTTCGAAGTGAATCTCATAAACTGTATAAATAGTGGGGAGAACTGTTAAAGTGAAGTAAATGTTCAAAGCAAAACATTTTTGCACCAAATTGATATTTTGTGTTCTCGAATTTTCCAAATTCTATTTTATTTTTGTAAGTATGCGAACAGACCTATTATTCATTAATAAAAGAAAACCTTATAAATAAACATTTTAGTTAATAGCAATCATTTTAAAAGATATCGTGTCTCTGATATCAAACGTTGTCAGTTTATTTGATATTTAAATACAGCAATTTTAGTTGTTATTTCTGTTATTGTTATTGCCATTATTTAAATAATTATTTAAACAAAAATAGTCGTAGAAAACCCAAAAATTATGATCATTAAAATCCAATTATAGTTTTTGGGCCTGGTACGAATATAAATCGATGAAAATTATTTTAAAATTTTAAATAAAAAATGATCATCACCAATTGACCAAACGTATCTACAAGCATCTGCTACTGAATGGTGGGTACATGTCTAGCAACCACAATTAAATATTTTTTTTCTTTATTAACAACATATTTATTTGCAAAAGTTGTTTTAAAAAGAAACCACAACAACAATTCATACTTGTAGACGTTAGGTGGTTTACAGAACCTGTCAGTACCCTGGTACCAAACCAGCTCTAAACTAGAATTATATTATGAATGTGAGATGTACGCACTTTCCAAACAACAGAAGATATACAATCTTTCTCAATTAGCACTAAACAAATTAATTTATTTTCTTTTTAAATTATATTGTTGGGGAATTGTTTTTTAATTTTTATTGTATTCTTTCTAATTGTTTATTACGAGTATTTGTGGGTTTTTTTTTTATTTATTTTATATTAATACTAGCAGATTGTACCCGTCGTTGCGCGGGTTATGTAGTTTGGATTAGTTTAAAAAATTAAAAAAAATTATTGGGTAATTTTTGCATTAAAAATAACAATAAATAAAAAACCGGTTTCTTAAAAAATGCAATTTTTCAAAACAACCCAGTTTTTTGAATACTCTAAGTCCTAAATATAAGTGCACTCAATTTGCCCGTTTTTCGCACCTTTCCCCATTTTTGGACCCCTTTTGGTTCAACTTTTGAAACGGAACACCTCCAATAGCTATTTGGGAAACTTAACCAAGCTAAATCGTAAAAAAATACCTTTAAAACAGATAAAATACAGCATTTATGCATAAAGTACTAATTTTTGCCCATTTTTTCTCCCCTTTGACCCATTTTTCCCCCTTTGGGTCAAAATTTTGAAAAGATTTATTGCCTATAACCTGCACCGACAAAAGTTCGATCAATATCCCAAATTTCAAGAAAATCGGTCCAGGCGTTCAGGCGTGATTGGCTATACACTCAATTTGCCCGTTTTTGGCCCCTTTCCCCCTTTTTGGACACCTTTTGGTTCAACTTTTGAAACGGAACACCTCCAATAGCTACTTGGGAAACTTAACCAAGCTAAATCGTAAAAAATTACCTATAAAACAGATAAAATACAGATTTTATGCATAAAAGTACTAATTTTTGCCCTTTTTTTCTCCCTTTGTCCCATTTTTTTCCCCCTTTTGGTCAAAATTTTGAAAAGATTTATAGCCTATAACCTGCACCGGCAATGGCTCGATCTATATTCCAAATTTCAAGAAAATCGGTCCAGGCGTTCAGGCGTGATTGGCTAACAAACAAACCAACAAACAAACAAAAAAACAGACTTACAGTAAGATTTATAATATATATTAGGATTTAATATTTCCTACTATTTCATTGCTAGAGTATTTATTGATTGTTTTAATTAAATATTTGTCTTTGTGATCATGGTTTATATCTAAACTTTTGCTCGTTTAGAGATCTAAATTTCATAGCAATGCATATTTAAAATTTGGCAACAGGTAGGTCTATTTTAACAAGCATTAGCTTCAGAAGTTGTTTGATTTGATAAAAGCTTGCATGTTAATTCATGTGGAACCCAAATGTCTACTCACATGCATACATAATTGGTCTTTACAACTCTTCTGTCAGGATTCCGACCTAGCTATAAATTTATGCATAAGTGGCAGGATCTACAGTTTAAAGTCGACTCGGAACGACAGAAATCTGCTGAGAGGAAGTCGCTAAAGAAATATTTTTCATATTTCATTTTGTTCGAAATGGATGACCTGTGGTTTGAACTGTGCCCTCACGTCTAATAATCCAACACCCAAAGTACTAGACTACGGAGACCTTAACTCAAATATCCAGCGTTCTTTAAATTGTTGATGATTGTTTGATGATAAAAGCTGGCTATGTAGCGAGTTCTTGTCAAACGCTAGAGATTATTGGAAAAAGTTTTTATGGGTACCAAACCCTAAGCATAACCCAGATTTAAATTCCTGAAAATTAGACTGCGCTGCTTGTATTATATAACAAATTAGGGGTTAACAATAAGAAGTTTCACGTGGAGGCTGTGTGTTAACTTGAACATATCAAGATAAGAATCGTACTGAAGACCGCCGCGTTGACAAAAATCAGAAATTTTACGTTGTTTAGTTATAAATTCCATTTCACCAGTGAAAATTATGTCTCACTGGACACCAACAGGTTTTATGGTTTCAATAGGAAAATGAGTAGCGGAACCTACCACTTACTTACTTACTTTATTGATCATTAGAATCCTTTAGTCAGGATTACAACCTATTTTCTTACAACACCCATGTTGTGTGTGTTAATTTAGTCCATGAGTATAGTGGCCTTCAGTTTAATGTCGACTCTGAACAACAGGAAATAACCCGTCTAATAAGACAGACATCTCATACAAAACGAAATAAGAAAAAATATATATTTCGGCAACTGTCTCTCAGCAGCCTTCTGGCATGAACACTGAGATTAAATAAAATTGAAATGAAAAGTTGCTCAAAAATCCACAACATGTGTGGCATGAGGAGCTAGGTCGAAAGCCTGACTAAAGGGTCGTAATGGCCAATTAAGTAAGTAAACAAAATATGCCATATTTAATTAATGCTTATGAAATTTATTTTAATTTTCATAAATTTCCTTAAATTTTCATATGTCACAAGCTAAATAAACAATATTACATGGCTTTCGTAGATTATATTAAATAACACGGTCTTCTCGAATTTGTTTGCTGCCCTTCTGTTTTGTTGAAGGTCAATCAATAAACTTACGTAATAGGGAAATAGTTTCGTAACAGTAAATAGGCGTTTAGGCAAACATAAAATTAAGAAATTTTAATTGAAATATTTTCCATAACTTATTTCATTAAAATATTTCCCATAATTTGTTACACTGAATTGAAATATTCAGATGATTGTATAACAATTCCTGAAAATTGAAATTTGCTACACTTTTCCAACTGCATTTTATAAAAAAACAAAAAAAAAAATTAAAAATTAATTTCAAAATATTTTAAATATTTCATGGTTATTTAATAGCATTTAAATACTAATTGTATTTTAATAAATAAATAAATACAAAAAAAATTACTTTTGTTTTATTGGCCATCATTGTTGTGTTTAAGGCTTTAAGACTCTGTCTGTAATTAATTTTTATTTTATTGCTTAAGAAAACCCATAAACTATGGTTAAGGGTTTATGCAATGGTCACTTCAATTGTTGTTGGCAATTTTTTGCTGTGGTTTTGCTTGCATCTGGTGAGGTCAGATCCGTCATTAAACAACAACAACAAAAATAAAAAAATAAAGAATTAATAGTTATTGCCATGAGAATCTTAAAAAAAAAATATTGAAAATAAATCTTAAAAGATGACACAAATTGTAGTACGATTATGTAGCAACAATGAATGCAGCTGGAATTTAACGAAAATATCAATTTAATTTTACTTATTTGTTATAATAAAACAACATATTCTAATCGCTTTTAAGGACAGTTTCATATATCGAGTAGAACAAAGGTTTTGCCATAATTAGGTTTGTCATTTCCATATCTCAACTATACCGAGAACAGAAAAAAGATGAATGGATTGAAAACAAGCAAAACTTGATACTGCAACAGTGGACATAAGAGATATTCTGTTTAATATGGACTTCAATAACAAAAATGAGACTTAAACAGATATTCAAGTTTTACCACCGGGCTCAGTAAGAATTAGCCTAAGAGCAAAATGATTTTTTATCCGTATTTATTATATTTATTATATTATTATTATTTTATTTATATTATATTATATTTAGTTTCTTTAGAAAACAAATTTTTAGTTTTCTGGCACATATAACTCATATGAAAGCAAATTGATCTTTCGATTTGAGTCTTTCATGTGGAAATTGTAGTGAAAAAATAATTTTCTATCGGTTTTAATAAATTTGTTCTATCCCACATTATCTTTATGTTTTTATTACTTTCCATGCTCTGTTTGTCTACATGATCACTGGCTAGCCAGCCCTTGAGGGTTCTAGACCTATTCAGCTCGTTGGAAGTCTATTCCCAATTGATTTCCATTTTCAAGTTTTTCTTCAAAGACTTGTATTAGTAATCCAGATTGATCAGAATACATTTAGAGCCATTACTACCCTTAAGTCGAATTTCCCGTAGTCTAGTATATAGTGTGTTGTCTTATTAGACCATGGTTCAAACCTCAGGTCAGATATCTCGAACAAAATATAAAAAAAATATTTCTTCGGCAACTTCCTCTCAGCAGATTTCTGGCAAAAACTCTGAGAGTAAATAAAATTGTCATGAAAATGTATCTCAAAAAACTTTGTCGTTTAGAGTCAACTTTATACTGTAGGTCCCGCGACTCATGTATAAAATTAACACACACACCATAAGTGTAATGAGGAATTATGTACATATGTATCGTCAGAACGAAGGTTGATGCTTCTTTGAGATGCCTTGTTCATTGGTGACTGTTGTATTCCTTCTAAATTCTGTTTTATTTTTCTGCAGTTGGTGACAGTCTTTTACTGCGCAGTTTTGAATAATATTTTGTTTGGCAAAACGACCAATAATTTGGAATAGATGGCACATGTTATTTGTCCCTACTACTTTCTCTCGTTTTCCTGTGAAGTTTTTCTAGTATTTCCTCGCGTCACAAGAAAATTAAATGTGGACGATTTTTTGTTTTACAATAATTAGGTGAAATAGGTGTAGAGAGTTCTTGCTTACATAGTTCACCAAGAATTTTTACTGTACCAGAAGGTTGCGAATCATGGAATTACAGTGTATACGATATGCAATAACTGCAAGCAAATAACAACCGGTGTTTTCGAACAATTTTAAAAATATTTTGGCCAAATACCACGGAATAATGTAATGAAATTGGACAAGAAGAAAACTAATCTACATATAGAGAATAAACTGGACTTGGTTAGTAATAAAACTAATATTGATGATTAATCATGGTACAAGGATTTTAAAGTTTTGGATGATATCCTGTTTTGAAGATTTTTAAGGACCAGATTGTCAAAATTTCTTAATTCAGTTTTTTTTTTTGAGTTTATCACTTCAAAGCATACATTGAGGAAGAAATCTTCAATTTAAATGCTGAAAAATTATGGAAATTGTTTTTAACCAAATGTAAAAAAAAATGTAATATCATCAAATAAACTAACAATATGGATATCAATCACATCGCATTATGCCATTACTTTTGCGCTATTTTGTGTTATTATAATTGATCTAAAAAGCTTTGCAATGACATACGTTAATAATGACAATGACGGATGTCGGTTGCAAATTGCTGTGATACTTTAAACCATAATAATAAATTACCTTATTTGTTCAAGAAATAGTAGCATAATTATTGCAAAATATTAAATAATATTTTAAGTGTTTGTTTTTATTTTTAATCAGTGTAACCATACGACACCATTTTTATTACGCTCAACTATAGCCGCTGCAAATAGTTGTTAAATGTTGAAGTAAATAATTTAATTTACACTGAGAAGAGGAAGAAGAAACAAACAAATAAAAAAAATTAAACTGTGACTATTTTAGCAATAAAGTGCAAAAATAAAATTATTGAAAAAAAGAAATAACAACGATTTTCAACGCATATAAATAAAATCGTATGGATTTTTGAAATAAATTTTTATTTCATGGCACATTTTGTTTTTTTTTTGTTTTGCCAGAAGTTCGAAAACAATTTTAAATTGAAAAAATTTTGTTGTACATACGAGTATAACATTTAATGAAGGTTATTTATGCGAATTAAGTAGTCAAGGGAATAGTAAACAAAATAATGAAATTAAAAACAAATGAAATAATAACCTGACAACATGCCATCCCAGACAAGTGGCTTGACTTCCTTTATTCGCTTCAAAAGCACTGTCACTAGTTAAGGCACTTCACTTAAGTAGGTAGATTTCCATTATTTTATGTGATTAATTTATTTACAATTATGAAAGACTTTAAAGTTAAATATATTTGATATTAAAATTTTATTTTATTTTTTAATCACACTTTACGGAGCATAACTCAACTTCAAGAAGTGAATTGGAAGAAATTGATGAAATACGTATGCGAAACAGAATTCTTCTAATTTTTACTCTACTATTGGTAGTCCTCACTGTTGAGCGTATAACAAGGGAACTCAACAACTTAGGTTTTTGTCTCTAAGCCATGAAACAGCTTGTAGTTTGGTGATGATCTTCTTCTCAGTATTCAATAATTTCTGATTAGAACACCGTAAAGATTTCGAACAAAAATGAAATCTATTGATGCCTTTGTAGTCTAATGGAAGTGAGAATAGGGGTTGTAGGTTCGATTCCCATTCACGACTCTGATTAATTACACTTAATTAAAACTGTGGCTTATGGAAAACAGAAACCTGACGTATAGCAATGATCAAAAAGTTAAATAATTCATATCAATTTGATTCACATGACTTCCAGTTTTGTCAAATCCAACGATCTCCATAGTGAGTCGTCTTCAAATCTCTCGTGCAGAATATCTAATGCGTGCTGTATGGAATGCAGCGCCATCCTATTGATATCATCCTATTGAAGTCACATATCGTTGAAACGAGATGTGATAGTCTGGCCAACGTCGTTCTCAAAGAAATATGGACCGATGATACTGCCAGCCAAAACTGTAAGTTTTTCGGGGTGCATTGGAAGCTGTTGGATCTCATGGGATTTTATTTGTTTATGTACCCATACATCTAAAAATAGGCCTCATTGCTAAAGGTGATTTTTTAATGAAAATTTGGGGTCAGTTGCCAACTGCTCCAGAGACCATTCAGCAAAAAAGATTGAATAAATGACAACTGTAACTACAAATGACAGATGTAACTACAACAAGATGACTATTATCTCCTTGAACAAACTTCCGCCTATGATGAACTAAATTTGGATTGTGAAATTAACCGTAGAGATTTCGTTTTGGGAATATTTATTTTCATAGTCAGTGTAGTCCAAATGGTTCAGATGCCCTTGTAATTTTCAAGTTATCCTTCTGTTGTTATCAATTATTCCTTTTTATACTTCTGTCTAGCCGATATTCATTGTTTCTTATCATACTTCTGTTCGGCACTATGTAGAATAGATGGAGAACTGTATTCTATACTTCTATTTTTTTTTTTTTTACGACAGCTGGTGATTCGATGGAGATCTTTAACCTCTTCATGCCCTTGGCCACATATGTGGACGTTTAATTTTTTATAATTATAATTGTAATAATAATAAAAACAACAAAAACTTGATAATAACTTATTGACTACTAAATCGTCTAACAAGAGAAGTAAACATTTTACCGTTTATCTGCACTGATGATGTTATTTCCGATGCATAGTTGGATACTTAAAAAAATGTGAAATAATTCTTTGGCAATCTGTTTTATTGGTTATATCAAGAAATCGTTAATATTTGAAAAAAATAATATCAGATTTATTTAATATAATAAGTTTTACCATCACTACCTAAAAAATCTAACAGCTGCACTAAAGTTAACCCTGGAATCAGACTGGACGGTATAAGTCATTATCCTAAATACAAGGAACTGAAAAATTCCCCCAGATGTCACGACAAGAATTATGTAAGACGAACTCTCTACATTTATGAGAAATGTTAAGAATATATATGCCTAATATGCCCGGAATGTATGAAAGCATTTCACACATATGTATATTACCATTAACGCTCAATGGCCACAAATGTGGACGTTATCCCTTTTTGTGAATTTTCATTTTTTTTTTGCTTTTTGAATTCCTATTAAAATAAAGTTAATTAATTTAAAAAGAAAACAAAATTTAATCATTTTTTTGTCACCATAAAAAATTTAGCTCCAAAATACGTTATGCTCCAGGCTATCCAAAGAATTTCCAATATCAACAAAGCCTAGGGACAGATTATTCAACTTGGTCGTGTTAATTGTTTACATAAATTTGAATCAGATTTCTTAAGAAATCCAAGTATTTTTGAACTGATTTTGAGGACTAATTTTTTCAAGAAGTTCTTGTAGGTTTCGCATACTAATACTTAATATTTTAAAAATACCTGAATCTTAGTACTGCCTTAGTACTAAAAAATACATCACTTGTTGAACTTATTAAATTTAAATTCATTATTATTTGCCTCGATATCCTTATGTATTCTCATATCACTCATACGCCTCATTGTACATTTGAATGAATTTAATTTTTGTTTCCTATTCTTAAATACGATACTTTACTATTTTACAAATTTGTAACATTTAAGTGTCAATGACTGTTATAATTTATTTTTTTTTTATTATTATTTTAATTTTGTGTTTTTTTTTTTAAACCTTTTCTTTCGAGTTACTTTTTTTGGTTTGTTTGCCATAAATGATCTGTAAGAGAGAAAAAAAAATACCAGCAAATCATTAACCGTGGAATATGAAATAAAAATCATGGCTCTTAATTGCGTTAATAAGTATTCGTAGTACAAGTCGTTTTAATTTTTTCGTATTATTTTTTTATATGTATTTTTAAACATGAAATTCATTACAAAGAAAAAACTTAGAAAACAACACATGTGTGGGTTACACATGAAAGAAATGGAAAATAATTGAAATCATTTCCTAGACTTCTTAAAAATTTAAACAAAATGTTGAGTTTGTTTTGTTTAGAAAAAAAACGAATCGAAATAAATGCCGAACTATCATTTAATTTTTATTATTATTAAACGAAAATTTTGTTGATATTTATTGCAGCGTTAAAAGTATGTTTTATATGCGATATACGACTACGAAAACTAATGAGGGTGTATAATAGAGAAAACATTTTTTTTTTTAATTTTAATTGAAAATGTTGCATGTGCAGCAAAATTTTGAAAAGAAGAATAAAAACAATTTTTTGATTTTATTTTTTTCCGATTTTTAATTCCCTCATTAAAAAATTAAAAATGTTTTTTCTTTTGTTTTCTTAAATCCCACACTCAGCTATAGTCATCAGAATTAAAATATTTTAATAGCACTCCACATTACAAACAGTGTTGTGGTGTCTTTATGGCCAGAACTGCAGTCAGACAAGTTTTTACTCTGTTTTTCTAAGTTACCATAGATAACTATAGAAAACGAAATGAGTTCGCTGAATGGACTCTGAAGCAGTTAGAAACTGATCCTAATTTTCATCGAAAAATCATCTTTAAAGATGAAGGCTACTTCTGTATGAATGGATACGGGAATAAACTAAATTGTCGAATTTGGAAGGATATCAATCCACAAGAGATCCAAAAGCGTATATACATACATACATATTACAATCCTTCAGGATTACGACATTCATAGTTTCTCACACCATTAATGTTGTGTGCGTTAATTTTATACATGAGTGGCGGGACCTACATTTTAAAATCGATTCTGAACGACAAATTTTTGAGGACCTTTTCATGGCAATTTTATTCACTCTGAGAGTTTTTGCCGGAAATCTGTTAGAGAGGAAGTCGCCGAAGAAATATTTTTGTTTTGATGTCTGACCTGGGGTTTGAACCGAGGACTCGCGTCCAATAAGCCAACACACTACCTACTAGGACTACGGCGACTGCAAAAGTACAAGCACCTCGAAAAAGTCACTGTTTGGTGTGGCTTTTGGGTTGGTGGCGTCAGTGGTCAGTAGTGCAAACGTTAAGGTCTTTTCAATCCCATAGAGTTCACTAGAAATGTCGGAGACAGTGCAATCCGGTTACAATTTATTGGGCGCTAACAAATATGATTTTACACTTGAGCCACCTTGTATTAAACCAAACCTTCTATTACAAAAAGAAAATAAAATAAAAGAAAAATAAAACGGCACATAAACTAAGAGTACAACAAATAAATAAAGAAATTGTACACTTTCCTTAACAACAATTGTGCTCATTGACGAATAAGTTGGGAATCGGGTGCTCAATGAGATGCGATTTCAAGTGTTGGCGTTTCATAATTGCTTTTGTATTATTTTTTTTATTATAAAAAAAGACATCAACTAAAAACAATAATCATTGCATATCTTCAGCTCTTTTATAATATTTTTTTATTGTATTTATTTAATTTTTTTGTTTGTTTTTTATTTCATTTCATTTAATTTAATTTTTTTTTTGTTGTTATTTTATTTCTTTTTATATGTTTTCGTTGAAAATGAAAAGATCCGAAATTTCGATAATTATTTACAATATTTTTTTTGCTTTAATTTTTTAATGTCTTTTCAACTACTGTTTACAAACTAAAGATTTGACTCACATGACGCGCAAATTATTCACATTTTTTAATTGTTTTTTTTTTTTCTCAAGTGTGTATTTTATTATTTGCATAAACAAATTTGGTTTGCAATGTAATTTAAATACCCTGCACATTATTATTATTTTTTCTTTTCTTTTTTTTTTGAGGTTTTCGACCACGTTCTCATATTGATTGATTATAATGAATATGGATCTTGACTATGCGTATGACGTATGTATCCTGTATGAGCACATGCAAATGAAATTGAGCGAAATGGAAGCTCAATTAGCAGCATAAGCTGTTAAAATAAGCTTAAACAAGTCAACAGCTCCGGTTAGCACAACGTTCACGGAACGTAACGGAACACACGTTCGTTTTTGGCATATGTGGAGTAATGTAAATGCTTACCGAAATTATATTACGGTTCGTTAATCGTTCTCATTGCTTTTCGTATTCTAAAAACGAACGTTACGTTCCATTACATTTGAATTTTTAAGATTTTTTCGTTAAACATCATTAGTAACGTTCAACTCTGGGCACAAACTGGACGCCAACTGGACATAAACCGATCAAACTGCACTCGAAATTTGAATACGATCACGGAAATAAAGAGTAGAGCAATTGACTAAAGCCACTCAGTCGTTGAAGGGGATTCACAGGCCACAATCGAGCGGTGTTGGAACGAGCTAAAGTCTCTCGAATTAGATAATAGTGAATGGAACGCCATTCTTTTAGGCCGTATTCTTAATGGAAATAAAATGAATTTTAATTTTTAATTTTAATGAACCAAAGGGATAAAAAGTTATGGGACCAGAATCAGTAAAAGAAACAGATTTCTTTGTATGTAGCCCAAAAAGAATTTATTCACAAACGGATTCGAACACGAGGTACTTCTGTAGAACATATGTCCCCTATAATCGAACTCATTAGAAGATGAACAAATTTGAATAACATTCTAGGAGCCACTTTGAACTCTGATTTGCTACTGAGTAAAAAGGGTAGAACTCAATAAACAAAGTTTTTTATACCACTACACGCAATACAACAATCTTTTTCACAACGAGTGTTGTTTCTGGAAAATGATTAATGGCAATACTTTCTTCAGAGGACCGGCTACAATTGAACAATCACCTGATTACCTGAGGAAAACTTGATAAATGGAATTGAAACAAAGCAAATAAATAATAAAAGGAAAGGATGCTAAGCAGAGAGAAAGTTTAAAGGCCCAAAAGGAGACCAATTGTTTTTTAAAGAATTTTTTTTAACAAAATATTCTCCCCCAAGAACACGCTTGCTTATCCCTAATATATGTATATGTATGTATGTATGTACATACAACTACAGAGGGCGGGTGTACAGCTTACGAAATGTTCAAAATATGTATCTGGTACTTATTTGTTTTATTTTATTTTCATTAAATTTTGATTTTTATTGTTTATTTTTTACTTTGGTTTTATTAACGACTGACAAGGTACTTGTACTCTCAAATACTCAAATCATAAAATGTTTTGAAAACAAACTCACATACATACGTATCCATACGTAATGTACGAGTACGTTATAAACGTGCCTCAGTACCAGTTTGAACGTGGCACCATTGGATAAAAAGAAATACAGTTCATATGTACCTATAAAATAACTGTATATATCATATACAAATTCATATGAATAACTAATAACATTGCGCATACATACCTACATAGTTTTCTTTTCTTTTCTTGCAGTTTTTTTTTTTTTTTGTAAATAAATTGTGAAAATTCACTTTTCAATACACTAATAACGGTGATAATAAGATTTCGAAAGAAAAACAAAAACAAATACAAGAAAAACAATATAAAGTTCAATGAAAGGAAATTTTTTTTCTTTACATGTTACAGACTCCGTAGTTTATTTCTCTTAATTGTTGAAATAAAAATTTATAATTATTACTGGAAGTATAATAAAAAAAAACCGATAATTTTCTTTCGAAATTAATTTGTTATTCCGGTTATAAAGAAAAAAAAAAAGAAAACAAACAATTTCCATGCCCTCGAAGAAAGTAAGAGGATGGTCTAGGATTTACCAAAACAACATTATATGAACATCAGACAATGGATTGAAACTGACTTTAAAAAGTGTGATAGCCCAACGACCATAATATACAATAAAATTTCTTTACAATCAGGAATTTATGTAAATTTTTGTTAAATAGTCTCACAAGTTATTGGCTTTGATGTCCCCTGGGGTTTATTACATTTTCGCATACACCTGCGATTTAAGAAATCCCCACAAGAAAAAAATTTAATGCGGTTAAATCGCATGCTCTCAATGGCCAGTTCACATCATCTCAACGATTATTATGCCCTCAAATCGCTCGTGCAGAATATATAATTTGGCATGAGCACGTTAGCACAGATTGTCATCCTGTTGAACCCACATGTCATTGATGTCCAGATCTTCTAATACAGGCCAAAAGAAATTGTTAATCATCAATCTATTATGCTCGTCATTCTCAAAGAAATATGGACTGATGACAACAACATCCAGAATCTCAGATTGTTATCATTCTAATTACGATAATTTTGTTTGTTCAAGTACTCATTCATCCAGAAATTAGCCTCATCGTTGAAGATGATCTTTCGATGAAAATTAGTATCAGTTGCCAACTTCACCAGAGCGCTTCCACCGAAAACCCGTAATTGCCTATGATGGTTTACCGTTCACAATGTGAAATCAACTGCCTCCGATTCTCCTTCATATTCTCGCGGATAGCGGCAATGCTTTCGGCAAATCTTACGTTTCGCAAGTTGACGCACGTGTATTGATTGCTCACTTACTGAACCAGTGGACTCAAATTTATCTATCACATTGCGAATAGTTCTCTCGGTAGGACGATTTTGGCGATCATATAATGGCTTGGTACGTTGTCCATGATAAAATAATTTTATTATTTGTACGTAGTGTTGAATGCTCTATCTTAATAAACTACTACTGCAACTAATTTGACAGACATAGTAAACATAGTCTAGTAGGTACTGTTTTAGCTTATTAGACGTGAGGCCACGGTTCAAACCCCAGGTTAGATATCTCCAACAAAACGAAATATGAAAAAATATTTCTTCGGCAACTTTCTCTCAGCAGATTTCCGGCAAAAACTCTGAGAGTAAATAAAATTGCCATGAGATAGTGTCTCAAAAAAATTAAGGTTAGGAGTTGACTTTGAAACTGTAGGTTCCGCCACTCAAGCATAGAATTAACACACACAACATAAGTGGTGTTAGAAGCTAGGTTGTAATCCTGGCCAAAGGATTGTAATGACCAATTACATATGTATGTATGTAGGTAATTTGAGAGATGTAGCTGATTGCCGTTATCAATTGTCAAATCTTGGATGTCTGAGCTGAAAGACCATTTACATGGGCTAAGGAAAATTAATACCAAAGAGACATACATAGTATGTATGTGTAGTATCTTATCAATTCCTCATTAACTCTGTACTCATTATGGTCTTTCAAAATGAAGGCTCAATTTATAAAAAATAACTGTTTTATGGTTTAAAAAGTAGTCTTGTAGTAGTGTACGAACGTGTTACTTGTTTGAATTTTTTAAAGTGGAAATTTTTTCATTTAAAGGTTCAACTGTTTTTCGTTTAATTTTAATTTTGAAGAGACTATAATTAAAAATAATAATAAATTTATTCATTAATTCATTAATATGGTATTATTTTGAAACCTTAATGATCATGTGAACTTAACAAAAAAATAAAAACAAAATAAAAATAATCAAATTTTGAATAAATTAATCAAACAGGTGATTTAAAAAAAAAAGATACAAAGATTTGTGTAAAAAGTTTTACGTTATAAAATAAAATTATTAAACAAAAAAATGTTTGATTGCATATACAGTGGCTCCCAGCTTATTTTAACCAGCACCTTTAAAAAAAATTGAGCTCGTATAATTTCGAAACGAAACAAGATATTAAAAAAATGTTAATAAGAGTTTATAGAATATGTTTAAAAATTAAGAAAAAAAAGTTTTATTCAGTCTAAAATGTAAACTTACAAACTAAAAACCGAAAATATAGGAACCCAATTCGTCACAGCTTATTTCAACCATTTACTATAAACAAACAATTAAATGATTAATTAACTAATAGTTTTAATTTCAAAATTTAGTATGACCTCCTATTTGCTTAATTACAGCTTTCAGCCTTTTTTGCATTGATTCCACTTCCTAGTGGTTTGGAGAGTTATTTTTGACCATTCCTTTTTCAGAGCTGCTATAAGGTCATTCTTGTTCGAAATCTGGTGTTGGCGGACGTTTTGATCACAAATTGCCATAAATTTGAGACTGAATAAAACTTTTTTGTTTAATTTTTAAACATATTCTATAAACTCTTATTAAATTTATTTTTAAAGGTGCTGGTTGAAATAAGCTGGGAGCCACTGTATATGAATAAATAATAAAGAAAATATGTTCGTTCGTGTTTTATTTCATTATTGTTGTTATATAAAACAGAAATTGCCCTTTGACATGATTTGGTTATGAATGAAATTCACTCTATTTTTTGTATTTTTTGTTTTCGTTTTCTTGTGTATTGCAATCTTATGTGCATAATATTTCTTTTTTTAATTTTTATATTAATTTTTAAAGACAAAATAAAACAAAGCAGCCACCACAACATCGCCAGCCAAAGTTATAGCGGATGATGTCGAGGAAAAAGACACTTGAAATTTGAATCTTTTAATCTGAGGCTAAAACCCAACAGCATAAGCAGAAGAAGAGACAAAAAAAAATGCCGCTTGAAATTAATAAATTTACCCAGGCAGGCGACTAACAAATGATTATTATCATAATCATCCTCATCGTAATCATCATCACATTTGTAGCAAAAAAAAAAAAACAAGTAAAAGAAATAAAATATTGAAAAAAATTAAATTATTTATAAAAGAAAGACTATAAACAAAACAAAAAAAATTCACTACAAATTGAGGAAGATGTATTGCATAATAGTTTCGTTGTGTTTTCGTTGCTATAACTTGGAAATTGTTTTTCGTTTCGTCTTCTTCTCAGTCTACAAAGACTCAATGGGAAAATACAATTCATAATAAAATAAAATAAAATAAAAATATTAAAATAATAAACAATAGCAACTAATAATCATAATAACCATGATTATCATCATAACAAAATAATTTCTTATTAATTTATTAATCATGTGACCGAAACCGCAATACTTTTTATGCCCTTTTTGCTGCTGTTGTTCAAATAAAGCCACCACAAACTGATCCCTGACCTTTTCAACTGAACTTTAAATTTGTAAAAAAAGCACTTCATAGCATAGATGCAATGGGCTGACTTATTAACCGCGATTTTTTTTAGAATATTTGCAGAACAACTTAAAGACATGAAAATTGAGTTCTGTTCTCCATTTACCTCCATTTACTTGCAGAAACTCTGATCATTTTTAAACTGCAGAACTCGCGACTCAAGGATAAAATTAAGACACACAACATCAGTGGTGTGAGAAACTAGGTCATAATCCTGACAAAAGGGTTGCAATGATCAGTTAAGTAAGTAATATTCTGTTTCCACAGCAACATATGCTTTTGATAAGCTTTTGTTTTTATTTCTGAACGTCTTATAAGATAATTTCCTTTTAAAAGTGGGACATTTAATGCGTATTCCATTAAGAAGAACTAATTTTGTGGTTTTACAAAATCAAAAAATAAAACTTATTTTATTTTGAAAGGGAATCTATTTTCATTAAATTTGTCTGCCTCCCTGGTGGATAGGTCCATGTATCCCACCAGAAAAATCACAAAAGAAAAGTGATATCTTTTGCTGAATTTTAATTACTTAAGCAATATGATGATGAAGTGAAAGTTAAACTGAATAATAGAGAAAATTAAAAATAAAAAAAAATTACACACACTTGCCAGTGAGCAAAGGTGCAACATAATATAAGAAAGATTAAAACCAAAAAAAAAAAAAACTGCTGACTCCTGTTGCAGCCATCAACTCGAAGTTTTACACAACAACGTATAAAATTTTTAAATATTCATACTCATATTAGACAACGTATCAGCTGAAGTAAACTGAGTGACTGCTTGCCAATCTGTTTGTCTGTCTGTCATAGAGTTCATCAATATAATAGATAAATAGAAGAGTGTATTTGTTTGTTCAAAGCAAGAGTAAATTTAAAAAAATTTTCATGATTTTAGAGAGTAACAGAGTAACACCTTTTGATATTTCCTTTGGGTCTGGCATCTTCCTTTGATATTTAGACTAATGATTCGATTAGAAGCACAAATACTAGCCATTATGGGTGCAGTGTCTTCCATTCTTCATAAATCTTTATAATCGTTTAGTTACAGAAGTAGAACAGACGTCTCGAAGTACAACAGACGTCTCTCGAATTCCTCTCCGCAGCCTTCTGGCAAAAAGTCTGAGAGTAAATAAAATTGCCATGAAAAGTTTCTTAAAAAAACCGTCGTTCGGAATCGGCATTAAATTACAGGTCCCGCCGCTTATGAATAAACTTAACATACACAACATAGGTGGTGTGAGAAACTAGGTCGTAATTCGTGACTAGAGGGTTGTAATGACCAATTTAATGACTGGCGAATAATGCTCCATCTCTGATGAGTTCTTCTACAACGAAATTTCATCTTCAGCGATGGGGCCCATTTCATTAATGTCAGTGTTTGGTAAGGATTATGGGCTGGTGGCGTTTTCGGTCCATATTTCTTTGGGAACGACGTTGGCCAAGTCATCACTGTCAATACGAGCTCTATATATCGCAGACCACCAATTTTTTTTTTTGGCGTGATTTGGATGATCTGTACGCCAGTGATAGGTGATATCAAAAGAACGCAGCCTTATGAGAATATTAAAAATTGGATATTTCAGATGCGCTTCACTCCGAGAAACTGTGACGGACATTTAAGCGAAGCTATTTCCACGCAAAATGGCATCAATTGGCCTTTTAAATGAACGGAGATGGCGAAGCACAACTAGTTTTGACTGTAATGACTGCAATTCGTGTAATACTATGAAATAGCAATTTGCAGTGAATTTTACTGTTGCTTCTGCTTTTGCTTCTGTATTTTTTTTATTTGTTGCCACCATTAACATGCAAATAAAAAATCGAACAAAAATGGTGAAAAAATGTATGCCCAGAAATGAAAATCGCTTCAATTTTTGCATAACTTCAACGATTTTCATTGTACAACATTATAAAGAAGAAAAAGAAGAAGACATTAAAAAAAAGCTACAAATTTTCATAAAATAAATATAAATTTGCTCCAGTTTTCTTTAAAAATTTGTTTCTCTTTTGGTCTGCTGCTTCTAGTTTTCCCAATATTTTGTTTATAAAATGAAAACTTAAACGTGCTTTTAAAATTAAGTTTTTCCTATACGATATCGAAATTAAATCGTGATAAAAAACATTTTAATTTTTATTAAAAAAAAGCAAAAAAAAACTTCAGCATATTATATGTATGAAATAATAAATACATAAATTAATAAATATAATTAAATACTCATTTCGCTTGTATGCCGGAAAATTTATTATCAAACCTTTTGATCATTTTGTTTTTTCCATAAGTGTATATTATTTTAATATTTTTTAATACATATTTAATTATTTTAATGTTAAAACAATTGTTATTAGAATTCCACGAGTACATTTTATTGATATTGTTGATAAAACTTCTTGAAAAATAAAACAAATTTCCGAATTAAGTTAGAAAATTTCACGCTCCAACAAACCTATTGAGAAGTTTTGCTAAAGAACTCTCTTTGAGATATAGCATTCATAACTATGAGCAAAAAGCGGTGACAATCCTTTTATAAAGCTTTTGGCCAAATAATATTATACGCCTAGTGTCAGGTTCTAACAATAAGGTGGTTTCATAGGTATCTTACAACTAAGCTCACAAAGCTTCGCATGATTCACCGCGTATGGTCTGGCATTGTCCTAAGGTACCACTATTTCTTCCTCTCCTCTTTTTAGACACACTAGTGCCTAAAGTATATTTCAACTTCAGATTCTGTCTGTTTAAGACGATCGATGCTTCATTAAATTTTTCGCTTTTTCTTGCACAATTCCAGCATTACCTTATCAAAGCCAATTACAAAAAAAAAATGGGAATATCGGGCATCCCTGGCTTTTTATCGTCCTTATATAATTAGGAAGGCTTTAGCTGACAAAGAAGTGCCAGACGATAAAAAAGAAATCGTCAAGGCGATGTACGAAGATAGCGAATCCCGAGCCATCTATAATAAGGTATTAAGCACATCATTCTGCTACCATACATCCAATAATACAAATCCTCATTCAGAAGGAAGTATTTCAAGAGTGTAAGATTTATACTTCAAAAATCAGCATTTATTTCATCTACATATAGAGAAAATATATTTATTCTCTCTGAACTCTTTCATTTTATAATCAATAAAAAAATCATACTGCAAATTAATAATGATAAAAGCATACCGCGATGAAGCACTTAAAGAACTGTTTTCACAAAATATTTATGAAGTCACGTTTAGACCAAAAGTTAGTTTAAAAGAGTTTTGATATTTATTTTTATATTTTTTTTTGCACTTTTTATGATACAATATTTATTGCAAATATTTATTTTAAATAAAATCGTAAATTTGAAATCGTGTATGTTTTTCGCACATATTTCTTAACGTTGCTGTTCTAAGTCTTTTGTTTGACGGCGCAAATGTGTTTATTTTTTCTTTCCGCGTAACTGATGGATTGGGAGTAGGAGAGTGGGGAAAAAATAAGCTCCATTCACCAATTCTAAGTAAAATCATAAACTCCTTAGTTGTGGTGTTTGTACTGAGAAAGTCTGTGCACCTCAGTGGCTATGTATATCGGAAAAAAAAAATAATTTATTACACGTAAGAGGGTTGCCAATGTTTTTTGAGGTTATGTTAGAATGATAAGATTAGTTATAAAGTTTACAAAACGAAAGTCAGAAGCTAAATGTTGTTGACAAATATCAGGCTAAAGAATATCTAGAATACCCAGAAAGAATAGCCCAATACATAATAGATAGTGTGCAAACCACTAAACGTAAAGCAACGTTCATTCTCCGTTGTAGATAATGGAAAGATGAGAACGGAACGTGGTAACAGATCCGCAGGGGGTGCTGAGGTTATGGAGGAAACACTTCTCTACTCTGCTACGTCTTTAGAGATGATGTAACGAACCCGATCGTTAATGACGGCGTGGAGATTTCGTCGCCTAGCCATGGAGAAGTCAAAGTCGCGATTATGCGTCTTAAGGACAATAAAGCTGCAGGTCCTGATGGCCTCCCCGCTGAATTCTTCAAGACCGGAGGTAATGAGTTGGTAGGGGCCATGCACCTTTATTTACAAAATATGGCTAGAGGAAAGTATGCCAAAGGTTAGAACCTCAGTGTCCTCTGTCCTGCCCTGAAAAAAGAGAACCGACCCTACGATATGTGCCAACCACAGGGGTAAAAGCCTTCTCCCTAGTGGTGAATAAAATAGAAGTGTGGTGAGTTTTTACAAAATGTGGTGAATTTATCAGGTGTGGTGAATAAAATCGAAACCACCAAAATACCGTTATTCGAAATGGTATGGTATTATCATAGATACATATACTCTATATCGTGATTTTGGAAGGTGCGTGTCTAGAATAAGTAATTTTTACATCTGTTAGTTGAGGCATTCAGCAATATGTCTGGTTACCATTATACACTTAATCTCGATTAGTGGAAGGAACTCAACAATGTTGCCATTGTGTCATCCTATTTAAAATTCTAAAAAATTTAAATTAGAAGACTGCATACAAAAAATAATTAAATTTAAATTATTTTGTAAATGAATTTTTGAATAATTACTTTCTTTTATGTTTTATCCCCAAAATGCTTGCAAATTCGAATTTCTTTGTCATAATATTTATAATTTTTTGTGCTTTGTTCGAAAGGCATATCGGATCTAAATTTAACATCAGGAAAAATGATTAAATAATTCATTCATTTTTGGAAAAAAAGAGGAATCTTTTTTTTGTTTCCATTTTTTTTTATTGTCCTGGCAACATTTCAATTTCAAAACATTTTAGTACTTTTTTATTATTACACATTTTATGGGTTGCGCTTTTCAACTATAAATGAGGTTAGCCAGGGGCTAACGTATGTATGTTCGCTTTTAGATTACCAAAAGCAATGAGAGAACGCTTGCCGAATGCTAAATGAACCGTTGTTACGTTCCGTAGACATTTGACTAAACACTTTTACGTTTCGAATCAACTGTTTTTGTTTTGTATATGAAAAACATCTAGAGTTAGTTTTTTTATTCCATTCCGTACAGTTTTAAGTATAAATAAACATATTTTTATAAAAGTGCCATTTGATGCATAAAGGCACTCTTCAAAGGTACTATTTCAAAATTTAAATTTTGCAACACTGATATTATTTTATATATTTGTTTGCAACACCCATTACTTTCGTTTTGTCACGAGTAAACGCATTATTATCATTCATTGTTTACCTAAGTTTCAAACCCACATACAATGAACACATCCAATTTTATGCATTCATTGTAATTTCATAACCTTAAGCTTGTGTATATGTTCAAATGACATTTAAATTTATTTGTTGTTGTTTCACCATACATGCACAACAATAATAAGAAGCAGCATAATCATTAATAGTAGCTGAAATTTGTTAGACGCGATTAATTTTGATAAGTTTTCAAATTAAAATATCGCCTTTAAATAAACTACTAAATAGCATAAAATCTATAGAAAAATGAAATTTAACAATTCTATTATACTGGAGATATGAAGTTTTAATAAAAATCTGTGATTTATTCCATAAAAATAGCAAAAGAAAATTTCTTTACAGCGTGCACAGGTTACTCTACTGCTACATAATTGATTGATTTTTTTTTTCTTGATGTTTTTGTTGTAACGAACACACCGAGGCACACACAAAGCAATAACAACAACAGAAACACATAATTTTGTGCACTTGGAAAATTTAGATTTGTGTACATGTATATACATATGTATATATACATATAGGTGAAGACGATGATGATAAATTAAGCAATGATTACTACTGCGATCGTAAAACTATTACTAAATGTACTGCGGTCGCTGGCGGTCGGTCTAGTGTATATTGTGGTGATTTCTAGTGGAATTGTCTAAACATTGTCGAACGAACAAAAAACTAAAAATAAATAAAAGAAAACAACAAAAATTACAATAAAAAATGATAAAATACTGAGCGAGTGAATTGTGTAAGTTTTGTTCTGTTGTTGTTGTTGTTTTTACTAGTTGTACTTTTTGGCCCCAGCTTAAGGATTAAGTAGATAAGAATTTTACGGAATTCAATAACAAAAATACAAAAAAGAAAAAGAGAGAGCAACTACTACTACATGACGGAATCGGGAGTAAAAGAATTCTGTAGTGAAGCATTGGCCGATGCGAACAGCAGCAGTGCTGTCGATTTGGAGGTTGTAAATGTTGTCGCCTGTGGCAATAGCGGCAAGAACGACATCAAAATAAGCGAAGAGGGTGTAGCTAAACTGACATTTAGCTTTCTCGATGATATGCAGGGCGGTGATAGTAGTCTAGAGCCGGGCGAAGTAAAAACTCCGCCGCCTGGTTCTAGTCCGGTCACTGTGAAAGAATCGCCATCTTCCAATTTGGCCCAAGAGAAGACGGAACCAGCGGCTAAGCAATTGGCTAAAGAGACTCTTGCCAAAGCTTTAAAAACCGTATCACAATTGGAGGCGGAGGCATGTGAAGAAAAGGTACGTGCAATTCTAGAACTGGACGCTAAACGCCGTAAGGAAGAAGCAGAGAGAAAAAAATTGGAAACCGAAAAAAGACGACAATCAGGTGAAGTCGATATCGAATTAGAACTTAAGCGTAAGGCTAAAGAGGAACGTCGAAAACTAAAGAAATTAAAAAAAGGTAAGTAGTTCCATCCACAAACACTAAATATCATGTAATTATAATATAAAACACTAAATATCAATATAATTATAGCAAAAAGAGAGGCGGAAAAGGCTTTAGCCAGCTGTGAGGAAGATAATGATGACATTATTAAACAAAAGAAGCGTAAAACTCCAAAACCTACAGAGTCCGAAGAAAGTGAAGGCTTATGTTCTACCGGTGATGATGATGACGATGACGAAGTTAGTAAATCAGCTGCAGATAAACAAAGTTCGGTATTAAATTCTGCCGTTGCCATACCCGCACGTTATCCTGCACATTTACCACCGCCACCTCATCTAATGCCAGAAGCATTTTTAAGCGGTTATCGACCTATGAATCCTTTTATGCGCGGACCACGTCCAGATTTTGTTCACGGTCGAGGGGGATTTATACCGCGCGGCCGCGGTGGTATGCGTGGCCGCATGCCATTCCAATGTTTTCGGCCACCATTTTTTAATAATAGTAGTATGGGTCCTGGCGGCAATGGTGGCCCACTTAAGTTTAATGTTCCTCATGGTCAACAGCAACAACGTCATCATACACCACCGCCAAATCGTGGACATTCACCTATACTGCCGCCAACCTCGGATTTACAGTAAGTATATTACAAATAATAATTGTTTATGACGTGCGCATTAAAATAATATAAAAGGGCATAAGACACGTAATTCGAATCTTAATTAAAAATTTTCGGAATACAGGATTTACTGTAGCTTGTAATTCAAACCTTTTTATTTTTTTCCCCTGTTGAACAATTTTGATTTTCTATGTAAATAATAAACATGAGTCACAACTTTTAGCAAAAGTTGGTAAGCAGGTGCACTATTCGCTACTACACCTAAGGGGCTCAAACCTTCGATTTAATTTCAAATAAAAACGTTAATTAACGATTTAAGTTTCTAATTTTCCTATTTTCATATTTACAGGTGGACAAAATGTAAACCATCAATATCATTTGCATTTAAATTTATTAAAGATCACAAATTCCAAAGTGCTTATTCCGAATCTAAAGCTCAGCACTTACAACATAGAAAACAATCGTTAGGAAATTGGGATGATGAAAAAAACGAAGACGATGTTGAGGATGATAAAGCTAAAGAAAGTCATCTCAATGAGCAAATACATAAAAAACAGAAAAAGCACAAATCACCTTTAAAGGAAAAGAAAAAATCAAAAAAACACAAAGAAAAGGATTCGAAAAAATCGAAACGAAGAAGATCTTCGCAGCAATCGGGACTCTCATCGACCAGCTTAATCAAAAAGAAAAAGTCGGACAAGTCGAGTAGAAAGAAAATTGAAAAAATACGAAAATCGTATGGATCAACCAGTAGATCGACACCAACATTGCAACAAGAAGTTTCATCGGAAGGCAGTGAATCAATAAAAGAACTTCAAAATGATGATGACGAAACAGCAGATGGAATTGGATTGGAACAAATGCCAAATGAAGAGGAAATACGCAATAAAATTGAAAATATTAAGAAGGAAAAAATCGAAAGCACTGAGTTGAAAATTGAGGATTTGACTTTAAAAGTTAAGCCACTGATTATGGTAAAAACGGAGCCGAATGAGTCCGAACAAGAGGTGCGGAAAGAAAAAGAAAAAAAGAAAGACGAAACTGAGGATAAAGTTAAATCGGAGAGTTCTAAATCGTTTGATATATTTGCCGAGTCACCATCACCACCACCCAAAGCAGCAACAACACATACAAAACAACTGTTGGCGGGTAAAGAAAGTTCAGAATGCGGCATTGTAACGCCACCATTATTGTTAATAAATGATCCTAAAGTACAAAAAGCTCCCTTACAGAATGCAATAGAAATACAAAAACGTATAGATAAACTATTACAACAAGATGACATTAAATTGGAAGCAATTGAGGCTGCTAAAGAACTGCTGATGAAGAAAACTCAAAAATATCAAAATTCTAAAGAAGAAGGTACATTTTTGGAAAAGGAAACAAACAAAGCAACTGAACAACACACATCTGAATGCACAAAAACAATAATTAGCCAAAAAGCAGACGTTTCTAGTTCTAAAGAGAAACCGAAGGCATATAAAGACAAGGAATCAAGCAAAAAATCAAAAGAAAAAGATAAAGAGAAAGATAAAGATTCTGCCAAGCATAGAGACGATAAAGATATAAAGCATAAGGATAGTAGCACCTCTTCCTCGAAAGATTCTCGAAAAGATGATAATAAAAGCAGAGATTACAGCAAGAAAGAAAATGATAAGGATAAGGCTCGTAAGGAAATTTCCTCCAAGTATCGCAATCCTTTCAAAAGATCCGTATCGAGAGACAGATTTTTTGGGAAAATCAATTCAAATCGAAGTACACGAACAAAAAGTCGAGAACGGGATTATGCAACAAATCGTAGGCTATCGAATGATCGCCGACGAGATGATAGTTCTGGATATAGCTCTAATAAATTATCAACGAAACGCCGTATAAGTGGTAGTGGTTCAATATCAACAAATCGAAATCGATCAAGATCAGGTGATCGAGAAACTAAAGGTTCTCTAGACTCACTGCACTCGAAGGACAGAGAGCGCAAAGACAAAACAAGAGAAAATAGTTTAGAATCAAGACAAAAACGTAAAATTTCTTTGTCGCCTAAACGTAAAAACGAAAAAGAAAAGGATCACTATCCGAAAACATCGAAATCGGAAGATGTAAAGTCGAACACACCACCACCAAAACTAATAAAAAAAGCCGATAAAACGTCAGACAAGCCGAAAGAATCCAAGAAATCCAAATCACCTGCTAAACATGCTCCCAAAAAGAGGCCACTATCGTTTACTCAAACGGAATTTTTATTTCCCGAAGAAGGTAACGAAGATGATTTCATATTGGCTGATGACGAAGAAACTAACGATTCATTCAAAAACCTTAAGTCACCAAGTGAAAAGGAAGACAGTCCCGATACCGATGATTATATGGATAATTGGGAAAATGATGAAGATGTTGATCTCGATATGAATTCAAATTTGCCAGCCGATATGTCAACACCTAGAAAATCGTCACCTGATTTAACAGAAGAAGATTCGTTTGTGATTCGTTTCGCAAATCCAAGTCCACCATCGGAATTATTACTACGCAAACAGGTAGAGCCGGAAAACAGAACAGAGGGTAGTGATAACGATACTGCAATACCACTCACACCTCCCTTAGATTTGCTTAAAAAGTCCCAAGAAAATTTAGAAGATAAGCGGCCAATGCAAGAAATAAGTAAGAAAGGTGAAGACAGTCAAGGACCAAAGAAAACCGAATTGTTTGGCATGCAGGAACTTTACGACCAATTCATTAAAAGTGTTGAAGCTTCAGGTGTTAACATAAAAACTGACAACAAAGAACAGGCAAAAGATCCACAAGATTCTAGTATACTAGAGCCAGATATTTCAAAATTGGACGAAGACACCGATATCTGTATGCATAATCAAAGTGAAGATCCCATGTCTACATCATCTACTTCTACATCATCGTCTACTTCCTCTTCTTCATCCTCATCATCGGATACAAATTCCTCATCTAATTCGTCTACTTCATCCTCATCAGCCTCATCGTCAGAGGATAGCAATGATGGCGATGAAATTAAAAATTCTTTGAAACCTCCTGCCAAAAAATCTAAACTAGAGGAAGTCATTAACGCTAACAACTCATCAGTCAATGATTGTATACCAAATAACTTAGATGAACTGGCAGCAAATACCCAAATTAGCGAAAATGATCAGACAGTTGAAAGGGAGCCAAGAACACCGTCACCTACACCAGTACAGAAGACTTTGTTAATTAACCAAACTCCACCCACACCAGTTACACAAACTAAAGTAACTCCCAAATCGGATGTCGCCAAAGATTTCAAAAAACTTAAGAATTTGGAAGCAAATTTGTCTCGCATACAAATGATGCGGGCCAACTATGATTCAAATGATGAAATAAGTGAGGAGTTGCATAAAATGGAAATCTTATTTTTACAAGAGAAGAAGTTAATCCTTCAAAAGTATGCTAAGAATACCCCGACATTAGAGAAGCCGACAGAAACTATCAATAAAACAGGGGAATTTGTTCCTGCATTGCCAGCCACTGAGTTTAGCATACTACAACCACCGCCACCTCCTGAGGAGCCCAATAAAATCTTTGATGCTAACCGTGAAGCCATTAAATTGACAATATCACCTTTGAAATTGCCCTCAAAACCGGCAATATTTAATGTTTCCCTAACAGAAGAGAAGGAAAAGAAAACGGGAGATGATAAAGACGAAATGGATTTCACTGAAAAACTAGTGAAACCTGCCAAAGAAGTGGCCATTGTAAAGCCGATGATGGAGACAAAGGAATCCAAAGAATCCAGATCAAGGGATTCTCATCGTCACCGGCGTTCGCCAAACTATGGCAGCCGTGAGAGACAAAGATCGCCAAGTAGTTATCGTGAACGAAATCGCAGATCGACATCCAGAAATCGTTTCAGTCCTCAACGGCGAGGTCGTGGAAGATCTTTATCAATAAGCCCACCGCGTAGAGGAGCAGGCGTACGTCATGGAACTCCACCAAGAAGGGGAGGACTGGGTTCTCGTTTTCGTATATCGAGTCGTAGATCACGTTCCCGTAGTCGTAGTCCCTTAAGACAATTTGGCAATAGGCGTGGTAAAGACAGCAGTCCGTTTCGCAGTCGAAAACGTGGACAACTACCAGACACTCAAGCCCATTATAAAAAGTTTAGTCGTCACAGAAGTTCGCGTTCAAGATCACCAAAATCACCACAAACAAGACCAAGATCACCTAGAACACCACCACCAAGAAGGCGTTCGTACAGTCAGGATCCTTACTCAAGGTCACCGTTGCCATTCAAACCACCTTCACCTCCTATGCGACATAGTCTCTCACCCACAAACTCGACTGGTTCCCAAAGTAGACGCTCGCGTTCAACATCGCCACACAGGCCAAGATCACCACGTTCGCCCAGGTCGCCACGTTCTCCCTTATCGCCGAGATCCCCGCGTTCGCCGAGATCGCCCAGATCTCCCGAATCTCCGCCTGCTCATAGATATGATGATCACCGCTATAGACGTGATAATAGTTTCGACAGAAATTCCTCTATATCACCACATCCGCAATACTATGCAACCGACAGTGGCGTCTCGTCCCAAGCTCCATCATATTATTATAATATGTCACCGAACCGCATATCGCTGGATGCCCGCATAAATATAGTATTAAATACACCATCCAGTGGCGGTGATACGCCTCCTGCTGGCTATGAAGGGTATGCTAACTATGCACAATACGGTGGTGCGGCCTATATGTCTCTACCACCCCAACCCATGGCTAATCCCCCAAGTAATATGGGCTATTATCAGAACCCATATGTTCCTGTAATGCCACCGGTACACGATGCTCATCATACACTACCACCACCCATGCACTCTGCACAACCGCACTTACCTCCACATTTACAGCATCCTCCTGCCTATTCGAACATACCCACTATTAACACTGGAATAACCCCAGCCACACCATCTCCTTTAGCACCAAACAATTTCTATTATAACGATTTCAATTATGGGCATCAACCACCTGTAAATCCTGTGCTCAAAGAATTGCCTAAAGCACCGGTGGCTGTACAAAAAGGAAATGTTTTGGAAATTGTGCCGTCATCAGGGGAAAGTACTAACCAATCGCCTCAGGCGACGAAACTAAAAATTTCACCTGATCAAACGGATGCACTGAACTCGCAACATAATAAACCATCAGCAGCAGTTTCATGGAAAGACGAAGTCAATAATCGTCATGTGAAATCAGCAGTAATGCGACTAAATCGCGAAGGGGATGGTGAAATGAGAAGCATTTTGAAACGTACCGAATCAGTTGAAAAGCAAGAGTAAGTAGCTTTCTCTTATAGTATTGAAGATGTTGTTTTAATTAGAAATTAATTATTTTGTAGCAAAAACGAAAAGAAAAAAGTCTACTTTGAAGATGGCATTTACCCCAGTCGTGATAGTGATGACGAAGATCGCAAACTTATTGAAATAAAAATACGTAAGAAAGTGTTAAGATTGCGTAAGAAACGCGGTATTGATGTAGCGGCAGCACATGATTTACTGGGCGAGAAATTAAAAGTAAAACAGCAGAAACCAAAAATTGATGCGGCTCTAGAGAAATTACCACCACCACCACCGCCTACTATAATGCCCTCGGCAAATATTGAACAGCCGATATACTTAAGGCCACCGACACCAGTACCTTTGGTTTATTTCCACTTTGATCCGGTGGTACATTCAATGTATGTATCACAGTTGGAAAAGCCTATACCGCCACGACTGCTAAATCCAAAATGTGTACCACCTGGAGCAGTGGCAACAGCTGCTTCAATTGCAACAATAGGTGGAGGAGGGGGAGGCAGTGTTACAAGTAATACTGCTACTCAATCACCAAATCATAATTCAAATTTAGGCTCTAGTGTAGTAGGTGGCATAAGTGGCGGTGTTGCAACAAAAAAGGATCTTACGACTCTAGCAGCGTTGAATAGAGTTGGTAAAAATGAAAATCAAATGAGTTCACCAAAAATGACAGGGGATCCGAAAAGGGATAGCCCTAACTTACAACAATCACCTATAATGCCTATGAGCAAGCCATGCGGTATGCATTTTGCACCCACACAAACCTCGCCTCAAATGTCGCCATTGCATGGACCACCAGCCATACGTCATCCGCCGTCTCCTATAGGTTTCGTAGGTATGCGTATAAACAATTTTATGCGTTTGCCACCTTCACCTTTGGCCAGAACTGCTGTACCGCCGCATATGCAAGCACCACCTCCAAATATGATGAACATGCCACCTGGACATCACCAGATGATGCCTATGCGACATCCGCACTATAATATGCCACCACCAAATATAATGCCACCTGGTATGCCACCGGACAACAACTATAATCCACATGTGGGTAATGGAGGCGGTCCCCCTTATGGCGTAATGCAGGCACCACCGCCAGGTTTTCATGGTTATGGACAGCGGCCAATGAACCCCCCAGGCTTTTTTATGGGTACACCTCCAGCTCATACAATGCATCCGCCGCCGCCTATACTCTCAAATCCCCATATGAAGGACAAAGAACAGATACTACATCATCCTCATCATCAGCCGCATCAACATCTTGCACATCCCCATCCACACTTGCATTCTCAACCGCCACAACAACATCAACATCATCATCAGCATAAACCTCCGCCTCCACTTCCGCCAACACACGTAGGTAGTAATGTGGTTGCTGCTAGTCCACAGGCCATGATAGCGCCGTTTAATGTAAAAAAGACTGTTAATTGAATTAAAGAAAAGCAACAACAACCTATAAAGTCTATAAAAATTCGCTCTAATTTCCTACGTACATACACAGCTGTAATGTGTATGGATTTTTATATAGAAAAACAAATTCTTTTGTATTTAAATCTTTTCTTAAACAAAAAAGATTCTTTCTTCCTTTTTACTTATTTGATTTTTGTTATTCTTTAGTTAAAACGAGACATGATGTTCAAAAAATACTAATTAAAGTTACGATTTAACTCGCCATTAGTTTTTAGAGCTTTTCATAACATTTCTGCATAACTTCGAATTTTATTTATTTAGGGATTGTAATTCAATGGAAAATTTCCTTTTTTTTCATTTTGGACAATAATTGAATTGGTATCATTTCTTATTTTTTTTTAGTATTATTTCTCATTTTTTCTTGCAATTGCCATAGAAAAGAATCGAATAATTTTTTCCCATTCAAACGAAAACTCGACGTTCTCGTCATATGTTATGTAATTAATAAAAATTTCTTTAATTTTTTTTTTTATTTTAATTTTTCTTGTTAAATTCTGGTTTCTATTTAATTGAATTGGTAGTTTTAGTTTTATTATATTCTGTTTCTTTTTAATTTAAATTTATCCTTAGTATATATAGTTTATATAATAAAACATTTAACATACAATTTAGTGTAAATTAAATGGCAACAGAACTTCAAAGAAAAGAAAAAAAAAAACAAGAGAAAAATGATAGAAGAAAAACTTGTAAGTGTTCATTGAATTTAAATTTAGATTTTAGTTAAACTATACATATACAATAATTATATTTAATTTTTATTATTAATTTACTTACATTTGTATTAAATTCAATATATACATACGTAGCAAAAACAATAACAAAACAAAAATAATATATAAAACAAAACAAGAGTACACATTTGATTATAATTACTTTAAAAAAGTTTTAAGTAATTTTAAATGAAATGAACTTTAAAAGGAGAAAGTTAAAGAAAGTATGATAATTTAAATTAAAAAAAGAGAATGTACTAAAAATTAATAAATAAAACTATTATTATAAAAAAATATATACATATGTATTTATATGTCGTCATATGTCTTCATGTTATTTTTATAATACAAACGAATGATTTCTAGAATGATACGAAAACGATGTTATGCCGCTACTTGTAGTGCTTATTGTCGGTAATTTTTTCGTTTCCGATGAGTGACTTGATGCATCCGAACTATTAGAACGTTTTGTTTTTCTAAAAACAGTATTTTTAACAAAGGTCAGATCTTTTTAAATATATATTGTATGTAGCAGTTAAATCAGATAAATGTCATCTTTAATCGTTTATAAAAATTTCGAAAATCCAAAAACGACAACAGCAACCAAGATAAGGCTGCTTATATAAATAGTCTTCATACAGAAAATAAAGATAACAACAGTCTTTTCTACTTTTTCTTAAGTGGATGTGTAATATACTAGTTTTAATACTGGCTCATGCAAGATTGAGTTTGGATTTCAATACCGTTTTATTTCGGAAAATGTCGGTCGGTACATAACGTTAAACCATTAGCGCTTATGTGTGCCAGTTGTTAAACTGAAATTACCACCTCTTACAGTGGCGAAGACATTTCAATCATCAATCAAATAATTTTTACAGCTTATTTTACGTTAGGATTTAGCTTTTAAATCTTACAATATTGAAATATTAAATTGAAGCTTCACGATCATTAACACCCTTGATCACTCTTTAATTTCATTTATTGGTAAAAAAAACCTTTGTTCAGACGACTTTCATTACAATAAATAGATGCACAAACATATAATAGAGAAAGCTTAACATACCACTCGTGTTACTACTTCGAGCTTTATATGGTTTGTAAGCGTCAATATATGTATACCACTTCGAAATTTTTTTGCCATAAACAATAAAGTTTATGACATAAATATTGACGTTATAATGCGAAGGACAATTTCACGAAATTTTGATACAATTAGGCCGCAAATATTACTTGCTTAAATACCTATGGTTTATTTTCTATGTGACTACTCCAAAGATAGTTTTTTTTTAAATAAGTAAAATTCATAAAACCTGGTTTGATCTCAGATTGTTCGGGTTGGTAAGCATCACGAAATCTTCTCAAAATTCTATAGCAGCTTAAAAACCAATATTACAAAGCGATTTATCTAGGACATGTCCTAGAATAGAAAGCGCTATGGAACTCGAATTCGATTACCTTTAAACTATATTGGGTCCAAAGACTTTAAATTGAACTCTAGATTAAGGTTTCAGATTGAATGGCTTTGGTATTTGGTCAGTAGGGATAATATATTTACACAGACCACGAATGATTGATGAAACTAACAATTAGCAAAGAATAATTAAAAGCGCCAAGAAAAGTTCCTCAAAAATCTGTCGTTCGGAATCGATGTTAAACTCAAGAATAAAATTAACACACACAGGTCGTAATTCTAAAATAAGTTCAAAAGATTTTGTACTAGAAACACTTCTTCGATAATTTTCTGAAAGCATGATTTTATAGTTGCCAGGTATGCATTCAAAATGAGCACCAACGAAAAGGAAATAAACAATTTTTACAGTTTTTCTTTGATAAAAGCAAAGCAATTTTGTTTTGAGTTGTAAGGTTAGAATGACAATCAAATAGATTTGACTCGTCGACTACGGCTACAAGCGACCAGCCAGTCAAAGCCGATAGTGACCCGACAAATGTTTAAATATCTATTACATATAGAATAATTCAATTCAGTCAAAGCAGATTTAATCTGTTCCTAAAATTTGTTTCTGTTACAAAATTCTATCACTCGATCTCTAAACGTTTTTTGAAGAATTATATCTTCTAAACGTTTTTTGAAGAATTATAAAATTAAATTTCTTGTCATATTATACATATGGGCAATTTCAAGTGACCCAATTTTTAAAATCGGTGTCTTCCGATTGAAAATTGAAGGATTGAAGAAATAGCTATCTAATATCCTTTGGAAAATTTTTGCTAGGACCAATAGGTGAAAAGTTACACACATTTTAAAAAAACCCTGTATGACCAAAATGTCCAACTTTGACCCCCTCTAACTCCGGCAGTTCTTGACTGATAGAACTGAAAATTTGTGTCTGGCCTACTATCCAATAGTACTAACCTTGGTGCAAATTTCATCCAAATCGGAAGACATCGATTTTAAAAATTGGGTCACTTGACACGAAATTGCCCATACATATTATATTATATGGAAATATGCAAAGAACTTGCTTTATATGGCACATACTATTAAAGAAACGTTTTACTTACTTTCTTTCTTCCATTTCCTTGCGTTGATGTTTTATAGCAATTACTCTCTTTTCCAAATGTTTACGTTCCATTCGAGCTTCTACCAATTCCTGATAATGCTTTTTAGCCTGATCTTTTATACGGGTAGTGTCCTTTTTATGATCCTCTATAATCGAATGCTGTTCATTCATTAGAAATGGTGAAAATTAAAAATATTTTCCTAAAACTTTGAGAAATTTCCTCCTTACATTCTTGTCAAGGTATTCCAAGAAACGACGGCGATGTTTCTCTTGAAATTCCATAATACGATGGGTATTAAGGCCGTCCAAATATGGCTTCGGATGGAAAAGATCCTTTAGATGTGTTGGCATTTCGTTACCCAATTTACAGGCTCTTGTCTGCCGACCACATAGTGGACATTTGTAGATTTGTGGCCCATTGACGCTTGTTTCGCTTATATTTTGAGGGCATTGTGCACAGGTAACATGATCACAAGCAAGCAGATACATTAAACGTGTTTTTTTCACATACTGCTCGTAGCATCGATTGCAATGGATCCAAAGCATGGATGAGGAAGAGAGTGGGGAGTTTTTATCTGGTTTCGGCTGTTGTTGTGCTTTATTATCCATATTTTTGTTGTTAATTTCATAATGGTTTTTTAAATACACAATTTATTTAATATTATGCAGTTTTTTATTAACTGAATGAAAATTTTCACATTTTAGTTAGCTTTTACCGTTATGCCCACAGATATCTGTAACAGTACACAGTTACACTGTGGTTATGCCGCTCCTTTTGGTTTATAGTATTACGACGTGTTATCGGTTTACAGAACTGAATATTTTAAAAAAGAAGAAGCATTTAATTCAAATTACTGTTATTACCGGCCATTGGCAACACTATTTACGATATAAAAGTGTCAAATTAATAGGAAGAAGCAGCATATTAATATATTGCTTAGACGAATCAATTTTTTTCTATCGGCAACAAAAAATTTTAAGAATTTTCCTTATTTGTTTTTGAAAGTAAACACAATTATTAAATTTGAAGATTTTAAATAAAAAAGCTTCTCTTTTGTATTTTTAACGAGTAATTAAAGAACAGAACAAACAAATGTTGTAACGCATTAAAGAACAATTTAAACAGATTCATTCTTTTAACAGAGCAACGAATGCAGCAGCAGAGTTGGCAGCAGCACCACCACCATTCGTCAATATAGAGAGACGTGTAGCCACGTCAAGTAGAGTTTTTTATCCAAATAATACAGATAAACTACTTCTACAGATAAACAATTAATCATTTATTGTAAAATTAACAAAACGACAGCAATATTGTGTTCGAAGCCGCTATGGGGTTGGCGGCTAAAATGTATTTAGTGTCACTTTTGTTATTGGCCGGCAGCAGCACTCTAAATTATCAAGTTTTGGCCGATGAACATAATCATAAAGTGAGCATAAACACTGTTATAGAAAACTTAAAATCTAATAACAATTAAATTTCTCTTATATTTGTAGTACAATGATGGTGAAGAGGTGGTGTTATGGATGAACACTGTGGGCCCCTATCACAATCGCCAAGAGACTTATGCCTATTTTAGTCTACCATTTTGCACTGGCTCTAAGTCAAGTATATCACATTACCATGAAACTTTAAGCGAAGCTTTACAGGGTGTTGAATTAGAATTTAGTGGTTATGAAATAGAATTTAATCGTAAGTTTTATTATAACACTACACCTACACAAATTTATATGATTTTTATTTATTTATTTTTGTAGGTGACGTTACTAATACCGTTATTTGTATGGTCGATTTAACTGAGGATAAGGTAAAGGCTTTTACCTATGCTGTTATGAATGAGTACTGGTATCAAATGTACATTGATGGCCTACCTATTTGGGGCAAGGTGGGCGAAAAAGATGAAAAAGATGGCAAATATTACATTTATACTCATAAGAAATTCGATATTGGCCGTAATGGCCAGCAAATTGTCGATATTAATTTGACCACCGAAAAGAAAGAACTACTGGTGGCTGGTTCGAAAATTAAGTTCTCCTATGAAGTCAATTGGAAACCAAGTGTTGTGGAGTTTAAGGATCGATTTGATAAATATCTGGATCCGAATTTCTTTCAACACAGAGTAAGTTCATTTATATTATTATTAGTAGTAAATGTTTCGAGATGCAAAACATCGATAAAGTCGGTCATATTAATATCCGAATAGTCGTTAATGTTTATTGAACTTCGAAAATTGTAGTTTTCCCTATAAAATTGCTGATTTGGTTGTAAAGGAATAATGAGGCTTTCAGTAATTATTTGCTACTCAGTATACTCGGTAATGAGAGGGCGGATGCTTTCGCTAGATTAGTTTCACTGTGTGGGGGCGACTTGATATGTGGTCCTGATTCTCCAACCTGCCACTTGGAGGAAGAGCAGAGGCGTTGGATGGGATGGATCGAGATTTTATGTATCTAGGAGCCTGCTATAGACAGTGATAGAACAGGTTTGTTGCTGGACTTAGCTAAGGTCAGCCTGATGTTAGTTATTTGTTTCATTACAGGGCACTACGAAATTATATAGCTGAAAATTATCTGGAACAGATCAAAGCCGGTTAATTGCAGGGTTTGTTTCGATTAGGTGGAGTTGGAAAGTATCGAACATCTCTTCTGTAAATTTCCGCCCTTGGCCTGGGTTAAGGCTTCTTCGAAGGTTTGGACTCTGCCGATTCGTAAATAGCTTGAGCTGGTTGACAAGTACTAGAGCATCAAGGTTGTAGGTCGCGCTCTCTCGTGTGGTTGTGGACCATCTTTTTTCCTCCGTCTCATATCCTCCCTTCCCAATTTCCCTATCTCCTTCACTATCCTCTCTCTCTCTCTCATCTAGGACGAATTTACAATGCGTCATTATGACCTCTGATTATTGTACTTGTTCCAATGACAGGTACACGTCCTCAAACCTAAACTAACCTTGCTAGGCATAGAATTAAACTCTATATAGACTTGTAAACAAATGAAATTAAATTGGTTTCCTTGAGGGTCCGACTACAGGATTTCGGATATAAATGGCATAGTGTTGCATTTAAGAGCACTTATCATTAAATATTTAAACTGACTTTTAAATTTTTCTTGCAATAATGTAAATCTTTATAAGTGACTTAATTTTTTTTTATTTCCAGATTCATTGGTTCAGTATTTTTAATAGTTTCATGATGGTCATATTCTTAGTTGGCTTAGTGTCCATGATTTTAATGCGTACTTTACGTAAAGATTATGCTCGTTACAGTAAAGATGAAGAAATGGATGACATGGTAAGTCAAACGAAAACTTAAAAGTATTTTTTATAAACTTTAGAACTTGTATTCCACAACTTCTATAAGGAACGTGATTTAGGTGATGAATATGGTTGGAAACAAGTTCACGGTGATGTTTTTCGTTCACCACCACATGCCTTATTGTTTTCGGCTTTAATAGGTGCCGGTTATCAGTTGATATCTGTAGTATTTTGTGTTATAATATTTGCCATTGTTGGAGAATTATATACAGAGTAAGTGGCCTGCAAGTCAGTTTTATATATTCAATCCTAAGTTTTGATGGTATTTACTTATGTTTAGACGTGGCTCCATGTTGTCTACAGCAATTTTTGTTTACGCTGCTACTTCCCCCATTAATGGTTATTTTGGCGGATCTCTATATGCACGTCTCGGCGGTCGTATGTGGATTAGACAAATGCTGGTGTCGGCCTTTATGGTACCTGTGTTTGTTTGTGGCACAGCGTTCTTCATTAACTTCATAGCCATTGGCTATCATGCCTCTCGTGCCATACCATTTGGCACAATGGTAGCTGTGACCTGCATATGTTTCTTTGTTATACTGCCTTTGACATTGGTCGGAACAGTGGTTGGTCGTAATTTGGATGGCCAACCGGACTATCCATGTCGTGTTAATGCTGTACCCCGGCCTATACCTGAAAAGAAATGGTTTATGGAACCAGCCATCATAATACTGTTGGGTGGTATTCTACCATTTGGTTCCATATTCATTGAAATGTAAGTGTTATTGTTGTTTTTAAAAGCTACGATTTTAATTCTTTTTTCTTTTCCATCGCATTGTTTAGGTATTTCATATTTACTTCCTTCTGGGCTTACAAAATCTATTACGTTTATGGCTTTATGTTGTTGGTATTTACCATTCTAACTATAGTCACTGTGTGTGTTACAATTGTTTGCACATATTTCTTATTAAACGCTGAAGATTATAGATGGCAATGGACTAGTTTTATGTCTGCGGCCTCAACCTCCATCTATGTGTATGCGTATTCCTTTTATTATTTCTTCTTTAAAACGAAGTAAGTCTACTTGTTATATTCAATGTTTGTTTGTGTTGTTCATTAATAATAATTGTTTGTTTTCCTTTGTATTTGTTACAGAATGTATGGTTTATTCCAGACCACTTTTTATTTTGGTTACATGGCCTTATTTAGTGGTGCTTTAGGTATTATATGCGGTACTGTCGGTTATATAGGCACAAGTGTTTTTGTACGCAAAATCTATTCCAATGTTAAAATAGACTAGATAATCATAATCTTTCAACATATTTCCTCCTCACAATTTAAACAACATAAATCCAAATCCCTTGCTAAGCAAACACTGCATTCTCTGATCCCGTTTATTTAATCCTAGTAATAATAGCATAAGAACTTTACACAATTTTTCAACTCTCCCATTCGTAATTCTCCTACTACTCCCTTATCGTAAACTTTCTCATTATGGAATAAGAAGTATATAAAAAAAATCAAAAAAAAAAAAACAATTAATAGTTTAAGATGTGAGTAAAGCCAGAGAAAAAAAAATACACAATAATGCTAATAACACATGTATTTAATTATTTTTAATTATAATTCTCTTCTGTTCTTATAATTTTTTTTTTGTAAATTATAAAAATTTAGTTTAATGGGTAAAATTATTTTTTCATAATTTTTTTTTTTTGCTTCCAAATACTTATTTATGAATATTATGAATGTATGTAATTTAAATTATGCATTATTATTATTATTCTTCTGATTGGCAGAACTTGTTGAATATATTTTCGGTTTTTTTAATTTTTTTATTGCTTGTCGTTATGCGTTTTGCCGTAAATTTATTTTAATTGGACTTGTAGTTCTGTTTGTTTAAATAATGTATAAAAAGAAAATAATTAAAAAATAAATAATGAAAACGAAACCAATGCAAAATGTTAAATAAAAATACAAACAAAACAGTTCTGCTGTAAAAAATTTTAATTGAAATATGACTTTATTTACCGATTACGTCGAATATTCTATTTTTATTATTAAACGTAAGTAAGCCAAAGTGATGCTAAAAGCTTAAAATTAATTTAAAGCTCTTAAGTGTAATTAATTAATCTTCAACAGAAATTACTAAATGATGAAGAAACAAGAAATCAAAAGTAATAAGCATTTGAAAAGGTCGATCGAAGTCGACTAGAAACTGTAAATTACTCACGGATAAAATTAACACACACACTACATGGGCCGTGTCAGAAGACAGGTTGTAATATTGACTAAAGGATTTAAGGAAGTAAGTAAGCAATTGAAAAGATAAAATCTACTAAGGATAGCTAATCTAGACGTGCAGAAAGGGAGAAAGTAAAAGAGAAACAACGTCATCTCACAAGCCAAGCCGAGGTAGTGATGGATATCTTAAAAATTCAAAAAGCCAGAGGCAATTTCTACAAGCCCATTGAAGAAACTTCGGCCAATGATCTTAAGTCTTCGAAAAGACACAGAGTATGGTATACAGATTCTGGCTCCCCTACACAAGTATAGTTCTTACGTCAAATGCTATTTAATTTATCAGTGAGCCAATTCACACGAGAATAATTGTGCTGGCGTAAAATGGTGGTTAATTGGCAAGAGGGGTGAAGAGAATGGTTTTTCGGTGGCGTAAAGTTTCCACCAGCTAGAACCCCGCATCTGCAGTACAAAACTAATACATGCACATTTTTAAAACATCAAATGAATGCAAAAACACTAATTCATACAAAGCTGTGTATACGTATACATTTCATGCCAAAGTAATATTCATCCCGTGTGATTTGAAAAAACAAAAATAGTGCGACAAAAAATTGTTCTCGTGTGAAGTGGCTCAGTGTGTGTAAGTTTTTTCACTATAAAAAAAACGTTCGATATGGCAATGCCTAAAATGCCAGTAAGCTTTATTTTGTCGCCATGAATAGACTTGAAATTTTGTTTTGTGCTTGAAATTAAAAACGATCAACGGTTACAAGTTGTTGAATTTTATTATAAAAATGCGGGAAATAAGTTCCTATCGAAAAATTATGATGAGCTCCCTTGTGGCTAAGTGAGTATATCAATAAACAGTATAAATCGCAACGTATCGAAGTATACGAAGGGAGCAAAGTGTCGTGCGGTTTCTTATTGTCTAAAAAGTGAAGAATTGTACGTTACACGGCCCGTGCTAACGTAATCTTTTTAAAGCAGTATATTGGCCACTAAGCACGCTAGACCAGACTATTTTCTGTGGAATACGTGACGGCCCCCGTATATAGTGGCATATAAGTTATAAATCAAACCTTGAAAGATAACATTACAGCTGCTGCAGGTGAGATACCGGATGAAGTGCTCGAAAAGGAGGCCCTACGCCGTGGTCAACTTTTACAAAAAATAATCTTTAAAAAGCAAGTAAGTAAGGCATTCAGTTATCGTTTTAAATAAAAATTTCATTTCATTTTTCAAATTTTCTGCATTTTTTTGTTCAATGTTCAAAACTCAAATTCACTTGTTATGAGTCTCAGAGGACTTTAAGAGTATTCTTGTTGAATGTACAGGCCAATGCCAATTTCGAGTCTAAAAATACCCCTAAGTACTTGATCTTGTCTAGCTGTTGAATGAGTTACAGCTCCATTCAGTTTTACTCAATCAGCTACGGTTTCCACCAAAGTTTGCTCCTTGACTTTGAATTAAATTTCTTATACAGAAGCAAAGCTCTCTAATAACGCAATACAAGTGCTTCAATTTGTTCAAACATTTTATTTCTTAAAATTTTTTTCATTCTTAAAACTAAGTTTTCTATTTTAAACCAATAATCACATGAGTTAACATTCTAAATATTAGATCTGACTTATGTGTGACATTAACCTAACCTAGCGTGTATTTGGCTGACTAAGATACAGTTTAGCGTAGATGCCATTTTTCGCCAACAATTGTGGATGATTACCCTGTTCGATAATACGGCCACTTTGTATGACGCAAATTACATCAGCATTTTGTACTGTGGCCAAACGATGGGCGATTACCAAACATGTACGCCCAGAACAAGCTTCGTCTAGAGCGGTCTGAACGATACGTTCGCTTTGTAAATCTAAAGCTGATGTGGCTTCATCTAAAAGTAGAATTTTAGGATTTCTTACTAAGGCACGCGCAATGGCAATGCGTTGTTTTTGACCACCCGACAATTGTGTACCACGAGCACCCAAACAGGTATCATAGCCTGAGGGTAATGCGGAAATGAAGTCATGTGCATTAGCCATTTTGGCAGCGGCAATTACCTCATCCATAGGCACGCTGCGTGATGTATCACCATAAGCTATGTTCTCGGCAATGGTCTTTTCGAATAGTGAAGGCTCTTGTGAAACAATGCCTATACGTCTACGTAGACCCGTTAAGGTCATGTCATGATGTATATCTTCTTGGTCGATTAACTAAATAGAATAGAATTATTGATCAATATTATCAAAGAGAGTTATATTTGCAATAGCATTCCAACTTACTATGGTGCCCGTGTCTGGATCATAATATCTTAATAATAGTTGTACACAAGTAGACTTTCCTGACCCCGAAGCTCCTACTAAGGCTACTGTTTTGCCTTGCAAGACTTCCAAATTAAAACCTCTTAAGACCTTTTGATCTTTACGTGTGGGATAATGAAAGTGTATATCTCTAAAGCTAACACCTTGTATGGCATTGGTTTTGGCTGGCAGTATGGAATATTTCTTAGAAGCATTGATATCTGGTGATTTGATTTTCGGCTCACGATCGATAATGGCAAACATGCGATCGGCTGATACTAGAGCAGCATTGAACATAGGCATAAAAGCCAAAGATTGGGCCAAAATGAAAAGGCCGTATAGCATGGAATTTGATATTCTGTAAGAGAGGAATTTATATTCAAACAACAAAATTGTATGCCAATAAAGTTTCACATACTTCATGATATTCTCAAATTTAATTCTGCCATCGGCACACATATAGCCGCCATATGTCAGGGTAACAGCATAACCGAAAAACATCAGAGACATACCCAAAGAATTAATTAAGCCTCTATAGCGTAGTTTCTTCTTAATTTCACTGCGATATCTTTCAACTTCGGCATTATAGACTTTAATAAGATCATCTTCGCGGCGCAAGGCAGCCACAGTACGTATTTGGGCAATGGTTTCGGTAGCTATGCGGCTAGTTTCTTCCAGAATCTCTTTCTCTTGTATGACACTTTTGTTGGTGTATCTTTAAATGAATTAAAGGGTTTTAATTTAAACAATTCTAAACAAAATACGACTAAAGAAAGTTAATTTTGCTTACTTGGCTTCAAATATAACAGAGGCAACCATAAACGGAGCCGTTGTTAGACATATTAAAGCCAACTCCCACGAATAGGTGAAGGCAATGGAAAAACTGCATATGAAATTGGAGAAGGCTTGTAAAATATTACTTAAGGGAAAACCAATTGCTCCTTGCACCCCTGAGGCATCACCGGCCAGACGTGCAGAAAGACCTCCAACACTGTTTTCCTTAAGATCAAACCAACCCATGTCTTGGCTTAGGATTTTACTAAAAGTTATAGATCTAAACAAAGAGAAATAAGGGGAATTGTTTTGTATTTTCGTTTGTTTTTCAGAAGCAAGGCTTACCTCATTCTTGTAGTCAACCAAACACCAGCTAAATTAAAGAAATAGGTCTGGGTTAAGCAGGCAGCACCTGCTATAATACCAACTACTACAGCAATTATTGCCGATCTGCCTGTATTACTTAAAACCACTTCGGGGTCCTCATCATTTAGGGAACCAAAGAGATCAGCAAATACAAAAGCAAATGCGGGCTGGGAACAACCATATAATAAGGCACAAAAGGTTGCAATTGCCAAGAAACCCCATTCTGGCTTGGCCCATTGTAGAACACGCCTAAACGTTTTCAGGTATTGAGTATTTTTGTCATCCACTACCAAGTCTTTTTCATTGGGATCGGTTATTGAGCGACCAGCAAAAGCCTGTAAAATATTTTTGTCCAAAGAGGCTTCGGAAAATCGTGGACTATTTGTCAAGCCATTCAATAGCACTTTATCGCTTATGACATCCTTTTCTTTTTCCTTAATTGCCACAGTATTATTATTGCCAACATTATCATCGTTGTCATTATCATTATCGAGCAGACCGTCGTACTCATGGGCGGTCACCATTTCATAGTAACGTCCTTTCTCTTTCATAAGACTCTCATGGGTGCCCTCTTCAACTACTTTGCCTTTTTCTATGAAAACAATACGATCAGCATGACAAATGGCGGAAAGCCTATGGGAAACAACTAAAGTTGTGCGTCCCTTACTGGCTCTATCCAAGGCAGCCTGTACTAGCTTTTCCGAATGATAATCCAAAGCGGAGGTGGCTTCATCCAACAGTAAAAGCTTGGGATTTTGTATAAGTGCACGAGCTATGGCTATGCGTTGACGCTGGCCACCGGACAATTGCACGCCCTTTTCACTAATCAATGTATTATAGCCCTAGAATGAATTGGAAGCAGTCTCATGGTAAAAATAATAAAAAAAAAAAAATTATTAAGATTATATTACCTCGGGTAAACCTATAATAAAGTCATGGGCTCCACCAGCCTTGGCAGCATCTTCTACTTCCTTTTGCGTAGCATCCATTTTGCCATGCCTAATATTTTCCTCTGTTTGTAAGTGTTAATTAAAATTGTTTATACAATAAATTACAAAAATTTGTTTTAAACTTACCAATGGTACCGAAAAATAATACCGGCTCTTGACCCACCACAGCCATATTCGATCTTAGCCAGTTTACGTTATAATTTCTTAAATCTTCATTATCCAATAGTATTTTACCAAATATGGGATCATAAAACCTTTGCAACAACTGTATGCAGGTAGACTTCCCCGAACCGGAAAATCCCACCAAGGCCACTGTTTCACCTTCATTGATTTTAATATTAATGCCACGCAATACAATAGAGTCCTCACGTGACGGATAGGTAAAGAAAACATCCTGGAATTCTATGTTACATTTCAAACCATAATTTTTAATTTTACCCTCTTTGGAAAGAGGATCAATCTTAGAATCGGTTTCTAAAACCTCAAATATAGCCACCGCTGAACCACGAGCTGAAGCAAAAGCTTCGAGGAACGGAGAAGTTCTTGCAATGTGATCAGCACCCACTAGAATGCCGCATATGACCTAAAGGAGTTAGAAAAAAAATGTTTATAAACGTGGATTTTGAATATGTTTCCACATATTTTTAGCTTACAATCATCAATATTGCGGGTGTGTACTCTTTATCTTCTGGATTTTTATAACGATCATCTAAAATTAAATGGGCTCCATACCAAAATGCTGCTGCACTTGATATGAACAACATGGATTTCAATACCGAGTCACCCAAACTTAAAAATATGCCCTTCATTTTGCCTGATTTACGTGCGGGTACTAAGAGATTGTCGTATCGTTCACGTTCTGACTTTTCACCGCCAAACGCTACCACTGTTCGTATTGAACTGATTACCTCCTCAACGATGGAACCAGCTTTGGCATACGAATTCTGTTCACGTGTTGTCAGCTCACTTTGGTACTGAAATAAATAAAAAAAATTTGAATTCAAAAGGATAAAAGATTGAGTAGAATAATAATTAAGGACAAAGTTCTTTAACGTGGTCTGTGTTTTCATCAAGCAATGGACTGTAAAACCTAATCCACTATTGATTTCAGACCAATTCGGAAACTACATAAAAAAATAGTTTATCTCTAGAAGTTGTTTAAAATCTCCATAAAAATTGATTTATACGTGGATCGGTTATTTTTTTGGTAGCGGTGGATACTTCAAAACTTTCCAAGCAAGTTCACTCAGTTTCTGCCGGGTTTTCAAATATGTTTAGTAGGCAGTATGTTGGCTAGATAAATTTAACACATACAATGTGGGCGGTGTGAGAAGCTAGGTTGTAGTCCTGAATGCAATGACTGTAATGACCAATTAAGTAAATAAGTAGGTGTGGTTTGGCGTTTTTATGGTGGAGTACAATCCTTTTTCTGTTGAATAATTCTGGCCGTTTTAATGGAACTGCTTGCTTCAATTTCGTTATTTGTTAATAGGAGAGACGAGAGTCATTCATAATGAACTATTCTCTTCCAATCCCACCAGACATAAGGCATTTGGAGGAATTCTATTAATTTTTGTTCCTAAGTCTTGTTCCGAAACACTTCCCAAAATCATAAAGTCCACTGGTTTTGTCCAGGGCTGAGTTAAAAAGAGAGCTGTCAGCTAATCCATTTCTTAGGTCACGAAATCCTCTTGCGTGTCCTACCAACCTAACCATAGTCTCTATAGCTTTGATCTTTACTGCCATGTGGAACTGCACATGCTACGCTTTTGCTTCTGTTATGTCAACACAAGCTAGCCTCTGTATCTGTATTTTAAGCTTTAAGGCTTAACAATAAAATTTAATTAAAAATTTGTAGCATAGTGGACTAAAGTTAACAAAAATTAAAATAAAAATATCATTTACGAAGCCACCGTAGTCTAGTAGGTAGTATGTTGGCTTATTAGACGTTAGGCCACGCTTCAAACCCCATGTAAGACATCTCTAATAAAATGAAATACGAAAAAATATTTCTTTCGCGACTTCCTCTCAGCAGATTTCTGGCAAAAATTCTGAGAGTAAATAAAATTGCCATGAAAAGTTTCTCAAAAATCTATCATTCGGAGTCGACTTTAAACTGTAGGTATCGCCACTCTTGTATAAAATTAACACACGTAACATAAGTGACATGAGAAGCTATGTCGTAATCATGATTAAAGCCTTGTGTTGACCAATTATGTATGTATGTTATGTATATCATTTACGATTTTTTTTTTATCGAAAACTGTATCTATTATGCAGATTTATTTCGTCCGTTAAATTGAATTAACCCCAACATACTCGGAACAATTTACGGCGGGTTTTCTAAACAATTTATTGCTTTTGTTTTAATTTTGTCCAGTTAACACGTGATTTTTTTTCTCACATGGCTGCCAGACGTTGAAAATAAACTGAATGTAAAGGAATAAATTTAATTATAATTTAATAAATCAAATATACATTTAATCGTTCAATAGTTATTGATGCTTGATGCTTAGACATCTAACAGAGATGTTGTAACTCTAATATAATCTAACAAAGTAATTAACCTACCTAATGGAAGCATAATTCAATGAATAGATAAAAATTAATCGTGTATAAACCGATAATTAAAAATAGCGAAGTAATATTGTTTTATTTTAATCATTCTAAGCAAATCTCAAAACTTACCTTAGACACTATATAATTAATGACCATTGTTATCGGTATGTAAACACAAATGGCCAGAGTTAAACGCCAGCCATATACGAACGATATTATAATGCTGATAACGATATCAAAAAACATCATAACAAAGTGCCCAATATTCTCCGCAATACCATTACGTATCTTTTCCATGTTACTGAAATGGAAAAAATTTTAAATAATTTCTAATAAAATCTCTGTATCATAATATGGTAGTTCCACTTACTCTGTTATGCGCACAGCAAAATTTTGATTTTGTGCCATATCATGCCAACCAATGTCTTGGCGTATGGTTGATTCGAAAAATTTACGTCTCATACGTACAACTAAATTAAGTGCCACATGATTGTAAAGATCCACGTAAATAATGCCGGTTACAAACATTAACAATGTATCCAAACTGCATAATATGCCAAATGCCATGGAATCATTCTTCAATTCGGCCATATTCTCTTCAAGAGTGCCATTTACTCTAAAAGGTAATGAAATTTTAATTAACCTTTAATCAAAATCTGAATCCTAATATTGATTTGATTTCTGTGTGCGAAAAGTAGTTTTTAGAGTCGTAAAGATATTTTATAAGTTTGTGTAAATCGCATTTTTTATTGGGGTCAATCATAACTATTTTTAAGTCATTTTAACTTTTCTATTTGTATTTTTAAATGATTAGAAATAAATTAGGCTCACCCCTTATATAAAAACAATATGTTCATCCAGTATTTTGCAAATGTGGCTATAGTCTAATATAGTTCAACAGACAAGCTTTCAATCTTTTAAATTCGTTATAAACGATGGCGTTGCAATCTGTCATCCACTGTAAAATGATGGTGAATAACTTGCTTTCTGTGTTCTCAAACGCTGTTTATTTTAAAGAAGTATTATTTGAAGGATGAATAGAAAATCTGAATTTTTTAAAATCCGAAACAAATCTGATGAAAGCATTTTTTGGCCTCTGCTGTATTCAGTGTTTATTTCGGACTGTATAAGGACCACAACCTTAAAAAAAAATTTTATTATTTATTTTTATTATGTAAATAATAAAAAGTGTTCGTGCCTTTGCTTGGGTCTTCTTGCCTAAATTTCTAAAAAATAGCACAGAACAAACATATTTGGAAGATGTATTTTTTTGAAGTAACCAAATCCAACACCTAATCGTTAGGGAAAGTCTAATATTACCTCAAAGTCGTAGAGTAAGTATAGTTCATTGATGTAGCGAATTTCACCAAGTAAACATAGCGTCTTCTTTATCAGTTTATAAATATTTCTTATATCATTTAAAACACAATGTATATTAACAACCCAATTATAAAAAAATATTCTTTTATAAGCAATATAAAACACGTTTCTACCACTTGATACAAATATATTAACCATTTATAAATTTAATATCGGGTGTTCAAAAAAGTTCTGATACAAATTTAACCCAAAATAAAATACATATTTTTCTTTCATAAATGAAACGAGCTTTATGAGACCAGCGTTTGCATTTTTTAACTATAATATTTTGCTAATTTTGGGTTAAAAAATTATGTAATTGTGTTTTTCACGTTCTATCCCATGTATTTTTTCTATGGCTCTACGCACTTCGTGAGCGAGATGAGCACTTTGTCTCTTTCCAGTATGGTTTTTGAAATAAAATTATAAACATTTGTAGAAAGCTAGTAGTCCGGGCCGCCAGATAAATGGTTGAGTAGTTCACGTCGCCCAGATAAGCGCAGTGCCATGGAACAACCGGTGGTTCACGCTGGGTACAATATGTTAAGAGAGTTTTTAAGAGTTCATAAAAATGATAATCTGAAGGTGAAAGATTCGGGCTACATGGTGTATGCATTAAAATTTCCCAGCCCATTCAGATTCTGCCAGGTCTTCATAGATATGTATGTGTGGTTTGACTTAGTCATGGTCCGTCAGTTTCTGTTTTTCAATTCTGACGAGTTAATTGCTTGGTTCTCGTGCATAGCTTCCTCCATGACCTATTTCACACATTATTGTCGAACGTGTTCAATTTTACAGCATCCGTTATCATTCATTTTAGAAATGTTTCGATTTCGTTCCGTTATACTAGTGAATTGCAAATAGAAATGTGGACAAATCATCACCAAACTGTACATTTACATTACTGCCTATCTTCTCGCGATACCTCTGTTGTGTGCCTTAATTTTATCCATGAGTGGCTATTGCTATTTAGTTTAATCTCGGGCTGTTGCTAGAAGACAAAATTTTTTTCCATATTTCTGAGGTAGAACAGTGTAGTCGCAATCTGAACAAAATATTTCTTTCGGCGATTACCTCTCAGCAGATTTCTGGCAATAACTCTGAGAGTAAATAAATTTGCCATCAAAAGTTTCTCTAAAAGAAAATCTGTCGTTCTGAGTAGACTTTAAACTGTAGATCGCGCTACTCATGTATAAAATTAACACACACAATATGAGTGGTGTGTGAAGCTAGGTCGTAATCCTGATTGAAGGGTTGTAGTGACCAATTATGTATGCATGTATGTATGTAGACTACAGTGACCATAAAAATTTATAAAAATTTTTATTGTTAATTCTTGTGACACCAAAATATCGAGCTTCCTGATATATCCAGCTGTCTTTCATTGCTTAATAACTGGTGACGAATACCTAGTTGCATAGTAAACATCAACGCTAGTTATATGCCGATATTTAAAACTTTTTTTATGATTTCATCAATTTTTTTTTTAGCGATTGATCGACTTGAGCTTGAATCAAACCATTTCTAGTAATAGCAACGTCTCTGTAAATTTTAAAAATTTTTTCACGATGTATTCGCGATATACATATGTATGTGACGGTAATGTTACGAATTTTCGCTAATTTTTAAACAAAGATAACTTTTCAAAGATTAATGCGTTTATAAAATGTCTTCGAGCAACCAAAGTGAAGCTTAAAATCTAAGCGGTTTTAAAAGAGCTATAGTGTTGCCTGATTCAACGCCAATATAACCAGAAATTTTTACATTTTAGAGCCATCTATTGACAATTTACAAACGAACTGTTTTGAACAGCAAATATTAAAGTTAAAAGTTAAAGATAATCAAGTAGGAACAGGAAATTATTATAAATTTTAATTATTTTTTTTTTAATTTTTTTACGTTACATGTTCCAACACTTAAGATTTAAATTTTTGGTTTAAAAATTTTTTTTTAAAATTTTTTCAAACTTCAATTTCTTTTTTTATACTTACAAAATTTTGCCGCCTCCAAATAATGGTAGAGTATAGGTGGGCGATGTTGGTAAGCACAAGTTACGATCCACGAACATGGATACCAATTCACTGTATACCACAATGATGATGGGGAATACCAAGGATTTAAGGAATGCAGCTATAAAAGCCAATACCAACAGAAAGTATTCCCATGGTGTGGCATAGCAAAATAATTCAAAAAATCCAACTTTTCGTTGTACAACTTTAGGTTTCTTTTTGGTATTCGATGGTGATTCTGCTCCCATGATGTTAGTCTAGATGATAAATTTCTGTTCGACGAGTATTCAAAATAAATACTCTTTGAACCGGGAGCTGTTTAAAGCGTCTTATTCTTAGAACTTTCTCACAAAGACTGTAATGTTTAACGCTCAATCAGGCAACGATAAAATAATGAAAAAAACGTAATCAATTAATAGTAAATTGCCCGAAGACACGATGTATGTACGTACAAGTATGGTATGTAGAATGTATTGTAGTTTAAAATATTTAATATTTATTTTGTTAAAGAATTGAAATATAATTGTCTACTTTCAAACGATGCTTCCATCTAATATCAGAGGTCAATTAATGGTAAAAATTTTTTTTTAATTTTTTTTTCTTGGTTCTGCTGCTTTTCTAATAAAATTTAGTTTAGTTTTGTACGTATTTAACGTTTAAAAATCAAAAAAAAAAAAAAAATTTGTTGCGTTTTGTTGAGCGTCGCGAACTAGACTAAAATTCTTTTAAAGGGTTTTTGTTAAAAATTCATTTCAATTTGTAAATTTTTTTCTAATTTTTATCAAATTTTTCACTTTATTACTCCATAAAACTATAAAAATTTTTTTTATTTAATTTAAAGCTCTTTCTTCTATTTCTAATTTGTTGTAGTTGTTTTTGTTAAATACATCCATTCAGTTATTGAAAAGGGGAATGAACAGATAGATACTCAGATAATAATTCTAATATTTATTTGTTTAATTTCTATTGTTGAATTTTTCATATTTGTTTAACAAAAATGTCCTTATCAGGCAAAGTATTATTCGCAATATGATTACTATTGTCAATTCTACGTTATTTTTGACATCCAAAACAACCATTCAATAGAAAAGCTTTTCATTGCTTTTTATTACAAAATTTATTGAAATTGATTTCTCCCCCAGGTGTATATTATCTTTTGAATAGTAATCGTTCAATAATATCGTGTTCAGTATTTCGCAATTTGCGTTTGAATTAAACAAATATTTCTTTAAAGGCTCACTGTTAATAACAGCAAGTCTTGTCTTGTTTAATTTCATTTTATTGTAAATTCTTTGTCAAACTAAACGCGGAAATAATTTCTAACTAACACTAACTACGCATTGGATATGGTGTTGCATTGACTTGATCTTCTAAAAATTAAATATTTGCCGTGATTTTATTTCAAACGTCTGGTTTTTTATCTTAAATGCACCTAAAAACGTTGAGAAAACAACACCAATATTTAAAAAGTTGTAGGGGTTCAAATTAACACAATTTGTTTACATTGCATTTATAATCTAAATAAACTGTATATTTACACTATTTTGTTTAAGAACATTTTTGTTGTGGCTGAATTAAAAAAGTTTTCGTAGCATTCATTTAACTCAAAATATGGCGTTGAAAAAGAATACAATTAAGATCTAAAGGGTCTCACGGTTAGAGTGTACTTTTTAAATTTAGTGTCAGTTTTTTGTGCGATTTACGAAAGAACAATGGGTTATCTATTGTAGAAAATTATTACAGAATTTGTGTTGAGACCGCTCGAAAATTTCGTAGAATTTTCAGTCGAGAAACTACACCTAATGTGTCAACCATTCGAAAAGTGGTTAAACACTTTAAAGAAACTGGGCCGGTTTAGCCGGTCAGACTCCTATAAGTTAACATAACGGTCCGTCTCTTGAAAACATTGCTGGAGTAACGTTGAAAACTTGAAAACATCAATTCTGCATCGATCTCAACGAGTTCAAATTTCATGAAGCATTATGCAGCGAATTTTGGCAAAAGACATCTACCTTCATGCATACAAAATTCAGTTAACTTAGGAGCTCAAACCGCAGACCATGTACAAAAATTACCGCCAATTCGTTCAATGGGTAATGGAACAAATTGAAATAGTCATCTTTTACGACGAAGCGCATTTTCTAAACACAGGGTCGTCGTCGTAAAGTTTAGAAATTTTATCACGATGTATTCGTAATATATCATGGCACTGTTATGAATTCCCGCTAATATGTAAAACAAGATAATTTTTCAAAGAATAATTCAATTATAAAATGAATTCTACCAAAGTGAAGCTTAATACCTTAGCATCTTTTGAACAAGCTTGGTACAATCCATAAAAAAACAAATGTGCCCGTAACGTGCAACTGTCTGGTGTAAATTTTAGTGATTGTAGTTTTCAAATTATTTTTAATAATAAACTTATATTATATTTGCTTTTTGATGTCTTATTAAGATAGGTAATTTAATTAAATTAATTTCGTATATATGTATGTAGTTTAACTGCAAAACACAATGTCTGAACGCATTACCCCTTGAAGTTGAAATAGTGCGTCATCATTATATTTATATAATTTACCATCTGCGTAGACTAATTTGTGCCAACATAATTTCTTAAAAAAAAAAAAATCAATAAAAGTTAGAATGAAAAGTATTTAGAAAAGTACAGTCGGCTGATTTTGATTCTCTACATTACATGCATTTTAAAAAAATAAAATTTATCTTTAAATCTGAAATTTAAATTAAACCTGTTCTCATACATATGTACATATACTATATCTGTGAAAATAATATATTAACTCCTTGTTCACAATCAATATAGAATTTGAAGTAACGCCATGTTAATAGATGTATTAAAGCCATAAGCGTTTGGCTAAAGGAACGCTTAGATATTGCAGAAAACATAGTGAATAGAAAAATATTTCAATCATTAATTTCCATTTTCTGTATTTTATTAGTAAGTGTACCGGGTTACACTTTTGCCCATCTGCAAAGGCTTTCGTTGGCTAAAGCATAGGGCCAAAATATGCCTCATACATTGTGAAGACTTTTTTCTAAATGCATGCAACAGGTGCCTGACCATTCCACAATATACTTAGTTTTGATTAACTTCCGTATGAAAGGTTCTATTTGTACGTGTGTTGGAATATGGATATTTCTTACACTTGTTTGTTGTGGCGCGACATAGATTTTTTAGACCGCCATTTATTAATTCATTCCCGATGTATTTATTAAACCCATGGTTACAAAACATATGTAGTTTCTAAGTAACAACATGACAACATATTATTTTCGGAGGTTGTCGGTTGTGATGTTGTTATTTATATACACTTCTAAGGCAACTCTTTTCGCTAGTTTTATTATATATCGTGATCGTTAGTTTTATATTGCTAATCTTACAACTTATTTGTTAAAATGCAGATAATTATCTGCATATGCCTAACCTTTCAGATATCAGGAAATTCCCCTGGCCTGTGCACATTACGACTGAAAAAAGTGACGATAAAGTGCAATTCCTTATTTTTACTCCACATTGACATTACTGAGCTCGAAAAATTTGTCGGATTTATTTGTGAGCATGCAAGGTACTAATATTCAATGAACGATTTCACTATTAACAATATTGAGTACTTCCTTAGGCAAAAAGAATGCAATTTCCAACATTTCGACTTGTGTCAAGTTTCGTGGAAGTCGCGGTAGTCTAGTAGGTAATGTGTTGGCTTGTTAGACGTAAGGCCACGGCTCAAACGCCAGGTCAGACATCTCCAACAAATGGCGAAATATAAAAAAATATTCTCTTGTTACTTCCTCTCAGCAGATTTCTGGCAAAAACTCTTGAGAGTAAATACAAATTGTCATGAAATCCGTCGTTCGGAGTCGACTTTAAACTGTAGGTGCCGCCACTCATGTATAAAATTAATACACACAATATAAGAGCTGTGAGAAGCTAGATCGTAAACCTGGCTGAAGGGTTGTAATGACCATTTATGTATGCATGGAGTGGATTTATTAATTGAAAAATGCCTTTCAAGACATAGCATTGTTATGGCGTATGGTTGTAATAGATTCAGTGTTATTCATTAAACCTCATTTCTTTAAAGTGTTACAAACATTAGCATCAACAGTATGTAATAATGTAGGGTGTACTTTTATAAGCATCTAATACGTTTTTTATTCAAATACACTTATCCCGCCTATCAATATTATCAGTTTGAATAGCGAATTTTTACTTTTCTACAATATGTTATCACCCCAATCTATAAATTTTTCTTTAAAAGATAACATGTCATGTCTTTTTGAATTTGCAAATGTTATAATTTTTTTTTTTGATAAATCTGGGCAATTTAGTTTTTATGGTCTTAATTAATAAATAGAATATAAATCCTTATCAACATTTTCTATTTGCGCCTCTCTTTTATCGTAATAGTTTATTAATAAGTTTTCGACGCCTTTATTCGTATTTGAAAGCACCCTTAAAAAACACACGCGTGATTACGTATTTTATTACAATTACTGTTATTCCCTCAAGAAGAATTCCTATTTTTTATAATTTTTTCACTATCGATTTATAAATATTTGTTTTTAATATTGTCTTGCACGTTTAAAAACTGAATGTCATGATGAATGAAAAATTATTTCACGGTTTATCGTCTTCTTTTTTTTTTATCGAAATGCCAACCGTTGACGATACTTTCAGGAACTAAATTTTGTGTTCTATTTTAGCTTTTATAAAACATTAGAACAAGGAGTAGAATACTACCATTTGCGTACGTACATTCATTAGTGATTGCATCATTACAAATGGCTCGATGGGAAGTGGTCTACTTACATTGAAAAAAATTTTTGATAAAAACAAACAAAAATTTTATTCTTTATTAAATATTAAAAAAATTTAATATTTTCAATTAAAAAGAAAGAAAAAAATATAAAGAAAACTTAAAATATTGATGATATAGGAGACCTATTGGTGACCAATATGTGACATAAATAGCACATAGTAGCGGTGCCATTAAATTGAAGTTTTTTCTCTCTTTATCCTTACATTTGGATACGATGGTTAAAAGATTGCCTGCTATTTTTATTGCTATTTGGGAATACCATTCACACACCGGATCCCAGTAGAAACCGGTGTTGTGTCGGTGTATATGGTGCAGAGAGTCTATACAACTCCTGAGCCCCTTTGATTTAATGAGATGGAATACCAGCACTTTGATTGCTGCTTGACTGTCCACACATATGATCAAGTTCGAAAGTGGTAGGTCCCTGGTTTCAACCATGCATGTGTCTTGTTCAATAGCCAAAATCTCCGCCTGAAATATGCAGGACTGATTAGGCAATCTGTATGACCCCCGTTCAGTGCCAGTTTATTGGAATAGACTGCAGATCCATTTCCACATACCATTTTTGAGACATCGACGAAGATCGTCAAATCACCGTCACCAATGACAGCTTTAGCAACCCATTCTTCCCGTAGGCCGTACAACTGCTAATACATCCATTGGATGATACGCGAATGCAGGACCCATCTACTGCCAAACGTCATTTTACAGACGTACAAAGCATTCATCGACTGCTTCATCATTTTCTCCGTGTTCCTCTTTCAGGACAGTTTGGACTCCAGAATGATACCCAAGTACTTCGTCTCCTTTAAAAGTTTCCGAGCCGTCCAATTCATTTTCGGAATGGTGAATTTCGGGACCTTGTACTTCCGACAAATTCCGTTTTACCTAGGTTCACACCTTAACCGTTCTTATCCGCCCATCTGTGTACCTTTGTCAGTGCCAACTCCATAAAATTTTCTCCCGTGACCAGTATCACCACATCGTCAGCATATGATTTTAAATATTCCACTTTTCATTTCCAGCAGGATTTGATTAATAACTATGTTTTACAGCAGGGGTGAAACTTTTTTACCATCATAAACAACATTTCGAAAGTTAAGGCGCCTTCATTGAATTTTTTCTTTCAGTGTCATTGAAATTTTAACCACAAAAATTGATTTTATTAACATTAATTGTTATTGATTTACGTTCTATGAAGAGAGAAACATTTATCGTACATGACATATAAATATTTGACTGGGAACAATAATTTATAAGTTATTTATAAAACATACATACTCGTACTAAGTATCTATCTACAGTACATTGTTTCTAGTATTTGCAAAATAGTATACAAATGGTTAAAATTTAAAACAATTAAAAGTCAGGCAAATTATTATTAGCTTTTGATGTATAGTCAGCCATCCAATGACCTTAACCAAGAAATTTTATGGGAAATACTCACTTCATTAATAATATTGATTGTTTTAGAAATTAATACAAAATATTTCTTTATGAATTTAAGAATTTTAAATAAAATTTAAAAATTAAGTCGTCGTAGTCGAGTATGTAGTCGACTTTAAACTGTAGGTCCCGCCACTCATGTATAAAATTAACACACAACATACACACCTGGACAAAAAAATAAATACATTACCTTTCATTACATTTTTTATTATGAAAATTTCATTTGGCTGTAAATATAAATGGCAATTCTGTGCTATTTTTATGGTTCGATGTGGCAATACCATTTACAGTTAAAAAAAAGAAACAGAAAGATCCTCCATTTTAAAATTTTGCATTTTTTATTCGTGGGGAGCTTTCGTTGTCTGGACAAAAAAATAAATACATTTGAATTTTTCAGTTTTTAACAAGTTTCTTTTAAAGGTTCGTTTGTTTTTTAAAAATTCCCCTTTAGTTATTGTTAAATAGAAAGAAAAATATTTAATAGATGGGTCGAGGCAAGCATTGCACCGTCGAGGAGAGGAGAATTGCGTTAACGTTGAGAAATAAGGGAAAAAGTCTTCGTTTTATTGCTGAAACCTTAAATCGTTCTTTGTATTTTGTACAAAATGCCTTGAAGGAACAACCTTCAGTTGAACACCGTGGAAGGCCAAAGAAAACCTCACTAACAACAGATCATCGCATTATAACTATGGCAAAAAAAGACCCCTTCATTTCTTCCAAAGCCATTTCTGCAGAGATTGGTAACATTGTTTCATCCCGAACGGTACGCAGAAGATTATATAGGGCCAATTTACCTGGAAGAATAGCCAGAAAAACTCCTTTGCTTCGACAAAAAATTTAAAGGCACGGCAAACCTTCGCCAGAGTTCATTCAAATTAGTCCGGGCCAGAAGGTGAAAAAAAGTGGCGCAATGTCTTATGGACCGACGAAAATAAAATTAATTTGTTCGGCAATGACTCGGCTAGGAACGTAAGACGCCCCAAAGGCAAATAATTTCATGTTCGTTTTACTAAAAAGACAATTAAACACGGCGGGGGCAACATAATGGTTTGGGGTTGTTTTTCGTGGAACGGTGTTGTTCCAATACATCGAATTTCCGACACTATGACACGGTTTCAGTACAGGGACATTCTAGAAAATACTATGTTGCCCAGATGGGTTTTGCAGCAGGATAATGATCCGAAGCACACCTCAAAGCTGTGTCAGAATTGGTTCGGGGATAATGATATTGTCGTAATGAACTGGCCAAGTCAATCACCTGACCTAAACCCGATCGAAAACCTTTGGGGAGAGTTAAAGCGAAGAATAGGAAAAGAAAATTTCCAAAATAAGGATCAGCTGTGGACCTTTGTTCAGAAAACCTGGTACGAAATTCCAGTGGACACCTGTCGTAAATTGATCGCCAGTATGCCAAAAAGGTTGGACAAAGTTATTCAAAATAATGGTGGATACACAGGATACTAGTGAACTACACTTACAAATAACAAAAAAATAAAAAAAAAATTAATTAGATATGATTTTCTTGTACTTTAGCTAGGTGTATTTATTTTTTTGTTCACTTATGAAATCTGTTTTTAAACATTTTTTAGAAGACTTATTTTTGTTTATAATTTAATTAACTTTGTATATCGTAATTTTTATACAAATCATATAAGAAAAATAATTTTTGGCTACTTTTTCATTTATCTTCAATAAATATCTTATAAGAAACTGCAAAACAGAACTTTTATTAGTGTATTTATTTTTTTGTCCATGTGTGTAAGTGGTGTGAAAAGCAAGGTTGTAATCCAAACTGAAGAGTTGTAATAACCAATCTTACCCAAGACACGAATGGACACTAGTTAAGACAAAATTTAACTTTTTTTTGAAATGTAATCCTGATATTAAGATGATAATGATTTGCGCAGAAGCTAAAAATGTATACGATTTATATTTTTATCATCTTAATTAAATTGTTCACCCGTTGTTAATTTTTTAAGTACTGTATTACATGCATCAATTTTTACTACATTTTAGGAGTTGGTTAATAAAACGCAAATCCCCTAAGAATATAAAACAATAAATTCTAAAGGACAATCATTGTAAAACCGTTACAATGCTTTCTTTATTCGAGCCCTAGTTTAAAATATCTAGACCTTGTTCGTGACCTACATAGCAATCTAGCTTTCAGATCTTATAAACCAGTTTACGCGAATTATAGTTGCGGTAGAACAATTGATAGGTTTATTGAATTCTATGAACAGCGTGTTAAGTGCCATCTGCCATCTGTTATTATTCATTCTAATATACTCATGTATGCTGATGATGTTAAAATTTTTAATTCGCTTGATAGTATATCTGGTCAATCAACTCTTCAAAAAGATATTGATTATTTTTGTCAATGGTGTGAAGTCAACTTGTTGGAGTTAAACTTTAATAAATGCAAACATATGACATTTCATCGTTCATTTAAACTTGATACCTCTTATCATTTTAAAGACAAAATCTTGGAAAAGGTTTTAAATATAACTGATCTTGGAATCTTGTTAGATCATAAGCTGACGTTTTCTGAACATATATCAATGATGGTGAACAAAGCAAATGGTGTTTTAGGATTTATAAAGCGCTGGTCAAAGGAATTTACTAATCCCTACGTAACAAAACAATTATATATATCTTTGGTGCGCCCTATTCTTGAGTATGGATCTATTATATGGGATCCACATTTTCTAATTTACGTTAACTTAATTGAATCTGTACAGAAGCGCTTTCTGTTATTTTGCTTGAGAGGACTTGGATGGAACTCGTTTGTTCTCCCTTCGTATGAAAGTAGACTCGCTCTTATTAAGCTACCTACACTGAAAAGTCGAAGAATAATGCTAAGTGTCTCTTTTCTACTGGGTTTAATACGTGGAGATGTTTATTCTGATTATTTGTTACGTAAAATTAATTTTAATGTTCCAATTAGACCCTCTCGTAATTTTAATTTATTAAATTTACAATATCATCGCTCAGTCTATGCCAATAACGACTCTTTTCGTCAAATTTGTCTAAAGTTTAATAATTTTTATCATTTAATTGATCTTACTGAAAGCAATTATTCTTTAAAGAGAAAAATTATATTGCACTTGAATCATTAAGTGTTAATTATTATTGTTTGTAAATTTAAATTTAGTCTGTAAGGAACTACTATCCATAGACATAAATAAATAAATAAATAAATAAAAAGTGGCGGTGTCAAACTTAACGACAGTAAACGGTTCCAATTTGAACCCACATTCATTCGTAATGAAGAATTTGTTTTAGACATGTACTTAAAGATGCTAAGTCTAGTATAGACATTTATCTTTGGGATATCGTTTGGTTTTTGACTTCGCTAATAAATGGAACACTGAACGCAAGACGGTTACTTTCCCTTCAAATAAAATATAAACGCATTCATTAAAGAAATATTTTCTTTTTCATTTATGTTATTTTCAATTTATTTAAAAATGAAATGTTTAAAGTGCAATCGTCATATTATTTTTTAGTCTTTATTTGTATTGTTTTAAAAATTATTCTTCTAAATGGCTTTATTTCTTAGATTTAATGTTCTTTTTGAGTCTTATGTAATTTGGCGTAGATGCCATCTTTGGCTATCAGTTGATGATGTGTACCCTGTTCGACAATGCGTCCGTGCTGTACAACACAAATTAAATCTGCATTTTGTACGGTTGATAAACGGTGGGCTATAACGATGCATGTACGTCCAGAACATGCCACATCCAAGGCTTGTTGAACTAATTGTTCACTCTGTAAATCTAAAGCGGAGGTGGCTTCATCTAAAAGTAAAACTTTAGGATTGCGTACCAAAGCACGAGCTATGGCAATACGTTGTTTTTGGCCACCTGACAACTGAGTGCCGCGTGCACCCATTCTGGTATCATAGCCATTTGGTAGGCCCATAATGAAAGAGTGAGCATTGGCACTCTTTGCAGCAGCTATAATTTCCGCCATACTTACATCTCGAGAGTTGTCGCCATAGGCTATATTTTCGGCAATAGAGCGTTCAAACAGAGAGGGTTCTTGCGACACAATACCCAATTTGCTGCGCAGGTTTTCCAAAGTTAAATCCGTTTTAATATCGTCGTTGTTGATGTGCTGAAAAAATATTTTTTATTGAGATTTTGAAAGATAACTCTCTCCTCTGTGTGACTTACTATGCTGCCACTATCGGGATCATAATAACGTTGTAACAGTTGTATGCAAGTAGACTTGCCACAGCCTGAGTGGCCTACCAAGGCAATAGTTTTACCATGCAATACCTCTAGATTTAAACCATTCAAAATTTTCACATCGGGCCTGGTGGGATAATGGAATTCAAGATTATTGAAACGTACACCTTCAAATAGATTGAGTTGCTTGGCGAATGTATTTTTAGCCGGTAAAGCTGAATTGGTTATTTTGGGTTTACGATCGAGAATTTTAAACAAACGATGAGCGGACACCAAGGCAGCAGTAAAAGCGGGAGCAAAGGCCAAAGATTGAGCCAACATCATAGAGCCATATAGTAAAACTTCAGATACCTTAATAATATCCTGGAATGGTACTTTACCTTCGGAAACCAGAACGCCACCATAGCATAATGCCACAGCATAGGCAAAAAATAGAAAAGCTTGTCCTGAGGAATTTATTAAACCACGATACTTAAGTTTTTGACGTATTAAAACCTCAACTTTTTGAATTTCCTTATTGTATTTGTCTATGACTTGTTGCTCTCGGCGTAGGCCAGCTATGGTTCTGATATTGGCTATGGCCTCGGTGGCAATGCGGCAAGCTTCTTCTAGAACCACTTTTTCGCGCATCATGGAAGTGGTCATAAATCTGTAAATTTGAGAAAAAACGAAGTAGAAGACATTGAAAACGCAGGAATTGTTTAAGAAACTCACTTCGCTTCAAATATCACGGAGCCCACAATAATGGGACAGGAACTGATACACAATAAAGCCAGTTTCCAGGAATAGTAAAAGGACAGTGTTAGGCCAATAACAAAATTCGAAAATGCTTGTATAAGACCACTTAAAGGATAACCTATGGCACCTTGCACACCAGCAGCATCACCTGACAAACGGGCTGAAAGAGCACCCACCGAATTGATATCCTCATCGAACCAACCAATTTCTTGTTTCATAATTGCCTTGAAAGTCATGGATCTTACTCTTGTGGTCAACCAGACACCAGCATAGTTAAAGAGATAGGTTTGTAGGAAACAAGCCAAACCGGTTAGAACACCCAAAACTAGACAACAAATGGATAAGACAGCTGTACGATCTAAAGCATTCTGGGCTTCACTTTCCGCCAATGCTGCATAGAATTCACCAAAAGCCACTGAAAAGGCGGGATAAGTAAAACCAAAGCCTATCGCACATATAGTGCCCATAATAAGAAAACACATTTCAGGCCTAGCAAGACCTAAAATCCGTCCAAAGATTTTAAAGAAATTTGGTCGATCCGATTTAGATTCCACTGCCTCAGGCACATGTAGCTTTTTAATTATTTCAATTTCTTCCAAGTGGATGCTGTTCTTTTGATTCTTCTCTAAATTAATGGGATTAGTTTCGAAGGATTTTTCATAGATGGCCAAACTATTTCCTGAAAAAGAAACGATTTAAAATGGTTTTATCTTGAACAAGCTTTCTTACTTACTCTTCTCATCCTCAACATCTTCTAGATTTTCAGGTTCCGGTACATTTATTTCACCTGCTTTTACCATATTATAATAGGCTCCTTCCAAGCTCATCAAATCATCATGAGATCCTTCTTCCAATACTTTGCCTTCGTGTATGAAAACTATTTTGTCAGCACCCCTTATGGCCGAAAGCCGATGGGATACCACTATGGTGGTTCTACCCTTAGAAGCAAAATCCAAAGCCTCTTGCACTAATTTCTCCGATTGATAATCCAAAGCTGAGGTGGCTTCATCCAACAACAGGATCTTAGGATTTTGAATAAGGGCCCGGGCAATGGCTATTCTTTGCTTTTGGCCACCAGACAATTGGGAACCACGCTCACCTATGGTAGTTTTATAGCTCTAAACAAAAAAAAAAAAACGGAGAACAAAATTAAAGCCTTGTGATAGATAAGTAATACACCATTTATATACTTCCGGTAAATTGGAGATAAACTCATGGGCTCCTGCCGCTTTAGCAGCTGCTTCAATTTCCTTTTGTGTAGCCTTGGGTTTGCCAAAACTAATGTTTTCAGCTGAAAGTATTGACAAATTTTAAGAAACCTAATTTTTTAATTGCTTTTTCAGCAACAAACCTATTGTGCCCAGAAACAAAACCGGTTCTTGTCCCACTATAGCTATATTAGAGCGCAACCATTGCAAATTGTATTTGCGTAGATCCAAATCGTCTAGCATTACGGAGCCAAAAATGGGATCGTAAAACCTTTGCAGCAGTTGTATGCAAGTGGATTTGCCACAGCCCGAGGAGCCCACCAAAGCTACTGTGGTACCTGCTTTAATTTTAATACTTAGACCACGATGTACAATAACATCGGGCCGGGCGGGATATCTAAAGAAAACATCGGCGAATTCGACATCTCCTCTAAGGCCATAATTTAAAATTTTACCATCTGTCGACATGGGATCTATTTTAGATTGTGAATCTATAACTTTAAAAATGGTGGAAGCACAACCACGGGCCATGGCAAACGACTCCAAAAAGGGTGAAGTGCGCGCTATATTATCCGCACCAATAATAATGCCAAAGAAAGCCTGCAAAATTAAAAAGTTATGAAGATTTAGCAATTGAAAGCAATTTCTTTACAATCATCAATATGGCTGGCGTGTATTCCTTATCCTCCTTGTCACGATCATCGATAATCAGGTTAACACCATACCAGAAAGCACCCGCACATGAAAGGAATAACATGCTCTTCAGCACACCATCACTAAGGCCAGAAAACGCACCCTTATGTTGACTGGCTTTACGTGCTGGCACTAAATAGTTATCATAACGTTCCGATTCCTTTTTCTCACCACCAAATGAAACCACAGTACGCAAGGCATTTAAAACCTCTTCCACCAAATTGCCTGCATTGCCATAAGATTCCTGTTCCTTAGTGGTAAGTTTACTTTGGAACTGAAGGGTTGGGAAAAAATTAATAAAAATTGGAAATCAAACTAGGCAGACGGAACAAAAGTAACCAACCTTGGCCACCACTATATTCAACACAATCACAATGGGTATGTAAACACTAACTGCCAAAGTAAGTTTCCAGCCGTAAGCAAATGATATGGCTACAGTTATGAGGAAGCCAATTACTAAGTAAATAAAGTGGCCCACTTTTTCCGAAATGCCATCTCGTATCTTTTCCACATCACTGTAATTCAGAAAAAAAGCATGTATTTTTAATTTAGTTTACTAGACCTCCTTCTCTTATTTACTCTGTCATATTCTGTGCAAAATTTTGTTTTGTTGCCAAATCATGCCATCCGATATCTTGACGCATTACTGCTTGGAATAATCGTATGCGCATGCGTGTCACTTGACGCAATGCTACCAGATTAAATATATCCACCGAGAATATGCCCGATACGAACATAACTGCCGATGCTATGGTAAGTAAAATGCCATACGATATAGAATCATTATAAAGCTCGGCATTATTAACCTCTTCAGATGCGTAGGAGCTACAAAAAAGACATTTTATTTCAATAAAGTTCAATACAATACGAATATAAAAGAATTTTAACTGTTAATAGGGGCTAATTAACATGTTGTTATCAGTTAAACATTACTTTTTGAAAGACAGTCATTTAGAGAGTAATGTGCACAGTTCTTGTGGATTATTCTTTGAATATATCTTTACAGTAATATTGCTATCTGTACGTAGGTTCTATCAATGTCAACATCTGAAATTAGGTTCTGTCAATGTCAATTAATCCCAAAAGTATACGAGTATGAACTAACGTTCTTCATTTCGAAAATATTATTAGTAGGTCGTGATAGTTCTGACTAACATTATTGACCCTTGTTTTAACTGGTTACTGCTCTAAATTCTATGTGTTCATTCTACTCTCTTCTTAATTTAATAAAAATTCAAAATAGAGCTAAAAGGTAACAAGTTATTTAAATAGACTTTTTGATATTGTAATACCAACATTCTAATTCCATGTAATTAAAAAGTTGCCGAAGTATCTTATGTATTAAAATGCTCGAAGGGTAAATAATTTTCAAAACGAAATGTTGAGAAATGAGAGTTAACTTATGACCTGAACTGTTGTTCTAAGTTGAATTCCACTCTACTTCATGTTTGTTTCCATTCAGTCAGTATTATTAATCAAGCTTTTCCCAACTAGCTTTTCCAAGAGGCTGGTCTAATTTAGCTTGTCATAGGATGATATGTTTTGTCTTTTGTCAATGCCTAGAAACTAAACACTTTGTAAACATATATTCGGCATACTTTTTCCCAAGAGGTGACGTTGCCTGACCTTTCAATGATCGTATCTCGTTCATGTTCTTCTCTTTGGATATTAGGATTAAGTACATACACACATAATTAATTGGTCATTACAATCCTCCAGTCAGGATTATGACCCAATTTCTCACACCACTTATGTACGTGTGTGTGTTGATTTTGTGCATGAGTGGCGGGACCTACAGTTTAAAGTCGACTCCGAACAACAGATTTTTGGGAAACTTTTCATGTAAAATTTTATGTATTCTGAAGGTTTTTGCCAGAAATCTGTTGAAAGGTAGTCGTCGAAGAAAATTTTTTTCATATTTCGTTTTGTTGTGGGCTCACGTCTCAGGATTATGGATATTTGTTTCAACATACTAATGTTCTGCGACTAAACGATCTACTGTACTGTCCTCAATCTATATATGGTTTCCCGGTAATGTATTTTCCAACATTATTGCCAGAAAAACTTAAGGAAGCCGTCAGGCGTGTGCAAGCATAACTCTCCACCCAGTACCTAATAGTCTCCTCCTGAAAGACGTTAACATTGCACAGGTTTCAAGTAAGTGTTCTGGTGGTTCGTTTTCTTCATCACATAATCTATGTATATATCAAGTTTCAAGCGATTACTATCTATTCTGCATAAATATGCTTTTAGTCTACTAAGCCCGTTAAGAATCTCTCCTCTGTCCAAGTTTTCCCTCTAGGCATATTAACTGTTAAAGAGTGGCTTTTCATTTTTTAAAATTCCATGATGCACATTTTTTTTTACTTTCGCCTTGTTTGTTGTAAGCACTTTAACCATCTCCCGACGCTAGGTTGTGAATTTAATAGAGAATCTTGCCCTCTGTTTCTATGAGACAATGGATTTCACATGAATGAAAATTTTTATATAAAAAACACTCCAACATACTGCTTTAGTTATTTTCGACTATATTTTCGATCATCTGAAATCACTTGTCTTACAGAAACATAGAAACGCTCATAGTTTCCTATTCAAATTTCTAATTTGGACTTACAGTTTTTTACCACCTCCAAATAACGGTAAAGCATATGTGTCTGAGCTAGTACCATTGCGATATGTACGATCGACTAACATGGCTGTAAATTCACTGTAAATAATGACTACAGCCGGTAGAGTTAATGCCTTTATTGCTGACATTATAAAGCCAATAAATAAAAGAAATGTTTCGAGCGGTGTCGTAAAACGATATAAACGCCAGAATGTAACAGGTTTCGTTGGTTCCAAACCCTCTGCCATTGGCTGATCCATAGAGGATTTGGACATGGAGGATTCCTCACGATCCATTATGTATGTAACTTTAAAATAAAAAAAAATTATTTTCTTTGTTTTTTTTTTTTCGTTAAATTTTAAACCATTTTTATAATTGAATTATTTGAAATAAAATATTCAATATCGTTTCGTTTATATTTGAACGCATTTCAGGCGACAGACAGCACAGGGGTTAATTTAATTAAACTTTGTGAACAATATGTGTCTGTAATGTTTGAATTTAATTTCGAAGCTTTTTGTTTTTGTTTTCTCCTTTTGAGTTTGTTTTTCTTGTTTGATGTGTGATGTTCTTCGCTGTTACTTACTATTATTTTTTATCTATTTTTTATTCATTTAATATGACCTTTTGGGTTATGATCAATTTTTTTTTCTTCCAAAAGAGCTTAAGGTTTGAAATGCAGTTGGATTACATATCAAATAATTGCACATGAAACTTATGATATGTGTTAATACATTGAAAGCAAGTTTTTAAAGTAAATAAGTTGTGTGTGTTTTATAAAAGCCAAATAACACAACTTGCCGTAGAATTAAGTAGACACACGAGTCTATTTACCTCATCCTAAGAAATTAAATGACGTCGCTGTAGTCTAGTTGGTAATGTGTTGTCTTATTAGACGTGAGGCCACGGCTCAAACCCCAGGTCGGACAATCTCCAACAAAACGATATATGAAAAAAATATTTCCTCAGCGAATTTCTTTCAGCAGATTTCTGGCAAAAACGCTGAGAGCAAATAAAAATTGCCATGAAAACTATCAAAAATCTGTCATTTCTACAGTAGGTCCCACCATTCATGTATAGAACTAACACACACAACATAAGTGTTGTGAGGATCTAGGTCGTAATCCTGGCTGAAATTATGTATGTATGTATGTAATATTATACATATCTTGTAGAGGTAGCTTGAACAAAGTTTTAAAAAGTCGAAAAATGCTTCTGAATTTTTGAACTTATGCTACTATGCGACTGTGAGACCTGGTAGATAGGCCATGCCTGGCAATAATAACAAGGATATCGTTAGAGGGAAATCCTTAAAGTTCAAAAACTTAATTACAGAACACCTGCAGATGCATGGTACTCCGAGAGCTAAGGCACTACGGTTTTACATGGGAAGGTAAAAAAATAACTGCAATAAACCCTTTAAGATGACTGTTTTACGGAAGCCAAAGAGTTAAGAAAAGAAAGAAGAAAATCAGGACCATTAATGGCAAAAACATTTTTTGATATAAAACACAAGACTGCGGAAATGTAGTTTTGTAGCAGTTAAAAGATTTTTTTGAAGTTTAAAACCGGACTTCCGTTCTTCGATTAAAAATTTCGTGTAACATTGGCTTTGAAGCTACAAAAAGAAAATATCCACACTATTCTTTAAATTTTCAAAGGTTTTAACTTGAATTTTAAGTTTTTGTTTATCGATAATTAACACTTAAACTCAGTTCGATACGACTTAATAAAGTGAAATGAATTTTTATTTATTTTAACATCAGAATTCGTTTCTTTATTTGAGTTTGCATTTTTTAAGTTTTCAACGGCTTTGAATATTTAATTCGTTCATAATCACAAATTTAATTTATTAACCCACTGTGCTGTAAGGATACGTTTTTTTCGTTTAATATTTCGTTGCTTGAATTATTTTAATTTTTTCTGTTTTATTTTCAATAAAAAAATATTTTCTCAATAATATTGAATATTTCCTGTAATGAATTTTTCATTTTAATTTAATTTTTTTTTTTACTTTTTTCCAAGGATGCTTTTATTTTCTTCCTTCACACTCTCACTTCTTAATGTTGTTGAAAAATTTTCATATCCTTTCAGTTCTTTGTTGTGTTAAGAATTTTTAATAATTCTTTGTTGAATGTTACGAAAAAGACGTTTTGAAAAAAGTTTTTCACGACACAAAGCTCGAATACCGACTGAGAACTTTTCTAAATGTGATCATGTTTAAATTAAATGATCATAAAATGTACGTTTTGTACGTTTTTTCATAAACTAGCACAATGGGCAAGATGTTGTACTCTGAGTCGAATGAGAAAATTTAATTGATTTGCATTCATTTTGAAATTAAGTGGCCTATGGAACACTGACCAGTTGCTTTGATACGGTTGGTTGCATATTTCATTTTAAATATTAACGTCGCAGTCTAGTAGATAGTGTATTGGCTTATTAGACGTAAGGCCATAGTTCAAATCCCAGCTCAGATATCTCGACCGAAACGAAATATTAAAAAATATTTGTCCGGCGACTACCTCTCAGCAGATTTCTGTCAAAAACTCTGAAATAAACCTTTCTCGAACCATTAAAAAAATTGGAAAAACGTTGAACAAAGTCTATTGAGGACACTTAAAAGATTCACGAGCTTACTGACCATCTCTCGAAGTTAGAAATTATTTATTTTTTCAAATAGAAAAAATGGGGGGGCACCACCCCCACAAAGGCCCTGTTCGCTATGCTTAACTGGCTTCCTACTGAGCTCCTCGCTAAGCAGGTGGCTAAGTTCACTGCGACAAGACTTAATGCCCTGTCTCGTTGGCGCGTCGTCCCCTCTGGTCACTCCTCTATTTTGGAGATTGATCCGGTGGCCCTACCGGATATCGATTATCTCCCTGTGGAATACTGTTTTGACAGGGGTTTCAACTTCCTGATCCCGAGCAGAAGCGATTGGACCCATGATATGAACGTCCCCCCGGAACTCCTAGATGTATACACCGACGGCTCCAAATTCGATTGCGGGGTGGGCAGCGGAGTCTACTCTGGGAGATTGGACTTGAATATTTCACTCCGGCTGCCGGACTATTGCAGCGTGTTCCAGGCGGAGGTAATGGCCATCTACCGGGCCGCACAGTGGATCCTCGCACACGGAGTTCCTTTCACCTGCATCTCAATCTTTTCTGATAGCCAGGCTGCGATAAAGTCTCTATCGAACGTTGCGGATAATTCTAGGATCGTCAGGGAATGCCGCCGCTGCCTCAACCTTCTTTCTGGGCGATTCAGTGTGACACTTATCTGGGTCCCCGGACACTGCGACATTCCGGGAAATTGCAGAGCAGACGAGCTAGCCAGGACTGGCGCACTTCTTCCGGAATCCTCTTCAATCAATTTGGGAATGCCACTTACCTCATTCAAACTGGCCATCGCGCGGAAATTCTCCCGGGACGCCAACCTATCCTGGATCAATGAGGAGACCTGCTCCACCGCTAGGCTCACTTGGCCCTCAATGGATAGTTACTTGAACTTGGTCGTAACATCATCTCGATCACAGTGGCCATGCTTACAGGTCACTGTGTTATGGGTAGACACGCGGAAAGAATGCGACTCCCATTTAACGATTTCTGCCGTGGATGCAGATCCGCTGAGGAAGAGGAGACTGTTATTCACTTTCTATGTCAATGCCCATCTCTTGAGAGATGCAGATATAGGTTATTTGGCTCTCCAACCCTTGTTAGCTTGACGGAGCTATCGTCCATTGACGTCAAGGACATAGCCTCGTTTATCAAACTTTCTGGCTGGTTTTCCAGCGTGGGGTAGTCGTGCTTTAAATGTGCAGCCCTTGCGCTGACCAACTTCTCCCTCATTGGCTCGGAGGAACTTGGTCAGTACAGGGACTGCGTTCACCTGTAGCGCCACAAAGGGCCGCTATGCGTGCTCAAGTGGTATAAAGCTACCACACTAACCTACCTACCTACCCATACCCATACTATCTTTGAGGGTCTATTTATATTGAATTGATGAATTTATAATGTTCTGGGTGCCCTGGCAGTCTAGTGGGCTGTGTGCTAGATTATTAGCGTGAGGCTCGTGGATTCGATTACTACCAGATTCTCTGGCCTGTTACACTACACCGAACATGAAAGTGTGAGTTATTCAGTTCGTAAATAAATACGTACTCATGAAAATATTTTAAAACAGCGCCTTGCTTAATTCAAAATGCTCGTAGTGTAATTGAACATCATATATTAATAAGTGTATCAGCGAAAGAGTATGTTTTTCCCAATTATTATAAAAACAAAAGAGAGAGAGACTTTTCCCATCTTTGCTTAGTAGTATCGCTATCATATTCAGCGTATTGAGATGCTCGTATTTATTTATGCTTTATTGAGTTTAAAAAAAATTCGCAGTGAAAGGTTTTGTGTTGTCATTCTATTAACTTTGATTTTTCACTTTGAGGTTCAATCAGTGAATTGACCTTTTCCTTTTAATGTTTTACTCTACGGCCATACTCTGGTTAGAATCTGTAATTAATCAGTCAATCAGTCGATCAATAATATGGAAATTTCCTTCTATCTCTCCAGATACGCATTATTAGTTTATTTTATTACTGCCTGTATGACTGATGAAATGGAAATTCTTTACACAATATTTTGCAATGTCCACATCAAAGAATTAATGAATAATTTAATAATATTGCTTACGAAAGTATTTTCATGAATATCTATGCTGATCAAATATTTTTCCTTTCTAAACTATGTACATATATACATATTTACATACAAAACTTACCATATAGTACATGCGTAGTTATTATTCATAAATTCATATGTAGAAAAAATAAAGTTATGTTCGGTTGAATTTTGTTTCTTATTGTAGTTAAGAGAGGATTCAACTCATGCATCAATTTTAAAACGATTGAAAATTTTGTTGTTTGACATTTCATGAAAGGCGTGATTTAACCTAAGCGATATTATCACTTACATATCTCTCTATGCTGAACAAAGTACAGAGGGTGGCATGCTTTGGCATCACGGGTGTTAAGAAGCCCACACCGCAAGCTGGCTGCGCGGTCATCTTGTCTCCACAACCATTGGACATCTTCCTCCAAAACTTGGCTGCAAGAACTGCATTGAGGCTTAAGTTCCCAGATATATTAAGGCCATGTACGGTAGACCACGCTTCAATATTGTATGAAGTAGAACAAATAGAGTTACCGGCAGCTCTGTTGCTGGCCATATGGCAATTCGTGACAATGAGTAGGCAGATGAGCTTGGGAGGATGAAGCCAGGAGAGACTTTCTGTGGAGTGGAAACGTATGTTTGAATAGGTATACTCAAAGAAAAGAAAATGAAGATGAAGAGAGCCAAAGACCCTTTTTAAACCAAATTAGTTTAAGGCAACTCAAATTTTTGTTGGGAGTTTACAATAAGAGGATATTTGTGTCGTGCATGAGACCAGACTAACCAAAAATAATCCGGTGTTAGTAACCAGTCTTTTGCAAAGGAATTGCAGCCTTCGAGTACACTTGTTCGAAATGGGGATTGTCTCGGACCAAACCTTTAGATAATGTGGTGATGAGAATGAATCATCAAAACACATTTTTGGAACCTTTAAGACACCTGAGTGTATTTTAATAGCTAGGCGGCGAATTTCCTTTTTTGACACAGACTGAAGTTTGTCAGGGTAATAAGCTCTCAGCAGATTTCCGGCAAAAACTCGGAGAGTAAATACAAATTGCCATGAAAAGTTTCTCAAAGAAATCTGTCATTCGGAATTGACTTTAACCTGTAGGTCCTGCCATTCATTTATAAAATTAACACACACAACATAAGTGATGTGAGAAGCTAGGTCATAATCCTGACTGAAGGGTTTTAATGACTTATTATGTATGTATGTGTGTGTGTATCTCTTAAATCTATTAACCTTACATTACCTGTTAATTTAAATTTACTGATGATTTTCTTTAATTGATGATTTCGTGTAAGTTAGATGCATTCTGCATAGCTTTAGCAAGTTTGCAGGAAAAATCCTTAAACAACTTAAACGCCAACGTAACGGTGTATCGAATGCGAAGTGGCGATTTGTTTTCCGTCAGTCTTTGCCAGTATATCAAGTAGTTTAAATGTCTGTTATATGTAGTATTATAAGGCAGACATATAAATAGGCCCCAAAAAATTAAAAAAAAATTTTTTTCAATTCAAATAATTTTTTTCTTATGCTAAAAAGTTTTGTTTTTTAATTTATTACTAAAATACAATACAATAATTAGAATTTTTTTTACATAAACACCCTTTTCAAGGATTCAAATATAACGACTAAGGCTTAAAATTCTAAAATTTCTGTGTAAATTTTTTTAACATTTTCTTTACTTTGCTTTAGTTTTTCTTTAATAATAATAATTTAAGATTCTTGTCACAACCGTTGGTTTTTGTTTTTTGTCATAGTATATATCATATAAAATTATATAAAAAATGGATGGATCTATTATAATATGGAATGGCTTTATTAGTTTACATGGTTCGAGATATTTAAACATAAACTTCACCGGTTTTCTGTTCCGGCGGACGTTTAGCTAACGTCGAAGGCGCTGAAGTAGCTGTAGCTGCATTGCTTGTATGTGTAGAATTTCTATCTTTATTCGGATGAGTGTTTGCTGTCATTGCAGAGTTATTAGTTAGTGGACCATCGGTCATATCTTTAATCTCTGTGCGTTCTTCGTTACGCATGGAATGCCGACGTTCCAATATATATGAATCGGGAAGATTTATATTTAAATTGCCATTGAAACTATTGTTGCGTGATATGGTAGCACCTCCATTTAGTGGTTTAACCGATAACATAGCTGTGGCTGTGCTGTTATTGTTATCCAATTTATCATTGAAATTTAATTCATTTATCGATATCGATGAGGGCGTACGCTGTATGGATAGGGAAACCGGTATGCTGGTGATAACATCGTTGTCATCATACTTTCCCGCCGAAGTAGTTATTGTTGGTATTTGTGTTGTGGGTATGGGTACAATATTCAGAGTAGCTGAAGTATCTGTAGGACTTGTCGTAACCGTAAACGGAAAAGATAATGTAGTTGTAACCGGTATGGCTTGAAAAGACAGAGAGAGAGAGAGAGAGCGAAAAAAAAAAAAATCATAATGTGTTTTGAGCAGCAAATCACAATCTTTCACTTACAATTGGCTAAATTAGTTGGTAATACTGCCTGTGCTAGTGCTGTTGTATTCGGATGTCCTGGAATCAAAGTATTATTCGATGATGAACTGTCCATTTCTTTAATCGGTGATAATAATAATGTGCCCAATACTTGACCATCTTGACCGTTATTGCCATTATTGGTAGTGCTTGTATATGGATACATAGTGGTTTGTGGTGTTAATGATGGTGCCATAATAACCGCTGTATTTGCATTTGTATTTGCATTTGCATTTGTATTGTTTGCTATAAAATAAGGTGCATTCAGATACAATATTTATTGTATTTTTTTTAAAGATTTCATTGAATTGAAAGTCTAGTTTTTTTTCTTTTGAAATCTTATTTTAATAAGTGCTTCAAATTAGTGTAACGGATATTAAATATAGAAAAAAGCAAAAAACAAAAAAAGAGAAACAATTTTAAAGAATTTACCATTTGTAGACTCTTTATCCAAAGCTTCCTTAGAAACATCAGGTGTAGGTATACGAGGACGAATTTTTGAAGTATTTACATTAAGACCATTTAAGCGAGAATCTACACAGCATAAGGTAGAAATGAAAGAAAAAAAGTGGAGAAAAAAAACCAAGGAAAATGAATGAAAAAGTGAGTGCAGAAAATTTTGAAAAAATTTTTTTTTGTAAGAAGATTCAAAAAATCTTAGCAAAAGCTTTAATTTATTCAAAAACAAAGTACGAAAGAAAAGCTATTGGAGGCTAGAAGGCAAAGCAAAAACACAGATATTTTATAACGGATTCTAGTGAAAATAAGCACAGCATTTTGGTTTCAAAATCGATTTAAAAATATTTTATAAAACTACTTAAAGAAGCCCTCCAAAAAGTCATAGACTGGTGAATAATTAAGCGTTTGTAAACTAATTTAAAGCCGTACTTCCCGAGATTTATCGTAATCATTTTATCCTAATTCCTTAGGGATTATTTTTTGATTAAAATTCTCTAAAGAGTTTCAAATCGAACTTGAATCGATATGTCTTTAAATTTTTTAAGATATTCTTACAATTCCTTGTACATATTTCAGATCAAATCTCCGCAACTTTATATTTTTATTGAAAGGAAATTCCCTAATGTGTTTCAGTAAAACCTTCTTAATTTAATCCTAAAATTGTCTTGTTTATATTTAAATAAAATTGCAAGTTTCCTGCCACTACACAGCAGTTAAAAATTTGTTTTCCTTGCTAAAATTCCAAAAAAATACTGGCCTGTTAACACAAAAACACTGAGCAGGTTTAATTTATAGACGTGAGAATGGTAATCTGAGATTGACGAGGTTTTTTTTGCAAAATTAAATAAATAACTTGGCAACATTCAATATTTTGAATCAATCCTTTAAGTTAGAAAAAAAACATAATTTCACTGAAAGTCATTTCACGAGTAATCATTGGAGTCGAAGTTGCCGTGTTCTAGTAGGTTTTGTCTTGGCTTATTAGACCTGAGGTAACGGTTCAAATCCTAGGTCAGACAACTCCAACAATATGAAATATAGAAAAATATTTCTTCGGCGACTTCCTGACAGCAGATGTATGGCAAAAACTCTGAGAGTAAATAAGATTGTCTTGAAAAGTTTCTCAAGAATCTGTCGTTCGGAGTTGACTTTAGACTTTAGGTTCCCGCCATTCGTGTATAATATTAACACACACGACATAAGTGGCGTGAGAAACTAGGTTGTAATCCTGACTAAAGTGTCAAGTAAGTCATCATTGAAATTTTAAAAACGGCCTACATATTGAAGAATTGTACAGCTGTAAACTCAAATAGAAACTCTCTCAGATTTTTATCAAAATAGTTTACTAAACAATCTTGTCTAACTTAACACTGTTGCATTCTCCGAAACTGTAGCTTTATGGAGATATTTTCCATTTTCCTGCCCTTATTTTAAAATAACGCATCATACGAAGCAGAATGAAAAACAGGTAATTGTAGACAAATTACACCCCGTTTGTGAACAATACTCGGATATTAAAAATGATTCCCCTGGGACTTGTTCATGATTAAAAAATGCTTCAGTTATACAAAAATTGAGTATCAAATCCCCCTAGGACTTGTTCATGATCTAAAAATTCAAGAAACTTGTGAGACTTGTGTTGTGTCCTTATTGTCCTACGATTGAGGCGATAAAAACTAAGTTGCCAAAAGGGCATAGGGGCATGTTAAAAAGTGCTAACCTGAAGTGCCACGGAGATAGTTAAGTTAGTATAGATAGTGCTGGATTTGTCAGTGAAGTTACTACCCCTTCACTGATATAAACTTTGTTATATAAACAGACTTATAGTAAACATATAACATATATATGTTCTTATTGTAGAAAATGAAAAGAATAAAAACAATAAACCACGAAAGTTATTACTAAGTTCGTCATTTTGTATATTTCACGGCTATTATCTAGAAGAGCAATACTGCTTGTATCACAGGCAATTTTCGGTTGACTCCTGTCAAAATTTTAACAAACTGGAGTCAGTGTTTGATAGCGTGGACGGTGATTTGATATCAAAAGAGAGACAGAGTCAGAAGGCAGTAACCTACATATCTGTGAATGGCGTCATGATTTATGTTAAAGGATGTGGCTCTATAGTCAGCAGGTTGTCTGTAAACTCTTAGATTTTTCACAACATCTCCTTCCATCAATTTTCTCTTCAAATCAAGCAGTAGTCTGTTAACAATGACTGTAAAATATAAACTGAATGACGCAAATTATTCATGACTCCTGTCAAAATATCAACAAACTGTAGTAAGTGTTTGACAGCCATTGTAGCAGACTGCCATGTTATTTGAAGATGAAATGGAAAAAATTTAATTTAAAGTAAAAATGATAAAATTCCATGAGTTAAACTATAAATTGTTACCTCCAAGTGATTATTTGTTGTTTCTAAATTGCTCGGAGGAATGGAATTTGAATCTAATGAATCTCACAAACAAATCTAGTTTGATGATCTTTCTTTGAAGGAATAAAAAAAATTTGAACAAACTATATATGTACATATGTAGTGCTCATCGAAAACTATGTTGGGAAATAAAATGATTTTTTGTTTCTAGAAACCTGTGCTTTATTAAAAAAAAATTCACGGACTTATTACTGCACCTTCGTATGTGGGTGTACCTTGAAATGAATGCTAATTTTTAAAAATGTTTTCAGACTATGATTGATGTCCATAAAATAAATACTTTAGAAATGCTTATTGAGGCGTAACAATTCGCTTGTATTTGTCATAATTTAGTTTTTTTTTTCCAACGAATTGCTGTTGCTTTTACGTATTTTTTACGCGTTTTTTTTTTCTTAAGGAATCCTGTCTTTTAAGGATTTGTTTATTTTAACCTAAAAAAGTAATTTAACTCCCACTTACTTTGTTTGATAAGCTGACGTTGAGCTCTTAGAGATTTGCGATGAACAAACTTTTCATAGAAACTGGGTTTCGATTGCAATTGTTGTTGTTGCTGTTGTTGGGCATTTTGTTGGTGATGTTGTTGATGTTGCTGTTGCAATTGCTGCTGTTGTACCATGGTCATGGGTAAACCAGATTCAGGACTTGAATATACTGAATTTAAACGATTACGATTAAAAGCCATGCCACCCGAAGAGTAGGCGGTCGATTGGCTACGCATACTACCCATACGTGAGAGTTGGCGTACAAACCACATTTTCTTTCGACGCTCAACCATAGGAGTGTCAACACTTTCCTGTGTTTTGTAAAACGAGATAAAAGAAATTAGAAAATTTATGCAAACTGTTTGAATTTAAAAGGATAACCTACATAATCAGCATAGACATCATCGGATATAATGCGTTTGCCGGTATTCGGCATAATATTGGCATACATGGCATCTTCTTTTTTCACTTTGTAATTCTCTGCTGAACCTTTGGGCTCATCTTTGCGATAATGCTCAGAGGCAACGGTATAGGGTAAATCCTTTGGCACCACACACTCCCAATACTGATCACGCAATAGTTCGGGATGCTCTTCATGCATTTCATCCACAATCATATAGGCAGCCTAGAAATCATTAAGAATGAAAAGAGAATAATGAATAACGAATAATTGTTTTATTTTTAACTAAAAAATAAGAAAAAAAAAATTTTTTTTATTAATATTGTTGGCTGGTTATTAACGAAAACAAAACGGGTATACTTATGATGGCGGGGGACTTTAAATATCAGCCTTGTTTAAATAATTAAGCCATACACAGGCAAGTAACCAATACAAATGACGGGCGCTACGTAAAACCGGTAACGGTTAACACTACGTCACTTACGTTTACGTTTATTGTGATGATCATAATAATATCATTATCATTAATGTTATTGAATTTAATTATATTCGCTTGAATATGAAAATTTAAAATAATTTTGATGTCGCTAAAGGTGTGAATTTATTTGCAAAAAAAAAAAACCAAAACAAAAATGTAAATAAAGAACCTTCAAAATTGTATTAAAAGCTATAAAATTATAAACCTTATCGCCATTATTAAATCTATATTTAAAATTTTTTTATTTAAAATTTTTAACCGTATGACTGGTGAACCTATTTATTTTGTTTTTTGCTTATTTAATGTTTTTTAAATATTTAAAATGTCCTTCACTTATGTTTCAGTTACTGTTTTTTTATTTTTTTTTTAATTGTTAGTCTAAAAGTGCTAGGGAGTGTACGTATATAACCGATATTCGCAATTGTTGCTGTCATAAGTTGACATTTATCACACACTTATTCCTTGAGTTTTTAATTGTTTTAGTTTCAGAAATATTCTTTGTTAAAAACGGCACACGTGTACCATTATTGGTGACAAACAAATTTTTTTTTGTTAACAAATGTTAAATAATTTGTTTACTTTTAGCCTTCAGTGTAGATGCAGGCTGGTAATTAAGGTTGCGTTATTATTAGAGAAAGATTCATAATTTGTTAGAAACGAAACTTGATTGTTACGTTAAATGCTGGTTTTTTTTAAAATTACTTTGAAGGTAAGCAATGCAAGTTCGAAGACCTTTTCAAAAATGTTTGCAATCCCACAAGTAATTCAACATAACATGGTGGTTTTGATAAAATATATTTTTTTTTATAAATTTCATTTGTTTTTCGTATGCTATCTTTGAAATATGTATAAATTTGTCATAGAGTTCTGTACCTTTAGGTGCTTCATCTCCGCTATATTTAAATCTAATCGCCTTTTACGCCTACTTAACCAAACATGTATTTTTTTTTCCTATAGATTGTTACAGCGTTACGAACAAATCAACGTTAACCCATGACAAATCTGAAAATGCTGTTCGAAGTTTAACAGAATAATAACTCCCTCCCTAGTTTTTGATAAACCATCAAATATTCAGTTTTGAAATGCATTAACATCTCAAATGTTTTCTCTGATGATTTGTGTTCTGAGATTAAATACTGTTTATTTTAGAACCATCATTATACCACAGAATTGTTCCTCTCTTAAGGAACTACGTTTGTTCCAAAGGGCTTGGTTAACTTTAATTTCTTAGAATCGTTCTCAAGCATTTCCCAAAATTATTGAGTATGCTGATTCTGTAAAGAGGACAGTTGTATGGAGAGTTGTTGACCACTCGATCTGTCAGATCACGGTGACTTCTGATGAATGTCGTGTTTCTTACAATGAGCTCATCAATGAGTTTCCAATGTAGCAATTGAAACCGTTGCCAACATTTGAATGAACTGCGTCATTCAGTTCATATTTTACAGTCATTGTTATCAGACTGCCGCTTGATTAGAAGAGATAATGAAAAGAAGGGAATGTCGTGAAAAAATTTAAAAGCCTTCAGGCAACCTGCTGACTATAGAGCATAGATGCCCATTTCATAGTGCTTTTGCGCAAGCTAAAAACACACATAATCTTATTCTCTTTGGTTAGTCGTCACTCAGCCAGCGAGGAATGCACATGCGTAGCGGATGTACGATTTTTTTGTAATATTTTTTGTTTAAAGCACTGAAAAAAATTTACTATGACTTACGAAACATATTTTATGATAAAAAATGCGTTTGGTGATGCTCAATGCATTTTATGTTATAAAATATTGCAGGAATGTATAGAATATGCTTTTAGAAGGCACTATTGTTCTTATCATAGTGATATGGATGATTTTAATGATTTATTTTGTAAAAATAAAAAATTTATTTAGAAAAATTGAATGAGTGGTTACTTGAAGAAGAAAACAATGAAAAAACCTCAGAAAATAAAATGTTAAAAATGGAGTTATCAAGCTTAATAAGCTTGGATATTGTTAGTCATAGTAGACCATTTTCTGATGGGGAGTTCATTAAAAAAATTTTAATAAATGTTTTCAAAAATTTAATTTTAAGCTTATCGAAAACCTTCCATTGTCACGCAGTAGTTTTATTCGGCGCACTGATCAATTGGGGGCATCTTTAGAAGCCGCCATTGTAGAAAAATTTCTATTCCAAATTTTATTGGATTTTTTGGATTTTTTCCGTACATTTTATTTCAGTTTACACAACTTTTCTTTCAGTGCAGTTCTCTCTCGCACACCAATACTACTACAGTTTTAGCTTTGGGCATCCCTGCTATAGAGTCACTTTATTTACCGTAAATCGAGACGCCTTTCTCAGGTATGTATGTTACTGCCTTTTCTCACTCTCTCTCTCTCTCTCTGTTTTGATATCAGAATCACCGTCCAGATCTTTAATGATTGTATGCTTTTAGGGGCATCTTAACTTTAGAGGAGTTTAGCGTCTATACTAACCCTGTATGGATGACATGACATGCAAACAAAGGCTATCATAAGAATTAAGGCCTATGTATTCGAACACATTGGCTGTTGGCCAGATGATTTATCAAATCTGTTTGACATGTCGGTTTTGCCGTCCTTATGATCATAAAATATCTTTTGTTGTGACTAGTATTCAAATGTATTTTGTAATGTTTAGGAACTTTAAAGGAACTTTTGTTGAAATTGCAGTGATGTAGAGAATAATGAGACTTGTCTAGGCATTGTCTGGGAAGCAGACCTTTACCTCTTCCTTCAGTTGCCCTTTATTTTTAAAAATTAATTTGGTTCGGTATGATACAATTGAATAAAAAACTTTTATTTTTTTGATTTTCGAGGAGATATTATTTTACGACATGCTACTATAAAAATTTCGATGCGGTTACGCTAATCCTATACTAATATCAGCACACTTTTCTAATTACAATTACGTATTGATTTCGAATGCTATCCGAATTACTACGTTCAACTATCTTAATAGCGAAACGTGCGGCCTGATGCGATATCTAAAATAATTTATCGTTTACGAGAAGTATAAGAGAATTTGTCGTAAACGGAAATACTTTTTGGTTAAAAAAATACTACGAAATTGTAAAATTACTTACTAAGTTCAGATTAGCACTAAACTAAAATGTAATTTAGTACTTTGTTAGCCATCTTAAAACTTGTAGTATTAGCGATGACTTTTAAAAGTTTGATCCCATTTGTAGTGTTTTTTAAAAATATAAAATAACTTTCAACAGTTTTTGGTGGTTAGATGAAAAATTTTTTAATTGTTTTATTTGTTTTAATTGTCAAAGACAAGAGGTTTTCGCTTTACCAACGTAGAGAGGTCAAATCATATGATCTACCCACTAAGAAAATGGTATTTGGCATCCTTATACTTTATTTTGTTCGAGATATCTTAGCTCGGCTTTGAACCAAGGGCTCTCACCTATTAAGCCAAGACATAACATACTAGACTACGGCGACTCCTTCTTATTTGGGGATTAATTCAGAGTTGGACGTTGCCCATATAAAATAGTAGTGATTTCATAATAGTGGGGACCATTTTCATTATAACAGGACTAAAATTTCATCTTTGGTAATATGGGTATATGTATATTGGTTGAAGGTAAGGTAACATTATCTGCTTCAGGAAGCCGTTAAAAATTTTGGTTGTTTTAAGGTGGCCTTTATTTCTTTTATGAAATTTGTCAATTTAGATATGAAATTATAAATTCAGAGTGCCCAGAACAAATTGACCCTTTACTCTAAATTATAAAATTAAATTTTAATCAAACTAAGTCTTATAATTTAGGAATATAATAGATAGATAATAGATAGGAATATAATAGATAACTGAACTCATTTGTATTTTAAGTGTTTCAGTGATTTATTGAGCTAAAGGAAGTCACCATGACTTTCTTTGACTAAAATGACTGAAACTGAAGCCATGTCTAAAATCTCCAGAAACCAAGCACATCACAAAAGAAATCTTATTAGGGATACCATTGATATCAATAGATTTGTCATTCTGAGTGCATGGAGGCCTTCACTTTAGAGAAACACAGGATTCGCGCGCTTTTTATTGTGTTCATAGTAGATCAGATAATATTCTTCAACTTTCATTTAGACTGAACTGTCCGTATAAAAGAGTGAATCTTGAGAGGACTCTATTTACACTTTGCTGTTGTATTTTTGTCAAATCATTGCCAAACATACTCCATATACTACATACTAGGCCCACAATTAAATTCCATATCTCAATGTTGCTAAATTGTTTTTCATTTAATTAATAGCATATGTACGCATGTAAATAAAAGAAGTGAATAAACTTTCTTATTTTAAAGGCAGATTTTTGCAGATGTTTACATCACAAGATCAACATGCATCTGAGGCTTTGCTATATCAAGGTAAGCCTTAGTACTTAAGTTTACATTTTGAAAAATATGTGTGGTTCTACGGACAAAGCTAATAGATGTTGATGACATAAATGAATTCGAATGTATTTTATGCGAAAACCCATAATTTTCATAACAATATTTTTAATTTTTTAATTTAAAATTAATTTTTAATGATCTTCAACTCCATAGTCTGACAATTAATAGCCAATAAATCTGTTGATGTTATTGACATTCTGCCAAATCGGTCTGTTAGCCCTTCCTATCCCTATTATTTTTATCTTTGAATTCTGGTTTTAAAAACCAAACATAAAATCCAATCTCAAGTCAAGTAAAGTTTTGATCACTTACGGGATATGTTAAGTTTACGCACAAGTTTTAAACATCTTAGTTGTTGTTGTTATTGTTGCTGGTATTGTTTCATGGTTATTTATTACGAGACTTAAAGTGGCACGTGCTAAAAATAAACTCTCGTTTAAAATACCACAACAAACGAAAAAAACGAAAAAAACAATCAACAAAGAATCTCTTGCCATTTTTTGTTTGTGTGTTGTGGTGTTTGTTTTGTACGACTGTCTCTTATGAAGTTTGGCTTAAAAATGAAGAAGAAGAAGCATAAAAATACAAGCCATAATCAATACAAACGAAACCAAACCAAACTGACCAAACTGGTTTTCTTAGCTGCGTTTATTTTTGTTTTTCTGTGTTTTTGTTTTCAACTCTTGACCAAACGTCTACGGCGATTGACTGACCGATAATTTCAAGAAAAATAAAACAAAAAAAAAAAAAAAATGAAAAAAAATCGTTCATTCGTCTCGTATGTTGTGGAATGAATTGAATGCGATGCATTCGATTTTGTGCATTGAATATTTGAGTTAAGAAAAAAAAAAAAAAAAAAAAGCTACGCTTGTTTCTTTGGTTCAAGCAGGTGTTTGTTATCGCCTGATATTTTTAGTGTATAAAATTTTATTTCAAATCTACATTAAGTAGAGCAAAATACAAGAAAAAAATGTGTTTCTGGAAAATGCCCCACGTTTTAAATCATTTTACACCAATATATCGTGTCTTTTAAAACTAAGGAAATGGTTTAAATGACTCATTTTTAACAGAAGAAAAAGAAAAAATTAAAAATATTAATGCCTTTACAAACGCCAATTTTACTTGCTTGTTTTTGTAAGATTTTTCATTAAATTTCTATAATAAGGTTTTTCAAATTCCATATAAAAATGGTGTAAAGCTTGTACGTACGTCTCTAGTCTTATTTTTTAAAATACGGTTTTGCAGGAAAATCTAAATCTAAATCCAATCTTAAAAAAAATATATCACGGCCATTCAAATACACTTTCAAAGTACAAGTCATTCCGTAAATAAAAATTTATTTAAGGCTCTTCAAAACTGCTAAAAATATTGTTCTATAGCACAAAGTCCTTTGGTTTTGATTCAAATCTGCTGACGATTTGAGGGTTCTATTTCACTTTTAATATTAAAAGTTATGAAATTTATCAATTTCGCTTGCAAAATATGACAATAAGGTCTACCATATAGACTTACAACAGGGTAGGCATGAATTACAAATTCAGAGTGCTCAGTGACCGTGACCATAATACTGCACATCAATTGAAAAGTTTTTTTGGTTGCCATTCGCGTGCGCATACTACATCAAATGTTAAGTTAGGTTAGCGGTTAGCTTGCCGTTCACAGGCAAGTTCACTCAGTGGCCCATATGACCCATTGTGATACCCGGTGTAAGGTAAGCCCCCTTGTCATGGTCCGTTAGTGGTAGGTTTGAATCATCCCGAGCTCCTGAAGAAATCGGTCAGTTTCCTTAGTGGCACGTTCGTCACCATGGCCAGATCTTCAAACGTTCTGTCGCCCAAAAACTGTTGTCGTCTGTTCTGAAGTGCAGGGCACTCGCATAAAAGGTATTGTATCGATTTCGTTTTGTGCACATCATGATAGTTTCTGTTTCACTGCCAATAGCGCAGTTTCGAATCATTCTCTTGTCGAACACAGCAGTTTTGAAATTTAGCAAACAGGTATGTTGGACCACCTATGGTTTGTTGCATTCCATGCTGCTTGTTCCAATTTGGAATTGGAAATAGGAGCGCATGTACGTAGACAATGTGCAGGTGGACCTTTTTGTTTGAAACATAAAATTATAATCCATTTGACTTCAGTAAGCGACAAAATGCAGCCAACAGAACTCATTTCTTCTTGGTAAGAACTTCTCTACGATTTCTGATTTGACAAACTGATATTGGGAAAAGCCTTTTAAGTATTCCAATTGCTCCAATATCCTTCACTAAGCTTAAATGAACTCTATGATAATGATAGAATACGTTAACAGAGGAAATATATATAGGACTGAGAACTATACTCTAATCCTATCTTTCAACGATTTTCTTTGCCTAAAATGGTTGAAAGAATAATGATGTTTCAAATGCTTTTATTGTGCGCACAAGGGTTATATACTTCAATTTTCATGTGAACTGAGTTATCCGCATGAGATCGTAGGCAATGCAAGTCCAGCGTGATAAGAGAAGTGAACATCAAATTCGAAGTTTGCTCCTGTATTTTTGTCAAATCATCTTCTACCATTTTCCATAGATTCTTGTCAAATATAAAAGCCAGTAATAAATGATATGCCGTGACTTAAGAATGTAGAAACTCTAGGTGTTCCTGGAAACCATATTAAAACACACATTATGGTCATAAGTTCAGCTATTCTCCCGTTTATAACAGACAATATTTTACAGCCGAAATTGGCTGGCAATAATCATTGGCATTTACTACTGCCAGCAGCGATAGGGCACATGGTCGATACCAGATTTTAGCTATAAAATTAGGTTTAACCACGAAATTCGTAGATCAGTCATAAGCATTCTGAGGAAATGTGTAGTCAGGCAACGAAACTAAAAATTCAACTAGATCGACTAAAAAATAAATTCCAAACTGCAATTGCAAACCGTTTGTTGCTTATGGTAACCGCAGGACGGTTTTGACGACCTCCTCTCAGCTTTCTTTCGGCAAACTCTTGAGAGTAAATTAAATTGTCATGAAAATTTTCTCAAATCTTTCGTTCGGATTCGACGTAAAGCTGTAGGTCACGTCACTTATGGATAAAGTTAACAAACACATTATGTGTGTTGTGTGGGAAACTAGGTCGTTATCCTGACTAAAGTGTAGAATAAGTAAGTAATATATGGAATCATACCATAATAATATAAATATTAGCCCATTATGGATTCCTATTTTTTGTTTTTGTTATTATTTTTTTTTTTTTATTATTATTAACTAGCAAACCCGGCGAACTCCGTTTCACCACTAGATGGCTTCGTTTTATGTAACATTTCGTTTGATGATTAAAAGATGAAGAAAATTTTTTTGTTTGTTTTATATATGAAAAGGAAAAATTTTATTTCATTTCACAACAGTAATGAATTCATTTCGTTTACAAAAATGAAGTGTTATTTAGTTGAACTTCTCTAAGTGAATCCAAAGTAAATACTGAATCGAAGCGTTATACGTGTCCGCAAATTATCCGTTTCATTGAAGTGCTCTTTGGTAAACCACATTTTTTGTTTTTTGGTCTGACGTTAACACAAACAAAGCGGACGGTTTCCCAACTCGTGAAGACGCAACGTATAACTGCCCATGTGAAAAACAATGATTTTCTAAATTTATCCCGCAAACACTAAGCGATTGGCCTTGCGGCTTGTTAATTGTCATTGCGAACGCAAGGCGAACTGGAAATTGCAATCGTTTGAAATCAAACGGAAGATCAGTCGGAATCATTGGTATTCGAGGAATACATACATTTTCACCTGCGTACTTTCCGTTAATAATGTTGTTATTTCGCCGAAGATCCTTCAGTGTGAAGTTAAGTGCTTCAAGTGATTTCTTATGTGCCATTGTGCACTCATCTCAAACAATGAGCTTGCATTGCATCAACAATTTTCCCATTGCACTGGATCGGGAAATATTGCATGTTGGAGTATCAATTGTGTTTAGCTGTCAAACAATGTAATACGCACCGGCGCCATCTACTTAAAATATTGGTTTGTAGTAGAGGTGTGCACAAGACATATAAAATTGCACACTATTGCATTTTTCTCAAGACCGAATATTGATTGTAGCTGCAAATATAAATAAGTGTGAAGCAAACATAGAGTACAAAAAAACAACTGCACTCGTAAACCATTGTACAACAGTATAAAAGATAGTTGTGTGAAGAGTGCAACAAAAAATATTGTACACTTCATAGAGTCACAACATGTATTTGTTGCTGTTTGTTTTTGTTTTTTAACAACAATAAATAAGAAAGCTCCGAATGTTTTGCTCTCGGAAACCGAACATCTTCGACGACGACTGCATTGCCAGTAACTATTTTAAACTTTTTATTTCGGGGAAAAACCTTTTTTATGAGTTTATGGCGAAAGCAAGAATGTATAGAAACACTTATGTACACATATTTTTCAATATGGCAATACTGAAAATGTAGCTTCAGTAGTAAAATATGCTCTTACAACACAAAGCATAGTTCCGTTACTTCACAGATAAACGAGTGCTGTTGTATACATTGAATAAATGAGAAATACACATTTCAGTGCACTCGTAAAATCAAGAGCAACAGAAAAGAGTACACTACAGTATTGCATTCGGTGAAGGGTGATGTCTTGTGCACACCTCTAGTTTGTAGTACATGCTATGTATCAGAGATGGCGCCGTATGTGAAAAAAGATTTTCCCGCTTTTCTGTTGAAATTTTTCCTGAATTTTCTTTGCTATAAACCTCATGGAGCCCGAGACCTTTCCAACGAATGCAAAACCGTGGAAATCGGTTCGTGCGTTCTGGAGTTATAGCGTCAGGAAGGAAAACCCGACTTATTTTTATATAATAGATAATACACAATCGAAAACACGGTTTTAAATTACGAATCGTAAAACAATGAAAAATGATATGCCAAATAAATTATTAAACAATTTTATAACCTTTGGCTTACATGTCAATAAATTTTTCAAAATGATTGCCTGTAGGAAACGTCACTTACTTTGTTGTAACACAGGCCCTATAGAAAATTTTAAAAACTAAATTGATTGCTTTTCAAGATTTATTGCGCTATTGTAACTGAGAAGTGTTGAAAAACCGCCCAGTTTATAGCTAACAAGAGTAACATCATTATCATCGTTCTCATCATCGTTCTCGTGTTTATATTTTTGTTATTGATTTTATTGCTTTTTAAAGGTTTTCATTTTACATTAAATCGCATATAATTTAAATAATTAACGTACGTTTTTTGTGATTACTTACCTTTATATGTCTATCAATTAACCAGTTGAGTTCAATATCATCGTCATCTTCACCAAATGGATTGATAAGCACTTCAGCAACTTTAAGCCAACCGACATAGAAAACAAACTGTTAAAAATATAATTTAATATTATTACAATGACAACAACAAAAAATATTTATTATTATTATTATTATACAAATAAAATATTGTAGCGAAATTGAATTCAAATTGAAATTCAGTTTTTTTTTATATTTTACACGTCATAATTCAAACAAAATGTATAAAAAAAATAATCAATTACTGACAAAACGATTTGTTCAAAAGCGAAAAATTTATTGTAAAAAGTCACAGTCGGCATACCCACTGTCTGAAAACAGGCTGACATGTTTGAAATGAAACAATTGTTCACAGTTAGTAAAACATTGAACAGAGATGAGTTGCATTGTTTATTTATAAACAATTTTAGTTTCCCTAAATTTATTTAATAACTATACTGCAGTAAATCATTTAAACAAATGTTTTATTTGATTTATAAAATGCAAACAACAACAATAACAATAAAAAAATATCTTTCTTTTTATGGCTAAACCACGTGATACAAGTTGTTGGGCACCTAAATATGGCTGTTTATTGGCATTTTTTCATTTTATTTGTTCAACTGACAAAAACAATTATGTTGGTTGACTGTTTGGTTGCTTGGCTGTCTGATTAAGCTTATAAACAGAAAATTAACAACAACAACAACAAATATTGTTAATATATTGCATTTTAATTAATTAATTGTCTTAACTGCGTTTATTTTTATAAGGCTTTACCAAATTGGAAATTTTGCTCTGATTTTTGAAGTTTTCAAAATTTCCGCTTGGCAATATAGATAAAAGTTTTCTTTTGGTTATTATCCAATCCTAGATCAGGATGGAGTGGCTGCCTTGTTAAATCAAAGCTCACCAAAGCTCGAATCATTCGTAAGTATTATAAGTATTTTTCTAAATTTATGAATCTGAATGAGTAGGCGTATGAATCAAACAATGAATCGAATGTTATGAGTTTGATGTCAACGTTGTACTCATACTCATTGCAACCTATACTTATAAATCAATGTTGTAGCGAGTACGAATGAATCAGAGTAGTTGAATTTCAATACTCTTGACTCACTCATACTCAAAATTTCATGAGTACTTATGAGTAGCGAAAATACGAATCATTGCTGATCTCTGATCTATAAGCACTACAGCAGACATTTGCAGTTTGTCTTCTGACAAAAGTTTTGAAAGTAAATAAAATTGTTACGTAATGTTTCTCAAATCTGTCGTTCGGAGTCCATGTTAAACTGTAGAATCCGCCATTCATGGATATGGACGGTGTGAGAAGCTAGGTTGTAGTCGTGACTAAAAGTTTGTAGTAAGTGAGAATGTAGTCACTGATATTTTCCATTAAATACTATTTTTCAGCAACAAAACTTTCTATACAAAGAGGTTTTCATAATCGATCTGACAACTGGAAGAATTTTACAAGAGCGTTTAAATTGTTCATTGTTATTGAGGACACAAACCTGACAAAGTTGTGTTTTTTTTTGTTTTAATTCATTTTCATTAATCAAGTTTTTCCAGCTAAAAAGATGGTACTAAACTTCTTCAAGAGTTAGCATTGTCTGATTTTCCTTATTATGTTCGTTGTTGATATCATTGTCCCTTTGGACTCATGTCAATTTTATTTACTCTCAGAGTTTTTGTCAGAAATCTGCTGAGAGGAAGCGGCCGATGAAGATTTTTTCATATTTCGCGTTTTGTTGGGGATGTCTGAACTGAGGATTGAACCGTGGCCGCACGTCTAATAAGCCAACACACTACCTACTAGACTACAACAACTTCAACTAGAACACATAGTTGATTATTTTAACATTAAACCTGAGACTTATTTTTTGTAAAGAGCACTCAGCAGATGACTTCATTGTATAGTGTTGCAAATAGCAACATGCCACCACTATCCATTTATATTGGCAAAGATTGAGCAACACACATAAATAACATCTCCTATATGCGGTTTTGCAGCCAACTTCATTTGCGGACTTTGACGTTTATTGTGGTTGCTTTTCCCTTATTTTAAGTGCAAAAAAAAACAACTAAAATGTCATAAACTTGACAATAATGGTATGGTGTGTATAATATTTGTAAAAGTGCATCTTAATTACAAACACGCAAATCTTCTTTTTTCACATTTTTATGCAATTTTAAATGTCTTATCAAGCAATGTGAACTGTGCTACATAAGTGCCTCCCGAAATAGAGAGTTTTGTTTTGTTTAAACGGTTTGTAAATGTTTAACAAACCTTTTCATATTATTTCATAATAAAAAAAAAATGAAGAGGAAAGTAAAATGAGTTTAAATTATTTCATTTAAAAATTATATAATATTGTAGCATTGTAAAGTATACGTATGTACATATTTAAATTAGCCAACCAACCAAGCAGCCAACATTTATTACTTTTCTTGTCTATGTTTGCTTGCTGGTGGCTATAAACAGATCGTGCTCCGCTTACCAAGAAAGTCGATTTTTTGTTGGATTTTTTTTTGTTGTAAATTTAATTTCACATTTGTCATAATAATTAGTTTTGAAAAGTTTTGAAGCCAATTTATAATTTTTGTCTACGACAAATTAAAATTTTCTCAAGTACTTGGCTAGCTGTACGTTTGTAATGGAATATCTTGTGGTTAAACACTATTGTCGTTTGATACCCCCTGTATAACGTTATTCGAGTTCAGATTATTGCGGTTTTAATTTTAATATGTTTGTTTTTAATTAAAAATAAAAAAACTTACCTGCAATGCAGTGAATAGAGGAAAATATAAATCGTAATCATGTTTGCCATTAAAATCTGGCATATCGGGTAACATCTGTCGCCCTAAAAGGGCGGCAATGAAATATGTGTATAAAACTAATGTTACAACCTTTTAAAAGTAAATATAAAAAAGAAAAAAAGAAAGTGAAAATTTTATAAAAAAAAAACAACAAAAAACTTATTTCGTGTATATTTCCACACTCACCTGCGTATAAACTAATGGCACACATACGGTATCATAACCGATTAAACCACCCAAACGTCTTCGAATATCGGAGAGTTCCATTAGTATTGTTTGTACAATGTGATCGGACATGATAAGACCATCTTTGCGTGCACGATTTATAATATTTGTTGCCCAAACCAGGGGCATCCAATATTTGGACATGGGACTTTTGGCATTTAAATGTTCAAAAATTTTCATTTCAGACTCGTGCATGAGACCAGCATCCACGAGATGTTGCGTTGTCGGGAAACGACGTTTAACACGTAACGATATACGTTGTAAGGTAATCACATAGGCCAAGACCATGTAACGCATAATGTTGCGACGCATTAAACGACCCGTCTCACCATTTGAATTTGGTATTGCAGCACTTATGAATAGCGCTAACGTATCGGGCCAGGGCAATAATCTGTATTGTTCCCACCAACGTTTCACTACCAGACTTACATAGAAACCTAATACAAACGACATGGGTATACTTTCACCCTGTTGGCCAAAATATGAGCGAATCTTTTGGAATATTCTGAAAATGAAATTTAAATATTAATTCTATTTACAACAATTGTTCATATAAGTAGAATTTTAATTAGATTAATTACATTTTTAATTGAATTAATGATGCTTTTAATCGGATAATTTAATTAAAATTTTATGGTATAAATTTGTCGATATTTGGAATCAAACTATAATAGCAGTGTTTTTAAGAAGGATTCATACAAGATCTTGTCAAGATCATATAGCTTGCTTCTACACCCGTAGATAGGTAGCTGTGTTGCCAACAATATCTATGAAAATAATCGCACTCATGATATTTGAATGCCGAATCGTTCATGAAAGAGTTTATTCGGTTTTTATTGATTTTGTTTTTCTGCGGACCTTATAAATAATTGTATCCGCGTCGTCACAGCTTTATAAATTAGTCTGACGGCTAAGTTGGCAACCTGATGTTTGCTCAGCTGAAAAATCAGGATTAACGAAACCTGAAATAATGCGAATTAATTATCCGATTTACCGTTGACGTTATTTACAATGAAAACCAAGAGACAATTTGTATTCTAAAACGTTTGAAAGCTTTTAGAACCATGCTTTTCTCAGCACTGCAGAGCCTTCTATTGTAGAAACCTTCGGAACTTGTTGAGCTAACACTTAGAGGCCTTAATTTTTTATACTTGGCTAAACAATTTTCTCCTCAAAAAGCAAGCAATGTCTTATTACTTGCCAATCGTTCCTAAACAGAGTGCCACGTATCTGCCAGGTTCTGCATTCATGCACAAAATCTTAGTTGCATGAAATGCTACGCCTTCACAAATTTGGCCGCAAAGAGGAGCTGTAAAATATTCTTAACAAGAATGAAAATGAAAGAATTCGACGTGAGATATTGATTGTAATGAGTGGCCTGATACTACCAATTTACAAGGTCTAAGCACCTAATGAAGTCGCCGTAGTCTAGTAGGTAGTGTGTTGGCTTATTAGACATAAGGCCAGAGTTCAAATCCCAGGTCAGACATCAAAACAAAATATGAAAATATTTCTTCGGTGACTTCCTCTCAGCAGATTTCTGGCAAAAACTCTGAGAGTATATAAAGTTGCCATGAAAAGCTTCTCAAAAATCTGTCGTTCGGAGTCGACTTTAAACTGTAGGTCCCGCCACTCATGTATAAAATAACGCACACAACATAAGTGGTGTGAGAAGCTAGGTCGTAATCCTGACTGAACGGTTGTAATGACCAATTATATATGTGTGTATGTAAGCACCTAATAGAATGGGAAGATATATGTATGTACTTCTACTATATACATACACATACATACATAATTGGTCATTACAACACTTCAATCAGGATTACGACCTTGTTTCTCACACTACTCATGTTGTGTGTGTTAATTTTATACGACAGTATTTTTTGAGAAACTTTTTCATTGCATTTTTATTTATTCTCAGAGTTTTTGCCAGAAATTTGCTGAGAGGAAGTCGCCCGAGAAATATTTTTTTATATTTCATTTTGCTGGAGATGTCTGACATGGGGTTTGAACCGAGGCCTTTCGTCTAATAAGCCAACACACTATCTACTAGACTACGGCGACTGCATGGCGAACTGAATTATTACTATTCACCGTATAAGTGCTGTGCAAACTCAGCCTAATTGGTAGAGAAAACAGTACGCTGCAGCAAATAAGAGCACAAATGACAAAGTCAATTAAATCGTAGCGAACATTACGATTAGCGCCCTGTACGCTCTCCTAACATAGTACTTAATTGGTGGTTCTTACCGGGATAATGTTAGTGAGTGGGAGTTTCACACTAAGGTTTTTAATTAATTTTAACGTCGTTAGTGGGGTTTTAAAGTTTAAAGCTATTATAAGGAAATGCAACCTGATTGATTAGAATTTTATTATTTTTGTTGAATTTTAATATCCTTTAAATATTTTTAAAATATAAAATATTTTTTAAATGAAGTACTTAAAAAATGAAATATATTGTAAAGCAAACAAATAATGATTTATTAAATAATTTTTTAAATATTTTTCACTTACTTTTGTTGTTGTTCGGTTAAAGCAAATCTATATACAAAGTTGATCGTATAATATAAACATAAATAAGCGACTAATTCACGCCAAACTAACTTATAGACACTACCGCGCCATCTGGAAAATATAAAAAATAAATAAAAATTTTAATTAGAATGTTTATTATTATTATTATGTTAAAAAGAAACGAATAATTTTATATTTTTTGCAGAAATATAAATATTTGTTAATTTTTCTTGTATAGATTGTCAAATAAAATTAATAAAATACAATATTTCATTTCACCTTCTTAAACGATAATTTTTTTGCCATTATTTTATTTTATGTTTTTTTTTTTTTTTGTTAACACACTATAATTATTGTCTAAAGAGATTAAATAAAATATACTCGTATGACTCATTGTATATACATAGTTAAACTGATTAAAAGTTGTGTATACAAAATTTATTTAAAAGTTTGCAAAAAAAAAAAAAAATCAAGAAAAAAACAAGTAAATGTAACGATACTTCGGTTCGCGCAAAATATGGTTTCATTTTAAAAGCTGTGATTTTAGATTCTTTGTTTAGATAATATATGTATGTATGTAACTGCAGTTGTTAAGCTTAGTTTGTTAAAATGAGTTTTTTTTTAATTGTTTATATAAATTATGGTCTGCAAGGGACCCGTGTTACAGAATTGAACAATCACGATTTCATTGGCGCTTTATGTCTAATAAAACACACTGAAATCTCTCCATTGTAGCGCCCTTTAATTTGAACTAAGGAGCAATAAACACGGGTTAAAATTAATCAAAATTAATGGATACAAACATACACCAGTAAACTTTATCTTTATTGAAGATATTACGAAGTGCTACTGATATTTGAGAAACTTTTCATGGCAATTTTATTTACTCTCACAGTTTTTGCCAGAAATCTGCTGAGAGGAAGTCACCGGGGAAACCGCGGTCTCACAGCTAATAAGCCAACACACTACCTATTACACTACGGCAACTACAATATTGGAATGATATCCTATTCAAAAACACTTTCATTGGTTTGTCGAAATTTTCTACTACTGGCCTGAATTGACGCATGCTCTTATACACAGTGCTTGTTTATCTGTCTGCAATGAAAACTATTTGTCACTTTGAACACATTCATTTGCAGTCGATCGACCAGTTGATCGCACGATTTTTTATAGGAAAATTCATTCTTTAGCTACAGTATACATACATACATATGTATGTATGTAGAACTGGTAACCTTGCAGAAATCTTTCTAGTCACTTCACTCTCCCACAACCCATTTTCCAAGTTAAAACACGTATGTACAGCATGAGTAAAGGGAAATTGCTAAAGCCAATGAAGCAATGTTGGGTGTATTAGAAAAAGGACATGCTTGAAAAAGATCTGTGGGTCCACCTGCTTGAATGGACAAGCAAACCGTGAGCTGTATGAGTTGTAATAATAAGAATACTACACGTTGTATAGTAAAGCACATAATAATACAGCAACTGCGGTACTAGGTCAAGTTTTTTAAATTATCACTGGATTTTGTATTTTCGTGTTACTGCAATTAATTTTTGGCTCTTAGGCTTACAATTTTGAGTAAAATCGAAGATCTTGATGGCCAGTTAAAATCAGAATTATTTGAAATTGTTTGTTCTGAAAATTGTAGCACGTACTATTTGGTGGGTGGCACCTCTACCTGAAACCATGTGACTTTCTTTCGGTTGAGGTCGCAAAAATTTCGTTATGTTTCTCTAATGAATTTCGTTCACAGTCATTGCAATTCTCAAAATCTTATCTTTAGAAAAGTAAGACCCAAAAAACGAAGAATGACCAAAATCTGCATCAGATAGTTACTCGTTGTGGGTGCATTTGTTTCTCATGAACTGCATGAGAATTTTGAATAATAATTCAGATGGCAATCTATTTCTTAAAAAAAATATGCATTATCCGAAAAACTGGCATGTAACGAAATGCCGGTTCTTTTCATGGTTTAGTGGTTTGAGCTACTGAGTAAAATGATTTTCATACGCGTGAACGTGGAAGTCTTTTGTCAAAATTGACTGCGTAGTGCAGTTGTCAAGAAGGTTGTCCAAGTAATATTTTCGGCATAACCTCGTTTACAGCAGCAATATTTTCAAAAGAGCGACCGCTACATTGACGCACAGGAGTCTTATCGCCTGCAGCCGACACAGTTTCTTAAACATTTTTGTCTACTCTTCGAATTTTTATAATAAGCTTTCACTATACTAACGCGTTACATTTTAAATAATTGGTATAAAAACCTGCCAAATGGTATACGAAATCCGACAAATTCCAGAATTGCTGGTGCAAAAAAAAATTTAATTTAAAAGTACACTCCTGCTGAGACACCCTTTACAATACTGGATGTAGATATTTATTTGCAAGTTAATATGAAAGCTTAAAATTTAACTCATTTATTATCAAATCGATAGTATATATTTCCAACTAATTTCTTGGAACAGTGGATTGACCAGCTCGGCCAGTAGGTATTTTTAATTGATTCTTTTCAATAATTCTAGTCAAGAACAGAATTAGAAAAACACGTTCCCATGTTAAATGGAAAATCAACTTTTTTTTTAACCCTACAATGAGTTTAAAATAAAAATCTATTACAATGTAATTATTTATTAAGCAAATTAATTAATTAATTTAAATAAAAGCCTATAAAATAGATGGCCTTTTGAAAAATATTAAAATTCAAATTAAAATGAAATTGTTTATACCGGTTATTGTGCGCATAGATCTAATATAAGATTTTAATATTTTAGTTGTGCTATTTAAATTGAAAAATTAAGTGCAGCTGCTAAATTATTACATTGAAATGCAGAAAATTTAATTCAACTGATATTAATTAAACTATTCGCTGTCCAAGAAAAATATTTACTCTTAAACGCAAGTTTTTGTTTTGAATTTGTTTTTCAATGTGTTGCTTAAAATTATGCAAAAAAAAAAATTGTTTTTGTAGTGATTTATTGTTAGAGTAGCAAATAAATAATTAATTAACGTTTCATATCAACAATTTATTTGATGCGTTTTGAATTAACGAACCATTTTTTTTTGTTTTTCATTAGAGATATTAAATGTTGAAGTTTTGATATGTCAGCTATTTGTCACATTGGACACACGATGTGTAAACAGTGTCAAGAAAATGAAGATGTTTTACTAACTAAAAACAAAACAAAACAACTATTGTTATACGTGTTGCAATGTTTATTAAAAAAAATGATTTTTTTTTAAATTTTTGTTAGAGTTTGATGACAGAAATACTAAAATACACTGTTCAACAGTAAAGAGATAAGAGTTTCGTAGTGCGAACATGAATTTTTTGTTTGTTTATGAAAACTAACTGTAAACTTACGGAAATTGTCGTTCTGAGTATATTTTATTAAGTACCCTGATCCGAAACATATCTCTGTCTGTTCTGTTATGTCAAAATAACCCAGTCATTATGCAAAAAGGAGACAAACACTGTGATTAAAGAAGTGAGAGACATTATACATTGGCAAAAACGGACACAAATTAGTGTATCAGTCTTTAGTCCTTACAAGAAAAGTTGGGTTTCAATGTATCTGCACCAATGCATTGTGTCCAAAACTATGGTCTGCAGCACGTTAAAGAATTTGTTACACTGTTTCGGCACGGTCGTGGTCTCTCTTTCACCGTTAGGCTTATGGATTCCAATCGTAATCATACCGGGTGGTATCACTCAGACGTCTATGGAGCTTGTGACCAATTCAACGTTACTTGAGGCGTATTATCTCCAGACCATATCGGGGACCAAGTGATGTACCTCCAAATCATTAAATCGCTTGAGTAGATTATCTAATGTGACATGAGGTGTGCGGTACATAGTGCCGTCTTGTTGAAACCACATATAGTTGATGCCCAAATCATTAAATCTAATGTGAATTTCAAAGAAACGCGATTTGTTGACGCCGATAATCCAAAATCCATAAAACACAGTGACTTTCTCGGGAAATATTGGACGCCCATGGATTTCATGTGCATTGTGACCGTTCCGTTTATCTAGAACTGGACCTCAGCGCGGAAGATAATTTTTCGATGGATATTACAGTCAGTTGCAAACTGAAGTCGCCGTAGTCTAGTAGAGTGTGTTGGCTTATTAGACGTGAGGCCACGGTTCAAACCCCAGGTCGGACCTCAAAACGAAAATATGAAAAAAGAATATTTCTTAGGCGACTTCCTCTCAGCATATTGCTGGCAAAAACTCTGAGAGTAAGTAAAATTGCCATGAACAGCTTCTCAAAAGTCTGTAGTACGGAATCGACTTTAAACTGTAGGCCCCGCCACATCTTATCTAAAATTAACACACACAACATAAGTGGTGTGAGCAGCTAGGGTCGTAATCCTGACTGAACGGTTGTAATGACCAATTATGTATGTATGTATGTACCAACTGTTCCAGAGCCTATGCACGTCGTTGTCTGCTGTCCAAGTTTTCCGAAGTCCCTGTTTGCAAGACCCGATATATGCTTGGTAAATACCTATAAAAAAAAGTCCTCTCTCCTTAGACAAAGAGTGTATATGTAATTATAGGTTGTACAGTTGTAGAAATGCTTTAAAACCTTAGACGAATTATGTCTCAAGTAAAAAATATTATTTCCACAACGGTAAAGAGCGCTAACGGCGATTTTTGAAATGTATTTTATATCCTTTGTAAGTTTTAATCTAACCTGATTGTATTCATTACAAAATTACCAACACAAAAACATCTTTCTACAGTTGAGCTCTGCTAAAAAGAACACCCTTTATAAATGTAATATGCAAATAAGAAAATAACCACCTATTGCTTGTGTAATTAATTTTACAAAAAATTGTTGTTCGTTCATTCGCATTGTTTTCAAATTAATTGCCTTCCATTTGTTAATTTAAATAAAAAAATACACAATAAAAGACGAAAAAAAAAGACATTTTTGTTTCAAATAAATTACAAAAACTTTAAAATCGGACATTTTAAAAAGACCAACTCGTGCAAATAATAGTGTTTTTTATATTTTTTTGGATTTTAGAAACGTGTTTAAATGCTTATTTATTCAAAATGCAAAATTAGTTTGAAATTTACAAAAAACTGAGGCGTACTAAAACAATTGTTCTAAAGATACGCCATTTTGCTAATAAGAAATGTTCAGTTTTTTAAATTTATTTGAATTTTTACAGATGCATTGACAAGAACTAGAACAAACTTTGTTGGCACAAAACAGTTTCATTTTAATCGCCCGAATGCATCAAAGCAATTCAAAGATGCAATTCAGTTCAGATACTCGATTCTGTTTTATCGTTTTTACTCTTTCATTCAGTTCTTGAAATTGTTAAAATTTAAAATTTTAATCTAGTTTAGTAAGATTTAGTAAGATTCACTGGACTTCAGCCCGCAAACTACAGTTGTGGTGTGAGAAGCTAGGTAATAATCCTGACTAAAGGATTGTAATGACCAATTAAGAAAGTAAGAAGTAAAACTTAACGAAAAAGACGAAATGGATTAAAATACGAGTTAAATGTCCTCTTATTCAAATAAGAAGAACTAAGAACAACTAAGTAATTTTTGAAAGCTCAAAATACATGGGATTTGGATCTTCTCGAACCCAATATGTGGATTTTGTGATAATGAGAATGAATGGTTAGAATACATACTTCAAATCTGTAAGGCACTAATGTATGCCGGATGAAAACAAGTGGCTTAAATAATACGGTGTCACGAGTCACACGACACGATTTATTTTGATTTTATTTCTTGAGAAGTTTTATTTTACAGGATTGCCAATTGGCCACCAAGATCATGTGAATTGATGTCATTAAACTTTTTTGTGGGTGTAGTTTTTGAAAACAATATTCGTCATGTTATGACCGTGTTATACTACATGAAATGTGTGTAAAATTGGTCGCTAACTATCTCTAAAAGAATCTACTGCTGTTACTAATCTAGAGGCGGTCTTTTCAAGGACACTGTGTTTCGTACATAATCTCAAGCATTATAGTGAAATCAAAGCTTTTTGAGTGTTTTAAGTTTACTTTTGAAACCAAAAAATGAATAACTCTTTATTTTTTTGTATTTTGTGGTGACTAAGGTAACCATTGTTTAAACAATGACGCATTTTCTTGACATCATTCTAGTTAATGCCACAATTTGTTGCACATTTCATTTGACAATTACTGCTCCTAACGAATGATGATGTTTATCTAAATATATAAATTTTATAAAGAAAACAAAAACAAACAAAATAAAATTTGCAATTATAATTTAAAAATGTTAGAGAAAATACTTGTAATTTCATTAAAAAAAAACTAAGAATCACAAATAAATTTTAATTGTATGTTGAATGTCTTTGTTTTCTTGTCTGTTATTTATTTTGAATTGTTTTTGTTAAATACAAATTAATTTGTAATGTTTTTTTAATTTCAAATGACTTATTGTTTAAAAATATACAATTTTTTTTTAGAAATTAAATTTTTAAAGATTTCTAAAAATTGATAGTCAAACTGAAGTGAAAACAAAATGTTTTTGCAATTAAATAAAGGTGAATGGAAAAATATTTGATTTGTGAATAAAACAAAAAATGATACTTACTTCCATAAAATTTTCCAAAAGCAGCCAAAACTACTGCCATTGGGCACTTCACCGGCATAAGAGACTGTCATGATGTTTCGGTTTGTGACACTGTTGGTGGCGCTGTTTTTGCGGCCGAAGCTATTGAAAACTTCTTAAAGTATTCACAAGCTGTACTACACCCACCAGACACCCTCATTCATTACAGTTTTTTTTTTTTAATTTCAAAAATAAATGGATTTTTTATTTTTGTATTTATTTTTTATTTAAAAATCGAGCTACACGTGCCTCTTTTTAAATTAGGCCATTAAATGTTTCAAATTTTAAGAGATTTTCAAATGTTTTTATTTATTTTTTTAAGTTTTAAATTTTTTTTTTTTTGATAAATTAATTTCTGTTATTTTTTTAATTTTCCAACATTGTTATTTTATTTCAATTAAAAATAATTTTTTTTTTTTTAAATTCCAACACGTTGTTAAAACACGGTAGTTTTTTTTTCAGTTTTCTTTCTGTTATTTTTTGTGCTTTTTTTTCTTGTTGTTGTTTTCAATTGTATTTATTCATGATTATTGTTAATTTACAATTTCTTTGGTTATTAGCAGTGTTATTGCAATTTGTTGTTGTTGCTATTTTTTTTAAAATAAAATATTGCAATAAAAATTAAAATGGGTTTTATTCCACTGCCATTGTTTAAATGCTGTTTCGGTTTAAGTTTTGAATTTCGTTAGTGAATGGCTATCGACTGGCACCAACTGCGGAAAAAACTGAAATTATAGGAAAAGAAAAAAATAAAATTCATTTATGAAGTAATTAATTAATAATTAAATGTATTGTTTTTTTTTCTTTTATTATTATTGTTTTAAATAATTTTTGTTTAAAAATAGATTTCTTAAGAAAAAATAAAAACTATTCATTCATAAATAATCAACTATTTTTTAACATTTTATTAAAGAAAATAAAATAAAAAAATTAAATAAAATCTCTAAATAATGCAGCATAAAATTTGAAAATAATTACTTAAAGCCATTAAAGTAATGCTAAAAATAAAATAAAAAATTGTAATAAAAATAGGTTATAAAATTAAGTAAGTCGCCGTAATCTAGTAGGTAGTGAGTTGACTTATTAGATGTAAGGCCACAGGTTAGACATCGCCGGCCACTTCCTCTCAGCAGATTTCTGACAAAAACTCTGAGAGTAAAATAAAAAATTGCCATGAAAAATTTCTCAAAAATCTGTCGTTCACAGTAAATTGAAGGTCTTCTCAAATGAACGAAAAATAAAAAACATTTTTGAAACCAAGTTTTATTAACGTAAATTTGTGGCTTTTCGATCACTATCAGTTTATCACTTTTGGGTTAAAGTTCTTATTCCATCAGTTTAGAAATTTCATTTTACAGTCCTCTATGGATTTTATGAATTGAATGGATTTTTTGAATCTACAGTAACTCCTCGATTTATGTCGTTGCGATTTAACTCGTTCCGATTTAATATTCTTGGAACGAGTACAATGAAGGATATTTAAATCCGAAGAGTAGGTACAAAAGATTTCAAAATTTAAACTCATGCTTCGCTCGGTGAAACTGTTGTTGGAGATTTTAAGATTTTAAAATATTGAGGTATTTAAGTCCGAAACACCAAAGACTATAAAAAACCCCATCAAAAGACAATCTGCTGACAAACATTTTGCACGTTGAACAAGAAAGCCTGAAATACTTATTTACTTACTTAGTAATTATAAGCCTTTAGTCAGGATTACGAACTAACATATGTTGTGTGTGTTAATTTTATTCATGAGTGGCGGGACGTGCAGTTTACAGTCGACTCTGAACGATAGATTTTTAGGAAACTTTTTATTGCAATTTATATTTACTCTCAGAGTTTTTGCCCGAAATCTGCTGAGAGAAAGTCGTCGAAGAAATTATTTTTCATAATAGGTTTTGTTGGTGACGTCTGAACTGTGGTTTGAACTGAGGCCTCACGTCTTATAAGCCAATACACTACCTACTAGACTGCGGTAAAAATAAACGTAAAATCTTGTGCAATGCTAATGCCCTAGCGATCGGAATTGAAACCATAAAATCATTTGAGATGGCTATGGCTTCAATAATCTAACGGCCAACTTACTTAATTGGTCATTAAAATCCTTTAGTCATATTGGTGAACACCATATTCTAAAATATTTTCGGGTCTAGAGATCTTAACTAAGTATCATATGTATATTAGATAATATTAGAAACATCGAAATTCTGTCAACGTCTGTTTACAATTCCATCTGATGATGAAAATCTTTCGTAGTATTTATCAAGTTAATGAGCATTGGAAATTAAACTCTTTAGACTTTTTTTTCAAATCACGTGGTTGTCAAATATAAACTGCGTCATTTAGTTTAGTTTTGTTAAAACTTTTAAGGGAGTCAAATGAGAGATGACAGCTGCAGTGTTGACTTTTGATTTTTGACAGAAAATTAAATTTGAATTTACGTTGAACAAAAATGCTTTCAACTCAATGACAGTCAAATTAACACAAATTAAAAATCTTTTCAAAATTGTGGCAGGTTTGTGTGGGTAATATTTTGTAAAATTATTTGGTTTTTTTTAATCAAGTGCATACCACTGTATGCCAGCTACTGTTGCTTTGTGTATAGGTTAGTATGCGGTTGGTGTCTGATTGTATTTTAAACAGATTCTTGAAAGCAAATAAAAGAATGAACATTATGAATCACTTTTAACGCTGATGATGAAAACCCACAATAAAACGAAAACGAAAGAAGAATAAAAATAAACAATTTTTTAAGTACCGTAATGAAAAAGTCAAAGTGATCATTAGCATTAAGGCCTATACAATAGTAAACTTTTTACTTTGGCCTATTTGTTATGGCTGTTAATCTATTAAACAAAATAAACAAACAAATGGTCGAAAAAAAATGTGAAAAATAAACAAAAAAATTCAATGAAAGTAAAAAAATACAAATGTAAACATTTCGCAAAATGGAATTGAAAAATACAAACTGAGTGTGAGTGTTTTGTTTTAAACGGAAATGACATTAAACAGAGAGTTTTTGGGCCCAGTAAAAAAAATAAGTAAAAAAATATTGAAAAAAAGAGCACAAGTAAATATTGTGACAGTGCATCTCTATGGCGATAACCTAGATTCAAATTTCAAAGTTTCAACTGAAAATTAACACGGTATCATCACTTACACACACTCTGACTTACCTACCATTTTGTTACAGAAGAAATGAAATTAAAAATTTCCAAAAAAAAATTTTTTTTAATGCTGACATTAAATTTTACACACGACGTAAATGAGTTAAAAATTTTGTGCAATTTTTTTTTTGTTAAAAAGTAAAAATTATTTAAAATTTTTATTTTTTAAAATTGAAAACAATTTAAGCATATAATCATCATTTAACAGAGTATAATTATTACAAAAAAAAAAAAAAAAAACAATAAAAAAAATTAAAAAGAAAAAAACCAAAAAATCGTGATATTTTTTGAATAGAGTTTAAGGCAAAACACTTGTCGATATACGCGTACTCGTATTGCAACAAATTGTAATGAAATGTTAAGCTTCTTCAAATGATTTAATTTTCACATTCAAACTACTCACAAACACACACCTTAAAATATTTTTTTTTTTATAAATTTTACCTTCAACTTCATTGTAAACAAAATATTTAAAAAAATTAATTTTTTTTTTCTTAAAATTTAAGTTTAAAAACCCCATTATTTTGTGATGCTCTAATCAGATGATCTTCAATTAATTACACACACACACACAGAGACAAAGAAACAAATCATGATACAATACTTTCGAACAAAACTAATGATGGAGATTTAATTTTTAATTTTAAAGCGGCTTAAAAATGCTACGCAAACAACGCTTAAACGCTAAAATTAAGGAAATCAAATAATCATAATTTTTTATTCATAAAAAACTAGTTTTCTTCTTGTATTTTAATTAAAAACATTTCTTTATTTGAATTATTTATGATTTGAAAAATAAAATGAAATGGAATTTAAAGAATTCCCAAAAATTCGGTAGAATTCTTAAGAATTCATAATTTCGTTACACATGCCGTGCATAAGAATTTTATTGAAATTCTTTTCTTTTTGATGCTAATTTGCATTTTAATTTTTGTTAATTAAGAAAATAAAAAAGAACCGTTTATAAGATCGAAATGTCACGCGTAAAATCGAACTAAACTGGTAGCGATTAAGAAAAAACTTTCATTTTTAAGAATTTTATAAATTAGCTGACTTTGTAAAGGAAACAACAAATCTTGAGAAAGTTGCTTATATTGCTCTACGTAATCTCATTAGAAGTCGCCGTAGTCTAGTAGGTAGTGTGTTGGCTTATTAGACGTAAAGCCAGGGTTCGAGCCCCACGCCAGACATCAAAACAAAATACAAAAAGTATTTCTTCGGTGATTTCCTCTCAGCAGATTTCTGGCAAACACTCTGAGAGTAAATAAAATTGCGATGAAAAGTTTCTCAAAAAATCTGTCGTTCGGAGTCGACTTTAAACTGTAGGTCCCGCCACTTATGTATAAAATTAACACACACAACATAAGTGGTGTGAGAAACTAGGTCAATAATCCTGACTGAAGGGTTGTAATGACCAATTATGTTATGTATGTGTACGTATGTAATCTCATTACTCTTGCTCGTCTTATGTATGGACCGTTTATTTGTTGATAGTACCTTGGTTATCAATTTTTCAGTTTCAAAACTAAAGTTAAATAAAACACCCATAAATTCATGATTTCGATGAAACTTTTATTTCATTTTAATGCTTGGATCTTGCCATTAAGCACGAAATACAATGTCATTGACACACTATCTAATAGACTACGGCAACTTCTTGATGATAACTAATGGATTAATAATTTCAAATGCCCTAAAGTTAGGGGAGTATCTGGATAAACACAAAAAAGCAAGGCTAATGGCGTCAAATCGCATGATTTTTGATTTTTTGTAAAGCGTTAAGTTACTCTTTCTGGAAGCTTATCATGCAGCGTTTAAACCACATCATACCTTTCAGTTTATAATTTTAGACAAAAAAAAAATAACGATAATAATACGGCCATAGCGCTAGCTAGGCCTAATGACATAATGTTTTTATATGCAATGCTGGGGTGCTCCCGACAACTTTTGCTTGTTGGCATAACGATCGAGTGCGAAATCAGTTTAATTGCTGAGGAAAATTTTGTTAAAAAAAATTAGGATTGAAAACCTGTTATTCTAGCACCCAATCAGCATACCAGTGGCGTTGGGTCAGCCGGATTTAATTATGACTTTAGCTATACTTTATTCAGATGGAAGTGCAAATCCATAGTCAATATATGCCATAATTAGCTCTTAGGTAATGCCAAATTGCTCATGATGCGATAGAGTCGACAAGTTTGAAGTATCCGCCATATATTGTGTAAAACGCGCAGACCATAATCATCCTGAATTGTTCGAAAAATGACCTGGTATGTGCCACCATTTTTTAGTTTAACTATTTTTACGCATTTGTCGTTTGTTAAACGATGGATATTTGTGTCCTTTTGTTAATGATTTTTGCGATAGCATCTATAATTATGGGCTCTCACCAAACGATTGAAAATTTAAATAAAAAACACACAATTTGCGATCGCCAGAAATTTTTTGAATTTCCTTAGCATAATAGGTAATGTATTGGTTAATTAGACAAGGGTCAGTGGTTTAAACACCAGCTCAGACAACTCGAACAGAAGGAGATATGAAAAAAATATTTCTTTTGGCAGACACTCTAAAAGCGAATAAAATTGTCATGAAAAGCTTAGCTTAAAACTGTCGATATTAAATTGCAGGTTCCGCCACTCATGGATAAAATTGAAATACAACGTGGGTACTCTGAGACGCTAGGTTATAATCCTGCCTTAAAGGGTTGTAATGCCCATTTAAGTCAGTAAGAAATTGTTTGTGTTATAAAAACGGGTGGCAATTGTCCACTATTAGAATGTGATACTTATAATCGCTTGTTCAGCGATATTTGTTACCAGGTTCTCTTATTAAATTCGCTTGCAATGAAACCTTATAAGCTTCAAAAGCACATCTATTTTTAGCAGGCTTTTAAATAGAGTCTCAACTAGAGATGAGCGATCCAGTGATTTTTGCAAAACGTTGTTCTCAGTGAACGTGATTTGTTAATCACTGTTCTTTAAAACAGTGATTGTGATCACAGTTTTCCAATAATACAATAATGACAATAACGTATTTTATTAAGTCGTAAGAAAGAGACAACTAGATATATACTACGAAAGGACTACTAAACAAAATCAAAGTGGTGTCATCAATGCTGTTATTTTTAATGTAATTTTTTTTTATATGAAGTTTAACAATTAAGTTTCACAGAAAGTTCATGTATAAAAGACAAAAGCAAATAATCTGCATCATCTAATAGTAATTCTGCCTCGCTCAAAATAAAATGAAATAAATTTGAGTATGTAACAATTTTGAAAGAACGACATTATTAGTAACTGTTATTTGGCAATTTCAATCACTGTAGTTACCAGTGAGTTATCAATCACCGTGATTAAATCACAGTTTTGAAAATATCGCTCATCTCTAGTCTCAACTACTTTATAATACAAATATTCATGCATCATGCTTGATGCCTATACTAGCACCTGCTTGACAGAAATTACAATAACAAATAAAATAAAGAAGAAAATTTGGTAATTGTTCAGATTATTTGTCATTTTTTTGGGGACAAGAGATTTTGCAAGAGATGCTGCAAAAAGGTAAAGAAGAAAGAAGCCTGCTTGCTTGACAACTTCATAAAACCTAAAGCAGACATAATAATTCATAATTTCCTGAAACTGTAGAAAATACTTGTATTTCAAATAACTCGTAATTATTTAAGAAATCCTTGATAAATTCTTTTAAAAAATTGTTTTTATTCATGTTTATTTAATTGCAAATTTTTTTTTATGGCCAGCTTTAAAAGCTGTGCTAATTTGTTAAACAAACATTTTTAAGTGTCATCTTGTCTGTCTGACTGCTTTTTTTTTGCTTCTTTTAAACAAAATTTACTTAAAAAAACGTCGTATTTCTACAATATAAATAGCGAAGTAAGATGACGTTTTCTGGTTTATGATTTCGGGTTTTGTTTTTTTTTTTACTTTTTTTTCTTAAATTTTATCGATTATACCAGAAGACAGACTCCCAAACTGATTACATACAATCGAATAATTTTCGGAAATCCCCTTTAAAAAGTTTTGTTTTTTTTCCTCTTTTCTTTATGATTTTTTTAATATTTCAACGTAATTTTTAAAGTTTTACTTTTTTTTTCACAAGTTTTCTTACGAAAAAAGTAAAAAAAAACCTTGAAACCCAACGGCAATATTAAGAAATGATTTCAAATCAGATTTCTTATGAATTGAGTGAAGCACAAAGATCAATCGTTTCGTGTCGATTGTATTGTTATTGTTGTTTTTATTTTGTTTACTTATGGATTATTTAATCTACTGGTCTGGTACTTTAATTTCTTCTTATAAATCCAATTGAAATTCTTTTATTTTTCTTATGAACTTAAGAACGTTATTACGCGCTTAATACTCGTATTTAAACAAGTTTATTTTATTTAAATTTTATTAAAAAAAAAAGAAATATATTTTTTTACTCGTGTTTAAGAGAATATTGTTAATTGGATGTTTAACAATTTATTTTGGTTTATCTGGTTGATGTGTTTTTTTTTTTTTTGTATTGATTTTTTTAAATATTTGAACAACACCTTTAAATGAAGAACAGTTAAGACAGAGAGAGGGAGAGTGAGTTACTGTAAGGGGTAGTAGTAAGAAACCCTCACCTTCCAATCGATGGTTTTAGTGATAATAATTATCTCGCTTTGGTTATTATTCTTGTGTTGAGACACTAGATTTCTGTGGTCATGTGATCTACTGTACTATTCTAATTTATATGGCGTATCCCCCTATCCTGTTTCCCTAATAAACTTTTAATAAGGAGAAATCCCGGCTTACTACTCAGTTGTGTTAACGTTACTTATGTTCCAGGTATGTGTTCTAACAATTCATTTTCCTCCTCATAGAATCTGCATCTTATACTTGAACCGATCCCCAATTCTGAACAAAACTTCTTTGCGTCTACAGTTCCTGGTCATAAGGTCGGAAACTATTCTTAGGTCACTTCTGAATAGTTTGTCGCATGACTCAAATCTTTTCTTATTATAGTTATCTAACACCTATTTATATTGTCTTAAACCTTTGGCTTGAGAAGAGTGGCTATCTCTCTCCATCTCTCTTTCTTCTAGTATATCTTTACAATCTTTTCGTTACTCTCGCTCCTTCTCGCAAGCTTGCCTGCCTTTTCCATGCAGTGAATTCTTACATGACCTAGCTGATTTGGATTGGCCATACAGTCCCATATAGTTCTCTCAGTTAACCTCATATTGTCTACGCATTTTGATGACGGCATGACTGTCAGATAGTACTGCTATATCCTGTTGTCATAGACTTCCGCTTGAAAGACAGTCGCATGGTTTCCCATGGACTCCGAATATTTCGATCTGGGATTGAACAGCCTCGATTGGTACTCGAACCATTTTATACCACAGAATGGTATCTCTCTTAAACAATTATGTACCCTCAAAATTGTTTCATTCACTCTTATTAGTCGGCCTCGTTACGACGTCTTTTCCAAAATCATAGAGTTAACCAGAGGACACTAAAAATGGAGACTGTTCGCCGATCGATTTGTCCGGTCACGATGCCCACCTTATGAATCTCATGTAAGACTTGTGTTCTACTATTTTAATGGTAGTCTCTACAGCTCTAGTTCTGGTTTCAATAGCTCCTTTTGTACCTCTGAATAACAGTTTTCAATGTTGCATTTGATTTGTTTGCAAATTCCCTTATGAGGGCTTCTTTAGAAATTGTTTGGATTTTTCATATCGGTTGCTACTTTATCTGGAATCTATTGAGTCTGGAATCAGAAAACTGATCTGAATGATACCGACTTGTACGGACAGGATAGATCTACGATATTGCCATGAGTTTTTAGTTGTACTCGAACAGTTTATCACAGAAAACCAAACCAATTTATGGATGCGCAGAAAAACGAGACTTCCCATGCGACAAAGCAACCATACGGAAATAATTGTCTACGAAGAGCCCTATACTGGTGAATGATGACCATAAATAACTGCTTGTCGTCTATAACGAAACTCCGGCCAGTGTACCCCAAAATTAGAAATAGGAAATGATAATTAATATGTTCCACTTTCAAGAATCCTACTGATAATATCACAAGACATTCGCTAATCAATGCGAAATACCAAACACATTAAACTTATAGGGCATCCATAACGTGACTAATGTCTGGTCAAGTATAATTCATAAAATATTTGCTTTTCCTGCGTCTAAAAACCGGGCAATATCTACTACATACCACAGGTTTGGAAAAAAAATTTTGCACTCAGGAGAAAAAAGCCCCCCATAAATTTATTTTCATTTTTAAAGGGAAGTCTTCGCAATTGCCATTGAACTTTAAAACATAAAAATACTTTTGATTCATTGTTTAATTAGCACCTTTTATACTACATTTGTTAACTTTTTTTCTTTTGAAATAATTTTTATTGTTTTATGGCCACTTTTAAATCATAACAAATATTCATTAACAACTGTTACCAGCAACTGTTCAAAACAATAATTTTTAAATAAAATTTTCCATTAGTCAACCGTCGTTAACAGAAGGTATTAAGGGAAGGGAATTAAATCGAAATTTTGTAGAATTTCGCTAAAAAATTGCGGGCTGAATTACGATGGCAACAGATCTTAAAACTGAGTTTTTTTTCAGCCAAGTAAGAGAACAGGATTTAAAACAAAAGTGGCTTAAAGACCATAAAGACGTAATATTGTTGGTATGTCGAGTTATCCGTTTAATGATTTCAAAACTGCAGGTGTGGTATGGTGATTACCTGTGTTACATGTCTTTCATTTAAAGTGTCATTCATTTAGTGCAAGGCTTCGTATTTTACGAATACAGATTGCTTAACAACCGAAGAACACATAAAAATAGTGATTCCTTTGGGTAACTAACTATGGTTGTCATAATCAACCTGTAGTCAATAGTAATTTTTGAAACAAAATTTTATTTGGCAAAATAGCCCGTTTCTTACCTGGCCATTGCATCAACAAGAGAAATTGTCGCATATAAGACTCCGTCAACCTAATAGTGACTGTGGAATAATCTAGCAAAAGTGATTGATTGGTCTATATTATGCTCTGGACGTGTATTTGGACAGTATTGCCTCGAAAATGATCGTGGAAAAACCGTTACGATCAATTCAGAACACTTTGGTCATATGATACCTTCTTTTGACCTGTAATTGAAGATTGTGAACAGAACAGTATATGATTAAAACACGGTACCACGAGCCACACAATACTGTCTATTTAAGATTTATTCCGTGGACAGTTTGGGAACGTAAATTATCCACTGAATTCATGTGATTTGATGTTGTTAGATTTTCTTTTCTGTGAATACGTTAAGTGCCGTGTCTACTCAGATAATTCGTTGAAGCATTTAAAAACAACATTTTTGTGTAATCGTCGAGATACATATGTACTATGTACATACATAATTGGTCATTACAACCATTCAGTCAGGTTACAACCATTCAGTCAGGATTATACGTGATTTTCGGGACCTACAGTTTAAGACCTAACCTCTCACACCACTTATGTTTTTGTGTTAATTTTATAAAATTAAAATCGATTTCGAACGACAGATTTTTGAGAAACTTTTCATGACAATTTTGTTTATTCTCTAGAGTTTTTGCCAGATATTTGCTGAGCGGAAGTATCCCGAAGAAATATTTCTTCCATACTTCATTTTACTGGAGATGTCTGACCTGGGGTTTGAACCGTGGTCTCACGTCTAATAAGCCAACGAACTACGTACTACACTACGGCGTCTTCAATCGTCCAGATATCGTCCCAAAAAAATGGAAAAAAGTATTCGAAAACTACTCACAAACCATCAACTAATGCTACCAACCGATTCAGAGGCGGTCATTTAAATGACATTGTATTCCATCCATAATGGAAAGGTCCGAGAATTACCGTATGAAATAAAAGTTTTACTCAAATCATAACTTCATGTGAAATTTTATTTAATTTCACTTTTAAAACCGACCGAAAAATGGATAACCCTTTACAACGTTTTTTTTAAATCTTAAAAAAAAATTTTAAAATCAACAAATTAAAAAAATATTTATAAATAGAAGGCATTATATGGTAAATAAATAATTAAAAATTAATTAATAATAAATAAATAACGCAAAACATATACAATATTTACGAAGTTTAAATAAAAAATTTAAAAAAAGGGGGCTGAACAAATTTCAATTTTTGAAACTCATTCTATCTGCGCCGTTGTAGCAGCAGAATAAATTAAGAAAACAAATTCAATATCAATTCAGGCGTTCTAACTGTAAATACGTATTATTCCCGCCAGCTTACTTATCAATGGATGTAATATTTCAAGGTTTTATCCTGTTTTTCTATTTTCCAGTACTTTTTCCAAAGACGTGGTCCACAAACATTATACTTTCACGTCCAAAAAAGTACTATAAAAATAAAATTTACAAGTACAAGAAATGCTTCAACCCGGGCTCAAGACATCGCAAACGAAACGGACTTCTTCTCAGAAGTCTTTTGGCGAAAACGACGAGAGTAAACAAAATTGTCATGAAAAGTTTCTCAAAAAACTGTAGTTCGGAGTCAACACAACATGAGTGTTGTAAAAAGCTAGGTAGTAATCCTAACTTGATTATATATGGGGACAGTCACGCAGCAATCAAAGAGCTGCGATCCCATCTCCTCAAATCAAAGGGCGTCAGGAGTTGTATGGACCCTCTGCATCGCATACGTCGACACAACATCCGCCTCTACTGGGTTCCAGACCGCTGTGGCATATAGGAGAACGAAAAGGCAGACGAACTGTCACAGAACGGATCGAAGATGTCTGAAGAGGAGACGATGGAAGAATAGCTTTCCAAAATGGAAAAAAGCAGCGTGGAAATCAACAAACTGTGGGAGGTCCTAAATACATAGCTAGTTGCTGGGTTTCAAAACGACTGTGCTCAGCAGTGGACAGCAATAAGGCCAAGGAAATACTTGAGTTCGACAAAAAAACGGTTCGCAGTCTAACAGGAATTCTAAAGGGACACTGTACTTTTGACAATTTCACTGACGAGCTTGGTCTACCCAACCAGGATTACTGTAGAAGCTTCCATGATGTGAAGGAAACGGTATCGATGCAACAACTTTTATTCAAGTGCCCTGCACTTCATTGTAAACGTTTGAAGATGTGTGCATGACGGCGAACGTGTTACTAAGGGAATTGGCCGGTTTCATCCGGACCTCGGGGTGGTTCAAACCCACAACTACTCACTAAAGTACCTCTTCTCAGCAAATTTAAAAAAGATTTTAGTTTGCCAAACAACATGTCAGTTGTGCTAATTGATACAATGTGGTATGACACAATATGATATAAAAATATGTAACCTGCATACCAAAGAAAGCCTTTAAAACAAAATAAACAAAAAAGACATTTAAACGTTCTGGCTGCTGGTTAAAGATTTGGAGATGATTTTGCTCATCTGGCTTTGTACTACAATTCTGAATTGAGGATGACCGCTCGGATTATTGAAATACATTAAATACTAAGCAATATGTCGAAATGCCATTCAAGTGACAATTTATGCAGGATAATGGTCTGAAAGAAAAACCGTGGTTTAAGGAAAATCATATATCCTTAATGCAGGAGAATTCTCAACCGCCGAAACTACAACCTATCGGTCACATTCGTTAAGGCCTCAACAATAAGACCATGAATCTTGATATTCTATTTTCCAGGATTTTGCTTCCAAACTTGTAAATTTCATAAAACGCGAGATGTTATGCCAATGGGTTATAAAAATGATAGAAGATACGATCAAGTATTGAAATAATAAAAGGAGAAGACATTTTGTTTTTAAAATCACGATAAAGATTCCCTATTATTATATTATTCCCTGCATTATTTTGAAAGGTTTTATTTTCTATTTAAGGATTGTATTGATTGTCATTTAAGGATAATGGACAGTAGACAAATCAAATATTAAAATTTTGGTGTGTTGCTATTATTTTTTCCACCACTGTACAATTTATTTGCATGTTGTAGTGCTTTGTTTGCTAGGGTTTCGAATTCATATGTATAGAATATTAAAAAATAATGGAGTTTTGTTTAATTTTGTAAGTTTTAATTGAAAAAGAATATTTTAATTTTAATTTTGTTATTTTATGGTTATTAGGACTAAAAATATTAAATTAAATGCAACTAAAAACCACAAGATTGTTTAAACAATCGGCAATCACAATATTTTGCATTTCAAATAAAATTCAATGGAAATCAAATACACAAAAGTCTTACCGTTAAGACGACAGACAGCTTTAAAGAAAAACCGCAAAATTTTATATTTTTTGTTTTAATGAACGTAGCACTTGTGTTAAGTTTTAAAAAAATTATTAAAAAACAACACAAACATAAACACAAAATGCGATCAAGCAGATCGTTATTATTTTTTCAAATTAATTTTATTTTTTTTCTAGATTTTTTTTTTCTCTATTTTTTAGTAAACACTTTTGAAATCTAAATTTAATTTTTTTTATTTTCTTGCCGTATTTAAAATTTTTTACATTCAATGAACAAAAATAAGACGAAAAAACTAAAAATGCACAGTCAAATAGACAAAAGATATTGCCACTACCGCTTATATTTTTTTAAAATTATTATTTTTTCATTGTTGTTGTTATTATTGTTATAATATGTAATAAAACGCAAAACAACGCAATCATCGATCGATGTTTTAACCAAATTTTTGTTTTCTTTTTTATTATTTTTTGTTTTTGTTGTTCTTTTTTTTTTATTAAAATTACAGTTTAAGACAGTCAATCAAGTGACTCTCAAATGTTAATGATTTTAATTTCTACACATCAAGCACGCTCTCTTTTTTTCATATGTATGTGTGTGTATGGCTCTCTTATTATATGTGTTATTCTACATAAAAAACAAAACAGTTCGAATTCGAATTTAAAAAAGAAAAGAAATTAAAAATCAATGATATTGAGCCGAGTTTTTAATTCATATGGCATACGAAACAAAAGATAAAAGAGATAAAAAGACAATTTTAATTAATAAATTCTCTCTATTTATGTGGTATTTAATATGTATGATTTAATATTTTTATATACCTACCTACATTCACTTGTATGATTAATTTATGTGTATTACGATGGCACTCTCTCTCTCTCTATCTCTCATGTAACAAATAGCCAAAGTACGTCAAAGTATGTTTAATTATAGTTTGAACATGGCTTACACTGAGATATGTTTTCTAGTGTAAACAAATTCTCTCTTTCTCTGTCTCTCTTTAAAAGGGGGGGGATACTATTTATACAGATTTTATTGAAAGTGAATATACGTATGTATATGGAGAGAGAGTGAGAGAGAGTAAAGAGTACCTAAACTATTGTTATATTGGAATACAGTGGAACAAGGAAACAAAAAAAAAAAAAAAATATCAGTTCGTATGTATTTGTATTATACAATACGAAAGGAAGGAAAATTAAAATAAAAAATTAATTTAAATTAAATTAAGAAAGAAAAATTAACGCCTTACATTGTTTAGTAGTGTAACAAACAATAGTTGTGCTGAAGTTTCTTAAAGAAATTTTAACAAAATTATATAAAAAAATGTGTGTAGCTTCATTGATAATAAATATTTATAAATAAAAATTATTTATAATAAGAATTAGTACCTCCTTCCTTTTTTGTTCATCATTAACAAAAATTTAATTTATGTTTAAAGGTTCAAAACATCTTTAATTCCAATCACAATCACACTCAGTCCTTTTAACTATAATGGTGGCGTTATAAAATGGTTAAAGTGCAATGCAAAATGAAATTTAATTCAATAAATAATGCTCTCAGAACCTTGGCCAACAACATACATACTTTGAAGTTCAGATAGAGCCAACATTTGAAAAAGAGTAGAACTTAATGAGCAATATATATATGGAGTATATCCTAACAAGGTCTCTCCCAATCCTGTAGCCCTAACAAACTTCAAGATATTGTTCTCTGCCAGTAAGGCACAGGTGTTTGCTTCTAAAATGCATTAATACCTCACAGGTTCCAAGTGGATATTGTGATTGCAGTCTCCTCATCACAAAATATACAACATAATAGGCATGACATTAAGTGTTCTTTGAAACTACAGTGTCCGGTTAAAAGGCTCCTGGATCATCTGATGCATTACTACACCTCTATTCATATTGCCCTTCTCCAAATATATCCTTCCAAACAAAGCTTTTCAATGTACAAAAAGGTGCTGGCCCTGCCTACTCATTGCCGTGTATTCCTACATATTCTTGGATCCTACAGAGTAACCCTACAATTACTGTCTAGCTGAATCAGTGTGGTCATATAGTTCTCTCCTATTTTCGAGTTAACTTCGTACCAACTACCATAATATCGCTCTATCGTCAATAGCTATCAACTTACGGTTCATTATGGCTCACTATGCATTTGAATTGGACCCCAATGCATATAAAATCTAAATTCCGCAACAATTGAAGTCGATATGCTAATTGAGGGATACAGCAACAGATTTTCATTGCTGATTTTTCAAATAAAATTTTCTTCACCGATGAGCACATGGAGCTCAGAAAACCGGAAAAGTCATTACGTCCCAATGTTATTATGCTGTGGAGCGGATGAACATACATAATTGGTCATTACAAAACTTCAGTCAGCGTTATTACCTAGCTTCTTACACCACTTATGTTATGTGTGTTAATTTTATACATAAGCGGCGGGCCCTACAGTTTAATGTCGACTCCGAACAACAAATGACATTATGATAATCGCCTTTTTTTGACCTTCAATCAAAGATTATGTACAGAATGGTTGCAGCAAGACGGTGTTACGGGTCACACAACACGCTCTATTTAAGGTTTATTGAATGTGAAGTTTCCAGAAAGATTAATTACATGTCTTGGCAATGTCAATTGGCCCGCAATATTATGGGATTTGACTTTTTTTTTTGATCTATTGCCCTAACGTTTGAGCACTTGAAAGCCAACAACAAGTTAACTTCAAGATTCCACTCGAGAGATGTGAGAAAGTGTTTGAAAAATATCTCTAAAGAATCGACTGCTCCAGCGAATTCAAAGATCAAGCATTATAATGAAATTAAAGTTTCATTGAAGCCATGGTGTTACGTGTGTTTTATTTAATTTTATTTTTGAAATTTAAAACGAGATAACTCATCGCACATCAGCGAAACCCACTGTTAACAATTATTATTATGAACATCGATGGGAGCGTGAAATATTGAATAACATCTGAGTTTTAGGTGAGTGTTTAAAACTGTTTTTTATTATTAAATTGTTTTATAACTTTTAAGTTTTTTTTTTAAAATTAATTTTTTAATTTAATTTTCTTCGTCATTTAAATTGAATTTTGTTGCTACTACTACCTACTGTTGTAATTACGGCCTCAAGTAATGAAAGTCAAGAGGGAGGGAAATTAAAAAATTTTTAAAAAAAAATTATTACAAAGAACAACAACAAAACAACACATACTAGCCAAATTTTTATAAGATTAATAAACAAAAAACAAAAAAAAACTTTTTAAAGCTTAAAATACTTGACTCAACAAAATGCGTGCTTTACAACGTAAAGTGGAAAGTCAATGGCAATATTTTCGGTGATTTTTGTTTTCGTTTACGGTAGTGTGTGTTCTGATGAAATGAACGAAATTCTCTACAATTATAAGCAATTGAACCAGAAACACAATTAAACGGAAAACTTGCATAATTTTGTTGACTTCTTTTTTTTTTTTGTTTTTTGTTGATTTTGCAATTTTTAGCAACAGAATATTGTGTGCAAAAAAATTCCCTTTGTATGCCCTCTCTTTTTAAGTTTCTTTCTCTTTTTATCTCTCTTTTGTCATCTGTTGTCTTACGGTTTGAAACTCTTTTTTTTTGTTTTACAAGGGCATTTACTTTTATAGAATTATGGTGGACGACGGCTTGGAGTATTTATTCGAATATTTTTTCCATTAATTTCTCTGCTTTTGTTGTTGTTTAATAATCTGTATTATTTTCAATATTTTTTTTGTTTCAATTTTTTCCGTTGAATTTATTAACACTTCACTGTTCACATTGTTGTTGTAAAAGGGGTTTTCAAGTTTATCCGCTTGAATATTTTTTTTTTGTAAATTTTTTTTCTTTGAATTTATATTTTCACTTGCTCCGCTATTGTGTTAAGACAACAACTCATTCGTTTGAAACCCGTGCCGAAACTGTTGCTCAAATTGTATGAACATTAACGTTATTAACCTGTTGGCAACAGCCGTAATACAGCTTTTTCTACACGTTGTTGTTATTGTTCTAAAATTTGAGTTCCTAAAAAAGAGCCTAAAGATCATGATTGTTTGGCTTAAATGCAGTTGCTTTATTTACACACACTCACACACATTCTCTTTTAATATCAGCAATCACTAAAAAGAGAGAATTTATAGAGAGGGATATAGATCCATTAAATTAGTTAGAGTTGTGTTTATGCAGTTTGTGTTCGTGTATGGGTGCCTATAAAGAAACATCTGTTTAATCAGCTGCCAAAGTATAAGAAGAAACTGTTCCCTGCTAAAATTTTAAAGCATACCTTTAGACATATTGAATTATAAAAAAAATGGATAAACGATACACAGTGGTGTGTGCATTCCAATGTTAAAAAGAATTGTTATACGTCCGTTACACCTACAAAGTTTCCATTGCAAAGTCTTAAGTTCATTGGCCAACTGAGAAAAAGCAAAGACAAAGTTGCTCATACTTAGGACTTGTAACCAATCACATAAAGTTTATTAAAGCAAGCTTTATATGTACAACTTAACGATAAATGTCTAGGCACAGTTTGCGTGAGCAAAAGGTTCCTAAGAGTTATTGATGAAACCTTGGAAATTATTGTTTTTATTACGAGATTCTAGCTGAACCAATTTTAACTAATCTTAGCTGAACTGATATTCTCTGTCAATAGTTAAGATTACTTGGCCAAGACTTTGAAAAACTAATTTTTTTAATTTAATTTGTTCTGTTTCGGTTGCTTGATAATAGCAAATTCTAGATTGATGGGATTGCCAACTCTCGCTGTATAAAACAACACGCTGTGTGAAAATGTTTTGGGTAAAGTGTTGAGAAAGAAAATGATCTTCTGTCTAGCCTCCTCTAAGTTCAAATTCTTTCCAAATCCTGCTAAAGACTAAAGCCATTGGCTCCGAATAGGGTATGAATCTGTGTGTAGTTTTTACGAACCTTGGATGTTATATGTCCCAATCTAAACTCCATCACATCACTTGACTTCATCAGGTTCTCTAAGTATTTCTTGTTGACTGTAATATTAGCACAACAAGATCCATAGTGCAGCACTTGTTTGGTAATCTTGCAAATGTAAGTGTAATGAGTATGCATGAGAAGCTGTGTTTTAAAAATAAAATTTTGTTGCACACTACCCGTCTTTCTCTTCTCCTATAACTATCTCTCTGATATACCAATTTAGAGCACTGCATGAATAAGAGTCATCTCTTATCTTTAAAATAAAATCAGTTTCAGCGACGTTTTCTTTGTGACACTTTAAAAGAAACACCCTTTAGCTGGAATCTTAATAACATAGATAATCTTTTAAGCTTTCATTTCAAGCTTTTTAATTTTCTTCCGGAACTGTAGATGAGATGGTAATCATTAAGGTTTTTCGGGTTATCTTTTGAATCAAACGTGATAAAATAGAAAAAAGACAGACTTGAAGTCTTGCACTGAAATGCATAAAAAGTTACACACTAAAAAAAATTTGTTTCTTTACGTCACCGAAACAACACGTTGTAGCCACGGGCAAAAAATAAAAACCGCAATTGGCCATAAAATAATTGAAATGCAGATAAATATCAAGAGTCAAATCACTTTAATCATTTGCTTTACAAGTCTCAGGGGCATCACACAAGGCCTATCAATTGAAAAGATCCAACAAGAGAACATTCAAATATTAAAGGAGACATTTTCTTTGGGATGGAAAGCATTTTGTAAGTTTTCGAATACCAAACTTAAAATTGGGGAACGAGCAGAATAATATTTTAATTTAAAATTCTAGGTGAAGCACCCGTTGATGAGGGGGTCATGTCTCTTTATGATGGAATTAATCCCAGTGATACCACCCTGTACGTTATGACCTTAAACAATCAAAGAGTGGAACTACCCATACGCTCTTTATCAGAATTAAGAGATTTCGATATCAATCCCCAGCGTAAAACCCTCCTCTATGTGAATGGTTTCTATAGCGCCAGTAGCTACTTTAGCATACAGTCTCATCTGCACATGTTGCAATATAGGAGACGTGATCTGAATGTGATAATTGTGAACTTTGCCAAGGACATACTGCAACTATACTATGCCCTTCGGCATCATCTTCGATTGCAGGGTTATTTTGTAAACAAAATCCTCTCAGTTTTAATAGAAAATGGTGTCAATCCGGAGGATATAACCGTTGCTGGCCATTCCGTAGGAGCTAATGTCGCAGCCTTAGGCGTTTCCATGTATACTTCCGAGCATTTCGACAAATACAAGCAAATTTCTCTAATAGGCCAGCTTATAGCCATAGATCCCTGTTCCTATATCTGCAACACTCCCGAATTATATGTGCGTCGTAATATCTCCACACGTGTGGTAGTTATACATGGTGAGGGCAATATTTTTGGAGTGCGTCAACCTCTGGGTACCATTGATGTGTACCCCAATGGCATAGGCTATTTTCCTAAACGTCGACTTCAGCCTGGTTGCAATACTTCGGTTTGTAGCCACATGTACCCCTTCCTACTGTTTATGGAGTCTCTAGTGGAACGAGTCCGTATTACAGCGGTGAAATGTGAAAATTGGTTACAATTTCGAGAACAGAAATGCAACTACACGAATACCATCGATTTGGATATAACGTATCCGGAAACTGCCAAAGGTTTGTACTTTTGTAGTACCCTGCCTGCTCCGCCGTTCACTTTAGGAGAACAGGGTTTGAAGTATATCAAGCGTAATCAAATAAAATGAAATCAAATGAAAATCCTTTTATGACTTCTATCTACCAATATTACAGTAAATGCAGTATTGTTCTGTGGTTTAGGAAGTTCTTTGTATTTAAGACATCTCCACTAAAAATTGAGTTTTAAAGATAAGTGGGCGCTAAAGAAAGCGTAAAGTAGGAGGTCTGCAGATTATCCAGAATGTTCTGGCTTGCTCTTGGGAGGAAAATAATCAGATATCTCTCTCTTAGGTCTTGTCAGCATTACATTTAGACTCCTTACTTCTATAATTATTGATCCTTGCATGATCTGAAAACTTTCTGTTTGAATGTATGACTTAACGGGACTACTACAATTTTGTCAGGAGTACTAGTTGGTCCTTAAGAGGATCACCAGGAATATACATGAAGCTAGCATTAGATAGTCCTCTCAGTAATATTCCTAATTTGTGAGCAACTCGTAGGACCTAATCTTACTCGTAGCACCTAATCATCATAATTATGTTTGATTATATCCCAAGCATTTCAGATTTGAATTGTTTTAAAAGGAGACTTGATTCTCCATCAAATATTTCATTCATAAGGAATATAAGTCGATTTACTGCTTTCCTCACCACTCCGTTTAATACAACAATACCATAAAGAGGGCATTGTTTCTAGCCAACATAAGATGGATCCGTTACAAGACAGGGTTTTTCGAGATACTGTCAAGGTGATTGTTCTATTGTAGCAAGTCCAACAATGCTAGCAGATATTAACTCCGTTAAATCTGACTTGGAAACTCAAACGTGTAAAGTGGCGCTTTCATATAGCTTCATAACTTCTGTAAAATTTTAAACGATATTGATTGCGGCGATTGCTTTCACCCTCTGCAATGGTCCGCCATTGACTGTTACAGTGAAGGGCTGGACCCCTTTACCGGGCTGAGGATTGTTAGTAAAAATGGACTCCGACAACGCCATATGGTCAGCCTTGAGGAAAAGCAAGCCTGACCAAACTGGCTAAAGGTGACTCCCAAAACAGCATACTTAGCACCATTGGAGGATTTACTAAGACAAGAAACAGGCTTTTGGACAACATTAACCTATTTGGGTTAGCCTATCTGACTTTTTTGATGTCAAATGGCTAGAATAGAGTTTTTTAAGTTTCAAATTCTATAAAAGAATCTGCTATGAGTGTTTCTATTCCAAATAACCCTGTCACACAGAGTCCACTTTTACATTCGATTTCGAAACATAGGGTTGCTGTCATAAAGCATTTCCTCCATGTTCTTATTATTTCCTTAGCTTTGGTACAGCCTCATTAACAAAGTTTTTCCAAATAAGGAGGTGATTGGTTTAATATGACAAGTTCTAGAATGATGACGATATTTCATATTCTATGGAAATATATTGATTTGTAGTATTGGAACTTTACTGATTGAGTTGTACACTTTCACAGAAGATGCCAGCGGTGATGTTCTTTGTTAATGTTATTTTTGCTAGGATTAGAGTGCATGGAGTCGTGTGTGAGCCAAATTTAAGCCTCTTAATTTTTAACACTCAAAGGCATTTTTTGTCTAGATGTGAAACTGGATTGCTCGCATTTGAAGTCAACTAATTTAACCTTCCATCAGGCCACCACCAAACCATCTGTCATTTATTGATGTCAAATAGCTGATAAGGAATTTTTTATTTGCTTCAGGTTTTATAAAGAAGTTTGTTGTGTGTCCCTATTTTAAATAGTGTTGTTATCCAGGGTAACTAAACTAATGGCCAATAATGTATGGATGTGTGGATATATTCTTTAACAATAAAAGGAGTGTTATTGATTGGGCCGTAGTGAAATTAATGAGAATTTTTAATTCGAATACTTTGTGCCATAATTGTTTATTATTAATTTCATTATTGAATATTATTTTCATAATTGAGTGCATGATAGTTTTTTGAAAATATATTGTAATTTTTTTTTAAATTTAATTTATATTCTTAATAATTATTTTCTAGATTTGTTTTAAGTTTTACGTTTTTTTTTTCGATTTTGTGTAAAGAAAATTTAGCTAATGGAACAAATTATACCGGTTAATTGAGTCTAACGCGGTAATTAATCCAAACAATTTGCTAATGAGGTAGTAACGGTTGAGTTATAGTACTAGTTACAGTTTAGCATGACAAATTTTTTTTTCTAACACTTTTTACTTTTGCCTACTCTCTGCTTTTCTGTTTTCAATAAATTCAAAAAAAAAAATTAAACGAAAAAAATTAAACAAAAAATTGTATTCAAATTGAAAGAAAAATCATAAAAATTTATTGATTTTTACAATTTGAAAATCTTAATTCATTTGAGATTAAATAATAATACAGCACAACTTAAGAAAATAAATTAATAAAAAGAAAAATTTAAAAAATTAAAACTTAAAAATAAAATTAATTTAATTGGTTTTTAAACCATTAAAAATGAATTCTAATTTTCTAATGATTTGGTGGAGTATGTAAACTTAAACTTAAAATTTAAGACCAGCTTGTACTTCCGACATAATGTTGGCCGACTTTTGCAATTGATCGATTTCAGTTTGAGTCAAAATTTGCTTGACAATGTGAGTAACACCATTGGCATTCAATACACAGGGCAATGAAAGGAAAACATCTTTATCGATGCCATGTTCACCCTACAAACAGAGAAGAAAAATTCTTATTAAATTTGTTTCAAATTTCCAATTTCAAAATCAAAAACTCACCATAACTGAGGTAGAAACGGCCACAATGGCGCTGGTGTTTCTTAAAATAGCTGAGGTCAAAGCGGCTGTGCTCAAGCCAATAGCCCAGGAGGTGTAACCCTTTAGCTTAATGACTTCATAGGCTGAATCAACAACTTGCTTGTGCACCTCATTCCATTTCTCGGGATCTTCGCTGGAGCCAATGTTGGGATTCAATTCACGCAAACGTACACCGGCAATATTCACGCCTGACCATACAGGCACAGAACTGTCACCATGTTCACCAATAATCCAGCCGTGGCAAGAGGTTGGTGCAACACCCAAACGTTGAGACATCAAGAAACGGAAACGAGAAGAATCCAAATTGGTGCCACTGCCAATAACACGGTTCTTGGGCAAGCCAGACAATTTCCAGGCGACATAAGTCATAATATCGACGGGATTGGAAACCATCAAAAGAATGGTATCGGGACTGTATTCAATCAATTTTGGAATGATGTGCTTCAAGATATCGGTGTTACGTTGTACCAACGACAAACGTGATTCACCCTCCTTTTGCCTGACGCCAGCGGTGACAATGCACAATCTAGAGTTGGCCGAATCGGCATAATCTGTGCTGGCGGTGATTTTGGGATTCTTCAAGAAATTGGAACCGTGTTGCAAATCCATCAATTCACCCATCAACTTATCCTTGCACACATCCATGAGGCAAACTTCACTGGAGATGTTTTGAGCCAAAATACTGAAGGCACAAGCCATACCAACTTGGCCAATGCCGACAATGGTTACCTTGTTGCCACCGGAGGGCAATGTTTCGGCAACTTGATTCATAAGGTTATCCTTAACAGAAGACATCTTGCTGGAAAGGCAAAAAACGGTGAATAAAATTAAAATTAATTACATAGGCTTTAAGAAAAAATAGAAAAATTAGGTGTCATATGGGGCTCTAGGCCTAAGCCTATTAAAGTAGTTGACTAACCATTTGCTTCTCTCAAGTGATATCAAACAAACCGAGGATAATACTCCCTATAGGATCGCTGTATGTATTCTAAGCAACGGCAGATATCCGCCCTACTTTTCTAAGATCTCTCACAGTAGACTAATTACCTGCTTAGTGGTAAATGTCCTATTTAGCGAAAGTGAAATAAAGATAGAAATTATAAGAAGCCAGCCCAAGCGATTTAACGAAACTGAAATAAAACAAACAAATTATAAGGGGAGAGCCCTACGTAGCACCTCTAAGTTCTTAATAGAAACGAAAACGATATCAATTCCAGGATATCAGTTTTTTTTTTTGTAAAGAACTGAGTGTATTAGTGATAAAAACGATTTCTGTGGTAGTCCATGTTGATAAGAATCAATAAAAAATAGGAGAGCTTCTACTGGAAACGTTCAGAACACCACCAATACTTTCAAAGGTTTTTATAAAGTCGGGTTATAGCCAAACCTAGGGTTTGAGTGCTGCGACATCATGAGAAGTTTTAAATATGTAATGTGGCCGTGATTGAAAGTCGCCGTAGTCTAGTAGGTTTGTTGGAATTGCCAGGCAAAATTTCCCAAAAATCTGTCGTTCGAAGTCGACTTTAAACTGTAGATCCCACCACTTATGTATAAAATTAACGCACACAACATAAGTGGTGTGAGAAACTAGGTCGTAGTCCTTGCTGAAGGGTTATAATGACCAATTATAGATGTACATATGTATGTAGTGTGGCCATGTTCTATTCATTTTGCATTTAGTTGCCTGTTTGTGTATGCTAATCCAGAGATGGAATATCTAGTCATTATCCTAACGACTGTGCTTCACATCCCTTAATTGTGTGCCGTAACCTCAACAATAAATTTTCAAGTGGGAAACTTCTCTTATAAATTACAGAAAAAAGTAGAAAAGATCCAGTCATCGAGTTTTTAGAAATAAAATCGTAATTTATTGAAAGATTTTATTAAATTTTATATGCCGGGTATATATTTTGTAGATGCTCTGCTGGAACTATTATTGTTTTTAATTTAAAAAAAGAGAGAAAAAATAACAAACATCACGTGCATTTCTTTATTTAATTTAGGTTACGTATGTGAGTGTTTTTCTTTTTCAAAATTTATGAGGCCACCAAAGCATCACCACAAGAAAAGGCAGGGGGATGTGGATTTAGGAAATTAACAGTTCCAAAATTTTTTTTCTCTTCCCATACAATGTAAATATAACCTTTAACAAGGTTAATCTAATGGAATTCTGTAGGCTACAGTAATGAAAAATAGAAAGAAAGAAAACAAATTGACAAAATATTCAATGGATACACAGAATAACCAACACATGCTTAGAACACGCACGCATTTAATAGACAAAAACTTGAGTAAAAAAAAAAAAACAATTTTTGGAGAAAAGAGGAGGGCCTGTAGCATTAGAAAACAAAAATGAAAAATAAATTTAAGTGACCGAAAATTAAATTGAATTCAAATTCATTAATTTATTGTGTATCTTAAGCAATGATTACATTTGCTGGCTTAAAAAATTTCTTTAAATTTCAATTTTGAAATGATTTTCTAGTTCTCGATACTAGATAATAATAATATAAGTTTTAGCTATAATTTAGACGATTTAGATACAATTTTCAAGATATAGGGGATTTTTAGAATGTTTTTTTTTTTTTTTTTAATTTAAATTCATTGCAGCCGGTAGGCAGTTCAATAGATATTTTCCTTTTAATTCTGCAACTCATTTTCTTTAAGTATCTATAGAGTACATTAAACTAAAAGTATCCACTAGTATGGTATTTCATAAATACTTCTCATTGTTTTCTGTGGTTTGGTCTTTTTCAATCTGAAAGATATTTTTATTTGTCCTATAAATTATTATTTACTGAACTGATTCACTATAAATTTTAATTTTTTATAAATATTTTCTCGTCTAATCCACACCCATTCCTATACATACAATATAACCCCCCATATAAAATGAACACAAATTATTGCATTTTATGCCAAGGTTTAAATAACTTGTTAGAAATTATTTTTTATCTTATCACAAGCATGACAAAACAAATATTTCTATCGCATATTATTATAGTCGAAACTATTAAAGCCAATTAATTGCATTAAAGCCACTTCAATTTATAAATTCCATAAGTAAATTTCTAGTTATATGACCTTCGTTCAAAGTCAAACATAATATTTTACCATAAACCCAGCAGCTGTTTTTGAAATTTTGGGTGGAAATTTTGTACAGCGCAGGCCTCAAAAGAAAGTGAAATTATGTTCGTTTGTTTTGGGTTTTTGTCCGGGAGTTGTTATGCTCTCTTCCAAGGTTATGTAAAGGTCAATAAACCTTATCCATACTCGCTTACAAAACCCGGATTTTTTTTTTGTGGAAAATAATCTTCCGCATAAGAGGGTAAAAACTGAAGTGATTTAAGGGGGTAGACTTGAGTTATTGAAATTGCTAGATAGGGGTGGCTGTAAAAACTCGAACTGTGAGTAAATTAAGGTATATGCTTTATACTTAAGAAGTTGATAGAATAGGGTGACGAGGTTTGTTTAATGAAAAGAAATGTGTGAAAAGAAAACTACCTACTAAAAACCCAACAAAGTGGATTTAAGACGTAGACTTGGGTTATTGGTAGATAAAAATGACCACAAGTCTTTTTTTTAAGAAATTATAAAGTAGTCTAAAGGTAAAAAAACACTTTTCGTTAAAAGTTTTAAGAGAAACATTTGAAAATTAAGTGTTTTATATTTACAGTAAGGAGTTGTACTTAAAATTTATTTTCTATAAATACATACCGCCTAATAAAAAAAAAAAAAAAAAAAAATAAAGACGGCTGTATGCTTCGATTTAAAGGATCCTGTTCTTCATTTGGATGCTTTTTGAAGGACATAAGTCCCCCGCAATGCATAGACTCTGTCTAACACTACATATTTCTTTATTTCCTTACTTGTGACTGTTTCTTTTATTAAATTTTTCCAGTCAAATAGATGATTAGCCTAATTATAATAGTTCCTGGAATGATAGGGTTGCCAACTATTCTTGCCTAGAATTATTGTATTACGTTTAGACGTGAAAAAACTAATGTTTACTAGAAAATTATCTACAAACTTTGTTCTAAGTAGATAGAAAGCGACCTAATTACACTATGCGACAAAATAAAAAAAGTTAAATACACCCGGCTAATGACATAGTGTAGGTTGTGAGCTTTGTTGAGTAGATCTCAAAAATATTTTTTTTTTTATATTTCTCGAACCCTCCAAACGTTATTATTTGACAAAAACTGTTTTTTTTTAGACTTTACGCACAAATTTCTAGATTACTAAAACATTTCTGACCCGATTTCCAATTTTAATATTTTTGGAAAGGGGAGAGACGAACCTTTAAAATGGTATACATATATCTATTATTTGACTTAATATGCTATGAGTTTTGATGAGGTAAACTTGGAAAACGCGAATTTTTTTCACATTTTTTCAAGTTTGTACGTTCATAGTAGCAAACTTTAGTAAAAAAATATAGGATAGAATAGGAAATTGGATGAAAACTACCGTAGTTATTATTTAAATAGTATAACAGTCGTGTTATATATTCATATAGTTCAAACATTTTCAGAATTTTTAATGGATCTTGATTGTTTATCACAAAATGTGTCAATTTCATGTTTGCACGACTTCCAGAAGTCGGCTAATATTTGTGTTTTTTGCAAATATTATTATTTCTCTTTACGCAAACATTGGCCAACTTCTGGTGGTCGCTCAAACGTGAAATTGACACATTTTCTGATAAACAATCAAGATCCATCTAAAATTCTGAAAATTTTTGAATTAAATGTTCATTTGAAAAAATATATATATGAAAAATATAACTCGACTGTTAGACTCTTTAAATAATAACTACGGTAATTTTTGTCCGATTTGTCAAACGAAGTGCCAATCTCTTCACAAGATAATGCACTTTCAGAATATCATCACTTTTTTCATATTTTTTAAGTAAAGTTTGCTACTATGAACGGACAAACTTGAAAAAATATGAAAAAAATTCGAATATTCCAAGTTTACCTCATCAAATCTCATAGCATATTAAGTCGAATAGTAGATATATGTATACCGTTTTAAAGGTCCATCTCTTCTCTTTCCAACAATATTTAAATTTTGAAATTCTGGTCAGAAATGTGTGAGTAATTAGGAAATTTGAGCGTAAAGTCAAAAAAGACTGTTTTTGTCGAATAAAACAAGTTTGGGGGGTTCGAGAAATATAAAAAAGGTATTTTTGAGTTCTACTCAACTAACTGAACAACGTAGACTATGTAGTTATTCGGGTGTATTTTCACTGTCGCACCGTGTTATTAACAAACTTTCTCTCTATCGCTCTTTATTCCAAATGCTTTGACAGAACCTTGTCAAAGGTTCTGAGCTACTGACCGATTTTTATAAGGTTTTTTGGTACCATTTAAGCAGTCATAAATATTAACCGTTAAACATTTTCGTAAAGAGAAACATTTTACAAAAGCTAACAAGTTTTCTGGACACAAAATCAAAAGAACATTTATTCGAAAATAATAAAAAAAAAAACCGAGGTTTTTGGGGGGAGATTTAGATTACTTTGTGCAAGGCAACATTCAAAACTTTGATAGAGGTTCCTTTAAATGGTTGTTGGTATGAGGGAATAAAATTTCCTGACTTTTTTCTATAAGGGTATCTGCTTTTTTCTAGCTTTTATAAGTACGATTCCAATATAGCCAAAAAAAAAACCTTTTTAGAACTGAATTATAAAAGATGGAGTCTTCATATATTTTGAGTCATGGCACTAGATCTAGGTCAGATCTTCAGATTCATCCAAGACATCCTAGATAAACAAGATTGCTTTTCTTAATTGCTAAATTAGCCTTTAAAAAACCTAATCTTTGAAAAGATATTTATAGAGGTCGTGATATCCTTGGACATTACCAAGATTTTTACGAAATTCCACTAAGGAGAGCCAAGGAATTCTGATAAGATTAGCAAAGGCTTTGGAAACTCTCTTAAACCGAATACTTGCAAATGTTCATGGCAGTGTATACAGGAAGTTGTGAAATAATGCGAGTAAAGTTCCTTCAGTTCCTTTCAATTACATCGAATACTACAACAACCCAATACATATTCACAGAGAATGTTGTTGTTTATAGATAATGAGAGTTGGTTACCCTATACGACTAGAACTTACTATAGGCAAAAAAATCATTGAATTGGAGATGCTTAAAGGAACGAAAAGATTAAAAATTAAAATTTTGAATTAAATTACTTTAAATTTAATATTGTTTAAAACTTTTAGTGAAATTGGCCACATTTTGGTGCCAACTTGTCTTTTATACATACAAAGTATACTTTGCAAAGCCTTGATTTTAAGAGAGAAATTAAAAATAAAAGCGAATAAGACAAACTTTCATTGTTTATATATAGTTGTGGTAAATAATAATTATAAATACTTATAACGAAAAAAAGAAATACAACAGTGATGACGAAGGTATAACACTGATCATCAAAAAAAAAAAACCTTTACAACTGCTTCAGCTTATTTTCCTGTATTCCAACAAAATACACTGCTTGATAGGGAACTTTTAGTGAGTATTGGGTACATTTAAAAAAAAAAAAAAACAAACAAAACATACCAGTGTCAAAGGAAGTTTTAGATTGAACAAAACTGATTTAATGATCTAGTAATGTAGTAACCATAATGTCTAATAAAACTGGAATTAAAGTTACCATATGCTTCATAATTTTATTAAAATCGATTGTTTCATAGCAAAACTGAGTGAACATATAATTAAGGTGACCATACAAATATATTTTTTTTTCGTTTTTAAGAATTCTTTATCTTTAAATTTTGGTAAAACAGTATGTTTCAATAGCGATTAAAAGTAAAAGTTTTTTAAAGATGTTTGAAAATGAATAGAGTAGTCGTAAGAACACTCTTACAAAGTATATGACATTTTTTAACCATCGAAATAGATTACAGAATTGGTATCGTATTTAAAGCTTTTAATTTTCGGATGAAGTTTTTGAATTCATTTTATCGGACTGAGCAAAAATTGTTCATCTTCTATTATTTTACACTGAGGATTAAAAATAAAATCGATAGTGAAATCATAATCATAATAATGAAATCGATAATCAGAAAATCATTTAAAAAAAAAAAAATTATGAACGATTATTTCTGGAAATAATAATAAAACATCACTAGATTTTAAAAACTTTGAATATGGCGGGCTGACCGCATTGCTACATTCTGTACAAATAGAAATTGTGTGTGTTCTGTTTCAAATAATAAGCGGATAATTTCAAATAACTTTGGTGAAGGTCAAACACACAATATATATTACTACAGTATTCTAAGAAATCGGTATGGGACTCCCAGACAGTAAGCTTTATGGTATACTATGGGGATTTACTTTTTTAAACGTTCTATACAATACAATTTAATCGTGCTTTAGAAGTTTTAACTGGGGTGTATAACAGTTTACAACAGAATAAACGTTACTTTTACTTTTTTTGAAATTCAACAAAAAAAGGGGAAATCTGTTATGCTTCACTTGTTTTCAATATTTAGTTTAAATTGTAAAAAAAAACTTTTTTTTTGTTTTCAAATAATTTAAAAACAATATTATATGTACGTTACTTATTTAGTTTGAAAAAAAAAAATGTTATAAATGACATCACTTTGTAAAAACAAACAATGAAAAATAGAAAAAAAAATGCAATTAAATTATTTTTTCTTTAATTGTTTAATTATTTTTTATAATTTAAATGTTGTTTTTTTGTTGTAGTTTTTTATTTTAACACTCACTTTTTTTTTGTATATGTATTTAGTTTTTCCAAAAAAGAAAATTCACTTTTTTTTACACTATGAAGAGAGGAGAGTTCTCTTTATCAACGTCTGTTCAGTTGGCCGTTTAACAACGAACTGTTTTAAGTTGTTTCATAAAATCCAAAAAGAAAATTGTGGTGAAATTTATTGCTGTTATTTTATTTATATATCTTATTTTCTTATTGCTGTTGTTGTTGTTTTGTATAAATGCTTTGCTGGAGTATAATTATTTTTTCTGTTGTTTTCTCCTAAACAATGTCTGTTCCGTATACACTCACTGAATATTGTTAAGTTTTGAGATTTTGCCGGCAATAGTGGTTATTTATATAAAAACAAAAATGAAACGCACACACATACACACAAATACTCTCTCATCAACAGGCTTCCCCCATTAAATACACACTCATCAGCTGCTTACCCTCTCTGTACTCACTCACATAATAATGATGACGATGACGAAATTTCATTAGAAATGAATGAAAATTGTTTATACGACAACAACAACAACAGTGTTATTAAACTGTTAATTATTCTTTTTGTATTTGTTTGCTTAGTTGCTTTAGTGAGAGGTTGTGCATTTCAGTTAACGCACGTTTTGGTTTGCTTTGGTTATTTTGGAATCATACATACGTCTCTATGCCTTCCAAGGTGACCTTTATTTTATAACAGCGTCTGTAAATACATACGTATGTATATGCGTCTGTTTGATTTGAGTACCATAACAATGTGGTGTGTGTCTGGTCTCTTTGGATATTTGTTATTGTGAGGAGGTCGTTTGTTTGATGTTGGGGAATTGAAATAAAAAAACAACACAAAATCACCTCCAATAATTATGGTGTCTTGTCTACGCTCTTCAGTTGGCTTCAATTTGTCTTTCATTTGTTTTGGTAATAAAAACACAAAATTTTTGAAAGTCATGCAATATTAGTGGTAAAATTGTAAAAATTATTAAATAAGACCACAAAACCGACTTTATTAAAGTCTTCTGCAACATTCATATGCATTTTAATGGTAGAAATTATGACAAAATTATCGTGGTCAAATACCAAATTCATTGTAATGTGGTAACGTAGAATGCATTTAAGGACAAAACCGGTTTGGCTGATTCTCACCAAATTCAACACAACTGCGTTAAAAGGACAGTCAAGTCATTTAGGATGCAAATTTAGTCTGAAATTAACCCAAAAATTGAAATCAATTAAGTCCAACACGGTTTGCCAAACTATTCGCTGTCTAAACACAATATTTCGATGATTTTGAAGTATTCCTCCATTTAAATCGTAACAATGGCTCGTATTACGCTAACTTAAAAGTACATATTGAATGCTAATATTTCAAAATTAAGAGAAGCGTGTGAATTTCTCAAGTTATTTTTTTTACAAATGTTGGAAGTAGAATTCTTATTTTAGTAAACTGTACCACACTGTACCATGTTAATGTTAGATATTGAGCTAAGATTTTGAGCAGTTTTATGATTGCTTAACTCATTATTGTTTCGGTGATCGTTAAAAAGAACTCCAACAAAGAGAAAATATGTCTTTAACAGATTTTCTTCGCTAAGAGATCGCAAACCACAGGGCTGGATAACTTAGTAATATTTATGGTCGAAATGAAATGACAGCCAATAACGAGTGAATGTACAGTATACTTGACAATTTAGGAGGCTTAAGAATAAAAAATGCGTATGTCCAGGTCTCACGCTACCAAGCATTCACTCATTTGGAACCTGTGTGGAAATTCAACTGTATTTTACAGAATATTAAACTGAATGTATTCAAGCATAACATAAAGTCAACCCTTGTTTAAGGACGTGGCTCATGAAATGCTGCAAAACGTGAATTCCAATCAATTTAGGCATTAATAAACATCTGTCTATGAAAACTAGTGCGCAAATATTGACATCTGACGATCACAAATAACCTTTTGTGTATAAAAAAAGAACTTGACTTTATCATAAAGAGATTTTTTAAAAAGCCGGAATGAAAAAGTGCTTAAGCTACTCAAAACCCTATGCAATATAATAGCTAAGTATACATTTGCAAAATTACTTCATTCATTAAGCATTTTTGGTCTCAAATAATTTTTTCAGCTTTCTGCATAGCAGAAAGATAAAACAAACTATATCGCCACCGAGATTGTAGTGTAATTATGTATGGGAACCGCCGTAATCGTACTTGACTTTCAATTGTATCATATGGGTAAGATTTTGATAGTTTTTTAATTATTTGATTAATAATTACTTTGTATATGGTATCATAAAACAATAAAAACAACAAAAAAACAATTGAAAACTTGTATAAAGAAATTTCCTCATTGAAGAATTGATTTCAACTACTTGAGAAATGTTATCGTTACCCACAGAATTTGAATATTTTTCAGTTTCCAGCGTGAGTCGCATGTGTAAATCACGGTCTTGATAAGTGAATTCACGAAATATAAATTTGTTAATAAACAAAAACAAATAATATTCAATAGATTTATTCCATTAAAATAGGCATGGTAGGTACATACATATGTACTATATGTATGTATTGATTTTATTTAAAAACTTTTCAAATTAATTTCTGAAGTCTTCGATTACAGTGACTCGACACTTTTCAACATTTGTAAATTACTTCAGGAAGTTGGTATATCATAACATCCATCTCTGAAAGAAATTTTTCCTTTTAAAAACTTAATTTGTTTTTATTTAAATTAAAGAAGAGTTCATTGATCCCTTTGTTTGTTTTTGTTAACAGTTTAAAAACAATTTAAACTCATTTTAATTTCTTTAAACTTTTATCTTCCGCCAGATTTTTTTTACATGAAATAAAATATGCCAGGTAAACAAAAATTTTATTTTAATTCACCATGTTCTCGATCATTCAAACAGAGAGCAGAAGAAAATAAACGAGTATTTAGAGCCAATTTTCGATATGCATTTGCAATACATACAACAACAAAAGTTGCTTTGTTATTTAGACTGTAAATCTACCCAGGAGAGAGAATCTCTTGGTTATAAAACATCTCTTACCAAATGTACGTGAAAATTTGTTTAGGTAGTGGTGAGTGCCAAAGTCGAAAAACGTGCTAAAATCAACGTTGCGCTTTGTTTGTGGAACTCACTTTAAAAAAGCCCCAAAACAATGATGACGCATTGTCTATAAAAACTATAGCAACAGCATGTATGAGTGTGTGTATGGTGGTTATACAGAGAATATATTATGTGATGATGGGTTAAAGAGTTGAAAATGTGAAATTCCATTATACAGTTGTGAGTGAGTATTTTACAGAGAAGTCAGCGAAAAAGAATTTAACAGTGGGGGTCTTTTAAGTATGTTAGAAGTGTTCCCTATAAGAAGGTATTATTGTTACTGCATGAGAAAAAAACTGTAATGTTAACAGTAATGTAATGTCAACAGTAATGTAATGTCTGTAATCAAATAATTTCAAAATAAATGCAAACATTTCAAAGCAAAATACTATTTTTTTTTAAATTTAAAATTCTAATCAGCTGAATATTTTTTTTATCATTTTGAATGTGTTAATAACCGCTTTTAAATGTTTGTCGTCATAGATAACACGTTTGATTTCCCATTAAAGTGAACGTAGAGTCATAATAGCTAATCTGCTAATGAGTATGCGATTAAAAATAGGGGCACGTATCACTAATTATAGAATTATTTTTAAAACAGATAAAACGAAAAGTTCGTACACTGTGAAAAAATGTCTTGCAATTTCAGTGGCATTATTACCTGTGCATCTATCTGACTGCAACCATATTAGCACTCTTCTTCCAACATATTTTTATGTAGAATTATGCCTTAAGAAATGCTTTTAAGATGCAGTTCGTGTCGAGTTAGAATTACAAAACTTTGGTCGCATTAGTCTTCTAAGAGGCATTTCGGACCCTACGGTCATGAATCCTAAATTTTAATAGTTATTTAAAAATTATGTTAACTGATTGCGAAAAATGATTTTCAAATCAGACTAATGATGAATTAAGCACTGCTACAGATATATCGTCTGGTGTCTTTGGACTTAATACAGGGATCGCCGTGTCTAAAATAAGTAGCTGAGATTCTTCATAGCTGAGATTAAACCTACAGAGCTATATCAGAGGTGCCAATATAATTATATTTTCGAATGTTCAAGCAGCACTGAGTGCACTGGTTCCGTATGCGTTGGAATGGTGCATTCGTTGCAGACTTTAATCATCACGTCAAGTTAGATAACTAGTGATAAAAAGCCTTTGAAATATATATGCTCTGATGGATTTAGTTTTCCGGTCTTGGATTAAAACTATCATGCCCCATGTGTAAAACCATTTCTCTTTTCCCACCACAAAACAAATAAACCTTTAAGACACCTGTTGTTAACTGTCAACAAAATAAATCAAATGCCGGCTACATTTTCTTCACATTCATACATTCACGTGAATGTCTTACGACATATGCTTAGGAACAGTGTAGGGAAATAAAAGTAGGTAAACGTGACAATGGTCGGGTATAACAGCAATACGTCTTTGCCCCCATATTTAAAAGGCACATTGTAAATGCCATCATAAATTACAAAAGTTTTTAGTTTTAATTTTTAAAATAGAAATAAACAAACATATACTACGAATGTAGGTATGTATGTGGTATATTGAAATGCATATACATATATAAATGCCCTGAGATTTTTATTTAAAGAGAAAAGATAAAAATAAAAATAAAAAATACATAAATAAAAAAAATTAAAATTAAAAATACAATTGAATTTGATTTCGAATGACTCAAGGGTATGGGGCGAACGGAGCATATGATCATGTAAAACTATAATTAGAGAGCACATTTAGAAAATGAAATGATTTTAAGAAAAAAAAAAAAAAAAAAAAAAGATTATTCTGGCAATTGCATGTTCGATATCGAAATGGAAATCTTAAAAAAATAGACAGAATTTTAGCGACAAGACGATGAAATATAATCGATTAACTAACGGTAATAAAAAATGAAAGTTAGAAGCCGTCATAACCAATTGAATCTTATTTAATTATGAAATCTACCATAAAATACGAGTTGATCCACTAATCCTTCGGAAATATAACATCAACAGCGAACAGCATAAGAAGGTCAGGGAGCAGCAGCTTCTTGAGAAAGATTAAGACAGCACTAGGTCTAATATAACAATCCAATAACCTTTTGCGGACGACGTTATTTTACTTGGCCTGACATAAGAGCATTCTGGTTTTGTACTACTGTAGACCAATATAAACCTGCTGTGTCAACCGAATACCAACAATTTCGTATCAAAACTTTATTGAAAACTGTACTTGACGATAAAGAATGGGTGAAGTATGGGTACCAAATAATGCTAGGTCTTTTCTAGTATCGTCAACAGCACCAGCTGTTGGTTCCTATTTTAGAGCTGTGATGCCACCTATTATTTCCATTTCAAGTGGTGATTTGGTTCCCATAAGTAAAAACTCTACTCACTACTCACTCAATTTCTTCTACTCTACTAAGTTAAATGGGAGTCCGAAATGTAAGAGTTTTTATTTTGTGTTAGAGAAAGGATGTTTATTTAGGCGGCTTAATTGAACAACCCAGTGTCCTAAACAAACAGTTAATTCGTATGAAAGAAAATTTTGTTGCTTTAAATTTTCAAACTTTAAATTAGACGCCTTTGCACGTTGAAAGTACTCTGCAAAGAATTTTGACAAACTCTTTTAGATTTTTTTTTAAACTTTGTTTCGCTTTTGCACGTTGAAAGTACTTTGCAAAGAATTTTGATAAACTTTTAATATTGTTGTTGTGTATACAACCTTCGGTAGGCGAGGAACGAAGAACAAAGCAACTTTGTGTACTTACCCCCGCTCGTTTTTCCCCTCTCCAACAAATTCAAGACTTTTCAAAGTACTTTGCAAAGCACTTTGAACGTGCAAAAGGCGTCTCAGAGAAAGTGCGTTGTGTGTGTGGTTGCTAGTGTGGTGGGGTTTCTTTCTTTCGTTGTGGTTGGTGAATCGTGCACTCTTTTGTTGGAACAAGTGTCTTTCGAAAATTACCACCTCCTGTTGTTGCGTGTGGTGCATCGATTGTGTTTATTTGTGTTTAGAATTTGGACGAATTTGATTGACGGACCCAAAATTAATTACTTTTTAGTGTGGTGTTTTTCAAACGTGGTAAATTTTTGGGAAGTGTGGTGAATTTATTTGATGGCGTGAGTTTTTGTAAAGTGTGGTGAATTTTTCAGGTGTGTTGAATAAAATAGAAATTCACCAAAGTACCGTTATTCAAAAGATGTGATGTATTACCATCAGCGTTGCCAGAAATTTTTTTAAAAAACTTTATTTTTGGAAAAAACCTTGTTTTTACAAAAAAAAACTTGTTTTTTGCGAAAGTACCGAACTTTCAAAAGAAAATACCGGAGTTCGAAGTCTATTGAAAAAACTTGTTTTGTTAGAAAGCAAATTTATTGAAAACTTTTTTGCATCTCAAAAAACTTGGAAAAAAGGGAAAACTTGGCAGATGGCAACGCTGATTACCATGTATCTCTATACTATTAGTGGTGAATTCACCGGTGTGTGTCTAGAATAAATAATTTCAACCTCCAATAGCGGAGCCACAAAATAATTACATTCAGCGAACGTTGTGTTGCCATTAGGCCAGCAAATTCTATTTAAAATTCTACAAAATGAAATTAAAATGTGTGTGTGTGTAATGCATAAAAAAAGAAAATTTAAATTATTTTGTAGTTAAATTCTTGAAATTTTTTTTGCTCTTTTTAAACTTATTCAAAGAAAGAGTTTGTGGATATAAAATAAACAATAGGAGATAAAAACAGAAATTTTTCTATCCACTAGCATTATAAAACTGTGAGGCATGAACGTACATATGTGGTTATCATTTAAATTTCCATTTGAATTAATGCAACGGAAGTATTTCTTTGTTAACAAAATTTCACTTACCTCATACGCTATTTTTTCCGAATTCGCCTCACTAACAGTATTCACCAAAAAATGATGGTGGTTGTCGACGGAACTAAACAAACTTAATTTTTGGTTTACTACTACTGCTGTATAGATGGCCAAACGGAATAATTTTGTTGTTATCCATTGGTATGGGTAACTGTGTTGCTAAAATGGAAATCGCACTCTACTACTTTGAGGTAATATATAAAGGTGTACGTTCATGTTTGTAATATCGTATCAAAATAAAAGGCTTTAAGTCTCTTTAAATTGCTTTGGAATCATTAATTGATACTGAATTCTAAAAGAAAAAGGCAGACAGCAACACATACAAAAAATATTTCCTCACAAATTACTTTCTCATAGGGAATTCTATAGAATTGATTATAATTTTCTTTCTCTCTCTTCCATGAAGCATTTTCTTGTATGTAATTTGTCTCATAAAAGGCTTCAAAACTAGACTAAATGTCACGAAAATCGACGTACTAGTTTTTCTTTAAAATGGTAAGGTTCGGTGAGGAGTGCCAAAGCGTAATCAAAAGGTATAGATAAATTGATATGTTGGCTGATTGCTTTCAGTGCACCTTTCTCATTTTGATTCCACAAAACTCCTCGCAATCTGTTGACGCCAGCTGTTGTCGCGCTTCCTTTGGCTTGATTCTACACCAATAAGCGAACTTGATACGTTCACAATGATTTTTTTCTAGTTTAAGACATTAAGTGTTAATTTTTTTATGAAAGTTTGTATTCTTAGTCTTCACCAACACATTGTCAAATTGCAATCTTCTCCTCCATATCTGATGTCCAACTTTCTTGTTACAAATGTAATCAAAATGCTGATGTATTCTGTTCCTTTTGGCCGCTTTTCATCTGCTGTGTAGTGTTCAAGCGGAAAGTGACAAGAACATGAAAACCTACTGGCAACAGGTGAAGAAACAGTAGGTCTTAATAACCAAAATTTTTCATTACTTTGCTAAAACCAACAATCCAATACGATTTCGTTTCAAAACCCAATACATTTCCATAGAGAGCGTTGTCTACAAGCAACTACAGATGGCAACCTTATTATTCTAGAACTTACAACAGTAAACCCAAAAGCATAAGCGAAGTCTATTTACGACAACTCAAGGATTTAACTTTAATTAAGGGTTGTGGGAAATGAATTTCTAACATTCACTTTTAAAAGTGACGTATGTAGTCCACTCGTGAGCTTAGCATTTTGGCCAGTTTGTAGCTAATGGACATGTAATGTTGTCTTGAGTTAAATATCAAGAAAACCAAAGCCATGCTAATAAAAAAAGTTAGCACAGTAGATAGAACATAACGCTACAAGCCCGATCAACTGTATATGTAGATAGCTTCTGCTATCTAGGGAGTTAACTAACAACGTTTACCTAGAAACTTACTGGGATAATGAAAAATGGTTGCTGTACCGGGTATATTAGTGTGGAACCTTGCTAGTTGAGTTCTAATGTTTTTCCCAAGAAGTTGTGCTGTCTGCCCTTCCTATGATGTTCGTTGATGATCCGTGGAGGATCAGGTAGCTTCTGGATGGCCTATTTAATTTGAACTTTTTAAATAGTCGTGATGGAAAAATAAATTGTTTACCTTATGCCATATTCAAACTACGGATTCTTGAGTTTGCAACATGCCACCTCTATTTGTGATTTACTAGCTAAAATGTTTTCCACTTTGCAGCGTTTGTGTATTGCGTTCATTTGAGTGTAAAAACAAACTTCAAAACCATGTCCATCCTCACACACATTACGTTGAATTAAGACAATCCTTTGGATTTATTTCAAATATTTTATGAATTTCAAAATAGGCCCACCAAGAAATTTAAAAACAATTTGACATGGCTCTTATGACATTAAAAAAAAAAACCAAAAGAACAAGAAGAAAAAAATACGCTCAATTAAATAACTTTAAGCCTGTAATTAATGTAATTAAAACAATTAATTACGTAAAGCTAAAGCATTAAATCAATCACAAGTTTTCTTAACCGAAAACCCTCGTCTCTTCCTGGCTCACTTCACCGCCGTGTCTTAAACGCTAATCGTTGTACGCTTTAATACAGATGTCTCAACTTGTGAAACCCATGAAATGTGAATGGATTTGAACAGTTGGCTGCTCCCAAAAGCCAACAACAAGAATCATTTAAAGTTTGACAAGAATTTCTTTTGATGAGCGGCCACACACACAGTTTCCAACAGAAATTCCAAACGCAACGAATGCCATTGCAAACCGAAACGCAAGCAAGCATTTGTTGGGGTTTGGCTTCAGCTCCTTTTTTTTTCGAAAGCGTGTAATTAATTTTCAATTTTTTTTTTGTTGGTTTTCGTTTTTCTAAAGTTTTATCGTTCGAGTATCAGTAGTGGAAACAAAACAGAAAAAAAGAAGTCGTAAGACTTTGAAGCCTTTACTACTGCCAAGTAGTAGCAGTGGCTGTAGAGGAATGTAGAAATTCCACCAGTACCTGTGGGTTTTCAGCGTTTAATCTTCGAAGATTAATTGATAGATTTTGTTTTATGCGCTGATGGCAAATGATTAATGAAATCATTCATTAAATATCGTATTAGAGAATGAACCATTAGAAGTTTTTCAATCACTGTTTAAAGTGGATTCTATTCATTCTTATTGCGTTGCGTTTATTGATTGTGCCTCATGATGACATTTTAAAAAGTCGTCATCATCATCGATTTGACTGAATTATGACTTTAACATCGTACTCTTGCCATTCAATGCAATTAAATGTTTCTCTTTTTCTCGAAGTCTTTTTAAAAATATTCTTAATTAATGTAGAAGAAAATGATTAATGAACACAATTAATATTGTTGAGTTGATTTGATTGAATGCAACATACAGTTCTGAAGTCACAATATTGTAACGCAACTATTTCCATTAGATTGGATGGGATTACGACTTACAATGAACTTGACTTACAAACAGCGACCCATAGATGGAATTTCTACATATCACCGGGGTACACTTACTCATAGAAAAAGACGTACAGATGGACGAAACGATAATATCAGCTAAAACGAAAAAAGTTTTGACTTGACCGTCCTTCAACAAGGGTGGGTAGGACTACTGCCTAACAGGCTTAATTTAATGCTGGATTCTGTCCTTCCCTGCGGGTGAAAAATTTGAGAAAACAATCTCAAGATAATGAAAAGAACAAAGCCAAGGAATTGATCCGATATAACCCTCCCCACTGGTAAGACAAAAATCATGAAAGACAAAACCATTGGAATCTAATAAGACTGGAGATTATCGAAACGTAGTTCCATACAGAACATAGACGTTTTAGAACTTAGTTCAGATTCACAACAAAGATGCCCACAGTCTTCAAAATGAAAACGAATATACGGAACATGTTGTGTTCACAGTCGTCGTAGCCTAGCAGGTAGTGTGTTGGCTTATTAGACACAAGCCCGTAGTTTAAACTGCAGCTCAAGACATCTCAAACGAAACGAAGTATGAAAAAATATTCCTTCGGCGACAACCTCTTAGCAGATTTCTGGCGAAAACTCTGAGAGTAAATAAAATTGCTCTGAAAAGTTTCTCAATAATCTGTCGTTCGGAGTCGATGCTAAATTATAGATCTTGCCACTCATGAATAAAATTAGCACGATTGGTGAGAAGCCCCGATTTCAATTCGGACCAAAGGTCTGTAACGTTCAATTAAGTAAGTAAGTTGTGTTCAATTGCTCTATATTTGAAAAATGGAAAACACCGATATGGAATACTTGATTGAGCCAGGAACTGATGCTGATGTTTGAAAAGAACTGGCATGGTGTATCGAAGCTCATTAAAGTAGTCAACAAAGCATTCTTATAGCTGAGGAAGTCTACAAAGCGAAGTCAACTTCGTAAAAAGAGATGTGAGCGTTCCCCCAACGAATTCGGATGGACCCAAAAGGCCAAATGGGCCCATTGTAATACCACGGTTTTCGTCAATTATCCCCTAGTCATGGAACCACTTAGAGCTTCTAATGAAGCGAATCAAACTGTCGATGTCAATGTTCGATAGAACACCAAGATCATCGATGCAGTAGGTACCAAGATGCCTCTTTCTTCTTTGACTTAGGGACGGGAATGTTCCCAATAGGTAAAGAAGAGTCTCATCTTCCTCTTCACCTCCGCAGCTTCTACAAAAATCATTTGCGAGGTGCCTGACTAGTTCATTCGCTCTGCAGTTACCCGGGTGCCATAGAACCCAAATGATGTTGACATCGTATCTTTCTGCCGCCCTGTGTAGGTGTCCGCGACAGCTGTACACCATACTGCAGTTCATCCCGTTGGAGCCCAGCGCCCTAATAGCCGCCTGGCTATCGAAGAGTATGGCGATGTTTCGATTGGGGATATTTGCAATTCCTGACGTTAGCTGTTGTATGCTATTTTGCTTTGGTCTGAGAACCTTATGCCTTCGTAAAGCCAATGATTTTCTTCGTTGTTTTTGGTTATTGTTTAACGTATGGAAGGAATGGAATAATGGTGCGTAAAGATATCTTGGTATCTTTTAAAGGCAAAGATGGGCACGCGCATAGTAGATGAGTTACCGACTTTTCACTGCTGTCTCCTACACAGTTTTTTTTCAGTATTTTTCTCAGTGTAATCTGTCACAGCTTGGGAAATATTTATTCTTGATTGAATCACAGGATTTTCGGTCTTGTTTTTTGGAACTGCAGCCAAGTTTTGTTCAGCGGTGGAACAAGTTATTCAACTTCTTTATCTTTTCTTCTCTATGTCACAATTTCTGCTTTACCTTATGTCTCGGCCATAAGGACACTTAAATGTCTCTGGTGGTAGAGAGAAGTGGTTTTATGAACAAGTGCTTCGAGTTTGTCATTTCTACAGATATTACAGTGTCGTGGAATTCAACATTAAAACTGATTCCAAAACATATTGAATGTGGCACTATCATCTGCTTCCAAACTAATGTTTGCAACACTTTCAATATTCCCAGCAATATTTCTAATTCCAACCTTTTTTATTTTATTTATCGTGTGATCATATGTGTTGTAAAAATTAGACTCCTTCCTGTATTGAACAATCTCTGGCTTAGCTTTTTTAGACAATTTTTTTTTCATTTTTTTTCGATTTCATAAGACTTTGAGATAATGAAAATGAAAGCTTTTCATACTTTTTTTTTGTGTTGCACAGATCATATGCGTCGATTTTCAATTTTCTGTCTGTGTTGCAAATTCAACTGATTGGATTGCTACATGAGCGATAAAAAGTAAAATGATGGCGATAGTGTTGCTTGATGTTATAGTTGTTGTTGTTGTTGTTGTATCTATTGTAGGTTATTATTAATAGTGTTGATTGTGAAATGATAAATTTGTGAGTTTTACAAACAACTTACCACATGTTGCAACATACTACTCGTCTTACGTAATATGCCACAGACTAAATAAAACACTTGTTTTCTACAAATTTACACAGGCTATACGAAACGAAAATCTATTCAAATACAGAATTAAAAAAAAAAAAAAAAATTTTAAATAAAATGAGGTTATCGCCAGGAAGACATCTTTTTCATTAACTGTTCCTCTGTTGTTTAACAGGCCGGTCGTTAGTTAGGCCCATGTGTACCAGATTATTCATGTGAAAAGTGTTGAAATGTTAATAAAAAAAAAAAAAAAAAATTAATGAAAGAAAGAAAAACAAACGCATCTATGCGTGTTAAACACACTCTATTTAATGTTTCTTTTTTTAACTGGAAATATCATCAATTTGTTGTTGTAGAAAAAAAAAAGAGAAGTTAGCCAAACACATTGAAATACGTTAAGAGAATAAAAAGAGAAGAAAAAGGCAAGAAAATATAGAAAAAAATCTGTTCAAATATAGATACACTTTAAGATAGATGAGTGTATGTGAGTGTGTGTGTGTGTTTGGTTTCCTTACTAATAGCACCTGTATTTATTATTGTGCCAACAACGGCAACAACAACAACAATAAACATACAAACCAAGTGTCAGCCATTTAAAGGAGCCACCGTACATACATATGTACGTACCATTTTAGAGCGTTTTTTTTTATTTTTTTTGGCTGTTGTTCATTCTTTATCACTGTGAAAGGATCTGATTGTGTAACAGCTCTATAAAATAATCTTAGAAAAGCATAAAATGAATGACATTAGCACGCACTAAAATACAAAAACAACAATAAATACAAAGAAAATAAAAAAAATGTTTCTTTTACTTCTATTCTCAGTCTTCACCATACCACACTCGCAACGCTTTGCTTATAATGGCCCAAATGGGCTTAAAGTGACTTAAAACTATGCACATTTTTCTATCCTATTGTCAAATATATTAGAAATACGAGGGTTGCTTTATAATGATTTCGTAGAGAAAGAAAGTGATTTGTGGCTGTAGTAAGTGGACATCGCAAAGCCACAGTAGTAACATTTGTGCGAAGCAGAAAACTCCCTAAAAAGAAAAATATTCGCCTACAAGTGGAAGAACACTAGTACTGGACAGGCAACATAAACAGTGTCAATCATGCCGTAATGATTTGCAGATGGTTTGCAGAAAATTCTTGATCTGCAACCCAAGGTTGATGCATTGAGTGTATGCTAAAATGATGAAACCAATTATGATCTATGGACCGATTGCCTAGGCAGGCAGGGTGAATTTGAACAGAGCTCAGGCGGATTTTTTATAAGATAGATAGATTGGCATACGCTAGCATAACTGGAGAACCTCTTCTAGAAACTCTGTTAGATTTAAGCCCGTTGCGTATAGTAGTGAAGATTAAAGCGGTGAAGGCTATGGTTAGATTAGAGATAAAGGGAAGCAGATCTAACACAAAATACATTAAGAGACAATGCGATCTGGGTAAAACTATCCTTAACTGTCCCTCGGAGCAGCAGATTCTGGAGCAATGTAAAAGGGTTCAATGTCAAAGACAAAATATGAAAAGTCACGGGTATCTTCCAAGCGGAAGTTTACGTGTTCGAGAAATGAGATCAATTCAACTTGGACTGTACCTCCAAGACGGCACTGTATACCAGTTAGGCAGCATTCAGAGCAAATAGTTCTCATGTGATTGACTCGAGATTATTATGGGAATGTCTGTGTAAGCGAATCTAGTGAAATAGGGTCATTACTTCTGTAATGAGTTGGCAACAGCGCTGATACAGCTAGATCCTCTTTGTGGCAGTGTCAACCATATTTTTTTTATAGGAAATTTGTATTTTTTTTACAAATTTCCTTGGCTTCTTCCCTAAAATATTGAAAACTTAGGCTTATTAAAGCTAGGCAACGCCATAAAAAGTGTTCCATTGTTTTAATGTCCTCACTTCTTTGGCCTGAATTGAATGATTTTGATACCAACGAGATGTGGTTTCAACAGGACGACGCTACGTACCACACAGGTCGTGCCACATTGGATATTCTGCACCTGTGATTTGAGGGCATGACCATCTCACAAGGTGGTGACGTGAACTAGCCATTGAAATTATGCAATTTGATCCTCTAGATTTTTTTGTCGTATTGTCTTTAGTCACAGGTGTATGCGAATTCCAGCGGTTGTATAAGCCAACGTAAGCCATGTCATCTGTAAAATTCAAAATTCTGATTTATGCCACAGAGTCATGCAAAATGGGATATTTCGGATGCTTTCCAGTCAGAGAAGCTGTGGCGAACATTTCAATGATATTATTTTCTATACACATAATGACTTCTCATGGTCCTTCAAACGAATAAAATATTTCAATGATATTTCATAAACGCTTTGCTTTATTTAAATTTTAATGAAGGACCTGATAGAAGATATCTCGAACTTTTTAGACAAGAAAACTTACCCTATGCTGCCAATGTGCTAATAAAAAAAAGATGCTTGCGACTAAAATAAGGAGTAGAAACGATTGGAGAACGAAACCATGATCGGTTATAAATATTTGTAGTTGGAGTGATGCTGCAGATTATGGCGTACTGTACCTTCAAACTTTCCCTTGTATTATTGATATTGCAATGAAATACGCTCCAATGACAAAGACAAACAAAAATTTTTATTCTCGATTGTTGCATATTCTAAAATAAAACTCATCCAAAATTCACGAATGGATCGTTTCCGATTTTCTAGAAATTCTTCCTATGTTGAACTCTCATCCTGCAGAAGTTTTCTAGAACCTCACAGTGTACTGTCCCTAAACACTTATCATTCCATCACTCCCCCTCCATTTATTTTCCTAATCTGAATACAATTTTCTGCATGAGCAACGAAAGGTCAGTCCTTAAGTGGTGTTAAAAATTGATTAATGTCCCGTTTCCATTATTCTAAACCCTTTTCAATTCTACTGCTTGTACCTGCCTGCAGCACTTACTTTTTTTTTGTGGCATTCAATATTCAAGCATTTCTTTTCTGTACTCCATTTCAAATCGTTGTCGAGTGTAAATGACTTTATCGCCTTGCCAGTGATTTCTTAAAAATACAGTCTGTTGTTGTTATTCTTCTAAAATATATTCTGTTGTATTTCCTTTTTCTTTTTTGTTGTTTTTGTAGCATTTGTGGTAGCTTAAAGTGCCACAGCAGCTATTAATATTCAAAAATTGCGTTTTTATGCTAATTTTCCCAGGTAGAAAAAAAAAAATGAGAGAGGAAAAAAAAGGCGACTCTATTCGCTTTAAAAGCCACTGGCAATGGCAATGCCGTCAATTGTTGGCTGCAGCGCCATCTGTCGATACAAACGATATGTCAATAATAATGACGACAGCTTCAGTAGCTTAAGCTCGATCATATCAAAACATTACAATCTTGAAAAATTTTATTGGAAGTCTTTTAAAAAAATGTTGAATGCAGGTTTCGTTTCTTTTTTTTTGCAGTCTTTTTTTTATGGTGGCATTGTGGCATTGTAGTGTAGTGTAGTATGTGGCAAGTTGAGAGGAGTACTTTAAGACATCGACGACGACTACTACGACGATGACGACATCGACATCTACAACGTTCTTGTCTATTTGTTGCATGTCGTTTATTTATTGTACTATAATCTGTGTGATTGTTGGTGTTGTAGAGCAGTTTAGCAATAATTAAGTTGTAAAAATTTTGTTGTTGTTGTTGTTACTGTTGCTGCTGCTGTTGTTGTTGTTAAAGGACTGTTGCAGCTTAAATTTAGTTTCAAGATTTTGCGCAACAAGATTTTCTACACGTTATTGCTGTGGTAGTACAACTAATAGTACCAGTGAGTTGATATTAAAACTTTATACACCCTACATCACTATTGGGGGATATATTTTGGTTTGTTATAATATTTGTAAAGGCTGCTTTCGTCTACTTCAAAAGCATTGAAATCCTGTTCGGTATCATACACAGAATGCAACATAAAGACAAAGTCCATTGATATTTTCGCTTTTCCCAAGCTTAGGTCTATATGTGCGTGGTTCATGATTGAGAATAAAGATCCTTGAAGGTATATAGGACGCCTAATCTCTGGCAGTTGTTATCAAAGGAGCTTGCATTCTGACCTCCAGAATATGTTATTTATTGTCTGTTGTTAAGCTTTGATACCACGTTTGGAGCAAAGTCTGTTTCTTGATCAGTGAGAAATTATATACTTCGTTGGATAGTATTGGACAAAACTTAAGAAAGCAGTTTCATTAGAGGCAATAGATTCCTTCCACGAAATGTTACAATCCCCTGTTAAATACTTTGATTCAGCGATACTGGTCTTACTTCTTCATTCTTTAAATATCTCTCTAGTTGAGATACGTTGAGATGAACTGGTTTTCATGGATGCCATTTATTGTTATGGTCTCATAAGAATTAGGATTAATTTCGAGGTAAGAAATCCTTATCATGTTTACAACGTAGTAGAGCTCAAGTTTTTCTGTTTGTATTCCCTCCCAGATAGGCACACATAAGATGCAGTATATACCTCGCCAAGACGTCCCCATTATATGAATCGTTTACTGGTGGCGAATAATATGCAATCAGTTGTACTATTATACCCTGAGTGGAGCTTTACTAGCTCGAACAAGTAGGATCCTATTCTCTGACTAAAATTTAGCAATTCTATCGTTCTCTTGTGATCCTGTCTAGGCCCATAAACACGTCTAAGAAATCCTATAGGTAGTGATGTTCTCTTTCCAATCTTACTGAGAAGATTTACATCAGACGGATACAGATGTCATTCTTAGTCACCGTAATGTCCAGAAGTGATCCACGTTCATTACCTTTAAGAATTTAGTGTTCTGATATAAAATCTGTGCTACTCCTATATGTATCTATTCTAAGCTGGTGACTCCAAGAGGTTACTTCGGTTGAATAAGGCCTTTAATTTCGAAGTGAAAGAGTTCAAAACTATTCTAAAAAAAACTACTAGACTGTCCACAGCGATATTAGTTGCCATTGTGTTCAAAACCAAGCCGTATAACAGAACCTTCAATAGAACAACAGTAAAGCATTGCGTCGAATACGGACACAGTATTATATTTATGACAGTCATTTTTGAATTCTTGATTATGTTAAGGTCCGTTTCACACAGTTGCTCTAATATGAATCCGTGTCCAGATCGATTAAACAGCAGCCTATCATACTCTACCAGTATCGATAGCATTATTGCACTGGTAATGTAAATCTCTAGAGTCCAAAGAAGAAGAAATGTCTCAGATTATCCGTGAAGAAAGTCATCTCAGATTTGCCAAGTTCTTAGCGTATGGCAGCGAGCATTGCATTATTTGGTCAAAACTTTAAGCATAAGGGTGGGGACAATTGCGAACTCTTTATAAACAGTGGTCGTTGTATTCTAGCAAGTCCTTAGTCCTTAGAGTATGGTGGCGAGATTACAGCATTGCTTTAGTCAAAACTTCAAACACAAAACTGGAGACAATTGCGAACTTTTGATACATTGTGGTCGTTGAATTCCAGCAGATAGACAGGACAACAAATCTTTAGCGTTTGACGGCTAGTTTTGATCAAAACTTCAATCACAAGAGTGGAGATAACTTCTGATACAATGTGGTCGTTGTATTCTAGCATGTAGATTGTTAGCTCGTGACACCTTCGGCGACACCTTCTTAGCAATTTTCTAGCAAAAGCTTTAAGAGTAAGTAATTGCCCTGGGAAATATTCTCAAATTTTCCGTTCGGAATTAACGTTAAACTGTAGGCTCCACCACCTAAGGATATAATTATTGTTATCCTCATGAATGAGAAGCTAGGCCGTAAATAAAATGAATAAAGGTACACTAGAAAACAGTGAACGTCAAACGACAAACTTAACAAATGATGAGTCCATGATTCTTCATTATCGCTTCCCAATTTCAGATAGGCTTCTCTTTTTATTAACTAATCAGTTCGATCTGGATCAATATGGTCTCCATGTTTAGTAACTCAGTAAATAACTACCAGGCAAAATTTTGTAAGTAGTTCATGACTATGCCACTCAGAAAGCTGAAAGAATGTAAGGCCATCAGAGAAGTCTGATACCTATCTAATATCAGGTAAATACATTCTTTCATTTGCAGGGAGGATAGTAAAAAATTCAGTCTGATAGATCGACGATAAAACAACAAACCATTTCATAACTGCCATTTTCAAGCACTTTACTTAGTTATTCTTCTTTAATTTTGAGATTGTTTGTTTTTCTTAGTTTTTATTATAAATGTGATATTATTTTTTTTAATATTATTGTGATTATTATGCTTCTTGTTTTTGCTTAATTTTCCTTTATACTTATGGGTATTGTCTCTTTCCTTACAGTTCAAGAACATCTCTAATCTACTACAAATTAAGTATACAGCTTGGGACTTCCTTCTCAAAGTTTCAACAGCTCCACAAAGGAAAGCAAAAGTTCCGCCTAAAAATTCCTGACTTTTCACGCCTGAAAACTGGGCTCAAACACTTCAAAAGTAAGTGCATACATATGTAATGATTCTAATATTACTTAGACATTGATTCCAAGCATAGCGTATTTTAAAGTCGCCTTACACTATGACTGACAACAGCCTCACTTAGTTTTGCATTAATTTTAACCCTCTTTGATTATCTTGGTTTCCCTTTCTCTTGGGATAATGGTCGTGGTGTTGTTTTAATGTTTTAATTGTATTTTTTAGTTGCTATTGTTGTTGTTGTTGTTACTGTTGTTGTTACTGTTCCCTGTTGTTTTTGCTTTTAATAACAATGTTCTGTTACGTTTTACAACATTGTTATTGTTGTTTTTGTCATTAATTTTTTTTTTTTTTTGGTTGCAGTTGTGGTAGTAGTTTTTAGTAACCGCCAGCAATACGTCCTTGAAATTACTTGATATATGAGAGATACTTGAGGTATTTATTACAAGTGATCATTATCTTTACAACTACAGCAATAACAATTGCAACACGAAATGACCACTGCCAGTCACTGCTGCTACCCATTGTACGGGGCTTCAAAGCCCTTTACAGTCAAACAGTTACATGGTTAAAGAAATTCTGGTAAATAAATTATATGGGCACTACACGATAACAATAAAATCGAAGACTTTTTGAATAGGGAAAGGCAATTGATGCAGATAAGAAAAGTGGGAGTGATCTAATATGTCACATCATATATTGTGGTGTTCCACAAGGTCTTTCGATAGCACATCAGGAAAAATTGCTTATATAGTCTGAGACTATCCTGATGAAAGGAAAACCATGCGTATATTCACACTAAATAAAGGAGATATTAATGACCGTCCTTACACTCCTCTGAACAGTATAGGTGCGGTAGATAATAATAAAAGAAGGACATGTAGTGAAGACATCAAGCCGATGTTTACTTTTTTGACATTGGAGAGCTTTCGTAAGGTTGTCATTTCAATATTTTAGGGCGGGTGCCAAACATAACTCATCTCAGAACTGTGGAGAACAGGAAGAAGCTCAGATGGTTTGTACAAGATACAGACTTGCTATAAAAACTATGATAAGTACTCCTTAATGGTAGGCGCACACTAAGTCGTCTTGTCGTAGCTTGGGCGTATGATCGTAAATACCTTTGATTGGCCTTCTCCATTTTGACCTACCTACATATAACTATGCTTAGCCATGTTTGGGACATTAAGATCGCTGTTGGATATTGTATTGATTTACTAGACTAGAGTTCTGAGTTTAAACCTCAGTTTCATGAGAACTATCTATATTGATAACTACACAGAAAGAAAAACGGCGTGCTAAAATCAACTTTTCTATTCTCAATTTAAGCCAAAAAACGTGCTTGAAAAATTAAGCCCGTTTGGCTTAAAACAAGCAAAAAACGGGATTGATGTGAAAAACTAAGCCTTATATTACTAAAATCAACACTAAAAAGCTCAAATCTATCTAAAAAAGAGTAATTTTGACTTATTTGTTATTTGAGTTATGGAATTGTGGATTTTAAGTTCAAAAGTAAAAATTTTAATAATTCTCATTTAGTTCATGTGTTTTATACAATATGTATCTAACAAAATGTCGTATTTTTCGCAAGTTGCATTTCTTTGGTAGATGATTTGGATTATTCCGGTCGATGACTTGCATTTTTTTGTGTAGATGACTTGCATTTTTTTCAAATCAATCGATTTTAGGATTAAATCAAGTACGAGTTCGAGCTTAAATCAAGTTCAAAATTCTTGAAACAAGCTCGTTTTTGGATAAATTTAGGTTTAAATCAAGTATAATTTAGGGCTTAAATCAAGTTCATTGTGCTCGAATAAAGTACGATTTGCCTCAATTCGATCCCATTTATAAGTTAATCTAGCCTAAATCAACTTTATAATTCTTGAAACAAGTGCGCTTAAGGATTACTTCAACTTCTGATTCTCTTGAATCAAGTACGAATTCGATCTTAAATCAAGAAAAAATATGCTTAAACCAAATACATGATAAGATCACTTCGATCCCAAAAGGGCTTAAATCGCGCTAAAATCAACACTTTTGTACTTGGCTGATTCGGGCTTGATTCAACTCTTTTGTACTTGATTCAAGCCAAACCGTACTTACCGTACTATTGTGACCGATATGGATTGATTCAAGCTCGGATGGCTTGATTCTTTTTTTCAGTGTATATTTTTACAGCTGACAAAGTGTTGATACTTATGTCCAATAAGGTTTAACAAATTTACTTTGAGGAAAATAAATCCGTTCATCAAGTCGCCGTAGCTTACTAGGTAGTGTGTTAGTTTATTAGACTCGTGGTCACGGTTCAAACCCCAGGACAGACATCTCCAACAAAATGAAGTATTACAAAATATTTCTGCGATGACTTCCTCTCAGCAGATTTTAGACACAAACTATCAGAGCAAATAAAATTGCCATGAAAAGTTTTTCAACAAATCTGTCGGCCAATTAATTACCAATTCGTTCATGAAGTTCATAGAGCACTTTGTCCATTTCACGTTCAACAGATATCTGCCTTGTAGACAAGTAAATCGTGCAGTTAGTGATCGTTTTCAGACTGGTTTTACTCGCTTCTGACTCCAAAAAAATCTTCGTACCAAAAGGAATATTGCCGGTGTAGCAGCAAATCTTGATGCAGACACAAAAATGACGATTCGTCATCCTTTTTAGCTTCGTTATTGACTATAAAATACGACTCGTATAAGAATTGATGCCAAATGATTAGCGTTGGCATTGCATTTTTTCTGTTTGGGCTCCATTGCAACTGCCTGTAGATGAGCATTTTGTTTAAAACTCATTTCTGTACAAGTGGTTACACTAACGACCAATATTTGCAGCGAAGTCGTTAGCGTCTATTGGTTCCAGTCAACTTTAACTGTAGTTTTCGCAATTCAAAAAGAATATAAAAGAACTTTTTTTCTGATTACTCTATTCATTTAACGTGTAGTGTTCCTTGATTACTTGTAGTTTTATTAGTAGTTATGCATGTCGTTAAATACGGTTCGGATCGTTGTGCTCGTATTTGGTTTTTATTAAAACATGATTGTTCTACCACTTGTTATATTTCGTGTTATTAATGGTGTAAAATAGATGTAAAGGGAAAACCATTTTTTTCTATACGAATACCAGTACGATACGCTATGCAAACGAATACGAATCTTTTTTTTTTTTTTTTACCATTTTACCACAATTTTCGCTTCAAGGATTTTGCAGTCGTTTTTTTTTCTGTTTCAAAGATTTGCATAAAAAAATACAAAAAAAGTTTTGAAAATCTGAAAATCTGCACAGTTTAAATGCAACATTTTATCATTGCAAATGCGAATTCAGTTGACGAAATTATGAGTTACAGATTCAAATTCTATATTTAGATTCGGTAAAATGGTTGGTTGGTTGTTTGGTTGGCTGCTTAGTTGACTGACAATTTCAAATAGACTTGTTGCAACGTGATGTTTAATGGGCGAAAAGGAGGAGGATTTAGTTTTGGCTTCAAGCTTAGTTGTATAGACAAGTATTTAAAGTTTTAAAAAAAATTCATCATGTAAATCATGTAAATTTTTTGCATAAAAATATGTGGATGTGCTATGTGGATGGCCAAGCGGTAATAATTAAATAGGCCTGCAATTAATAAAACAAATTTGATGTTTCATAACATTTTAATCAATTTGAATTTTCTAACATGTTTTGAACCATTCTCTAAACAGGGGACTAAGCTATTGGTATTGGCAGTTCGGATTGACGTCTCCGCATTGAGAGTTTGATGGTAATCAAGACAATGGATTCTTCAATGATATGAGTAGCATATTTGCTCAGAAAATCTATGGCAATTCTATGTAATTTGAACATTTAAATTTTGTGAATGGAGGATATTTTAAAGCGATACGAAAATTTCAGCCCAGGAAGATTTTGAACAAAGCTAGTCAATGCCAGATGATTCTAAGCTGGGCATGAACTACACCTATTTATTAACCTCTGATTGTTGTGGTTAAGAAATATAAAACTCTTTCTCAAATTTTCATAAAAAACAAAAATGCCTCCTTTGCGTCCACTGGGTTAGTCTGTTCTTAATCCCAAAATACTTAAGCGCCTGTATTCACAATGAGAGGTTAGGTTAGATTAGCGTCTGGCAATTTCACTCGGTAGCCCATATGACCCATTTTGTTACCATGTGTGAAGTATGCACCATTGCCATGGATTTAAACCACACCGAGAAATGAATAAAACTGGCTAGTTCCCTTAGTGGCACATTCGTCACCATTCCGAGAGCTTCAAACGTTCTTTCACCCAAAAACCGTTGACGTCTCTTCTGAAGTGCAGGGCGGTCGCTCGCATAAAAGGTTTTGTTCGGATTCCGTTTCCTTCACATCACATGGCAGCTTCTGCAGAAATTCTGGTGGAGCAGACCGAACTTGTTAGCAAAATTGACAATAGCCAAGTGTCCTGTTAGAATTCTTCTTAGAATTTTAACCTTTCTCTTACTGAAAGAATTGGTACATGCTTGGCACTATGCCTTTGGAAAAAAGTCACTCTGTTGTGGTATCACAATGGGCCTCATACGGCCAATACCATTTTCTTTAGATCCTTTCCTTTACCTATCCATCAACCTACCTATGATATTGATATCAAACTCTAACGGAAACCAGGAGTACTATAGTGGTAGAGCCAGGTCTCACGCTATCAAGGCTGTAGACGGTTACAAATAGAGCTTGGCAAACTAGTCTCCCATTTGCCATAAGTTTTATAAGGAGATCCATACAAGATTGTTGCTAATATACCCGAAACATCTCACTTGTTCTCTTGGATCTCAAAAACACGACACCTCCAAGGTCCAAAAACGACAGAAAAGGCAAAGAATTCACCACTTTGTGTTCGGTTTTGTGAAAAACCAATGGACTAGAACATTAAGAGTTAAGGTCTGGATGTTTCCTAGCCTTCTAAAAATGATATTCATCCAACGTAGAGCCTTCTGGAGGCTGCGGAACATGTAGGCACGCCGGCATAGATGACACTAGCTCACGTGTCAAACGAAATCCCAGTCGGGAACCTGGACGAAGGGAATAGTGGAGACATTTAGAAGTCTCCTCAACCTTCAATACGCAATCCGGACGCGGAAATGAGCATGAAGGTGGCCAAAGGGCCAAAAGGACTCCACTCCGAAGTAAGACCGTAGTTCCAGAGTGGGCACAACAGTCAACGGGACGAGGGCGGATTTAGTGGGTGAGGGCCCCACACACGGAGGCGTAAAAAAAAAAACGTAGAGCCTTTGTGATTGTGGTCGTAAGAGAAATTTTAATCGTGTATACAGCTAGTGTAAGACTATCTCATTTCGGAGAATCAGAGCGATAGAAACACACCTTCAAGTACTTGTATAGTAGTTATCACCTTCATATCAAGCGGGTTATTCTTGAAGAAACTTCAAAATAAATCACCATTGCCATGTCACTGTGACAATGTTGGCTTGCAACAAGACCATATCAAGCTCTTACTTAGTGATTCTGTAAAGAATGGGATGTTTACTGGAGCCCTAGTGGGCTATGCCTAATTTCTTACCTTGGGCATCTAGCAATGCCATGAAAAGTTACTCAAATCAGTCGTTCGGATTCGACATTAAACAGCTGGTCACGCCGCTCATGGATAAAATTAACACACACAAGATGAGTGGCGGGAGAAACTAGGTTGTAATCCTGACTAAGGGGTTATAATGACCAATGACGTAAGTAAGTATGCCGTGGGCCGTTTATATGCCGTACTTTTACTGCCACTTTTTTTTTCTGATGTCTTGACTTGATGCGCCCTTTAAAGAAAAGTGCATTCTTTCGTTGTTATATTTTTGTTGTTGTTTTTCTGCCCAACATTTCTATGCTTTTATGCTTAAATGTCACTTAAAGTCTGTTTATTTATTTTTTTTTTTGTTTTGTTATCGGGTGTAGACCATAAATTCTTTTGTTCGATTTCTTTGACCACAACACAATTGATTTTAATTAGACATTTTAGTGTTCAAACAACAGCAACATCAACAACAACAACAAATACAATAACGGATACATAGAAATGACAAAAAAAAACCAAGAATGAAATCCAAAAAACAAGACAATATTTATAGAGTATCGTTAACAAATCGTCATCAGTGGTATAATAAATATTTTGCCAGTGGCACATTACAGACAACAACAGCAACAACAAATAAAACAACATCAACAACAATAGCAACAAGAACAACAGAACAATCAATGAAATAAATATCTCATGACCTCAACATAAACCCCCGAACAACAATTGATGAGTGACACTGGGATTCATTCATTGGTCGATTGCCACACACGCACACACACACACACCAACGCCGACGAGGACGCTTAGTGAGACTGTCTGTTTTTTTTTTTTTTTGCCACACTACTAAGGGTATAACGAATGTGTCACCACTGCGGGAGAATAACATTCCTTCGCTTGAAATCACAACAAACAGCAGCTCATATCGATATCCAGCTCATACCAATATCCACCCGGTAATGTAATATCCATTACCCCACCAAGGCGACCAACATTAGAGTGACATCAAGACAATCCATAAAAGGTCGATACATGTTTAAGCCTATGTTGGTTGTATGTTTTTATCTGTGGGAGTGTGGATGTGGATGTGCATGAGTAAGTCAATGTTGCAGTTCCAAACTGTTTTGTAACTCCGAATGTTACAGCACTTATTTTGTGTATGTGTTGGTGTGTATGATGTGATGTTTGTTCACACCATTTGGTAGTACACGGCGAGTCTTGTAGCAACCATTCTAGTGCGAAAAAAACGTTGTTTTTATTCTTTGACCATCCCATAAAAGTATTTGGGACCGAAGCTGGCAGAAATCACCAAAATTGTGAAAAAAAAATTTTACAACTTAAAAGAATACGAATTGTAAAGCCACTCTATTTAATAAATTATATAAGAAAGGAAAGGCTTCTCCTCAATAAATATATTAAACTGCCAGGAAATTCTCTGCAACCACTTCTACTAAAGCTATAAAAACGGGATGGGCGACTGATCATCTCTGGTGTTCTCCGTCTCTTGGAAACCTGGAAACCTAAGATGAAAGCTTTTTGACAGCTCAGAATTATTCGACAGGATTCTTTCAGTCTGAGGTGATTTGGATAAAATATGTACATTTTCTGTAAACCTGGGAATGCCAGTCAAGAATTACAGACAAACAGTAAAGTAGGAACAGAGGTAATGCAACAAGGAAGCCTTAGTCTAGTTGGCAGCGAGTTGACATACTAGAAGAAACCTCGTGAGTTCAAACCTCCGAAAGAAGAAAATATTTCAGTGGATGATTTCCTCCTGACAGTCTTCTGGAAAAATAATAAAATAAAATTGCCATGAAAAGTTTCTCAATGCTGTCGTTGGGAGTCAACATGAAACTGTTGATCACGCCGCTCATGGAAAAAATTACCACAAACATCATGGGTGGTGTAAGAAGCTAGGGTGTAAGATTAACTAAAAGATTGTAATGACCAATTAAGTTAAATTAAGTCCTAGCAACGAGATTTTCGATAGCAGATATGTTATCTACGCTTAAGGCTAACCTAACCCTTAATAATTTGTTTTGTGATAGGGATTCAGATTCACTAAAGAAATGATTTGGATAAAGTGGTTTTCTTTAGGAGAAAAATATCTTCCAAACAGATTGCGTCATGCCTTATCATCATGCTTCAAAATAATTGCATCGATCTGTTGTGATGTACAATGAAAGGTACCTACTACGTAAATTCATAGGAAATCCGTATGACCAACGTATTTCATCAATTTCTTTTAATCCACTTTCTTTAGATTAGTGATGTCGTAGGTAAGTACAATATTAGTCGAAAAACATTGTAATCCCATGTGTTCATAAGCATTTGTAATATCAAGTGCCTCATAAGGACACTTATCATCCAAGCTCATGGTTTTTCCCATATTTGGAGAGTGTGGCCTATAATTAGAGTAATAGTGATTAGAGATTTTGTCTATTCTTATAATACGGTTTTTAGGACTTCGAATAGGTTTCGGCTCTACAAGCATACCTGTTGTGATAAAACGTTAATTGCCTCATTACATTCTACAAAAAAAAAAATACTTTGTAGTTACATTATCAAAGCAGACCCTAAAAATTATGCTGCAAATATTTCGGACATAATCTGAGAAATCCATTATATTGGAAATTGTTTACGACTAAAATGGTCTGAGTCTCTATAAAACTAAATGCAATTTACATTTACATCTTGGACTCTCGTTTCCAATGATATTTTATGGCATTTTGATGTTTTTTTTAAGAGAAAATCTCCTAGGAAATGCCTTGATAAAACAGCAGCTTAATTAAACAGCAGCTTGATAAAACAGCAGCTTTATGACAACGGAAGCGATGCGGATAGAGTCTATTAGAGTAGTTAGTTATAGCGGTCATAGTTATCCTATCTGTAATTCTGTCTTTCACTGGTATGCTGAAGTGGTTAAATTGCTTGACTACAAATCTAAATTCGGCTTAAGCAGAGAACGAACAGTTTCTTATTACGGTTTTTTTCAAATTCCAAAATCGGTATTCCTCCCCCCCCAAAAAAAAACCGTCCAGAAGGAGCCTGTCCTCCTCAGAAAATAACATCGACAAAGAACATAATTGGCAGCGCTGCCTCATGAAATTGTGTAAAACTCGGGTTTCTCACCACTACAGCCCTTACGACAAGCCAAAATATTTTCATACATGACCTAACTATCGGGTCCGCCATCTAACGTTTTTTTTTTTCAACTAGTGCTTACTTCGTGAATGGTAACACTTAGCTCATGTCTGATTTGACAGATAATTAGTTTTATCCTTCCGCTGAACGAATATGGTTGTGTATACGCTTGAACAACGCTGGGAAATATTGCGACATTACTTTGAAAATCATGGTAATGTTGCAGAATGTGTGCGAAAATTGCGTACGGATTTTGGAAGAAGAGAAGCACCGTCAGCTCCGTATGTTTGTTATCTTGTGAAAAAAGTGAAAGAAACTGGCATCCTCATCGATAAACTAAAGCCAAAATAGTGCGTACACCCGAGAATATTGCTGCTGTGGCAGAAAGTGTGAGTGAAGCGCAATCAACATCAATTCACCGTCGTTCTCAACAATTGAACATTTCGCAGACATCATTGAGACGAATTTTGCATAAAGACGTTGGTATGACGCCATACAAAGTCCAATTCAGGAGTTGAAGCTAATTCACCATCCAATGCGTTTTCGCTTCGCTAAGTGGGCCTGCGATCGACTTACAGAAGATGCCGATTTTGGCAAAAAAAATCATCTTTTCAGATGAAGCTCATTTTGATCTTGGCGGGTATGTAAACAAGCAAAATTGTCGCATTTGGTTCACAGAAAACCCGCACGCATACATTGAAAAGCCGACTCACCCAAAACGAGTCACTGTTTGGTGCGGATTTTAGTCCAGAGGCATAATTGGGCCATTTTTCTTCGAAAATGAGCAAGGAGTGGCCGTTACAATCAATGGCGATCGTTATCATGCCATGTTGAACGAATTTTTGTTCACAAAAATTGAAGAGGAGGATATTGGCAACATTTGGTTTCAACAGGACGGCGCTACGTGCCACACAGCCGAAGCTACACTCGAGGTTTTGCGCCCTGTTTTAGAAGATCGCATTATCAGCCGCAGAGCTGATGTCGTTTGGCCACCACAGAGCTGCGATTTGACACCGTTGGACTATTTTTTGTGGGGTGCCGTCAAAGATAAGTGTTACGCCGACGAGCCAGAGACAATTGACGCTTTAAAGGACAATATTGGTGAAGCCATTGGTGAAATACAGCTGCACACAATCGATAATGTGCTTAAAAATTGGACCGATCGTGTAGGCTACTGCATGGCCAGCCGAGGCAGCCATTTGAATGAAATTATTTTCCATTATTAACCGGAAGGATTGTACTTTCAAATAAAAAAAGAAATTTGAGAAAATATTCAGTAGATTTTTTTTAAAGCATTTTCAAAAAAAAAAAAAAAGAACCTTCTTGAGTAGATGAATCACGAATTTGGATAGAAAAGTTTGATAAGTAAACTAAAACAAGCCGACGAAATAATAAGGAGATGCAAGTATTACTTCGTGACAGAACCATGTTCCTCAAAAGGAACATATTTTGTATGAAAAAGAACACTGCAACCAGGCTTCGGTTTTGAATAATTAAAAGGTTTTAATTTTATATAAAAGGCGTAACTTTTCTCGACATTGAAGGCTTTTTCTTTATTATCGATTTCTTCTAAATTTCTAGTTTTTTATTTGCTGTAGCAAACTCCTACAATAACCCACATATTCACCATGTACTATGACATTTTCATGGTAGGGCAACACCAAAAGTGAAGCGTTAATGCTCGATATTAAGAAGCATTTTATTATACAATATTTGTTGTTGTTGTTAGTGTTGTTGTTGTAAAGAATAAATGTTGTATTTTGTTACAAGCATGTTGAATAGTGTAAATCTTCATTGCTTATTGTTGCAATTGTTATAGTGTGTTGTTACAATTGTTGTTGTTGTTGTTTTTGGTGTTATAGTTGTTGTCTCCATTCATGTGGCTATGCCTTGTTTTTAGGAGTAAAGCCTTCTTAGTCGGCATTTTAATTTATTACGTTCAATCTAACACGTTTACTCGCACTTGTTGTGTCAATATATTGTAGGTTTTGCAGCTATGCACCACAAATACTGCTGCATACAACTGAGTTGGATGGTATTTTATTTATTTATTTCGCCTGTTTTTTTTTGTCTCTTTTATATTTTCTTTTTAAAGTATTTTTGAAGTTGCATATACGAGGTATGGTAAAGTAATTATGTTTAGTTCACTTTCTTTTGCTTGTCTTTTCATGCAGGATGGAAACACGTAAATACATACATACATACATATACATAATTGGTCATTACAACCCTTTAGTCAGCATTATGACCTAGTTTCGCACACCACAAATGTTGTGTGTATTAATTTTATACACGAGTGGCTGGACCTACAGTTTAAAGTCGACTGCGAACGACAGATTTTTGAGAGACTTTTTCATGGCATTTTTATTTAGTTTTAGAATTCTTACTAGAAATAAGCCGAGAGGAAGTTGAAGAAGCAATATTTTTTCATATTTCGTTTTGTTGGAGATGTCTGACCTGGGTTTTGAACCCTGGCCTCACATCTCATAAGCCAACACACTATCTACTAAACTACGACGAATACTTCCATTTAAACTTATATTTGTTTTTAGGAAGGCTTGGGAATAGCTTTACATTTCCTGCTAAAATTTTATAACAACCCTCGTTAAATAGAAAAACTTTTCTTCTATAATAATATCGACTGCCTTAACTGAATATATGGAAAGAAAGAAAGAAAGGAAAAAAAATTCAACAGCAAAAAGGAAGCTGCATGTGCATATTTTATGTGCATCAATATGCTGCATGCAGATATTCACATCTTTTTTCTGATGTTGTTGCTGTTGTTATTTTTTTTTTTTTTTTTTGTTGCCTTTCAGCTTTGTAATATTTTTTCTTTCATCTCTAGCATGCACTATTACTACATGGCTCTGGGATACTGTTGGCTTTAATCCCAACACATACGCTACACATGCATACGTTGATTTGAAGTTGAAGTTGAGTTTCTGCTTCAGCCCTCAGCTGTTTCTGTATCTGTATCTGGTTTTAGGTTTTTAAAGCTTTACAGTTCTGCTGGGTTTTCTTTACAAGATGCTGCCTCATGTTGCTTCTTAACTTAGACGATAGAAAAACTGAATTGTTACCATAAATCCTATTCCATATTTTTCCGACTGCCTTGAATAACAAAAAAGAAAAAAATTATTTTGTTGTACTTTATGGCAAAGCGCTGAAAAACTTTAATGTTGTTTTTATTTGTATGTGTTTATGTATGTGTGTGTGCGTGTGTGTATTGTATGCCAAAGACCATCTTTATAAAGTTCAAAAAGTAAAAAATCCACACATGAATCCTTCTACAATCCCATACAATCGAATAACCATCTATTCACACATACTACACCACACTCTACACACACGCACACACACACACACCTCTTATGGCAGAGTGTAAAACAAAATGAACTCGCACTTGGTACGTAAAGTGGATTCCTGGATTTATACTTTGTTAGTCTAAAGACGACTGGAGTGCCTTTGAAGTGTGTGTGACTTGGAGTGCTGCTGGTAATCCATAAGCTCCGTGCTTTGCCTGTGTGTGTCTGTAAGTGATTAACGCTCTTAATGTTTTACAATTTTTATGTTTTTATTTGTAAAAAGAATTAAAAAGAAAAACTACAAACAAACATTGAACAATAATAACAACAACAACAATTCTGTGCAAAGATGAAAAACAGATGAAAGAAAGAAAAAACATCAGTTGGCTGTTCGGTTGTTTACTTGGCTTGCACAAGAAATTTTGTGGTGTTTAATGGGTTTTAACATGTGTTTAACCGCGTTTAATAAGGATAATAGAAGTTAAACTTTATTTACATGCGGAAAACAACGCAATACTTTAAAACAAATCCCAGTGATGTAAAAACAGATGAAGAAGAAGAAAAAAAAGAAATAAGAAAACATTCGAAACTAATAACATTCATTAACAGAGGGTACAAATGTTAAATGAGCTGGAATTGGAAAATTAATTTTGAAAAAATCGAAAAATTTATTTCGAATGGGATACGAATTACGACAAGATCTTAAGACCCTGAATAGCAACAAAGCTCATTGGAAGGATAATAAATACTGCTTCGGAGAGATCGGATTTCAAATACTGAATTCAGAGTCGTTTGTCAATTACCAATAGACATCGCAGTAAACATTGTTAATTATTTACCAATTTATGCCGTACTCTGGAAGATAGTGTTTTGGCTTATGAGACGACAGCACGTAGTTCAAACCTCAGAACTGGACATCTCGGACAAAATGAAAAAAAAAAAAATATTTCCTTTTGTCATCTTCCTCTCAGCAGTCTTCTAACAGAAACTCTCAGAGTAAATAAAATTGTCATGACAGTTTGGAAGGGTATGCTCAGCGAAAGGGCAGATAGAGAGAAGCAAAGATTCAGGAGTCGCCGTAGTCTTGTAGACCTCTCTGCAGTCTCCTGGCAAAAACTCCGAGAGTAAATAATATTGCCATGAAAAGTTTCTCAAAAATTCTGTAGTTCCCGCCACTTATTGATAAAATTAACACACACCACATGAGTGGTGTGAGGAACTGGGCTGTAATCCTGATTAAAGGCTTGTAATGACATCAATTACGTTAAGTATTTACCAAAGAAAAGGCTGACCGTACTTGTTGCTGTAGGAAAGGCTGTCAGTACCACAATTCTCATGAGTACATCAGTCTAGCAGAGCCAGTCAAAGGATTCTTCATGGCAATTTAGAGGACCTGTAATAAACGAATGACATCTTACTGACATACAACTTATGCAACGGTTGAGTTGCCTGGGAGATAAACTGGGATATCTAAGGGACCACATGCAAACACTATTTCTGTGATTACAACCCAAATACTCCGAATCGGTCTAATCGCCTTCTCTTGTTGCTGTCTCTATGTATGCATGGATTTCACAAACGTCTGTATTCACCTCAAAAGCTTAAATACAGGCTTTTAGAGCTGAGTTTATAAAGTCTCTAAGTAGTTGGTTTATTGAGAACAAGTGGCTAGTATCGAAAATAGTCACTGCATGTACGTATTTGTCGAAAAGCGCCAAATGTTATTTATTTATTCTTTTAACAGTAGTTAACCTCCTCAAATTTAAACGCATAATCCAACACCGTTAGCAATACAGTTGAATGCTCGAAAGTTTCAATGTTGCGGAGCCGGAAACTCTTGTTATTATGGCCGTGAAAATTCAATGGAATGTTAGCTGAAAGCAGCATATTTTTAAGGTGCCGAAATAAGCATTCAAATGACGGTGAAAATACTAGTTTACTCTGTTTCTTTACTCTTTTCCTTACACCGTGCAAAAATGGAATACAACTCTCACGTATTTGGACAGACATCTTGAAGTGTATTTTGAGTTTTCTTAATAAGGTATCCACCTCTATTGATTCATTAGAGTACAGTTGCAATAGTTGTGCTTATCTTTTATATTATTCCGATGGAATATGCTCGAGCTAAATAAAAGAACTTTTTCAGCGAAAACAGAATATTTTTAAGAAATAGTCGTTCGTCGAGCACATCTGTTCAAACTTGAGTGTACCAGTTAAGGCGGGTTCACCCACAGGTTTTGGTTCGCACAAAATTTTTTTATATGTAGTTTGAAGTTTCCCTCAAAAAGCGAAAGAAATTATTTTGTGCGAACAGCTCTCAGTGTGAATTAATTTAATTTTAAATTTGGTCCGAACCATTTTACAAAAGGTTGCCACACCATATGAAATTTATACAAGAGACATGCCATATTGTTTGGCATTTGTATTAAAAATTCAGTATGGTAAACTAAAAAATGTAAACAAAAAGCAAATAAGAAAAAAACATATAAGAAAAAAATAAAAAAATTGGAGAAAAAGTTAAAATTGAAAAATTTTTATTTAAATTTTTTATTTTTTGTTATAAATATTAATTTTTTTATTTCTTTATTTTGACGCAAATATAATTAACTTTCTTAAGTTTATGCACATATGTATTTACGTCATTTTCAATTAAATATGGCAGCACTGTTTTTACGAACAAAGTTTCTGAAATGGGTGAATCACTTTGCAGAAAACTCTCAGTAAACAAGAAATTTCTCCGAACCAAATATGTTTCAGAAACTTGTGAGTGAACCCGCCTTTAGAAGCACAAAGCGTAACGGGGAGAATTTTTTCTTCAGCCGCACGCAGCATCCTTATGCTATTTCCTTGCTGCAGAAAATTTTCCTGTTGCATAATATATAAACCGATTAATTGAATCCATAAAACATAAACACTACTCCCTTATTCATCCCTTCCTGCAAGCATACATACAGAATTGGTCATTAAAATTCTTCTTTCAGTCAGGATTACGACATAGTTTCTCACGCCACTTATATGGTGTTATTTTATGCATAAGTGGCGGGACTTATATTTTCAAGTCGATTTCGAACGACAGATTTTTTTGAGAAACTTTTCATGTCAATTTTTATTTACTCTCAGAGTTTTTGACAGAAATGTGCTGAAAGGAAGTCGGCGAACAAATATTTTTTCGTATTTCGTTTTGCTGGAGATATCTGACCTGGAGTTTGAACCGTGGCCTCACGTCTAATAAGCCAATACACTAGACTACGGCTTAAAGAAGTAAAAAACATAAATTTCTGCAATTTTGGGCAACAGCAAGTCCATACTAAGGTGGAGATCAGTAGGCTATACCATCACGAGAGACGACAATAGAATGGAATCCACCAACAGAAAAACGCCCAGAGACATATTACGATGGTTATTTTACATGGGAAAATGCAAAAGTAATGGTAGTAAGCCATATAAGATGGAAATGTTTTGTGCTCCGAATAACAGAAAAATCCAAATATTTGAAAAGTATTTTCAAGTATGTGCGCTATTATTAGAATGTGAAATAGAAAAGCCTTTCTTACTATTATTTTTCCTTTTCCGCAGTGTATTTAAACAATGCTCTTATAACAGCTTCCATTTCATTTGTTATCGATTTCACTGCATAGTATCTTTGTTTAACGGTTTTAAATCAAACCTATAAACAGTTCATAACTGTTAAAATATTTCCTTCTTCAGTATTTCCAATACGACAAATGACAATAAATGAAAAAATTTCCTTCTTTTCACTTTGTTTTGCTATTTTCGTTCAGTTTGCCCTCAACTGGCATTCAAAGTTTATCATTGACTGACTTATCAAAGAAAAATTAGCATTTTTTTCATAGGTTTGCTGCATTTGTCTTGCATTTCTCAAACGAAATAAAATTATAATGACTTGCAATGAATGGCTCAAAACAAAAATAATTTGAAATAAAAAAAAGGAGAAAAACTAAACCAATCGATAAAGTTGCATAATCTTCTAAAAGTGATCAAAATTTATTCCCTTTTCCTATGAGCAGTTGGTACGAGAAGCAAAACAAAAAAATGAAAGAAATTTTTAAAAAAGAGTAACAAATAAATGCCCACAACACTAGTTATGAATGGCATTTTGGGGCAAATAATACCTTCAATAACTTTAACATCAGCTTTAGCATCATCACCTTAGATCGGGTGTATAAAGTTCGATAGTTTTAGTGTTGTTGCTGCCTAAATTAAATTTTCTTATTTTTTTTATTGTCGTTTAACTTGCAACATCATTTGGTTTTTTGTTTTTCCTTTTCATTACAATTGATTGTTTATTTTTTATCTGGTTAGTCAAAAGAAGTCAAGCAAAGTTTGAACTCTGAACCCAAGTTATTTTTCTGTTTTTGTTTTAATTTTTATTTTTTACTTCTTATTTTATTTGGTAACTAAAGAAGGCCCCCACACAAGTTATCTATAACAGCAAGGCAAACAATAGATGATCCATGTTTATTAAAAGACTTTGGGATGCCCTACATTAATTAAGAGGCTATGAATTGCTAGTTCCACAGTGGCAATAAAAAAGGCCCTGGGCTGATGGAGAGAGTACATTTGATAACAAACGTAAGAGGCAGAAAGTTTTTTGAATATAACAACAGGATAAAACACTAAAAGATTACTAGTCGACAAGAATTCCTTTATAAAATAATAAATACCACACTAATGAAAGGCGTTGATGGTAGGATTATTAAATCGAACGAAACCAATACGGCCTTGAAAAGACAAAGACCCCAATTAATGAAATCTATTTTGTCACTCGACATTTGTTTGATTGCAGCTCAAATATATCGAGTTGATCTAATCTCCTTCTCCTGCTGTTTTCTCCATGTATAAATGAGCATATCCAAGCGTGTTTAAGCATGAAATTCTCCTAGAGACATTCTTTTAATTCGCTCCCATAGTGCAACTCATTGGTATCCCCAAAAGTACCAGGGATGGAGTCGGAAAGAGACACTTCTCTTTACGTATTTGGACGTGATATTGAATTCAACAAAGAGACGGCAGTTAAATTTTGTATCTTAAATGTATCGTGATTACTGGACGGCTTAAAAGACTTTTAAAGCAGCTGTTTATCCCTTGCCATCAATACCGAAGCACTATTTTGTTGAACCTTTGAAAACTTTTGCTACTAGACTATTTCTTGCTCTTGGTTAGGTTAGATTAAGTAGCGGACCCTCTTTAAAAGCCAAATCTGATGGCTTTGATGGCCAAACTGATGACTTATTGTGAGACCTCAATTAATATACCACCCGGAGATCAAACAGTCTATTAAGGAAATCCGAACCAAAAGTCCCTAGTTTTTTTCAGCTTTAGTTGCATGCATTTGTTGCTTGATGGCGTGTTTGCGTTAAATGCAACGAACTTTGAATTTCAGGTTACGCTTGTCATGATTTCGGCTCCGAAGGCACTAGGCATCGCAATCTAGTAGGTAGTGTGCTGCTTTATTGGATGCTGGGGCGTAGTCAAACCCCAACCCAGACATCTCAGACAAAACGAAATAAGGAAAAATATTTCCATTAGAAGTTTCTCAAAAAATCTGTCGTCCAGAGTCGACTTTAAACTGAAGGTTCCGCCATTCATGTATGAAATTAACACACGCAATATGGATGGTATGACAAGTTGTAATCCAAATTAAAGGATTGTAATGAACAATTAAACAAGTTAGTAAGTTACCGTAGTCTAGTAGGTAGTGTGTTGGCTTATTGGACGTGAGTCAGACATCTCCAATAAAATGTGAAAATGAAAAAATATTTGTTCAGCAAATTTCTGGCAAAAACTCTGAGGAGTAGACTTTAAAGGTCCTGCCACTCACGTATACGATTAAAATACGCAACATAAGTAGATGTGAGAAGTTAGGTCGTAATTGTGACTGAAGGGTTGTAATGACCAATTATTTGTGTATGTATGCATGAAAGTACGCTTTGGAAATTTTCTGTCCTTAAGACCATCCAGATAGCTTACGGGGACTGCGCTTCGTTAAGTTCGAACGTCTATATTTCTTACCCAATTAAGTAAATAACTTGCCATCAAGTTTTGAACATGATTGTGAAATGACCGGAGTAGGTGACATAAACCGATTTTCTATATTTTGTTGTTGTCGGCAACAGCATTGTCAACTGTATTGTCAATAAATATTGTTTTTAATCAATATTTGGATAAATTTATTTCTTAAGTCCTCTTTTGAACACTTATTACCGTATTTTATAGCATTACCTTGAGTAGGGCAATCGAATCTGCACAATTGAGAAGAAAAATGCTTGTTTTTAAATTGCCTTCTTCAGAATCAATACGAGTTACAGAAATTTTGGCAACAAAAAAAAAAAGATATAAAAAGGTTTCACAGGTAAAAAAAAACCTGCTGCTGGAAGTTAGCAGCAGTAGTATTAAAGCTAGCTGTGATGATGGTGGTGGTAGCAAATGGTTGGCTGTTGGATTTTATTTTTTTTGTTTTTGTTTTTGATTTTTTAAACCCCTTCAAACTTTAAGAAGCACTTGCTTACCCATGACTAAGCGGTATAAATATCGCGTTTATTTTTCGTTTGAAACTTTTTTTTCAATTTTTTCCCTTCAATTTCGATGAAAAACTTTTGGCCCGTCTGTCCCGTTGGTTTATTTGTTTGTTTTTTCCCTTGCAGTTGACAAAATAAAAATGTTGAAATTGAATTTTGCGGTTTAAATCATATTTTGTCATTATTTTAATAATGTCAAGTTAATGGTTACCAAAAACAACAACAAAAAAAGTTTAAAAAAAACAAATTTTTATTTCGTTTGTTGGTATCTCCAGTTTATATAAAACATTTTATTGCTGCCACGCTAAAAGGGAACGTTTTAACAGAATGAACGATTGAATGAATGAACGATTGAACGATTGAATGAATGATTTAAAATTGCCTTTTGGCATTGCAATTGCTTGCAATACCTTTTTGGATTTTGTAGCAACAATTGTCAACATGTGTTCTGAATTTTTAGGTGCGGATATTTACGAGTTACAGGCAAAAGGTACCATGTAACTCTTACGAAAATTTGTCTTTCGCAAAAAACTTAAAAAAAAACCCAAAAATATGGCCTTAAACTGTGGCTGCAATTGTCATTTGAGCCTTTTGTTTGTGTTGCAATTTATAGAATTTGGCATGTTAATATTTATTTAAGGTTTTATGACCTTTTTTTCTAGCAAAAATAGAAGAAAAAAAAATAATGAAAGCGAGTGGCAGATGTAATCCATAACTTTTAAAATTCTTTTTTCATTTTTGTTTTAATTGGTTTCATTTTTCATGGACATTTTTTTGGAGCCCTGTTGTTTTAATGAAATAAATTGAAGACGGGGCACTAAGGTCGTTTGAGACAGTTTCAGAATAGATTAAATACAGTGGACGTTCGCTAGTACGAATTATATATTGTCAGGCCCATTCGTGGTACCGAAAAATTCGTATTACTGAACAACGCATTTTTATGTTCCAATTCAAATAATTCACATAAAATTTATTAAAAAACCATTTTTTGAACAGAGCTGCATTCATCCAAGCAGATTTAGAGTTTCCGTACACAACAGGAAGAATTTTGTTCCGAAAAGATCTCGGTTTTTGAGCTTTTTCTATTACAAAAAGTTTAATTTTCTTAGTTCCTGCAGCATTAGCACACATTAAAAATGTTAACCTCTCCTTTGACAATTTTCTACCTGAAGCAGATTTTTCTCCACTGTGAACATATGTTTTGTTTGGCAACATTTTCCAGTAGAGACCGGATTCATCCCCATTAAAAATTACCTCGTTTGATAGCTCATGCTCCATAATAGTAGACGCTAACTTATTAACGAATGGCGCAACAAGTTCTTTAGAAGAAGATAATTTCTCACCAGTCTGTTTTGACAATCGTATTCCATAACGCTTTTTAAATTTTGTTAGCCAACCATCACTGGCACAAAACTGACCATTGTAAAATTTTTTGTGCAGCTCCACCGACTGTGATATGGAATTTTCTTTGTGCTAAAAACCACTAAAGTGCATTCTCCATTTTTTTAAATTCACCACTTGTAAGCCAATACCGATTTTTTTAGCGAACTCATGGAATTATCCAGCAGTTCCGTTTTTTGTTTGATGAGTGTACATATAGTGGATTTGGATAATCCATATTTATTTGAAATTTCAAACAACGATGTTTATTTTCGTGGTCTGCTATTATTTTCAATTTATCTTGCAAAGAAATTGTCTTTTTTTTACATCGTTTTAATTGCAACATTTTGACAGTTAAAAACATAAAACACTTTTAAAAATAAAAAAACTTCACAATAACTTCGCTAAACGTGGATGACCGCTAAAGAATGAAGTAAAAACATAATAAAAACTTCATTCATACGTAAATAAAACAAAAATTCTTATAACAAATCACCATTCGTACTATCGAATAGAAAAAATGCCCATCTATTCGTACTATAGAGTAGTCAATGCAAAAATTTTGCCATTCGTATTATTGGAAATTCGTAATAAAGAGCGTTCGTACAACTGGGCATCCACTGTAGTCATTACAACCCTTTAGTCAAAATTACAAGCTCACTTGTTATTCAGCATGTAGGTCTCGCCTTAAAGTATGGATCCCTGGAATAAAGCTGGACATCAACCTGAAGTTTTATGTTTAGAAAGGATGGCTCTGTTAAACTATCGATAATGGGTGAACTAAATGAGAGAAGTTTACTCTGAGCCACAGATGAATATTAATATCTTCAACTGTTCTGATCGATATACAACCTCTAAAAAGATCTCTGCAATCAGGTTTAATTAACAGTGAAGCAAAAATTTCCTCAGCTTAGAATTCGTTCAATTGATATCCTTGTCTGTTGGATAGTTTAACAGAGGTATTCATTAGTGGTTTGGCATTTAGTAGGAGCAAGCAAGCTGTTTGCTTAAGATGCTTCCGTAACAAGGAACACAGTTGAAATTGACTCGAAACCGCTGTGGTAGTAAGTCGAAGGGAATAGTGCCAACCAGTTTAGAGTTTAAAGTTATATTCGGAAGAGACCTGATTACCAAGTGGCTTTAAGACAAGATAGAGGTATGCATAGCAGGAAATCTCCATCTTAGTATCAATTCCATGTGATTAATTGACTTTAGTTCAGCTTGAAACACTCGACGGTAATCTGAAAGTCGGAAATATATATTAAGAATAACTTTCAGAGTAAATTCCATAGCCAACCTTGTTTCCAAGTTTACTTTAGAAATTTCCATTAAATCCCTGGACAGGAGCAGGTTAGTAAATTGGTCTTGGTCTGCTTGAGATTCCAGTATTAAATCCCCTATCCAAATTAAGTGCAGAAGAGATAACGTAGATCTTCGAGATTTTTAGGTAGAACAGAAAAGCACAGAGAAGAGCACAAGTTGCCGTGGTCTAACAGGTAGAGTGTTGGCTTGTTAGACGTAAGGCCACGTTACCAACGCCAGGTGAGATATTCGGCGATTTTCAACAGATTTCTGTCAAAAACATTGAAAGTAAATAAAATTGTAATGAAAAGTTTCTCAAAAATCTGTGATTCGGAGTTGACTTTAAACCGTAGGTCCCGCCACTTATAGATACAATTTAACACACACACACAACATGAGTGGTGTGAAAAGCTAGATCGTAACTCTGACTGAAACGTAGTAATGAACAATTGAGTTTGAGAAAGTAATAGAAGAATGCATCCACTTTTACCATGATTTTTACTGATGGATTGGAAATGATAATCTCGGATTATAATCGCAAAGTTTTCAGGCAGTGATCCTTAAGCCATTTTCGTTAACACAAATAGGATCAGTATGGTGTAGGTTGTGAGGATGGTTCGAAACTATAAGGTCCCAATAGTAAGTGGTCGATGCACCAGCGTGATTGGCCTCTTATTCAACGGGTTATATGTAGGGTTGCCAGATTCCGATTCGCAAAATGCTGGACAAAACCAAAAAAATGCTGGACATAAAAAAATACTGAGAAAATGTCAATTTTGGTTTTGTGTAAATAATTTTTATTAAAGTACAGGTATCCCTCCTACAACACGGTCAATAGGTTCCTATAATATGACGTGTTATGTGAAACCGTGCTATAGGAGACTAGAAGCTGGTACAAAAACAGGGGTTAAGTTCCAAAAAAAAAATTTAATGCCACAGAAGAAACTTTATTTCCATTAAAAATAACAAAATAAATAAAACATCCAATTTAATATATAAAAAAACAAATAAAAATCCACGTAAATACAAAAATCGGCATAAATATATATGAATGTATATTATGAATTTAGTTTAGTAATTTTCTTCATCATCGCTGCTCAATTCAATTAAATGGGAACGTTTTTTCGGCTGAATAATATCATCTTCACTTTCTGAACTTGCATTTATATTTTGTTCACCTGCTAATATCTTTAAAAAATCCGTAATCTTGCTTTGTTTCTTGTCCGTCCAAGGTTGTTGTAAATTTCTTGATATGGTGATAGGCAATTTTGTAATTCCCTTTTGAATTTTCGGCTTCTTTCAGCGCAAGGGTCTGCATCCTAGAACAATAATTCTAATCTAATCCTTCCTGTAATTTTTTTAGTGTCAAATTATTTACTTCATTATCTTCATCAGAACTAGAATCGATTTCATTCACTTAGGGTTCGGATGCGATTCCTACCAAATCTGCTTCCCCAACTTCTTGTTCCACTAATAAGTCTTGCACATCTTCAATAGCCATATCCACAAACCCTTCTCCTCCGATCGACGTAGCAAGTTCTAATATGCCACCAATTTCATTTTCTCCTGATTCATGCACGTTTTCTATCTCAGCTACTGCGGGCCATATCTTTTTCCAACATCGATTTAATGTTGTAATTTTCAGTTCTTTCAGCGATAAGGATATGATATCGATGCAGTCTTTAATTGAAAATTGCTTCCAAGCTTCCTTTACATCAATAGATTTTGAATCAGTTATGTCTAAAATCCATTGTAATTATAATTTTCTTAAAAAAAAATTGTGTTGTAGAAGTACCGTGTTATAAAAGGTTTTTGGAAATTTTTTTAATCGTGTTAGAGTGAAATCGTGTTGTGGGATACCGTGTTGTAGGAGGGATACCTGTATAACAATTTTACAATCAGTGTTGGCTAACATGATTTGACAAAGTTAACATGAAAATTATTGCCCAAGTTATTGCTATGTACTAAAAAAAATCTATTTAGCTGGACAAATTAAATTTTAGCTGGACAAGAATCAAAAAGCTGGACAATCCAGCCAAGTCCAGCTAGGCTGGCAACCCTAGTTATATGGGTGTTGGTCTTAAATATTATTTATTTTATATTATTAAATTTGCGGTCTCAATGGAATTGTAAAGAAATGAGTCTAGGGATAGTAACTGCTAACTAACTAAGGACCCAATAGTCATCAAGGCGTCAAACGAAATAAATATTCGTTCAACGTGTCGTGATTAGCGAATTAATTGACACCACGCTAGAGTACAAAGCAATTATAGAAGTCGCCGTAGTCTAGTAGGCAGTGCGTTGACTTATTGGATGTAAAGTCACGGTTCAAACCCCACGTCAGACATTCCCAACAAAAGGAAATGTGAAAAGATTTTTCTTCGCCGACTTCTTCTCAGCAGATTTCTGGCAAAAACTCTGAGAGTAAATACAAATTTTTTAAATAAAAGTTTCTCCAAAATCTGTCGTTCGGAATCCACTTCAAACTGTAGGTTCCGCCACTCATGTATAAAATTAACACACACAAGATCAGTGGTGTCGTCTGAAGAGTTGTGATAACCAATTATGTATCTACATATGTACGGGCTTGGGGATAACGCAGAGTTGCTGGGAATATAGATGCGAATTCTACGCAACTAGGGGCCTTTGGTCATATAACGATGGTGGTTGAATAGAGTAACGATGACTATGTTTTCTTTGGAACATTGTAACGTCTGGCCGCTAATGAGAATTTTGGATAAATCTCAACTGAATTTCAGCCGGATATTTGGAGATGTGAAGGGGTTGGAGAAGATATAAGATTTTCATTGTGACTATGCGCGTTTTTTATAGGAGAAAAACTGAATACCATGGAATGCGGTTTCTTCGATGACTTAAAATGTTAACCTGTATTAGAGCTCCTCTGAGGTTTATCATTGGAGTGGTGCTGTCTGAAACGTGTGCATTTATCCTCACTACACTAATCGTTCTGCTTAGTTTTCTGCATTTCCTTTACTTTACCTCTTCAAGGACATTATCAGACTTTTGTTTGAATCAAACATACATATTTGTATAGACATTGTAATGTAATGTTTTATGGCTTTTACTATGCACCTGAATTTGGTGGATTACAGAGACAATAAAATATTATCGACTGCATTAAAAAATTATGAAAAGCAATAATTTTAATTGATATTGGATATTTCAAGGCAGACGGTAACAGGTTACAATTCAGATAAAAGACAACGTCCGCAACTATGGATCAATAATATTGGAATATAATTTCCGCCACTTAAGTTCTAGACAGACAGAGTTCAAGTTAAAGGCTTTTGTCATAAATTCAAAGTTCGCATGTGTGTAAATAGGCCCCTGACAAGCTGTGCCAAAATCCATTAAAAATTATGGTTAACGAAACTATCATAAAATCTTTATTATAACTCTGCCGCCATATATTATAGAACACGCTCACTTTCTTGCACACACACACACACACACACACACACACACACATTCCACAACTCCAGATAATATAAGGCCGCTCTAAAAATTTCTTATCAGATCGAATGCAAGCGAAATATGCAAAAATCTTGCTGATAAGCTATAAATTGAATTGAAAAACAAAAAAGACTCGTAAGAAAGCAAGAAAGAAAGAAAGAACAACAAAAACAAAACAACATACTTAACTCAGAAAAAAAAAGAAGATTTTTAAAGCGCAATCTTTTATTGAACATCGACTGTATATTTGAGTACAAAAAGATAAAAATCTCTGGCATTTTACTATTTGGCAGATGACTACTTTATTTGTTTTTACCACTTAAATCGAATGGGCCATTGGATATTGAATACATACTTCCACTGCACGTACATATGCGCAGTGCATACGCAGGTTTTACAATCCACCTTGGCAGTTGCGTAAATTGTTGTTGTTGTTGTTGTTGCCTTAAAGTAAAAGTGCCTTTGAAAACCTTGTTACAACCAGGAGAGAAAGAGAGGGCAACTGTTGCATTTAAATAACATGCAAACATTGTTTGCATGCTTTAACGACAACGTTGTTGTGTCGCATTAAAAAATACAACAACAACAACAACAATAAGAAGTTGCAAAAAAAATTTTAAATATCAGTAACGATGATCACATTGATTACCAATCGGCAACGATACTTAATCGCAAATTCATGCAAATTATCTGCAAAAGGGCATCATCATGATCATCATCATCATCATCATCATCATCGTCGTTATATTCAACATCATTATCTTCAATTTTAGTAATTCGAAAAAGCCATGACTGCTGTTGTTGTTGTTGTTGTAAAATTGCTTAAAATATAAATACAATATTACAGGTGAAACGTTTGTTGCTACAACCAGCGTCAGCGGTTTGTGGCCATTTGCCAGACAGAGTTTGGATAGAATGCCGTCGAATTTTCAATTTTTTTTTAAGGAATATCTCAAGCTTTTATGGAAATACAATACTTACGTAGTGTACCAACTACGGACGTGCTGCAAGCACTTTTTGATATCCTCCAGAGGTTTTTGCTATCACTTATAATATAAAGAGATCTAAATCCTCCTTTCCTCCTTCCCATGATGTATTTTCCAAGTCCAATACAATGCACTGCATGAGTACGGACCATCCCCCAAGTGTGGGTTGTAAAAAAATGACAGAGTACCTAAAACGATATGTGGAAATAACGATTACATTATTACAAGTAGGGAACGTTATTACAAGTAGGGAACTCCCACATGGTGTAGTCATTTTACCACTAACTGACAAGATAGTCCTTATTGTTATGGTATAGTCACTATGCTATAGTGCCTAAGTCTTAATGGTTGTGGAAAATTTGAAGAGACTCTTTGCGACATCAGGCAAAGAGGTCTTGAGATTATAAGGCGTTGGTCCACGTCAGTGGGATTGAGGATAAATCGTGCAAGATCACAATAGTACCTCCTACAAGAATGAGGAAACTTTTTTTAAATGAAAAAATATTTCGCTTACGAGTGAGATAATACCGCAGAAAATGAGGTTAAAATATCCGGGAATATCACTGGATATTTAATTTAAATGGAAGACTCACAGAGAAAGCATTATAGGAAAGCCTATACATGCCAGAATGTGTGTAAAAGGCTTGAAGGGAAATCCTGGCGATGTAAGCCAGGAATTATGTAACTGGATGTGTGCCATGATAGCCATAATGATCTATGGTGCTATTGTCTGGGCAAACAGAGGAAATCTGAAAATAGCACAAGTGGAAACGGACCAGATACATAGATTGGCGAGTGTTTGTACAACAGAAGCAATGAAAACCTGTCCTACAGCGGTGCTTGTATCTTTGCTCGATTTTTGTTCTTTGCATATTGCAAAACAAAGTTTTGGAGAGTATAATTAGGACATTGCGAGTCAGACAGCTTCCTTCTAAACTGTACTCAGGACAGAACCAGTAGACTCAACGAGACTTAGTAATAAAAGTAAGTGAAGAAATTTCAAGGTAATATACTCCTTTAAAAGGGGTATCATGTTGTGGTAACGAAAGATGGCAACTCCAGATCCTCTATAGGAAATAGATTCAACAACGAACATCATGAGAATTTTAGGTAGCGAAGCCTCTGGAAAAAGAATAAAACTAAAGCAGCAAAGTCCCTCATCACTACATTTATTCAACAACGGTTGGCAACCCTACCACTCTAGAACGTGCTAAAGAAGGAAAATTTTCCACAAGCTGGGAAAATTTGGTTAATGGAACTGAAACCTATCAAAGAAATGAATTTGAAGATCGGGAAAATGTCCATTCTTTCTTAAAGGAAAGGAAAAATAAACAAAAATTTTGAATCCATTAGTAATGAAAGCGATTGATGTGCTTTCGCATGATTTCAACGCAGCGGAAGTTGCGTTACGTGACCTTCAATTGAGTGGAATTGAAGCCTCTTGGTTACTTACTTACCTAACTGGTGATTACAACCCATCAGTCAGGGTTACGACCTAGCTTTATACACCTCTTACATGTGTGGTGGGACCAATAGTTTAAAGTCGACTCCGTATGACAGATTTGAGAAACATTTCATGGCAATTTTTATTTCGCTTCCATAGTATTTCCCAGACGAATGCTGCGAAGATGTCGCCGAAAAAAATATGTTCTTCTTATTTTGTTTTGTTCGAAATGTCTGAGTAACAGTTGAACCATGGACTCTGGTCTAGTAAGCGAACACACACCCTACAAGGCTACGGTGACTTGTATATGAACTTTTATCTCTACTCCAGAGTCCACACAAGAATACGAGTACGCTAGTGGAACCTTTATTTTCTTAGTCTTTAGCAAACTCTAGTCTTCCAAGCATGAATCCTAAAATTATTTTTTTATTTCTATTTTTGCATTGGATTCCTTAAAGGCTCTGGTATTGCATTTTTTTTTTATAGTTAAATAACCATTAAGCAGCCAATGCAATAACTGGGATATCGTTTGGTATGAAATGGTTTTAGGGATGGGTTTTGTTTCATAGTGTGGTGGTGCACAGCGTAGAAGAGTGAAAGAGTCAGTCAGTGTTGTCAATGTGGCGCTACAAATAAATAACAAGATCGCATTAAGATTTTCATCACTGATCGTGCAGCTTTAATTGGTCTCATATCAATACAAACGATACGTTTTTCGTTTCGTTTCACTTTTTTTTATTTTTGTGGTTTTTGTTTTTGTACATACATATGGACATGTTGCTGCAGTTATTGCTGAATGGTGAAATGCATTTTGGCCATATTTCTTTAAAGAAAAGAGAGTTTTTTGTTTTTTTTTTTATTTGCATATTGCAAGAAAGAACTGATAATCGACATCGTCAACATCATCTACAGTTTTATGGCATCAAATGTGATCTGCACAAGAGATCTGCATAAAAATGGTTGGTTTTTTTTATTTTTTTTTATTTGCTGTAAAGTTTATGACATTTGTAAAAATCAATTTCATGTTAAAGAGGGTCATTATTCTCTTTGTTGCCCGATTAATTTCCTTCTTTTTATTTCTTTTCGTTCTTATTTTTTGGTCTGATATTACAAAAAAGGATAACAACACGTGTCTGTATGTAAATTTTAACATTTCAATACGAACTGTTTTAGAACCCTAACAACAAAGCTTTTAACATTTCTGCTTTAGTACGGTTTATTGATTGTTGGTTTTTGTTGTTGCTGTTTTTGTTTTTGTTTTTGCTGTTCTTTATCATTGAAGATCTTAAATCAAATGACATTTGTTTGAAGGAAGATATACGAGTGTATGGTACGTTAATACCACACAGCCCATGGCAGCAGCAGCAGCAGCAGCGATGGCAGCAACTGCAGCAAATAAAGTCATTATTGTGGCGCCACTTGGTCACAAGATCAAACGGTATATGCGTTTAAAACTCCAAAAAAAAAAAAAAATAATGAGTAAAAAAGAAAGGAAATAATGAAAGAAAACAACAAAAAAAATGTAATTCAATAACCCACGATATCAATGGCATGAACAACAACCAAAAAATCTTGTTTGTCCCTTTACTTTGTGTTCTAAGCTCACGTTTGAAAGCCCTTTTAAAGCGTATGAAAACCCAAAAAAAAAAAAAAAAATTATAATTTTTTTCGCATTTCATATTTCCCTCCCCCGTTTTGATTTTCATTTCAAACTTCTGGAACAGTCTGCCTAAAAACTACAGCTCATAGAGCACTTTACTTTACTTCATCTTCTCTTCTTGTTTTCTGTCGTTTTTGTGGTACATTTTCCTTATTAAGTTGTTTGATTTCCGTTTACTGATATTCATAAAGATAATGTACCTTCGTCGCTGCTTTTCCTTTTACTTCATCAGTTCTTTCGTTGTTGCTGTTGCTGTTGTCATTGTTATTGCTGTTGTTAAAAGCTTCCGATTTCACATCAGCATATGACTCTATCTTCTCTTGTCTCGATGTGGTAGTAGGAGTCTGTTTATTTGATTCTGTGCCCTACATGTGGTAAATGCCTTACAGTGAAGGGTTCTGAAGCGTAGCAGTAGACCTACAGACCATTTTCCAGTGAGGTCGTGCGCATACGTTCGATTTTCATACACTTAAGACCTGTAATCTTTCATGCTGACTTCAAAGCGGCATCAAAAGCTCTTCATGTTCTTAGCATGAAAACCCATTGCACTGCTCTGTGAAAGACATTAAAGGAAGTAATCAAGTGTTTCTATTCTTTATTACTGTAGAATTGCCATAGTTTTGCGATCCATTGTAGTACAAGCTATAATACTGCCTTCAATCTGTATATATTGTCCTGATAAACCTGATATGCAAACAGGTATTTGCATTTGGAATGCATTGATGCCTCTTAGGTTCCTAGCGTTTTTCTGATGATGCATTCTCTTCATTTCAGAATCACGTGTTGGGTTCGAAATAATCCTTTTTCTAATCAAATATGCTCTGTTTATACAGTGCTCTGCCAAAAGGCCTATTCCTCCAATTGTAATTACACAACAAAACTGTAGAAAAGAGCCTTTACTTACTAACTTAATTGGTCATTACACTCCTTTAGTCAGAATTACAACCTAACTTCGCACAACACCTAAGTTGTGTGTGTTTATTTTATCCATGAGTGGCAGAACCTACAGATATTTTGAGAAACTTTTCATTGGAATTTTATTTACTCTCGGAATTTTTGCCAGAAGACCGCTGAGACAGTCGCCTCATTTTTTTCATGTTCGATTTTATTCAAGATGTCTGAACTGGGGTTTGAACCACAGGCTCTCATCTAATAACCCAAAATACTGCCTATGAAGCGTATGAAACTAGGGCAACTCCTGATAAGAGTCTTTACCTCTCTATTTCTTCACTTTCGCTGAGCATATCCTTCCAAACTCTTCCAACTCTACAGAAAGGTTCTGGCTTCATCAGCGTTGAGGAAGCTGCCATTTTCGCAAATATTGCCACGAATTTCTACATGATTTGGAATCCAATAGAGGGAAACCTTATGTTCTTCACCTAACTGATCTAACTTCCACAGGCAGAGCCATATTATTTTTGATTTTATCAAATAATAGCCGTGAGTTTGTGTGGCAACTTGGCTGTCAGATAATATTGCCATGCCCCCGTCCTTTGTAGTGTCTATACATGTTGAGACCATCTTTCCGATGGCATTGATTACCGCTTGGTTTCTTCTTGGACTCGCAATATTTTAGTTTGGAAAAAAATTATGTTCTATTCCCAATATCTGTTCTGGACCGACTTGAACATATTATATAACCTCACTTTTGTTACCAAATCTTGTTGCAAAGTATTTTCCAAAAATCCTAGAGTCCTGATTTTGTGCAGCTAACAGTTAAGAAGGAAACTGTCAGTAGTACTTAGCACTTATGACACTTTACGTACAATTGGAGAGAGGAGCAGAACTCTTATGTATGAGTCGATGTCTCAAAGTCTATCTTAAGGCTTCTCAACCACCTCCCAATCTTTGTTTGATTGGAGCACCATCATGGCATATGGGATGAAACAAGGACAATTGCTTCCTGTAGAGTAATACTCATCTTTCTCACTCTCAGTGCGAGTATGTGATTTTAACACGACGGTGCAATGACCCAATTTGCCTTTATTGCATGAGAAGTTACCAGAAAGCGTAATTTCACGTTTTGACGACCAAGATCTTGTAATTTTGGAGGGAGCTACGTTAAAGATCGTGTCAAATAATCTTCTAATGCATTTGAAAACCAATGAACCGAAGTGTACGAAAACGTGTTTGAAATCTACTTTTTAAAAAGTAGGGTACAATAAACAGTCGCTGTGAACGCTCTCAGTTTCTCTTACTTGTCGATTTTATTTTTCTTTCGGTTTTTTTCCCCTTTTTTTCCATGTACTTGTTATTACTTTGCAACCATTTTTGGCTACCGTAATTTCAAATTTACAAACTTTTCAAGCAAAACAAGAAAGGAAACCGATAAACAACAACTCCAACTCATCGTAATATTTTCCGGCTACATGTTGGATTCTATCCATTAATGTCTCTGCTGGTCTGTTGTTATCGAATAACAACCACGTTTTCTCAACAACAGCAAAAAAAAAAAAAAAAAAAACAAAAACTATCTCAAAATGAAAAATTGACAAACAATCGTACCACACCACAAGTCAATAGACTTACCGTTACCAGTTTGGGGCCATCGTTTATTTGCTTTATGCAAATTATGATCATCATGGATCATTTAAGTTTGCAGCTAAATGGTTGTGATTATTGATTCAAATTGTTTTTTAAACAATAAAACCAGAGGTTCTCAAATAAACAAAAATATAATAAAACATATGGTAGAAATGAATTTAAGGATGTTGTATACATATAAGGAGTAATTGCTAAGAAATTTGTGGATTATCTTTGATATTTTTTTCTCTCAAAATGCGTTTCCTTAAACTGATTAAATTTTTATTTTTAATGATAACTGTAAGTCGCTAATTTTTATTCAAGGAGTTAACTATCCTGTCAGTTTTATTATGCGATCAATACACTAGAAAGATCGTCCTCACAGTGTGTAATACAACGGTGCTTGTAAGTCACACAACACTGTGTCATACATAATTTACTGTCAGCTTGGCAACTTCTAGAACCTTAGTGTTACACTTAGGTTAACTATATTTTGGAGTACTGCATGGTAGTCTCAACTTTACTTATTGTATGCGTAATATCTTCTGGATAGGAGATTTTAATGCATGTACCATTCCTATGGTACATGATTCATTCGAATTCTGGCAAAAAACATCGGCTTGAGTAGTTCAATGTAATCCAGTTTCAGACATTGTAAGAGGGCAGGATATACATATTCCATTTGATCCCACAGATTTAAACAGTTTAAATTCATCTATTGCCCGTTTGATTGCCTTTACAGATATAAATTGCTGAGCATTAAGTGAAATAAAATATGGTACAGAATCGAAATTGTTCCACTACACATTTGAATTTGTTCAGGTATTTGCTGAAGGCGCCGTAGTCTAGTAATATAAAATATTTCTCCGGCAACATCCTCTAATCAGATTTCTAGCAAAAAATCTGGGAGTAAATAAAACTCCAATGAAAAGTTTCTCAAACATCTGTCGTTCGGGGTCAACTTTAAACAACATAAGCGATGTGAGAAACTAGATCATAATTCTGACTGAAGGGTTATAATGATCAACTATGTATGTATGTATGTATTTTTGTCAGTTGGGCCGACTATTATTTTCATATGTTTTTCATGCTGTGTGCGAGGGCATTATGGTGTCGGTTTAACCGTAGTCAAGTTAAACAAATTCCTATCCACGAATTAGCGTCGTTTGTTTGAGTGCAAGTGTTTGTTGATAGTGACGGAGGGCATCCGAGGTGTTTCTAAAATCAAGAATTACGCTGTTCCAATTGGACGATTTGGAAGATTTTACTAGCACGCTTTTTCTCCTAAAAGGAAGTAAGTAGGAGTGTCGATCGTAATAACGGATTTGTCGGTCTTGAATCGATTGTTCCATCTAGTATATCATTGTTGTAGACGATGATGTAAGAGATTATACAGAAACTAAGAATTCCGATAAGACTAGGCAGAGAGGATCCTTGTTGGGTTAACGTAATCCCAATGAAGCCATTGTCAAAAAGAGTGACGAAATTTGCATTTGTAGGACACAGCGAATCCATAGGAGATATAAGGAGAGTCATTGTTTGCTAAGAAATTTAACGTCACTGGTACCATTATAGGCAAGCAAGAGTTTTTGGAAACCTCAGTATTAACCCCCGTAGTATTATTTTCAGCACAATAAGGAAAGCAATTACACGGTTCAGTCGTCGATGAAGATCATTGGATCTTATTTCCTTGTCACGGAGGCTTACGTGTATTTTAGAGGCTAAAATGCAAAAACTAAACGCCAATTACAATACTTTTGAGTCGACTTCTTGAAAGTATCTTTTATTTGTAAAGATATGGTGTTACAAACTCTTAATACTTCATATGCTTCTCTTTATCGTTGTGTTTTTAAGTACAATTTTAATTTTAAGTTTTCGGCGTCCCTCTTTTATTCGATTTTCATGTCGTACGATTTTGTAAAACTTCAAAATGACCATAAAAATCCAAAAACTAAAGCCTGGAATAATAACGAAACCTGAGATTAAAATTAAAGCGAACGATTATTGGTTAACTGTTCACACTTACCATTGCCAATTAAAACGTGCATTAGCCGATGGCCAAAACGGGGTGAGAGCAAGACGACCGGCAAGAGAACATCATAATTAAAGTTGATAAAAATGGGAAAAGCAATATCACAAGCAATACAGACAACTGCCACAATTAACCACGGCATCACAAATGTATGTTTCTCCTGAAAAAAAGAGAGAGGAAAAAAAATTAAAATTTTCAAATGAAAAAAAAAAGAGAAAAAAAATCATTGAAAAATATTTTTACATTCACTATCGCATATAAAAGTAAAAGTGATGTTATGGCCAAGGCCATATAAACTGCCTGATACACATGCAAAAATACATAAATCGGTATATGGACATGAAGCTCATCGAAGAGATTAACCTCTCTCAGTGCCAATATTAAAACTGAAGATCTGAAAATACAACCCAACAGAGTCAAAACGGATAATATTGCACTTAAAGCGGACTGTTTAGAAGATGTCATTATCGGATCTTTGCTATCGTTCTGCGTTTACAATAGACACTGAATGAATGGATACAACATGATTATTATACGTGCGATTAGCACATTACCAGAGCGTATAGAAATTTAAAAAAAGATTACATGACTACCACCATTGGGTATAAATAAAATTAAAATGCGGGTTTCTTCAAATACTTACATGCGTCAGGGCAATGAAAAACATCTCGTCATACCCTAAGGGGGTGGGGTGCACATTTAAATGTAATAAAGATGTAAAGTGAAATTATTTTCTCATTCAAAGAGAGCACGTCAACACATGTAAACTATATTACCGAAGATATGCTAAAACCTTACCATTTGGAGACCGTCGCCTAGTGATCGCTCATATTAAACCATTGCGCGTCTCAATGGCTCAAATCATTCATTAAGTATCATAATGTAACTACGATCACTTAACATAAAACCGGTTAAACCTAGAAATCATTTGTTGATTTAAAACTGTCAAGCGTGGTATGTTGTCGAAATGCACAAATGTGTCACGTTGTTGTGGAGTAGCGGTAATCCGAATAACGAGGAAATGAGATAACTTTTATCATGATTTCCGAGTAGTAAGAATTGTGAGACTGCATTCTTATCCTGAGAATAATTTCGCCAGAAAGCGAACTGACCCTAATCTCCCTGAAAGTATAACTTCAAAGCCAAACTTTTTAAGAAGTTGAAACAAAGCCACCCTCTTGCAAAAGAGTAAAACTCAATGAGAAAAGTTCCTCAGACTTCTTCATCCATTATACAAACATTTATCACTGCGTCAAAATTATACCTGTAATCCTTACAGCATATGATCCCCAGTGAATAACAACCGTCTATCGTTGCAATAGCTCTCAAATGTTTCCTCAAACAGAAATTGGTTTACCGAAAGTTATACTCAAACAGTAACTTCTCCTGAGTAAAATTCAATAAACATCCGATAGCAACAGTTTTAATTTACCCCAGATCCAATTGTCAATTATGAATGAAGTTATCTTCATACCGCTCCAGAATACGTAACCTTTTAAAATGATATCTCAAGTAGTGTAGTCCCAATTGTAAACTTGTTATCCTGTCTTAGGTCGGAGTGGTAGCTCTGAATATCACAAAGCTCACTTGAGCACGCTTAGCGGCCCGTTGTGATGCCACGGGTGAACGCAGTCCCTGTACTAACCAAGTTCCACCAAAATCAAGGAAAAGGAAGAAGTTGGTCAGCGCAAGGGCTGCACAACAAAAGCACGACTACCCCGCACTGGAAAACCAGCCAGAAAGTTTGATGAAAGAAGCTATATCCTTGATGTCAATAGATGATAGCTCCGTTAAGCTGACAAGGAATGGGTCGCCATATAACCTATATCTACACCTAGCAAGAGACGGGCACTGGCAAAGAAAGTGGACAACAGTCTCCTCTTCCTCAGCGGACCTGCATCCACAGCAGAAGTCGTTCCTGTCATTCATTATTATAAACCCATATATAAGTGACTCTCTCTCGATTCCAGTTTAGGTTTTGAGAAGCCTTGTCTCTCTAGTTAGAGCTAACCTTTGCATCATACGCGTAGTTGATCTTGGAAGCAAGCGGATTTCATGTAAAAGTTTAAAAATTACGTATTCTAAGCAACAAAGACGCAGTGTGTTGACTTATTAGGCGAGATACCGTGGTTCAACACCACGGCTAGGCTAAGCTATCTCGAACAATCCTGGCAAAAAATCTGAGGGTAAAAAAATGCCATGAAATGTTTCTCAAATCTGTCGTTCGGAATCGACATTAAACTGTAGGTCACGCCACTCATGGTTAAAATGAACACACACAATTTGAGTGATGTGAGAAGCTAGGTTGTAGTCTTGACTAAATGGTTGTAATGAGTAATGCAGTAAGCAAGTAGGGCTGTGAATTACTATCACGTTTTCTGTTTCCAAGCCTAAATACAATTGTTTAGACAAAGCCATGCTTTTTTCAATGGCTGTAGCGTTAAAAAGTATCAAAACTGGACTTGTTGCTTGACCACTAATTTAAACAAAGAAGAAGATATTAACAGCGGAACTTATAGCTGGCGATAACAGCGTTTTCTTTTAAAGTTACGTCGTATTCTGTTCATAGATTCGCATGTAATTATTCAATGAACCTTGCAGACTGCATGGTTCTTCTCTTCTTTTTTTTTTTTTCTGTGAGCGTATAGTCAAAATTGAACGCTTCTCTTTATTGTTTTTTGATGTTTTTTTGTTGTTTGTTTAAATAAATTTTATTTTATATTTTACTTCTAATTGTTGCTGCTGCTGCTGCTGGTGCTGCTTGCTAAAAGAGCAAGAGAACGAACGCCTGCTAATTTACATTCAACTCAAGATAAGCGACTTCCATGAATACAATTATCGCTTCTTATAGGGGCAAAACAAAACCAAAAAAGCAATACTTTGTTAAGCGTACGATTAGTCAGAATTAGAGGAACGCTTTGTTTACGCTGTCTGCTATCTATGTTTCAGTGTTTGACTGATTGCTGCTACTGTAGGGCTCACTACTGTGTGAGTGTATTTAACGTGTTGTTTCAATTATTTGCTGTGCTGCTATTCACCACAAATAAAGTAACACATTCATTCTATTTTTATCATGTTTTATTTGTTTTTTCTTTTCTTATTTTTTTTTACGATTTCTTACGATTTTTTGTTTTGTTTTCATTCTGTCGAATTTAGTTGATTCTCTTCTTTCGCTCGCATTAAGTTGTTTACTGTTGTCCACAGACTGAGATTTGAATTTTTTTCATTTCAATTCAATTCGATTTTTGAAGATACGTTAAAGCTTTAACCATGAAATGTTTGGATAGTTTTAGTCTGAGTTTGATTTTGGCCATCATCACTTTAATCGCTGGTATATTACGTGCCTCATTTCTGATAACAGTTCTAATCGAGACCACTAAACCCAATAGTGATGTGGATCCCATTGTAAATATTTTATTGGGCATTAACACAGTGGTCTACTTAATGTTGGCTTTATTTACAATTCCATTAATTTATGGCATTGTAAAGGTAAGTTGAAAACATTTTCATTTTCAAAAATTTTTAATTAAAAAAAAAAAAAAATATTCTCCGTTTAGAAATTGCACAAATTAATGTTACCTTGGCTATTAGCTGCCGTAACCAATCTTCTATTTGAAGTCATATTTGTCATTTACAGTTTAGTCAATGGCTATAGTGTAACGATTTTATACGTACTTATTAGTACCGGTAAGCACCAGTTTTTGTTTTCCGTTTTTTTTCTTTATTTTTATTGATTTTTTGTTTAATTTTTCTCATTTTCATTTGAAGGCTTAGGCATTTGGATATTATATGTGATTTTTATGTTTTTCAAAGCCATACGTCTGGCAAATGAATTAAGAGCATCTAACCACCTGTATACCTATCGAGCTGGACTTTCTACGTTACAAGTGTTTTAATAGAAATATAAGCCGTTATTTTATATTAAATTTAAAATTAAATTATTAGTAAAATTACCTCGCAATTGTTTAAAAAAGAAAGAAAACTATACCAATATAAATTAATTTATGAATTAAATCGATAAATTTATGAATTAAGTTCCAAATCATAAATGCCCTTTTTATCAACGTCTCAGTCAATCTCAGAGAGATGTTGCGATGAAGCAAATTAATCATATTAAGATCCAAACAATGGACTTCGATACTTTAACTCCGCTAATACTTTTTTTTATCGTTTTGAATGACACCGAAAATGTGTCATACACTATGCTTTAAGTCAACTAGATTGAGTAACTTATTTACAGCAGTGAAGCAAACATTAGCACAAACTGCCACACCTCAACTAAAACCATGACGTCCCCTTTAAGAATAGTAGAAGTTTTAAAAATATTAGGATATCAATAATTTCAAATATCTATAGAAATTTCTTCGATAAACTTTTCTTCACGACTACGTTAATACGTATAGATATTTTTCTATGACTCTGATGCTAAAAAGGCTTTTCAGTTATTATAATTTACTATATAAGGCTTTATCGATAATTCTAATTTGCTATAGGATATATGTTAGGTAATAATTTTCGATAACTACAATTTTCTAAAGAAAACGTTTCTAAAAGTGTTTTACACAATAGAAAATTTTTAGTTAAATGAAATTTCTGTTAATATTTTAAGTAATATTGATTTTCAGAACAAAGTTTTTCGATAGCTATAATTTACTGCAAAAAAATTCCTTATATATTTTTCAGTTGAATATAACTCTATAAAAAGTGTTTCGTTATATACTGTAGAAAATTTTTCGATAACAAAAATTTCATATACTAAATTTTGCGATAACTCGAATTTTGCATACAAAATTTTTCGTAAAATAATATTTTCTTTTAATTTTATTCAACAACTATTATTTTTTATTGACAATTTTTCGATAACTTTAATGTACTATAGAAAATTTTTCGATAATTATAATTTTTATAAACAATTTTCCATAAGTATGGAAATTTTCCATAAGTATGGTTGGAAATTGAAAGTTGCCTATAATAATATTGCAAGATATATCTTCAATCGAGGAATACGTGATTCCATATCTGTGTTTTCATACCAAATCTGCAATATGTGTTTTGAAAATCTGAGAGTTGAAGTTTAAGAGTTTGATATTTTTACATAAAATAATTTATACTGCACAACCGACTTATCTGTATGGAACAATAAGTTTCGGCAGATCGGCTAGAGGACTGGTATTGATTCAACGAAAATATAAAACTGTCTTTTCTGAACGTCAATTCTTTATTTATTGCACTCGACTTTGGAACCAATTACCGAAGAGAATTCAAATAATTAGCAACGCAAACAGATTTAAAATTGAACGATTGAGATATTTTCGTTAATAACTAGTTGAAGTATTGTATAAAATCAAACTAATCCTTTAAATTATTTGTAATTTTTTTTATCTTTTTTTAAATTTTTTTTTCTTAAATTAACTTGTATTTATATTTAATTATTACATTATGCTTAAATTTATTGTCTGTATATAATCATTATCACTTTAATTTATAAGATTTCGATCTTGTTGTGCTAAATTTGAAAATAAAATAAAATAAAATAAAATAAAAATAAATAAATAAAGATTACGTTAGGTTAGAGGACGTGTACTTGTCAACTGTGACAAGTACAGTAACCGGAGGTCGAATTGACCCATTGTACAAGGTCCTAGCTTCTCACACCACTCGTGTTGTGTGCGTTAATTTTATACATGAGTGGCGGGACCTACAGTTTAAAGTAGACTCCGAACGACAGATTTTTTTTTATTATTATATGAGAAGCTTTTCATGGCAATTTTTACTCTCAGAGTTTTTGCCAGAAATCTGCTGAGAGGAAGTCGCCGAAGAAATATTTTCATATTTTCGTTTTGACGTCTGACCTGGGATTCGAACTCACGCCTTTCGTCTAATAAGCCAACATACTACCTGCTAGACCACGGCGACTTCTATATATAAGTATGGTTTACTATAGAAAATTTTGTAATAACTGTAATTTTGTATAGAATATTTTTCGATAACTGTTATTATTAACGTTCGATTTAATTTTTATTACGTTATTTTATTTTTATTCACTTTTTCAATAACAACTATATTCTACAGACTATTTTTCGATAACAGTAATATTCCATAGAAAACTTTTCGATAACAATAATATTTTTTATTTATAAGTATTTTCGATAACTATAATAATAAAATAATCATAAATTTACTTAAAATAAATTAATTTATTTATAATAATTTTCGATATCTATAATTTACTACAAGAAAATGTTCAATAACTTTAATTTTCATTTGAAAATGTTTCGATAACTATAAATTTCTATTGAAAATTTTGCGATAACTATCATATTTTATACACGATTTTTCCACATTGACAATTATTAACGAAATTTTCTGTTAAAAACATTTCGTTGTTTATAACTTTAAATATCTATGGAAAACATGTCGATAACTGAAATTTTAATTTTCTAAAGAAAATTATTCGTAAGCTAAAATTTTCTAAAGAGAACCTTTTGTATCTAGAAACTTTTTCGATAACTATAGATCTTGGATAGCAACTTTTTCTGTAGAAAATTGTTTGTTAGTTATTTTTTACAATTATATACAATTTTCTACAGAAATTTTACGATAACATTGAATTTCCATATCTGAATTATCCTATTTTCGATTGATTATAATTTTCGCTTACTGACGTTATCGATAAAAAATTGTTAGTAAACTAAATTTTGTATGAATTTATTTTTATATAAATAATATTCAATTATAATTTTCTAGAAATAAATATATAAAATAAGATAACTTTTAATTATTTTAGAATATTTTTCGATAGCGGAAAAAAATTTTCGATAGCAATAATTTTTGTAGAAAATTATTCGTTAGCTATACATATTTTACAACGGAAAATTTTTCTGTAATTACCATATTCTACAGAATTTTTCGAAATTTTTTTTTTTTTTGTAAAATAATTTTCGATAACAAAAATGTTTGATAAAAAATTGTTAGTAAACTAAATTTTGTATGAATTATACATATTATATAAATAATATTCAATTTGTCGATAGCTACAAAAATTGTGTGGATAAACTTATATTGATATGAGCCGTTCAGTGCACAAAGTGATTAACTCCACTTTTTGGAAAATCTTAAATTTAAGTGTCAAAGCACTTGGGATAGTCATAACTTTTTATATTTATTGTAACTTTCTTGAATAGTAAAGGTTAACACCATTAAACGACAAAATTTTTGGGGCTATTGAATAATAACTAATTCAGAAGACATTTTTATTAACTCCATACTCTTATGTAAATCGTTTCAATAACGCAATTCAAATGCACCACTAGCAACCGTTGAATGATAACTATAATCAATTTGCAGCTATTATTATTATTTAATGCCACAGATATGTATTTATGTACTCTACAATATTTATTTGTATAGGGAATTTCAAAAAAACAATTTCCATTATTTCATGGCATTTCTCTACTTTTTGTTTTATGGAGTTAATCGATTTGTGCACTGAGCGTCTCATATTTTGTGATATTTATATAAAAAAAAATTTCGATAACTTTTAATATCGGTGATTTCTATAAAACATATTTATAATGTACTTTACACAATTTATCGACAAGTACAATTACTTATTGTAGATTTTTCGATAACGATTAATATCTATCAGAGGCAGTGGCGTGTTCTTCTTCAAAGAGTTAATTCTCTTGCTGTTAGAAATAGAAAAAAATTTGCCATTAGAACAGCAACGTATCTTTTCATATTGCTGGGAAATGTTGCTTTAATGATTGCAATAGGGTCTGCTAAATATTTATATGAGTATTGTTTTTATTAAATTATTAATCTAGACTGGCACTATTTATTGTGTTTCTGGTTATATGTAAACCACATTGAATGTCTAAGTATAATAGCTATAGTCACAACACTGCTATTTCGATTTCAAATTCTTAAATGTCGTTATACGTGAAAGGTCTGGTCATATTTAATTATTTCTTACAATACCTAATCGTTATTGATCTTTAAATTAAAAAAATATTTTTATTTTTGTGGTTAAACAATAAAGAAAAAAAAAAACTAAATACGATCGTTTAGAGAGAGTATGCTAGACTTGTACAGTTGGGCTGATTAATATATTACGTAACGACATTAATTAACACGCTATTTTAACATAAATCTTAGCAATATGAATAGCGTATTAAAAAGAAAAAAAAAAAAAACAGGGGAAATATCAATAAAAATGGAATGAACAAAAAAGAATTTGCGGTTAAAAGTAAAAATAACATGAACATTTAAAATGTTTAAACATACAAAAAACGTGTTCAAACATACAGCAACTAAAAGTTAAAACTGACAGATTCAATATTTTTTCTTGCTTCAAACATTAGTTTTTAAATTATTTTTTATTTAAAATAAATTTTTATTTTCTGTTTTTCTTTATTATTACAGGCCACTATACGCCTATGTATGTATTTGTATGCCGGTAAGTGAGTACGTATAGAAAATATTGTCTTAATAGAATCGAGTAACCAAACTACATAATATAATATAAATAATACCAGGTTAATTGCAATTATTGATTGTGTTTAGTTATGGTTGACATTTGCAACAATACACACTACAACACTAAAAACAATAGCAACATTAGCGACTAAACAGAAATCATGTTAAAACATAGAAAGAGAGACAGACTGACTGGCTGTCAGACAGACAGAGTGGACTAACTAAGTAGACTGTCTTTAAAGACAAAAAAAAAAATGAAAAACAATTACAATAAAATTACAGAGAATGTGTGACAAAGTTTTTGTTTTGTTTTTCTTTTGATGTGTTCACACTGTAGATAATTTGATCATTTTAATATTTTCTTCAAATGTGTGAGTGTGTGTATTTGATTGCATGTACAATAAAGAATTTAAGGTGTAACATAAAAAGTTATAGACTGCAACATTTTGTGGCATAAACAGCGAACATAGAAGCAAAGTATTGCTAATATGAATCATCATTTTTGAACGTATTGTGGTTGAGTTGTAAATGTAATCAATCATGTTAGGTTAGAGTCCAAAAAAGTAAGATCTATTCTTAGACAATATTTCATGAGATTATGGCAAAAATTTAATGAACAAAGAGTGGAATATCCAGTAGAGGAATACAGATTCCGGTGAGGTGTAACCGGACTCATTTTCATTGTGACTCCAAGTAATATCCAAGGAATGTCACTCCATGTAATTTGAATAATTTCTCATTGAGTTTTTTGGTGAATTTCTTGCCTGGAACATATTCGACTATGCACTCATCTTTGAGTGACCTACAGTAATATGTGAGGCAACAGTCGACTGGTTCTTGTTTCTCGTAAACCTCGTAGATTTCTTCAACTCAATTGGATAGTTTCGCTGGACAAGAGCACTTATCACACACCACCTTTCAAAGAGCAAAATATCAACAACTAACATCACCGGAAAGTCAGGCAAAGCAAATCTGTTGAGGAAAAAGTAAGACTCAGTGATTAATATTCGTTATTACTACCCCCAATACACACTTACATATTATGACGTTGTTTCTAAACCGCGATAAATAGCAGCCCTGTCATCACAGGATGCATTACAGTAGACTAATCACATGTTTTGGCTTATTGAACAAGAACTCGTGGTGCTACCCCTGGCTTAAACATCCTCAGCTTTTTCTCCTCCAGTCTTTTTTCATAAACTCTATGAGTCAATAAAATTGCCTGAAAAGTTTCTCAAAAATCTGTCGTATGGATCAAATTAACACACACAACACATGAGGTAGGTTGTAATCCTAAAGACTAAAGAGTTGTAATGACCAATTAAGCAGGTTAAGTAATTGAGTACTGCACCAGACATAACTTATCCCAGAGTAGCGGATTGGAAGAAGTTAAAGAGATTTTTTCAAGATTTAAACTTCCTACAGGAAATACGGTGAGCACACAATAAACCGATTTGTTGGCCTCGGTGTTGCCGATAGCCAAGAGAGCTTGGTCTTTTCTTCTTCAATCTACCTTCCTATCTACCTAAAGACCCTAAACTATGATGAACCAAATTGAGAACAAATGTCAGAATGTGTAATCTCAACAAGTTATCTTCCCTTAGAACCATACAGTTGCTTGAAAATTACTACTGAAAACCATTATAATTATGTATGTATATGATGGTGCCATATTAAATTGGCGCTTAGCGTTAGTGCGCTATGTGGAAACTCTGCAAACAGTTGTTGTAGTTTCAGGGAGGACGAAGAATGCTGGACTTGTTGGAAGGATATTGAAATCTTGCAATATTTTTGATTTTTTTAGGGTATATATTGGTCTAATGTAGTGCCACATTGCCATTTGTAGGTATCGAGATACAACTCCCTTTATGAAAATTTATTAGTTGTTGCGTTGCTTGCAGGGATAAGTAAGTTTGTTCATTGCGTTCAACTTTTCCTCTTTGGGCGAGGCAGAGGTCAGTAAGGGGATTAAATTGTCGTAATTTTTAAACTTTGATGCTGAGGTTCTTTCGCTTAAAACCGGGTTCGAACCAGAGGTCAGCAATGAATCGTTTTTTCGCTACTCATAAGTACTTTTGAAATTTTGGGTATGAGTGAGTCAACAGTATTGAAATTCAACTACTCTGATTCATTCGCACTCGCTACAACATTGATTTATGAGTACAAGTTGCAATGAGTATGAGTACAACGTTGACATCAAAGTCATAACATTCGAAATAAAGGGCTATCGATTTCGTGGTTTCAAAAGTATGGGCCTGGAATTCGACATCTGTCAAACTAAGTTGTGAAACAAATTTTTTTCTTTTCAGTTGAAAGTCTGACATTGACGAAAATGTATCGCTTAACTATCACACAACGCATAAAAATTATCAAAACCTACTACAAAAATGGTGATTCTGCCACAGCCACGTATCGTGCGTATCGGCAATTTTTCGAACAAAATTTTCTTCAGCGATGAAGCACATTTCACACTCGGTGGGTATGTTAATAAGCAAAATTGTCGTATTTGGGATTCTGAGAATCCTCAAGTAATTGAAGAGAGGCCATTACATCCAGAAAAAGTCACTGTTTGGTGCGCTCTTTGGTCCGAAGGTGTGATTGCACCTTACTTCTTCGAAAACGACGATGGAACGACTGTCACCGTCAATTCGGAGCGTTATGGTCATATGATAACCGACTTTTTTTTGCCTGCTATTGAAGAATACGACTTGGAGAATATGTGGTTTCAACAAGACGGTGCCACATGCAACACAACTCGAGCGAATATGGCTTTATTACAAGAGACATTTCCTGGCCGCGTAATTTCTCGTCGTGGCGATATCAACTGGCCACCAAGATCATGCGATTTGACATCATTAGACTTCTTTTTGTGGGGCTACGCGAAAGACCATGTTCATGCAGATAAACCTTCAACTCTTGAGCACTTAAAAACCAACATTCGTCAAGTTATGGCTGAGATACCGCCCTATCTGCATATATATGTCAAAAAGTGGTCGAAAATTACCTCAAAAGAATCAATGCTTGCAACACTTCGCGTGGAGGTCATTTAAATGATGTAGTGTTTCACACATAATGTCAATGTTCAAAATTTATAATAAAAAAGAAATATCATGAAAAAAATATTTTATATGTGTTTTATTTACGTTTACTTTTGAAACCACGAAATGGATAACCCGGTATGTTTAATTCATACGCATACTCATTTAGATTCATAAATTTAGAAAAATACTTATAATACTCATAAATGATTCGAGTGATTCGAATCATTCATACAAATTTACAGTCTTAGATGTTGTTGCATTTACAAACAAAGAAGAAAGAAAAGACAAAGACAGCCACCAAAGCAAACACCCAACAACCTTCTAGTGAGTATTGTGGTGTTCGTACGCGAATCATACTTATTTTGTGATTCTTGTAAATGTTGAGTCATGGAGAGTCGAAATCAACAACATCATGCATATTGTTAAGCATGAGTACGATGAGTATTTCTAACTTTGAATATGAATATATAAGTATAAGTATAAGTATCAGAAATTATGAGTATGACTCCAATCTACTCATCTTTTTGAATACTCATTGCTGATCTCTCGTTCGAATTTAAATTGCTCAATTTTAATTTGAAGCACTTTAATGAAGTCACGTCACCTCTTTTTTTTTTCTTTGGTTAATAAACGCTTCCGATTTAGCAGATGATGGTTTATTTCACATAGAAACCTTCCTTTGAATATGCCATAATATTTTTTAGTCAATTTGAGTTTCTGCTTTCATGGCAACACTGCTACCAATATTGTGCTTATGGTTAATAAGACTACTTTGCCAATTCAATACATGCCATTATACCTTCGCAATCTACTCTCATTTGTTTCGATTACCAGTGTTGCTTTTAAATACGACACCAATTAATTAAAACGATATCTTAAGTAGTCTCTACTAAAAAAAAAAAAACTACAAAACAAAATCACGTATGAACTGGTTGTAGTCTATCCGTGTTTCTGGGATTGCATGCAGTGTGAACAGGTTATTTAGCCATTTAAATTGACGTCAATCTCTAGGCCAATACGATTTAAACCAAATACGTGTATCAATACCATTTTTAAGAAAAAAATACAATTCACCATATTGTTGTTGTAGAAACTTGTGTGTTGTTGTTGTTATTATTATTGTTGTTGTTGGCTACAAAAGCTACTTGAGTACAACTCATTAAGACAATTTATTAATTTAAGAATTTATTGTTAAAAACATGCAACAATTTCGTTTTATTTTTTTCGTTCGTTAGTCGTAGTTTATTTTTTATTCCCCAACAATATTTTGTCTTGCAACAGACGCATGCATAAACACATACTAACAGCTAAAATGGTTAATATTAGTAGCTGTAGGTGTGTGTGTATGTGTGTGTGTGTCATTATCTTTAGTATGAGAATTCATTTTAATAAATAATATTTCATTGAAATTGGTTGCAAAATCATTATCCGTCTGTAATGTGATCTGCAAATGAATGCATGGACCCTGGTGAATGGTTAGATACAGGGACGGACGTTCAGACGGACAGTTATGAAACGTATGTATGTACGTACAATATACTCTTGAAAGAAGTACTTTTTAAAGAAATAAATTTTCAAATATTTTCACAAACAAGTCATATGCGACAATGTGTTACAATAAATAAATATGAGCGTAAAAGTACTTTTAAAATCTATATTTCCATAGAGTGAGTGTTAAATTGATAACAAAATGTACCCTATCATGGTCAATAGATATCAATGGGAGAGTATGCTGCGTGCTAAGTTAAGATTTCTTATAATATTACCAGAATAGGAAAAAAAAATCGTAGCCAGCATATCGAATTTACAAGCAAATGAGAATAAAATCAACGATGAGCATCTAACATCTAACAAATATGCCAGATCTGTTTTCTGTATTTTTCCAGAACTGTTATGTTACACATACCAAAAGCGTAGACAGTATGGACTATTGTGTCTTGATGGGCTGTAATAAATACATGTCACTGACATACACTATACATTTATAAAGTATCCCTTTTCCAAACCCATTGCCCCGACAAATTTCAGAATGCTATTCGCCGTCAACAATGTCAACTCTCTGTCTAGCACTTGATGTACACTCAGGTGTTTCTTTCTGGAATGCATTAATGACCACCAGGTTACAAGAATGCCACCGGAAGATATTCATTCTCATCATCACAGAATCTACAGATTGGGGTGAATAAGTTAACACTAAGTCTACAGACCGATTGTCAAGCCCATGATAGTCTGATGTATGACTCAGATCTGCTCTTATTATAAATGCACAATAAAAAGTGTTGATTGCCTCAAACCATCTCAGTATGTGAAGAGTCTTTTCCTCTCTTTATCTTCCCTTTAGTTGAGCATACCTACTATCTATATCCATTAGTGGCATGGAAGCTCCTTTCCTCGCAAGCTCGTACGCTTGCTCATTGCCGATATTTCCTACATGACCTGGGAACCAGCAGAGAGTAACCATATTTTTACCTAGCCGCATACATTTCTTCAGTCAGTCACGTACTATCCTCTATTAAACCACATAAGAACCGTGTACTCGAATGCCGGTCTTACTATTATGTAGTATTGCTATGTCCTGTCTTTTGTACATCCCATCCAAGTTGAATTGAGCACATCTTTCCATGGCATAGACTTCCGCTTGGGGATACCCATGAGTTTTACCATGGACTAGAAATATTTTATTCTGCTTCTTCAAAGATGCGTTCCTGATTTGTCTGTAAATATTAATATCGTACCTCTTTGTTAAAGATTATTCAGCTTCCAGATTGTGACCTTCAGTTTTGTTATCAAGTTTTGTTGCCAACCAATTTCTTAGGTCCCGAAATCTTCTCATAAATTTCATTTTAGATTTTTCTACCATCAATTTAATCACAGACTCCAAAGTTTTGGTCTTTACTCTGCCATGTACCGCTCATTGTTTCTTTTGTGTCAAAATACCTTAGATTCGGTATCTTGTCCAGTTCCATATAAGTTGTTTTCGAATTTGTTCCAACTGTACAGACACTGATCCCATAGATAACTTTTAGTTCGACCATCACGGTATACATCCAGTGCATAAGTACAGAATTGCATCCTTCGCTTCATTTCTTTTGAAGGAACAGGAAAGGAAAAAAGAGGCACTCACAAATGATCTCTAGGGTATTCTTATTTTTTGATTTTTTTTGCTTTATTTCAGTTGCATTTATCCAGTATTCAAGCTGAGTTAGTATTTGGTTTAGGTCTTTCGTAACAAGTCCTAGAATTTTAGTGTTGCCATCTGTCGTTGCCTCAAGGAGTATTGCCCTTTAGTAAAAATGTATTCGATTATTGAATTAAGTGTACGATGAAGTGGATCGTAGGTCGTAAACCTGACTGAAGGGTTGTAATGACCAATTATGTATATGTGTGCAATTTACAGTGGCCTCTTAGCTTTGAAACTTCGATACCCATAATGAACAATTTTTCCTCTCCTGCCGGTTTCAAACTTAATTTGTACACCACGCCCATTATTGGTGATTTGAGTAAATCAGTGAAAGTTAAAATTCTTTACATAGCTTCATTTGAGGTCGTTGTACATGATGCGTTTCTGCATAGTTTTTTTTTTCTTTAAATTTTCTGACATTATTTTTATTAACTTAATATTTCTATATTGGTGTTGTTGTTGTTGTTTGTGTGTGAATGGGTATGTGTGTGTTTGTTTTTACCACCCGTGTTGTGGTGTGAGTGAGTGTTGTTGTTGTGAGCTGCAACACAAAATCTATAATATTTTTTATATGATCGAGTATGTGGCTATAAATTATGGCAGTAGTTCGTTCATACAGGATTTCTAAATGGCTTTTATTGAACTGTTTGGTAGTGGTGCGACTCTAGCCGATAGCGGTGTCAAATATTGGCAATTTATGATTTTAATGCGAATGTAAGCATGATAATCATATTGGCAAATAAGAATTTTCGGTTAGACCGAAGGTGATACGAGGGTTGCAGCTTAAGTTGACTCTTTAAGAAAATGTGAATGCAACATTGTTTTTAATTTTATTTCTTTGGGGCCCCTATCACAACAAATTTTTCTAAATTTTAAGTGATGTTTAAACAATGTTTTCTTTTGTGTTTTATTTTTTGATTTTCTTGGGAGTATGATTCTATCATTGCGTTCGGTGAGTTGGTTAAATTTGGACTTTCTACACCCTGCTGTGTTAAATGTACAACTTAATTTTACGGTAGAATTGAAATACACAAACACGAACAATACTTACACACACATAGTTACATTTAACACACACAAGCAGCAGAATAACAAAAGCTTTTATATGCAATTTTTGGCTTTAACAAACGGCTATAGCGGTGGCTAATGTTGCAGTCAACAAAGTCCCCCCCCCCCCCCCTCTGTAAATGGAAAATAAATTCAAACAATTGCCTGGGAACGTATACATGGAATGACGACAGCAACAACAGCGTATATTTCATTTCGTTACGTTTATTCTTTTTTTTGCGTTTCTGGCTTTTTTTTTTTAAGTTTCATTCTCGATTAACTCGATTTATCGTTAACGCTTCAATATTACGAAAATAAAAGAGAAAAAAAAAACTAAAAAATAAAATATCACTCTGCACCAGGTAACTGCCAATGGTTTTGAAATAAAAAAAAAAAAAACGAAACCAAAACCCGAAATCAGTAAAACTTCATATGAAAATTTATTAATTTTAAGTTTTTATTTCTTTCGTGTTCTTTTTGTCTTTTAGAAGAGAAAAAAATTGGGAAAAAATATGAAAAAACATGGAAAACAAATAAATTAAAATTTTATTACGAAAATGAAAGTTGATTAAACGTTTCCTATCATCTGGCCTGGCCAATAAAAAAAATAGAAGAACAAAAAAAAAAAAACACACACACACACTCAAATACAACTGAAACTAATGAATGAAATGAATATATTGCAGTCGCAAGAAACGTATGTACATATGTACATATATACCGTACATACATATATGGTTATAGTTTTTATGATGTTGTTAAAACAACAGTTAAAACAATTTACGAAATGATATATTGTTTTAATTCATTTAATTTATTTACCCAAAAACCAATAAACAAAACTCAACAATAACAACAATAAAGAAAAATTTACTTCAAATACCAATAGATTTTATTATGCAGCACAATGTTGAACATGAACACCGGCTGCGGCATTTGAAGCAATTTTTCACAGACATTTCTTAGGGCAATAAAAACACCAAAAAAACTATCCATAAAATACTAACTGAGACAAAAAAGTGACAGTTGTGCTCTTAAACTGGGTTTGAAAATGTCCAGCATAATGCTGGAAAATTAGTTTCATTCGCAGGTCGTTAGATCGAAAAGTGACAGTACTTTCTTACTCAATTAGTCCTTACAATCTTTTAAGTCAGAATAACAACCTAGCTTCTCTCTCACACCACTCATGTTGTATATGCTAATTTTATCAACAAGCGATGGGACCTTCAATTTAATGTCGACTTCGAATCACAGATTTGAACATTTTTTAATGTTTCAGAGTTTTTGCCATGAGACTGCTGCGAGTAAGTCGAAATACTTTTTTTTTTTTCATACTTCGTTTTCTCCGAGATATTTCTCTCGTCTACGCTAGCACACTACCTACTAGATCACGGTGACTTCATTTGAAAATTCATTTCCTATGATCGAAATCTATGAATTGGCTGTAGCTTTTTCGTATTCATAATATACATGGTGAGGCTATTCCACTTCCTATTTAAGATAACGAACGTTATCTACGATATTTTGCAACTACATATTACTATATACTTCCATTATCACACACAATCGGCCATCTAGTAGTTCACATTCAAGCAATCAGAAAAGCTTTCAAGGTATGCAGATACTTCCCATTTTCTAGCGGCTATAATCCTTACAATAACAACAATGAACTTTTATGTAAGTATGTTAATACCTCTGAACTATGTTAAGAGAAAGTCAAATTGAATTCGCCTTCAATTATGTTTTTTACTGTCAATTTTTAAAGCAAAAAATATCGTCACAGATCATCTTAAATAAATAGGCCCCACAAAGGCAATTGTGATAACGCAATCAATTCTATTTCTATTGCAACAATCTTTTTGAAAGACAGTTTAGTCAAGAATGAAAGCAAATGAGAGGTTAGAAACGCTCTCTCCATGACAAGAGTAGGCCACTGACACATGAAGAGCTGAAATACAGCCTCCTCCCTCTCCTCAAATCCACAGATTCTGCAGAAGTCATTTGCCAGAATGCCGAGTCTATTGGCATGCCTGCCAAAAGGATGGTGGCCCTTAAGAATCGCTATTGTGCGATGGATGGCCATATGTTTAACGACAGAAGTGAGTCAGTTCTCTTCTTATCCAGTATTGTCCAGTAGCTTCAATGTAATGTAATGTTAAGCGTCAATGTAATATGCAAGTAATATTGCAGTCGTCGTGGTCTAGTAGGTAGTGTGTTGGCTTATTAGATGTGTGGCCTCGGTTCAAACCCCAGGTCAGACATCTCCAACTAAACGAAATATGACAAAATATTTCTTCGGCGAATTCCTCTCAGCAGATTTCTGGCAAAAACTCTGAGAGTAAATAAAATTGCTATGAAAAGTTTCTCAAAAATCTGTCATTCGGAGTCGACTTTAAACTGTAGGTCCCACCACCCTATATGTATAAAAATTAGAGCACACAACATAAGTGGTGTGAGAAACTAGATCGTAATCCTGACTAAATGGTTGTAATGACCAATTATGTAAGTATGTATGAATATGCAATTCCAATGATATCCTTTTTTCCCAGAATTTTATAAAAGTTACCTTTGCTTTATCTGAAATTTCCCTGAGAAATCCTCATCATATATTAACATGAACGGACGTTGCAATGTTCGTTATAGACAATCACAGCCTAACTGCCTGAGTAAAACAAGAGATTTTCAGAGAAAATTCCGCCACCCAACAAGTACTGCAATGCTTTCAAAATTGCCATGAAATCTGTCTGGATAACACTACAGTAGTCAAGCAACCTATCAGAATTCCTAATGAATATACCACAGCCTACCCAATAAATCTCAAGGGTTCCATTGAGCACCTCTGGATCTTCAGACCAGTAGTCCCTAGTTGAAATCCTAAAATTGAATGTTCTATTCAGAAAGTTGTAAGGAATCATATAATTGACCCGGATGACTCTATGTATGTCTCGTCCATAGTCTACATTGGGCCAGGATTTGACTGCAATGAGTTTTGTAGCCACCAACTCAGCCCTCTGCCTTAATACATGGTCAGAGGGGAACAAATGAAACAAAATATATCAAATAATGGCTTGGTCAGAGGGAACAGCTGGCCGCCTTCGTACTGTCCACCAAACATGTATACCAAGGATCTATTTCATCCAAGCAAGGATGAAATAGTTTTTCCACAATCACTTCTGGTTTTCTTCGAGCCAATTTTGCTTGCTGACGTAACTCCCGAGTGAGAACTACTCCGAGCGATTTTGAAATACATACATACGTACATACATAATTGGTCACATTACAACCTTTTAGTCAGGGGGATTACGACTTAGCTTCTCGCACCACTTATGTTGTGTGTGTTAATTTTGTACATGGGTGGCGGGATCTACAGTTTAAAGTTGATTCCGAACAGATTTTTGGGGATTTTATTTATTCCCAAAGTTTTTGCCAGAAATCTGTTGAGAGTAAGTCGTCTAAGGAATACTTTTTTATTATTTCGTTTTGTTGGAGATGTCTGACCTGGGGTTTGAACCGTGGCATACACTACCTACTAGGTTACGATGACTTTGAATTTCTGAGAAATTTATCAGATGTAATTAAAAGATTGTTTGATCTGTTAGATGTCTAGAGGAATACATAAACCATATTCCATAGAACGACATTACATACCTAATATTCTGTGATTTAATCCATGAATTAGTTTCAAGTCATTAGTTGAGCGTAAAGCCCAAAAGAAAATTTTCCTATTTTTGTTTCGATTTCTTGCCTTCTTGGCTAATTTAAGTTAGTTTTTGCATTTCAAACAATCATTTTCTGTGAAAATTCCATTTAGTTTCTGTTGAATATTGCCAAAATTGGCAACAAACTGCTGTTAATTTAAACACTTCAGGTTGTATTTTTCTGTTTTTGAAATCATGATGTTTTTTTTCTGTTTTTGTTTTTTTTTTTGTAATACCAAAATTTTATGCAGTTTCTTCGTATTGTTTTCCGTAATTTTATGCAACAGATTTTTGGCTGCTGCTTTTGCTTGCTTCATTTCACCCCAGAAATACAAAAAAAGCGTTTAAAAAAAGGTAAAAAAAAAGAAAAGCAAAGAAAAGACAAGACAAGCTAAAAAGAGTGTATCAAGTGTCTGGTATTTTTTTTTTGTGCACATCTAACGAACTGACGGACTGTTTGACTGTCTCATCATCTCATCATCTCATCCTGTGAGACTGATTGCATATTTGCAAGTCACACTTAGTTTTTGAATTTCCTTGCATACGTCCTCCATACTCCGTAGCCTTACTTCGGGTATGTTTTGTCTGTTATTTTAGCCGGCTTTTCTTCTTTGCTTTTTTGTGTTGTTTTTTGTTGTTCTCGTTTTTTTTATACTAAGTTTGACACGGTTTTGTGTTTTGGCAATTGTTGTATAATTTTGTTTCGTCGTCGTTGTTGTTGCATGAATGTGCTGCTGCATGTTAAAATGTACTTGCATCGTAGAGCAACAGTGCATTTTAACAATGTCTTCAGGCTTCTTTGTATACGTTTTTCTTGCTGTCTTTTTTGTTTTTTTCCCCCTTCTTTCTTTCTTGCTGTTTCTGAATTCGGTAACTTGTTTTGTGTTGTTTTTGTTTCAAAAGCTTCTTTTCTGTTGGCTCCAAAGCCGAGTACTGGTATTGTTTTTGCCCGTTGTTGCTGTGAGCCTGGCTTGAAACAAAAAAAAAAAACAAAAAAAAAAATTTTCACCAGCCAAACTACCAGCATCAACTTCTTAATTGAGTTGTTTCGTTCGTAGATTGTCTGCAAAGAGGTGAGAATATATAATTTTTGCCATTTTTTTTTCTTACTTTTTAACGTCTTTTGAGTTGGTTTTCTTTCGTTTTTTTCTTCGTATTTCTTCCTTTACCACTGATTTTGAATATGATGAAGTGTTTAAAATACCACAGCAATAAAATGAGCAGAAGAAGGAGAAGAAAAATTGGAAAATAACATTATAATTCGGTTTTAATTATTCCTTGCCATGAATGAATGAACATTAAGTGATTACCATGATTGTTGTTTAAACACAGGCCAGGCTCAAACAAACACAATGAAATGAAAGGCACCTAATATGTGGTGCTGAAATTAATGACAATTTTTGTTTTGAATTTTTTTTTGTTGTTGTTGATTGTTATGAGACTACGTTACATTTTGAATGACAATTTTAATGTTGTTGCGTCAATGACTTTCGAAAATTTCCATGTTTCTATAGAGGGCCTATTTACACAGATAATTAAGATATTGCGTACAGTACAGTACTTTGCAGAAGTCGCCGTAGTCTAGTAGGTAGTGTGTTGGCATGCTAGACCTGAAACCACGGTTCAAATCCAAGTCCGACATCTCGAATAAAACGCGAAATATGAAAAAATATTTGTTCGCCGTCTTCCTCTCAGTAGATTTCTGGCAAAAAATTATAAAATAAAATTGCTGTGAAAAGTTTCTCAAAACTCTGTTATTCGGAGTCGACTTTAAAGTGAGGGTCCGCCACTCATTTCAAAAATTAACACTCATAACATAAGTGGTGTAATAAAAAGCTAGGGCGTAATCCAGACTGAAGGATTGTAATAGCCAGTTATGTATGTATACACAGTAGAGATGAGCGATATTTTCAAAACTGTGATTTAATCACGGTGATCGATAATTCACTGATAACTACAGTGATTGAAATTGCCAAATAACAGTTACTAATAATGTCGTTGTTTCAAAATTGTTACATACTCAAATTTATTTCATTTTATTTTGAGCGAGGCAGAATTACTATTAGATGATGCAGATTATTTGCTTTTGTCTTTTATACATGAACTTTCTGTGAAACTTAATTGTTAAACTTCATATAAAAAAAAAATTACATTAAAAATAACAGCATTGATGACACCACTTTGATTTTGTTTAGTAGTCCTTTCGTAGTATATATCTAGTTGTCTCTTTCTTACGACTTAATAAAATACGTTATTGTCATTATTGTATTATTGGAATACTGTGATCACAATCACTGTTTTAAAGAACAGTGATTAACAAATCACGTTCACTGAGAACAACGTTCTTCAAAAATCACTGGATCGCTCATCTCTAATGCACAGTACTTTACTGGTGTCTCAGCAGTCAGTCCTCTAGATTCAAGAAGCCCATATTCTGCACCGTACACCAGGAAATGTAGTTCGTTTATAAAGTAGGTTTTTTTTATTCATTTTCCTCTGTTCCTTTACGGAACCATCTACCACAAAAACATCTATTTTAACAATTACATTTGATTTGCTTTATTTCACTTTCACAAATAAAATTTTATGTCGGGTCTTTCATTGAGCACTTCCTGCTTTTAAATTGAAATAAAATAAAGTCTGTCACGAAATTCTTATTCGCCTGAAAGACCTATTAATAGTTCTACTATGTGTGGAATGTAAAATCCGCTTTAATGGCTTTGAGGACCGCTGTGGTTTGTGGCTTATTCGCATTCACCTGAGACTTAAAAAAAACTCTACAACAAAAAGTCTAAGGGAATCCAAATATATGACCCCTGTGGCCAGTTTACTTCACCTCCATATGACCATGCCTTCAAATCAATCGATTACGTAGCGCCTTGCTGTTGAAATCACATGTCGTTGGTATCTAGAACATCCAATTTAGTTTAAAAGAAGTTGGTAATCGTAGTCGTATAGCGCTCGATATTGACAGTGACAGTCTATCCAACGTCGGTCCCAAGGAAATATGAACAGATGACTCTGACGCATAAATCAAGTTGAATTTTACCAGTGCTATGGGTTAGTTTGTAGTCGCCATAGTCTAAAAGGTAGAGTGTTGACTTATTACACATGAGGCCGCGGTTAAAACCCCAGGTCAGCCATCTTCAACAAAACGAAATACAAAAAATATTTCTGTGGCGACTTCCTTTCAGCAGATTTCTGGCAAAAACTCTGAAGAGCCAAAAATCTGTCGTTCAGAGTCATGTAAAAAATTAACACACACAACATGAGTGGTGTGAGAAATTAGGTCGTAATCCTGCAACCCTTCTGCAATTATATATGTATGTGTGGGTTATTTTGGCTTTGACGACCGCTGTGGTTCGTGGCTTCTTCACAATTGCCTGTGATTTAAGAAAACCCCACAAGAAAAAATCTAATGAGGTCAAATCGTAAGATCACAGTGGTTAGTTCACATCGTTTCCATGTGAGTTGTCTTTGTTCTTGAATCGCTCGTGCAGAATATTCAATATTGTATGAGACGTATGCCGCATAGCATCTTACTATTGATTGTCATTGGTGTCCAAATCATCCAATTGAGGTCAAAAGAATTTAGTAATCATTGACCTAAAGTGGTCGATGTTCTCAAAAAAAAAAAAAAAAAAAAAAAAAAAAAAAAAAAAAAATTGAAATATGGTCACCCTAAAATTCACACCAAACAGTCACTTTTGTGGGATACATTGGATGCTCTGGGATCTTATGTGGATTGGTATCGTCCTAAGTCCGATAATTTTGTTTGTCAAGTACTTCATTATCCAGAAATGGGCCTCATTGCTGAAGATGATTTTTCGATAAAAAAAAATTGGGGTCAGACTGACCGCCCATTTTAATAAAATAATTTTATTATTTGAACATGTTATTAAGTCGCCATAGTCTAGTAGACTTATTAACTGAAAGTCATTTCTCAGTCAGTTTTCTGGCAAAAACTCTGAGAATAAAATAAAAATTCCAATGAAAAGTTCCCCCAAAAATCTGTCGTTCGAAGTCTACATTAAGCTGTAGATTACAAAACTGCTACAAAATGAAAACATTTTGTATTTTAAAGTTGAATGAATGAACGTTTAAAACGTTTAACTTCTGTACCTAAAACTTTAATTCTTCAACAGAAAATTGTGATTCTTTGAAACTTTGCATATCTCATTAATATCAAGAAGAGAAATAAAAAAAATTACTAAAGACAGTAAAATTATTATAAAAATATCCCTCAGCAAAGAGCGAGAAACTTAATAAATCTGGTCAATTTTTCTTTTTTGCTGTTGCTGTGTCTACTTTTAAAAAGGCGTTACCTTTACGACAATTATTCATGTTAAACACACATGCAGCAGCAGCGGCAGTAGACACTATCTTAAGTAACAGCAACAGCAACAGCAATAGTACCACCATCAACATCAACATCAACACAATCAAACATCAGCAACATCTAGGAATCGTAAACAACAGTAAATTCTTTTACCTAAAATAGCTTGACATTTAAAAAGATGCTGAATGTGACAACAATAGCAGCAGCATCCGCAGCAGCATCAGTGGAAGCAACAGCAAAAGCAGTTGAATGACTGGCTACACTGCATCACTTAAATTGTATTTGTCTGTCAAATAAACACCCCAAACCTGGCGCATTTAGTCGAGGGCAAAAAAAGAATATAAATAACAACAACAAAAACTAAGAAATCTAAAGAGAAGCAGAAGGCGAAGAAAAAATGCAAAATAATAACAGAATGAAGAGAAACAAAAGAAATAAATTAAACACTGAATAAAAGTAACAGGGCCCTTACTCTGGGCTAAATTATTATTATTGTCCGAGGACATAACCCAGCATACGATAAGGAGCAGTGACACTAATGTGTTACCTAAAAGGGTTAAATAGTTCAGCCCTAATGCCCTCAAACTCCTGTGCAGAATATCCAATGTGCCATGACCTGTGTGCAACATAGCGACGTCCTGTTGAAGTCAAAGTCATTGGTATTCAGATCATCCCATTTTGACCAAAGGAGGGGAGTAATTATCGATCTATTGTGCTCGCCGTTGACTGAGGTGACCTGGCCAACGGCGATCTTAAAGAGGTATGGACCGATGACGCCGCCAATGCATCATTCACACCTAATACTCTTTAGGTATACATTGAATGCTCTCGGAGCCCTTGTCGATTGGTGTCGTGCAAAATTCGACAATTTTGCTTGTTTCTCGTGCCCATTCATGCAGAGATATGTAGGTTTCGTTGCTGAAGATGATTTTTCGATGAAAATTAGGGTCAGTTGCTGCATGCTTCATAGGCCATTCAGCAAATTCAACTTACGTCGTAGTCTATCTTTGTTCATGGTGATTTGGCAAAACAGACTGAATGCGCTTCAACAAGATGGTCATTATCAATTGACAAAGTTCGTAAATCCCTGTTGGAAGAAAACATATTCAGTAACCGCCTGGTTGGGAATTAAAGTCGGAGACGTTATCACATGCTGAATTTCTCGGTTCTTCTGGCACTCATAGGCCAAAAGTTGGTCTAGAGATTGATGAACTCGATGTGAAAATTAACTGAGCGTGTAGAAACTCCAATTAGAAGTTTATTTACAGCAACAAACTGTAAATCTTTTGCACCAAGAAGTCAATCATAAAAGCCATAGGCTAGCTAAACATTAAGTTGAATTTATTGAGGAACACTCTGCTTAAGCTACTGGCTGCATAACAAAACATAACAGGTGGCTTGGTGCAGTGTTTACAGTGCTCAATAATCTATTGCGAAAGCCTTCTGTCCTCTAATTTCTAGATAACATTGTAAAAAAATCGAACAGGACGCTCTTTATAAACAAAATAATGAGAAAAGTTCCCACTTCTATACCCGATACAACAACCCAATACTTTTCCAAAAGAGTTTGTTTTTGGGCAACGTTAAATGGCTACGCTGTTATGCTAGGATCTGTTGCACTATAAATAATAAGAATTTTGTAAAGATAGTTAGGAGTTGCCATGGTCTTGTAGGTATTGTGTTGGCTTATTGGATGCACGTTATCTAAACCTCAGTTCAGACATGTCGAAAAAAACTGAATTAAAAAAATATTTCTTTGTTGTCTTCCCCACAGCAGGCCTCTGGCAAAAATTCTGAGAGTAAATGAAAAATAAATCCGTTGTATGGAGTCAACATTAAACTGTAGGTCTCATCACTCATGGATAAAATTAACCCAGGCAACTTAGATAGAAGGAGAAGCTAGGTTGTAAACCTGACTGAGGGATCGTAATGATCAATTAAGTATGTAAAGATAGTTTGTGACAGCCTAGGTTCCTTAAAAAATGGTTCTTTACAATAACTAGGAATAGCTGTCAAATTGAAATATCCCTCAAAATAAGAAAATATAAGAGAAAAGCTGACAGTGGATGACAGCTGCTGTCAGTTGGAGTATGATCTAAAGGCATTGAAAGTAATGTTTACACCTTCACTGAACTTCGACATAACGGTATTCATTCTTGATAAGTAAGCGTGCGTCGATGGATTATATAGGTAGGTAGGTTGAAGTGGTATTTTTGATTACCAGAGCTCACTAGAGCACATATAGCGGCTCGCTGTGACGCCAGAGTTAAGCGCATTTCCTGTACTACCCGAATTCACCCACAGTAATCGAAGAAATTGGTCAGCGCAGGTGCTGCACCTATGGATTATATGTATATCCCTTATGGAAATTGCGAGATATCAACTTACCGGTAAAATGGGGTCACGCTCAAATCTAGTCCTGGACTAGAAAACTAAACAATATAATCCAGATAACCATATGAAGGATTTTATAGAGGGTGTCGCAAGAGAAATTCTGTATCACGTTGTCACTTTCTGATAATACCATGTAAATTGTGAAATATTGTGAATGTCATATGTAATCGGTTCTTGGTAAGACGTACCATTCCGACATATCACAATTTCTGTAAAAATATCGAATTATAAGTACAGGTGTATGTCTATAGCTTCTACACCTTCAACCTCTGTTCTGGTCTGGCGCTGAAATCACGTCTAACTTACCTAAATGCTCCGAATTCACTTGTATCGTCCATTCACACTGATGTTTAAAGTCTTTCTTTATAAGAGTGCTGGGCTATCAGGGGTTGTGTCTTCCCCAAAGGGTTAATTTTAAAGCTTTATAAAGAATATTCCATTAAATAGTAAAGAATAAGGAAAGCAATGAATATAAGCTCCGTGTATTATTCCATTTACTTTATCAACTTCATCCATTTGTTTCTTTTTTTTTTTTTTGTTTGTCACATTTTGTTTGTGGCATTTTGTCTTTAGTTGCACAAACAAAACTTCCAACTCTTATTATATGCCACGTCTTTTTACCCATTGACATTGTGATGAATTACACACAAGGGAGTTGTGTCAAAAGTCTAGAATCTTCTGACCGAAAGACCACTCGGACGGACGGCTGGTCGAACGACCCAACAGTCAACCATACAGTGATGGACCTAAATATCAAACATAGTCATCATACAACACATTTTTTATTCTTGCAACCTATGCGCCTTGGCTATGATGTTAAACTGCTGCTGTGCGGTTCGTTGCAGCATGAATGTGGCAAAGAAGACTTCACATTCAAGTCACTGCTTATCTTCTAACTATTGACGACCGTGAAATTTAAGACTAGACAAACGACATGGCACTCACTCACTCACTCACTTGGAGGACGAAAACGCCTGCTTGCCTACCTGCCAAATGTAGATGGAAGCATAAATAGAGAGATGATTGCTAGAATGTTGACGTATGTGTGTGTGTGTGTGTATATATATAAGTAACCTGGTCCTTTTTAAAAACCAAAACAAAAAAAATTCTCAGACATTTGCTGTGTGTTTCACCTTCATATATGGGAGGATTGTCTCGACTGTTTTCAATGCATGCATGCAAGCAGCAATGAATGCCACTCCATACAATGTGTGGTGGTGGTGTTCGGGAGTGAGTAACTTCCGTAAGGTGTTAATTTATTATTAATTTGTCATATACTTGCTTGCCAGATAAAACTCCACTTAAAATATACAAAAAAAAAAACAAAATGTTGAATGAATGAAACAAAAAAAAACGTCATAAACTTCAAGTTGTCTACCGTCTAGACGTGCACAAGTGCAATGCGTTCAACACAAAAAAGTAATTCCTATTGTCCCACCGAGTGGAGTCACCAAAAAAAAAAAACAACAAAAAAAGCGTCATGAAAAGAAATGACAAATGTATTCAGCAATTTACGTTCGTTCGTGTATTTTTTCTGTCCTTACGAAATGAAAATGCATTTTCAAGTGCATCATATATGCTGATGCTCCTCCACAATACATCTTCCTTTAACACCCAACCCTAGCTGGTTGGTATACCGACATGGGATACTCCCATATGTAACACCTTTACACCACGTAACCACTCTGCTTCATTTCAATATCGCAATGTCTCAGTGCCTCAATGTTTCTCAATGTTAATGAAAAACATATTCAGTCTCAAAGTGCAATTGTTGTTGTTGTCTCTTATCCTGATGGGAATTCTTATTTGCAGTTGAGTGAATTGCATTAAATTAAAATGCGAAACAAATTTATGAATTATATCTACCTGTTCCCATCCATCGTATATCCAGGATTCGAATGGCAAATTACGTGGCTATGGAGGAAGGTGACTTTCGTTATTTATAAAGGAGAAAACGAATTCAAGGTTAAGGTTTTACATTTGAACTCAATGAGTAGGTATGAGAACACTTGAATACAGTTCGTAATGAAAGATTTCTTTTTTAGAATGTGTGATGGACACTTTAAGCATATTCAAGCATAAGAATCTATCACTGCAACATGGAGAGAAGTGTTTACGAAACTCGTTACTTCTTCCAAAATTCAATGAAAGCAAATTCTCCACACTTGAGCCCTCATCAGAAATAGATTCTTTCCTTCCTCATCAGACTGATTGTCACAATGGAGTATCGCATTCAGCGCTTTGCTTGAGATATTTTGATTACATTAAATTACATATCATTCATCTTTTTTCTCGGTTTATAAGGGATATTCGGCGTACATACGAGTACATCCATACATAAGTGGTCATAACAACCCTTCAGACAGGATTACGACCTAGCTTCTCACACCACTGATGTCGATGTGTGTTAATTTTATATGTGAGTGGCGGGACCTACAGTTTAAGTCGATTCAAAACAACAGATTTTCGAGAAACTTATCGTGGCAATTTTCTTTTCTGCTGAGAAGAAGTCATCAAGGAAATATTTTTTTCATATTTTCGTTTTGACGTCTGATCTGGGGTTTGAACGGTAGCCTTACGTCTAATAAGACAGAGTTTTAGCTAGAAATCTGCTGAGCGGAAGTCGGTGAAGAAATATTTTTTCACATTTTCGTTTTATTTTGGGGGTGTCTGGGCTGGGTATTAAACAGTGGCCTCACAAGCTAACACACTACCGACTAGACTATGGTGACTTCTTCAACTGTCTCTTCAAAGTACGTTGGGTTTGGCATCAATGGCTTTCAACTACATGCCAAATGATTAAGATTGTTCAAAGTCTAGAGACATGGATTTTTTTGACCCACTCTCGCATTAAAATTAATTATCCTTTAAGGTATCATTTAAAATGTTTTTCCTACATTAAGAAAAAGGAAAAATTGATGCTAAATTGCTTAACCTTTAAAATTTAATTTTTATTTCCATTTTTTTTTTTTTTTTTTTATTAAAAATTCAATTTTTAACAACAAATTTAGGAAAGTTAAGTGCGCGCAATTAATTTTTTTTAAATTCTAACTGACAACCGTACAATTCCATCACATTTTAAAGCAGCTGCAATAAAAACGAATTGCAACACAAGTGTGCGCGTAGTTCACAGAAAAAAAAAAAAAAAACAGCTCCATGCTTCCAAAAAGGGAAAATAAAAGGAGAAGAAAAATAATGAAAAAAAGAAACAATGATTCTCGGTAGTCTATAAGGAAATTCATAACAATTGAACGCTATAATTCATTTAATTTACAACATAATTCAATGACAGACACACATACCGACAGGCAGACAGACGGACAGACCCATAACCGAGTTGGGCTGCTGAATGCCTGCGAAGCAGAGTAGCAAATAAAATTTAAAAAAAAAAGGAAAACTGAAACGGAAAATTGACTGAAACGAACTTTATGAACGCTGGGTTCATAAAAATTGTGGCGCATATAGCGTCGGTTAGTTACAGCCAAACACCCATTTGTATGAAGGCACTTACATACATATGTACATAGCCAGCATACAGCATTAAACACTTGCAACATTGTGCATATTAAACTATTTTGTGAAAATGTTGACAGGCAAACAAGTCACCTTACACGTGTGCACATACCAAATGACCAATTATCCATCCACCTTGCCATGACAAAATGACAACCCAAATGCAGTTGCAACACAGCCACGGCAACAATGATGGTAGTTAGGCCAGAAAACCTGGCAGGCAAGCAGGCAGGCAGGATGTTTGAGCAAGAGAGACAAAGAGCATGGAAGAAAGAGAGAGTGATAGTGTGGTAGAGAGTTGAGTATAGTGAAACCAATTTTTAAAACATTTAACATAATTAAAGTGAACACCGGCAACAAACGAGCCAAGTGTTGCAACTATACAAAACATAGTCAAATGTCTAGTAGTAACAATATCCACAACAACAGCAATAACAACAACAACACATAGCATTAACAATTGCATTAAGAACAAGCAGAGAAAATTGCTGTACCAGAATAAACGAGCAAAACGTACAGCAAAATGAAAAGAACGAAAAAAGGAAAAAAAAAAAACAAAACCAACAACAGCATCATAGTTGTTGCAGCATCTACTGACAACACGTGGGTTGACAAAATGCCAACGGTAGCGCTAGATTACAACAATAATGGTGTTCCTTATTGTAAAGGCTTAACAGCAGCATCTCTTTTTACGTTTTTAATGGCAAGGCCTGACTGTTGCTATTGCCGCCGCCGCAGCCACGTCCGCCACTGATGATGTTGTTCCACAGTTTTATGTTTTATTTCAAGCTTCATTATAAAAGCATTTGTTTTTGTTCTTATAGCTTATAGTTGTTGATGTTGTTATTGGTGTTGTATTTTTTTTTTTTTTTTCATAAAGCCTTTAACATTCATTGTGCAGCTAGCCAGGTATCCTTTAAGCATTTCCTGTACAAATGAGTTCACATCTTAGAATGACAGCCGACATGTTTGTGTTGCTGCTTTATTCTACTGTTTCAGCATTTAGCTTTACAACAATTGCAATGGCAACAGCAGCAGCAACAATTTCAACAACCAAAACAACAACTACACTACTAGCTATGAATATTTAGTAAAGCCTTGTTAAACGTTAAGACCATTTGAATAACGTAACATTTTGTATTTTGAAATGAATCCCCCTACAAAAAAAAAGAAGGAAAAAAATAAGAAAAATGGAGGGGAATAATGCCTCGGAAAAGTATTGGAGAAAATCGATTAATAACGACTATATGATGAGCTAATAAGTAGTGCACTATGTGGCTAAAGACAATTGTGAAGGATAACACAAATTCTCTACGGTGATCAAGTGTTTAGTGTTGGCTTATCGGTCCAAGCAAGCACTTATTAATCTTAATTAGTTTTGGACTTGTAAAGCTTTGCGAACTAAGTACCAAAAAAATTGAATTCCGGTGTTTTTCTGTGCGTTGTTTTAAAAAGTTTTTCAAGCTAAGCAAGTGATTGGTCAACTGCAGCGCAGGTTCTACAATGTTAGGGTTACCCTATACAGCTGTTTGACAGTAGTGCCCTTTGTGAAATTGTATTGTGTTATTGCACTCGTAGTATAAGTAAGAATTTTTGCTCATTAAGGCCTACTCTTTCCAAAGAGATGGCGTTGATTGACTTTTTATGGATTATTTCCAAGCAGAGTGAAGGTTAAGTATTGTTTACAGGATTTGTAATGTTAAAGTGTGGATGAACGTTCTCATATTCCCAAGACATTTCCGTACACAAACACTGGGATGTCTTACTTACTTGCTTAATTCGTCATTACAACCCTTCAGTTATAATTACAACCTAGGTTCTCACAACACTTATGTTGTGTGTGTTAATTGTATTCATAATTGGCAGGGCCTACAGTTTAAAGTCGTCTCCAAGCGACAGACTTATGAGAAGCTTTTCATTGTTGTCATCGTTTAGAAGTGTCATATTATGGCTTCCAAACGATTTAATCAATCTATATAGGGTATTACCATAATATCTTTTCCAAGCCTCTTCTCCTCTAATATACTACAAAATTCCGTTAATGCCGTAGTCTAGTAGGTAGTGTGTTGGCTTATTAGACGTAAAGCCAGGGTTCGAGCCCCAGGCCAGACATCAAAACAAAATACAAAAAGTATTTCTACGGCGATTTCCTCTCAGCAGATTTCTGGCAAAAACTCTGAGAGTAAATAAAATTGCCATGAAAAGTTTCTCAAAAAAAATCTGTCGTTCGGAGTCGACTTTAAACTGTAGGTCCCGCCACTTATATATAAAATTAACACACACAACATAAGTGGTGTGAGAAACTAGGTCAATAATCCTGACTGAAGGGTTGCAATGGCCAATTATGTATGTATTCTAATGATTCATCATCATCATCATAGGGTCGAAATATTGGGTTCGAGACATCCACCATTCTGAACAAGTGTTCTTTGAGTTTACAGTGTCCTGTCAAAAGGCAGGTTACTAACTTCAGATTCTACCAGAATTGTGCAATGCAGAACTGATGTGTCTCGATCTGTTGTTGTTATTGCCCCTTATTTTCTAATAAGAATCTGAGGCTATTTTTATTATTCGTCATGTGATCGGAATATTTCAATACGGGATCAAAACATCCCGCTACTCAACCATATTCCATAGAGTGGTCTCGCTTTCAAAAAAGAAGGAAAATCGACTCTAGGTTAATCCACACACTTTTGCTGTTAAATCTCTTTGCGAAGCTATGATTGGTTCGAAGTCGCCGTAGTCTAGTAGGTAGTGTGTTGGCTTATTAGACGTAAAGCCCAGGTTCGTATCCCAGGTTAGGCATCAAAACGAAATATGAAGGAAAAATATTTCTTCGGCGATTTCCTCTGTGAGTCCCACCACTCACGTATAAAATTAACGCACACAACATGAGTGGTGTGAGAAGCTAGGACGTTGTACAATGGGTCAATTCGACCTCCGGGTATTGTACTTGTCACAGTTGACAAGTACACGTCCTCTAACCTAACCTATGATTGGTTCTGGCCAGACGTTTTTGATACTAGTGTAGTACAGGCTTTCATTTTCCGTGTTATATTAAAGCACGCTACTCTCTGTTTGTTCTCTCTACCCCAAAGGATGTCATTGATGTGACCATCATGGTATACACATACAGTGTATAATCCTAAGGATATACACTCCAGGATTTTCCTTCAAGCCTTCTAAATATCATGTCTGGCGTTTCTTAAAATGCTCATGAGCATGACAATTTGATATTCCCAAATGTAATCACCGTAGTCTAGTAGGAAGTGCGTTGGTTTATTAAACGAGAGCCCGTGGATTAAGTCTTGGCTCAAACTTATCGAACTAAACAAAATATGAAAGAGTCTTTCATATTTTCCTTCCATAAAATTGTCACAAAAAATCACTCAAATCTGTCGTTCGTATGTTGAACTTTCGTTTGTAAACGTTGAGCTGTATTTGGATCAAACACATGCAACAAGAGAGGTGGTATGAGAAGCTAGGTTATAATATTGATTAAATGGTTGCAATAACTAATTAAGAAAGAAAGATATTCCCGGATGTTATGCCTCCGGTTTCCGTGATATTGTTTCACCCAAGAGTTTAATTAATCCGTGACAGACAAATAGAGACTTAAAGATATTAGACTACACTTATAACATAACTTATCAATTGCACTACGTAGAGTGCAAATGCAAAAAATACAATTCTTTTGTAAGTGAACGTACGTAGCCATGTGTAAGCTCTCTGGACATTTAACAACTCAATTAACGCATAAAGATTTTTACATCGCCGTTTAATGTCAGTCAATTGCGTTTGGATTTTATTTTATAGGCACAGATCGATGAGACTGACGATTCCTTAAATTGTTTAACAACAATGTAGACAGGTACAACATCAACAACAACAACAACAATGAACTTTTTTGCATTTTCTTTCTCTCTCTATAAACAATTTAAACATATTCATTGACCGATTGACCAATACACACAATCAATACACAGCAAACAAAATCCGCAGACAGACAGACAAACCGATCGACATGTGTTTGCTTGGAACATGGAAAAACTTGTTGAAGATTTACTTGCTAAATAAAGAGGGGTTAGGAGGGGGCTGAGGGAGAGAGAGAGTATTACTTGAAACCAGGTTTTGAAATTTATGATTATTAAAGTCTTGTTTCTTAATTGAAGTTGATTCACTGATTTGGTGGCTTCATTATTATGGACAAACAGCGGCCATGTCAATTAAACCGAATTGACTTCATTAGGCGCAATATCCGTTCAATGTTGTCTAAAATCTCAGCAATCAGTTGTAATTTACATTGTCGGATGTAAACGATACGTACATACATACATACGTACATACATACATACGTATGTACGTATGTACATCTGTTTCAATTAAATTTTCCATACAAAGCAAGATGTTGTCTTAGACTTGGTGAATGTTATTTTTGTTGTTGTTGTTTGTTTTATTAGCTGCATGATTTATTGTAATATTAACTGAGTTTTGGTGTTGGTATGACAATTATTGTTAACAGCGGCTTCGAAAGTGATACATAAGGAAATGTTGTGAATATTAATTTACATAAATGGCAAAATACAGATTCGTAATTTTTTTCTTGTAATTTTTGGACGATATAAACGTATTTTAGTGATAATATGGCACTATGGGCGAAGTAGAGAGCAGTCCGATTAGTCGGAATGTGTTTTTCTAGGTTCCAGGAATGGAAAATTGTGATTTCACAGTGAGTATAAGTGGCATAATTCTCCTGGGCTGACAGCCCCATGTACCTACTTATCAATCAGCAGCTTTGTATCGTAGTGTTCGAATTAATATGATAAGAAGATTATCAATACAGTTTAATAAGCAGATAACACACACCCCAACTTTCACTATAATATTGTACATTGTTACCTCTGTCAAATAGAAGTCGCCGTAGTCTAGTAGGTTGTGTTTTGCTTTGTTTCGATTACATTAATCAAGCTTTCCAAAATAGTGGCCTGTGGTAAGTTCTGGAACGTAAGGGCTGTCACCTTTATTTGTCTAAGCACGCTGTCTGCGAAAATTGTTGGTTTCTAACATTCAATTCAGTGATGAAGGACTTTGCAGCACACTTTTACCCAAGAAATGACGCTGTACAGGAACTTCCTAGTCGTTCGTTGTTAAAGCGGTAGCTTTGATTACCACAGCTGACTTTAGCACGCATGGTGGCCCGTTATGACACCACAGGTAAGCGCTGTCCCTGTATTGTCCCAACTCCACCATTCCCATCAAAGAAATTGGTCAGCGCAGGGGCTAAGGGGAATTAAAGCCTCTTAAATTTTTGAATTCCAAAATCTTGATGTAAACTTTTTCAATTTTTACGGTTCGAAACTGGCCTATTAGTTGATGGCCACTTCAAGCTGTGTAAGTGAGATTAGAGATCTCATAAATAGTTGAGTTACTGATTGTTTATATCTAACTGAATGTTTTTCAAACGTGGAGCTACAAATCCATAAAACAATGCATACAAAACCATACATTTCCACAAGAAATTTCGGAGTTAGAACTGTGGTCATTTTAATGACCACATAAGACGAAAGCAACCATCTCTAAAAGCAATTACCAAGTGACTGGTTTTTCTCAATCACGAAAGATTTAAATGTAGTTTCTCAGAAGCTCGTAGGGCAAATAAATGTCATGCCTAATTGTCAAAAAGCTGGTTAATCGCTAAGAAACAGACTTAGTTTCCGTACTCGTGAAGCTTTACAATATTTTGCTGGCTCACATCTTTCTAATAGCAGTCTTCCGTCTGTATATAAAAAATCTAAACAGGCTATCTCTATCGTCTTCTTTCATTCTTTTATTGCCAAATTGGGTAATAGTTTTTAAAAGAAGAATTCGAATAGTAATTAAACAAATGGAGGCATTGTAACAATGAATCTAACAGTCAGTGGACGAAGTTATATTATTGAACTGCAGAGTTCAATCTAGATACTAGTTCTCAGCAGTGATAAAGCTCGTACGACACACAACGAATCACCATTACAACGCAAAGCTGCAATGTAATGAAGCACTACACAATTTCAAGGACTAGCACTCTCTAGCACTAACTTAGTCTAGTAGGAAGTGTGTTGGCTAATTACATGTGAGGCAAATGGTTCAAGCCACAGGTCAGGTATCTTCAACAAAACGAAATATGAAAAAAAAAATATTTCTTCAGCGACTTCCTCTCAGCAGATTTCTGGCAAAAACTCTGAGAGTAAATAAAATTGCCACGAAAAGTTTCTCAAGAATCTGTCGTTCGGAATCGACTTTAAACAGTAGGTCCAGCTACTCATGTATAAAATTAACACACACAACATAAGTGGTTAGAGAAGCTGGTATGTGAAAAGGTAAAATTTGACAAAAATCTCGCATTTTTAAGTTTTACAAAGACTTTTGAATTTAATTTCTACAAAATAATTGCATCGGCTTTATTTCACTTTCATTGACCGAGTTTTTCTAGCATGGCAAGTGATTAGTCTTCTGTGGCAGGTTCTAGGATGATAGAGTTGCCAGTTATCGTTCTCTAGAAACAACAATCTCTGAGAAATTGTGTTGAATGTATTGACGAAGTAGTCGCCGGTAGTCTAGTAGGTAGTGTGATGTTTTATTAAACATGAGGTCACAGTTCAAACCCCAAGTCATCTCGAACAAAACGAAAAATGAAAAATATTTCTTCGGCAACGGCCTCTCACTTGATTTCTGGTAAAAACTCTGAGAGTAAATAAAATTTAAAAAAAAAAAATGAAAACAAAAACTTGTCGTTCGAAGTCGACTTTAAACTGTTGGTCCCGCCACACATGTTGTGAGAAGCTAGGTTGTAATCCTGAATGAAGGTCTACTCTGCTTAAATGATAAGATGTGTTGTTCACAGGGACCGAAAATAACTGTTATTTTTGAATTTTTGATTAAAAAAAGTAACCGCAAAATGTATTTTCTTAATAATTTTTAAGAAAATGTTAAATTAATTAATTTATAATTTAACAATTATTACATCAGACACTTAGAATAGTTACCGCGAAAAAGACCAAACTTATAGGATTGAAAACAACCGATCGAGTATGATTCTATTATACAACTGATTTATTATTTCATTTTTTACTTAATCCTAGCATATTCTATATACTTAATTCTAACTGTGTAATTCTATTCAGCAACTTCGTTGTTAAGATTTGCCTACTTGTTATATGTACATTGAACTTAAAAAAACTTAAAACTTAATATTAGGGCGATACTAATTATAATATGTATTAACAAATTCATTATTATTTATATGTATTATTTAATGCAATTCAAAATATTCAATTATTTAATTTAAGTGCAAAATACGTTTAATTTAAGTAAAATAAATGAAATATATATAACAAAATAAATATAAATATAAAATATATAAATACAAGGTGGCGCAAAAGTAAACTTCCGATGTTTTTTGGCTGTAATTAAAAAAAAAATGAAAAACTTTGATTCTTCTTGTGGATTATTTTTATTTGGTCTTTTAATTTTTTTACATCAAGTCGAGAATATGATGTCATGTAAATGGCCGCCGCCACAGTTGATTGTCATTTGAGCCCTATTTATGGCATTTTCCATCACTTTGGCCAAAACTTCCGGCGATAGGTCCTCACATTCTTGACGGATATTGTCTTTAGGAGCTGCAAGAGTCTGAGGCTTGTTGACATAAACCCGCGACTTCAAAAAGCCCCATAAAAAGAAGTCTGGAGCGGTTAAATCAGGCGATATTGCTGGCCAGTGCAAATCGCCAAAACGGGAGATTAGGCGCCCGGGAAATGCATCCTTCAGCATATCGGTTGTGGCATGTGCAGTGTGTGCCGTTGAACCGTCCTGTTGGAACCACATGTTTTCCAATCCCAATTCATCAAGTTGCGGCAAAAAGAACTCGTTGATCATTGCTCTGTAGCGCTCACCATTCACAGTAACCGTTTGGCCCGCGACGTCTTCGAAGAAAAAAGGTCCGATGACTCCTCCAGCGAAAACAGCACACCATACAGTGACTTTGAGCGGGTGTAATGGCTCTTCGTGGGTTACACGCGGATTTTCAGTGCCCCAGAAGCGTAAATTTTGCTTATTTACGTACCCGATAAGATGGAAATGGGCCTCATCACTCATGATTATTTTTGATGAAAAATCATCTACCTCTTGGTGGTGATTAAGGATGGCTTGAGCGTATGTTAGACGCGATTGGCGGTCAACAGCTAACAGCTAATGCACCGTCTGGACTTTGTACGGAAACATCTTCAAATCTTGTACCAAAATTCGCTGTAAAGACCGTCGACTGATACCCATTTGCGTGGCACGTCGTCTGGTCGATGTCGACGGCGCTTCCATGACATCCTCGGCTACAGCAGCAATATTCTCTGCAGAACGGCTACTCCGGGGTCTGCCACGCCTGGCAGCATCTCGTGTTGTGCCAGTCTCTTCGAGACGAGCGGCTAAACGTCGCAGTGTTTCACCAGTAGACGTTGGACGGCCAGGAAATCTGCGACGAAATTCACGTTGTGCCAAAGTCACCGACCGATTATTGGTCAAATAAATAGTCAGCAATATTCCGCGTTCTGGAGCAGTGTAGCGTAACATTGTTTATTAACTTGTATTTCGCATGTGTTTACTACACAAATGTCAAAACAGAACTGACATTAGGGGCCAATCGCAAAATTTATAGCATTTTCTGATAGGAGGATTACTTTTGCGCCATCTTGTATAATCGGAGAACAAAACGAAGTATACCATTTTGATTGTCTTGGACCAAATTTTTATAAAATACGATGCTTTTTAAAATTCTGATTTTTATTTTTCGAGCAGAAATAAAAGCTATTTTTGTTTTTTCAAGCCAAATTTGGAGGCAATTATGACTGCAAAACTTAATTCTAATAATTTTTAACATAAATTACTTTAATTATTTTAAAGAATTTTTTAATAAATTTATATTTCATTACAGCCTAATTTCGCAAAATACAAATATCAACCCTCGTATTTCATTCTGGCATTCTTGAAACAAGTATTTGTGTTAATATTCTCTTAAATCATCATGAATATTTTTTCCTTTTTTTTTTTTGTTGTTGCTTTGGTTTTCTTTATTTATCGTAATTTTATATAATGAATGTTTTAAATATTCATTTACATTCCCATTCATCGGTATTAACAAATTTATTTGAAATTTTATTTCATGTTTCTTTACGAAATTCATTCGCAAGAGCAACGATAAAAACGGTAACAACAACAAGAGAAAAACCAAAAACAAAAAAAAAAAAAAATTTTAAAAAATAAAATAAAAATTTTTATTCAATTTTAATATTGGCAACATCTGCTACTACTGTTGCTGCTGCTGCTGCTGCTGTTGCTGATGCAAACTCCAATGCATACAGCTTGCATGAGTTTAAGCAATACATTCAATGTTGTTGGTTACAACAATAATAAAAACAATGAAGAGAAATAATAAAAAAAAAAGATTGTCAATAAAATAAAAAGCAATTGATTGAATACCACATTCTTTGATGAGGCATGAATAACAAAATAAAACAAAAAAAGAAGAAAAAAAATCGAAAGAAACAAAAAAAAAAACACTGATTTAACTGGGCCATTAAATGCAAATATTTTACATACATATTGTACAATTTGTTGACTGACTCTAGCACTTTGCAACACACACACACACAAACACACACTACTTGCAAATGTGAATGTGCAACATCAATACAATGCCTGTATAATGCAGCTTGACAAACCCAATGCAACCCCAACAGAAAACATTTTAAAGGAATGCCAGAGTTATTCGTTAACAACAACAGCTACAACAAAAAAAATCTGAAATCACAAAGCTATACAAACATAAAGATGTGAATATGCATACACACATATGTACATATGTATAGTATTTGCAACATATGACATTGAGGCAATATGGAAATGCACCATCATCATTATCATTGTGAACATCGTAATGATTTTTGTCGCTAATGATTATTATTATTATTAATATTGACAACATTGTTAATCGTTGGCAAAGAAAATCAAAAAAAAAAATGTTTTGCAGCTACACACATACCCTCATTATAGTTAAAACTGACCAATTTCAAGCCATAGTGCAGCATAATATTTAAACAACACATGCCGGCTACAAGGTCTCTGCTTGGCTGTTTACATTAATGTTGGATTGATCGAGAGGGATAGGGACAGCAGTGTGTGTGACTGACTGACTGACTGATAATCATTCGTTTGACCAACCACAAAAATGTTAAAATCTGTAATTAAATTTTATGAACTCTTTTTAAAATTTTATCGATTGTTGTTGTTATAAGAAGCCAACAAACCAACCAGCCACCCAACCAACCAACCAAACGCACCAAATGACTGAATGCGGGAAAAGTTAAATGAATGCCCCGATTTTATATTCTCATTAATGTACACATGATACTCCCTAAGCACTTGTGGTTGGCAATAATAAATGTCAGCAGCAACGGCAGCAGTTGCCTTTAACTTCACTTTAAATGATTTGATAGATATTTGAACATAAAAGATGGCGTTTCAAGTGAAACTTTGTTGTCTTTAGATTAAATTTATACATGGGTATGTTGCAACCAGAGTTTTTACGCAAAATATGCCACACTTAAGGAACATCTGTTGATGAGAGAAAGTATTTAAAAGCAATTCTTACCTTAGTGATCAAGGGGAAATACAGACATTGGAACCCAGTTGCAAGATTTGCGATAGCCTAGGGCACAGCTCCACTTACTACACTAGATTGTATGTATGGATCATCATAAAAAGTAAATCTTTGAGGATAGGACATACATATTATACAGAGTTTTTTACAAGTCGCCGTAGTCTAGTAGATAATGTGTTGGATTATTAGACGTGAAGCCACGGTTTAATCCCCGGGTCAGACATCTCCAACAAAACGAAATATGAAAAAATATTTATTCGGCGACTTGATCGCAGCAGATCTGTGGTGAAATTGTGATGAAAAGATTCCCAAAAATCTTTCGTTCGGAGTCGACTTCAAACTATAGGTCCCGCTACTCAAGTATAAAATTAACACACTCAACATAAGTGGCGTGAGAAGTTAGGTCGTAATCCTCACTGAAGGTTTGTTATGACCAATTATGTACAGGGTTTTCTAACAGGGACTTCCGAACTTTGTCAATTGATAACGATCATCGTATTGAAGCTACATCTGTCAGATTGGTTGCCATTTATTCAGTCTGTTTAATAACTGACTTACTTAGTTGGTCATGATTGGTCATTACAACCCTTGAGCTAGGATTACAACCTAGCTTCACACACCACTCGTGTTGTGTGTGTTAATTTTATCCATGAGTGGCGAAACGTACAACTTCAATACGACTCTGAACGAGAGATTTTTAAGAAAATTTTCATGACAATTTTTATTTTACTCTCAGAGTTTTTGCTAGAAAACTGACTGAGGATTGAGACATGGACTTTCAGCTAATAAGTCTACGTCGATTTAACAATACGTGCAAATAATAGCATTGTTTTACTAAAATAGGTAGTCTGTCTGACCCTAATTTTAATCGAAAAATCATCTTCAATGATGAGGCCCATTTCTGGATGAATGGGGACGTAAACAAACAAAAATTATCAAATTTAAGGCGATACCAATCCACATAGGATTCAAGAGCACTCAATGCATCCTGAAAAAGTGAATACATACATACATAATTGGTCATTACAACCCTTCAGTCAGGATTATTGACCTAGTTTCTCACACCACTTATGTTGTGTGTGTTAATTTTATACATAAGTGGCGGGACCTACAGTTTAAAGTCGACTCCGAACGACAGATTTTTTGAGAAACTTTTCATGGCAATTTTATTTACTCTCAGAGTTTTTGCCAGAAATCTGCTGAGAGGAAATCGCCGAAAAAATACTTTTTGTATTTTGTTTTGATGTCTGGCCTGGGGCTCGAACCCTGGCTTTACGTCTAATAAGCCAACACACTACCTACTAGACTACGGCGACTCCAAAAAGTGAATGTTTGGTGTAAATTTTGGTATCCACATTTCTTTGTAAACATCGAGCATTATAGGTCGATGATTATCGACTTCTTTCTGCCTGAATGATATGGACACCAAAGACATGTGATTTTAACAGTAAGACGCTATACGCCACACAGCTCATGTCATATTGAATATTCTGCCCGAGCAGTTTTATGACCTATACAGCTAACATGGAGGCATTGTGAACTGTGGAAGACCATAGACAATGAAGTGTGTTTGCTGAATGGACTGTGGCGTAGTTGGCAACTGACCTTAATTTTAATCGAAAAATCATCTTCAGCGATGAGGCTCATTTTTGCACGAATGGGTACTTGAACAGAAAAAATTTTGGAATTTGGCACGATGCCTCTACACATATTCCGATAAAAATTGTAGAAAGGAATTTCACATCATTCGCTTATTTCAAGTATATTTTTTCCAGCGTATAGGGAACTCTAGTTGAAATAAGCCAGGATTGTCAGAAACCATGGATGTCTTCTATTCTTGAAGAAGTTGCGGTATTTGTTTTCTGTTATCGAAAATCCGGAAGAAGGAGGACTATAATTTCGTATAAAAAGGTGACTGGAAAAGCTCTGTCTTCTCAAATATCTCAGCTGCAGAGCCGTGACCACTGTACTCTCCAAAGAATTTTTTTATATTAGCCAAGATAGTGCAAGGTATCCCAGCGCGCTATTAAGAGGGACAGGCTCAAATTCTGAAGGAGCATTTTTTATGTTGTCGGAGTCATTACTAAAAAGTGTGAGTTAGACACTATCACTGCGACGTATATCACTCTGGAATATCTAGACAGTCAAGGCAGCGGATATGTTTATAGAAGAAAACTTTTTCTATTTAACGAGGCTTGTTGTAAAATTTTAGCAGTAAATGTAAAGCAATTCCCAAGCTTTCCTAAAATAGAATTAAACTTAAATGGAATGGAAGTATTCTCCGTAGTTTAATAGGCAGTGTTGCCTCTCAGCAAAGATCTGGCAAAAACTCTGAAAGTCAATTAAATTGCCATGAAAAGTTTCTCAAAAATCTGTCATTCGGAATCGACATTAAACTACAGGTCCCGCCACTCATGTACAAAATTAACAAACACAACATAAGTGGTGTGAGAAGCTAGGTCGTAATCCTGACTGAAGGGTTGTAATGACCAGTTATGTATGCATGTACGTAGTATGTGTCTCACTAATGATTCCTGCAAAAGTAAGCAGACACTAGAAAAACCAGAAAACTTAAATGATGATTCATCACCTATTGGGCACATGTCTAACGTTATGACGGGAAAAGGAAGCATCAGAGATTTCATCAGTTCAATTGAAATAAGAAAACTCTGAAGTTTTATCATGAGCTACGGATGACTCCAGCATTAGATGGAGACATTCGTTGTAGCCACGTTAACCTACGTGTGGTCTACGCACTAGTGTTGACTGCCACTTCTATTATCTACTTTCCTTTCAACGTTCAAGATATTTTTATAGCATTTTCATGGCATTATGAACTGTAATGTTACCAATAAAAACCGTGATAAAGTGTTTGAAATTCTCTTCCCTTTTCATTCATATGAAATTAATTAATTGACTCACTTCACTCCACTTCACAATAAAAAAAAAAAAAGTAAACAGCACCACCACAAGGGTTTGAAATCTAATTTTTCATATAAAAATTCGCGGTAATGCCCAGCATTTATGTCTGCGTTTCATTGTAAGCGGCATACTTGGCAATAATGCCAAGGCATGATGATAATGAACTTTTATGGTTTGAGGCTTTTAATCATTTGGGCAATTTGTGCGCCGTTTGTTTGTATTTTGAGGCCATAAGAGTAGAGAGACAACAAAAAAAAAACAACCGCAACAATTGATCATTATTATTCAGATGTTTTCAGTTTTTGGCTCACACTTAAGCAAATTAATTAAATAACTTTCTGTGTTGCATATTCTCTTCTTTTTTTTTTTTTGTTTGTTAGCCATCAAACTATTGCATCGTGGTTTATTATTGTTGGTGTTGCAAATGAAAGGTTGCACATGAAATCAATGGCCCTAGGGTGGTGAGTTTGAATGAATGTCTGTCAGGAGGTTGAAGTGAGGTGAGGTTTGTTGTTGTTGCCTTTGTGGCATATAAAAATTTATTGATGCCTTATTAGCCGATAATCATCAATAAACTCAACGGTAAAATGAAAAAAAAAAAAATTGTTTCAATAATATGTTTCAGATTTATCAATACAAATTGAAATGAGCTGAACTTAAAGCAAAGTTTTGCTTATAATTTCTGCAATTCAACGCAAAAATTTTTCTTTTTTTTTTTTTTAACATGTATGGCCCATAGTTTGGGAATGGGCCCCACTTGTGTAGCGTATTACTATGTTGGAAAATTGGGTGACAGGTTAAAGTAACTAACTGCAGTACATTCAAATATGTTGACATTAAGGACTCTTACAGGAAGATTACAATATTCTTGTGTAATGGAGCTAAACATCGTCTTGTAGGACCTATTGGCCAATCAAGCACGAACGGGTGGATGTCTTTTTATCTTATATCGAAGTCTTGTAGGTACTAGGTTATCTTTATTTACCACTCCAATGCATCAATAAATGACAATTTTGTCTGCCATCGGGAAGTTTCAAAATAATCAAAGTCCTCGTACTTAAGTGGGTGTTGTATCGTTATGTGGTGCTGTGAATAATAAGTAATCAGATAAAGTCCATGATAATCAGGTCCGATTTAAGAAACCTGTTCGTTTCTTTAATCATTTAAAAAACATGCTGCTACCAGCATATATTTTACGGAATTTTGATGATATCCGTTCCTTGAGTGACTATATATAGCCTGCTTTTATCTCAAGCAATTTTTAATTCCCCTCGTGTCACTTCCTGTCACTGAGCGTTTGCTCCACATTTTTATTTGCTTCAGCTCATCAAGTTTTACCAGAGAAGCAAGTGTTTTGTCGACTTTAGTAAGTTCTAGGATAATAGGGTTACCCAACTGAGCTTAATAGTAAGCAAATCTGTTCTTTGAGTAGTACTCTTTCACAAAAAACATGGTTATGGTCCGGTTTAGGGACCATTATAGTAGTGGACGATAACCGTATGAGACTACCTATATGACAGCCTGCCTGGAGACCCAATATTATACATAGAAGGTAATGCCTGATGTCATATTCGATAATTCCCGAAGAGGCATTTATTACGGCTTTTGCTTGTGATATCGTGGTTGTTGGATAGGCAACACATTTGGAAAAAGTTCAAGTTCATGAGTCCGTTAGGGTTTTTAAACTATAAACAGAGTCAAAGAATCTAAATCTGGCAGAATATAATAAGAAAGCTGTCCACATAATGAGGAATTAGATCAGGAAAATGTTGAATATTCGACGTAGTAAGAGCGATATAGACTCCTCAATGTAATATCTGACGTTCGTCTTAACGTCTTAGCAAAAGTGAAATGCGGTATACTTTCCGAAAGTCACAGAAAGTTTCATATGTATTATTCCGAATGATGCCAAATATAGCAGAAGCGGAAAAGCGAGACTTTTATTCAGAGTTTTTGAATGCTTCACCAGTAAATACAGCAAAGTTAAGCAAGTTATCAATTTAAAGAAAGATTGTAGAAGAAGAAGACATTTGCGTGGATATGATGTAAAGAGAAATAAAGAAAGAAATATGCACACTGGATAAAAAAAAGATCTTTGCGAACAGGACATAGCAATCCTAAAGGACAATGGGTCTACAAAGTAATCGAAGATAAAGAAAGATAATAGAAGTGTCGAGGTGGTAACCCTGATAAGACAAGGTCATTACAGAAGTTACCTGTATCATCCTACAGTGTCACCAATGAACATGATACTGGTGAACGTGGTGTGTTCAAACATTTGAGATTTAACGAACATCAAATGAAAATGAAATCGTCGAAATCTTGATTGCTTGCTGTCAAGAGGCCATAAAGGTGATACTACTGTTCTTAATAGAAAACCTTATTAAAACAGCCTATGAAGCTTTGTTATCAGTAGAAGTAGTCCAAGTGGTCATTAAGATAACAGAGCGCTTGTAGGAAACGGCGACTAATGCAAACATTCTACTAAGTAATAATGTATGCGTGTTCCCAGGAGCTTGATCTGGCCTATGGAGATGGTTTTAATAGGTTAGAATGTTACTATGAACTGCAAACGCTATGCAGCCTCAATGACATATATTTCCCATCGATTATATAAGAAACATTGGGTCTCAACAAATCGGGGGAACATTTGCCTGAATTAAGCTGTTGTGTTTACCGATTATTCTTGTTTGACAGCCGTGTGTATTATATTCTACGTGTCTTCTGAGGGTTGTGTCCAATACACTGCCATTTTTTTGGTTTGTTTCCTAATCTCCTAGGCTATGAACAGTTGATTGAATTGCATCCACAATTTGCCATTGTAAATAATACTTGGCATGAAGATCAACAGAATTCTTGCATCTTCTGGATATCACGAGATCGATTTTTTAACTCCTATGAATGCATTGGTTTGTGTTGGAATACAGGAAAGATAGTGTGCAACAATTTTTTTATTGGCCAGTCTATATATGTACCTTCGTCACTTTTTTCCGAGAATTTCTTTTCTGTAATAACTCTCACATATAATGTCAGGCAAACTATCAGATAATCACCCAGAGATTCTGGTGGGAATCGAATCCATGGTATTGGCACTTGAAGTTTAGCATATTAACAAGTAGGCCATCGAGGCACCCAAACATTGCATTGGAATCAGAGATAAGCAATGAGTATTTAAAAAGATGAGTAGAATGGAATCATACTCATAATTTCTGATACTTATACGTATTCATATTTATTTTAATATCATGAAACCTCTACTCATATTCAAAGTTTGAAATACTCATCATATTCCTATTTAATGTTGTTGATTTCGACTCTCCATGACTCAACATTTACAAGAATCACAAACTAAGTATGATTCGCGTACGAACACCACAATACTTACTAGAAGGTTGTGTATTTGTTGTTTTGCTTGCTGTCTTTGTCTTTTCTTTCTTCTTTGTTTGTAAATGCAACAACAACTAAGACTTAAAATTTTGATGAATGATTCGAATCACTCGAATCATTTATGAGTATTATAAGTATTTTTCTAAAGTTATGAATCTGAATGAGTAGGCTTTTGAATCAAATATATTTCGAATGTTATGAGTTTGATGTCAACGTTATACTTGTACTCATTGCAACCTGTGCTTTTAAATCAACGTTGTAGTAAGTACGAATGAATCAAAGTACATAGTTAAATTTCAATATTGTTGACTCACTTATATTCAAAATTTCATGAGTGCTTATGAGCAGCGAAAAATGATTCATTGCTGATTTCTGATTGAAATTTAAGATTTTAAGTTTAACTAGCTGCGTAATTGGCATTGATTTCCAAGTAAGAGGCAATATTAGCTGTTGATTAGCTGTGTCTTATTGCCGTTATGAAACGACAGAGAGCATGAATTATGGACAATGCAAATCATCATCTGCACTCCATTCCTAGCTAGCCTAGTATCATGCTTATAAATTGGCGTGCTTATATCATTTTTATGAAACAAGGGTACTCAGGCCTTTTTTCGTTTCAAAAAAAAAAAATAATTCAATGTCGGTATCTATCCTTCAGTGTTGAAAGAAAAATTTAAAAAAATAAAACGAATTCCGGCAACAAACCTACTTGCAACATTTCATATTGAATTCTGTACTTGATTCACTTGTAAAATTCTGAGAAAGTTTCTTGGATGTATTTTTATTCGCTTTTTTCTTTTTTTGTTTTCTTCTTGTGGCATTCATAATAAATTTCCCTGTAAAACATGAATTTTTCAACACTTTTTCATATTTCATCAGCATCAGCCTCACCATCATCGTGGTCAGCACCGTTGGTCCACCATTCAGTCGTACACACATGAATACGATTTTTTTCCTCTTTTTTTTTTTGTGGGCTTTTTAATGTGTCTGTTATCGATCTCTGTTGCCCGTTATTGTTGTTGTTTTTTTTTGTTGTTTTTGTCGAAATTTATTAAATGTTTTATTAATTCTGCGTGTTTTTTTTCTGTTTCTGTTTCTTACACCAAGATTATCTTTTAATTTTAAACTTTTATACGCACGCAGTCTCTTATTTTCCACTGGGGGGTGTTCAAAAATTATTCAATAAAAGCGATTATTTTTTACGATTTCTTTTCGGTTAAAATTTTTATTGCTTGTAAATACATGTTGTATGCATTATTCGTTTTCAATTTTTTTTTCTCATTCTCTTTTTTTTTTATTTATTTATTTAAGGCTTAAAGGCTGATCAATCGGAGCAATTAGTGTTAAACAAAAAAAACATTCAACCTACAACAGCATACAGCATTCAGCAAACAGCATATGTAAGTATAAAATAAACATTTTAATTTTCATAATAACAGGTGATGAAACAATTGTTTTGTTTTTTCGTTTGTTTTTGTTTTGATTTAATGATTTCGTATTCAATTGATTGGTTAAAAGGTACTCTGTTTGTATCAATATAGGGGCTGTATTGTCAGAATAATTGATTGTGTAAACTACACACACTCTGTAAATTTCTCAGTGTCAGTCAGATTAAGAACGCCACTATATCTTCAATTTTTGATTTAGAATATGTTATGGTATGGGAAATGGGATTCTACAAATTCTGATTTATTCTGGATATACAGAAGAAGCTATGGCCCCATAAAAGGTATTCCAGAAGCTCCTAGACTGGCATTTCAAATCCACAACCCAATAATTTGCACACAAAAACGATATGAATGTTTGCAAAATTTATTTTTTTTTTTGTTGTGAAGTACAATTTTTTCGATTGGAAATGGAATATTATTTCATTCATATGGCTGCCGTGGCTAACCTCACAGTACCTCATTCGATCGGACCAATTTTCGTGAACATTTTGAGTGTATGAGGTCGTATCTCAGCAATGCACTATGGTTCAAATGACCACTTTTTGTGGCCAAAATTATTATAGCTAATTAAACAGTGGGTTGCATCTTAAAATTTTATTTCTTTAAAAATATGCAAAGTTTTATAAATATACAAACAAAAGAAAAATCCTTTTTTACAGCAAATAACGAGTTTTGGGAAAAATATGATTGAAGTAAACATTCACAACATATGTATTTCAATTTATATATGTATTTATTTAGGTTAAAAAAATAAAATTTATTTTATAATTCGCTCTCCAAAATTAAATTTTCCTCATTTTATTAATGTTCATCATCGTCATTCATGCTTTCATCAAGGTCATCGTCCAGTTCAGATATAATTAATTCTCCAGGATCATCACAAGTTAATAATTCTATAACTTCAGGTGGTAGAGCTAAGCGCTTTTGCTTATGTATCCGTGTGTTTAGACGCAAGGATGAAATAAAAGGATCTGAAGTATCCATTGCTTTACAAAACACATCACATAGATTATTGACTGTTATTTTTTCGAGCATGTTGTATTCGGTCACTTTTGTATATTTTGTGCCGCGATTCTGCAGCATTTTCCCCAAAACAACCATTAGGAAGTATTGTATATTCCATTATTTGTTTAGAATGAATAAGCACTTTATGCACAGTCGGTGTTATGATTACCCAAGGATATTTATTTTGAATATATTCTGCTGTTTTGAAATTGTACGCTTCAAACTTCTCTAAATTAAGAGGAAATTGGCAAGATAGGCATATTAGTATTACGAAATATGAGTTCACTATCAACACCAGTAATTTTTGAAAACAACTCATGCTCTGTAAATGCTCGTCGGGAAGTATTTCCATCATTAATTGTACCAGAACCGCCTATTTTTGGAAAATCAACACGAAGACCTCGCTCCAACCAAAATGAGTCTTTTTTTGGATCTTTATTGTCTTTTGAACAAAGCTTTCGAATTTTTGAAGGTCTTGTTGGGCTTTTTACAGATTCAGCAAGAACGGTGGCTAAGTCCACGTTACCTAACTTACGGGCTGACATTGCGGCAGCGTGAATAAACAAATCTGTTTCATTATTATTGGACGTTGAAAATTCTGATGCTTGTCTTCTTTTGCTTCGTTCAGACTTATCACAGAATTTTAGCCTTGGACGTCCAGCTGTTGATGAACAGGGCTCTTCATCATTTTTCTCTTCTCGAGCCATAAGTTCGGGTTCTTGCAGTTCAAAAACAGTTTCTGATGAAATCCACGCATTATAACGGCTGCAAAATCTGTCCAACTTTCTGTGAGTGTTTTCCCATTTCACTGCTAATTTTTTGCATAAAAAGTATACATTTTCTGAAACTTTTTTAATAAAATCATCAGAAATATTTTCTTCCTCTAATTTTTTAATATATAATTCAACACGGCATCATTTCTGCGCTTGGAATCTTCTTTTGCCCATATTTCTAGGATTACGGAATTTTTAAAGCAATAGCGATCTGTAACAAAATGCAAAATATCTCAGAAGGCGCAAAAATGAGCAAAGCAAGGCAAATGGGAACTTGTAAGTGATGGCCTAATACACTAATATTTTTTTGTTTTATGCTGGCAAAAGGTGGTAAACTTATTAAAAGCTTATAAGTACGCAGCAAAAACAACGATTTTAGGCACAATCTTAAAAGGTCGAGTTTAGGTATTAGATCACACTTAATTTTATTTTTTTTTTTAATATTAGTTTACTTACTGTCACCATTCTTTTCCATCACAATTTTTTTTACAGACGTTTTTTTAATTAACAATCAATTTTTAGAACTTGTAAAAAAGTTGTGTTCGCGATGGTGTTTACTATTTACTGAAAAAACTTCAACTTATATTGCTTGTTGGATAACGGTAAACCAATGTATTGCAATGTTGAGAAAAAAAATTGCATTTTTCGTTGATTTAAGGTGTTGTCAATTAGAATATTTAAATAAAAGCGCTAAAACGAAACACAAAAAAAAATAATTTTGGCCACGAAAAGCGGTCATTTGAACCATAGTGCAATGGCATCACGAATATTGGTCTTCAAATGCTCAATAGTCTCTGGTTTATCGGCATAACACTTTTCTTTAATGGCGTCCCACAGAGAATAGTCCAACAGTGTCAAATCCCAGCTTCTTGGCGGCCAATCGACATCACCATTTCGGCTGATTAAACGGCCATCAAACGTTTGATGCAATAAATCGATTCAGTTATCAAAGGAATATGGTCCAATGATGCCTTCGCTCCACAAGTCGCACAAATAGTTACTTGTAATGGATGTTTGCCTTCTGTAACGCCACGTGTGGGCTTTCTTAGCTTCAAATACGGCAGTTTTGCTTATTAACATACCCACCAAGATGAAAATGAGCTTCATCCGAAAAGATGATTTCTTTTTGGGCAAAATCGTTGGCCCAATAAATCCCAACGTTGCTCAACCGTAAATCGTTTTATTATGTTCAGATGCGCAATGAAGTACTGAATTTTGTGACAGAATAGAGTGACAGTAGTGTCAGATTCGAAATAACCGATGGTTCAAATTTAAACCGATAGATGGCCGATCCTATACTAGGCATTGGTTCAAGGCACCGTTAGAAGGCACGTTATTATTCTAAAACTTGCTACAGTATTCTAGAAACCTGCTTAGCTCGAAAAACTTGAATAATGACACTAAAACGAAACTACATATAAAGGAAAAACGAAATACGAGAAAGAAAATAAACATAAGAAGAGCTCATTGAGTTCTCACTGTACCTTGGGTCTGTTCAGGTACCATATATAACCGATTGTTTGCTGTAATTGAAACAACGCCTGCTGGGTTAAAGTCTTTAATATAAATACAATTCAAATTCGTCTATAAAAAGTTGAATACACCAATGCCGCTCTTGAGACTGACTTGGGATCTCATAATTAGAAGAAGTTCAAAGTTTTCAATGTCGTCTATACCTGGACATACTTATATAATACATAATTGGTCATTACAACCCATCAGTTAGGATTCCGACCTAGCTTCTCACACCACTTATATTGTGTGTGTTTATATTATACAAGAGCGACGGAACAGATTAGTCGATTCCGAACGGCATACTTTTGAGAAACTTTTCATGGCAAATTTAATTTGCTCTCAGAGTTTTTGCCCGAAATCTGCTGAGAGAAGTTTTTTTATATTTCGTTTTGTAGAAGATTTGTGACATGGGGTTTGAACCAAGGCCTCATGTCTAATAAGCCAACACACTACCTACTAGACTATGGCGACTTCATCTATACGTGGACCCAACTTCCGTATTTTGCTTTGGAAGTATGACTTTTTGACATATTGGGTATTACATTATACGAGACTTCTAAAGGGAAAGGGTCTTAAAAACAGAACTCTACATATGTACATCCATTAAGGACAACTCTTTCGATTACTTCTGGTATCTTCAACGTTGCTTATTATGGAAAATGGTAGCTTAAATTACGAATTTTTTGGATCATACGATCACTGATCACTCACATCCGAGCGGATCTCACAAAGAGATGAAGTTCATGAATTTATTTCTAAATTTAAAGAAAACAAAGAGTGTGTAAGAAAACATTTAACATTTTTTTTATTAATTTGAAAGAACTATTAATGCCATTATGTGTTGAATATAACGTTTTTCAAATGTCTGCTATAGCTTCTCTTGGTGGAGTCCATCCGATATGTGCAATTTTCCATAACTTCGGCTCATAAATCAGGCTGAAACAAACCGATGGCATGGGTTGCATTGACTTTAAGAACCGCTATAGTTTGTTGCTCATCCGCATACACCTGCGACTTAAAATAACTCGACAAAAAACAGTTTAATGGCGAAAAATCATATGATCTCGGTGGTCAATTCACATGACCTCAAATCACTCGTTCAAAATGTCCAATATATCATCGTCCTGTTGAAACTACATATCGTTACTGTGAAGATCATCAAATTCATGCCAACATCATCAACCTTTCGTCGTTGACAGTGTTGGCAACTGCTGACGTCACCAGCATAAAATTCGTAAAAAAAACAGTGACTTTTTTTGGGGTTCATTGGATGCTCTTGGATCTCACGTGAATGGTTCCAAGTTCACTAATTCTGTTAGTTCACGTACCCATTTCTCCAGAAATAGGCCTTGTCGTAAAAGATGATTTTCAATATGACAATGATATCCGTTTAATTAAATTAAAACCACAAGAATCCATTAAAAAATTCAAATAAAATTTGTCGCTGCATACAAAACAAAAAAATGTTGAAAATCTCTGTAACAAAAATTGACAAATTTACTCCAAATTCATTAATTTAACCTGTCAACCCAAAACCCACTTGGTCTGTAGATAATACGAATTAAAAAATTGTTTCGTTTTATTAACAATTTTTTCCTCTTTAATTTTTTTTTCCACCACAAGCCTATTTCATTATCATACACATGCCGCTAATAACAGTAACCGTAATAATAACAATGACACTGGCAATGACAATGACAGCAACAGCAACAGCAACAACAACAACGACAACAATACCAATAATGGCAGTAATAATAATAAAAGTAACAATAAGTAGACAAAAAATAGTTTATTTTGCAATAAAGATGCATAAGAAGAGAAGAATAATCGAGACGAAATTCACGGGGTATAAAAAGCGTAAAGATGCATGTCCAATAATTAGCATTTTCCATGGAATCACTGGCATAAAAACCCTTTGAGAGATTGATGCCAATCAAAATGAACAAAAATTATATGCAACTTAACAGCAGCAACAACAATGCGCATTGTATGCACGAATGCATGGATGAATGGATAGATCAAGGGAATAATAATGTTTAAAATACACACGGAGAGAAACAAATTAGTAACAGTTTCTTAACTGAACGCTTAAATGAACTCATACATATATGAAACAGGTTTCTACGCCTAGGTCAACTCTTTCGAAGGTATTTCTGGTATTTTCGAAGTTGCTTATTATGGAAAATGATAGCTTAAATCGAGTATTGCTGGAGTGGACATTACAAGATCATACGATCACAGATAACTCACATCCAAGCAGATCTCATTAAGCGTTTCCTATTTTTTAATTGAAATAAAACAAAGTGTGTCAGCGTTGACGTATTAGAAATGAGGACACGGCTAAAACCCCAGGTCAGACATCTCCAACAAAACGGCGACTTCCTCGCACCAGATTTCTAGCAAAACCTCAAAAAATCAGCCTGAATATGGAGACCGTTGTGGCTTATTTTCCTACACCTACGTCTGAAGAAAGAACTCGGAGGCCAGTTCACATCATTTCCACTTAGGATGATCAAATCGCTTGTGTATGCAATATGCAATGTGGCATGAATTGTGTAATGCACAGCGTTGTCGTGGTTATCTTTGGTATCCAGATCATCCAATTTAGGAAACTAGTGCTGACGTCGCCAGCTAAAAATCTATGCCAAACTATGAATTTTTCAGGATGCATTGGAGGCTCTTGTGTCTAATGTCGAATGGTATCATCCCAAATTCGGGACGTTTATGCACTCATTGAGCCAGAAATAACCTTCATAGCTAGAGATGATTTTTCAATGAAAAATACGCGTTACCCATCCGTGTGTATTTGGCTAAACAGACTGAATAAATGCCAACAAATTTGGCATTCTGGCTGATTCTTAGCGATTATATCCACCTCCATTGCCACCATCACTCATTGCAGAACTATCTCGGTGTTATTACTTCGCAGCAATTCACTCTATCTCTCGATTCACAGTGCAGTACTATAAAAAAGTATGCATATATAAAGCTTTAAAGTCTTCGTATGTTTCATTTTGGTTTGTTTTAAAAAATTCCAGCTCTGGTTCTATATTTACAAAGCTTCAAAAGATAAAATAAAACATGTTAAAAGCCTTTAATATCTAGAACGTTACAGATCACTCAGAGATCATTACATATTCAACCAACATCACAGAAAAATCTGGCAGTAGGCTCTAACTGCAATGTTCCTCACCGCACACTTTACTGTAATCTGTTTCGACTTCACAGAGGTCTGTGTTGCTGGAACAGAATGAAAGGTTATCATTTTAGGATCTGCTACAATGCACCAATCATCGACTTACATATGTATATACATACATACACAATTCATCATTACAACCCTTCAGTCAGGATTACGATCTAGCTTGTCACACCATTTACTTATGTTGTATGTGTTAATTTTATACATGAGTTGCGAGACCTGCAGTTTAAAGTCAAATCTGAAAAACAAATTTTTGAGAATTATTTCATGACAATTTTATTTACTCTCAGAGCTTTTGCCAGAAATCTGCTGAGAGGAAGTTGCCGATGAAATATTTCTTTCATATTTCCTTTTGTTGAAGATGTCTGACCTGGAGTTTAAACCGCGGCCTCACGTCTAATAAGCCATCGCACTACCGGCTAGACTACGGCGACTTCATATCACAGGAAAATCTGGCAGTAGCTTCAAATTGCAATGTTCCTCACCGCACTTTACTACAACCTGTTCCAGCTGCATAGAGGGCATTGTTGCTGGAACAGAAGGAAACGCTATCATTCTAGGATCTGCTGCAATACGCCAATCATGGCCTGAGTTGGAGAAACTTATAAAATTATATAATTGTAAAATTGTACGAATTTCCGCTCCCAAAAGTTATAAATTTCTTGGTTTTTAATTGTTACTAATCTAGATAAGTCTTTATAAAATTGTACGAATTTCCGCTCCCAAAAGTTATAAATTCCCAATATTATATGCCCAGTGGATCAGTGGATAGAGATTATCTGTTCCACTCATCAATGAAGCCCCGATGGCCTATGGTAGTGTGCAAAACTTCAAGTGCAGAGACTCAGGGTGTTTGTGATTGTCTGATTGTTTGTCTGACATTATATGTGACAACTCACTATAGAAAAAATAAAGTGAGAATTATTACAGAAAAGCAATTCTCGAAAAAAAAGTGATTATGGTATATACACTGGTTATAAAAAAAAAATGTTCCCCCCCCACCCCATCTTTCCTTTCTCCTATAAACAATTTTTCCTGTATTCGAATATATTACATTGCATGAATAGGGGTCATCACCACCTGAATGTTGATATCAAAAACCCGTCCCACGTAGCCATGAGAGTGTCTGTTTTCTCCCAATCTAAGGATTTATATTTTGAATAAAATTTGTTACACGCAACTCTAGCTTCACACCTATGTATGTATTTCTCAAAGTGTATATTCAGGCGTATTTTGCTATGCTATTGTATATTACCATGGGGCATATGACTATATTATCACACAAATATTCGTAAATATTTATGCCAAAATTGCATTTTATATGTGTTGTGTGTATATAAAGTATTTATACTCATTCATATGTATGTATGTATGTATATATGTTTAGTTATATTGGGTCCGCCATATAACTTATTTTTTTTGAAAATGCTTTAAAAAAAAACTACTGAATATTTTCTCAAATTTCTTTTTTTTATTTGAAAGTACAATCTTTCTGGTTAATAATGGAAAATAATTTCATTCAAATGGCTGCCTCGGCTGGCCTACACGATCGGTCCAATTTTTAAGCAAAAAAATCATCTTTTCAGATGAAGCTCATTTTGATCTTGGCGGGTATGTAAGCAAGCAAAGTTGTCGCATTTGGGGCACAGACAACCCGCACGCATACATTGAAAAGCCGACGCACCCAAAACGAGTCACTGTTTGGTGCGGATTTTGGTCCAGAGGCATAATTGGGCCATTTTTCTTCGAAAATGAGCAAGGAGTGGCGATCGTTATCGGGCCATGTTGAACAAATTTTTGTTCACAAAAATTGAAGAGGAGGATATTGGCAACATTTGGTTTGAACAGGACGGCGGTACGTGCCACACAGCCGAAGCTACACTCGATGTTTTGCGCCCTGCTTTTGAAGATCGCATTATCAGACGCAGAGCTGATGTCGTTTGGCCACCACGGAGCTGCGATTTGACACCGTTGGACTATTATTTGTGGGGTGCCGTCAAAGATAAGTGTTACGCCGACAAGCCAGAGACAATTGACGCTTTAAAGGACAATATTCGTGAAGCCATTGGTGAAGTACAGCTGCACACAATCTTTAATGTGCTTAAAAATTGGACCGATCGTGTAGGCTACTGCTTGGCCAGCCGAGGCAGCCATTTGAATGAAATTATTTTCCATTATTAACCGGAAGGATTGTACTTTCAAATAAAAAAAAGAAATTTGAGAAAATATTCAGTAGTTTTTTTTTAAAGCATTTTCCAAAAAAAAAAAGAGTTATTTGGCGGACCCTTTAGATGTGTTAGATTGTATGGTAAACATTTTACGCCTGATAATGTAAGCCAATCAAATTAAGCAATTATCTTGTTACAACAAGATAACCACAGGGCAAATACTTTTATTTTAGCAATAAACCCAAAAACAACAACGACAACGACAACAACAACAGCAACAGCAACATCAAACAATGATGATGACGGCAACATGTTAATATTGCTGCGCCACCATACACAACCACCACAATACAACACGAACACCTTGGAATAAAATCGCACTTCTTACAGATTTTCTTTCATTTCGCATTAATTTTTTGCAGCCGAAAACTTTTCTACGCTTCATTTTTTTTTTTTTGTTTTGTTTTTTGTTGCATTTTCGTGGTCACTACACTTCTAGACACCGGCAGGCCTCAAGACGTTCCACAGAATTTCTAGGGTAGTATGTGTGTGTGTGTGCTTAGATGTTAAGGTGTTTGATTGAGGGGACAACATGGCAATGTCCAACTTCAACATCAACAACAATTTTATCACGGGCAATCAAGAACATTAAAATGGCTCACACCTCAAAGTCATGGATGAATTTGATTAGAAAAAAAAAATGCAAATGTTTAGACCTGGCAACAGCAACAATAACAACAATAACAACATTGCTAACAAATGTCTTTAACAACAACAGACCAACTGAAGCAATGACTGACAGCCTAACTGATCATGCGGCCTTAAAGTAGTTTCTTCGCATTAAACGTCACTTTAATAAAGAAGTTGTGGAAAGACTCAGAGAGAGGGAGAGAAAGAGAGAGAGTGAGAGTGAGAGAAGAGAGGAAAGAAACAGGAATTCCTTACAAAACCAGCTGAATTATGAAGAATGAAGACAGCAAACGGCAGAATATAAGCCTGCGGAGTCCATAAAGTCATAATAATGCATCAAAAGCGGCTAAGCAATAAGAAATATGAGTGAAATAATGCCATTGTGTGTAAGAAATGTTTAAATCAAAATATTATTAAAAAGAACAGAAAAAAGAAAAACAAAAAATGAAAAACATATTGTCAGAGAAGTTAAATTAGATATAGGACGGCTACATGACACTCTACAGAGCTGTGAAGTAGCAAAATATAGAGCCAAACGGAGAAAACTTTGCATAAACCTCTACACTACAATAGAGAAACTACTACATGTGATCAGTGCTCATGTTATTCCAAACAGGCCAAAAGAAGTGATAATCATCGACCTGGGCAACGTAATTCCAAACCAAAAAGTGACTTTTTCAAGATGTATTGTGTCAGTGTTGCAAAATTTAAATTTTGAAATGGTACTGAACTATAACTGAAAGAGTACTTTTTTGCATCAAATGGTACTTTTGTAAAAAAATACATAAATACATATTGGCCATTATAAACCATTGAATCAGGATTATGACCTAACTTCTCGCACCACTTATTTTGTGTGTGTTAATATTATACATGAGTGGCGGGACCTACAGTTTAAATTCGACTCCGACCGACATATTTTTTAGAAACTTTTCATGGCAATTTTATTTATTCTCAGAGATTTTCCTAGAAGAAGTCGAACAGAAAAACTAACGATTTATTAGTGTTCCTCCCATACAAGACACGAACGGCTGGTTCGGAAATTAATAAAACGTAAAAGCCCCGTTTAGTCAAACGTTGAAGGAACGTAATGTAACATACGTTAGTTTTTAGCATATGAAAAGCAATGCAAATGCTTACCGAAATTACATTACGGTTCGGCAAGCGTTTTCATTGCTTTTTGTGTTCTAAAAATGAATGTACGTTCCATGGACATCTGGCTAAGCGGGGATAAAGCCTAATTCTACCTTTAGCATTACGTAGAACATGTTGCTAATTCATTAATAGTTGAAAAGCGCAAGACATAAAATATGTAATAATAAAAAAGTACTGAAAGCTTCGCGGGGGTACTGCGGTACTTTTGAAATGAAAAAGTACTGAAAAAAGTACTAAAGTACTGAATTTTTCAACACTGTATTGTGTACGTTTTTGGATTTCATCTGGATTGTCATCGTTTATAGGTAAACGAGTACACCATGAGTACACCGTTTCACGATTTTCTGAACCATACGCTCTAAGCTAACATTCTATACACGAGTTTAATATACTATAAGTAGATCTAATAAGATAACTCTCAAGAGATCAATGTTGAAAACTCGCAGGATAATCAAAATAGCTCGATTCTCTTCATGTTCTCGATTCTAAGGAACTTTAAAAGTTAGAAACGTTAAAGCTTGATCACGATATACGTCATGTACACCATAACCAAAGTATTTGTCTACTCATGAGATATTGTATATAAGTTATTTGACTCTTCATGAGTTATACTCTACAGTACTTTAATCAGTTTTCAATGCCTTAAGCAGCAGATACTTTCGCTTGAAGATTACTGTCATCATCACTGAAGCCACTGCTGTATTATTTTAATATGAAAGCCTTCCTCAACTCAAGCTTCCATTTCGATCATAGCATAGACCACACAGATCACAAACTCGATGTGACTTTTAAACAGCGAGAGAACCTTGACGGAAAAACGAGAGCGTATCAATAAGTAAATGACTTTTAGAATGAAAGAAAAGTTTCGAAAGCTTCTTTCTTAAGACTTAAACAAAAAAAATATCACTCGTGACAAAATGATGGAGCAATTCGTATACATGAAAATGAGGAACAGAAATATGTATACCGAAGTACAATTCTCTTCTAGACCAAAACTCCATTTCAGATACGTCGAACAGAACAGAACAGAATATTTCTTCTAGCAACTTGATCTCAGCAATCTTCTGGCAAAAACTCTGAGAGTAATTAAAATTGCCATCCTAAGTTTCTCAAATCTGGAGGTCCTTCCACTCATGTATTAAATTAATACACACAACATGGGAGGAGTGGTGTGAGAAGTAATGACCAATTAAGGAAGTTAAATTCAGTCTGAATTCAAGTAGTACATATGGATTATATACTGCTTTTGGAATCGGGTATTCTGTGGGAGATCCACATCGAAGCAACTGTACAACAACTTGTCCATATTGTGGTTAAACAATGCCAAACACTATCGGGTCCCAGGATGGTCTAGTTGGTCGTGTGTAGAACTTCAATTGCCGAGGCCGTGGGTTCGATTCCCACTAGACACTCTGGTGTTTCTGTTTGTCTGACATTATATGTGATTATTTACAATTGAAAAAAGAAAGTGAGAATTATTAAAAGAAATTCTTGAAAAAAAGTGGCGAGGGTATATCATCTTTCCTGTATTCCAACACAATGCACTGCCCGAAGAGGAGTCATCTCCTGAGTGTTGGTCTCAAAAAAAAAAAAAAAAAAAACAAATTATTGCGTTTGTTATCGATATTGTGCACCTGTGGAAACCACAGAGCCAAGCATGGAAACCACAGATCCATGCAAAATGCCTATGAGCTCAACAATCTCTCATACTTTTAATGAACGATTTACTAACACAACATTGTGAATTTTTTCCATTGCTGCGGTTGTTCAGACTTCAATTGAGTGTTCACAACGTTCGCCATTTTCCGAACTTAAAAGGAGGCCACAAAGACCTCATAGAATTAATGATGCTTATAAATAATTTATTTTGACCAGCCTTTGTTTTTTTGCAAAGGATAACGTTAAGGGCCACAGAAAGTTTATGTTCTTTAGTTTCTTCTTATGTCATATTGTAGTCCATTTTCGATGGCTTTCACACAAGATCAAAATGACGCAGATTGTTCAAATTTCGACAGAAGTCTGACAGAAGTTTAAACTGACGTATGCCAGCTCACAGCGGTATGTACTTAGATGCAGAAAGTGCCGTTTTCATAAGTTTGCCAAATAAGGTGAGAAGACATCACATTTCTAAGGATAAAATTACAGTCAGCCAGTATAGAGAAATGGCTGTATCGTCTATGTAGTAGCACTTCTGTTATAAGGTCACGATCACGATCACAAGGCTCTGCCAATTGGCAGCCCGCATCAAAGTTATGTGGACTACGCAGGAAACAATACGTAATAAAGAGACCAGATGATTACATTAATTTGTGACTACAGACACCTGAAGAGAAGACCACGATAAAACTGGCCCTCAGTGATAGCACTGGTTTCCGGTGCCTATTTTTTTTTTTTTTATTATCAATCGGATTTTGTGAAGTAATAGTTGAAAATTGTTTCCTGTACAGGACTTTGGTGCAATTAATGGCAATGGAAGCCACCACATCCATTATTTAAATACCGTAATAAACACTTGAAAATTTTAGTTTTACCAACTAAAAATCTGTAGGGTACTTTACAATAAAGAAAAAAAAAATCAGAAAGAATATTATCCTGTTGCAAGCTGCAACATGCCGCAGAAATTATTGCTTATGTGTTAAATAAAACGTAACAAATGACTGAACATACACACAAACAAACACTATAGTATTCTGACAGCAAAGATCATGTCAGTCAACCACTCTGTCATTTTGGCAACATGACATTAACACAGTATCTGGCCACAACTGTTCTCCTCCGCTCCTCTTTCTCTCTCTCTCTCTCTCTCTCTCTCCTTATCACATGCTTAGTCTACAAAAGATGATGAAGATGAGAGTGTAAATGTAGCATATGGTTGTTGTGCAAGACTTCAATAAAATGCTAAACAAAGATTTTAAAAAAGCATAAACAGGCAAACGGACAATGGACAACGGACAACAACAAGCACAACAACATTATGATGATGATGAACAACATGCTACAAGAAACAACAACAACAACTGTTTAATAACAACATTAACTCTTTACAGTCAAATGAGAAAAAATAAAATTAAAGGCGAAACACACAGGGAAAACAATCACAAAAACAACAAGAGAAAATGAAGACATTTAATAAATTGCAACGAAGTCAACACACTCACACACACACACACGGAAATGCGCTCTTGCTACAAGTCGTCGTAATGCAATGCAGACTGGACTGCTTTGGCGGCCGCAACATTGACCATCAGAGTTTTGGTTGCGGCACATCGTTATTGCATTAAATACCCTGAGAGTGAATATTTTGCCAGTCGGTGAGTGTGTGTATAAGATCGCGCGTACTTTTTGAGCAACTCATATTCATAATGATGCTTGCTGTCGTTGTTGTTGTTGTTTTTATTTGTCCTCATGTTGCATTAAGACCGGTACCAAGTACGCTATGACTTGTGTGGTGTGTTAAATATCCACTAATGCTGTATGAGGCACAGTGATTCTGTACGAAAAGTCATCATTAAAGGGGAATAATTTATGTGCTTTATTTTACAAGGCATAGTAACGCTAAGGATGTGCAGCCCTTGCGCTGACCAACTTCTTCCTTTTCCCTGATTTTGGTGGAACTTGGTTAGTACAGGGACTGCGTTCACCCGTGACATCACAACGGGCCGCTATGCGTGCTCAAGTGAGCTTTGTGATATCAGATCTACCACTCCGACCTAACCTAACCTAACGCTAAGCATTTGATTAAAAAGAATGGAAATTGTGGAAATGCTGGGAGTATTTTCAACAAATATGCTGAAATATCGCACATACATAATTGGTCATTACAACCCTTCAGTCAGGATTACAACCAAACTTCTCACACCACCCATGTTGCGGGTGATAATTGTATCAATGAGTCGACTCCGAACGACAGATTTTTCAGTAACTTTTTTATTTACTCTCAGAGTCTTTGCCAGAAATCTGATGAGAGGAAGTCACCGTAGAAATATTTTTTCATATTTCGTCTTATTTTAGTTGTCTGGCCTGGGGGGTTTGAACCGTGGCTTCACGTTTAATAAGCCAACACACTACCTAATAGACTACGGTGACTTCAATTCAGTTCTATTACTTGGATAAGTAGCTTCTTCCGAAGCTCCAAAAGGTTTCGAGATTAGGGGAAAATACGGGCCTTATACGGCCAATACCAACTTTTTTTAGATGAACGGCCATCATTATCTATCCACCTACCTACCTATAGTATTGATATCAAACTCTTACAGAAACCCGGAGTACTATAGTGGTAGAGCCAGGTCTCACGCTATCAAGGCTGTAGACTGTTGCAAATCGAGCTTGGCAAACTAGTCTCCCATTTGCCATAAGTTTTATAAGGACATCCATACAAGATTGTTGCCGAAGCATCTCATTTGTTCTCCTGGATCTCAGAAACACTACATCTCCAAGGCCCAATGGACTAGAACATTAAGAGTTAAGTTCTGGATGATTCCTAGCCTTCTAAAAATGATATTCATCCAACGTAGAGCCTTTGCGATTGTGGTCGTAGGAGAAATTTGCTGTCACTGACGTAACTAAGATCGTGTATACAGCTAGCGTAAGACTATCTCATTTCGGAGAATATTAGCCGTAATCAGAGCGATAGAAACACATCGTCAAGTACTTGGATAGTGGTTATCCACCCACGTATCAAGCGGGCTATTTTTGAGGAAACTTCAAAATAAATCAAAACTGCCATTTCATTGTGACACAGCTGGCTTGTAACAAGGCCGAATCCAGCTCATACCTTGTGAAGATGAACCCCGTCTTTAGCGATTCTCTAAACAATGGAACCTTTGCTAGCATCCTAGTAGGCTATCGTTAATTTCTAACTTTGGGCACGTAGGAATGCCATGGAAAGTTTCTCAAAAATCTGTCGTTCGGAGTCAATTTTAAACAGTGTTTGACTCCACTTGGATGAAATTAATACACACAAAATGAGTGGGGGTGTACAGCTAGGTTGTAATCCTGACTAAAGGGTTCTTCCAAAATGTCCTTCTGATTTTCGTCTACTGTAATAGGTTCTAGTATTGTAGGGTTGCCAACCTTCGTTGTCAAAATGTATTAAAGCTCTGTGAATTGATTTTCATCTAAATGAGGTGCTTTAAACAATTTACATTAAAACACCTCAGAATAGAAAAAAAAAATAAAAAATACAAGACATCGTTTCATAATTCAAATCCCTCAAGACCACTGTTCCTTCATTGTTTCTACCAGTTGAGAGTAGTTGTTGCTGTTGGTGTGCTGTTGTTTATAACCAGCTGGTAAATTTAAATTGCTATATTGTTGCTGTTGTTTGTAGTTGTTTCCACACCTTGTTTTTTCATTCCTTTATGAAAAACTTATTTAAAAAAAAAGCCTTTTTGTACGGAGAATAAATTTTTTCCTTCATTTCCATTTATTTTTCTTTAAATAATTTTCTCAAGGGGCATAAAAATAATAACAACAACACCAACACCAACAATACTTACTTATTATAATAAAATGGTTTTTTTTTTCTTAATTTTTTTTCAAAAACAACAGGAACAACTTCTTTGTTTTTCATGCTACAAATTGAGGATGAACAGGCGAGCTTTGCTGCCAGACACACAACGTGTGTGGATAAACTGTTAAAAAAAAAAAAAAAAACCAACACTTTTCTAATTTTTCCAAAACAATATTTTGTTATTAAAAATTATTAGAATGAGTATAGGAAACCTGCAAAGTCATTTCAGCATTAAAAATTAAAAACAAAAAACATAAAAAGGAAAGAAATAAAGTTTTCCACTGCCGGACAAGAGGTTTTATTGCAATTGTGCGCGCTTATTTCATAAAAACTTTTGTTTGCAGGATATCAGCTCATGAACACAGTTCTCATTTGCATTGGAAATTCGAAATTTGGCAAGAAAAGTAATTTAATGGAGATTAATTTTTAAAATTTCTTTAGATCCCATTTTTCCGTAAAAATTTAAATCAAATTTTAATGAATAAATGGTATATTTAGGAATCAAACGGGCGCACAAGCTATGGACTATATATACTCCAGCCATTGTTGAAAAAAAACTAAAGAAATTTTGTGTGTTTCAAGCGGAACTCCAAGGCAATTAAATGGCTCGGTAGAAGAATATTCCATGAGGATATACTCGAACAATTAGGCTGCCATAAAGTCCCTTTGAAATGTCACAACGACGACCAGGGTTATCCACGAATGTCGCCCATCACTCCAGGAAATTCTAAGTTCTCCATTATTTCAGATCCTGGGCGTGCACATAACCGGAAATGGTGTTGTGGACGTACTGGCGAGAACGTGTATCATACTTACTTTATTTTGTCATTACAACCCTTTAATCAGGGTTACAGTCTGGCCTCTCACACTATATTGTGTCAAATTTTAACCATGTGGCGAGGCCTACTGTTTAACGTGGTCTCCGAATGACAGACTTTTGCGAAACTTCTCATGGCAATTTTATTTCCTCCCAGAGTTTTTGCCAGAAGACTGAGATGTTTGAGCTGTGGGTTAAATCACGGGCTGGATTATGGTGTTTTTCAAGAGCGGATATTACATTGGAAAATTCCCTATCTGATCAACACAAAGGCGAGCTTGGGAGGAAGACCACTCTTCATCTAAAGTTTACTTAGTAAAAAAGCGGAACCGTTCGCTAGGTGCCATATCATGTGATTCCTGCAGATATTGACGCACGAAGTTTGTTACTCAATAATGCCACTGCCCAGGAATTGCGTAAACACGTGTCTGATTTGGGTGCATATTGTCGCTTTTTAAAATAATAAAAAAATTGGTAGCACAATGGGACTAACATATTAGAATAAATGGAAAATTCGAGTATTTTTGAATATGGCGAATGCATCTGACCTAACAAATGCTACTCTGGTGCTAATAGTAGCTAATCTACTTTGATTTAACTTGCTTATTAACCGCGTCTTACCTGTAAGCCAAATCAGTTCGTCAGAGATTCCTTTAGTTTCCGCATTTTTTCATGAATCAAGTATTTCCAGCCAAGCGGGGGATTAATCTATTGTAGCAGGAAAGGTTTGCTATCCATTTTTGCCAAGAAAGAGCGCTCTCTGGAGAAACGGAACTGCGTGACTTTCATAAGATATTTGTGTTGGCTGTTAGAGGCATTTGCAAGGATTATTTAAAGGGGAAGTTGAGCCATTTTAAGTTTTAAAACCATTACGATACATTTTTGGTGTATTCGAATGTGTCGAATGTGTATTAGTCTCTTTATACACTCAGAAGCGTTTCTCTCTAGGCTCCCCTTTCTCAATACATTTTCTTATTATCAACGCATACTATTGACTAAAAAGGGAAGACAAATTTAAGTGTTTTACACCTGAACCGATTTTTATTTGGTTGAGAGCTCCTAGTTTGAATTATTTTTCCTCTCAAACATTTTCTGTTCAATACTTTAACACATGCAACCGTAATTCTCTTGCAGTCTGCTTCAGATATTGAAAGGTTTTTTTAATAAAAAGGGAAAAACAATTCAGAGCATACGAGTATTCAATTGAATTTTATGCCTAACGGTAAAGAAAATTCTTCGCCTTCAATAGGGCAGATGCAGGCACGTTTAAAATTTTTCCAAATATCTAAGAAAATTCTTTCAATTTCCTTCTGACTACGAACGTTGCAATTAAAAAATTTGAATTCTCTATTCGAACTTATTTTCAATATTTTCCCAAAAACTTTCTTTATTTGTATTAATTTTAATGGTTTTACTTCTCTTCCACAACCGGTGGGGGGGTCTCTTATGTTTTGCTATCCTTTTTCCTCAACTACTAATGGTTCAATAAAACTCGTTAAGAAATTTTGCAAAAACCCCAAAAAAAAAAAGACACAAAAACCTATTGAAAGCTGAAAGAAAGAAAAAAAAAATCCTCTTTAAATGCTTTCAATGAGCGATCATTTTGACCAGATTGTTTATCAAGGCTTTTGCATCATCACAGTTTACCATAGTTTAACAAAGTACCAGTACGAGTACGAGTTGAATGGAAACGATAGGAAATGATTGTGAAGAGAGCTGCCTGTTGGAGAATTCAAATTTGAATTTGAATTCGCATTCGCATTTGTAATAATTCCTAATGAAAGCCCATACACAACAACTGTTTGAACTCCAGCATGATATGGGACAGTCAACAAAGATGGCACAGACAGTACATGAGTCTGGTCTATAGTTAGCTGTTGATGGCAATGCGTAGGATTTCCTCGTATTTTTTTTTCTCCTCTCTAGACTTTAAGAGACGAACACACAGGAAAACATAGAATTTGCATGAGACTTTGTTTCCTTTGGAAACTTTTTTTTGGGTTGGTTCGATGGTTTAGCTTTAATAGAAAAATTATGAGTTTCATAAATATTTCTTATTGCGAAAATCTATAGAACGTGGGTAAATTCGAAAGATTTTATAAAAAAAATATCGAATAAAAGTGTCAGCTATTGAACGAACGAGCGAAAATATAATTATCATATGGCTTAGGAACCTACTTAGGATTCATCTCCCATGGGTATTTCCGCTCTTTAACAGTTCATAACGGCCATCTTGTTAAAGCAGCTACATCTGTCAAATTAACTGTCACTTACATACATATGTACGTAATTGATCATTACAACCCTTAAGTCAGGATTACGACCTAGCTTCTCACACCATGTGTGTGGTAATTTTATGCCTACAGTTTAAGTTCGACTGCGAACGACAAGCTTTCAGAGCTTTTGTCAGAAATCTGCTGAGAGTAAGTTGCCGAAGAAACATTTTTTCATATTTCGTTTTCGCAATGTCTCTCCTGGGGTTTGTACCTTGGCCATACGTCTTATAAGCCCAAACACTTCCTATTAGACTACGGCGACTACAAATCATCTGTCAGATTAGCAGTCACTTATTCACTCAGTCTGCCAAACCATGAACTACCATTGACAACGATGTGTGCTCACTGAATTTGGCCTCTGGAGCAGTTGGAATCTCACCCTTATTTTCAGCGAAAAATCGTCTTTAGGGTTAATGCCCATTCTGGATGAATGGGTACGTGAATAAACAAAATTGTTGCATATATGACGATACCAATCCACATGAGATCCAAGAGTATACAATGCCTGCCAAAAATTGAATTTGTGCTGGCAGCGTCTACAACCCAATTTTTTTTTAAACGACATTGGCTAAATCAATGGCGAGTACTGTAGGGCGATGATTACCAACTTCTTATAGATGAATTAGATGATCTGGACATCAACAGGATTAATTAACACACAGCTACTGACAGATTGGATATTCTGCAGGAATGATTTGAGGGCATGGTGATCTCATGTAGAGGTGAGATCAGCGTATTTCCACCTGCTCACATATTTGAAACCGTGGATCTACCTCCTTACATCGTATACTTCGACACAAAACCCGCCTCTACTGGGTTCTGGGCTACTGTGGCATAGAGGGAAACGAAAAGGCGGACGAATAGGTACGGAGGAGGCGATAGAGGGGATACCTCTAGGAATAGCCTCTACAGGAATAGTTTTTCAAATTGGAAGAAGCAGCGTGGAATTCCATAAACCGTAGGTGGTCCAACATACCTGGTTGATGAATTTCAAAACTGCTGTGTCCAGCAGAGGAGAGCAGTTTGAGAAGAATATGGTTCACATTCTAACGGGACACTACGTTATTGGCAGTTTCGCTGACAAGCTTGGTCTGCCCCCACCAGGATTACTGCAGAAGCTGCCATGATGTGGGGGAAACGGAATCGGTGCAACACGTTTTATGCGGTTGCTTTGCACTACAGTACACGCGTCATCGGTTTTTGGGTAACAAAACGTTTAAAGACCCGGGCATAGTGGCGAACGTTCAGCTAAGGGTACTGGCCGACTTCATCCGGAGCTTGGGATGGTGCAAACCCACCACTAACGGATCATCGCAAGGGGTCTTACTCACACTGGGTAACACAATGGGCCATATGAGCCACCAGGTGAAGTTGCCTGTGAACTGTAAGTTATTCGCTAACCTAACCTATCCTATCGTGAGGCTACTGACAGGGTCGACACATGATCTTGTCGGTTGAATAGCTGTCTGCTCTTGGTTTAGTTAATTTCATAGGCGTTCACCAAGTATTGTATGTTAGCTATGATTTTGCAAATCATACGCATTAATATTATCTCCTTTCAATTCTCGCATTTGGTCAGCTTTATCTATTATTGATAGATAATATCGAACCTGACTGCATGTATAATTGGATGTATAATTTGAGTATAGAACAATGCATTTAAAAATGGTTTCAGTAGTAAAAGTTAATGTCTTTAGCTTGATAAATAAGCCCGTAATTCCCATTTTCGAAATGGTCCTGGAACAACTATGTATATTTCAAATCATTATCTATACGCCCTCGTTGCCTCGTGTGTCAGTTACAATCTCTTGGCAATTCTTTGGTTTACAAATGGAATTGATGAAAAATTTCCAATTGTTATTAATGTCATCCTTGCCAACAGAGATTCCCAATATGTGAAATATACTAAAATATTAACATAATAGCCATTTAAGCAGCAAATTCTTTGAAATTCTAATTTTCAATAAATTTATTTCATTTGCAATTTATCGTTTAATAAAATCAAATCATTTAAAGTTTGGGAAACACTGCTTTAGAATTGTTTACCAATGCGTAAAACAATTTTCATTCATACGTTCACTCAGTTATTTAAGTACTCATGCCATAGATTTTCTTTTATTGCATTGAAATGTTTGCCTTTTTAGACTGTTTCGTTTGTATTTCACTCGTCTTCGTCGTCATCTTCTTTAAGATTAAGAATAAAACTGTCATTTTTTTATTCTATTTTCAGTTTTTTGAATTGTCTGTCTGTTCGTCTGATGTTTTTTTTTTTATGTTAAATACTGATGATCTTGGCGAAAGCTTTAAGTTGGTCACTATTTTTTCCCATTTCGCCGAAGTAACGGCCAATATTTCATTGTCTATAGTTCCTGGCATCTCTTTTAAGGAGTGTTGTTGCTGTTGTCTATTTAATGGTTCAAAGAAATTGTAAAATATCTTAAACGATTGTCTATAAATTTAATATTTCAATTTAAATAGAAATGAAAATTTATTTTACATGCGTTTGTTCTTGATTTTCTTGATTTTCTTTCATTCCCCCTATCTTGTCATAATCAAAGCAATAATGCATGTGAATAGAAAAGTTTAGTTTTTCGGCACACAATGTGTTCTTATGAGAATACATTTACAATTGAAAGCAGGTGCGTAGCTTTAAAATAAAAAAACAACGTCTTAACTAATTCCAGGTTAGTCTTTTGGTCCTTAGACTTGACAGTTAAAATACTCCTTTAAGAAGTGCTTGACTTCAAATTTAAGGAATCTCGGTTCAAATACAGGAGAAGGCTACACAGAAAGAAAAACGGCGTGCTAAAATCAACTTTTCTATTCTCAATTTAAGCCAAAAAACGTGCTTGAAAAATTAAGCCCGTTTTGGCTATTGTTTGCTTAAAACAAGCAAAAAACTAAAATCAACACTAAAAAGCTCAAATCTATATAAAAAAGTGTAATTTTGACTTATTTGTTATTTGAGTTATGGAATTGTGGGTTTTAAGTTCAAAAGTAAAAATTTTAATAATTCTCATTTAGTTCATGTGTTTTATACAATATATATCCAACAAAATGTCGTATTTTTCGCAAGTTGCATTTCTTTGGTAGATGACTTGGATTATTCCGGTCGATGACTTGCATTTTTTTGTGTAGATGACTTGCATTTTTTTTCAAATCAATCGATTTTAGGATTAAATCAAGTACGAGTTCGAGCTTAAATCAAGTTCAAAATTCTTGAAACAAGCTCGTTTTTGGATAAATTTAGGTTTAAATCAAGTATAATTTAGGGCTTAAATCAAGTTCATTGTGCTCGAATAAAGTACGATTTGCCTCAATTCGATCCCATTTATAAGTTAATCTAGCCTAAATCAACTTTATAATTCTTGAAACAAGTGCGCTTAAGGATTACTTCAACTTCTGATTCTCTTGAATCAAGTACGAATTCGATCTTAAATCAAGAAAAAATATGCTTAAACCAAATACATGATGAGATCACTTTGATCCCAAAAAGGCTTAAATCGCGCTAAAATCAACACTTTTGTACTTGGCTGATTCGGGCTTGATTCAACTCTTTTGTACTTGATTCAAGCCAAACCGTACTTACCGTACTATTGTGACCGATATGGATTGATTCAAGCCCGGATGGCTTGATTCTTTTTTTCAGTGTACGATATGTTTATTACGGTTTACTTATTATAAAAAAGAGAGAATTCAGTATTCCCCTCCCACCAAATGATCTATTCTGGACAAAAGAAGTTGCCACCTCTAGATTATAGAGACGTTCCTTACCAGTACGCTCAATATATGTATGTAACAACCGTATGTATTTCAACAGAGACCGTTTTTTTTAGGTAAAACTAAAGTAGGTAAGATGCTAGGGCTTAACCCGGTATTTGCCACGATAGAGTATTCACTTTTTAAGCTGTAAAAACCTAATTAATGAAACTCAAACAAATAAGAAAATCTATCAAACCAGGGAGGTTAATGTGTATTTCGATTCGAAAGAAAAACTGATCGAATTCGATGAATTTGTACCAGAGATCAGCAATGAGCATTCAAAAAGATGAGTAGAATCGAATCATACTCATAACTTCTGATACTTATACGCATTCATACTTATTTTAATATTATACTCATACTACTCATATTCAAAGTTTGAAGTACTCATCATACTCATACTTAACAATATGGATGATGTTGTTGATTTCGACTCTCCATGATTCAACATATACAAGAATCACAAAATAAGTATGATTCGCGTACGAACACTACAATACTTACTAGAAGGTTGTTGGGTGTTTACTTTGGTGGCTGTCTTTGTCTTTTCCTGATTTTTTTTTTGTAAATGCAACAACAACTAAGACTGTAAATTTTGATGAATGATTCGAGTTACTCGAATCATTTATAACTATTATAACTATTTTTCTAAAGTTATGAATCTGAATGAGTAGGCTTATGAATCAAACATATTTTGAATGGTATGAGTTCGATGTCAACGTTGTACTCATACTCATTGTACTCATTACTTGTACAAATCAACGTTGTATTGAGTACGAATGAATCAGACAATGATGTTACAGCATCCAATAATGTCGGAATTGGATTTGAAAACGACACAAAAATCAATTTTGAGTCATACAATCCAAGATTATCGGTTTTGTTTTCGAACTTGAATAAGTATCGGTTTTAGGTGTCACAGAATGTCTTGTTATCGGTTTTGTTGTTGATAATAAACCAAGCAGCTACACAGAAAGAAAAACGGCGTGCTAAAATTAACTTTTCTATTCTCAATTTTAGCCAAAAAACGTGCTTGAAAAATTAAGCCCGTTTTGGCTATTGTTTGCTTAAAACAAGCAAAAAACGGGATTGATTTAAAAAACTAAACCTTATATTACTAAAATCAATACTAAAAAGCTCAAATCTATTTAAAAAAGTGTTATTTTGAGTTATTTGTTATTTGAGTTATGTAATTGTGGGTTTTTAGTTCAAAAGTAAAAATTTTAATAATTCTCATTTAGTTCATGTGTATTTATACAATATATATCCAACAAAATGTCAAGTTGCATTTCTTTGTAGATGACTTGGATTATTTTGGTTGATGGCTTGGATTATTCCGGTCGATGACTTGAAATTTTTTTTGGGTAGATGACTTGCATTTTTTTCAAATCAATCGATTTTGGGATTAAATCAAGTACGAGTTCGAGCTTAAATCAAGTTCAAAATTCCTGAAACAAGCCCGTTTTTGGATAAATTTAGGTTTAAATCAAGTACAATTTAGGGCTTAAATCAAGTTCTTTGTGCTCGAATAAAGTACGATTTGCCTCAATTCGATCCCATTTATAAGGACGAAATCTAGCTTAAATCAACTTTATAATTCTTGAAACAAGTGCGCTTAAGGATTACTTCAACTTCTGACTCTCTTGAATCAAGTACGAATTCGATATTAAATCAAGAAAAAATATGCTTAAACCAAATACATGATGAGATCACTTTTGTACTTGGCTGATTCGGGCTTGATTCAACTCTTTTGTACTTGATTCAAGCCAAACCGTACTTACCGTACTATTGTGACCGATATGGATTGATTCAAGCCCGGATGGCTTGATTCTTTTTTTGGAGTGTAACAGCTCTCAGTTTTCATTTGAGCTCTTTTTTTTTTTTTTTTTTTTTCTAAAATTTTTTCTATATGAAATAAAAACAACTTTAATTTTATTTTATAAATAGTTTTTATTTTATCAATTTTTATAAGCTGTTGGCTATTTCGTCTCTGATTCTCTGACCATCACTTTGCAGAGACGTGCTTGAGCGTCATCATTCACTGGTTTGCACATTATACAGTGTTGAAAAATTTAAATTTTGAAATGGTACTGAACTATAACTGAAAGAGTACTTTTTCGCATCAAATGGTACTTTTGTAAAAAAATACATACATACATTACATGTGCGTTAATTTTATACATGAGTGGCGGGACCTAAAGTTTTAAGTCGACTCCGAACGGCAGATTTTTGAGAAACTTTTCATGACAATTTTATTTACTCTCAGAGTTTTTGACAGAATGAGGTCGCCGAAGGAATATTTTTTAATTTTTCATTATTTTGAAGATGTCTGACGTTGGATATGAACCGCGGGCTCACATCTAGTAAGCCAGCACACTGCCTACTAGACAATTTACTTCTTCATATTTAATGCACATACGGTACGGAACAGAAAAACTAACGACTTATACGTGTTCCTCACATATAAAACAAAAAGTGCTGATTCTGAATGTAACAAAACGTAAAAGTTCCGTGTAGTCAAACGTCGACGGAACGTTATGGAACATACTTTCGTTTGTAGCATATGAAGAGCAATGTTAATGCTTACCGAAATCATTTGTCGGTTCGGTAGACGTTCTCATTGCTTTTTGTATTCTAAAAACGAACGTACGTTCCGTGGACGTTTGGCTAACCGGCGCTTAAGTTTAATTCTACCTTTACTATTGCATTGAACATGTTGGTAATGCATTTGTAATAGGAAAGCAAAGACATAAAATATGTAATAATAAAAAAGTACTGAAAGCATCGCGGGGGTACTGCTGTATTTTTGAGATCATAAGGTACTGAAAAAAGTACTAAAGTACTGAATTTTTCAACATTGACATTATAGCTCCTACAAATGTTGTGGAGAGCGCAGCAGAAATGTATAATTCTTACTGCCTTTTCCGGATGGTAGTGTAATGTGCTCATTAAGCAACGGGATCGACTTGTTCTTTCCACAATATTACGTACCGATGCATGAACCATATTGAATTTATATTCCTTCGAGTTGTGGCTTGGATCTCTGTATGGCGTTAGCAAAAAGGGCTCAAAGTCATATGGAAGGGATTTTAAATTTATTAAAGAAATAGTCCCTTGGTCTTTGCTTATCGTTGGAGTTCATTTCTAGTTGCATCCATTGACGGCAAATGAACCGCTCCATAATTTTGAGCACATCGTAGTAGAATTGTAGAAACTGTGCTTCTTTTTTATTTTATTTGCCTATGGAAATATTCCTTGCAGGCAATTAAGTAATACGGGGTTACCCATTTCGTGGTTTCAAAAGTAAGCGTAAATAAAACACATATAAAATATTTTTTTCATGATATTTCTTTTTTATTGTAAAGTTTGAACGTTGACATTATGTGTGAAACACTACATCATTTAAATGACCTCCACGCGAAGTGTTGCAAGCATTGATTCTTTTGAGGTAATTTTCGACCACTTTTTGACACATATAGGGCGGTATCTCAGCCATAACTTGACGAATGTTGGTTTTTAAGTGCTCAAGGGTTGAAGGTTTATCTGCATAAATACTGTCTTTCGCGTAGCCCCACAAAAAGAAGTCTAATGGTGTCAAATCGCATAATCTTGGTGGCCAGTTGATATCGCCACGACGAGAAATTACGCTCGAGTTGTGTGGCATGTGGCACCGTCTTGTTGAAACCACATATTCTCCAAGTCGTATTCTTCAATAGCAGGCAAAAAAAAGTCGGTTATCATATGACCATAAGGCTCCGAATTGACGGTGACAGTCGTTCCATCGTCGTTTTCGAAGAAGTAAGGTCCAATCACACATTCGGACCAAAGATCGCACCAAACAGTGACTTTTTCTGGATGTAATGGCCTCTCTTCAATTACTTGAGGATTCTCAGAACCCCAAATATGACAATTTTGTTTATTAACATACCCACCGAGTGTGAAATGTGCTTCATCGCTGAAGAAAATTTTGTTCGATAGGTGGCTGTGGCAGAATCACCATTTTTGTAGTAGGTTTTGATAATTTTTATGCGTTGTGTGATAGTTAAGACAGACTAGACTTTCAACTGAAAAGAAAAAAATTGGTTTCACAACTTAGTTTGACAGATGTCGAATTCCAGTCCCATACTTTTGAAACCACGAAATGCATAGCCCTTTATTACAAGATATTAATTCTAAAAAACTATGAATTTAAATACATAATTACATTATTTTTTATAACATTTTACAGTCTAGGACCATACAAAAAGCGGTAATATGCTATATTACCGGTAATATGCTATAAATAAAGCATCTTTATCATATGAATGTACAGTATAACAAATATACTTACGCAGTCTCCGGCAACTTAAGTGGGTTGCTGCAATCTCGCAATATTCGTCTTTTCACCTTTTCTGAACGCTCTTCCTATAACAACAAAAATGCGATAACAGCAGTACTAATTTTTTTATTTACGGTAGGACCTTGATTATAAGTGATGGTCGGGACCGGAAGCATTCCGGATAATCGATTTTCCCGGTTAATTGAGTACCAATTTTGGCTAGTTTTTTAATAGATATTTTTATTAGTTAATAAATGAATATGTACATATTTATATAAAAACTAAATAATTCAAGGATTTTATATACATATGTACATGTTTCAAAAATATAAAAAAAATACATTTGTCAGAAAACAGTATACATATAAGGATTTCGTATACTAAAGAGAGAATTTCCCTTTTTCGCTTGTTTGTCCAAAATAATAGAAACAAATTTTTGCTTATAATCACGGATAATAGAGGAAATCACGGTTAAACGGTGCAGAAAAATTTAAATCGATCCAAAATAAAATTAAGTCGATGCAAAAAATTTTCTTTTTCCATCCCGGATAATTGATGTTCCCGGATAATCAAGGTCCTGCTGTATTTATTTAAAAAGATTTTTTTTTATTATTTTAATAAAAACAGCAATTTTTAAAAAAACAGCAATTTTTAAAAAAACAGCAATTTTTAATAAAAACACTATATTTTGTCAAAATTTTTTTTATAAAAATTGTAAATAAATACACAAATGTAAATAACAGCTGTTTCGAACATCGGTTTTATTTCAATTCGAAAATAAAACCGAATCCAATTTTGGTTTTCAATAACGGCAAAAGGCCGACTTGGATTCTATGACAGCCCTGAGAAGAGTAGTAAAATTTCAATATTGTTGATTCACTTAAATTCAAAATTTATTGAGAGCTTATGAGTAGCGAAAAAACGATTCATTGCTGATCTCTGATTTGCACCGTGTAATACGATTTTCGATAAGCAATTATCGAAAGTTAGGAAATTCTTTCGTCATTTTATAATAAATATTTCCCTTTCGTTAATGCAACTAACTGTATAATACGAAAACGAATGTCAAAAAGCTTGGAAACAGTCGTAAATTATTCGAAAGCATTTTTGGCAGTGAAAGTCTACAGAAACTATTAAAATGTAAGTATAATATTAATTTTAAACAAAAAAATGTTGATGGTTTCAAATACAAAATACATTTTACGTTCTTTATGTGATAAAGGAATGCCGTAAAATGAAATGTTACACAGCAAAAACAGTTTGAAATTATGGTGGAGTTCATGGTAAAGCACCCGGATTTAGCCAATGGGGGTCCTTAAAGTTCCTGATGCAAAAACAAAATTCAAACAGCTATGGGAGAGATTAACCGAATACTTAAATGCTGTATCTCCATCCACACGGTGTACTAATGGTTGGAAAAAGGTATATTTATTTTATAAAACCACTTAAAGCCTTAATTATGTTCAAACTATTAATTCCCAGGTTTGGGCCGACTTTAAAAATAATATAAAAATAAAGTGCCGCCACAATCGAAACAGCATTTTCGGAACAGGCGGGGGCCCATCGAAGTCCTGCTCCCTAATAGCAATTGAAGTAAATGTGGTCGATCTGCTATCAATTAACGAGGCTGTTAAAGGTATGGCAGGAACTCCATCGTTTGGAATACGAACATCCACTATTTCCAATTCAGTGCCCTCAACAAATGTTGGTCTAAATGTGATCAAATCTGAAAATCAAAATGACATTCAAATAGAGTTAGTATCAATGATTCCAAAACAGTGTTTTTTACTGTCGCGAATTTCTTAGGATCGGAGATATCCACAATGAAGCTAATATAGGCGCTGAAGCTAATATCTTCATCGTCGACCAAAAATTGCCCCAAAAATCAAGTCATCAATCAAAAAATGAAAAAGACATACCCTAAAGATAATGTACATATGTCATCAACTAGAAAATGCAAATCATTGACCAAAAAATGCAAGCTATCGACCAAGAAATGCAAGTCATCGATCACAAAAAATGCAGCGTGTTTCCGGATTAATGCTCTTCCGTTATGCTTTATTGGAAATCAAGAAATCAAGAGCGCCGTGTTGTATGTAGTCGGTACGTCTTTCGTTGTTTGGTGGGCAACGAATCAAACTGTGTATTTCTGTATGGTGTTGTTAGTGGTTTTGTTTTTTTTTTTTGATGTGGGCCTCTAACGTATTGACTTTCTTTTATTGGAAATTATTCATCAGAAACAAAATACTTGTAGACAAGAATGGTTGTACTATTTCAAGTAGAGGTAGGAAATAAATAATAAATCAAATTTATTTTGAGAATCAAAAGAGAGTTATCTTTTTTTTCCGTACAATTGGTCAATTTAACCTCCGGGTACTGTACTTGACAAGTACACGTCCTCTAACCTATCTTTTTTTTTAATTTTTTTTATAGACATTTTTATAGTATTTTTTTTTATGTAGGAAATAAAAAATAACTCAAATTTATTTTGAGAATCAAAAGAACAAGTTATAATTTTTTTTAATAATTATAGATTTTTTTTTTAATTGCAGAATCATTCCAGTCTGTGAGGCACTCCTTTGGCTATGCTCGCCGCTCAATGCAATACTCTGAGCTGCAAATCTCCTCCTCCTTTGGCGAAATGGAAAGGTAAAGGTTTCCATCCCTGGAAGAAACGTTCCACTTCACACACATCACAATCGAACAGCAATAACAATAATTATGCCAAATACCTCTACGGCCGCGATCGGCAGACATATACTACTACAATTTGCACTTGTATAAGTGTAAGAGCGAAAAAACAAGAAATGAGAAACAGTTGTACTCTCATTTTCACCACAAGCATGGAAAACAGAAATTTATAAATAATACTAAGCAAAAAGAAAAATTCTAATTTTTTAGATCAAAAATAGTAAATATTTTGATTCAGTTTCTTTTTTCATATTTATTTTAAATTTTAAAATAGAAATATGTTTTTTTTGATTTAAAAAGGCAATGTTTTATTTATTTGTCATATTTCTTTGACAATTGGGGTAATATTTAATGTAAAAGGCTCTTATTTAATAAGATTTTGTAAAAAATTAAATAAGCAGAAAAATTCGTTATTAAAACTTCAAGTAAAGATCTATGACAATAAAAAATATTAAATAAAAATTTAATAAAATAATGAAATAAACAGAAAAATTCATAATTAAAAGTTTTGTTGAAGATTTTATATGTGCTATTAAAAAAATATTAAAATGTTTTATTTTTTTAGAATCTAGTTTAAAGCATTTGTTCCGTATGTTTAATAACTTCATCAATATCTACTGTATATGGGCAACATTTTATTCGAAGAAGATTCTCAATTTGAGCATCATTTAACCTATTTCTTGTTTTGGTTTTTATTAATTTTAAATAAGAAAATGAGGATTCGCACATGTACGTCGATCCGAACATTGAATATAATTTATAAATTTTATTTTTAGATATTGGATAAATTTTTGTATCAATCTTTTTCCAAAAATCAATGCCACTATCTAGTGGTAAAGAAATGTCGTTTTTCATTCGATCAATTTCATCTTTAATTTCCTTTGGCTGGTTGTTGATATTGCATAACAAAGGATTATTATGTAAATCTATTATATTTTCAATTTTTGAAAAATCTGTAAAAAGCGCATTGCAATTTTCTAGCAAACTTTCAAGAACGTTTATATATTCCGTTACTTTGATATTCAAATTTTCATTAAAAACTTCAGCAGTTCTTTTGAAATTTGTGAAATTTTTATTTTTTAAATGAACAATTAATGTTTCAATTTTTTTGTTCATAAATAATCGTACAGCGTTAACTAGTTCAAAGATGTTTTTATTTCTTCCTTGCAAATAAAGGTTTAATATTAGAATAATTACTATGACATGCATCATAATGTCTTTTACTGCAATATTTGGCGGCTCTTGTCAACGTACGTTGACAAATAAGACATTCTGGTTTCCCGAAAAAGTTTTCGGCAAATAAGAAATCATATTCCCATAGTACATTAAACATTTTTTAGTGTTCTCAAGCAACAAGCGCATATATATATGTATAACCTCACTGAATGAAAGCTCATGCGAGACTGAGTAGTGGTTTGTGTATTTTTATTTATTGTTTAGTAATTCGTAAAAAAAAATCAAATATTGTTTTATGAAAAAAATTTTAACCTATTTGTCAGCAATTATTATAAATTTTAATGAATTTCCAAAAACATATAATAAATAACCTATTTAAACACCTAAAGGCGATAAAAAACATTTAAACGTTTATAATTCCAAAAACTACTTTATATGTAGTGGAGACGCTAAAAAAAAAGGTAAAACAATATACAGAATTATCCAACTCTGCATTTACATATTTTCATGTACAAAAGCAATAAACGAGCGAAACACAACCTTCTTCTGTGACAGCTCATAAGAGACCACAGGTATACAGATACGTCACGGTTTTGACGTTTAACCCTCACTTAGAAAGGGACAGCAAATATTACCAAAAAGTATTTCTGTCCCTCTCTGACTGCCTGTCTGTTTTGTATATGTTTTTTTTAGATTTCGGGGTTGATTTTTATTATTCTATTTTGGTATAAATTTATGATATTTTTGTAGAATATTAGAATTATTTTGAAAGGAGATGAACCGTTTTATTAGGGAAACGTAATTCGGAATTAATGTATTTTTTATGACAGCTTTCATCGGTCGTTACTGACTTAGTATTTAACCATTTTAAAGGCATATTCACAAATTCCTGAAACAAAAAGTTATGAGTATATATTTTGTTATATTTTTATTTTTACTTACCTTTTGCACACGGAACTTTTTCAGTGTGAAGGGAAATTGCTAAGAGTTCGATTAATAATGAAAAAATTACCGAATTTTAACTTTTTCATTCAAGAAATTAATAAATACTAGTAATATACACAAAGTTCTAAAAGAAAAAATTTTTATAAGCAATATGTCTTATTTCATCTTGATGTATTTAACTGCTTACTTACCTTTTGCACAAGAAACTATATTCATTCTGACCAAAAACCAGTCACATTTCGATTAATATTTAAATATTTAAGAAGTTTTGCTCCAAGATCTTAATGCTAGATGTTTTAAGAGTAATACTGATGGTATATGTACCTGAAACACATTTCATTTTATTGGCACTTGCCCTATGTACACAGAATTAAGATACATATATTTTGAACAAAACACACTGACCTATAATGAGGTACTAAGTATATTAAATGGCTCCAATTTTAATTGTCTTTATGGTTATCTTGAATCCTGTATTAAATACAGAAATCTTATATTAAATGAATTTAATACTTAATTTTCTATTTAAAATCATAAGATAAATTTATTGTATTGTCAATCAGGCATACAGCAATATTGCTACGCCTTATATAGTTTGTGATATATGCATATCTGGAATGAATATATTATATATTGTAATACACAAAACTATTAATAAATAATAATAATATTGAAGAACTTTTAAGATTTTCATTGAAGAAATTAAAAAATATTCCAAATTTGCCCTTTTTTAACACAAAATAAATGTTTATTTACATTTAATTTTTCCACTTTATCCGCCAGTTTTTACTCTGTATATCTGTTGCTTCTAACACATTTGCTTTGCAAAAACTTTTAACATTTTTTTTCTCCCTCTACAAGGAGGGTTAAAACTGCTGATTTAAGCGTTTTTCAAACGTCATAATTGTCGCCACTGGTTACACTGTGTAAGAGACTGAATTGTGTTTTCTATGCGTGTGAGTAGTCTGTGTAAATTTTGTAACGGCCAAAATACACTGTGTATAGGAGTTGCCGATCGTGGCTCTACGGGCCAACATTCACCCTGCGCTATATCACCGGCTTCCTCAACAATCAATTCTTCGGTTGGTGCTAACCTAAGCGGTCTGTGCTCTTTATCTACGGCAGCCTCTTCAACTTTACGTAGCCTAACGGGTAGCGGCATTAATACGGTGGTTAATATGCCAGCTAATGTTACTATTCACCCTTATTCTGGTTGTCGTCGTCTTGCGTCGACAGTTTAAAATTGGTATTCTGTTTGTTGTTATTGACAGTTGTAGATGACTGTCGACACACATTTGGTATTCTGTGAGTCAATACGCCGTCGGTATTGTGTTGTGTCGACTCTGATTTTATCGACATCATTTTTGGTAACGACGACGACGGCGACGACGACGACGACAACCAGAATAAGGGTGATTATTTCAAGTTTTTTTTTTCTAATTTTAATTTAATGAAATTTTAATTGAAAATATATACGAGTACACATATGTACATATGTATGTACATATATGTATGTAGAACAGAAAAAAAAATAATAACAATAATATTTATTATTAATATTGTACATTATAATTAATTAAAAACAACAACAATCACAAAAATATGGAAACAAAAATGTTATTCAATTAAATAAAATATAGTTAAAAATAAACAGAGCCTAAAGCTTATAGAAATTATTTTATTCATGGAAATATAATATTTCAAATTACAATCTAATTTGTTTTATAAAATTATTAACATTTTTTCCAATGTAAACAGCTTGTCTCCTAAGAAGACTTCAATTCATGATTGTTACTTTTACGTTAAAGATGGAGTTTCAAAGTAAACTTCTATTAAATCGTTTTAGCCTCCTAGTAACACAGAACAAGACAACAAAAATCATATGCAGTAGATCAACTCCTGGTATCTTACATACATAAGTAAACATGTGCTCTTCAGTTAAGAAATCAGTTTTTTACAATTGCATCCAAAATATAAAGAGGACGTGGCATTATGGGCACAAAAAAACCAGAGTTCCATTCATACCCATGGTATACAGTTTTTCTTCAAACTCTTTGAAACAACGAAATTATAGCCAATTAACACCAAAATCATTTGTAAGAAAATCTCCTCCCACACAGTTCTGTTCGCCTGGTATCTGAGAAAAAATGTTGCTGGTAACATTTCGACGTCAAATGTCATTTCTTGTGTATACTATGCGATCGAAGTTCTTAACTTCCATTTGTTACCAAATTGATGCTAAACAGGCAAGTTTATAAGCTAATACATTTAATCTATTTAAACATGATTCAGTAGGCGTGGCACTACTGGGTGTTAGAAGAAAATGTAAGTTTAGGTCCTTAGCTTTCGTTTGCTCCAAATTGATAAAAATTGATGCTAAACAGGCAAAGTTATAACAGTTTACATTTAATTTTCTTAAATATATTAAAGTGGGCGTGAAAAAATTTGTAAAAACTATACCCATACAGCATCAATTGTCATAAATTTGGTAGCAAATAAAAGCTAAGAACCCGGACTTTAATTTCTTATATTATTTGCCACGCCCACCCATCTTTCTCTTCTTATTTTTCTTCGAAATGTGCAAAGTTAGAAGCTAGTACATTTAATCTATCTAGAAGTGATTCAGTAGGCGTGGCACTACTGGGTGTTAGAACAAAATGTAAGTTTAGGTTCTTAGCTTTCGTTTGCTACCAAATTTATTAAAATTGATGCTAAACAGGCAAAGTTATAAGAGTTTATAAGGCCTTCGTTATAAAGTTATAAGAAGTTAAAGAAAATACTTTGCCAAGCATCCCCTTGCTACACAATTCTGTTCGCCTGGTAGAACACAAAAAAATTTTGAAATGAAATTTTCGCTAAAATTTCTTGTGTTGGATGTGTAAAGTATTTTCTTTAACTTCTTATAACTTTGTAAGTAGACCACCAATTTCTATAAATTTGGTATCAAATAAAAGGTAAAAACGTGTTCTTTCATTCTGGGTGTATCTGGTAAATATTATTAAATTTGCCACGCCCACTTATAGATATTTAAGAAAATTAAATTTAAACGCTTAAAACTTTGCTTATACAGTATCCATTGTCATAAGTTTGGTATCATATAAAAGCTAAGAACGCGGACTTTCATTTTCTTATATTATTTGCACACACCCACTTCTTTTTCAATATGTGCAAAGTTATAAGCTAATACATTTAATATATCTAAACATGATTCAATGGGCGTGGCACTACTGGATATTAAAAGAAAATATAAGCTTAAGTTCTTAGCTTTCAAATTTATGAAAATTAATTCCAAACAGGCAAGTTTATAATCTAATCAGTGTTGCCACCTTGTGTGTAATTACACATATTGTGTGTAATTTTTGATTGTGTGTGTAGCATGTGTGTAATTAACTTCGTGTGTAATTTGTGTGTAATTTTACTTGTTGTTCTACCTTTTACTTTAATCGCTAATTTTTAACAGTCAATTTGTTAACACTCTTTTGTTATGTAAATTTATTGCAATTTCTAACACCAGGTTGCAAAAATAAACACCTACATACATTGTTCTCTTTCTAATTTAAATATGTAAAGTTAATGTTTAGTCGCCGTAGTCTAGCAGGTAGTGTGTTGGCTTATTAGACGTAAGGCCCGAGTTCAACCTCCAGGTTAGACATCAAAACGAAAATATGAAAATATTTCTTAAGCGACTTCCTCTCAGCAAATTTCTGGCAAAAACTCTGAGAGTAAATAAAATTGCCATGAAATTCAATGAAATCTGTCGTTCGAAGTCGACTTTAAAACTGTAGGCCCCGCCACTCATGTATAAAATTAACGCACACAACATAAGTGGTGTGAGAAGCTAGGTCGTAATCCTGACTGAAGGGTTGTAATCAGTGGTGTTGCGCTAATTTTTTTTTTACCGGAACGCGTATATATATCGGGTCCTCTATCTAACGTTTTTTTTTTCTTATTTCGTGAATGGTAACACTTAGCTCATGTCTGATTTGACATATAATTAAATTTATCCTTCCGCTGAACGAATATGGCTGTGTATACGCTTGAACAACGCTGGAAAATATTGCGACATTACTTTGAAAATCATGGTAATGTTGCAGAATGTGTGCGAAAATTGCATAAGGATTTTGGAAGACCTTGGCGGGTATGTAAACAAGCAAAATTGTCGCATTTGGGGCACAGAAAAAACGCATACATTGAAAAGCCGACGCACCCAAAACGAGTCACTGTTTGGTGTGGATTTTGGTCCAGAGGCATAATTGGGCCATTTTTCTTCGAAAATGAGCAAGGAGTGGCCGTTACAGTCAATGGCGATCGTTATCGGGCCTTGTTGAACGAATTTTTGTTCACAAAATTTTAAGAGGAGGATATTGGCAATATTTGGTTTCAACAGGACGGCGCTACGTGCCACACAGCCGAAGCTACACTCGATGTTTTGCGCCCTGTTTTTGAAGATCGCATTATCAGCCAAAGAGCTGATGTCGTTCGGCCAGTCTGAGCTGCGATTTGACACCGTTGGACTATTATTTGTAGGGTGCCGTCAAAGATAAGTGTTACGCCGATAAGCCAGAGATAAAGGACAATATTCGTGAAGCCATTGGTGAAATACAGCTGCACACAATCGATAATGTGCTTAAAAATTAGACCAATTATGTAGGCTACTGCATAGCCAGCTGAGGCAGCCATTTGAATGAAATTATTTTCCATTATTAACCGGAAGGATTGTACTTTCAAATAAAAAAAGAAATTTGAGAAAATATTCAGAAGTTTTTTTTTAAAGCATTTTCAAAAAAAAAAAATAGTTATTTGGCGGACCCATAATTATATGACAGGGCCGATCCTGGGTAGGGGGCCGTTCTGTGCGATCTCATGTCCCAAATTTAACGACGGGGGTGATTTTCCATGATAATCCTGGAGGCGGCGTTTTTTTTTAAGTCTCATATCCCAAATTTGCCAATTCTCGTTATCAGAAATCATCTTTAGTTCCGGAACGCGTTCCTGTCCAAAAATGAAGTACCGGAACGACGTTGCGGAGCGTTCCAGCTCGACAACACCACTGGTTGTAATGACCAATAATGTATGCATGTGTATGAAAATATAATTTTAATGTTTACATAATATATGTATGCAAGATTTGTAAAAATAGAATTTGTTGTGTGTAATTTTTTTTTCATATGTGTAATTTCGATGCCAGTTGTGTGTAAATCATAAAGCTGTTGGTGGTAACACTGAATCTAATACATTAATTCTACCTATTTCTTGCCATCTATGTGTGATCCCTGATAGAACCCAGTTTGTCATTATCTGAATTCCAGAAGTTTCCAAAGTGCCACCACCGCCCAACCTCCAACTACAATATAATTTACTTATTATTAAATAGAATGAACTAAATGAGAATTACTTCGTTATTTGACCGAACGACTATATAAATTATTAAACAAACGATTGTAGCTGACACACCTTATTAATAGTAATAAGTACTTATATTGAATTCTATGTGTGTGCCTGCGTGTAGATAAATTCAACATAACCTCCAATCTAAATATTAACAGAGCAATGTTATGTGTTTAGCAGAATGCACAAAATACGATACAGGTGATCATGTTACTTCCATTACCCAAATATCATTAGAAATCGGTCGATAGCATTGTGTCCCACACCAAAAAAAAGTCATTCTCCAAACCTTCCGGTGTAGTGTTAAATAGATTCGGTAAAACTATGCTACAATGCTTTTGAAGAATGGTTCTGAAAATAATTATTAGGACTCTAGAAAGCATGATGGATGAATAATTGTAGTAGATTGGGATGTGGTGAAACCATTAATCAATATGAGAATTGTAGTCCAAGGGGGTTCCCTAATACAATCCAAATCATGTGCTATAGCCCACATGGTTTTAGAATTCAAAAGACAGTTTCACACCTCAAAAATCTATGAATCGTATTGCATATGATTATGTTCTCCAGAAGATTAAGATCTCGTCAAATTTAAGCTTTTAAATTTGCCAACGTATATACGAAACACAATTTGAGAGACTAGTTGAGAAACGTTTTCGCCTGGGAATGTCATATAACAACTTCGAGAAAGGAGATAAGATTACAGACAGTATTCTTTGCCATTTAGCCGGAAATTGGCGAGATGGCTGAAAAATTTCAATCAGAAGTTAAATTAAAATGATGGAACATGTACGATATTACGACGGAAGCTTGTGTGCTTTTTGAGGCGAATAAAGAAATTAACTTGCCTGCTCTATATATGTAGATCGTGGGTGAAGGTCCGTAAATCATCTTCATGGCATTGGTTAACGGACTCTTCAACGGTATATGTTCTCCTATTTCTTTTCCTTTTGTTATTGAATTATTATCCTGTTTAGAGGAAAGTTAAAAATCTAAGGCTTCAGTAATTTTTCGCCTTTATGTGTGCACGTTGCGTTCTACGTTTAGAACGTCCAAGCAATGTTGAATGTGACTATTCAGATAACACATAACATACATAATTGATGATTGCAACCCTTTAGTCAGGATTACGACCTAGCTTCACACATCATTTATGTTGTTTGGGTTAATTTTATATATTAGGCTTATAGTCTAAAGTCGACTCCGAACGTCAGACGTCAGAGTTTCTGACAGAAATCTGCTGAGAGTCAGTCGCCTTAGAGATATTTTTCATATTTTGTTTTATTCGACGTGTCTGAACTGGGATTTAAACCGAGGCCTCACGTCTAATAAGCCAACGCTCTACCTATTAGACTTGGGCGACTCCTTTAACCGTCTCCCGCTTATTCCTTGGTCTGCTGTCTGTCGGCTTACATTACCCAGGTGCCATGGCTTTCATTTTGTTTTTGAATTTTTGCAACCATTTTTCGTTTATTACAACTGCCTTCACAACTTTCCAAAATCAAGGCGTCTCTGTTCAATACCCTAAAAAGAATAAATTTTCTTTAGAAAAATCAAATTTTTTTTCACAAAAGAATATTGAAAGAAAAAGAAAAACAAAACCAATCCTTTAGATGGAGAATATGACAATGAATATGAGGTTGGTATTGCTCTGTGAAAACGTTCAGCTACTCAGGAGAGCAATAACGAAACGGACAACAGAATCAAAGAATTCTTATTAAAATTTTGCAACCCACACACCTGTGCAATTATCCCAGCTAGGCCAGCCAACTATACTGCCATTCCAAGCCTACAAAAAACCCGACAGATAGATGGACTAACAAATAAATTCCAAAACATTGTAGTTGAGCAACAATTCCACCATGACAATGATAATGACAATTACAATAGCGATACTGATGATGATACTGATGATGATGGCCATGTTCACTAATGATCATCAGCACTATGTATTATCATGTAATCAAACACAATGCAAATGATGATGACGATCGTCATAATTTTCAGTTGTTGCTGTTACTGGTGGTGAGGCAAATAATCCAGGCAAATAATTCTTTTCATTGTATTGTTGCAATCATCATCAGCAATATGAGTATTGCTGCTATTAAACCTATTGCTGTTAAGATCGTTTACACAATGAAATCAGAAAACTAAAAAGAAGCAGAAAAAATAAAGGAGTGTTGCCATACTAATGGCTTATCAACAGGAGATTTTGTTCAACAAGATTTTCTTCTGCATCAACTTTTGTTAAGATTCTCAAAAAAAAAAAAAAGAAGAAAAAATTCAAAAAATCTTGTCTTTTTCTTTATAAATGTTGCTGTTATTATAAGTACCACCTGACAGTGTTGTTGATTGCATAGCCTTTTGTTGTTGTTGTTGTTGTTTTAAATAAATTTATAATTGAATCTGCACTCTCTGTCACTATCCTTACACAGCATTTCACTGAGGGCCTCTTTTAAAATCCGCACATTTGTTCATAAAATCTTTGCCTAACCATGCTGTTAATGTGTGTGAGAACTCTTTAAACATGTCATGTGAAAGTTAAACAAACAACAACAAGCAACAAATGTTGTTGCAACAATAACAATAAAAAACAACTTGTGAAATATGAAATGATTTCCAAGAACTATTTGCCAAATTAAATTCGCAGAGAAGAACAAATTTTTATAACCTTCCAGGCGACAGTGATCATTGATCCAAGTGATTATACCTTGTGATCTTTATGACTCTGTTCCTTAACGCATAACATACATGGTGATGTAGTATTGCTGAGCTGAGCTGAGCCCATTATAATTGAGTTCAAATTAGGTTTCTGAGTGGTTTCTGGAATCATTTTTTTTTAGTTTGAAGTAAGCAATCTCGGCAATTATAATCCATAGGCAATGAAATGAATACTTTGCTCTGGAATGCCAAGCAATAGTGAATGCAGACATATTTGTTTATGAGCTATAAAACTCGTCGCAGATGGTTTTCCATTTAAACTCTTCATTTGATTAAGTTCAATTAGGTTCACAAGTGTTACGGTCATGCATTCCGTAACCAAAATGTTGTTTCTTAAAATTTGTATTATTTTATTCAACGTTTAGAATTCAATATTACTGTGGCTTATTGATTATATAGTATACCCGAAGAACAGAATAAGTTCCAGCAATTTAATGTGATGGGCAACTAAAATTTTGAAATTTAGAACATATTGCCAGAAATCTCCTCAGCAGTTTGAAGAATCTTTATTGCTCCAAAAAATTTCCGGGTTTCTGTCTAACCTGTTAGGCCACCAACTATGCACAAGTCTCGTATGAGGAGACACTGTCTGGACAAGGTAAAATGGGTAGGCTGCTGGATCCTAGGTCATGTGACAATGAGGAAACAGATAACCATGGAAAATGAAAATAAGCGGACACTTTTCTCAAGCCAAATAGGTTTTTGGCAATCTAAACTTTTGTTGGATAATTACAATAGTATCGTAGTCTAAACAGGAGTAACCGGCCTTTTGAACAGGTACTGTAGACCTAACCACATGTATTCGTTGAATGGACTCTGAAGCAGTACAAAAGGGACCTTAATTTTCATTGAAAAATCATTTTCCGATGATACTCATACATACATACATAATTGATCATTACAACCCTTCAGTCAGGATTTCGACCTAGCTTCTCACACCACTTATGTTGTGTGCGTTAATTTTATACATGAGTGGCGGGGCCTTCAGTTTAAAGTCGACTCCAAACGACAGATTTTTGAGAAGCTCTTTATGGCAATTTTATTTTATTCCCAGAGTTTTTACCAGAAATCTGCTGAGAGGCAGTCGCCGAAGAAATATTTTTTTTCATATTTCGTTTTGATGCCTGACCTGGGATACGAATCCGGGCGTTACGTCTAATAAGCCAACACACTACCTACTAGACTAGGGCGACTTCCGATGATACCCATTTCTTTATAAATGGGTACGTAAACAAACAAAAATTGTCGATTGTCGAGACGATCCAAATGTGCATGATATTCAAGAGCGTCCAATGCATTCTGAAAAACTCATTGATTGGTGTGGACTTTGGGGTGGCCATATTTCCATACATACATACATATGTATATAAATGGTCATTACAACCACTTAGTCAGAATGACGACATAGCTTCTCTCACGACTTATGTTGTGTGCGTTAATTTGATCTATAAGCGGCGGGCCCAACAGTTTAAAGTCGACTCCGAACGAAAAATGTTTGTGAAACTTTTCATGACAATTTTATTGACTCTCAGAGTTTTTTTTTGCCAGAAATCCGTTGAAAGGAAGTCGCCAAAGAAATATTTTCTTCATATTTTGTTTTGATCGAAATGCCTCACGTCTAATAAGCCAACACACTACCTACTGGACTACGACAACTTCTTCACAGAGGTTATAGAAACTGTAAACTGTCGTCATCACTTTTGACAGACCATCGAAATGTATCAACCAGTTTTAGACTACATCACGTAAACAATGGTGACCCAAAGCTGGAAATAGCAGTTTCTATCATACAAAGATCAAAGGATTCCTACATGATCAAAAAGCTTCAACGATTGCTTTTCATCTCTGGTTTACTGCTTCCATTCTCCGATTACTCTTTGCGGTTTTAGATAAGTAATTTGCTTGTGATGCCAACGTCCTGCAAAAATTTCATGGATTGGACGAGCCAATACGGTACCTACTAGACTACGGCCATATTTCCATATTTCACTGAAAATGGCGAGTACTATAGGTCGATGGTTACATACAACTTTCTGCTTAAACTTAATGATCTGGACTTTAAAGAAATGTGGTCTCAAAAGGACGGCTCTGTGTACCATACAGCTCATGGCAAATTAAATATTCTGCACGAGTGATTTAAGGGTGTGTATGGTCATCTCAGATAGCTCCGTTAGAGCTTTCCTTGTACGGTTTTATTAAGTTGCAGGATAATAAGCAAACAAGCTAGAACACTCAACGAACCTCAGAGTCAGCATAATCCAATTCATCGGTCAAATTTAGTTATACTTTTGGCCCAGATTACAGACGGAATGGATGATGGACACTTGAACGTAGTTATATTCTACAATTAATGGCATTAATAGGTCTCTCAACTAGTCGTCGTAGTCTAGTAGATAGTGTGTTGGCTTATTAGACGTGAGGCCTCGGTTCAAACCCCTGGAACAAAACGCGAAATATGAACAAATATTTTTTCGGCGAGACTGCCTCTCAGAGTAAATAAAATTGTCATGAAAAGTTTCACAAAAATCTGTCGTTCGAAGTCGACTTCGAACTGTAGGTCCCACCACTCATGTATAAAATAAATACACACAACATAAGTGGTCGGAGAATTAGGTCGTAATCATGACTAAAGGGTTGTAATGACCAATTATGACGATGAGTTGGTCCTTCAAACGATTGAAAATTTTTCAATGATATCTTACAAGCACTTAGTTTTATTTAAATTTAGAGATAAGAAGCGCTTAATGAAACACCCTATACAAAGTGGCTTCAGTGATTTTATGTAATTTAGCATAGATCCCTAACTTGTGAAGCTTTCAAAGAAGACCTCAAACTGTTAGATATGTTAGATACGAGGAATGTTTTCTTACGTCCTTTTCAATTTGCAACTATGCATCTATCTGCAACAGGTTATATCATGTGTGGTAAGTATGTACTCCCATTGATACTACAAGTATGTAAGGACTTCGATATTTGTGAGTTCTGGGCCAATACCTTTTCATTTCGAATGTCTGTTCGAGAAACCGTTTCAATCGAGTTGACTCAAACAAGGAGTTTGAATTCTTTCAACGGAATATTTAACACCCTGTATTCTCCCATTTACTATAACCAGGAAGGAATGTCCTGTTTTTCTTCTTCTTTTGTTTCTTTTCTTTTTTGCAAAATATTTCTTTATGATATCAAATTACCAATACTTGTCTACTGTTCTTTTCCTATTTGATTTTGACAATGATTTGACTGCACTACGCAGTAAAAATTAAAAGAATTGAATTGAAATAAAAAACATGCGCCAAAAAACCAGTGGACTTAAGCAGCCACTGCCTTGGCCAGTGGTTGTAAAAAAAACTGATTATCACTGATCTTACCGGTAGGTAACAGTGGCAATGGCAGTGGCAGTGGCAGTGGCAGTGGCAATTGCAATAAGGCAGCCTGTGCTTGAGAAGTGGCTGTTAAAATAACATCAACTCGAGTTTATGATCATATTTCGCAGAGAGACAGAGATAGAGACGCTTTAACAACTAGAACAACAAACAGGCTTATACGCAAAATAACCAACAACAGAACACACACATATTGTAACCGGAGGCTTTTCAATTTCATTCATTCATTTCTACGTATCCCAGCTATAAAAGCGATCAAAAGCCAATCATCAGAGAGTCATCTTCCTTCCAAAAGCACACAGTGCAGTACAGTGAGTTTGTTTGAATTGGAGAAGGTCTCCATCACACAACCACATTTAACATCCCCTTTGTGTATAGAAATCAAAATAATTTCTTTATGTGGCCGTTAGTTTTTTTTTTCTTTATTTTTGTTGTTGTTTTGGTTGTTGTTGCTGTTATCCCCCAATCAGTAATTTTGCATTGGCAACAAATACGTTTAGTTGCCGAACAACACGTTGGCTGTTGCCAGCCAACGCTATTTATTAAAATTATGTCCGTGTAATGTGGCAATGGTTTGTAATGAATTTTTATGCGAATAAAAGGCCTGTTGAGTTAGAAAATGTTTTTAAGAAATGAATCCTTAATTTCAAGAATTTCAACCAATTTTCGTAAGAAGTAAAATTGGGCTGCCTCAGGTAAGTACCATCACGTAAGAATTTTCGAATTTATAACGTTCAACACTTATTAGGTTGGCTGGTTTGGTCCAGCAGCTATGATTTTATTTTGTTTCCAATCCAATAGGATCCAATTTGGCGGCAGATGTTCAGATGTACAGTGTGGCTTGGTGTAAGTGGTGTAAAGACAATCCGTCCGCCCTACATCCAATTCTGAATTCGATATTATTTGATTGATAAATTGAGGGTCTGAAGATATCATTACCAAAAACTTCACCAACTTTAGCCTTCTTTTTCTGGGCAACTCCAAACTGCACACATCTTCAATGCTTCACCTACAACTTTGGAAGTTTTCATTTCATTTATTCATTCAGGCGTAAATACAGTACAACAAGATATCATCTTATTTAATAGTACTGCTAAGGATATAGGCATAACAAAATATAAGAAAATACAAAATAATAACGTTAAAAATAAATTAACATAACAAATGTTATTAAAAACAAAATTTATAATTATATTAAAAAAATATGATTGATTAATTACGTATGTTCATTATGATGTTCATTCAAAAATTTAATTATTGCAGTCTTGAAATGCTTAGCATTGCTTAGTAATTGTATGTTGTTTGGGAGTTCATTCCAGAGACGAATTGCATTGATGTAAAAGTGTCTCTCAGATATCTGCCTGCGGTATCTAACGCTATTAATTTCCAAGCCTCTATTAGATCTCGAAAAAACTAATCTATCAAACAAATAATGGGGATTCCCTATTATAGATGATTTTATGTAGATACACCAGAGTACGGCATTTCAACAAATTCTCAAAAGATGTATTATAGATTCGATATGAGAACTCAGATATCCTACTGTACCTTGTACGACCAAAAACATATCGAGCAATACTGTTATAAGTGACCTTGAGCCTATTCCTACTTACTGAGTCGCAACTAGAAAACAGCTCACATCCGTACAGCAGAGTGGGGATGAGATATGTTTTCGCGAGCAGCATACGAATATCAAACGGAGTAAAATATTGCGTTAGCCAAAGACTTCGCAACATGGCAACCGTTTTACCACAGATAGAATTCACATGGTTGGACCAGTTAAGGCTGTTATTAAAGATAACTCCTAGGTTCTTAACACTATGTACAGTCTCAATAGAAGTATTATTAATCTGTAATGGTGTAAGCTGTGCCGTATAGTTTACCTTGCCTATTATTAAAGCTTTTGATTTCCTCGGATTGAGGCAAAGACCATTAATCGACGCCCATTGAAACACATTATGCAGATCACAATTTATTTTCCCTATACAATTTGTAATATCAGATGGCAAGCAACTAATGTACAACTGAACATCAGCTGCGTACATTTGTACCTTGCAAAACTTCAACTTAGTTGGCGGATCATCTGAAAGGTCTGGTTTGTTTCAGTGTATAGCGAATAATTGTGTTGGAGAAAAATTTTTCTCGAACGTAGATTGCGAGCAGCACTAACCACTATCACAAGAGATCATTTAACTTACTATCACAGGGATAGCCTGTACAATGTGAACCGTTTATAGGATATATGTAGGTATTCTGATTGTCTCAGTTAAATAGAATGTTGGCCACTCGTTATGCACTATCTAGGTGTTAGCAAGAAAGTACGAGCAATATTGCTAGACTCTGCTGGACACTTATGGATAAGAAGAGGACCGACTAACTTTTGTTCTTAAATCGTATAGCCATAGCGAAGTTATAATTCCCACTGTTATTGTGGAGGGCTTACCGAAAGACTCGACATTCCAGCAAATGACCTATGCAGGAGCTGTGGGTCTGATGAGGAATATATTGTATTTTACCTCATGAGTCAGTGCCCTTCTCTTGTCATAAGAAGACGAACTTTTCGGTACCCCAATTTCTGATATCCTTGACCGGCCGGCCTCTTGTTTATAAAGGTGGCTCCAACCGCAAGATTTATTGTGGTGTAAGTTGAGGTTCCCTAGGGAATGTTTGATCCCTGCGTTGAATATTGGCCTAAATGGAATCTCTCTTGCAAGGAGAGTCCGCCACCTTACTTGACCTAAACTAACCGTTTATTAGACAAAAATGGTGTGATTGGCTTGAGACTAAAATTGAATTGCAAATCCGTGAAGCTTCCTATACAATGGAAAAAACAAGACAACTCGGTTCAGGTTAAGGAAACAGTGTGGTTTTAACCACAATTCAAGGGGCAGTTAATAGGTTAAGATATCACCGAGAATGTGTTTAGACGACAGGATCACTGTTTGGTCGATATGGGCAGACATCTTATAATCTTATAAGCTATCTTATGATGCCACTAAGCTGCCGATGGAGGACATTTGATCTTTGATTCCTTCTGCTTACTGAGTACTAAGCAAAAGAAGATAGCGCAAGGCTTGTGGGGGTTTTTCGTGACAATCGAAATAGTTACTGGTCACTTCGTCATAAGTGCATATAGAAGAAGACTAGGTTTTCCACATCTTTTATAGGGATTGCAATGACTGTTCATCATAATCTTCCTACATAGTTAAATAACCGGGAGTGTGCTACCGTTGGAAAAGTCTTGTTTTTATCAGGTCCTCAAAATGGTTGTAACTTGTCTGAAGGTCTTTTCAGATAAATTTTCTGACGATGTATGGCTATAGTTTATGAAACGCGTCAATAAATTCGCCATAGTCTAGTAGGTAGTGTGTTAGATTATCAGACGTGAGGCCGTGGTTCTAACCGCATCCCAGACATCTCGAAAAAAATTAAATATTTTTCACAATTCTTCGGCGACTTCCTCTCACCAGTCTTTTGGGAAAAACTCGAAGAGTAAATAAAAATTGCAATTGATCACTCATGTGGATTGTGTTCCCAAAACTTACGAGATATTGGTCGTCATACATACATACATAATTATGTATGTATGACGTGAGGCCACGGTTCAAGGCCCAGGTCAGACATCTCCAACAAAACAAAATATGAACAAATATTTCTTCGGCGACTTAATCTCAGCAGATTTATGGTAAAATCTCTGGGAGTAAATAAAAATTGTCATGAGAAGTTTCTTCAAAAAATCTGTCGTTCGGAGTCGACTTTAAACTGTATATTTCGCCTAGGAAGTTAGGTAGTACTCCTGAAAGCATCTTGTAAATAATTCTGTTTTGATTGCGTCACAGATCCTTTTTATTTTGAAGATTAAAAAAATGTAAAAGATCTTGGAAAATGTCTCAAAGGAAACTTAAAAAAAGTACCTGACAAACTACTTACCTGAACAATACCAAAATAGGCGCTAGCAACATGGCCGCTAGCTCCATGCTCAACAGCAACATAGCCGCTAGCAACATGGCCACTAGAATTATGGCCTCTAGCAATATGGCCTCTAGCAACATGACCTCAGCAACATGGGTGCTAGCAATGTAGTGGCTTGCAATGTAGCCGCTAGCAACATAGCCGCTGGTAACGTGGTCACTAGCAATATGGCCCCTAGCAATATGGCCTCCAGCAACATGGCCTCATCAACGTGTCCGCTAGCAACATGACGTTAGCAACATGGCCTCTAGCTACATGGCCCATAGCAACTTAGCCAATAGCAACATGGCCACTAGCAACATGGCCTCTAGCTACGTAGCCAATTGCAACATAGCCGTTAGCAACATGGCCACTAGCAACATGGCTATAGTGATATGGCCTCTAGCAATATGGCTGCTAGCAATATGGCCTCTAGCAATATAGCCTCCAGGAACTTGGCATAGCTAGCAATATGGCTTCTAGCAACATGGCCATTAGCGATATGGCCTCTAGCAATATGGCCGCTAGCTACATGGCCAATAGCAACATAGCCGCTGGCATCATGGCCACTAGCAATCTGGTCTCTAGCAATATGGCTTCTAGCTACATGGCCTCTGCAACGTGGCCGCTAGGAACGTGGCCACTAGCAATATGGCCACTAGCAACGTGGCCGCTAGGAACGTGGCCACTAGCAATATGGCCCCTAGCGATATGGCCTAACAATGGTAGAGGAAGACTATTTCTTAAGCCAAAAACATATTTTTAAAGGTACCATTTTAATTTCAGTATTTAAGAGATAAAGTAAACGTACATACCTTGAATCTAGCTATAGACTTTAAATTATAGATCCCGTTTCATGGATAAAATTAATAACAAAATATATGCTATTTGTGAAGCTAGGTCGTAAGCATGACTGAAGGGATGTAATGACTAATTATGTGAAACCAATGAATACTGTCTATTATTCTTTAGGTTTGTCCAGCTCATTAGAGAGATAACACAGTGGGATTTTGATTTTGACCTAGTGTGGGATCAGATATTTCCGTGACTGCCGTGCCGTTCGTGTCTGACCTTACAGTACTAAATGCATTCCAGTTTCTGACGAACTATGACACCTTTTGAAGAGAAAATGTTGAAAACACTTGTCGACAGCATAACCTTAATGAACTTTCATTATCGTAATTCTTACGTAATTCTAACGATCCCTTAAATCATACCCCATTCAACAAAGAATTCCATTTTCTTTCAGCTGGTGTTACAAATTCCATAAAAAAATGAAATGTTTGTATGTGTATCGATAGTGTGTCCGAATAGATTTGTGTACCACAAGAACAATAAAAAGAACAAGAACAACAAGAACGACAACGATAACAAATAACAAACAAACGGAGAGAAAAAGAAATGCTCGTCTCTATACAAACAGAAAAAGAAACAGAAGTTACTGCCAATGGCATATAATTCAAATTGCAATCAGTTGCATGGCATCTAAAGCGATTTTAATGTTGTTTGCAGTCAGACTCTCTAACCGTTCCAACGTCCATCCATCTGACTGTCTGTTTGTTTGTCTGTTTGTTTGACCAAACATGCTACCGTCGTCCCACTGTAAACGTTTTGTAAAAGAAAAGTAAATACCTGTACACAGTGGATGACGATGACGATGATGATGAGGATGATGATGTAGATGTGGATGTGACTAGCTAGGCTAGGATGACTGGCTTTTGTTATTTTTTGGTATTTAAAACTGTAACCCATATGAAGTGCATGGCATGGCATGTTTGTATGCATAAACCACCTGAATATTGCAAGTAGATTGCATATGAATATATATTGCAACTTGCATTACTTATCTATCTTAACGCCCAACAACAAACAACACAACATAACACAACACAACAACAGCATCGCAGCATTACAGCAATGGCTACAAATTTAAGTGACACTTAAACTTGTATCAGTTCCATGGTATACGACAATGAGTATTGTAGACCACATACGTACATACATACATATGTATATGCATGCACTGTAATTTCCATATTTTAACACAAAAGAAAATGAAAAGATATCACAACAACAACATTAAAAGCTTGTATAGGAAAATAGAAAATTGGAAATTTACCATTAGCAACAGCAGCAGCAGCAACAGTAGTATATGGCCAGAGCAACACTTATTATCAGGTAAGAAAATATCTTTTACTACCATCAGTAGCTCAATTCTTTGGTTATGGCTGGCAGGAGCAGCTAGCCATAGCCGTAGCAGTAGCAGCAGCCAGTTACAATATGAACATTGCATTGCATTCTAGTAGTCGTCATCAAGCTCATCATCGGTATCATTGCCATATCCATGTCCATATCCATTGCCAATGCCCACCACCACCAACATTTTTCTGACTCTGCTGGTGCATCTTCTTTTTCTTCAGGTTTTTAATTCCAAAGCTTTTCAATATTGTCATTGTTGTTATTGTTGTTGCCTGTTTGTGAAAATCAAATAGAAACCAAAAATAAAATTGCCTGCACATTTGCTTCAATAGGCCGAAATGCCTCAATAGCATTATACGACCACAACATCAACTCTGTCATTACCACTGCCAGTTTAAAGCAGACCATGGCTATAAACTACAGATGACTTGCCGTTGCCTGATGATGACGATGATGATCAGTAGCAGGCAGCAGGCAGTAGGCAGCAGTCACCATCACCACTGGCAATAAATGGGAGTTTTTGTGGAAATTTATGAAAATATCATGTTTGCTTATGCCAATCGGCCAACTGGCCAACTGGCCATTTAATATGATTTCGATAAGATTGAGTTCCAAATACATTTTTGGTTGCCCACTTTTTTTTGCTAAAACCTCCCCGTTGCCATTTAGTTTTTATCTTTAAAATATGGAGACAAACATTGTATTTCTTTTTCTAGTTTCTGGTGATTTTTGTTTCTTTGTTTTTTTCTTTTGCTTTTGACGTTTAAAAATACTTGATACGAATATGCATTGCCTGATAGCACTTGGTGAGGCTAGGAAATTATAAGATTTGTTTAACAAGATTGCATATCAACTGTTTGCCATTCAGTAAACTGGATTTTAAATTCAACCCTCGCAATGACAAATTTCTTAAAATTAAGAAAATAGGCCAGCTTACAGGGAAATTATAACCTGAGGTGGCAAATGCTGAACAATGCTGCTGATAAGACTCGAGAAAAATGATAAAAAAATGCAAACAGAATTCTAACAAGTGATGTAAAGATAAAAGTTTAGAATAATAATTCGTATTAATTGAGGTGCGCACAAAAATTTTAGTTTATTTCCACATATTTTACATAAAGAACATACAAAAATGCATGACGTTTGCCTCATAGGAGCACCAACAATTTGGTACTGTAATGCTATGTGGAAACGGGTATACATTTCCTCTGCAGAGCTGTTCTTACAATGGGACACTCTGCAAAGCTTAGCTGAAATGGCGTTTGAGGCTACTGGAAGGCCATTCATTAGAACTTCAAAAGGGTTTCAGAGTGACTAAACTTTATTGTATTCAGTTTATTTCTTTACGTTTTAGATTGAATCTGAATTGGAATGTCGCAAGTTTTTAAAGCTATTAACTTAGGTGCCACAACTTCGATTGATATCAATCAATCAATTGTTTGATATCAATCAATCAATTGTTTGATATCAATCAATTGTTAATTATCAACATCGGTATTTGACAAGCAAAAGAGTATGGCACTCCACGCATGTATAAAAATTCACTAACTATGTGGCTGCTCAGGTTGAAGAAGAGTAGACCAATCATAGAGTTTAAGAAGTTCTATAGAGTTCGGTATATATCCAAACCATAAGTAGACTTGTTCAGTGCTCAATATTAAGGGCTACCAACCATACTTCCTAATGGAAGTCCCTATTTTATACAAACATCATCAGTTTCTTCTAGTCCACACTTTCTGAGATGAGTTTAGTCTGGAATACTTATAGCCGCTATTATTCTATCTCAAAATACTTACTTTTCCTCATTTGGATCGAGTATCTTTCCATTGTGTGTCATTGTTTCACAATAATCGATACGACGTTTTCTTCCAATTTTTCAATTTCATCATCAATACACGGTGTTGGGTTATCCAAGCTTAAGGTGTAAAATATTTTGGCACTATCAAACCCACTTTCGATCATTGCATGATGGTTTGCACCCATGTTATTAACTCTTTACATTCCAAGGCAGTTCTTGATGCCATATCCATGAATGCAGTTGTTCTAAATGTCATTTTACTCTCAGTGTAGCTATTTATCACTGGCTTCCATCACACATTCGCTTTCCGTAGTTGAAAAACCATATTATGGCCCGGTAGCCGGAGGAACAGTTTGATTTTGTGATTTTCTAAATAGAGCCCAGCCAGATTCGTCTTATGTTTAGAGCCATCTGTGTTGCAACAAGTTCCCACTGACATCTGAGTCGATCTGGTTTTAGAGTGGTACAATTGATATGTTATGCATCCTATCGGATAACTTCGCATCAAGCGAGTCTCTGTCCAGTATTCCAATTATACACTGGTGATACGCCTCTTATCGAGCCAGTATCTCAGTTGGATAGAGAGTATTGTTTCCAACGCTTTTGTAGGTAATGTTGTCACCGCATCACTTGTCTCTAAACAACGCATCCTTTGAAGCTCCTGAATTATTTCAATGTAGCTTTTATTAGCAACCGATGTTCACCACACTTCTGCTTCTGTAAAACCAGTATGTCATTCTTTGTGTAAGGATCCATTTAAGATTATAATGGCTTTCCTGTATATGGACCAACATTTGTGTTTTTGCTTCCCCATCTTCCAGATGCTGTCTCTATTTACTATCCAATTAGACACTCAAGTATTTCACCTGGTTGGATTTCCGAATCCCTTTTCCAAGTCAGAGAGAACTATCCTAATAAGCGATTTCCGATCAACATATTCAATGGCTGAGTATAATCGGTGACCCTATATATGACTGCAAATTATCAAATATCGTATAACCTGAATCCAAATATTATTCTACAATTCAGACAGACTGCCAAACACCATAAGAAATGACAGCAAATTGATCAGAAACCAGTCAAATCGATGAAATTGTTGCATCACAAGCAAATTGCTAATCTGAAACCGCACAGAGTAATTGGAGAATGGAAGCAGTAAACCAGAAATGAAACACAATCGTTGAAGATTTTTGATTCTTGTAGGAACCATGCTATTTCATGGATTGGGTCACCATTGTTTTTTTTTTTTTTTTTTGGTGAAACCAGCACTCAGGGGATGGCCCCTACTCATGCATAGCATTGTGCAGGTTTTTAGGAAAATGGGTTATAGAAAGGTGGAAGAGAGGGAGTAGTGTTTGTGGACATCTCAAGATGCGAACGGCATCGGTAAACATCACATGTTTACGTGATGTAGTCTGAAACTGGTTAGAACATTGGAAGGTCTGTTAAAAGTGATGACGACAGTTCTTAGTTTCTATAAACTGTGTGACGAAATCGCCATAGTCTATGAGGTAGTGTGTTGTCTTATTAGCCATGAGGCCATGGTTCAAATCCCCAGTCAGACATCTCCAACAAAACGAAATTTGAAAAGAAATATTCCTTCTGTGACTTCCTCTCAGCAGATTTCTGACAAAAACTCTGAGAATAAATAAAATTGCATTGAAAATGAATCTCAAAAATCTGTCGTTCGGAGTCGCCTTCAAACTGTAGTACATACCTACAAACTTATCTATAAAAATAACACACACAGCATAAGTGGTGCGAGAATCTAAGTTATAAAACTAATTATGTATGTACGCATGTAACCTGTGCGATATTCATTCTTAAGCAAGTTTGTTCAGGCAAAAAACAATTGTTAGAGGTTCTAATAGAGTCTAGGGCACATACAACTAATACCACTACAACTACTACTATTACAACTGTTACCATTGCAACTGACACCATTACAACTGCTGCCATTAGAACTACCAGCACTATAACTACTACTAGTACTGTTATTATAGTCTGCTATTGTTCCCTACGCCAACGGTTCTTGTACGCTGTCAGCGTACATTGTTGTAAGGTTTACTGTCAAGAGTTTATTTTAACGGAAAATTGCCTAAAAATTATGAAGTTTTTCATGAAATTTTTCCAACCTATTCTGGTTAAAGGAATCACGTGCTGCAAGCAGAATTTCATTCTGATAACAAGTTACGGTTAAAGCTTCATAATCATTTATTTCCATGAACTTAAATGTTGAAAAGGTAAGTGCGGTTGAAAAAAAAAAGCGAAAGAGATGGTGTTAAGAAATGCAATTTTAAGGAATTTTAAATACAAGTTTCAAGTTCATTCCGGCCTTACGTTGTCTGAAAAGATAAAAGCTTTTAATATGGCTTTAGCCTTTAATAAAATTACAACAACAACAAAAAAATATATCTAAAAAAGACACGCCACCAGACACGCAGCGCAGCAGTACCAACAACAGACTTGAAACGATAAAGAAAAAAGTATGCAGAAGAGGAAATAATGTCACCAAATATCTGATGCCCTGCTTTTGCTTTTCATTTTATGAGTGGTGAGCGCTGAAAATATTTTATTTGGGCTAAACTGACACAGAGCTGTGGTGCTTATTTATTAACCTACGAAGAGAGTTTCTTTGAAACACGATTTCAAAATAAAGAGTGATTTAGTTCTCAATGCAATGCCAGGGCTTAACACGCAAAGGAGAGGGCATACATGCATGCATGCCTGAATCTCATCATAAGCGTTGGCTTATGGTCATTATGATGATGATGAGGATATCATTATGATCATTATTGTCAGTAACATCCATTGCGGCACTGCTGAAACCCTTAAAGTCAGCCAGCTGTGCCAAGTCAACAGCTCTGGAAACTGTGGATGATGTTTTGGATTGTTTTTTTTTGTTTCTTTTAGTTTTTCTGTTGTTGTTGGTATTTGTCGGCAGCTTAACTAAATTATTAAGACATCTTTATAATGTAAACTTATCGCAATGAAGTGTGAAATGAAATGAAACGAAATGCAATCAGAATGGATTTAATATCGCAACGAAATAACCAGACAGTCTGCTGTTCTGCTTCTTCTTTTTTCTTGTTAAACTGAAATGTCTGATCGTTATTTGCCACAAACATTAAAATTATTATGACGATTAATAATAAAATAACAACAAAAATAACGAAAAAAAAAACAATAATAACCGACCGATGCACAGAGGGGCATTTTGCCTGAAAACCTGGCCAAAATTAATAGAAGTGTTTTGTGAGTTAATGGCTGGAATTTTTTAATAGTGTTAGTGATAATTAGGCCCAAGGATGAACCCAACTGATTTTGGTTAAAATCGGTCCGTGATTTCGCCTAGCCCCCAAACAAATTCCCCTCGAAATTGCACTTATTTACACATAATTATGGTAATTATGCAACAATCATGATGGATCAGTTCTGTGTACTAAGAAATCATGGTGTAAAGTTTGGTGAAAATCCGATCACATTTGACCCTAGTCCCCATATAAAGTCCCCTTTAGAAATTCACGTTTACGCTTATAAATGGCTTAAAAACAGCGCTATCGTGATGAAATTCGGTATGAACGTGTATTTTGTAAATCTAAATCATATTACCAAATTTTGTAATGGTCGATCCATAATTGCCCCTAGGTCGTCCAAAATAGGGCCCCATAAGAAATTATGTTTAGCAATTATAATTGGCTTAAAAATTTTATTACCTCAATGAAATTCGACATGAACATGTTTAATATGAATGTGAATCATTCTACCTGATTTTATTATGATCGGATCATAAGTGCCCCTAGGTACCACATACGGTCCATTAAGAAAATCAAACATACATCTCATATTGTTATAATAGTCGAATTAAGTTTTTAATGTTCTATGATAATTAATACATATTTATTTATAATATTTATTTTACACTAGCAGATTGTACCCGGCGTTGCGCGGGTTATTTAGTTTGGATTAGTTTAAAAAATGAAAAATGTTTTTAAATTTAAGACAGGCATCGTTTGCGAGGTATTTCTACAAAAAAGATGGCCATGGGACCCCCTATTGTACAAATTTTTCTTTAAATTTAAAAAATTATTATAATTATTTTTGCATTAAAAATAACAATAAATAAAAAACCGGTTTATCGGTTTCGAAACCGGTTTTGAAACCGGTTTCTTAAAAAATGCAATTTTTCAAATTATTCGGAAACCGGTTTAACAAACAACCCAGTTTTTTGAATACTCTATGTCCTAAATATAAATGCACTAAATTTGCCCGTTTTTCGCCCCTTTCCCCCTTTTTGGACCCCTTTTGGTTCAACTTTAGTAACGGAACACCTCCAATAGCTATTTGGGAAACTTAACCAAGCTAAATCGTAAAAAATTACCTATAAAACAGATAAAACAAAGCATTTATGCATAAAAGTACTAATTTTTGCCCATTTTTTCCCCCTTTGACCCATTTTTTGTCCCCTTTTGGTCAAAAATTTGAAAAGATTTATAGCCTATAACCTGCAGCGACAAAAGCTCGATCTATATCCCAAATTTCAAGAAAATCGGTCCAGGCGTTTAGACGTGATTGACTAACAAACAAACCAACAAACAAACAAACAAAAAAACAGACTTACAGAAAGATTTATAATATATATTAGGATTATTTAATACTTAACTTAAAAATATTTGAAAAATGAAACTAAATACAATCGTTAAAATCGTCATCATTTTCATCATCAATGTCAGGAAGGAGTAATTTAATAGTATCTGATGAAAATGCTTTTCTATTCCTTCGCGATTTTTGTGTACTGCAGCTTATAAAAGGGTCACTGCTTAAAAGTAACCTATTCAGGACATCTTGATTGGTATCGCTTCTACTGAATTTCCTCACATAATTCGTACGATATTATCTGAAGTGCTTATTTCTGGCCTCGGAAGCCTCTTCTGACAATTGTCCAATTGGCAAAATTGCTTGATTTATTACCGTACCGCCATGAATAAGAATTTTGTGCATCGTTGGACTCATGGGGTGTCAACTATAGAGTTGTACATACATTTCGACAGTTTTATATGCATATTCTTCAAATTTTTCAATATTTATTTGCGGTCTATAAGAATTGTGTGTTTCGTTTTTTGGTAGAAAAAGGGTAATTTTTGGTGCAGTGAAATAAAGCCATAGGTAATAAAGCCATAAAGATAACGGCGCGCCAAGTTCGCCCGCCAAACAAGATCAACCGAGCTCAACATTACACTGTTATGGCGTTATTTAAACACGATTATGGCGTTATTGCACTTGGGTCTCATTCTATTGAGAAATACGGCTTTATTGCCTATGGCTTTATTACACTGCGTCTAATTTTTTTTAATTTTTCAAAAAAAAGTAAAATTTTCAAAAAATCGCCAAAAATAATTGCGCAAATTTGCGCAAACTTTTTTTTGTTCCTGAATGTAGAGAGTTTATATTTTCTTGTGGTATTTAACATTAAACTACTAAAAACTACTTTCACCTTTAAAATCCTTATCTTTTTTTAGGCAGGGTAAAAATATGCGAAATATTTATTATTTTTAAATTTTGAACGAATAATTTTAACATTAATATATGAGATATACATATATACATATATAAAAAAAACTGAAAGTAGCAGTTGCTCATACCTTTCAAATAAAAAAAAAAAATCAATATAAATTTTATATTATAAAACCTCTATTCATTTAGCCACAAAAAATATCATATAAACCTATTAAAATTTAAAAAAAAAACACCAAAAACGCATTTAATTTTCTTCACTTTCCTGACTTTGACATCGTCTCAAATCTACAAATCTCAACTTAAAATCGTGAAAATTCACTATATAATGCAGTATTTTGTTGTCTATCGAACTGCATACTCAGTTTCTTAAATTTCTTTAAATTCATTTTTGGCTTTTTGGCCAGGTTTTCAGGCAAAATGCCCCTCTGTGCGACGTACCCATATAGGCACACTGACTGACATTGAAAATTCACATGTTCTGAAAGAGAGAGAGAGCAAAAATAATCCTCTTTGTATATCCCCTTGTATGGTAAGCGATTTTCAGCGAATAAATTGATTTGATTGTTGTGCTGCTTTTGTGTCCAAATAGATGGAAGTTTTAAACAAGCTTAACAGAAGTCTTTATGACTCTCTTTAAGAGATTTTATTCGAATGATAATTTTTCATAATTTTTTCTGCTGCTTGATTTCTTAAGTCCAAGAAAATCTTCGATTTTTAAATAATAAGCAGCGCCATTAAAGACGGGAAATGGCGAGAAAATTATTGATTTGAAAGTGTCGCATCTTATTTAAAAAGTGAAGTGCAACAAAAAAAAAACCACAGAGAAACTAAATAACAAATAGCAATTGATTGTATTTTAATGAACGTTCATATCCTGATGCACAAGCACTCATTTATAAATTATACCCTACACTACTTCAGGAGCGTAGTTCTGAATTGTTTTAAAAAATATTTCCGTTTCTTCTGTTTTACAGCTTGATGCCTGAGATCATATTCACACATAATACACGTAGCATTTTCCTTTGACAGCGATTATTAAAAACAGATATTAATAGGCACTGTTTACTTGGGTTCCATAGAGTCCTGTTGTAACACCGATATTACCCATTCCGTCATATGATTACAACTGTTGGTTGGGGTCTCTTAGCCAACCCCGAGAGTTTTATGAAGATGTGGATTCCATCTAAAATCAGCTTTTACTAGACACGTTCTGTCAATAAATATTTGCCGCCCAAGAATTCTTCTTCTTCGGTTCTTCGGTTGGGTCTTCTTTTTCGTAGTTAAGGGTTCTACAAAAGTCTGTGTAAGGTATTCCCAGTCTCTGAGCATGTTCATCTAGAGCTAAGTCTTCTATACTGACTGCACTGATGTCAGATGGAATTTGTAATGGTATATGTTTGTGATACATGCCTAGGTCATGTACGATAGGGCACGCTTCAGAACCGAATCCTCCCAGTTTTAGATGTGACTACATGGTACTGGAACTGTTTTCTGAAGAACATACAAATCTTACACTTCCACATGGGAAAAATGAGTTGCTGAAGCTGTTATACCGATGGCTCAAAATGCAGTGTGGAACTGGATCTGGGGTCTATTCCGATAAGCTGACACTGAATGGGTCATACAGATTACCTAACCAGACCAGCGTATTTCTGGTGAAGATATTTTCTATTGAACATGCTGCACGCATAATTGAAACTAAGAACCTATCTCAATCGAACTTGATCATATGTGTGGACATTCAAGCAGCAATCAAAGCGCGGGGATCTCATCTCGTCAAATCAAAGGGCATTAGAAGTTTCATAGACTCTCTACACCGTATACGTTGATATAACATACGCCTCTACTGGGATCCGGGTCACTGTGTCGTAGAGGGACACGAAAAAGCGGACGAACTGGCGCAAACGGAATCGTAGTTGTCTAAGGAAGAGTGGATGGAGGAGATATATTCGCCCCTACAATAATACTTTTCCAAATTGGAAAAAACAGCATGGAATTCAATAAACTGAAGGTGTCCAACTTACCTCGTTGCAGAGTTTCAAAACTGTTCAGTTTTTTTTTTTTTATGAAACCAGCACTCAGGGGATGGCCCCTACTCATGCAGTGCATTGTGCAGGTTTTTTAGGAAAGGTGGAAAGGGGGAAGATGCGAACGGCAAGGAAACGAGTTGCTGCTAGGTGACTATAAAATGGCCAGTGCTATACCTTCACCATTAGACAGTCTACAGGCAATCGTCCCCAAGAAGCCCGCAGTTTCTCACTTATGTTGTGTGTGTTAATTTAATACATAAGTGGCGGGACCTACAGTTTACAGTTTGATTTCAACAAGAGTGTGGTTCACATTCTAACAGGAATTCTAACAGGACACTGCGCTATTGGCAGTTTCGCTGACAAGTTCGGTCTGCCACACCAGGATTACTGCAAAAGCTGCAAGGATGTGGAAGAAATGGAATCGGTGCAACACCTTTTATATGACTGCCCTGTACTTCAAAACAAATGGTATCGGGACATAACGTTTAAAAATCTAGGCATGGTGCCGCGAAGGGAACTGGCCGGTAGAATTCGAAGTTCGGGGTGGTTCAAACGCACAACTAAAATTCTTATTGAAATCAGACAAATCTGGCTCTTTGGGAACATATGAAAGAGGGAGTGGGAGGTCCAACAAATTGATTCTGCACTTCAATTCTTACATACATAGCGTGTAGTGTAATTGTTGTATTTGCAGCTGGTTTTTTCACTAACATATCTGGTGGTAGTCAGTTCAGGAGGAACACAGTGGTGTGGTTCCAAGATTTATGATTTTAGGTTATGCTAGTTCAAAGGACGTATACTTGCCATAGGGACAAGTGCAGTATCAAGAGATCAAACTGATCCATTGTGAATACGTCCTAGAAGAGATAGAGGTAGAGAGGATAGTGAAGAAGATGGGGAAAGGGGAAGAGGTGAAAAGGTGGCTGTTTCTTGTGCATAAAATTTCTGAAAAAAGGCACCTCAAAACTCCTTTGTAACTGCTTGTACTAAAATAGGTTGTTTACTGAGTCATCTGCACATTTAATGTAAATAATGACTCATTTGAATATAATAAATGTTGCTACTAAATTGTATTAAAATCTCACTTGAAAATTCCCAGAAAATTAATTTTTTTTCCCCACTTATTTTCTACATTTTTCTACAATAAAACAAATCAAGGCTTTAATATGTTTTCCACAGGCTTACAAAAAAGCAAACAAAAAAAAAAAAAGAGAAAAACAAGAACAAAATATTTCGTTTAATGAAAACAACAGCCAGGGAACAACTGCAGCAGCAGCGGCAACAATTGTGAAAAACTGGCATCATCAACAGCATCATCTGCTAAAATCCAAGGAAGAGTAACTCCGGACATGGTACAACAAGCAGTGAACAGCTTCTGAATATTGTTAAAAAGGTTAAAATATTCATATTAAGTTTGAAAGTTCATTTATCACCCAATCCCCAAATCCAATCCCCAATTCAAGCACAAACTAAGTGAATGAATGAGTGAATGAGTGAACGAGTGAAATTATGATTTCATGTTTAGCGTTCTTCTTTTTTTCTTTCTTTTTTTTGTAGTTTTTCCAAGCAACTGCCAAAAAAAAGTAAAGGATGCCTCGACCAAAGAATGAAAATAATGAAGGCCAACAGCGTATGGCAATAAAATAGACACAGAAAGCAAGAGTCTTACATAGAATTCTAGCCGAAATCTATTTGTCCATGGGTTTGTGTTGCAGACAGGCCGACAACAACCCTAAATTTTTTTTTATTTTTTTTTTTTTGGTCCGCTAAACCGTCATGACTGGCCTTTCAAACACTCTATATGTTCGGCAAGTAAGCGGCAAAAGGCAAACAAATGAAAAAAAAAAAAAAAACGTTTCGTTGAAATGCTTTGGAGTTGGAGTTTAGATTGGAGACTTAAGGCATCCTTTCCTTTGGTTTCAGTTCACTTTGTTTCTTTTTTGTCTGTTCCACCAGTTCTGGTTTATTGCCTGGATTTAATATTTTATTGCGTGTAACTGTAGTAAGTGAGCAAGTGAGTGAGTAAGTGAGTGAGTGAGCGTTCAAGTGAGTCTACTGCCAAAACATGTTTCCCAACTCATATTCCCTGTGTTCGCAAGTGGTTCGTACATATGTACGTGTATATGTGTTTAAAACAGTGTCTGAGCTTGTATTTAAAAGTTATTGCAACATTCGCGATGATTAATTGTCTCTCAAAATTGCTGAAATTGCTAATTTTTTATACACTAGACTCTCCGGTACATTGGTAACATTTTTGGTACTGGTACTGGTACACGTACCCACAAGCAAACCTCCATACTATTTGGGTACCTTTTTGTAAAGTGATTAATCACGCGTCTAAAAAAATGTGGCAATGAAGAAGCGCACATTTTCGTAGCGGCATGTCAGTTTTTATATGAAATTTTTGCATGCAACACTCCAACCTTTCCACCATTAAACGAACGTTCAATTCAATTCATTTGAAGTTCATAAACAGTGTTGAAAAACTAAATCTCTAAATGCTCTTTCCACTTTCTTCCTTCCTTCCTTCCTTCCTTTTTGCCTGCCTGCCTGCCTCTCTTCGCTTGTTATTTTTCCTTTAAATTTATTTCAGTTGAAAATCAAATTGTTGGGAAAACAATGTTGCTGGAATTAATCTTTAAAGTTCATTTCAGTTTAAACGGCATATTAAGTGCGCTTGACACTGCAGCCGTGAATGATTAGAATTAATTGTTATACCAAGCATTGGGGTGGATAGGCAAATGATTTTTCACAGGCATAAAGAAATTTATTTTATTTTTGGTAATTTCCTTTCAAAATACATATTTATGCATATAACCTTGTGCTCCGTACTTAATTTTGATGAGCCCACTTGCCATGACGTTTTAATGACGTCCGTAATAGTATTCAAGATATGGAATAAATAAACAGATTTCTTGAGTGCTTGACCAATCCAGACCCCTATTTGCACCACTGAATTGAATCATTCTTTCTGTTGTGTTGTGGGCGAAAGTTCTATGATCGAGATTGTATTACGCCAGATTATTCAGAGCATTTTGATTAAACAACGATTAAAAAGGATTGAAGAGGATGTATGTATACCTTCACCAGCAATGTTCCATGTTCGCGTTCATACCACCACTGTAACTTAGAGAGAAAATGGTTTAAAATTCATTTAAAATAAGGCTTTACAGTTCGTAAACTGAGCTGGCCTCTGCCAGATATTGTTTGATGTTTGCCATAAACTTCCGCTGTGCCATTGCCACTTTTGTTCTTTAATTGCTTCAACAAGAGCTTGTCGAATATTAAACTTAACCCTGACTTTGCAATATTAAACGATGTGTGACAAGACGGATTTCGATTTGGAGTCTTCCTATGTTACCTTTGCGTTTCAGATGGAAGCGTGCTGCTTTTCAATCTGATCGTTGGTAATACGGATTCTTGTTCAAAAATTTATGCAGGCAATGTTAGTGTGACAGAAATACGCAACAGCTGAGAATCTCAGTGGATTAGGCACCCGTTTTGAATATAAAAAATGTAAATACTGAAATAAATCAAACGAAAAAAAAGGAAGCCTGAATATAAATATGGTACAAATGTTTTGCGATAGCACTATGCTCCAAAAGGTAAATAAAAAATACCTACAATCAAAGCGCCCATGGAATTTGAACTCAAAGACAAAATTCTTGAAGCGACGGCGTTTTATATTGATGGAGTGAAAATGCTTTTAACGGCATTATTGGATTTTCTGTATATGAATACTTTGAATCTCATGGCACCTCTGAAAAATGTATTTCTACATCATCAGTAATAGGTGTCATACAGCCCCATTGCTGTTAGCATTCTCAATCTCTGATGTCGGGGATGCTTACGATAGCGTACAGTTCATTCAATTGCATGGGGGCATGTGGAAGGATCTAGCTTAACCTGAGAGGGACAACCTGTTTTCAAAATGACAGGGACGGGTTTCACCACAGATAACGACGTGATGCGATTGGTAACTGACTCTTATTTTCAGCGAAAAATCATCTTTAGCGATGAGACCCGTGCACATACAAAATTACCCAATTTAAGACAATTTACATGAGCTCCAAGAATGTCCAATGTTTTCAAAAAAGAGTAACTGTTTGGTTTGGATTTTGGGCTGGCGGCGTCATCGGTCCATATTGCGTTCAGAATAACATTGACCAAGCCATCACTGTCAATGAGGCGCACTATAGATAGGTGATTAAAAACTTTTTTTTTTGCCTGAATTGGATGATTTGGTCAACAACGACAAGTGATTTTAATAGCCGCAAGGGATTTGCGGTTATGGTCCCCTTACGTGGAAGTGATGTAATCTGACCATCGAGATCGTGCGATTTGATAAATAAATACATTTTTATTTTATAGCGTTTTTTGTAAGGCGCAGATGTATGAGAAAATGTCACAAACCACAGGGTTCATCAAAGCCAACTCATGACCCATACTATCAATAAAATTTAGCATAATTTACGCGCCAGTGTCATGGAAAATTTAACATTTCGGATACGTTTCACCGAAAGAAGCCGTTGCGAACATTTGAATGACGTTATATTTCGCACTAAGTGGCATCAATAGGTCTGCGAAACGAATATAAGATTTCGATGCTATTTCAGACACACTTTGGTTTATTTCAATATGAAGATAGGAAGCGATTAAAAAAGATCCTACAGCTTGAGTTCATATTGTGCCATTCAGGAAGCAGAAGCTGCTCACGCTTTCTATAGTATTATCGCCGATTTCGGAAGTCCAAAGTTCTTCTTTAGGGTTTTAATGTCTCTTTAAAAAGTCTCTTGTAGTACTACCATATCGCGGTGCGTCATACAAAACAAATGGTTCAAGTGCACTGTACGTACCTTACTTGTTTTAGGAAAGTCTACTTATGTCTGCAGAATACGATTCATTAAAAAAATAAAAAAAAAAAATATGAAAAGATGAGAACTTATGGAAAAAACTTTCTTAAATTAATTTGAAATTAAAACCGAACAGAACATAACATTCATAGCACCACCATGACTATTGTGTTTCAAATGCAATTTTTTTTTATTCGCAAACTGCCACGAAACTTTGGATGGAAAATTGAAAATGAACAGAACAGAACAGAACAACAGAAGAAAAAACAGTTTTCCGCTATTGCGAAATCGCGTTATAACGGAGTTGAAGTTATTTTTTCGTTAAACAAATTCTTCACTTTTCTGTTCCTATTTTTTCCATGTAGTTGCTGGTGGTAACATGACAGGGTATTTTGTAAACTGATTTGCAAAATTTCAATTGAAATTCAAAGTCAAGTTTAGAAACAAAAAAATATATTTGTTTTCGTTGTTATTTTTGTTGTTGTTTTTGTATTTCCTTTTGTACTCATATCAATTGTTGTTGTTGTTATTCTTTGGTAACGGATCTAATGAAAGCCTGACAGTCCTATTCGATTGGGGCTGGTACTCCTTGCACAACATTTGTCACACGTACAGTATTGGCCAAAACTAAAGCACCCCCTCAGTACATTTTTTTTAAATGATAATTTTTTTAAGAAAACAAAGCTATTAAAATTTTATTTTTATTTTTTTTATTTATTTATATCCTTATTATTGAAAAACACAAACTTACGGAATTCAGAGTTTAAAAAAAAAAAAGTTAGAATTCAAAAAACATTTTAAGTCGCAAATATAAGCAGAAAAAAATTAAAGCACCCCCCAATTAAGGTGAACAAAAAACTATTGAAATCAATATTTTGTTGCGAATCCTTTATTCTGAATGACACACGCACATCTTTTAGGCATAGGGGACATTAAATTATTAATTATTTCAGGAAATATTGCTTCCCAGGCTATTTTTGCGGCTTCAAATAAATCTTCTTTGGTTTTGCAATTTTGTGGGTTGATTTTTAAGTTAATGATTGGATTGGAGAGCTGGCTTATCAAGGCATCAATTGAGTGCAAAATATTCAATCAACAGATCAATTATTTCTAGGCTAATTTAAAAGTTTTTACAGACTGGTCGCACATCTCCTACTCATTCTGGAGGAGGGTCACGTGAAACCTTGCGACATGAAGACTCCTTAATTAAAAGGTCAATCCAATATGATCCTACAGCATCTTCTAGTCACATACGAAACCGGTTAGATTTAAAAATAACCGAAAGAACGATTAACAGAAGGGCGGTAGAGGCCGGATTATTCAGTCGACGACCAGCAAAAAACCTTTGATATCGCCAAACTTGAATTCGCCAAGACCCATCTCAACTGGAGTGTCCAAAAATGGATGAATGTGCTGTTTTCTGACTAATCTATGTTTAAATTAAAGGATTCAGATGGCATAAGGCATCTAGAGGTAGGCCAAACGGACAACGGTTCAATCCTAAATGTACTGAGGGGGTGCTTTAGTTTTGGCCAATACTGTATGCACATGTGTGTCGTCTGTCGCCCCCCCCCCAAAGTGTCTGCATGTGCTTGTTGTCAAGTGTTGAGTGCTTTTTGGTAGTCCGTTTGGTTTTTTAAATTATTTCATTCGATGTTTCACTAAATAAGTCAAAACGGAAACAAAACATTTCGTATAAATTTTCTTATGCTTTGGCGTTTTCTATTTTACAATAACAACTACAACTACAACAACAACAACAATAGAAACAAAGAAAAAAGAGGAGAATATAACAAATCTTAGTTATTCGAAATTTTGTTGAACACAAAAGTAATCATCCTCACGATAATCGTGTTGTTTTAACACTCAAACTTAACAAAAAAAAAAAAAAAAAAAAAAAAAAGGAAAACATTCATACGGAAAAGTCGTTCGTCATTTTGGAAAATTGCATACAAAATACAAACAAATCTACGATGATATGTTACAATACGATACGTTAGAATTCAAATTTCGCCAAGGAAAAGCGAAAAATAGAAAAAAGTCAGCGATAAAACACAAAAAAAAAACAAACAAAAACATTTGACAATTGGAAACAAAGTGAAAACTAAAGAATAAATATGTGTGACATATGTTAGGCAGAGAATTAAAAGAATGATTTCATATAAAGAAAAATTATGCCAAAGAAGACCTTGCTACTCGAGATATGAGATTGATAATAAAGCCGTTTGAGGAAAACATTACGGCAGAAGTTGTCTAGAACTCAAATCTACGACCCTTGTTTTTGAAATACATATTATTATGACTGTGAGTTTAGACATGGAATACCGTTTAAGACAACCATCACGGATTTCGCAGATGAATGAAAACTGAATAGAAAAAAGACTTCCAAAGTCATTAAATCATAAATTCCATCTACATTGGATGTTCAATTTTATTCATCTAATCTTAATTTGTGGATTTCAAGTAGGGAGTAAACTTTCTCTAGACTCGTAATTGGTTTTAGGCTGCAGTAATCATCATTAAGATTAACTTAGATAAGGTGACGGACCCCTTCAAGGAAGAGGTTTGCATTTAGACCCAACCAATTCTACCCGAGGTTAATACATTCTCTAGAGCAAACCATCCCGACAGAGAACGGTGCGGAATATCAGAAAGTGTGAAGTCAGAAACTCGCCATAGTCTAGTAGGTAGTTTGTTGGCTTATTAGACATTAGTCCATGGTTCAAACCCCAATTAAGACATCTCTAACGAAAATGAAATACGAAAGAATAATTTTTTGGCGGCTTCCAGCAAAACATCGTTGAATAAATAAAATTTCCATGAAAAGTTTCTAAAAAATCTATCGTTTGGAACCGATTTTAAACTGTAAGTCCCGTCACTCATGTGTAAAATTAACACATACTACAGAAGCGGTGTAAAGTGTTTATAGCATCAAGCTTCTCTGTGGCGAAAGTAAGTATAACTTCTTTAGATCCACAGCTCCTAAAGAAGTCATTAGTCGGAATGCTGTGGCTTTCGGCACGCCAACCAAAAGAACAGTGGTCCGTGAGAATCGCTATTGTGCAGTGTATGACCATGCAATTTAAGTACAGAAGTGAGTCAGAATCACGATTAATAACGCTGAAGAATTGATCCTAAGTAAAGGTTCTCTAACTATGAATATTCCAATCTCTTCTGATTGTCAAACAGCAAACCGATCTCTTTAGGCACAAACATCAGCGTCAAACTGTTTGAAGTTCGCGCACGATTCCTCTGATCAACAGTGTCCATTTCATACAAGCTTTAGGTTACAGTGAAATCTCGGTGATTGTATAGTTGATGTACTTGCCAACCTCCTACTGAACACTAAGAAATTCATGAAAATTGTTATACCTTTCAGGTCTTTACTGGCTGGGCTGATGAGGAATCTTGCCTTATTGCCAGATTTATCTGCCATCAATTGGATAGGAGGCGAATCAATTAATTAGTTAAACTTGCCCTGTTTTTGTTTCAATTCCTAAAGGGTAGAGCGTAATGAGAGGGCAAGCAGAAGGCTTCTCTCACTTGCAACTGACTTCTGTAGAGATTATAGATCGTTCGAGAAGCAGAGATTATTTCTCACTTCATATGCCAAAGTTCGTCTGGTCTTAACTTAATTACTTAATTGGCCATTACAACGCTTAAGTCAGGATTGCAACCTAGTTTCTCACACCATTCATTTTGTGTGTTTTAAGTTTATCCTACATTAGAATAGTATCCTGGAGTAGAGTTATATGGATAGAGTTTCGGCTCTGACAGAAGAAATTTATAGTTTGATAATAAACAAACAAACAATTCTTTTATCATGAGGATCAGGATCTGAAGTCAAAAGCATGAGCATGGTGCACTTATCGAGCACCGGGAGAGACTCAAATTGAATTAAGGCAGAAATAGAGAAAAACTCTGATTAGCCCCTCTATACGAATAAACTTGTTGATTCTGTGACAGTAGCATTATTTCTGTGGCACAGCCAGAATTTATAAAAACGGCTCCTTGCTTTCGTTTATTCCAATCCCAGGAGAAAGTCGATGAGATATCACTGCGACCTTTAGAAATCGAAACGATGACAAGAAAACAGAGTTTTTGACAAATTTTTGAGTGAGTATGCAGCAAAGCTTATTGGAATACAGGGATGGTATAGTGATTTTTGGTAAACTGGACAAGACTAAGAGAGAGAGAGAGAGAGAGAGAAATTTTGAAATATTTTTTTTAGATCTGCCCTATTTTGAGCCAGTATTGCAGGCATTTAAAGAGTTTGGGCTTTACTCCGGTAAAACATTCCTAAAGAACTCGTTCTTCTTATGCTCTGTGCAAGTGTTCATGTTCTATTTTCGTTTAATTTTTGCATATTTTTCCTACCAAATCCGTAAATATCATCATATACTTTTGGCTAAATACAACAATCACAACAACAACAACAACAACAACGATAAAATAATCATACCACAATAACAACAACACCAACAACAACAAACATGAAAGCAACGAAAGTTAAAATTTTATTTCATACCAATTGCAGTGAATTTCTTTGCCGTTTAACATCGTTTTTTAAAGCCAAGCTTCTGATGTCCATTTTCAAAAAAAAGTTTTGCTCGTCGCATCGGTTTGTCTAATTCGCATACAATTTTTGGAATCAAACGAACGAAATTTTGTGGTTTATAGAGTTGATGCTCACCTTTGGCCGCGTAAATCACAATCATGCCTAAAGTAAATGCGAGAAGCTGCAAATAAACAAAATCTGCAACAAAAACAACAACAACACAATGTAACAATACAAACAAAAAAAAAAACAAAAAAAAAAGGGAAAAAACAATTGTCTTGTCATCCAATTTGGATTTTCGTGGCGAAATTCATGCTTTTCGGACCAAAAATAGAAGAAAACAATCCAAACATATACAGAGAGAGCGATAAAACAGAAGAATCAGACGAAACAAAAATAAAAAGAAAAACACCAGCTTTGTAACACCATCTTGCTAAAGGAACACTAACAATAACACAAACAACAATTGAAACAACAACAACAAAATCAAATAACAACATACAACAACATTTAACAACATTTTGAACGAGTTTATCATTAAATTGCCAACCGACACAGAACGGTAATGCAGCACTTAGAGAGTTTTTTTTTGCGGCTGCTGATGGGGCTGCTGCTTTAATACTTTAAAACAATAACAAACAGAAGAAGAACAACAACAACAATGCTGTTAAATATAAACAAATCTTTTTAACTTAAAACCCAACAACAACAACAACAAAACGGTAAATAAATAAATAATTTGGCAACTCGTTATACAAAACGTGCTGAACTGATTTTTGTTACGAAAAGTTTACTTCTCTCTTTTTTTCCTCTACCCCTCGCTCGCTGCTTAAGTTGATTTTAAATATTTAAACGGTAACGGTTTGTTTTCTTTGCAATTTTTTGTTGTTGTTGCTGCCACAGTTTTGTATGTTGCATGTTGTCACTTTTTTTCCAATAATTGTTGCAAAGATTTTTTTGTTCAACTCCCTTAGCAGACCAGTCGTTAATATTTTTCGATTAAAAATTTCATTGAAAAACATATTTCCGTAAACCAATCCCTTGTTTTAACTAAGCGAGCAAAAAGGCATAACGATAGCAACCCTTAAATGGAGATTCAATTTCAGCTGTCGATGAGTGATGACAACGAATGTGTGAACGCTTGAGACTTTTCAGTATTACGGTTGAAAGTGGTTGCTTACGTGCGATAATGTGAACAGTAGGTGGTATAGCCTGAAAGATTCCGGCATTGATTCCTTCGATCTAACAAAAGTGCTGCTTAGTTCCGTTGTGAATTTTTGAAATAATTTGCCTTGTGCGACTCAAAAGAGATCTGGCTGAGTCGTTACCACCAAAACTAATGTCAGTCTGGAGATTAAGCATAGGATCACTCTTGGCAACAGGTGCTTCTATGGTCTCAATAGGAAATTGAGTAGTAGAGGCCTCTCTCGTACGACAAAACTAAGACGGTCATCCTCCTCGTGCTTCTTGAGCGTATTCGAGAGAAAAGTTCTACGCACTTCGATCCAGTGCGAGTTGACGATGATTTCCGCAATCGATCTAACAATGAGCAGTATAAACTCCTCAATCACATGGACGCGTTGAGCAGCGTATTAACATCCAGGTGCTGCACTGGCTCGGCCATTTCGTTCGAACGGAGGAGGTTGATTTGGAGAGGAGGGAGGGATTTCCGGAAGTTGGCGAAGAGGACGAACTTGTTTGCGTTGGAGTGACAAAATCGAGGAAGTTATGTAATCGATTGCTGTGATTGGTGTGTGTATTCGAAGGTGCTCAAGAAGCAGAGGCAAGAGAGATGAAAACAAAAAGAATTTATATCGCATATACGCCTGTTCTGGCCGTATAATAAGCACTCAGTTGTTTTAAACCAGTTTTCAGTCCCTGAACTAAATTTCCTCATTTAAGCTTACCATTTAGGGGTCTCAACTATACTTCTTATATGGACGATACGAATCCGCTTTGCTTCTTTTAGTGAACATGTCTGGATGAATTATACTTCCTCTAAAATAAGGAAATCTAAAGTTTACGAAAGCTGAGTAATGACGTAAACTGTATGGTGCAGATGTACGAGTACGCGGAGTGTAACATAAGTACGCGTATTAGTGTATTCAAGTCGTGTTAATTAAGTCTTAATATACTCACGGTTTTCCTTCTATCAAGATCGCCTAAAACTGTCTTTGGAATTCCTTTCACTGAGTCATTGTCTCATAACACTCAAGGCGATATTTCCTTCTGCTTATGTAGGCTGGGTTTTAAGACACTAAAAGACATTTGGTTATCATTCAACTTTGGGGCATAAAGAATAAAAATTCTATTTCGGATTTACAAGAATCATCAAATTGCGTGAATTTATATTAACATCCGGCGTCTTTCATTTGTTAATTTGTATGAAAAATCTCTCTCTCCCTCATTTCCACTCATAATGAAATGTATCGCATTGGCCAGCTCATCAATTCAGTTGAAGAGCATAATTTTTTTTTATTAAAGCTGTCGAGCAATTATATTCAAAGAATTTTCAAAGACTCATTGAAATTGAAAATCATTTTCTTTTATATGTATTTTTGCAAGTGTTTTCAAATAAATTTTTTAAAGTAGAGTGCACAACCGTCAAGTGCTGCTAAGTTATCATTAAAAGAACAAAAACAAACACAAGAATAGGAAAATTAATGGCAATCTCTGTTGAAATGGAATAGAAAGTCAGTGGTACTGCTATCTTTCTAGTACCTCTCCCGTTACGAGTGCTTATTTATGTGCTTTAATAGTGCAATTCATTATAAATGAAAAATTTAAAAGAACTACAAAAAAACGAACAGGAACTAGAAAAAATAGAAATAAATTAATTATAATTTAATGCCAGTCATTGTATAATTTGTTATTATTAAATTAGTTGCTAATTAATTTTGTCTAAAAATGAAAGAAAAAAAAATCGGGCCAAACTTAACAAGAAATTTAAAGAAAACATACTCTTTCGCTCTTTCTTTGCAAGCAAAATAAGAAGAAAAATTTTGCTTTAATAAAGAAAAAAAAATTCAAGAAACAGTACAATTCATCGTTTGTTATTGTTGTTGTTATTGTTGAGTATTAAATTCCTAACTTACTTTACTTACTTACTTATTCCTTTACTTACTGCCTTGGATGTTGTTTAAAGAGGAAATTAAGTTTAGAAAGTACCTGACAGCTTGATTAAATTTTAATATGGGAATATAAAGCGAAATAAATTGAAGTAATAAAGAAAAGGCTCTCAATCAGTCCCATTATTACATACATACATACATACAAACACAATTGATCATTACAACCCTTCAGTCAGCATTACGACCTAGTTTCTCACACCAGTTACGTACGTTATGTGTGTGTATTAAATTAACCTACAGTTTTTGAGAAACTATTCATGGGAATTTTATTTACTTTCACAGTTGTTGCCAGAAATTTGCTGAGAGGATTGCGCCAAAGAAATATTTTCTCACATTTCGTGTTATTGGAAATGTCTGACCTGGGGTTTGAACCGTGGCCACACGTCTAATAAGCCAACTCACTGCCTACTTCACTACGTCGGCTAATCCTTATTAACATCCTTAATGTAACCGCCAAACAGCTGTACCTAACATTAAAGAGTTTTAAAAATGGTTTTGACCATCTTGTTGAAGCAACATCTGTCAAATTAGTTGTCATTTATTCAGCCTGTTTTGTTAAATCATCATGGACTCCAGAACTGTTAGCAACTGATCCCAATTTTCATCGAAAAACTATCTGCAGCCAGCCAATTTCTAGATGAATCTGTACGTGAACAAACAAAATTGTGGAAATTGAAACGATACCAAACCACATAAGCTCCAAACACGTTCACATAAGCACCGAAAAGTCACTCTTTAGTGTGGATTTTGCGATGACGGCTTTATCGGTTTATATTTCATTGAGAACAACATTGGCCACACGATCACTGTCAACTGTGAGCATCATAGATCGATGATTGCCCACTTCTTTCGGCCTGAATTGGAAGATCTGATCACCAACGACATGTAAACTGGCCACCGAGATCATGCGATTTGACTCCGTTAGACAATTATTTTGTCGGGTGAATACGCCCCAAACCACAGCAATTCTCAAAGCCAACATTACTCATATCATTCGGCCTGATTCAGGCGGCAGAGTCATCGAAAATTTAACATTTCGCTCTCCTCTGGTTTTTCATTCCGAACTCAATTTAACAGCGAAATACACAGTGTATAGGAATGGAATCACTAGAGGCCTTTAAGTGGAGTTGATGTAGCGTAGTGACAAAATTGCTTGACTAATCCATTAGATCTCAATGCTATACCGCAGTGCACTACACCTAGAATTACACATGTATGCGCAGAGTAACTCAAGTTATACATACTTTGGGCATTAAAACCCTTCAATCCGGATTACAACCTAGATTCTCACATCACTTATGTTGCGTGTATTATTGTTATACATGAGTAGAGGGACCTACAGTTTAAAATCGACTCCGAACTGCAGATTTTTGAGAAACTTTTCATGGCAATTTTTTTATTTACTTTCAGATTTTTGCCAGAAATATGCTGAGAGGAAATCGCCAAAGTCATACATCGTTTTTTTATGGAGATGTCTGACCTGGGACTTGAACCGTGACTTCACATCTAATAAGCCAACACAGTAACTACTGGACTAGGTAGACTTGTGTACCTACAATTAACAAAACGTGCCTGTCTAAAGGTAATTTTAATAAAATCCACGCAATCACAAAACTGTGAGGATGGTTGGGAAATGATAGCCAGGAGTTATAGATAAATGGCGGAATAGATTGTGTCTCTTAAAATGCAACACCTCAGGATCCAAGTAAACTGACAAACATTTCTGTTGTAAGGGGTGATTTTTTAAGAGCTATAGGAAAATTTTTCAAAAAAAAAAACACATAAAATTCAGAAAAATGTATGAAATCTTTATTTGAAACGATAGTACAGTCCATATAATTTAATGTTTGAAGATTATTTCATGCAAATGTTGACCGCGACTGCGCCTCGAATGGTCCATCCGTTTAGTCCAATTTTGGCATACTCTTTCCAACATTTCGGCCGGTATCTCACGAATAAATGCTTCAATGTTGTTTCCCAATGCGTCAATTGAAGCGGGCTTGTCTGTATAGAAATGAGCTTTAACATAGCCCCACAAAAAATAGTCTGAAGGCGTTAAATCGCACGATCTAGGCGGCCAATTGACCGGTCCCGAACGTAAAATAAAATGTTCACCGAACTCGCCTCTCAATAAGTGCATTGTTACGCGTGCTGTGCGGCATGTGGCACCGTCTTGTTGAAACCACATGTCATGCAAGTCAAGCTCTTGCATTTTGGGCAAAAAAAAGTTTAGTCACAATAGCCCGAATAGCCGCTTCAGTGGGTCGATTAAACTGACCATAAAATGGAAGAAGCGCGCGATGAACTTTCTTAACAGAGCACGCATTTTGATAATAAAATTAAATAATTTGCAAGCGTTGTTCGTTTGTAAGACGATTCATGGTTAAATTATAACAAAACAAAACACGAAACACGAAACGTGAGTGAGCTGTTTAAACCAGTGTTGACAAAAAGATAATAGCTAAAAAATCACCCTTTATAAACAATTTTAATTGAAGAGATTTTTCTATTTTATCACCAGAGTAGAGATGCTTGTCTGTAACTACTACTGTTACCACCTGGAGGTGAAAAATTATTCCCGTATGTGAAATGTGTGTGTCTGTATGTGTGATCTATTAAAATCTAATCAATTATGTTACCTTAGTTTCTAATACTAACATTGCAACAAATTATGTTTCTCCTTCAAAGTACTCTTTCCAGCATAATTGCGGGATAATCTTAATCCCCAGTACGTTTAAAGAGAAGAAAACTGTGCGAAAATTTTAATTCAAAACACATCAAAAGGCAAAGAAAGAAAGAAAAATTAAAAAAAGAAAGAAATTAAAGGCAATCCAAAACGACATATCCAAAGTTAATGGCCAAATGGCGAGTAACAAGAAATATAACGCCCTATAACAAGCAGAGAAATAAAAATAAAAGAAACGAATACAGACAGAGTCGAAAGAAGCATGAAAGCAGAGGATACACGAATAAAAGGATGCCGTTTTAATAAAGGATGATAAGCACAGATGATGATGATGGCCGTGCTGATGATGATGACCGTTGATGTTGATCAAGATTGTTGGCTGTTGTTGCATCATCAACATCAACATGTTGCATACATATATGGACATATGTATGTATGCCATAAGCCCATTTATTTGCTCGTAGTTGTGCTGCGATAAACTTCTTTGTACAACGAAAAAAAACAAATCAAAATTTTATTATTTATTTTGGTAAAGGTGTGTAAATTGAGTCTTCATATACCATCATCACCATGAAATATGTACGATAAAATGAACAACAGAAATTAAAAACAAACAACAGCAACAACAATACCAACAACAACTAAAAAATATACAACAATCACATACACACAAAACAAGCAGATACAAAAATGAGCACAAGGAGGAGCCTGCAAAATCATTGTTAAACACAAAAGTAACGATTAATTTAGTTGTATAAACGGCAATAAAAATTAAACAAAAGTCACACACACACGCACACACACACACAGACAAGTGGTGTACCCTATAACATGTCTTATAGGTATACTGTTTTAACTTCTCTTAGTATTTAATTTAATTTTCATAGAAGGCTGACGAGATCATAAACATACTGCAATAGTTCATAGATTTTTGGTTTTAAAACCGTGTTGAATACACCACTAATTGGATTGTGTCGGTTAGGCCATCTATCGGTTTAAATTTGAACCATTGATTATTTCGAATCTGACAATACTTATGTCATTCTATTCTGTCACAAAATTCAGTATATTATTAACACTGAACGTAATGAATCGATTTATTTTCAAAACAAAGACAATTGGTCGGAAATTACACGAAATGGTCGTACAAAATTTGATCGCAGAGAAGAACCCACAGTGCCCGGTATGCGCAGGTTTATTGCCAAAGTTCGTGAAACTGATTTCAATATTGATGCGCCAAGACGTAAGCGTGCTCGTACAGTACGTACACCCGAAAATATCGAATCTGTGGCTGAGAGTGTGCATGAGAATCCATCAACATCGTCATCGTTCTCAAGAATTGAACATTTCACACGCCAGTTTACGTCGAATTTTGTGAAAATATCTCGCTATGATGTCTAACAAAGTTCATTTGGTTTAAGATTTGAAGCCGCATGACCATCCGCTTCCTTTTTACTTCGCTAGATGGGCCAACGAGAAATTGCACGATGATTTTACTGATTTTCCAAAAAAATCATCTTTTCGAATGAAGCTCATTTTCATCTTGTTGGGTACTGTATTTGGAGTTCAGAAGACTCACACTTATCCTTACAGTAGCCAATGCACCCATTACGAGGGACTGTTTGGTGCGAATTGTGGATCGGACCATTACAGTCAATGCTCTCTAGATCCTTGTAATTATTTTCAATCTGCAAAAGCATTGCAGCATAGTTTTATCGAGTCTATCTAACGTTCCACTGCAACATTTAGAGAATAACTTTTTTTTGTTGTAAACACATATGCCCTCGACCGATTTCTAATGATATTTGCCTAATGGCAGTACCATGATCAAATGTATACTATTATTGTGTAATCTGTTAAACACATAACATTGCTCTGTTAATAGTAACATTGCAGGCTTTGTCGAATTTATCTTCACTCATTTTTTTCTATGTAAGAACATCAACGATTAACAAGAGTGTGCTTGAGTTTTGTCAGTCACAATTGTTTATTTACTTAATTAATTAGTCGTTCGTACAAATAACAAAGTAATACTATGTTCACGTATGCAAATTAATTGAGCCAATATTTGGTTAATTGAGAAAAATATTTTAACCGTTCAGGTATAATAAATATACGCAATATTCAGCTTACTCAATATTCATTTGACAGCTGGAAACAAAACAGCTGGTTGTTTCAACAACATTGTTTTTTTGTTTTGTTTTTTTTTGTTTGTCGTTGTTGATATTTGAGTTGTCAAATATCAATAGAAAGTGTTCGGAAAATTGTAATATGTTCACTGAACGTACTTATGACAGTGCTGTATTTAAAGTTTTACTGAATATTATAACAATTAGCATTTAATTGAGCAATAATTAATTCAGATTTTATATGAAATATTGCGATCAATATTGGCGTTAATTGCGATTTACGCAATAAAGGCGCATACGTGAACATAGTATAATTCTAATTTATTTAATAATAAGTAAATTAAATTGTATTTGGAGGGTGGGTGGTGGTGGCAACTTGAAACCCTCTGGAATTGAAAAAAATTCGCTAACTGAGTTCTATTAAGGGTGCTTTGGACCACAATTCCAATATGGTGTGATGTTCCGATCCCACCTCTACCTTTTTTCAGGATGTAAGAACAGTAAGAAAATTTTGATAAGCTTCTCTCAGCAGTCTTTTGGCAAAAGCTGTGAGAGTTGTTTTACTTTCTTTTTCCTTTTTTTTTAATAAGATACTGAACTGTTTAGAAATAAATACGTGTAGAAATGTCTTTTGCTTTAGAATTCAAATAATTTGCTGATGTATTTAGAAAATCTTTCCATGATCTATTTTGCTGCAAGTCAACGTAAAAATCCAGAAGCATTTGCATAACATATGCCTCCATGTTTTCCAAACTCATGTTATAGGGCATCGGGAAAATTGTTAAGCAATCCAAGACGACCATGATTAAAATGCAATCAAGGTTGTTGAATAGTTTTGGTTGCTCAATTGGTTGGTTGTTTGGTTTGGTTGGTTAGTTGGCCGGTTTGGCTGTTTCAGTTGGACATGCGGCAACGAAGTTGGTCTTTAATTTCATCCTTTTTTTCTTCTGTTTTTCTACGTATTTTTCATAAAATCATAATTCGCGTGTTAAGAACACATTACTTTCACATTTGCCAAACAACAATCTCAACAAGAAATATGAGAAAAAAAAAAAGAAAACAACAGCAATAGCAACAGGAACAATAATAATGACAACAACAAAACAACATTGTAATATAACTGAGGATGAGCATGAGGATTTCTTTTCTAAATTTTTTTTCCTCATTTTTTGTTTTTTCATACACAAAATGCAACTGCAACTGTTTCTGTTTTCATTTCATCTTTCACGTTGCAAACACAGTTGCAACGTTTTATTCGGCCAGCAATACTAGTCCGTTGAAATTGAAGTTGTTGGTTTTCTTGTTTCATTTGTTGTTTTTGCTTTTTTTTTTGGATTATTAATTGCTTTTTTATATGTTTTTAATTTTTTATTTAAACTAACAAAATAGCCTCCAGTCATAATTCTGAACTGAAATGTTATTTAAAACTGAAATCCCCAAATGAAAAATACGAGAAAAACTCCAAGCAAAAGAAACCCATTTTAATCGTTTAAATTATGTGAAGATTTATCATCATATGAGGAGAGAACAGAAAAGACAAATACGTAGAAATGCTATTTGAACAGCAAAAAGTGTTCTGAGTAATTGGCTGATGCTTTGCTTTGTCTTTTATTTTTTTGTTTTCATTTTCTCTGGCAAATTAAAATTGGACTGTGGATGTTAGTCTTTATTGAAGCGAATTTTAGAGAATTTCAAAACCTTCAAAGCCCATATGGAAATTAGTTTCCCGCAAGAATTTTTGTTCTCAAATTGCCCTAACCAATGTCCTTTAGTTGGTATGCAGTTTTCCATTTTCCCAAAACGGTTTTTATTTCAAATTCAAATAGAAATGTTGCGGCTCATTAGCTTGATTGTAGACACTGTCACTGTTGAGTCGATATTCTCATGAACGTAAGTCGTGGAAGATATGTTACGCCGTTGTTAATAGATAGTGTGTTGGATTCAGCGTTGCCAGTAATTTTTTTTGTAAAAAACTTATTTCTCGGAAAAACTTTTTTTTACCAAAAAAAACTTGTTTTCTACAAAAGCATCAACATTTTTAAAGGAAACACCGGAGACCGGTGCCCTCTATTGGTGTTTCTTTGTTACTTTTGCCCGGGACTAATAAAATACACAATATTCTATTTAAAAATGTAAATATTTCGTGTTATTATTATTGAATTTATTGAAAAAAAAACTAAAATTGAATTTTTTTGAAAAAACTTGTTTTGTTAGAAAACAAATTAAATGAAAACTTTTTCGCATCTCAAAAAACTTGGGAAAACTTGGGAAAACTTGGCAAATGGCAACGCTGGTTGGATGATTGGACGCGGGAGTCACTGTTCAAACTCTAGTTCAGGCATATCGAACAAAACGAAATATGAAAAAATATTTCTTTGGCGACTTCCTCTCAGTAGAGAGTAAATAAAATTGTCATAAAAAAGTTCCACAGAAAACTGTCGTTCGCAGTCCACTTTAAACTGTAGGTCCCGCCACTCATGTATAAAATTAACACATACATGATAAATGGTGTGATGAGCTAAGTCGTAATCCTAACTGAAGGGTTGTAATGACCAATTATGCATTTATGTTACTTGGGTAACCCATCACAAATGAACTCTTCCGAAGCCCACTACATCTATTAATAAGAGCCACTCCTCTACCCTCTACATTGTTCGTAATCCACTAATTGATAAGGGTTAGTACTGCAATTGATACATACGAGTTGCTGTATGACACAATATGCTTCCCACATAAGATAATGTAAAGTTCCTTTTTTCCTTGACAACTTATCTTCTGGATTTACAGTAAGACCCCGCTTAACCTTGCCCCGCTTAACGCTGTTTCAGTATTACGCGGTGGTATTGGGATTCTTCTAAATCGCACACTGTATTGATACTTGTTGTATATGTGTGCAAATGAAACCAACCAAAAGCGGTGGGTGCACTATATAGCAACGGTGTATACTATGTAGTTAGCGTTTCTGAAGATGAGGAGCAACTCTCAATGGATTTTCTAAAAAAAAGTTTAGCCATTATAATGGAAATTATGGATCTATTTGTACAAAATGATTTAAATTTTGATAGAAGTTCAAAGGCAAGACGAAATGTCATTGATGCGGTATCTTGTTATCGCCAACTGCTTGCTGTACGAAACAGGAAAAGACAGATGACTTTAGATGACTTCGTCCCGAAAAACCAAAGAATATCAAATGAAGAAGAACCTTCCTCGTCATAAACATGAGATCCTTATTCGAACTTCTTGTTATCTTCATGAATGTTTTATGAATAAAAATCGATATTAGCAACAAATAAAGCCTATACTCAATGTACTAAAAAGTATTTAACAACAAATGTTATAAAATATATAAAAAAAAGTAACTGATAAATTTTCTTACTCTTTGTTCTTTTTTACTGATCCCCATACATACAGCTATGGACATTAAATTAGCACAAAACTTCATTATAAAAACAATCAGATTTTTTATAGTATTTTAGGTCTATTCATAAAAAAATTTAAACATAGAAACTTAAGATGCATATTCTTCTTTAAAAAGAAAAACAAAAATTTTTGGCGAAATTGCCAATCGTCTGCTCATTAAGACCTGCAACATATCAAACGCTAGATTTCGGCTGGACAGTAAAATAGCACAAATTAAAATTTCTGGAATAAGAATAATATATTTTAATAAATAGTAAAAATATTAATGTTTTCAGTTTATTTGAACAATATTTAGTAGAGTAGCCTCTATTTTCAAGCACCACGTGGCATCTAAGGGACAAATTTCTTTGGAAAAGATTTTTGGGAATCGAATACCAAGCGTCCCGTATTCCAATCTACAAATCGTCCAAATTTTTGTACTTTTGTTGAGCAATAGTACATTTCACATCGTTTCAGTGGTTTTCTATCGAGTTTAAGTCAGAACTTTGCGCCGGCCAGTCTGAAACGGGAATGTGCACTTTATAAAATCAATCCTTAGCCAGCTTAGATGTGTGTTTGGGGCCACTATCTTGCAAAAATATGAATAAAACTGGCATGTATTAAAAGCTTATGGTTCCATTTTGTTCTCTAGAATGTCCAAATACTGATAACGGTCCATTTTTTCCTTAATTTTCTCAATGGGACCTACACCGTGCCATGAAAATGCTCCCCACGTCATTGCGCTTTCTCGACCATGCGTTGTGATCCTTTGAGTATAGTATATATATATGATTTAATGTCTGACATTCTGACCGTTAAACAACCACCTGGTCCCATACGATTTAGCACTGTATCCTTGTGGGTGCGAGCAAACGTTAAACGCTTGACTATATTTTTCTTTTGGTAGAAGTGGCTTCTTTCGGCAAGAGCGTCCAAAGAGCTTTCCGCGATTAAGACGTCATCGTATGAGCCTGTCCAATAAATTTAACCTAAATTGAGAATTAATTTCGTTCGACATGTATGGCTCCTTCTTTGACTTCCGGACAATAGCACGGTCCACGACTTCGGTTGTTTCCTTGACACGTGGCTTTCGTTTTTTGTTTTTTTGTTTTCTGCGACATTATTATGTTTGCTTTGAAGGAAATTATCACGTTATAAATTATTTTTAGCTAGCAATTCGAAATTTCGGCAATTTCAGCCAGGTTTCAATCTTTTCAAAGTCCCATTTTTTAAAACAATTACTATAAATGCCATAAAATTAAAAGAATATACCGTAAGAATAAAAATACTTGAACAAAGCTCGTACCTATGCACGTTGTGCTAATTTACTGTCCAGCTCGAATTTAGCTACTGATACAAACTAGCAGTCAAAACAAAAAAATTTTACGATAACGGTAATATTTTTTTTAAACAACAGCTAGATGTCATCGTGCAACATTCCAGACCAAAACAATTGGCCTAATTAGGATACAAATGAGAAAAAACTCACAATCAAACTATATATGGATTTTGTGCTAATTTAATGTCCATGGCTGTATGTACGTGTTAAGTTGCCTCGTTTAACGCTGTTTCGTTTAGCGCTGGAAATTATTGGAACATATCCCTCGCATTAAGCGGGGTCTTACTGTATTATATACCGGAAGCATTGAACTTAAACGAACGTTCGAATAACCTGCAGTTTATCTTTACGATCTGCCTTAAGAATCAAAGGTTTGCAGATGCGTTATCATTTCTTATGGATCCACTTATCAATGATATTTTAAGTTTTAGTCAGTGTAATTCAGATAATCACTTTGGTTTCCCATATTTTCCAGACCAATACACTTTCTACACATTTTTGTCTTTCATTACAATGCAATGAAAACTTGAGTGTCCTAGTTTCAATCTCGTCTCCCAAGTTATTAAACATAGTTGTACATGGACATCAGTCTTTAATGGCGATGAAAGCGAGATCATGAACCCGATCGGCAGTTTTTTAACTTCGAAGTCAATATAATCAAAGCTTAGTAGACTGAGAAATCTAGAGATCATACGAGAAGGTACACGCATCTTCATTTCTTATTATTTTATTCGTTATTACAACCTTTTGAGAAGTTTCTCAACAGATTTGAAAAGTTTGTCATTTCAATTTTTTATTATACTCCCAGAGTTTTTACCAGAAGACTGCTGAGAGGAGGTTGCCTGATCAAAAAATTTTTTTTCATTTTTCGTTTTGTTCGAGATGTCTGATCTGGGGTTTGAACCAAATACTAGACTACGGCAACTTCATTTCTGCATTTTTTCTAGGATCATATAATTCGTGTGAGGTAAGAGCGAATAGTTTGCTGAATACAGATACGTTATTATAACCAGGTCAGCAAACGAGTGGCCGACAACATCAAGTATAACTTGTCATCGATGTTATAGCCGCAAGGGCGTAATAGGGGGAGGTGGTGGTATGGTTTATAAATAAAAACGCTTTTATGAGTACACAACTAACGTCAGAGGGGTGTAATTCAGTTTTCCTGAATGTAATTGAAGCCTCAACATTTTTTATATTCGTCATTTATAATGGAAATTCTTTAGATTTTGTAAGGACTTGAACCTGTATTGCTTGCTTATGTTGTTGAACACTTTGCCACCACTTCGCCTTGGATCAACGGGTATAAACATTTTTCAAACATCAAGATCTTATACCATTTGTCTCGTGTAAAAAAATTTAAACCAAATAATCTTTGCTTTACTTTGGAAATCGGGATGTAAACAAGCAGTTCGACGCATAGTGAAGATTCGTATCAACTTTGCTACATGTACTAAGAAGAAATTTAAAGTAACAACGGATTCGCTCTGAGACTTCAAAATTCTATTGTGCGTTATCATTCAAGGACTTGGACGGTGTAATAGTCTTCTAAATACGATATGATACTCATTGTTCTTATTTTTATGGGATATGCCATCATCATTCCAAGGACTTATGGCATTAGAATTCAAAGTGGGGACAGAAAGAAGGGAAAGTTTTACGGAATCTATTATGCGATGGTTCGCCTATAGAAGAGAGCAGGATGGGGAATCTTTGTCTTATTTTTTAAGTTTAAATATGCGTGAGAATCATTTGAATGGCTAAATTTGATCAATGACATGGATTTTTTTGGTTTTGAGGACTGTGGTTTATGGTTTTTCGCATACACCTGGAAAAATTTCAAATCACACGATATCAGAATAGAAAATTTTTTAATCAACGAACATCGTGCTTAAAGAAATATGGAACAATGACATCGCCAGCTCAAAATCCACAACAATTAGTGACGTTTTCGGTAATCACTGGGCTGTATTGGATCTCATGGGTGTACCCATTCAAACAGAAATGGGTTTCATAGCTGGAGATGATTGTTTGATGAAAATTAGGGTCAATTGCCAACTGCTCCAGAGTCCATTCAGCAAACAAATGTCATTGTCTATGATCGTTCAAAGGGATTTAACAAAATAGACTGAGTACCAGCGTTCAATATATGCTTAAATGGAATACATTTCTCAATTGAAAAATCTCCATAGTTCTGGTTGCATTACAAATAAATAAATATTGAAATAGCAGTCTGTCTGACTGTCTGTCTCTTTTATTTTTCTCACGAAACTTTAGATAGTTACACTGACATGGAACTCGATTAAATTAAAGAAAGAACTTCATAAAGTTCAAATGCATAAAACAGGACAGGCCACGTATTGAGCAGCAGTCTCTGTTCGCATATTGTGGGTGTTGGCATGTGCATATTGAATGCCAGGCCAGGCCAGGCAAGAAAACAAGGCGTTGATGTTGTGACACTACATATGCCATATGAATACAGATACGCTATTATAACCAGGCCAGCAAACGAGTGGCCGACAACATCAAGTATAACTTGTCATCGATGTTATAGCCGCAAGGGCGTAATAGGGGGAGGTGGTGGTATGGTTTATAAATAAAAACGCATTTATGAGTATCAGATTTTTATTCACATTTTTATCGTTTTCATATGCGATAGTTTTTCTATTTTTTTCCTCTTCTACCAGGCTTAACAACTTTTATATGCGATTTCAGTTATTGTTAAGCAATGAACACGTGTTTATTTAAATGTTGTGAATTGGCATTGTTGTTGTTTTTGTTGTTGCTGTTGTATGTTGCATTAATCGACAATGTCGTGACACACTGTGGTTGCAGATTGTTCCGTACCATTGTTGCTGTTCACTTCTGCCTGGCATTGCATTAACATACACACACATATACACATATGCCGTTATGGAAAGGGTTTCTTTTGTATCGGTTTTTGATTTCAAGATCGTCTTTTTCTTTTATCCCCGAAGTTTTGGTAGGTCCTCCCCCACTGTAGGTGGTTTTTGTAATACTTTTCCATGCCATTTCTTGGTTCGGTTGGTTTCATTGTCAGTTAGTGTTGTGTATGGTATTGTTGCCACAGCAACAACATTGAAAAAATATTACAAAGCTTTAGCAACATGTATTGACAATTCATTGTCAATAAAACAGTACTAGACCAACAACAACAGCAACAATAATAAGAAAATAAAAACGTTTTTTTTTTTTTGGTTCTTGTTTTACATACAAAATCTGTTTGTGTATGAGTATTTTTGGCATGTGTATATGTATATGCATGAATATGAGAATGTTTGTAGATATGATTGGAAATCTTATTTTCTTTTGTTGTTGTTGTTGTATTTATGAAAAGGTCATCACACATCCTATATGTATAAGGTTTATTGTTGTGGTTTTCTGCAATTGACAACATTTATTTTTCTTCTTCTTCTTCTGCCATGGTTTTTCATTGTCAATTTTACAGTTTTTTCAGTTTTTTTCAGACAAAACCTTGTAAATGAAATCGAAGTACTATACTTTACAAAGAAAAAAAAATAAAAATAAAAAACCAAAAATCAATTGCTGTCGTCGTCAAATACTCGTATGTTTAATGACAATTTATTTCAACTGACAAGCCATTTGATTTGTCTGAGTTCATGAGCTTGTAAAGAAGCATAAGACATTGGCAATTGGAAGATATTGATCTGATTTGATTATTTGATACATAGTTTGATTATCAATGTAAGCTTTTGTGTAATTTATGAACTTTATTGAATTGTTCGTTTTGGCATTCAGGTAAATACAGTTAACAGTTATTCAGTTTTAGACTGGCGTCCATAAATGCGAAATTTTTGAAAATTTTTTTGTTAGGTAGAATCGTTTCCCATCTTTCATATGGCACATATGTATTAAAATAGATACCAAATATGTGAATATGTAACTGCCACACCTGTTACATATTTTTGTGTCACACCCGTTACATTTTTTGTCACGCCCGTTACAATTTTTATTTATTCAAAAACAAATTCCATGCTTATGTTATGCCAACTAAACATATCCTATTAATCGAAGTTCGTTTGAAGTCCTATTGGGACATTTTTATATCAAAACTGTTCGAGATTTGAACGTTTCTTTAAACGGAAATTGCTTGTAAATTATGGCTTAAAAAACTTAATTAAAGTTACTTTAATTACGCAGACATCTCGATACGCCTGTATTTAGTTTTCAAAATTATTTTAGGTTTTCTGGCATCAAATTCAACGAAATCTGTTCAACTGTATTTCGGCAGACCAAGTCTTTTCACAATTTTCGAAACCATATGGCTATTGGAACTTATCTCCTTTAATTTTTCATTATTTTTTTGCTTTTTTCAGTTTCATTAATCAATTTCTTATGCTAATGTTGTTTCGTATGAAGCTGTTTGTCTTTATTGACACTGTCAGCTCAGGAGGACAGGGATCAGGTCGTTTCCAAATTGTGTACTCTGGTAGTATAATGTGTAGTGTGTTAGACTATTAGCGCAAGAGTCGTGTGTTCGATTCGAAAACTAAGATGATAATTGTGTTTTGTCTGCACCGTTACAGGGCTGCTAGACTTAATTCATTGAATATGATCGGCACACTGCAAAAGTTAAGTTCTGATGATCTACTTCTCGACAGTATTGTATTCTCTATTCACCGTTGTCGTTGCAACAGCTCCAGGGTTGTCCAATTCTTTGGCCAGTGTCTCGTCTGGTTATTTTGGACACTAAGGCAACGACCGTTTATAAGTCGTGGCGTGGCTTAATTTTTGTTTTTTGTGCTCTGCTAGTAGAATTAGAATGCCTATCTTCCATGGATTGGCAGAGTGTGCAAGCCCTGAATGCTTTCTATCGTCTCCCCTAATACTTCGGGATGGATTAGTCTCTAACCTTTACTCTAACGCTAATTCTAATCAATTTGTTAGCGTTTAACTAGTCAGCTAACCTGTCAGATTCCTTTCTTAATTGCTCATTACAACCCTTTAGTCAGGATTCAGCTTCTCACACCCCTCATGTTGGTTGCGTCAATTTTATTCATGAGTGACGAAACCTACTCCGAACGGAAGAAGAGCCTTTCATGGCGAAATTATTTTATTTTTGATGGAAGCTAATAAGGTAGCAAATCCCTCTCGGAAATGTGATTCAGGAGTTCACATTTCTAGTTTCCGTTTTTAATTAAAATCGAAGATAACGGTCATAATATTTTTGTTACAACAAAATCTGTTTGTTTTCTTCAAAAAACTGTTTGTAAACTTTCCAGAACCGTAGCTTGTTTTCAACAAAATTATTCAATTTCACTGGCCACAACATACAACACATAACTCAAACCATAACGACAACATTTTCGATTATTTTTCCTCAATTTTCATCAACCATCACCGTCACCATCACCATCACCATAAGCATCAGCAACATCGTCACTACAAAACATTTGCTTGCGGCTTTTTGTTTTGAATGCTGTGGTCTCGGATAATCATTTTCTTGTTTAAGAAATATTTTCTCTTTGTTGTTGTTACTTTTTGTTGTTGTTGTTCATGTTGAGGAATAGTTTGTAGGATTGGTTTTGAATGACATGGCGAGTACTTGAACTCTTCGTCGTCGTATGTGGTATAAATGACATGAGGAGTACATTATTGTGGTATGTTGTTGTTATTGTTTACTGTTGTAACTGTCATTGAGTAGAATCGATGCATTGCGTTCTACAAGATAAAAACGTTGTTATAAAAATACAACAAAAACTAAAACGAAAACAAAAACAAAAGAGAACCTGAACGTTATTTTTACTTGCAGTTATGCTGCTTAGTTAAGTGTTGTAGTTCAGTTTAGTTGGGTTATTAAAAACTGGGTCATATTTTTACAAACAATTTGTTGTTATTGTTGCTATCGTCTGTTGTTGTAGTTGTTTTGTTTTTTAAGGTTATTGTCGTCGTCATATTGGCATTTGATTGCACTTTTTTGTTTGATTTTGTTTTTGGCTCAACACATCCTTCCACTCTTCGAGTTAAAAACGAGAGAGAAAAAAAGAAGAAAAACTGAACGAACAAATACAACAGCTTGCTTGGCTGTCATAAAAAAACAAGAAAACTTCAGCAATGAATGCATGAGTGTGTTATGTTGTTGACAATATTTTGTTTTTCTCATTTTATTTTTTAGATTTTTTTTTAATATTTTTTATTCGATTTTGATTTTCCTTCTTTGTTTGTTTTTTGTTTCTATTATAAGAGTTCCTATTCTTATTTGATTTATTCAAATGAATTTTCATTTCGATTTTTTTAATGTTTTTAAAAATACTTCCACACATCATAAGGGTAATAAAATGATAGAACACAGATCATTAAAGGAGTGAATTGATTCCCATATTTTCTTTCTATCCCTCTTGGGCTCTTAGTAATCATAGCAGTATTTTAGGACAACAAACTTCTTCTGTGGTGGTGTTAAGTATAAACCTAGCCACCTTGAAACTGCATATTAGTGGGTACGCTATAGTTTTCGTCCGCAGAACAGAGGTCAAGAAGAGAACATATACATATCTATGTATAGGCTCAGGTATGGAGCTTCAGTTCCATACATCATACACACATTCATACATAAATGGGCAGAATTACGACCTAGCTGCTCACACCACTTACATATGTTGTGTGTGTTAATTTTTATACATGAATGGGGGGACCTACAGTTTAAAGTCGACTCAGAATGACAGATTTTTGGAGAACCTTTTCATGGAAATTTTTTTAACACTCAGAGTGATTGCCAGAAATGTGATGAGAGAAAGTCGCTGAAGAAATATTTTTTCACATTTCGCGTTGTGTTGGAGATGTCTGACCTAGGGGTTGAACAGTGGCTTCACGTCTAAAAAGCCAACATACAAGCTACTATACTACGGCGACATCATATACATAGTATACATCATATTCTTAATAGCGATCTTATAAGGCCGAGACGTTCTAGGGAATAAAAGAGCTTGTAAATTTGTTAAAAGAATCTTTATGGATTCGTGACATGCAGTAAAGTCAAGAGTGTTCAGTAAGATTCTCCATTTCAACATGAATAGATTAAAAAGTGAATATAACACATACATACATAAATGGTCATTACAACGCTTCTGACAGGATTACGACCTACTTTCTCACACCACTTACATTGTGTTTGTTAATTTATACATGAGTGTCAGAACAGTTCAAAGTCGACTTTTCACTGCCCATTTTATTTACTCTCAGAGTTTATGCCAGAAATCTGCTGAGAGGAAGTCGTCGAAGAAATATTTTTTTTATATTTTCATTTAGATGTCTGACCTTGGGTTTGAACCGAGGCCTTACGTCTAATAAGCCAACACATTACCTGCTAGACTAAGGCGACTACAAGTGAATAACTCTGCCAAATAATTGAATTTTATTAGTGAATCTCGAATGCTGTGTGAGAAATGTGTTTCTATCGAAAATCTCTTTTGGGTGGTGAAGCTCATTTTCGGCATACAGAATATGATGAGTGAACTGTTAGCACACACATAAAAAGTTACTATTTGGTATATTGGACCGTATTTCTTTAAGAAGATGAGAATCGTGTTATTAAGAATTGGAGTTGATTGGAGTTGACAGAAGGTTTCAACAAGCCTGTGGGAGATGCTAATCGATGACAAATTAATCTCACTATTTCGCCATAGATGGCGAAAATAAATGATAAGGAATGAACAATACCGTACTGGGATATTTCTAATCACTGTCTTCATCATTATTTGCCAGTTTAGTAGTTCAATTTCATTTCGTTTGATTGCATAATTTTGTTAAGTGATGCCAAGTGAATTCTTTTAAAAGACTGCCAGTAATAAAGGAGATGTTATTACATCCATATGATTTCATTAAGTCTAATAAAAATTGCCAATAAATTCTACAAATTTTAATTACTTGAGTGAAGAGCATCAATGCTCTTTGAGAATCATAATAAAAGTTTTCATATCATTTTTAATTGATCTTTATGTGCCCGGAAATCTTCTTTTCACAATCGTTTGTTACACTGCCATACAAATATGAAATTCATTCATTAAAATTGTTTGTATTTTAAACAAATCCTCTCCATTATAATGCATTTCCCCTGCCTCTATCTCTCTCTCCCTGTTCACCATTTAATGTAGTCTGAAACTGAAGATAAGTTTTCATTTTCTGTGGGATTTTTTTCGTTGGTAACCAAGAATTACTGTCCAAGAACAATAAGATCCAGAGAACAATATAAATTTCAATTTATGTTGTTGCAATGCTTGTTGCTGCTGCTGCTGCTGTTGCTGCTGCTGTTGCTGTTGTTGTATGTTTTTATAACTCCATATAAAGACATTGGCAACATCATCAAAATAATGATGTTGTTTCACAATATTTTTGTGAATTTTTTTATTTTTTATTTTTGATTTCGGATTATTATTATTCAATGCTTTTTTCTTCTCATTTTAAAAGCTTAACAAAGATTTGTGAATTTTAATGCCTTTAACTTTATGTTGATTTAGTTCTTAAAGTCAACGTTTTTTCTTCTTCTTTTTTTTTTGTTTCCAACTTTTGCAAACTTTATGATCCAGCATAAGAATGAAAATGTTTTTTTTTCTTTTTGTTCCCTGTGACTTTGTCTGTGTGGTTGCTTATTGTAAAACTTTCTCCTGTTGATCATTGGTGGCGGTGGTGTTGTCATTACAGAACTACTACTGATGTTGATCTTGCATGTAATCCTTGTGAATATAATTTGTAAACACTGGTCAACAAAAAATGCTTTTTTATTGGCATTATTTTTAGTGGAATTATAAGCAAAAATTGTAATAAGTTAAGCAAAAAATCTTAAAACTTATTTGCCTTGTCGTGTACTCGCAAAGGTGGAAGTTCATAACCAAATTCATGTGCTATTGCCTACATACATATGTATATAGGGGCGCTAATAATATTACATGTATGGGAGCGCTGTTAAACAGTTTATTTTCACTCATGTTATTGAGCATCGCAATAACGTGCTCTTCGAAAAAAATCAGGTCCCTAAATTTTAGATTTTAGTAATGTACACTTTGTACATCTCCATCTACGTCTCAATATTTCCGTTTTTATTGATTCTTGTCGGCCGCAGTCAGTTATTGAAAAATATCTCTGGCCAGCGATTAAAGATTGCCCGAAAGCCTCTGATATCCGTTGTTACTGTCTTTTACGACTCACAGCCGTACCGTGAGTACGAATTTAAACTGAAATTAAAACTCATTTTCATCTTCACTGCGACATGAGAGAACTGTCAGTAATGAATACCCCAGACGTTGTGAGGATACAGATAACAATACTATGATATGTTCTCCTTTATTTTAATTATTTTTGATTTGGAAATATTTTTTTCAGACCGACTTTGTATTCCTCTTTTCAGAATTTAGTTTTCCAAAACATATAGTTGATCTGTGTGCCTGGAAACAGGTGTTGTCGGCATTCTCCCCCATCTTCTGTCTATAGGTTATAGTTTTTGGGGCGGATAGGGCGCACACATTGAAGGACAGCAAAGTAAAACTATTTTAATAGGAATTGTTCGACTTATACTGCCGTGTCTCTATATATAGAGCTTTGACAATCAATTATTTTTTCCAGAGGTTGCAATGCACTTCAACTAGTCGGATATGACGGGTATACAAAACCTTCTAGAAATCCACGAATGCAAGATACGGCGGTGAATACTCAACGACTACTGTGTTATGATTCGTAGGCGATTTAATTAATCTTTACATGATCTTAGTGAATAGAAGCCGGTTTACCAATACCGTGATTTTACACTCTAAAAGTTGATTTTTCAATCTGAAGTACGTTTCTATGGTTTATCGATGTAATTACTATAAACAGGAAATGATTTTTAATGCTAATGTTTCTATTGATGCATAGAATAAAATAACAAACAAACCATATATTCAGAAACAAGATGTAATAATTCTGTCAGACCTCGGTGTTGATTCCGATAGAGCTCATATTTTTTCACCTGACGTAATAATCGTGCGCACGTGAAATGGATTTCTTAATTTGAACAATTAAGTCGTCAGTGAGTATATGGATGAGAAACTGCACTCACTCAATCCCCTTCCTTCTTTAGAAGCTCTGCTATCTCTCTTTCTGATGAAGTTTGGTTTTTAATTATACATTCTCTAGAAGAAACCAACCCGAATCTAATTGCTTTTGCAGCAATCTTTATATTAGAGAGCTCGGTATAGGATGTCAGAAAGTACATACATAATTGGTCATTACAACCCTTCATTCAGGATTATTGACCTAGTTTCTCACACCACTTATGTTGTGTGTGTTAATTTTATACATAAGTGGCGGGACCTACAGTTTAAAGTCGACTCCGAACGACAGATTTTTTGAGAAACTTTTCATGGCAATTTATTTACTCTCAGAGTTTTTGCCAGAAATCTGCTGAGAGAAAATCGCCGAAGAAATACTTTTTGTATTTTTGTTTTGATGTCTGGCCTGGGGCTCGAACCCTGGCTTTACGTCTAATAAGCCAACACACTACCTACTAGACTAGCGGTGAGAGATCAAAAAACTCAGTCTTTTCATGACAACAACAGGGCACTGACAGAAGCGAATCGATCTTCTTTTTATTTATTTGAGTCTATCAGAGTCTAGCAATATTCCACGTACCTTCCTGCTGCCAACGAGATGGATACTGCCTGTCAGAATGGTGGATAATATCTAGATTAATTGAGGTAAACCAATGCCCTGTTACATTTGAATGATTCGAAGTTTCCCTGAGATATGCTCGGCATTTATATTCGGACTTTGAAAATACATTTCTTAGAGACTTAAGTACAACTTTTGTGTATCTCAAGACATTTTTAGCGAAAATAACGCCAAGGAACAAGCATTCCGCCGCCTTATAAACGATCATGACCATTGCCTGGAAAATACTGCACTGGTCATTCAGCCTATGAGTATGTTTAATATAAAAACCTTTCAACTGCAATAAATTCTCACAACAGATTTAATTGGCTGAGGGGGATTCTGACCCAATGCACGAAATTTGTTTTTAGATTTTTCGAACAAAAAAAAAAAACAAAACTGGTGCCTAGTGTAATTGTATGTATGTATGTGTTTTCGTATATGAAATCATCAAATATGCTCATAAGAATTGAAAATATCTTCACTTCTGTTTCATTCTGTTGGAGTTGTTGTTTTGTGTTGGCAGTCATTGTTAACAAGTCTAAAATACAAATACCCAAAAACGTTTTTAAAGATTTCAATTTTGCTTTTACTCGAAACAGCAAATTACGAATGAAAAGAAAAAAAGTGAAAAAAGAAAAAAATATGAAATGGACGAGAGAACAGAAAAAAAAAATTACAAACCAAGTGTCGTTTTTTCAGTCTGTTTTTATGGTCACTTTTGTATACACACACAGAGAGAGCAGAGATATGCAGTCATTTTTGCAATTTTTGTAATTTTTTTTGCGTTCTTTTCATTCAATGCAAATTTATCGAATTTATGATCAATGATGCGGTTTTTTTCGCTCTTTTTTTATTCGCCAATATTCTACTCAAAAGGTATAATATTTGTGGCGTTTTTTTTTCTCATTTTGATTTTGTAGAAATTGTAGGAAAAAAAAAGAAATGAAAAGGAAAAGAAGAATAAATTTCGGTTAAGCAAATAAAACGGATGTATGAATGCATTTGACTTGAAGTACTTTTGGGTCGTCGTCATCGTCCATATCTGTAAGTTAGTTTAACAGCAAGTGCTGTATGTAGGACATGATTCCAATGCTAAATATTTGCATCGTTTTTTTCCATTTTTTTCTCATTTTTTTCTCATTTTTTTTTGTCCAAAAGGTCAATCGAAATGGGTGGGTTGTTGTAATATTAAAGTTAATATTTTCATATAAATTCTCAATGCTGTCGATACCGTGGTGGTGTGTTAGTTTTTATGATTCCTTCAGTATTTGTATGCTGTTGCTGCTGCTGCTGCTGCTGCTGTCTGTACTCCTGCCATCCTCCTCCTCAACGTTTTAGAAATTAAATAACTTTCTTTTGTGCTTAAAAAATTGTCTGATTTCTACCATACTCTCGTACTCATACATACTCGTTCATTGCAATTTCGCATAAATTTTGCAAAAAAAAAAAAAATTAAAATAAGAGACCTACACTCGTACTCCTTGTGCATGAAAAAAACCTGGTCAAATGTAATGAAAATAACTGAAGAAATCAAGGTGAGGTTTTTATGTGCGCAAATATTGGCTATCTCTTCTCGTATTACCATTATGGCATAAAAAGAAATCTTTGGGAATCAGCAACATCTATAGCACTGGCAACAGCAACAGCAACAGCAACACAATATGTAACAAAGAATTTATGATTTTATTTACATATTTTGTTGCAAATCCAATGGGCTTTAGAAATTGTTAACTGGCCTTTGCATTGCATAGCTTTGTATAGATTGTAGACGAGACATATATTCTATGCCCTGAACTAACGGCCAAACTTGTGCGTCTATGACGTAGATAAATAAATATGTCCCAGGTGAACGATGTAATGAATAACTATGAATACGTTTCTTTCATTTCTTATAAGCCAAAAAAAACAAAAAAAAAAAACTAGAGGAAATTGATCTTCAAATCCACTACAAGGCATAGGAAGAAATAGTTGTACCCTACATCTAAACATTGTTTTCTTGAAAGTAAATTGTTAGAAGGAAAGCCTCTAATCTAATTTAATAGAATATATTAAGAAGTCGCCGTAGTCTAGTATGTAGTGTGTTGGCTTATTAGACGTGAGGCCACGATTCAAACCCTCAGCTCAGACATCTCCAGCAAAACGAAATACGAACAAATATTTCTTCGCCGACTTCCTCTCGGCAGATTTCTAGCAAAAACTCTGAAAGTAAATAAAAAATGCTATGAAAAGTTTCAAAAAAATTTGTCGTTCAAAGTCGACTGTTGTTTCCGCCACTCATGTATAAAATTAACACACACAAAATGAGTGGTGTGAGAAGCTAGGTCGTAATCTTGACTGAGCAATTCTGTATGTCAATAGGAGATTGGTCTACTGTAGCAGGACTTACAGGACTAAGGGCTGTCAGGTAGAGGGGCTATAGTTGCCCTCTACAAATACGTATTGTATTGTGTGAAGAGATGAGAAAATTACCTTTCCTTTCCTCACAAGTTTTTGCAAAACGGATTCCATTTATTTCAGTCTGCAGCTATCGTTCTCAAATTTGGTGGTTTTACTTTTCGGTTTTTCCAAGAAGTTATTGGTAAAGATTCCTTTCAAGTCGAGTGTCACTTTGCTCTCACATTTGTACGGCCGGACCATCTTCTTCAGTTTTTATTCTTCGATGCGTAGATTCAGAGGGATAATATCGAGGGGACGTCTGCTTAATGTTTTGTATTTCTATGGAATTTGCCGTCACCGATAATTACCACACCGTGATATTTAAATTCACACACTAGATTTAGTGGTATTTGGTCTGTCATTTCTAAATGACTTTTCGATTGGGTTACTATGACCATCATTTGGTTTTAAAGCTTGCCTAACAAGTAGAGCCTGACTATCTAACTCTACGTTAAGGATATTCGAGTTTTCATGTTTTTCTATAGATTCCGCTCGAATTTGGAATGAGTACGAGACCATTTATTTGAGAGTTTTTAAAAAAATTTTTTTTAAATTATTTAATAAAAATTTCCCTGAGAATAATGAAACGGTATGGAGGAAATCCATTTGATTTCTAAAATTTTTATGCAATTTTATGGGAGAAATTCATGATTTCTACAGTCTTTTTAGAAGCTTTCAAGACTTGGATTTCCCTGAGAAAACGTTCTATAATTCGTTGTTAACGGACTGTAATACCACTGAACAGAACAATAGCTCTTATACAACATTTGCCATGCATAGATTTTGATGGACAATCTATCATTTTAACGAACGCCATCAAACAAAGCCAAGCATAAAAAATAGAAAAGAAAAGAAATTTAAAGACACAAGAAAATGAAAAATGAAAAGAAATGAGAACAAATATTCAAAACGATTTCAAACGATACGCTTTTATTACCCAAGTCTTCTAAATCAAAAAGATTTTTATCAATTTTTTTCTTTTTTCTACTTCTTCCTCTGGTTTTATTAGGTTTTTTTTTCATTGTATTTCAACTTGTACTGGCCGTACGACTGCAAAAAAGATTGGTTGACTGACTAACTCGGACATTCCAGTAATGGCTGCTCGTTATTACAAGTACTTACAAGTAGGCAAGTTTGTAGGTCTCCCTCTACTTGGTCTAGAAGAATAGTTTACAAGCAGACACAATAATATGATGAAATGTATGCAAAAAAAAAACAGAAGAGGTTCGTTGCTTAAGAAGCAATGAATTCAAGGAGAAGAGAGTGGGAGTTGGTAAGGGTGGTATAGAAAAAAAAACCAAAACAAAAGTGGACGAAATATTATCAAATGTAAGTGTATTGCCGTCCGTCGTATGTCATTTGTAATGCAAACGGTGGTTAAGCCTTTTCAAAAGAGCGATACACTTACACACATACTTAGCTGTACTTATGGACCTTGACGGCCATACATCATTTCAAATCAAATGCTTTATACGATGGCTGGCTGGCTGGCTGGCTGGCTGGCTGGTGGACTCAATAGATGGATGACTGAATGGATGGATGGATGGTTGAAAAGCTGCATGAATACATCAATACATGGTATTTGAATACATTTTTTCGTATTTTTTTGTTTTTTTTTTTCTCTATTGATTTATATTTTTTATTCAAGTTTTGATTTCAATTTCTTTGTTTTTTCTTTTTTTTTTACATTGCCATCCACCGTTTTTTTTTTTTTTGTTGCGATTTTTGTGTGTACTCGTATTTAAAATGAAGAACGATCGTAATAGATATTGTCAACAACAGTTTTATGCGATTTTATGTAAAAAAAAAAAATTAGAAATAAAAACAAAAGAAAACTAAAAATTCCCAAACGGAATACAAAACATAACATTTGCTTATTCCATCCAATCCAATACAATATTGAGTATGAATACGAACGTATACCATATGTACGTATGTAAGCGAGAGTATTTATTGATTGGATTTCATATGCAAACTATGACGGTGACTTATGTTTGTCTATTTTGTTTATAAAGAAAAAAAGCAAAAAAAAAAACAAAAAAAAATCGCTTAAAATAATTTAAAATTTTCCATAAACAATTTCGTTAAAAAAAAACATGTAGACTCCCTTGAGCATTGTTGAGCAGCAGCGAAAAAAAATGTTAAATTTTAACATGATTAAACGTTTATCCATTAGATACGATAAATTCTATTGAAATGTAATTTTGGTACAACAGAGTTGTTGCGACCGGTCGGAGAAGGAAGCTACCAAATGGACACTACATTACGAGCATTCGAAACAACTGCCACATTTGTCATATGCCTTTAGTCCGAGTTCTAACCTTCTTCTAGCACTGCTAACAAAACAATTTAGAGCTGTACTATTTAGTCACACAAGTTAAGGTGAGAAGATATTTAAACATTGTTTCTTATGCTCGAAAGGCCGCATAAAAAGAATCGAATTAATGATGACGATGAGAAATGATTCATTACTATAGCAAACTTAATATAATATACGCAATACATACATAATTGGTCATTGCAACCCTTCAGTCAGGCTTATTGACCTAGTTTCTCACACCACTTATGTTGTGTGTGTTAATTTTATACATAAGTGGCGGGACCTACAGTTTAAAGTCGACTCCGAATGACAGATTTTTTTGAGAAACTTTTCATGGCAATTTTATTTACTCTCAGAGTTTTTGCCAGAAATCTGCTGAGAGGAAATCGCCGTAGAAATACTTTTTGTATTTTGTTTTGATGTCTGGCCTGGGGCTCGAACCCTGGCTTTACGTCTAATAAGCCAACACACTACCTACTAGACTACGGCGACTTCACATATACGCAATAGAGCTGTTATAAACAATTTTCCCTCATGTTCTCATTATTCTTGCTTTAGTCTCTGAAATGAAGCGGTTCCTAAAATAAAAGAGTAGGACTCAATGAGCATCATTCGTCAGCATTACATTAATTACAACATACCAATATATTTTCATAGAGGGTAGGTAACAGCAGATAGCAACCCTAACCATTTCAATTGAATTGCAAACTGCATTTTTATGAACTGTTGGCAACAGGTAACAGAATCCAATTTTAGTTTTAAAAGTTCACAATGAACAATTTGCTTCGAATCCTACCAGAAACACGGCATAACCTTTCTTGGTGGCATTTCTTTCTTTCTTTCCAAGCCCTAAAGACGTCAGTATCCTTTGTTGACATGGACACCAAGTGACAATTAATCTTCATTGGCTCAGGAAATTTAGTTTGAATAAATAACTTTGAAGGCTTGGTTCTCTAGCAGCTTTCCGGCATATCTATGGCCTCTTGAATGGTCAGTTGAACTTTATATGGATGGAGGTGCAATCCAAATGCCAAATCCGTCAGAATGAACCGTAAGACTGTGTCACTTGTTAAGAATGCCCTGAATTTCGTACACTGTAGATTCATGAGGTGGAACATAATCATCCTGTAACACTCGAAAAGTTGGAAACACGACTTACATATGTAGACAGTTTTAACTATTTTCATGCGTTCGCTAATGGTAAACGTTTAAAAATCTACTGAAGAAGTGATACTTCAAATGAAAGATATTTTACTGCTGAAAGTCTTGCTATTCAATGTATAGAGATATAGTAATTTTAATTCTAATTCATCAGCTGACATTGCTTGCTAACAACTTTGCTTTCTGTCGCCTTAAAATGTTCAGGAAAGAAATTTCTTTATGACAATATGATCCTTTGATATGAACTTAATTGCAGTCTGGCTGTGCGAGTAAATTTAGGGATTTTCAGGAAAAATTTTAAATATATTGGACAAATTGACGATTGTCTTCAATTACTGTGGTTGGTCTGCTACAACACATCCTCGGATTACAGGATTGATCCTAACAACGAATGTAAAAAAGGAAATGTTTTATTTTACAACACGTAGCGGTGAGAAAAGAAATTTCCTAGAATGTTATAAGTCGCCGTAGTCTAGCAGGTAGTGTGTAGACATATTAGATGTGAGGCCGCGGTTCAAACCCCAAGTCAGATATCTCCAACAAAACGCGAAATATGAAAAAATATTTCTTCGACGACTACCACTCAGCAGATTTCTGGCAACAACTCTGAGAGTAAATAAAATTGTTATGAAAAAGTTTGTCAAAAATATGTTTTTCGGAATCGACTTTAAACTGTAGGTCCCGCCATTCTTGTACGAAATTGAAACACTCAACATAAGCGGTGTGGTGAGAAACTAGGTCGTAATCTTGATTGAAGGGTTGTAATGAACAGTTACCAGTCACCGATATCATCAAAATTTGATATTTGTTTGAAAGGCCTAATGACGCCTTAATGTCTGTCTCGGCTTCTATTGGTGGAGCGCAGTAGAAATGACTAATTTCTATGATTCTGGTGCATAAATCAGATTGAATTTGGGGATAGCTGTGGATTATTTTCATACACCTGCGACTTGAGAACGATCTCGAAGGCCAGTTCCCATCATTTCCACTTGCGATGATATGATATGGTTCTTAGAAGGGATTGTTTATTTGTGCACCAAAAAATTTCTTTACAATAAAGTATGGGCTTCTCAGAAGCTCCCTCTCTTGAGTACGCTTTTGATGAATGAAGTCTCAAAAAAAAAATTTAATTTTTTTAGTTTTAATTCTTTAATTTTTTGTTGTTGTTGTTGTTAGCAATAAAAGAACATTGTTTTTATGTGGCATTTAAAATAGAAGCGAAGCAAAAAAGTTTATTAAAAATAACACACCCATATTTCGTTGTACCACCCCTCAACTCTACAAGGAGGAGGGGGGCAACGCAAACTACTGTTTTTAAAGTTTAAATGCAAAACTTTTTTTAAACTTCTTAGACAAGAAACATTTGAAGAAATAAAAAAATATTTTTCTGATTTTTGCATTTTAAATAGTTTTTGTGTTGGATTTTCATTTGCGAAAACATTAAAGCAAATTATTCATTAAGCGAACATTATCGCTGCTTAAATAAATCACCAGCACGAGTTAGTTGCATTAAGACAACTTTGTTTGTTGTTAACAATATTATTCAAATGTTATTTGGCTGAAAAAGAGTTTCTTTTTCTTAAACAATTGGTGCCTTTATTTGCAAACAGAGAGAAACATTTATTCTTAAACAAATTGACCTCAACGGAGTATGAAACCTTTTTTGTTTGTTTTTGTTGTGGTCGAAGGATTTATTGATAATTGTTTGCTTCCGAAATTATAACACCTCCGGTCATAATGGAAACTTGTTATTAACCAGGTGGTTAAGCAATTCATAAATATTCGCAATCTATTGTCTATTTTGGCTTTAAGGGGGTACATTTGCTATGAATGCATTGCTAAAGGAAAAGGAAAATCATACTTGAAAAACCTTTTCTATGTTCGTCGAGTTTTTGGTGAAACCATTACCAAATGTTTGTTATTGATCCATAAGATATTCACAGCCAAATAAGCTTCTGGGCTTTATTTGACCTGATTTGTTAAGTAATTGCGCAAAACGACAGCAAAAAATAAAATGTTGTTCTAAATCTCTTATATTGTATGTAAGTATGTAGACTCACTCACTCGTCTGTTTGCTTTGAGGCACTATAATTTAGCTGTTTCATATTTTTACAACAACAGCAACAACAACAATAAAGGCAAAAATATTTCTTTTTTTTTTTGTCAAATTCTTGAAAATATTTTTAATGGCAGACAGTCTGTTACTTTATTGTTCGTAATTAATCTTGTTTCACTCACAATTAAATTTGTCTTTAAGCCAGCCAGCCAAACTGCCAAGCAAACAGCCAAAAACAGCCAGCCATTCCAGCTAAATTGTTAAGCAAGTGACATTTCGTTTTATTTGTTTTCGTTTCGTTATTAGACTCTGTCTACAAAAAAGTTTCCAGACTTTAGAAATTTTATTCTAAATTTCTAGGTCATTTACCTTTTGGTTTGGGGTAAGGAGGAGGTGGTGTTATAGGATGAGGTTTCATTTTAAACTTTCTAAGAGGGTTTCAAATAAATTACCAGCATATTTAATCATTCGATGATTTGACTGTAAAGAAATTGTCTTTCAAATGCAAAGTAATTGAAACTTCTGCACAAAATAAGTCACAATTGAGATAAAAAATTGTTGGTTGGGTTAGAAGGCGGTAGATCCTACTTGGAGGGCAAAGATCGTTAACTAATTACAATTCGAAACGGAGTTTAACAATTCCTTTAAGGGAACCAACTGGACTTTAGAAGAAATTTTGCAATTCTTGCAATGTTTTTATTGCAGTCATGGATGACAGAAAATTATAGATCAATAACCTCAGCCTCTTCTTGGAAAGAGCTAAGGCCCTCCTCAGAAGTTATTCGAGGACACTCTTACAGAAGTTATTCGAGGAAAATGCTATGTCTGGCGTCATGCGTTCCAAAAAAGCAGTGGTCCGTGAGATTCGCAATTGCAAAGTAGATGGCCCGTCTATTTAGAGGATAAAAAGACGACTGGTTGTCAAGTCCAGCAGAGTCTAGCAATATTGCCGTAAAACGAGCAGAGAATACCTAGACTCAGTGAGGCCATCGTAACACCTATGCTCTGTAAATGTCAGAGATTGTATGTTCTGTGCATGCCTTGGCCAGTACATCAAGAATGTTTCCGACGATATTCCTTGGTTCTAGAGTCAGGATTGCGACCTAGTTATTCGTACCACTTATGTCGTGTGTGTAAATTTTAAAAATGAGTGGCGGGGCCTGCTGTTTAAAGTTTTGAGAAACCTTTCATGGCAATTTTATTTGTCTCAGAGTTTTTGCCACACGACTACTGAGAAGAAGTCTCGGAAGAAATATATTTTTTCATATTTCGCGTTTTGTTGGAGATCTGACCTGGGGTTTGAACCGTTCCCTTACGTTTAATAAGCCAACTCACTACCTACTAGACTACGGCGACTAATCGTAACACCTATTGCTCAGTAAATGCCAGAGATTGTATGTTCTGCACCTGCCCTGGCCAGTAAGTTCACCAGGAATGTAATTTGCGAAGATATTCCTTTTTTCGTGAACGCATATAAGAATTAAAAGATCGTTAATTTTTCCTGACAAATCCTTTGCATTCTTCAGACGACGACGGATAAAGGCGTTCGTTATGAACTCAGTTGCTACCTGATTGTCCAAGTAAATTAAGACATTTTCGGGCAAATTCGTAAATATTTTGAATAAAGTGTCATCAATAACTGTGGATAGTATTATTGAGTTGCCTAGAGAATGTTTAAAATATTTGTTTGTTATATGGGTTGCAGTGATGAAGGACTTGGCTCACAGAGTCCTACAATTACTCAAAAAGTGGTGCCATCTGATCTTCCTGCGATATTTATTGATGATGTTATCTCTCCTGGGGGTGATTTGATAGTGATTAAAACTTTTGAGTTTAGAATTTTTAAAACCAAGATAAAGAATTTTTCGCTTCATCCCCAATTCCTTCACAGAATTGTGATACTATGTAGTTAAATGATGTGAGTACACCTGAATTAATAATCACTTCACATGAATGGATTGAACATGACCGCTGTATATGCTTAAAAGTCTTTACTGAGTATCTAACAGCAGTAATCTCTTTCGTTAACCATACACAGAAAGAAAAACGGCGTGCTAAAATCAACTTTTCTATTCTCAATTTAAGCCAAAAAACGGGCTTGAAAAATTAAGCCCGTTTTGGCTATTGTTTGCTTAAAACAAGCAAAAACGGGATTGATGTGAAAAACTAAGCCTTATATTACTAAAATCAACACTAAAAAGCTCAAATCTATCTAAAAAAGTGTAATTTTGACTTATTTGTTATTTGAGTTATGGAATTGTGGGTTTTAAGTTCAAAAGTAAAAATTTTAATAATTCTCATTTAGTTCATGTGTTTTATACAATATATATCCAACAAAATGTCGTATTTTTCGCAAGTTGCATTTCTTTGGTAGATGACTTGGATTATTCCGGTCGATGACTTGCATTTTTTTGTGTAGATGACCTGCATTTTTTTCAAATCAATCGATTTTAGGATTAAATCAAGTACGAGTTCGAGCTTAAATCAAGTTCAAAATTCTTGAAACAAGCTCGTTTTTGGATAAATTTAGGTTTAAATCAAGTATAATTTAGGGCTTAAATCAAGTTCATTGTGCTCGAATAAAGTACGATTTGCCTCAATTCGATCCCATTTATAAGATAATCTAGCCTAAATCAACTTTATAATTCTTGAAACAAGTGCGCTTAAGGATTACTTCAACTTCTGATTCTCGTGAATCAAGTACGAATTCGATCTTAAATCAAGAAAAAATATGCTTAAACCAAATACATGATGAGATCACTTTGAACCCAAAAAGGCTTAACTCGCGCTAAAATCAACACTTTTGTACTTGGCTAATTCGGGCTTGATTCAACTCTTTTGTACTTGATTCAAGCCAAACCGTACTTACCGTACTATTGTGACCGATATGGATTGATTCAAGCTCGGATGGCTTGATTCTTTTTTTCAGTGTACAATAGCCGATTATTGGTCTAGAGATACCCCAGGTTTCTAAGCTTTTGACTTAACAGAGGTATAATTCTGCACATAACAGTTGCTCTGAATTTCTGTGTAGCTGGAAAAGGTGAACGAAATACTTTAGGACCCTTAGAGAAACTGCCAGTTTCAGTTCAGCAAACTTAGAAGTATTTCCACGTAAACTCTAGTCTTATCAGAGAGGAAGCAAGCTTCAAATACCATAGAAAAGTGAATTTAGTTTAAAAATCAACAATAACATGGAAATAGATGTGGTTGACTATCACCGTCTGTAGAATGTACAAGTCTTTAAAAAAGTCGAAATATGGGGTCCCGGCATCAGACATCTGGAACAAAAACAAAGCATGAACAAATATTTCTTTGTCTACTTCCTCTCAGCAGATTTCTGTGAAATAATCTGAGAGTAAATAAAATTGCCATGAAATGTTTCTCAAAGTATTCTCGACTTTAAACTGTAGGTCCCGCCACTCATGTATAAAATTAACATACACAACGTAAGTGTTGTTAGAAGCTAAGTAGTAATCCTGACTGAAGGGTTGTAATGACCAATTATGTATGTAATCCTGACTGAAGGGTTGTAATGACAAATTAAGTAAGAAAGTGAGTACTAATTGGACTTATTATAAGAGTGTATGTAAAGCATTATGGTTTATCTCAAAAGTTGTAACTGACGGATTGCGAACATAGAAGTTAGGGTTGATGTTTAGGAGGCAATCACAATGAGGAAGTTAGAATATCTGAAGATAATTGAAAATATAATTTTCGTTGCGAATTATTTCCTTATTGTTAGAAATTAATGTAAACCATACAAGTTATTTACACATTCTAGGGAAATAAAACTAAAAGAAAAAATTTTAAAAAGAATGGCAGGTTTCTCCTCAAGCCCAACTTAATAGCAACGAACACATTTACCAGATGCCAGAAGTACATGAGCTAGTTGCAATCATAAAGTCGTAAAAATCGATCATGGAAACCAAGAAAAGTAAAAAAAGTAATTTCACTAAATGCCAAAATAGACCATAAAACTTATCTCATCGTTTTATTTTCTTAAAGCCATTTGGAAAAACCTCTTTTATCTTTTGAGATTGAATTAATTGAAATTGAAATTTTGTTTTAATCGTTGCTAAACAAATTCATAAACTTCGGTTCCCTTCAGTCATAATTCACTATGAGGCTGAGAAACAATTTCTTTCCTTTCTACAGTTATTGAAAAAGAATTAATTTAAATCGCTTTTTGCTGTTTAATATTTATTAATAAATTAAAACAAAATGCAATAAAAAAAAACTAAAAACTGCATTAAATAAAACGAACAAAAAAATGTTACACACCCCACGTACAAAATTAGCCGCCATGGACGACGAATGGCTGGCTGGTAGCAACCAGAAAATCTAGAAAAATATTCAAAAGAGAAAAAATAACAAAAATTGAAAATCTTTTAGATTAAAAAGGCGTTACAACTGATGGAAATCTTTTACGATGTGATGTGATCGCATAATGAAGTTTTGTACTCGTTTAGGATACTTTTATGGTTTGTTATCGGAAAAGAAAAAATAAAAAAATAAGAGAAAAAAAATTGAATAGAAAATCTGAGATTAAGTAGCAGCCACGGCATGGTTATGATTCGAAAGCGGTGTCTATGTACATGTATAGGTATCAGAGATCAGCAATGAATCGTATTTTCGCTACTCATAAGTGCTCATGAAATTTTGAGTATGAGTGGGTCAAGAGTATTGAAATTCAACTACTCTGATTCATTCGTACTCGCTACAACATTGATTTATAAGTATAGGTTGCAATGAGTATGAGTACAACGTTGACATCAAACTCACAACATTCGATTCATTGTTTGAATCATACGCCTACTCATTCATATTCATAAATTTAGAAAAATACTTATAATACTTACGAATGATTCGAATCACTCGAATCATTCATCAAAATTTACAGTAGTAGTTATTGTTGCATTTACAAAAGAAGAGAAAAGAAAAGACAAAGACAGCAAGCAAAGCACACCCACAACCTTCTAGCGAGTATTGTGGTGTTCGTACTCGAATCATACTTATTTTGTGCTTCGTGTATATGTTGAATCATTGAGAGTCGAAATCAACAACATCGTGCGTATTGTTAAGTATGAGTACGATGAGTATTTCTAACTTTGAATATGAGTAGTATGAGTATGATATTAAAATAAGTATGAATGCGTATAAGTAGCTGAAATTATAAGTATGACTCGAATCTACTCATCGTTTTGAATACTCGTTGCTGATCTCTGATATGTATATATGAAAGCAGTAGACGAAAGAGATACTGAATGGATTGGCGATGGTAATTAAATACAAAATAAGTTCTGTTGGATGCATAATGTTGGCGCACTACAGAAAATTAGGAAAAAATTTTATAAAATTTCTCAAGCATACTGACAGTGCAAGGTATTTTCATGTGTAGAGTTTATGGAGCTGATCTAATAGAGGTAGAGGACTGTAGAACAATAAAAACTGTAACAACTGGCAGAAAGCAATTAGCAATGGCATCTCTAATGATCATTTTCATCTTTTAATAAGCAAAATTTCCGTATTTGGGTCTCAGAAAACCCACACGTGGTCTTACAGAAGCCAATGCCCCCATTACGAGTGATTGTTTGGTGTGGCTTGTGGAGCGGAGGCATTATTGTCTCATATTTTTTTGCAAATGAGGACGTCGCAACGACCTATCGCACCATGATAACCGATTTTGTTGTACCTGCTCTTTATGATATTGATGTCAACGATATTTGGTTTCGGCATAATGGAGCAACTTGCCGCACATCTCATGCCACAATCGATTTATTACGTCAAACGTTTTATGGCCGTTTAATTAGCCGAAATGGTGATGTCAATTGGCTGCCAAGAAGCTGTGATTTGACACCGTTGGACTATTTTCCTTGGGGCGCCGTTAAAGAAAAGTGTTATGCCGACAAACCAGAGACAATTGTACCTTTGAAGGTCAACATTCGTGATGCCATTACTGCGATATGACCCCATACACTCGAAAAAAAGGACGAAAATTGGTCGCATCGAATGAGGTACTGTGGCCAGCAGTGTTGCAAAACTGGTATTTTGAAATGGTACTGAACTATTACTGAAAGAGTACTTTTTTGCATCAAATGGTATTTTCGTAAAAAATATATATACATACATAATTGGTCATTATAACCCTTCAATCAAGATTATGGCCTAACTTCTCACACCACTATTTTGTGTGTTGGATCTACTGCTTAAAATCGACTCCGAACGATAGAGCTTTAGAAACTTTATCATGGCAATTTTATTTACTCCTAGAGTTTTTGCCAGAAGGAAGTAGCCGGAAAAATAATTTTTCATATTTCGTTTAGATGGGGTCATGGGGTTTGAACCGTGGGCTAACGTCTAGTAAGCCAGCACACTACCTCCTAGTTTATTTATTACATATATTTAATACACATACGGCACGGAAAAGAAAAACTAACGACTTATTCGTGTTCTTCACAAACAAGACAAAAACATCTGATTCGGAACGTAACAAAACGTAAAAGCGCCGTTTAGTCAAACGTTGATGGAACGTAATGAATGAAGAGCAATGCAAATGCTTACCGATATTACATTATGGCTCTGCAAGCGTTTTCATTATGTTTCGTATTCTAAAAACGAACGTATGTATGTTCTGTGGACGTTGGCTAACTGGGGCTAAAGCTTAAATCTACCTTTAGAATTACTTTGAACATGTTGCTAATGTATCAATAGATGAAAAGCGCAAGACATAAAATATTTAATAATAAAAAAGTACTGAAAGCGTCGCGGGGGTACTGCAGTATTTTTGAAATGAAAAAGTACTGAAAAAAGTACTAAAGTACTGCATTTTTCAACATTGGTGGCCAGACGCGGCAGTCATATGAATGAAATAATCTTCTATTTCTCACCGGAACAATTGTACTTTACATCAAAAAAATAAATTTGCCACAATTTCAAGCCGTTTTTGTTTCAATGCACTTTTAAATGGCCCGATCTTTATTTCATTTAGCAAATTGAGAGATGGGTTGGGAATATCACATAATATTGAAATTGTAGTCCAAAGGATCTCTAATAGACCAATTAATGAATTTTTGAATTCGAGAGGGTTTCAAGTTGCCACCACCAGCCACCCTCCAAATACAATATAATTTACTTATCGTTAAATAGTAATGAACTGAATGAGAATTACTTTGTAATTTAACCGAACGACTACATAATGAAGTAAACAAACGATTATAGGTGACAAACCTCTCACACACTCTTGGCGTATCGTAACACTTCCATAGAATAGAATGTGTGAAGATAAATCTGACGAAACTTGCAATGTTAATATTAACGAGCAATGTTATATGTTTAACAGAATACACAACATACTAAACATATGATCATGGTACTTAACATTACCCAAATATAATTAGAAATCGTTCGATAGCATTGGTAGTGGCCCACTACAAAAAGATTTATTCTCTAAACGTTGCAGTGCAGTGTTCGATAGATTCTGAAACTATGAAACTATGCTACAATACATTTGAAGAATGCTTTTGAAAATAATTACTAGAACTCTAGAGAGTCCAGATGGATAATTGTAGAATATTGGGATGTGGTGAAAGCATCAAGCTATAATAGGAGAATTGTAGTCCAAATGGGGTTCCCTAATGCAATCCAAACCATGTGGTATATACCATAGAATTTTGGAATTCCCCTCATACATCTATGGACTATTGGAGTAGCCTTCTACATACATAATTCGTCATTATGACCCTTCAGTCAGGATTACGACCTAGCTTCTCACACCACTTACGTTGTATGTGTTAATTTTATACATGAGCGGCTAGATCTACAGTTTAAAGTGGATTTCGAACGTTTGATTTTTGAGAAACTTTTCATGGCAATTTTATTTACTCTGCTTGAGAGAAAGTCGCAGAAGTTTTATTTTTATTTTTAAATTTCGTTTAAGTTGGAGATGTCTGACCTGGGGCTTGAACCGAGGCCTCACGTCTACCAAACCAACACACTATCTACTTAGCTCCAATGACTAGTATCATATCATATTTACAAATCCCTATAATTCTCTTACACCTTCTGCTATCATTCACGAGCAGTAAAAATTTTGTATTCTTGTGGGAGTTAGTGGTCGAACATCGCTCTTTCTCAATATGCATCCATCATTCCAGGCTGCAATACTAGTGTAAGTTGGAAGAACCAAATCGATTGGTGTGACCATCTGACGAAGTCACGCGTGTAGCAGAAGCACTTGGAAGGATATGTTATCCGCTATACTGCTTGTTAAGGCCAATTAAGTAAGTAAGTATACTAGTATATCATCAATGATTATCAAATTTCGTCTTATTACTGCTCAATTACTTGCTTTATATCTGATTATAAATCCTTACCCCTAGCCAATTAACGAAGTAAAGAAGTTTCATATCAAATCGTCAAAATTGTGATAGATTCAAAGGCCCAAAGATTGTTTGGGAATAATACAGTCCTCATATTAAAATAATAAGGCAATCTTAGCACAAAATCTTCGTAATCTAGTATGCTTATTAGACGTGAGGCCTCTGTTCAAACCCCAGGTTCATACATCTTCAACAAATCGTGAAATATGAAAAAAAAATTTTCTTCGGCGACTTCCTCTCAGCAGATTTCTGGCAAAAACTCTGCTAAAAAATAAAATAGCCATGAGAAGTTTCTCTGTTGTTCGGAGTCGACTTTAAACTGTAGGTCCCGCCACTCTAGTATAAAATTAAGACACAGATCATAAGTGGTGTGAGGAGCTAAGTTGCAATCCTGACTGAAGGGTTGTAATGACCAATTACGTATACATGTATGTATGTATGTATGCATATGTAGTCTTTGATTCAGAAAGTAATTCTCTGTTCATGCGAGAACTTAACAGAGTGTTTGGTCCAGTATTTCACTGATTGAATTTTTTTTTTTTATTCAGAACAATGAAATACAATTTCATTTCCTTTTTCACTGACTAAGTTTGCATTGTAAAAATATTGTAATTCGAACTTACAGTTGCATTAAACCGTTATTTCTTTTCTGGAATTCCAAGTGTTAAAATCCAAAAATATATGTTGTGCATAATGACTGCATTCTTTTGAAACTCTGCTTAAGTTTATGTTAATAAATGCCCATATTATGGTTTATGGTTACCTATACATCAATAATTATAAACGATTATTACACAATATAACCGTTAATTCAACATTTTATAACACGCTTAAAGATTATTTAGAATAAATCGATTTCTTCTTCTTTTTATTACCTGCCTTCCTGCCTGTCTGCCCGCCTCTGTTGTGTGTTGGATAATGTGGGCCTGTTACAAATCATGTCTGTGGCATCATTGTCGGCCATACATACAATACATAGTTTTGTTTGGATTAGGCTGGTAACAACAGCAGCGCAGACAGTGCCAAATTATAGTTTATGTTGCTGTAGCAGCTAGCGACCTGCTGTTTTGGCGGGCAATCAGCCAACCAACCTACCACTCGGCCTAACGCTATTGTGCCTTGAAACTCTTTTCGAGAGCTGACTGTCAGTCTGCTATGACGATTTACGTCTGCATAAAATTTTGCGTATAGGCTGTCTGTAAATCGCTTTTATTTTTCTTTTTTTTACATGCGTGCCGTGGCTTGAACCCTGACTGTTGTTGCTCTCATACTGCTGAAACCCGCATAAAACATTGGCTTCCAAATAAAAAAAAATAATAAAAAAACAGCTGCTGTTTTATGTTGTTTTTGCCGAGCAGAACAACAACAAATATTTTATGGAAAATAAAACAACAACAAAATCTAGGAAAATAAAAAGCACACGCACACACACACATAAAATAGAAAAAAAAAACAATTTTTTTTCTATTTTGTTTTGATGTGGCAAACTTGCCATTGTCAGTCAGTAAGTCTTGCAAAGCTGCTGCTGTTGCTGTTCTTGCTATTGGAATGTGTGGCAAGCAGCATAATAACTATTGCAATTAATATTCAACGCCACAAGGAACACACATAATTTACGTGCTGAGTTTCTGATGCGGTTTGTGTTGCATGAATTTACCAGAATTTTCCTTCAAATGCCGTTTTCTTTGTCAGTCTCGTCTGTTTTTTCTTATTTTTTATTGGTTTTCTTTTTTGTTGCGGGCCGACACCATTAGAAAATTGCGCTATTGATGGAAAAACAGATGAAAACAGTATGTTTTCGCGTCTAAACATCACCTCCAGAGAGGTTGTGTGGCATGGTGCACATCAGTTAACCTCCTTGGTTAGAGAGATAATATGAAAAATTATCCACCATTTAATTTATGTGATTACGTTCATATATAACAAATACTTTTTTTTCTTCTTCTTCTTTTATAGTTGTTTGTAGTTTTTGTAATTTTTAAAATGACGTTTTTTTTATTCATTTTTATCTCCACTAAATGAGTCACCGTGTGCTGGTGCCATAAATGTTTCCAATGTTTTGAGTACAAAACGTGTGATTGGCACTTCTATAGATCAGGGTCGAAAATCTGTATGAAATGTGGATTGCTTTTGTTCATAACAATGATTCATAATATTCATTTAGGGCACCAGCAACAAAGACACAAAAAATTCACACAGAATGTTAGTCAAGGACATTAAAACAGGTCTGTGACCCATGCATGAATATTCGTTAAGGCAAAAAGGCACATTTATTCTCAAAAACTAATTTTTAATAGAAATTCTGCCAAATTTTATTTCAAATTTTAAAAGAGACGACAGAATAATTTTCATTTTAATTCGATAACTTATGTACATTATGTATTCACACCCAATTATTTACTCGTACTGCAGGCCAGAGAGTATATAAAAAGAAAATTTGTTTTCTAAGGTTAAGAAAATACTTTTAATGGATGTTTCTTCCATCCTGCAAGAAACATGTAAAACCAACGGAAAGAGGTCATGTCGTCGTAGTCTAGGAGGTAGTGTGTTACTGGACATGAGGCCGCAGTTCAAATCAGGGGACAGACAGCTCATACCGAAAGCGAAACATGAAAAAATAATTCTTCAGCGACTTTCTTTCAGCAGATTTCTGGCAAAAACTCTGTGATTATTTACAATAATTGCCATCAAAAGTTTCCATCAAAATCTATCGTTCGGAGTCGAGTTTAAACTGTAGGTCCCGCCACTCATGTTTAAAATTAACGACCACAACATGTGTGGTGTGAGAAGCTAGTTCGTAGCCCTGACTGAAGAGTTGTAATGTGTATGTATGTATGCATACAAAGAATTGCGTTATCATTTGTCTTCAAACCTTGTTAACACTTTATGGTTTTGAGAAGAGCTTCGCAACAAGAAAGAATAATAATTGAAGTCGCCGTGGTCTAGTAGGTAGTGTGTTGGCTTATTAGACTGAAGGCCCGAGTTCGAATCCCAGGTCAGACATCAAAACGAAAATATTTCTTCGGCGACTTCCTCTCAGCAGATTTCTGGCAAAAACTCTGAGAGTAAATAAAATTGCCATGAAAAGCTTCTCAATAAAATTTGTCGTTCGGAGTTGACTTTAAACTATAGGTCCCGCCACTCATGTACATATAAAATTAACACACACAACATGAGTAGTGTGAGAAGCTAGGACTGAAGGGTGCGGGCTTCTTAGGGACGATTGCTGTAGACTGCCTAATGGTGAAGGTATAGCACTGGCCATTTGATAGTCACCTAGCAGCAACTCGTTTCCTTGCCGTTCGCATCTTGAGATGTCCACAAACACTACTCCCTCTCTACCACCTTCCTATAACCCATTTTCCTAAAAAACCTGCACAATGCACTGCATGAGTAGGGGCCATCCCCTGAGTGCTGGTTTCACCAAAAAAAAAAAAAAAGTGTGAAGTAAATTATTTAGTTGCTACATACTCTTTCATGAGGGTAACCATTATGCCTTATACAGACGGATCTAGAGCATTTAGTTGTATAGGAACGGGCATATTCGGCTCAAGAGTAAAAAATTCAAAGCCCATGGCGAAACTCGATACTCACTTTCAAGCTCAAGTTTACGTCATCAAAGGATGTGCTTAATAGACTTGGACAGAAAGTATGGATGACGAAACAAAGTAATACTTATTGACAGTAAGGCTGTCGTCAAAGCACTCAGTTTCTATAAGTTTGACCAGAAATTTGAATGGAATGTTAAACCAGCAAGTTAAACCAACTGGCCCAGGTTATATGGGAATAATTGGCAATTAGTCAGCAAATCAGATTATTGGGAGGGTTATTTCCACGCTGCTGATGAGACCGGAACCATTCTGTGTAGTAGTATGTATCAAAGGAAGTATATAGGACGAGACAAGTAATAATAAGTGACAGTCAGGCGGCCATCTCCCATCATCACCATCTCAGTTCCCATGAGGTTAACTCGAAATTATAATGGAAAATTTAACCAGCAAATTAAACCAACTGGCCCAGGTTATGTGGAAATTCACGGTAATTAGAAGGCAGATCAGATTTCTAGGATTATAGTTACCATACCGCTGATGAGATCACAACCCTTCTATGGAGTAGTAAGTGTCAAACGGCTTTGAGGAAATTTAAAGTTTTGTTCGGCAAATGCAATGAGAAGCGATTTAAGTTATGCATCATACATACGAGTACAGATGTACATACATAATTGGTTATGACAACCAACATTACGACCTAGCTTCTCATACCACTTATGATGTGTGTGTTAATTTTATCCACAAGTGGCATGACCTACAGTTTAAAGTCGACTCCGAACAATATATTTTTGGGAAACTTTTCATGGCAATTTTATTTACTCTCAGGGTTTTTGCCAGAAATCTGCTGAGATTCAGTTGCCGAAGAAATATTTTTTATTTCGTTTTGTTGGAGACGTCTGACCTGGGTTTTGAACAGCTGCCAACATACTAACTACTAGACTACGGCACTACCGGATTGTTGTAGTAATACTCAAACAGAAATGATGGCTAGTAAGAGTTCTGTTGTGCGTATTCGGCAACCGAGCTTATCGAATAGAAATACACGCATATTTACGGATAATAAAACGGTCATTAGATCTATAGAAAGTGCGGACACAGATTTCCTTTAGAGAATAGAACAAAGCTGAAATACTTGCAAAGGCTGAGACAACAAAAAATTCAAATGAATTCGTGTGTTATTCGTTAAAATTCCTCTGTAGAGTGGTTTGTAAACAAATGGTTTCTAAGAAACTTGACTTATTTGCAAAGGAACGATGAGGAATTTAATTAAACCTAGCCAGATATCGTCTTAGGAGGCTCATAGCAGTTATAACCACACATTGACCTCTGCAGAAGCTATAACGACGAGGAAGAAGATGACACCACAAAATCATTATCGGACACTTGGATGCTTTGGAGGATGGTATCTTGGGCACCCAGATAGACAGACTTACAGAGGACATGCCAGTCTGAAGTCATTTAGTATTAAGAGCAGGGTTAAATATGTAACTGGCACTACTCTACTGAAATTTGAAATTCTGATCAGGTGGCCCACTAGCTAATGATCTAAATAAGCATATTTATGACAGGCGGAATATTTTGCGACGACTAATGGCAATAAAAACTGTACAGTGTTGGAAAACACCCAAAGTTAACTGCTATATTCTAATAAATCATGAACTGTTGTATTTAATTTGATAATGTCTCGGGCATAAACCTGCTTGACACAAAACAAAACCTATTCAAGTGCACTTATTTGAAAAATCAATCCGACTGCTAAAACGTTACATTCGTTAATTGATGTAATTTCTTATCCTTTTAAAAAAAACAAGAATTTCACTGCAATCCACATACGTTTTAGACTACCAACTAACAAGCCAGCGAGCTAACCAACCAAGCAATTGAAGTAATTAGCAAATGTCCACCTCTACTCGTGTTAAAATAATGCCAAACGCTTAAAAACAGAACTCCCTCTCACAATCGAGAGCAATATGTTATATTGTGAAAAGAAATAAATTATGATACCAATATGTTATCGATTACAAGCGTGTAACAATACACATATGTAAGTATTCACGTACGCGTGTATAGGCTGACAGTGTCAAGTGGGGTGTATGTAAACGGGAATTACATTAACGGGAGAGCGAAACAAACCGAATTTGCACATTGGCATTGGCAACTGGCATAAGGATAGCCATGGCCTTAGTCAGCCACCATGAAAACGCCTACTCATCAAAAGAAATTCTGTAGCTGAAATGGAGTGAGAGAGCGCAAGCGTGTACAGGTTGATGTAAAGTTTTTAACACACGCAAACTTTTCCGCATACTGCCGAAGCAGTGGTGGTAACATGCCAGCTTATAAATACAATTTCATTCCCAAATACTGTCTATCTATCTGTCTGTCTATTTGTCCGTCTGACTGGCATGCCACATATGGCAGACGGACAAATAGCGCGAAACGATGATGGTAGTGTGATGGCCTGTAAATAAACCAACAGAACTTCAAGTAGGAATATGAAAACGTTTAGAGAATCATAGCGAGTAACGCCTACAAGTTTTAAAATTAAATTGAAAAGAAGAGCAGCAAAAAAGGATTCCAAAAGTCAGAAACTCTGAAGTGTAGCAACTAAAAGATATTTTCCTAAAATATTTCCACTAATTCCATCGGCTACAACAACATTTTGAATATTTTAAATGAAAACGTAACGTTTTCAACTGACAGCCATAGTTTTAGTGCAACAAATACAAAAAGAAAAAGAAGTGAAACATGCTCAGTTAAAAAGCTAAGACAGGTTTGCTAATCTGAAAGACAGTTGCCTTAAAACAGTTTGACTGTAAATTTATGTTATCAACCCAGTGAGTTTTTAAAGGCATGGATAACTAAGAGGTATTGGACTCAAGGTTTAATCGCTTGATCACTGACTTATTGCTTCAAACATTCCACAAACTTTAACTCTGATGTTCTAGGTTTAACAAAGAAGCACACAATCAATATTGATAACAATATTGAGTATTTCAGAGCGGTATTGTTCGTTAACTGTTTTAAACTCGAAGAATTATTATTATTTGTCGTGGTGAGGTATCTTAGCACTGCAACCATACAATCTATTGTACACTCCTCAAACTTTATAGGGTATCCCTATACTGGCTCTTTCAAGCCTACTGCACTGAGAAGCTTAAGTATGCTTAACCCTCTGTCTAGCTTTTGATATGCTCCCAGGCGTTTCTTCTGATGATGCCAAGAATGTGTTCGGATGATTTATTTTCAGCGTCATAGATTATACATGTTGGGCACGAGAGTCTGAATAAATGTACCGTGAGTCTACAGTGCCCTGTTAAAAGGCCTGTTATCAACCTACGATCTTCTCTTATTGTAAATTCAAAACAAAAGTGTTGATTGCATCAAACCCACTTAGCTCATTCCGTTCCAAATATCCGCCGTCAGTGCTCAAAAGGATTCTAATACCATCAACGCTAGGAAGCTAAACCCGTCAGCTCGTCATTTTGCTTATTTTCGAGAGTTACTACATGACCTGGAAGCCCGTCAAATTATACTGACTACCTATCCGATTTAGCTAAATTGTAATCCTGACTGAAGGCTTGTGATGACCAATAATGTTGTGTATATATGTATCAGAGATCAGCAATGAATCATTTTTCCGCTACTCATAAGCACTCATGCAATTTTGAGTATGAGTGAATCAACAGAATTGAAATTCAACTACTCTGATTCATTCGTACTCGCTACAGCATTGATTTATAAGTATAGGTTACAATGAGTATGAGTACAACGTTGACATCGAACTCACAACATTCGAAATGTGTTTGATTCATACGCCTACTCATTCTGATTCATAAATTTAGAAAAATACTTATAATACTTATAAGTGATTCGAGTGGCTCGAATCATTCATCAAAATTTGCAGCCTTTGTTATTGTTGCATATACAAACAAAGAAGAAAGGAAAGACAAAGACAACAAGCAAAAGCATACACACAATCTTCTTGTGAGTATAGTAGTGTTCGTACGCGAATCATACTTATTTTGTGCTTCGTGTAAATGTTAAGTAGAGACGAGTCGAAGTCAATAACATCATGCGTATTGTTAAGTATGAATACGACGAGTACTTCCAACTTTAAGTATGAGTAGTATGAGTATTATATTAAAATAAGTATGAATGCGTATAAGTATCAGAAATAATAAGTATGACTCGAATCTACTCATCGTTTTGAATACTCGTTGCTGATCTCTGATATGTATGCAATGAGGGCGATGTAAATCCCAATTTAGGTCATGTTGCATATATTTTGAAATGGTATCCTCATGTCAGTGTGAAAGCTTTTATGTTAAGTACATGAAGAAATTCTTCTATTATTACGGTTCATAGAAGAGGAAGAGCAAGAACACCCTTGCTGTTGGGCTTTTGTGGCTTTAAAATCCATTTTGAACAAGATTTCCATCGTTAAAGCTTTAAACAACTGTTGCTGGCTTATTTGGAAATCATTTCCTTAGGCTGATTTTAAAATTCGACACTTTACTGTTTTTTTTCTGTTTTTCTATTTTGAATTTTAATTTCATTTACTTCTGCTTAAATCATATTAAAATTCAAAATTGGAAAATATGCTTTTGGAGAAATCAAATCCTCAATATAAACCTCACCTCCTCAATTGTTGCAAATCGTTGAACAACAATCACTTCAAATGTACACAAAATCCTTTTCATCACATATTTTCCTTATTTTTTTTTTCATTTTAAACCTATGCAATGATAGAAATACAAATGCATAGGGCAACTACTACTGTTGCAGCAACAGCAACAGCAACACCAACAACAATAGGCAAAAATGAACAATAAAGTCAGTCCGTATAATGTGGTTATAAAATATTATGCGTTCTTAAATATTTTCATTGTAATTTAATTAAAATCACCCAAAACCAAATGGCCAGTTTTACCAGAGTACCACAGCATAGTACGGCACCAGAGTAGCAGTAGAAAATATCGACAATTTTTTCATTATTTTTCATTCATGCCACAAACTAAAAATGATAAAATATAGAGTAGAGCAGATTTTTATTCAAAAACTACTTGGACATGTTGCATATTCAAGTTGATTATTTTCAATTTGTTTGTATTTGTATGTGTGTATGGTGCACGTGTATGTGTGTGTATATTTCTATGATGTGGTTAAGATTGTAATGTTGTTCGTAATTGTGGTTGTGTATTGAATATCAAGCATTCGTAGTTGTAACTCTCTCTCTCTCTCCCTCTGTGCTTCTCTGCTGCCACGCTGCTGCTTGTTGTAAATTGGCAACAACAAATAAATGAAAAGTTTACAATACGAAACTAAATTAAATACATCAAAATTTATGAGTTTTCTGGCAGCAAATAATATTTATGCCCGATTGTATTTACAATGGGTCCTGGTATTTTCGACAAATATTCACCACCACCAGACTCATACACAGGCAATATGGTAGATACACACACACTAATACAGACGGAGACATCGAGTACGAGTATATCAAAGAGATGTTAAATGAGTATTTGAGTATTTTATGTGATTGCATATGTTCTCGTAAGGGTTGCCAGTTTCCAGCAAATATACATATAAACATACATACATATATGTATGTACAGATCTTCCAACATGTTGGCAATGCCAGAAGGTTCTTGTGATAGTTTTTAGGCTGCTGATTTTGAAATATGTTTACTTTCTAGAAACTATTGGTCAGGCACCAACTGGATCGCAACTGTCTAATCTCCTACTATATCTACTGGAGACGTTTGGCAATTTTCCAGGTTGTATACATACTTTCCAAGAATCTTATAGGCATAGTCATCATAAAACATATGATTTAATGGAGAGAATACAGCAGTAAATCTCGCGTTTTTGCAGACACTCGGGGATTATTGTCGCAAAGAGGTGCCATATTATTGCAACCAATCGGTGTCAAAAACCCTGAATTCCCCGGCCTGCTCCTGATATGCACCTTCAGCATCTTCTTTTGCGATGCATTAATGCCTCACAGGTATCAAGACTATGTTCTTGGGATTCATTCTCATCATTCAAGTTGGGTTTGAAGAGATCCCAACTGTGCTGTGTACTTTGAGTATACAGCATCCCTTCAAAATTTTAAATTTTATTCATAAGTGGCGGTACGTACAGTTTAAAGTCGACTCCGAACGACACATTTTTGAGAAATTTTTCGTGGCAATTTTATTTACTCTCAGTGTTTATGCCAAAAATCTGCTGAGAGTAAGTCGCCGAAGAAATAATTTTTCATATATCTGGGGTTTAAAGCGTGGCCTCGCGTCTAATGAGGCAACATACAACCTACTACACCACTGCGACTTCGTATTGAATATACGTTTGCTAATTCTGTCACCACTCCACAGAATGTTCTGTCTCCATCAGAGCTATAGGAGCACGCTTCCTCAAAAGCTCATCTGCTTGTTTATTGCCGCGAATTTCTATATGATCGGGGCCTTAGCTGAGGGTAATCATATTTTTCTTTAATAGCTGATTCAGATTCCACAGACAGCTTTGTACATTCCTCGATATGATCTCATAAGAGCCGAGTATTTGGGTGGTGGCTTGATTGTTGCCTAGAATTGCTATGTCATGTCTTTTATATCTTCTGCGGAATATCTTTGGACGGAATAGGCTCGGAAAAACTCCCGAGGACGTTTCCCCGTGGGTTCTGAATATTCCATTCTGGAATTCTGGAATTAAAACTACCGCTCCTGTTATAAGATTCTTCCCCACCCATCGCTGTACCATAAAATGGTCCCTCTTTTCAAAGATGATGCAGATTACTTCATTCATTTTTATTAAAAAGTCTCGTTGCCAAGCATTACTCAAAGTCATAGAGTCTACTGGTTATGTCAAGGGGACTGTTAGGGAGGGAGCTATCAGCTGTTACATTTAACAGGTCACAAATTTCGCTAAAGAATTTTTATGTTAAACTTATCTTATATTATCTTATTATCCATATTCTTTAAAGCTTTGGCCTTCAAAAATCATTTGTTTAGGACCTAAATCCAACAGAGCTTCTAATGCCGCTGTAGGACAGAACATCACCTCGGGATTGCATAAAAATGTCAAAATTTTAACAGTACCTTCAGTAAAAGATTTCACAGACTGTGGTATGCCTTATTAGGCATGAGGCTACGGTTCAAACCCAATGTCAGACACCTCCAAAAAACGAAATAGGAAAACATATTTATGCGGCGACTGCCTGTCAGCAGATTTCTGGCGAAAGCTCTGATAGAAAATAAAATTGCCATGAAAAGTTTCTCAAAAATCTGTTGTTCGGAGTCGACTTTAAGCTGTAGGTCTCGCCACTCATGTATAAAATGAACACTCAACGTACGAACGTACTTGAAACCTTTTCGAATTCAAAAATTCAGTAATTGGGTTCTATCAGGTCATAGTGGGAGATATCCCAATTTTGTTCAATGCCCATCATACTCCCTAGACGAGTAACAAAGACCAAAACTAATCCAATGTCGTCTAAATCAACTAAAGGGTGAGCGATTTCAAAGTTTAAATTTAAAAATGCAACAAAACGAACTCAGTTTGAAATTTTATCAATTTTTTTTTTTTGGTGTGAAGCACAATTGTTCCAGTTAGAAGTCCAATATTATTTCATTCATATGGCTGCCGCGGCTGGCATCACAGTTCCTCATTCGATGGGACCAATTTTCTTGTATTTTTTCGAGTGTATGGGGTCGTATCCCGAAAATGGGCCAATCGCAGCTTCTTGGGGGCCAATTGACATCACCATTTCGGCTAATTAAACTGCCATCAAACGTTTGACGTAAAAATACAATCGATCGACGAGATGTGTTGCAAGTTGCACCATCCTGATGAAACCAAACATCGTTCACAGCGATACAATGACGATCGTGTACAAAACAATCGGTTATCATGGTGCGATAGGTGTTTCCATTGACCGTAATGGTTGCGACGTCCTCATTTTCAAAGAAATATGGGCCAATGATGCCTGCGCTCCACAAGCCGCACCAAACAGTAACTTGTAATGGGTGTTTGAGCCAACTGGCATTGTCCCTTAAACACTTCAAAAAGTAATGCCTTAGCATTTTGGTCAAAACTGTAGTATTAATACTACATAATCTGAATGACATTTCAGAGAGGTGTTGATATTTATCCCGGTCTTCAGGGTCGACCTTTAGATCTAGAGTTGCTTTCAGGTTTTGATAATCAAAACTATTGTGATTTATATTACCCTAGTCAACACAAACATTTGGTGCGTCTGAATATAGATTATGCCCTTATGCGACTGCAGTAAGTTATCTTAGAAGAACTGCCAGCAAGGATTTTATATGTGTACTCTACTTGAAGAAATCGGAAGACAGTATCGTGTTCAATCGTATTTCTTCTCCAGCATTTCTTTTATTTACTATCCACTGTGGAGACCCAATCACGTATTCCTCAAAATTCCTTTGAACTAGACAACCCTGTAAACATTAGTTTGTTGTTGTTGGATAACAAATGATGCCCATTTGATATGAAGTAAGTGTGGGCGATTTGAAAATGATTTCGGGACTAATGAAATGGCTTTCGATGTTTACTAAAGTGCAGATTTTTATTGAATTAGAGAAAAATCGTTGGATTTCATTTGCGTATAAATCATTCGAAATACACAGAAAGAGGAAGAGAGAGAGTGAGAGAAAAGGCGAAAGAGTGAGAGGATAGAGAGGATAACTTATGGCCTGATGATTGTGTGTTGGGTATACAATAATTGAATATCAAACAAATATTTCAACATGCTACAGAAAACAAGAACAACAACAGCAAAAAGTATAAGAAGAAGTATAATATCAATGGTAATCACAAGTTGTGCTATGTATGCTATAAAGAAAGGAGCATAAGAACGTCATCGTGTATCAGTTTCATTAAAAACGATTAAATTTTGTAAATCATGCTGGTGTTTGCCTGATGAGAGTTGAGAGTTAAAAGTTTTTGGTCTGGTTTTGCCTGTTTTTTCGTCTTTTTTTAATTTTCATATCGAAACCAATGATTAGCCCTTGAGCTACTGTTTTGCGCATTTCAGCAAAGAAATGCAACAGCAACAGCAGCAGCAGCAGCAACACCAAAGGACGTTGGAACTAAATGCGGTGTTGGTGAAAAGAACAAACCAACAAACAAAATAAAGGAACAAAAACAACAAGAACAAAATGAAATAAAAAATAAAAGAAGAAACTAAAACAAGCAACTGTAAAGTGCGAAAACTCGTAAATTTTCAATTAATTTTGATGAATCGCTAAACGATAAGATCATTGCCAAACTAAACCAAATAAAAACTACTCAATGGCAACGACCACTAACTAGTCTTTCTTTCTTCTGCCCATGTTACTTGATTTCTTATTTCCTTTAAAAACACAAACACACAAACACTTATACACTCATACACTCATACGCATATTCAATGTTGCATGCTTCAGACAGTAAGGGAAACAAAACACTCCTCTTGTATTTTTGTTACTTTTGGCTGTTTGAGGCATGAATGTTGAAATAAAAATTAAAAATAATAATGAACGAACGAATGTAGAATGAAAAAAAAACAGTCCCTATGCAACAGGAGGCCAATAAAATTGTACGTTTTGTTAACTGACCAGGTTAAGAACAACAACTTACAATACCAACAACAACAATACTAACAAAAATCATTTGTTGTTTGTTGTTGAAGGTGTAGAGAAAGCATGTAACCTCGTTTGCCGCACCTTCAAAAGTCTTTTTTTTATTTGGCCAACAAGCAACAACAACCATTACTTAAAATTAGTGTTTGTTGTACAACACAACAATAACAACAGCAACACAAAATATAACTTTTAACTGATCTTTTGCAAATGATTAATATGTTTATTGAGTTTGAGTTTCGTTTCCGTCCAGGTCCGCACCAAACACTGAACACACGAAAAAAATTATGCTGGAACCCAAAATAATTGTCTGACCCTATGCAAACAATTATGGGTAAATAAATAGCAGACTCAAACCTTAAACAGTAATCAGCGAATATCTTTTTCACCACCTGCGTAAAATTTTACGGAGCATGATATGGTTTTTAGAATGTGTTGGAAACAAATCTAATCATGCCAGGTTGCCCAAAAAAAAAAACTTTGATAATAAAAAATTGGAAGAAAGACGTAAGCTTTTTAAGGAAATTAAAGTCCTAACTAAGAACTTCTAGTCTAAAAATCGGCAGGTTCCCATTGAGACCCTTGAAGTTTATATCGTTAAGATGCAGGACGGTGAGGAATGTCTCACATTTATTAAGTGTTCTGATATGAAATTCTCGTTAAAGCGGCCTGATCACTGCAGTGTATTCAGGCGGATGTAGTGGCCATTTTGAAAGCGACACAATGCTTGCTAGGTAACTTGATTTACTCGAACAACGGGACTGTGATTAAACCCCTAACGTCCGTTTTTGTCCATAAATGTCGAGGTTTTCTCAATAATGGCAAAGGCTCCATGTTCCACTGAGGATAAACCACATGTAATGGGCGACTGGTCTTGGTCTCCTGAAAATCTGCAACATATGGGCCATCAAAAACACGGTCTATTAAAGATCAGTCATCCAACTAGGCACCCAATTTCTTCAACTTGTGCGATCGATATGTAAGAAGCATTAAATCTGAATGTAGCTGCTATAACTCGAAAAGCAAGATTTTCCCTTGATATACTAGAGAATGAATGTCTGAGAAATCCTCAGAGCAAGTCCGAACATAGGTATACATACATAATTAGTCATCACAACCCTTCATTCAGGATTACGACCTAGCTTGCGTGTTAATTTTATACATACATATGTAGAGAAACATACAGTTTAAAGTCGATCCCGAACGAAAGATTTTTAAGCAATTTTTCATGGCAATTTTATTTTATTCTCAGAGTTTTTTCCAGAAATCTGCTGAAAGAAAGTTTTTCATATTTCGCTTTGTGTTGGAGATGTCGGACCTACTACACGGCGACGGTAGTATGGTATGTCGTTAGAAATTTCATGTTTTATAGAGAGGCTTATTCTCATTGGCAGCAGGAAGTATACATGCGATATTACTACACTCTGCTGGATAAAACAAGAAGAGAACCGATTAACTTCTATCGTTAAATCGTAAGGACATCTATCGCACAATAGGGGTTTTCAAGAGCGACCGTCGTTTTGGTAGGCATGCCAGAACTTGGCATCTCCGACTCCTAGCGCACTACAGAAACAATCCTTGGTTTCGAACGCTCACCCGAGCGAGGCAACTGCAGTGAAAAACGACGCATATAAGAAAACTTTGCAGTACGCCGCTACGCGAGCCATTGCTGAAAACTACAGAAAGAGGAGAAGGGTGGAAAGACGCCTTTTCAGACGCAAGAGGAGGGATTAGGAAAGACGAAAGTGTGAGGGTATCGTCAAATAACTTCTAAAGAAGTTGTGTGCCTGAGGAGCAGGAAAAGTCTGTCTTTCCCTGCATGTGTTGGTGCCCTGCATGTGTTGGTGCCCTGCATATACCATAATAAGGCGGATGTTTTAGCCTTTAGGGTCTTGAGTATGATTTAATTTGAACTCAGGTTGCTTTCCTCTTTCGAATTTTGACAGTTGATAGCGGCCATATTGTTGAAGTCACATCTGTCAAAATAGTGTTCATTTATTCAGTTTGTTTTTACAAATCACCATGGACTACCATAGACAACTACGTGTGTTCGTTAAATGGGCTCTGCAACAGTTGGCAACTGGCCCCTATTTTCATCGAAAAACCATATTCTGCCATCAACCATTTTCTGAATGAATTTGGACGTGAATAACCAAAATTAGACAATTTGGAACGACACCAATTCACATGAAATCCAAAAGCGTCCAACGCATTCTAAAACAATAATTGCTTGGTATGGATTGTGGACTGGTAGCTTCATTGGGCCATATATCTTTGACAACGATGTTAAGTAGGTCCATAATTGACAACAGCGAGCACTATAGATCGATGAATTGTATACGAACTGAATGATCTTGTCACCAACCTCATGTGATTCTAATAGGACAGCGATACGTGCTACATTCATAGCTGCCAGATTAGTCAGGCATCAAATCGTCAAATATTTAAGAAAAAATCGTCAAAGTGGTTCATTGAAATCGTAAAAAAAACGTCAGTAAAAATAAATAAATAAATAAAACGTTTTCTTTTAAATTATTTTTTTTGTAGTAAACCGTAAAAAGCCAGCTCACAGCACATATTTTAGTTTTAATAACACGGTGCGACAGTCAAAATACACCCAGCTAATGACATAGTGTAGACTGTGAGTTTTGTTGATTAGAACTCAAAAATATTTTTTTACATTTCTCGAACCCTCCAAACTTGTTTTATTTGACAAAAACCGTATTTTTGATCTATTCACACAAAATTATTGATTACGCATATATTTTTTAACCAATTTTCAAAATTTAAAGTTTTTTGAAAAGGGGACAGATGAGCCTTTAAAATGGTATACATATATAAACATATGGTTCAAACTTACATGTTATGAGTTTTGATCGGGTAAACTTGGAAAATATAATTTTTTTTTTCATTTTTTCAAGTTTAGCTATTCTTTATTGCAAAATTTAATTAAAAAACATAAAATAAGTGAATACATTCTGAAAATGCATTATCTTGTGAAGAGATTCACGTTTGATCAAATAAGACAAAAATTACCGTAGTTATTATTTAAAAAGTATAACAAGATAATGCAATTTCAGAATGTCTCCACTTATTTCACTTCACTTCCCTTCAACTTGAAAAAATATGAATAAAATTCGCATTTGTCAAGTTTACCTCATCAAACCTCATAGCATATTAAGTCAAATAAAATATCGTTTTAAAGGCCCTTCTCTCTTCTTCCTAATAAGGTTTAAATTTTGGACATCGGTTCAGAAATGTTTGTGTAATCAATAAATTTATGCGTAAAGTCCAAAAGTCTAGTTTTTGTCAAATAAAACAAGTTTGGAGGGTTCGAGAAATATTAAAAAAAAAATATTTTTGAGTTCTACTCAACAATACTCACAACTTACACAATGTCATTAGCTGGGTGTATTTCATTTTTTTTATTTTGACGATCAACTCGACTAAATACTCTCTCTACATTAGCTGAAGATTGTGGTAGTACCAATATTTTTGAAACCAATTTCACAAAGGTTGAAAATAAAAAGCTAACGTCTCGCATTTTCATTTCTGACATTTTTTTTTATTTTAAATAGTTTTATACAATTTTAAAGAAAAATATGTTTAAAGTTTACCAATTTCAAGTGTTTCAATTCAGATTTAAAGTTCTAAAATAAAGAAAATGATGTACATTTTTAATTTCTGAAAATCCTCAAAATAAAGACATAAATCGTTAGATCGTCAATATGATCTTTTTGGAGCACAAAATCGTCCAAATGACGATAATTCGTCCAATCTGGCAGCTATGGCTACATTGCAGATTCAACACAAGCGATTTGAGAGCATGTTTATCACCTATGAAGGTGAATTTGAAGTGTCCACCGAGATCATGCGAACGTTCGACATTTTCTTGTGGGGTTTACTTAAACCGCAGGTGTATGCAAAAAGGCCATACGTTAAAACCAAAATAAACCACTGCCTTCAGAGAAATTCAGTCTGGCAAATTTGGCATTTCGGATGTGCTCCACTCATAGAAGCCGCGACTAGAGATGAGCGATATTTTCAAAACTGTGATTTAATCACGGTGATTGATAATTCACTGGTAACTACAGTGATTGAAATTGCCAAATAACAGTTACTAATAATGTCGTTCTTTCAAAATTGTTACATACTCAAATTTATTTCATTTTATTTTGAGCGAGGCAGAATTACTATTAGATGATGCTTGATTGATTATTTCATACCAATAAAGCTATCATCGTGCATTGTGTCACGTGTAAAGTTTGTTCAGAGAAAAAAATTAATTCAGGATCTGGAAAAACTAATGATCACCAACATGCAACAAAACTGAGAGATCTAGAAAGTTTAAAGCATTTGGGCAATTCACACGACTTTGTATCGTGTATGTTGTATTGAATACACTTGGTTGTTTGTGAACGCTCAATGCTATGCTGTATTGTGTATTTCGTATTCCAAATGTATTTTTTTGGCATTCAATCAATTTGATAGCACGAAACCAACACAACTTTGGAAAAACATCTGAAAACATATACACATTTTTTTCATTCACACAATTTGATAGCACGAAACCAATACAGCTTTTAAAAACATATGAAAAAAATGTGTATAAGTGTATCGGATTTTTACAATGAAAATTATCAACAACAATCATACACTGTTGTATAATCGTCCAACAATACACTCAATACAACGATACAACGGCTTGTGTGAATTGACCAATTATGTTTGGCTTGAGATAAACATTGAGGCAACCAAAGATAACATTCTTAGAGGCCAAGCAGTTTACCAAATGATGTTCACAGAAATTTTATTGTGGCATTATTTTACGCACAACTGTATTAATTTAATTCATTTTCAATTCACAATCAGAGACGACCCTTTTTCGCCCGAAAGTATTTATTTTTCTCAGTTTTTTTTTTATGCACAAAAAAAAAATTCATTTTTTCCTTTCTTTTGATTTTATTTGGTAATGCTGCTGCTGCTGTGCCATTGCATTGCTGCAGCAGTTGTTATTGTTGTTTTCAGTTTTATTGTTAAGCGTTAAAAATGTTAAAATTTTAATTGAATACATTCCATTTTATTAAAAAACAAAAAAACACACACACAAACAAATACTGTGAATGTGAAAATTTTATTCGTTTTGATTGCGAAAACGGGAAATGCGAAAAACGAAAAATTCAGAATAAAAAAAAATTGAATGAAAAGATTTATAATTTTTGCATTTGTTTGTGACTTGCAGCCAGTAAGAGGAGTAAACACCTCCTGGTTTATTTTAATTTTATTTTCTAAACTCCAACTCAACTATTAGCAATGAATTCTTAGCTTCAGCGCTAGCATAGGTAACTACAACAAGTCCAGCAGTTAAAAGATGTCTTGTATTTTGCCATTGAAAATGTTCTCTAAAATTCTCTAAAACAACAACAACAGAAAAAATCTTTAAATCTTGGAAAACAAATAAAACAAATAAAACAAGTACAAGAATTTTAACAATAGAAATATCGGCGGCTGGTGTTCTTTGAAAAATTAATTCGTACAGTTCAACTAGAGCCCAGCCAACGTTGTTGCATCGTTTTGCATTAAAAGCGTTGCTGGTTGCCACAGTTGTTTGCCTTGTGTTGCAACATTGTTGTGCCCCCTTGCTGCTTAAGGGCTTTCAGATGTAGATGACAATGATTCTTTTTCAAACCTTTTAGCAACTTTTTTTTTTACTTTTCCTTTTGCCAATTCCGTTTGCAATTCATGAATTTTTTTTCTTGTTGTTCTAAACCGTCAGCTACATTAGAGGAAATTCTATGGAAGTTTTTGATAGAAGACCAATAAAACTAGTCTTTATGTGGAACAATTGTCGGAATATGAAATAATTTTCAAAAGAGTTTGTGAACCGAGTTCACTTTTTAAATTCACAATTGCCAACATTGTTGTCTTAATTGCTAAAAAAAAACTTTCTTTTTCGTTTTGGTTACTGAATAGAAGATTCTTTATGATTCAATGCACGTTATGCTTATCAACGAACATTGCAAACAAAACAAATACGATTTTGATCAATACCTTAGAGGTGGATGATGAAGTAAATTTTCTTCAACCATGTTGTGAAATAGACCACCTGAACAGTCTACATAACTAGCTTTCGATAGAATGGCCTTTGCCTTTTACCGATTTTAAAAATTACTATGGAGTCCACTGTATGGAGTCCATTATTCGAAAGATGTTTCGAATACAAGCATTTTCATTAAAACTGCTGGAAGTTAGAGAAGGTTAGCCCTGTACGTATAATGATTGAAGAGCAGAATGGTATCGACTACCCCTGCGACGTAGTTCTTCGGACTCCAAAAAATACAAAATACAGTTGAAATTCAATGCAGTGCTGATTTAAACAACTCACGTTTATATAAAATTAAGGAAACTATTCAGGAGCAAAGTGTTTTCGACAATACAGACATACATACATACATTATTAGTCATTACAACCCTTTAGTCAGGGTTACGACCTGGACTCTCACATCACTTACATATGTTGTGTGTATTAATTTTATACATCAGCGGCGGGACCTATAGTTTAAAGTCGATTGTGAACGGCATATATTTTGAGAATTTTTATTTACTCTCAGAGTTTTTTCCAGAAATCTGCTGGGAGAAAATCGGCGGAGATAACGGCGATACCTGTTTCATACTGTTTGTTTTGTTTACATGGGCATTTCCTGTAAGCCACTGTAGATATTGGATGCTTACCTTCTAGCTCCAGAAACAGCATCACATTTCGAGAAACTTTTACGCGATATCTCCTCATTGTTCTCCCGTCCTATCCTTGTTTCTGTTCTTGTCATGGCATTAAAGAACTTTCCTACCGCGCACGTGTTCTGCTGGAACAGTCAAGTCACTACCATTGCATTATATTCCATCAGCTTTTAAACGCTCACGAAATGTATTTTCATTTGATGTTCGTTAAATCTTGAGAATTTGAACACAATATGTTCCTCTGTATTTGTATTATCTACGATTAGGATCTATCCGACCATGGACTATATTTCTACTTGTAGTTCATCAAATCTTGGAACTTTGAACCGCAATACTCTTACCAGCTGTCCTGGATATTCATTTGCCAAATGGTGTAACTCCGTCAATTCCTTTGCCGCCATACCTACACTCTGTTTCAAATATATGTATGTCGTAACCCTGGCTGCTGGCAGTGTTTCTGAGAGTTCCGTCAACATCTAGTTAATGGCACACTAGCATTGAGTAATAGTCTTCTGTTGTGTTTGAGTCCTTCTCCGCTTGTTATTTGAAACAATTGATTTTTCGCGCTTCCCGTTTCAACGCTTTTAAGTTACGGCGATCGTTAATAATTTGAATCAAATATTGACAAACACTGAGTAGTCCTTATCGCCTCCAATAACTCGAATCATGTAATACTAGAAGCCTCTATGTACACTGATTGCAGGCTAGATCTGAGACTATACAGACGATATTTGTCCTGTCCGCCGCACGATTCCAGAATTGCAAACAAAACTGCCGCATGTCAAATAACGGTAACGGCTCTATGTACCACTGAGTAGTAAAACATGTAATCAAGCGATTGGTCTAGGTCTCCCGGAACTCTGCAACATATGTTTCATCAAAGACACTGACTAGTAAAGACCAACCATCTGACTAGGCAGCCAATTTCTTTAACCTGTGAAATCGATTTGAATGGAGCATCAGATCTCAACGTTGCTGACGTATCAAGAAAGTAGAAGATTTTTCTTTGATATACTAGCTCCAATACAGTAAATTTTTAGAAATTTTTCTGCGGCGAATTCATTGCCATTTCAAGGAATATATGATTCGAAAAAAATACGTAAGATTTTATCAACCTACGGACAGGAAACTAAATACCTGACTCATGTATTACATCAGCACTGTAAATGTAATCTTGGTGTTGTAATTCCTTTTTTACATAATTGCTCATTACACCCCTTCAGTCAGAATTACGACTTAGCTTCTCATACCACTTATGTTGTGTGCGTTAATTTTTATACATGAGTGGTGAGACCTACAGTTTAAAGCCGATTTTCGGGAAACTTTTCATGACAATTTTATTTACTCTCAGAAATCTGCTGAAATGAAGTCGCCGATGAAATATTTCTTCGTATTTCATTTTGTTTTTAGAGATTTTTGACCTGGGGTTTGAACCTTTTTCTCACGTCTAATAAGCCAATACACTGCCTATTAGACTACGGCGACTGTAACTACTTAATAAGCTTTAATCAACATACGAACACGAGGTCATATACTGCACCATTTTTAGCTGTTGAATATCATTTTCGATGATCAATTTTGTCAACCATTAAATGGAAAACTGTGGCGTCAGGAGACGTAGTCTAATGCGTAGTGACCATTTAAAATTCAGTTCTCTTCTTACAAAAAATCTAATGTTAGCCGAGATTCATGAATTTTTAAAATGACTCAAGCTAAACTAAGTTTAAAGTTCTATTTTTTCTGCATTAAAATACACAACAAAACAAAACTAAAAACAAACATTTTAGTTTTTTACCTGCTTTCTAAGACAACGACCTGGGTGGCCAGCCATGAAAACAGACCATGAGCAATATCCTTGAAAGAACCATCAACAAGTAATCAATCAAGTTTTAGAAACAACACAAACAGTAGCCAAAATAAATAAAAACAAATATTTTTAAAGGCTATTTTCTTCCTTTTTTTTGTGGAACCTGCTAATAGTTTTTGTACAATTATGTTCGCCAATATACACAACAAAATTAAATAAAGACGACGACAACATGGTGAAAGCCATTAAACCTGGTGTGGTCTGTTGCGGCATCGAAACAAAAAACTTGGAAATTTTTTTTGGCGACCTTTTTTGTTTTATTTTTTTTAGAGCGCATGTATGTAATTATTTTAGGTATTTAGGAAATTATTTGGACTTTATAGCTTCGGGATGGAAATAAATGACAAAAATTTAATTAATTTTACCATGAAATATCACAGGTGTTGTAAATTTAAAACCACTGATGTTTATGTTACAAACAATTTTAAACAGTTTTAGTGTCATTAACAATAACAACAACAACACAAATAACAACAATATTAACATTGTAGTGTAAGACTGAAATAATTCCTCTCTTACTATACATACATACATACATACATACATACATAATTGGTCATTACAACCCTTCAGTCAGGATTTCGATCTAGCTTCTCACACCACTTATGTTGTGTGCGTTAATTTTATAAAGGGCTATCCATTTCGTGGTTTCAAAAGTATGGGACTGAAATTCGACATCTGTCAAACTAAGTTGTGAAACCAATTTTTTTCTTTTCAGTTCAAAGTCTGACATTGACGAAAATGGATCGCTTAACTATCACACAACGCATAAAAATTATCAAAACCTACTACAAAAATGGTGATTCTGCCACAGCCACGTATCGAACAAAATTTTCTTCAGCGATGAAGCATATTTCACATTCGGTGGGTATGTTAATAAACAAAATTGTCGTATTTGGGGTTCTGAGAATCCTCAAGTAATTGAAGAGAGGCCATTACATCCAGAAAAAGTCACTGTTTGGTGCGCTCTTTGGTCCGAAGGTATGATTGCACCTTACTTCTTCGAAAACGACGATGGAACGACTGTCACCGTCAATTCGGAGCGTTATGGTCATATGATAACCGACTTTTTTTGCCTGCTATTGAAGAATACGACTTGGAGAATATGTGGTTACAAAAAGACGGTGCCACATGCCACACAACTCGAGCGAATATGGCTTTATTGCAAAAGACATTTCCTGGCCGCGTAATTTCTCGTCGTGGCGATATCAACTGGCCACCAAAATCATGCGATTTGACACCATTAGACTTTTTTTGTGGGGCTACGCGAAAGACCGTGTTTATGCAGATCAACCTTCAACTCTTGAGCACTTAAAACCAACATTCGTCAAGTTATGACTGAGATACCGCCCAATATGTGTCAAAAAGTGGTCGAAAATTACGTCAAAAGAATCAATGCTTGCAACACTTCGCGTGGAGGTCATTTAAATGATGTAGTGTTTCACACATAAAAAAAAACGTATCGGCAACTCTGTTGTGACAGTGTGTAGTTTTGTGAAGTGCTCGTCTACAAATTTTATTATTTTGATTTTTAAGTCTGTATTAAGCTTAGTATTTTTAAAAATAAGTGTTTAAAAGTTGTCTTATTATTTTCCCTTATTTGGATATAAATTTTATTTAAAATTGTAAGTTTTATTTGTTTAATTTTGATACTAATTGTTTCATTTTAACAAAACAAAAACAAAAATTGCTTCTTGTTTTGATAATTTTTTGTTTTTGTACGCTTATTACTGTTTTTTTTTACTTATCTTTCTATCAGTACATATTCCTCTTTTTATTATTATTTTTCTTTTTATTTTGTTACTGTTTTTTGTATATTGTTTTGCTTATAATTTTCACTGTTTGTTTATTTATATATTGAGTTTATTAAAATGGATAATTGTATGGCATCAAAATGTATTGTAAAGAAAGAGGGTGAACGCCAGATTTCTTGCTGGTTATGTGATAAATTGTTTCATATTAAGTGTGTTGGTTTGCTTCCTCGCACCACGGACCAATTAGTGGATAGTTCCTTGGGTCTACGTTGGTGTTGTCCTAAATGTAAGGTGGTTGACATCCAATTTTATAAATTTTTTATGGAGACTCGTCGTGAGTTTACTGAGATGCACACTGAATTCGCATCTCTTTTTTCTAAATTTCGTCGGTTCGGGGAATTATTTTCGAAGTATGGCCTTTTGAATGAATTGCTCGAATCGGAGAAAGTTCTAGGCCCTCTTCCTTCTGGGGCTTCTGGGCATGTGGTGCAGGTTTCTGTGCCAGGGGAAACTGCGACAATCAATACATTGTCCACTGTTACTCCTATTGTTGACATTTGTCCATCTATTGCTGATAACCCAGCTAGCATTCCTATACCGAGGTCTGCGAATCTAGTTGAACTGAGTCCAAAGTCTACTCTATCTCCTTTACCTTTACCTCTGGGTGATGTCACCTCCCAGGCATCTTCGAAACCGTCTTCTGTTAAATACTTCTGCTCCAAGGGAATTGGTTGTTGTTAAACCTAAAAGGACTATTTTTGTGTCTCGTCTTGCATGTGATACTTCAGTCGATGATGTGAAATATTTCGTTAAATCGAAGATTAGTGAGCCTTTTGAGTTTGGTTGCTATAAGATGAGGCCATCTTTGGATGGCAGTATTTCTTCGTTTAAATTATATGTTGCCGATGAGAAATTTGGTGAAATTGTTAATCCTTCATTTTGGCCACAGGGTGTATTGGTACGGGAATTCGTAGTCAGGCAGGGCCATCGTAGGAATGGTGCTAATTTGCCTGGTCCTATTTCTCAAAAAAACTAACTTCGAAATCGTCTTTTAATTTCAGAATTGCTTATCAGAATGTTCGCGGACTTAGGTCTAAACTTTCTTCGCTATATAATAGTAGCTTTGATTTTGAATTTGATGCACTTGTTCTTACTGAAACTTGGCTGAATTGTAATATTTTTGATTCTGAAATTATGTCTAGTAATTTTAATATTTATAGACGCGATAGGAAGTCTAAAAATGGTGGTGGTGTTCTTATTTCCATTTGCTCTAAATACAAATCTGAATTGGTTGACTTGTGTTCCTCTGAGGATATTGAGTTTATTTGCGTTAGGGTCTGTAATCGTGGAAAGTCTATATACATTACTTGCTCATATATTCCCCCCTGTTCTGACATTCATATCTATAGTGCTCATTTCGTTTTGATTTCTGAAGTAATTGATTTAATGGGGCAAGAGGGGATTATAGTAGTCCTTGGTGATTTTAATCTTCCGCATACATCCTGGAATTTTTCACCTGAGACTGGGTCATTGGTGCCATGTTCTTCAATTCCATCCTATGATGAAATTCTGTCCGCTATGTGTGATCTTGGTCTTTTCCAGGTTAATGGTTTATTGAATTCAATGGGTAGAATTTTGGATCTTGTATTTTTAGAGGATCCAAGTATTTCTTCCTTATTTCGCATTGATCCTATATCTTTTCCTGAGGATAGTTATCATCCTACGTTGTTACTTTCTATTGAAGTTGATGTTTGTTTACCTCCTGTAATTGATCGCTCATCTGGTGTTGAGGGGCGTTTTAATTTCCATCGTACGGATTTTAGTCGTTTAAATACACTACTATCCTCTGTAGATTGGTCGTCTGTACTTATTTCACCTCCATATGACTCTCTTTCACTTGACAGGATCTTGGATGGCTTTTATGAGGTATTATTTAAATGTTTTAGAAAGTGTGTTCCAATTGTGAATAGTCGTTTGGAGCGTTCTGGTCCTCCGTGGAATTCGGCTAGACTGTCGAGGTTGAGGAACAGGAAATCGAGGTTATTTAAAAAGTTTGTTAGATCAGGTACTGATATTGATTATGCTCTTTACTCTAGGGCGCGTGTGGATTATCGTAGGATGAATCATCACTGTTATGAGGAATATATGATTAAGGTCAGGTCGAACTTCGCTAGTGATCCTAAGTCGTTTTATGACTTCGTTCGAGCTAAACGTAAATCATCTTTGTTTCCCACGGAGATGTTTTATGATGGCGTATCATCCTCTAGTTACCTGGATATTTCGAATATGTTTGCTGACTTTTTTCAGTCTACTTATAGGCAGTTGAACTCGGGCCCTGATTTGAGTTGCGGCTTTTCGTATCCTTATTCGGTGGGAAGTGTCTCTATTTCTAATATATATTCATTTGATGAGGAGTCTGTTCTTGATTCTTTGTCTGGACTGAAACTTACATACTTGCCAGGCCCTGACGGGGTACCGGCCTGCATTTTAAAGAAGTGCGCTGTTGTATTGAGTGGTCCTTTGACCTTTATATTTAATGGGCTTCTGAGGGCTGGTCATTTTCCATCTATTTGGAAGAGTTCGTTTATAATTCCTTTGCATAAGTCGGGTAATAGGTCCAATATTTCCAATTACAGGGGTATTGCCAAACTCAGTGCTATTCCCAAGTTAATGGAGAAACTGGTGACTGATTACCTCTTTTTTAATACGAGATCTTTAATATCCCCTTTCCAGCATGGTTTTTTGAAAGGTAGGTCGACTGTCACTAATCTTCTTGAATTTACTACGCATGTTTTCAGGGGTTTTCTTGCCAGTTCTCGGACTGATGTAATTTATACTGATTTCAGTAAGGCTTTTGATAGGGTTGATCATGGAATTTTGCTTCATAAACTGTCATTGATCGGTATTCCTGGTACTATTCATCGTTGGCTGGGCTCCTATCTCTCCCTTAGGACTCAGAGGGTATTGTTTAGGAATGTGTTATCTAAGACTGTTTATGTTACTTCTGGTGTTCCGCAGGGCAGCCATTTGGGTCCTTTACTGTTTTTATTGTTTCTTAATGATCTTCCTTGTGCTATTTCTGATTGTAATATTCTGATGTATGCTGACGACGTTAAATTATTTTATACTTTTGATGATGACCATGGTCAGGCTGTTCTTCAGCGAAATATTGATTCCTTTGTAACTTGGTGCGGGACTAATTTGATGGATCTTAACTTGAAAAAGTGTAAGTGCATGGTTTTCTCTCGCGGGGGCGTAGTCTCGCCCACTTATGTGATAAATTCTTGCCCTTTGGAAACTGTTACTTCATTTCTTGATTTGGGAGTATTATTGGATATTAAACTGTCTTTTGTTGATCATATTAGTATGGTGATTGGCAAGGCTCGGGCTGTTCTTGGTTTTGTGAAAAGATGGGCTAAGGAATTCACTGATCCTTATATAACGAAACTGCTATACGTTTCACTTGTTAGGCCTATTTTGGAGTACGCGTCTGTTATTTGGAATCCATATTATCGTTGTCATAGTGATTCAATAGAGTCTGTGCAGAAGCAGTTTTTATTATTCTGTTTACGTGGCTTAGGATGGGATTATGCCAATGGGTTTCCATCTTATGAGGCTAGATTGGGTCTGATAAAACTTTCAACTTTGGAACGTAGAAGGGCTGTGTTAGGCGTTTGTTTTGTCTATAATCTGGTTAAGGGTGATATCGATTCCGAGTTTTTGCTTTGTAACTTAAATTTTAGTATTCCAGCAAGATTTTCACGGCACTATCGTCCTTTTTCCCTAGATTTTTATAGAACAAACTATGGTTGTAATTTTCCTTTTCGTAGATTATGTAATGATTTTAACATGTATTATGATTTTATTGATTTTAATTGTACTGTTTATAATATTAAACGTAGCTTATATGCTGCCATTAATTTGTAAATTATTATAGAAAAATATATTCTCGTTCTTGTCTTAGGTAGTTATGGTTTATTGTTGCTTTATTCAGCTTGTGATTAAGTTCTGTAGCTGATTTATGTTGTCGTTGCCTTTACTTTTCCCTAACCCGCTATAGTCCGGACTGTAGTGTGTACGTGTCCCTACGTAATGGGGACGAGCCCTCCGCGGTCGGGTGAGGGTGGGTTAGTGTGAGGCCGGGGACGTTCGAAAAAAAAAAAAAAAAAAAAAAAAAAATAATGTCAACGTTCAAACTTTACAATAAAAAAGAAATATCATGAAAAAAATATTTTATATGTGTTTTATTTACGTTTACTTTTGAAACCACGAAATGGATAACCCGGTACATGAGTTGTGGGACCTACAGCTTAAAGTCGACTCCGAACGACAGATTGTTTTGAGAAGCTATTCATGGCAATTTTATTTATTCTCAGAGTTTTTGCCAGAAATCTGCTGAAAGGAATTCGCCTTTGGAGATGTCTGACCTGGGGTTTGAACCGTGGCCTCAGGTCTGCCTACTAGACTATGGCGACCTCTTATTTGTTTACAGCCTGTGATGACCTGAGGAGGTCACCAAAAGAATTTTTCTAAAAAAAAAAAATTTTTTTTTATGATAAGCCAACACGCTATCCTTTAAAATACAATGATTCTGTTCACAAATATTTTTAACAGAAAGTTTTTACGTAAAACATTGAACTTTTGTCCTCAGATTATTTAAAACCAGCCAGCTTTTGCATGAGCCTTGCAGGTTTCATGCGAAAGTTGCATGAACGATTTCATTTGTTGGGTCTGTAAGCGTGTGCCTTGTTCAGCCTTTATGAGCCAGCTGTTTACATGAGAAATAAACGTGATTTAGCAGTAAAAGCATCATAACTTCGAGCACAAGAGCTAACAAATAATCTGTCTCTTTCGACTTAAGAGACTTCATTGCTCCTTCAAATATTTTATACAAAGCTTTCAGAACAATTGCGAAGATATTGTTGTTGTGAAATTGAAGTTGATCCCTTTAATGTCTCCTCCAAGTCTATTGCCCCACAAGGCTTAGGATGCTTCTTGAAGTCTGCAATGAAATTACTGCCTAATTACTTCCTTATGGCATGCCTCATAGGATTCAATCTAATCATCACAGAATCTTCATGTTAGATCCGAGGTGATCACCACTCTGAACAAGTATAGTTCGAATCTACAGTATTTTGCCAAAAAAAAACCGCTTACTAACCGACTTAAATATCCTCATATTGTAACTGCCTAACACTTGATTTGAGTAGAGATTTTGTTTTTCATTATCTCCCTTTCGTTGAGTATGCTCTTCCCAAACATCTGTCACCACTTCACAGATAAGTTCTAGACGTGGAAGTTCACTTCCCTGCGAATTCATTTGTCTGCTTCATTGTCGCGAATTCTTAGTTGAGATGGGACCCAGTGAAGGCTAATCCTTCGGTTTCAGCTTCCCCAAATAGTACCGTACTATCTTTACTTTAGCCCCTTAAGAACTGAGTGCTTCGATAGTACCCCATAGGAGAGACAAGTACCATAGGAAGGTTAGGCAATACCAAGGCTTTGACAAGAGTTGTACTCCATTATATTTCTTACTAATACACCAAATACAACAACTCAGTACATTTAAGTAGTTTCTGCCCAAACACACAAGGCAAAACTCTTATTCAAGGACCTATTACAGAGGAGAAATCACAACGTTAACTAGAAAAATTTCGAAATTGAACGAGGCCGGTGTGTTGTGTGCTCTGTTAACTAGTTTGCTTCGAAGATCTGTTATACGAAATTATGGTAGTCTGGCGTGAATTGAAGTTCACAGATCTTGTTGATTGTGTGACCACGCTTCCAATTTGTATACTACGGGATATTTTCCTTCTTCTTAGCCTTAGTACGGTAATTCATACGAATCGAAAAGAGCGGTAGAAAGCGTGATTTCCTAGAAAGCGTCTGAATGCTGTGTTGTTGGTCTTAAGCAGCTGATGTGCATGCGACAGTTATCTGGATATTCTCTAATAAGTGTATAGTACTAGTGATTACAGTTTATTGGAACAAGCATTGTTCCAGATATAGTCAATTATTACACCCCATTTTCGATTTTTAATACGTTTTCGATTTTTGTAACCATAAGTTCCGACATAGTGGACATTGTATACAAGGCTACAAGACAAGATTTTGACTTTTTTATCCCCTAATACGGTCTGGATGATCGCTATGCTGCATACGTTTCCCAGCATTATAAATATCATCTGTTGTTTGTTATAGTTGTCACAGTCTAGTAGGTAGTGTGTTGGCTTATTAGAAGTAAGGCCACAGTTTAAACCGCAACAGAACGAAATACGAAAAAATGTTTCTTTGACTACTTTCTCTCAGCAGATTTCTGGCAAAAACTCTAAGAGAAAATAAAATTGCCATGAAAAGTTTCTCAAAATTCTGTCATTCGGAATCGGCTTTAAACAGTAGGTCCCACCATTCGTGTATAAAATGAACGCAAACAACATAATTGGGGTGAGTAACTAAGTAGTAATCCTAGCTGAAGGATTGTAATGATCAATCGTGTTCTGCTTTACCAATATCATTATAATTTTTTCAAAAGTTGTCGTATTCTACCGATTCGCAATGTCGATATATAATATAGACCAAAATGGCTTTTACAAAACTAGCCTTCATTCAGAAAATATGCCGGTTTTCATTCACAATCGAATTGTTTTCGATATCATTGCTAATCGATTTATGGATCGGTCATAATTAATGTACAATGTCTAGTCAACCAATTTATAGTTTGCTATTCTACTGCACATCTCTACAACACCTAGACAACAACGTTATCAGTGCATAAAAGTATTCTGAATCAGTTGACAGTTCCACTAGGGTTACTACTGATCGCTGTAAACATTGTGATAACTTCCAAGTCCCTTGATTTCGTGTTTAAAGAATTTTATTAATTTCGTGACAATTAATTATTTGCACGCCACTCAATTAATGGACGCCAGTTACACTCCCTAAGTAATACTCTCCCTCTCTCTCCCACACTACATATTCTTACCACTTATGTACGGAAGTTTAGGAAACAGGTAACACTGCTTACACATACAATAGACATTGCAATTTGAAAATAGAGAGCCGTGGGTGAATCATAAGAATAAACAACAACAATGCAATTATATTTACATCCATATGTACATCATTAACCCTGGACGGTTACTCTTCGTCGAATTGACGAAGCTCATTTACTCTTTATCATATAACTCTTTTATGTTTGACCAAATTTCGCTCTTTTTTTCTACAACGTTATTTGATAATAAAAGTTTGCAGTCAGTAGACGAAAAAAATTTTTTATTTAGTTCGTCGATTCGACGAAGAGTAACCTTCCTGTACAAAAATGACCATCCAGGATTAAAAAAATTGATGGCCCGGGTACGTTTACTAACTACAAGCTTTCGTTATCAATCAACATTGTTTATAAAAAGAGCGAAATTTGGTCAAACATAAGAGAATTATAGGATGAAGAGTAAATGAGCTTCGTCGATTCGACGAACAGTAACCAATTAAGGTGAAAGTGTTCGTCGATTCAACGAAGAGTAACCTTAATGTACAAAATAGAAGAGTAAATGTCTAGGGTTAAAAGAGTATGATGTTGGTGAACTTTGAACAGGCCTTTCTCCAATTTTAAGAAAACTAACAACAACAACTGCATTGTGTAAAATTGTTTGTGTTGTACTTAGAAAAGAAAGAGAAATTAATACACACAACATAACTGTTGTGATATCCTAGATCGTAAACCTAACTGAAGGGTTGTAATGGCCGATTATGTATTTATGTGTGTTACACCTTAAGACTCTGAGCTTCAAAACTACAAAATCTTTAAGACTCTAAATCAAGACAGTTATCTGAAGAGTAGGGTACAACATGTTTGGTGGTAGATCGAGTATAATTTTTCTAATTTGCATGCAATTCTTTACAGTTTTTTTGTATTCCCATCGTATTAAAGTTTAACAGACAGATTATGTTCTGAACTGTGCTGTAATATTAATTACAAGTTACAGTTGCCATAAATCTTCTGTTAACATCATACCGTTTAGCAATATCTAATAAGTAATTAATTCTAATGGGCCTTTAAATTAAAAATCTTTACGACCAAAAACTAGACAGCAAGCCTACTCTCCATGCAAATGTTGTGCCCATAAATTTTATGCCTCTATTGTGATGTGGCCATGTTGCTTGCGAGTGTATCCTTCTGCTCCCATGTAATAAACTATTGCTCAATTGGGTGAAGAATTAATTTTTTTTAACAATTTAAACAAATCTGGTATGGTATGTCACTGCTTTAACGTCTTGTGCATTTGTACAATTAGACGTTGTATTACAGGTAAAAATCACAGACTTGTTGATTTTCTTAAGGATCATTAACAGGAGTTCCTGCTGTGTTTGGATGATACTCCTCTCCTACAGTTGCGATGGTTGTTCTCAATTTAATGCGAAATTTACAGTGACAACTAATGCTACTAAATTCTACTCAAAATAAGCTAAAACCTGTCAAAATTCATTAAATCGACAACAACAAAAAGAATTAAAAAAAACTCGAAGAATAAAAAGATAAAAGTTACTGAAGAAAAGCAAAACATTTCTTTAACAAATGTTATGCAGATGAGAAGGCATCCATTATCCTGATTTCCATGCCACATAGCATCACAGGGAAAAGGTGGAAGACGGATGAGGGGTTAAGCTTACAAGTTGTAATGAAATATTAGTTTGCATCGGCAACAACAGCATCATCAGCATCATCAGCATCAACATCAATTCAATTTAAAATGCTTTACATAACATTTTCACAAACTCTTGAAAGCCATGAATCAAAATTTTTAGTACGAAAATAAGTTTGAAGCAGCATTCATTGGCAAAATAATTCCACATTCATTCACTCATTCATTCATTCTTTTCTCATTCATTCATTCATACATACATTCATACATTTTCATCAGAATTACTTTATGTAGGCAAAGAAAAACAAGTAAAAACAAGCCGTTGAATACAAGAAGCCGTAACGCATCGGCTAAAGGAAAGGTGCAGAGCTGGAAGTGGAGTTGAACTAATTAGACAGAGTGTGTGTAATGTGCGTAAAACACTTAAAGAAAACAACCACGTTCTGCACTTTGGCAAGTAATTAATTAAGACAAGTTGCCACAAGTTGCAGTTGCATTCAATAGTTGCAACAGAAACAAAAACAACAAATATTTTATTAAAGTTGATGCCACAGTGAATTAAAAGCAGTAGTGGCAACAACTTATAGCCAGTCATTCACGTCTAGAAGTTACTCAGGTTTTTTCAGTTCTGCCTATGATGATGAACGATGGATGGCTATATGTTACACAACTATGTAACTAATATTGCAACAACAACAACAATAATAATAAACAGAGGTAACTTTTAAGTAGTTTAGTAGATTTACCGCACAACAACAACAACAAAATAGCAATAAAAGGTTGAAGGAACTTTTGGAGATTTTTAGAAAAAAAATTTTTCAAAACTTATTTCGCTGTTTCATTAAGAGTTTCCAAAAACAAAAAAAAAATAAAGGCACTTAAAGCCTGGAAAGGATTACACAAGCGTTTCTAGGGTCAAAGGCAATATTCTCAGTAAGTGATGTTGCTATTTTGCTTGCCGTAACTAAAATTTTAATCTTTTGTCTATCGGAAACAATTTTAAATAGAAATTATCGAAAAATCTCCTCTTGAAAAAAAGTTTTTTGGTGATTTTTTAATAGAAAATTTGCTTCTTATTGAAAAATGTTTGTCAAAGAATTTTAAAAGTTATCGATAATATTTTGTGGAATTATTTAGATTTCAAAAGTTATCGAAAAATTATTCAGAAAAAGTTATAGAACAGCATTTAGATCGATATAATTTGATGGTAATATATTTAAAAGAAAATATTTGAAAAGTTATCGATAATGTTTAGTGGAATTATTTAGATTTCAAAAGTTATCGAAAAATGTTTCAGAAAAAAGTTTTATCGAAAAATATTCAGAAGACTGCTTCAGAAATTATCGATATATGTACATAATTTGAAGCCAAAAAAAAGAAAATTTAAACATTTATCAAAAACTAATTTAAATTATATTTTGAAAGGAAACGAAAAAAATTCTACACAATAATTGTAAAATTATCGAAAAAAAAAATTTTAATTAAAGAAATTTAAAACATGCAGTTATCGGAAACATTATAATTATTTATAGAAAAGTTATCGAAAATTTTCTACTCGAATGATTATAAAAAATAGTATACAGAGGATCAGTAAAGGGTTCACGAATTAGGCATGATGGACAGACAGATGGTGTTTAAATCACTATTTACTGCAGCGAAAATTACAGAACAACAAAACAAGTCTTTTTTTTAACAATTTTAAGTTTTCAACTTTTTCAATAAACTCAATAATAATAACATGATATACAAATTTAGTCCCGAGCACTGCAACACTGGTTAGCACAGAGAGTCAAAGAGCAAGAGCGTCTAAGCTAAGGAGAAAAAATACCACAAACAATATCATGTGCCAATATCGTCAACAATTACAATAAATTACGGTACGGACACAATGTAAACGAACAACATTATGCAGCATTGGAAATATGAGACGAAATCAATATGTGTTATTGGAGAGAATTAAAAAGTTCATTTAAAGAGAGCACACTGTTAGTTCTCAAATAAGCTAAGGCCAGAGATGTTAATAGAGATATGATGCTAAATGTTGAATGTTTTTAAAGTTCACAGGCCATGTGAAAGATGTTATTTGTAAATTTTTAAAATTCCTAAAAGAAGAAATATGAAGAAATAAAATACATACATAAAAAGATTAAAAAAAAAAAATAAAAAATAAGTGCCTAGTTCCTGAAACTGTTTCCCCATATCGATATTTTTCATAGAAATTGTTGGAAATTTTTTACTACTTATTTACTTAAATTTTTAAAATACGAAAAGAAATTCATAATAATTTTGCCTTTAATTTTACGTACGTAGAGCATTATAGTCTACAAAAACCTATTAGCTAAGCCTAAACCCTCTATTACACTATTCAGTATCTAATTTCTCACTTTAAAATGGTATAACGTGCCCTACATTAAATACTTAAAAACCAACTCCCATCTGTGATGCATTTTATGGTCACCAAAAAATTGCATACTCATCTAAGAACACAAAAATATTTTATTGATAACAGCTACTACGCACAATAACAAAGAACAACACAAAACATTTTGCGTAATGCAGTTGTTGTTGTTGTTGTTCTTACTTTTCTTAAAATTGGAGAAACATATTGTTATGAAAATGGAAATGGTGTTGTTAAAATAATAAGCAAAAGCTCCAAAAACAACATAATGGACTTGATCACACTTAAAATGATAAACAAAAGCTCCAAAAACAAAACAATGCAGTTGTTCACTTGATCAACGAATTAGTAAACATATAGCAAACAACAGTCTTGTTTACAAGATCGATGAATAAACAAAAATATAGCAACAACGTCCGTGTATAAAAAATATAGCGGAAAGACAAACAAACAAAACCACAACAACTCTGCCTGGACGAAAGTAAACAAGATACACGAACAACAAAAATGGAAACAAGTTGTTTACATTTTTGGATTGTTCCCGAAGGTCGTCATCATTCTTCAAGGGCATTCATTACACTGTTGATCCAGTGATATAAAAGGCAGGATAAAGCGAGCAACGGGGGATTCAGTTAGAATTCAGTCAGCCGTGTATGAAGACACGTTATTCTCGCAGTTCGAGTTAAGTTAATCGTGTGACGACGTCGCGTTGAATTGAGTGAGAATTCAACCAGTGGTGTGTGAAGATACGAGATCGAGTTATAATTCAGTCAGACTTGTGTGCTGACAAGTTGCGTGAAGAAAACAGTTGTTAGTGTGGTGCTTACAAAAAAAGGTTGTGAGCAAAGAAGAATAACTAACAAGTGTTGTTGCTTATAAAAAGGTTGTAAGCAGAGAAATATCACGAACAAGCACATATTGTGAAAGTTATCATTGTATAAGTGGAAGAAAATCGAACAGTGGCACAAAAGTTGTGAAGATAATAAAGAATTGATTGAAAAATAAACACAGATTTATTTTTATTTTATTTGCAATCTACGAACTCATATTTTTAACGTTTTTAAAAAAGTAAAAACGTAACAATATGTTCAAGTTCATTAATGTGACGTATTCAATCATAATTGCATTGTTGTTGTGTATTTATGATTCACTCACCACTCTCTATTTTCAAATTGCAATGTCTATTGTGTGTGTAAACAGTGTTACCTGTTTCCTAAACTTCCGTACATAAGTGGTTAGAATATGTAGTGTGGGAGAGTATTACTTAGAGAGTGTAACTGACGTCCATTGTTCGAGTGGCGTCCAAAATAATTAATAGTCACGAAATTATTAATATTAATATTCTTTAAACACGAAATCAAGAGACTTGGAAGTTATCACACTGTTTACTGTGATTAGTAGCAGTGGTGTTGTGCTAATTTTTTTTTTACCGGAACATCATGTCTCTCATCATCGGTCTCATGTCTCAAATTTAAGGACGGGTGTGATTTTCCATGATAATCCTGGCGGCGGCGTTTTTTTTTTTTTGGAGGTCTCATGTCCCAAATTTGACGACGTCAGCCAATTCTCGTTATCAGAAATCATCTTTAGTTCCGGAACGCGTTCCTGTCCAAAAAGGATGTACCGGAACGACGTTCCGGCTCGACAACATCACTGATTAGTAGTAACCCAAGTGGAACTGTCAACTGATTCAGAATCTTTTTATACACTGATAACATTGTTGTCTAGCTGTTGTAGAGATGTGCAGTAGAATAGCAAACTATAAATTGGTTGACTAGACATTGTACATTAAGTATGACCGATCCATAAATCGGTTAGCACTGATATCGAAAACAATTCGATTGTGAATGAAAACTGGCATATTTTCTGAATGAAGGCTAGTTTTGTAAAAGCCATTTTGGTCTATATTATATATCGATATTGCGAATCGGTAGAGTACGACAACTTTTGGAGATATTGTAATGATATTGGTAAAGCAAACCACTATTGGTCTTTACAATCCTTCAGCTAGGATTACTATCTAGTTACTCACACCAGTTATGTTGTGTGCGTTAATTTCATACAAGAACCTGCAGTTTAAAGTCGACTCCGAAAGACAGATGTTTGGAAAAGCTAATATTCTTTTTTATTTTAGTCTTATAAGCAAAGCATCTCCTCAACCATTTTCTTTTTATTTTGTTACTTTGCTTCAGTCTTAATGAAAGTTTTCCAGCTAACCAAGTGTTAAGTTATCTGAAGTAGGTTCTAGGCTGACAGGGTTGCCATCTATCGCTTTTTAAAAAGACTGCCTCTGTACGAATATACGGAGTTTTTTGTTTTGGTGTAGGTAAGAAAAATTGCTTGCTGAGTGCTATCCCTTATCTCAAGGTGTCAACAGCATTATTCTCTCTGGTGGTCGAATGTCCACTCTGTGGTCTTCTTGAATAAATTATTTGCAGGGAATTTATTATTTTACCATTCAATATTTTACCATTCGAAAAACATTTGTTCTATTGCACACTAATCTACATTGTTAGGTTTTTTAGTCGAGCACTTTAATCTATACACCATACATGCCACCTCTGCCATTAAAGCCTAATCTTTGGTCAGGGATATTAAAAATTGAATTTTTTATTTGATTTAATAAAACAATTCCTTTAGTTTTTTGAAAACTTAATTCGTTTAATTGTCGATTACTGGCCATAATTTAAATGGCATTTATGGAAACCAAGGACATCCCATTCTCAAGTCTCTAAACTTGCCGTTGTTAAAAACAAATCTGATGCCTAAATAAATACGCCATAAATTCAAAGCATAATGGAAAAAAAACAGTGAACCCACAGACCTCCTTTTATGAAAGTACTTGGTCAGTGAGTGACAGGCAGGCGGACAAGCCTAGGCCACTCGTATGATGTCAGAACTAAATTTATGCAAAACGAACAAACATTTCCAAGTGCTATGCAATGCTATGCCATGCTAAACTAAGGCAGCAGTGTATACATAAATGGACGGAATTGATGCCACACAACAGTTTCATGATTTTAAACTAACGATTCCATATTTTTTTTTTTTGTATTTTATTTTGGTGCTAATGAGAGCAATAGGTTGCTGGGTTAGTCTGTAGCATCAGCGTCAACGTCATCATCAGAAACACCATCGCATCGCAACGCAACAGAAAAAAGAATGGAAATGAAAACAGTTGTAAAGGCTACAGCCCGTGTACATCTAATAGAATAAATTGAAGTGGAACAGGGCAAGCAAAAAGGAAATATTCAGGTTGTTGGCTATTACCCCGATAGGCCAAGAAGACTGTGTTTGGAAAAGAGAGAAAAATAAGTCATCATTTGCTTAACAAAAAAGTTAAAAAAAAACTTTATCTACCGTATGTGCGGTCACAGCAAACCTTGCCAAACCATGCCATCAATATTTCTACCATTACAGGCGGGTGCTGATGAAGGTTATACGATTTCGTTTCGTTTCTTTCCGTTTTTTTCTTGATTATTTTTCTTGCCTTATGTTGGTTCTAGAATAGAATGGAAATCAAAGAATAACAAACATCCCGTCAGCATACCATATTATGGCAACCGAGTATTTAAGCCATCAAGGTCTACTTGAACGTTTATTTCAATTTCTTTTTCGCTGCAAATGCTGCCAATGTTTGCCTTAAAAAAAAAATAACAAAAACTCCAACGAAAATCAAAAAATATTGTCAGTTATTGCATAAATGAATGCGAAATGAAGAAGTTTTATGGATTGAATGCTGCTGGACCTCTAAGTTCACCAGATTAATGTATTCATACTCGCGTACAGTGAATACCTGAGTGACCATACAACGTACCCATGCCATAGACTGACCAAATCTTATATACACGGCTTTAATGGCAATGGAAAACACCAGCACCAGCCACCACAATCTCAGTGTAGAAAAACTAAAAGGCTCATCTAAAAGAAGAAAAAAGGCATTCAATTTGATTGAAAACAATTTAAATATGGCCGGGTCTTTGTAAGTCCATTTTTGCAACAAAAACAAAATAAAAAAATGTAGGTCTCTTGGGCGTATATTATCTAGTTTTTGTTTTCAATTTTATTTTTATATTTACAAAAAAAAAAAACCGTTCACGACTCTTGCGTTCGCATTAAATATTTTGTTTTTTTTCTCTTCATGTCGTTTTTTGTAATATTTTTTTTCCAAAAAAGTTTTTTTATCTTTAACTGGGACATTTGAATCACAATGCGGCAGATTTGTGTAGGCAAACAAAAATAAACACAGGAAAATCAAAAAATGTTGATTGAATTTTATCAATTATAGTGGAAAATATTGAAATTCATAAATTCATCACTCAATAAAGGAAAAACTGGCACACATTCATTCAAATATTGTCATTGCATTTAACAACTGCCATCATGGTTGGTAGTAGTTGTGACGTATGAACTGTCCTAAAATCGTATTGAATGTAAATTTCAATAAAAATCGCCAACAGCATTGGCCAACTAATTAGGGAATTACACACATAATTGGTCATTACAACCCTTCAGTCAGGATTATTGACCTAGTGTTTCTCACACCACTTATGTTGTGTGTGTTAATTTTATACATAAGTGGCGGGACCTACAGTTTACGACAGATTTTTTGAGAAACTTTTCATGGCAATTTTATTTACTCCCAGAGTTTTTGCCAAATATCTGCTGAGAGGAAATCGCCGAAAAAAATCCTTTTTGTATTTTGTTTTAATGTCTGGCCTGGGGCTTGAACCCTGGCTTTACGTCTAATAAGCCAACACACTACCTACTAGACAACGGCGACTTCAAATAGGGAATTGGAAAATGAAATTAATGAGTGAAGACAAACCCTTTTAGTACAAAGCGAAAATCCTAGACTTTCAGAAAAAAACCCCAGATTTAGTCTCCACACTTTAACAAAAATTGATCCAAATTTCGTATTTCTTTGCAAAGAAACATTTCATCAAAATGAGATGATTTTGTCAGCGAGATTTCATCGTTTTTAACAGGCTATTCGCAATCGATTTGTTTACGATATCTGTGTTATTCGATTTATTGATCGGTCATAGTTAATGTATAAAGTCAACCTAGTCAACCAATTTACAGTTCGCTACTCTACTGCACATCTCTACAAGACTTAGACGATAATGTTATCAGTATATAAAAGGTTTCTGAAGCGCAGTTGACAGTTCCACTTGGTTTATAATCACTACTGATCATAGTAAATAGTGTGATAACTTTCAAAACTCTTGATTTCGTGTGGAAAACATTCTCCAATAAACGTTTGTAATTCATTATCTTTGTGCCATCTGCATAGGCTGTGCTAACGTACTCTGTTTTAATAAGAAAATCAATGGTTTCTCTGGGCTGTTGTGCAAGATATTGTAGTCAGACTCTCCACTGAAAAGGCACCTTCACTTTTTTTTTTTTTTTTTAATTTCGCTATTCCTACGATACTTTATGTATATTCCAATATAAATGAATTATTATCACACTAATTATAAATTAATTACTATTTCCGCGAAGCATTATAGCTTGGCTGCAGAAGTATTAAAATAAATAAGTTTTGCCATTCAAATAATATTTATAAATATGTAAAATTAAAAAGTAAATATTAAAATTTAACTAAATGGGGAAAAAAAAAGAAAATAAAAGTTATACAAAACAAAAAAAAAAAAATGAAATAGGAATGTGGAAACATTAGTTAACCTTGCGTACTTAAGAAAAAGTTTTTCAAAAGTTTTTTTCTTTTTAGTTTGTTCTGAATATTTACAAGTTCTATTGGTAACATATTAAAAATTTGTGGTAGAGTTACTTCCAAGGTGTTTTTGCCGTAATTGTTATGGAAGCTGCCAGTCTTAAATCTACCTGTCGCTCTCCGCCTTGTGTTCTACTGATGATCAATCATTTTGAGAAACCTTGAGTCATTATAGAATTCAGTTACTAATGTTATGTAAAAAATAGATTTAATGTTTAATATGCGCTGTTCCTTTGCTAGGCTACTATTTTGAACTGTATTGTTGATTATTCTGTTGTTGTAATTGTAATTGTTGTAGTTGTGGGTACCAATATTGTTGCTATTGGTACTGTTGTGACTGTCATTGTTGTTGATTCTGTTGCTGTTGTTTATGTAGATGTTGGGCAGGAAGTTGTTGGTATCGATAATGTTGATTCTATGGTTGTTACTGTGTATGTTGTAGTTATTGATAATGTTATTTGTATGGATATTAAAATTGTTGTTGATGATGCTGCTGTTGTTGTGAACTATGTTGTTGCTGATCATTCTATTATTATTGATGATGTTCCTTACGGTGTAATTATTATTGTTTATATTGAAGCGTTGATTTTTTTTCAAAATTTTTAATAGTCGATCCTGAGGTTTTTGTAGTAATCTACAGTGGGTAGCACTTCCCCACGCCGCAATCCCATGCCGAATGTGCGACTCTGCAATTGCGAAATATGCTTGCCTTAATACATCATATATGGCACAATTGCTTAGATGATATAATATGTAGGCGGCTTTCCGCAGTTTCTTTTGGAGATAATCGACATGCATATTCCATTTAAATTTATTATCGACGTAGACTCCCAGATATTTGTAGGATATCACCAGTTCTATTTGCATGACGCATGTATCGTTGTTGCTGTTGCTATTATGCAGACAATTTGTATCATGAAACTTAATTACAATGTTAGAGTCAGTAAAATTTGGTGGTTTTATATGCATAAGTTTCGTTTTTGGGCGTTTGGGCGTTTATGATAAGACCGTTATCGTGACACCATTTGGATGTAATATTTAATTGGTTCTGCATTACCTCTGTAGCATCTTGTATAGATTCACTCGATACTCTGCAAGTTTGAGAAAAAGTCACGAAATCCTGTGCTAATTACAAACATTTATCGGATGAATTAGCAATTCACAGCCTCTCTAAAGACTAAGGCTACTAAACCCAAGCAATCCATATCGAATTTTAAAAATAAAGAATCTTTAATATCCGTCCAAGCATTAACAGCGAATATCATTAGGGTGGCCCGATGGTCTAGTTGGTAGCGTGCAGAACTTCAACTGCGGAGACAGTGGGTTCAAATCCCACCAGAGACTCTGGGTGTTTGCGATTGTCTGATTGTTTGTATGACGCAGTGTGAAGTTAGCCCCCTTGTTATGATACGTTAGTGGTGGGTTCCGGACAAAGCCGGCCAGTTCCCTTAGTGGCATCTTCGTCACCATGCCGAGATCTTGAAACTTTCTGTATCTAAAAAAACGATAACGTCTGTTTTGAAGTGCAGGACACTCACATAAAAGGTGTGGTTCTGATTCCTTTTCTTCCACATCCTGGCAGCTTCTGCAGTAATTTTGGTTATGCAGACCGTTCTTGTTAGCGGAGCTGCCAATAGCACAGTGTACCGCTAGAATTCCTGTTAGAGTGCCAACCACTCTCTTGCCAAATTAAAGTAGTTCTCTGCCTTCCATTTACTTTACCCAAATTACGTCATATGACTGTTACCCCCAATCTTTTTTGAGAACTTTTCCAAGCTTTTTGACCGTTGTCTCTTACCAATAGCAGTTCTAATATTGTCTTCTAAGGCTGCAATTGTTTCTGGATTGTTTCCGTACAAGACAGACTTTGCGTTTACCAGCAAAATGCAGTCTAATGTGTACAAATCACACTATATTGGAGGCCAATAATTGCTCCCTCTCAATGGCTTCATGGTAACGCCTGTTATTTTTACCACGACTATCGAGTTTAGTTCTTTCTTTTATAGAAAAAAGACCTGTAATCGTCGTATGTACATACATATTGCTACATTAAATATTACGTTGCGATTTTTATCGCTTTTTGAAGAAATGCTATCCGATGAAGCCGCACCAACCAGATTATCTTCCAGGGCGTTTAGCGTGTTAGCTTATTGGACGAGAGCTCGTTCTTCAACCCCTGGTACAGACATCTCGAATAAAACGAAGGATAACGAGATAACGTTTCAACAGAAAATAGTTTATCTTACACTACGAATTTTGATTAAAAAAAAACTCTTTCGGTTGAAGTGTAGTTTCACATGTCACGAATCTTTTTTTATACTGAAATTGAAATTGAAATTGCAATAAATCATCAGTACTTTCCATGGCACTATTGAATGGTTCTCTACGTATTGTAAGTCCGATCTAATTCAAAATTTGCTTTTGTGTCTCTATAGCTATTAGAAACGAACTACATATTATAAGCCTTCGGAATCCGAATGCATTGATACATAGGATTGGAAAGCCAGTAGTGACCAATTTCTGAATAATTTTTGAACAATAAGAAAAATTCTAAATCTAGCTTTGAGTTCATGAGGGAACTACGAATTTCTTCAACCTTATATTAGACTCCTACTTACTTTAGTCGCCATTACAACCCTTTAGGATTACAAGTTAGCTTATTACATCACCCATGTTGTATTGTGTTAATTTCCAATAACAGATTGGTAAACTTTTCGTGTCAATTTTGTTTTATTCCCTCTAAAGTTTTTTGCCAGAAGACTATCGAAAGAAATATTTTCTTTTTTTCATATTTCGTGTTGTTCAAGATGTCTAATTCGCGTCTTATAAGCCAACACACTACTTACTAGACTACGGCAATTTCTGCTAATAGAACTAAATAAGTTCTGCTCAAAGGTTTCCTAGGGTGACTGTATCCTCGGAAAATATCATGAAAAAAGCATGTTTCTTGATTCTCTACTTACTAGAAAATGTAGTCGTTTATTGGCATTTAACCAAATGCTTTAGATAGTAAGTTTAGAACAGCTCCTATGGTGTTGTAAAGCTTAGAATAACTGATATTCAAAGGTTAAAACGCGATTTAAAAACCAAAACCACATTGAAGACATTATTTAGCTAAAAGCCGAAAATCGAAATGTTTTTTATTATACGTCTTGGCCCTGAAATCACAGACAAAAAAGGAACCTGATTTAATGTCATTATTGTCCCTTCAAAATGTCCAACGTTATGTTTGATACGCATCGCTCAAATACATGAAGTAAATCAAATGAAATGCAACAGTTTTTCTTAAACAAAAAAAACCCTTTCAAAATCAGAATGAGAGGAAAAAGGAGGAAGGAAAGAAATGAAACTTAAAAAACGGTTGCAAACTTAACATTTTGATGACAATTTTAAATACACTGGTCAGTTCACAAAACTGAAAATAAAAACACCATCAGCACAGTACCATCAGAATGGCAACAAGGAGAAGAACAAAAAAAAAAAAAAACGAAGAAGAAGATGAAGGCCTTTAAAGTAGCAGACATACTGTACAATATACAATGTGACAATGACAAAGATTTATGAACTCAAATCAGGAAAAAATTAGGCGATAACACAAATTTCAGAACATTTTTTCTCTCTTGAACATCAAACTTTCGTTCGGGGGCATCGTGTTTTTATAGTTGATTTTTTGATTTCTTTTTTTCTTAGTTTTTTTTTTTGTTGTTGTTTTAAAGATGTCATCTCATGTTGACATTGTGCGAATATTGGACCAATAACTGAGTTATTGACAACAAAAAATATTTTTTGTTAAAAACAAACGTACAAAATATTAATAAACTGCAGCGACAGAGTGGAGAGAGAAAAGAAAATACTTTAACCGCTATTGCATTAACACAAAATGAAATTCTTTCCACGTGGCAGGTTTTAAACACAATGATGAGATCTCTGTTCTTCCACTTTTTTCACATTTTTTCGGTAATGTTTTCAACAGAATCCTTCCTTCACCTTCTCATCTTTTTTCTCTCCCTCTCTCTCTCTCTCTTTTTTCCCCCCCTCCTTCAATTGTTTTTTCAGCAACGAAATAATACAAACTGAGTATCTGATTGATGCAACATCAAACTTTAGCAAAATATGCCACAGAAGGAAATATTCTTGTTGAATGCCTTTACTTAAGTGTTGGTAAACTTTTGACCAGTTTATGCCGTGTAGTAGTGTTGGTAGAGTGTTCCTTTTTTTTTTTTTTTTTTTTTTTTTTTTGCATGTTTATAAAGAATTTTTGGTTGTTGTGCAACCAAAAACATTTTATTAAACAAAGTTTCAAATTTACAAAAACAACAACAGCAACAACAAATTTTTTTTTTTAAATATTGTATAAAGAGTAGCATAACTTTGTTAACTGCTTGAAATGACTCTTCACATAACTTTGGTCTCAACAACATCAAATAAGTGTGTTTTAACAAAAAGTTGCCTCTTAATTTTTTGTTCTTTTTTATTAAGTAATTTAGAGATGAAAAAACCGTTAAAACCTAAATTTATTTCACTTTAAAGACAAGGAAATTTGGACTTACGAAATGATCAGTTTGGCTAACTCCTAAGGCAGATAATTACACTGTGAAAGGGGTGTAAAGCATTGCTAGCTTCTTTAGGGTTATCCTTTTCCCATCAAACCAAATTCTACATGTAACTGCATGTATTCACTCAAGCTAACTGAACACACAGTATGATTTTAATGGTTTCGCGTATACTTAGGTGTTGAAAGAGGAATTTTCCTCGCTAGCGATTTCCACAGGATTTTGAATAAAGAAAACGCAATTTCACACAAATTAAGTTTATGTTTTATTGGCTATTAAAATTCCTATAAACAATTCAGTATTAGTAATAATATTCTCAATTACAGTTAGATAATTTTCACTTACTTTTTCGTAAAGAAACCACTAGAAATAAATTATTTAAAATATTATCCAGAAGATTTACCGTCTGAAGACCACCACGCCAGGCCAAGCAAGAATGAAAATGATTTTATTAAAAAATATTGCGCATTAGAAATGGCGCGAGTGGCGTTATTCCGAAAATTTTCCTGATTATAAATTCCATTACAAAATATTTTACAGCTACTTAAATTTAAGCGTTTTTGCCAGTGGCGGCAACACTTAGGTATTTATGAGAAATCTTAGCTTTGACTTGAGCAAGATTTATAAGTCGCCGTAGTCTAGTAAGTAGTATATTGGATTATTAGATATGGTTCAAACCCCAGGCCAGACATCTCCAACAAAACGCGAAAAATAAAAAAAAGAATTTATTTGGCTACTTCCTCTCAGCAGATCTCTGGCAAAAACTCAAAAACAAAAAGAGTAAATAAAATTGCCATGAAAAGTTTCCCAAAAATCTGTCGTTCGGAGTTGACTTTAAACTGTAGGTTTAAAATTAACACACACAACATAAGTGGTGTGGAAAGCTAGGTCGTAATCCGGACTGAAGGATTGTAATGACCAATTATGTTTGTCTGTATGTATGATTTATAATACAAACACCATATTTTCCGATTTCCCAAAGCAACAGCTTCATTAGAAATATTTTTTCATGTTGCATTTAGTTGGCGATGTCCGACCAGGGGTTTGAACCGTGGCCTTACGTCTAACAAGCCAACACACTACCTACTAACCACGGCGGTTAAAATAACTCATTGTAAAGTCACTCTTAAAAGAGAGGAGAAGGCAAGAAAAGAACTTGGAAAGGGAAGTGAGAGGAAACGAAGCAAAAAAGGTCAAAAAGACAACCACAACCACACAATAGAGCGCGAAAAGATCGCTTTTAATTAAATCCTTTAAAATGAAATCGTTTTTCATTAGATTTATCACTGGCAACGAAAAATAGATTCATTACAACTCCTGAATATTCATTGCACCGTGGTTATGCTTTGTATTTGGAGGGGATCAGAAGGGTGTACAATTATGAACTTCTAAAACCTGCATGTCAACAATGAATTCGTTTTCACTCATTATGAATCAGTCGCGAGGACGTAATTTGTCGTAATGACAACGCTCGGCCACATATTGTGGCGCCGGTAAAAAACTATTTCGAAAAGAGTGGATGGGAATTTTTTCTTCACCCGTCGTATAGCTCAGACCTTGCCTCCTTTGACTATCATTTATTTCGATCGATGCAGAACGCTCTCACTAGAACACGCTTCATTTCCGAGTACTGTATTGAAAATTAGCTCGACTAATTCGTGGCCTCAAAAAATCTGCTCGGATATTACCATTAAAAAATAAAAAAAAGTCGTAGCTTTCGATTGATAATACTTTGTTCTTTCAAAAAACTATTATTTATTTCTAATAAAAATGCATCCATTTAAATGAATAAAATGAAAGGATTTATTTCCAATATCATATTCTAGAAAGATAGAGTTGCCATCGGACCTTAACTGTAAACAATGTTCTCTATGATAATGTATAGGGTTGCTGAAGTCATTTCTCTTTCTCAAGATATGGCGCGTACTTTCCGTCCTACTCTTCGCTGATGTCCCTTGATGATCTGAGGAATATGAGTGCTTCGGAATAGATTATTCGGCAGGGAGTGCGTAACAACTATGACATAAAATGCTTCACTTTGAAGTACTTTAAATATTATACTGCGTTACCTTTAAAAATACAGCAAAAATACACTCAGTGGACTCCGGTATCATGATATATTGGCATCTTTACTTGGGGCAATTTTTGTATTATATTTTCTGTCCTGTTATCTTTGAAATATATAGGGTGGGACATTTAAAAGTTTAAATTTAAAATGCAATAAAACAAAAACGGTTTGAACTTTTGTCAAATTTATTTCTTTGGTGTGAAGTACAATTGTTCCGGTTTGAAATGGAATATTATTTCATTCATATGACTGCCGCGACTGGCCTCACAGTATCCCATGCGATCAGACCAATTTTCGTGCTCTTTTTCGAGTGTATGGAGTCATATCGCGGTAATGGTATCACGAATGTTGGCCTCAAAATGCTCAATTGTTTCTGGTTTGTCGGCCTAACAGTTTTCTTTAACGGCGCCCCACAGAAAATAATCCAAAGATGTCAAATCGCAGCTTCTTGGCGTCCAATTGATATCATCATTTCGGTTAATTATACGGCCATCAAACGTTTGGCGCAATAAATCGATTGTGGCATGAGATGTGTGGCAAATTGAAACCAAACATCGTTCACATCAATACCATGAAGAGCGGGTACAAAGAAATCGGTTATCATGGTGCGATAGGTGTCTCCATTGAGCGTAATGGTTACGCCGTCATCATTTTCAAAGAAATATGGGCCAATGATGCCTCCGCTCGACAAGCCGCACCCAGCAGTCACTCGTAATGGATGCATTATAAAGTTTGGGAATTCCCGGACTTTTTCATTTCCCGGGAAATTCCGGGAAATCTTTTAAAATTCACAATATTAGTAAAATGCTTAAGATTTTTATTAAAATGTTATTTTATTAACAAAAAAGAAAACAATACATCTAAATTCATACTGTATAAACAAAAACAAACAGATTAATGATGACATTTTGAGATCAGTTACTATTAAGAATTGATTAAAAATAATATTTAAAAATAAAAATTTAAAAAATTTTCGAAGAACTAAGTTTTCAAAAAATGAGTTTTTAAAATTATTAGTGCATTTAATAACTCATCAGACATTATATTTCGTAAATTTGTTGAAAATTTACCAGCTAAAGAAAAAACACGTTCGCTTTCTACAGAAGTGGGCTTAAGCGTTAACAATGTATTAAAAAGTATGTCTAAATTTTTGGTTCTGTTTGTACTATCTTCAAATAAAGCTCTCTTTTAAATAAGTTGTCTGTTTTTAATTTCAGATTTCTTGTTTTTTCTTTAGCCCCATTATTGGCGTTTTCCAACTTTTCTTTAAAACATTGATATACTTATGCAACGGAAATATCTTCATCACTTTCAGCCGATATTATTTCAGTACCTTGGAATAGGCGTTTGTACATTTGCTCTGCATAGGATTTTAACATTGTCTTTGTTATGTTAATATTATTGTGTTGTGAAGTGTTTAGATAATTTACTAATGACATCAATTTGTCATTATATCTTTCATTCACTTTACTTTTAATTGTGTGAACCATTTTTTCCGAAAGTATAGAATCAACAGATAATAACTGTTCATAAAGTGTATTCATAATAGCATCACCTATTATCAAATTGGTTTCACGCCTGCCTAATGTTTCCACTGCATCTTTAATGGGGTTCAAGACGTTTACCAATGTTTCCAAGTGTGGGACATAATCTTCAACAAACAATGATGATAAATGTAAATCCATTAAAGCCTTTTTTATTTCATTTTTAATTTTTAGAAATGATTGTATCATTCCAACCATGCTGTTCCACCTTGTTCGTACATCTAGGATTAGATGATACTCTTTATTGAATTCTTCCTTTACATATTTTTGAAGAGTAGTATCTTTTAAAAGACTTTTTTTTTGGAAATTTTGATTATTTTCCTTATGTTGGCAATAGCTTCATTAGAATTCTCTGAAATAAAGAAAATAATTCAATTTATACAAAGAATTATTTTTCTGCTTTATTTTTTCAATATAACTTTTTTAAATGATTTTAGTCCATAAACAAGTCAAAAGAGTAGTAAGTGATTAGTCTGTAGACTTGCCTACAGACCAGTCTATTTACTAGTCTTCAGAACTGTCTATTTACTAGTCTAAAAAAGTGTACAAGAATACGTTAATTTAAAATTTCCCGTATTTCCCGGGAATTCCTGACAAAAATTTTCCGGGAAATACCGAACCCCAAACTCTAGTGCATTAGCTTCTATAAGACCTCGTGTCAGTTTTCTGAGCCCCAAATATGGCAATTTTGCTTATTAAAGTACCCACCAAGGTGCAAATGAGCTTCAAACGAAAAGATGATTTTTTTTTTGGCAAAATCGTCATCATCGTACAGTTTCTCGTTGCCCCAAAAAATCTCAACGTTGCTCAAGCTTAAGTCGATTCATTGCGTCCAGTGGAGAATTTTGTAACAGGATAGAATGACACAAGTGTTGCCAGATTCGAAATAACGGGTGGTTCAAATTTAAACCGATAGATGACCCACCCTTTAGAATACACCAGCAGCAATTAAAGCAAATGCTAAACAAATTAATCAAGTAATTGCCTAAAATCATTTTTATTACTTAACAAGTCAATGTAAAGATGTCGCAACCCTTTCAAAACCACGAATGTTATGACTTTCGTTTGCTGTGACAGCTGATTGTTTTGCCACTTACAGAGAGTATTCATTTGAGTTTTAAATTAAATGTGCATAGTTAACTTAACTTTAGGATGACAAATTTACGGATCGTTTTTTGTCACTTTCGAAATTGTGCATTAAATGATCCGGCTTGTACTCCAATAGTCTAAACTGAGAGCATTTCTGGAATCCTATAAAGATTGCAAAAAACATTTGTGTTTAACCCTCTAAATAACACACCCTGTAAAATACTATGAGATGATGCATTTGTTAAGCCCCCGTTTGTTTGCATTTGAATGGAATTGAATTGCATTGAATATGCGAACGAATGAATATGAAGAACGGATGGATAAAATGATTGCATTTGCGCGTATCATTTTGTGGCATGTTTTTAGCATTTTAGAGTGTGTTTTAGACAGGAAAACAGGAAAGAGAGACAAACAAATATTGCATTTCTATGGACATTCTCTGTATAAAATATTGTACAAACAAATGTTTATCATGTTTTACTGTTGTTCATTTCATTTCTTTTTTTTTTTTTCTTTCATTTGTATTTTTTTAAATAAATATTCATGAATATTGTTTTATTTCTGTGTTGTTGTTTTTTTTTTCTTTCATTCATATTGTATTGTATTCTGTGTGGATGTGGATGCATTCGTTTTGTGTTCCTGTCGTATTTTTATTGAATTTCAGAGTGAAATTCCATTTTTTTTTTCGCATTGTATTTTGAGCATTAATTTTGGAAAGCGAAAAGATTGACAGCTGACATTTTGGTATGAATATTTATTTATTATACGCGAAAATATATAAAAAAAAATATAAAATCAGAAAAAATTAAATTCGGAAAAAAAAACTTTCCTCTTGTATTTGATTTGGGTTTTAATTTTTTCGTTTCATATTTTTATCGAAACGACGAAGAACGTTAAATTATTGACAGTTTGTTGGCGGTTTTCCACATTGATTACGAGTTTAAGTTCATTGGCCACCTTTTTGTTGTTTTGAAACCCTACTCTCTTAATGAATGCGATGAGTATATTTCATTCAGGATGAGCTTTGTTGTTACTCATGGACTCTTAGTCTCTATATAAGCCAATAACCGGAGTTATAATATGATTGTGAAACTGAAATGAAGCTTCTTCATTTTGGAATTTCAAAGGATTTTGAACTTCCATGTTTGCGCTAAGGTCGGTAATAAGCCAACACACTTCCCACTGAAATGGAGTAATTCCTGGCAGGTTTAAAGATTGTGTTCACATGATTGCAATCATCATTACAGAACTTAAATGTTGGGTTAGAGGCGATTCCCATTCTGAGCAACTGTACTTGACCATCTGTACCACATACATAACATAATTGATCGTTACGACACTTCAGTCAGGGTTACGACCTAAACTCTCACAACACTTATGTTGTGTGTGTTAATTTTGTATATGATGACGGAACCTATAGTCTAGAGTCGGCTCCCAGTCGCTTTTCATGGCCATTTTCATTTACTTCAGAGTTTTTGCCAGAAATCTGCTGAGAGGAGGTCCCCGAAAAAAGTATTTTTCATATTTCGTTTTAAGCGAGACCTTCCAACTTCATGTTACTTCCAGATAGTCTGCTGCATGATTCAAATTTCTTCTTATTGTAATTTCCAAGCAAAAATTTTGATTGTTTTGGTTTGTCTTTCTATATCTTTCTATATCCTTTCCAAATATCTGTCACCACTGCACAGAAAGTCTGACCCCATCAGCGGCATGGAGGCTCCCATCCGTACCAGTTCATTTGCCTGATTATTGGAATGAATTTCCCCAAGAAATGTGGCTCAAGAAGGAGTAACTATATTTTCTCTGCTTAACTAATTCAGGTTCCCTAAGCAATACATACGTACATATTTGGTCATTTCAACCTTTCAGTCAGGATTAGCACCTAGCTCCTCACACCACTTATGTTGTATGTGTTAATTTTATGCATGAGTGGCGGAGTCAACTCCGAGCGACAGATTTTTGAGAAACTTTACATGGCAATTTTATTAACTCTCAGAGTTTTTATCAGAACTCTGCTGAGGGGAAGTCGCCGAAGAAATATTTTTTCATATTTTCATTTTGATGTCTGACCTAGGGTTTGAAACCGTAGCCTCACCTCTGATAAGCCAACACACGATTGCTACGATTACGACGGCTTCACCTTTCCGTTTACTTTATATTCATTTCTAAAACCAAATGAATTATGGTACGGCATTTAATGTTCGACCATGAAAACAATGCTTTTGTTGGTATACAATTTAGAGCGTTGCTTTAGTTGTTTTACCAAGGGTTTGCGCATTTTAATTGTCAACCAAATTGATGATATTTTTTGAAGTTTTCCAACTAATTAAGGTTTTGCCTGCTTGAGAACCAAAAGTGTCTTCCACTTTGATGAAGGTTTCGCCAAAGAAGGACATTTCTACGCTCACAAAAACTGACACTAATCAATGCAGTTGACAAAATTACTTTTTAATTACAAAGAGTTTTGAAATATATTTCAATGAAATTTAAAGTAAAGTTTTCTTTTCTCATTCTATCCGAGATATATTTCTCTTACATAACAATTTATTCATGCAATCCTTTTTTCTTCTTCTTATTTTGGTTCATTTTGTTCTACAACTTATTTGCAAAATTTTTGTGCTTCTTTTGATTAAAAACTTTTTATTTTAATACGTTTGGCTCCTTAAAAACTCGCGGTATTATCCTTATGCCAACAACATTTTCTCAAAAACAAAAACAAACACATGAACTAACAAGGAGAGGCATAGAAAACGTTTAACGCAATGAATTTCTCAGGTCATAAAATATGCCAAACGTTTTATAAACTTTTATAGCCATCGAGAAACTTGTGTTTCCAGAAACAACAATAAATTTTAACTTTAATAAGGAAACGTTCGCAAAATCGTAAAATTATAGAAACGTGAGAAACGCATGCAACTCTACTCAAAAATGCAAGTGCAAGCAGTGGGGAAAATTTCAATGAATTGTAACGAATTAAGGAATAACTACAGCTTAACCCAAAATTTTCGGAAAGGAATGATTTCTTAGATCTTTACATATTTAAGTCGGCAACACTGTTTTGTTTAACAACCAATTTGATAACTTCTTACCAATCACTGGAGCCAGTTGTTTTAATGAACATCTCTGCACCTATCTTCCAGATTGACTGAAATCCAGGTTTATAATTCTACCAAAGATACACAAAGCAAAACATAGCAGTGACTACGGGTTAAAGCCCCGGTTAGCCAAACGTCCGTACAACGTAACGGAAAGTCCGTTCGTTTTTAGCATATGAAAAGCAATGAAAATGCTTACTGAAATTATAAACGAACGTATGTTCTGTAATGTTGCGTGGACGTTTGGCTAAATGAAATAATTAAAATATATTGCGATCCCCCAGTAAGCTTTTTCCTACAGTATTATTGCCGAGAGGTGCCTTATCGGAACAAATTTCGGAAAAACTACATTTCATACTTTAAGAGACACCAATTGCCGTGTCCTTTATTCTTGTAATTGCCGGGTCCTCTATTCTGTTGCTATCTCCGTATCATCAAACACTTTTTTGTGCATATAAGTAATGATTGTTCTCCGGGTAACACAGCTTATAACGATTGAAATCCGCTTTAGGTCTTCTCAGAGGGATCTAAGCTGATGTCGGGAGTTAGTGGGGCTTCCTATATCTAGTAACTACACGAGCAAATTAACTTTCGGCTAAAATACATATGTATGTATGTAGCATTCACGATGACAACCTGAATAATACATGCCGGGCATCTCTCAATAATATGGCTACTCATACACATACATTCATAATTGGTCATTACAACCCTTCTGTCAGGATGACGACCTAGCTTCTCATACCATTTATGGTGTGTGCGTTAATTTTATGCAAGAGACCTATGGCTTAAAGTCAACTTCGAACGATAGATTTTAAACTTTTCATGTCGAATTTATTTGCTCTCAGAGGTTTTGCCAGAAATCGCCGAAGAAATTTTATTTTTACTTTTATTCGACATGTTTGAGCCAGGGATGGAACTGAACTAAACTATGACGACTCATTCTAATGTCTTATACATACTTGAGTGTTTGTTATTAATCTAAACCTGGTCTCCTCATTTGAAACTGAGATAGAGTCCCAGAAAGGTAGGTTGATTCAGACAGAAGGTAATTTTCCTGTGCTATAATGCGTCAGATCTTGCTGCTCTGTTATTATAAGAAATCATTTGCTTTGCTTTACAACGAACAACTAACGAATGTGGCTTGAGGGGTGAAGGCTGAAATGATTACTGGTCACTGTGCAATTGTTTACTATGCGAGCTTTCGAAAATCATGGCTTTTGTAGGAATTACACTGACATAGAATGTGTCATATATACCTCCTCTCGCATTGTTATAAACAGGAAAATATTCTTGTATGTGTAGCCTCTGGATAACTTAACTGAATTAGCATTTGAAAACATTCGTTTCTTTAGAACTTCGCAATGGTTGCAACGTGCCTAGGTTTTCTGGGAATGTTCGTTGCTGTAATGGTTTGTTTCTTCACTATGTTGCATGGCTAAACACAGTACGATCATGTCTTTGCAGTCAAGTCGGAGTGACAATCCTTACTTTTTATACTCCTTTATCAATATTCAGTGAGATTTTACCGAAATACCTTGACAAATTCAGCTTGCCAAAGAGCTTGTCAGCAAACTGTGTCAATTAGTTAACTCGAAGTAAATGTTTTATTTTTGCTTAACCGAAATGGAATAGTTTCAGGAATTTGCAAGATTAATACATATGGGAGTTCAGATAATTTGGCAACAGTGGTTTCATTTCTCTTGTCAAATTTTTCATCAATTATTTCAATAGCCAAAAAGGTATGTTTGCAGACATTTATGTGTTCTGAAGGATAGAGTCTATGCGCTACATTTGTGTGAAAAACTCATTGAAAATTTCATTAATCGCGTGACTGAAAAACCACCCAAAATTGTTTTAGCCCAGTAAAATTGTCCACGTTTTATTCCTCTTTTTTTGTTATTTCACCAGCAACTCCAAGTATCGCAAGGTATTCAAAGTTTCCAAACTATTAATTTTCTAAAGTTTATGTTCCTTTGAATTCAATTAATCGAATTCGAATCTTATCAATACGAATATACAAGCCTGGCAGAGAGAGAGAGAGAGAGTGAGACAGGGTATACGTAACAATAAAAAGATGCATCTATGAGATTGTGTATTGGCAATGGTATCTGCTTAAAGCAATGGTTACAATAACGCAATAGGAGCTGCAAACATTGTTGCAGGAGGAGAAAAAAAAATTGCATGTTTAACTATTAGGCCAGGTTTATAGTCATTGCTATGAAGAGAACATGAAAAAAAAAAAGAAAAAACTTACACACTTGCTATCACAAAGTGCAATATTACCACCACCACCACCAGCACATACCCTCGTACAACTCGACTATAAAAATGTATTTACAAATGTTTTATGAGACCTTTTTCTCACTTTAATCGTATTGCTGTTGCTGTTACTTTTATTTTTGTTGCTATTGTTGTTGTTGTTGCTGTTTTTTCCTCTTCTTTATTTTCCTTTTTTATGTTTTTAAGGGACTGAAGGAACATCCTCACAAAAGTTTACACGTTCACATTATTAACATTAACTAGACATGATGTGTTTCTGTTTGTTTTATCCTCTCCCCCCTCCTCACCCCTTTACTTACGCCCCTCTCCCGCTTGTTTAATCAGCAATTTTCCTAAAAGAGGGTTGTTGCACCATACTTTAACTCTGGTAATGATATTGTATTTTATGCAACAACGTATGCAACTATGTATGTATGTATGTATGTGCGTTGAAGGTGCAAGTAGTAAAGCAATGCAGCAGAAGACGCTGCAGAGTGCAGCAGCAGTAGAGTGTTGGAGGAGATGTGTTTATGAATCTTTTAGGAGTTTTGATGTAAAGGCGTTGGTTGTCGTTGTAAGTAAACGTGTTGTCACCATTTTTGGTCTTATCGTTATTGTTAATGTTGTTATTGCTGGTTGGTTGTTGTTGTTGTAGCTGTTGCATTGTTACACAGGAAATAGTGCCCATGTTATGGATACTGATTTGCTGTTATTTCTGCCTCATAGTCGTTATGCATATTTTCATGGAAATATATGCACTGCAGTGTTTTCAATTCTATGGTATGTACAGTGCTTTCTAAAAGTACGGCAATGCTTCACGTTAAATATATGAAGTTTCAAATTTATTTTTTTAAAATTTTGACCACAGGTTTTTATGAAATTTTGAAAAAACTGATAATTTATTTTTACATCGTAAGTTGCCACGAGGTGTTGCGCAACGCCCGTTGTATTTTGGCCATGCAGATCAGTTCTTCCTAAGAAATCTAAAATTGGCTTTAAATTTCAAACGTTATGTAATATTTATGAGACATTTATTCCTTAGGGAAGTAAAAATTGCGTGGAGTATGTATATGGCTATAGGGTTACTCCCTTTTAAGAGGAAATATAAACCGATGAGGTGTCAGTTGACTATGAATGGATAGAAAAAGGAGAAGTGCTTTAAGTTCACAACACTGTGATTAATCTATCTTTAAAGTGTGCAGTGTTGTCTAGAAGTTGCCGTAATCTTGTATGTAGTTTGCTGGACTAGACGCGGACTCGCGGTTCAACCTCTAGCTCAAAGATAATCGAAATGTTACAAAAAAATTTTTTCGGCGCCTTCCTCTTTCAGCAGTCTTCTGGCTAAAAGTCTGAAAATAAAAAAAACTACGATGAAAATTTTTTTTTTTTTTTTTTTTTTATGAAACCAGCACTCAGGGGATGGCCCCTACTCATGCAGTGCATTGTGCAGGTTTTTTAGGAAAGGTGGAAAGGGGGAAGATGCGAACGGCAAGGAAACGAGTTGCTGCTTGCTAGGTGACTATAAAATGGCCAGTGCTATACCTTCACCATTAGACAGTCTACAGGCAATCGTCCCCAAGAAGCCCGCAGTTTCTCACACCACTTATGTTGTGTGCCTTAATTTTATACATAAGTGGCGGGACCTACAGTTTAAAGTCGACTGCGAACGACAGATTTTTTGAGAAACTAAGAAGAAATCGCCGAAAAAATACTTTTTGTATTACTTTTTTTTTTGATGTCTGGCCTGGGACTCGAACCCTGGCTTTTACGTCTAATAAGCCAGCACACTACCTACTAGACCACGGCGACCCCAATCTTGCAGTCTTCTGGCAAAAACCTTGAGAGTAAATAAAATTGCCAGGAAAAGTTTATCAAAAATCTATCGTTCGAAGTCGACTTTCAACTCTATATCCCGTCACGTGAAATTAACACACACAACATGGGTGGTGTGGGAATCTAAGTTGTAGACCTGACTAAAGCGTTGTAATGACTAATCAAGTAAATAAGCGCTGTGGTAGTGTCAGTAGTAGTTATACTTCATTGAATCCTGTGTAATTTTATTCAAAGCTTAGCTATGTATTATGGTGTGTATATAAGAAAACAATAAAGCACTTTAGGATGTAAATGTTTGCAAGAGAGATCGATAAAGAGATTAAGCGAGAAAGCAAAAAATGTTAAAACTAGACAGAGGAATTGGGAGTAAAGCGAGAACATGGTAAAGCGGAAGAGTATGAAAAACATGCCCCTCCTGAGAAGACCATAAACATAATAGGAAGGAAGGTCAGACAGTAAAATTCCTCTCCACTACACTCTAGACTTGTTCTCAGAGAAGTTATTGTTCCTAGACAAAAAAAGGTGACTAATCTGCCATTATAGAAGCTGCTGTCTACTTCAATCACTTGTTAAGCTAGAAAACAAATGATGATTGAATCTAAAACAAAGCAGAGAACTAATAAGGAGATGAGGCAAATATCCCTCAAGAATATTACAAAATTGTGAGCGATCACAAGAACATTATATCCTAACAATTGCCTATGTTGGAACTAATAGTGGTTGAAGAACATTAGGTGTACCCGACCAGTCATAAATTACTTTAAGCATCAGTCTGCCTTATGTGGAAATATTATTTGGCAAGTTTTGCCTCACCTGCGTTGTAGTCCAGTCATTCTTTAATCAGTTGTTAACGTCGATCCAAAATACCCTCACTGTAATACTCTACACTTCACATTAGAGTATCCGAAATTAGTTGGATTCCTTTCTGGCCTCAAAACAAATACGGGAGAAGGGCAAAGTTAATTTTTCTATGGCACCAACGTTTTTCAATTTGACAAAAATCTTGTGTTTTTTACTTAAACGCCACATAATAACCTTAATAACGTAACCGAACATAACATAGCATGCTGTAGTCATTATTACATTACATAACAATACATAACATGACAGAATATCACATGACAGAAGAAAAATAACCTAACATGACATAACATGACATAACATGACATGACATGACATGACATTGCATGGCATTATTTCAAAATTTAGTTTGATGACCAGCGAAAACTTTAGCCTGAGATATATGGCGCCGAAGTTTCTCTCTGACATATAGACTACCATTGCGACAGTAGATTATTCCTTACCTAGTCTTAATTCATTAGCCTTGATAATGAAAATCATTTAAGGTCTTTTTTCTTTAGAAGAAATTTTTTACTTCGTTTACCATTTTGCCGGTATACTACATGGGTTTCTTGCAACTAAGGCCCAAGTACCAGATCAATTTCAAAGACATTAAATCGTTTACCATTTCTGTGTGGTATGCGGGTCACTGATTTCTGATTTTCTGCTTTTACTGATTTCAATTTACTAACTCTCACTGGAATTAGTTGTTAGTCTTCGAATTGTAGTATTTGTATCGATTACTGTTAAAAATCTTCTGATAATCAGACAGACATACTTTCCACAATAGTGATACTTTTTTATATATTTATTATTTTTTAGTTCCTTTAAGAAGCTGTCGCAACGCTTATCTTCCACAAGCTTCACTATTTCTCTGCTTTGTTTCAATTCTAATAATCAACATTTTTCACCCATGTAGGTAATTTCTTGGCTATAGCATGTTCTAGACCGACAGGGTTTCTAGCTCCCATTGCCTAAAAATAACGCATTTTGTGAAATTCATTTTAGTCTTGCATTCGTTGGACTTGTATTTACATCAAGACTTGTTTATTGAATTGGTTATTACAACCCTTTAATCAGGATTACAACCCATCCAGCTTCTCAAACCACTCATGTTGTGTGTGTTAATTTTATACAGGAGTGGAGTGACCTATAGTATAAAGTTTACTTCAAATGATAAATGTTTGAAAAACTTTTCATGACAGTATTAATTTTACTTTCAGAGTTTCTGCCAGAAAACTGTTGTTGGAAGTCGGCGAAAGATATAATTTTTTCATACTTCGTTTTGTTAGATATGTCTGAGCCGGATTTGAACAATGGACTATTGTCTAATAAGCCAACACTAAACTACAGCAACTTCTTATGCCCAGTTAAACCTTCAGAAATGTTTCTATTTAGTCTTCGTTATATTTAATTAAGAAACAGAAATTCATGACGTCGTCTGCAATTGACCTCAATATTGTGCGGCCATGTCATATTTGGAAGTGATTACAATTCTCTTGTGTTTCATTATTTTATTGCTAATTTAACACAATGTTTCATTAGTACATCATTGGAAAAACTTTCAGTTCTTCTTGATCACGCAATTCACTAAAGTGCGAATTTGTTCTTTATCAGCACTTATCGCTTTTATTGCAGAAGTCTTTTCCGTCACTTGCAATATAAAGCTACTCTCCTTTTTGTCCCTCCCATAGCCGACTTTCATAGTTCCAACATCATAACAGTGATCTCCATGAGTGTTAAAGAAATACGATTAGATTATGATCAACATTACCGATCTATATGTCTCTTCTCTGTGGGCTCTGTTTGATGACCTTTTGCTTGGTGGCGGAAGTCTGTTTTCTATTTTACTGGAAATCCTTATTGGCATTCTCTTTTTTTTTTTTGTATACAATGAAGTATTCTCCTCTTCTGTTGGCTATTTAAGTACACCTTCTCTCTGAACTTTAGCCTCAGTCCTCTCTTGGAAATCTGTTCGGCAGTAATTCAGCCAAAGACAAATTTTTATTGTGTTAACTGGCCAATCCTACCACTACCACCGTTATTTTTAGTCCAAAACCAGAGCAAAAAGGTGTAATAGAAGGGGCGAAATTTGATGGCAAAAGAAGAAAGGAATTGTTTTTGTGCATAAAAAATGTTTCCAACATTTATTACGCTGGAATTCATATCTTCAAACTGGCAATTTGAATAAAAAAACAAAAAAACAACAGACTTTTATTCCTCTATCGCTGTGAAAGTGAGTGTGAATATAATTTTGAAGATTCATGGCAAAGAGCTTTTGGCATCACACATGAGTATACATAGTAGTGAGTGAGAGAGTGAGTGTTATAGACACAGGATACGGTTTTCTTGCTCTTTACCTTTGACTGGCACTCTTTACCAGGGTAGAGTTCACAGCTCACTTTCTCCAACATGCATTACATGGTTACACAGCAACATACCAAATAAAAAGGACACGGCAACAATTTAAATATTTATATTTCTGCGAAAAATATATATTTTTCTGCAGGGGGAGAGGGGGTTCCAGTGTCATATATAATCACAGCACAGCAGCTGCTGTTGTTATGGGAAACGTACGTTTTTCGCATGTCATGCCTGTACGTCTGTACTGTTGTAGCTGTTATACATTTAACAGATTCATATTATTTTGTTTATTTTTGCTTTTGTTTTTTATTGTAATTTATCTTAAACGTAATCATTTCATGCTTCTCTGTACATTTATTTAAATAAATAACCAGAGATTCGGTATGAATTCCATAGGAATACATGCTGAAACCATAACTCGAATTCTATTGTATGTGGCAGACACTCACGTGCGTTGGTTACACGTTTTCAAATTGGAGTTGAATTGCTTTCGTATGTTTGTTGGCATTTTTTCTTCTTCTTTTTTTTTTATTCCGCTTTATTAGGACAAATATGGAAACTCTGGTGGGTAAGGAATTTAAATATGGAAACACAACTGATTACATGCATCGTTTTGGAAAACGTTTGAATTCTCCAGTTAGAGCACGAAAGAAAGGCTGGTAGGCAATGACTCTGCTGTGACTCAAACTGGTTTCTTTCTTTACATACATACATACATACATAATTGGCCATTACAACCCTTCGTTCAGGATTACGACCTAGGGTCTCACACAACTTAATTTTATACACGATTGGCGAGACCCACTCCGAAAGACAGAGTTGAAAAAGTTGTTAAAGATTAGATAAAATGGAGATCACTACACGACAGAGTGCTACTCTTTGACAACTAAAATGCTTACGTTTTCAATGTAAAACTGTAAAAGTCTAAAGTCGACTTAAGAATATATATTGATGAGATTTTTTAAATTCAAGTCCGGAAACGATCTATTAACAAGTTTCTTTAAAGGATAGGATTTACAACCGCTTATCAGCATAACTTGCAAATAGGAGTGCTCTGTTATTATTTTTCGTTTATCAAACCCCTAATAGAACCCCATTGTAGTGAACTTTTGAATACCATGATCATATGTACAGTATATTGTGGATTCTGTTAAACACATAAGATTGCTCTGTCCATATTAACATTGCAGGTTTTTGTCGAATTCATCTTTATACATTCTATTCTATGTAAGTGTTTGTTTACTTAATTATATCGTCGTTCGGTCAAATAACAAAGTAATTCTCATTTAGTTCATTACTATTTAATAATAATGGAGGGTGGGTGGTGGTGGCTTCTCGTAACTTTCACGGAATACAAAAATTCACTAATTGGGCTACAATTCCAATATAGTGTGATAGATGGCTAATAGGATTACAATGCTTTTGAAAATAATGACTAGGACTCTAGAGAAGATGCTGGATAATTGCAGAAGATTGGAAGCATCAAGCTGCATGAAAATTCTAGTCCAAGGGTTCCCTAAAGAGTACTTCAATTTCGTTTCAAATCAAAGTGTGGATTGCAGTCAGTGTTGTCAACTCAGTGCTTTTAGCACTGTTTTTAGTGCTTTTTAAAACTTTCGACGCGGAAAATTTTCGAGTTAGTGCCAAGTGCTTTTTTTAGTGCTTTTCTTTTCATGTCAGTGACACCAAATCAAAAATTAAAAAAAAAAAATAATTTGTCAACTGTAGATTATTTAACGTTTCAAAAAGGTATTACTTTGAAATGCAACTCTTTATAAGTTACATATTATACCTCAATGTTTTGTTTCAAATACATTATATATTTGTTATATTATTTTTTTAATTTGTTTTTGATTTTTGTTATAGTATTTTTTTATTTTTGTTTAATTTTGTTTTACTTTATTATTTATTTTAATTTTTGTTACTTGTTTTATTAGAGTTTGATCTCATTGTTTTGTTTGAAATACATTATATTTGCAACCACATAAAAAACTTGTTAAAACTAAAAAAAGTTTTTAAAACTAATAAAAGAAATAAAAAATTATTTGTTTTAAAAAATAAATTAATACAAAGTATTAACTCAAATAATATTATATACTTTTCAAAAAATCATATAATAAATAAACAAATAAATAAAACAAAAACTCTTTTCCTTATTATTGCTGGAGTTAAATAAATAATATTAATTTTGGCTTGTAAATTTTTTTACTGATTATATAAAATGGTGATAAAATTAAAATAAATATTATAATGTTTTAGTGCTTTTTTGTCAAAATTACGCGTTTTTTTAACGAGTTTGGTGCTTTTTGAAAATTTATAGTTGATAACGCTGATTGCAGTTCCCTTTCTACCTGTTTGTTTGGCCATTCTACTGTATGAGTTGTTGTATCAGAATTACAAAAGGATTTTAAATTGTACTTTTTCAGAAATACCTGGTAAACTTTAATCGTTAACAACTAATCTTGTCAGACAACAACAACTTTTGTAGTACTTTAATCTCAAGCCAAGGCCTTAATTATGTATATACACACATAATTCATCATTACAACCTAGTTTCTCACACCACTTATGTTGTGTGCATTAATTTTATATGTTAGAGGGGAACTAACGACAGATTTTTGAGAAACTTTTTCATAACAATTTTCTACTTTATTCTCAGAGTTTTTACTAGAAATCTGCTGAGAGTAAGACGCCGAAGAAATATTATTTCATATTTCGGGTTTTATTGCAGATGTCTAAACACAGGTTAGCCTCACACGTGGCCTCAAGTCTAATACGCCAACTCACTACCTACTAGACTATGGCGACAGCAGCGGGTATTGCTATTTTAAATATGGACTTGCGTTGTAGTGAGGAACTATTTATGTATATGCTGCTTATAAGTATCGCTGACATATATTTTAGGTATCGAAAGTAGCTTTTAACGCCATTTGCCTTTAGTGCAGGAGGCAAGAAATATTTGTGTTTATTTGATTTCCTTCACCACGAATATTTGATTAGCTTGTAGACTATCTTGAAGCTTCCTAAAGCGGAAATATATTTCTGTTCCACATAATAATTCATGATAATCTATATGTAGAGCCATTAGTGCGTTTTCAATGTCACAACTTTTTTGTTGAATGTATTCATCGATATCAGCTTTAGCGTATCGAAATAAACAAAATCGCTTTCCATTCTTAGCTTTCATGCTTTTGGCATTCACATACTCACATACATACCTATCCTATACATATAAGGAAAGGAAAGAGTTGTTATTTTCTATTTTAAATTGGTTTTATTGCCTCTTTTCATTTTTTTCCCCAGGGTTTGCAAATGTTTGACGGTTGTTGTTCGTGTTGTTTATTGCGTTATAATATTATGCATTAAATTGTTGTTTGTTTTGTTGTTTGTTTTTGGTTGACATTATAAGGTGCAACATGTAAATAATTAATAGCATTATAAGATGCACTCACGAAATCGTACAACAAACATTTTGCGAAATGTCGTTATAATAATTCAGCATGACGACAACACAGCAACAGCAACAGCAACGCAACAGTACATAGAACAACTGCGACACAATGGCAAGCAACATGAATTATACCAGAAAACATTTGGTAAGACAAGCGAGGGTTGGTAACAAACTGAAGAAAGTATTAAAAGTCTTGATTGAATACAGACCTAGTAAGCTTTCCCTAAGGCCGGTGAATACAACAGGCTTTTTCCAAGTAATTTTCCCAAAGTGGTTCGTAAATTTAACGGTTTGAATAAAAATTTACTTTCTAATCCACTCTCGCATATGCGAACTCTTAATAATGGTACATTTATTTATTTATTTTGTCTCAACATCAGCTGCAATATACTACCATACACGTTACTCATCCATATGTGTACATATGGACAATATACCATACAATAACAATTTTTATTACGTATGTATGTATGTATATATCCTAGCAAAAATGTGTGTATGTTGCATGTTTGTTTTTTTCATATATACATACATACATATATCTTCATACAAGGTGGCTTAATATTAATGTCATACTAATAAGAGGTAGGAAAGAAACAAATCAGATCGGTTTTCTTGAAAAGTTTATTTAGAGATGTAAAGCTGATATCTGGCAAATGACTACCATCCTAACATTTGATGCAGGTATTTTGTGTGCTCTTTTCACAAGAATTTTAATTGAATTATGTCTTTAGTTGTTTTATGTTCTCGTTGCCATTACTTTTCCCTTACCCGCTACAGTCCGGACTGTACGTGTCCCTACGTAATGGGGACGAGCCTTCCGCGGTCGGGTGAGGGTGGGTTAGTGTGAGGCCGGGGACGTTCGAAAAAGTCACCGTAGTCTAGTATGTACTGTGTTGGCGTATTAGACGTGAGGCCATGGTTCAAACCACAGGTCAGACACCTCCAACAAACATCGAAATATGAAAAAATATTTCTCCGGTGACTGTCTCTCAACAGATTTCTAGCAAAAACTCTGAGAGTCAATTAAAATTGCCGTGAAATGTTTCTCAAAAATCGGTCGTAAAGAGTCGATTTTAAAGGGTAGGTCCCGCCACTCATGTATGAAACTGACACACACAACATAAGTGGTGCGAAAAGCTAGATCGTAATCCTGACTGAAGGGTTGTAATGAACCATTATGTATGTATGTTATGTATGTGGGTCATTGTCACATGATTTTTAATTGTATTGTGCTACACATGTAGTTTAAAAAAAAACCTGACAATAATTGAAGCTGACGTGTTTAAATCTCTTTCTATTTGGTATCTCAAATGAATGTATCCTGTATTGTATGAATGGAGAGAAATAGCAATGAACGAAGCCAAACCTTTTTTGCAGAGAAATGTTTAGACACATTGCCACCACTCTTTAAAGCTTACGTACGTTGCCAGACCACACTTTGATGATCTTTGTTGATATCATTGTATCTAAAGGATAAGGAAGTTTCCTGAATGGCTTATCTGGAGAGATATTGAAGATTTTTAATTTTTAGATATCGAACACCTTTCATCATGGTTTGCCTCTGTATAACGAATTCGGATTTCCCAAAATTTCAGTCAAACATTGTGTGATTTGACCCCACTATACTTTATCTTGTAGGGTTTTCTTAAGACCATCGGTTATATTCAGTGTGATTTATGCGCCAGAGTCATGGCATATTAAAGACATAGGATGAGCTCCACCTGACGGATATTTGTACGATGTTATATGTCACACATGATGGCATCAGTAGATCTTTCAACATTTTCTGTAATATTTCACCCACTCTTTTTTATTTATAATTATTTTTCAAAGTACATCACAACTTGAAAAACAAATTCATACTGAAGTTTATATTGCTGGAGTTCAGGGTTTTGGAGTTCATGTTGCTCTTGTTAATGTTGATGGTGTTAATGTTGTTGTGGTTCATGTTGCTGGGATTCATGTTGATATAGTTCATCTTGCTGGGATTCATGTTAGTATAGTTCATGTTGTTAGGAGTACTGTTGATATAGTTCATGCTGATATACATAATTCATGATGCTGGAGTTAATGTTCTTTTAGATTTAAAATAAATGTTGCAATGTGCTTAATATGTCAATATTTTTTGAGGGAATTTGAATTTGTTATTTCTGTGTTTCACTTGACGCCTAGACTCTTGGCTCATGTATTGGCTTTCTAGACGAGAACTTCGACGTCTCAAAAATAGCAATCGTTTGCCTTTACGACCTCTTTTTGGTAATCTTCTGGACAAAACCATAAAAAAGGTGTCCTAAAATTGTATTTCGAAGTATGAAATTAAATTATTTCACAAACAACATAGCTGGCGTGAGAAACTATGTCATAAGCCTGACTAAAAGGATTCTAATGGCCAAAAATAAATGTATAAGTGAACTCACTTTCCAATTGTGGCATTACTCTTGCGTCACCCGATCTATTATTCTTTAATTTTTGTTTTTCAAAGCCTGTGAGTTTTTCTCTGACTATGTGTTGCAAGTTCGAACATTGTCGTATTTTATATTTAAACATGGCTACATAGTTGAAAATAAACTAAAAAAAGAGGAACACATTGCATAATGACGTATACATATATATAAGCTTTTGTTATTGTTGTTGTTATTTTTAGTTTAAATGTAAATTTTGTGCCTATTTTTGGCTTGAAGTTAAATTCACACATATTCACACACAAACACACATTCATATAGCCATACAGCCATACCTGCAATGTCATGTACTCGCATAAAGAATATAGAAAATCGAGTTAATATACGAAATATATTTAGATATTCTATAAAATAACAACAACACAAACAACAACAACAACAACAAGAAAAACAAACAAACAAATAAACAGCAACAAAAATAGAAGAAAAAAAAATAAACATTTTTAACATCATTTTAACGCACCTTTAGCTGTGGCAACAATCATTAAGCCTGCGAAATTCAGGCTGGCCTGTTACATTGCTACATAAGCCATGAGTTGTGTTGCAAATGTTCGTTGCATATGCATTCATTCATTCATTCTAGTATTACTTTTTCCTTTTTGTTTTTCCCTGTTTGTTTTTGTTTTTGTTTTTATTTGGTTGTAATTTTCATTTATGCTGTTTTGCTGGCTTTTTTTTTTGTTTTTTTATTATTTTTTTTTTCTGATGTTGTTTGATCAGGAGAACAACATTAAGAGGTGTTAATGCAAATGTAGTTGCATTAGCAATTAGTGTGCTGTCATCTAGTGGGAAAAAACATAAAATAATCGGGCTACCAACCACTACTACAACTACTACCACTACCAGCAACCTACAAGGGAACCATATACACAAGCAACCGAGCAACATACTACATACAATTTAAAAATTTGTTTTTACAACAAAATGCGTGGTCAATAGTGGCAACATAGAATGCTGCAACACAACAAGAAATGTTCTCTCCTTACGTAGTGTGAAATTCGAAACTTGGCATAAAATTTGCATTGATTAGTGTGAACGTTAAATGTTTAAACGAAACATTCTTAAATTTTCTTCCATTTCTTCTCTCTTCTTTGTTTCCTTTTGAAATTATTTGACAATGAAATTGACAGAAGACAGAAGAAGGTTCTGCGAAAGATATTCCAAGAAAAACTAGTATTTTAGGGATCGAAGGAGTCTATCCAGTAGACTGTATTATTATGATGCTTTACATACATAATTGGTCATTACAAGCTTTCAGTTAGGATTACAACCTAGATTCTCACACCACTTATGTTTTGTGTGTTAATTTTATACATGAGTGGCGGGACCTACAGTTTAAAGTCGATTTCGAATGACAGATTTTTGAGAAACTTTTCATGGCAATTTAGTTACTCTCAGAGTTTTTGCCAGAACTCTGTTGAGATGAATTTTTTTCATATTTCGTTTTGTTGGAGATGTCTGGCCTGGGGTTTGAACCGAGGCCTCCGTCCAGAGAAAGCCATTCAAATAATCACTGGCGGTTGCATATCGCATGAGAAATGTGAAATCTTTACGAAACAGTTGAATCTTAGATTGTCTCTTTCACTTTTCGATTACTGTAGAACTATTCGGGCTAAAATAATGACAATAACGACTGATGTTGTACAAATCCGGTATTATAGTACATCGTGTGGAGATATACGCATATTTACAGACTACAACCCATCAGCGAGGATTACGACCTCGTTTCTCACACCACTTATGTCGTGTTTGTTAATTTTACACATGGGTTATAAAGTCTGCTCCGAACGACAGATTTTTGAGAAACTTTTCATGGCAATTTTATTTACTCTCAGAGTTTTTGCCAGAAATCTGTTGGGAGGAAGTTGCCGAAGAAATGTTTCTTCATATTTCGTTTTGTTGGGCATGTCTGAACTGGAGTTTTCAGCGTAGCCTCACGTCTAATAAGCCAACTACTAGACTGCGATTATTTTAAAATTGATTGGTATTATCTCTTTATTCTCTCTCGATATACTTCTTAAAGCGGTATTCGACAGATTCTTCTGGTGTATTTAGTAAAGTGGTTGACTACAAACCCTGGTTCAATACTGAGAGAAGACGAAAAAAGTTTTCTTCATAGTTTTTGAACTTTAAATGCTAAGAGAAATCAATCCCCTTCCATGTGATTCATCAACGAAGTCCTCTGACCGTAACCTCACAATAGTGATAGCATAAACAAGGTATTCTGACAGCGTTTTTTGCCGATAAAAAGTACTACTCAATGTGCAAATTCCCTCACCACTGCACCTACACCTGATATAACAACCCAATACATTTTTATTAATTGCAACTCAATCTGAAAAGGTTCTTCAATGCTACGCTCAAAGACAATGTCAAATCTGTCACACAGGGATCTGATTGAGGAGTAGACCAATCTATTCGCTAGGTGGCAAAATTTAATTAAAGGAACTGAAATAAGGCACAAGAAATAATGCGAAAAATGCGGGAAATATTTTGTGATCGCTTTGTGTTTTTTTAAATTAATGAGCCGCCGTAGTCTTGTAGGTAGTGTGTTGACTTATTGGATGTAAGCCCCTGGTTCAAACTTCAGTTCTCAGATATCTCGACCAACACAAAGGTTTTCATCAACGACTTCCTTTAGCCGTCTTCTGGTAAAAACTCTGAAAGTAAAAGAAAATCGCCATGAGAAGTTTTTTAAAAGAAAAGGATTTTTCCCCCTTAATTTTTGATTCTTAAAAAAAAAGACACAAAATTGCATTAAAAATTACCACCATTCGACTTCCATCCCATTAAATTACAACAAAATTGAATTGAATTTCATCTAAACAGCCATTAAGGGCAGCCAATAATAAGCAAATTAATCGAAATAAAAGGAGACACACATGAAAAAAAGAAGCGATATTTATCGTACAATATATGAATTTCAATTAAAAAACGAAAATTTATGATGCCACTCGTAAATCGCCTCTGATAGACAGACAACAGCCACAGAAACAACAGTGACCAATGCCATCACAGAGAAACGTTATTAAAAACGTGAAAAAATGCCAACAGAAACGATTTATTTCCAAAGCATTGAAAAGACGAAAAAAAACCAGAAAAAAAACTTCAAAAAGAAGGCGGGCAAGAGCCAACAACAGGGTAAGGTACCAAGAAGTCTACTCCTAGAAATTTTTGTTTTTTTATTTCCATTTACAAAAACAACAGAAAAAACTGAGACTATCAGAGTTTTTTTTTTCTTTCAAATAAAAACATTTATTCCAACACCTGTAAGCGCGGTGTACTGCCTTTAAAAATGTTACCGTCACTGCATGACTGTTACGTTGTTACCGCCAGCCGCCTTAGCGTCAATTGTAGCCCCGATATTTGCTAATAAAACCTATGAAATCGTTCTTATTGTTCAAACTGCATCGAATAGAATACAGTGAATAAAATTGAACTTTATGGAGAATGTTTCTCTATAAAAAATCCAAACAAAAGTAAACGAACGAACGAACGAACATACGTTGTTTGAAATGAAATGTGAAGGATGATCATAAAACAACTTGACAATGTTGGTCGAAGTTCTCTGTTGTTGTTTTTAATTTTTATTATTGCTATCGCTATTGCTGCTATTGCTATTGTTTAAATCGAATCAAAACAAAAGGTTCACTGACTTTATGCAAAAACTATTTTTCTATCAGAACAAAACAAGCCACTAACGAACACATGTTTAAGGTTGCCAGCTGTTGAGCATAAATTTTCCGCTGGTACACAGCTAATCCATTAAAGGAAATTCCCATTGATAATAGAACATATTATAGACGATTACATATACACTTTACATACACTTTCCCCCGGGGAGATGTCATTCACCCTTATTCTGGTTGTCGTCGTCGTTACCAAAAATGATGTCGATAAAATCAGAGTCGACAAAATCAGAGTCAACACAACACAATATCGACGGCGTATTGACTCACAGAATACCAAATGTGTGTCGACAGTCATCTATAACTGTCAATAACGACAAACAGAATACCAATTTTAAACTGTAGACGCAAGACGACGTCGACGACGACAACCAGAATAAGGGTGATTATCACCACCGATAGGGAACATTTTTCATCTAAAATGTTGTGGTGTTTACAGAGGCTACATTTCGTTGACTTGAGATAATACTTCACATTTGGCTAGGTCGCCAGCCGTCCCAAATAGGACATAGGAATTCTATTCAAATCAGTTTTGGTATTACACGATCTGGAAGTATATTCTGGATGCCAAAGTACACTATGACGCAGTCTTCAAATAAGATGTCCTGTGGTCTCCTCTTTTTAATTGTGAGTTATTATCTCCCGTTTGCTATGTTGGTTTTCCCATACAGGTTGTGTTCAGAATTCATGCAAATTTTATTCTGCATATATTCATATCGGTCTAGGTCTGTCTGATCTCTGTGCCAATGGGTTTATTATACCATCTAACATCTACGCTGCCAATCATACTTACTGACTTACTAAATTGTTCATTACCCTCTACCCTCTAGTCAGGATTACAACCTAGTTTCTCATACCACTCATGTTGTGTGTGTATTAATTTTACACTTGAGTGACGGAACCTACAGTTAAATGTCGATTCCGAACGACAGATTCTTGGGAAACTTTTTCACGGCAATTTTTATTTATTCTCAGAGTTATTGCCAGAATAAATATTTGTTTTAATTTTCATGTTCGCGATGTTTGAGCTGGGGTTTGAACAACGGGCTTTCTCCACTAAACCAACACGCTGACTACTGGAATATACTTTGTAAATTCAATTCAAGATTCAAAGCGATGTAAAAGCGGAGGAACTAAAACTATGTGCTCGAAGTGGAGCAATAGACCAGAGCTTCGGGTGGGAATCCTACTCATGTCGTCCATACTAATAGACTCGCACACTACCACTAGACTACCATAGCACTCTGTAAGGGATTTACGACAAATCTTATTTGTAGCAGTTGCCTGGACTTGGGCAACATTAGGCAAACACAGCTTTATTGTCTGACTTTTTGACACAGAAGAAGGCGGAAATTCGTGGGAGATTACGTATATTATAACATTTAAATTAAAGAAGTGTTAGTGTGTAGTTAGAATCATTAGTACCATTACATAATCATTACACACTTGCCATGAAGAAAATAATAAAGTAGGTGGCACGGATTTTGTAAGAGTATTGAGATCTATTTACTGGGCTAAAAATACAAATAGGGAGAAGTTGGGTTAGGTTAGGTTAGAGGACGTGTACTTGTCGACAGAGACAAGTACAGTACCCGGAGGTCGAATTGACTCATTGTACAGAGTCCTTGAAAGGAAGGATAACAGAGGAGTTAGGAAAAAGGAGAGGAAGTAGGAATGGGAGAATGAGAAGCGGAGGAAGGGAGATGGAATCATCAAAATTAATTCGACTTAACAGCTGCTGATGTCGCTATCATGACTCAAAAGTAGAAATTTTAGCGACATTTTCTACAGAAATTCATCAAGCAATGCAATGATAAATAAGGAGACAATTTGTCTACTGTAGCAGGTTCTTGGACGATTAGGTTACCTTTTTTCGTTGTCTACAAAAAACGCCCCAAGTGAAAGTACATTAACTCCTCCTGGAGCTTCTTACTTTGCTGTTGTTGTTGATGTAGTTATCGCCTTAGTCTACTAGGTAGTGAAGGTAGTGTGTTGGCTTATTAGACATGAGGTCACAGTTCAAACCCCAGGTCAGATATCTCCAACTAAACGAAATATGAAAAAATATATCTCCGGCAATACTATCTCTCAGCATATTACTGGTAAAAAGTCCGAGAGTAAATAAAGTGACCATGAAAAGTTTCTCAAAAATCTGTCCGAACGACAGACGACTTTAAACTGTAGATGCCGCCACTTGTATGTATAAGAAATTAACACACACAACGCAAGTGGTGTGAGAAGCTAGGTTGTAATCCTGACTGTTTGTAGTCAACCACTTAACCACCTAAACCATGTATATATTATCACAGGCAAATGTGCAATAAGTTTTACCTAAGTAATCTTTAGAATACGTTGGCATTTTATACTTCGGGACTAAAAGTCTGGTCACATTATGGTTTTTGCCTTGACACAAGCCTTTCTTAGGAACACGTTCTCTAGCAGCACATGATATGATTTGTTGAGAAATGTCACTGCTTGTGTGACTGTATGAATACGTTGTGTTTTGTTCTTGCATGGCTGCGTGTATGGTAAATTTATCTAATAAAATTCGTTTCTTTTTTGTCTTTATCTTCTCTAATAATAAATAAAATCCCAACAAAAACAAAAAAACAAAATGATAAATTGTCTAATTTTTTATTACTGTGATGAATAATAAAAACGTTTTTGTTTTCATTTTTTTTCATTTAGACATTATAAACGCAAATCAAACGTCCGTCCATAAGTTTGTTTGTCTGCTTATATGCTTACACGAATCAAAACTCTCTAATGAATGAACTCTTTTTTTTTTTTTGTTGAGGCTCTTGGCTGTTTTAATTTATGGTTTTAAATAAATTTTTTTGTTTCTAACTTCCAAAAGGTTTCTTTTGAAGGTATTTGGAGACGTACTCCAACAATACAGTTTAAGTTCATGAACACTTTTCATGTTTGTTTGTTTATCTTGGTCAACATCAAACACATTTTACAAATTGATATGCTATGGTATGGTATACTGAATATTAAAACGAATTAAAATTTATATTTTAAACACTTAACTCTTTTTCTTTAAATCAATAGTTATCGAATGTCTTGTAATAAGTTTGTTATTTCAGGCAATGCATAGCAGGTATCTGCCAATCTGGTTGTGTATCTCTTGAATTGCTTGCATAATTTAGTAGGCGTTAGTGTTTCCCCACATCGTTATGATTTTTTCTGTAATTTAATACGAAAAATTTAATACAAAAGGTCAGCAAATTCAATTGGAAAAATTTATTAAAATTTATTTATTTTCCCATGCTCCAATGCAAATAATAATTCAAGTATTTTTCATACGTACACATATGTACATACATACATACATAATTGGTCATTACATTTCAGTCAGGATTACAATATAGTTTCTCACACCACTTATGTTGTGTGTGTTATTTCTATCATGAGTGGCGGGACCCACAGTTCAAAGTCGATTCCGAACCACAGATTTAAAGAGAAACTTTTCATGGCAATTTCATTTAGACTCAGAGTTTTAGCCAGAAGATTTATTGTGAGTTCATTTGGACAGAGTTTTTCAGGGTTTCTGCTTTCCATAAAGAAAAGAGTAATTTAATAACCGGAAAACTGAGTAACCTTAAAAAAGGGTCCGGAAGGCGATTCGACATGGCAAGTTGTTTAGGACCATTGAATTAAATAATAACCCCTAGCATCTAAATTAGATTCGTTAGACTAATCAGTTGTTTATCCTGAATTACATCGATCAAGAATCAAAATGATTTAGCATTCACGACCTCTGGAATGAATTTAAGGATATTATTTGAAACCTGAAATGTACATACTCCGAACCCTAGCATTTAGCCAAAGTCTGCACAGAAATCTCCTCATATAACGCCCAGGTGTTGAGGTTTCGTAGAGACGAGATGGCTGGAATCATATTTGAATTTAGGAAAAAATTCAAGTAGTTTACAGTTTATTATATAAATAATAAATAAATCATTTAGTTTTGACTGCCTAAACTGATTTATAAATTCGCAGATTTTCAGAGATGCCATCAAAAACTGTTACCGCATTTATCTTCAAGTCATGCTTGAAAACTAAGGTAACCATATTCCAGATGATAAAACTCATCTGTGACTGACTGATATAAGTCGTAGGGTTCATCAAAAATCGAAATCTTGTGCATGAGTGGCGTCTACAGATAACCATATTCCAGATGATAAAGCTCTCCTGTAACTGACAGATATATGCAAGTCGTACGGTTAGTATATAAAATACATAATAAAACGCTCAGAGTTAGTGTGGTATAGCGTTTAAAGTGTTTGTTTACAGTGGAAGACAAACCATTACTTCAAACTTGTTATAAAATTAAAGGGTCTCATGGCCTCATGGGATGACCCAGGGAGAATAACAGCATCAACGGAAATCAGCGTGATGTTAATTAACGCCATCTTATGAGGACGAGTAGGATTCACTGAGCACAGTAATTTATCACTACAACCAATACGACAACCAAATAGCAACCAGCGGGAAATCTTTTAATCCTACGGCCCCCTACTTAGTTGGCAAAAACTTTATTAAAAGAAATTTAAAAACGAAATCCAAAACCAAAAAACATGTGGAGATGTTGAGTGACAAGCCTATGATTTTTTAAAGAACAAAAATTACTACGAAATGGATTATCTGCAGCAACCTTAGGATGGTAACTATACATGTCAACACATCTTTACTGTTAGCCTTGATCTCAAAGTGGTCAAAGTATATCGAATTACCCGATATTTTAAAATTTTCCTTGTGTTACACATTTTAAGTGTTATTTTTTGGCTGCTTTTTTGCCAAGCTAATAACACCGTTAAAAATTTAATTTTTTTCTTTTCTCTCTTTGTTCACAATCACTTCTTATTTTTTTTTTTTTTTTATTGTGTTTAGAATCTATCAATTGGGAAAATCACACAATTATTATAGGCAATGCAATGCAATGCAAGCACTTCCTGGTGTTCTATTGTGCCATATGTTCTCTGTAATCTGAGGTCAAATATTCGCGCGCTATTGTTTCTCTAACGAAATAATAATGGTGCCCAAGGAAAAGAAACTGAAAGAATGAAATTATTGTTAGAAATTCATACTCGTACTCATACCCGTACTGGTTGGTATACGTACGTACTCGTATTCGTATTTTCGAAAATTTACGAGATGGTTTTAAAATGATAATTTTTTGGACAAGTGCAATACACAATTGCACAACAATTGCAATTGCAATGGACACACACAATCGTAAATTATAATATTTTTAAACAAATTTTCTTTGGTAAAGGAAAAGAAATTGTGAAAAAAGATTTTCATGGATTCCGATTTACCAATTTTTTCTTTTTGGTTTGCAAAAATTTGTAGTAAAAATCTTAAGAATTCAATGTCAGCAAAAATTTCTCTTTAAGCGCGATTTCTTTGTCTTTTTTCTTTTAAAACTTGGGGCTTTTTGTTGTTCATCAAAATCACAATGGAGCCAGCACAGCAACAATTGTTAGAAATTTGAGATCGCAAAAGAATAGAATGCAATCAAATACGCACACATATGTACATACATTTACATACAGCAAACGCTCAAGAACACACAAATGCACAGTACTATTGGCGATATTAAGCAACATTCCCAATATGGGTGGCCAGGTTTTGCCTGCAAAACTACTAAGAGTAATAATCTTTGTCTTTAACTGAAGATCAATTTCAAATTCAAGTTTTTACGGATATCTAAGGAACTGATGGTGTTTACATGACATCCGTCTGATTAGAACGTGATTAGAGCGGAAGGAACAAAGTGGAAAAGCTGATCACTGATAGTCTGGCTAATTCAGGCACTAAGCTGGCTACATGATACATATGTACATACATACATACATAGTGTTGTAGTCACGCTTAAAGCTATTGAAAGCGTATTACCTACCGACGTCTTAGAAATGAGGTTAGCTAAGCTTTTCAAAGAGTATCTATCGAGAGTTAACATACAACGTCGAACAAACACAAGAAGAGTGTATCGACGTTTCATCCTTCACTAGGCCATCAAAGCAAATGATGTCAGAAGATCATAAAGTTACACATGAGTGAGTTGTTGCCCTGGTAGGTTCCCTAACCTAACTAACTTTCAATGAGCAATGTATAACTCTGTTCTGAGTAAATAGAAAGCGTTAACTATCATGTAACCGATGGTTTAAACCCCATCAGACCTTCAAAAAAACGAAATACGAAAAAATATTTCTTCGACGACTTCTCCTGAGTGGATTTCTGGCAAAAAATCTGAGAATAAATAAAAAATGCCATGAAAAGTTTCTTGAAGATCTGCCATTCGGAGTCGACTTTAAACTGTATGAGCCGCCAATCATGTACCCAGAGTCTTGCATCAGACCAGAGTCTTGCATCAGACTGTACAGGAATAACAAGGCACTGCACAATCAAAATATACTTGTCCGGGAGGGGATCATTTCGAATCCAAAATTTGGATTTTGGATTCATGCAGAAAATTTTTGGAACCTGTGAGCCATTTTGGAAGCAAATATCTGTGTGCATTTCACGTTCAGGGCAGGGAGTTGCTCTTGTATACACCAATCAGCAGTTGAAAGTTTGCCAGGCAATAGAACAGATACTCTACATGGAATAGATTGTAATGATAACAGCGTTTTAGTTTTCTTTTCAATTTTAGACATAATGATGGTTACCTTAATACTCGTGTTCCTTTCTCCTTCTTCTACTTTTAAGGTTTGCAAATAATTTGTATGTGTTGCATGGGATAGAGCGCAAGCGCACACTTTATACGTTTTTTTCTGTCAATTGTTGCATTCGCGGCAAATTATATCGCATCGCTTTAACTACAACAATAATAACGGCAGCATATACAACAACAACAAAGCGAAAAATTAAATAAAATAAATGCAACAACAAATGCAACAACATTCAACAAATAGTGGTCCATTGAATGGGAAAAATCGAAATAAAAAAAGAATAAGAAATGAATAGAAAATAAACACATATACACATATATTTTATATGCACACATATACATACACCCAACTCTTTTTTTACACGGTTTCTTTTTACACGGATTTGAAGTTACACGGTTGAAAAAAAAATTTTTTGTAAAAATTTTTTAATCTAGTACGGTTTCAAAATCACTGTCTTGTGAATCATTTATTAAAAAATGATCCCAAAATGGAACGTGCCCTGAAATTCGAACGAGATATTAATAATTCTATTGCTGGGTATAAAGAGTTGTATAAAGAACTTAAAAAACCAAAAGTTCAACTTTCTATAAAAGATTTTTTTAATAAAAAAGTAGACGGCGCAAGACCTTTCGGAAAGTAGTCCGACAGTTCAAAACTCTATTACCGGACGAAAGTCACCATTGGATAATTTGAAGGATATCTCCAGTGATGATACCGACTTTAGTCCAGTTCGTCGCAAACAATTACGCTTGTTATCAAGTAGCGACGAATAATTATGTAGCTATGTAAATATTTTTCTTTATTTCTATTCTAATTTTTCTGTTCTTAATTATCTTTCTTAATTTCTTTTGTTTTTTGCTTGCTCTACTAATTTTTCACCTGTATGAATTATGTATTTTAAGTTTTAATGCTCAATAAAATGCCATATGAACATACAATTTGTATGCATTTCTGAAATTTTATAGTTTTCAACATTTTTTACGGTTTTTCGAAGTAAATATAGTTCTTTATTTCATCCCTCACGGTTTTCAGATGACATGGAACGTATCCCCCATTTTACTATAGGAAACGAATCTTTTTTTACACGAGTTTTCTTTACACGGATTTCTGAGGAACGTATCTACCGTGTAAAAAAAGAGTTGGGTGTACATACATATATACATACATATGCACATAGGTATATAATCATAAACATTGTGGCAATGCAACATAGCATAAGAGAGTGTGTCTTAACAATAAATGTTTATCGCAATTGTAGTGACCGATCAATGCTTACCAATGGTAACAACTGCAATAGCAGCGCAACAGTAACATCATTGCCAGCTTTAAGACAAACATTTCAGTATACCCAGCAGCATTTTAGCAACAACAGTAACAACACAACACAACACAAACAGCAACAACATTATTTTCAACAACAATGCTAACAAAAGAAAACAATTCTATATGTGTCTGTCTGTCTGACTGCTTGTCTGTCTGTGTGTTTGTCTAACCAATGTTACCATTCCTATTCATTGTTATTTGTTAGAAAATACAAAAACAACAAAACAAAACATCACACAAAAAGAGTTTGTAAAAGTCTTAGAAAAAATAAAATTTGTTTCCCAAAATAATTTCAATGTTTATTTGTTGTGCAAAGAAATTGTACAACAATTGCTGTTGTTGCTGTTGCTTGGCCAACATAAAGGTACGCTTTTCCAGCTACAAATACAAAGTATGCACTATGGCTGCATCATAATTAAATTTCAGTTTCCATAGCCTTGCTTACAACCCTTCAAACAGTCCATAGTGCAGCATTATATGGGCCTGAGTTTAAGTTGTACTTGACTGCTCACTGCTTGAGCAGCCGTAATTCTTTTATAAGTTTTCTTAACCCACCACCTTACCTTTTTGGTTGGTATGTGCCTTTTGCATTTGTCTGGACTTTAGCTTTTCCTTTCGTTACTTTATGGCATGAAATGAAAAACTTCCTGACAATAATAGTGACGCAGCTCATTACTAATGCAAACACTTGAATGCGCAGCAGCCAACACACACAGCCTTGCCTGCCTGCCTCACTTGTGAAATTCCAAGTTTGATGCTGTTTTGCTTCATCTCTTACATCAGACGAGACTCTATCTTTCGATGCCATGCCTTAGCCTTACTTCTCACCTCCTTTGTTATCACAAGCAAAAGTCCAGCAGGCTACAACAGGAACACAAGAAATACAAGAAAACAACGAAGAAGAAAAAAACAGAAGAAGAGAAACTCCCAGTATTTTAGCATCATTGACTAGAAAATGTTGATTCTGCTATAAATTCCGTCAATGACAATTTGTAATTGTTGGCAGTTGCTGGTTGGTTGGCTGGTTAGTTTGACTGTACAATTGAAATCGAAGAAATTCATGGAATTGTTTTTTTCTCTACATCAATATCAGCCAGTGTGGAGTACAGCAATAGTTTTGTTGCAAATAACTTTTAATTGAAAACTTTGCACTCTCATGAGATAAAAAATTTCTTTTAGATGAGGTTTCTGATAATCCGTCTCTTCGTGACGAGAGCGGGTCACTGACAAATGAGGTTAAAGACAGGCTCTTCCTCCTCCTTAGACCCACAGCTCCTGCAGAAGTCGCCGTGGTCTAGTAGGTAGTGTGTTGGCTTATTAGACTGAAGGCCCGAGTTCGAATCCCAGGTCAGACATCAAAACGAAAATATTTCTTCGGCGACTTCCTCTCATCAGATTTCTGGCAAAAACTCTGAGAGTAAATAAAATTGCCTTGAAAAGCTTCTCAATAAAATTTGTCGTTCGGAGTCGACTTTAAACTGTAGGTCCCGCCACTCATGTATAAAATTAACACACACAACATGAGTAATGTGAGAAGCTAGGACTGAATGGTGCGGGCTTCTTGCGGACGATTGCTGTAGACTGTCTAATGGTGAAGGTATAGCATTGGCCATTTTATAGTCACCTAGCAGCAACTCGTTTCCTTGCCGTTTGCATCTTGAGATGTCCACAAACACTACTCCCTCTCTTCCACCTTCCTATAACCCATTTTCCTAAAACCTGCACAATGCACTGCATGAGTAGGGGCCATCCAAAAAAAAAAAAAAAGAAGTCATTAGATGGAATGCCGGGTCCTACCAAAAGAGCAATGGCTCGTAAGGATCGCCATTGTGCTATGGATGTCCATACGATTCAAGGATATAAGTCAGTCAGTCCTCTTCCTGTGCCTACATGCCCAGCAAAGTCTGACAATATTGCACGTACCCTCCTGCTGGCAACGGGACTGGGCCTCCTCGTAGAACGAGTGGATAATAGCCACATTAACCAAAGCAATGGGAATACCTATGTCCTGTAACGTCTCGGATTTCTAGCTGTGTACCGGCCCTGGCCCTAACCAGCAGTGTAAATACCAACGAAATCCCAGTGTCCCGGAATTTATATAAGAGTTACATCTGAATGATCCAAAATTTCTCGAAGAAACCAGCGGCATTCATGATAGAGATCAGCAACGAGTATTCAAAACGATGAGTAGATTCGAGTCATACTTATTATTTCTGATACTTATACGCATTCATACTTATTTTAATATGATACTCATACTACTCATACTTAAAGTTGGAAGTACTCGTCGTATTCATACTTAACAATACGCATGATGTTATTGACTTCGACTCGTCTCTACTTAACATTTACACGAAGCACAAAATAAGTATGATTCGCGTACGAACACTAATATACTCACAAGAAGATTGTGTGTATGCTTTGCTTGTTGTCTTTGTCTTTCTTCTTTGTTTGTATATGCAACAATAACAAAGGCTGTAAATTTTGATGAATGATTCGAGCCACTCGAATCACTTATAAGTATTATAAGTATTTTTCAAAATTTATGAATCAGAATGAGTAGGCGCATGAATCAAACACATTTCGAATGTTGTGATTTTAATGTCAACGTTGTACTCATACTCATTGTAACCTATACTTATAAATCAATGCTGTAGCGAGTACGAATGAATCAGAGTAGTTGAATTTCGATTCTGTTGATTCACTCATACTCAAAATTGCATGAGTGCTTATGAGTAGCGGAAAAACGATTCATTGCTGATCTCTGATTCATGAACAAAAACGGACGTTGAAACTACTTTCATTAGGGACTTAATCGCAGCCTAGCTATCCGAGTAAATTAAGAGATTTTCAGGGAAAATTGCGCCACTAAAGAAGGATTGAGTCGTTTTCAAAATTGACATGACCTCTACTTGGAAAACACTGCAGTGATTAGGCAAGAAAGAAAGTTTACTATCAGGACGCTGAATAAACTTACCATAGCCTACCCGGTAACTCATCTTTAAGTCATCAGTGTAAACTTCAAGGGTCGCATTCTGAACCTCCGGTTCTTCAGACCTAGTCGGAATTCTAAAATCGAATATTCTATTTAGAAAATTATAAAGAATCATATAATCGACTCTAATGTGTCTATGTCTTCCCAGAATAGCAGCATGTCCATAGTCTTGATTGCGCCACGATTTGACCGCATTGAGTTTTACTGCCACCAACTCAGCCCTCTGTCTCAATAGGAGGTAGGAGGGAAGTCAGTTAAGAACAGCAAATAATGCCTTAGTTGGAATGGAGTGGAACAGAGTGCACTGGTAATCAGAATAGCTAACTGCCTGCGTACTCTGTCCCTCAGTCGGGAGTTGCACTTGTGTCTTTGAAGAGAAAGGTTGGCTCCACCACGGTTCGATAGAGTCAGCATGAGATGGTTGGTCTGAGACCCCACATCTTGCCTACGATCTTTTTGCAGATGTAAAGCGCTATTGTGGTGGCACTCCCAACCCTATCAATAATGTTATCTATCCTTCCATGAGAATGACCGCCAGATATCTAACTCTCTTGAACAAAGAAAGTTGAACCCCATGAAACGATAAATGTGATCGGTTTTTGATTCTAATATTTTGCTCATTCTCTCACGGGAAACCCAACTGCGTTTGTTAAGACTTTTGTAAAAAAAGAAGGGGCATAAGACTTCTTCTTCTTACCCAATGAATAACATTTCTTAATGGTCTTCCCATGCATATATTGTTCTGTCCACCAAGCTCTCACAAGAAACTTGCGATATGCGCTTGGAGATTAACTTTTTTGTAAGAAAAACACAATGCTTTCGCTTGAAAGTGCTTCAAGTATAGAACGTCCGCCTGGCTTGCTATTTCGAATCTCTGCTCTCTCGATCCTATTAAATTACCTACTTAATGGCGCGTTAACAACCCGATTAACGCATTTCGGCTTGCCTTAACATATCCTTTGGCTTGTGTTCTGATTTCCATTGGATCTTTTTTAACGTGGTGAGTTCTAAGCCACCTACGATTAACCCAAATTTAAATCCCAGGGGAATGGAGCGCATCAGTTAACATCTACCGGGTGCTAGTATGTTATCCAGAAGGGGCCACGTGGTAGCAGCAAAACAAAGATCGTTCAGGAGGTCGACAAATCGACCACGGTCAGAAACTTGTTACCTTGTTTACATGCATTCCATTCCATCCCATCCCATCCCGACCTAATTAAGTCAAGAGTTTTTCCAAGACATTCTTATTTAAAACAAATGTTTTCTGTGGTTGTTGTCTACGATCCTCTGTTTGGACTAATAAGGCCTTTTGTATTGGTTTTCCATTGAGCATCCTGTCTTTGGCGATAGCAAATCTTTATTGACACATTCTTCTGTGTGTGGTTATTGTTTGCTTAGAAATTTATTTATTATAACGAAAAACAATTTCCTTCGATTTAAATTATCCGATAAGCAAGAGATTCATTTTCTATTTACGAAATTGATCGATCAATATTGTTTCAATGTTTCTTTTGCTGTCTTTCTTTTCGTTTTTTTCGTTCTTTATACGCATACGCAATTCTTTTATGGGGCTAAACAAACAATAGAGTACAATGAACCACTTTTTTTTTGTTTTTTCTTATTTCTTTTTAACCAGGCTCAGAGGAGTAGAGCAGAGCAGCAGAATAGCAGAGATGTTGGCCTGGGTCTGGCTGCATTTATTAAATGAATAAGCAAGCGGTCTAATTTTATAGGGTCATATATCAATGATCCAAAAGGCAACCTACGAGGCTCTTGTCTTCTGTGCACACAACAGGCTTTATATCAAATTGACAAGATCATAAGCTTCCTATTGCCTGCAAATGGCCAAGAAAAATAACGCAAACAGCAACACGGCAGGGGTTTTGCTTTTTTACGCTCTGTAATGTAGTCAGTAGATCTGGCTGCTCGTTATTCAATAAACATTAGAATACCAGCACAAAAACGAAGAAAAAGAAGAAGAAAAATCGAATTGTAAATAGGCCTGCATTATAAAAAAGAACAAAAGCTTAAAGAAAACCTAAGAAGCTGCCAGCAAATAAATGAATTGGATCGTGAAATAAAAGAAGGCTAAGAAAAATCGGCTTAAAGACAAACAAAGCAAAGCAAATACTGCACAACTTTTGCTGTGTATATTAAGCTGTCCGCATGTGTTGTTGTTTTTTGTTTCTTTTGTAAGAACACTTGTTGTTGCATACAAAGTTTCTGCAGCAAACAACACATTGTTAGGCATCCCTAAACGAGAGCAGCTTTAAGATGCCACTTACTTAACAACAACAACAATACCCTGTATGCTTAAGATTTAACAAATAAGCATGAGGCCTTTATGAATAGCATAAGGCTGCATGAATAGGCCAAATGATGATGGTGGCAGCAGCGATAAGTAATCAATTGCTGTTGTTGTTGGTCTCTGTACTCTATATGGCATCCTTCTAACTGTCGGTCTGGACAGGGCAATGCTGTTTGTTCATGCCTTTTGCGTGATGGATGATGAAGTCAGCAGTAGAAAAGAGTCATGCGTTTGCCACATTGCCATTGCCATCGCATTGCATTGCTTCTGCAACTATCCAGCCAAGTCATCTTGAGCTGTAAGAGCTTTTCAATTTTTGTGCGTTTCTGTTCGTAGCTTCGCATGTATCCCTCATTTTTCGTTACTGCTTAAACAATTTTTTTTCTATTTTATTTCTTCTGTTTTTTATTGTTTTTATTGTTTGCAAATCTTTTGCCTTGAGAAACAGTGGCATTTGGCATAGTTTTCATGTCAAAATGTATGGGTGTACAAATACATCATTCTTGATGGTCATCATCAGTCTTTTGCCCATATCAATTGATCACTAAAACTGAAGTGTACCAGCACCGCCACCGCCACCGCCACCGCCATCACCACCATCATCATCAACATCATGCTCTTGGCCAGTATTGGATTTCAGCTTCATAGTGTTCACATCACTTGTTATTTGAAACTTTTCCTTACCAAAAAAAAAAAAAACAGAAAAAAACAAAAAATTTGTTTTTATTTGTTTGTGATTTTCCATTATTTCTCTGCCTTATTTCTAATCAAACAATGAATTTGATGAAGAAAAAGTTACACGAATAATGGCAAGAAAGCGAGGCCCATTGCATAGCAAATAAAGTCAAGTCAAATGTAACACGCTTTTTGTACGATTTTTTTATTGTTGCAACGTATTGAAGACTTAATGTTAAAAGGGAAGGAATACGTAAAAGAATCAAAGAGAAATTTGAGTGTCTCAGCCTTTCTAATGTAAATCAAGCTTAAACTACTTTTAAGTCTTTACTCTTAACAAGCAAATGTTAATGACCAAGGCTTTCAGAGCCCTATTAATAGTACAGTTTGGCCCTTACTTTTGTAGGTGTTAGTTGTTTGTAGTCCTCTGCAGAGAAGCCTATAAAGTGTAAGTCTTGAAGAAACCGATGTAGTCTTGAAGTAATCTTCATGTGACAGTTGTACTTAAATCTGGATTATTCGGCCACGACTTCATGCGGGTAGATTCCATAACCAGAATTGTAAACTACAGTCCTCCGTCGCCACCTAAATCCATAATAATCGTTCAGGGCTTTAATGATTAAATTATTCGGAATATTTTTGTGGTTCCGTATCTATAAAACCAGAGAGAACAGTTGCTTATACATACATACATAATTGGTCATTACAACCCTTCAGTCAGGATTACGACCTAGCTTCTCACACCACTTATGTTGTGTGCGTTAATTTTTATACATGAGTGGCGGGACCTACAGTTTAAAGTCGACTCCGAACGACAGTTTTTTGAGAAGCTTTTCATGGCAATTTTAATACTCTCAGAGTTTTTGACAGAAATCTGCTGAGAGGAAGTCGCCGAAGAAATATTTTCATAATTTCGTTTTTTGATGTCTGACCTGGGATTCGAACTCGGGCCTTCAGTCCAATAAACCAACACCCTACCTACTAGACTACGGCGACTTCAGTTGCTTATACACTCTCAAATTAAGATACACGCATTGTCTTATACGTTCCATTCTGATATAGAAACTGATTGTAATTACGACTTCTCTGAAAGGCTGGTACTACAACGAGAGATTCTTCAAAAGTCCAGCAGCGCAAGTCAAAGGTTTAGAAATCTACAAAAGAAAATTTCAATTATTTAAGGCGTCCATTGTTATTATTATTTCCGTGAAGAGGTGCGATAGTAGTGCTGCCGTACAATCCATCGTACTCCTGTAATCTATATAGGCTATCTCTAAATAATGCCTCACAGGTTTCAAAAATGTGTTTTGATAAGTCATTCTCAACATTACATCTTGTCCTTTTTTTGGAAAATGTCCTCGAGTTTCATCAGGGGTTTGGAATATATTATTCTAGGACCAAAAGATCCCACTTCTGTTCCAAGATCCTTTGTTGACCCATCCGTGTACCACATAATAGTACCTCTTTTAAACGAATATTTAGCCTCTAAATTGTCTCAGTTACTTCTATTATTAAGTAACGTTTCGAAACATTTTTCACAATCATAGAGACTTCTGCTTCTGTTTAGGGAGCAGTTAAGGAGGGAGCTGTCAGCCACTCGATATATTAAGTCTATTATCTTAACCATAGTCTCCATAGCTCTTACTTTCCCTACCATGTTCATTGGATTTCAATTTAACAGAGCCTCCTGAACCGCTGTTGAATAGATGTTCGTTGTTCCTGTAATATCGTACATGTACTATGTACTATGTACTATTTGAGCTGTTCTCAGATTTGTTCCGCCTGTCCGGACAATAGATCCAGACGTCATTATTAGTCTTACCACCACGCTATTCAGTCAGTGCATAATTCCGAGGTTGTATCCCCAGCATTTCCCCGCAAGTCTTCTCCTCCATATACTTTATATACTCTCCATATACTGTGATATGATTTCATATTTCGTTGATGTTTCTGATATTAACCACATGCTTCGTTTATGAAAATCCACTTAATAAAAAGTGGAATTGGCAGGGTCTAAACCATATGGTGCTGCCTAAGATTGCAGTGCCCAAAAGGCCATTTCAATTGAATGCTGAATAAGTGCTATATCTCTCAGTGCACTGAGGTTATATTCGTTTTCCATAATGCCAATAAAAATTGAATTTAATTCAGGCATATAAAAGACAACTTTCGTATATAGGCCGGTGCCTAGAAGTTTATTTTGAGGCTTCTTAATAATGACTTACAGAAGAGAACGAGAATGGTTTTAATAGCCATTTGGCTGCTGCCTCTATTGATACATTAGAATACTGTGGCAATGTGCCTTGTTTTGCAGTGTTTCATCGATATTATAAGGGAATATGCTATAGTGAAATAAAAGGGCTTATTCCCATAGTTTTCATCTGTCACGAAGATACAATAATAAGTGGTCGACTCACCAGTGGATCGCACAATGCTTTTCAGGGAGAATTAGTTCGTTCTCATGGAACTCTTTGCAGAAGTCTGTGCTCTCACTTACTGTGTAAACAGATACAAATTGCACGCCCTCTTTCCGCTCCCATAAAATGTATTTTCTTAGTTCTACAACAACGCAAGGGGCAATTCCCTGAGTGTTGGTCGCATATTAATAAATTAAAAAGAAAAAGTATTTGTTCTTATGAATTGTTTTTAGAGTCTTCTACAACCAACAAAGTTAGGTTAGGTTGGAAGGTAGCTTCCGTTCACAGGTAAGTTCACTCGGGGGCCCAAATGGCCCATTGTGTTATCCAGTGTGAGGTGAGCTCACTTGTCATGATTCGTGAGTGGTGGGTCTGAACAACCTCTTGCTCCGGATGAAACCGGCCAGTTCCCAATTGCCCAGATCTTCAAACATTCTGTTATCGAAAACCCGATGACGTCTGTTCTAAATTGCAGGACACTAACATAAAAGGTGTAGTACCGTTTTCTTCACATCATTGCAGTTTTTGCAATAATCGTAGTGGGGCAGACTGAACCTGTCAGAGAAACAGTCAATAGCGCAGTGGCCCATTAGAATTCCTGTTAGAATGTCGAACTCAAGTAACTCCCTGGTTCTCCCGCTGTCCACTGCTGGATACAGCAGTTTTAAAATTCAACAAACAGCAGCTTCCTGCTTAAGAGTGTCTCGAAATTTTTAATTTAATTCCTAAACTTTAAACACCCTTCGACTATACTTTATGGATACACAGAGCTAAGCCACATAGTCTGACTGTATGACGATAGACAACCACTCGAATTCTTCGTCTTTGTGTCCATAATTTCCAGAGTTTCAGAGAAATTTCACAGGAATTCTTCCCTCATTTTCGAATCAAATCGTAAAACAACGAAAAAAAAGGAAAATTCTCTTGTTGTTACTACTTTCGCATTGATGTTGTTGTTGTACTCTGCTTCTAGTGCTAAGGCCAACATTATTGTTGTTGCCGTAGTTGTCGTTGCTTTTTCGCGTTGTTACAAATTTTCTTGTTCGTCAGTGGGAATTGGTTGATGTTGTTCAATTTCTGTTTTTCTTCTGTTTTTTGTTGTTGTTTTTGGTCATTTTCTTACATTTTTTTTTTTTTTTAGTTCGTCCAGCTCTGTTTTAACCAACTGGCTGTTGTTGTTCTGGCATAATCAACAATTGAAAATCTAATAGAAAAACAACAACAATACACAGCAATGAACAACATGTAACAGAAGAAAAAGTCTAAATATTGAACGTGAAGAAGAACACTCAATGGACAGACATACAGACAGACAGACGGAGAGACAGACAGGCAATAAGAAATTTAGATGAACTAGAGAAAGACATAAGAAAAGTCACATGTAACCTGTTGCCTGAAACTCAAGCAGAGTAAGAAATACTAAAATCGACAAAACAAAACAAAGCAAACTTTTCTTTGAGCCATGTTTTCTTAGGATTTTTTTTCTTTTGATCTGCAATTGCTGTTGCTGTTGCAGGTTTCTTTCGAAAGCAAACAAACAACAGCAAAACTTGACCATGTTTTGTCCCCACATATTAACAATTGACAACATTTTCTTTTCTATTCTGGCCGTGAATTTTTTCTTTCTTTCTTTCTATTCTTTGTTTGGCCTTTCTTTCTTTCTTTGTATTCTTTTACTGGCTTAAAGGCATTTTCATTTTTCTTTTGTTGTTCAATGCGATTACTATTGCCATTGCAGTTGTTGTTAATATTGTTGTTGTTGTTGTTGTATTGTAACATGTTTTGTATAATTGTTTGATGTTGTTGCAACAATTGTAGTCCCAGATGCTTTTATGCAAATGTTACGAAAACGACTATTTTTTTCTCCTTAGCATAGACGCAAATAAAAGAAAATCAACAACAACAACAACAATAATAATAGTAATAGTAACAACAAGAAAATCACATAAAAATTTTCTAAAGCAATTGTAATGAATAATCACTTGGTTCCATGAAAGTTTACCATAGCATGAGTCCCCCCATATAGGCACACTTATTCATACACTCTGAAAAACCTTCACTCAAACTCATAAGGACTAAAAGCGAAAAAAAGAAAAGTTCCTCACACATACATATGTATACTCGCACTCTTGAAAAGAAAAAAGATTGAATAGATTTTAAAAATTATATAGTGAAGGGCGTAATTGGGAAATAATTTTTTAAAATCCTTTCAGAAAACATTATATTGAGGATATCATGGACTTTAAATCATAGGAATCGAGGCCTATACAGTCGACTACGGCATTATCTAAACGTTAACATTCGCAGGCGGGGCTGTGTCACAATCTGTTGCAGAAACTTTGGAGAAAACTTACATACATAATTAGTCATTACAACCCTTCAGTCAGGACGACGACCTAGCTTCTCAAACCATTGATGTTGTGTGCGTTAACTTTATCTATATGTAGCGGGACCTGCAGTTTAAAGTCGACTCCGAACGACAGATTTCTGAGAAACTTTTCATGTCAATTTCATTTACTCTCAGGGCTTTTGCCAGAAATCTGCTGAGACGAAGCCACCGAAGGGAAATTTTTCATATTTCGCGTTTTTGTTGGAAATATCGGACCTGGAGTTTGAACAGGGGTCTCACGTCTAATAAGCCAACACACTACCTACTAGACTGTGCAGCCCTTGCGCTGACCAAATTCTACCTTTTCCCTGATTGTGGTGGAACTTGGTCAGTACAGGGACTGCGTTTACCCGTGGCATCACAACGGGCCGCTATGCGTGCTCAAGTGAGCTTTGTGACATCAGAGCTACCACTCCGACCTAACCTAACCTAACCTACTAGACTACGACGACTTCATACGACATGCGACTTGATACTATACCACGCATTATTCGTTTAAGACAAATAGACTTAAGGAATTTCTTACAGAATACAGACGTTCTATAGAAAGTATGGGTGGTATCGCTTAATGGGGAGTGCACAACAAGCCTACTTGTTGGCTTAGGCATGAGAGCTTTGGATGGTACTATTTTCTTTAAAGTATAGAGCTATAGAGAGAGACAAATTGTAATCTAGAATTATGACAATATCTGGAAGTAATGATGACCACGTCTTAGTGTTAGTGTCGCTAGGACAGTATGAAGCACTGAGAGAAAATTGGAAGTACTCTGCATGGTTCAGTTTTTTTTTTTAAGAATTGGAACTTAAGAGAAAATCCTTGTGAAGTCACAATCTGTTCACCAACTTGGCATTAGTTTTATGGCAGCATCGGTTGACAGAGGCTCATTTTACATATATAAGGGGACACAAATTAAGCTCGGACACTGGCTGAGGTTCTCTTTAAAGTATTAATTCAATTGTATTTGCATATATGGGGAAGAAGATTTATACTTTCCCTAAGGAATACAGAACGATTGTCAATTAAAAATTTATATTTTCCATGGCCGAATGTTGTTCTGTCTTCTGTGATACTGACTAGCTTACCTATACTAGACACGTCTAACGCTCCATTTGAACTCGAAGTGTTGTATAGCATCGATAAATTACACTTATGTTTCATGTTGTAGATATAATTGTGCATAAATTGTTTGAGACATGCTTACATACGGACTTTGTGTAAAAACCTTCGCCATTTTATGTCCTATGTTGCTGTTTTTATACCTTTCCATATAAGAACACGCCTTGCTAAGCCATTGCAATGTTATTTGGGTGGCCATAACTTTTTAAGATGCACCGTTATGATATTCTCTGCCATTCATTTGTAATAAAATCATTTGTAATTGTAAATCGGGATAAATTTTATCCTTTGGAACAGGTTGTACTCGTCTCTTTTATCTCCCACTGTATATTCGTCTTAATTGTGTGTATGTGTATGAATACATGAAGGAGTGTGGCAAGTTGTTTCAATTGTTGGCGTTTCATCCGATTTCTATCATTTTCAATTGAAACTAACTGTACCTGCTGTTGCTACAACAATACGGCTCACTGTGAGGACAGTACGTGAGTATGAATATGTTGGGGTGTTCAAAATTTAAGGAACATAAAGCAACAGAACCATAGAAGCCGCATAGAAATATTAACTCATAGGCCATGGAATCAAAACAATTGCAATAGGAAAAGTAACATGAACAACAACAACAGAAAGAACAACAACAACAACATTATTGTCAACTCTCTAGAGCTTGAAACATGGAAAACGAATCTTGTAAATGTGAACCACCATCATCATCATCATTATCATCAGCTTAACCATCATCGACAGTGAGTGAATGAATGCATTATCAAAACATGTCACTTGGGAGTGCAATCTCCTCCTCTCATAGCAATTATCATTTCTTTTCTTGGCTTTTCTTTTACTTGTAATAATCGGTTCTTTTCTTTTATTTCTTTTTTTTTTTTCTAGATGATGTTCTTGTTGTAGTTGTTGTATGTTTATTTGTTTTAAAATTCGGGTTTTATGGGCATTTTTCTCTTCTTTGTAGATTTCCTTTCAGAAATTTCGAGCATATGGCGCTTAATGATCTTGTGATTATTATTCGCCTGTTGTTGTTGTTATTGTTGTTATTGTTTTAGTGCAGGATTTATTAACCCATTAAATTCATTTCGTTTTCCTTTTTTTTTTGGAGGGTAAAGCAAAGCCGACAACAATTTCTCACCACATTTAAAACAGATTCTTTGCTGTTGAAAATTAAATTGTTTTTGTCTCTTGCGGTTGTTGTTGCTGGTGGTGATTTTATTGCTTGAAATCTTTAAAGTATTTCCCTGAGACCCACACCCCTTTTGTTTCTTAAATTTTTTATTTTTATGACATCTAATCGAGTAATTTTCTTGTTAGAAAATCTTTATTTTAGTTTTTTCACAGAATATGCGATTGGATTTTTAATAAACTTTGTAGAGATTTATGTTCCAGATAATCGTCTAATCATACTCATACCACAAACGTATTGACTCTAATAAATCAATAACCCGTTAAGTTTTTATTTTATATGCAACACACAGAAAAAATATTCGAATTTTATTGTCTCTTTCGTTTGTCTAATCAATCGGTTGGGATCTTGTCAATAATGTTCTGTTATGTTTTGTGTTCTTAGGTGTTGGGGGAGAATGAAATATTCACTCCAAAAATACTATCAATTGATTGACACTTTAATCTGATTGTGAATGGAATTTTTTGTTAAAGCCAAAGAGAGCTTACTTGCTACCGATCATAGGCTTTGATAACTAACCCTTTTGAGGTATATGTTGCCAACAACGACGATGGGATTGGCTCTGTCTTTTCTGCTTTGACCCAATCTTCCGGGAAAACAGTATCTGTTTCAGAATATTAGAAAAGTTAGTCCTTCATTGTGTTCATTATTCTTTTCTACTCGTTTCTTTGGCCTTAGATTGAACTAAAGAACCTTCAACTTTATAGCGGTCAAAATAATCCCCTCTTTCCACAAACTTTAGCGAAAAAACTGTGGAGAAGAAGCACACGTCAATCAATAGAAGACTTTCTGACTCCCTCGACGAAGAATTTAGTTGTGGGCCGGCTGATGTTAGATTTCCAAAATCTTTTATAGAGTATATAAGCAGCCTATGTAATATATTTGTGCAATCAGTCTTACTGACATCGACTCTTTATCTGGCCTTTGTTGACTTGGAAAAAGCCATTAACTGACACACTTGTTCATGCTACCATTTGTAAGTCATTAACCTGTAGAAATGAATCGAGGAAAATAATAAAAATCATTGAGGACTGATATAGGAACACAAACTGTTCTATACTTGGTATAAGGCTTATAAGCAAAAAATTGTGCAATGATCAACACCAGAGCCCTGACGTAATTCTGGTCGATTTTGATTATGCCTATGACTGGCATATATCTAATGCATAGTCATATATACATTCATACATAATTGGTCAATCCAAACCTTCAGTCAGGATTACGAAATAGCTTCTCAAAACACTTATGTTGCGTGTTTTCATTTTATACAGAAATGGCGGGACCTACAGTTTAAAATCGACTCCGAACGACAGATTTTTGAGAAACTTTTCATGCCAATTCTATTATCGGTCAGAGTTTTTGCCAGAAATCTGATGAAAGGAAGTCGGCGAAGAAATATTTTTTAATGTTGTCTTTTTGATGTCTGACCTGGGATTTGAACCGTGACCTTACGTCTAAAAAACCAACACACTACCTACTAGACTACGGCGACTACATACTACTGAAATAAATGAATGGCTGATGGATCAGCCATGTTATTAAAAATGAATGCCAGAGAGTATCTTAACGGTAAAACTAAAAAAGTTATGGTCACCGAAAGAACACTTCAATGGTTACGAAGGTGTGGCCTTACGTGCAAAGATATAAGAACAGACGATATACAAGCACATCTCAAACAATTTATGCACAATTACATATATCAACAACATGAAACACTATATATTGGTACAGTAAAGGTAAGCGGCATAAGGTTAGCTAATGGATGCTATACAGCACTTCGTTATCAGATGAAGCGTTGGATGTGTGATCATATTTCTTAGAGAAAGCATAGATCTTCTATTCATTTGACCCACCATATAAGCGAATGCAATTAAATGAATTCTTTAAAGAGAACCTCCGGCAGTTTCGCGAGCTCTTTATACCTGAAATGAGGCTCTATCAACCGATGCTGGCACTAAAGTAATGTCAGGTTGGTGTATCCCTACTTCACTTTTCTCTGCCAGTGTTTTATCCCGTTCTGGGGGCACTAACGCTTAGACGTGTTGCTCTCTAGAGCACCAACTATGCAAATCGGAATGTATTACTACTGGACTCTGCAGCCGCGTTCGTAAAGTCTTGAGTTTTATCAAATGTCGACCTTGTCTTTCGCAAGTCTCTTCGCTGTGCGAGATTCATTTGTTTATTCATTGGTAGACTGAAGTGTATCTTTCCGTCTAAATTTCAGATGCTTCCATAATTTAAAAGTTTAAAAAATTTAGCAAACATTAATGGATTTGTAGTAGAAGCAGCCGTAGTCTAGTGGCTAGTGTAGTAGACGTGAAGCCTCGTTGAAAACCTAGGTCAGACATCTCCAACAAAATGAAATATGAACAAATATTTCTTCTGTGACTTCCTCCGAGCAGCTTTCTGGCAAAAACTCTGTAAGTAAATAAAAAATTGCCATGAAGAACTTCCTCAGAAAAATCTGTCATTCGGAGTCGACTTTAAACTGTACGTCCAGCCACTTATTAAATTAACACACATAACATAGGTGATGTGAGAATGTAGGGCTTAATCGTGACTGAAGGGTTATAATGACCAAATAAATATGTATGTATGGGCGGAAGGCACAAATTCTCAAATTTTCTATTACCACGTTTGTCATTGGAGTCATTGCTGGACAGACGCATACCCATGATATCTGCAGGACTTACAAAGACAAGGATGAGGAAGAAATATTTTTTTCTTCTTCCTCTTTCTTTTCTGTGACCACGCTCGTTGTCATTGAAATCATTGCTGGAGAGACATATCCTCCTGCAGGACTTACAAAGACAAGGATGAGGAAGAAAGGTGTCTCCACCTAATTGGTATATACCAGAGATCAGTAACGAGTATTCAAAACGGTGAGTAGATTCGAGTCATACTTATTATTTCTGATACTTATACGCATTCATACTTATTTTAATATGATACTCATACTACTCATACTCAAAGTTGGAAGTACTCGTCGTATTCATACTTAACAATACGCATGATGTTATTGACTTCGACTCGTCTCTACTTAACATTTACACGAAGCACAAAATAAGTATGATTCGCGTACGAACACTACTATACTCACAAGAAGATTGTGTGTATGCTTTGCTTGTTGTCTTTGTTTTTTCTGTTCTTCTTTGTTTGTATATGCAACAATAACAAAGGCTGTAAATTTTAATGAATGATTCGAGCCACTCGAATCACTTATAAGTATTATAAGTATTTTTCTAAATTTATGAATCTGAATGAGTAGGCGTATGAATCAAACAATGAATCGAATGTTGTGAGTTTGATGTCAACGTTGTACTCATACTCATTGTAACCTATACTTATAAATCAATGTTGTAGTGAGTACGAATGAATCAGAGTAGTTGAATTTCAATTCTATTGATTCACTCATACTCAAATTTGCATGAGTGCTTATGAGTAGCGGAAAAACGATTCTTTGCTAGTCTCTGGTATATACCAAGCATTATGTCGTAGGACCCTCAAGCATCTGCACTTCTACCATGGAATTGTTATCAATCATCATTCGGGGGAAGCGGGGGATTAAACAGCCTTTGTATGATACCAAGATTACCAAGAAATTCACTGCGTTGTCGCAATAATCCATATTTAGCCTAAGTTTGTTTATCTCTTTGACAACCATTTTTTACCTACCTATCTAGCCTATATACTCTTACTAACTGAAAATATATTTTTATTACGTTTATAGCTAAAAATTTCATTCTGTTTCAGCTGACGCTAGAATGTTCGATGATTGAAATCTACGAACAACAAACATAAATAAATTGGTGTGTAATTTAATTGAGACAAGTTGGAATACGCTAAAGCTTGTTATTGGACCACCATGATAGAACCTATAAAACAACAGTCACATCCGTTATTAATTTCACACTTCCGTTAGCAGGTGCGTATCATAAAAAAAGTTTTTTTTTTTTAATTTTTTGAAGTATTTTTTAAAACAAATTAATTTTCTATTGACACTTGAAGAATTTTGAATTGAAATTAAATTTTCTAATATATTTACATAAACAAACGCACACAAATACAGTTACATATTTACATACACAGAGATTATAATGAGAGAATGATGATAATTATTCATGTCGCTGTCGAATATTTGAAGAGGAAATTAATCACTACTCATCGAATCAATTACAGCTCTTATGCTCTGGCATTGAATGACTGAATGAGTGGCAGGCTGACTGACAATGTGACAGATATGTAGATACACATACAAATATAAAACAATTAATTTTACAGTGATCGATAAGTAGTGATTGTCACTGTTACTATTCACAAAAAGCAACAAAAACCAAAAAAACAAAAAAAAAATAAAGAAAAGAAAAATGAAAGAAAAATCATATGCGTTGACATTTATGTGACAAGTGAACCCACACTTTAAATATTACCAAAAATAAATGTTACAGTCAAACACATAAAGTGACATACACAAACACATACTGTGTATGTGTTTTAAAAGAAAAACAATTAAAATGTGAAATAAAATTTTAATTTTTCCTAAAATTTTTTAAGAATATAAAAACGCATTAAAATCAGTGATTATTTCCAGGAAATTCACACTGCAGTATAGAGTCATTTATACACTCGTGTGCATCGCACTTTGTCATCATTATCATTGTGATGTGCCTAGGGTATCCATTGCATTCAATCAAACAACCCCTCCCTGACATGAATTGTAAGTAAATCTTTCAATACCATATAATACAACACAAACAATAACCAATTTGTCAATGTATCAGCATGTAATGGTTGTGTATTTATGACAGCATTTGCGTTTGTTTTACCAGGCGTTATAATTCTCATTGGGTATATATGTAGTATAATACTCCTTCTATTGTTTGGAGGGATTAATAAATCACCTTCAAAATGTCTAATGTTGCTGGGAAATTGTTGATTGTTTTCCTTAGAAAATTAAGAAATTTTTAAAAAGAAAATTAACCAACCATTGATTTGTATGAATGAAAGAAAAAGAAAACATTTTCGTCACTTGGTTGTGGACTCATAAAAGAGAAAAACATTTCTATAAGACTTGTTAAAAATTGTGGAAAAACTGTAAGAAGTGGTGCATGTTTTAGTTTAGAGCCAGAAAATTCTAAAATAATTGTTAAGGCAGACGTGGAAAATTTTTTAATTAACTACATGATAAATTAACAATTGTAAGGTCTCTTAATAAATTTAAAAAAGTTAGGTTTATAAACGTTTTTTTTAATTTCTTTTTGCCTATCTTCTTAATATTTTTGCTTTGTATCATACATACATACATAAGTGGTCATTACAATCCTTTAGTTAGGATAAGGGCCTAACATACATACTCAGGAATGTGTTAATTTTAAACATAGGTGGTGGAACCTACAGTTTTAAAGTTGAATCCATACGACAGATTTTTGAGAAACTTTTCGTAGAAAATTAATTTTATCTCAGAGTTTTGACCAGAAATCTGCTGAGAGGAATTCCACAAAGAAATATTCAAATTTCGTTTGGTTGGAGACATCCGCCCTGGGGTGTGAACTGTAGTTTCACGTCTAATAAGCCAACACACCTCCTACTAGACTACGGCCATTTCGGAATTGTATCAGTTTCGTTAATAATCGTTGGAGATACAACCAAGGAGGTAATTGCTTTACTAGAGTATGTTTTGGACCGATATGGTTGCCATCTGCCATAACCGCAAAAAAGCTCAAGCGACAAAAACGAAATTTTACGGGGGAAGGTTTTTATTATTTATTTCTTGTTCAAATTAAGTTAGAGCAAAGTGCACTTAAGTTAAAAATTTTTTGTTATAGATTTATAACGGTACACAGTGTGAGCCGGAAAATTTTATAGAGGATGTCAATGATGCCAATAAATTCCTTTATTACAAAAAACGATTTATGAAATATACATATGTCGCTTGAGTTTTTTTGCGGTTTTCTAAAGAGTTGCAGAGACTTTCTTGAGATGTTCTAGATGTTATACTCCACAAGGGAGTACCTGAAGACATTTTTTGGATGGAGGTTGAAGCAATTTTGTTTTTAAAATTCAGATTCGAACCTGGAGTACTCAAACACTTTTAGTGTTAAACCCCGTCGCTTTAGGTTAGTAGACAGGTTCCACATTGCATGAAATACCTAACAAATGGTCGGGTAGCGAGATTGGTTAACGAATGATCCTGACTCACAATACGGTTTGCAACAATACACTCTCTTTATTCTCTACAAGACAGATTGGTTTGATCTTCATTCGTAGTGGAGAAAGGGAACTAATTATCCGCACCACAAAGTACCTTTAAAAATGAGATCAAAATTCTCCCACCTGATAAATCCACGAATACATCCTTAACATGAGATAACAGAAAGAGGCCTCTGTATATTGCCGTTTTCTTTTTGCACAGATAAGCAAAATTCATTAATTCCAAGCTGTGCGAACATATCTAAAACCACTTTCGAGGCGAATAAGACCAATAGACTTGCGATTATTTAAATAAATCCTATTGTAGTGATTAAATTACTTGACTAAAAACGATGACGGTGATAAGGATGCTGCTCAATTTCAATGTCCCATCAGGTGGGATGGATTAAGGCCCTATGGGTTCCAACTACGTGTTCTGCTAATTCACCTTTCTCACCTTTAAACATTGGCCTCGAAATGCGCTATCAAAAGGACGGTTACTAACCCTAGGTTGCTCCTGGATAATCTGATGCATGACTCAAATCTCTTTTTATTGTAATTACTCAATAACAATTTTGACTTTCTTAAACGCCTATGAAGAGTCTCTTCCTCACTTAATCTTCCATTTTGTCGAGTATACTCTCCCAAATATTCGCAGCGTGGAAGCACCACTCTTCTCGTGCTCATCTGCCTGTTCACTGCAGTGAATTTGCACGTGAAGTGGAATTTTCTAGTTATCCTCTTGCAAGTCAAGTATTGCTGTATATCATCCTTTATATTTTATTTGTCTATGTTGAAATGAGCACTTCTGCTCCTGTTCCAAAAAGCTGTCTGTCCTCCACCCATCCATATACCAGAGTATGGTGACAAATAATAAAAGTTACTAAGTTCCGTAAAAAGATCTTCAGTGAACAAATCAATTGCTGTCTTCAGTTTGCTCAATATTTGTGGGTTCTCTTTCAAATTCCATTGGCAATAAATTCTGATTCCTGACAGTCTTCACTTCAAGACAAATTTTAAAACATCATACTCAACCTGAGACAATAGTCATATGGACAGCTCTTCTCGTTCTCGTACTCAGAACGTCTAGTACAATATCCTCAAAAGGGTTGCCACAGGGGTTGTCAAAGATCATAGATTGGATTCATCCCTAAATTTAATGCCTTAAACTGTGATTCACACTCTGATTACAAGGTTTACTCAGATTTCACTTTCAAAATTGATGACAATAATTAAAATCGTACTCATGATTATTTTATTTTTTTCGGTTAGTGTTACCAACCTTAGCACAAATTCAAAATGATGATCATAATTTTGTACGCCCATTTAGCATACAACCACCCTTCATGCATATGACTACCATTTAAACTGTTCAATAGATGCCAGTGGCTAATTGCTGCAACATTTACTTGATTTGGTGCAATTTAAGTTTTTAATCGCTGGCAATTTTTCAATTCATTTAGAACAGGTGTCGCAATAATCATCAACGCCATCACCAGCTGACAGAAGACAGCCATGGAATGCTGTTCCATGGCTCGTTATTTTCAATGTTTTTTTGTTTTTTTGTTTTTTTTTTTTTTTGTTTAGTTTTTGTTCTGTTTTGCATATTTTTTTCTGTTGTTTTTTTTCTCAAGCAATTGTCTGGATTTTTCGTCTGTTTTTTTTTTTTTTTTTGTTAATAATTTGCATATTAAATGAGCTGGACACGATGTGTCTTGGAATAATTTTTAGTTTCTTGCAACAAGATGCAGTTTTTCGTTTTTGTGTTCTTGTTGTCCTCTCCAAGACATGATTTGGAAGGAAAAATGTAAAATTTTTTTTTAAAAGTTCATAAAATCAACAACAGATTGTAGATGAAGAATAAAGACTCCTCCTTCATTGGCACATCTGTAACTGCTATTGTCTGTCTGTCTGTACGGCATACAAAACAAGTAAAGAAATGTAAGGCGACGCAACATTAATTTAAAATGTTAGAAAAGTTAAGAAACAGGGTGGCAAAATCATGCAAATAATGTCTAATAAGGAGACGACCTGGACAGACACAAGTCTGCAAATAGTGTCTGCTGGAGTCAGTTCTTTTCTGTTTACCTTCTTTTTCTTTTTGTTGTTGCTTAAATAAATTAAACAATTTTCTTGCCATCAATTAGAAGCAAAGAAGCAAAGTGCTCAACATGCAGATGCAAAAGAAAGAAAAATAGACAAAAAAGGGACGTGTTTGCTGTTGTTGCCACTGGTAAGTGTGAAATTAATGAAATTATTTTATGCTCAAATAAGGAATTCACTTCTATTTTGAAATGCTTTTTCTTTTGTTCTTCATATTTTCTTATGGCACACAGACTGTATATAATTAAATAATTTATTAAATTCTCCTCTTCTTGCAAATGGGAGTGAGAAACCTTTTCTTGTGAAGAAGAAGATGAAGATGAATATGAATTAAATAGCAGGCAACGCCTAGTTGCTCTTTTAATGGAATTGCTGATGACTTTTCGGCAAAAAAGTGGCTGTAGCACTCAAAGGGCTTATTAGATTTGAGTTAGGTTTAATTAGGTTAAGTTGGAAGCCAACGCCGATTGTAGCGATTCCTTCTTTCATTTATACCCCCGAGATTGGATTTTTGCCGATAATTTTAGTATAAGTTGTAGATTCAATTCAAATGGACTGACTCGATCTGTTATGCTAGGTGTTAAGAGCTTATCGACTCAAGTTTCCAAGTGATGGCGAACCAAACATTCTTGTTATTAAAGCTTCTGCCGAAGTCGTTGTAACGCATTCCCAGTAAGATTTAACGCAAATTTTGTTCTGCTTATATTCATAGGAAGGCCAGACTTTCCTAGTCACTATACAAGTGAAATGAAATCATTTCTTTATACGTCCTCAGGGTAATAACCATCACATACATATTTAACTGGTTATTAAAACCCTTCAATCAGGATTACGATCTAGCTTCTCACACAGGACCAACAGCTTAAAGTCAACTTTAAACGACAGATTTTTGAGAATTTCTCAGAATTTTTTGCAGAATCTGCTGAGAGGAAGTCACCGAAGAAATATTTTTCATATTTCGTTTTGCCGGAGATGTGTAACCTAGCGTTCGAACCGTAGCCACACGTCTCATAAACCAAGACACTACCTACTAGGCTACAGCAACTCATAATGCCAATGTCATGTATGAATTCCTTCGAATTTTACTTCGTACCATGGTTGATATGTATCGAGACTTTCATTAAGCGTTTCCTGTCTTTAAATAACAAAATGTGTGTAATATGTCACAGAAGTTATTTACTCATGTGAAAGATGACTATGGCACACAAAACTGATTGAATTTTAAAAAGAGTATAACGAACTCAAATCGCACTTTCTTGGGAGCCAGTTTAAATCACCTACGCATAAGATGGCTATGCCCTCAATTCGTACGTGCAAAATATTCAATGTGACATATGTAGCTGCGTTGCACGTAGCACCGTCTTGTTGAAGACACATGTCGTTAATGTCCAGATCAACCAATTTTTTATCTTCTAAAGTTGTATTTGTGAGACTTCATGTATAAATATGTATTCATATTTATTCAGATATATTCATACATAAATAAAAAATGTAATACTCCAAACCGAAAGACAAATTGCTCTCCTCAATGAGGCATATTAACCAAATGCAATTCTTCCATAATGAATATAAAAAATCAGTTTCACATTGCATGGCAAGTTGCTTTACTGCCTGTAACGTTGCGATTTTCATCACATTTGAAGAAATACGATTCAATACCGCATCAGGTGGTGCATCTTTTCTTAAATTGGCTTTGATTGCTCGTCACAACAAATTCGGAAATTCGGTTTGTTGATCTATCCGAAATGAAACTCATTTCTCACCTTTAACGATACCTTTAACTATAAAAAGATATTCAATGATATGGAAGCGTTGTCCGCTTGTTAGTCTATTCATAATAAAACGACAAACCCTATGAACATTTTTACAATCGCCACATGTCACGATGCTTTTTTTCAGACTGAAAAAATTTACACTGAAACACCGCCGTAGCCTAGTAGGTAGTGCGTTGGCTTGTTAGATATGAGGCCACAGTTCAAACCGCAGGTCAGACATCTCCAGCATCCTTCGGCAACTTACCCTCAGCAGATTTTTGGCAAAAACTCTGTGAATAAATAAAATTTCAATGAAAAGTTTATCTAAAAAATCTGTCGTTCGGTGTCGACTTTAAACTCATGGTCCCACCACTCATGTATAAAATTAATACACACAATATAAGTGGTGTGAGAAGCTAGGTCGTAACCCTGACTGAAGGGTTGTAATGATCAATTATGTTTGTATGTTTATATGTATGCCACCCGTTATAAGGAATTCAGTTCTCAAAAAGTGTCATGTTGCCAAAACTAAGGCGACAAAAGCTGAGTATGAATAATCCCGATTAAATTTTTGATAAACAGAAAATAATTACTCGGCTACAAGATGTCCTTAACATAGATTTGATACATTTTACAGTAGAAATATATTTCAGAACCGTGATGTATTGCTAACACTAACACAAATTATTTAGGAATTTACGGCAAAAGGTGTTTCATCATATTCTTCTGCTGTATACGAATATTTCAGTATTAAAATCAATTTGCATAACAAATTTTTTTCAAATGATGTTCTCTAAACACCTTTAAACCCATTTCATGTTAAAATTTTATTCGGCCCGTACACGCCACAGAGGATCATTAATCTTGGTTGAAATGTTCTCAATTCAATTTCCATAAACATCTCTCTCTCTCTCTCTCTGCCATAGCATTGGAGGGGGAATAATTAAATATTTTTTTCAAATATTCTTCTGTTGCTGTTTTCTAATTTTAGGTTATTGTTTTTGTTGTTATAGTTGTTTGTGGTTGTTTTTGGTTGTTCTTGGTTGTTCTTATTTAATTATAAACATTAGTTTTTATTAGTTTGGCAAATAGAGTGTTAATATTGATTATAGATTAGATAACATTCGATTCGATTCGATTCCATTGGATTCTTCTTCCTATTTTTTTGTTGTTGTTGTTCTTTTAATATCTAGTTTAACATTTGCCAATGGCAAACCACAGAAAATAGCCTTCGCTTGATATTAGGTTAGGGGAAAAGGCCATTTCATGTGGTAAACCAAAAGGGGAACAAAATTGTGTTCATACTTATCACACGATATATAATCTCCTTAAGACCTTTACAGTGTTTTGTTGTATGCATACAAAGGGTTTTCCATTTTTCGGTTTAAAAAAGAGAACTAAATAAATCACACATTAAAAAGAAACTTTTATTCGAAGCATACTAGGTTTTTACATGCGAGTTATATTCCATGAGTAAATAAAATTGCCATGAAATGTTTCTCAAAAAAAAAAAAAACTGGTGTTCGGAGTCGACTTTAAACTATAGGTCCCGCCACTCATGTATAATTTTAATACACACAACATAAGTAGCGTGGGAAGCTACGTCGTAATCAAAGGAAGGGTTGTAATGGCCAATTAAATACGTATGTGTGTTGTGTTCCATATAGAGTCAGAATAGATAAAAATAATTTTAATCTTGAATATGACATAAAATGGAATATTTAAAGCAGCGGACAGAATTTAAAAAATCATATCCAAAAAAAGACGATGAGAGTGCATTCTGCAGTCTACGTATATATATATATTTTGGGACACATCTGAGATAGTTGTTATTAACTCAGCAATTTTTCAAAGAGAAAAAATAATCAATTCTAACTACTTTGCTAACTTCATACAGCATTTAAGTGATGATCACTCTTCTCCTCTAACATACTTCAGTAATAGCATTCTGTTGCCTTTCTTTTCTCTGTTTTGATGTCTCAGTAGCGGATCAGTCAGCAATCTCTCTCAAAAATAGAATACATGGGTGTATATGGGAACAATTATTTTCAAGGCAAAGGGACAACAAGGCAATTTTTGTTGCAACATTTCTGCGTTTGCTGCGTTGCGTTTATTGTATTTATAGCATCATGATACTTATCCTAACGGTTCTTAGCGTGACCACAGAGGTTGGTAGTTGATCTCTATATTAAGAAACTGAACTAGAATATTAGCTTCACACTTAGACGTGAGTGTAGTATTCACTTAATAGGATTGATTAATAGGATTTGTGAAGAGATGGGCTAGGGAATTCATTAATCCTTATATAACAAGACTACTGTACATTTCACTTGTTAGACCTATTTTGGAGTATGCGTCTATTATTTGGAATCCATACTATCGTTGTCGTAGTGATTCAATAGAGTCTGTGCAGAAGCAGTTTTTATTATTCTGTTTACGTGGCCTAGGATGGGATTATGGCAATGGGTTTCCATCATATGAGGCTAGATTAGATTTGGTGAAACTTCCAACTTTGGAACGTAGAAGGGCTGTCTTAGGGGTTTGTTTTGTTTTTAATCTGGTTAAAGGTGATATCGATTCTGAGTGTTTGCTTTCTAATCTGAATTTCAGTATTCCAGCAAGGTTTTCACGGCACTATCATCCTCTTTCTTTAGATTTCTATAGAACGAACTATGAAGCTAATTTTCCTTTTCGTAGATTATGTAATGATTTTAATTTATATTATGATGTTATTGATTTTAATTGTAGTGTTTGTAATATTAAACGTAGCTTATATGCTTTGCATTAAATTGTAAATTATTATATAAAAATGTATTTCCGTTCTTGTCTTATGTAGTTCCGGTTTATTGTTACCTTATTCAGCTTGTGATTAAGTTCTGTAGTTGTTTTATGTTCCCGTTGCCATTGTCCGGACTGTAGTGTGTACGTGTCCCTACGTAATGGGGACGAGCCCTCCGCGGTCGGGTGAGGGTGGGTTAGTGTGTGGCCGGGGACGTTCGAAAAAACAAAGCCGACAATGGTATTTATTACTATACGTAGGAAATATTCTGATTCTTACTGATAGTTAAGCAGTCCTAAAAACCTTGAATGGTTTTGAATGACATCCAAACCAAAACTTATTAACTAACAGATTAGCCACGGAAAGAACTACGATATCAACTACGGACATTAACAATTTGATCGGGTGGTCATCTCTCCTCACCAACTACTAGTATAGCTTGCATGGTGCGAAGGCTGCCACAGATAGGGAATCTGATATGCAGATATGAACGCTACTGGTTAGTGGTTGTTGAGAGTACTTTTGCAGGGCCTGCAATGGCATGGAGAAAGACAAGACTGTATCCCGTGCTACGGATTAGTATTTACGAAGCACAGGGAAAAGTTCAACGATATATATTCTCTAGACATTTTGATTTTCTAAACTTTGGGTAGCTATATCGTTTTACCAGAACCTGCAAATGATCTAAACGGGAATAGGCTTTATTGCATAATCAGTTCATTTCGGTTGTATTCTGGTTTGGAACAGAATCAAAAATATGTTACAACTCTATCCAGATGATGTGCCTGAACTTGGAGAATTCTTAGTATTTTCTTTAACCATTTAGTGGTAAAAGTTTGCACAGGTTCATGTTTTGCAGCACCACTGGAAATTAATAATTTTACTCATGAACTAATAAAAACTATCGGGTGATTTCTCACACTGCGATTGGAGACATTGCTAGAAGATTCTTCATCCTGGTAGTGAAAATGGTTTACTTTCTGGATTTTGTTGTTTTTAAGTATGAAATGGTCCGCGGCATTTTCTGCAGCATGGCCTAGGCACATTAATTATGAGTGTTGCCTTCACAGTTGCTGTGTCGATCATTTTAAAATTTCAATAAAATTGACGTTACTAAGCGTCAGAAGGCAGCATCCCACTTTAGCATTATGTATTGTAGGCAATGAGAGGTATTTTTCTCAGAATTGAATTCCGTTAAATAAACACTCTAAAAATTGTAAAATTTGAATTGGTTTAAAGGCTTCTGTGGTTATTGTTTCGCTGGCAGGCTTAGTCCGCAACAACAGGATTACTGCAGAATCTGCCATAACGTGGAGGAAACAGAATATGTGACTGCCATGCACTTCAAAACAGATGTTATCGGGTTTTGGGTGACGGAACGTTTAAAGATAATTGGCATGATGGCAAACGCGCCACTAAGGGAACTGGCCGGTTTCATCCAAAGCTCGGGGGGGTTCAAACCTACCAACCTTCTATCTTTATTCATGGAAACAGTTTATCGATGGTGTAGTTGGCTAGTTGATGGCAACAAAATTTGGCCTTCAAAACCAAAATCGATCGAATGTTTCTGAAATAAAAGGATTAAATAGAAAGTGTGCCATTTCGGCTGCCGTGATTTTTTCTTTTTTTAATTTTTTCAAATGATTATTGACTTACACTTTGGAAATTACCTTTGCCCTTCGCCGCCGACAAACTTGTATTTTAAAAACAAGCTGCGTTTCTTAAGTTAATATTTGTTCTTCTTTCAAAACTTAATTAAAAACTTAAAGAACAAGAAAAAGGCGTCAATAATTTTTATCCAGCAGCAGCATAAGAACACACACATAATCACACTCAATAGCCGCCGATTTCAGAAGCGAATGACCAAAGAAATCGAAAAAAAAAGGTGAAGTCAATATTGAAACAAACTTTAACGCTCTTGGGTCAACGCTATAAGAACGTTTCGAAACAGCTTCTCATTTATTTATTTTATTTCATTTATTTTTTGTATTTTATTTTTTTTTTTTAACGAAAACTTAATGAAACATGGTAGTTTTGAAAACACGAAATTCCCCAAGAGTTGGCAAAACAAGCATTCTTTTGCAAAATTCGAAAATTGCAAAAGATTTTCCAATTGAAGTAACAACAACAACAAACCATATCATGTGGAAGCAATTGTACTCAAAGGAAAGAAAAGACAGCAGCGGCAATTTCTTTGCTTCTTCGCCTAATAAGCTGGGAGTAAGACTTGTAAAAAAGAAGAAGAAGACCCACAAAAAAAAAAGGGAGAAAAGAAAGAGATAATCGTTGTTGTTGTTGCTGTTGTTGTCATTCCCATATGCATACATAAATTGTCAACAATTTACAAACGGCAAGTAATTCTATGAATGGATTTTCGGTATGCAACTAATGCCTCTTGGTGGTTCTCTAAATGGTTTGTTCCTTAATTGTGGCAGTTGCGGCAAAGTTGATTCCTTATGGCTGCAGTGGCTAACACTAACACTAATGTTGGCTGGTACTGTTAAACTATACCTTTTCCATTGGTTTGGTTTGATGTTGTTTTCTAGAATTGCTGGTTCATTTAAACCACAAACGAAACATTTTTTTTCTTGTATTTTATTCCATTCCTATTGAGGCAAAGGAGCTATCAAAAGTAAGTGTTTTTTATTGTAAAAAATTAATGTAAGTTCTGTCTTCATTTGACCTCAATCGGTTTCTGTTTTATGCGTTTAATATACATGGGTTCATGGTATTGTTTTATAGAAATCTTGTTTACAACTATACCCGTGGTGTGGCCGTTGAAGGGCTTCAGTATAAGTCCAAGCAGTTGTCTTTTTCGATATATTTTTCAGGATTACGACCTAGCTGCTCACACCACATATATTGTGTGTGTTAATTTTATACATGAGTAGCGGAACCTATAGTTTAAAGTCGATTCCGAACAACAGCCTTTTTGAGAAACTTTTCATTGCAATTTTATTTACTCTCAGAGTTTTTGTCCGAAATCTGCTGAGAGGCAATTGCCGAAGAAATATTTTTTTCATATTTCGTTTTGTTGGAGATGTCTGACCTGGGGTTTGAACCGTAATAAGCCAACACACTACCTACTAGAGTACGACGACTACTGATTATACGAAGGCTTAAATTAACGTGCTCCAGTATTTCTTTCTGCTAAAGAGTAGTGGTAAAGTTAGAATAGGCTGCTATTTCTTCAATTATTATCTGATTTATTAATAGTGTTACGTTTTTACCCTTTTAAAAACGTTAAAAATATGAGTTCGTAGATTGCAAATAAAATAAAAATAAATATGTGTTTAATTTTAAAGCAATTCTTTATTATTCGCACAATTCCTTGTGTCACCTTTATCGATTTGACTTAACCAACTACAATTTACTTTAATTGTTTTATTCTTTACACACTCGTTCGTTAGAACTTCAAACCACGATTCTCTTCCGCGTACGCAACAACAATTGTTCGTTATTCTCTCTCTGCTTACAACCTTTTTGTAAGCACTATACGGAGATCTTCAAACCACAATTATTCTCTTCACAGGCAACGCAACGACTGACTGAATTCTAACTGAATCATCGTTGCCTGCTCTGTCTTGCCTTTTATATCACAAGGGTCAGCAGTCTGATGAATGCACTTGAAGGAGAATGTCTTTGAGAAATATTCAAAAATGTAAACAAGCTGTTCTCACCATTGTTGTTTGTCTATCTTGTTTACGTTCGTCCAGGCAGAGTTGTTATTGTTTATTTATTTGTCTCTCCGCTATTTTTATACTTGCACTTTGTTGTTACTTGTTTACGTCTTTGTCCGCTGTACTTTGTTGTTGGCTGTTTACAGCTTTATCCCTTATATCTTTTTTATACTGGTGTTGTTGCTATGTTTTTACTTATTCGTTGATCACGTGATCAAGTCCATTGTGTTGTTTTTGGAGCTTTTGTTTATCATTTTATACATGATCAAGTCCATTGTGTTGTTTTTGGAGCTTTTATTTATTATTTTAATAACACCATTTCCATTTTTGTAACAATAGTTTGTAAAGAAACTAGTTTTCTGGCTATCAATGCCTGAGAAATTAAGAAGTGCAACTGTGTCGAATTTAGTGGAACTGACACTTAGGTCCAAATGAGTTGGTAGGACTTGTATGTTTAACGTAGAGCATGAACTGATCTCTTAAATTTTCGGTCATAACACGAAAGCTTTTCACTGTGATGAGTATTAAATCCTGCTTAGACGTGTAGAATGCTGGCAGTTTTTGAATCACCCTGTTTACAGGCGCTTTGCAAATAAGTACATATACAGGCTTAGTTTGTGCTATCTACGAAGTAAGCAAGTACCTCTAGTACTCTAGTACAACCAACAGAGAGACGATTTAATTTCTTTGGCTTCGATTTGTTTAACTGTGTTAAGGTTCAATTTCCATTTTTTTAATTTTTTCTCTTTTACTCTCTTAATTTGTGGACTTTCCTTTCCTTTTAAAATGTTTAAGTGAGTTACAGTTGTTGTTTCTGTTCTGTTGCTACTCTATTGCACTTGCCGCAGTGGTTTTGCTGGCCATTAACTACATACTATTCCTGATATTGCCGCGTATATTGGCGACAATTTTCGCTTCTTTTTTTTCTGTATTGCTTTGCTTGTAATGCCCCCAGATTTCTTTCTATCCGTTTAATGTAATCCACCGGCCCGTTTTATTTATTTATTTTTTTTTTTTTTTTTTTTATTTTTTGGTTGTAATAAAAACCGCTTTTCTGTGCGCACTGGTTAAGTAAAGAGGCAAAAAGAGGCATAGTAAACAGCCAGCAAACTTTGTAAATGTTCATTTCACTTCCTGTGACGACCTCCACCAAAGTTTTAATTTGGCTTGAATTGGTGTTTTTTTGTTTTTGTTTTTAGTCTTTGTCTTTTGCCACAATCAGGCATGGAAGAATATCGAAATCAAAATGCAACCAATTCCGCCTTTTACACTCTTCTTGCAGCAAAAGAGTCGTCTCGTACATATTTACGTATTTCACCAAAGATTGTTTAAATTGTGTTGATTGCTTTTGTTTTTTTTTTTTTGTTTTTGTTTTCTTTACTTGCTGCAGCTCCTTCTAGCTTTAACTTCTTTTGGCTGTTATTGATTGTCAGTACTACGGCTGCTGCTGCTGCTGCTGCTGTAGCCTGCATTGCTGACATTTTTTGGTGACTTCGTTTGAATTCTTATTGTTATTGGCTTGTTAAGTTTTTCAGCTTTTTTCCTCTCTCCCGTTCTGTAATTTAAAATAAAGTGTATGATTGTTTGAATCAACTCTTAACGATAGCTGGTGGTGCTGTTGCTGGTGCTGGTACTGGTGCTGGCCTCTCGATAGGCTTTAATTGTCTCTGACTTCTAATTGCAATTTTCTGCGGTCATTCTTAACCGTTTGTCTGTCTATGTATGTGTGTTTCTTTGTATACCCTCCCCTTTTGGCTATAAAGGCATTTATTGTCCGTCCCTTGATACCTAGAGGGTCTGACTGGTTGTTCATTCCTTTGCCAGGCTCGCTGGCTAACTGCTTAACTGCTTGGTTGACGGGTTGACTGGCAATGGAGTGTGTGTGCAATTATTATCATACCAATTTCAGTTGCCATAAATTTTTATAGAATTTTTTTCCTAAACACAAAAAAAAAATTTAAATGGCCTTCCTTAGCTAAGAAGGTGCTGCCTATTCCTCCATTTTTTGTTTTTCGTTATAAAATTTTATCAATTACAGAGCTTGTTAAGCGATTGCCTGAATGTTTTCGCAGAAGCCAAGGAATTACAAAGCCTCCGTATCAATTTTTGAAATAAATGGAAACAACTTTCATATTCTGTTAGAAAATTGATTGGAAGAAAATTTTTGGCATACTTTTAACACAAATGTTAAATGCGTTTTTTTTTATAAAAAAAAAAACCTATATTAGGGTTGTACCTATTTATTTGAACAACAAAATAAGTAACCAAAGCGTAAACTTATTTGTTTTTTAGCTGTCTTTATGGTACTAAACGATCAAACTAAAAACATAAGATAATCTTGAAAAAATAAGACTTTACCCCAAAAGCTCTTATTCAATAGCTTACTTACATAATTCGTCAGGACTACGAACTAGCGTCTCACACTAGCCATTTTGAGTGTGTGTTACCCCGAACGACAGATTTTTGCGAAACATATCATGCCAATGTTAATTACTTGCCAGAAGAGGAAGTTATCTAAAGAAATATTTTTTTTCATATTTCGTTATTTTAAAGATGTCTGAGCCAGGGTTTGAGCGACGGTCTCTTGTCTAATAAGTCGACACGCTACCTACTATACTCAGCCAACTTCGGAAGAAAATCGTACTGAAATAGAGTAGAGAGTGTAAGCATGGAGTGAATTTACCCTCCTTAGCAGGTCCCCATAGAACAAAAAATTGATCCCAGCTAAGGCCAAAACACTAAACCATACAGGAGAAAATGCAAGTTAGGCTACTGAAAAGTTAATGAATACCAAAAGTTTATTCATTTGATGGTTTCAAAACTATTTCGATAAAACTTGATTGCTTGTCTTTATGTTTGAAAAACAATGCCATTTAAATGGCTTTCTCTGGAGTTATTGCAGTAGTCAATGCCTTCGAGGTAGTTTTAAATAATTTCGCATTTATCGGGCCCATTAATGTCGCCAAGACGTGAAGACTTCTCATCCAAAAAATTAAAATCGTTAGCGTTGCGTACAATCTTTATCGATTGTTTAAGCGATATTTTCGAAAAAAATAAAGCAAAACGACACCTCGAGACCATTAGGAGCAAATGATTATCTCCACAATAAATTCTGTGTTGTTCGACAATTTAGCTTCTTAACATAATCATGCATACATACATACATATATGGTCATGGCAACTCTTCAGTCAGGATTACGATCTAACTTCTCACATCGCTTATGTTGTGTGTGTTAATTTTAAACATGAGTGGCGGAATCTAGAGTCTTAAAGTCGACCCCGAACGACAGATTTTTTTGGAAAACTTTACACGGCAATTTTATTTACTCTCACAGTAAGGAGGAAGTCGCCGAAGAAATATTCAAATTTCGTTTTGCTGGAGATATCTGGATTGGGGTTTAAGCCGTGGCCTCACGCCACCTACGGCGATGGTTCGAATTATATTAGTCAATCCTTTATATTAGTCAATCTGATGGTATCGTAGGCTTTTTTGAAATTAAGGAACATACAGTCGGTGTAGTCTAGTAGATAGTGTGTTGGCTTATTAGACGTAAAACCCGGGTTCGTATCCCAGGTCAGGCATCAAAACGAAATATGAAAAAATATTTCTTCGGCGACTGCCTCTCAGCAGATTTCTGGCAAAAACTCTGAGAGTAAATAAAATTGCCATGAAGAGCTTCTCAAAAATCTGTAGGTCCCCCCACTCATGTATAAAAGTAACGCACACAATATAAGTGGTGTGAGAAGCTAGGTCGAAATCCCGACTGAAGGGTTGTAATGACCAATTATGCATGTATATATGTACCAGAGATCAGCAACGAGTATTCAAAACGATGAGTAGATTGGAGTCATACTTATAATTTCAGCTACTTATACGCATTCATACTTATTTTAATATCATATCCATACTACTTATATTCAAAGTTAGAAATACTCATCGTACTCATACTTAACAATACGCACAATGTTGTTGATTTCGACTCTCCATGATTCAACATATACACGAAGCACAAAATAAGTATGATTCGAGTACGAACACCACAATACTCGCTAGAAGGTTGTGTGTGTGCTTTGCTTGCTGTCTTTGTCTTTTCTTTTCTCTTCTTTTGTAAATGCAACAATAACTACTACTGTAAATTTTGATGAATGATTCGAGTGACTCGAATCATTCGTAAGTATTATAAGTATTTTTCTAAATTTATGAATCTGAATGAGTAGGCGTATAAATCAAACAATGAATCGAATGTTGTGAGTTTGATGTCAACGTTGTACTCATACTCATTGCAACCTATACTTATAAATCAATGTTGTAGCGAGTACGAATGAATCACAGTAGTTGAATTTTAATACTCTTGACTCACTCATACTCAAAATTTCATAAGTACCTATGAGTAGCGAAAATACGATTCATTGCTGATCTCTGATATGTACATACAGAAGAGTACGTAATTCTAACTTTTGGTTCCGTTTAACCCATTCGCTGCCAAGCCTAAATTATATGAAGTCATTCCCATTGCCATTTATATTTTGAGTGTTATTGTTTACCAAAACCCTGTTATTTCTTGGTAAGAGCACATAAATTATCATACATAATCATTTACAAGCATAAAACCAAACACGAGTATACTCGTCGTTGGCAATAGGAAGGCAGAAGGACTCGATATCCTTTTCGTATTTGTGTACGTTTTAGTAGAAGTAAGAAATAAAGTATTATTTTTGTAAAAAATTTTATTTATTGTATTTTTCAAGTTTTTTACATATTTATATTATGTTTGTGGCAAAAAAAATTTGCTAATTCAAAAGCCTGCATGTTATAATATACTTAAAGTATCCCGCACTGCTAAGACGAGTATACTCGTCCTTGGCAGCGAATGGGTTAAGGTTTAAAATTTGGTCATTACAACCCTTCAGTCAGGATTATTGACCTAGTTTCTCACACCACTTATGTTGTGTGTGTTAATTTTATACATAAGTAGCGGGACCTACAGTTTTAAAGTCGACCCCGAACGACAGATTTTTTTTTTGAGAAACTTTTCATGGCAATTTTATTTACTCTCAGAGTTTTTGCCAGAAATCTGATGAGAGGAAATCGCCGAAAAAAATTCTTTTTGTATTTTGTTTTGATATCTGGCCTGGGGCTCGAACCCTGGCTTTACGTCTAATAAGCCAACTCACTACCTACTAGACTAAAGCTTAAAATATGGAATATTATTCAACATTAATCAACCGAATAACTTTTATAATTAATTCAATTATTCTTGTAAATGCTGGATGTTGTTCAATGGTGGCTATCATCACGTTTCATTTATTTAAAACACCATCAAATCTGTCGATAATATTGTATTGCTTTTCAATAAAAGCCCTGGACAATTTCCTTCAAGAAATAATAAAAAAAAATGTAATTAAAACATGGCATAATCACAGCATGCCACCTTAAGGCATTGCATTGTAAAGAAATTTAACTCAAACGCATAAGACTTGAAAAGAAATAAAAATTTTTAAAAAGCTGCCACTTTTGAGCACACTTTCAAAATTAATTTCTTTTTTTGTTTTTTTGCTTAAATTTGTTATGAAAACAAAAAAGGAAAACTAAATCCTGAGGCACAACAGCTGTATTCGAATGGCCTTTGGCCATTATTCCAAGTGGTTGCATTTAACTGTTTATGAATATTTAAAAGCCGCGACTCTACGGCTGTGGTCATGTTAAAATAATGCGAACAAAAAAAAAAATGAGACATTTCCTCCGGAAAATAATAACATCATCATCATCAACGTTATTAATATCGTATAATAATGGTGATGACGATGATGTGGATGATGACGATGACGATGTTCGTTCGGGCTGTTATGGTAGGAAATTGCTAATTGACCTGTAAATATTATAATGTAACGGTAATTTATCAACTTATTATTTTGAGGACGTGCCACAAGATGGTCTATCAACAAAAATAACGCCACACCACCCAACAGAATAAAGCAAAATAAAAATAGCAGCAACAGGCTACCTACCTACCATATTTAATATGCTGCTCCACCATGTGTTTCTCAGATTTCTTGTTATTATTATTGGTGCTGTTGCCGTTGTTGTTGCCGTTGCTGGTCATACAATTTAATTAATTAATTAATTAATAAATAAATTTATTATAATATTTACGTATTTCAACAAAACAGTCGTTGGTGACCATTAAGGGATGTTGAGTAGACCGTAAGCCGCACCAGAATGCAACAGGCATACAATATGAAGGCACTACACTTGCAAGTCAACGTTAAAGTTTATTCTGAATGTTGTTTCTGCTGTTGTTGTTGTATTTTTGATTTTGGCCTTTTGTAAAGCCACACTATATGTATGTGTATGTATATATCTTTGCCATGGTATAGGTATATACATATACATACATGTGTGTATGTATTGGTATGCGTATGTAAATGTTATTGTTTGTTTTCAGTTTATTTATTACAATAAAATATTTCTGGTCTAATGAGCAAAAGCCAAAACATAGAATCAACAACAGCAAACAAAACAAACAAAAAAAAATTTGGTTTTAAACATACGTGGCAGGATTAAAAAGGTTTGTAAAATTACTATCGAAACATGCATACAGGATGCTGTTACTATTGGTAGTCTACTATCTCCCAGATTTCTGAATGTAAGATGGTATTGCAGACGATAAAAGTTTACAAAGTTAACTTGTCTTGCTATATTGCAACAGAAATCTTTCCAGGATTGACTTTTTTGTCGCCCACATTATATTTTTGAGACCATTGTATGAAAATTTATATGGGGTCCATTTTCCAATTCCTTTGGCCTTTTTAAACAGTTTCCTGTCAACCTTGCGTTTTCCGTAATTTTAAAATTCCAGGATTTGCTTTTCCTAATCGTTTTTGTACAGGATTTTTCTGTTGCTTCAGCTGAGACTTGAGTAAGTGACTCTGTGGTGATGTCTTATTTGAACTTATCGATCGATAGTTTTTCATCCACTACCTCATCACACGTAATTGGACACAACAACCCTTCCGTCAGGACTATGACCTAGATTCTCAGACCACTTTTGTTGTGTGTGTTAATTTTATATATGAGTGGCGGGGCTTTCAGTTTCAAGTCGCCTCCAAACGAGAGATTTTTGGGAAACTTTCCTTGCAATTTTCTTTGCCGAATAAATATTTGTTCGTATTTCGATTTGTTGGAGATGTCTGACCTACAGTTTGAACCGAGGCCTCATGTCTAATAAGCCAATACACTACCTACTAGACTACGGCGACTTTGATACCTCATCATAAATACTCCAATTAGTCGAGTTTCATTTTGAAAAAAATCGTTTTTTGTGATCAGGACATGAACAATCTGCCAATGAAAAGTGTAACATACGAATCTCCATTCTGTTAGTAACAATAATAGGCTATTAACTCTTGATAGCCTTTTATGAACTACAACGTTAAAAAGTGACTCACATCTTACGTTGAAGTCGCTGCTGCCTCAAATGGTATAGTTTGCTCTGTTATCTGCACGTATTAAGAGAGCGATATTCCTATTACTTGCGTGGTATATCGCCTTTCTCATGATCCAGGCGAATCGCCTTTTGTTTTCGAAGACGATCGTACAAATCTTCAACATCTTCATCAGGCAAGATAAAGGCTTTAACAGTATCTTAGAGTGTAATATAAGATCAGATCTTGTTTTAAGGTCTAGGAGGTCATCATGAGTTATTTAACGTCGGAACAAGCTTCCAAATTATAGAAATTCACTGTGAAAAATAATTTTTTTTACGGAGTTCATAGAGAACTGCGTTCATTTTTCGGTTAACATAGAAGGCCAAGTGAACAAGCAATTTGTACGCACTAATTTTACTCTTCCCGATGCAAAGTCATCAATGTGTGTTGTACCAATTTGTTGGCTTTCTGTTCTTCGACTATGTGGAAAAATGGCTGACGTGTCTATAAAATATATCTCGTTTATCGTTTGCATTGCAATATTGTCCAAATTGGACCATTTGAGACTGGATGATGGTGAGCATTTTTATCAAAGAATTATGTTTAGTGATTAAACTCATTTCAGGTTAAATGTCTACGTCCATAAGCAAACTAAGAAGTCGCCGTAGCCTGGTAGATAAAACGCTGGCTTATTAAACGTGAGGCCATGGTTACAGCTACTCTCAGACATTTCAAGCGAAATATGAAGAAAAATATTTCATTCGGTTTTCTGGTAATATCTCTGAGAGTAAAGTATATTCTTATGAAAGGTTTCTCAAATCGAACGTTCGGAATTGACGGTATGAGAATCTAGGTTGTAATGACCAATTAAGCGAGTAATAAACAAACTTGCACTGTTTTGTTGGAAGATAATCCTCAAGCCATTATTGAAACACTATTATATCAATTAAAATTTATTTAGTGGTTTGGTGCTCTCTACACGCTATCAGCATTATCTGTTGTTATGTGTTTCGGTGAATGGCGAGCACTATCGAGCCATGCTAATTGAATTTTTGTTTCTGTAAATAAATCCGCTAAACTCCAATGATTTCAACAAGTCGCCTCAACTAGTCCAGAACTGGTCCTGGTCCATTAGATTACTTTTTGTGTGATTATGTTAAGTCATTGTATTTATGCCAACTAAGGAGCAACTCTTGAAGTATTGGAAGCCAATATTCAAACCAACATTAAAAATTGGGCTGACCGAATGGACTATGTATGTAACAGGTAGTCGCGACATATGCCGGAAATCATAATTAAAATATAAATGCCGTGATTGTAGTTAAAAAAATATCATTCCAACAATATTTAGAATTGTTAGAATTGTTATAAAAGTCTTCGTAGTCTAGTAGATAGTGTGTTGGCTTATTAGACGTGAGGCCAGGGTTCAAACCCCACGTCAAACATTTTCATTTGCATTTTCTGGCAAAAACTCTGAGAGTAAATAAAATTGCCATGAAAAAGTTTGTCAAAAATTGGTCTTTCGGAATGGACTTTAAACTGTAGGTCCCACCACTGATGTATAAAATTAACACACGCAACATGACTGGTGTGAGAAGTTAGGTCGTAATCCTGACTGAAAGGTTTCATTGACCTATTATGTGTGTATGTATAAAACATCAGGAACATCTTCTAATTATTAATTTTCTCTTTGATCCATCTACTGTGGCAGGAACTAGAGGAAACCACATCCGCTGTAGGTCTATTCCGGGTTGTTGTAGTTGATGTAGTGACTCTAATTAGGCGCTACTTTTTCCCATGGGGTAACGGTGCATTATCTTCCTTTAAACTTTTTAGGGAGATTATTGAAGAGAAAGCAAAAAAATTCAATTGTGATGATTCGACCGTTTAAGCGCATTATTTTCGTAATATTTAATCAACTTCACAAACAACTCACGTAGCCCCTATATTCATGTAATATTTTAATGTAAAATATTATTGCAATAATTGCTCTGGGGTTTCATTTATGATTTCATTACATCATGATAAAAATTTAATTACTCAACTAATTAGTTTGAAAACAAATTTTCCAAAAAAGTTTTCTAAACAAAATCAAAGGGGGATGGATGATATTTAGAAAATTGAAAAAAATAAAATTAATTTTTACGTAACATTTTTCAATAATTAAAACGACAGCCTAACTTAAATAATGAACAAAAAAATCGGAACACTGCTTTTCTCTACAGAAATAGAGGCAGGAATAACCAAACTTATCTCAACATTTATCTGTTTTTTGTATTTTTTTTTTCCTGATGTTGCCATAGTAGTTTCGTAACGAAACGTGATCAATGTTCAATAGGATCACATAATTTCTGTTTGCCATTACATACCGTCATCGTCATAGCAGAGCTCGCTATAATACTCTGATGATTTTACGATTATAACAACAGCAGGTTGTTATTAAAACAGCATTTGAGATGACCTTTAAAAAAATGGCAAAAAAAAACTGCCTGGCAGGAGAGTCAAAATATCAAGTCATACCAGCCACTGGCAATAGTAATTGTCAGTTAACACAGTTACAACAACAACAATAATAACAAAAAAATATCAATATTGTGATGTTGATATTAAACAAACAATAACAACAACAACAACAAAAAACGAAAACGCTTGATAGTTAAAATTACAATAAGAACACATGATACTTAGAAATGCTCCACATATATTGTAATAAACTTGGACACTTGAACATGGCTGGTATGGTTGGCATAGTAGTGCTGATACAAACAGAGTTATAAGCAAGCATTTCCATCAGAGAGAGAGAGATTCATTTCATTTTGAAAATTATATTTTGAGTAGGCTTTCGTTATTATTCGTAAATCTTTAAAATTCACTTACAAAATCTAGAGTATAGTATATACATACATATGTAAACACATTACGTATCGTATCGTATTCGTATTCGTATGGAGATGGAAGAAGAAAAGAGGAAGCCTATGAAGAAAAAACTAAACCAGTGCCTTTAAAATTGGCAGCCAGATAAATCTCTTGTTACTCATGCCAATACAAAAAACAATTGCAACAAAAGCAACAAAAAGAAAAAAAAGAAACTACCCTATCATACCAACAAATTGTTAAACATACCAAGCATTTGTTCTTGTTGTTGCTGTTATTCGCACTTAAACCTTAACACACATATACAAGAGTTAACCCAGCAAACAATTAAGTTGAGCTAAAACTTATAACACCTCACTTAACTTGCCATAGTCTGGAAGGTAATGTGATGCCTTATTAGACATGAGGTCACGGTTTAAACCCCAGGTCAGACATCTCGAACAAAACGAAATATGAAAGAAAATTTCTACGGCGACTTCCTTTCAGGAGATTTATGGCAAAAACACTGAGAGTAAATAAAATTGCCAAGGAAAATTTTCTCAAAAATCTGTCGTTCGTAGTCGACTATACACTGTATGTCTCGCCACTTATGGATAAAAATAACACATGCAACATAAGTGGTGGGAGAAACTAGGTCGTAATCCTGGGTGAAGGCTTGTAATGACCAATTATATATGTACATATGTATGTATGTATGTATGTACGTAAGTGTGTATGTGTTATACCTCAATTAAAATAAATCATTCCTCTCTTTTCCATTCGAAATAAGTGATGGAATCGAGGGCAAAGAAAATCTCATAAGATATCGTAACTTCGTCTTTTCATGACAAGAGCAGGACACTGACACATGATGGGAAGGACAGACTCTTTCTCATATCCACACCTCCTACAGAATTTATTTTTCGAAATGCAAAGCCTTTCGGCTTGCCTACCAAATGGACAGTGGCCTTTGAGAATTACTATTGTGCTGTGTATGGATAATCGATTTAAAGAGTCTTTTTTGATTATAGTAATGCCTCCTAACTTTGTACGTTTGTCAGGTAATATAATTCCACTAGTAATTCCACTAGTAAGTCTTTAAGTCTTCCTGCCTTTTATCATTAGGCAAACTGGCATGTACATCAATGCAAGGATGGAATATGGGAATACTTCAAAGCTTTTCACATGGACTTAACACTACGAGAATGAAGGTTTGAATACGTATGTATGTTTGTTCCTTTTGTTCCTTCTTCGAGCATAAGGCCTAAATACAGTTTCTCCAATCGTTTTTATTAAATGCTAATACTGGGTCCTGCTCTCAACGCTTCTGTCTCCAACATGATAGTTTGTGAAGTATCCCACTTATTGCAAAGCATTGTAGAGAACCACAAGTTGGTAGCATTCGTTGTTGCTTTTATCTAACATGGTTCTGAATATTGTTAAGCAACAGACATTGAAGTCGCCATAGTCTAGTAGGTAGTGTGTTGGCTTATTAAACATGAGGCTTCAGAAAATATGTCTTCGGCGACTTCCTCAGATAGCAGATATCCGGCAAAAACTCTAAGAGTATATAAAACTTGCCCTGAAAAGTTTCTTAAAAATCTGTTGTTCGGACTCGACTTTAAGGTCCCGCCACTTGTGGATAAACTTAACACACACAACATATGTAAGTGGTGTGAGAGGCTAGGTCGTAATCCAGACTGAAGGGTTGTAATGACCAATTATCTGTGTATGTGTAACAAGCATTATACATTAGAAAGTTCGTCACTGAGGTATAACATGTCCAACATGTCCGTCAAATTGTATTAAATATCATAGAGAGCCGGTAGCAGACATTTTATTAGCTTGGGGTAACGCGTAAATACTTACTAACCTTCAAGGTTCGTAGCCAACAACGTGCAGTTTGGTAAAGCTCGGACTTTTGCTATAGGGAGAGCATTATGTCCACAATCAGACGGCATCATTAATTATAATTAACTGGGAATTTTTAAAACTGAGCTCCTCTTTTTGTCCGGAGATTAGATTTTAAGCATTATACATACATACAATGCATGCGTGTTCTGCTCGTATAATTAGCCTTTAATAGAGTCCTTTGACAAAAAAGCTTGACATCAGAACAATAGCACCAAGTAAGCAACAAATTAAATCTTTCGAGTTAACCAAAACTAGGAAGACATGCTTACACGGAGTCATGGTTAAAGCGAATATATTATTAAGTTGAATTATGAAGAATTACTACTCTAGACACGAAAGATTTGTCTTTTATATCTAAAGGGATGGAGCAGACCTTTGAACACAATCGCGCCTACAACAATTTAAAGTTTTCAGGCGTCTACAGATTTAGCCAACCATCTGTAAAGAAGCTACTGAGGCCATAGAGAATGTGCAAAACATATTCATCCAGTTCTCTTAGGATCTAATAAGGCTTAAAGCCACTATTAAATCCTGTCCTTTAATATACTTGCCTTACGTTGTTTAACGAGATTATTTAGGAGAAACTTTTGTCTTCTTTATCATTTCTCTGCTAAACAAGCAGTATTGCAACAGTTTCTAGGATAATAGGGTTACCACCTAGCGCTCTTAATGAAAATATATCAGGTTGCTGAGTTGGTGAATTTTTGCTCATTGAATCAACTTTCTAAGGAGGTGGCTTCTAGCACGGGGATAGGGGCCCGTATTAAATTGTTTAACTAAGAAATAAACGATTTTCTTTCAAATTTCATAATTCTGGTTTGTTGTGTTGTTTGTGAAAATCAATAAGAAACATAATGTAACATGTAATGTGCATCGATGCACCTGCAATTTGGAAATATTTCTGCCACTAAAACGAAAATATTAGCGTTTGAGTGTGTGTGTGTGATTGTATTGCTTGTCTCATGGAGGAAACTATACCGGAATAGTTGTTGTAAATCTATACGAAATGGTAACAAAACGAGAACATCCACTTGTAGTAGATGTCAGTCAGTTCGCCAAAAACAGCCTGTACAAGAACAAAAATGTATCACAAGCGTTCCGCTGCAAACTGTGTATGTGTGTGAGTGTGCATATCAAAATACCGCTGTAGAGCCATTAATTTCCCAAAAAAAACAAAACTTCACAGTGGAATAGATTCCTGACACTGTGCATCTGTGTGTGTGTCAACTGTTACAATATGAAGACATACGATTTTCTTCTTCTTCTTCTACTTTTTTGTGATACAAACATTTGTTGCTTCCAAATAAATTTTAAGTTTCCGTTGCCATCTCGTATCTCCAGATGAAATTCCCCAGTATCTCTCTGTAGCCAGCAGTCAGCAGCATGGTCTGACTCACTCACTCCGGCTGTGGTGTCCCTCTCTCTAAGGATTAATGTTTTGATGTTTTTGCATCAAAAGAACTTCTTTTTAAAACAATTTTTATTTTGGTTGCTGCTGCTGCTATTGTTGCAATTGTTGCTGTTGTTGCAATTGTTGCTGTTGTTGTTGTTATCGCTTTTGTAGTAAAATTTCTGATTTTCTTTTATAAAAATTGTTTTCCTCTCTTATGCTAGTATTTGCTGTAAAGAAATCAAAAAAAAATTTCGATTTCATGTGGGGTTTCATTTTACCTGTTACGGCACTGTTATACGTACATACATACATTCGTCGACTTTTTCGACATTCTTACCTACAGACGTACATACATGCATGCTGTATGGATTTCAATACTTTATTTAATTCAATTTATTTTATATTATTATTGTTGTTGTTGGTTTTTTATACAAAATAAATATTTTTTTGTTTTTTTTTTGTTTTGGGTGATCATAACAAGGGAATTTCATTTCATTTTGCAAATAAATCTTGAAGATTATTTTTTATGGATGTTAGATTGTCGGTTAGATAGGCGTACCATATACATAGTAGTTGTACGTCTTCTATACATTTTCTCTGTGGCAAGTTGCAAGTGCGTAGCAGATTTATTTCGTTAAACTCATCGTATACAATTGCAATGACAGGCGATATTAAAGCACAAGTCAACAGGATTTGTTAGAGTAAAAAATTTCGTTTTTATTTCTCAAACCCGTAAAGCTTGGAATTTACAATGGAGTGTGAATAAAGAGGACGTTCTGGATTTCTAAATTGTAATTGTAACTGCATGCAATAGATTACAACAAAGGGGTAACATGGAAGTGCTTCAAAACAAATGTGGTCAATCTAAAGCCGAATTCGGGAGAAAAGGAAAGAAAAAGTTTTTAAGTTTCAGAAGTTAAAAGTAAAATTGAAGTCACTACAGATAATTTGTAAGCCTGCTAATAGTTAGAAAGGATAGCATCGGCAATTGAACATCATAGAATGCTCAGATAATGTCACCACGTATGAAACGGTAGCACTTAATAAGAAAAGTTATACAGCACAACCTAATAAATTTTACAAGTAGGCATTATTTTTACGTGACGATATATGGCAACCCTATCATCCTAGTACCTCGTACAATACTTACAATAATCACCTGCTTAGCTGAATGGTAGCTGCTTTCATTATGGTAATGGAAAGAACTAGGACGACATACTCATTTTTGTCTTCTCTTGCTAATACAGTCGTTTTCTAACCGAAATATCCGAATACATTGTGGCGAATGCATCAAGTAGCCGTAGTCTAGTGGGTAGTATGTTGGCTACCCGTTACCCAAAAGCCATGCATCTCGATTAAAACGAAATATGGCTACGTCTCAAAAAGTCTTGTGGCATAAATTCTGTGAGTAAATAATATTGCCATGAAAAGTTTCTCAAGTTGCTGTAGGTTCCACTACTCATGGATAAAATTAACACACAAAACATGGCTGGTGTGAGAAGCTAGACTGTAATCCCGACTAAACGGTGGTAATGAAAAATTAAGTGAGAACTTTTTAAAAATCACTTTTTTAAAATCGTTTTATTCATCGAATAGGGTTCTTAAAATCCGATCGTGGTTATCATAGCCGCACAATATGATGAGGACAAAAAGCTGACATTTCTCACTGAAATTTCAGATCATTCAAGCTTAACTGTTAAATGGTTTTTCAGAGCTAATGGAATTTCATTGCTAATGAACTGACCAGAACAGGTACAGAGCCTCAGTTAACGTGGGAATGCTTAACTTCATTAGGAGCAGGAGGATATGTACAATCGGGATATGTGCACGATCTGATATAAAGAGAAATGAGACTGATTGTCTTTTTTCTTTGATCGAATGGCCATCCATCGTATTATTGCGGTTCTCACAGACAACTTTCTTTTTGTAAGGTATGCTGATATACCTGTCATTGCCACAAATGGCTTGTTCAGCAGTTCATGGGTTAATGCCCGGCTCCCACCGTGAAAAGACGGAGATTCTTATTTTCTTATCTCATTCTGTCATTTTCGTGTTGATTTTCTACTGAGAATATGTGATATCCAAATTGGATAGTAATTGTGATGTCATAATGGGCCTTTAAAGGACATTACCCTTCAAGAACGATACAGCACCTAGCATCTAGCTTACCTTCTGTCATTAGAATATTATTTGCGTCTACACAACCAATTTATAATCGTGGCTCTCTTCAAATTCAATCAAAAATTTTACTACACAAGACTCAATCGTTTATGCTGTTATTTGATGCAGAAGCCTGAGCACTTTAACTAAAACTTGTCAGTACTTTTTGTTGCCTTTAAAAGAATTGATTGATTGATTGATAGATTAATTTGATAGCCGACTTTTTGTTTAGATCCTATAAGGCCCCAGTTGGAGTGCTGACAGTACCTATTCCGCATTTATCTACATATAACACCTGTCTGACATTTCCCAACTATCTTGATAGTTTGATGAAGATGTTGATTTTGTTTAAATAACCTTGAGCGAGACAAGTTCTTACAATAAATTCTGGATACTGAAGAATGCTTCATCTCAGATTCACAGTTGTGCTGGAACCAGCACATTTTCCAAGTCTCGAAAGAGGCATTCAAGAGCCTTGATTTCACTTCATCTGATCTCCCACTTATATCCGATCGAGAATGTAATACAACTCTCATATATGGGTCGGTGCTTCAAAGTCTATTTTGAGGCTTCTCAACCGCGTACAGCAAAGGGCGAAGATGTTCATTAATGACGGTAGGCTATCCAACTCTATTGACTTATTGGAGCATCGTCGACCTGTGGCTTGTGTTCCACTGTTCTATCGCTTCTACTATGGAATGTGCTCTAGCGAGATAGAGGGCATGATTCCCGAAAATTGTGTATGCTTACGTACCACCCGACTTTCTCGCAGAGCACATACGTTTGTGATGGATTGGTCAGTAGATCGTACACTGTATTACAGACAGAATTCGTTCATTAGTCGGACTATCCGTATGTGGAATCTACCTGCAGAGTTCTTTTCTGACTCTTATAATATAAAAAGATTTCAATTTAATGTCCACAAACCCTACGCCCTCTGTTCTTCTTCCCATAAACAATTTTTTTCCTAATACACTGCATGAATAGGGACCATCCCCTACTTTTTTGTTGGTGATAGTTTGATAGTTTATGCCACACAATAGCTGCTTATTTTGTCTCTCATGGTTGCATTTGTAGGTTTCCTTCAAAGGATAAACTGACAGTGTAAGTTGTAGGTTTGTACGCTTGACTTTGTGATTTCCCTTTTAGGCTGGTAGATAGTGTGACACTAACTTTGGTTCATTGAGTATTAAAGGCCATTACCTCAGACAATTCCTTATTGGTAGAGGCCTTAATTTATTCTCTATCAATAGCACAAAGGATTTGCTGTTTTAATCGTAAGAATTTTATAAGTCAAGACGCTTAAGAGAACTATCTCTGCTCATCTAAAATATTTCATATGAAACGTGAATATTTTAAAAACAATTCAATTTCGTATGGCTTTTAAGGACATTTTCTGAATGGGCACTGCACTGCAAATTTTATGAATCATGAAAAAATATTTCCATTAACTGATCTTAAATGCTGATTTGAGTACTCACTTTTATTTAATTGTCATTATTTGGTATCAAAGAAAATCTCAAAATTTTTTAACCTCGAAATTTCAAATCACCACACCAACCGCCAACCACAAACACCATGTCATTTGGCATTCATTGTTTTAAATACTGAATCATTTGAATAGAATTTGTTTTAATTGCCCACCAAAACAATTGTTAAACAAATAAATTATAAATGAAATACAATAATAACAACAACAACACGTATAAACAAAATGAAAGACCAAAAAAAAAAAAATGGAATTGAATTCTTTGCAAATGAAATCCAAAACAATTGTTCACAACAAATTTCTGATAATGATCGGTTATGGTCACAATGAGTGCGACAGTCGTTACAGTTTCAATGGGTTTTTAAAATTTTTTTTTTTGTTTTTTTTCTTTTACTTGTTCCAGACAAATGTTTTGTAATTATGCGACAAGAATTTGTTAACCTTTGGAAAACTAAAACAATTATTCTTAAATTGAAATAAAACTAATAAAGTTCGTTACGTAACGGGTGATTTTTTTGGCTATTATCTTTTTGGCAACACTGGTTTAAGCAGCTCACTCACGTTTCGTGTTTTGTTTCACTGTCAAACATCTTCAGTTTGGTCTATAATTTAACCATGAATCGTCTTACAAACGAACAACGTTTGCAAATTATTGAATTTCATTATCAAAATGCGTGCTCTGTTAAGAAGGTTCATCGCGCGCTTCTTTCATTTTATGGTCAGTTTAATCGACCCACTGAAGCGGCTAGTCGGGCTATTGTGACTAAATTTCGCACCAAATTTACATTGTTGGACATTAAACCACCAACACGTTTACGTAGAATGCGAACTGAAGAAAATTTCACAGCTGTATCGGCCAGTGTTAATGATGATCTCTGTTACTCAACAACGTGGAAAATTTTGCGGATCGATTTAGGTGAGAAGCCTTTCAAAATACAGCTGGTGCAAGAATTGAAGCCGAACGACCTACCGCACGCAGAATTTTTGGTGAATGGGCTCTTGAAAAGTTGGCCAAAGATCCACTTCTTTATCGAAAAATTGTGTTCAGCGACGAAGCTCATTTTTGGCTAAATGGATACGTAAATAAGCAGAATTGTCGATTTTGGAGTGAAGATCAGTCAGAAGCATTGCAAAAGCTACCAATGCATCCAGAAAAAGTCACAGTTTGGTGCGGTTTATGCGCTGGTGGCATCATTGGACCATACTTCTTCACAGATGCTACGAATCGTAACGTAACTGTGAATGGTGAGAGCTACCGTGAGATGATATCCAACTTTTTTTTTGCCCAAAATGCAAGAGCTTGACTTCCATGACATGTGGTTTCAACAAGACGGTGCCACATGCCAAACAGCACGCGTAACAATTTACTTGTTGAGAGGCGAGTTCGGTGAACATTTTATTTCACGTTCGGGACCGGTCAATTGGCCGCCTAGATCGTGCGATTTAACGCCTTTAGACTATTTTTTGTGAAGCTATGTTAAAGCTCATATCTATACAGACAAGCCCGCTTCAATTGACGCATTGGAAGACAACATTGAAGCCTTTATTCGTGAGATACCGGCCGAAATGTTGGAAAGAGTATTCCAAAATTGGACTAAGCGGATGGACCATTTGAGGCGCAGTCGCGGTCAACATTTGCATGAAATAATCTTCAAACATTAAATTATATGGACCGTACTATCGATTCAAATAAAGATTTCATGCATTTTTCTGAATTTTATGTCTTTTTTTTTTTGAAAAATTTTCCTATAGCTCTTAAAAAATCACCCTTTATTACCACAGTTAGCAGCATTGTGTTGCCCATTGTGTATTAAGTTGCACGTTGGAAATGTTACACTCACTTGTCCATTTCAATGTTATCGAAATTTTAAAGACAAGAACCCCTCATGTATCTACGTATGTACATACATATGTATACAATACCGTTTTATTTATATTTATAGACATTGTTAGTATTGTTATTGTTGTTGTTGCTTTCTATCAAATAATAATCGTAAAAGTTTATTCCATTCAAATACAACCAAAGAGTGGAAACAAGAGAACTCAAAACAAAAAAATCCCCAAAAATATTATGAACAGAAGTTGCAATTGACCAAGAGTACATATTGCAGAAAATCTGAAATCTGATGGCAACAACAAACATGTTGCACAATGGCAAATATGGGTAGACAGACTCTCTACATTGTATGGACTCAGCTTGTCGATGATTATTGTTTTTGTAGTTTTATGGTCAAATTACTTATTAGATTGTGTTTAGAGTAGTTCACATATCCAATTGCTTTTTATTGAAAAACAGAATGTAAGTGTCATGGAAATAGAAAGGTGATCATTCATGGACCCTACCTATCACTTGATTACTGTATTAAATTCTCATTCTACTTCAAGGGAAAAATTTCAATCATCAAAAGACACAGTATCAAGCTATAAAACTTTATTGCTCTTTACATACATACATACATAGATAGTTATTATAACCCTTCAGTCAGGATTACGACCTAGTTTCTGGGAGTTAATTTTATACATGTGTGGCTGGCCCTACGATTTAAAGTCTACTCCAAACAACAGATTTTTTTTGGGAAACCTTTTATGACAATTTTTTATATTCTTTCAGAGTTTTTTCCAGAAATCTGCTGAGAGAAGGTCGCCAAAGAAATATTTGTTTCGGATTTCGCGTTTTCGCATTGGGGGCGTCTTACCTGGGGTTTGAACCGTGCCTTCACGTCGAACGAGCCAACACACTACCTAATAGACTACGGCAACTTTATATTTATTGCTCTTTAGCCACCTAAAATTATAAGACAGTATGCGAGGTTAGATCAATATGTTCGTGAAACGCTGGTGTTTAAATTCGTTTCGTTTCGTTGTGTTATATAGTGTCCTTTGAGTTAACAATGCTGCTCCTGCATTAGTACTCGTCCAGAGAACATACATGGGCATACTGCGTTATAATTCTAATGCATTAAGCTTTTCAGTATTCAGTAAATGTTTACTGGTAATGAAATTTAGATTTCATTTTTGTAACTGTAATTTTTTTCAGTAATCAGTAAAAATCAATTTTTACTGAAATTTTACTGGTACTGCAAAGTGCCCATCTATGCCAGAGAATAAAATTTGTCGTGATCACAAAATAGATTGGCTTGTGAATCAGTTTAAGAAACAATTAATAGATACTAGCTGCTAAACCCATAGTATAGAGCAGCCAAATTCATGTAGTCTAACCATTTCTGTACGAAATTCACTTCTTCCTAGTTTTCCTATAATTATATTGTAGACCTGCTACTAAGAACGAAATGATAGCAAAGAAAGGACCCAGTGCAGTGTTACTCTTTCTGTATGCTGATGATCTGAACATAGGTAAACCGAAACACATAACACATAAAGGCTCACTGCTCTTAGAAAACTCTTTTGGTGGAGCAGAGAAGATGGTCTAGACGTAAATACACAGAAACACGAGCTCAGCAGAAAATTGAACATAATTTCTTCTCCAAGTTCAATTACCTGAGGACTCCAAACTCTTATGGCGACGGAATATACTCAAAAGACCTCGTCTTTGCTTATCGACAGGCCATTGGGGCTTGATACACCGTCACATACTGTCTGTACGAGGCAAAGTTAAAGCCATAAAGTTATTACAATGCGCTTGTACGTTGGAAAGCAATTTCTAGACAATGCAACTGCAAGATGTGAAATGTGATACTCGTATACAATCTTAGACCACTGCCGTTTATTCAGGTGGAAATCATGGCTATCGTTTTTTGTTGTAAATTTTTTGTAAATTCCCATTAACATTGATCATTCTGTACACCTCATTCAACCCCAATTCCAAGCCCCAATTGTACAGATATTAATTCAGGTATGATTGGATCTATACAAAAATAAAACTCATGCTTTTTACTACTTTGAAATATTTAAGGAGCTTTCTTTCTATATCTTTCATTGATAAGCTGGTAGTTGATCTTCTGTAGCAGGTTCCAATACGATATGGTTGTCGACTTTCTTTCGCAAGAAATAATTTCCATTTCGAAATAAATCAGGATGTTGTAGTTGGCATGAGAGTGGAGCTGTTAACTAAACTCCTGATGACGATCATTTTCGCTTTTATCCTCTCTGAAAAGCTAGAGAGCTGATGAATAATCAAGATCAAGTGTATTGACCGCATTTATTACCCAATTGAAGCCAAGGTACCGCCTAAGACAGGCGATACAAATGATTCGTAACTGTAGGGTATGCTGCATTACAAGGCTGATCTTAACAATCATACTTTTCTTGCAACATTTTCGTATTTCATATCGAAAATTTAAAATCTTTAAGAGCTTTACTATGTTGGTACAAACAGTTCAATTTTATTCTAATTTTCCCCCTGGCCCCTTCAATTCATGACTTTCAAGAATAACTGCTAACGTGCAACTATGCAACAATTTCCATTTCCATTCTATAGTTTATCAAACAACATTTGATTATCATCAGAGTAAGTCAGTAAGTGTGTTGTAAGTATTAAGTAATATATGCTGGTCATACTATAGCTCTTACGAGTATTTCTTTAAAAAATAATTTCAGTTTTCCATGGGCTCTTTAATAAAGTATTGCAAACAATATTAAAATAAGAGTGTATATTTGCCTTGTCCAATTCATGTGTTGCGAGTGTGTGTCCATATTGGCAACACTGACACGGTAATTTATTTTATTTTATATTATTTGGCTTATGTGTTGCGCTTTAACGTGTAATTAATAATCGATTGTGTTAAATTAATAATTTAATTACAAAAACAATAACAAATTGCTGTAAAAAGCATATCTGAGATGGAATACACTGCACTGTGGATCATAGCCTGATCACAGATATGTCCATAGGCTACAGAATCAGAATGAAACGTTCAATTAAAAGTGTGATAGAAATCCGGACACTATATGGACGAGAAGTATTTGTTATAGAAGACTATAATTGTTATTACAACTGATGTCAAGATAAATGGAATTTTCACACGTATACTTTGGAGCACCAGGTGTCAATACCGAGTTTTTTGTGTTGTTTTTAAAATAAAAAAAATAAAAACAATCTCACAGAGGTTCTTTTTTATGCTTAATCATGTCCTTCATATATACCCCAAATATTACAGACATGCATACATAATTACAACAGTTCAGTCAGGATTAAAACTTTGCTTCTCACACCACCAATGCTGTGTATATTAATTTTATCCATAGGTGGCGGTACATACAGCTTAAAGTCGACTACGAACAACCGATTGTTTTTGAGAAATTTGTTCACGGCAATCTTAATTACTCTCAGAGTTTTTGTCAGAAATCTGCTGAAAGGAATTCACCGAAGACATATTTTTCACTGCACAATGATGTCAATTTTGCCAAAAAAAAACATAATCTTTTTGGATGAAGCTCATTTCCATCCTGGTGGGTATGTAAATAAGCAAAATTGCCGTATTTGGGGCTTAAAAACCCACTCTTGATCTTGCAGAAGCCAATGCACCCATTACGAGTGTCTGTTTGGTGCGACTTGTAGAGCGGAGGAATCATTGGTCCATATTTCGTTGGGAATGAGGACGGCGGAACCTTTACGGTCAAAGACCAATTTTGTTGTACCCGCTCTTAATGGTGTTGATGTGAACTATGTTTGGTTTCAACAGAATGGTACAACTTGCCACACATCTCATGCCACAATCGATTTATTCCGTCAAACGTTTGATGGCCGTATACATAATTAGCCGAAATGGTGATGTCAATTGGCCGCCAAGAAACTGTGATTTGGCACTGTGGGCCTATTTTTTGATGAGTCGCCTTTAAAGAAAAGTGTTATGCTAAAAACCAAAGACAATTGAGTATTTAAAGGCCAATGTTCGTGAAGCCATTGCCAAAATACGACCCCATACATTCGAAAAAGTCCGATCGAATGAGGTACTGTAAGACCAGCCGCGGCAGCCCTATGAAGGAAATAATATTCCGTTTCCAATCGAAACAATTGTACTTCACAACTAAAGAAAAAATTTGACAAAATTTCAATTTTTGTTTTTGTTTTTTAAATCGCCCACCCTTTAGTTAATTTAGACGACATTGGATTTAATTCTGGACTTTGTTACTTGCCTAGGCAGGATACTGAGTATTGTAGAAAATTGAGAGGTGGTATGGCAATATCACACTATATTGGAATTGTATTCCAAAGATTTTTCCTAATAGAACCCAATTAGTGAATATTTGAATTGGAAAAGGTTCCAAGTTGCCACCACCACCACCACCCACCCTCCAAATACAATTTAATTTACTTATTATTAAATAGTAATGAACTAAATGAGAATTACTTTGTTATTTGTCCGATCGACGATATAATTAAGTACACAAACGATTGTAGCTACAAACTTTTCACACACTCTTGTTGATCGTAACACTTAAATAGGATTCTATATATATATATGTATGTGTTTATGTGGGTGAAGATAAAATCGACAAAATCTCCAATGTTAATATTAACAGAGCAATGTTATGTGTTTAACAGAATACACAATAATAGTATACATATGATCATGGTACTTCCACTACTCAAATAGCATTAGAAATCGGTCGATGTCATTGTGACCCATACCAAAAAAAGTTATTCTTTCAACGTTGCTTGCAGTGCAGTGTTAGATAGGTAGATACTAGAACCCTAGAGAGTCCTGATGGCTAATTGCATGATGGAAGATTGGAATGTGGTGGAATCATCAAGCTATAAGAGAATTGTAGTTCCTAATATTACTTTCCGATATTGTATGCCTTTTGTTTGCCTGTTATTAATCGCCTGTCTTACAAGCTACATTGTCGTTATAAATTTCTGATATGTTTTGTTCAATGCAGTGTTTGGTTTTTCATGGAGTGCAGAACAGCTTGCACTGTGATTCTCCTTTAGTATTTTTTGAACCACGATCTTTTAAACATAGACTCTTCTTACCTTTCGTTATGTCCCTTAGTAAGTCGTCATGTCCAAAATACTTACAAGTCCTTTACCTTTCTCAGTAATAATCACATCTTAGCTTAAGCGCAACTGCATATACCATTGCCCTGGATGAGATATTGTTAACTTCATATGCTCATTTGCAGGCATAGTACATTGGACTCACAGAACATTTATTTGAAGGACAACTTTGTAGCTGTTAAATTGCTTCTACTGCTTTATAAGCCTCTGCTTTAAAATTATTTTCTAGCTAATCGGATTACATACCCACTTTGAAGTCTGAGTACAGAATTTAGCCAAAGTGCTTACTAATGGCAACAGAATATGCTATTATAGGATTCATACAACACCATTGAAATTTTGGCATTTGTTTCACTGCTTTATTCATTTTACAACCCTATTCTCGTGCAATAAAGGGACTTGTTGCCAAACTCGCCTATTTATGTCAGTGAATCACTCAACGCATTAAAAAGCGTATACGTTTACTTACTTTCCATATGAGGACTCTTTTAGCTACAGAGGACTTTACTGTCAGATTCAATGTCTAAGATTCTTATCTAACGCCATAAACATCACTCTCTCCCTCTCTCTCTCTCTTTGCCAAAAAATTGTTTCTCTCGGCTTTTTTATTTTTATTTCTTTAAAGAACAATTCTACCTTTTTCCTTGTTTCAGTTCCTTTAATTCTAATCCAGCTAATCAGGTGATTGGTATACTGTAGCAGATCCTAGAATGACTAGCTATTCCGTCTATCATTGCCCCAGAAACAACACACTCTTCACGCTATGAATATATGTTGCATGCAGTTTTAAGGATCACCTCTATCAACAAATAAAAAAAAAAGTAATGTTTTCCATTATCATTGTTACCATTAACCCATTTATTCCTGAGGTTTTTTCCTTAACCTCTCACCTTATTTAAAATCTTTCCAACACATTCAAGCAATTTGGTATGCAGTTATGGGTTCTCCATGTATTGTTCCCTGATTTCTTTTGTTGCTGTTGCCTGATAATGTTCCAACGTTCATATTTTGTATTTTTTTTGTTATCTTTATAAAGTTGTAAACATTTTTTATATTGTTATATCGTTGTTGTTGTTGTTGTTTTTATTATTACCACTTATTCATACGTATGAATATGGTAAATTACCATTGTAGTTGTTGTTGTTGTCATTGTTGTTGTAACAGTATTCATAGTAATTTTAAAGTGTTATTTTATTATTCCCCCCACAGAGAGTGCAACCAATTGTGTTCAACACAAGTTCAGTTTTAATCAGAATTCCTAGATTTGTTTCTGTTTTTTTTTTTTTTTTTGTTGTTGCTTTGATTTCAAAATACCCTACACTGGCTTAGAGGGTTAGTAATGTGATTGGCTTAGGAGCACTTCTTAATTACTTTTTGTTTTGTAAAGCCAGCTCAAACAAGGCATCTCGTCCAAATTTTCGTTTAATTATCGGTTTTTAGGGATGCAGGATTCTAGAATAATAGAGTTACCATCTGTTATTGACTAGAACAAAACACGCTTGGCTGTAATATTGAGGAATCTTGCTCATTGAATGTATCTCAAAAGTTAACACTTTTTAGCCTTCAAATGATCTTTATTACTTGTGTTATCTTCTTTATTGGAAGTCGCCATAGTCTAGTAGAACGTAAGGTCACGGATAAATCTCAGTTCAGACACGTCGAATAAAACGAAATATCGGGTGATTTTTTAGCTATTATCTTTTTGGCTGGCGCTGGTTTAAACAGCTCACGCACGTTTCATGTTTTGTTTCACTGTCAAACATCTTCAGTTTGTTCTATAATTTAACCATGAATCGTCTTACAAACGAACAACGCTTGCAAATCATTGAATTTTATTATCAAAATGCGTGCTCTGTTAAGAAGGTTCATCACGAGCTTCTTCCATTTTATGGTCAGTTTAATCAACCTACTGAAGCCGCTATTTTTTTGCCCAAAATGCAAGAGCTTGACTTGCATGACATGTGGTTTCAACAAGACGTTGCCACATGCCACACAGCACGCGTAACAATGGATTTATTGAGACGCGAGTTCGGTGAACATTTTATTTCACGTTCGGGACCGGTCAACTGGCCGCCTAGATCGTGCGATTTAACGCCTTTAGACTATTTTTTGTGGGGCTATGTAAAAGCTCATGTCTATACAGACAAGCCCGCTTCAATTGACGCATTGGAAGACAACATTGAAGCATTTATTCGTGAGATACCGGCCGAAATGTTGGAAAGAGTATGCCAAAATTGGACTAAGCGGATGGACGATTTGAGCCGCAGTCGCGGTCAACATTTGCATGAAATAATCTTCAAACATTAAATTATATGGACCGTACTATCGATTCAAATAAAGATTTCATGCATTTTTCTGAATTTTATGTGTTTTTTTTTTTTGAAAAATTTTCCTATAGCTCTTAAAAAATCACCCGATATAAAGAATCATTTCTTCGGTGACTTCTTCTCAGCAGATTTCTGGCAAAAACTCCAAGAGAAATAAACAATTGCCATGAAAAGTTTCATAAAAATCAGTCGTCCGGAGTCGACTTTAAACTGTAGGTTCCGCCGCTCATGTATAAAATTAACATACACAACACAATTAATGTGAGAAGCTAGGTTGTAATCCTGACTGAAGGGTTGTAATGACCGATTATGTATGGAGTACGCCCCTGCTTGTATTGTTAATAGATATGAAGAAAATCGTTAGTACCGTCAAGAGTATTGCTTTTTAAAAAGCATTGAGGAGGACTGGCGAACTCCAGAAAATAAAACGAATTACCAACATTTTGATCTATGTTGCAGAATGCTCAGTTCTTATCAAACACTTGCCATTCAATTATTTTATACTAATGCTGTAGTAGAACAAAAATGTTCTCTATCTAGACAATTTAGAAATTGTTTTCCAGCATGCTGAATGGTATCTACAGCCCCGAAAAAAACTTTTAGTACCCATCATCATTATTTTAATGTACTCGTAGAGGTGTTAGAGTGTTGCGACTATACGATTTATCGAATCCCTCAATCCATAATGGATATCAATAAATTGTCTCGACTAATTCTAATGCCCTGATGATCACCATTCTTTAGTGTTCACTGCTTGGTACTTGATAGCTATGTTTGCTTCTGAGGTGCAATAATGACTCACAAGTTCAATGTATGCACAGAATCTACATATTGTGAAGCAATATATTGTATTGTAAAAAATTATTTCTTGAGTTCTCAATGCCCGTTTAGGTAGTCGGTTACATTCCTCAGTCAACATTTGGACCTACTGATGCATAACTCAAATCAATAATTTTCTTCATGTGTAGCAGGAACTGCAGTCGATATTCCAAACAAAAAATTTTTGAGATTCTTTTCATTAAAAATTACTTTCAGTGTTTCGGGCAGAAAACTGTTGGCAGGAAACCGCCGAAAAAAATATTTTTTGATTAGATGCCTGAGCTAGGGGTAGAACCACTAGACACTAGACTCTCATCTGTTCTCTGAAAATAAATAAACACGATCCTTAGAGCTTAACGAGAAATTCATACTGAAGCAAATCAAACGTAGGAAATAGATGGGGGCGTACCATACCATTGAGAAAAAACGCTGTCAGAATTAAAGAATGGCACTAGTGTGGAATCCACAAGACTCAAGAAATAGTGGCCGATCAAAGAACGCCAGGAGTCGTGCAATACAACAATAACTAGGACAATGCGATCTGGAATAGGAAGAAACAAAAATGTTTGTAGCAATTCGTGGAGATGGTGTGTGGAAGCCATATGCTTTGGGGCTACCATCAATTCAAAATCATGCAAAACAATTGATCCTTACAAACGAATTACTTCGACTGTTTTCGAATTGGGGAAAAGAAAGCTACAACTGACGCCAAATGCATTAAATTTTAAGTTTTAAAAAAAACAAAACTGTTTAATCAATATTTTCTCTCATTCATCCCAGATAGGGTGTCATAGTATTCGTATTGAATGGCACGTAAATTTCTTACTTGTTTTGATTCCGTTTTGGTCATTTGTAGAACAAAATTTTTTCCTTATTTTTTTCTGTTTTTTTTTTTTTTCGTTTGAATATTTTTGAATTACAATTCAGGGTATTTGTAGCTGCTATTGTTGTTACACTTGGTTTTTTTCCATTGTTTTTGTTGTTGGTTTGTGAACTCAAACATATAATTGCAATAAATAATCTTGAATATTAGACTTCTTTTTATCTTTCATCTTAAATAATGACAAGATATGCTATGAAATAACAACAACAGCATATGTAGCAAGAATAACAACAAAAAAAAATGCAGAGAAATTCTAATAAATATAACAAGAATTTGCCAGATTGTTGGCAAATTATGTTGCATAAAAAAGTTGCACGAAGCATATCAACAACTGCAAGAGAGGGAAAAATTAGAATTTTTTTCTTCATTTTATTTCCAAAAATTATTTCAAAACTTAATGATATTCTGTATACCATACTGTAGAGAATAAGAATTTCAAACTTTTATGACACTGACCTGCATATTTTTATAGAAAATAATAGAAACATGATTCATTTCAGTGGAAGGTGGCGTGGTTAAAGTGTTGGAGTGTATATCCACACTTTCTTTATGATGTTTTAGGAATTTAAAAGGATTCCTCATTTTACTTTTAAATAATTCATCTAGAAGCCATCTTTTAAATAATAATAGCATTCAATTAACATATTTCTTCATCACTCCACTCAATTTAACAACACAATCAATTTTATGGTTGGTAACCCTAGCATTCTAGAATCAGCTACAGTGGAAAAACCAGCTGCAAAGTAAATAATAAAAACGGAAACCGAATGAGAGAATTCGTAAGCATGGATGAGGAATGAATCCGCGTCTTTACATCTGAAGTGGAGCAGTGGTCCCAATTGGGAGAATCTATTTTTATTGATTCTATTCTATTTTTATTGATTCTATTGAAAAATGAAAATCAATCAATTGTGAGTACAATATAAAATTATTGCAGAGTTCAAGGGATGAAATTAATGACAAAGACCAAAAGTTTTCATAAAGCCAGCATAGGTTCATTAAGACTTTCTTGCATTTAAGACTATTTGATCAATTACGTCGATTGAAGTCGCCTTAGTCCAGTAGGTAATGTGTTGGCTTATTAGACGTGAGGCCACGGTTCAAACTCTATGTCAGACATCAAAATATGAAAAAAATTTCCTCTGCAGATTTCTGTCAAAAACTCTGAGAGTAAATAAAAATTGCCGTGAAAAGTTCTCAAAAATCTGTCGTTCGGAGTCGACTTTAAACTGTAGGCACCGGCACTTATGGATAAAATAAACACACACAACATAAGTGGTGTGAGAACCTAGGTCACAATCCTAACTGAAGTGTTGTAAAGACCAACTATGTATGTATGCATGTATGTATTGCTCAATCAGGGATTTGTCAACAATGATATCAAGTTGAAACGTTTTAGAATACAGCGACAGATTAAACAAAAAGGCGATACAAGTTCCTTGAGAGGGATCAAATGTAACAGCATTTGATTTCTCTAAAAGTCATCAGAATGCAAGAAAAGCCGAATAGGATAGGCTAACTGGCAGCTTATTTAAAGGCACATAACGGCCACATTATAAGCCGATTATAAGCATTATGGCTTTGCATCTAAAGCATGACTCCCTTAGAATTAAGCTATGAATCAGCCTAAAAGCATAATATATTTGGAGATTGATTTCATATCAACTAACGATAGCTGCGTTAGGCAATTGAGAAAGGGGTGGCTCATGTGAGAAAGTCTGCGTAGAACTAGAGACAGGCAGCTGGTCTACAACACCTACGAAAGTCCAGTGCAGATTAGCGAAGAATTTTCGCATATCTATGCATTTCGTAATGACTCGAAAGAATAGATACGGTAACAGATATGCCTCTAAGATGTTGATTGGCTCGTTGTCTATCCTGACCTACTCTTCAGATAGGCATGTGTTCATATGTGGTTTGCAAACAGTAGCAGTGTTCTTACTCTAGTTCGTCAGCTATACCATTATATTCGTTGAGGCTATGAGCAAGAACTCATATTGAAAGAAAATGCCACCATTATTAGTCACAATGGAAGTCACAACATCTATCAACCAGTTTAAACCTAAAGATATATATATATACATATATAAGTTCCTGTTGCTCCTATAAGGAGCATAGGGCCTTAACGATTTCTTTCCATTCATGTTTATCTGTTGCTACGATCTTCAGCTCGTTCCACGTTTTGTTGACTTTGGCTGCTTCTATATCTAATTGTCGACGGCAGGTGTGACTCGGCCGACCTTTCCTGCGGCTGCCTTGTGGATTCCAGTCTATTGCGTTTCTGGTGGTGGCGTTTTGGGGTCTTCGCAGGGCATGCCCAATCCACCTCCATTTCCGTTTTCGGATTTCGACTTCAACTCGTGTTTGTCCGCACTCGGCCCATAGGCGTTCGTTGTGACCTAAAGATATAATCCGAAAAATTCTGATTGTAGCTTGGCTTTCTGGGAAGATAAATATGTTAATGATTTTAAATCTCTTACACAGCAGTAATTCTGCAGCGTAATTTATGAACAATACCTCGGTCTGTAATACATTGCAGTCATCAGGGAGACAGTGAGACAGTGAGACATCCTAAGATTAAGCGCTTCATTGAAAATTGCACATCCCACCTTATCTCCAAGATTCGAGCCGACTAGGTTAACTTTCATAGAATCCTCAGAGCCGACATGTGAAAGTTCTTCCTGCTCACTATTCTATAAAAATTGTGTTTAGACGAGGTGTAGTAAATATCTCTATTGCAGTCGCCGTAGTCTAGTAGGTAGTGTGTTGGCTTATCAGACGTAAAGCCAGGGTTCGAGCCCCAGGCCAGACATCAAACAAAATACAAAAAGTATTTCTTCGGCGATTTCCTCTCAGCAGATTTCTGGCAAAAAACTCTGAGAGTTAATAAAATTGCCATGAAGAGTTTCTCAAAAAATCTGTCGTTCGGAGTCGACTTGAAACTGTAGGTCCCGCCACTTATGTATAAAATTAACACACACAACATAAGTGGTGTGAGAAACTAAATGAAATAATCCTGACTGAAGGGTTGTAATGACCAATTATGTATGTATGTATGTAGTAAATATCTTTCAGAGCTTGGGGATTCCCAGATACAGGAAAGTCGAGTGCCCTGAGGGAATATTCTGCTAGTGTGACAGGGCATTGGCCCATATTTCTTTCAAAATGAGGACGGCGCAACCATTACGGTCAATGGAGACACCTATTGCACCATGACAAACGATTTTTTTGTACCCGCTTTTAATGGTATTGATGTGAACGATGTTTGGTTTCAACAGGATGGTGCAACTTACCGCACATCTCATGCCATAAACGATTTATTTCGTCAAATGTTTAGTGGCCGTTTAATTAGCCGAAATGGTCATGTCAATTGGCCGCCAAGAAGCTGCGATTTGACACCGTTGGACTATTTTCTTTGGGGCGCCATTAAAGAAAAGTGTTATGCCGACAAATCAGAAACAATTGAGCATTTAAAGCTTTCTGAACATTCGTGATGCAATTGCCGAGATACGCCGAGGTACTGTGAGACTTGCAAATCTCTTGCCTTTATCAAGACGTGCCACATTGCATTCCCAATTCCCAAAGAACAATAGATCCGATAAATAAATCTAGCGAACTACACCTGAAGGTAAAAATAAATCGAGAACTATTTGTCTTCATGGTAGAGGTCGCCTCTCGGTTATAGTAAATGAATTGTAATCAAAATAGGAGAGTAATAATGCTAAAAACAAAAATTTCATGTTATTCTGATAGAATTTAAACCAGCTTTCCGTAAATAGGCCTCTAACACAAAAAGGTGTTCAATTCAATTATGGTTTTCCCTGGCCCTGACATTATTTTCTTCAATCAACAGGATTGTAAAGATTAGTGTAGGAGATATCATGAAAAAAATCTATTGCACATAGATTCAATCGCATATAGGCCTCTAATTATAAAATAAAATAATTGTTTATAGCATGAGGACTATTTCTATTAAATGTAAGCATTTTACCATATTTTTCTATCAGACTTTCCCTCACTAATCATCTAGTACCAGTCCTCTCTCACTCAATCAAACGGTGACATTTCATTGATTACAAATTATGGCCGGCTAATAAATAAGTTGCCACAAATACAACAATACCATGGTAATATTAAATGCAATAACAACAACAACAACTACATCAACAGCAACATAATGTTACATAAAGTCATACACAAAACATTATTGATTCAATTTGATTTGATTCGATTCGATTCGGCTTGGTTTGATTCGATTTGATTACGAAAGAAAATTTAAATGTTCAGTTTTGCAACAACATTATGGCTCTTGTTGTCGTTGTCGTTGTCCTCGTCGTCGTTGTTGTCGTCGTCTGCTGTGGGACTTGGGATCAGTTTTTCAACAATTATAGAATTTGAATACGAAATTGATCTGCAAACATCACCATCAATTGGAAGCCTTTTTGTTCAATTTTTATTGTTTGTTTGTGTCTCTTTCCCTGAGTACGAATATGTTTTTCATTTCTATTTTCCATTTTCCTTTTTTTTTTTTTTTTTTCTTTCTTTGCTTTTGTAGTTTTTGTTGTCGCTAATGTTTTGCTTTTCAATACAACTGCTGTCGTTGAGATATTCATTCTCTCTGTCTGTCCATTCATCCAGTTGTCTGTCTATCTTATTGATCTTCTGTATGAAAGTTACATGAATATTTTCAATACCCTGCTACTCCTCTTGCAATTGTATTTAGAAAATCGAAGAAGGAAAAAACGAAATAAAATTTTTTACACAGACAACATGAAATGTGAATGGATTTGCTGCTGTAAAAGATTACTGAGCTGAACAATTAGATAAAAAACGAAGAAAATATTTAAAATCAAATACATTAGCCAACTGGGTGTGGATAGCTTATGACATCAGTGGGGCCAGTACAGGAAGAGTACTCAGTAGAGGCATTATCTGGCTTAAGCGGTGGGTGACATGACAATTGTTTCTCAGCCACCATTTTCACCAGAGTATAGTTTGTGAGAATTTTGTGTCGCGTTGATCTAACAAGACGCCATTAGAATATGTTCCTTAGTTTGATTCCACGGTCATCAGGCTTGCCAGTAAATAAGGTTTCGGCGCAGTTGAACTACGTAATGTAGTTGTGTACATTTCAATTTAAAAATCTTACAGGGACTTTAAGCTTTCTGGTACCAGTATACGTCAGAACCAAGCTATTGTAAAAAATATTTCCAAATACCAATTCCGTAGTCCTTGACAAAACATTGAAGGGGTCTCTTGTGCTAATATTTAGTAGGCAAGTAGGCATTAGGCTGTAGAAAGCGTGTGTTTGCTGGTGCGTATTCCAATTTGTTTATATCAATCCTACTACATAGCAGGTACTTTGGGTTTAAGAAAATCGTGAACTTTTTAATATCAAAAGTTTCGTGTCCATTTTTTCAAAGAGCAATAGAATTCGTGCAAGAGAGCTTTCAGTGTATTGCCCTGCTATGAGGGGTCAAAATAGATACTTATAATGGATTTACTATGAAAAGAGAGAAAGCAAAGTACCACCGTACCTCAGGTTTTTGCAGAGTTATCGCAGTCGCTGTAGTCTGGTGCATAGTATGTTGGCTAATTAGATGTGAGGCCACGGTTGAAATACATACATAATTGGTCATTGCACCCCTTCAGTCAGGATTATTGACCTAGTTTCTCACACCACTTATGTTGTGTGTGTTAATTTTATACATGAGTGGCGAGACCTACAGTTTAAAGTCGACTCCGAACGACAGATTTTTTGAGAAACTTTTCATGGCAATTTTATTTACTCTCAGAGGGTTTGCCAGAAATCTGCTGAGAGGAAATCGCCGAAAAAATGCTTTTTGTATTTTGTTTTGATGTCTGGCCTGGGTCACGAACCCTGGCTTTACGTCTAATAAGCCAACACACTACCTACTAGACTACGGCCAAAGCTCTGAGAGTAAAAAAAATTGTCATGATATCTTTCTCAAAAATCTGTTGTTCAGAGTGAATGTTAAACTGCAGGTCCCGCCACTTAAGGATAAAATTAACACACACAACAAAAGTGGTGTGAGAAGCTAGGTTGAAATCCTGAATTATCGTCACTTAATCACAGTAGTTGCCAATCAAAGGAATTTCCATTATTTACAGCCTTCTTACATGATCTGATGATCAAACTGATGCAATTTTTATAAGTGTTCCTGTTGACTGAAGTTCCTAGCATTACCCAGTTTCACATAATATCGCTTTGCAGAAATCTGAAGTTATAACCGTGAAAAATGCAATCTTTTTACTTAACCAGGGCCGTTTTCCTTAATCTGGCTTCCAAATTTCTTCTCAGGAGTTGGTTTTTATTTGTACACCAAATAATGGCTTTGTGTGGCTCTTTCTACTTATGTTATATCCTCGGCTTCTCCATTAGATGCAATTTCTCGTCAGCATCACTTCCATTGTTTTAACTACAATTAGGATTTCGCAAAGATTACGGTTTTCACTGTCATTCTCCATACTATGTTTGTCAAAACTCGAGTATTTGGACGCAAACTGTTTCCCAATTTCACCGACACCTTTGTGAAATCACTTTCCAGAAGTAATAAAAATAACTTCTAGAATCGTCGCGTCTTGTCATATTTAAATTGGGGTGCCCAGGGTTTCCTTTCCCCTGATATGGCAAAATTTCAAATTTTACCATGATTGTAAAGGAAAAATTGTAACATTTTCCATGGAAACTGCGCTACAAATAAAAATCTGAATCTGTTTTGTATGCTTATGCATGCATAAGCATGCAGCCGAACTGCTTTCAGCGCAAATGGAATGGAAATAAAAAAATTGATTGTGTGTCTCATGTGTAGAAATAACATCTTGTTTAATTGAACATTTAGCATACAAAATGATGAGACAAGACACAACAAGATGACTTTGACAATTTTTCTTTAATCGGCTGCTGGCCTCTTAGCACAGCGCTTAGCCCTCTCTCTCTCTCTCTCTGTTGTTGTCAAACGAAGCAAACGACATTTATTTTTCGGCAAAATTTTCATTTGACAAGAAACCAAACAGAAAATGATTACAAAAAAAAAAACAAAAAAAAGAAGGAAAATTACAAAAGTAAAGACGGTCGGCGGGACGGACAGATGGGTTGCATGGTTGAATTGAGAAGCTATTGATCGTTGGTTGAAATTCAATTTTCCTTTTTGATGCCTTTGCAGTTGTCGTCGTTTGTTGTCGAAATGATCGGTGAAAAGAAAAATCATGGTAATAGCTTTTGATTGGGATTTAGTGGCAATACGAAATTGTTGCCATCATTTTGTTGTTGTCGATGTTGTTGTTGTTGTTGTTGGTTATTTGGCCATTGCAATTGGAATACAATGGCTTAGGCAAACGTAAGAAACATAGCAATTTGCGCTCTTGTCGATTGTTAAACAACATTACGCGCAATTGTTTACTGTCAACGCAGTTAAAACTCACAATTCTTTTTCCTTCTACCACCACATCTTGCCACATGTACGAGGCAATAGCGTCGTTGCAAACAAAGAAAGTTTATCGTTCGCTGTACAACATACGACGAGTAGCCGCATAAGCAATGCGTTGCATACATAACGCTGGTTAATATTGGATGATTTTCATGTTGCCTGTTGCCTGTTGCAGTTGTTCAGTTTCATTTTTTTTTCTTCTAGTTGTTGCTACTGCCATTGTTGTTGTTGCTTTATATCGTTTTCATACTATCGATCTAATGATGTGTGCAATTGTTTTCCCATTGTTTAATGTTATTATTGTTGTTTTTGTTACTTATCCCCCAGTTTCACTTAGATTCTTATTATCGCTAACTGGTTGCTTGTTGTTGTTGTTGCTATTCGCTCATTTCTGTTGTCCTTGTTGCTCATTGTACTTTCATTGATGTGCTGAAAAGTTTATGTTACTGATGGTTTCATTAATTTCACCTTTTTTCCCCCCTTTTTCTTCAGTATTTTAACAAAAGCTTATACACACACACTTACATGTGTATGTACATACTTACTTACTTACATTTTTATGCGGATACATACCCGCTGTGCTGTATGTGTCTTATGAAACTTTTGTTGTTTTGCAGAGCAAAAAAAAAAGGAAAAAGGAAGAGAGGAACATTTTTGTAGCCGCCACTATTATTTCCATAGTCATCAACATCATCATGTTAATGGAGACAGGTATTATGCTCCATAACATACGTACACCCGAACAAAATGCACTCAAGTTCAAAGTCTGAGGCTTTTGCTAACAGATACAGGCTGCCAAATATACGACCAAATTTCTAACAAATTTTCCAAATAGAGTTTGAAAAAAGAAAACAAAAACAAACGAAAGAAAATAATGGCAACAGAATAGAAATAAAAATTATATTGCAAAACAAAAACAAAAATAAACAAAAAAAAGTAAAAAAAAACAAATTTTGCAATTTTCTAAAGATCTTCAGCACAGTAGGCTTAATGCTCAGAATTTGTGGAACAAAAGGAAATAGAAGTTTTTTTTATATTCAGTATCTGCTGTCAGCATCATTTTAGCACTCGGACTTATATTTGAAGGCTTATTTACAGACATACATACTCAATTGGTCATTACAACCCTTCAGTCAGGATTACGACCTAGCTTCTCATAAGGCCACTGTGTTGAGTGTGTTCATTTTATATATGAGTGGCGGGATCTACAGTCTTAAAGCCGACTCCGACCGACAGATTTTTTGAAAAACTTTTCATGGCAATTTTATTTACTCTCAGAGGGTTTGCCAGAAATCTGCTGAGAGGAAGAAATATTTTTTGTATATTCGGTTTAGTTGGAGATGTCTGACCTGGAGTTTGAACCGGGGCCTAACATCTAATAAGCCAACATCCTACCTAAAAGACTACTACGACTTCAAGTGCAATTGAGACTGCAATTCTGAAATGCATTGAGATTTTGTAACTTGATAGGTAGTTTTGGACAAGTAATGGCCATAATAGCCACTTCAAAACGTCCAGAAACCGTGTAATAAATTGTGTTCGTTCTAGAAAAAGAAATAGAGATCTCCAAATCCTCATGATCTGCACATAACCTGGAGAAATCTAGAAATGCTAGATTCCTGCCAACAACCAGAGATCACAATATGCTATTAATGACACTTTGAACTTTTCTAGGGCCATATATGTAGGCCCATCAAGACCAATAGCTGGTAGTAGAATTCGACAAATCCTGCTAACCTGTCTGGCCAAATCACTTTCCAATGAAAATTCCACACAGTATAGGTAATGCTGTTGTAGCCGTCGTAGTCTAATAGGTACATAGTGTGTTGGTTTATTAGACTCGGGGCCACAGTTCAAACTTCAGGTCAGAGCCAGCTAGCTTTGTTGTGGAGATTATTTGATTGTTCAATTGTTCGCCAAATAGGCATGTTCCAGCACAAACTTTAGCGGCATCATATTGGACTTGTAAAAGTTTCCGATGAGAAAAAAATATGGCTTTCAGCTAGTGGTGCAATATAATTGATCAAATGTGTTCCATCACTTCACAGGTTTTTGTGGCAGAGAAGGTCTTGATCTCAGAGATGATATAACGGGTAGTACTCAGACAGAAAATGCACTGCAAATCTTATCAAGGAGCGCTTTTCTTAATTCATACAATACTTCTCCATAGGACCTCATTTCTAACGAAATAAAATTGATCCGGGTTACCTTATTCAGGGCCGTTATTACAACTTGCCGTTAACTAAAGGGAGGATTTTAACGGGCAGATAAATTGTTTTTCATTATTATGAGTACCCAATAAGATAGAAGTGATCGTTAAGCTAAAGGGAAGATCATCCTACCTTTAACATTTAAAGGTCACTTTATGTTTGAACTTGCCATATCATATACTATTTTCGATATGGCAGCTTCAAATTTAAACAAAATGAGCATATACAACAAAAAAACGAAGTCCGCTGTTGCCACTGCGTTAAAAAAAAACTTGTTTAATTGAGCAGTTTTATCGACTTTGCTCCGGCACTGCCATATTTTAATTTTATTTTATCTGTAAGTTGTAATAACGAAAATAAGTTAAAGGTAACTTTGCCGTTCACTTTAGCTAAAGGTACCTTTAACTAACCCCAACTTTAACGGGAAGTTGTAATAATGGCCCTCAGACAATCAAAATTAACAATTAATTCTCGACCTGTCATAACTTAGTTTGCGTTTGATTTATACAATGCTTAGGTGAAACAGTCGAACACTCATTTAGAATTCAAATCCTGAAGCGAATTGCATCCTTCCAACGCTGCACGTAGCACTCTGTAACTGCCACTATAGTTGTCGCTGTAATTGCGGCTGTAATAGGTGCTGTTTTCGCTATAACATCTGCTTTAGAATCTGTATTAGCCACTGTTGCTGCTGTAACAGCCGCTGTTGCCTCGGTAATGTCGGCTGTTGACGTTGTAATTGCGGCTGTTGCTGCTGTGATTGTAGCTGCAATTGCCGCTGTTGCATTTGTAATTCCCACTGTAATATGTGAAATCTGTAGGAGAAGTAGTCCTATCATTTCCTTGATAGCCGCTGTGCTTGGTTTCATATGGCTATAGTCACACAACTCTGTCTCTGAAAACTGCCTAGTAGTTTATAACAACCTCTTTACCGCGTAGACCATAACGTAACGTATTGTGGAGTATTTCATATATGTATGATGGCGTGATAGAACTGAGAATACTGGAAGACGCATCCATAGTCGGCTTCACAAATGTCATAGCACTGGTTACATTGTCCCTAAGCAGCAAGAGGTGGTAACTTTATCAACTTAGAACCTGCTACAGGAGAACAAATAATGCCAGGAAATGTTACAAAATGTTGGCAATGCTTTATGACACTTCAGTGTACTTTATTAGAATGAAAATGTAGAAATTTTCCTGAAACCTTCAAAACCTTTATTTGGCAGTCAGTTCAAGTTAGCTGAGGTTTTTTCTACACTCAAGGAAAACTTCAATTTCACTTTCTGCAACAATTAAACACTCCCCTACTTCTTGTCCACTGTGCCAAATTTTTTCTCTCAGAAATATTCCCACATGTTATTGTACAAGTTGTTGCTGTTGTTGTTAGTTTTTTGTCATCATCGCTCTTTGTGCAACGACGAAAGTTGCATTAGGTTTTCACGTCGTACACAACGTTTTCTGCTACTCTCTCTCTCTCCCTCTGTAGTTTCCAGTGTGCGGTTAACAGGACATCAAAATCAACATCATCAAATAACAACGGCAATAACAACAACTATAAAACTAAAACTACAACAATAATAAAAGCAATACATACAGCAACAATGCCAACAAGAACAATAACAATATCAGTAACATTAAAAGCATCACATGACATTTCTGTGATGCTTTACTCATTACTATTGCAATTGTAGTTGTTGTTGTTGTGGTTGTTGCAATTGCAATTGGTGCTGCTTAGATCCATTGACAGAATGCGAAATGTGACATTAGTATACTAAGTTGCTATTGTTGTTGTTGTTAAAAAATTGTGCAATTTGATTAGAGAAGGAGAAATTGTTGTCCTGCTGTTGTATTTTGTCATTCCCATGCTTGTTGTTGTTGCTGCTGCTGACTTCCAGCACATGTGGTCGATTACTGTTTCTTCTTTTGTTTTGTTTTTGATGTTGCTGTTGTAGTTGTTGCTGTTGCTGTAGCATCTACTGGTTATCGAAATCGACTTTGAAGAAAAAAAAAATGAAAAAAAACTTTAAATGGCCCTCACTTGCTTTTACTGGACTTGATAGTGTCAGTTTGAAGAATGACACTGGTTCCACAATTTTCCAACCGCATCCAAAAACATTCATACATTGTTGTATCAGACAACAACAACAACATACCAAACACACTCACACATACATGTTTTTTATTTCAATCTCTCACTGTGATTGTTGCCTACATTTTGCCGCATTTTTGTGGATTTTCCTTAAATCACTGTTTTTTGGTTGTTCGTCCATCTGTATGTTGACTTTTGTGTTAGAGTGTATGAGCTTGTGTAGCGGCATTTATTTTTATGTGAAAACAAATTGTATGCTGGTCATCAAAGAGGAGGATAAACATTAATCGAATAGACGGGAAAAATTTCGGAAATTTTCTTTAAATCCCTATTTGATTTTGAAAAATTTTGGAATTTTTCTTAGACAATTACGAATTTGAATTTTTTTACAAATTATTCAATTCAATGTAAAGCCAATAGTTTTAATTAATAAAAAGAGAAAAACTCTCATCGTTTTTCTTTCCATTTCAGCACCTATGAAAGTCAAAGTATGGAAGACCTAGCCTTCTCACTTGAGCAGTTAAGAGGCAGTGATCCTATCCACCATTCGGAAACCATACTAATAAGCGGCTGAATCTGCCACGTTATACCAGAAGAAGGTAAGTCTCTCCTATTCAGCCTACATTACATTAAGAAGAAGACACCAATTTGTGGTAGCTCGCTTGAGTTGTTTGCGATGCATAGGAATATTTCATATTGCTATGCGGGTCATACCAATTTATACGAACTTATACGGGTATACTACATATATGGAACTCTTTTTGACTTTTATAGTCTGCACCGAATCTTTTCTTAATTGAAAACTGGTTTTGGATCTCTCCTGCTATCTATTACAACAATTAGATAGTCTGTCTGTAACTGAGTTCCTTGCATTAACCACGTAACTAGTCAGTCTGGCGAAAACGTTATAAGATTGTTTCAGCATCTTTTCAAGGGATATCCGAAATCTACTGTTCAGGATGAGAGCCTTCCAAACATGCGGTATACATGCCTTTACCTAAGGATTAGAACTTCACTTCTGAATACACGGTATTATCTTATTCGATTGGCTATTTTGCCCTGAAAAATTCTTCATTCATCCTTTACTCATTTCCCTTATAAACAAACCCTCACCGATTTCCAATCTTAGTCCGAGTCATGTCGTTATCGAGAGAACCAAACTTTGGGTTTTTTGTTTATATTTCTAAGCTCGATGGAGATTCGTATGTGAAAACTGCTATCCAATTAATGTCCTTATAGAGCGAACCAATTCTTGAGGTTCTTTATAGGAGATTGGACGACACTGCGGTCTGCTAAAAGAGAGGTGTGTCTACATGTCCAATAGAAGTAAATCCACAGCTTAATGCAATATAAAAAGCCACCTTTTTTTGCGGTAAGGTAAAATTAAGACCATTAGGGCTTTATTCAGGGGAACTTTACTAGACTAAATCTCTTTACATAAGCTTGGGCGGTATTATCTGGTTGAACAGTTATAACAAGCATTGGAGGCTTTAGAACCGATGTAATCTCTATAGCGCTACCCGATGCATAATGCTTTGGATGTCTTAAATATGTTCTTTCCAATAATGCGGCCTCATGCCAATTTTAAAACGAAAATGACACAAAAATACTTATTCCTACCAGACAGTGAAAACATCCATCTATTCAAAATGGGGTGCATCTACTCTGTTGCCTTAGACTTCTGTTTTGGCTGGGTTTATACTAAAACCGATATGATCACACAAAAAGCTTAAATGCAGTCTACAGTCGATGAGGCATATTATCTAAATTCTTAACGCTAACCATGACAGCGACAGTATTATAAGAACTTAGTTCGTAAGTAGATTAAACCACCATAAACTTACTTAATTGATCATTACAAACCTTTACTACAACCTAGCTTCTCACACCATCTGTGTTATGTGTGTTACCCTTATCCACGAGTGTCGGAACCTGAAGTTTAAAATTGACTTCGAACGACAAGTTTTTGAGAATCTTTTCATGGTAATTTTATTTTACTCTCAGAGTTTTTGCCAGAAGGCTACGAAGAGGAAGTCTAATATTTTTTTCATATTTCAGTTTATTTGAGTTGTCTTAAGCTGGTGTTTGAACCAGGAACTCTCGTCTAAGAAGTCCACACACTACCTACTAGACTAGGGTAACCTTAACTTGATGTCTTGTGTTAAAATATGAAGTGGAGTTGAAACAAATTTTTTCACTTTTAACGAAACTGACGTTTCTCATGTGTTGTCCAGTTAGCGAGTAACAAAAATGCTAGGAATTCTAAAATGTTGTCATGTAAATCAAGAGTGATTATATGTTTAAAATCAAGTGAACAAGTTTTTCTTTCACTGGTCTTAATTGCTATAAAACGACAAAAAATATTTTCTTTCATGGAAGTTATGACACTTATTGAGTTGTCTACTGTTTGTTTGCATTTGATTCGCGTGCCATGCTTTTCCTTGTCGTTAATTGTATTCGCGAGGATGAGTGTACATTACAAATGTTCAAAAATAATTCCAAACAATGAATACTTTTCACCTTTGACATCAAAGTTAACCCTTTGTAGTTCACCTTCATATGGTTAATGAATGTTAGTTCGCTCATGTCATGTTTAATTTATTTGGTGATGAAAGATTTTGCCATTTGAAGTTTTTTTTTTCAAAGTTTTTTAAAACAGTATTTCTGTTTTCTTTCTTTATTTACTTTCTTAATTAAAAATTTCACTTCTCCTTGTCAATAGACAAACACACAACATCTCATTTGAAATTCAAAGACATTCGCTTTCGAAAGGAGCTGAATAAAGTTTTGCTACGTAAATTAAAATATTTTATTAATAACGACACACACACACACACATTCACAAGCGCACATTCATGCACTTTCCAAAAAAACTGAAAGAGTTCTTCACTTCATACATTCATTTAAACACATGTCCTCCTATATTCTTCCCGTTTTTTATTTTTTTATTTTTTCCGTTTGACGTCATTATGACAGAAAAATCAAAATCATTTAAATTAGTTTTTAACTAAAATCACGATGTCATGTGTAGGATGACTTCATCAACAAACAAACAAAAAAGAGAGCCAAAAAAAATGTCAGCAGTCGGTAACAGCACTGTCAACAGTCATGGACTAATGCTCTGTATGCAACATATAAGGAAAATAATGATGACGACGATGATGATGAAGTTGCTCGTAATTGTCACCAACATTATTATCATCGTCATGTCGTCATTACAAAGACATCTTGTATTGTCACACATACCAATTGTAATGTAATGGAGTTTTTAAATCCGAAAACAAACAAACAAAAATTGTACGTGAACTACTCAAAAAAAAAAAAAAAAAAATAAAAAATGAAAAGAAGAAAAGAAAAATGGAGAGACAAACTCTACAATTCAAAACGAATCCATTAAAACAAAAGAAAAAAAAAAAAAAACAACAAACTTTCATAGATACTCTCTCGACTGCAGCTGCACTAGGATTTAAACATTTAAAAAGTAGACACTAAAAGACACACGTAGTAGACTCAGTGATGCCAATGTTGCGATTTTTCATTTTAAAACATACCGGTTCTTTCATTCTTTATTTCATTCATTAAGCGCTTCCTATCTTTAAATTTAAGTTGAACTGCAAACATCATTAACAATTTTTATTTATTTGAAAGCATCGTTCAAATACTCTAAACATGTTCTCTGGGTGGAGCGTAGCCGAAAAGCCCAATTTTCTATAACTCTAGCACGTAAATCCTGCTGAATTTGAGCAATGGCATCGGTTATGTTGGCTTTGAGGACAGCTGTGGTGTATGGCTTGTTCGCATATACATACCTGTTTTTAAGAAAACACTGCACTAAGCACCACAAAAAGTCTGACGGGGTCAAATCGTACAATCTTGACTGCCAGTTCACATTGTCCCCACGTGAGATGATCATGCCGTCAAATCGCTTCTGCAGGATATCCTTGTCCAGCCACAAACACGTCTTTTTGAATCTAAGCACTGGTACGAATTAAATTTTTGACACGAAATGATCCCCAGGCGATTGGTACTATCAAGAGTACATGACCGCACTATGACTTCCTAAGGAAGTTCAAAACATCTACCCCAGAAAGAGATGTTTGAAAAGTAGCATGATGCGCGTCGTTACCGGAACTAGGTGTGGAACAAATATGTCTGTTGGGATTATTAGCATTCTTTCTGAATGCCAGACAACGGTTAGAGAACTGGTTTCAAACATAATGAACTCCAAGGAGGATTTTATTTTACTCTCTAGTGAGTTTACTATCTAGTCGAACGGTTCATATCATATGGGTATTGGGAGATGGAGAACTTGGCCAGGTATGGCACAACCATTGAATTATCTGGTGAGTTCTCTACATTAAGATTACATTGAGGATCCGCTGCTGTATTTTTGACAATCCAGTTAAAGATTCGGTCAAAAGGCTATTCAAATTCCAAAGGAGTATGCCCAACATAGTTATTGTTATCGTATATAGTGAATTATCCTGGGCATTGCATTGGTCACGGGCGCTCAGACGTTTCAAACAACTTCTGAAATAGCTGTAGAGAGGAGGAAACTATTGGGTACTTGGCCAGCATTGCTTTAATGATGAAAAAAAAAGACCGCAGCGACTACTGTCGGCAATAGAGGAATCTAAGTCGCTTTAACAAAAGCTGGATAATCAGAATTGCTCTCGTGTAACCTAAGTGTGTCTAACACTGCTTATCAAATGGATAACCTCCTCTACCCCCTAATGAGACGTTCCATATCTGAATTCTTAGTTCCGGTGAAGGTTTGGACGTAACTGAGTACTGCATCTAGCACCTCATGTGTTAGCTTTGCTTTATAATTTCAACACTTGATATCCTGAGATGAAAAGCTTGTCTTCAAAATAACACAGCTGAGGCGTCTTCAAAAGGACCACCGGACATTATAAACGATTGGCTGCTTTTCTCTAAGTCGAGTTAAGTCCCAATGCCACCTTAGCAGCCATCAATGCTGTGTTCTTTTTCTCTGAGAATAAATTTTAGTTTGTGTATTATTTTTTATTGTCTTCAAATTTAATCTGCTGTAAACGAGCGATTTTTTTTTAATGCCAAAGCTTAGCATCATTGGTTAGACAAATAAACAGATGAATAGACAGACATGTTACTCGGTTGCTCTAAATGACTGACTGTTCAATTTAAATTGACAGCATAAGCAACCATATACTCAATTCTGTTACAGATCCTCAAATTGAAAAATAAAAACAAACAATAAATAATGCAATCGCACATACATATACGACTAAACTGTACCGTACACTTTAATATACTCTTTAGGGTAATTAGTTGAAGATGTGTTTTAATTCAGTTGGAAGCTATGAGCCCGTACCTCAACCGTGGCTCACTTGCGATTACAGCATGCATTGCAAACAAATTTATCCGACTTTTTATACAAATATTTGTAGACGTTTATAGAGTTGCGAGAAAAAAAAAATGTTTGCTATTGTGTCTAAAGTTAATTATATGTCGACTTTAATGGATTTAAAAAATTTTGATTGGGCCTATCTTCGCTAGTAGCAGCACAGTGATCTAAGCCATAAAACACTATTATTATAGAGTTCCTATAAATACTCCTATGAGATGGACTAAAGCACCGATTATCTAGGTTTTCAGTTTTACTGTGGAGCCCGACAATATTCAAGAAGATCCTAACATGGCACCCACATTGAAAAGATGCAAAAATAAAAAGCCCAAGTTCAAGTACCGGAGAAGGGAAACAAATTTGTATTCATGATCTTTTCATTCGGCTTCAAATATCCCCTAGAAAATCCTCTTGATCCTCCACAGAGGACATCATCAACAATACGATGAAAGCAAGGAAGAAACAAGGTTCAGCACAATTAAAACCACCAGTCCAATACGTTTCCAATGTGGGCATTGTATCAAGGCATTGAGCGATGGCAACCCTATTATTCCAGAACCCTTTATCTGTTAAAACTTGATTGAATAAGTTGCATTCAAAGCAAAGGAATGTACATTGAAAAGTGGAATAAGAAAATGGAGGACAGAGCTTGGATTCCCATAAGAACTGTGTTATTTCTAGCTGCAGCTCGTACAATGTAAATGTTATAAGCCTTGAACACACAATTCAAGAATCAAAAAATAGAGGATGAAGGATGAAGAACTCCTTGTATAAAACGGGTGATTTTTTCTGATTTTAACATATCTTTTCCATCATCACGAAATATGCCTCACCAATGTCTCCTGTAATGTTGTGCTTCAGGGATGGAATTTTGTACGGTTTGTCTCTGTGCACGACATACTTCAAGCTTTCCAACAAAAAAAAAAAGTAGTCCAATGGGGTTTAATAGCACGATCTTGGCGATCAAGAGGCTGCTCCGTAACTTGAGATTAATTGCTAAAAAACAACTTTGCTCATCAGGATTAAAGTATCACGTTATGGTATCTGGCAGCATCTTGTTGAAACCATATGTAAACCAAGTTCAATTCTTTCGTTTTGAATAAAAAACAATGTCCGTAACCAGAACCCTATTCACTTGGTTCAATGACAGTAACATTGCAATTCTCACCATTCTTGAAGAAGCGCGAAGCCGACTCACAAACCTCATCAATCAGAGCATCTTTTAAAGTTCATTATCAGCTCAAGAATTGCAACTGGCTCCTCTTCCTATCCTACCTACCTACGTAATTGGTCATTACAACCCTTTAGTCAGGATTACGACATATGTAGTTTCTCACACCACTTACGTTGTGTGTGTTAATTTTATGCACGTGTGGCCCGACCTACAGATTAAAGTCGACTCCGAACGACAGATTTTTGAGATACTTCATTGCAATTTTATTTTCGCTCAGAGTCTTTTGCCATAAATCTCCTGAGAGGAAGCCGCCGAGGAAATATTTTTTAATATTTCGAGTTTTGTTGGAGATGTTTGATTGAGGTTTAAACCGAGGGCTCATGTCTATTAAGCCAATACACTACCCACTACTACGGCGTCTTTATGTCAATCTCGCCAGTTCTGTTGATTGACGTATGCCTTGCAGCAAAAATGATTTTTGTCTCTGCAGATAATTTTTCGATAGAATTTTCGATCAATTTTCAATAGAATTTTGATCCCCTTAGAAAGCATTTTTCATTTGTTACTCTGTTTATGGTGAAACGGCAAACTTTATTAAATGTTTATGACTTTGCCATATGTTGTGAATCCCTTTTTGCACTGAAAAATTAAACCTCAAAACAAATCATTTGCGAAGGACATTAGTTTTAAACTGCTCCCGAGAATGCGGACCCTTCTATCAAATATTTTTTATTCAATATCCTATTACAAATTTAAATAATTAATTACAGTCTGTAGGGTATTCTACCAAAATATCGAGATTACAGTCAAAAAGAATCTGTTTATACATATGAACTGAAGTCGAATAAACGAATGAGCGAGCGAACGGTGAAAAAAAAGTGAAAAAAATTGAGATTTCATGAAATTGATCGTGACATTATGGAGATCGTGAGGTTTTAAATTTACTAATAAAGCGGAACTAAATGAAAATGAAAATTTTATAATAAAAACAACAAAAACAAACTGAAACAAATCAAATGAATCAGTCAAATCCCGAAGTGGTGGAGAGGAAAAACCAAATTCAATTCAATTAAATATGACAACAAAGTAAGATTTTTCCCTGCAACACAATATCGAAATATTGAAATATTCGAAGTAATTTCGAAAACATTGTCAAATTTGTGATGATGAAATGAGCAGGTTTCTTTCCTCCAACAACAGACAGTACAATGAAAGAAGAGACAAAACAAAAAAATCATTTTCTTTTAAAAGAAACTGTCACCCTTAATTTGATTTTTCATGTTCCTTGTTTTTTGCCTCTTAAGATTTGTCATTTTTGTTGTTCGTTAAGGTGGCATGACATGAAGTCCTAAGCCAGCAAATGCCAGTCAATGGTGGCATGGTGCTGGTGGTGAAGTATGCAAATTTGTCTTTTGTGCGCTAATGAAGTTATAAAACTGCACGACATTTGGTGTCTATCTTAACACTCCATCAACGAACATGGCCAAAGACGACGACAATATTAAGGACAAAAGCTGAAGAAGGAAAAAAAATCCAATAAACATTCATTCAGTCAAAGTCTTAGACATATAGACCAGCCTTCTCAGTTGAAATGACAAACAGAGAGACAGACAGACAGCTGAGCAATCTAAAGATACGAAATCAAAGACGGAACCAATGCCACTCGCCATTCCAAAAGTAATTTTCAATGTTCTCTTGTTGCCTTTGCGTTTGACTTTTCTTTTCATAGTTTTAACACTCGCAACAGACATTCACATTCACATTCACATTCGCCACTTACAATTGTCAGTTTGAAAAAAAATCCTGTGCAGCATTCGCGTTTGTTGTTGCCATCTACACACAGATGCCACAGCAAGCAAAAGCATGTACAGGGCAGGCATTCAGGCTATAAGTCCTGTATAAACCATAATACACGACGACAACAATTATTCCCTCGTAGTATTCGTTCATTTTCGCCTGCCGTTGTTGCTGTTACTTATGAATGATTTGCAGCGTAACGAAATATTTCGTTGCGGATTTTCGAAATTGTAAGACAAGAACAAGAGGCTTTGCTTTGTGGCATGTGTTGTTCCATTATGTTTGCTTTTGTCTGTGGCACCTCGCTAAAAGGTTTAAATATCACTGCCATTGTACGAGGCGGTATTGATAATTGTTTAAAAGAACTGAAATGAAAAAACCAATGATCTGATTAGATGAGTCCTACTATTTCGCAGATCAACGAAGCTCTTCTTTCTTACGGTTCATCTGTTAATCGCTGTCGGGAGTCTAATATTTTACTTATATTTAGCTACCCAATCGTTAACGTAACCACTCTTTACCGCTGACATCGTTGACGTCCGCTAATACCCTCAGCAAGAAAAACCCACACGAACTAGACTGAAAGATCTGTGAATAAAAGCTACGCAGAGGTTTTAAAAGAGTTTGAGTAGTAGGGAATATCCTACAGTCAGTTTGGCCCCCTCCCTCAAAGCAAATTGCAATAAATCAAAGAGTGATAGTCTATATACTGGAAGCGATAAGCTCATGACAGTTGGAATCGAAAAAGAATCACCCAGTGTGATCAAAATATCGGGCAGTGTCATCAGCTATAGATTTGATGAAATTCTGGTCCTTTGGCATTATCAAGCAAAGGAAAATCGGACGAAATGCTGAGAAGTTTGGAAATATGGTTGAGCTGCAGACTACAAGATCCGAAGGTCCCCATGGACACGGAGCATGAAGCAGAAGAGGTGGACGAAGCTCTATAAGATTTAAGTCCATATGGTAGTTAATACCAGAGCTTTGGGAGACAAGCCTAAAGTAAAATTCTTTTGATTATTTCGTGCCTTAATGAATCGAGCGGCTGGCAGCTCGCCCCTTGAGTGACCTCTGGATAGAAGCAACGGGATTTAGTCTTCAAATGCAGCAATACACAGTGGGCCAAGAACAGATCTGAGGAAAGGAGCGGGAATGAAACGAAATATTCCGTGCACATAGGTATCATACAAGTGGAAGCCTATGCCATCGAAAGATATGCTCAACTTGAATGCAAGATACAAGAGACTAGCTATAGTAATCCTATCTGGCAGTAAGGCGGTCATCCTAGCACTTGGCTGCTATGAGGTTAAATCGAAGAGAAAATGGGACTGCCTGGGGAAGCCGAATTAGCTAAGAACCTCTGTTGTGCTCCAGGTCGTGTAGGAATTCACAGAAATGATCAGGCAAATGGAAAAAAGGAAAAAAACTTTTCCGCGAAGTGCGAGCAGATGTATGGAAAGACATACTCAACGAAAGGCAAGATAAAGGGAGACAAAGTCTCTTCTCAATCACAACTTTTGTTGACAAGTTACAACAGGAACGGATTTGACAGGGACTATAAACTCAAAGTACACTTTTCCAGAATGGGGGATTCTGTGATGATGAGAATGAATCTTCCCAACACATTCTTGGAAGTTGTGAGGTACTAATGCATCCCAGAAGGAAAGACATGGGAAGCATATCAGGTGCTTGGAAGGGAATTGTTCTTGTTGACACCGAACAGCATTCTGAAGTTTTGTTATGGCAATACGCTTGGAACAGACATAAAGAAGATGATTTATAAAATTTAAGGAAAGTACAATACGGCGCAGTACTATGAACCCTTTTCAATACAATAATAATAATAATCTCGTCCTGTCAAAACATTTTCTACCATTTGAACGACATGAAAGAGCCTGAACAACATCGTTTAGAAGCTTATACTTGCACTGGCACAAAGATGTGGCAATTGTTACGTTCCAACAAAGACCGGTAGAGGAAATTGTGATTGACTAGCGTATATGGCATACAATTCTTAGGAGTTTTTGCTATTGATTACAATTGAGTCTTTTGCATGTTGTTGTTTGACTTGAGCTCACATAATTGACGATGAACAACTTGGTTTGGGCAGAACAACAATAACATCATCATGATTTTCGATGTTAGAAAAGAAATACTGAGTCATACGTCAGCATAGTTAACCTGAACCTGAAGAACTTCGATGTCTTGTGAGAAAAGATTTAACAAGTGAGACTATTGGCTACCTTACGACACAGGATCGGTGGTATCATTTCAAAACGTTTCAAAATCAATTAAATTCTCAATTCATCTACTTATTTGGGCTAATAATGTTCGATTCTGATCTATTTTCTTTGTCATCGTGTTGTCATCCTTATTGTCATCAGCATGAGCAACTGCAATAGCTAAACAGCAGCAGCAGCAAAAAAAAAAAAAAACATTTTTAGTCGTCATCATCTGGTGTTGGCTGTGGCATAAATGCTCTTATATATGTATGGATAAATCCGACTGTTGTTGCATTGTGGTAATGCAACGAGTATGCAGAATTTTGATTTTTTTTTCTTCTTTTCTCCCCAATTGCAATCGTGAGTCGTGTGACATACTGCCACATGAATTTAGTTTCGTTTGGGGTCTTTGCTTTGCTTTTCTTTGCCTGCCTGATTATTTTCTTTAAGAAATTTTTTCTTACTTTTGTGGCATTTTATGGCACATAGAATTTGAGTCTGTTATTCCTTTCTTCTTCTTCTGTTTTAGGTTTTCTTGCAAATTATGCAAAAATTTTCTTTCAATATTAAATTTATTTTTGTTGCTTATTTTCTCTGCATCATTATAAATATTTTTGTCTTTTCCTTATCGGTGTAGTTTGCTTATATTTTTGTTTTTTCCTTATTAACGTTTAGCTTTTTTTGCCTTTGGTTTTCGAGGACCAGTTGGTTATATTTTTTGAAGTTCATAGTGCTTGTTGTTGCTGCCATTGTACATAGTTTAATGGCATTACGTTTATTTAATCGTGTCATTGCTTTTGGTCACCACCACAAAAAATTTTCCAAATTTTTCTTGTTTTTTTTTTGTTTCTTTTTTGTTCTGCAATCGTGCTGTTTCATTATAATTTTTCTACGTTTATTTATTTATTTTTTTTCTTGTTTTTTTAAGTCTTTAATATGCCAGTGATTTTGTGATTTTTTAGGTGCTGTTTTGGTTGGTAGTGGTGACCAGACAACCTATATTTCGTTTTCTTTAACCACCTTTTTTTTTCCTAGGTATTGTACAAATTTATGCATAAACTCTCCATGCATCATAAATATTGGTTAACACAGCCTTCCAGCCAGTCATCTAACCAGTCAACCTACCTACGATACAACCCAAATCATTTAACCACGAAAATAGTGAAGAAAAACAAAAAATTCACCCAAAAATAATGACAATATTTCAGTGGCTGTTGTTGTTGACTTTTACTTTTGCTGGTTTCTACACCAAAATATTACAAAAAAAAAAAAAAAATGGGGAAAAATAGGAAAAATTGATGCAAAAATTTCAGTTCCATGATGTTGAAAAATTATTGATTATTTAGAAAACAATTTTTTGTTGTTGTTGTTATTTTTTCCAAAATTTCCTTTTGTGTACTAGGCAGGCAGTAATGGCAGGCAGGCAAGCAACTCTGTATGTGTCCCAATTTTTCATGGTTTATTAACATGGCTTGTCATGAAATGGTTATTGATTAACTGGGTTTAAAGCATTTTTTCTCCGCTCTCGCTCGTTATTTTTTGTCAACATTTTTCAAAAAAAAAAACATTTTTTCCCATTTATTTTTAATCTCACAATCTGTGACACTAAATCCTATTTAAGGCCATTTAGTTATAGTTTGAAAATATTTTTATTGCAACAACAACAACAACAGTAAAAAAGTGTATTTCAATCGATTGAATTAGTTGCATAAAAGCCAAATAAATGATCCTTGAATTTAAACATTTTAAGTTAAATAAGAACAAAAAAAACGGCAAACTCTGCTGTTAAATGAAACGTATATGCTAAAGCCTACAATAGTAAAACGCATTTATCATAGGGTGTACATAGTTATGAAAAAATATATAGTTTTGCTTTTAACTTATAGTGAAGTGTAGGATCACAACGAAAGGAAACAGTGTCCTTTTATAAAATTCGGAATTTTTTTGTTGTATCCAGGATTTTTATTCCGTAACAAACAAAATTGTTTCCTTTTACATACATACATAATTGGCCATTACAACACTTTAGTCAGGATTACGGCCTAGCTTCCTTTTATCCGTTGTTATTTCTTCTATAAAATAAATCCTTATTAACGCTAACTTTCGCTTTATTAATATATCATTTAGTTAAGATATGGTAACTTCTAGAACCCTTATTGGTCTTAATACCAGTCGTTATACCAGAGCTTTTTCACCTTGTTCTTTGAACACAATATCCGTTAATTCTCGTATTAAATATCCAAATAACATTTTGTTCCATCTGAACGATATGCATGCTGACGATACTGCATTTTTAAGTATTCATAAAGAGTCTGCTGTTGCGTCCCAAAGACTTCAATCTCATGTCAGTGAGCTAGAGGACTGGCTAGAGAAGTGGAAAATAAAAGTCAACGCTACTAAGTGCGTGCACATAACATTCACATTGAGAAGGGGCAATTGCCCACCTATTACAATTAACGGCGTTAGAGTGCCAGAACACGATAGTGTGAAATATCTTGGTATTCACCTTGATCGTCGCCTTACGTGGGCCTAACATATAGCTGCCAAAACAACCCAGCTAAAACTCAAAACAGCTCAGCTTTACTGGCTTATTGGAACTAAATCAACCCTTGCCTTAGATCTTAAGCTGCTTTTGTACAACGCAGTATTGAAACCTATTTGGCTATATGGTATTCAGTTGTGGGGGACAGCTTCACCTTCCAACGTGGAAAAGCTTCAAAGACGGCAGTCTAAAATCCTTAGAACAATTACTCGAGCTCCATGGTACGTAAGAAACCTTAACATCCACAGGGATCTCAAAATACCTTTAATTCGAGAGGAAATCAAAATAGCTAGTACCAATTACCTCACTAAGATTGCAGACCATCCCAACCGTCTTGCAAGGGACTTACTTTTATTCGAGGCCACTCCCGTCTCAAAAGGATTCAAACAACTGATCTGATCCGGTAATTATCTGTATGATGAGCACTTACAGTTGTCGGTTGCAGTGGCAATAACAACTTTTATTTTTTAGGTTAAGATTTGAATACTTATTGTAAATTCCGTAAGGAAAGATCCAATAAATAATTCTGTGAAAAAAAAAAAAAAATCTGAACGATATAGCCGAGACGATGTAGACGCCCTGAACAACGTCTATGTCGTTAAGGAGACCATATACCTCATGTGGATCAAAGAATACTTTAAAGGCAACTGCAACAGCACGTAACAGCGTCCATGCCTTAGCAGCAAAGAGAACAAAATTAGCTTCATCTTATAAGAGAGGTCTCTGCAATTCCACTGCCTACTGAGACCATAATAGCATCCGTCGACAAGACTAATCCTGCAGATTGATATTATTTCAGTTGATAATAGCCGCCGCACTCTAGTATGTAGTGTGTTGGCTTATTAGACGTGTGGCCACGGTTAAAACTCCTGTTCAGAATATACAAAATATAGAGACATATTTCTCTGCTTACTTCTTCTTAGGAATTTCTGTCAAAAACTCTGGGACTCAATAACATTGCCATTAAAAGTTTCTCAAATATCGAGCGTTCGGAGTCCAGTCATTTATGGATAAAACTAACACACACAATGTAAGTGGTGTGAGAAACTAGGCCGTAATCCTGACGGAAGGCTGGTAATGACCAATTATGTATGTATGTACATAGTATGCATTGGCGCTATGCTGTTGTCATCCTGACTAAATGGTTGTAATGGCTAATAAAGTAAGCAATTAAGTTCAATGACATCAAATACTATCATAATTTTCTTAACAATTCTTAACTGGGGACCAATCATAATAAGGGTAGTTTAAATAGTTAAACGCTGAAAGCGCGTCGTTAATATCTATATTGTAATGCCATTATGTCTAATGGTATCATTTATCAGCTATCCTGCTGCTTCTGTCAAGAAATGAATTTAACACAAATCACATGTGGCTAAGCAAGTTCCGTCTCAAAGTGTTGGATATTAACCGGGAAGATCTTCATAATTCCAGCTTCTGCAGCAATTGTGTGAAATTTATAGTCTGTGATCAGGTATGCCTAGGGTCCAATGTCCCGCTAACCGCAATATAAGCTTCTTAAGATACATACATATCGTTTTCTTTTCCAATTTTCCCTTCGCTTTCTTCTCAAGAAAGGAAAGCCAATCGTCAGTTTTTCCAAACTTCAGCAATGTTGCCAACTTCCCTGTCCTCATATCCAACAACCCAAATGAGGGTATGGTTGAAGACCCATATGATAGGGAACTAAGTGCATTTCTAATGCTGTAATTACCCTTTAGTTTTATAAATCCACACATATTTTGTGAAAAAAAAAAAAAAATATCTGTAGTGCTTACAGCAAAAGAGGGTTTAAGAATGTCTAACAATTTTATTAAATCAATGTAGCGAATGGTTATCCGTGTCGTATTAGAACTCGTGAGTTCACAATCGTCAAAATCATCAAGAAAACCCATGAATACCAAGTCGACACACCCACACATATTTTTGTAGATTATAAGGCAGCGTTCAATAGCCCGATCAAGAATCTCGTTTAAGCTTTTTTTTCCTGTGAATCTAATACGGCTGTGCTGCATGACACCTGCAGCTGCGTCAAATAAGGAGTTTAAGACAAGGTATCCCCTTATCTTGCGACCTTATCAACTTTGTCATGAAAAGTATTTTACGGAAGGCGGCATATTATCTCAACGGTAATAATTTCTTCAAAGGTGTCCGGTTATTTACGTACGCCAACAATATCAAGCTGACCCTTTCGTCAGGATTATGACCTGGATTCTTACACCACTAATGTAGTGTGTGTTAAATTTATACATGAGTCCAGTGACATACAATTTGAAGTTGATTTCGATGTCTAACCTGGGGTTTGAACAGTTTCCACAAGTCTAATAATCCAATACACTACCAACTACAGACTACGACGTCGTCCAATGTCTTGTGTTAATTTTATGCATGAGTGCCAGGATCTAAAGTTTTACGCTGAAGGTGGCCACTACCTTCTACCTTACACATACATACATACCGGGTTATCCATTTCGTGGTTTCAAAAGTAAACGTAAATAAAACACATATAAAATATTTTTTTCATGATATTTCTTTTTTATTGCAAAGTTTGAACGTTGACATTATGTGTGAAACACTACATCATTTAAATGACCTCCACGCGAAGTGTTGCAAGCATTGATTCTTTGAGGTAATTTTCGACCACTTTTTGACACATATTGGGCGGTATCTCAGCCATAACTTGACGAATGTTGGTTTTTAAGTGCTCAAGAGTTGAAGGTTTATCTGTATAAACACGGTCTTTCGCGTAGCCCCACAAAAAAAGTGTAATGGTGTCAAATCGCATGATCTTGGTGGCCAGTTGATATCGCCACGACGAGAAATTACGCAGTCAGGAAATGTCTCTTGCAATAAAGTCGTATTCGCTCGAGTTGTGTGACTTTTTCTGGATGTAATGGCCTCTCTTCAATTACTTGAGGATTCTCAGAACCCCAAATACGACAATTTTGTTTATTAACATACCCACCGAGTGTGAAATGTGCTTCATCGCTGAAGAAAATTTTGTTCGAAAAATTGCCGATACGCACGATACGTGGCTGTGGCAGAATCACCATTTTTGTAGTAGATTTTGATAATTTTTATGCGTTGTGTGATAGTTAAGCGATCCATTTTCGTCAATGTCAGACTTTCAACTGAAAAGAAAAAAATTGGTTTCACAACTTAGTTTGACAGATATCGAATTCTAGTCCCATACTTTTGAAACCACGAAATGGATAGCCCTTTAATTCTAATTACAATCAATCCGTCAGGATCACAATACTTATGTTGTGTGTGTTAATTCTGTACATGAGTGACAGGACCTACGGTTTAAAGTCCATTCCGAACGATACATTTTTGAGAAATTTTTCATGGCAATTTTCTATTTACTCTCAGAATTTTTGCCAGAAATCTGCTGAGAGGAGGTCGCCGCAGAAATATTTATTCATACTTCTTTTTGTTGGAGATGTCTAATGTGGATTTGTACCATGGCCTCACGTCTAATGGGCCAACACATTACCTATTAGACCGTGCTTCACTTTGACACTTCGTCAAACATTTCAAAGCATTCATTACAAAATTATTCAAGACAACTGTGATGAAGATTTGTCGGAAATTAAGCGAATTAAACTATCAGTTCATTTCCATAGAATATGTTCCTTTTACTACGAATAGGATATCGAAGCTATTGAATATGCCTAGCATGTTGGAAAATAAAGAAATTTTCTTTGTTGGTACATGACTGACTTACCTCTTCTTTATTTTTCTTTAATTTAAACACACAATATTTCAATTTATTTTTTGTATTCATATTTTATTTTTCATTTGTTTTTGTTTTTTTAATTTGATTAAATTGTATTTTTGTTTTTGTTTTTTTTGTAATTAATTTGTTCTTTAGTTTGGAACTTTAAGAGTTTCATTTAGTTTCTGTTTTTTTCTTTGTTTTTGTTTTGAATTTTAACAAAAAAGTTTTTCTAAAAGTTTATCGAGAAAGAAACAAAAAAAAAAAGTGAACTTGTGAAACAGAATTACTAAAACTAATTAAGTACTGCGAAATTAATTATTTATTTAAAATAATATATTGCCATTAAAAATATATATTTTTTTTGTATTAAAATAAAACATTTTTTACAACGAATTACAAAATATAATACAAATAAACAAAAAAAAAAATTAAAATTAAAAATAAAACGAAAATAATAAAAAAAAATTGTATAAAAACGCACTCAAGCTGGACTAGTCTTTGGTTTCAAAAATAAATATAAATTAAAAAATAGAAATAAAAAATTATAATTACACTTAATTAAGTATAGTTGTGGGAATTATAATTAAAAACTAGAACAAAACATATTTTTTTTTATTTTCTAATGCAATAGTTTGTTTGTTTGTTTTTTTTATTATTTTATAATTTTTTTTAAGTACTTTAATGGTTTAATTTAATATTTTAAGAAAATTGTTTAAATTTAATTTTATTTTTTAATTTTTAATTTTTATTTTAATTAATTAATTAAGAAACTTGAACATTTTATTAAAAATTATTTTTTTTTTGTTATAGTTGCTTCTAATATTAAGGTTTATCATATTGTATAAAGGAATGTCTAAGTTGCAAAGAATTTGTTTGTAAAAGTTTCGATTATTTTATAAATAATTTCGTATTTTTTTTTTCATTAATTTTATATGTTTTTATTTTAATTTTTTTTTATTAATATTTAATAGGACGTGTATTGTTTTTATTTTTCTGATTAAAATTAATTTTAAAAAATTAAAAGGAAATATTTAAAAAGTAGTTTAATTATGTACATAGGCAAGGATTATTTATTTATAGTTACACTACATTATTTATTTATTCATTTATTTAATAAAAAAAAGCATGATATGTGTTTTTTAATATTTTGTTTTTGTTATTATTTTAAGAGCATATATTTCATGTAAAACAAAATTTATTGTTTTAACGCGTTTTTTTTTTTAAATTTGTATGGCAAAAACAAAAAATGTTTTTTTTTTTTCACTTTTATTTTTATTAGAATTTTTATATCATTTTTAGCATTTTTTGTTTGTTTTTGTTCTAACAAGTTTGGAATGTTTGTTTTATTTATCTCTTCTTATACGTGTTATTAAATTCTATCTGATGACCTTAACAACCTTTAATTTGAGTTGAAATTTTGTTTAATTTTTCAAAATATAAAAACTTACAAAAAAAAAGAAAATGATTTTTTTAAGGCCTTTGGAAAAAAATTTGATATACGAGTACGATACTGCACAAGATTTTTATATGTATGTATGTGTTCAGATTTTATTTGTTTCGCTTAGGAGGCTAAATCTTATCTGTTTAACATTATCAATTATCATTCGTTTGAACACGAAAGATATGGCCTCCTGCCAATAAACTTTTTTTTACACTTTTTTGCGCTTAATTTAATCACTGCGAAGCCATATTTCACTACCATATTTTACCACCATATTTTACCACCATATTTTACCCCCATACTTTCTTTCATAAATCCTAAAAACTATAAGGTAAACCAGAATGATCGTTTAATTTTTAATAATATTTCAAACAACTATTGTCGTCAAATGTAGTCGCCGTAGTCTAGTAGGTAGTGTGTTGGCTTATTAGACGTAAAGCCAGGGTTCGAGCCCCAGGCCAGACAACAAAACAAAATACAAGAAGTATTTCTTCGGCGATTTCCTCTCAGCAGATTTCTGGCTAAAACTCTGAGAGTATATAAAATTGCCATGAAAAGTTTCTCAAAAAATCTGTCGTTCGGAGTCGACTTTAAATTGTAGGTCCCTCCACTTATGTATAAAATTAACACACACAACATAAGTGGTGTGAGAAGTTAGGTCATAATCCTGACTGTAGTGTTGTAATGACCAATTATGTACATATGTGTGATACCAAAGCCGGTTAAGGATATTATCAGAGTTTATTCCTTCAGACCTGTGCTTATGTCTATCTTCTGCCTACTCTAACAAAATTATTATTTTTATTTTTTTTGTATACTGACTGAAACTCTCTGTAAAACATTTTCATTTTGATTCTGTAATAATTTTCAGCATCGCTCCTTTAGTTTAAAAAGAAATTAAGTACTGGTTCTGAAGCTGTAGTCTTCGAAGTCTTCAGTGCATTGTAACATTTCGATAGTTTTGCATATGTACTATTGCTAATGCATAATTAACACTCAAAAAAGGTGAGGATAAAAATGTAATTTAATCCGAACTTTCAATAATACCGGTTTCTTCTTAAGACTCACTCTACTGACGACCTTTTGGCGTAAGGCTCTGTAAGATGGAAATAGTGCATCCAACGTTTTGGGGATAATAAGTTTGTGGCCCTAAACTTTTTTCACAGCTTTTAAGTGTGGCACAGTGAACTGATGTTGAAAATTATTGCGAGAGTCGGTGCTCTCGTATGTATATAGAGTTTCATCACGTATCGCACTATATGGGTTTTGGGGGGGAGTACAGCAAAGTATAGGCTGTTGATTCTTGATTTCTTAAAATCGTGCAACGCTCTGTTTCATTTCCTTAATATTTCCATTTATTATCGTCCAAAAGTGGAATACCACACACATGTATGAATCGGCGCTATTATGTCCATTTTAATGCTTCGCAACAGCGTAGGGAAGAGCAGAATGGGTGCATGTACCTTAGAAACACAAATCCTATGTTGCAATCATTCAGGCAACAGGATGAAACGAGCTTGGTTGGATTCACTAAAATACAATTAGTTTCAATGTGGTTTCGTGATTAAGAAGCGATTAAGGTATAGCAGTTGTAGATGGACGGTTGCAAACATCCGCATCAAGTTAATCAGAGGCAAGCACAAACACATTTTTTTTTTCTGTGGCTGCTGTTGTATTAGCAATGTCATTAAAATATTTCTGGCAGGTTTAAAAGGTAGATTAATCCCACAGTCGGCAAATTTAGTCTCCACGAAGAAACTTCGCCGCTAAAGAAATATGATTATTCAGAGCATACGATTGCCCCATCGAGATAAAGCGACATGGCAGTCATCGAATCAACTTACGAAATGTCAGAGAGTATGTCAGACCACGCGAAGCTGCGCATACTATGGATTTGTACTACTTAGGCCATGGGACTAAATCCAATGATAGAATAGTGCACTCTAGATCCCGTACACATACCTCGGTATGCGTTAGTCACCAGATTACAATTGAATTACCCGAAGAATTTTGAAAAATAGTACCAGAAAATATTTACGGAATACTGCATTTGAGATAGAAGAAGTTTTTAAATCGATGGAATGAGACATTTAACAGTAAGATTTAAACTACAAATCCGACAAAAATTCTGAATCATACGTCATTAGAAAGGTAGTTAGACTGGCTTTCAATGCAGAACTCATATTGTAGAATACTATGTAGTATGGTGATGTATTTTCAAGGCGTAGAAATTAAGTGGAGACTATTTGAAAATCAATAAAGAAATCGCAATTGTGGAGAAATGGACAAAAACGTAAAATAATTCAGACCAAAGATGGTAATGGAGGGGTTAACTCTCTCTTCATGTATTACTAACTCTCCTCTCAGTGGACTTATGAGCGGACACACTTAGGTCACACGCAGGGCCCATTGTGATTATTACTCACTTACTTACTTAATTACTTTTTACAACCTCTTAGTCAGGATTACAACCCAGCTTATCACGCCATTCACGTTGTGTGTGTTAATTTTATGCATAAGCGGTGGGGCCTACAATTTAATGTCGAATCCGAATGATAGTTTTGAGAAAATTATCATGTCAGAGTTTTTTTTCCAGATGACTGCTGAGAGGAAGTCTCCGAAAGGAATTATTTTTTTCGTATTTCGTTTTGTTCGAAATATGCACCTACACTTAGATGGCCTTCAAAGCTTCAATGAACATTAAGCTTTGGAATTTTGAAAAGCATACGCGATTCGGAATTGGAAATGATGTTGATGTCCTAGAAGTGCAAGCCGCAGCCCAATATCAGATAAAATAAGGGTGATAATTGCAAAATGTGGCAGTATACGGCAGTAAATTAATTATGGCGTCTAAGGGTTCCTAAAGTACCTTTCCTAATCCTTTTTTAAATAATTTTTTTATGGATTGAAAGCAAAATCTACATTGACGGAATAATTTTTTTTTAATTGCTTACCAGTTTCAATTACTTTCTCGGTGTTTAAAAAGAAATTCCAGGGCCTTAAAAGAATATTTAATCTGTCATTGGATTCGCATAGTTCGTAGTAACTTCGTTCAGTTTTTCTTTTCTCTTCATGTATTTGTTGTTGTTCTGATATATTTTTTTGTAACTGACTTTTCATATTTTATTTGTTGTTTAATTTTAGTCGTTGTTGTTGTTGTTGATTTTTTTTCTATTCTTTCACTGCCAAATCCAATCATTATTTAGAGTTTGAAAATGTTTGGCTCGTGTCCATTCGAATTCACTTGTTTGGCTTAAAACTGCATCAGCAACAACATCTTTCACCTTTACATTCACATTTCCGCCAATAACAGCAACATCAGTGCGGCTAACAACATAATGCTGTTCGCATTGTGGTTGTAGGTAATGCTGGTATTGCTGTTGGTGTTTTTGTCATGTTGCTGCATCGAAAGCAGCCTTCTCGACTCAGCTAGTCACGATTGATGTCGCAGTAGGCCAGTGGAACATATTGTTGTCATGTAAATCGGATGATGACGACAACAACGACGATGGCTGTTCCAAGTCTAGATCATGTTCGTGTTGATGTTGATGTTGCAGTTGATGTTGTTGTTTCTGTTTGTGTTGGATGTGGACATGTTGTGGTGGTTGACTAACACCGCCAGCCGCTTGCAAATGTATTTGTTCTGGCATTTGCATTTGCATAGACATTTGTAGTGGCTGAGTGGACAATGAGGGCATGGAATTCGTGGAAGATGAAGACATAGACGCACTGTGTTGATGCTGCTGCAGCTGCTGCTGCTGTTGCTGTTGTTGATGACTGTGTGCAGGATTATGATGATGTGTATGCGAATGGCCAAGTGGATGTTGATGATAATTCAAATGTGTTGCTTGCTGTTGTGGTGGTTGCAGCTGCAATTGCAACTCTTGTGGCTGATGATATTCATGTTCGTGTTCAAATTGCTGCAAATATTGTTGGTTGCCTAGCACATGATGATGACGCGGTTGTGGCTGTTGCAGTGTTAGCTGCTGCTGTTGTTGCTGTTGTTGTTGTGGATGATGATAATATGGCATTGAGGTCGTGGCATTCGAAGGAGCTGCTGTAGCCGCTGCTATAGCTGTTGTCATTGCTGTCATGGATGAGGAGGCTGACAGCGAGTTTGGCTGTTGCAAGCCGCGTATACTATCAGCTGGGTGGGCCGTGTATATGTTGCTTCTTCTCAAATGATTATTATTGCCATTCGGCCGTTTATTGCGTGACCACCATTGCACATGCGTGTCTAAGGATGGAGAACGAAAACGAGAAGAAGAACAAGAAAAAATATTTAAGCACCGAGAAATTATTTGGAATTTTTTTGTTTTTTGTTTTTTGTTTTTGTTTTTTTGGTTAAATTTTTTTAGGATTTTTTGATTATGATTATGAGTGTGTATGTATGTGAAGAAGAATAAAGAAGAAGGGGGGTGGGGGTTAAGAAGAGTTTTAAGTAGAAGCCATGCCATTGCCTGAAGCAGCCACCACCACAACAGCCGTTATTGATTCCTGCATGGTTGGCTCTTCGTAAACATAATGATCCGGCATTAAACTGTCATCATCATCGACATTATCTTCATCTTCATCTTCTTCATCATCATCATCGTCGTCCGCAGCATTATCACACTGGTTGTTGTCAGCGTTAATGTCTTCGTTCTCTTCCTCGCTACGCTCATCCGGTCTTGGTGGCAGGGGGCGTTTCAATATTGAATTCTCCCGGTCGATGATATTCAATGATTTCAACTCGTTATGAGATTTCGTTTGATACAGTGTCGTTAGACTCGTTTGGGTGGTGCAATTGCTGCTGTTATCGTTCGAGGACGATGATGAGCTTACGGTACGCGGGTGATGATGTAAATGATGATTTAAATGTTGCTGTTCCTGACGTTGTTGTTGTTGTTGTGGCAGTTGTTTTTGCTGCTGTAAATGATGCATCATCGCTAGGGGTCGTTTATAATTGCTATTGTGTTGCTGTAAGTGTAACTGTAGCTGCTGTTGCTGCGTTTGGTGTTGGTGCTGGTGCTGGTGTTGGTGGTGACTGCTCAAAGGTAATTGCTTGAAATTGTCGGTTGCTGCTGTTGTTGTCTCAGAAGAAGAAGACGAACAAGTTGCTTGCAATAAATATTGATGTGATGCTGGTGTTATGCTTGTAGAAGAAGAAGAAGGAGGAGTAGGATAGAATAGATTATGGTGTTGATTCATGTTCAATTCATGATCGACATGTTGTTGATTGAGATGTTGTTGTTGTTCGTGTTGGTGTTGCTGTTGTAGATGATTATGATTATGATGATCGATAGAGGGAAGCGGTAATTGCTGTTTAGGAGAATGATGATGACACTTACCACTACGCTGATGTGATGTCTTTTTTCTGAAAACAAAAAAACGAAAGACGAAATGCAAAATAAACAATTAAACATCAAGTTAGGTGCGAATAAAAGTCTTTGTATTATTTAAACAAGAGTTTTAAGATAACTTTTTAAATTTTTTTTTGGTAGTTTATCACTCTTTACTTTAATATCTATCACAATGCCTTCTCATGGGTATATTCGAAAATTTGTTGAATATCACAGGCAGTATCGAGACAAACAAATTTATTTTTAGGAGAATATCACTATGCCTGAGAGGGCCTATCTTTGAAAGGACTGCTTCCACCATTTACGTAAATTTATACAGTTTGGACTTGAACGTAAACGTTGGAAAATATTATCCCAAATATTCCTAACTACCGATCGTATACAACTTTAAGATAATGTTTGTTCACTTACCTTCTGCACTTCACAACGGCAATCATAATTATGGCTCCTAAAATTGCGGAGAGTATCGAAACTATAGTCAGTGTTAATGGCCAACCCAATTCAGAAGCTTTTTCTGCAAAGAAAATAAAATATAAAATAAAATTAAGAAAAATTATTGAAATTACAAGTCAATATTTGAAATGAAATCAATTAAAATAGCATCAGATCCACCCTACAATGGTACCATGACGGTCAGTTGATGGGCGGCATATTACCATCGTACAGTGCTATGGCTAAATATCGAAATAACATATAAATTAGGTGAAAGTGGGAAGCGAAAAGAGACAGAAGAAGAAATTCTTAAAATGGTTAGCAATAGTAACAGAGTAATTTGAGTAAACTTTAAGAGATGATGAACTGTTTCACAAAACGTAAGTGCAACAGAAGCTAATTATTTGGTAGTCTCAATGGTGTGCTATTAACGATTGATGATACATAGACAAACAAAGCTTGAAGGGCTTCAGACGAGTATGTATAAAGAATATGGAGAAGTTTACAAACTTCCATATGAACCAAACTCAGAATGTTCAACAGACATGTGACTACGGCGGATACAATCATTCAAAATCAGGAGCTTCTGGCGAAACACCATCAGCAACATTGAATTGTTGTTGTTGTTTAATTCCGATTAACTAATAGGAACGTTGAGAGGCATACCCCTGGGTTTATCGAGGTACCGAAATACTAAATACCGAACCATTAATTTAACTTCTTCTTTTAAAATATTCGCGGAGGAATTCTGCCTACCCCCAGCTTAAACTTTAACTGCAAGCATACTCTATAAGCGTCGTCTATCAAAATTTTGATTGTATGGCACAACGCCTGCTTTGTACAGATTATGTTAATAACAAATGTAACAGACTGTACCTACCAAATAACACTTTTTCGTCACTGCTAAAAACTCGGAAAATTATGGTTTTTAAATTTAAAAAATTTAGAAACTTGAAGAAGATAAGGCAGGTCTTTCTTAGGGGAAAGCAGACAACGGCAGATGACAACCCTATCGTTCTAGTACATGTTGATGTTACACCTTGCTTGCGTGAAAACGCGTGTTTAATGCAACTGAAGCTGAGAAACGAAATATGCGAAGATGTAAGAAAACGCTATGAAATGTCGAGTCTTATCTGAGCAAAAAACAAAATATTGGAGAAGTTCAACATGATCAAACAAGAGCCTAATTATTCCATTTTGAAATCAATGTTAAGTTTGGGAAATCGTCGTAGTATAGTAGGTAAGGGTTGATTTTTTAAGAGCTATAGGAAATTAAAAAAAAAAAACACATAAAATTCAGAAAAATGTAAGAAATCTTTATTTGAATCGATAGTACGGTCCACATAATTTAATGTTTGAAGATCATTTCATGCAAATGTTGACCGCGACTGCGCCCCAAATGGTCCATCCGCTTAGTCCAATTTTGGCATAGTCTTTCCAATATTTCGGCCGGTATCTCACGAATAAATGCTTCAATGTTGTCTTCCCGCTTCAGTGGGTTGATTAAACTGACCATAAAATGGAAGAAGCGCGCGATGAACCTTCTTAACAGAGCACGCATTTTGATAATAAAATTCAATGATTTGCAAGCGTTGTTCGTTTGTAAGACGATTCATGGTTAAATTATAGACCAAACTGAAGATGTTTGACAGTGAAACAAAACACGAAACGTGAGTGAGCTGTTTAAACCAGTGTTACCAAAAAGATAATAGCTAAAAAATCACCCGTTAGTTTGTTGGCTTAGTTTACATAAGCTTGCTCAAACATCTCCAACAAAACAAAATATTGAAAAATAAACTAACAATAACTCTAAGAGTACAATAAAATTGCCATAAAATTTGCTCAAAATCTGTAATTCAAAATCGGCTTAATACTGTATGTCCTGTCAGGTAAAGATAAAAATAACATACACAACTACCCATGTGAGAAGCATTGTAGTAATTAATTAAGTAAGTAGTGGCGGGGTTTTCCCTAAAAATCTCCTGATTTACTCAGATAGCCAGATTCGCGGTAGGGGCCGAAAGTAGTTTCAACCTTCGTTCTTGTCCATGAATGCCGAGGATTTCTTGGGGAAATTTCGTATCATTCAAAATTAACTCTTATATGGGTTACGGGACGCAGGGATATCGTTTGAAATTGCATTGCTGGTGAGCTGACTAGGGCCGGTACGGAGCTAGTAATCAGCGAAATGTTACAGGGCATAGGTATTCATATTGCATCGGTTAATTTGGATATTGTCCACTCATGGCAGTAGGAAGGTACATGCAATATTGCCAGACTCTGCTGGACACGTGTGAAAAAGACGAGGACTGACTCACTTCTGTCCTTAAATAGTGTGGCCATCGGCCATCCAACGCACATTAATGCTCCTCATAGAATATTGTGCTTTTGGTACGCATACCGAAAGACTCAACATTCCAACTTGTGCTTTCTGCAGAATGTTTTTCTGCCGGATGGTTTTCTCTAGGGAATGGTTGACCCCCGGGTAGAATTAGTTGTGGTATAACAATGGGCCTAAGTGGGACCTCTTCCTTTGAAGGGGGGGTCCTCCACCTAAACTAACTTATGATAGTAAGCTCAGTTAAGGGTAGTTTTCTCTGTTTTCAAATGCCGTAAATTCGACAACAATGTTGTTTAATTGCTATCAAAGCATCCATTGAATGAGTATTGCTTCTAGTTTTCCAAAAGAGATAAGAAACAAATTTAAAAAGTTCATGATTATGAACCGAAACCTTCAGTTTTCTTTGATTTCATAGGTGTAATGTATTAGAAGTTTTTACTACGTGTTCGAAACGACCGAAATCAGTTTATAACTCAAAAATGGAAATAAGACAAGTCTTGGCTTTTGTAGCATGATAAAATACCTGCTCCACACAATTAAATATTTAATAATTTAATCTCTTTAAGCTTCTTTAGAATAAAAATTAAATTTTTATTTTCAATTTATTTAAAAATTTTCCAGAAAATTTCCTATTCCCTCACTCCTATAGTAGGCGAGAAGCATTTAAATTCTATTGAAAGAGAATAAATTGAGGGTGTGAGAGTGAGAGTCAGTTAGTTGTGCATATTAAAAGTTTTAAATGAAATAATTGTCAATGAAATAAAATTGAAGTATTGCACTTGTCCCCCGAAACATGACGTCGCATGGCATTGGCTTAAATTTGTTTCACAACCAATTTAAACAATATTTCCTTTCGTTTCTATACATTACTAAACACGTACATATCTTTCAGATGTAAGCATAGTGTGTCACTTGTAGTCAGTTACAGTTTTAAAATGCATTTTTATGGCATTCATACAGTCACTCATCCAAGGCAAACTAACCATTCAACCAGCCAACCAGCCAACCAGCCAGTCAGCTATCCGTCCATCTATCATATTCCCTTAGCAGCAGCACAAACTCAAAATCGTATTTGATTTTATTGGCAAATAAATTTAATTTTTATGTTTGAAACTTTTACTTCTTCTTCTTATTTTTCTGCTTTTATGTCACAGAGAAGAGAGTGTGGCATGCAACACAACAATACTGCAATAATACATACAAATTTAGTACAACATTTAGCATTTTATTGTATTATTAAAGAGACAGTGTTTGTAAGTATGTAACGTCTGTCTCTGTGTCTGTGCCTGTGTCTCGTCTCTGTTGTATTCATTCGAAATTCAAGTATTTTTTTTTTATTGACAATCATTCAATCATGTATTTAATCATTCAATTCATTCAAACGCCCAGAAATGGACAAAAAAAAAACAAAAACAAAAAAAGTTAAAAAAAGCAAAAGTTTTGTTGGACAAAAATAAAGGAGTAGGAGGAGAAGAAGGTGGTGGAGAGAAGAGTCAACGATTACGTTTGTATTACTTACCCATTGTGCCTTCAAATATAAATGTACTCTTGGTTGGCATTGCCCAGGAGCACAAATCACATGTTGTCAAGCCATCACTCAGTACCGGTTCGTCAACAAAAAAGGGTGGCCGTGGCGGTGGTGGCACAAAGCGGCCATTCCACAGGCCATTCTCGCTGGCATCGAATGCCAATGGTGAACCGAACAAATCGTTGTCATTGTCATCGAAGATATCGAATGATAGATCCCGAAAATTATTGCTAAACTCCTCAGCTGAACTGGCAACTAGACTTTCAACAACTGGCGGACTGTATGATGGATAGAATGTTGCCGTTGACGTTGACGTGGCCGTCGACGATGTTAATGACGATGACAATGACGCCGTTGACAGTGTTGCTGTGGAGGTAGAAGTTGAAGTTGCAAAAGTAGACAAAGACGGAGAAGCAGTAACTTTTGTGTCAATGGCAGACATTGAGTCGTCGTCATCAGCACCAGCATTGCCAGAGGATAAGGATGCTGATGATAAAGGCAGGAAATTTGAAACTACCACGGATGCAACATGGGATATCGAGGTTAAACCAGTTGAGCTATTGATTTCATTTGCTGTATCTACTACAGCTGCCGCCGCTGGTGATATTGAGTATGTTGTTAATGTTGCCGTTGATGATGGTGATGGTGGCAGTGGTGCTGATGATGATGATGGTAGTGCTGTCTGTAATCTTTCCTCCAATGTGGGCAACAATACTGTATTGTTGTAACGATAGGTTGTTGACAATTTTGCCAAGGCTGCTGCTGCTGTCGAAGATATAGCATTGATGGCTTTTAATGTTGAGGGCATTTTCGATTGTTGTTGTTATTGTTGATGTTGTTGTTGTTGTTATTATTCTTATTGCTGACTAACTGAGCCTGTATCTCTTTTTAGTTCCTTCCGTTTTATAGTAAAATTTGTTTTTATTTTTCTTTTCCTCTCCGGTTTTTTTTTAGATTTTATTTCTGCATATGGCCGAAAGGATTATGGCATTGATGGCTTACAACTGAAATGAAAGAAAAAGAGCAAAAAAAAAATACAATTACAGAGGAAACGGTTAAAAGAAAATTGTTTAAAATATTGTCAACGAACATTTTGTTTAAGAGGTTCAGGAAAACGACTGCTGTTGGGTGTATTAAATTCGATTTAAATTTAATTTTTAAATGAAATGGTCTCTTGAATTAGCCATATTTACTTGGAATAAAAAAAAATTTAATATTTTAGTGCCCTTTTCTTCATTTTAGCATGCATAGTAGACCGATGAGTAGGAATTAAAAATGAATATCCCAATACCCCTCTTACAAAACATTATAATATGACTTTATAAAAGAAGATGAAATAAAGCTGAGAACCTGTATTCCGACAGACTTATTTTGATTAAGTCCGCTATTGTTTTCGCCATAAGTCCTCTGTAGTTATTATTCGGTATTAAAGTACTTGGGTGTTGGTACATCCAAATTACCAATTTCGTTTGCTACTTTCTAAATTGTTTTCGAACAAGACACAATTTCTCTGGTTCTTTAGCTTGAATTCCTTATTCCGCATTTTAAACCGCAAAAGAAAAATTAGAAGGGAGACAAATAAAACTGCGAACCCGAATCCCATGATCTGTTTAACACAACTATGCTCTCAGTTTGTGTTACATTCGATGAAGAAAGAGTAGGAAATAGTTCGATGGAAAACAAAACACAAAATTTTCTGGTTTTTATTTTGATTTTGGATGTGGCCATTTCACAGTTTGAAAATGAGGGAACTGAAGCCTAATGCCACAGTTTGTATGCTGATGTATATTACCATTCATAAGAAAATTGTCCCATTGCTCAATGTCTCGAGTTAAAGAAATGTTTAACATATTTCTGCTGCGATTTGCGGACTGTGTGCGTTTATTCCTAGGGGCGGCATAACTTCCTCTATTCTCCATGATAGCCAACAAGATTATGGACAATTTGTTGAGGTTTCGTAGTTTTTGAAACTTCAAAAATTTCCGAAAAACAAACCGTGATTAAAATTGTTTGTCTTATTCTTCTAATTTTAAGCTGTCGGCGTATCCTTAATTTTTGGAAATCGACGTTGACCAGGTTATCACTATCAACGGCACACAGTATAAGTCAATGATTATTAAACTTCTTTTATCTTTCTACACACCAAATATATGTACGAGCCTCACATACATAATAGGTTATTACAAATCTTCAGTTAGGATTACAACCTAGGTTCTTGTGTGTGACAATATTATATTTGAGTGGCGGGACCTGCAGTTTAAAGTCGACTTTGGATGACAGATCTCTGACAAACTTTTCATGGCACTTTCACTTTACTCTCAGAGTTTTTCCCAGAAATCTGCTGAAATATTTTTTCATACTTCGTTTAGTTGGAGATGTCTGACCGGATGTTTGAAACGTGGCCTCTGATGTAAAAAACCCAACACACTATCTACTAGATTACGGCGTGATTTACCATCTAGAGTAATAGAAAATTGACCACTTTATATTCGCTCCACCTAGAGAAGGGGTGTCGGAGATTTGAACGTTTGTCTTTTAAACGAATAACAAATTTCAATGATATTTCATACAAAATAACAAGTGCTTTGTGAAAGTTCCCGCTACGAGAATTAATAATTCCACTTACTCAGTGTCAACAAGATACGACGAGTGTTAAAGTATGCCACAGGAAGAGTATATTCTGAGACCTTACAGAATACGCATTTTGTGATTTGCATTTTACTCATGAGTGACGGGACGTACTGCTTAAAGTCGACTCCGAACCACATATCTGAGAAAATTTTCATGGCAATTTTATTTTATTTTCAAAGTTTTTACCAGATTACTGCGAAGAGGAAGTCTCCGAAGAAATATTCTGTGCTTACTTTGTTTTGCTCAAGATATCTTGAAGCTTAAGCTCTCTTTTAATAAGATAACGCACTACCTGCTAGACTACGGCGACTTCCCTACTTCATTTCAGATAAGTGATCTGTTAACATGGATTACTACTTCGATTACGAGAATTGAGCTGAGGACTTAAGAAGAGCTGTTTATCATTGTGACATGGCTGAGATAGTAATGGGCTGAACTTGCTCTACATTCTCTCAATCGAGAAAGCGGTTCTAATGTGTGAATATTCGAAGTGATAAAAAAAAAATAAATATGAAAAGATTGGATTGATTGTAGATCGTAAGTTTGTTTATCACAATTCCCGACAATAATGAGTAGACTCATTGGACACCACAACTTCTTACACCCCTTATGTGGTGTTTGTTAATTCTAGACATGAGTGGCGGGCCCTACAGTTTAAAGTCGAAACCAAACGACAAATTTTTGGATTCTTTTTATGGCAATTCTATTTGCTTTCAGAGCTTTTGCCAGAAATCTGTGGAGAGAAAGTAACCGGAGAAATATTTTTTTATATTTCGCGTTTTGTTGAGGATGACCTCTGACCTGAAGTTTGAAGCGTTGCCGAACATCTAATAAGCCAACATACTACCCACTAGACTACAGCGACTTCAAGTTTGGGCTTGCAGTCTAGCTTCATTAACATTATCTCACCACACCGTTCAAACAACTAATGAGGAGCAGATACAGAGTTGTATGGAAGCATGCTGCAATTAAAATTTGCTTTGATGTTTAAATTCTATAATTCCTTCATTTGACACTCAAATTGTTTATCTTTTTCTGATCTAAATTAGTGTTCGAAATAATCCTTCTGCAATTCATGGAAATTCTCTTTTTATTTTCCCGTCTCTTTTTCTTCTAAAATTATCCAGTAATTTGAATTCCTATGGCCCAATAAACTTTAATAGTTTGTGTTTGACACCTTGTGTGCGTACACATGCATTACAAAAAAAAGGTAAGCATGCCTGCATATTTTTATTATAACAAATGGCCGATTAATTGTTGCCCACCTGCAGCAATGCCTTCAAGTCCTTGTGGCCTCGCTGGCCTGTTAAAGCAGATGAAATATTTATAATTTCCTATAGAAAATCCAAACCAATATTGAAAATGTATTGTGTTGCAATTAAAAGCCTAATCCCCCATAAAATTGTCACAATTGCGTTAAGGACTGTTAGTTTATGGCTAAATTAACACCCATACATTGGCACGCAAATATGTTGGCAACGATTAAATACATACGTTGTGCTTCAAGTATATGTATGTACATATATTTTTTGTTGTTTGCCTTTTTTTGGATTTTTATTTATTTTTATTGTGCCTTGCAAACCATGACTGTAGTATTGGGTTGTTGGGCACAAGTTTATTTATTTTTAAAAATACGAATTTGAATTCACCTTCTTTTATGGGCTTGTTTTTGTACCAACACACACACACACACATACATGCTAAATGTGGTCGTGGTTGGTCGAACGGTGTTCAGTGGCATCAACATCAACATCATCACTATCCGCATCCGCATCGTCATCAACATGGTAACTATTATGGCCTTATGTTAATATTGTTATTCGTGTTGATATTGTTGTAGTGTTGTTGTTATTATTGTTGTTGTTTTAACAAACTCAATTTGCCAATTTGACAACCACTACAAACCATTACAAAATACAAAAAGAGAAAAGACAAGAGTGAGAGCGAGAGAGAGAGAGAGAACAACAAAAGAGTAAAAAAAGAAAACATTTTCTAACTGTTTTGCCTACAAATGAATATAAAAACGACCGCGTGAATATAAAATAGTTTTTTTGGCCTCATGGTCTGGTTGGTCTCTTTGCAGGCAAAGAGTGTAAGGAGCGCTACAGAATTTTGAATAACGTTGTAGTTTCATTTCACAAATATTTCCACACAAAATAGGTACGTTCAACTCTTCCTTTGAGGCAGTTGTTTAAAGGTAACAATTCATAAAGCAAATCTCATCAGAAATATTTTGCAGAAGAGAAAGAACAAAATTTCAAAAATTTCTAGCCAATAAACAACAACGCACTTTAAAGGTTTAAATTTAAATTTGCTTTATCCAGACACAAAGTCAAGCTTAAGCACTGGTGCTAAAATCTGAAGCAGTTTTGAAGAAGATGAAATAGGGAACATGAACAAATAATGGTTTGCAGCGCTAATAATTTGGGCTTTAATTTCATTAAGTCCTTACATCATATCATATTGAAAATACCTTTTTCGGTAAAGGGCATCCCTAAGCATCGGCAGTTACCAATACAGCAGAAAATAAAGAACATTTTCTTCAAATAAACAATTCAGGCTCGTAATGAACATCAAAAACAGCGTCACATCTTGAAAGAAAAAGAATCCAATGAGAAAAATTCACACCACTAAACGCCTTGCTTCCAAGTGGAGTAGATGGGAACCCTATCATTCTAGAACCTGTTACATTAGACCAATTACGTGCTTAGTTAGAAGAGCTTGGTTACTGAAATTGAAACGCGGCAGTAAAAAATAATGGAAAAACGGAAGAGATGTTCCCTAATGGAAACAAAAAATTCATGAATAGAACTCTGTCCCTGGATATAAAAATTTAATTAACAAGTTTTTGAGGTTAAATAATAAGAAGAATGAAGAAAACACAGGATCCTTTATAGAATGCTTCGGCCGAATGAGTATATAATCAAGAAAGGACTATCTAATCAAGAGAAGCCAAGTGAGGAACCATGAAAAAACAAATTGAGTTCATAGAAGAAAGTTCTTCCCTGAGTTAAGTCTGAACTTTTTTACAATAAAAGCTAAGTGAGCTTTTAGTCTTCTTGGGGATGTAAGTTATAAGAGGTGTCTTCCTTATGAACTAAAAGTATTTTGTGCTTGGGTTAGATTGTGATAGCGTAGGGCACAATTAATATTGTGGAGAAAATATTTCCTAAAGAAAATCAGCCCGAAACCAGAATAAAACTTTTTTATTCAGCAAATTTTTACATTGGAAACTTTAATGATACATGATGACAGAAAGTGAGAGATAGAAAATGAGATGAGGGGCAGTCTCTTACTCTCCTTCAAACTCACAGCTTTTGCAGAAGTCATTTCATGGAATTCCAAGCTTGTCGACATGCCTTTCAATAGGACTCTACGAATCTATTGCGTTCATATGTACCTTCCTGCTGCCAACGAAATTGGGCTTCCCCATAAAAAGAGCGGAGAATACTTGGTCTAACAGGGACAATCGCAGATTATGAACTCCATACCAGACCACCAACGATTTAATTTCTAACGATTTCCCTATGTCGTGGAACTAAGAAAAATTGCCTCAGAATTCATGGTCAAGTGATGAAGTCAAAGAGGCACTCGTTAAAAACTTAACCTCAGATTTTCAGCGAAAATCCCACCACCTAATAAGCATTGTAGCGCTTTTTTGCATAGCAACTTTTGTAAAGTTGAGTGTAATTCCACACAAACATTTTTAAACTGAAAGAATTCATTCTTTCACTTCACAGTCCTTTGAACACCGTCAATGTAAATCCTGCTAAAATTATTGTAGTTGTTGTTACTACTTGGCAGTTTTTAGTTTTCATTGTCTGGCACTATGCTGGTATTTTAAAGCCTGTGGCAATTTTATTTTTCCATTTTTTTGTGTCTTTTTTTTAATTTTCCTCAACCGCAAAAGGACCACACACACGCACAGGTGCCGCCGCTACCATCGCGCCACCACCACCGCAACCATCGCGCCGCTATTGATGCCACAAACAAACACACTCTTTTGATTGCAATTGTAGACCTTTGTTAGCCATGTTGCCAGCGAGCGAGCCAGCCAGCCAGCCAGCCATAGATATTTTCGCTTTTTGTTTACGTACTTAGACGCGGCTTAAATGTCGCGTGCGTTTGTTTTATAGTCAGTCATTTTCAAGACCATAATTATCAAATGATTTCTTTTCATTTTCAATTCTTTTTGGGTTTTTTGTTTTTGCTTATTCTTGTTTTAAATTAAAGAAAATTTTGCCGGTTTTCCATAATAAAATGGAAAATTGTGGCATTAAAAATTTTTCATTAATTTTTCTAAAGATTTGCTTGGGATTTTCGTTCTGTCGCTTTAAGGTTTGTATGCCAGTTACTTGAATTTTCTTTTCAAACTTTTTTGTGGTTACTTTTTATGGATTTTTCATTTCATTTTTCGGTAGTAAAATTTTCATTTTCCTCATATTAAAGATTTAATATGATGATTAATGGCATGGTTTTCTCCACTGCCTGCAAAATTAATACCAAAAAAATATGCCACTTTTAAGCCACTACACTTGCAGTTACAATACAACGTTGTTGAATGCTTTGTTGTTTGGTTTGGTTTGTTGTGTAGTTCGTTAATAATTTTTGCACGTTTTAAACATTAGTTTAACCACAAAACACAGTTAAACTAATGTTTAACTTCCTTAATGCAAAAACAGCAAAGATGGTAAAAAAAATTCACAACTTATGACATTTATTGAGGTGGCCAGCTTTGAAGGCAAAACAGGTGAATAAACACTTGGGGAAAAAATTTGATGGGGGTAAACCGTAGATACGAAAATACAACGTGGGTAGAAAAACTACGGAAAGGTAATGGTTCCAAAAACGTGTGATTTGTATTCCAAATCTTTGAGGAATATTGCTCCCCTGCTGGACTCACTTGGCCCACAATAGATAGAAGGCGTACCAACCAACCATTCAAACTTGATAGCAATGTCATCTCACAGTAGCCATGTTTACAGGTCATTGCGTTATAAGATGAAAAGCGTAAAGGCGACTTCCGCCGGGTGTTTGGTTCTACATTCCTAACCAGCTTAATGGAGTTATAATCCCTTGATATCAAGGATATAGTTTCGTTTATTAAACTTTCAAGCTGGTTCCCAGCATAGGGTAGTCGTGATTTAGTGTGCAGCCCCTGCACTGGCCAACTTCTTCGATAAGTTTGGTAGCATTCAGTAAGTACAGGCACTGTGCTTACCTGTGGCGTCACAACGGTCCGCTTTGAGCTTTGTAAAGAAAGCTGTCACTTCAACGTACCTACCTACATAAATACATACAATAATGGCTTGCATACATACATATACATATATGTAATTGGTCATTACAACCCTTCAGTCAGCATTACGATCTAGCTTCGCGCACCACTTAAGTTGTGCGTGCTAATTTTATTTATAAGTGGCGGGATCCAAATATTTTTTTGAGAAACTTTTCATGGCAATTTTATTTCCTCTGACAGTTTTTGCCAGTAATCTGGTGAGAGAAAGTCACCGAAGAAATATTTGTTCCTTCGTTTTCTTGGAGATGTCTGACCTGTGGTTTGAACCGTGGCCTCACGTCTAATAAGTCAAAACACTACCGATTAGACTACGGCAACTGTTTTCTCCATACATTTGCTAAATCTCGGTATTCGGTAGGAGTGTGCTTGTGCAAGAAGGGGCCTGTTCGTAAATGCATCATTGCGCTGCATGTTATGAGCATCGTGTTTATAAATGCAAACCTTGGCAGCACTGCAGCTGTCAAATGTTCGTAAATGCAATATTAAATCATATTATGCGCAAATAAACACAAAACACTAATCATAAAAATGGCTGATGCATTGAATGAGCGAGAGAGAGAGAATGGGAGTTTTAACAGAAAGTTTCTTTTTTACTTCTTTAAATGTCTTCTTTTTTGTGCATTTAACAACATTTTGTCATTTGTTTTATCGTCCAGTTCAAAAATTAAATTTATTAATAATTTTTCCATTTCTGCAGCGTATGTTCGTTCGTAAATGCAAACAAATAAATCAGCAAAAAGAAGCATCTGCAACATGTAATTGGCAACGTTAGCGCAAAATAATCATATTTGCAGCGCAATGTTGCATTTACGAACAGGCCCAAGTTTATCGGCTATAAAATTATCCGCGGTAACCAATGTTATACAGACACGATACTGTTGCGGGTGTCGATCGAAAAGGGAAGTCATATGTCAACTAGTTTAGTTACGAAAGTTGAAAACGAACGAGATTTGAGCTGATGGTATACAAAAAGATATAAAAGATTAGATGAAGTGAAAAACTGTGCCCTTCAATGCCTTTGTCGACACTTGAAAAATATGCTGCATTCAGCCAATAATGGTTTACAGACCTTTTGTTGGTTAAATTCTTATTTAGTTTTGAATGCAAGACAATCAAGTGGAAAATTGATTCGAACTTTTATCGGGTTTTAACATCTTCTAACTAGCCTAACTGAATGTATATTTAACGCTCCATACAGTTGAAAAGGAATACGGGGTATTTTGGCCTTTGACCAAATTGCTACTGATTGATTGCTATGTTAAACAGCTGGTCACTTTAATATCTTTTGGGTTTATCAGTCGCATTTTTACCTGTTAATTTATTCATTAAATGATTTCTTTTTTGCATTATTTTTTCTTTTGCGAAATTTATTATTTTCCTGGCAACCAAAAAAATGCTGAAAATAAAGTCCAGAAACATTTTAAAGCTGCTTTTTTCCTACACTTGTTTACCTCACATGGGTGTTGCTGTGGTGGAGTCGCAAAAGCGAAAGAGTTGCACGAGTGTGTGTATATATGAGACTCTGTGTGTATGTATGTGACTCTACATTTAACTCTACCCTTTATATTTTATTCGCAATTTAAACGCTTATTTTTTGCATTTTTTTTGTGCTTATTTTTTGCATATTTTTTGTGCATTTTTGTTGTTGTTTTATTTAACCAGATATTTTTGCTCAGGATGAATATTTAATGTATGAGTTTAAATTACGGGTAAATGATATTTAGTCAGTCATTTTGTAAATGAGAAAACGTGAGGCGCATAAAATGTGGTTGATGGCTGGGGCTGCCCAGACTGCTGGCTGCAGCCACAGCAGCTGTTCAACTGTGTGCCTCATGACGATAGCTGCCAGGAGTTGGTAGTTGTGTGCGGGACTGTGCTGTAGTGTGGTGTGGCGTGCTGTGGTGGTGGTGTCTCAGTTGGAAAACATGAACACATTGCGAGAGTTTCAACCTCAACTCTGACTGCCACTGACTACCACTGACTAGAAAACATGATGCCACAGAGATATTAAAAGTTGCTATAACTATTGTAAGGCTGCTGCTTGTTACAGACTCTAACATCTCCATCAGTAGAAAGTTTTACCCAGTTTTTCTTTTGTTTTTCTCCATTTTTTCCACTTTTTTTTTCGGAGGGAAAATTTAAACGTACAGGGAATAGCTAGCTGCTGAACCGTATGTACCACACAAGTACGTACGAGTATGTTGAATATTAAATGTATTGGTTTTCCTTGCTTCAAACCCAAAAACAACCGTTGAATAGCAAAAAGCAAACTGACAGTAAATATGTGTTGTTGTGGGTTTTTCCTTTTCGGTTTTTTCTGCTAAGCCAGAGCATGAATGAATGTATGCATGAGAGTGAGTGAGTCAGTAAGTGAGTGATGTTGTATTGTTTTGGGTTTTTGTGTGGCAATGCTCTCTTACAAAGCCGCGTTGGTGGTGGCAGGCAGTAAATATATATGTTGGCGCGTGTTCAGATGTCTAATGAATTTTTAGCCGTTTTATTTTCTTTCTTTTGCTATTTAAGCCAAAATATATAAATACAACAACAACAGCAAACACTGTTTATATTTTCTAGTCAACCACAAACATTTTTCTGTGGTCTTAAGTTAAGTAAGTTTTTTTTTTTTGTTTTTTGTTTTCTGCTGATTAAGCTGCTGCTACTTATTGTTACTGAATTTGCCGAACTACTGTTGCATGCCTTTTCTTGCCTGCCATAATTAATATAAATTGTCACACATCAATTGTTTATTAAAAGAAATGTGTTTCTACTACTCAGCTATCATATCCAATGCGTTCAATGAATTTTAAGTATCCCCCATGTAACATTAAAAATCAACTCCTCCCATCTGTGGTACAAACAAAAATGAAAAATGAGGAAACAAAAATATTTTATTTTCAACAGTTACTACGCACAATAACAAAGTACAACATAAAAAATTTTGCGTAATGCAGTTGTTGTTCTTGTTCTAGCTTTTTTAAAATTGGAGTAACACTTCATGTTCAAGTTCACCACTATCATTCTCTTTTAATGACGCATTGCAATTATAATTGGATTGTTGTTGTTTATTTTTATGATTTACTTACGGCTCTCTATTTTCAAATTGCAATGTCTATTGAGTGTGTGAACAGTGTTACCTATTTTCCATACTTACTAAGATGCTCAGCAATTTTCGTATGTTTTTTAATGTTAAGAAGGGGATATAGGTCAGTTACATATGCAAAATGTTAAAGTACTTCTGTACTACATTAGTACCAACTAAACAAATCGGAAGATGGCAATACCAAAGTTTACTTGATATGTTTGTCTGTTTGTTAGTTAACAGTTTAGTTAGAGATTGTAACTCGCGTCCATTGCGTCGGATGGGGTCGAAAATAATTAATTGTCGCGAAATAATTAAAATTCGTCTAAATAATTATCACAGAATTTAAATAAAATAAGTGGAAAGTGTTAAGTATGTGTTTGTGTAAGTGTGTGTGTGTAAAATTATATAAAAAAGTTAATTGCTTTCAATATACTTATATTTAAAAAAAGTATTAAATGCATAAGGGTAGTTTAAGTGTAAGTGCGTTTGTTTGTTTGTTTGATAAAAGTGTTATAAAATGTGTGCTAAAGAAGAAAATTTTTCATCAAAGTAGAAAAAGAAACAGAAAACAGGTAAAACAATAACAAAACTTTAACGGTGCTATTTTTATAAGACACCCAAAATATGTTAATTTTTTATAACAACAACAATCAGATTACTTTTTTTTTCCCTGTTTGCTGTAAACATGATTGTTCATGCATTTGTTGGGCTCTCTATTTTTAAATAACTTTTGCTTTTAATTTCTCTCATTCATAACCTCTTTTTCCCTCCTTCTCTCTCTTACTATTAACATTTGCATATGTACTCTGCGAGTTTATTGATCTCTGTTTTGTTTTACGCGTCTTCATTAATAATGATTAACGTCGTAATGGTCGTAATGGGTTTCTCTAACATAATCAGTTGTAAGATCGTAATAATGATGTTCAACTGTTGCTGGGTTTTTTTTTATCTTTTTGTTTTCTTCTTCAAGTACAACACAAAAAATTTTACGCAATGCAGTTGTTGTTGTTCTTGCTTTTCTTTAATTTGAAGAAAGACCTGTTCAAAGTTCACCAACATCATGCTCTTTTAATGACGTATGTATGTAAATATAATTGCATTGTTGTTGTTTATTTTTATGATTTACTCACAGCTCTAAATTTTCAAATTGCAATGTCTATAGAGTGTGTGAACAGTGTTACCTGTTTCCTAAACTTCCGTAAATAAGTGGTTAGAATATTTAGTGTGGGAGAGTACTTAATACTCTTTTACTTGGTATTAAGATGCTCAGCAATTTTTGTAAATTTTTGAATGTTGGGGAGTGGATATACATAGGTCAATTACATAGGTAAACTGTTAATGAGTACCCTTTTGTACTATGTGAGTATCAACTAAACAAACCCGAAAATGGCAATACTAAAGTTTACTTGGTTTTTTTTGTTTGTCAGTTAACCGTTTAGTTAGAGAGTGGCCCTGTTCGTAAATGCATTACTACGCTGCATAATATGATTATTTTGCGATCACACTGCTAATCACATGTTGCTGATGCTTCTTTTTATTTGTTTGCATTTACGAACGAACAAACACTGCAGAAATGGAAAAATTATTAATAAATTTGATTTTTGAACTGGACGATAAAACAAATGACAAAATGTTGTTAAATGCACAAAAAAGAAAGAAAAAAAAAGAAACTTTCTGTTAAAACTCCCATTCTCTCTCTCTCGCTCATTCAATGCATCAGCCATTTTTATGATTAGTGTTTTGTGTTTATTTGCGCATAATATGATTTAATGTTGCATTTACGAACATTTGACAGCTGCAGTGCTGCCAAGGTTTGCATTTATGAACATGATGCGCATAATATGCAGCGCAGTAATGTATTTACGAACAGGCCCAGTGTAACTCGCGTTCATTATTCGAGTGGCGTCGAAAATAATTAATTGTCGCGAAATAATTAAAATTCTTTTAAATGTTTATTAAATAATTTAAGTAAATTAAAGGAAAGTGTTAAGTATGCCTGTGTGTAAAATTATACCAAAAAAAAGTAATTGTTTTCAATATTTTTTTAATAAAAAAAGTATTAAATTCATGAGGGTAGTTTAGGTGTAAGTGCATGTGTTTGTTTGTTTGATAAAAGTTTTATAAAATGTGTGCTAAAGAAGAAAATAGTTCATCAAAGCAGAAGAAGAAGCAAGAAAGCAGGTAAAACAATAACAAAACTTTAACGCCATTATAATTATACTGTTCTTAATAACCGGTGCTATTTTTATAAGGCATCCAAAATATGTGAATCTTTTTACAACAACAACAATCAGATTATTTTGCTGTAAACATGATGCTTTTGTTAGGCTCTTTATTTTTAAATAACTTTTGCTTTCAATTTCTCTGGGAAACATCCACACTAGATATCATCGGAAAGTTAAGGCAACGGCAGGGAGGAACATCAAATACGATAACATAATTATTTTCTAAGCGGCTTTGTTATTAATCTAAGATCTGCTACTGCAGACCAATTCCCTGCTCAATCATGATGTAGAAGTAATAAGAAGGTGGGAAGATATTTCATGACATATTTCGTAAGGTTTTAACAAAAATCAGAGGCAGTTGAATGTTTTCACATTTCATAAAAACTTTTAGATTTAAATGCCAAAGAATCAGTCCCCATAAGGATTTATAATCACTGTCTGTGTGCCTCTGGAGTTATCTGTGGGGGCCTCAGACAACTAGTTAAAGATACAAGAATAAAGATTTTCGTAAATAATTGCTGTTCATAGCCGATCCAGTAAAATTATTCCAAGTGAGTGAGCGCTTCACTAATTGTGATTCAAAGATATTGTATGACAATAATCGGTGCATAGTTTGTTTGTAGAATTTCTGTAGTTATTGTGGTTTCAACATTTTTGCTTTATTTTTCTAAAATCATGAGGAATTTTAATTCATCCGTTTTGCTGGCAATAATCCCTATGAAAGAAAAAGTTCTTCTCATTCTCCTACAATACAATGCCATTGTTGTTGTGCCTGTAATGTTTAATATTCTCATCATAAAGCAAAAGTTGTCCTCCTCCTTTTTTCATTATTTTTTTAAAAAACTTTTTTTTTATGATTAATCTTGACAATCTTTGTTTAATTCAATATGCAAAATAAAGTTGATTTAAAAACAAACAAAAAGTAAATTTTTCAAAAATACTTCAGGGCGAATTACCACATTGTGTTTAAAGGCGTTCAATAATAATAGGAAACGTACCACCCAGAGTAATGTACGTATGATAAGCTGTGGCAATTGTCAAGAGCGTTAATGTCTTGCCCACCAAGCGTTCAGCCACGCAGACATTGTTGATAAATCTCTTCTGACAATTCATACTCTTTAGGAATTTAATAATGTCACGTAAACATACGATTATTTATCTAAACGATGGCCACCCACCATGCCATTGCCATTCAAGGCAAAGTATAACATCAGCCATTGCTAGCCTGGCTACTATTTTGCGGAAGAAGAAATAGAAAAAAAGACAAGAGAGAGAGGAGAATTTTTCTTCTTTGGTTCATCAAGCATGAATAGGAAAATATTTAAAGTGTCAGAAAAGAAAGTGAATGAAATTGTTTTTTTTTATATTTAAAGTTGGAAAATAAAAAGAAAAATTATGTCTTCATATGAATATTTTAAAATGTTTGTCCAATTTCTAAGGCGTTTCTATTGTGATAAATGAACATGATTTCAGGAATAGAAAAATTTTTTTTTACATTTCAGTTGAAAGGTAAAGAATATTTATGATGTCTATCAAAAAGGTAACATTAATTTCCCCGTAAAAATTTCCATTAATTTGGTTTCAACACAAATCGTGTTGAAGGTTTAAAGCAGTAGCCACGCAAAACATTGTAATCATGTTGCCATGGTATTTTGCAAGCTTTTAACATACTTTCCACCAGGATTGGTACAGAAACATTGACTAAAACTAGGAATGAGTTTCGTGGACAGAAATATTAACTCAATGAATATGTGTTTCCATAGTTGTAGGCGTTCCTCTGGAGTCAATACTCGTTTAATATAACATTGAGCAGCTAAAACAAGCACGTCTAACTGTCTACATTGTAAACACTAATAATTTCTTGCCTAGCACCTGTTGTGTACCCATTGGATGTATGTACATGACGGGCTTGTGCCTATTCTGAATAAATGTACTGTGAGTCTACAGTGCCAAATCAAAATTCCGTTTCTGGTTCTGGTTACTCTAATGCTCTACTACTCTAAATACACAACAAAAGTGTTGATTACCTCAAAGCCATTTGGTTTCAGAAGAGTTTTTTACACTCTTTGTCTTCAATTTGGTTAACATACCTTTCCAAACATCCGCCCATACTCCATAGAAGGATTCTGAAAGACCGTGAGTTTTCCCAAGCACTCGTAATATTTTATTCTTGGACCAAAAACTCCAGCTCCAGTTTGAAGAAACGTTTTTGATTCATTTGTATAACACAAAATAGTCCCTCTTTTCAAAGAGTGTGCAGCTTCTAGGTTACTTCATTCATTTTTGTCTCTAAGCCTCGCTGACTGTAGTCATGGGAAGTGATTTCTATAACCACGGTCATAATCGTTGTGACTTAACACAGAAGTAGATCGCATGAAACAGAGAACCTACTATTAAATCTGGCAGCTGTAGTATATTGTAAAATATTATTTTGAGGCGAATTTTCACGAGCGGCATGAGCTTGGTGTTTGAAGCGGTTACTGGGTTATACCATGCGAGAGTAATGGATCTTCCAAATCGTAATATTTCCATTATCCATTTCTTCTGTCATTGTTCAGAGTCGGTTTGTGGATAGGTACTCTCCGATCGGTTTAGCTGATCTAGCGTATATGGACACTATAGTAACTCTGAATTTGGGATGCATACATACATAATGGTTTATCACAACCCTTCAGATAGGATTACGACCAAGGTTCTCACGAAACTTATGTTGTGTGTGTTAATTTTATCCAGAAGTGGTGAAACCTACAGTTTAAAGTAGACTCCGAACGATCGATTTTTTTTTATAAATATTTCATGGCGAATTTTATTTACACTCAGAGCGTTAGCCCGAAATCTGTTAGGAGGAAGTCGGCAAAGTAATATTTTTACAGATTTCAGTTTGTTGGAGATGTCTGATCTGGGGTTTGATGGCCTTACGTCTAATTAACCAGCAGACTACCTACTAGACTACAGCGACTTCTATACTCAATAAGGGCTATGTTCAGCTTTTTTCACGTGGTATTCCTTGTAAGTTATTTCACTGTATGTTGTAGTTTTTGGACAGTGCTGTTTGAAACAATACTTTTCGAAATTTTCGATCATTTACTACGTCTTACGGGCAATATAGTGAGATCATGCCTTTGGGCCCAAATAATTCGCCGCTAATTTTTAATTTTCTTGTGAGAAATACAAACAATAGAGTATCAAATTGATTCACAAGTTTTTTTTCTCCATTAACCCTTATCTTATCCGTTTGGCTGCTGTTGTTGCCATAACTTCCGGTTAGTTGTTATTCTGCCTTGTTTCCGCTTTCTTAATCTACTGGTGTTCCAGCTAAGTAGGTAATTGGTATTATGTAGCAGATGCTAGGTTTATTGTTGCCTAGAAACAACGCCCTTCGAGTATATGTGCGGTGTAGTGGTGGGGAAATTTGCATTCACAAGTTAACCAAGCTAAGTTTCTTCTTGATACACTCTTTTACCATAGAAATGTGTTCATTTATCATTTGCCATGTTGCAAAGTTCTAGCTGTAAACAATATTTAAGTGTAGGGTACCACGTCACAAGTTACTGACATAATTTGTTGTCCCGTTTTTATGAGACATTGTTTATGAATATTAATGATCGTTTAGTAAGTGGATTTTAAATTCTTAAAAATTCTTAAAAACAATATCGTTTTTATTTATTTATACGACTAAAAATAAATAAATTTTAAAATAACTTTTTTTTTGTGCATTATTTATGCCACAATAACACGATATTAAATTCCATAAGTGATCGTTAAGTGAATACAAGTTGTATAAAAAGAAATTCATACCTTGCCATAGCTGTCTAGAACTGGGTTACAAAGGAGCTCCTATTTTCTGTTTTTCTTTTTATTCGTCCAATGTACTCGCATAATTAGAGGCAATGACTATGAATTATTTATTTTGCCAGTGGCAAAATGCACACAGAAAATAGTAGAAGCAGTAGCAAAAATATTTTTGCCATCCACACATAATTCATGCGTAATTAATAAGAAAAAACAAAAAAAGAACCCAATTTGATAATGACAAATCGTTTATTGATTTACGTTTTCTGCTGTTTTTTTTTTCTCTTTTCTTTGTTTTCTTTTTCTCCAGATGGAAAAGAATAACAAACATGTTTCGGTCTAGTAATCAATAAAGTTTTCTTTTTTCTTTTCTTTTTTAGAAAATAATTTTTACGTCTGTTTTTTTTTTTTTGTTTAGACAATATTCGAGGGCAATCCCAAAATTAAAAAGAGAATAAAAATTAGTTCCCAACATAAACTATTTTGATACACTATTCCCAGCGATATTCCATACTCTGTTTCTAAGAATATAAGTTTGGTTCCATTGGCTGTATACTCCTTCTTTTCATTCCATTTGTTTTTGGTGCTATAAGTGTCTCCAATGACCGTAATAGTCGCGCCGTCATTATTTTCAAAGAAACACGGGCCAATGATGCCTGTACTCCACAAGTCGCACCAAAGAGTCACTTGAAACGGGTGCATTGTTTCTGTATGACCACGTGTGGGTTTTCTAAATCCCAAATACGGCAATTTTGCTTATTAACGTACCCACCAAGATGAAAATGAACTTCAATCGAAAAGATAATTTTTTTTTGCAAAATCAATATCATTGTGCAGTTTCCTGCCGGCCCATCTAGATCTTGATGCTGACAGCTTTTCCTTCTTGAATAGATTAACAGAAGAAAACACATCTTATTATCTTATCGATCTATTTTAGCAGTTCCTAGAATAAAAGAGTTGCCATCAACTAATGCCCAAAACAAAGGTTTTCTTTAAAAAATATATTTGCTTGTAATATTTGGTACAGTGACGAAGAACTCTGTTCCTTTTGTCTTTTTTACTGATATTCGTTTGACGTTTACTATCGTTTTTATCCTCTCAGAGGATTATGATTATTGTTGTCGATACACACTGCCTTAGCCTAAAGAGGGCATCCCTATAATGTCTCTTCAAAGCCTATCGCTTTAACAAATTTCAGGATGCCGTTCGGTTTCATCAGGAAAAATTCCTGGGATGCATTAATCCTTGTCAGGTTTCAAAAGTTTGTTTCGATGATTCACTTTCACCATCATAGAATTTACATGTTGGGTTCGAGACGACCGGTCTGTCAAAACACCCGTTTGACCTTAGTTTATTCGTAATTTTCCAACATAATTTTAGATTGCCTCGAAATCCATTTGATTTGAGACGAATCTTACGTAATTGGTCATTACAACCCTTCAGTCAGGATTATTGACCTAGTTTCTCACACCACTTATGTTGTGTGCGTTAATTTTATACATGAGTGGCGGGACCTACAGTTTAAAGTCGACTCCGAACTCAAATTTTTTTTGAGAAACTTTTCATGGCAATTTTTTATTTTACTTTCAGAGTTTTTGCCAGAAATCTGCTGAGAGGCAATCGCCGAAGAAATACTTTTTGTATTCTGTTTTGATGTCTGGCCTGGGGCTCGAACCCTGGCTTTACGTCTAATAAGCCAACACACTACCTACTAGACTACGGCGATTACAAATCTTAGTCAATCTTTATTTTCACTTTCCTTGAGAAAAGCCTTCCAAATATTTTCCCCACTCCACAGCTGAGTAGAAGCTGCTCACCTCACAAGCTTATCTGTCTACCCATTGCTGCGAATTTTCACATGATTCGGGACTTAACTTCCCAATGCTTCCTTCGATTTAACCTCATAAGAGCTGAGTGCTCTGATGGTGGCCTGACTGTCAGATATTATTGCCATGTCACCTATTCATTTTTTGTATGAATTGAACAGATCTTTCGATGGATTTGGAACATTTCATTCTGGAACCAAAATCTGTTCTTGATCTGGGCGTTATAAAGCTCTTTAATTGATCATTCTTAGAGCGATTGAAACTTTTTATAATGCCACTCAGGGGATGGTCTCTACACTCATGCAGTGCATTGTGTCGGAATTAGGAAAAAATTGGGAGCTGATAGGAAGTTCCACATACGGATAGTCCTGCTAAAGGAAGATTTCCGTCCGTGGGATCTACTGGTTAATCAACCACAAACGGTTACGGTACACGATTTTTGGGAACCAGTGCTCCCATCTCCCCGGAGCAAAATCCATTTTAGAAGCCATAGAACAGTGAAATATTTACAAGCTACATTGCGACGATGCTCCAATGAGTTGGATAGCCTACCGTTGTTAATGAGCACCTTCGACCTCTCCTGCACATAGTTAAGAAGCTTCAAAATAGACTTTAGGCACCGGCCTATACATGAGAGTTTTATTCCATTATCGGTCGGATATAGTAAGTGGTGTAAATAGTAGGGACATCAGATGAAGTGAAGTATTTCTTGTATCGTCTTAAGATACCGAGGCACTTTAATGTTTTTTCCGACACTTTTAGTTCCAGCACAGCGAATATCACACTGAATTTTCATGCCCAAAACATCAATTGAAGCTTGAAAGCCATGAAGAACAATTGCACCATTCCAACAGGATTCGTGCCAGAATTATTTAAATTGGTTGCTACATATTTTAGCAACTATACTATGCCACGTATGCCAATAAATCAAGAACGGGGAAAATGGTGAAACTCTCTTAACCTTATTTGGGTGCGATGCTTCCAATTAAATCCTTTGCTTTAACTGTTCGTTTGAAATGGTAAGACTGAGATTAATTACCAATCGAAGCAAAACCTAGATTTTGTTGTTATGGAACATGATCAAACCTTATACATGGCGTTAGAACGCATTTTTTAAAATTCTTGTAATTTTTTTTTGTTTGTGAAGTGAATACGAACTAATACCTCCATCTATACCTTAGGCCAACTAATCAACAACAATCACCCTCGTATAATTAAGATAAGCCAAATAAACAATTCATTTTGTAACTGCTACTTGCCACAAATACAGGGCATGTATTTCAAAAACTCATGAGGCATATGCTCTGTCTGCTACTGAATGACGGACTGACTGGCTGGCTGCCTGAATCATTCATTTGTTGGTTTTTTCTGTTTGTTTTTGTTACTCAAACACAGCCAGTGAACCCAGCCAAACAACAACCAGCCAGCCAGCCAGCCAGCAATACAATGATTGATCATTATCTGTCTAAAGTCAAGACAATTATAGATCGTTTTACAATTAAATAGTGAAAGATAAAATCAATATACAGACGGACATACAGACCGACAGACATGTAGGTAATGAGTCGTTATTAATTTTTGTATTGCGTAAATCGAAAACAAAAAATAACAATTTTAGGAGAATGTTTTTTGGCTTTAATTTGAGAAAAAAAAATTAAAAACAACATGACTAGTGCAGATCTCTACATTAATTATGCAGCCTAATGACGTTTATACATGTGGTAAGTAACAGTAATTATATATTGAATACAAAAAGGGATGGTAATGAATGAATGAGTCTGCAAATTTTGTTTTTTTTCTTGTTAAATATTTATCCAAATAATCTTTAAGAGGAAGTAATTTGATTGGAATTCTCTCGGGAATTTGAGGGAGATTTTGATAAGGAAAGAAAAAAATTTCAAACTTTCAAAATGTTTACCATTTCCGTAGGTAAATGGTAACACTGAAGATGAAGTTACTGTAGCCTAGTAGGTAGTGTGTTGGCTTTTTAGGCCAAAGACCATGGTTCTAAAGGCTGCTTAGACATTTCGAACAGAACTGAATATGAAAAAAACTTTTCAACGATGACTTTTTGTTAGAAAATTGCTGGGAGTAAATAAAACTGCGATGAAAAGCGATTTTCTCTCCGCAGTTTTTCAGAAAACAGAAAACCGTTGAGAAAGAATAAAACAACCATGAAATGTTTCTTATATATCTGTCGCTCGCCGTCGACTTTAAATTATAGGTCCCACCTCATTAAATTAAATTAACATTCACAGCATGTGAGAAGCTAGGTTTTAATGACCAATTAAGTAAGTGAGTAAAGGCGTAAACCGTCACCTCCTGTAGCATCTTCAATTTTGAGTGGCCTACTAGGCAGGGTCATAAGAAAATGGTGGAATTGCTAAATTTCGATAAGAGCGTTATGGCAAGACTTGCTAGAGTTATCATAGCTTACAACGTGATCAGACTTATAGGACTACCATGCCTTAGTTCTCTTGGCGAAAAAGTTAGGGAAACTGCAAAATAGTTTTGAAAAATTGTTTAGCAAAAGGCGGGGGATCTACTCTAAAATACTTGGATAATACCATATTCAGGGTTGGAAATATTTTATAAATGCGAAACTAAATAGTTTTAGCTTTTTTTTTTGATAGTCGACGTAAGCCACAGTTTTTTGAGAAAGTTTTGCTGTTTTTACAGCAGTATTACCGACGGTTTTAAGCTGTGGAAGTGTTGAAGGGGAAGAAAAATTACCGGGCTACAAACCTAAAAGATAACCAAATTTCCATCACGGTTATTTCGAATTTCTAAAACTAAAAGGCTATTTCCTGTAATGCATACCACACCGACAGCAAAACATACACAATAAACTGCCTGACAGTGAGACAGTCGGAAGGTGTAGAATTCAATAAGGACAGCTAACCACCAATATACTTGTTGTATAATTATTATGTTCAGTGTAGACACTGACAGTAGTTTATAAGATGCACCCTGTAATCAAGAAAAACTAGAATAAAATAAAATATACGAGTCACTTAATAAATGAAAGTCAAAGAGGTCGTTTGTCTAAAACACGAGTACTACATGGTGTCAGGTGAAAAATTGAATTTAATTAAAAAAGATAAAGTCTTGTTTCAATAATAAAATCAATCTACAAATTTAAAAAAAAAAAGAAGTACAAAATGTTCGAATTTCAAAATGGCGGCATTGAAAAAGTTAACCTTAAAGCCACAAATATTGCCAACGAGTGGAATAACTGGAAAGCTCAATTTAAAATGTTTCTTCGAGCAACAAATCTAGAGGCTGAAAAGGATAAAAGAAAAGTTGCATTATTGTTGCACTACATGGGTTCAGAGTGTATTCAAATTGCCAATTCTTTTAATGTAGACTATGACTCTGTAGAGTATGATGTTTTGATAACCCATTTCGATGCATATTTTGTACCAAAATTAAACGTAGCTATGGAAAGGCACAAATTTTTTACCAGAAAGCAAGCCACAGACGAAACGTTGGAAGCCTACGTTACAGCTTTAAAGAATTTAAGTCTTTCTTGTGAATTTGGTACGCTACGAGAGAGTCTCGTTAAAGATATTTTCATATGTGGTATGTCACCTAATTTTCATCACATAAAAGAGAGATTATTAAGTGAAGGCAAAATAGAATTGGAAAAAGCGGTGGAAATTGCCAGAAATATTGAAGCTGCAAAAGAAAATGCATCTAAGTTATTACAAACCAATCACGGTAGTCAAATATATATAAATGCACTAAATAAGAATAATCAAAATAATTGCAATAAATGTGGACAAACACATAAAACAAAATGTCCGGCACTTAACGAAAATTGCCATGTATGTGGAAAAAGAGGACATTTTGCAAAAATGTGCTTCTACAAACACAAGCAAAACAAAAACTTCAAGTCAAAATATGTAAAAAATATGGTTTGTGAAGAAGGTGAACCTGAAGACCTTTTTGTTGGATCACTATCGCTTAAAAATAACAATTTAAATTCTTATGAAAATCGAATTAAAGAACTACAAATTAGAAAGTTACATATCTATAAACAACAACCAACAGCATGTCATAAGCAGAATAAACAAGAAAAAATCACAACTAGCAAAAGAGGATGGGTTATACTTGTAAAAATAAATAATAAGAATGTGGAATTCCAAGTGGACACGGGTGCTGACACAAACATATTATCGGAACAAAGCGCTAAAGAATTACGTTTAGGCGGTAAAAATCTACAGTTAACTAAAACCAATATACTCACATTTAGTGGAGAAAAACTTCCAGTAAAGGGTAAAGTTAATATTAAATTAGATTTTAATAATAAAATTTTTATTAATACTTTTTATATTGTAAATTTAAAATGCAAGAATATTATTGGTTTAGACCTGGCAAGGCAAATGGACTTAATAAAGAATATTAACAAGTTGTCATTTGAGAGCATACTTGAAAAATATTCAGATACTTTTAATGGCTTAGGTATGTTGGGAAATAAATGTAGATTGGTGTTGAGGGATAATGTTAAACCTGTTGTTGATGTACCAAGGAAAATTCCGTTTGCGTTACATGGTGCATTGAAAGGTGAATTAGATAGGATGGAGAAATTGGGAGTTATTGCTAAAATTGATGAACCGACAGAATGGGTTAATTCTATTGTTTTGGTATCAAAACCAAACGGTAAAATAAGACTGTGCCTTGATCCACGAAATTTGAATAAGGCTTTAGTTAGGGCCCGTTTTCCTTTTCCTAATATAGATGATTGTAAGGCAAAGCTAAGTGGGTCAAAATATTTCAGCACACTTGATGCAAATAGTGGATTTTGGATGGTGCCACTTGATGAGGACTCTTCAAGATTGTGCACTTTTAATACGCCTTTTGGTCGCTACCGATTTTTACGTTTACCTTTTGGTATTAATGCTGCGCCCGAAATTTTTCATGGTGAAATGGTACGGCTGTTCGGGGATATTGATGGCTTGATAATTTATATTGACGATTTTTTGATATATGCGAAGACTGTTGATGAACATGATAGAATTTTGAATACTTTGCTTGAGAGAGCTAGGAATGTCGGTTTGAAATTTAACGAATCGAAATCTAGATTCATGCTTGAGAAAATAAAGTTTATAGGTCATGTATTTGGTAGGGATGGTGTCAAGCCTGATGAGGAGAAAATAGAAGCAATTTTGGGAATGCCTGTACCGAAGAACGTACAGGAGTTACAACGGTTTTTGGGCATGGTAAATTATTTGGGAGCTTTTATTGAAAATTTGTCATTGAAGAATGTAAATTTAAGGCAACTGTTGAAAAAGGACATTGATTGGCATTGGAACGAGGTTTTGGATAGGGAATTCAATAATTTGAAGGAGGAAATTACCAGGCATCCAGTTTTGACTTATTTTGACCCCAGTAGAGAATTGAAATTGACTGTTGATGCGTCTAAATATGCAGTTGGGGCTGCAATACTACATGATAGAAATCCTATAGCCTATGCTTCTGCTTCTTTAACTACGGCACAGACTAATTACGCACAGATTGAGAAGGAACTTTTTGCAATTCTTTTCGGATGTACAAGATTTCATCAGTATACTTATGGGACAAGGATTTATGTCGAAACTGATCACAAACCGTTGGTAGCGATTTTTAATAAGCCTTTGTACAGTATACCCCCAAGACTCCAACGATTTATGCTCAGATTACAGGCATATGATTTAGTTGTGAGTTATAAGCCTGGGAAATATTTGTACATAGCTGACACTTTATCAAGATGCCCTTTGAATAATAATAGTTTACCCGAATTGGACAAGGAATTGGAACTTCACTGTAATTTTGTTAGATCCTTCATGGAGATACCATTTTCTAATATAGAGGTTATAAGGGAACATGTGAATAAGGACCATATTTTCTCAAGAATCAAGGGTTATATTCAAAATGGCTGGCCAAAGTCGGTGGGACAGGTTGATTCTGAGGTCATGCCATACTATAAATTTAAGGATGAGTTCACGATTTTGGATGGCCTTATTTTGAAGGGGTGTCAGATTTTAATACCAAAGAATTTGCGTCATACGATTTTAAATTGCCTACATGAGGGACACATGGGTATACAAAGGTGTCAAAGTTTGGCTAGAAAAACCGTTTTTTGGCCCAATATGTATAATGAAATTGCTGATATTGTATCGAATTGTGAAATTTGTCTTAAGTATAGGAATTCGAAACCCAATCTTAGAATATTACCACACGAAATTTATGACATACCATGGTTTAAGGTCGGTTGTGATATATTTGAATTTAGGAGAAAATATTATGTTATTGTAGTCGATTATTATTCTAAATATTTTGAAATTGAAATTTTAAACAGTGGGTATTCTGGTGTTAATATCATAGACAAATTAAAATCTATATTCGCCAGACATGGCATTCCTCAGATTCTGATCTCCGATAATGGACCCCCTTTTAATTCAAGGGGTTTCTCAGAATTTTGTAATGATTGGGGTATAACTCATAGGACATCAAGTCCTTATCTTCCAAGGTCGAATGGTTTGGCTGAAAGGTCAATACAGACTGTGAAGAAAATGCTATATAAGTGTAGTGAAGGTAATTCAGATCCATATGTGGCTTTATTGCATTATAGGACAACCCCTAAGGGGGGCATGCCTAGTCCGGCTCAACTTTTAATGTCCAGGAACTTGAGAACTAAATTGCCATCCGTTTCGGAAAATTTTAAACCAGTACTAGTGGACGAGGGAAGTTATAAGAGGAAATTGAATGAAAGTATTTTGAGATACGCGGGGAATTATGAGAATGGAAAGGGTTGTCGGAAAACTATCAAGCCTGGTGACAATATTGTGTATAAGAGGACCCCGGCATCATTTTGGTCTTTTGGTCAGGTAGTTCGGGAGTGTGAAGAGCCAAGATCATTTGTGGTGAGGGATGAGAATGGTGTGCAATATAGAAGAAGTGAACAGCATATTTTGAAAACTGACCCTTTGGGTGATAATACTGAAAATGAAGTTTTGGACACTGTTAGGAATACTGAAAATGAAGTTTTAGACACTGTTAGGAATACTGGTAATAATTATGTGACGAGGAGTGGTAGGCAAGTCATTCCGCCTGAAAGGTTAAATCTCTAAATTTCAAATATTCACAACCTTAGTGAAACAAGTATATTACACATTTATATAATATTATCTATATAATTCATACTTTGTTATCTATATGTATCTTAATGGAATAAATATATTGTCATTTATATAATCTTGAAATAAGTTATACTTTACAAGTAAACATATATATATATATGTTTGTTTATTTATTAAAAGGAAGATGTTGTATAATTATTATGTTCAGTGTAGACACTGACAGTAGTTTATAAGATGCACCCTGTAATCAAGAAAAACTAGAATAAAATAAAATATACGAGTCACTTAATAAATGAAAGTCAAAGAGGTCGTTTGTCTAAAACACGAGTACTACAATACTTAATTTAACAGTCCAAATAAGTTCTTTCTAAATAATGACAGATGGCAACCCTATTATTCTGGAATATGTAAAAATACAACAATCCTCAGCTTATTGAAAAAAAACGTAAATGAAACTGTAGGAAGAGAACAAACCAATAATAAGTATACTTAGGAGATCTATGTTCCTCAAAAGAATCATTAAAAATAATTGAAATTTATTTTTTCATTTATATAGGCCTGTCGCCAGATAGGCAGAAGGGAGAGATCCATGTAGAAAAACTGTTTCAGACCTTAACCGCATACAATTACGCCATTGCTTTGGATCATGGGCGTTCATCAAGCCATGCAAAATTCATGAAAAAACCTAATCGTGCAAGTATTTTTTTAATTTCTTTCAAACCACTTTTCTTCGATGAGTAATGAAGTGTAAAATAACATCCATAAAGTGTTTGGATCTTGTGTGTCTATGAGTTACACTATAAGGTAGAAAATGTAGTCGAGTTCCAGGTTAACTTCAGTTAACTCTTATGCAAAATGAACGCCCTTCCTCCGGGGCCTTGTGACATTTCAGCCCAACTATATTCGAATTCGATTTGCTCTGCCAACAAAGCACAGTAAAAGCGTAAAAGGATACTAATGAACACTCTGCTACTGCCACCGTTTGTGTAGTGTACAGCACATAAATTGCTTAATTTGGTCAAAAGTTTAATAGCCATTGCCCTCCTGAACCAATTGTTTTTATTTTTATTTTCAAAATTAAAGAATGTGGGTTTCTTTTGTCTATTCCATGATTCCCTCTGAAATTTATGTACGTAAAGTATTTCATTTCTGTTGAACTTTTTAAGTAAAAACGAAAACAAAAAAATCGAATTAAAAATTTCAAATTAAATTTAAACAACAATGTTGCAGCCGCATAATGTGGGCTTTTGTTTTTCATGCCAAGAACACAAAAACTTTTAAAACAAAAAGTTTTTCAAAAACTGCCTCAGACCTACATACACACCCAGTTTGGAAGTTTAAATTTTATTTTCTTGTTCGTTTTGTGGTGTATTTTTCTGTTTCTCATATTTTGTGTATTCTGTGCCTCGTTTTTGTCTTAAAATGCCTAATATTACACGGTGTCAACGCATGATTAATTGTTACAAAATCAAGTGACACTTTAAATACATTTAATGCCACGGCAATAGCAAAATAATAAAATATAAATGAATTTCATGACACTGCCTTCTTTGGTGATAAAGTCTATAAAGTATTACCGTCAGCAAGTTAAAATTAAAGCCAGGTTAACAGCGACTATTTGCTACTCTTCTCTCTATTAACCGGTAGCAACATAAACAAACTCAATTGAAGTAAAATATTTGCAATGGTTGACCCAGACTTTTAAAGCTTTAAGAATCAGTTGCTGGAAACAACCTTAGGGTCCAAGAAAAATCGAAGAGAAATTTTTTTCAATACAAAATACGAGATCGTAAGTTTAGACAAATTATAGCTCAAGATACCGGTAGCAATAAATAAACTTAAAGCACCGGTTAGCTAAACGTGCACGGAACATACGTTCGTTTTTAGCATATGAAGAGCACTGTAAATACAATACTTACCGAAATTATATTACAGTTCGGTAATCGCTCTCATTGCTTTTCGTATTCTAACCGGGGCCAATTTCAAATTTATATGGGGATTATATCAGACTAGCCTGTCAACAATTTTTGGTATAACAAAACACCCTCCAATCTTAGCAAGCGTATGCAGACAAGAAACAAAAATGCAAACCTTTGATAAAGAAACGGAGAACAAGTAGGGTGTTTAGCTTAACGATCATCACTTGATTAAAAAACTAACACCACCGGTTGTGCTGTAGAATACTAAATGTAATGAATTTTTAATGAATGGGGCATAAACAATTCGTTTTTGTAGATTTTTAACAAAATTGATCGTTTTTTCTTTTCGTAATGGTTGCGGCAATGCGAATAGTGTTGGTCGCATCTCTAAAATTGGCTGCTGGAACTGCTGTTGTGTGCAGCAGAAGTAAATTCAAGAAATCGAATTTTATTGTACGTTTGCCATTTACTTCACTGTATGTGTTTAATGAATTGCATGTTGCAATATTATTTAATTATTTTTATGCAATTCGCGATTGTGATTAATTAATAGAGATATTTACAGTATGTTTTGAGTTGGATTCTATTGGTGATAGAACGATGGCTGTTACTTCAGTCCACTACTTCACTACCTGAGACAGAGGAACAGTCAGGCAGGGACTGAACCTGGATAAGGATGGCAAAGAAAGGCGAACCCAGTTTCATCTGAAAACAAAAGCACAGCATATATGTATATTTTCTTTTTGTTTGGGGTGAATAAATGTTAATTTTTTCGTAGGAAGAGGTCCCACTTACGCCAGCTTTTGTGCCCATTGTGATACCACAATTGTAGAGTTAATTGCGGGGGTCAAACATTTCCTGGAGAAATCCATCCCCAGTACGAAATAAATCTCGCTATTTCAGCAATCGTTATATTAGAGAGATCGGTCAACGATGTCAGAAAGTGAGAGATCAGAAACCTCCGTCTCTTCTTGGCAAGAACAGGGCACATAACGTTAAAGACAGTCTCATTCTTCTCCTCAGACCCACTGCAGATTATGCTTTACATGTATCACACGAACGACAACGTATATAAGCTTTCAGAAGGACATAAAGCATGATTTTTCTTGGGACTAGATGTGAGTAGAAAGCTAGGCAGTAACTTTCTAAATAAATAACAGCGGGAGTATAGAAAACCACTATATTCCACCCGGGCCTTCAAATGTATTGGAAATGTACGGAATGTTCTCAGAAGTAGTGTTCATAGGAGTAAAGGGCAAAAATACTTTCGGACAATTAATCTGTATTCAAGAATCTTAACAGCTGTAGACTTATTCCCATAATGTGATCAACTAGTTGACCATCCGGAGCCAAATTACTTTGATATGGGATATACGGACGCCGTAATGTAGTGAGTAGTTTTTGGCTTACAAAACTAGAGCTAAAGAGTTTAGATTTCTGGTCTGACTTCTTAAAAAAAATACAAGAAAATATTTTCTTCTCTCGGCAGTCTACTGTCAAATGCTTTGAGAGATCCTAATCGCCATGAAAAAACTTTTCGGAGTCGATGTTAAACTGAAGTAGTGCAACAGATTAACTCGAAGTGAATCAGAGATAAGTCCAAAGACATTTCTATCTATTTTCCGTTTTCAAAAGTAAAATTAAGAAGATCCTTGATAGATTTTAGATAGTTTTAGATCGATTTTGTAAATATTTCGTTCGGCGATAACTTGGCGAATATTGGGGTTTTCAAGTTCTTCAACCTAAGGTAAATTAATGACCTCACATCTCATGTTCTTCATAGCCAACTGATGTTGCCAAAACGTGAAATTGCTCTTTCTGGAAACTAGTCATGCAATAAAGCCTTAATTGGTGGTGTTTTTATGGCAGGTGGCATCGTTCATTGAAGGGTTGCAATGACCAATAATGTATTTATGTATGATATAGAACGTTTACCCTGGAATAACCTTGATTTCAGCCAAAAAATTTATAAACTTTTTCGTCTAATTTTCGAATCGTCCTTGTATGGCTATTAGAAAATGACAAGCGAATTAACTCTACTGGTTATCTTCTAATACATTTCGTACACTTTTTGCTGTATGCCACACCACACACAACTACTGTTTAAAATCAATGGATATTTATGAACCCGAACCCATAAATAAACTTTTCATGCATTTCTGCATGATTAAATAAACCCTAAAATCAAAATGTAAAGAATTACAAGAAGTACTTCACATATTTTGTATTGAAAACGTAAATATAAATTTAAATTTTAACCATGGCTTTAATATTAATTGTCTTGTTAAAATATGATAATTTTTTCCATTTTCATTTCATAGAATATTTTCGATAACTTCAGATTCAACAGAAAAAAAAACCGCATTTAATATGAAATCTTTTCGTATCTTGTAAACGTAGAGCATTTAAATACACACTCGAATGGATAGACGTTGTACGTTGTATTATAACTGTCGGACGGACATATTGTAATGATTTATTATAGTATTTTGACCATAGAAAATTATTTTAATTGATTGCTTGTTATTTCACTCACTCTCTTCTCTTCTCTCTTGGTTTCTTCACAGGCAGGCTTATAAAGGAAGGCGAATAAAATCAATCGTATTTATGGTTCATTGAGCCAGCAACAAAACGCAAAAGAAAACCGCACGGGAAAGAAACTTAAAGGTATGTATGAAGCCCTTCATATGCCACAAGTATTTTAAAAATTTCTCGAATAGTAGATTTCATTTCGAATTATTTAATATAAATTATTGTATAATAAATAAATAAAAAATAAAATAAAATTATAATCAAATAAAATGAATAGAAATAAATTGAAAGAGAAAAAAGTAAATGGGTTTGGTCAAGTCAAGTCAAGTGTGGTATTTATTGTTGAATTAGTTGTAAAACGTCTATAAAAAATATTTCTGTTTTACATCACAATACCATAGAATTCTATACAAAAGCATTTAAAGCAAATTAATCTTAAAACCCATGGCTTTTTACATGAAAACCGCTTTGAAGTTTTCTTTTTCTTTTCATGATCATGTTTTGTTTGTACTTAATTGAGCCATTGTATGGATTTAATAGAGAAATTTTATGATTTCATTTGAAGAAAAATAGAAAAAATTTCTTTACATACGCAATAAATTGTATGTCACTCGCATCATATTGTAAGTAAACTTTTACTTCCCATAAACGCAGAATTCAAGCAATGAATTAGTAATCCACTACTGCACAGTATATACTGAACCCGTTTACAAAAAGTCTAAGTTAAAGGCCTTGGTCTTTCAACAGTGAGAGGACTGTAGGATTAACTCAGTTACAAAATTCCAAGCATTCAACTGTTGATCTATTTTGCATCCCATTGTCAATCACAGACTTAGTATATTAAGGAATAGGGTCAGCAGCTTTGAAAATACACAGAAACGGATCTCTTCAAGTGCCCATAGTTAATGAATGGGACCCCGTTGGGTTTATCTCTGATTCACTTCGGGTTAATCTGTTGTACTACTGAATGTTTCATATGATTTTTTACACATTAGGTTATCGTAATTGTTGAACTGCTTATTCAACCAGTAGTGATTCGTTGCTAAAATTCATTGTTTTTATGCTTTCAAGTAGCAGTTCATTTATTCAGCACCGTCTTTTAATTAAAGGAAACCAAAATCTCTTCACTTCGACAAGTGAGGAACTCATCCCTTTGTGATGTAACGTGTCAATTGCAAATCTTTTGAAATTGCCACTTGAGGGGTCTCAATGATTTTGTAAGTTCCTCTTAAGTTTGAAATTTATATTCCTGAAGTAATGCTACCAATTCTTACTTCACACTGTGTAATACAATGGGTCATATGGGTCACCGTGTGAACTTGCCTGTGAACGACAAGCTATCCACTAAACTAACCTAATGCCACCAATTCATCAACTTTGAAATTTCTTGACTGAACTGGGTGGTGTTTGGTTTACATGTCCAAACAATTGCTTCTAAAATGTTAAAATCATTTCAGAATAAGCTTCACTAGACAATTGATGTGCTGCCACTGAACCTTAATTTTACACTGAAGAAGTCAAAAACACGATGTTGAACTATTTCTTCCAAAAATGTTGTCTACGTTATTAAAGACAAAAACCATTTTTAAACTATTTTTATTGAAGTTTATGTTTAGAAATTCTTAGGCGTGACACAATACTCTGTAGTCGCCGTAGTCTAGTAAGTAGTGTGTTGGATTATTAGACTTGCGGCCACGATTCAAACACCAAGTTAAATATCTCCAACTAGACGAAATATTTCTGCGGCGACTTCCTCCCAGTAGATTTCTGGCAAAAACTCTGAGAGTAAACAAAATTGCGAGGAAAAGTTTCTCAAAAATCTGTCGTTCGGAATCGACATTAAACTGTAGGTCCCCCCAATAATGTATAAAATTAACACACACAACATACATAAGTGATGTGAGAAACTAGGTCGTAGTCTTGACTGAAGGGTTGTAATGACCAACTATGTATGTATGTATGTATGTATATCTGAGCAATTGATACGCTGCCAGTGGACCTTAGTTTCACATTGAAGAAGTCAGAAAAGCGATTTTGAACTATTTCTTCCAAAAATGTTATCTAAGTTATTAAAGACACAAACCATATTTAAAATATTTCTATTGAAACTGATTTTTAGAAATTCCAGATGTGGCACAATATTCCTTATATTACAAGAACATTTTCTAAATCACATTTAAATGATTAACAATGTTTTCTTATAATTTTTGAGAAATCTTTACGCTGCTATTGTTTAAAACAAAAATTGAAAAATTGTTTACGTTTTCTGGCATATCTCCTCTACCTTTATCAAACGAAATATTTATGACTTGTTTTAATTTTGCCTTTAAGTTGTACGTTCTTAATTAATTGTTTTAATCAAATTTAATTTAATTATGACCTAAAAAAAAGAAGAAGGAAATACAAAAGCTATTGTCATGTTTAAGTTTAAATTGAAACGAGAAAATACCATTAAAACAACAGTTATTCTTAGGATGTTTTTGTAACTGGCAGGCAAATTTCGAAATCAATTTATTTAAACTGATAAGCAAGTTTGAAGGTATCATTTGACTTGTTTTCGTTGCAAGAAATGCAAATAAATTTTAAATATCAAAAAGAAAAATGAGAAAGAACATAATTTAACATATTTGTTGTTGCTGTTGTAGTTGTTGTTTCATTTAAATTTTATTTCATTTCATTTAATTCAATTTATAATAATTTTTTCCTTCCATATTTGATTGTGTTTTTTTGGTTTAAAGCCCTCACAGGGTTTTCATTTTTCAAATTCATCTTGATTGTGATGCCTAAAGTATGATATCTTTTGGCAAATGGTTATTGCTTTTGAGTTCATCTCTAGTACAGCTCATCTTGAGATCCATTTTTTGCTGTTTTTGGATTCTTATTATCCAACGTTTTATTGTTTAAAATTATTAAACGCGCTTAGGCTCAACCGCTTAATCTTTAAAGTCGCATCTTGAATTGAAGCCATTAAGCGGCCAGTCATTCCCTTTTTATTTCATTTCATTTCAGCTCAGTTCATTTCATTTCATTTCATTTTATTTATTTGCGATTCTCTGATTTTGATTTCAAATTTATTTCCCTGTGTTTCGGGGTTTTTTTTTCGTGAAGAAATATGAACTGAAAGAACATTTAAAATAATTTCTCAGGAGAATTTCGGGAATTGTTTAAGCAAATTTGCTTATATTCAAATGATATTGAGAGTTAAAGGCTCATTTTGAAATTTATGAGCCACTAAAAACTCAAAAAAAAAAAAAAAAAAAAGCAAGCCGCTTACCACTGCAAAATGAGTAAAGCAAAGTAAGGACCCCTGTTTTATTGGTGTATTGGCTTCAAGATTTTAATCGAGAACAGTAAGTCTTCCTTGGCATTTGGTTTGTGTTGTGTTGTGTTGTGTTTCGGCTTAAGCTATGCTGCTATTTTAAATTCTGCTTGAAAAACATCTTGTTTAAGCACCACACAAAACCGTATAAAAATCAACAAAAAAAGTTTTTTTTTGATTCAGAAAAACACAAAAAGAGAAAGACAAACTTTTTAAGACACACACGTGTTTTTAAGCATCTTTGCCATTTCAAACATGCCAAATAATAAATCTGAATTTCTAAAGCTAACAACAACAAATGAAGAGAAAAAAAACGATGTTGTCCGTCAGTCTGAAATACCAGGCCAAATTGAAATATGCATTGTAACTTAACTCAACTTAAACTTCTTAAACAAATGACAATACGTATCTGGGTTAGCAATCAGCTTTTAGTCACTCTCCAGTAAGTGTGTTCCTCTTGTTGTTTGTTGCATTGTATATGTGTACAGAAATTTATATGTTGTTGCAACATATTCTTTTTGTTGCTTCTTAGCCACAGAAACAATTTCAATTGATAATCTTTATTTTAAACCACAAAGTTATACTTGAAACACAAGTAAGTTCTCCTAAAGCTGAGTTTGAAGGAATTAAAAGATTATTTTTTCAATTAAAACTTTGTAGCAGTGATTCGATTTTTTTTAAATTGAAGCCCTATTTACCTTAAAATCTCTAAAAAAGTTGTCAGAATGTTGAAAAGAAAAAAATATCAGGAGTTGTCGTACCGTTTTCTAATCTATGGCCAGTTTCTGACGGATACTGGACTATTAATGGTAAAGACACCCTAAAAGTGCTCACTTCGCAGACTATCAAGAACTCACTGCACCGGCTCTAGGGAACTCAGATGCATATGCTATATTGAATATAGTGACCTCAGAATTGAATTAGATAAGTATCATCCTCAAGCCATGGCTTTTTATAATCTTCAGGACATGTTAACGGTTATCTTATGATTCGTTGAATTAAAAGCTTTACAAGATTATCTAGGTAGGTAGGTAGAGCGTCTCACACTTTTCTCAAAATTTTAGGCCCTCAGTTCTACTTAAGGCGCTCAAGGGATTCATTGGTCATCTCTTAGTTCAGATATTCTTTCAGCGGGTAGTTCTACGAAAACTGGATGACTTGGAAAAAAGAAATCATCATACTCTCTTTGAGCGTATTATGATGATGGAAGCGATACGACAACATATACAGGGTGGCTGATATGTATTGCAACCAACTTCAGGTTGTTATCATTTGTAAACCGCTTGTCTGACAGCTGACAGATTTATTCCAGTGACAGTTCATTTTATTATTTACAAGCTTACAAAAACATTTTGATCTATTGCATTCAGAAAAAAAGTTATTCGTGATGGAATTCAAGCGTAATAGTGTGATTGCTTTATATTTGGCTGGAAAACCACAGGTGGCTATCGTTAGGAGGGCTCTAACGATAGCCACCTGGCATTTAAATGTGAATAAATCTTTTGTTTCTCGTACCATTGCTCGTTACCGTGATACTGGCAGTGTTGCATCGCGTCCAAAAAGTGGACGAAAAAAAACGGTAACAACACCAGAAATAATCCGAAAAGTGAAGGCCAGATTTGATCGAAATCCACGCCGTAGTGGTAGAAAAATTGCTCGTGAGCTGAACATATCGCGAGAACGGATGCAACACATTTTGAAAAATAAGCTTGGACTAAAGCCATTGAAGTTCCAAAAAGTGCAAGAGCTCACCGAGGGACAAAAAAAAGTTAGACTGGAAAGAGCCAAGGAGTTACTTCGCTTGCACGAAAGTGGTCAGTTACCGAATTTGGTTTTCTCCGATGAGAAGCCATTCCAAATTGAGCAGTTTGTGAACAAACAAAATGATCGGGTTTACTTGCCAAAGAGGTCAGCTGAAAATTTACACCTGCGATTGGCCACCAGAACTCAAACGCCGCCGATGGTAATGGTGTGGGCCGCCGTAACGGCCGGTGGTCGCTCCCCGCTCGTATTCATCGACCCTGGGGTCAAAATAAATGCCGAATATTATCGGGAAAATGTTTTAAAGACAGTATTGAAGCCCTGGGCAGACAAACATTTCAGCCGCAGACCATGGACATTCCAACAGGACTCAGCACCACCGCACTCAGCACGCGTCAACCAAGAATGGCTTAAAAATGTGGTTCCTCGCTTCATTTCTACCGCACAATGGCCACCAAAATCTCCAGATCTCAATCCGTTAGACTTTTGCGCCTGGGGCATTTTGGAGAGTAAGGTTCTCACTAAAAAATACCAAAGTGTGGATTATCTCAAGACGGCGCTTCGCCGGGAATGGGCCAAAATACCGCAGAGCCACTTTCGTGCAGCCTGTGATGGCTTTGTCGGCCGTTTGAAGGCCATAATTCGTACCAAAGGTGGCCAATTCGAACAAATCTAAACTGATTCTAAAATTTGATGTTATTTCCAACATTTTTTGCTTTTAGAATTAAAAAAAAAATTAAAAAAATATAGCGCTTTACTTTGTTGCATTATATATCAGCCACCCTGTACATATAAAAATTGCTACTGTCGTATGTCGATATACGCATAAATGCCTAGAGAATGTGTACATCACTCCTAAGATTGACGAAGAATGCCGCGTATCTTTAGAGCACGTTGTGAGACGCTTACCCTTATATTGCGAAGAAGATATCGAAAATGACAACACGGCTAACGCACGTATACTTGCGTTATACCTATCTAGACTTTATTTTAATAACCTCCCAAAAGTTATATAGGGCACTGGTTTCTAGTTATCGACGCCTGGCGATTGGAAATATCTCAAAAAGTCTTCCGCAGAAACTATAATAAGGAGGATACCCCTTAACACATCTTCACAGTCATTGTATGACACTCGGGTTCTTGAAAAGAGAATTCTTGTTCACCTAGAATTTATTTACAGAAAGAGATGATTTGAATAAAATTCAGATCTTCGTAGATCTATAAATAAATGGCGAAATCGGAAATATAGGTGATATAGATGACCGAATATAATAACTCGTTTAGGTGGCGGATCCCTCTTAAAACACAAGGTCCCACTTAGGTTAAAATTTAGGCTCTTTAATTACTAAATCTGGGTGTCGAACATTTCCTAAACCTACCTGACTTCAGAATAAATCTTGAATAATAGAAAATAAAAGAAGCATGGAAGCATACATCACATGATAGATAGTTTTTCTCTTCTTCTAAGCCTTGTAGCTCCTGCGCAAGTCATTCAATGAAATGATAAGTCTAATCTAGGAAAAAAACTATGTTTGAAATGTCAACAAACGCCAGTACATCTCGATATCTGTTGAACCCACAAATCACCAGAACACGGCGAAGATCCAAGCATAAATTTAAGCGTGAAATAGAAAACAGACACAGAGAAGATCGATATTCTTTCAAAAACGTAAAACACTTAACAAGGAATCGCAATAAATGTAGAAATATTGTCGATTCCCTACACTCCACAAGAAGCCCATTGTGGATAACAGAAGAAGAGAAATGTAGTGAATGAATTCACTCTTTTAAATTTCCATACACACTAGCATTAATAAATTGAAAGCGGAGCTTTTTTTATAACAAACATTTGCTTAAGCTCGCTTATTGTCGCTTAATTACAGGTCTTAACTTCATTCCTGGCCTTCATATGGTTTCGCTGTTTATTTTCTTGTGATTTTTAAGGCTTTTCTTGCCAGCCATTCTTTTACTGTTTAATAGTGGTGGTGATGGTGGTTGTAGTTGTTGTCTTGGCCACAACATAAATATGTCTTCTTTTGTGTAAGTCCAACCGCATGGCCGTACATGCGTATGTATGTATGTCTGTATATTTGTGAGTAAGCAAAAGCGATCCTTTTAAACAATTTTATTTCGATTTTTCAATTTCAAAAATTTTTTCTCTTTTGCTTTGTATCACAGGCCTACTGTTTCAAAACAGTCAATATATGAGAGCAAATGTGCAGTAGTTGTTTTTGTTATTATTTTTGTTTTCAAACCGTCCAAAGCAATTAAGTGTATCAAGATTACTTAATATCAGGTCTCTTAGAAGCATCAGGAGAAAAAGAAAACCGAAATTAAGAACGAAAATAAAATGAAAAGAATATTGAAAGAAATCTTAACGATTTGGTAACCACTTTCAGTGGATTTTCTTATAATTTTTCTTCAAAATAGCTACGAGGTAAGGTGGAGTTTAGTTAAATTATCAGAAGATTTTTCAATAAATTTTCACATTAATACTTAAGGAACAACCCTCGTACCCATATATACTTTGTATTTTTTGGCATTGTAATACAGGAAATCAGGTAAACCAAACCACACTTGTTGCTGTACGGCAACGGCAGATGAAGCCAGAAATCAATGGCAAGAAAAACATCAACCAACCAGCCAGCCAGCCATCCAGCATCAAATCATCAACTGAACTCAATACTGTCGTGTTTGTGATGGCGGTGGTATTGATTTTTATAATAAACCAAGAGTTTTTTTTATCCTTTTTTAAAGATTCACATACGAAGTGGCCCATAAAATGTTGGAAAATATTTTTAAATACAACCATCAGACACACATACTGACCGACCTACCGACCTAACAGCGATATTAAGTTATATGAGGCTCTAGTATTTAACCGATGGCTGGGATGCGGTTTAATTTTCCCAAATTATTGTTGCTGTTGTTGGTTCACTTGATAATTGTAATTAAAAAAGAAGAAAAAAATGCTTAAAAATGTTTTTATTTTTCATTGCTTTGTGATTACGATTTGATTTCAATTTTATTTGGTCGATTTTTATGCCTTTGCAACATTAAATTCAATAAGAAATTATGGCCATATGTTGTTTGAATTTATTGTTACGTTTTCGCTTAAACGACTGGCGATTTATTTGCTTCTGGCGTAATTAAATGAAATGCTTATGGGAGAGTATTTTAATGGTCAAATACGGTCTATTTGATTTAACGGTAAGAGTAATTATTTAACAGATAAATTGTTTTTTCAATTTAAAATCATTTAAAAGAATATACGAGGCATGCTCAGTAGCATTTGTGATAAGAAATTTATGAGTCTTGATTTTTTTTTTTTTTTTTTGGGAGATACAGAAATTGATGATGTTTTCCAGTTGTTTTCAGGCTCTGCAAAAAACAGGCTCTATATACAATTTCCTTTAGGATTTGTTGGGAGCTGTTCTTACTGATTCGTCCCATGAAATCACCGCTACAGCTAGTTCGTGCCTTGATGCTGTGCGGCAAAAGATACTCGGGAGTTAGAAATTAACTCTCTGTTAAGGGAAAAAGGTCCGTTGTTTTATGGTATCACATTTTTTGGACCAAAAAAAAAAGCAGAACACCAACTTCAGTGTTGAATTATTGTCATGCTTCTGTTTAAAATATTAATCATAACCATCATCTTAAGGCAATTCGTTTCCTTTTCGACTCTTAAGACCATGCAGCTTTCACACATCATCTCCATCTCCACAGTTTAAATCTGTTATTTTCAAGACTTCCATTGTAAGATCTCGCAGTCTTCGATCTTGGGGTACCAATCATCGCCAGTTATTCTTTGGTCGACAATAGCTTCTTGCGCCTCTAAGATTATTCTTTAGCTCTTATTGCTGTAAGTAGCGTCAGGGCACCTCCACTTTTTCAATTTTTTTATTTTCGGTGGTAGTTGGTTGCTGTTGTTCCTGACATCCGTAATGCTGATGACGTTAGGCCAGAATATCGTATTTATAACTCTGAAGCAATTGTTACAGTTTTTGCATGAGTGATTCTGATACTGTTCAGGTTACAATACAATACGTACAAACTTAAGTTGGTTAGTGCGGATATTTGTGAGCTTCTTCATATTAATCACAGTGTTCCGCAAGCTACTGTTTGCTTTTGCTTCTCCACCTTCATCGTCATACCGCCTAACTAGCAGAGACTGTCTACCGTAGTTCTCATAGGCCAAAAGGTAGTGTGTTGGCTTATTAGATGCGAACCCGTGGTTCAAACTCCAGCTCAGACATGTCAAACAAAACAAAATACAAAAAATAATTCTTGGGCAATAGTCTTCTGGAGTAAATAAAAATTGCCATGAAAAGTTTCTCAAAACATCTGTCATTCGGAATCGAGTTTATACTCTAGGTCCCGTCACTCACGGATAAAATTAAAACACACAATACGGGTGGCGTTCGACGCTAGGATGTAGTTCTGGCTGAAGGGTTGTAACAACCAATTATGTATGTATGTATGTGTATGTAATCTTAACCAGATTTTAAACATGCCCCTCGACGTTCTCTTTGCTGATTTCGTTCAACACTACAAGCTAAAGTCCAACAATATGAGCTAGACTTACCAAATCTTTTAGTTTTCCTTGCATCTACTCATTTCATATGCTCAGGTTGGCGGGAGACATTCCATATAAATCCTCTTCTCTCAGAAAAGACTTCAATCATGATACCATCGAGTGCGAAGTTGAACAGTTGAGGTAGTAGAGGACATTATTCTTTACTCTAGCGTTTGTGTGATGTGGTTGACAAACGCTTACATTGCAAATAACTGAGAACCCTATATTCTCAGATTCTACGATGATTCTTCTTTAATTTATCTGGTTTGTTTTTATTTTTCATTGATTTTCATCATATAGAAGTTCGTCTCATGACATTGAAAGCTTTCTGAGGAGTACTAACGAAGACTGTATTGAAATCGACGAATAGTAAACGCAAGCAATTATGACACGACATTGATTATGTTAATGGAATTTTCAGGGCATGGGCCTGGTCTAGAACCTGCCTATTCATATGGTAGGTTGTTCTCACTTTGAAATCTCTCTTGTTTTATGACCGCCAGTATATTGTACATGATATAAAGCAGAGTAATTCTGCCACAGTTGTTGCAATGTTTTAAGTTGATGCGCTTACAATGATGGCTTATTTAGTCTCTTTAGTATGTCATTTAGGGCTGTTGTTATTCATTTCCTAGATGCATTTATAGAATGGGGATTAAAATTTTTTTGGTTTTGAAATTCGGAAACCAGGTTGTGATATTCAGTGACAGGTTGTGATTTTGTGACATGAGCTTCGCGGATTAAGTCCAACTTTGTGGCTCTCCCAAGCCTTCTCATGACATTAGGTGTTGATGTTATCCACTCCGGAGGGAGAGTGCTTTCGGGCTTGATTTTCCTTTTTCTTCCATACTCGAGGCGAGATTGTTCGAGTTTGAAATCCTTTATTACAGTACAATCCCTCATTACAATATTGTGCTGCAAATGCTTTAAAATGTTTTTGAATTTTTTTTTGTCTTCATTGTTTAAGGCAACAACCTGGTAATTTCAAACCAATAGTCCCTATTACGACTATTTGACAGGAATTCCTAATGAACTCCGCAAATGTAATGCAAAGAATACTGAACAAAAACCTTTAAATGTAAACGAATTTAAGACTCTTTTTTCAATCTTCTGGCCCATTGTCATTAGATGATAGGGACCATATTTTGACCATAAAGAATTAGAGATTCTGCAGATGCTTAATGGCCCACCACGTTTTAAATTTAAGAAAATATTCATCAGTGTGAGCCTCTTCACAACATTCCTATACGTTCACAACAATTCATCAACTATTTAAAGCGTAGTTTTCTAAATTTCAAATCTTTAAAGACTTTGTAATTGTTTTCCTACTTAAAATAAAAAAAAAAAAAAAAACAAATAAATCTTGTGGAACCAACAAATAGAAAAAAGAAACTGAAACAAATGTCATGACGAATTACAACATAAAAATTTTAATTAAAGAAAAAAAATAAATAAAATATTCCAGACTTAACGATCAAAAACAATTTGTCAGGCGATAATAAATTTTAAAAGCGTTTGAGACAATATTCGTAGAATAACAACTATTTTTACTACCATTTAATGACACAAAAGGAGGCGAACGAAAAACCAACAACAATAACTAAAAACAAAAAATAGTTTCTACAACATATTACACTCAATAAATTAAAATCGTGAAGAAATTAAAAAAAAAAAGAAACAAAAATAAACAGAGGAGTCTTAAAGCAACAATAACCACTTAATGATGACATGGCTTAATCAAGAGTTGTTCTTTTTCTCTTTGCTGTTGTTGTTGTTGGCTGGTTTAATGGCTTAGGAAAATAGAAAAACCGTAGAGAATATACAATTTTAAAAATTGTTTTTAAAGACTTTCGAAAATTTAAACAAAAAGAAATATCGATTTTTCAATCATAAAATATGTAACACACTCGAACCACTAAAAAGGGATTAAATGTTGGTTTTTTAACGTATCTTGTAATGCCTTTACATTATACTATATTTTATGTTGAAGATGATACGGGGTCTGCTAAGTGCCGATTTCTTCTCCTTCTTTCTGTGATAGTCACAAAATGTGGATGTTTTTGGGCGGTATAATCTTCAATTCAGGGAGGAGGGTTACTGTCTAATACTTCGCCTCTGTATGCCTACTTGAGCATTTCATTTCAATCGTTCAACATAATCTATATCTGCTGTATTGTTCACTACATTTTAAACGTCAAGTATGAGTTTGTTTACTAAGCCTTCAATTAGTGCAAGATTTGACATGAAAATTCGATCAGGAAAGTCTTACAAGATACAAAAGTAAACTGCAAGGAGTATGCGACGAGGGGAAATTTCCTGTCACAAAAACATTGAAGAATGGAGTTAGGTTGGATTAGGTAGCGAATCTATCTTGAGGATTAAGATCCCAGCAGAGGTTAGGCCCATTATGGTATTACAAATCAACTTTCCGATTAGGAATGAAAATGACCTGCTGTAGTACGGCAATCATGTGTAGTACGTCAATCACGTGTAGTACGTCAATCACGTGTAGTACGTCAATCACGTGTAGTACGTCAATCACGTGTAGTACGTCAATCACGTGTAGTACATATAAAAGAAAACAAATAAAAAAATCACATGTTTTACAACAAACTTCACTTCTTTACGCTCTGTCAAAATTAGATTTTCCAATTGTAAAGCGTTAACGCCGCGCAATTATGGTTGGTCTCATACATTTTATATGGGCTTGAGAAATTTTGACATTTATTTTGCACTTTACGCCGTAATTTAGGTTGGGCTGTAATACGTCATTGCTAGGCAATGATAGATTGAAATCGCATCATTATCGGACCTGCTGTACTATGTCAATCACATTCAGTACATAATTTCTAAGCAATGACAGATTAAAGTCGTATCATTCTCGAACCTGCTGTTGTATGTCAATCAGTTGTAAAAAATCTAAACTTGCATAAAACAATGAAAACAAAATAAAAACCGAAAACCGAGACTGCATACGAACGAACAGAACGATGTTCTGTGACGGCACAATGCACCTTAAACAATGTGAAAGAATAACAAATGAATGTAGGTCACTCGTTCTGTGAATAACATCTGTAGTTAGTAAGATTGCACGTAGGGGAAGAATGCCATGTGTTATGTATCAATCATGAAGATAAATCCCAGACCTATCGTAGTAACTTGTAAAAAGGAACATTCATTTGAAAGACTCTGTAGCTTGAATTTGAAGCTGAAGATATGCATGCGTACGCTGAAAGATCATTAATAATGTATGGCACGATGAGGTAAACGTTAGACAAACACCTGTTTTTATAACTCTTTTCCTTGTTTTTTTTTTTGTTTTTTTTTTTTTTTTGGTCATTACGATAAAACGTTAAGAATGCACTCAACACTTTTGTCATTTGATTTGGTTTTGTTTTCTTTTTTTTTTTTTCTTAATTTCACTTCGTTTTTCAAATTCAAACCATAAAATGTATTTTTTTTTTTTTTTTGGTTTGAAAAACTAACAACAACAACAACAATAGGAACAACAGCAACAAATCATAGAATTAGAAAATAAATAAATTTGATAATTTATTTACACAGGAGTATGTTGTGTTGTTGTTGTTGTGTGTACCTTAACGTTTTCGAGTATTTTATGGCTTAAATAACTTGTAACTGAATGAACACAGTAACAACGATGGCATCGACTATGGCAACAATGTATGTAGATACAATGTTACAAGCGAGGCATGCGAGTGCTGCATGAAAAGGGAAAAAAAAAGTTGAAAACGGTTCCCAAAAAACAAACCAAAATTGGTTCACATTTGGAATTGGTAGCCGGCTTAGAGATGATGGTGGTGGTGGCGGTGATTATGGTGGCACATGAAGACATTGTTTTATACTCATACCCAGTCAGTCTGTCCAGTTACGAAAATATATGGTTTTTTGTTGTTGTTGTTTTTTTTGGGTTTTTTTTTTTTTTTTGGTTAGTTATGGTTTAGTAAATACAATAACAAATACTGGCATCATAATAAAATGGTAACACATCTTTTTCGAACAACAACAACAGCAACAACTACAACAACAATACAATGTAATAGACGAAAGAGATACCGACAACACCAACAACATACATATATGCATGTATACAGTAAGCAAAGATATGTGGTAGTATAACACGAATAACGAACCTATGCAACCAACCAACATAATAAACTTGTTTTACAAGTCTATTAGAGAAGTACACACTAAAAATTCCTCTTTTGTATCTCAAAAAATGAAAATAAAATATTCTCTCACATAAATTGATCTGCGTTGAACTAACTAAGGCACGCACATAGTATGTGGCATGAATAATACATATGTACATATGTACGTAGGAGTAGCTGTTGTTTTCTTTAAATGGGAATTCATTCATTCTCACAGTTTAACTTAAAGTATTCGGAGCATATCATAAGCTATAATCCGGTAATATCGGACTTTAACTTTCTCCAATTTTTTACTCAATAGTGCAATACGACCGTTAATGTTCCGAATTTTCAGTAGTTTTTCAACGCTGATAACTTTGCACAGAATACTGTAATTTTAATAATGTCTTATAATATTGTCTTCTAATAGTGAAGCTTGTAATTGCGGCTATCAAACAAGCTACAGTATTGTCAGAGATATGAGTTATCATTTCAGAGATTTCAAAACCGCAGATTTGGTAAGGCTGTTAACTCTTAAATGTCTTTCATCTGCTGAGAATAGTTTACCTTTTGCGGATATGAGATCGTTTAACAATCGAAGTAGGGATTGAAACTTGGCCACTTTTCGAGCAGTCATGTTCGGCGTGATAGTCATGTTCGGATTACAGTGCAAGGACTTGCAAATTTTATAAATCAATTTTAAAGAACTGAAAGCGTTATAAATGTGGTCGGACTGTGCGTGTGAATGAGAGAGTGTCGCGGATAATCCGATATCGTCATCTACACGGCGTTCTCAGCACTTTGGTTTACACGATTCAACTATTACGGCTCAATATAGCGTATTTCCATCTAAATTTACATCACCATCTATCTACATTAAGATCAACTCATTTCACGATTAAAGTCAGCTGACTATTCATAACGACGTGCATACATAGATATACTGATTGTTAATAATGATTTGTCGAACAAAATTTTCTTCAGCTTTGAAGCTCATATCTCACTCGATGTGTGTAAGTTATAAACAAAGTAACTTAAAAGTAATTGAGAAAATGATACTGCATTATACAAAAATACTTATTTGTTACGCACTAAGGTCTGGGAGTGTTAAATTGCCTTATTTTTCAGAAATAAACCCTATACGGTCCCGTTGTATCACCGATATTAGCTATTCCATCAAGCGATTACGCTTTTGGCTAGTCATACTCTGTGAACTATCTCAAGTTTTAAAGTGCCAAATAATGATAGAGAATATGTTCTGTGTAGTCTTCTTTTCTTAATCTCCAGTATGATTTCTGCAGAAGCCGGTGTGAGTTATTTCAAACTCTCTGTGTGTGTGTGGCCAGTATTTCTTTAGCTATCTAGTTTTAAAGACGTATTGTGGGTAAATTAAACGCTAATTGTGTTCACTTGTATGCATAGAGGGCCATATTTTCTGGTCTATATACTATAAGTACAGTTAATGTGTCATACCCTATGGCCTTTATGTGAGAATGTCAGCCTTGGATTCGAATTCATTCAAATTTTTTCATTTGCCATATTGGTTCAGATGTGTTTACTTTCTCTACAAATGCTAATGATTTTTTGATGAAGTTTGTTTGCGACATTTGTTTGCTCTGGAATGTCAATATGTCGAATGAATTTAATTGAACTTTTCGTTGCAACAACCTTTGCAATTGCGTTAGATTTCAATGCTCCTATATACAAGAACCCATATGAGGGTAACCTTCGAATGGCTCTTGACTACCTTAAGAGAAGTGCCCACCCTCTGGGGATCTAATGGCCGCTCTATTTTCAGTAAATAAGCGTTTATCTGCATTCGATACATTCTGATACCGGATTCTCACATCAGCAAACTATATATATATATATATTACAGTATTCGATTAATTCAGGACTCTATACTGTTCTGAAAAGATTCCAACTTTACCGCGCGATTTGGATGCGTCAGGAAATAGTTTTATAACGTTTTCTGGGAGGTGTAAACCATTATTATAAGACGTTGTAAAACCTGGATCAAGAGGAATAAAATAAGACAAGATTTTGTCTCGAAATTACTTCCATCACGATATTAATTTCTATGAAATTAAATCGGAATTATTTCGATCACGAGTTTAGAAATTAGCCGTCGCTATAGTAGGACTACAGTAATCGATTAGTACAAGACTCTATAAGGCTCAACTGTTCCGCGGTTCGGATGCATCAGGCAATAGTTAGATAACCATCAATTCGATATCTTCGTTGTAAAACCAGGATCAGATAGGATAAGATAAGACAAGATTGACATGACCATAGATTCCACGCTATCTAGATATTATAATGACATAAATGTATCATCGAATTCATAGTTTTAGGATCTTTTTCATTTGTAATCGAAATTTTTCGGTCACCTATGTATTGATCTAGCTTAGATTAGATCATGTTAAGCTACTCCACTAGCACTTAGTTGGAATAAGCATTTCTCAAACACTTTTCAACCATCCGGCGTTGATATGTACATATCTTCCATACAATTGTTGCACATTCCAGATTAATAAATAACCTGTATGGTTGCATGTACATATATTGTACACGTAATATATTGTACAACACATCTAACTTTATATGGAAAACAAATATCTTTTGTTAAATATTTCATAGATTATTTGCTCCCTCACTCTCTCTCTCTCTCTTTCTCTCTTTCTCCTTCTCACTCTCTGTGTGTGTACATACATGTATGTATGGCTATCACTTGCTAGTATTTTATTTTCAATCTCTATGAAAATAAATATTCTTTTTCGGTGTGGCTTCGTATAGGAAATATAAGAAAAGATTTCTTAACAAAACAATATAGAATTTCATAAAAGAACACAAAAAAAGAAACAAAAGAAATACAATAAAAGATATACGAAATTTAAATATTTACTTTTTAAATATGAATATTATTTTGTATTGTAAGTATGTAAAAAAATTGTAGCACAGCAAATCTACATAGAAATTGTTTTAAATAAAGAAGAAAAAAACAAACCAAAAATTACAATAAAATCATATTTCTTTCCCCAAAAAAAAATAAAAAATACAATGAAATAAAAATAGAAAGTCTTGTAAATGGAAATTCAATAATTTAGTTGTAAAAGTTAACAAAAGGTAATGTTAACTTTGCATTGAAATCCATCTTTTATTATTAGAAAATTCTAATTCGTACAGACAACATAATTGAAATAGAGATGAAGAAAGAAAACAAAGAAAAATAAAGAAATTTTATTGTTCTTGAGTGAATTTAAAATAAATATTTTGTAATTAAAACAAATACGCACACATACTCTTATGATTTAAAACAAATGCCAGAGCATTCCCATCAAGCATTTAAGGGGTTCAAGTTGTCTATCAATAGATTTTGCTAAAGGGTCCGCCAAATAACTTTTTTTTTTGAAAATGCTTTAAAAAAAAACTACTGAATATTTTCTCAAATTTCTTTTTTTATTTGAAAGTACAATAATGTGTAACGGCCACTCCTTGCTCATTTTCGAGGAAAAATGGACCAAAATCCGCACCAAACAGTGACTCGTTTTGGGTGCGTCGGCTTTTCAATGTATGCGTGCGGGTTTTCTGTGCCCCAAATGCGACAATTTTGCTTGTTTACATACCCGCCAAGTTCAAAATGAGCTTCATCTGAAAAGATGATTTTTTTTTGCTAAAATCGGCATCTTCTGTAAGCCGATCGCAACGCTTTCCCAGCGTTGTTCAAGCGTATACACAACCATATTCGTTCAGCGGAAGGATAAAACTAATTATCTGTCAAATCAGACATGAGCTAAGTGTTACCATTCACGAAATAAGCACTAGTTGAAAAAAAAAAAACGTTAGATGGCGGACCCGATAGTTTCACTAAGGGGATTTATAGCCTATCATGACTACATTTGTAACATGTATTCCACTCGAAAGTAGCCTTGTGAATTCGATTTAGTTTAGTAGTGTGTTGACTTATTGGACGTCAGGCCACGGCTTCAATTCGATAATGTTTTGTGTTTTCTTTAGAAGAAACACGATATTCTTCAAAAAGAAACTCGAAATAATGATCTTCGAAATAATCTCGATCTAAGCCTAATGGGCCTTGCAATACACTTCATAAGCCTTATCATACGACTTTCGCGTGCAATTTTTTTTAATTGGTCATTACAACCCTTCAGCCAGGATTACTAGTTTTTTCACACCACTTAAATTGTTTGTGTTAATTTTATACTTGAGTGCACCGGCAACTACAGTTTAAAGTTGACTCCGAACGTCAGATTTTTTGGGGAAACTTTTCATGGCAGTTTTATTTTACCCTCAAAGTTTTTGTCAGAAATCTGCTGAGAGAGGAAGTTAGCGAAGAAATATCTTCTCATGTTCCGTTTTGTTGGATATGTCTGACCTGGGGTTTGAACCGAGACCTTATGTCAAATAAGCCAATACACTACTTAATAGACTATGGTGACTTCAACTTGGCAAAACAGGGCCAGTTAAATCTGTTACGTTAGGTACGTGATAAACCAATTTGACCATTTATTCGTCGATATTGAAATTCGCAACAGTGGTTGTATGATTTTATTTCCTTGATGTTAAGCACTTTCTTTTTCGCCAAATGCATTCTTTTTTTTCTTTAATTTAATCACTTGAAATGGAACAAGAAGTGAGCACAGTGATAGTCGTTGTTTGTTTCTCATTTTTATAGGTAACACAGGCCGACAAAATATCACAAAATTAATTACACAGAACCCAGAGAATCTAGTTTCTAAAATTTTGCCAGCCTGTGATCCATTCCAGTGTAGACAAAAATTTTGTCTATTTTGTTTTGTTTTTGAGGCACTTTTCACACCAATTTTTTAATTGCTTTCAGAAATTTTTCCAGAAATCTGCTGAGAGGAAGTCGCTGAAGAAATATTTTTTCATATTTTGTTGGGGATGTTTGACCTGGGGTTTGAACCGAGGCCTCATGTCTCTAATAAGCCAACACACTACCTAATAGACTACGGCAACTTGTTTCTGTAACATTAATCAATTTTGTCCCGTTAAGCAGGTGATCGGCCTACTGTTGCAACGTTTAGTATAATGGGATTGGTATCCGATGCTGCCTAAATGCAACGGCAATGGATATTAATTATTTGTTACCAAATTTCAAGTCACAACTGCCTCTTTTAAAGGAGTAAGACTTCTAAAAAAAACTAGAACTTACAATACCTTGCAAATACCACGTGACAACTTGATTAGAATTGTAATTGAAATTGATGTTTTGCATATTTCTGTTGATTTTTTGTTGATTTTTTATGAAAATATTTCTAAGTTTATGCGAAGCCCAGTAGCCGTTTTCGACGAAGCTGATAAATATTGTAGTAAAAATTCTGGGTCAGGATACATAACTCCATAAGATGCAATTGCTTGGAAAATGTATCAAGAATCTTATGGGTTTCTGATCCATTCGAATATAACCACAAACCGTGTTTTTTGACATTTCGACTCAAACATTAATTCTTTGGTAAAACTTAAAACATCAGAATAAATATGTATATCGATGGATTACAACTTCCCGCTGTATGCCACCCAAAAGTAAAACAAATAATTCATTTGTTTTACAAAAACACGTGATACTGGGTAACACTTCATATAAATTTTGATTTTCAAAGTCAAATTCTTTAAAATTGTATGCAAAATTTAAAACTGGAACTAAAATCTTTGCACCCTGTATGTATAGTTTATTTCACAGCCAGCTGCAAAAGAACGTTCTTTTTCTTCATTTTTTCTGATAGTCGTTATAGTTTAAAAATCCATTTTGATAATGTACAATCCATTCCTGCAGTAAAATACTCATAAAAATATTATTATTGAGAATTGAGACATTTCTAAAGGAAACTGATCAACCATACTAAAACAACAACAGTAAATGGTGTAGAACAATACTTATAAATCTGCTGACTGGCAATCTCAGCAGACATTTAAAGGAATTAATTGTGAGAAAATAAGGATTAAAAAAAAAACAATTGTACAGCGCACGTTCTTACCAAAATGACCAAGTCAACAAGCAAGCCGAACAAATGTACAGTTTGTTGGCCATGTGCTTGGTATTGCATCCACAATGTATTGATGAATCCATTCAACAGGCTATGCGAGATAAGAGCTTTACTGATATCATCTTCAGAATGCAAATGGGTGATTTAGATGCTTTCAAGTCATCCTTCTTGTTCGCTTGCCCACGTTTCGTCAGTCCCTGTCCACCACCGGCTGATGCTCCCTTGGAGGATTACGTTAAGGATCCCATGGAACATCAATTGATGGTATTTATGGATGAAGTAAGACAACAAATTGATTTACCCACCACCCGCTCCTACATGAAACTTTACACTACTTTGTCATTGTCAAAATTGACTTCGTTTATTGATCCCAATGCCAGCGAAGATGAAGTTTCAAAATTGTTGATTCGCTTGTTGTGCTTCAAGCACAAAATGCGTAACTTAGTTTGGACTAAGGGCGCCAGTGGTTTAGAAGGAAAATTCAAATCTGGCTCTGAGTTGGATTTCTATATTGATGATGACATGATTCATATTGCTGACACTAAAGTATCGCATCGATATGGTGATTTCTTTGTACGCAAAATTTTGAAGTTCAATGATTTGAATCGCAAATTGAAGAATATTAATATTTAAATTATTACGCTAACATATCGACGCCTCCGTTCTATAACATTCTAAGTCGAAAAAGTGTGTTTTGAGTTATGAGCTCTCAAAGTTTTCACGCGTCATATGACTATATGTGTATTCTAAGTAGATTTTTCCCTATAACTTCTGAACGGTTCGGTGCATCTTAACCAAATTTTGACAGTATTTAAGTTAGAGAACGTAGAATTTAAAAATGCAAGAACATTAAAAACGTTCTAAGTACACTTAGAACGTTATAGAATGGAGGCGTCGATATAATCTATAAATCTGATTTTATATCGTAGAATTAGAGTTTATATAATATTAATGACTTTTTCTATTATTGAGAAGAAAATAAACAAATAAAGGATATGAAGCATCATTTATGCATGCATACTTTGAAAAAGTCTAAAAAAAAAAAAAAAAGGAATATAAGATACATTCAAAAGATTTTTTAAAAAGTGTTTTAAGGATATTTTTAAAAGGAAGCATGGCACACTGTTACTACACGAATCTTTTCGATTATTTGGACCAAAACATAGACGAATTCCCATCCGATGATTTCAGTCCAAATTCAATGGTACCTAAAGGTTGTATTTAGTATCGACCTACTATTACACATACGTCCGAGAAAGGTACTCAATTCTAATGTATTAGACGGTGCTTCAAAATCTATCATAAAATTTATCCACGGTCTACGGGAGAAAATGCAAAAATTCTAGTTTAGGGTAGTAGGGCACCCTTGATAGAATACCCTTGCGATGTGGTTTATGCTTCACGGCTTAATTGATGCTACAATGACGTGTGCTCGAAGGAATTATTGGAACTAGTTTTTGAAAATCACCAAATTTTATAAAGAGCTCGCCAATTGAATAATAATGTGTTGGATTACTAAACAAAATATCCGAGTTCAAACCTCAACGCTCTCGACATAAAAGAGCCTTGTGTCAGAAGCTCTGAAAGTAGGTTCCATTAAGACCCATTGTAATACCACAATTAAAAGACCCGACAATAAATAGTATAATCTCTCAGTACACATCACCCTCACGTCAGACGGCCATGCTCTTACATTGCTCGTGCAATGTGACAATTCTGTTCGACAATGTAGCGTTGTACTAGTGAAACTAGATGCTCAGATCATTCAATTCCGGCCAAAAGAAGTGGATAATCATCGACCATCGTTGACAGTGATCGCCTGGCCAACGTCGTTATCAACGAAATATGGACCGATGACGCTGCAGCACTAACCAAACACCAAACAGTGATTTTTTTCGGGTTCCATTGAAAGCTCTTGGATCTCATTTGGATTTGTATCGGCCCAAATTTAATTTTATTTATGAAGAAATAGGCTTCATTGCTTCTCATTTCAATGACACAATTTTATGATTTTCATTTGTTGTTGAATACCATTACCATCCCTGGTGATTTGCCACAGCAGACTGAATAAATTACAAGTAATTTGAGAGATGTAACTTCAACAAGATTTTCATTATCGACTGAAAAAGTGAGGATGCCTCTATTCGATAACCCGATATTGAAGTCATCTTGTATGACATTAATCTAGGCTGGATAGACCACTTGATAACGCAATGCTTTACAAAGAGAATTTGTTCATGCTATCCGTAGGTGAAACGCTCTTTTCATTTAAAGTTAATCATTTACTGGATCTGACAGAGCTATCAGCTGTAAAAAATCTTTCAACTGAATTGCCAATATGCCGTTTTCGAATATGGATCATTTAATAACCGAAGAACGAAGAGATGAACGTGACTACAAAAGTGTTGATTCAAACGTGCTCACATTTTGAGCATTATGGTGTGATTATGTTCGTCATAATCGATCGACTGTGCTGAGAATTATCGAGATTATTGAGATATTTATAGACAGTAAATGTTACAAATGTGGTCACGTTTGTGCGTTGAAAATTAAGGCTTCTATTAGAGAATGTGTTGAGAATAATCTGAATTTGTCATTTGTAGGGCGTTCACAGCATCTGGGTTTATATGACTCAACTATTACGGCTTATAGAAATCGTCGTAGTCTAGAAGGTAGTGTGTTGGTTTATTAGACGTGAGGCCACGATTCTAACCCCAAGTCAGACATTTTCAACCAAACGAAATATGAAAAAATATTTCTTCGGTGAATTCGTCTCAACAGATATCTAGCAAAAGCTGTGAGAGTAATTGTCATGAAATGAGTCACAAAAAATCTGTCATTCGGAGTCGACTTTAAACTCTTTGTCCCGCCACCCATGTATAAAAGTCTGTGAGTCTGTGATAAAAACACAATTTTCCTATTTTCGGTTCAAACCCCAGTTCAGAAATATCGAACGGTGAAAAGTTTCTCAAAATTCTGTCGTTCGGAGTCGAGCTTTAAACTGTATGTCCCACCACACATGTATAAACATTAATACACACAACATACATAAGTGGTGTGAGAAGCTATGTTGTAATCCTGATTGAAGGGTTATAAGGACCAATTATGTGTGTTTTACGGATTATTATGACGTGTTTGGTATTTGGAGTTGTACCTCCAACTGCATAAAGTCCATTTATATGGGACTTTAATGATTTTAATGAAGATTTTTCGAACATAATTTTTCTTCAGCGCTAGAGGTATAATTCACTCGGTGGTTGAGTGAACCATACATATGTGACAAGTTTACATATGGGCCCCGGAAAGTATAGAATTCGTTGAGGTAAAATGAATGCGTTCGGAAAAAGTGACTGTTTAGAACGCATTAAGATCTAAAGGTGCAATTGGGTGATTGTGTGAGAAATGAATAAACTTTCCTCATTCCCTCTTCCCCCTTTCCACCCATAACCTATTTTCCTAAATCCAACAGAATACCCTGCTTCAGTAGGAACTATCCCCTGAGTGTTGGCTGCTAATGAAAAAAAAAATTAAGAAAAAGAATTTTATTTCGTTTATATTTCATTACTTCGACATGTTGTCATTACTTTAAATATCATCTGTACTTTATATGGATGTATGTATGAATGCATGTGCCATATATGTATGAAACAATACTTTTAAGTTGGAATTCTTGTTGTTATTCTTCCTATAACAACATATGTATCATAATAAACTCAACAACATTGTTGTAATATCAACAACTTGCAATAACTAACCATAGATTCTAAGATTCTTATACTTACTATCGCATCTAACATACTCCCCTTTTCCTTAAACATTAGTGTACGTTCACTTGTGCAAGTACGAGTAGATCTTTATTCAGTATCATTGTCATCATCATCATCATCATCATCAACATCAACATCATTATGATGGTTATTATTACTGTTTTTATTTGCCATTAACTTGCTATAGATTTAATATAATTTACGTATGAATAAACTTGGATACGGCAATAACAATAACAACAACAACAAGAACAACTTTTACAATATACCAGTAATAAAGTATTAAAAAGGGAGTAAATACAGCTCTTTTCCGTCCTTGTTTCTTCTTTTTTGTCTTCAATCTTTGATAGCATCCTTCTGAATTGCAATAGTTTGTTAAGATTTTTCCTTAAAGGTTGGCTGCCTTTTCCTTCGCTCCTTCTTTTTCTTTTTGTTTCCATATTTTTTAACTGTGAGATAAACTTTAAATGTATAATTTTAGTCACGTCTTAGCTAAGACAACAACAACAATAACAAACAACAACAACAATAGTTTTCTTCCTTCTATCTCTATTATTATAAAGATATGGATCCATATAAGATTACAGACCATGTATGCATGCCTGCGTATGGACTGTGTTGTGGGTTTAAGTGTCTGTCTAAACGTCTGGCTCATAATTTTGAAATTCCTTAAGTGCTCGTACTTTTACGTACTAAAATCCCCTTAAGAGGGCTTAAATCTATTTTTATTGTGTTGTATACTTTCTATGATAACTTCATTGTAGTTTTTCTTACGATTATTCATTATCTATGTAATGAAAAGTAAGAGAAAATCACTAAATTATGGTTATCTAACTTGAAATTTTTATGTTTTTAATTGTTTTTTATTTTTTGGAATTTTTTCATATCTTTAATTAGGAAAACAAGAGCAGCACTTCCCTCTACTTTTTTAATATACTCGGATTAACAATTTTACCATTTTCCGCTTAAAAAGGTCAACAATACCTTCGCATTTATTTATATTTCTGCAAAATATCAGAGCTGCTCCCTCAAGAAGTTGGTCTCCCAATTGGCATTCACAGATTCCAAATTAAAGTACAGGTAGGCCTCGTTGAACACGGGGGTTACGTTCCATGAAAATACCGTGTTAAGCAAAATCGTGTTAAGCGATACAAGAAACCAATACAAAAAGAGGGGTTACGTTCCATGGTTTTCAAAAAAGCAAATTTTATTAATTTTAATTTTTTTTTAATAATATATACATACATGTTAATCCATATCTACGCATAAAAACAAAAATATTACATTCAATTAACTTAATAATTCTCGAAATATTAAAAAAAAAATATTTCACGACAGTAATATTAAAAAAAAAATAAAAATACATAACCATAAAATTTAATCTTCATCACTGGATAGATCTATCCGACGTGGACGCTTTTGTAGTGATTCAATGTTGTTACTTTTTTCTTTAAAAAATCTGTTATCTTTGTCTGATCATTAGAAAGATTTTTGTAAACCGCGCACAACCGAGGTTTTTTTAGTGTTAACCGAAAATGTGAACCAAAATGTGAATCGCGTTAGACCGAGGCCGTGTTAAAAAGAGTACGTGCTTAGCGAGGCCTACCTGTATTTCTTTTATGACGATATCCAAAGTTTTCTGCCAAGATTCCATACCGCTAGCCAATAACCTAAAGGATACGTTGTATCTCTCAAAATGAGTCGAACTAGCTTCCAAAATAAAATATGGATTGTTAATCAATATTTTCATTTGCAAATTAAAGTCGAACGTAATTGTACATTATTGCCGTAATTGAGTAGATAGGTAGGTTGGAGTGGTAGCTTTGATTACCAAAAGCTCAGTTGAACTCGCATAGCGGCCCGTTGTGACAGCATACATATGAAAGCATAGTTCCTGTGCTTACTGAATTCTACCAAACTCATCTAAGACAGCGCAGGGGCAGCACAGTCTAGAAGGTATTGTGTTAGCTTATTAGACGCATACCCGTGGTTCAAATCCCAACTTAGACATCTCAAACAATATAAAAAAATAAAAATATAAAAACTATGAGAGTATTTAAAATTTCGATGAAAAGTTTTTCAAAAACCTGTCTACTTCAACTGTAGTTCCTGTCACTCATGACTAAAATCAACATACACGAGATAGATGGTGATAGAAGCGCGGTTGTAATCCTGATTAAAGCTTGTAATCATCAATTAAGTAAAGTAAGTTAATGCTACCATGGGAAAGTATGTTTTTTCGTTCCTTCGTTTGTGATTATAAAGTATTGGTCGACAGAGTCTAAACGACACTGTACGATGTAGCAAGATAAACACCAAAATGGTTGCCCAAATGAAGCGACTATGACAGAAGCTTCTATAAAGAATACATTAAATGGTGAAAGTGTAAATGGTGAAAGTGTAAAGTAGATTTTATGGCTAAATTGGTTGCTTGCACTCGCCATCAATGCAGATGGGACCTTATATTTAACGAAGACGAAACCTTTAAACACATCTTCATGATTCTGTACCATTTGGAAGCCCGAGAGTATTTTCTAATTTATACGCCAGTGTCTGTCTCTGACTCTCTCATTTGTCTTATACTTTCTCAATATGCTACTAGATCTATACAATTACTTGATATCGCATCGATAGGTATATTCATTAAACTTTCAGACTAGTTTTCATCTTAATTTCAAGGTAACTACGTTTTATTGAAAGCCTTTAATGTCGACACCTGGCAGTTAATTCTAGCGTATCGTTATCATTATGGGAGGCTGTTTTTACTCAAGTGAGCTTACAGTGCAAACGTAATAACTCAGCAAGGATTCTTTGTTCTTTGAAAACCTCGATTGGTTTTCTTTTCTCTTACTGCGATCGATTCTTTGCCAGTATTTGCAAAGTTGAAGCAAAGAAAATAAAGTATAAAGAATGTGCATCTTAACATTTTTTGGAATATTTTTCAAAAATATTTCTGGACGCGGGGGGAAAGATAGAAGGGAAGGAAACGAAGAGCGTAACAATGCGTTGCTCTCATCGTGCGTTTTTGTTGTTTGACCACATTTTTATTAAATTTTCTGAAATCACTTATTCTGGTCAGTGTTGCCACGAAAAAAAATATTGCAACCAACATTTGTAAAAAAATTACCAAATAAGAAAAAATTAAAAAAAATTAAATTCACAGTTTTTTTATTTTATTTTTTCAAATATAAATTATAATTAATACAACATAGTAAGAAAAGAAACAAAAAATAACAAACTAAAATTTTAGTCTTACAAATTAATTCATTTCTACAAACAAAAGCTATTTTTATAAGAAAATTAAATAACCAAATCCGGAAATATTGGTTAAAAATAGTTAAACGGCAACACTGGTTGTGATTAGTGAGCAAGAGAGAGAAAATAAGTTGAGAGAATTTATTTATTTACAGCCATAGAAAACTGTCAATAATATACGATACTTGATTTTCATTTCATCAACATACATATGTAAAGCTATCTATCTTAATAATTTTAGATAAATAAAGATAAAATAAAAAATCCATTTTTTTTATTAAAAGAACATAAAGCTATCCATCTTTGGCTTAAAAATTATACCTAGTTTTTTTAGATAAACAAAAATAAAAAAACCCATTTTTTATTAGAAGAAAAAATAAAAAAATTAAATACGGCCAGCTAATGACATAGAACATTTTTAACATAAAATATTTTTTGAGTGTTATTCTGAAATAAAATGATAACGCATCCGCTACACATGTGTTCTTGTCGCAGTCTGATCGACAACCAGTGTTGAAAAATTGAAATTTTGAAATGGTACTGAACTATAAATTAAAGAGTACTTTTTTGTATTAAATGGTACTTTTGTAAACAAATGTATGTATGTATACATTATAACCCTTCAATCAGGAGAAGATAGGTAATAACTTCTCACACCACTAATGTAGTGTATTTTTTATACATGAATGGCGGGACCGTCAATTTAAAGTCGACTCCGGACGACAGATTTTTGTGAAACTTTTTCATGGCAATTTTATTTACTCTCAGAGTTTTTAACAGAATGAGGTCGCCGAAGGAATATTTTTTTCATTTTTCGTTATGTTGGAGATGTCTGAGACGGGGTATGAACCGCGGGCCCACATCTAGTAAGCTAGCACACTACCTACTAGGCTATTTATTTATTTATATTTAATACACGTGCGATACGGAACAGAAAAACTAACGACTTATACGTGTTCCTCACATATAAAACAAAAACTACAGATTCTGAACGTAACAAAACGTAAAAGTTCCGTGTAGTCAAACGTCGACGGAACGTTATGGAACATACTTTCGTTTGTAGCATATGAAGAGCAATGTAAATCCTTACCGAAATCGCATTACGGTTCGGCAAGCGTTCTCATTGCTTTGCGTATTCTAAAAACGAACGTACGTTCCGTGGACGTTTAGCTAACCGGGGCTAAAGGCTAATTCTCCCTTTAGCATTACATGGTTAATGCATTAATAGTTGAAAAGAGCAAGACATAAAATATGTAATAATAAAAAAGTACTGAAAGCGTCGCGGGGGTACTGCGGTATTTTTGAAATGGAAAAGTACTGAAAAAAGTACTAAAGTACTGAATTTTTCAACACTGTCGACAACTAAATCAAATAACACAAGAATGCGTGTGAGTTCTCTCTGCACAATTGTGCGGGTAGTAATTTTAAACAAATTTTGGTGAGAGCGGGCCGTACGCCTACAACCCGCCATAAGAAATTTTACTTCTACATGATGCGCATTCTTTATATCCATATTCTTTGGTTGAAGTTAATTCGTGCAATGTTCGACCAATGGGATCAATATCATAAGCGTAAGCGAACAGAATATATCATCTGATGTAAATTTTGCCTGTTAAAATAGCAGCTCGGTCGATGCGTGACAATAATGGCTTCCTTTCAACTCTTTACTTAAGTTTTTGTTTAAATTTACAGACTCTTGAGCACCGCATTCCCCTCACAAGAACTTTATTTAATTTTCCTCTTCTTCAGTCGGAAAAGAAGTTTCTCCTCCTCTATTCGATGATGCGCACAAGCAACTTAATAACCATGTGCATTCATGCATATGTTTTGTTGCGATAGCCTCTCTACATTCCTGGTCCTACCATAGCTTTCTTATGGCAGATTTCTGATACTTACAGCCCAACCTAAATTACGGCGTAAAGCACAAAATAAATGTCAAAATTTCTCATGCCCATATAAAATGTATGAGACCAACCATAATTGCGCGGCGTTAACGATTTGCAATTTGAAAAAATTTTGACAGTGCGTAAAGAAGTGAAGTTTGTTGTAAAACATGTGATTTTTTTTATTTGTTTACTTTTATATTTGTGTTTACAAAAGTAAGTAATGACATGTTAGCTGCTTTCAGTCCAATTTTGCGATTTTATCTCAATTTTTTATATTCATTTGGCGATTTTTATTTAACATGGTAAGTTAACATTACTGTTCTTGGCACAACGTTGACGCTTTTATTTAGGTTGCTCATTACAGCGTAAAAGCTGGGCGCTAAATTACGTTGCGCTTTACGCCGTAATTTAGGTTGGGCTGTTAGGTATACCATAACTGTATATTACAGGGTGTGGACTGAGAACTAGGCTTCGCGACATATTATTTTGTACGTCTGTCATTATAAATCTTGGAATCTTTGTTGTAACTACTTAGAAATCCAAGTCGATAATTTCTGCCTGCTTCTGGACATTTGTCGGGACATTTATGTGATAAACTACACCCTTTGTACATATAAGTAAAACTAAAGGCATGATAGTAAAGTGCTAGCCTACAAACTTAAGATCTCCAAAAAAATTTTCTGGATTCTAATCAGGATTTGCTAATTTAACAAAAAAAAAAAAAAAAAATAATTAGAGACTTAAAGCCTATGCCAATAATTCGAAGCAGATAATGTCAACAACGAAATTTTTTGAAAGAGTAGGACTCAATGAGAAAAGTTCTTCAACATCACAGCCAATACAACAATCCAATGAATCCAATCCAATTTATAAACGCCGTTGGTTCTTCATCACATAGATGGCAACCCCATCATCCTATAACCTGCTGCTGTACAGCAGTCACCTGCTTAGCTGCAGAAACTTGATTAATGAAACTGACAAAAAGCAAACGAAAAATAACATGATGGGGGAGAAGCCCTATATTCCTTAGAGGCATGAAATGATATGTTTGTTCTCTTTAGTGTTAGACAACTCTAAAACAGAAATCTTAATTTTTTCTTTTTATATTTTTACGTTCTTTTTTACAAGAAGTTTTTCTATCTTTTTTTTGTTTGTTTTTTTTTTTGTCAGTTTTTGAAGTGTATGTCTACCATTTTCATTGTCATTTTTCTTGCCATCAAAGGAGAAGAATATTTCCATCATTAATTAAATAAATCCAGTAGATTCCCCCCACTTATCCTTATGATACGCCTGTATGCGTCTTATTTAAGGTTGTTCACTTGCCGTTTTACTTGCTTGCTTATATGCTGCCAGTGTTTTAGGCCACATCATTAGGGCAGACAGCTGACAGTTTTTTTTTTTGGCAAAAGTTTTGCTCCTTAGCTACTTTCTTTAATTTTTTCTTTTCCTTTTTTTTGTTTTTTTTTTTGTTTTTAATTTTATTTTAAACATTCATTTGTTATTTCTGGCCCCCAACTTTTGCTAACATTAAATGCAAATTTCTTTTGTATAACTTCTCTCGCAGCCCCAGCTTATTACGAAGGGTATAGGAATTTATCTTTCTATGCCTGCAGGGAAAGATTTTAAAACTTTTGGTAACAAAATAAATTCAACAAAAGTTTAGAGGTGTAAAACAACAACAGCAAAAAGAGAACAATAAACCGTAAAGCAACAAATTTAAATTCCTTTTAGAGACTACCCCTCACCGCACCACCCTCCACACAAAAGCTTTTAAGGTTTTAAGTAAAAAAAAATTGATGATTTTTTGTTGTTGTTTGTTTTGTTTTTTAAGACAATAAAAGTGAGTACTTGAGTTGTAGAAAACAAATGTCGAGTTTTATTATCCTTGATTATCCTGCTCAAACACTCGTTATTGTACTCGAACTCTCTTCATCACAGTCTTCGACATCGTTACCATCATCATCATCAGTAGTAGCAGCAGCAGTGGTAAGCAACCTTCGCTCATCATATTAATGACCGAACATCCGTAGATTTTATTCATAAATTTACTGCTTTTCAAAGTGCTTTTCCAAGCAGGACATGCTGGTCAAAATGATAAATGAATAAACAAATCAACAAACGAATGAACAAATAAATGAACAAATTAATGAATGAATGACTGAATGAATGAATGAATGAATGAATGAATAAATAAATGAATAGAATGTACATATGACTGAATTTTGGGGAAAATTTATGTGCAAAAGTTTTTCCTAAAATTTATTATCGTTTTTCTTTTTTTATTTGTTGTTATTGTTGCTATTGCTATTGTTGTTGCTGCTACAAGTAGTTAAATATGTTCAGTTCAGTATAATTATACATAACTGTATATAAGTCTGTGTGTCTGTATGTATTGTTTTAGTTGAGAATTTTAATGCCACTAAAAAATTACTGTGTGCATATGTATGTATGTATGTATGTATGCGTAAAGTGACAAAGACTTTTTGCATTTAAATATTCAAAAAACAGTCCAATTTACATAAGCTTTTAACATGTTTTATAATCAGGATCACAGAAGTCATTTAAAATTTCAAAATATTACTGAAATATGCAACAAAGACTTTAGCAATGCTTACAAGGATTATACATTAAAACATGCTTTTAAAGGAAAATGGTATAGGCAGCTTTTATTCTACTCTAAAGGCAATGAATTTGAGTAAGCGAGCACCTCTTAGAACAATGGCCACAGGCTAAAACTGTAAAGCCTTGCTTCATACTCATCCTCTTAAGAAGGTAATCGAAACGAGTTCTGTAAGTTAAAAGTGAAAATCTGAAGCCATTTTTATCGATGTGTATGGATGTTAATTCCATGAAAGAGAAAGGAGCTTATTTTCTTGAAATTTTCCACTCAAAATCATTAAAAATGCCGTGCTGTTCACCTTAAGATTACGAGCTGACTCTACAGTTTAATAGATTTTTGTTCGTCTCAGACGATGTGCATCTACAGCTGTGTTCAAAATAATAGGAGTGCTACCATGTAATATTTTCAAAGTCAAAAATGTTTATTGTACCAATTTGCAAAACATGATATATTTTAATGTTAGTTACAACGATATGTAAGAAATAAAACACAAAAAAGAATCTCGTAATTACTTTAATATTTGCGATGAAATTGATTCATTTCTGTGTTTGGCCTTGATTTAAGTTGATCAAAAAAATAGGAGTGTGAGTGTTCTTTTAAAAATAACAATATAACAGCATATAATTTAAAAATAAAGAGAAACAGTAAGTACGGAAAAATGTAATTAAAACTTTTTCTACAGTGATTCACATAAATTTTTGTAATAGTGGGACGACGAAAGCACTCTACTGAAGAAAAGAAAGAACTAATTAAAAATCTTCGAAAAAAAAGGCAAAACTTACAAAGAAATTAAGGAAATCTTAAGTTACTCCAATCAAATGATACCAAATGCATTAAAATATAAAAAAAAGCCCGAAACGCGTGGGCGCAAGGGCAAAACATCAACTGTCGATGACGGCCGAATTGTGCGATACATCAAACTAAATCCTTCGGCGTCTTCAAAAAAATTCAAAAGGATCTGAATCTTGCCGTAAGTGGCCCTACTATTCGTAGGCGTCTGATGGACAACAATTTATTCACAAGAAGTCCACAAAAGGTGCCTTTTACTTATCTTACTTACTTAATTGGTCATTACCACGATTTAGTCAGGATTGCAACCTAGCTTCTCACAACACACATGTTGTGTGCATTAATTTTATGCATGAGTGGTGGAACCTACAGTTTTAAGCTATCTCCGAACGACAGACTTTTGAGTAATTTTTCATGGCAATTTCATTTACTCTCCGAGTTTATGTTAAATACAGGAAATATTTTTTCATTTTAATGGAGATGTATGAGTTAGGTTTTAAACCAAGTGCTAGCATATAATAAGCTAACATACTACGTACTAAACTACGGCTACCTCCACAACTATGCGATGCAAACATACAAACGTCGACACAACTCCCGCCTCCACTGAATTTAGTGGCTTAGAAGGAAACGAAAAGGCGGACGAAGATATCTAAGAAAAAGATAATAGAGGGGATATATGCGACTTTTTTTAAATTGGGAAAAGCTGCACGAAATTCAAGAGACCGTAAAATTTACAATTTCTTGTTTTTATGCGTGAAAGTCACCTCAAATACTACGGAAATTACTAAGCCTTATGTTATTTGGACTTCACTGCTCTCGGCTCATACTTTGGACCAGCCGCTGTAGTAACAGTTAGCTTTATCTATACAGACACAGGAAACCAAAAGCGGAAGTGTTGCAAACTTCTTTCTACCCACTGTGTCTAACCTGGCGTATGCCTACAACGGTCGGGTGGTAGTTTAAAAATTCTTAAAACCGATTTACTTCACAAATAATCTCCTGTAAAGTCAATTTATTAAAATTTCTGTTGTAAGCCGCATTATTTTCTGTGAACTTGTCTTATAATTTAAGCCCTTTAACGTTTTCGAAAACTATTGTCATTTAAATGTTACAAAACGAAAACACCTTTTCAAAACTCAATTTTTATTGACTGTTTCTCTGACAATCTGTCTGTCTGGCTATCTGTCTCTGAGTGTTCAAATATCTGTAAATCTTTTAAATCTCTTTTGTTTTCTTAAATAAAACTAGGGAATGTGTTTTAATATCTATTCGTAGTATGGTATGCATAAGTACGAGTATAAAATTAAAGAAAATTTGTGTGTTTGTGTGTGTGTGTGTGTTTAATCTGTAAAACAGTAAAGAAATATCACACATCATTTTCTGCTTGAGACTTCCATTCATTGAAGATCCCGTATTATTAGATTCTGTTCTTTTTTTGCTTTTTTTTGTTTTTGTTGAGTTACTGAACATGTTTTACAAGATAAAGGCGTGTTTTCTAAACTCCAATTTGTGTGTAAATTTCTAACAATATTTTTAAGATGTTCTTCTATTACATCTTTCCTCGTAAGCCGTTAGACAGACAACCATCCATCCATCCATCCAACCAGCCAGTCAGCCATACAGCCATCCAGCCAGCCAGCCAGCCAAGTTTAATGGTACTCGTAAAAGTGTTCTCTACTACCAGTACAACCACTGTGGTGTGCTATGGATTAACAGACACATTTTAAGCACAGAGACTGATAAAAACAAAATCCGAAAACAAAAGAAAATTTCAAATAATAAAATAAATGCTGGTGTAAAATGAAAATAAAAAAACCAAACCCAACCAAAAAAAGTATACGATTTGTGCTATTGTTTGCAGTGCAAGCAACATCCGCTAAAGGTACACCATTAGGTACACTAGAAAGGCAGACATCAGACTCAAACAGGCAGAGACAGGCAGACAGGCAGATAAATGTGAAAAATAATAAAGAAAAATCAAAAACTAAGAAATACTACACATCATACACACCCTACCACCCACCCACTTGTACTTCTATAAAGTTATTGTTATTGTAGATTTCAAAATCTTTTCTTAGCTTTCCATCGAAATCCGTGAACGAAAGAAAGAAAAACGAACCTAGAAAGACCCCAGCATACGTTGCGTACAGAAATTCTTCTGAAAACATTTTCTTTTAGAAAATTGCAATAAAAAACGGAAAAAAAAGAACAATTCTTAGTTATGTGTTGTACTCCTCCAAAAGCATGTCTGTCTGTCTGTTTCATTGTAAATGACGGCCCCTCCATTTGTCTGTTTGTCTGCCCGAGTAAAAAAAAAAATGAAAAACGAAAAATAAAATTATTTAATGAACTCAGAAGAAAGTTGTGGAGGGGAGTGTAAAGTTGGGGAAAAAATGGAATAAGACGGAAACATTGTTGACTAATTTTAATAAATTTTAGCTTTTAGCAGTTTGTTTTGCAAGCATGGCAACACAGCAGCACAGCAACTGTAGCACTACGTACTGCAGCAGCACTATGGCCTACTAACGATAAAAAAGACAAAAAAAAAATTGTTTTATTCTCTAGGAATTTGAAAGTTATTCTCAAGAAAATAAAGACCTTAAAGGCCCGTTTTTATTCAATGTCCGAATACACAATTTAGTTTGAATCCAGAGTGGAAAAATCCGTGTGGTTCGGTATATGAAAAGGTAGTTAGTAGTCCTAACTAAAAGGTTGTATTGACCATTTCGTGGTTTCAAAAGTATAGGACTGGAATTCGACATCTGTCAAACTAAGTTGTGAAACCAATTTTTTCCTTTTCAGTTGAAATTCTGACATTAACGAAAATGAATCGCTTAACTATCACACAATGCATAAAAATTATCAAAACCTACTACAAAAATGGTGATTCTGCCACAGCCACGTATCGTGTTTTAAGAGGAGATTATGGTTTACATAATCGTCCAACTACTCAAGCAATTGGCAAAATTGTGAAGAAATTTGATGAGACTGGAGTGGTTTCGCGCGTTCCGCTGAAAATATCGCTATTGTAAGTGAATGTGTTGCCGAAGACCCGAATGTCGTTCTCAGAAATTAGGACTTTTTTGTCTGCTATTGAAGAATACGACTTGGAGAATATGTGGTTTCAACAAGACGGTGCCACATGCCACACAACTCGAGCGAATATGGCTTTATTGCAAGAGTCATTTCCTGGCCGCGTAATTTCTCGTCGTGGCGATATCAACTGGCAACCAAGATCATGCGATTTGACACCATTAGACTTTTTTTGTGGGGCTACGCGAAACACCGTGTTTATGCAGATAAACCTTCCACTCTTGAGCACTTAAAAACCAACATTCGTCAAGTTATGGCTGAGATACCGCCCAATATGTGTCAAAAAGTGGTCGAAAATTACCTCAAAAGAATCAATGCTTGCAACACTTCGCGTGGAGGTCATTTAAATGATGTAGTGTTTCACACATAATGTCAACGTTCAAACTTTACAATAAAAAAGAAATATCATGAAAAAAATATTTTATATGTGTTTTATTTACGTTTACTTTTGAAACCACGAAATGGATAGCCCGATATTATTTGAAGCTACCTATAGGAAGTACTTACCATTTCAGAAAGTATACTTGAGTACTGCAAGATGCATTCATAGCTTGCAGACAGTTTAAGCCCTTTACGATATGCTAGGCACATCAGAAAAAATAACTTCGTGTCAAATACGAGATATTAGTGGATGGTAGCCAAACCTCGGCGTTGAATAAAACCCTAAGACAATAGCTCAACTGCGAGAAACAATTATATTCGAAACCAATTTCAAGTTCTGGAAAACACACAGAGTCCATAAATAGTAGAGCTAATGATCATGAAATGACATGACCATGACACTGGCTAGGGACACAGAAACATAATAAAAATTTCAAAACTCGCTCCAACATTGCAATTTCGTCAGAAATCATTACCCAGAGGTCCAAACATTCTTCAATTATTTCCAAGTAGGTGATGGCAAATTCCATTTACGTAGTGTTTTTCAATAAGAGTTCCAGCAGTTGATCTTCAAGATAAACAATCTCCATTATCTTTAGCACGTAGATATATTCTTGACTATATAATCTGCAATTACAGCCTCTATTCCTACAGCTTCGCTCTACTTTAAGTCAAATAAAGTGATATAATATGAAGTAGACGTGGTTGTTTCAAACCATACGTCCATCGTTGTAAACCTGACTTGGAACCAGTCTCATGTTCCTCACTGTACTAATGAAGTGAAAGAAAATGTGCGAAATGAAAAAACGATTTTAGAAGGATATTTCGCTCAACTTATCTTAGGCAGAATTGGGCATTTGATGTCAATATATCTGCATCTGTATATGGTGGTCGATTTGAATTTTTACAAATATGTCCCATTGTGCTATAAAATTCTTATATTTTCTTATTTATTTATTGTTTTCTTTCCCCTCTCTTCTTGTTCTAAAAAAAGAACCTGCAAAATTCTTTTTAATTTTTTTTTTGTTATTTTATTCAGGATTTCCTTGTTAATTTTTGTTTTTAAAAGAAACGTGTTTTTTGTTTTGTATTTATTTTCTAACGCTCTCCTCTCTTTTACGTTTCATTTTATGGATTGTTTTCCCAAAGCATTACACTTTTCTATGCCTGCTGTGTACGAGAATATGTATTGGGGGGATTGAGTGTATACTTTAAGGATGTAATTTTAGGTTTTCTTCCTGATATTAAAACCAATACACTTACACACGCATGCATAGACACGCACTCTTAGCACTACAGGAAATGGGGCAAATCAAGGAAAACGAAAGAAACAGGGAGTGAGTATGTAGAGAGTGTAGAGAGTGAAAGAAACATTATTTTTGCTTTGAATTTCAAATGTACAAGTACTTGTACTTGTACTAGTGTTTGCAGACAACTTTAGTTTAAACATACATATACTTAAACAACTACAACGACAACTTTGGCAACAACAATAACTATAATAATATCAAATAACCATCTTAAACACCAACAACAATACAACTATTTTGACAAAAAAAAAAAAAAAACGCGAAACGAAAAAGAAAAAGACACAACAAAAGAAATAATTTTAAGGAAGAAAAATTAAATGGAAATGAATAAGTACTACACACGCAGTGGCGGTTAAAAAAATAGCATTTGATGTGAATTTGTCTTTTACCAATTAAAAGATATGCCTGTTAGCACGCCGTTTGCTAGATATGACAGTATATAAGTACCACATAAACCATTGTGGCTAAGAATGAGACTCATATTTTATTTAGAAGTTGTTTTACTGCCAATTCAGAAAGAATAAATGAAGTTAAGTAAGATCCATGCTTTAGTTAGCGACTCACTTTAAAAAAATTAGGCTCGACACATGCAGTAATTGTTGTTACCCTGCCTATGATGATGATTATCCACAGACTTGCTTCAGAACTGAGTTAAAACTTTCGAGTGAAACAGTGGAAAGTTTCAATACATGCTTCACATACGACAATAAACTTTGAAACAGTCAAACACATTCAGGCACTCCAGTAATTTTCAGTGCAAACAGTGCCTAGGTTATTATCAGAAACAGTACTATGTGCAGTTTATGAAGCTGTAGCAAGAAGGTTGGAGTTCGTTTGGTGTAATGATAGCGTAAAAGCTTTAAAATTTAATGAGTCCTAGCCTACGATTGCTTATAATCTTTATGACAAACTAGTTCACGATCCTTGAAAATACTTCAAATATTTATGCTGCTTCAAATGCTAGGCTACGGATGCTCACTTCATGACCAATGTGAAGACGTCTACTGTTAAACTTTAATACTCTTGCTGGACCATATAGACAGCTGGTTTCCATTCCAATGATGCCTATACTAACTCTTGTGAGGCGCCGAAAATCCAGAGGTTTCCTAAAGACATTGTCTACATAAGCAACTGTTATACAGGACCTGGGAAGACAATTTTTTTCAATATCCCAAAGTAGTGGCGATAGTGCCACATTCTATAAAACTCGGAAATCGGTCGAGTTTAACTGTGAATTAGATGTCATATAAATTCATAAAGTGCTGACTGAATAAATGCCCACGATCGTTAAAGTATTTAAAAAACTTCTGTGCTTCAAAAGCTAGGCTACGGCTGCTCACTTCATGACCAATGTGAAGACGTCTACGGTTAAACTTTAATAGTCTTGCTATTGTGAAAAGATTAAAAAGTATCAAAATTGTTTTGATAACAATGGCAGAGCACTGGTTGCTTTACTTCATTTTAATGATAATGAGGTTGACATTTCTTCACAGACGAGCACACAAATGGTTTCATGCAAACCTCATTCATTTGCCAAAGAACGATGGGATAATGAATGAATCCACTTGTTGGGAAAGATGATATGGACATATACATATAAAGACCAAATGTGCATAAAATTTTTTACGGTACATACGTACATAATTGGTCATTACAATCCTTCAGTCAGGATTACGATATCTAGCTTCTCACACCACTTATGTTGTGTGTATTAATTTTATACATGAGCGGCGGGACCTACAGTTTAAGGTCGACTCTGAACGACACAGTGTACACAGATTACTTCACTGAGTACCTCAAAACGACAGAAGCTGTAACGATAAGGAAGAAGAGGAGAGCAGAAGAAGAAGACAGTAATCTTAGTTACCCAGAATTTATAAACACAATGTGTCTAGCCAAAACGTAAACTTGTAATAATCTGACGTTGTAGAAAATATCGGTGTTATAGGACCTAAGTAAGCTACGACCCTGAAGCGGTTACTAACTCAACTAAACATAACCTTTACGGTTAAAATTCTGTTTTAAGGTTATCTGAATTCGTTCTAGAGCAGCTGCCTTCGCTTGAACTTAACCTAAGCACGACGAACTTTGTACTTGAAATGACTATTTGAATGGATTCTTAAGCAGTTGACCGTTTGTCCAGAATATTTGATAAAGGTTTAGTATACCAGCAGACTCGCCAGGAGTAGATTCTGTGAATAGCAGTACTAAGGCGTGCAATTTGTGGTTTAGGGTCATTAAAAAAACCTACAGACATGAAAATCTTTCAAGATATTTAAGCCTTTAAAAATAAATATTTTTATCCAGAAGCTGGCTTGATTCGCCTTAAAATCCAATGTTTCCTTTTGTGCTATTTTTTTTAACACATCTGCCTTCAAGTATATGTTTAGTACATGTATGAGTGTTATAGAATTGTGTCCTCATATAGTGGAAAAAAATATTTTTGATCCACACATAAGATAAATTGTTGTTGATGTTGTTGAACACACACTTTTCTTCTCCTTCATATCACAACACACTCCTACAACCACCCACTCAAAATACTCTCTGCATGGTAGACATTACATTGCTAAACATATCTAAAGCTTAAAATACTCATACAATAACAACAACAACAATAACAATTCCTCTATTTCTATAAATCTTTGTAAATGTATTTACAAAGAGTTACAAACTCTGTTTGATTGTGTGTGTGTATTAGAAAAGCAGAGTTACAAGTAAAGAGAGAAGAATTGTATTTATTTCACTTCCTCTCTCTCAGCATATCCTAATGATAAAGTTGCTGATGTCTCAACGACAACAACAACAACGGCAACAGCAACATTAACTAATAACAAATAACACATAAAAATAATCACATGTTGTTCTCTCTTTGCAATTTTTACTTACAAACACCCAAGCAAATACTCTCTGTTATTATTACTTGAACGTTAAATAAAGTTAATGTTTGCTCTTTAGAAATGCAATAAAGCTTATTACATACTTTCTATCTCTCTCTCTCTCTCTCTCTATCTCTCTTTTATAATCCCTCTCGTTCTCTCTCTTACACATTCATTTGTAATTGTAACCCATATGTAAACACACATGTATTTAGGAAAAGGATCCCTGGGTAATAATGGGAAATGAAATGAATTCGTAATACACTGCACAATGGGTTCAAATGTAAATTATACGGTAACTTTTAAACTAATGGTGGAATTTGATTGAAAGTTTACACGTTTATGGCTGAAGATATGGGTTTTTTTTTAAATATTTTTTGTAGTATTCCGTAGTTCAGACATACATACATACATATGTGATGTGATGTCATCATTCGAAAAAAGCAAGTCATGAACCAAAAAATGTAAGTCATCGACCAAAAAAAAATTCAAGTCAACTATCAACAAAAAAGCAAGTCATCGACTAAAAACTGCAAGTCATCAACCAAAAAAAAAAATGCATGCCGTCGATCAAAAAACACAAGTCATCGGCCAAAAAAGTGTAAGTCAGCAGCCAAAAAAATGCAAGTAATCTATCAAAACAATTCAAGACAGCGGCCAAAAAAATTAAAGTCATGGACCAAAAAAAATACAAGTCGTCGACACAATAGCTGCACCCCATCCACAAAAAGAGCAAGTCATCGACAAAAAGACTGCAATGCGACAATTTTACACGATTTCTACCGACAACTTTTCGTTGCTCAGTTGAAGAAAACAATTAGTTTCGTCACCTATATCTCTGGTTCTAAGCAACGCCTGACAGTAAGGAAACCTGTCTTGAAATCCTTGATACCATGGCTATCCAGTAAATTTTTTATCCGATTTATACGCATATATACGGAATACTTTTTTTGCTCATTTAAAGAAAACAATTAGCTTCGTCGCCAATCCTGTTTTGGAATCCTTTATACCATGGCTATCCAGCTAATTATTTATCCGCTTTAGACCCGTTTATACAGAACACCTTTTTTGCTCATTTGAAGAAAACAATTAGCTTCGTCGCCTATAACTCTGGTCCCAAGTATCCCACTGGCCTTAAGGACACCGGAGATTGAAATTGTCTTTCGTGCATCTTTTTTTTAATGATTGACTGACTTTATGGAGTGTAAAAGATGGTGTGGTTTAGTGGTTAAAGCGCTTAATTGCACACCGAAGCAATCGAGATTAGAATACTGAAGGAAGATTACCAAATTTTAAATTTACGAGAAAACAATTCCCGCCAAATAGATCATTCGTTCAGCCATTAAGACTCCTGATCATCTAGAGGATGACATCAACAACAAAGTTCAAGCTACGACACCTTTTAATCAGTAGAACTCAATAAGGATGGCTCCACAACCACTATACATTTTTACAGAGGACTTTGTGTCTAGGCAACGACCAACATTAACCTTATAATCCTATAGTTACGCTTCTAATGTAGCGCCCTTAAAGGAAAGCGAAAGGAATTAAAAAAAATCCTTTACTTATGTAGTTTGCGGCACCATTGTGCAATGAATGCTACATATTGGTACATGACATGAGCAATACATTATTATTATTATTATTACTGTTGTTGTTGTTGCTTCTGCTGCTTAAGCTAGGATATGTCGTAAGATTTAGAATAACAACAATAACAACAACAATAATAACAATAATACAATATTAATTTCAATAAAATCGCAACGAGAACAAACGATTAGCAATACAATGTTGCCAACTGTTGGATTAAACGGAATAAAAGAAGCACGTTTAAATTAATCTGAAGGAAATTGAAACTTTCACTTGCCAGAGAGAGAGAGAGAGTTGTGTAATTAAATTAAAATGTTTATTAGAGAGAGAGTTGTGTAATTAAGTTTAAATGTTTATTACTGTTGCAGACGGAATTTCGGAATTGAATGTTTTAAAAGGATATGTAACATGCCTGTAAGTAAGCCTCCCTTTGGAAAGGCCTTTTGAGAAGCTACGAAATTAATTTTAAGACGTCAATATTATGAAATTGTTATCCTTATCAAAAATTACCGTGACATTCAAATTTAAAGTTTTCTAAAGTTTTATTAACGATTTGCCCGATGTTTTTTCTCTTTTTCGTTTTTTCTTTTTGAGACTCTCCTATTCATTATTGAAACTTTTCGTTTTCCTTATTGTTTCCTATAAAAGTTTTTTTTTTGGTTTTTTTTTTCTTTACTTTTTTGGATAAAATTCTTTTATTGTCTTCATTTTTATTAATTTGTTTTCAAAGTAACTTTTATTTGTTACTGTCCAGCTGCCAGTCTAGTGACCATTTGTTTTACAAAAATTCTTGTCCTTTTCGCCATTGTTTAGCTTCACTCCTCCTCCGAATTATAAACCATTTCAGGCAAAAAATTTCAAGGGAGCAGAGACAACAACACATATAGATTCTTATTTTCAAGTTGCAAGAGAGATTAATTTTTTCTCTTTCTCTTCTCCACATTCCCTTGGCAAGATTTTGTTGAGCAGAAAACAAACATTTAGAAAAAGTTTGTGAAAAATTTAAGAGTTTTTCTACCATTTTATGCTTCTACTTTTGCTTTTGCCTTTGCCATTACCATTCTATGCTATTTCATGATTTGATGCTCTCACATTTCATTTTTATTAATTTTACTTTTTCCTCCTTTATTTTGCTCTTTTCTCTTTGTTTTTGTTTGTTTCATACTTTTATGAAATACCTTTGGGGCATTTTTAGATATTTTCTGTATGAACATATTAATTTTTCCTTTTTTTTCCCCTTAGTTGTTGTTGTGGTTGGTGTTGTTGTTATTTAACAATTTCTCTGATTAGAAAATGTTTCAAGGAATTGAGAGTGGTGGTTGAAATTAGAGGACCCTATCACAGGCTAACATTAAAGTGCTCCAATCGTTTCGTTTTTAAAAATCTAAAGGTCAAAAGTGTAGGTTTTTCGATGTTGTGACAAGCAAGGCGAATTTATGGATTAAACCATGAAAGTTCAATCTTCACTGCTACATACAAACATACATAATTGGTCATTACAACCCTTCAGGAGGGATTACCACCTAGCTTCACCACCTACATATGTTGTGTGTGTCGTTTTTATAGATGTATGGCGGGACCTACAGCTTAAAGTCGACTCCGAACGACAAAATTTTTGAGAAAATTTTTCATGTCAATTTCATTTACTCTCAGAGTTCTTGCCAGAAGACTGCTTCTACCGGAAGCCGCTGAAGAAATATTATTTTCGAATTTGTTTTTGTTGGAGATGTCTGACCTAAGTATTAAGGTGGCGAATAATATGAAATCAAAACTCAACATTCCACAACGAATACATCGGTGTAGTCGTTTATTAGACGAGAGTCCGTAGTCAAAACCCCAGTTCAGATATGTCGAATAAAACAAAATATAAAAAAAAAATATTTCATTCGGCGGCTTCCTCTCAGCAAACTTCGGGCAAAAACTCTGAGGATAAAAAAGCAGCGGTAAAAAACAAAGAGTGAAAAAAGAATTGAATGCTTTTATAATAACATATCTAGTCAGTCCTCATCCCAAAACCAAAACTTCGTCCATATCTGAAGTACCACAATGTCTCGAAAATCACGGAAGATCCCGTTGACAAAAAATTGTCAAGACTGCAGTTTCCAGGCACCGGGTTTAGGTAGGGCATATGGCTGATCCTCAATTCTAGAGGGCTGTAGTTTTTCTTAAAGCATATATAGTAGTCTCCCCTAACGACTTAACCATGCAGATCTATAATGATTACTCTCTGACATTCATGGATGTGATCTAAGTCGATGTGGGCAGATAGCAGGATTCTAGTATCAGAGGATAAGAGACTTAGCTTAGGGCTGCTGGATTTGAATGAAATAGACTCCAAGACGAGGTTCCATCAAATGGCTGGATTGTTAACAATTGCATGGTAGAGGCATTCGGCTCATTACGAATGCCAAGAATAAGAACGGAAATGGCGGGACATTTTAATGCTACTCGTGCCTGGGTTAATGATTTTGCCATTAAAACTGAACTAAATTATGAGCTGGGGACTTAATTTTTAAAATACGAGGGATCTTATCTATGCTAGATACTACGGTAATAAGAAATTCTTCGCCTAAACCAGAAGTTAGACGTACATCGATGATTACTTGGTAACTGCCATATCTAAGCTGATACACAGAAACTGTGAATGGAGAATAATTCCTATATTGCTTTGGCGTGAATAGCTTAGCTGACCTGGCTTCAATAGACGTTTGCGGGGTATAGTATGTATTCATTAGATTTTTTTGCTGAATCCACTGTCAAGCAGATACTGATTCTTTTGAATACATTAAATACATACCGATCATCACATTACCATGCTTGTTAGTAGGCCTTTGTCTGTTTGGGTTTGAAACTGTCTACGGCATGTTGAATTACTTCTTGATAATATTCTTGGCTTTTTGTAGTTCATCTAATAATGCAAAATGCGTCACTCCATTTGATGGTGCATCGCTTTTGATGACGTCCATTCCTCTAATGGTTGTTTTTTTCATAACAACATAACGGATAGCACAAGGAAATCATGGCATTGGACCCAAGTGGTGGCTATGATCTCTTTACACTCTTAACTTGCCCAACATACATACATACATACATACATACATAATAGGTCATTACAACCCTCCAGGCAGAATTACGACCTAGCTTCTCACTCCACTTTTGTTGTGCGTGTGTTATTTTTTGTGTAGGTCTGTAGGGTCCAGTATAATGTCGACTCCAACCGGCAGATTTGTGAGAAACTTTTCATGGGAATTTTATTTACGCTCAGAGTTTTTGCCAGAAATCTGTTGAGGGGAAGTCGTAGAATAAATACTTCTTCATTTTGTAGGAGATGTCTGACCTGGTTCTGGTTTTGAACCGTAGCCTTACATCTCATAAGCCAACACACTACCTACTAGACTGCGGCGGTTAGTTTTTACACAACGTCATAATGGATAGCACAATAGAATCATGAAAGCAGACCTAAGTATCACACTCTTACTCTGTCTCTCATACCAAAACTATACTAAACTAAGGTTTTTAAATCCCTTTAATATCGACTAAAGCTTTAATCTATTAAGTATGGAACAACTTATTATGCGGAGGTCGTTGTTAGTTAATCAAATGAAAATAAAATTCAAATTATTTGATTTTACGTTCTTTTTTGGAGATCTTAAATAGCAATGCAATGATTTCTAATCAACCATTATGTTGTATGTGTAGGGTATCAAGGACTCCTAATGTCTAATGTTTTTTAATTCAAACTTTTCATCTTGGTTGATAGTAATCATCATATTTAATATTTCCTTTTTGGTTTTTTATTTTGTTTATTAAATTTCCTTTTCTTTTAAAAACATTATTTTCAAGTTAATATTTTCCATTAGAATAATTTACTCTCTCTCTCTCTCTCTTCCATCACTTTTAAGTTGGTTTTATTACAAAAACCTTAAAGTTCTCATTTAAATTTCGAACATAATCTTCGTTCGTTCTCATTATTCTCATCATCATCATTAGTATTAAATATTTTCCATTTTCTCTACCATTTTCATCCAAAAACAAATTCCAGGAATATTAAGTGTTCATTTGTATTTGTATCTGCAAATGAGTATGTTTGTAAGTTTATAACTAGAGCAGCAACAGCAGCAAGAGAGAGATATATTAACATAATTAAGTTGAATAAAGGAAATATTGTATATGTATGTATGTATATGTGTGGTAGGAATAAAGGAAATAGTTAAGGATATACTCTATTATCATCTCCCAGGGATATGTATTAAAATTTATTAAATTTTCTTGTTAAACTTTTTACACATAAATTAATTATTTTCGATGATAATAATAGTAACACGCAAAATAATAATGCTTGAACTACACTACACACTCATTTAAAAGGTAAAATTTTGTTTAACTTCTAGTGGCATCATTAAAAGATTATTTGTATGAGAAGACAGAACAGGACCATAATAAATCCATAAAAGTGTAAATTTTTAAAAGCAGTTAGAAGTTGTAGAAGTAGACCCATGTATTTATAAATGAATTTGAGATTAAGTTACAGTGAGTATCGTATTTCTTGATAGAAAAGTGGTCAATACATACTAGTTTGTGTACACAGTACATACATACATAATTGGTCATTATAAGCCTTCAGTCAGGATTACGAGATCTAGCTTCTCACATCACTTTCGTTGTGTGCGTAAATTTTATACATGAGTGGCAGGTCCTACAGTTTAAAGGCGACTCCGAACTACAGATTTTTTAAGAAATTTTTTTTTACATAAGTATAAGTCTGTAGGGTCCAGTTTAATGTCGACTCCGAACGACAGATTTTTTGAGAAACCTTTCATGGCAATTTCTTTTACTCTCGGAGTTTTTGTCAGAAATCTGATGAGAGGAAGTCTCCGAAGAAATATTTTTTATAATTCGTTTCAATGTCTGACCTGGGGTTTGAACCGTGGCCTTATGTCTAATAAGCCAACACACTACCTACTAGACTACGGCGACTACTGAACTTACGCTTATTTAAAAGCTATGATTAAGACCTGGACCTTGAGGAGCAGGTCCGTTTGAAATATATATACCAGCATGATTAAAAACTGATTGTGGGCTTAGTTGATTGAGCTTTGTTTATTGCATCAGCCTTATACCACGATATTACTGTAGAGTGGTTATATGCCGTTTGAAGTAGTCAATTCATGCAATTTAGCAGCATCAGTTTCTAAAGACTATGTTTATAATGAACTAGAGATATGGGCAACTCAGCCACTTCCAGAAGGCTTTCTGGATGAAATACTTGGAAGGAAGCATAAAATTATTACTTCACCTCTACACCTCTCTTACGTATGACTTATGGTGTTTTCTTTTCTACAAAGAAAATGTCACCCTCTTACAAGGTACATTAAAAAAATTTTTGACCAACCCTGTTGTAATGTCATTTTTTATTTGAGAAGAACATAATACACATATTAAAAAAGGGTATGCCCTGTGTTTACCACTTATTAAGAAAATGAATAAGGAAATGCCAATTTGTTCAAAGGTGTTGCCAGATCGCTAATTTTTCGACTTCATTTTTTGCACGCTTTTTTATAACAAAAAAAAATATTTTAACACTGTTCTAACATTGAATGCAATTTTTTATATTGCTGACCATGTAGCTTTAATAATGTAATATTTCCTTAAGATTACTCCACAACACAATGAAAAAATTAACTTCAAATTGGATAACAATACCAGGCGACTTTTTTTAAATTTCATCTGATAGCTCTATAAATAAACAAAAGTCATCTGCTTTACAGGGCATTAGCAGCACTCTCAATTTATACAGGGCATAAAATGCAATGCCCTCCACCATTGGCAAGTGCGAATTATTTAGGATAAAACATACCACCCTTTTAGAGGGCGAAACATTTTTAAGAAACAAACGAAAGAAAGAAGATAGAAACAAATTTCTAAATAAATGTGCGAAAATAGCCGAGGTAATACGGTGCCAGCCGTCAAATCGCTGTAGCCTACTAGGTAATGTGTTGGTTTATTAGACGAGGGGCCGTGGTTCAAACACCAATCCAGACATCTCGAAATATGAAAAAATATTTCTTTCGCCAATCTTGTGATAAAAAGGCTGAGAGTAAATAAAATGAAACTTATCAAATCAGTCGTTAGACCTTAAACTGTAAGTCACGCCCGCAATGGATAAAGTTTAACACACACAACATAGGTGGTGGTGTGAGAAGCTCGGTTGTAATCCCGACTAAAGTGTTGTAATGACCAATTATGTAAGTAAGTGCTGCATTTTCAAAATTTGGCAGACTTATTGAGTCATCTTTGTCTTTACAAAGAACTTCAATTTTTATATTACAGAGTAAGTAATAACTTTCAAAAATAGTTTAAAGAAGGGAAGCATATATTTACGTGATAGTTATGTGATATTTAAGTGTGATTTAATTTAAAATTTTATTAAATCTCCTCAGAAGTGTAATGCTGTGGTAATTTGCTGGTTTGCTTGTTAAATACAGATAAAACAGACCAGGTATTAAACTGGTGAAACTGCTATCTCTGACGACTGTCAATTAAAAACTCTTTCCAAAATATTTTTGGAAGTTAATAAGCTGCTCGTAAAATGTTGATTTTTTTTTTTTTGTTGAATTGAAGAAAATTTATTTTATTTTTCTGTTTAAAAAAAGGAAAAAGAAATAATTTTTTTAACGGGTCAACATGTTAAGGTCATTAAAAATTTTAATAGGTTTTTAAAGATTTCTCTGGGATTATTAAAACATTTTATAGGTAAATAATTATTTTTAATATCAAATACCAGAGGCAAAGATCATAAAAATCTGTAATTTTCGAATACGAATTCTAACAGTGTTAGAAATTAATTTCTTTGGTAACATTTTCGAAAATCAAAAAACGTGAGATGTCGTGCTAACCAAAATTTTTTTCTTTTCATTCTTTTGTTTTGTTTTATTTTTTTTTTAATTTTGTTTGTCTATTAAAATTCCATTTTATATTCGGTAGTAAAAAAAATAGTCACTCTTTCTAATATCGCTTTAGATATCGAACATTTTATCAACGAGTGTTTCAAAAAATTTTTTTTTGTTTTTCTTTTTTTGGGGAAATAATAGGAAAGAGTTTATTTATCATTACGATCATTAAGTCCATAAAAAATTCTGTATTTTTTTTATTTTTTTATTTATTAGTCATGCGTGTATTTTAAATGAGTTTCGTTTTCCATTCCGTTTTTTTTTTTTTGACTCTCTCAAGATCAATTGGCCTTTAACGCTATTTGAACAGTGTGGCTATATGTCTTCGCCGTATGGCCAAAATCAATTTAAATTTAATCACTTGAACCAGTTAATAAAACCAAATTAAAAATGGAGAAGAAAAAAAATTGTTAATAACAACCAAAACGTGGCATGCTGCAGTAGCAGCCTCTCAGAAGCTCTCAAGTCATAATTAGAAAAACCTGAGTTGGAAATTCAAATAAAAATGGTTACGAATAGTGTGCAGCCAGTAAGTAGTCCGTCGTCGTCGTAGTTATTTTATCTGAAAAACATTTCAAACGCCACATGTGTTGTTACTCCAGTTAAAAACAGTTGGTTCGTGTTTTTCAAATTTTCTTCTTTTGGCCTTATCTTGGCAGTCTTGGTCAGCTCTATAATACAAACATATTTTGTTTTATTTTTCTTAATTTTTTTTTTTGTTTTTTTTCCATACTTTTAAGTCTTTAAAATTCCGTGTTACTATTTAAAGGCTAATATCAGTTGAATACGTATGTATGTATGTATTAAAAGCAGACTATTTTTGGTTTTTTGTCTTTAATAATCCCGTTCGGTCATAAAAAATTAAAACATGAGAAGGTTTTTAATGGCATTATTTAGCCATTTAGAGATTTGATGAAAAATATTAGGACGAATAGAAAAGTAAAATAGAGTACAGAGGACAGTGGTTTTAAAAAATCTTTGATTGTCAGTAAAACTGTGCTAAGAATTCTCTGACATTATACATAAGTACATACATAATCGGTCATTACAATCTTTCAGCCAGGATTACGAATTAGATTCTCACACCACTCATTTTATCCATAAGCGGCGGAACTTAATTACTTACGAACGACTGATTTTTGAAAAACTTTTCATGGCAATTTCTATTTACTCTCAGAGTTTTTGCCAGAAATCTACTGAGATTAAGTAGCCAAAGATGTAATTTCTTCATATTTCATTTTGTTGCAGATGTCTGATTTGGAGATTGGAACCGTGGCCTTACGTCTAATAAGACAACACATTACCTACTAGACTACGGCGTTTGCAAAGAATAGCTATCAGAGCAAAACCTTTCGTATTAACCCCCAAGGATATGGAATGCAAGCACAATCCTCCACCTATATGAAGGCACAACAAAGCCACTAAGGCAGTGTCATCAAAAATGTGCTCTGAATTCATCTCAGACACTTTAATTAAATCAACCGACATTCGCTAAATTGAATGTCTCAGGGTCAATTAGGGCCAAATTTATCTTGTCCTTCAGCAAGACATTTACCCCATTATCCAGGAATCTAGCACAATGTAACGATGTTATTATCTTCCAACGAGTCTAGAGGGCCTAGACACTTTTGAAGGGCATTAAAAGCCGCTTAATTATCTGAAAGTTTACAAATAGGGCCGGCTTCCTTTCAATTTGAATGAATTTCAGTTCGACAGTATAGGTTTCCTCAATCAACGTCCATTGACTGCCTCTTGTTCCATTATATTCCAGCTTGAATGTATCGGTATGGATACTAATCCATCTTCAAGCTTGAGAATAGAAACTGCCACTCGTTACTGGACTGGGAGAATAGTGCGAATAAAGAATCAATTTATACCTTATTCAGGTGGAAATTCTCTCTATTCATGCTACAAAGCCGGGTACAACGTATAAAATGTGTGAGAGCTAAGCTGGCTGTAGTAATTCAGTAACCACTAGCTGGACCAATGTCAGAGCCGTCCAGACTGACCATAAACTGTCTGTTTTTTTCAGTGGCTGGTAGGTAATAGACTCCCAGCTCCAATGAGAAGCGGTATAGAGAGCCATATTGTCTGCGTCGAAAATTGCAAGTTAAGGTAGCCCAATTATAAATTTGTGTGATCAACGGACTCAGACACGTAAAAGCGGACGAGTGCTAAGGCAGTACGGAATCAACAAATGGATTGTTAACAGCAGTTAGATAATCGTCAATCGATATTAGACTGTATTAAGTTGCTTGTAATGTAAAACGTATTTAATGAGCTGGTAGCGCTAGGCGTTACTAATCGGTTTCCGGTTAACCGTGTAGCTGATCGCAAATCGTATTTCGTGGATGGTGCACGTCTAGCTGATATATAAAGTACATGAAGTCCGAGTGAGAACATCGGTTCTGACCGCTTGAAGAAAAGAAATCTGAAAAAATATTTTTCTATGCGATACCCTCTAAGCAGTATTCTGGCATAAATTCGCATATTGAAGGAACCTTCCTTCCTTCCTTCAAACTATCATACACAGCATGGGTGGTATGAGAAAATGGGGTGTAACCCAGACAAAACGGTTGTAATTTGCAATAATATTGGCATGGGAGAAGTCGTCGTAGTCTAGAAGGTAACGTGTTGGCTTATTAGACGTAATGCCAAGGTTGAAACCCCAGGTCAGGCAAAGCGAAATATGAACACTTCGGCGACTTTCTCTCATCAGATTTCTGGCAAAACCTCTGAGAGTAAATAAAAATTACAATGAAAAGTATCTCAAAAATTAGTCATTCGGAGTCGACCTTAAACTGTAGGACGCGCCACTTGTGGATAAAATTAACACACACAACATAAGTGGTGTGAGAAGCTAGGTCGTAATCCTAACTGAAGGGTTTTAATGACTAATTGGATGCGTATGTATGTAAATATGTATGCTTGGGAGGATGGTTTTAAGTTTTCCTACACTTTATGGAGAAGCTTGATTGGCCTTAGACATAAGGCCATGAAGACGGTGTCAGAGGTCATATTAATTTATTTGTCTCTATGTTGCCTGAGTGTATGTCTAAGAATAACGTGATTCTTAGATGATAAGTTTTTAATGATAAGCTAGATGTAGTAAGCGATGTACAAACAACTTGAGAGTGAAAAAAGGAGATAATAATGAAATTTTCTCTTGAAAATAAAAACTATTTTTATCTTCCATTTTTTATATTTTTAAACACACACTTTTACTCGACACAAACCACTGTACTTGTGAAAGCACTTGCATTTCTAAGCAGTTGCGAATAGTCAGCATTTCGTATTTAGATTTGATAGTGAATAGTGGAGTACACATAGTGGAGTAGAGGGGTGCAGAGTGCTTGTGGTACTTAGAAAACATTGTAGATTTGTTAATACAGACATTTTAGAATTTGTATCGTTTAAATTTGTTATTCTCTGTTTTTATAACATTTTTTATTTATTTTGTTTTCTTTTTCCTGTTCTTTTTTTTTTTTACAGCATCCTATAGAACAGCATCATGAGAAGAAGGTAAGCGAGTGAGTGAGTCTGAAATATGTATCTGCAGATAAAAGCATTTCCATGTTGGAATACTTTTTTCTTTTCTATTACTGTGTGAGTGTGTATGTGTGTGACTGTGTGTCTATTTTAATTTTTTAGTGCTGCTTTATTTGTTTATGCCATTCAGTTTATGGATTTTTTGTCTTTCCTTAACAGTTTTTACAATTTTTTTTATTCTTTGTTTTATTGTAGTTGTTGTTGTTTTTGTTGCATATTTTTCTTTTTTTTTCATATGAAACTGTCCAAATAATGCTGATGATGCTGACAATTATCAGAGTGACTCTGTATGCTAAAGCTGATGAATTTTGAAAACTGAAATACATTTTATTTTTCAAATGCAATATTGTTGTGTGGCAAGCTTATTTGTGGCAGGTTTTCTACATATCTTATTTTTATTCTATTTTTTGAGGTTGTAAACCCTACCTACTCAAAACAAAAAAAAAACGAAAAGAAAAAATATATAAAAAGAGATACAATTTGTTGTAAATTTTTTACATACAAAATAGTGTTGTGCTTATAAAACAAATACCACAGCCAGGAGGAAAAAAATATATTAAAAATAAATACACACACTCCAAGAGTTACTATTTAAACTACAACAAAAAGAAAAAAGGAAAACAATACGAAAAATAAATGTAAAATTTTGTCCTTAAAAGTATCCGGTAGGCCATATATCGGTTTCAATTTGAGCCATCGGTTACTTCGAATCTGAAAATACTTATGTCATTCTATTCTGTCACAAACTTCAGTATACATATTGTCTCCACTGAACTCAATGAATCGATTTACGTTTGAGCAACGTTGGGGTGTAATGGAATTTTACTTCCAAAACAAAGACAATTTTTGTCGGAATTTGCACGAAATTGTCGTACAAAATTTGGATCCACAGTGCCCGGTATTCGAAAGTTTATTGCTAAAGTTCGTGAAACTGGTTTCATTGTTGATGCAGCAAGACGTGTGCGTCCTTGTACACTGCGTACACCCGAAAAGGCTGTGGCTGAGCGTGTGCGTGAGAATCCATCAACATTAACTCGTCATCGTTCTCAAGTATTGAACATTTCACGCACTAGTTTACGTTGAATTTTGTGAAAAGTACTCAGGGTCAGGGTCAGGGTCAGGGTTGACGCCTTACAAAGTTCAATTGGTTTAAGAGTTGATGTCGCCTGACCAACCGCTTCGTTTTCGCTTCATTAGATGGGCCAACGAGAAATTGCACGTTGATGTCGATTTTGTCAAAAATAAAAACATCTTTTCGGATAAAACTCATTTTCATATTGGTGGGTACGTTAATAATTAAAATTGCCATATTTGGGACTCAGAGAATACCCACACTTGGTCTTATAGAAGCCAATGCACCCATTACAGACATTTTGGTTCGGCTTGTGGAGCGGAGGCATCATTGACCCATATTTCTTTGAAAATGAGGACGGCGCAACCGTTACCGTCAATGCAGACACCTATCGCACCATGATAACCAATTTTTTTGTACGCGCTCTTCATGGTATTAATGTGAACGGTGTTAGGTTTCAACAGGATGGTGCAACTTGCCACACATCTCATGCCACAATCGATTTATTGCGTCAAACGTTTGATGGCCGCTTAATTAGCCCAAATGGCCATGTCGGCTGCGATTTGACATCGTTGGACTATTTTCTGTGAGGCGCCGTTAAAGAAAAGTGTTCTGCCGAGAAACCAGAGATAATTGAATATTTGAAGGCCAACATTCGTGACGTCATTGCCGAGATATAATCCCATACACTAGAAAAAGTGCATGAAAATTGGTTCGATTGAATGAGGTAATGTGAGGCCAGCCATATGAATGAAATAATGAAAATATTTTATTGCATTTTTAAATTTAAATCTTTAAATGGCCCACCCTTTGTATATTATTCATTGACTCACTACTGTGTATCATAAAATTCAATAAAATAAATAAAAAATTCAATAAACTTTGCAAATATTTTATTTTATTTTATATTTATTCTTGTTTTGTTGTTTTTGTTGTTGCCTTTATACAAATAAAACTAAAACAAAAACAAAAAATAAAAATTTAAAGATAAATTTACTTGTGCATCTCTTAAAAAATTATTAAATAATGGCTTTCATTTAAAATTATTTCATTTCAGATTAATTTCAATAAATTTATTTACTTTTTAAGTCTTGTGGATTTTAAATTCAATCGATATTTTTATATGTGTTGTTGTTGTTGTTTAGTGCTGTTGTTATAGTAGGTGTTTGGGTCTTTAAAGTAAAATAAATCATTAGAAAATTGTTATACACAGAGCTTATGTGGTAATTAAATAGCTTTAAGCCATAGACAAACAAGATAAGCAAAGTTGTAGTAGGCATTGTGTGAAATTAATTTTCAAAAACTTTAATATTCCAAACGTTTAAAATCCTTAAACATTTCTACTGAGCTTGACATCATCCGAACACAATTTCCATTCATTTAAAGAAAATTATGGGAGCTTCTTAAGCTTTACCGCATTCTTGGCATTTCTATAGAAATCAAAAATCTTTCGCTAAAACTCTCTTTCAAAATCAAGTTTCACTTCCTGCAATGTAGGTAGGTAGGTAGGGTGGAGTGGTAGCTGTGATTATCAAAGCTCACTTGAGTACCTGAGGTTAGTTCCTGTACCGAACCGAATTCGCCCAAACTAATCAAAGAAGTTGGTCAGAACATAGGCTGCACACTAAATCAGTACTACCCTATGCTGGGAACCAGCCTGAAAGTTTAAGAAACGAAGCGATATCTTAGACATCAATGGATGAAAACTCCGTTAAGTTGACAATGAAATAAAAGTCAAATAACCTAAATCTTCACCTTGTAACAGATGGGTATTGACAAGGAAAACAGACCCACACCTCGACAAAATCATCACGTTTTGCAAAAAACAATTAAAAAAAATTAAATCTAAAATTACGACTGGAACCCTTTATTCGAAATTACATATATACATACATAATTGGTCATTACAACCCTTCAGTCAGGATTACGACCTAGCTTCTCACACCACTTAGGTTGTGTGCGTTAATTTTATAAATGAGTGGCGGGACCTACAGTTTAAAGTCGACTCCGAACGAAAGATTTTTGAGAAGCTTTTCATGGCAATTTTATTTACTCTCAGAGTTTTTGCCAGATATCTGCTGAGAGGAAGTCGCCGAAGAAATATTTTTGCATATTTTCGTTTTGATGTCTGACCTGGGGTTCGAACTCGGGCCTTCAGTCTAATAAGCCAACACACTACCTACTAGACTACGACGACTTCATTACTTAATTGGTTTTTACAACCCTTTAGTCAGGATTACAACCTAGCTTTTCACATCAGCCATGTTGTGTGCGCTAATTTTATACATAAGTGTCCAGACCTACAGTTTAAACGTGGACTGCGAACAACAAAACTGAAAAACTTTTCATAGCATTTCTATTTACTTTCAAAGTTTTTGTCAGAAGACTGCATATTTCGTCTTGTTCGAGATGTATGAGCGGGAGCTTGAGCCATGGGCTCTCGTCTAATAAGCCAACAAACTACCTACTAGAGGAAAGATGTCATAGCTGACGGAGCTTGTCTAATTAGCCAGCGTACCACATACATACATACAGGATTACGACCTAGCTTCTCACATCACTTATGTTGTATGTGTTAATTTTAAATATGAGTGGTGGCACCTACAGTTTATAGCCGGCGCCGAATGATAGAAAGTCTCAGAAGTCTGCTGAGAGGAACAGTCTGATCAGGGGGTTTGAACCGTGACCTCACGTCTAATAAGCTAACACACTACCTACTAGACTACGGCGATTTCAATGCTTCCTTCCTTCTCCAAATAATGTACCCAGAATCTACTGACCGCCCATAGAAATCTACAGAGAACATCATAAGAAATCATGTCTTAGCGCGTTAGTGGACCTGTCGAACTTGGTAGACAGTCTTTGATAAAAGTGGTACGATATTAACAAGCAATGGGAAATACCTGCGATAATGAAGGGAACTATCGCAAACCGTACAATGTGTCAATAACTTTTGTTATTTGGGTACTATTACAGGCGCAAGTAGCAGGTTCAGTAAGCCAAGATGCTTATAAATATCAAGATAAACCAATCTTATAACATTCAATGCACATTTCGAGCTTACGCAGATGTATGAAGAGTGAAACCAGGATATTGTCGCAGAAACTCTGCCACAGAGTCATATGTAGAACGTTCACGCCCTATGCCATCGACAACACGAGTCGCTGAAACATAGCTAACAAAGAATTAAACATAGAATAGTATGAAGAGGATTGCTAACAGTATCGATAATCAATAGGTAGATCCTGAGCAGGACTTGTAGGTAGATCTTGAACGTGGGATAGAGATGTTCGGTGACAGTTATATGCTCCCAAAAGGGGTAATGAAAGGAAAAAAATGGTCAATTATGAGTTAAAACTCTTCGAAAACTTGCCTGAGCCTAATGCAAGGTGTTGTTTACAAGTCAATCCTCCATGTTCTGGTTATAACTTGTTCAGCTGTAGTAGTAGGGGATTTAAATCAGATTCTCTTTAAAGTCCTAAGCTACCACATACTCTAGGTATTTCGTATTGAATAGCTTAAGGATCTATAAAATCCTATTTCAGTTGAATTCTTGTTTTAAATTTCATAAATTCTGTGTGTGATTAAATTTATTAATCAATCAGACGTTTTTCAATACATTTTTCTTCCCCTCTTAGTTATATATGCCAATTGTATTTGCATAAAATCTTTCTCATCTCAAACTCAATACAACCAGCCAACCAACATCTTAATCAAACTCAATAACCATTGACTTGTGATGCTTCCATTGGTATGTCATGTACTTTGTTTCTTTCCCGTTTTTGATGAAACCTGTGTAATATTACAAGTGGCCTGTTAGTTGATGGTTGATGGGTGATGTTGTAAGGCTGCCCTGTCTGCCTGCCAGTGCTTGAGTATTGTGTACAAGTGTTTGATTTCGTTTTTACATGTACAGGTGTCCGATGTCGCCTTACTACCACTTGCTTGCCATAAAAATGTTGCACGTTGTTTAAATTGTAAGAAAAAGGGCAGGAAAATGGAAATGAGTTTGAATATCTGCCGCAGGGCTGTTTATAATGGAAAAAGAAACAGAAAACACAAAAAAAAAAAATTTTGTAAAATGCAGGCGTCTTAATAATAATAAAACTTGTTTTCCTTTTTGATTTTCTAAAGAATTAGAAAAAAATATTACACACACAGTAGTCTTATAGGGAAAATTCTATATGGGCTAGAATTTCTTAAATCGTTTGTGTTCTACTTCGTTACGAAGAAAATTACAAAAGAAATCAAAGTACATAATTGGCTTCAAATAAAAAGAAGAGAAGAAAATGACACTGAATTTCTTAGGTATTGAAATCAAAATCGAGAAAATTTTCTTACGAAAGAATTCATACAGGGGTGTGGTTCTTATATTGGGTGCCCAAAGCTATGGCCGGAATTGGCTAAATTTGTTTAAATTTGCAAAAGTAACAGGGCTATCACAATATATAGATATCATTTCGTTGAAATACTAGCAAGGAGAAAATAAATTGTAGGATGTGAACGAAGCTCAAGGATATAAAACTGCTCAACCTGTCCGTCGTTCAGCATTTGGATGTTTCCCTATTGAGTTGATATCTTGCCACAGTCATCCATTAACTTCAACCCCATAACTTGCACTCTTCAAGTTTATAGAAAATATGCTCCACACCACCATCTTGTGAAATCTTTGCAGACAAACAATCCTCTACGGATGGAGGTAGAGGCAGCATTTGATTGTATCACCATCCATAAAATGTCATGTCGATTATATGACAGCCAATGACACTAATGAATTAGTGAGACACTCTAATGTTATCCTCACTTGGATTAATAGACACGTGAGTAAATTTGCCAACTACTGGCATAGATTTCTTGATCGTTATCCCTCTCTTCTTAGTTAAATGTGAGACAGATCGTGAGCTATGGATTTTGGCTAGAGAAAGGAAACCTATCTATGCCACAAACTTGTAGATTAACCTCTCTTTATGCAAGAAGCTTTGTAGGGGAAGTAGGAAAGAAATTATTGGCAACCATAGATATGTTGTTTAAAGAATTTGAGATCATGTGCAATCCGATTACTGTAGTACAATACAGGCTGAAGTAATGTCTCTAAACACTGCCGCTGTGAGAGTTCCACATCAGATTATATGAAGTAGAGATGTACACATATTTACTAAGAGTGAAGTAGCTATTGAAAACCCTACACAACACAGCTAAGATTCTCCAAGAATCTGGATGTTTCAAGAAGAAATAGCGAGACATTCGACAGTTACTGTCATAATAATTCGATTCTATACCTGAGATTGGAATTCCACTGCAGACGGATAAAGAAATGATGATCTTGTACAAGCTTTACTTTTTTGCAAAGGAAAGGTTATGCTAATAAAAGTATAAATACTAGACAAATCTAAAACAAACAAAATGATAAATTTGATAAAGACCTCATAGTCTAGTAGGTAGTGTATTGGCTTATTAGACATGTGCTAGTGGTTGCTCATTCGTACATCTCGAATGAAACGAAATATAAAAAAATATTTCTTCGGCTATGGATAAAATTAAAATATACAACATGGGTTGTGTGAGGAGCTTGGTCGTAATTCTGACCAAAAATCCTGTAAATACCAATTCAGTAAGCTAGTGTTTGATCACATATCTCTTCTATCTGAATGAATTGTTTCCGTACTTTCGTTCAGTTTCATTAATTAAGTGTTGCCAGCTAAGTAGTGGATGGATCTACTATAGCAGGTTCTGGTATGACAGGGTTGCCAACTCTTATTGCTAAGAAACAACGCCCTCTGTGAAAGTGTAGTGAATTGTAATTTCTCAAGATTTGGCACTGCCTGGACATCTTTCTTTCGTTGCTAATGTTATGCTTACTGGGGAAATAAGGCTAAGCGGATTTTTTGGATAAATCAAGGAAATCAAAGCCTTTTGATTTTTAATATTACGCGTTTACCTTGGTTTCAGTTGTGCGAAACTTTATCTATTGAGTCCTATATTTATTCAAGAGCTGATGCCGGCTGGTGTTCCTTCTATGTTGATGTTATTCTCTTTGGGGGAGAGCAGTTTAAAGATTGCTAACTGCTCATTTCGAATACACTACGAAAAGATACATTTTTCGCTTATATTCCTTCATGTTTTCTTAGCTTTGAGTAATTTTTCCACTAGACTTGCTGTATACCATACATTACGTAAATTGCAATCGAATTTCATTGCCTACAAATAATTTCTGTTTCTCTGTTTTGTGAAGAAGGAGTCCCCTTAAAAGTATAAAATCCAGTTTATTTAATAAAATGTCATTCAATTTCTTTTGCCACGACGCCACCCCTTAAAACTCATTCAGCATTTCCGTTTGTAAGTAAATATTGGCATTTGAGTTCTCACTTTTTGTTTTCTAACATTACCTTGTGAGACAATGACTTGTCAAAGGCAAGATACAAAATCCAACAAATTTAAGTATTTGAAATCCCCAAAAGTATTGTAATGAATGTAATAAAAACTTTACAATACAATAAAATACAATCAAGTGGCATAAAATGCCACCCTACAACTCACAACCCTCACACCGCACACAGGCAGGCAATGCAATAGAGAATCACAAGAAAATTCCACATAAAAATCCGCCCATAAACCTCAAATAAAACTCCCCTTTTCAGCACGAGGAAAACACTAGAAAACCTTCTTCTTGAAAATAGTAAAACAGATATTAGCAACAACAACAATAACAACAAATAACAACAAAAAAGTGTAATAAAAACAAACAAAAAAACCGAATCCCTTGGCTAAAATCATAAATATGAAAACGTTATAAATAGAGAAACAGTAGAAAAGAAAAGGAAACGAAAAAAAAGACGTAAAAGTTTGAAAATATTTTTGCTCATCTCCAATTCCCTAAGCGCACTTGTTTTTCTTGGTATTTTCCTTCAGTTTTTTTGCTTTTCTTACTTTTTATTTTATTTCGTTTTTTTTTTCATTTATTTATTACAATACTATTCTATTCTCTCTCTCTCTCTCTCATCCATGATGATATTTGCTTTGGCTAGTTTTCGGCATCATCCAAATGAAAATTACGTGTATCATCTCTGCTACACGACATCATGCTCATCAACATCATCATCCTCATCGTCATCAACCCCGGGCTCTAACACACACAACCCACAAAAAAATCTTCATTATCATGTGAGTGGGCAGATAAAAAGTAAATAATCCTACCAACCAACCAAAAACAAAAACAAAAAAACAGATAAAGTACCCGTTCCTATGAAAAGTGTACTAAGTAGAGAAATCACCCTCCAGCTAAAACTACATGTTTTCCATTTAATGGCAGTGTGAGTATAGATGCACGTGTGCCTCTCTATACACATTACACATGGCCGAGATACAATTTTAAACGTCAGTCAGTCAGTGTGCGGTGTAATAAACAAAAAAGCAATTTTGGCTGAGTACTTTTCTACGTACTGGAACAATAGCATATTTATGCGCAAGAGTGATATTCCGGGTACTTTTTGAAAATTGCAAAAATTTGTTTTGCGAGTGCTTAAGTATAAACATTTTATAAGGGCCGACAGTATCAACGACTGAGGTGAGTGAGCTATGGAAGTTTTTTTTTTCATACGGTTTCCATAAAGCACTTCCATTTAGAGTACTATGCGTCTCCAAGAGAATTTCTGACCAAGTCTTGAGGATTCCCCTCTATCGTCACCCTCGCTATACTAACAAATTTATTTCTGATAGTATAGCCGATTCATCTCCATTTCCATCATTTCATTCGTATTATTATGGAATCGTAGTGAACTCTACGTCATCGTCGCTATACTAACAAAATTTCTTTCCACCTCCATTTCCTTCGTTTTATTCGTACTATTATGGATTCGTAGTGAACTCTACGTCATCGTCGCTATCTGTCAAATTTCTTTCCGAAATCATGGCCGATCCACCTCCATTTTCTTCGTTTATTATTATGGATTCGTAGTGAAACTTTTCATGAGAATTTTATTTACTCTTAGAGACCAGAAGAATTCGGGATTTGACTCATGCGCTCTCGTCTAATAAGCCTATGCCGACTTTCAAAAGTAGGCAAATGTCAGTTGCATGATTCTAATCATCGAATCCATGTAATTCCTTTGCTCTCTGAACAGACATCGCTCATGATATCATTCACTGATGAGCAGTTGTGGTCATAGGGGGTTTATCCTTGTTTATCCTTAAAAATATGTTCTAGGGCTCTTCTTTCGTTCTCAACGCTTTCCCTATGGCAGTTCGTGTAATAGTGCCGAAGGCTTTGCTAAAGTCTTCGAGTTGTGAGGTTAGGTGAATATTGGCATCCAAGAATTTGCTGACCTGGACTACGCAACTCCTATTTGGCCCGAAACCTGCCTAGTCATCTTGTAAACTTTCCTCTATTTTGTTTTAAAGTTTACCCTTTAATATGACTGCTATTATCTGGTATATGATGAGAAGCAAAGTTATGACGAAGGATGGCCCAATTCTCCTAACCTAGCTGATTCAGTTTGTACAAGCATTGTAATACTAATTCCTAATCATCTCCTTAGGAGGTAAGTGCTCGGATGGATGCCTGACTGTCAGATAGTATTGTTGCAATCTGACCAAGCACTTCTTTTGTCCAAAGAAACGAACATAAAAATACTTTTCCATTACATTTCTCTTTTCTCTCTTTAAGGTAATAAAATAACGGGCAGCACTGTTTTGTTTAGTAATCCCTGCCATTTTGAAAGTGTGCTTCAATGTTTTATATGTCCTCGTCTGTATAAGGAAAAACTAAGACACTCTAAATCTAGAGACATCCATTGAATCCAACAAATTAGACAGAATTCATGAGCTTTCTTTGTCACATTCTGGAGGCAATCGTTATAGAAGCTAATATTAAGGACATTCTCTGCAATCGGTATTTGATTCTACCAATTCATAATGGAGTCACTTTCTATGAAAGAGGCAACACACTTAAGGAGTTTAAGTCCTAGCAGCGCAGCTGGTAGAACTAATACTGGGTATTTACTACTTCGCTTGACGTTATACATATTATCTGATCTATCTTCAAACAGATCATCAAATTCACACAACTTGAAAGATCCTTTTTAGGTTTACGATTAAGAAGGTGCCACGCCTATTCTTACAATTCGTGCAGCTATGACTTCTAACTGTAAAAATAGTCATGTGTGCGAGTTTGTAAAACAGAAAAGGGTTTTTGAAATTGCAGCTCTTGAAACTCTTGGAATCACTTAACTGTTCCATCATAGGGGACTTAGCTAATGTAATTTGTTCATAGCCATGTAATACACACAATACTACCTGCTATTCCTGAGGTTACAAGAAAACCAACTTTAGAGCCGAATAATAGAGCAACATAGTGAAGGTATTTTAAAAGCGTGATTCAGCACAATGTTATGTGTTGATTAATTAACAAATTAACTGCCGCAAAAGAATAGTTAAAACAATGGATTAGGCGAACCATGTCCCAAGAAGATGTACCCAGTTTCTGCAAACAAAATTGTGGCGTTTATTTTTTGTGATTGGCTTGAGCTGTTTAATTTTGCGAAAAAGCGTTTAAGTGCGAAAAAGAAGATAATATACATCCATAATTGGACATGACAACCTTTCAGTCAAGTCTTATGACGTAGCTCCTCACGCCACTTATGTTGCGTGGCGGGATCTACAATTTAAAGTCGACTCTGAACGACAGGTTTTTGAAAAAATTTTCATGGCAATTTTATTTACTCTCAGAGTTTTTGCCAGAATTCTGTTGCGAGGAAGTCGCCAAAAAATATTTTTTTGGTTCGAGATGTCTGATCTGAGGTTTGAACCGTGGCCTCACGTCTAATAAGCCTGAATACAAAATTCTAGACTACAGCGGCATATACTGTTGTGATAACCAAAATTTGTAATTTAAAGTACGATTTGTTGCTTCGTTGTCCATGATGTTATTCACCAGATTCGGCCTCTTTAAATTATTTTATATTTTCAAACTTAAAAAATTGATTCAGCGCAAAAAGATTTTTCAACAATTAAGGAGGTAAAGTAATGGCTGTCCTTTGAGCCTAGGGTATAAAAACTACTGATTATCACTGGGTAAAGTGTATCGAGCTGAAGCCAGATTATGTTGAGAAATAAATAAAAATTGTTTGTGTTGTTTTCTGAGACCAATCTCTTAAGAACTAACTTTGCAGATTGGCACTGCATGATTTTACAAAACGGGGTTTTTCCTCTGCATGGGAAGCTGTTACAATGGTTTTAAGAAAATATATTTTTTTTTAATGCTACACTTACCATAACGTTTAATATCCGGTATTATAAAATCTATTCTGGAATTTTTAAGCTAAAAAGAGAAAAAAATAAAAGAAAACAAATTATTAAAATTACAAGGATTTGGTCTTGCTTTAATGCCTAAAAGATATTCTGTAACTTGCGCTGTAATCAAGCAAATCTAACAAACTATAGCGTGTAGCGCCCTCGCACTAAATAAAAATCCACTTCAATTTGACTTTAAGTCAGCTGTTAAACCGTTAGAATTCAAATGGTTTTCATGGCTAAAAAAAACCAAAAAACAACAAAAACAAAAATTGAAGTAAAAGTAGAAAGAAAAGCTCATCATGGAAATTAGTTACGGAAATTCATAAGAAAAATTATAGGAATGCCCGGTTGGTTAGTTGGCTGGTTGGTTGGCAAAATGCTCGTGTACCAAATTCATGAAACGTGCTGCTATACCTCCATGGCTCCAGCCACTCACTGGAAATAGCTTTACGGTAGAAGTGTATGCGAATCATGATGATAATGATGTTAAAAATGATGGTGATTATACGGATGATACTCGTAAATACTCGACGCATTTCAAGCAAAAAAGACAAAAAACCTAAGCGTAACAATAAGTTTTGTTTTTACGTTTCATTTCAGTTTCGTTTACTTGTCTAACCGAAAAGCGTTTGTGTGTGTTCCCTTCGGTTCATTGTTAATGTGAATTTGGCTTTCTACCAGTCATAGTTTACATGATTATTATCATTAAATTCATCATCATTATTATTATTATCAGCATCTAATTCAACTGCTCTACGGTCATAACAATTTTGCAACGATTATCATCATAAATTTGTTTGAGAAATAAAATAGAAAGGAAGGAGAAGAAATGAAAAATTAAAGAACAAGAAAATAAAGGAAAATAATGAAAGAACTACGGAAAAGGGCAATAAAAATTAAGTACAAACAAAAACAAGAGAAAGAAAAGACTGATAAGGTTGAGGTTAGTAAATGTAAAGGAATGGAATCTGTTTTTGGAAGTGGTTGGCTTATAAGGTTTTGAAACAGTTTAGTCTGCTTTCAGATGTCCTAGTCCAATATATAGCCTCCGAAGGTTTATAACAGGATATAGGAAGTTGTTGTTCTGATTTAATTTTTAGTTGGAACCTCTTATTAAAGCCCAGGTTTTCATTATCATGGACAATGTATCTTCTAAGAATCAAATACCATATCGATCGCATATAAGTGATGTCATAGCGTCAACTTTTTGGAGAAAAGGTCCTCAACAAAACAATGTGAAACTGATGTTATAATGCGCAACTACAATAATAATAATAAAAGCGGCTTTATGGCGTTATCTTGAAGTTTTAGTAGAATACGAAATAACTTCATGCCAATCTAGGTTTAAAACTTATAAATTTCACTCCGAGCTTTATTTCTGACTTTTTTAAAACTTTTCAATCGTCTAAGCAGTTACAATGCAGCTACTTCATCTTCACTTAGCTTCAAGTCATTTGCCAGCTACTGTAGCAAGTTCTAGCATGACAGAGTTGCCATTTGCCATTGGCAAGAAAGAATGTCCACTTTGAACATGTATTTGGTTGTTGTATTGACTGTACTGGTACTGGTTTCTTACTTCCTGACTTAGAACGTATGAAGGGATTTGTTTTACATTTATACTACACCACAATATTATTTCCGCTTTTAGTCATGCAGAAAAGTTTACAGTCAAAAATCCAGTCTCAACAGCTTTCTTATCATGAATGTCTCAGCCAAATCAAAGAGATAAATGGGCTGCATTCAGTATGTAAACCAGGCTTTATTAATGCTGACTGCTATGTTTTACAATACAAGTGCAATTCATCACAGCAACTAGGGCCTCTAAAGTCGCCGTAGTCTGGTAGGTAGTGTGTTGGACGTGAGGCCTCGGTTCAAACCCCAGGTCAGACATCTCCAACAAAACGACTTCCTCTCAGTAGATTTCTGGCAAAAGCTCTTGTGAGTGAATAAAATTGCCATGAAAAGTTTTTCAAAGATATATTGTTCAGAATCGACTTTAAACAGAAGGTAGGTCCCGCCACTCATGTATTAAATAAACACACACAACATATGTGGTGTGAAAAGCTAGGTCGTAATCCTGACTGAAGGCTGGCAGTGACCAATGATGTATGTATGTACTCGTATATAACTAGAGTCTCTATGTAACTTAAGCAGTGATCTCTGTTATGTGGAACTCTGGAATTACTGTGATAATATGAACGTAAATGATGAGTGCAACATGATTACAGCATTACGATTGATGTCTTAATGAAATGTTGATGGATATACATATTTGGCCTTTAACATGTTCAAATCTGTCTTTGCACTTCCATAAACAAAAAGTTATTTTCTTACTAATGCATTCCTTGAAAACTCTGATAATTGCTTATTACTCCTTCCATAATGTTGTTTATTTCGAAATTTATTCTTTAAATCGTTTCTCTTGCAACAAGAGAATCGTCCGTCTGTTCATTTCGAAGGTTTTATGGACAATTTTATAGCACAAAACGGAATAAGAAGAAGAAATTACAATAAAAACAACAACAATAATAATTTGTTTAATAAAACGTTAAAAGAAGTAAAAGTTAATGTTTTAAAAAACTATGAGTTTTTCTTTTTGAAACTTTGACTTTGTTTTGGCCACCATCTAACAATAAAGCAACCGTGAAAGAGAGCCATTGTGCAAGTACAAGAATTTGAAAAGTTTTAAGGAAATTCTACAATGTTTTCGTTTATCTTTTCTTGGTGAAGGCAATAGGAATTCTATGACCATGACCATGAGCATATAAAACTATGAACACTGAGGAAATAATTTTCGTTTTTTTATGAACATTTTCACAAATTGACTTAACGACCTTCCATTGGCAATATGACTTTACTGAACCGAGAGCTTTTTTAATATAATAGCGCAAAAGATAGAACGCATGTTACAACATAGATTTCTTCTTATCTTTATATATGGGATCGCTCTCGAATTAGCCAATCAGAGCTATAGATAACGACGGCAGTCACCTTCCAATCTCACAAAATATTTGGTTTTAATCTGAGGGCTCCACGTTGTTCTGTATTTTTAAAGAATTCATCCAAAATAAACCTTTCAAGTGAATTTGTGCACATAAAGTAATCAGTCAACATTGATCATCCGTTAGAGTGAATTCAGATTCCACTTAGTTATTAAACGTTAAGTGTCAGTGTTCAAACGACAATCATCGTAATGGTTGACGAATTTAGGTGTCTAGAAAGACTAGACTTAATATGAGGCATTCAAAAAGGTTTGGGCATTGTTTGGGTGTTGAACGAAAATTTCAAGAAAAAATACTGTTTGCAACATGATTATTGCCGCATTTACTGAAAAAGTTTGGCATATCCATATATCAGCCCTGCCTACAGGATATCCGAACCTAATAATTAATAATGGCCGCCTTGTTGAAGCAACTTTGGTCAAATTACTTGCCATTTATTCAGTCTGTTTTGCCAAATCCCCAAGGATGCATAAAGCATTCAACAACAAATTGTTTTATTAAAATTGGGGGCCTTTTCGTACCCTAATTTTCATCGAAAGTCATCTTGAGGGCTGAGAATGAAAAAAAAAAGTTATAGAATCTAAAATTATGCCAATCCAAATGAAATTCAAGAGCGTCCAATGCATACCGAAATAGTCACTCTTTGGTGGGGACGATGATTGCCAACTTCTTTTGGCCTGAATTGAAAGATCTGGACACCAAAGACATGTCGGCGTTAAATGCCACACAGTCTATGCCACATTGGACATTCTCCATTTGCGATTTGAGAGCATAGTCATCTCAGGGGGATGTAAATTGTACTGGTCATCGAGAACCAGCGCGATTTGACCAATTTAAACTTGTGATAAATCTTGTGGTATATTCTTAAGCCGCAGGTACATGCAAATAAGTCACAAACCATAGCGGTATTCAGTGCATGAGCAATTTGAGGGAATGGTACTCTCACGTGGAGGTCAATTGAACTGGCCACCGAGAATTTTGGGATTAGGCCTTGTTGAACTTTTTATTGTGGGATGTTTTTGAACACAGGTTCAAGCCACAAACCATAGCGGTCCTCAGTGCCAACATAACCCATGCCATCGGGCAAATCCAGCCTGATTTACGCGTCGGACATATGGAAAATAGGAGATTTCGAATGTGCTTCACCCAGAGAAGCTGTAATTTGTAGGATACGTGAGTGCTCGAGATAAATGTGTCCAGATTAAGCCTCAGAAAATGATTCAGACCATTTCATACCCAAAACAATAAAATCCAGTTAGTAAACCATTTTATTACCTGGATGGCATATAACGGCAACTGAAAAATCTTCTGGCGATGCCTTAAGTCGCAGTACGAGAAATCACCCGATGCCTTCAGCCATACAAAAGGAATTTTTTGTTCAAAATGAAATTTTTAATCTTCTGTGGGTGGAAAACATGAAGCTGTTGCAAGCTTTTGCCACTAAATAGCTGAGACAAATACTAAAAATTTCCTGGTGAAGGCAAATCAAACCAAGTCAGAATACAACCAGAATGAACGGTCTATGTAATAAAGCCTATTCACGTTTGGATCAATTTCAGGTTCTGGTAAAAATATGTAAACTCCCAACGCTGACAAAAGCCAACCAAAATCCCTAGAGAATACATATACCTGCACTGCTTAGATGTCCTGAAACCCTTATAAGTTAGCTTTAAATATTCCGAAATTTCCCTCAAAAATTCCCGGTATTCGTTTACGAGAACCTGTGTCGAGATGAAGTTCTTTAAGAGAGTTATGTTCAACATGGCTGAAAAGAAAGTCAGACATTTAAACTCTTAGTGTAGCCAACAGTCTACTCTGTCCAACATTTTGAAGCCGTCCGCATAGACTTTAAAGCCATTACTGTGAAGCTTCTGATCGTCAGACCTGAGACCTATTAAAAGAGAAAACAATTGTCGACGTATAGTATGTCAAGTTATTGCAGAGTTTAAAGTGACGAAATTAAGTGGTCCAGAATCTTTGAATCAAAGTTCCGATTTCTAAATCACGTACGTACCCTTGGATTATTTTCTAATTCCTAAGTAGAAAAAATGGTCCAGTGATAAAAGGTTTCCTAACAATGCAGAGGTAGTCTCAGGTGGCTCGTCATATAGAGAGGCTCGTCATAGGTTCGAGTCTCGAACCTATTATTTGGTTTTTGTTCATTAGATCGCCTAATTCTGTTGCCATCCTCGTATATACAGATTAGTACAGCTTGTTATTGCTGCTGATGTTATTAAAGAAACAACTGAAATGCTTATAATGATGATGATGATATTGTATAAGAGATAATGATCATGATGATGGTGATGATGATGATTTGTATAAATCAAGCATATTAAACGAATTCAAGTGGAAAACAATCTAATTTGTTAGAAGTTGATGTTATTACCGTAAATTTGTTTTATGGTACAAGCATTTAGTTTTTTTTCATCTTCTTCTTTTTCTATTTTTTATTTTATTTTTTTTTTGTAATTTTTTTATATTTTTTCTTTAATTTTTTTATGCTGTAGTTGTTGCTGTTATTGTTTGTAGGTATAAATGATTGTCTAGTTAAATTGACTTGGCTTGACTTGACTTTCTTTTCCTGTACAAGTGCTGTACTCATCATAGACATTTAAGGGCAGTTTGCTTTGGAAAAAGGACTACAAAATTGCTTTTCGTTTTTTTACTATTTGTTCAATGGCAGGAAGAAAACAATTTTGTTTTTTTTTTTTTTTTTTGTATTTTAATACTTAAATATTCAAAACATTTATTGTTTGTATTGAAATTATGTGGAGGGGGGAGGGGAGTAGGATAATTTTAACGCCAATTATGGAAATTTATTTAATGACGCAACTTGAAATTTAGCAATCAAAACGCTTTAGAAAACAAAACGATTTCATAATAAAAATAATCAAATCGAATAAAAAGAATTTAAATTTGATGTTTACAGTTATGAGTCTAATGCTTAAGAGCTTTACAGTTAAGAACACCACCAACTCCTGTGCAAATAGGTCACACAATTCATTGACCCATAAGCCGCTAAGGAAGAGATATTTTTTCAAAGCTATTATGCTCCAGAATGTATTGCTGAAGTAGGCAGAATTATTTTGAAAGGTATACTCAGCAAAAAAAACAAAAATCAAAAGAAAGATAGGCGAAGACTCTTCTCAAATGTGTTTCAGACCAACCTGTTGCAATGTTGTAATCCCTGAGGTTGGTAATCTTTTGATTGCATCGCTCCAAGTATGTAGATTCTGTGATTATGATAATTAACCATAAGAAGACATGCTTGAAACTTGTGCTGTATTAATGCATTCCAGAAGTATGGGTATCATAGGTTAGGCAGCCAAATACGGAATTTGTCAGAGATATAGGATGGGAAGAGGCATTATAGCGATATCTTAAATAGATTGAGGGCAGTACAATAGAATTCTTCGAATATTTTAGAAGATGACTTTTTGCAAACATCATACAAAGTAAACTGAGTGATAGTGCTTGTTAAGCCGATATGTCATAAGAATTATTAAAATATTCTGGGCGCGCATAATCTTACTTACTTACTTAACTTTACTGGTCATTACAACCCTTTAGTCAGGATTACAAGCTAGCTTCTCACGTCACCGATGTAGTGTGTGGAGAGGCTGGACCTAAACTCTTTTCCATGGCAATTTTATTTTATTTTTTAGCAGAAAACTGCTGAGAGGAAGCCGACGAAAGAATATTTCTTATGTTACAGCTTTGTTTGAGATGTCTGGGTTTGAACCATGGTGTTTGAACCACGGGCTCAAGTCTAATAAGCCAACACACTATCTACTAGACTACGACGACTAAATTTCATCTATTAGTGGCAGGACCTATAGTTTACTCTATACGACAGATTTTTGATAAACTTTTCATGGTAATTTGATTTACTCTTTGTCAGACTACTACTGAGAGGAAAGAAATATTTTTTCATATTTTGTTTTGTTCAAGATATCTGAGCTTGGATTTGAAGCTTGGGCTTGCGTCAAATAAGCCAACACATTACACGCATATTCAGCAACTATAAAACCATGACAAGTGTGGTAGATATAAACTTAGGAATTGGTAGAAAAACATTTGGGGTGGATCAGACAATTGCTTCGTAAACCATTTGAGGAAATATGTTATCGTGCTCTACTTTCCTGAGGGATGTAGAAAAGGAACTATTAGCGCTTCATAGTACATCAAGCAACATATAACATTTAACAAAATCGGACAACATAGAGTTAATGCTGCGCGTCTTCACCAACTTCCGATTAGACTATGCCTAGTATAGAAATGACTTACAATCAAAAAATTCACTAACATCCCCGAATTTACCAAAATATGGGCCGATCATACATATTTATTTGTTTTTACAATAATTTCAAAATTAAATTTTATTTTTACAGCTCCAGTGACAACTTCTGGACCGCCTGTGCCTAGTGTAGAAGCGACTTCCAATCAAAAAATTCACATACCCGCTTAAATTTCCAAAAATATGGGCCAACTTATCTAATTAATCTGCTATAATTTCAAGCAGAACTGAAAAAAGATTTTTCTTAAGTATTAATTTTAAAACAGAACTCCATTGTTCTATTTGAAAACATAAGATCCCCTCAGAAGTGCTACCCGTTCATTCATTATGGGAAAAATTTAGTTTTCAACGTAAAACATACACTTTGTTTTTCGAAGATTACTGGCAACAATTTGATGTGCTGTCTTAGCTGTCTAGTTTACATTTATTTTCTAAAAGCCCTCGCTAAATACAAAAAATACAAAAAAAAAGAAAAAGATTTAAAACTGACAAATAAACACAAACAATCTGTCAAATAAAGACACAAACAATAATAAACTGAGAAAAAAAGAAAGAAAACCGTAAAAAATTAAAACAAACAAACAAAACAAAAAAAAAAAAACTCATATAAAACAACAACAATTTTAATTTCATAATTCACTTTACATTCAGAAATGACTGTCGGTATGTTGGCTTTGTTTAGCTGTCATATTAGAGTTGATATTCCACTGACAGGTCATCTTTAAGATCCACAACCAGCTAAACCAACAAACCTAAGCCAGCCAATGTTTGAAGTTAATTTTTCTCATTATTTTTGTGGTAAATTGCTGGCAATTATTTTTTGTAATTTTTAAGGTACTTTTTTTTATTGTTATTGTTGTCGTTTTCGTTTTTTTTTTTTTTTGTTTTGTTACCAAAATAAGTTTAGTTGTTAACCATTAACCCAAAGGTATTTAATGTTGTTGTTGTTTTTTTTTTTTCATAATCTTCTTTAAAGTGTTAATTTTTAATGGCCTGATGATTTAAGAATTTTTTGTTGGTTTTTGTTGTACATTGCGGCCATTACCTTTGTTGGAAAAGCGGTTATTTAATTGCCTTCATGTTTGGGTTTTTGGGCTCTAAAATAATTCCTTTTTTTTTATTAAGAAATTTATCTTTAATAACTTGATTATGATTTCTTTAGACTTGTAATTTAAACTTGAATGGCACCCAATTATTATTGCTAACAAGACAAATTAACTTCTTTTTTATTTTTAATTCTTTTTTTTTAATTTTTCCTTATGAAATTAGAGGGACGGAAATATGTATTAACATCGACATCATTTTACAGGCTTTTAAAGACGCAAAATGGTTTGTTATAATAGTATGAGAGAAAGTGTGAGATGTCATGTCCACAACAGAAAAAGACGTCAAATCTTCAATTAGTTTAACATTTGAATATAATTTGTATCACAACGAATAGAACTCACAACCACACTATGATGTTTTAAAAACAAGCCAGAAAATCACTTGCCTCAGTATTCAAAACATTGATTAAGACTTGATTGAGGAAATTCTCCCAAAAAAGAAAACAAATAAAATACGCGGAATATTTTTTCATATTCCTTTTAGCGATATTCAACAGCTTCAATACATGCACAAATACATAATTGGTCATTACAACCATTCAGTCAGGATTACGACCTAGCTTCTCACACCACTCATGTTGTGTGTGTTAATTTTATACAAGAGTGGCGGGACAAGCAGTTTAAAGTCGATTCCGAACTACAGATTTAAGACAAACTTTTCATAGCAATTTTTTATTTACTCTCAGAGTTTTTGCCAGAAATCGGGCGAGAGCAAGTCGCCGAAGATATATTTTTTTACATTTAGTTTTGCTGGAGATAGTCTGACCTGAGGTTGCGTCTAATAAGCTAACACACTATCTACTAGATAGCTTCAATACCCTTCTTATAACCATTAGTTGCAAACTCTTTCTTCATTCCTACCAAATCTTTTACCATTGAAACACTTTTATTAAGATTAGCAAGATAGAGTAACCCGACGGAGCCGATTTTCCATAAAGTGCCCACTCTCCGTATGATCCCTTAGTCGATCAGCACAAAGAATTGTGCCATTGTGTGGAGGAACAACAGATCGCTCCACCAGATTCACGCATTTTTCCGAGTTCTTTCATATTCAATCTCCTTACCTTTAATGTCGCACTAAATATTATAACGGCTTACCTACAGGCTAAAATCGGCGTAGAGTTGAGATAATGCCTAATAAGTGCAGTTACGGCATTTTGAATGTCCCGACAATTTCTGTCTAGGGTTCTTTGGGTCCAGTGCATTCGATATGTTCAATTTTCTATAACACTTACGCATAAATCAGGCTGAATTTGAATTTGTTCACGCACCCATTCATGGGCCTTATCGCTGAAAACGATTATATCGATGAATATTGAGGTCAGAGTCCGTTTAGCAAACACGCGTCGTTGTTTATGGTCATTTAGTTTCTGAGACAGTTGAATTTTGTACGGGTACAGACTCAAATTACGGTGAAACAGTCATCAAGCTGAGGTCTACAGAAAGTTGACTTCTTTTTAGCGACGTGAATTCAATTGCCTCGGATTCTCCTGCAGACTCAATGGACAGCGCTAATATATTTGGCAGATTTTGCTCTTCGTTGACGTATGTGTGATATGTTGGTCGATCATTTACTGGACCAGTGGACACGAATTTAACCACGCTTATGGCCAACGTAAAACTGGCAAAGCACGCGATTCATTGACGAAACAGAATTATTTGTACGTGGTGTTAAATGCTTTAACTGTTGTAGCTTCAGCAAAATGGTCGTTATTAACTGTCAAGGTTCGGAACCAGTTGGAAAAGCCGATATATAGTGATTGTTGTATTGGTAGTACTAGCGCAGATACATGCACATTAAGAGTCACTCTTTTCCAAGAGTTTATCTTGCAAGATGGCGTTGCCTGATTTACCTATTCGTAGTTTATATCCATGATAGTTCGCTTTTCAAGATGTTAATTTGCTAGTAGGAAACTTTACTTATTGGGACCGAAACAGCAATCGGTAATGAAATATGCAAGATGATCATGCATATCAAAGAATAATAAGAAATTTTTAAAGTACTCGTTAGTTTGGAACGTTACGGTCTAAGCAGCGCACTAATTATTCTGTCCGGATTTTTATACAAAATCATGCCTGCGTAAAAGTTTACTAACTCTTGCTGAACGTCAACACTTTTCTGTAATGATTGGCATGATTTAGTTGCCTGTCCTTGTTCAAAAGCTGTATTGGATTGGTTTCCTAGAAATCATGTCAAGAGTTGATGAGCTGCATCAAAACAAAAAGACGAATTTATGAGATTAACGAAGTATGTGCACCTTATACCACACGATTGAAGATAATGTTGATATGGTACTTTTTCGAAAAAGTACCACAGTGTTAAGAAACCCCCGAATTGTTATCACAGTTTTTACTTTCTTTGTGTTTAAACGTAAAATATTTTCTAATGTTTTTACAAGCGTTATATCATTTCAATTCTCAAAACTGACACTATTAAAGCAAACCTGTCGTCATTAACCTTTCAAAACCCCTTGAAATGTACCACCCTTTAACACTACGTGTGTGTACATCGTTCATCGTACATCTGTTCAAGAAAGGTTGTGTACAAAAGAAGAAGAAGAAGAAAAATAAAAAAAGTTTTTAATAAATTAGTTTCCTTGGAAAAATTTTTGACAAGTTTCTAAACAAACCATAAATAAGAAGTAGAAAAACAAGAAGAAGAAGAATAAGAAGAAGAAGAATAGGAAGCACAAGAGGGGGCCATAACAGGCTTCTTTCTTTCTACCATTCATTCATTCTTTGTTTGTTTGTTTGTTTGTTTGTCGGTTTGTGATGCCGTTTCCCATTTTTATATTGTATTTGCATTGCCAACATTACCTAGCAATTGCTGTTTCTAAAGCTGTTGTCAGTTTGGGTTACTGCTTATTTGTGTTGTTGTTGTTGTTGTTGTTGTGCCAAAAAAAGAAAAAAATAAAATAACACACCGGTGTGTTAAAGTGTTCAAATTATATTGTCAAGAGGCGAGAAATTTCATTGGAATATAAATTTCATGAAATATTTTTCACACTTTCATACTCTTTGTTCACCGCTATTGTTGTTATTGCTGTTGCTGCGGTTGTTGTTATTGTTGTTGTTGTTCAGTTCCTTTATATTCACCTTTTACAAAAAAAAAAAAAAATTTTGTTGTTTTTTTTTCTTTCTTGTTTTTCATTATTTTTTTTGGTATGAAACGTGCCACAATATATTTAATGACATGTTGTGTTGTTGTTTTGTATTGTGCCACCATTATGTTTTTGTTGTTGTTGCTGTTGTTGTCATTTCTACGAGTACAACTTAGTTGTTCCACATAGAGATGTTGTTGAAAGTATTGAAATTCAGTGTTTTTTTTTACTCATTTTAGCGAAATTCAATACGCTGGCATTTTTTTTTTCTTCTTCATCCTTCATCAGCATGAACCTTCATTCTTTTTTTTTTGCAGGTTTTCCTTTTTGTTTGGTACTCTCTGGCATTGTAAACAAATAAAAGGTATGCAAATTTATTAAGGGATCGTTTTTTTTTGTTGTTGTTGTTCTTCTTCTTCTTTTTGTTGGCAGAATTACGTTTCAATGCCTTTAATAACCGTAATTTCGTATGGAAAGAAAAGCCTGTTTTAATGACTATTTTTGTCTTTTTCGTTAATTAATGATAGCTGGGGACTGTACAGCGCTCAAAATTTGATTAAATTAAAAAAAATAAGAAAGGGACTTTTTTTAAAGAAGTACTATTTACCGAAGTACTTTTAGGAAAATCTCCATTAAGAAATCTCTTTAAGGAAAAATGTTTTTAAAGAAGTGCTTTTTGAGAAAAGTAACAAAGTACTTTTTTGAAAAAGTAAAAAAGTACTTTTTAAAAAAAGAATTTTTCTGAAGAAAAAACACTACTAAACATTAAAAAAGTATTTTTTTAAGAAAAACACTACTTTTAAAAAGTACTATTAAAAACTACATTTTGAAAAAGTACTCTTCGAATAGTATCCTCCGCAAAAAAGTACTCCTCGAATAGTACCTCTCGGAAAAAGTTCTCTCGAAAACACCACTTTGGAAAATGTAGCCTCAAAAAGTACGTTTCAGTTAAGATAAAGGGTAGTATTCTTAGCGCTTTTAGGATAAACTTCAAAGTACCTTTTTAGAAAGTATTTTCGGAAAAACTGACCTCAAAATAGTTCTCGGATAAAGTTCAAAATACTTTGCTTAGAAAAGTACTCCTTTTTTAGAAAAACTACTTTTTTGTTCCCATTTTACATAACACTACAGTACAGCCTACAGTACCAGATTAAATGCACAAAGGAAACAGGACTCACTGTAAAATGGTACTCATATTCTTTGTTCATACTCATTAAGTAAAGAATACCTGGCTACCAACGTATTGTACTCGATCATTCCAAGACAAACCTCATTAAAAGTGCTTCGGACCACGTTTTTTTCTTAAGCAGCAACAAGCTTGGCTTTAAAAGAACTTTATAAAGCATCTGAATACGCTTTTCTTAGGATCTATTCCTGCAGGAAAGACTTTGGATGGAACTATGTACTCGGGTATTTACGCTTATTTCCAAAGGTTCTTGAACTCAACGTTACTTAGGTTCTATTAGCAGGCGAAAATCTTTGCGATCATTGAGCTCTTACATCCATAAACTTAACGAGGAACCGTTCAAACGTTAAACCCTTTAAATCTTCGTTTCCGAAGGCAATCAGGAAACGGCTCTCATTCAATACTTCATAAGATCGTTGAAAAAATTAATTTTCGAATCATATGGGATCTGCGATAGAGGAACATACCAGGGAATTGCAAGGACTGATAAACTTGTCAGGGCTGGCTATATGTTTTTGGTTTTTTTTTTCAGTAAAACTCTAAAACTTAAGGGACTTTTAGGCCATTTGTATTAAAAGCATTTAAAAATTTGGTACTTTTTCTTTTAAATTGTACTTTTTTGTACTACAAAACGAAAAATTATTACTATTTGGCGTCCTATTATTTAAAATGGTACGGTTTTAGTTCTATAAATTGATACCTTTGGGGTAAATGGTACTTTTTAATACTATAAACTAAGAAAATTTTTCTTTTTCGTGCATTCTACAAACCTATAAAATTGGTACCTTTTGGATTTTATTGTACGTTTTTTCAATTCAATCATAAATCATAAAAATGGGAAAATTGGTACTATTTGGTTTAGTGGTACGTTCTTAAAAATATAAATTGAAAAATTGGTATTGATTTGCTTAAATACAACGTTCTTTATGCTATAAAATGGAAAAATTGGTACCTTTTGTTTTAAATGTTACGTTTTTAATAAGTTTTAAAGTTTTTAGAAACCTGTGTTGGTACTTTGTTACCTTATGGTAGTTTTTATGGTCTTCCATTTTTGATTAGAGATCGTAAAATAATGAAATAATTTTGTGTCCCCAATCTGCCCTATTCCCTTTAATGTTTGCTTTCTTTTTAATGAAAAGTTCATAATGTGGCTTGTAGGTATACTTCTCCTTGTTCAGTAAGATATTTTATATTCAGCATAATATTACGAAGACAAGTAGACAGACGGACGGATCACTCATATTCAAGTACATTTGCATAACAATTTCAAGTATGTGTGGAATATGGGTTGTTTATCCCTTTGCCTGTTAATATCCCTTAACATACATACTTTTATTTTATTTTTGGGTACTATTTCATACATATATACATACATACATACATGCACATACGTATGCATGTGTTTACCGGTAAAACCTAAATTTGTCATCATTTTTCAACCAAAAAAAAAAAAAAAGAGTTTTTTTTGTACTTAAGTTTTAACACTTAGTTTCGACAGAAAAAAAAAAGAAAATAAAAATGAAATTAAAACTGAAGTGAAAAGGAAAACGAAATCCATCTGTGTTGTATTTTTTTTATTTTATTTTTATTGTATTTCTATACTTTGAGGTTTTAAAGGCTTCCATTTTTGCTACCCCATTATAAACAGAGAATGAACCTTAACATGGCCCAGAGACCACAATACAAACATGAACAATATTCTTCTCTTTTTGGCCAAAGTATTAATAAGGCCCCAGCATAAATAATAAAAGCATATTAAATTTAGATGTATTAAGGTATTGTACGACTACAAAATAATGTGAGATATTGAAAGTTTAAGGAAAAGGGATAAGCAGTGCATTTAAATACGTTTTAAAAGTGGCATTTAATTTGAAAAATTTAAAGTTAGAAAAGAAATTTAATTGCAATTTAATATCTACTTTGGTACTTTTGATGTTTGGTTTGGTATGCATACCCCAAACATCCGTTTAGCCCTTTTGAAATGTACCCTTTAAACAAATAAGTACCAACTTTTCCATTTTATATCATAAAGAACATAGCATTTAAGCAAAAAGATACCAATTTTTCAGTTTATAAAGGGTGATTTTTTAGCTATTAACTTTTTGGAAACACTGGTTAAACAGCTCACGCACGTTTCGTACTTTGTTTCACTGTCAAACATCTTCAGTTTGGTCTATAATTGAACCATGAATCGTCTTACAAACGAACAACGCTTGCAAATCATTGAATTTGGCAGCATTGGACCGTACTTCTTCAAAGACGCTGCGAATCGTAACGTAACTGTGAATGGTGAGCGCTACCGTGAGATGATATCCAACTTTTTTTTGCCCAAAATGCAAGAGCTTGACTTGCATGACATGCGGTTTCAACAAGACGGTGCCACATGCCACACAGTACGCGTAACAATGGACTTATTGAGAGGCGAGTTCGGTGAACATGTTATTTCACGTTCGGGACCGGCCAATTGGCCGCCTAGATCATGCGATTTAACGCCTTTAGACTATTTTTTGTGGGGCTATGTTAAAGCTCATGTCTAAGCGGATGGACCATTTGAGGCACAGTCGTGGTCAACATTTGCATGAAATAATCTTCAAACATTAAATTATGTGGACCGTACTATCGATTCAAATAAAGATTTCATAAAGATTTTCTGAAATTTATGTGTTTTTTTTTTAATTTTTCCTATAGCTCTTAAAAAATCACCCTATATTTTTAAGAACGCACCACTAAGCCAAAAAGTACAAATTTTTCAATTTTAAAAAATTAAAAAACTTACAATATAAACCAAAAGTACCCATTTTATAGGATATATTTATTTATAGTATGTACGATAAAGAAGCAATTTTCTTAGTTTATAGTATTAAAAAGTACCATTTAAACAAAAAAAGTACCAATTTTGTAAATTAATAGAATTAAAACCGTACCATTTTTAACAATATTTATATTTAAAAAACGAACTATTAAGCCAAAAAGTACTAATTTTTCCACTTTATAACACAGAAAACGTGCAATTTAAACCAAAAAGTACCAAATTTCTGAATGCTATTTAATACAAAAGACCTAAAATTCCTTTAAGTTTTAGAGTTTTACTGGACAAAAACCAATAAGGTAATGACAACCTTGATAAGTTTATCGGTTCTTCCCAGTGATTTTTGGAACACTATTTAGCTGTTAAGCAATCGAAACTATGCCTATATGAGGATCCATCTCCAAGATTTACATTGTTTTTGTTGACAATTTTAATTGTCATTTGACTTTCCAGAACATACAGCATGTTGATGTAGTTCTTCTACCTAAGCAGTGACAGGCGGTCAGTCTACTGTAGCAGCTACCAAGATGATAATTTTACCTCTCACGTCGTTAATCTAGGAACAACATCATCTGTAAACAGATCTTGTAGTGGTGAGGAACTTTGTTCTCATTAACCACTTTAATCTTTCTCTATGACAGCTTTATCGGACTTTTACATGATGATGCTCGATTTCGATTTTATACTATGTTCATGTATGCAATTTAATTGAGTCAATATTCGGTTAATTGAGAACAATATTTTAACCGTTCAGGTATAATAAATATACGCAATATTCAGCTTACTCAATATTCATTTGACAGCTGGAAACAAAACAGCTGGTTGTTTCAACAACATTGTTTTTGTTTTGTTTTTTTTTTTTTGTTTGTCGTTCGGAAAATTGTAATATGCTCACTGAACGTACTTATGACAGTGCTGTATTTAAAGTTTTAGTGAATATTATAACAATTAGCATTTAATTGAGCAATAATTAATTCAGATTTTATATGAAATATTGAGATCAATATTGGCGTTCATTGCGATTTACGCAATAAAGGTGCACACGTGAACATAGTATTATTCGCTTTGTAGAGCGAGTATTTATTTGAAGGGGATTTAAGTTTCTGAAATTATGATGATTAAGTCGCCTTAGTCTAGTAGGTAGTGTGTTGGCTTATTAGACGTGTGACCCAGGTCAGACATCGAAACGAAAACAGGAAAAATTATTTATCATGGTCCTCTCTGCAGAGTGGCTTAATACATTAAAATTTCTGAGTACAGAGTTAAAGGCCTAGAGCTGGATATATTTCTTATGAGTATTAAAGTGTGACTATTATGAAATGTAAGCCTCTAATTGCATAATTTACACTAAATTTCTAGCAGCTTATCTTCCTCTTTGGCAGAGTCAAGCAAAAACAATATTAACGTAGCAGAACCCTTTAAAAAATATTTTAAAAATGTGCTGGCAAGCAAATGTGTATGGATGGATGTTGGTACATTTGTTTACAAAAAGAAAAAAATTACTGAAATATTATATTGGATAAGGACAACAACAACAAAAACATCATCACACATACATACATTCATAAATAGATTGCATTTAAGGAAAATAAATCATAAAACAAAATCAATTAATGTGTAGGATCTTAAAATAGGGACTTCCGAACATTGACAGTTAATATCGGCTATCTTGAAGCCGTCTTGTCAAATGAAGCTACTTCTGCCAAATTGGTTGTCTTTTATTCAGCGTGTATTGCCAAATCACTATGAACGACTGAAGCAGTTGGCAAAACAGTTGTCAAAATTCGGAATTCGAAAAATCATTTTCAGTGACGAGGTGCATTTCTGGATGAATGTGTACGTGAACGAAAAAATTGTGGAACGATATGACTCCACATGAGAACCAAGAACGTTCAGTGCACCACAAAAAAGTCAGTGTTTGGTGAGGATTTTGGGTTGGTTCTTATTATTTTACTAGCTGTACCCTGCGCGCGTTGCTACGGCTCCAATTAAAACAAATTTGAATCATTTTATTGATTTTGTTCATTAAAAAAAAAAATTGGCGTAAACTTTAAAAATGTAGAGGTTTTCGATTATGAACATTTATTGAAGTGCTGTCGGAAATTGGTAATACCAACTTAAAAGCCTTCGTCGGCTCATGCGCAACAACTTTGCTAAAGATCATAACATGATCAAATGCATAGTTTACGATTCTATAAGGTACATACAAACATACATTCATTTTTATATATATAGATTATTATTATTTTTCTGTTTAGAACAAAATTAGTCAAGATATCACAGTTTTCGTCGAACGCTAAAAATCGCTGATTACCAACATCTTTTGTTCTGAATTGGATGATCTAGACACATATACTCATGCCACATTGAATATTCTGTGGGAGCGAATTAAGGACATGGCCATCTCATATGGAGGTGATGTGAAATGGCTTTTTCTTGTGGGTATTGTGAATAAATTACAAATCACAGCAGTCCTCAAAGTCAACATAACATACATATAACATCAGTCAAATTCAATTTGAATTATGCACCAGAATCATGGAAAAATTTAAAATTGAGAAGCCATGGCATACATTTGAACGATTACCACACTTAGAGCGTCGCAAGGTCTTTTAAACGAATAAAAAATTACACACAATTTATTTTATTTAAATTTAAAGAAAGGAAGCGCTAGTAAAGGACCTTATTTATTACCAATACAGTCACACAGCCTCTTTTCTCTGTCACCAACCCAAATGCAAACAAAACAATGAAAACAACAACGAGAGCGTTAACAAATGCTCACCGTTTTCCACGTAGAAACCACCAATACGCACAGAAAACAATGTGTGGCATACATAAACCACGATAAACCAGAGCAATAACAATACATATTCAAAAGAGAGTAAAATAAACAATTATTAACACAAATACATGCAAACATGCATGCCTAGCTTAATATTAAGATGTAAACAACATAAACACACATACACAGATCTTACTACATACATACAAACGTTAACAAACAACAAATATTTTCAAGCATGTTTAAATGGCGTTTAGGAAGTGTTTATCAAGGCATTAACGCACAATTATTGGTATTTCTTGTGCTTCCATGCTTTTATTTGAAAATTTCACTAACACCTATGCACACATTCACACACTCCTACACTTTTAAATATGTACGTAACCACCGTTAAAATTCTCTTTAGCAAATATTTGTACACACGCAATTGACAATATTGTGTGTGTTAGAGAGTGTTTATAAGCCTCGGGGAGTTTTATATAAAATTTTTAACTGCAAATTTATTACATAAACATGTACATACATACATAAACAGACATACACATATACATACATAGTTATATTACAACTACATTTATATTGAGATCAACATGGTTTATTTATTATTTATTTTATTTTGATTGTTTACTTTACTACATCTCCCTATCACTCTCTGTCTCTCTCTCTCTCTCTTTTATAGGAACGTACTTGTATATGCACTTCTGATATTGTGTTTGCCTTTTAGATGAGAAAAGTAAATAATCAAAGCAACAACAACCACGACAACAGCATCAATAATAAGACAAATAAGAAGACAAGACAAAAAATGTAACCACAACACAATGAGAGACGGTGAAAGGGTAATTCACAGAAATGAAAAGAAAAAATCATAACAATAACGAAAAAACAACAACAATATTGTAAATAATTGCAAAAGAAGATTTTTAATGTTTATTTTATGCTCCCTCTAACAATAGCCAACATTGCAGAGAAAACTCTCTTAAAATATTTTTTTTTTATTATTTTGTTATTAAAATACAAATACATCCTTTTTTTCTCAGGTTTTTTTTCTCTCTCTCTCTCCCTTATTCTGTTGTTGTGTTTGTTTACATATTTCTTTAATTTATTTTCGTTTTTTTCTTTCCTTCTTTTTTTATATTCCATAAGCGGAAATTTAAACAAAAGCTTTAAAAAAAGCTTTGTTGTTGTTGTTTTAATTGTCATTATTATTGTTGATTTTAATTTGAAAAAGAGTTGTCGGTTTTCTGCAGTTTTTGTTTTCTTAAATAAATGGCTTCAATTGTTTTAAAATCATTGTTGAATGTCCTGTCCTGCCCTGTCCTGCTTTGTGAAACGATTTTTCACACCTCTGGTGATGTTTTTGTTTTTCGTTGCATTAAAATAATATTTGAAATAAAAGAACCTTTTAAAGATATTAAACATTAACCATTAAAGCAGAAGACAAGAACAGTGTGTGGCAAACATTGTGGAACGTTTTTTCTTAAATTCATTTGAACGCTGATATAGCTTCACTGAATTTACTCGTGTGATGATTTTATTGTTGGACTCAAATTACTTCCACGACGATATTTTTTCTGGGTTTGGAAACCAAAAAGAATCAATCGGGACTATTGTATTGTATTATTGCGACAATACTATCTACTGTCCTACACTCAACCAAACTACATAGGATAGATATGTCTCCTAATCCTTTAAAAATCCTTTAATGTCTTCTAAAGCCTATTGCCTTTACTTAATATGCTATTCCCTTCCGACTACATAATAGATCATCTGGTGTTTTCTTCTAAAATGGTTTAAAGGCACACAGTTTCAAAATTTTTATGCGTTCTGTTGATTTATTTTAATCATCGCAGTGTTCGCATACATACATACATACATACATAATCAGTCATTACAACCCTTCAACTAGCGTTGCCAGTAATTTTTTTTTATTTCTTGGAAAAAAAACTTTTTTTTACAAAAAAAACAAACTTGTTTCATTATTATTGAATTTATTGAAAAACAATTTTAATTGAATTTTGTCGAAAAAACTTGTTTTGTTAGAAAACAAATTTAATGAAAACTGTTCCGCATCTCAAAAAAAAAATGAATACTTGGCAAATGGCAACGCTGATTACAACCTAGCCTTTCAAACCACTTATGTTGTGTGTGTTGGTTTTATATATGAGTGGCGGAACCTGCAGTTAAAAGTCGATTCCGGAGGTCAGATTTTTGATGTAATTAATCTGCTGAGAGACAGCCGCCGAAGAAATACTTTTTCGAATTTCATTGTGTTGGAGATCTCTGACCTGGGGTTTGAACCATGACCAAACGTCTAATAAGCCAACACACTACCTACTAGACAAGGTTGACTACTGTTGCCCTCACTTAAGATGCTATTCCCAACCAAGTACATGATAAATTTTCTGGTGTTTTTTTCTGTTTAACGGCGCACAAATTCCGAATTTGTAGCCGTTCTGTTGATTTATTCTACTCATCGCAGAGTCCGCATGTTGCACCAAAAACGTTTCCTCGTTTCACTAATGTTCATTGAATTCATTATTCTCATAATCTTTCTAAATAGTGTGATGCATAGCTCTAATGTCGTTCCATTATGATTACTCCGCATACATAAGTTTATATAATTTTAAGCTCATCTGGCTTTAGTATAGTCTTCGTCTCGATCTTTTTTACTTAACTCACTTACTTAATTGGTCACTACAACACATGATTCAGGATTCCAACCTAGCTTCTCACACCACTTATGTTGTGTGTGTTCATTTTATACATGAGATGCAGGACCAGTGATGCCAACTTTTTTAATCTTTTTAAACCTACACTTGGACAAAAAAATCATTTTTCCCCTACATTTGAAGAAAAAATCTCCTACAATTATATCTACGTTTTTAACTGCGTAATTATGAAAATAACGTTTTTTAATGAAAATACATTTTATTCACTTTTTGTGCATACTTATGTGTATATGTACATATAATAATTGAAAAAATTTTATTTTGCATTTTTTTTTACTTTTGGTGTAGAGTAAAACTAAAATACTGAGTTTAAAGTTTTTTTTTTGGTTATTTTCAACCAAAATTGAGCAATATCCATGTTCTTGAACGAATTGATTTCGTCATTAGAGAAATTATATTCTAATGTCCGCCATTCCGCCAACATTGGTTTTATGTAATTTTGTCAGAACATGTTTCTTAAGTTCCGACTTTCCACAACTCATAACTTTTCCACAGGCTTCACATTTGCATTTAAATTTGTCATCTTTAATTTCTTCCAGCCAACCTTCAAACTCCTCAGGCCAGCTTTGACAGAATTTTTGCTTCCGATATTTCTCACTTTCCGCAGAAGAACTAACTAGCTCAGACATAGTATATGTTTTTACCTAAAGTAATAGTGTTTAATTAATCAATGAATTTGTTAACGTTTTTATAATATGAATTTTTTTCGCAGTATTCTAACAAAATTCAAAAGAAAAACGGTCACAACTGCTAATATTACCATATCAGCCCAACTATAATTTAAAAAATGTGTAGTCAGATGAACTGTTGGTGGCAGTTAAGTGTGGCCAATTAAAATTATGAGTTTTCTATACATAAACCTAATATACATATAAAAAGTACATACATTTCGATTAAAAAACAAAATCTGTCCCTTTTTCCCTACGCTAACATATTTTCATAAAAAACCTATTTGTAGGGATTTTCCCCTACTATTGGCAACACTGTGCAGGACCTACAATTTAAGTTGGACTCCGACCGACAGATTTTTGAGGAACATTTTACGGCAATTTTATTTCCTCTCAGAGTATTTGTCATCTTAATTTTCTCCGAATATACCTCTGAACTTGGGACTAAAACGAAAAACAGGGCGGATGAAGGAGCAGTTCGTATTGAAACTGTATACATATATCTATACGTATATCTATAAGCACTGCATTATTTTGAAGCATAATCACAATTTTTCTTGACAAAATGTAATCCACATTTTTCACGCCTACACTCTCCCAATATAGGCAATAAGTTGATCAAATATGTATTTGCCATTGGCTGTCTAATCATTTTGGAGGCAATCAATATTAATTATGCCGATGTCTTTAATGCCGATGCTCCCAGAGAAACAAACTGTTTTAATTGTTGTATCATATCTAGTGTATTGGGTTTGATTCCCCTTTTTTGTACAATTTTACGTAACGGCACAAAATTTTTTTCAATTAAGCTCATGAAAGACACCAGTCAACGTGGTCCCTATCTTCAAAGTTTTCTCACAACAAAGGAAGCATTTAAAATTAATACAAGTAGCATCCGACGGCTTCAAAATAATGCGTTACAATTAGGGAATTGACGGAAGAAATGGGAAAATTAATGAAATTTGAATCATTATAACTTTTTTTCTGCCCAAATTAAAAGAAATAGAATTGGTAGACTAGTGTTGTTAAGCAATAACCAGAGGTTTGGAATGCATTGGTCGCAAAGATTACGACATAAACTCGACTATTTTTTATGGGGTACGTAAAGTATCTCGTATACAAGTGAAATAAATTGCCTTCTTCCCGAATATCACATTTTTAGATAGGCTCCCATACTTCTTCATTATACAGTAGGATACTTTGTATGTGGAACTGCGCACTTCCTGAAGAAATCAAATCTTAACTACTCCTTTTCTCCTTAAATTTTTTTTGTAGAGCAAAAACATAGAAACTCTTAAGCTGTCACCTCAACTTAAGACACATTATTGTTGTTTCAAATTTGAAAGTTGAATTCATTCCGGCTATTGATATGCCACAACTATAAGTTTTTGCTTCATATATAAGAAAAGACACATAGAATAGCGTGTGCTGATAAACAAGGCACAATAAAAACTATCCTACAGCGGCGCTAGAAATAAAGTCCATGATAGTTAAGACCAGAGTTAATGGGAGACAAGTTTAACATAAGATTTATTAGGGTTTTAAGGTGAATTTAACTTCATTAACTTCATTAACTTAATTTCTTCGTACATAAGGAAGACCATTCTATGGTATACGGATTGATCAATAATAGATATAATAGCGATAATAGCTGCAGTTTTTTGGTTGCAGAGTGAAATATTTCCTGTATAAATGGTAAAACTCGCGTAAGCAAGCAGAAGCATAGGCCATCAAAATATATGCTCCTCATGGAAAGAAGGAATCCATACAGGTGACTTGATATATCAATACTATGTAGTAGTCAGGCCGCCATTCAAGCACTTGAACCTTGTGAGATTAACTCGAAGGTTAACTCTAGAGAATCTGAATTCCCTCTTGCAGACTTTCACGCTGCCAGTAGCGACAACACCGTTCTGTGAAATGGAAAGATATGTTTGGAAGGCTATACAGTACGACCTTGATTATCCGTGATTCGATTATCCGGCAACATCAATTATCCGGGATGGAAAAATAAATTTTTTTGCATCGACTTAATTTTATTTTGGATCGACTTAAATTTTTCAGCATCGTTTAACCGTGATTACCTCTATTATCCGTGATTATAAGCAAAAATTTTTTCTATTATTTTGGACAAACAAGCGAAAAAGCGAAATTCCCTCTTTAGTATACGAAATCCTTATTTACTGTTAACTGTTTTCTGACAAAATTATTTTTTTTTTTATATTTTTGATACATGTATGTAAATTATAAAATCCTTGAATTATTTAGTTTTTATATAAATATGTACATATTCATTTATCAATTAATAAAAGTATCTATTAATAAACTAGCCAAAATTGGTACTCAATTAACCGGGAAAATCGATTATACAGAATGCATCCGGTCCCGACCATCACGGAAAATCGAGGTCCCACTGTACTCCACTACAGGGAAAATAAAAATTACTCACAAATCAGAAGAGTTTTAAGGCAAATTGAACTTTTTTTATAAAAGCCATCTCCAACAAAACTCGAAATATGAAATAAATAAATTTGCGGCGATTTCCACTCAGCAGATTTCTGGCAAAAACTCTGAGAATAAATAATTCGGTCAATGAAAAGTTTCTTAAAAATAAAAAATCTGTCGTATGGAGTCGACTTTAAACTGTAGATCCCGCCACTCTTGTATGCAATTAACACAAACAACTTATGTATGTAAGTGGTGTCAGATGCTACATATGTATGTCGTAATCCTGACTGAAGGATTGTAATGACCAATTATGTATGCACAAAATTCCAATAATAGGAGTGGAGTCATGCATCTAATTATCCAGAAATATAAATTTAGAATGAGGATCTCTTTGAAACGAACATGTACATACGAGTATATTCTGTTCATGATAAAAGTTACTCATTAGAACTTGTAATTGGAAAACTAAGAGACAATAATGCAAAATCCCAAAAGTAACCACCTGGGTATACATCAGCAAAGTAGTTTTCCTGAGAAGAACTTTGAAAATTGTAATGGTCCTCATGGCTTAGGAGGAGTCATTACTGGAATACTCTATAGAGACTGAGGTCACAACAATAGAGCGTTTAATTATAATGCTTTTATACCTCTGCATATAGAATTTAATAATTTATTGTTCAATTGTTGTATTGTTGTTTACTGTTCAGTTTATCAATTAAAGTTTTATGATGAGAAAAAAATTCATTAAAGAACTGTTCCAATATGGCCCACAAACAAACTTAAGACGAAACATTTTATAAAATTGGTTTTTTTACCCTTTTCTGGTTGATTGTATCAACATCTGCATTTGACATTTTGGGTTGTGCCATAAAATCTTAAGATTTTTTATTTATTTTTGTTTTTTTAAACCCAATTTGGAATTGTATGTCAAGTAACTGACCACAAAATTAGTTGTACTCACCTTAATTAATTTTTTTCTTTCTTTTTATTAATGGTTGTAGATGATGTTTTTTTATTTTGTTTTATTTCCTTTTTTATTTTATTTTTTCTTTTTTTTTTTTTTTAATCGTATACACAAGAGCTTTATTATGATTTTTATTTCTTTATTACTTTCTTTTTATTGTTGCGGAAAAAGAAAACTGGCAGCTATGCGACTGCCAAGCTAAGGTAGTTGTTGCGAATAATCACAGGTCGCCAACAACTTAACCTTCTAATTTGTGGTTTTTTTGTTATAAAAACTTTTTTATTTTTTTTTTCAATTTTTTTTTAAAGAAAGAAAAATTTTTTTCTTTCTTTCGAAATCTTTTTTTGCTTTCTTTTTAGAGAAAAACACTTTCCGTTTAAGCTTAAAAACTAAAAAGCAGATGAAAATAAATTTCAAATTGTTGAATTTCCGTTAAAAAAAAATTTTTTTTGCTTGCTTTTGTTATTAAAACGTTGCTGGGGTTTGTTACCTTTAACACTGTTATACACTCAGCTAAAAAAGTTTACTTTTCTTTTTAGAATATTTTCTGTGTTTAAAAAGAAACTTTTTTTTAAAAAAAACTTTTATGTTTCTTGTCTAAGATTTGCTGCTGCGTTCTATTTTTTTGTGTCTTTCTTTCAGCTAGAAAAACTTTTTCATAAATACTTGATTATTGCAATTCTTTTTTGTTGCTGCTGCTGGTATTTTGAAAAGAGTTTTTGCTGCTCTTGCCATACTGTTTATAATATTTTTTGCTGTTGTTGTTTTAGACGCTTTTAAAAAGTTGCAATCGTTGTTCTATTTTTCTATTTTCCGTTTTTTCCCCGTGTTTTTGTTTCTTTTTTTTTTTTTTGCAACAATAGTTGGTATTAAGACGTGAACAAGTGGAAACTTTCTTGATTACTTTATAATGTTATAAAAAAACTGTTTTTTTTCGTATTTTTTTTTACAGGAAAAGCGGGTGTTGTTTGCCAGATTGAGTGGCACACATGCACACACTTACAGATAACAAGAAAATTTGCAGGCCTTAAAGTAGTAAGGAAAACTGGTATGAGCGGTGTTTAAGTCAAGTTTAAGAAGAAACTTTTTTTGTTTTTGTTAAAAATTTCTTTAGCAGAAAATCTAGACAAGACACTAGAGCCGGGTAATCTTAAATTTGTGATCAAAAGACCAGAACGTTGTTGTTTAGTTTAGTTGATGCAGCATAAGTACAAATAACAATAACAAAAACACAAACCGGCAAAATGTTGCTGATAATGTTGATGATAATGTTGATGATATGCCAGGCGGAAGAATTTTTGTTTTTCCACACAAAAAGTTTTTCTTTTTTTATTTCGAACAGCCAAGCAAAGTATCAGGCAGGCAGTTGGTTGTTGAAGGACTATTATAAACCGATTTTTTCCTCTTTTGTTTTCTTATTTTTTGTTTCTTTTAAACAATTCAATCCAGCTTGTCAACATTTTAAAGGAAAAATGCAAAAGTGTTGTGTTAGTTGTGGCAAATGAAATACTTTTGTGGCACTTGCTAAAGCTTTTACAAAAGATACGGCGTTTTCCTTTAAATACAGGCTAGTGATGAAACACAGCATATTTCTTAACAATTTTTTGTTTAGGTTTTAAATTTAATTTTTCCAAAATATAATTTTTTTTTTCAATTCTGTTTAGCAATCAAACTTTAGCGCACGTCTGTCTGGCACAGACAAAACAAAAACAAACGACCGTAATTTTTTACCAATTCATTACAATTTTATGCACTCACGTTATTCCTTAAAAAAAAATATTTCTTTTCTCTCCTCTTAACTTGGCTATAGAATTTCATTCATTCATCAAAACATTTCTTTTTTTTTTTAATTCATATTCTTCAGCAAAAAAAAAATATTTTTTTTTTTGTTTTCAATTTTTTTCACAAGCGTTTGCGCTTTATGTTGATGGTTTGTTTATTGATAAACTGCTGTTTGCCTCTTTACCTCTATGGGCTGTGTGTGAAACACTGTGTTTTTTTTTTTTTGTTTTAAAGAAATCTCGTTTTGCCCGTCAATAGCCGTAAATTGCTTTAAACATTACGAACCGGTCTCTATAACTAAACTAAAATCGTATAGGAACAGGTCATTCATACAACCACTGAAAAATATCCAAAAGATACTACAAGAAAAAAAAAACACACACCATAAATCTTGTGTTTCTATCAAACTGCCGCATACAACCATTCCTATAGGCAAGCAATGTTGTCGTAACATTTGCCAAAAACACTCAAACTTATGTTTGCTCGAAATTCTCATGGTTCCCATAAGAAGACGTGTTTCATTTGAAAAGTCTGATGCAACATGTTGCAAGTTGTTTGGTTTGGTTTGCAAAAATATTTCAATTCCATTGTTTCTTTACTGAGATACGTAAAAGGAGAGTGAAAGAGAGTCTCTCTCTCTTCTGTATGAAAAAGTATCTCGAAAATTTCAACTCATTGCAAAGAGTTTGTTTTGTATCTTGTATCTCAGAGTTTGTTTTTGTTTACAAACGCATTTGGGTTTGCATTACCTAAAGAACTGCTAAAATTCAAACCACAGGCATTTGAGTCTATGAAAATAGCTTGGCTCTCGCTTAGATTAGGAAAAGTGATGATAATATTAACTTACTACTGGTCAACATAGTTGTGACCATATCGACGTCTCCGTTCTATAACATTCTAAGTCGAAAAAGTGTGTTTTGAGTTATGAGCTCTCAAAGTTTGCACGCGCCATATGACTATATGTGTATTCTAAGTAGATTTTTCCCTATAACTTCGGAACGGATCAGCGCATCTTAACCAAATTTTGACAGTATTTAAGTTAGAGAACGTAGAATTTACAAATGCAAGAACATTAAAAACGTTCTAAGTACACTTAGAACGTTATAGAATGGAGGCGTCGATATGATCTTCAGGATGCTGTTCAGTGTCAACAAAGACAACGCATTAATGCCTTACAGTCTCCAAATGTGAGTTACGATGATTCACTCTAATCATCATAGGGTTTGCCCTTTGCGTTCGAGACAATCACCACTCAGAACAAGGCTACTTTGAGCCAACTGTGACCTGTGCAGTTACCACAAGTTTCTTCTGGATAGTCTGATGCATGTTTGCTATTATAATTCTCTAACATTTATTGCTCAGTGTCGTAGAAGCATTTCACTTCGCAATCTCATACGGCTGCCCATTATCAGAAATTTCCACATTACCGGGAATCTAGCGAAGGATGATCGTAGAAGTTCATAGACAAAGTAAGATGACGCTTGACAGGCCAAGAAATGTAATGCTGTGTTTATAATGGAACTGGAAGGAAATTATTCATTAAGAGCTTTTACAACTTAGTCAAATCATTGATTTTGGTCACTAGTCTCTAGCTTCCACAACATCAATTCGCGAGAAAGTATCGATGCAGTTTTATAAAACGAACTGAAACAATTAAGAACTGTTAAGCACTCCGCAATGAAAAATTTAACTCGAAGTCTTCTCAATCCTTCATATGAGAAGCTATTTTATTGCATACCAAGAGTTCTTCAAACTGTTTTAAGTATTCCCCTTTCGGATCTTATGTTGACTGCAATACCTAGATTTTTGATCTTGGCTTGTTATGATAGCGTTTTGGGAAAAATATCGTCAATATAAATTTGCAGGATATGAGTGTATATGTACGTGTACGTGAATTTTGTAAATTTTCCACTTTTTAACTGGAATGGCAACATTGCTGCTATCAACAAGCATGTGATTCCTATCAAATGAAGTTTACAAATAATTTTTAACTGACACTATTGGATATCCGTTATAGTCTAGTAGGTAGTGTGGGATTATTAGATGTGAGACCACGGTTCGAAAAAATATTTCTTCGGTAACTTCCTTTCAGCAGATGTCTGGCCAAAACTCGGTGTCGAATTTAAACTGCAGGTCCCGCCAATCATGTATAAAACTAACACACACAATATATGTAAGTGACGTGAGAAGTTGGGCCGTAATCCTGACTAAAGTGCTCTAAATACCGATTATATATTGTAGGTATTGCATTCTGGAACAGCATTAATGCATCACAATTTTCAAATACGCTTTATGCTTTATTATAATCATCACAGTAATTAATGACAATCCCTATTCTGTATAAGTATTCTTTGCCTGTGGAGTTACCTCACGTTTCTTCTTGATAGTGTCATATATGATTTCCATTATAATTCTCTAACAAAAAATGCGATTCCCTCTCTGTCTCCCTCTATATTTGCTTTTGCTGAATACGGCCTTCGAAATATATTTTGCAACCCCATCAGTATCGTGAAAGCTTTTCTTCTTGCAATCTCATGCGTCTGCCCTTTGTCGGCAATTTCCACATGACCAGGAACTCAGCAGCTTAACAGTTCAAGGAAAGAAATGCTGTGTTTATGGTACAACTGGTAGAAAATTGTTCATTAAGATTTTTTACAACCTAGTTTAACAATTGATTTTGATCTCTATTCTCTAGCTCCCACAGTATCAATGGAGTTTTGTAAAGCACACTGAAACAATTAAGAACTGTTGATCATGCCACAATAGTAAATTTGACTCCAGTAAAGCACGAAAGCCTTTCAAATATCTTATATGAGAAGCTATTTTATTAGATTCCAAGAGATCTCCGAACTATTTCAGAAATTTCCTTTTCTGATCTTATGTTGACTGCAGTACCTACATACATATATTCTTGACAAGGGCTTGTTATGTTAGCATTTTGGGAAAAATATCGTCAATATAAACTCGCCGGAAATGAGTGTGTGTATCAATTCAAGGACGTGAATTTTGTAAATTTTTCACTTTTTAATTGGATTGGCAACAGTGCTGCTTGCTACCACCAGGCATGTGACAGTTGACTCCTGTCAAATGAAGTTTATATTTGGTTTGTAACTGTCCGTCATGGATAGCAAATTACCGCATGAATAAAAGCCAACGAATATTTTGTGTTACCAATTTCTATAGTAAGAAAATGGTGCACGGAATTGTGGGCATACAGGAACAAAACATACAGACCAATTAGGATACCCGGTTAAAGTGTCTACAACCGCAACCACGGCTTCAAAGTGCAAGAGATGATGGACTCTCACATGGTCCATCAATTTTTATTTTGGATGATCAGTTCGGTTTCCCCACGGTCGCCCGTCATTAGAGATTGACTTTCTACGAAGGCTATACGAATGTATTTTTGCATCGTAAACTAAAAGTGGATACTCCCTAACACGCGACTGACATCAAACAGCTGTCAAACCAGATGAACGCCAAAGAAAGACAATGTGGTTTCATCGACCACAAAATTCCATTTTGACTACCTTTAAAAGGATAAAAAAAATCGAATGCGAATATAATGTTAACATGTTGGGTCGATTTAATGAGAATTTTAAAAACAAACATTCGTATTTGACCAAGAAAATGGGTCTGCTTCAACAGGTACACCCTTGCACATTTAAACTCAAGTGATTATTTCTGGTTTCCAAACTTAGAGAAATGGCTCCATGGAAAAACATTTGACATGAACGATAAAAATCATCATGCAAACAATATTGATGACCTTGGCAGATCAATTTTTTTTTTAATTAATAAAAAAGATAAAGGAACTGAAGGGACACTGTGTGGAAAAATAATTTTTTAACTAAAAATCTAAGTGTGTTGATCGAATCTAACAGTCAAGATAGGCTTCCTTTGCTATAACTTTGTGAAATTTCATTTAAAAACTACAGATTTCTTGCTGATTGTGGTCCTTTTCAAAACTCCAAACGATGGGCAATACCCATCTACTTTATTTACATTGCAAAACTACTCATTTCATTGTATTCTTACGCTGTTTTCACTCCAAATTAGAGTTAATCTGTTACTCTTTTGAATTTAGATGTTCTCTTCTGTTTCATATTATGTGAGTACAACTCAATTTCACTGCCAACCTGTTTTTTTCTATTGGAATCTGACTACAAATGCTGCGTATGTGTGTGTGTGCAATTGTTACACACACACACGTGTATGCTTAAAAATAAATATTGTTGCGAACACCAGGTGAGTTTTTCCATTTGCGTTATTAGTTTTTCCTGTCATTTGTTTTGCTCCGTGTTTTTTCTATTTTTTTTTTTTAAGTTTTTCTCTTTGTGAGACTCTCATCGCATCTCATCTGTTTATAAAACAGATTTTTTTCTCTGTTTTCTGTTAATTTGATTTCTATTATGCTCTCCAGCTAATATTGAGTCTTTGGATTCTTGGCTCATTATTGTCAGTTGTTCAACAGCAACTACATACTGCACACACACACACTTATTCTCTCTCTCTCACTGATTCTCCATGATTGTGCAGATAAAATGAACTTCATTTACTTCAATTTAATTTTCTTTCTTTAAGTATTTTTTTTTTTTTGTTTTTTTTGTTTTTCCTTTTGATTTTTTTTTTCCTTACCTTTAATGTACTCGTATTAGAAGCAATAGTTGTTGTTGTTGCTGTAACTGGATTTTAGTTCATCTTCCATTTAGCAGGTGGAAATTCATACAATTGTTATTAGTTAGCCTGGCTATAGAAAGTTAAAAAACAACAACAACACATGTATAGAGAGAGGCAAACCTAACCTAACCTGCCTACTACAATAGAGAAAGAGAAGTCAACGTTGTGCTGTATGATGAAGATATTATTTCAGTGATAATCTGTGCGGTTAATTAGCCATTAATTTTAATGGGATTATAATGATTTTGTTCCTCTTAATATCGTTATTATTATTCTTATTATATGTATGTATGTATGTATGTACCTGTGATATTCTCTTACTTATATTTACTCATTCTCTCTCTCTCTCCTTTTCTTTCTTCCTCCTGGTCTCCTTCGGTTAGTGTAAGGTTAAGCCGGGTGTTAAATTGTTTGTAATTTTAATACATTCAGCCCTGCTGTTATTAAATTTGATGCATTTTAAAACGGAGAGTACAGGCAACATTAAAGGATTTGTAATCAACATTATCATGTAGGAATATTTTCTTAATTATCTATAGATACGTGTGATAAAGGATCGTTTAATTTAATTTAAATTTCTGTTAAGGTGTTGCGCTCATTTGCAAGATTGTTTTAAGGTTTACAACACCATTAAAATTAAAATTAAAATGAAGGACACTTAAGTACGCACTAAACCAATAAACCATATTGTGATCTGTGAAAATAATTACTTTGTTTCGCATTTCTAGTGAATTTCAATAAGTTTTTATTTCTTCACATACTTTGCTTTATGTCAGTTTCAGTAAACAGGTTTTTCTAGCTAAGTAGGTAAATTGTCATTTCAGCAGATTCTAGAATAATAGGGTTACCACCTGTCGATGTTTAGAAATAACGTTATTAGTTCTAAATTTCTTTGTAAAAGGCGAAAATTTAATGCTCAATGAGTCATAATCGTTTCGATGCCTTTCCCTGTAGGTTTAATGGGCTTTTGGATGATTTGTTGAAGGAGGAATTGAAGTCTCATTTTTTTCTTTTAATTTCTAGATACGATTATAAAATGTATGAAATGCTACGGCTTATACTCAGTCACTATGACTACACCTTCTCTTAAAGAGAAACCATTTATTAAAAAATCTGTAGTTAAACCGTATCGAATACATCATCTTATTTACTTAATTTGTCAATACAGCACTTCTCATGTTGTCTGTTTGTTAATTTTATCCATAAGTAGTGGGACCAACAGTTTAGAGTCCATTCGAACCGTCAGATTTTTGAGAAACTTTTCATGGCAATTTTATTTTACTCTAAAAGTTTTTGCCAGAAATCTGCTGAGAGGAAGTCGCCGAAGAAATATTTTTCTTCATATTTTGTTTTTATTCGAGATATCTGAACTGGGTTTTGAACCATGTTCTCGTCTCTAATAAGCCATCTCTTTTCCTATTAAACTACAGCGACTTCATCCAGTTATTTGTAAGAAAAAAAAGTTAGCTGGTCTCTGAGAGTCTTTTGACCAGAAATGAAAGCAAATTGTTGCAATGAATTCTTTCTATTAAATGCTATGAACCACAACCTACTCTAATTAAATTGTTCAATGGACTGACTTAAGCTAATTATACTAAATTCGCACTTAGGCCAGATGTTAGATCCATTGTTTTAGCCCTATACCTAACCCGTAGATTAAACATACGCTATGGCAATGGAGAGTTCAGCCAAAAGTGGCAGAAAATAAGATGTCACGCACATGATACATGAGGTGAAAGATAATCTCTTTATTCTCCTCATATCCTCAGCTTCTGTAGATTTCAGTCTAGGGAATGTCAAGCCTATCAGCTTCACAGTAGCCTGTGAAGGAAAGGAAACAATCAGTCATCTTCTTATCTGTATCAATCCAATAAAGTCCAGCAATATCACAAGTATTCTGAAACTGCCAGTGGTCTAAGCTGTAAAATATTGCCTTCTTAAAGGTGTGAAGTTCAATACACGCCCTATTTACCGTCTTCAGGAGAGTTTGGCGTCCAAAATAACCTTCCGATTCTTTACTCTAGTGGAAGACGATAGTTGAACCCCATTGAGTAATGCTAATAGATCAACAATACAGAGAACTCCACGTAAACTGTGTTATCTATTGTAAGCTAGGGATTCAAATTTATTCCAGCTCTTGCTTTGGGTGCTGCCTTCTTTGCCTTGACGTCGCTTTGCCTGAGACTATCTGCCTTACCTCACCTTCGTAACTCCGATTTACCTCACCTTCTTTTCTTCGCTCTTTGTCATTGCCCCTCACTAGAGATGATTACAGGCCAGAATATTGTAACAAGAATAGAACAAGAAAAACAAAGAAAAATAAAACAACAAATAAGCTACGTTAACAGAGAGTTACAACAAAAAAGACAAAAATAGAATAGAATCAACAGCAACTTCTCGAAGTTTGTCAGGCAGAAAGTAAATGAAGTCTAAACAGAGGGAAAGCGTTGCCAGTCAGTTTTGTAGATTTGTCAGAAGCATTGTTTAGTAAATTTTGAAGGCAGTTTGCCAGTTTATATAGTAGAGAGGATGTCATTAAAGCATTCTAAAGTGATGTTGATTGACATGTGTAAAGAGCGTGTTAGATTTTTGTACTTGAGTTACTAGGTGATGTTAATATACAGCCAAGATAACAGAAGGATAACTAGCACTTTGAGGTTTTCGACGTATCCTGCGGTGGTATATGAGGTATTCGTTTGGGTTAACGTTGCAATATTTATTCTAAGGCCTGCTAAGGTTGCTTCTTCCTGCGATAAATGAAGTTTTGTTTGCATCTAATCGTACCGATGCTATAATAAGTACGTGATTTTGGCGTTCCATTACTAAATTCTCCAATATTGAGAAAGAAATTGTATGGGGAGTTTGAGATGTTAGCCAAAAAACTACCAACTTTGGAAATAATTAACGTATCTATTCAAAATAGGATTCAATTCGAAAACAAAGAAGCAATTAATGAAATGCTTAACCTGTATGAATTGCGAGAATTAAAGAAATTTAACAAATTTAAAAGAATTAAAGAATGTGGCGTACATATAACAAATTTCTGTTATGAAGAATTTTAATTTGTTAACCTTTCTGCTAAGTGTTGAAATTTTCAAATGCTTTTCCTTAAATTGTTACATTTTGGTTTAAAAATATTTTAATTAATGGGTCACAGCATTTATGTATGTGTATCGCTGTAGAAATTCTCTTCATAAACTTAAAATGGCAATTTGGTAAATTTTTATTTTCCATTTCGGAATTTAATTGCCCAACATTTTCTAATTCGAATTTCACAATTATTTGAATAATAATGTTGGGTTTTTGTGGTGAACAATTATAACACACACTTACACACATTCAGATACAGCTTTCGTCCTCTGCATTACCCTCTCTCTCTCTGTCACTCTCTACTATTCTATATGCGCTCTTTACCAATAATTTAAATCTCTCAATTCAAATCTTGTTAATTGTCCTACAAAAAAACCGTTAAAAAACATTTTCTAATTAAACAACAACATGTAGCAGCAGCAGCAGCTCAGCGCAAAAGAGTGAAACGAAAACAACCGAAAATAACGGTTACAAATACAACAACAACAACAGCAAATACAGCTACTTACTGCTATAACAACTACAATACTCACACTAACAGCAACAACAACAACAACAACAATTATAATGAAAAATACCAAAAATTTGTGAACAAAATGTGGTCATTTGATTGGAATTTTCATTAATCCCATGTACAAAAATGCTTGGCTAGCTGACGGCTGTTGGCTGCCGGCTCAGTTGGACGCGTTGCCAATCGACTGGTCGGTCCATCGGGCGGCTGTTGTTGGCGGTAGTTGGCTGTTTTAATTTCTTTTCGATTTTCGTTGTTTTTTTCGGTTTTTTTTTTAGATTTTTCAGCTTTTGGCATTGCGGGTTTTTTGGTTATTTTGGTTTGCATTTAATTCTCTTTTGTTGGTACTGTAGTTGCTTTCGTTGTTGTTGTTGTTGTAACTAATTACAACAATGTTTGTGGTTTCAACATTAACACATTTTCGCTTTGAAAAATTAAAACTTTTGTTATGCTCTGCTGTTGTTTCACTTCTTTTCTTTTTTTGACGGTGTTTTCCTCACTTCTTCTTTTATTTTCTTTTTTTTCTTGTTGTCTGATTTCACCGTTAAAGGTTTATAAATGTTGGTTAATAGTGCGAATTTAAGGTATTTGCCGTTTAATTTTTTCTTTTTAACAAACAAAAAAAGTCAATTCGTTGTTGTTGCTGTTGTTGTTGTTGTTCGTCGTTACGCATTGATTTCATGGGATTTTTATTTTTAGTTAACGAACGTAAATAGAAAATAAACAATAAAAAAAATTATTTTCTTTTTTCGTATGATTATTGGACTTTGCTTGACGTAGTTTAAGCGTAATAAAAAGAAGTTTTTCTTTTTATACTTAAAGCAGATGTTTAAAAGAGTCAATTCTAGCTACTATTCATTCCACTTTTTTTTTATTAGACGTCTTTGCCATAGAAATGCAGAGTTTTAAGCAAATTTTTAGCGTTTAATATAAAACCGTGTTACAATATACATGTATTGAAGCAATTTGTCTGCACAGACAATGTCATCTGTCATATATTTTTATCAATTTCTCAATTCCTACACTATGCTGCATATCGCACAAGGCATATTTTGGAGAACTGTACCAGAATGCAATGCGTTAAATCGGCTACGACACAAAGAAAAACTTCTTAATGCGAGACATTGAATAAAATCATAGCGCAATGAAATGCGATAACAAGAGCTTAACTCAGCGAAATGTCGTAAAGCAATACGGAAACCATAAGACAATTTTATTCTTAAAATTTTCTCATAAAATTTTTAATTCCAATCTATTTTAAATCGTTTTTTGAATTTAAAGAACACTCTGTCCATTTTAATTTTTCGAACTTCTCCTTTTCTCCTCTCCTCTCCTTTCTCCTTTTTCACCTTTCTGTAGTTCTCGTGTTCTCTGTAACTCTGCTATTTTCTTTATTTCAATTTGTTTGAAATGTTGGCCTATTAGACGTGAGGCCACGGTTCAAATCCCATGTCAAACATCTCCAACATAATTAAATACGAAAAAATATATCTTCGGCGACTTTCTCTCAGCCGAATTCTGGCAAAAACTGTGAGAGTAAATACAAAATTACCATGAAAAGTTTCTCAAAAATCTGTCGTTCGGAATTGACTTTAAAGTATAAAATTAACGCACACAACATAAGTGGTGTGAGAAGCTAGACCGTAATCCTAACTGAAGGTTTCTAATGACCAATTATGTATGTATGTATGCATGTACCTTACCTTATAATTTTAACCGAATTCGATAACTCTCCGCCAATTACTTAAACGACTGTCTTTTTTCCTTGCTCCCTTTCGCTCTCTCTCGCTCCTCCATCATTATTTCCATTACTCTTCATATCCCAGCTCAAACTCTGTCGCTCCATTATTCTTTCAGGATATTCAGGAGATCTTCAAACATTCGTCACCGATTCCCCTTTTCCGTTTCTGTATCTCTCACTTTCCGTCCCAAATTTTCGGCTTTTCCTACTACTTTTGCCTTTCTCTGCTTGCTTCTCCTTTTCCTCCGATATTTTCTTGTCATATAGCTGTCACAATACTTTCTTCTTCCTATTCCTTCTTTCTTCTTCATTCTTCTTATTTTCTGGTTTCTCATTCGCTCTTATTTTTGATTTCCAAGACATTTCCATTCAAATTTCCAAGTTTCTTAAAAATTATTTTCGCTTGTTTGATTTATTTTTTTGTCAGTTTTCTTTTTCACATTCATAAATCTTATCTCGCTTTCTTAATCCTTGTGGTATTTTCCCTATCTCTTCTGTGTCTCACATTTTGTAGTTCCACAAACTCAATACTTTTCGCCTCTTTTTCCTTCTTCTTCTTCATCACAATTTTTTTTCTCTTTCACTGTATCATTAACGCGAGATATCGCAATGATATCGTGATATTTTCGAGTGCTGACAAACCAGGGTAATCAACATAAAAATCGTTAACTTTGTAGCGCTTCTCCTGGTGTCCATTGCCAATAAATTAATTTTTGGCCAACAGTCTACAACGTTAAGTTGCGAAACAAGGGGACCCAACTTGATAGTTTTAAAACTACGCACCGGCGATACACATTCTATTGAAAAAGCCCGTTCATTCACAGAATTCTTTTACAAACTGTCTTATCGCTGAAATAATGCATTCGATTTTAGCTTATTTAAGGCCCCCCAATACACTACATATTAGTGACTAAAACAATAATGGAACCAACAAAAAAAATTTGATTTTTTTTCTCATTTCGTTTAAAACAACAAACGGTCATTGTCTATTGGCATAAACAAACAACACACACAGATTGTTTGGCTTACTTGGAGTATTTTTGAGTATTTGTTTCTCATTAACTGTGGTAAAAGTGTTGCGCATGCGCAACACTGGGCAATGAGCGAAACAACATCGCTATGCTGATGACAATGCTGTCGATGACGATGACGATGGTGGCAAAGTGAACTAAAGATACCCCAGCCACCATCTCCACCACTAGCAAAGCAGTTTTAAGGCTGCCTTAGCGTTAGCAGTGGTCACCAACAGTTTTTCGCTTTCTTCTTTTGCGTTTTATTAAGCGCAATTGTGTTTATGGATTTCAGTTTGTTTTGCTTCCTTAAAAGCAACAACAATAACAACAACAACAACCAATACTGAAAAGCAGAAAAGAAAAAGGAAAAACTGTTGTATTGTTGACTTTTTCCATTTGCAATGCGTTGCTAATAGAAAAATAACAATGTAATGAACAATGTAACGGTTAAGTGAGAGAGATGGTGATTGTTGATGTACACAGTTTGCGTTATTTTTTGTAGTTGTTGTTGTTTTTTTCTCTTTTTCTTTTTTTTTGGATTGCTGTGGTCGTTTTGTTTATTGAATTGTTTTAGGGTTATGGTTTTATGCGTATATTATTATTACTATTATTGTTGTTGTTGCTATTGTTGTTGTTGAATAAACCCAATAAACATTAGACTGCTCCATACATCATTAAACAGCTCCTGTTTGAGAGCACGACACATCGAGAGTTTGAATAGCAATCAGAGATCACTTTTGGTGGATTGTAAATATAAGTAGACTTCAGATACTACCACATAAAGTTCTGTACGTCTTTCACTGCTTTTCTCTATCGTTTATGTTTGTTATGAAGCTTCCGAAGTGTGTTCCAAAAGTTAACAAAAGTCTTTGGAGGAAGAGGTTCCACACGATCAGTTAGGCAAATTGTGATAACGCAATAAATTCTATCTGTGGATCAAAGATTGAATGAAATTTCCCTGAGAAATCATTGGCATTGTGGGTAAGAACGGACGTTCGTTAGAGACTCATTTACAGCCTGGCTGTCCCAGTAAGTTAAGAGATTGTTAGGGAAAATCCCGCCACTCAGCCATCATTCACCAAACTTTCAAAATTGCCATGACCTCTGTCTGGAAAACACTGCAGTGATCAGGCAACTTATAAGAATGTTTAATATTAGAACCCTTAATAAATATACCACCCGGCCACTCAGCTTTGAGCCATCAATATAAACCTCAAGAATCCCATTGGGTACCTCCGGACAACATTAGACTACAAGTGCCTGGTTAAAATTCACAGATTCAATTTTCTATTCAGAAAGTTGTAACGAATCATATAATCGACCTTAATTTGCTTAATTCATCCCGGAATAGCGGCATGTCCATAATCCAGATTAGGCCAGGATTTCACAGCATTGAGTTTACTGCCACCAACTCAGCTCTCGGCGTTAATAGGAGATCAGAGGGGAGCCAATTGAGTATAGCAAGTAATGTCTTGGTTGGAGTGGAATAGAGCGCAATAGTGATCAGAACATCTGATTGCCTGCGAGCTCTGTGTATCAGTCGGCAATGGTATAGGTTTTTGCACACCGTCCACCAGACACCTACACCATAAAGCAAGGTTAGTACCATCACTGCCGGATAAAGCCAGTATGAGAGTGGGTTGGTCTTAGACTCCTGATCTTGCCTGTGAGCCTTTTTAACTCAGTCAATATTGTTATCTTACCATGAGAGATTGGGATCAAGAATAACCCGTAGATATTTAACCCACTTTGATAAGAAAAGTTGAGAGCCATCAATGATCTGTACGTTAAAACTACGCCTATGTTATAACGCCCTGTTAAAAAGCATCTCTTAGAGTCTGGTTACATGCGAATCAAAGCCTGATACCATAATGAGCGTCCACATAACCATAGACCTGAAACCTGAGACAGCCTGTAGTCCTTCTAACAGGCTGTCAACTACGATATTCCGAAGCAAGGGTGATAGAACACCACCTTGTGGTGTGCCTCTATTCTCTTCCCTTGCTATATGAACCTCCTCTATAGAGGCTTTAATTATTCTTTTGGTTTGAATTACAGTAACGAACTTCGTAACAGGCTAACTAATATCAGGCCTAACCATAGGTTTGGAATGGACATTGTTGAGGGGGCCCTCCACATCAATGAAAGCTGCTAGTGAGTAAAGTTTATATGCCAGAACTCTCTCGACATGTTCCTCTCCAAGGAGCTTAGTATAGTGTTGTGCACTACTTCGAAGCACGGGACGGTGGTAGTTCCTTATATTGAAGTCCAGATGCCCTTCCAACGTTTTAAGAAAGAAAGAGACTAGACTGATTGGTCTGAGATTATTCGCAGTTGATATCGATAGTCTTCTAGCGTTACGGAAAACAATCTTTAACTCTGTTCGGTTGTTTCTCGGCCATCTTCGTTGTTACACTAGACTACGGTAACTTCAGGCTTCTTCGTTGTTAGTGCGCCTTATATAAGAAACTATGACCCTTTTACGAGACTCTTTGTCAGTTGGGTTTTCGAGAATAGAAATAGAGTGTGTGTGTGTGATGTTGTATTAGTTTTCGTCTATTTAAAAGCGTTTTTGTGTATAATTTTCCTAGATTCTCTCATTTCACTCGCTATGAAATGTGCTGCGGAAAACAATGGCTAATTCTGAGATTTAATCATGCGAGTAATATAAGCTAAGCGTGCGCAGAAAAACACTGTCATTCTTACTTACAAATGAACAATAATCTGAGAGATTTTTTTCTTACAATTTTTTTCTCTTTTGCTTTTTAAGCGAGTGAAAATCTTTTAAAGAAATTTCAGAAAAAAAAAAACAAAAATGTCACACAAAATGTGTGTATGTACATATATCGTATGTGTTGTTGTTGTTGTGATTATATTCAATTTTTTTGTTCATTGTAATAAGAAAAATATTATTTTTGTAATTGACATTGAGTATGTTGGTGGGAATGTTGGTTGTTACAAAAATTGAAAGTTTCTCCATTGGCTCTGGCTCTCCTTCTACTTTATACGTCATTAATAAAGCCAAAGAGTTGAAAATATTTCTTTCTGATGATGAGTTTTCTAATTATTTACAATCACACAATAAGCACACAATAATGGTCGTCTGGTCATCCTAAAACACAATAAGATTTAAGAAACATTTTTCCTTCTTACTGTAAAGGAGAGGGAAGAAAAACTGATTTTAACTGATTAAATATTTATGTCTTGCATACCAATCATTATCGTTCGTAAATTATTATCGTCATCATCGCTCATTGCTCTCATCATTTGCAGCTAAAACATCATCATCCTCATCATCATCATCATCGTCATCCTCATCTTCTTCATTATTTTTACATCATTACATCATTATTATGTTTATAATCATGTGTGTATATTGTTGGTATTTATCCTTAACGTATCTTTTACTTTTTCTGTTGCCTTCCATGTTGCTCGCTGTATACATACATACATACATACATACATACATATGTGGTGTATGCGTGAGTTTTAAGAAGGATTTCTACAATTACCTTAAAAATGCAACTACAATTAAGTGACAATTTTTTGTAGCAATTGTTGTTATTGTTGTTGTTGCTATATGTATGTACAGCATGCTGTATGTATTGTATGTCTGTTACGTTATGTTTACTTTTGCTTTTGTGGTAATTCTTAAGCTGCAACATACATTTTTCCCTTCTTTCTTTTCTCTTAGCATCGTATTGTATTCGATGTACAACGACTAGTCCGTAGGTACGTGATTACAATACAGCTGAGCACTGCTTTTCTTTCGCTTGATCTGGCGGTTTAATATTGACTTAAACTTATTAAATATATTGACTACTGGGGTTTTTGTTTTCAAATTAGACAGTGGCCATACGAGCAGTATATTGTAACAAAAAAGAAAAAAAACAGTACAAAGAAAAATTCATCATCCTCCAGAGAAATGTTTAAAACGTTCAAGGCCCAACAATAACTCTGGACTTGATGGTATTATTCACGTGCAATTAGCTGATAAGCAATATGCAAGATTTAACGAAACTATACATAAATCGTGTAAAAAATCTGGAAGATGTGTCTTGACCGATATACGTATCAGCATTATGCGCATATCCACTCAGGTTATCAATCTTATAACTACGGTAATATATTTTATAACTCCGGTTAGTTTATTCCGACAAGCCGCCTCATATTGCACCCAAAGTGGTACAGGCAATAGTGTTTTACATGCCCAAGTTGCCGTTCTGTTTTCTAGTCCAAGTGCATGATGATTGATTATAGTCGCCCTAGTATATTGTAGGTAGTGTTTTGGCTTATTAGACGTGAGACCTCGGTTCAAACCCCAGGATGTCTGACCTTACTAGTAAAACGCGAAATAATAAAAAATAGTTCCTTGACGACTTCCTCTTAATAGATTTCTGGCAAAAACTCTGAGGGTAAATAAATACAATTGCCATGAAAAAGTTTCTCAAAAATCTGTTGTTCGGAGTCTACTTTAAATTGTAGGTCCCGCCATCCAGGCATAAGATTAACATGACAACATAAGTGGTGTGAGAAGCTAGGTTGTAATACTGACTGAAGGCTTGTGATGACCAATTATGTCAATCGTATTATATGTTAGCGAAAAGAATGCGTTTGAAACTATTTGAATAGGATGTATTCATTCTAGAAACATGAAGAAGACATAGTCGAAAGCAAACAACACCAAAACTATGACGTAGTTACGGTAACAAGTCCACCGAAATGTTCTCGAAGTTGCCATACTGAAAATAAATGCAGTATAAATCGAGCAAAGGGAAGCAGTACCAATGAACTATAGTAAACCCAGTGTAACAGCACACAAACCTAAAAACGTATAGGCTATGACTGTTACAATACGAAATCTATATCGTGTAGATATTTCCGGAATTTCTTTTCTTTCTACTTCCCTTAGAAGAACAATGTTTGGTGGAATAGCATTTGAAAATATTGGAATTCCTTAGAAAGCGTTATATCCTTTCGAGTGAGTCACATACGGCAACGTCAAACGAAAAATATTGTGAGCAAAGTTAGGTGATTATTATGAACTCTAAGATTTCAGGATCAGATTATCATAGATTAAAGTTTAGTTTGGAATCTCAACCTTTAATAATTTGAGTCCCACTGTACCCCGCAATGTTGACTGCAATTAACTGAACATTTTCCCTTAAAGGCCACAAATCAGTGATCGTGTTTTGTGGGTTTTTCTATAAGTGCGTGTATAAGTAAATGTTTATGTGTATAGATGAGTGTATTTATTACCCACAACAACAACAACAGCAACTACAACAACTGTATAATCATTGGTTATTGTCCTCGAAGCGGTCGATATTTCGAGGTAAAACTATGATCTTTTAGCCACTGCGCACACATTGTCGTCGTTGTCGTCAACGTTAAGTTGTTATGGAATGTTTAGACCAACATATTCCAAGTTCTGCAAAATCAAAATAAGCCAAGAACAGAAATAATATTTCAAAAGAACCCTGGCAATAGGCAACCGGCAACCGGGCAGGAAAGCAAAAAGCGTTCTTAAACACACCGCACCTTATGCTCTACGCATTAACCGCAAGCACATAAAACCTTAACAGAATTATGGTAGGGTCTCTCTCAAACAACAGTAAACGACGGAAAAAAAATCGTTTTCTTTTGTTTTTTTTTTTTATTTTTCTGCCCTTCAGTGGCGAAAGGCACAAAAAACAAAACCCAGCCTGAAAGACAAGAAAAATGTTAAACAAACAAAGTAAGTACGGCTGTGGTAGAGAAAACGAGGAGCTGATTGGCATTGCATTGCAGTAGAGTTGGAAAAAAAGTCACTGAAACCACAGCTTATAGCACTGGTTAGTAGTAGCTGTTGCTGCAAAACAGCACACGACATTCTCTAGAAAATAGTTTGAATGCATAGTTGAGGAACATTTTACATGCCTTTCCTTCCTGTTTTACTATAATCATAACATACTCATACACACATATGTATGTTTACTGAGGCCAAAGAACGTTTAATATATGCTTAGGCCTACTCTACATACATATGTATTTTGAAAAGAGAAAAAAAGAATTTTTGTTATACGAGGGTAGTAAAAGTACTTAACAGGTCTATGTATAGTTCGAAAGTTTAGAGTGATCTTAAGTCTGTTTAAAGTCTTTCGTTGTGGTGATTTTATCAATTTTTGGTTTAGCATGGAATCTTATTGGTCATCTGTTCAACCCCTTTTAAGCTGAAGTAGTTATTTAGCAATGCCTTAATTTTACCAACAACCCTCGTATATAATTATATTACATTTTTACTATGCGTACTTTTCAAGTGATGTTTCGTTTTATTTATCTTCGGGATAAAAAGGTTTGTCTCATCTACTTAAGGGCGTTTTAAAACCTTAAGCAATATACTGCACGGCAGTAGCGAAAAATCACTTTGCACTATGGGTCTGTTAAGAATGAAAACCATATAAAAAGCATATAGTAATTTTGCAATTGTGAATTGATTGAATACTTGCCGCAATGTTTTCAAAATTAAACAATAAATTTTTCAAGGTCTACTGGGCACTAAATTGTCAGGCGCTTGAAGCTCTTGACAGAGACAGAGGCAGAGAATAGTGATGTAGAATATCTTTTACAAAATTTGATTGCTGCTAAAAAGCAGATACGAGAGTGCTTAGTTTTATCGAACTTTGTAAATGTCCCTTAAAAATAATCCGAGTCTCATAAGTTTCTTAGGCTGTTAAGTGGTTGCTTTTAAAGTGCAGTTGGAATAGCTGTCGGCTTAAAATTCTAGAACCTGATATCGTTTGCCCACAGCTTTACGTCGTATCGTACTATGAAAATGAAAGCCTAATAGCACCAACTTCATTGAGTAGATATTGAAAAGTATCCCCCTTAATAGATTGCAACAGCTACAGAGAAATTGTTCTGTTCAATAGCATCCTCAAGTTACTGGCAATCATATGTAATGCACGAAGCTGGCATGATTGGATCGTAATAATAAAAGACCATTTCATGATTTTCGTTATGTTGTCAGTTATTAAGGCGCCTTAGTCTAGTAGGTAGTGTGTTGACTTATTAGACAAGAGCCCGTGGTTCAACCAGTGTTGAAAAATTCAGTACTTTAGCACTTTTTTCGGTACTTTTTTACTTCAAAAATACCGCAGTACCCCCGCGACGCTTTCAGTACCTTTTTATTATATTACATATGTATTTATGTCTTGCGCTTTTCAACTATTAATGCCATTTGCAACATGTTCAACGCAATGCTAAAGGTAAAATTAGGGTTTAGCCCCGGTTAGCCAAACGTCCACGGAACGTACATTCGTTTTTAGAACACGAAAAGCCATCAAAACGCTTGCCAAATTGTAATGTAATTTCGGTAAGTATTTGCATTGCTCTTCATATGCTAAAAACGAACGTATGTAAACAATGTAATGTTCCGTCGACGTTTGACTAAACGGGGCTTTTAGGTTTTGTTACGTTTCGAATCAGCTGTTTTTTGTCATGTATGTGAGGAACACGAATAAGTCGTTAGTTTTTCTGTTCCGTGCCGTATGTGTATTTAATATAAATAAATAAATACTCTAGTATGTAGTGTGCTAGCTTACTAGACATGAGCGCCCGGTTCAAAGCCCATGTCAGGCATCTCCATCAAAACGAAATATGAAAAAATATTTCTCCGGCGACTTCCTTCTGGCAAAAACTCTGCATATAGGCATATCTTTCAAAGAGACAGTGGCCTATGAGAATCGCAATAGTGCTATAGACGGTCAAGTAATTCGAGGAAAAGGGCAATTAGGTTCTCTTCTTAACCAGATTAATTCAGCGTCATTAGCAATACTGTACTGCCATTATGTTGTCAATGAAGCTGAACTGATGCAATCGATACAGTAGAGGTCGCCGTAGGTAGTGTGTTGGCTTATTAGAGGTAAGGCCACCGTTCAAACACCCGGTGAGACATCTCGAACAAAATGAAATACGAAAAAAATTACTTCGGCGGCGGCTTCCTCTCAGCAGATTTATGGCAAAAACTCTGCGAGTAAATGAAGAAATTGCCATGTAAAATTTCTCAAAAATCTGTCTTTCGCAGACGACTTTAAACTGTAGGTCCCGCCACTTATAAATGAAATTAACGCACACAACATAAGTGGTGTTGAGGAGCTAAGTCGTAATCCTGACTGAAGGGTTTGTAATGACCAATTATATACGTATATGCGTGCATTTTTTTTTTACAAAAGTACCATTTGATGCAAAAAAGTACTCTTTCAGTTAGAGTTCAGTACCATTTCAAAATTTCAATTTTGCAACACTGGCTTCAACCCACGATTCAAACATGTCGAATAAAACGAAATATAAAAATGTGTTACTTTCTGCGACTTTCTCTCAGCAGTTTTCCTGCAAAAAGTCCATGAAAAGTTTCTCGTCCGTCGTTCGAACATTAAACTATAGATTCCGCCATTTATGGATAATATTAACACCAACAACATGAGCCTTGAGGTTGTAATAACAAACTAAGTAAGTGTCAGCGAACAAAATTGAAGAACGAACACGTTGTAAGTGTTCCTACATTTCAGTTCGTAAACATTTTGCCTTAAACAGCCAGGCTACTTAATTGGAAATTTACAATCCGATTCTCTCTGTTCTTGTGCGTCTTCGCCTGTGCGTATACCAATCGATGACAGGGCTTCCTCAATTTGGTTCTTCCGACGTAGACAAGGTCGTCCTCTTCGTCGACTTTGGCAAATCTCCGCAGCAAATACTAAAGTTTAGTCGTAGCTCATATTGTCCGACATGTACACAGCATAGATATTCCGATTTCCTCAGTGCTCAGATCGTTTTATAGAGAAGCTCAACTTTAATAGCATCAAATGGTTACGTGCAGCATTACTACGCCCTGCTGAATGAATACTGATAAGAAGAGGACTCTTTGCCTTCTGTCCTGAAATCACAAGGCGTCCATTGCACTAATGAGTTTCTTATAAGACACAGCATTATTGATAGGCATTCCTTTCAATCGCCAACCAAATTGAATTTTTCAGTTCAAGAGGCTTCCGCTAACTTCATACATATATACGTACATAACTGATAATTACAACCATTTAGTCAGGATTACAACCTAGCTGCTCACACCACTTGTGTTTTGAATGTTAATTTTATACATGAGTGGCCGAACCTACAGTTTAAAGTTGACTCTGAACGACAGATTTTTGGGAAAGTTTTTTTTTGGCAATTTTATTTACTCTCAGAGTTTTTGCCAGAAATCTGCTGAAGAGATATTTTTTCACAATAGGTTTCGTTTGAGATATTTGTCATGGGGTTTGAACCGAGGCCTCATGTCTAATAAGCCAATACACTACCTACTAGACTGAGGCGGCTACTGCTAACTAACCTAACCTTAATTCGAAAATTTGAAGCCGTTATTCTGTTTCTGCTTTGCTTTTCTGTGCAGCTCCTTGATTGCACTTTAGCTCTACCAAAAACCCAAGTTATCAATGAATACATGGGTCAAGCCAAAGTAATCATTTTATTTAACTTGTTTAGTTCAACGTCTTAGCTTGTGGTAAATTCTAATTTTACTTTATATTCATGCTTCATTCCTTTTCTTTATTTGTTTAACAAAGTGATTCGTCTACTTTAGCAGCTCCTAGGGCAATAGGTTTGACTAAAAACAAATTCTCTATGGTTCTGACCTACTTTCTTTGTTTGCCAGTCCATTTTCGGAAGAGATAGAAACTTCTTAATTTTAAAGTGCGAAAACCCCGATGATAATTTGTGCAACTTTTCCTCAACTACTACCAGCTGCCATCTAAGCTTACATTAAGATTATTTACCCCTGAAATGTTCTTTTAAGATATTTGAACAATTTAATAGAAAGAACAAAGGAACCGTACAGGACCCATTGTGCATAGTTGCAAAATATAGGCAAAAATAGTTTTGTTTGTTCAGTGCTGATGTTGTTTGGTCATCGGTTACAATGTTGTTATTGGCATATTTTAAGGTCTTCAAAGTGAAGTGAATATTTGTCATGAAAATTTACAATAAAATAAAAATATTTCATGTTTTATTCTTATTATTATTGTTATTTTTGTTGTTGTTTACCTTGACGATTTGAAAAGTGTTCGTTCGCTGACTGTATAGTATAGAAGATGATGACGATAATGATGATGATGATGATGGCTGGCAAGTGGTTAATGCCTCCTCATTTTTGCATGCTTAATGCCACAATCAAACATGCATGCATGCATGCATTTCTAGCCATTCATTCTATTTTGATTTCTTTTTTTTCTTTTTTAGAGAAAATGTTTGTTTGAAAAAAAAAAAGAAAAAATAAAACGAAAAAATGTGTTGAAAAATATTCACCGAGAGTTGTGTTGTAAAACGAAGATTTTGTATCTTAAAGAGATGCTTCAGAAAACCACACAACTTTCAACAACAACAACAGCAACTACCACTGTACGCAGCCAGATTTTTCAACATTATCGGTGTCCCTTTAAATGATTGTGGGCTTCTTTTGTGACAAACTTTTTTCGGTTTTTCTTTCTCAATCCCTAAAAAAAACCTGTAAAAAGGCCACCTTCAGCTACAAGGCTTCAATGCAGTAAACGTACTTTGCCTGCCTGGCCATGTTAAATGTTTGTTGTTGTCGTTTGAATGTTGGTTTATTGTTAAGCATGTAATTAAAGCATAAATTCCTTGTTTTCCTTAAGGAATTTCATTTCATTGCGTTTTAAAGTTTTTCTAAATTTTTCTTCTTTACATTTTCTGTTTTCTTTTACGTTCAGCTTAAACCCATATGGTGTTTAACGACAAAGAACAAGGCAAACAAAGAGAAAGAAGCCCTCTTGAAACCTCTTCTCAAAAAGGTTTGAAAAGAAAACGTCGTCGCATTTTGTCCAAACAAATGTGGAAATAGTCTCCTCGAGAATATTTTCATTTCATTTTGATTTCTTTTTTGTTTTCTAGTTTTCTTTCGTTCATACAATACATACATACGTATGTACATATGTATATATTTTTCCATTCGGTGTTTTTTACTTTTTTTACGTTCATTCGTAAATCCCAATTTCCATTTGAATGGTTTTTAACTGACCTTCTTGGCACTTAGCATATTGTAATTCGATTAGTTTTGGTTGCAATTGCCAAAAATGGTAATTTTGTACAAATTGCAATATGGAATAGTTTCTCTTCTACTCTTGTTGTTGTCGCTGTTGTTGTCGTTACTAAGCTTAAGTTGCTGCAATATTACATAGCAATGCATAGTGAAAATGTAAAAGAAAAACAAATGCAATATAAGCTGCTGCAAGAACAACAGCAGCAGCAGCCTTACTATTTAGATGGCCCAGCTAAAACCAAATTGAACCAAACATTTTAAAACAACAACAGCAACAACCTTAACGAACTAACCAATATACGAACGTTCTCTTCAAAAATGAAAAATAAAAATCGAAAAAATAAAAAAAAAAAATTGCGAAAATAATACAATCGTAATGGGACCAACTAAGGTACACGGACTTAAATATCGTAATTCGTAACGTTATGTACGTATATACGTAATAGGTCATTACAAACCTTTAGTCAGGATTACGATTTGGTTGCTCACCGCACTTATTTTGTGTGTGTTAATTTTATACTTGAGTGGTGGGACCTACCATTTAAAGTCGTCTCCGAACGACAGATTTGTGAGAAAGTTTTTCATGGCAATTTTATTAATTATCGAGAGTTTTTGCCAGAAGACTGCTGAAAGGAATTCGTCTCACGTCTAATAAGCCAACACATTACCTACTGACTATGACGACTTCCAGACCCAAGTAGCGACGCAAAATTCGCCAAGTTGTGGTCTGTGAAATGCCGAGTTCTTAAGACCTACGAAGAGTTTTTGCCAGAAATCTGCTGAGAGGATGTCGTCGAAGAAATATTTTGTTTCATATTCTTTTTGTTGGACGTGTCTGACCTGTGGTTACAATCGAGGCCTCATGTCTAATAACAACAATACACAACCTACTAGACTACGGCGACTTCATACGCCATCGATATGGAGAATCTCAAATCTTATGGTGATTAACTAACAATTGTCTGGGATAGTCATGTGCGGAATACTCTAGCCTAATGACATCAGCATTCGCAATGGATCTCTGGAATTGAACCAGCGAGACATCCATACTAACCACACATATCAAAAAAGGCCCCAAGACTTGGTAGATCAGACAACAGACATAGACTTTTGATAGCCCAAAACTAAGGACCTGTTGCTATAAGACAAATCTACGTTTGTTTTATTTTTCATACAAACAAACGTTCGTCTGAAACCATTCTTCTTGCATAAGCGGGGAATAGGATTATTCAAGAATGCCGGGAATTTGTGGCGTAAAAACGAAAAATTAAATATTCTTTTACGTAGAGTCCAGGCAAAGGTGACATGACAATTAACAACATAACTAAAGTATTTGGAAAAGCTGATGAAATTTGGTTATTTCGAGAGAATTCCGAACTGTAGTTGGCATTCCTCTTCTGAAGGAAAATTTGCAATTTCTTATTTTTAATATTATTGCCGTGTAAAGGCGCCGTGGTTATAAATTGTTCTCCTACTTTATTATCCAAACTTTATGACAATGCTCTGTATTCTTCTATTCATTTTCTTCTGGGATGCACTAACTTCATATACAGTTGTGTTCAAAATAATAGGAGTTCCCTTCATTTAAAAGCAAAGTTTAAAATTATGAAAAATAAAAAAGTAAATATGAAATTTTTTTGATTTAAAATTTATTTCTAAATCATTTTCTAATTTTTTAACACTTAATTATTTAGTTAAAACTATGAAAACAAAAAAAAAAAATTTAATGTAAATAAAGCTTACTCTCAAAATTAATTGTTCAAAATAATAGGAGTGTTAGCACACAACCTAATAATTTTTAAACAAAAGGAACAAAAGTTTGATATTATCTTAGAGTAGTAAATCTATTATGTCTCTAATTGGATGTATTGGGCCTACACCATTATATGAAAAGCTTCCCCATATCATTAGTTTTGCACCACCATGTTTAACTGTCTTTTGTGTATACTGAGCTTTATATTTGGTGTTGAGCAGACGTCTAACATACTGTCTAGACCCAGCGCCACCAAATAAAACAATTTTGCTTTCGTCGGTCCACAGTATGTTTCTCCATTTTTCTTTCGGATATTTGATATATTCTTGGGCGTGCTGCCACCAGTTTTTTTTTTTGTCAGCAATGGCACCTTTTGTGGACTTCTTGCGAATAAATTGTTGTCCATCAGACGCCTACGAATAGTAGGGCCACTTACGGCAAGATTCAGGTCCTTTTGATTTTTTTTTTGAAGACGCCGAAGGATTTAGTTTGATGTATCGCACAATTCGGCGGTCATCGACAATTGGTGTTTTGTCCATGCGCCCACGCGTTTCGGGCTTTTTTTTATTTTAATGCATTTGGGATCATTTGATCGGAGTAACTTAAGATTTCCTTAATTCCTTTGTAAGTTTTGCCTTTTTTTCGAAGATTTTTAATTAGTTCCCTCTTTTCTTCAGTAGAGTGCTTTCGTCGTCCCACTATTGCAAAAATTTATGTGAATCACTGTAGAAAAAGTTTTAATTATTTTTTTCCGTACCTACTGTTCACTTTCTTTTTAAATTATATGCTGTTATATTTTTATTTGTAAAAGAACACTCACACTCCTAATTTTTTCATCAACTGAAATCAAGGGCAAACACAGAAATGAATCAATTTCATCGCAAATATTAAAGTTATTACGAGATTCTTTTTTGTATTTTGTTTCTTACATATCGTTGTAACTACCATTAAAATATATCATGTTTTGCAAATTGGTAAAATAAAAATTTTTAACTTTGAAAATATTACATGGTAGCACTTCTATTATTTTGAACACAGCTGTATGTAGGTTCCATTAGTTCTGATGATTCATTCTCATCAAACATATCAAATGTCCACCACGGTTTCTCTGGGTGGAGGAGGGTTACAGAATATGGCCGTTGGCACGAATTATGTTGGCTTTGAGGCTCATTCGCATACACCTGCGACTTATGAAAAATCCACAAGAAAAAATCACCTCCTCCTGATGTGACCATGCCCTCAAATCGTTTGTGGAAGATACCCATGAGCTCAGTAGCACGCCTAGTTCTTCCCATCCAGGCTAAAAGAACTTGGTTATCATTAGTCTCTAGAGCTCGTCATTGACAGTGATAGCCTGGCCAATGACGTTCTCAAAGAAATATGGACCGATAACACCGTGATCTGCACCAAATGGTAACTTTTTCAGGATGCATTAGAAGCTCTTGGACCTCATGTGGATTGATATCATCCTAAATTTGACGATTTTGTTTGTTCGCCATCATTTTTTGACGAAAATTAGCATGTCATTGGCTATAGTCGTCCATGGTAATTTAGCAAAAAAGACTGAAAAATGTCAACTAATTTGACAGCTATAGCTTTAACAAGACTTCCGTTATCAACTGTCAAATTTCAGAAATCCTTGTTGGATTATATTTCTGAACATCTGTTTCCACACCGCAGACAGTTTCTGGCTCTATTAGTGACGCAAGTACGAAGGCTCATAGTCTACTGATTGTCCCGAATTTCCACATTAAGTTGCACCGAGCGATAGGTAACCCTATTTTCCCTATCTAGCTGAATCCTAGACAGTGCCATACTATCTTCGATTTGCTCTCAAAAGAGCTGAGTGCTTGAATAACAATTCTCTTCAATCGTCCAGTAATTAGGCACCAGAGACGAAAAATGTTGTTATGTTTCGTTTTGTTCGATATGACTGGGCTGAGGTTGGAACTACGGACTTTCCTCTGCTAAGCAAACGCACTGCCTAATAGACTATGGCGGCTATTTTAAACTTCACTTTAATTTTTGTTAATATTTCCAAGGGGTTATTACATCCAAAATGAATTGATCTTAAATTTCTAATGAGTTGGGTTATGAATTCAATTGCTCTGGACGTCATGCGCTTAAAATGGGTGCTGTACATACATACAGTCATACATAATCGGTCATTTAAAACTTGCAGTTAGGTCTATAACATAGCTTCTCACACCACATGAGTGGCGGCACACCCCCCCCCCCCACACTTTAAAGTCGATTCCGAATGACAGATTTTTTAGAGAAACTTTTCATTGCAAAGAATTTTTTTTTATAGGAATTAAATCAGGCTGGTGCCATTACCGCAAAACTGAATTTTGATTTCTTTTATCATCGAAAAATTTTATTGAACTTGAGCTGAAGTAATAGGAAAAGCCATTCAAAATCCAAAAAAGAAATGTTAGTTTATCCTGTGTTTATAAGTTAAAGAGAATTTTTGTTTTTCAATAACTTTTTTCACAATTTTTCTTTCCATTTTTTATTTTGTAAGCTTTCCCGAAATGAGACTTTCGCGTCATAAGCATATCTGCCTTGTATGCCAAGCCAAATAAATATTTTTTTTCTTTTGTTGTTTTTTGTGGGTTTTTCTTTTCGTTTTAAGTATGAAAAACTATTATTGGTTTCGAAACAGTACGTGTGCAATACACAGCACTAGAGTGAGTTGGAGTGTAGTAAGCAGGAAGCTAGGAATATTGTGTAGAATTATATGCCAGCCAGCCAGCCAGCCATTTCACCCAAAAATGTACAAAATCAGCGAATTATGCGCAGCTGTGCTACTGTTTCTTATTTTATTTCAATTCTTTTTTTGCTTTTTCTTTTTCGATTTTCTGTATTAAAACTGGGTACTAAACGCAGCAGTAGTGCTCGTAGTATTTGGATTTTAAGGAAAATTATTTCGTATTTTTTTTTTTTTTAAATTTTGTTGTTCATTTTTTTTTCAAACAATTTCAATACGGCTTTTTAGTCTTTTGTATTGCCTTTTACGTACCAGAATCGAAAAGAAGAAAAAATTCGCTTAAAAAAATTGGCTTAAAAAGAATCGTTCGTTCGTTCGTTATTCGTTTGTAATACAGTTTGTTTTTGTAAATTGTTATTGTAGCAGCTTCTGTTTTACTGCCTGGTTATAACAACTGCTGCTAATGCCGCCGCCGTTGAAATTATTGTTGCTGTTACAGTTGCTGTTACAGTTCCTATTGCTGTTGCTTTTTCTGATGCTGATGATGACGATGATGGTGACGACTACGACGTCAGTGTTGCTAATACTAATGACAACGATGACTATGTTGAGGGGAATTTTTATTATTCGAACAATCTTTTTTTTTTGTTCTCCAGTTTAGTTAAGTTGAGTTTTATTGATGGAACATTTAAAAATTTGCTTAAAAAAATACTTTCGCAATATTAGGGCTAGCAATACGGAGTCAGCAATTCCTTCTTCAAAAGCATGGTTTTAATCTAGGTTAACTGAAATCTAAAATATCGATTGAAATCACAGGTTTAGCTGGTAGGGGGTTTACTTGAAAGTGGCTCATTGCTAAAATAGCCTTCCATTGCAGAATATTTAATACATGGAGAGATATTCTATGAATTCAGCAAGTTTTCTCCATTTCATGAAAACCTGTTCATCCTAGTGCTCTAAAAGGGAATGTCATTTAAAGATCATTTTACCCATAACTTATAAATAGTAGCCCTCATAATTACATTCGAAGTTACCCTAATGAATGTGTCGTACAAACTTACTGGAATCCCTCAATCCTTGCTCAATCTCTAAACTTCAGACAAAGCAGCAACAAAAACACTGGGAGTAAACTAGAAGGTCTACCCTGTACTTGGTTAAACTAAAGGTACTTTAAAATCAGTCCATTATGCTTATTAAACTGAGATTGAACACGTTTAATCTAAAACCAACACGTTCTACGCCAGAAAATGTCTTCAAATGCAGAACACAGAAGAGAGAAACTCTGTAGCTTTGCGTTGCTGTATGCGATATAATCTCATGCAGTATTGGTGCTTGATGAGTACTTGTAAGCATCGAATGTAGTATTATTTTTATTTCATTTTATTTTATTTAATCAAGCAATTCTAAAAGCCTAAGACAATGTTTACGCAAAATTCCTTCTGATTACAACATGTCAGAGATTTTTTTAATATTTCAGAAAACAAAATCTATCAATCATTATCAACTGAAGTAGATAGCGGTCTGTGGACTAAGAGTTAGCTCGGTTTAATTAGAAGTAGGAATTCACTTGTGTGATAACGCGATAGATTTGTCGGCCTTACAGTCAGAAGATATGGTTTGCTTTAACAAAAACTCATAGCTAGGAACTGAGCTCTATTGATGCTCATACGGGAAGTTCTATTTCCAAATCACCATCTTTTGTAAAGATTGTTAATATTTGGTGAATGATGATCCTATCACCTACTTCTTCTGCGTTCTTCTGGCGAACGTTGTCTGTAAACAAAGCCTATTTTAAGAATAGCTTTGCTTACCACACGTTTATAGTCGTTAACATGCTCTACGTGTTTATCAGTTTTTTAAAAGGATTTGAGCGTGAATAAGATTGTTGAAGTACTTAATTACTCATTTTAACCCTCTAGCCAGGATTATAAGCGACTTTCTCCCACCACTCTTGGTGTGTAGGTGTTAATTTTATCCTACTTTTTAAGGTCGACTCTGAACGACATTCTTAAGAAACTTTTCGTGGCAGTTTTTTTACTCTCAAAGTGTTTGCCAGAAGACTGCTGAGAGGAAATCGTCAAAAGAAATTCGCAGAATAGAATAATCCAACACTCTACCTACTAAACTACGGCGACTACTGAAGATGCATTATGAATTGAAAATGGACACAAGCGGCAGAAGTAGGATTGAAAGATAATACAGAAACTAAACTGATTTAGTCTTTTTAACAAAATTTTCTTTTACCCCCAATACATGATTTCTTTCATTTAATCTTTCGTTTTTTTTTTTTCGAAGGGCAATTGAATATTTTTTTTGTTTACTGTTGCTTAAGCAACACCACACAACTTTCCTAATTGGATTATAAAAAAATTGATAAAAACGAACTGGAAAATCTTGCAAAGAAATTCAATATTTTTAGAAGAAGAAGAAATTTTTCTGTGTTATTTTTTTTTTTGTTTCTTCGATTTTGTTTTTGACATTACAAAGATAATCTTTTAAACAGTTGGTGGTAGGAAATGGGCGACCTAAATTGTGAATTGAATTCCTTAATACCGTATTTGCTTAGAACATTAATATGCAATTTAAGTAATAAAGGGAGAGGGGCCTATTTAAAATTTCGTCTATTACAAACGATTAATTTTTGTTGTCGCAATTTGTCTGGAAAGTATACATATTTTCGAAACGTTTTCTTTTTATTATAGCGGTTCATAAATTTAATATAAAAAATCAAAATATTTGATTTCTTTAAGAGAACTCAGGAGTATTTGCAGATAATGGGTTTTAAAATTAGAGTTTGCTAAGGTTTGACCATCAACCATTACATCATTTGTTTTATATTCAAATATATCTCAGTGATTTAGCTTATACGAGGGCTGTTCCAAATTGAAAATCCAAAATTCTCTTTATTTCCTAACGTAATCAACTTTAAGCTCGATGTGCTTCTCACAATGACATCTAGGGTGTCCCATCTTTGAGTAGATAACTTCCATCTTATTGAAGCTACATCTGTCAAATAGTTGTCATTTATTTGGTCTGTTTTGCCAAATAATATTCTTTTCATCCAAATGGGTGTTCTTTTGTTGTTGAATTTGAGACGATAACAATCTACATGAGATCGAATAGCGTTCATCCATTGCGTTCAAAAAAAAAAAGAAAAAACACTGTTTGGTGTACGAGTACATAAGAAATCGCCATAGTCCAGCAGGTAGTGTGTTCGCTTAATAGACTTGAGACCACGGTTCAAATCCCAGGTCAGACAAAACGAAATGTGATAAATTATGTCTTCGGTAACTTCCTCCCAGCTGGCAAAAACTTTGAGAGAAAATATAAAAATTGCCACGAAAAGTTTCTAAAAAAATGTGTCGTTCGTAGTCGACTTTAAATTGCAAGTCCCGCCCCTTATGGATAAAATTAACACACACAACATAAATGGTGTGAGAAGCTAGGTGGTAATTCCGACTGAACGGTTGCAATGATCAATTATGTATGTATGTATGGTGTGCCTTTTGGGCTGATGGCGTTATCAGTCCATAGATCGATTTAACACGACGTTGGCTAGGCCATCACTGATAACGACGAGCAACTTCTTTCGGCCCGATACGTGATTCAGCTTTATGTGAATATTCTGAATTTGAGAACAGGACATCTCACGTGAAAGCAAGACTTTTCTTGTGGGGTTTCCTTAAGTCACAGATGTATGCGAATAAGCCACAAAAACGTTGCTGCACGCTTTCAATTCCTTACTGACCGGTTGAGGCCACAAGAACTCTATTACCATTTTTGAGCTCAATTTTAAAAAAGTAAAATTCAATCAAGTCGCCGTAGTCGTAGTAGGTAGTGTATTGGCTTATTAGACGTGAAGCCAGGGTTCAAACCCCAGGTCAGACATCCAAACGAAATACGAACAAATATTTCTTCAGCGACTTCCTTTCATCAGATTTCTGGCAATAACTCTGTGAATAAATAAAATTGCAGCTTAAAGTTTCTCAAAAATCTGTCTTACAGAGTCGACCTTAAACTGTACATACATAAATGGTATGAGAAGCTAGGTCGTACTCCTGACTGAAAGGTTGTAATTACGAATTATGTATGTATGTATGGTGTGCCTTTTGGGCTGACGGCGTTATCAGTCCATAGATCGATTTAACACGACGTTGGCTAGGCCAACGACGAGCCACTTCTTTCGGCCCGATACGTGATTCAGCTTTACGTGAATATTCTGAGTTAGCGATTTGAGAACAGGATAATCTCACGTGGAAGCAAGACTTTTCTTTTGGGGTTTCCTTAAGTCACAGATGTATGCGAATAAGCCACAAAAACGTTGCTGTACGCTTTCAATTCCTTACTGACCGGTTGAGGCCACAAGAACTCCATTACCATTTTTGAGCTCAATTTTAAAAAAGTAAAATCCAATCAAGTCGCCGTAGTCTAATAGGTAGTGAAGCCAGGGTTCAAACCCCAGGTCAGACATCCAAACGAAATACGAACAAATATTTCTTCAGCGACTTCCTTTCATCAGATTTCTGGCAATAACTCTGTGAATAAATAAAATTGCAACTTAAAGTTTCTCAAAAATCTGTCTTACAGAGTCGACCTTAAACTGTACATACATAAATGGTATGAGAAGCTAGGTCGTACTCCTGACTGAAAGGTTGTAATGACCAATTATGTATGTATGTATGTATGTATGTAAGATACTGTTACGTTTTTACCTTTTAAAAACGTTAAAAATATGAGCTCGTAGATTGCAAATAAAATAAAAATAAATCTGTGTTTATTTTTTAATTAATTCTTTATTATCGGCACAATTCTTGTGCCACTGTTCGAACTTCTTTCACTTATACAACGATAACTTTCACAATATGTGCTCCTTTTCGTTATATTTCTCTGCTTATAACCTTTTTATAAGCAACAACACTTGTTAGTTATTCTTCTTTGCTCACAACCTTTTTTGTAAGCACCACACTAACAACTGTTTTCCCAAACGCAACTTTTCTGCACACAAGTCTGACCGAATTAAAGCTCGATAGATTTAACTCACACCGACGTGACGTCGTCTTACACGATTAAATTCAAACTCGATCTCCGAGAATCACGTGTCTTCATACACGACTGACTGAATTCTAACTGAATCCTCGTTGCTCGCTTTATCTTGCCTTTTATATCACTCGATCAGCAGTGTGATGAATGCCCTTGAAGGATGATGACGACCTTCGGGAACAATCCAAAAATGTAAACAACTTGTTTCCATTTTTGTTGTTCGTGTATCTTATTTACTTTCGTCCAGGCAGAGTTGTTGTTGTTTTGTTTGTTTGTCTTTCTGCTATATTTTTTATACGCAGTCGTTGTTGCTATATTTGTTTATTAATCGATTTTGTAAACAAGCCCTGTTGTTTTTGTTGCTATATGCTTACTTATTCGTTGATCACGTGAACAACTGCATTGTTTTGTTTTTGGAGCTTTTGTTTATCATTTTATGTGTGATCAAGTGCATTGTGTTGTTTTTGGAGCTTTTGCTTATTATTTTAACAACACCATTTCCATTTTCGTAACAATACATACATACGAGGTAACCGTCCCACGGGACCCCGTCCCAGTGGACCCCGTCCAATCGGATCCTACCCCGTCTGACCCTACTTCGAAGCCCCATGGCTCAGAGACAATGATCGAGTATGTCGAATGCAGGAGTGTATGCAGTCACTCCTCGACGCGAAGCTCCTTGACTGGAAAAATGTCCAACTCGGAACTGGTTGGAGAATTTTTCGACGGTATTTCAATTGACGCGGGTGCAACCTCTCCATTATCAGATGAAGAGGAGGCCGATGTGACAATGGTGGATTCTCGTGCCAATGCTGAGAGTCACACAGATTAATCTGCAGCATTCAAAAACTGCTTCCGCCGCTCTGGATCAATGAGGAGACCTGCTCCACCGCTATGCTCACTTGGCTCTCAATGGATAGAAGGCGCACCAACCAGTTACATGGACTTAGTCGTAACATCATCTCGACCACAGTGGCCATGCTTACAGGTCACTGTGTCATGGGTAGACACGCAGAAAGAATGCGACTCCCATTTAACGATTTCTGCCGTGGATGTAGATCCGCTGAAGAAGAGGAGACTATTATCCACTTTCTATGTCAATGCCCATCTCTTGAGAGATGCAGATATAGGTTATTTGGCTCTCCAACCCTTGTTAGCTCGACGGAGCTATCGTCCATTGACGTCAAGGACATAGCCTCGTTTATAAAACTTTCTGGCTGGTTTTCCAGCGTGGGGTAGTCGTGCTTTAAACGTGCAGCCCTTGCGCTGACCGATTTCCCCCTCATTGGCTCGGAGGAACTTGGTCAGTACAGGGACTGCGTTCGCCTGTGGTGCCACAACGGGCCGCTATGCGTGCTCAAGTGTGCTTTTAGTATAAAGCTACCACATTAACCTAACCTAACCTATGTATGTAAGATCCAACCACGCCACTTTGCCAAAAGCCGCATCAAATAGTCTCCCGTCGTAAGTATATTTCTTTGATATGGTTTTCTTAAAATTTTTCTGGGTGTCAATCTCAACAATTCTGTGAAGGCAATAAGCCATTCAGATGGAAATGTGACACGTCGGGGAAGATGACTTTTTTCAAAAAATTGTCTTCACGGTGCTCCGTTAACAATTTAAGGAATTGCCTTTCAATCTCCACGGTTTGCTTGGTATGAGTAGGAGCTGTGTGAGCTGATTTTTGTACGCATGAAAGCGGGGATCTTTAGTCCGAATTCGCTGCGTACAGCTTTGTGGAAATATGATCGGTTATCAGTTTGTTCAAATTTTTGGCAGAAAATTCTTCGAAAATTCATAAGCGTTTCATGTTTAATTATCGAAGTAAACATAAATGCAATAAACGGAGTAACGGAACTTTTACTTAGATACTCTTAACTACCGCCATATCGCCTAATTTTGTTACCACACTTGTAGGCCGTGTTAGTGTAGGTTCACACGCCACACTGCCACTAAGAATTAAAACATTTTTGTGCGTAAATTAAGCTCTCATAATTACAACAATAATCTTTAATTATAATTTTGAAACCATTTGAATACTCTTCTTTTTTAAACTTCAATGAAAAAGTGTGAATTTCCTGGTTTAAATCTGTTGTAGCGCGTTAAAATAGCGCAGCAGAAAAATGAACAAATGAGGCGTATTTAAAAAGCCTTTCATAACAATAATCATAACATTTAATTTTATTTGAAATAAACTTTTAATTTTTATTCGCGCTTTCCTTCGTTGCTTTTTAATCATTAAAACTAATTTGAATAAAAACAAAAAAACCGGATTTATGTGCCTATTTTGACTTCTGGACTCATATTATGCCTTAAAGGTGTGGTGGACAAGCAGAATACTGAAAATGAATGTGTTGCAACGAATTTTAAATCAACTACATTGGACTGTTATTGTTATTATGCATGACAAAAAGAAAGTAGCATTTCACCATGAATAGACAGACTAACTAAAGGACAACACTTGCGTTTCTGTGATCTTCAGCGATGAAGCTTTCGAAAGAAGATGCCTTCGTTTTTGTTTTATGTTGATGATAACAGCCAAGCTATTCATTCTAAGGATTACATATCCTTAAAATGGTTGTCTTCTCTGGAATTTTTTGAGCAAAATACATGGGTAACTAATGGCAACTAATGTTTTATTGAATTGGCAAAATATTCTGAATATCCGGTTGAGATGATATTGGATCATATCGCCTATCCTTTAATTCAATTCTTCACTTTCCTACAGTATTGCAGTGTAAGCAATTTGGAATTGCGTATTCAAAACTAAAGCAATCGCCGTAGTCTAGTAGGTAGCGTTGTTGGCTTGCTAGACGTGAGGCCGTGGTTCAATTCCTAGCTCAGACTGGAACACTACGAAATATGAACAAATATTTCATAGTCGAGTTCTTCTCAGCAGATTTTTGGCAAAAACTCTGAAAAGTTTCTTAAAAAATCTGTCGTTCGGAATCGATTTTAATTTGTAGGTCTCGCCACTCATGGGTGGTGCGAAGAAGAGTATTAATTACAAACTAATTTTAAAAAAACTGATATTTGGTGGAGAGTTCGAAGTGAACTCCACGTCGCATTATTTATCCCATATGCATGCATTCTGTTTCTGCTGCTCTTATTACATGAATGCCTCTGCATGTTTAGTGCGATCATTGGATATCATAATTGGAGGGTATTCTTCATATATTAATTGGTTTCATACAGGTTACTCTCAATCCCACCTTAGAATAGCTTTTCACCAAATCTAGGTTTTCCAAGCGGTCAAGAAGACCACTACGAAAGGCTCCTTCACTAGACTGAATCCCTTTTCCTATATTTCAGTCCTTAAAGTCTATAACACGCAACGAAATCTTACGTCCTTTCTTTTATCAATCATTTCACTGATTTGGTTCTCATATAGCACACGGCAGTTAACAGCGACAATGTTTTTAGTTTTGTACCTTCTAAAGTGGGGGAACCACAGCGCTTCGGATTTAGTGCCACATCCACAACACCCTGAGCTTTGGTGACCAGAACTGTTAAATAAAGTGTTTCGTTTCTAATCGGGCATTTTGCATAACAAAGCCAACAAAAAGTTTTTGAAGGTAACTGTGTGGTTCACATAAGGCGATAGCTTTTTGTTTATACAAAAATTGCTTTTGTAGCCTGTTGTAAATTTAATAAACAACATCGAGTCCTAGTACTCTGCTCCTAGCATTCCCTCACTGCAAGGCAAGCAGGAGATGCTTTGTGTTTATTGCAAAACCTTGTAATTACGAAAATTAAGACAGACTTTCTGAGCGTAAACGTGTTATACAACAAACAGGCCTTATTTGTTTCCATTAAGCCCCTTTGGGTAATACAGGTTCGACAAAGCGGTAGACTTTGACATTTTGAGCCTTAGGATATTCACTCTAGCGCCATCACCGTGATACTATTGGGCCTCCTTTTAATGATCTGACTGCGCCACCTCGATTTTCTATTTTTAATATATTTGAGTATGAACTGAAGTCTCCGTAGTCTAAAAAGTAATGCATTGGCTTATTAGATGAGAATCTGTGGTCTAAGCCCCAACTCAGACATCTCGATCAAAAGAAAATTTGACAGAAAAAAAAATATAAAATTGTCATGAAAAATTTCTCAAATATTACGTTCAGAGTTGGCATTAAATTGACGAACCCGCAACTCATGAGTAATACTAACACAAACAACATGGATGGTGTGAGAAGCTAGGTTGTAATCCTGACTAATGGATTGTAATGACGTATTAAGTAAGTAATCTCTCTCCAAATAATGTACCCTGACCCGCTAGAGAGAATAACCTCATAGGAATTCCTTCTCAAAAAGGATATTATTTCTAGGCAATGACAAAAGAACGAAAGAATTCTATTCTAGAATTTGCCACAGTAGACCAGTCACCTATTTATCTGGATATATGTACAGTGGCGATTATTATTTTTATTATTTATATCTTCTTATTTTTATATCTTCAAAAAATATATCAAAAAATGTAATATATACCCGAAGTTTCATTTAATTTGCTTATTTATTTAGGATTTTATAGTAGTTTTATTAAGAATGTGGCAGGATTCTTCCATTTTTGCTCGCCACTGTAAATATCTTACGGGTAGTACCAGTATTGGTAAATGTACTGTCCATTCATTATTCGTAGAAAAGGTGGGTAGAGAGCTTATGTCGTTTAAGTTTAGAACGAATTCCTTATTTTGTAAGTTCCAGGGTATTCGTGCCTAAGGCACTTATCGATCTTTTGCATTATTGTGTTCAATACTTGACAAGTTACACTTCCGTATAATAAACTAGACGGGATATTTATGATTGTCTCTATCCTGACTATAATTGCCAAAGTTGCACTCAGATTCTGTTGAATTTTGTTGAGTCCGTTTACGTCTGCCTACGCTGCGTCATTCTTTATTTGTCGAGATATCAGAAGTAGTCTGAAGTCAACTATTTGACGTTCTCGAATGATATTGTGTGTGTGAACGATGTCCGTTCAAATCTAATCAGCTGAAATCCAACATGATGTTCTAAACTAGATTTGCTTGCTTGTTGAGAAATTTTGTGCGGTAGAAGTCAAATATAATCGTTATACTCCGATTTGACGAGTTTACGTTAGAGGCTCCATGTAAATATTCTTCTCTCTAAATATAGTACAAAGATAAACAGTTAGGGTGATAGTGATTATCTTCGTTTAGGCCTTTGAGCGTGATAATAATTTTTAACTTAATTTTCTATTCTTGTCTTGCATGTTTCATACCTCTATCGATGTATACATATGTAGGTACTAAATATAGGGTACATTAACGTTTGGGTCTCCCAGATATACATATGAGTGCGTATGTGTGAGATTATTAGTGTACAAGTGTGTGTGTTTGCATGTGTTATATTATAAAAATAAAATGATACTTATATCGCTTAATTAAGTTATCTTCTCTCTTAATGTATATGGGTTTTTGCGGTAATTCCTGGACTGCTGCTCATTTGACGTTGATAATGATGACGACCAGCTCGCTTGAGCCCCTCATAATAATCACTTCATACAATGGCGGTATTTGTATACGTTTTCTTGCCGGTTTTTTGTTGTTGTTGCTGTTGTACTTCTTGTTCACCTTTCTCGTTATTATTTATTATAGGGGTTGTGTATGCCATTGCCATTGCCATGCCAAACGAACAAATTACCTGCTCTTAAAAATTTGTATTCAGCTTTTATGAATTTTTTTCTTGTTTTTTTTTGATTCTTTTTTTTTGCTGACCACAAAATAAAAATGAAGATGAAAGAAGAAGAAGCGGAGGAATATCTATATTCTTATGAAATTAAAGTTCTTATAAAACGTGGGCTTCTTCACACATTTTTATTTATTTTGAACACTTTTAGCATATTATGAAAGAGATTTTTTTTGTTTTTTTGGTTTCTTACGTTTTCGTCTTTTAATTTATTTTTGTTGTTGTTGCTGTTTTTGGTTTTTAATTTTAAGGCATTTTTATAATTTATAATCATTGTGGAGCAAAAATTTTGCATTTTTTGGTAGGTTTTTTTTGGTGAATTTTTGCTTTCACGTATTAGTTGCTGTTGTTATAATTGTTGTTGTTGTTGTTTTCCGATGAATTATTTTTTAATGTTCATGTTTGGGGTGTCAGAAATGTGATAAATAAGCTCTCATCATTAAGATATAAAAATGTTTACAAGGCCATTTGGCCATATCGATAATCGTATTTCAGTAACCATAAACCCACTCTTATAAAAAACCCGATTAAAAACCTGAAAAAAAAAAAAAAAAGAATTATTCTCGAGTGTTAAAATAAAATTTATGGCATTGCGATTAAAATATCATAAAATAAGAAAGTATTTAAGCAACACAACAACAAAAAAATAATAATAAATGAAGAGCCATTAAATTATTATTGTAGGCTTGAGAATTTCGTTTGATTCCGTTCTTAGAAATCTTTTAATTTTTTTCGTTCACAGAAGCTTATTAAATACTTATCGATAAAAAAGATTAATTGCTGGTTATAAAACAACATCAGTCGTTTGTTTTTCGATTTTTAAAGACAACAAATTAATTGACTTTAGTATACAAAATGCCACGATTATCGTACGCCTAAGTTTTTGGCATGAAAAAAATTATTTACAAAGCCTTCATGAGTATGTATGCGCTATTGGAGATTGCTTTAATTTGTTATCGTTTTTATATTCAATCTCAGAAAGGCTTATTATTTCTAAATTAAAAAAAATCAAGGTATGTATGAGAAGTATTGAAGGCCGTGTGTTGGCTTATTGTGAGCTTAGACGTGAGGCCACGGTTCAAAGCCCAGGTCAGGCATCTCCAAAAAAAAAAACGAAATATGAAAAAACATTTCTTCGGCAGATTTCGGACAAAACTCATGAAAAAATTTCTCAAAAATCTGTAGTTCGGAGACGACTGCACTTCCCTCCACTCATATCTAAAATTAACACACACACTATAAGTGGTGTCAGAATTCAGGTCGTAGTCCTGACTGAAGGAATGTAATAACCAATTATGTATGTATGTATGTATGAGATATCATCGAAGTTTTGTTTGATCGTTTGTTGCTGGTAACATTTCGACGTCAGATGTCATTTCTTATACTTACCATTCGGTCGTACATATACTCTTCAGTTAAGAAATCAGTTCTTTATAATTGCATCATTTACGTAAAGAGGGCGTGGCATAAGGGGCGTGAATTTAGAATCACAAAAAATCCAGAGTTCTTCTCGAACCCACGGTACACAGTTTTTCTTCAAACTCCTTGAAACAACGAAGTTATACCTATAAAACCAAAATCATTTGTAAGAGAATCACCTCCTACACAGTTCTGTTCGCCTGGTATCTGAGAAAAAAAAAAATGTCGCTGATAACATTTCGTATGAGAAGTGATTTTGGTTTTATGGCTATAACTTCGTTGTTTCAACGAGTTTGGAGAAAAACTGTGTAACATGGGTTCGAGAAGAACTCTGGCTTTTTTGTTATACTAAATTCACGCCCATAATGCCACGCCCTCTTTATATTTTGGGATGCAATTGTAAAGGACAGATTTCTTAACTGAAGAGTATACGTACATGTGTGTAAACGACCGCATAGACGTATGGGAAATGACATCTGACGTCGAAATGTTCCCAGAGACATTTTTTTTCTTAGATACCAGGCGAACAGAAGTTTGAACAGAGTTTGAAGCAGAACTGTGTATCATGGGTTCGAATAGAACTCTGGCGATTTGCGATACTAAATTTGCGCCCGTAATGCCACGCCCTCAGTCGATTTTGGATGAAATTGCAAAGAACCGATATCTTAACTGAAGTATATGTAAAGTATATGTATGGACATGTGTCCATGTGTGTAAATGACCGAATGGTATGTATAAGAAATGACACCCTGACGTCGAAATGTTACCAGCAACATGTGCATTTTATGTGAAAATAAATATATTATATATATATATATATATATATATATATATATATATATATATATATGTATGTTGAATTATGATACTTGAAATAATATTAATATAGCACCTTGAAAGAACATACATAAATGTTTAATAAGACATTACACCAAAATTACAAATAAATTTCTATAAAACTTAAATGATTAAGAAATAATTAGAATAGAATATAAATTTAAAAATACAAAAATTGTTATAAACTAAGTAACTATTAAAATAATTTTGTAATTTTGTTTTGAAGTTTAATGAGTAAATATATTTTATATGTATGTATTATAGTTTTATTTGTTAATATTTGTATTCTTATGAACATCTATAATGGAATTGTTGTTAATTTATTTTTTAAAATTTTCAATCGATAGAAACTAATTTCTTTAGTTGAGATTTATTGTTATCGCCTAATTGACATGGCGACATTTCAAATAGCACGGTTAGTGTAAAAATTTTCATAAACATTTTTTCTCTTTTATTTCTTCAATTATTTAAATTCTTTTTACAGTTATTTGTTTAATAACATGTTGTTGTTAATTTGTAATATAAGCTTTGTCAAAAAAAGAAGTGTAGTTTTAGAAACTGAAAGTTATTGTTTCTTTCTCGCTATATTCGCTGATATTTTAAATAGCACACGTCTTAAGATATTTAAAAAAAATTATATTTTGATTAAAATAAACACTTTGATTAAGAAAAAAAGGTATAAAGTTGACAATTATTATCTAGTTTATTATTTAAAATATAAAGTATTACTATTCTCATAGAATGGGGCGTGGCCAACACGCTAATCTGCTTTCGAATATTTGTCCTTCAATACCGCAAGGACGGCCTGACATTTACCGAAATATCACAGAAACTGGATTGTTCGAGAAAAAAAGTGTATAACGCAATCAAACATTATGAAAAAACTCAATCTTTTGAAATCATCACACGAAAAAGATCCAGAATAACGTCTCAAAGGGCAGATATATTAATAGTTAGAATGAGCAAAAGTGATCCTTTTTTAACTGCGCCAAGAATACGGGAAAAAATTCAACAACAGTTGGGACTAAACATATGCACAAGTACAATAAAAAACAGATTACGAGAAATTAACTTGTTTGGGCGCATTGCCAGGCGTAAACCACATGTATCCAAAAAAAAATCGAATAAACCGAGTTAATTTTGCCAAGGCCACGGGGGTGGAAGCGTGTTTGTTTGGGGAAGCTTCTCATGGTATGGTGTGGGTTCTATAACACGAATAGAGGGTATAATGGACCAAGTAGCTTACAAAAACATTTTAATGAATATAATGTTGCCATACGTTGAGGAAGAAATGCCTCTAAAGTGGAAGCTTGTACAGGATAATGATCCTAAACACACGGCTAAGTCCGTTAAAAAATGGTTTTCTGATAATAAAATTGATGTAGTACCTTGGCCAGCTCAATCTCCGGATTTAAATCCAATCGAGAATCTATGGCACGATGTTGAAAAGAGAATAGATCGTTCTATTGCTACAAATTTGAACATTTTATGGACTGAAATTCAAAGAGCATAGCATTCCACCCTTTAGAAAGATGCCAATCGTTGATTCAATCAATGCATCGTCGATGTACAGCCGTTGTTAAAAATAACGGGTTTCCTACAAAGTACTAATAGTATTAACAAATTTAAATTTATTTAACATAATAAAAATTTTGAATTAATCTTAAGTTTTAAATGAATTTTAGATGCACTCTCATGTGTGCTATTTAATTTGTCGTCAAAAAAAACTTTTTTTGTTAAAAAATAATGTAAAAAAATATATGAACAAAAAAATAAAAATTGAATCACTATTAATTAATTAACAACAATATAGGTGGTTTAAATATAATAAAAGTTTATAACTTTTTCGCAGCAATTGAAGGAAAATTATCATTAATTTCTCCATTTATGAAACGTGCTATTTGAGATGTCGCCACTGTATTTGCTTATTTCTGAATATTGTATTGTATGTATATTTAATAAAAATTTTTAATAATTTTTTATTTCTCTTTAAATATTAAATTCATCATTATTTTTAAATTTAATTACATTTTAAATTCGATACGTTAGAAAACTGCATGTTTTAAAATTTTATCGAATTTTTCATGATTTATATATGTATGTATAGCATTTTGCTTGCTGGTATAAAAAAGTTAGCTTTGACGGCTATATCTCTGATCCCAAGGGTTACCCGACCGTAACGAAAACAGTTTTGTAATTCTTAATCCAATCTAGCCCACTAGATCAAAAATTTTTAATTTGATCGACTTTTTCCAATTTATTGAGGGCATATTTAGTAAAAATACTTGATTTTTCAACTACAATAGGAAAACTGTAATATTCATATATTTTTTTGTTTTTTTTTTTGAAAAATTCAAAGATTTAGATTCGTTTTCCTATCATTTTTTCTTTTACCGATTTATCACTATTTTTGTGATTTTTAATTGAATTTCTTTCCTTCCTTTTCAAAATTTTTCAGATAAGTTTACTTAACAGTGTCTGTTAACATAATATTCACTGTAAAAAAATAACATAACTTTCGTAGCTAACTTCGCACACATGATTTTGTGTTACGCCGCCATACGTATGTTGGATGGTCGATCAGTGAAATGGAATTTATCCATGATATTGTGAATAAATATTCTTCTCGGTAGGCCGCATATGGCGGTCTTAATATGGTCGGAGTGCTTGGTAAGGTAAGTTACGCAAACAAAATGTTCATTTTGATAAAACAATTTCAGTTATTTGCGCGTGTTGTTGAATGCTATAGCTAGCTATCCATACTGATTTAATAAAACAAACTGAATAAATGACAACTAGTTTGACAAATGTAGCTTCAACAAAGTGGCCGTTACTAGCTGTCAAATTTCGACAGTCTCTGCTAAAAGACCACATATATGCAGTAGATTAGGAAATTAAGAAAAAAGAACATGTATACGGTTATTGTTAAGTATTGCTGCACTTGCTAATTTCGGAGGACAAAAGGATTATTTGTACAATGGGTCAATTCGACCTCCGGGTACTGTACTTGCCACAGTTGACAAGTACACGTCATCTAAACTAAAGGATTATTAAGGAAAGGACTGCCGCTAAACATAGTTTAATTATCATTTGATTTAACGAAAACTGATGAGAAAATATGAAATATTTCTCAATGAATTCAGAATAAATACAGGGGAGGGACAGGATTCGAGTAAAATTTTGTGATAAATTTCATTTGGTAGTGAAGTCACCGTAGTCTAATTGGTAGTGTGTTGACTTATTCGACGTGAGGCCACGGTGCAAACCCCAGATCAAATAAAAACGAAATACGAAAAAATATTTCTTCGGCGACCTATTCTCAGCAGATTTCTACCAAAAACTCTAAGAATGAATGAAAATTGCCATGAAAAGTTTTTTAAAAATCTGTCGCTCGTAGTCGGTCTTAAACTGTAGGTCCCCCGCCACGTGTGGATCAAATTAACACACAACATAGGTGGTTTGATAAACTAGGTCGTAATCCTGATTGAAAGGTTGTAATGACCAATTATGTATGTATGTGTGTAGTGGAAAACTATTGTGACTTCAAATTCTACTATTCCATGACAAATGAAACAAAAGAAGAAAAAGAAATTGTACGTAACCCTCTAAGGTTTTGTACAGGTCCCTGCATGGCTCTATTATTGCTCTTTTATCAACGTAAGGAATAAAATATCAGTGAGAATAAGATAACCTTGTATTGTTAAAGTCCAATCTAATTGAGGCCATATAGACGAATTTGTGTAGGCTCTCATTTGACATGTATACATAATTGGTCATTACAACCCTTCAGTCAGGATTACGACCTAGCTTCTCACACCACTTATGTTGTGTGCGTCAATTTTATACATGAGTGGCGGGACCTACAGTTTAAAGTCGACTACGAACGACAGATTTTTGAGAAGCTTTTCATGGCAACTTTATTTACTCTCAGAGTTTTTGCCAGAAATCTGCTGAGAGGAAGTCGTCGAAGAAATATTTTCATATTTTCGTTTTGATGTCTGACCTGGGATTTGAACTTGGGCCTTACTACCTACTAGACTACGGCGACTAGGACCTCATTTGACCCATATTGTTATTAACTGAGATCCTGTATCCTCTAGAAATGAACACTGTGGATCAATTACTCACTCGTCCTAAATTTTAAACGATTAACGAAACCAAACCGACTTAGTGTTGCAGAGTTTATGAAAAAATTTAACAAAATTCTGTCATTCGATCCTATACAAACTCTACTCCTTATTATTAATGTGAACTGCAATTTGAAAGACAATACGATCACAAACTTTTTTTTTAATTTTCCTTTCTTTCCTTAAATTCCTCCAAGGCAAGCAAGACCATGACAAACTTTTTTACTTTAAAACCAAATAAAACAGAAGAAGAAGAAGAATTAATTTATGAATGACTTTTTAAACTCAAAATTTATTGTTTTTTATAGTTTCAGATCGTATTTCCCAATTAATGGAACATTCATTCGATTGTGTGTTCTCATGTGATTAAAAACAGTGATTCACATACGTTTACAGATGTTTACATAGATATTTTGACCACTTTTGAACACTTTTACCACCATCACCACGACTACTGCTAATTGACTGCCTCACTGACTGACTGACTGATGTTCATTGGCAGGGTTTTGGGATTTTTTCTCACTCTTTTCAATTTCGTAAAATGCTAAAGGGGAGGTGGACTTTAAATGATTAAACAGTGATTTAGTGGAAATTCAAAAAAATAAAAAAAGAACGAAAGAAACCAAGAAGACCAACAAATGCAACAACACGTTGTAAACACGAGACGAAATGTTGATTAAACTACCGTAAAAACTTTATTGTCACGACATGAGATCTTGTCCGTTCAATTTATCATGTTCAAACTCAAATGTTCGAGAGATTAATTTTTATTTCGGTACTTTTCATTTAACAACAACTAATACAACAAAAACAATAAAATTGTTAATAGACAGCTAAGTAAAGGAGTGAATTGTTTCTGATCAATAATGATTAGAAAAACATTTTTACTGGTACGCCATCATCACGTTTATCCGGGTCATGATGATGGATTGTGGGGCTACAACAAATGCGTTTAAGGAGATTTTTCCATTCGTCATATATTTCATATCACTTCTTCATATCTTCGTTGTGTAACTCGTTTTCTATCTGGCGTCTCCAGATCCACAGGTCTTTTTGGCATCTTTGCCTCATGATATCGCCAACAAGTTTTCACATCGTGGACTTTAGCCAACAAAATTTGCGGGTATTCACTTCAAGTGGATTCAAAGATCAGCAGACTGGTTCTATTGCTTCAAAAGTAATCTTCTTGTTATGCTCCCTGGAAGCTTTTTCTTTTAAGGTGGAACAACTTCAACCAAAGATTTTGAGAATATTTGAATGGCCATCTTAGAATATGAGTTTCTCAACACAGTATTCAGACTGTTGACTTTTTAACAATCTCGACTGATGGCTAAACTGGCAGTTCTACTATCTGTCTACGAGTCTACATAAAAATCGTGTATTCGGAGTCACATCGATTCCTGATACCAACATAAATGCAAACACAAATAATAAATGGCATGAAGAAAAGGATACGAATTGGATCATGGAAAGTGTGTACAGTGCTAGAGCTAATAAGCAAGCCAAGAAGGAATTTAACATCTACAGAATTTTAATACCATACCTAAGTGAAATAAGGCGGTTGGTAAACGGTAAATACACAACATCCTGAATCTTCTTTGGTATTTACAGGCAAATTATTTGGTCAATCAAGATCAAACTGTGTTGGGTTTCTTTTTTCAAAAGGAGCTGACCAATATATAATCATGCTACCCAAATAACGAAATAATTGTTGAGAACATAAGCTAGAACAATGTAACACCCCAACACAAGGTACGGGTGCGGAAGATAAAAATGACAAGTTTATAAAGTCCAATGCTCAGTAAAAGTTAGTCGATTGCTCGGTATTGCTTTTTTAACGAAACGGAAAATGTATGTTTTTCTCAGTAGTTGGAGACATAAAAGAACCCACCAAGAAAAAGTCTAACGGAATCAAATCGTAAGATTTTGTTGGCCCGTACATACCATCTCTACATTATCATGCAGAATATCAAATGTCACATGAACGGTGTGGTACGTAGCGACATTCTGTTGAACGCAAATGTCGTTGGTGTCCAAATCATACAATTCAGACCAAAAAGAAATTGGTAATCGCAGACATACATATAGTGCTCGACATTGAAGTGTCGGCTTGTTCAATGTCGTGTTCAAAGAAATATGAACTTTATCAGGATGCATTGAATGCTTTCAAATCCCATGTGGATTAATGGTGGTTCCAAATGTGACAATTTTGTATCGATTCACCACGAAATCGATCAGTTGCTAACTTCTTCAAAGGATATTCGGCGAACACACATTGTTGCCTATAGTCGGTCATAATGATTTGCATCATGATTTGCATTATGAATAAATGCCAACTACTTTAACAGATGCAGCTTTATCAACTTACAATGTTGGTAATTCCCTGTTGGAAGATCTTACAGACCACAAGCCTGATTCGTTTATGAATTTTGGAATCAAATTGACTCTAAGGCCTCTGAAACTCTGTACGGAAGCTTTTAATAACTCCCCCAAACATGCAATAAGCTTAGAACGCGATAGGAACTTTATTTCAGAAGTAATTGGGTTATTCAGTGCGGTTTTTATGATACGTCCACGAACAAGTAAGTTTGCTTGATCCTATTAAAATCCCCAAAACTTCTGAGTCTTCTTGGGCAGAGAGAGAGAGAGAGAAAGTGAGAGAACAGATACAGAGACAATAAAACCAATCGACATATTCTCGGCATACTATCGATTCAGTTCAAACTGTTCTAATATGTAGATAATCTTAAGAGCATTTTTAAATCAGGATATATGTTTACACTAGAAATGGCCTTCTAACCAGAAGTATCTTCAAAACAGAAGAAGCGTAGTGGAAGACCTACCTCTACTGGTATCAGTAATTACACGGTGCGACAGTGAAAATACACCCGAGTAACTACATAGTCTAAGTTATTCACTAAGTTGAGTAGAATTCAAAAACACTTTATTTTTTTTCTCAAACCCTCCAAACTTGTTTTGTTTGACAAAAACGGTTTTTTTTTTGATGTTTTCATCCAAAATTATTGATTGACCAAATATGTTTGAACATATTTTAAAAATCCAAAGTTTTTTAGAAAGGGGAGTGATTAGCCTTTAAAACGGTACACTTAAACATTTTATTCAAACTTAAATGTGTTATAAGTTTTGATGGGGTAATCTTGGAAAATATTAAATTTTTCTTATTTTTGCAAGTTTGACCATTCTTAACTACAAAATTTAATTAAAAAATATGAAATCAGGGGAGACATTCTTAAAGTACATTCTCTTGTCAAGAGCTTGTTACTTCGATTGATGAAAAATTACAAAATAAGGCTATGCGCTCAATCGCTAATCGGTTTACATCGATTAGATATATGTATGTTAGACACATTGAAATGGTTAAATGTAAAACAAAGATTGCAGCTAAATAACTACAATACTTTTTATTCAGAAAATGAAAATGGGATGTGCACCAGAGTACCTGACCGAGCAAATAAGCTATGTTGGAGAAGTTCAACCCTACAACCTCCGGAATGCTTTAGATTTCAGACCACCAAGAGCAGACACAAATGCAATGCAGAGGTCTTTATTCAGTAAAGGATTGAATCTATACAACATGATGCCGGCTGATGTGAAAAATGAAGCGAATATGAATATTTTTAGAAAGAGAACAGTCGATTTTATAAAACATGTTTATTTTTGATCAGGGTTTACCTAATTGTTGAATATAATTAAAATGAAATGTATTTTAAGAGTATTATAAATACTTCTAATAAAGATAATAATAATAATAATAAATTGGTAAAAAATTACCGTAGTTATTATTTAAAGAGTATAACAGCTTAGTCATATTTTTTTATACATAGATACATATGGGCAATTTCGTGTCAAGTGACCCAATTTTTAAAATCGATGTCTTCCGATTTGGATGAAATTGGGGTCAAAGTTGGACATTTTGGTCATACAGGGTTTTTTTAAAATATTTATTTAGATATTAGATATCTAATATCCTTTTAAGTGACCCTTTAAGTGACCACAAAGCTCTTAAAGGAAAAGAACTAAGCTTTCTTTGAGCAAAAAAAAAAAAAACATCCATTAAAAAAAATACAGTGCATATGGTAAAATTTAAAAACTTTGGTTTTGAGTTAAAATATTTTTTTTTATAGATATGCCTCTTGCTACTAAGTGCCCACAAAGACCTTAAAGGAAATGGTCTAAGTTTTCTTTTGAGGAAAAATAAAAAAACTCCATTTCAAAAAAAAAATGGGGGAAAATGAAAATGGTACATGTGCCAAATATTGAAAAATCTTATTCTTGAGTTAAAACATAATTTTTGGATAGATATCCCACTCGCATCCCATTAAGCGATTATGAAGGCCTTAAAGGAAATTTTATAAGCTTTCTTTTAACCAAAAAAAAAAAGGGGCCCAAATTGAAAAAAAATAAAAAAAAAATTAATTTTTAAAAAAAAATAAAAAATTTTTTTTTTTAAAATTAAAAAAATTATTTTTGGAAAGATTGAAGAAATAGCTATCTAATATCCTTTGGAAAATTTTTGCTAGGACCAATGGGTGAAAAGTTACACACATTTTAAAAAAACCCTGTATGACCAAAATGTCCAACTTTGACCCCCTCTAACTCCGGCAGTTCTTGACTGATAGAGCTGAAAATTTGTGTCTGGCCAACTATCCAATAGTACTAACCTTGGTGCAAATCATCCAAATCGGAAGACATCGATTTTAAAAATTGGGTCACTTGACACGAAATTGCCCATATGTATACGCTGTCTCATCAAATGAACTTTCATTTCAAAAAATTTCAAAATTTTTGATGGATTCTACGGTGTAAATAAATCAAATTAATTTGCTTATCTGTTATGAATTCACTCCTTTATGCACTGTATAATAAGAATGAGTTTAAAAATAAACTTTTAACCGACGAGTTGATATTAGAAAAACCGCTTCAACGACAATAACAACAACAACAGCTGACAAATAAAAACAAAAAGAGTGAAAAAATCATAGAATAAAACCAACCACAAAAACAATAACGAAACAGAAAAACAGGGTGATTAATCGCACCACCCGCTGTGTAAATTCCATAATAATCAAAAATTACTTGTTCTCGCCAGTAATCAGCCAAATGGCTTTAAGCCACTAATATGAAAATACAACAACAACGGCAACGGCAGCAGCAACGGTGGTAATAATAACTACCAAATAGAAAAGGAAATCAAAAAAATTAAAAACCAAAAACAAAAAAAATTAGTTTTTAAGGTGCCTAATAACTGATTTAAGCCAAGTGAGAGATTTTTCAACATCATTAACATGGTTGTAGAAGAATTTCTAGAAAAAAAAATCATGGTTTTCCTGATGCCTTTGATGGACTACTTTATACAGTTTAATACGTTGCTATTGGAAAAAGGGGGGAGGCGGAGCACAACATGAAGTGTGTTAAATTTTTGATTAAAAATTATGTGAGAGAAACCACAAAAAAAAAAGACGAAAACGACGAAAACAAATGAAAACATTCGTCATCTGCTTGATTTGATGGCCAATTTAATCAGTTAGGAATAGAAAGACTGGCTGGCATGATCAATTGATGGTTTTTATGTTTTTTTTTTAATTTTTTTAATTTTTGTTTAACATTTTATCGTGTTCTTGCTTTTTTTTTTTTTTCGTTGGTAGCGGTAAAAGTTTATTATTTAAACAATTAGTTCCACTTGATTTATAATTTAAAATATTTTCTTTTCTGTTTTAAAAAAATTTTTTTTTGTTTCTTTACAGAAATTTTATTTGCCATAAACTAACAGAGTGGAGCGTAGTTGAAAGAGCTCATTGGTTCATCTGGATTTGGTTCAATTTCACTAATTAGGTATGTGGTCCTCTTTAGGACGTCCTAGCATCGTGGGATTAACTGGGAACAATTTCCTCTGTGAGAATGTATTGTTCAGCCAGTAATTCTTGAGGGGTTAGTGAACTTTCTGGGTGGTATTTGGCGGGATATGTTTTTTTAAATTAGTTCACACATCGTTTTACAAAATGCTCTTCTCGAGCGATACAATTAAAAAAAGAAATAGTTACACAGCATAAGCAGCAAAACAAATTAACAATTTATCTGTGACAAATTGAGCTTAAAATATAGAAAACAAAGTGTTGATAATTGTTAGGGAACAATATGCGGTGCAGTGGTTTTCGTGACGAGAGTTCCCAGTTTGAAAAAAAGAAATATGAACAAAATATATAGTATATAGGGCGGGTCAGCTATTGGTTTAAATTTGAACCATCGGTTGTTTCGAATCTGGCAATACTTATGCCATTCTATTCTGTCACAAAATTCAGTATATTATCGCCACTGGACGTACTGAATCGATTTATTGGGCCAACGAGATACGTCTTTTCGGATAAAGCTCATTTTCATCTTGGTGGCTACGTTAATGAGCAAAATTGCCGTATTTGGGGATCAGAAATCCCACACCTTGGGGTCTTACAAATCCCAATGCACCCATTACAAGTGACTGTTTGGTGCGGCTTGTGGAGCGGAGGCATCATTGGCCCTTATTTCTTTGAAAATGAGTACGGCCCAACCATTAAGGTCAATGGAGACACCTATCGCACCATGATAACCGATTTCTTTGTACCCACTCTTCTTGGTATTGATGTGAATGATATTTGGTTTCAACAGGACACACATCTCATGCCACAATCTATTTATTGCGCCAAACGTTTGATGGCCGTTTAATTAGCCGAAATGCTGATGTCAATTGGCCGCCGAGAAGCTGTGATTTGACACTGTTGGACAATTTTCTGTGGGGCACCGTTAAAGAAAAGTGTTATGCAGACAAACCAGAGACACTTGAGAATTTGAGGACCAACATTCGTGATGCCATTGCCGAGATACAACCACATACACTCGAATGAGTGCACGAAAATTGGTCCGATCGAATGAGCTGCTGAGAGGCCAGCCACGGCAGCCATATGAAGAAAATAATATTCCATTTCTAACCGGAACAATTGAATTTCACAACAAAAAAATAAATTTGACAAGATTTGAAATCGTTATTGTTTTATTGTACTTTTAAATTGCCTACCCTTTTAGTTGATTCAGATAACATTGGATATAATTTGGGACTTTGTTACTTGCCTAGAGAGGATACTGGGCATTGTAGAAAATTGAGAGGTGAGGTTGTAGTCCAAAGGATCCCTAATAGAACCCAGTTAGTGAATTTTTGAATTCGGGAATGTTTCAAGTCGCCACCACCGCCCACCCTCCAAATAAAATATAATTTGCTTATTATTAAATAGTAATGAACTAAATGAGAATTACTTTGTTATTTGTCCGAACGACTACATAATAAATTAAACAAACGATTGTACTGACAAACCTCTCACACACTCTTGTTGATCGTAACACTTATGTAAATAGAATTCTATGTGAATGTATGTAAAGACAAATTCGACAAAATCTCCAATGTTAATATTAACAGAGCAATGTTAGGTGTTTAACAGAATACACAATATGATCGTGATATCGATGGCATATGAGTTGATGTGCAATGTTACATAGATTTGGTAGAACTATGCAACAAAGGCTATAAAGAATGCTTTTGAGAATATTTACAAGGACTTTAGAGAGAATGAGGATTGTGGATAATTGTAGAAGATTGAGATGTGGTGAAAGCATCAAGCTGTAGAAAAATTGAAGTTCAAAGGGGATTCCCTAATACAATCCAATTAGTGGTGTATCCCACATGGCTTTGGAATTCGAGAGAGAGGAGAGTTTCACCCCTCAAAAATCTATGGATCATACTCCATATCATTTTTATGACTATGATCTGTATATGAATATGATCGCGGCAAATTTAGACCTTTAAATGTCCCACCCTATAGTTGTAATCTTGTGTGCAAACTTCTGTGACATATGCCCAGATGGACGTGAAAGGACCGAACAATAGATTGCAATTTCTTATTATTAGAATACGAAAAGGATTTATAATATTTCATCAGATTCAACCGGATTCGAACCTAAACTGTATGGATTTCTAGTAAAGCATTTAATTGCATAACTGATGCCCCACTATAGCTTACTTCTTCAAGTGCTTCCATAATTAAAAATCAAATATTACAAGAAACACAAACAAATTATAAAATAAAGCTCGGATAAGCTTAATATGAGCATGAAACTAATTGAATGAAAATATTTCAAATATTATACACGCACAGGCATTTCATTAAAATGATTTTAATTTGCAAAAACCATCATCAATTCCAATTAAAAATCAAAAAGTTCGAAATAAAAAATGATAAATTTTTTGCTTTTTATTAACGGATAACTATTGGCCGATATTGTTTATAATACTAAGGAGTATAAGTGTATTTAAAATCAATAAAAATTATTAATAAACAAGATCTAATCGATAAATACCCTATATTCACTTAAAAATTTTGTGTTAATTTTACTACGATTTCTAAGTACAAATTAGTATGAGAGATGGACTCACCTGATTTTGATTAACCACCATCATATATCGGGAACCGATGTTTAGTCCTTTTTGAGGTTTAGAATAAGATTCTGCTGATTGAGACGTGATTGCATATTGTCTTCGAGATACATATGTGGTCAGGCATGTCAAAATGTCTGCATTTGGAAGAAGTGAACCTTATGTCTACGAAAATTAAGCACTGTAAGTACCGTTTCCATCAATTCAGAGTGATATGATCTTAGGTAAAGGTAGTGGTGGCTGTCCATCTAAGAGAGTTGAATGGACACACTTAGGCCATATAGGCCCTATTGTGTTAGTGCTATGACCGTATGATAACCGAATTTGTTTTGTCCTATAATTTAGGATTGCGAACTGAACGTTACATAACCTTATATCTCGACAGATTTTTATTTTACTGCATAATAACGACGTCTATATTGGTCAACAGGAACGTATGATTTGACGTTGAACTTTGTTTTGTATGGCTATGGCAAATGACCGACTCATTATTGATTGTTGAAGCCATTCATAAAGTCATTACCCATATTCCGCCTGAAATGTGTGATATCATCACCGATACTGCGCTTTAAAAATAGTCGAAATCTATTTCAACTAATCCAGAGGCGGTCATTTAAATTATATTGAATTTCCTGGTAAGGTTCAAGCATTGTAATGAAATAAAAGTTTCATCGAAATCATAGATTTATGCGTGTTTTTTCACGCAATATTTCGCAGATGCTGAAGTCAATTTTTGCCCAGCGTCTAAGCTATACTTATGCAGTCAATCATACAGCTTCTGACTTAGTTTTTTTTAGGAATAAAACCTCGTATTTTTTTAATATTTTAGAGCCTCTCAATTGTACTTAAGTAGCTCTAGGTACAGATTTTCAAAGCGGACGATATTGGGACTTCGTTTTACCACACTTTGTATGCCATGGCGGTAGTGTAGGGTGTATAGAAAACTGAAATTAAAAAGAAAAACAAAAAGTCTTATTAAACATCGATTGCATGTTTATTTATTAAAATTATTATTTTTTCCATTCATTACTTTGATCCCCTTTATGGTAATCGAATGGAAAAAGAAACGCATTGTGGTATCATAAATTGACAGTTTGAAGGCCTAAGGTTATTTTCATATACCATACCACACTACAGGTATATAGATATACGTTTTCATTTTAAATACACAACAAAAATCATATGTATTTAAGCTTCAGTAACAGCGATCGATAAAATTTTAAAAGAATTTTTGCTGTCCTTTGAAATTTCATGTAGGATGTATAGGCTGTGCATGTGTAAAGGACACACTCGCAGTTAAAGCGATAATTTTATAAAGTTTAAGGCCTTTAATTCATGTTAGCATATTACACATTTATGGGATACCCTAATTATATGCATGTTTTACTTTTAAAAAATATATTTTTATGAAGACAAACAGAAGAAGAAGAAAAAAAGAAATTGTTTTTAAGCGCCTACATACTCGTTTTATTAAAAGCAACTCAATTATATCTTTATACCCATCCTTAACGAGAAATAAAATCAAAAGAAACAAAACAAAATTAAATACTTACATATATGCAGTACATGTATGTAGTACGTCTGATATGAATTATAATTTTAAAGGGTGTAGCCAATTTAAAAATGGCGATTGAAGGTATCAGCAAAGAATTTCGCATTCAACGCAAATAATTTCGGTTAAATTAATATCAAGTCTTAGTTTAATCAGGTGCAACCCATGCGCTGACCAACTTTTCCCTAGTTTGGTGGGACTCGATCAGCTATGCATGCTCAAGTGTGCTTTGGTAATCAAAGCTACGACCTCGACCTACCTACCGACCTATCTAGTTTAATCAGATTTCTAAGCCCCTTGTCAACGTCAGAGAGAATTCCTTAAGGAATAAATATAAGTAACAGTCGCCGTAGTCTAGTAGGTACGTATCCCAGGTCAGGCATCAAAACGAAATATGAAAAAAAAAATATTTCTTCGGCGATTTCCTCTCAGCAGATTTCTGGCAGAAACTCTGAGAGTAAATAAAATTTGCCATGAAAAAGTTTCTCAAAAATCTGTCGTTTGGAGTCGACGTTAAATTTTAGGTCCCGACACTCACGTATAAAATTAACGCACACAACATGAGTGGTGTGAGAAGCTAGGCCGTTGTACAATGGATCAATTCGACCTCCGGGTTCTCCTCTAACCTAACCTAACCTACGGGATTAAAATCATTTGGACATCTATCTATGGCGATTGAAATGACTTTCTGCTGGGACTTAATTCAAGCCCAACGTGAGTCATCAGTCTCACGTGATCAATTGTGATGTGTCATGGTATTAGAGACAGATCTCAGCCGGATTGCTGCAGGATACTTTATTTCTACTCCTCTGATACTCTACTCTGGGAGAGGGTTTCTTTGTGGATTTTTAACTCTGTGTCGAGAACCGATGTTCAGCACTTTCTGGGGATTACAATGAAAAATGGACTCCATTGTAGTCCGTTCTGCTCACATACGAAGGGTCTCTGAGAGAATGAATCGGAGTGTCACGGAGTTGGAATTCTTTGACAATCTATCTGTGGCGGTAGAAACGACTCGCTACTGGGACTCAATGAGATTGATGACTGTGATCGATTGTGATGTTATGGGTTCAAGAACTGATTTGTGCCGGATTTCTGCAGTATATATGGAAACGAAGATGATAGAGGATCTCCTATGTTGCTCTACTTTGAGAGAGGGTTGGACCGCTGTTCAGGCCTTCTGAAATTTAGAATGGAATTGTGCTGACTGAGAGGTGACTGCATAGCTCATTCTTTTGTTTGTCTTCGACATATGTGATCAGGCATGCCAAAAAGTCTTTGTATTTGGAAAAAGTAAACCTTATGTCTACGAAAATTACACTGTAAGCACCGTTTCCATCAACTCAGAGTGCTATGGCTGTATGGTAACCGAATTTTTTTGTCCTACAATTTAAGTTTGTGAACTTAACATTACATGTTCTTATACATACATATATCGACTGCTTTTTATTTTATTGCATAAGACGTCTATTGATCAACAGGAACGTATGATTTGACGTTGAACTTTGTTAAGGCAATGTCCTCGTCGAAGCTGATAGCTTCCTAACGTTGTAGCATTTGGCAACCAGTATTCATCAAGTCTGCTCCAAATGTGCAAAAAATGATCGATAGTTGGATTTCTTTTTACCGCATTTTGTATGGCAGTGACCTGTTCAATGTTTTTTTTTTTTTTTCATTTCAAATTGTGAGATTTTAATCGCTATTTTGTTAAGCTTTTTTAATATGGTATGCAAATATTTTTATTGGAAAGGTAATAATTTGTAATATTTCGGTAATATTTCTAGACAAAAACAAAACAAGTTGCATGGAAAGATGATATCATAGGCATAACAGATGTTTATGCCATACATCTTGTATTTGTAAAGCTAGATCTATAGATACTATTTACTCGATTTAGTTGCTGTTTTTTTTTTCTTTTTGTTGGAATACCACATAAATATAGTTTTTAAATAAATGTACCAGATCCATATCAATATCCAGGTACAAGAAAAAAAAAACAAAGTAACTTAAATTGTATCATGAAAGCATATTCAGAAATGAGGAAAAAAAAAAGAAAAAGTCATGACAGTGAAAGCTTTGTCTCAAGACCGCAAAATAAGTTTTTATTCGTGCAGCATCAGTTAAGAGTTTCCACTTTATGTGCAATGGATTTCCATTCCAAAAATTGGAATGGAAATGGCCTATTACTCGTATGTACATATGTATGTATGCAGTTGTAGTGTCCAATTTAATTGTGTGTTTGTCTGCACCACGAAGGTGTCATATTCATAATTTACAACACAGGGTCACCACAGGAGGCAAGTCTAAAGCATAAAAATTTATTCTCTATTCTTCTATCCCCTATGCGGCCAGTTTTTTTCTCTATTCTTTACTACTCTACATATGTCCTCCGCTCTATTTATTTCATTTTCATTTTCAGTTCATTTAGTTTTTCTTCCTTTTTATTACTCGTTTTTTCTTTTTATTTTTTAGCAAAAGTCTTTACATATATTGTTGGCCATATTCAGCTGAGTGTAAGTGTAAGTAATATAAGTATAAGTGCGCGTGTGTGTGTGTGTGTGTATGTGTATGTGTGTTTATGAGTCCATATCTGTAAATTAATAATCTTTCAAGTATGCGTTTATACTACTACTACTCCCATGTATGGCATGTAGATGAGTGTGTGTGTGTGGACCATGTTATTTAACAACTTGGTCGTCGACTGCTCTAAATTACTTGTGAAATTACTGTGACAGTTTGTGTTTTTTTTTATTCACTCTTCACCTCACTTCGTTACCCTTTATTTTTGAAATCATTTCTATTTTTTTTTTGCTGTTTCTTGTTGCTGTTGTTGTTCTATTTTATTCTCTTTTTTATTATATTTTATGGTTGACATTTGTGAGGGTTTATGTTTGATTTGTTGGTTTTCTTATTTATTTAGTACGCAAACGTTTGGTCCGATGCTGCTGCTGCTGCTAATGCTGCTAATGCTGCTTAGACCACAGTCCACACTTCATTTAAACGTTTTGGCACAGACACTGTCATACCCCACTTATTTGTCCTTCCTTCATCATCATAAACATGAAGGAATTTTTTCACAATTTTTTAATTTGGTGTCTCTCGTAAATGTGAGAGAATGTCATGGAAATATTTGCCATAGTTTAACTATTTATTATTATATTTATTGCTATTTGGTTTGTTGTTGTTGTTGTCGTAAAAAAAAGAAAAAATCGTACAACAGAAGATATGTTCGGAGTGGCATTACTTAAGGGCAAGAGATACACACAAAAGAGAGGTTCTTTAAATAAAATTATGAACTTTAAGTTTAGCACAACGTTTTAATGGATTTTGTAAAAAAAACTTATTAACAAACATTACATTTGTAGGCCTACATACATACACAATTGGTCATTACGACCTAGCTTCTTACATCACCCATGCTGTGTGTGTTAATTTTATCCAGTGAGTGGCAGGACCACTCGACAGGAAGTCGATTACGCACGACAGATTTTTGAGAAGTTTTTGATGGCAATTTTATTTACTCTCAGAGTTTTTGTCAGAAATCTGCTGTGAGAAAGTCGCCGAAAACAATATTTTTTCATATTTCTTTCTGCTGGAGATGTCCGACCTCACGTCTATTAAAACAACACACTACCTACGAGACTACGGCAGCAACATTTGTAGGCCTATTATGCATTAAACTGTATAAAATATACGAACTGAAAGAAAAGTGGGAAAATTCGGAAATTTCTTTGGATTGCATCACTTGCCTCTAGTCTGCAAATTTTGGCTCAATGCTGTAAAAAATGTCTTTTTTCTCAATCTTGCTTACTTAACCTCTTCAGGGACGATTTTTTTATGGTGACAAAAAAATTATTAAATTTTGTTTTCTTTTTAAATTAATTAACTTTATTTTAATAGGAATTCAAAAAGCAAAAAAAATGAAAATTCACAAAAAGGGATAACGTCCACATTTGTGGCCACTGAGCGTTAATGGTAATATATGTGTGAAATGCTTTCATACATTCCTGGCATATCAGGCATATATATTCTTAACATTTCTCTCGTTCGTCTTACACAATTTTTGTCGTGACATCTGGGAGGATTTTTCAGTTCCTTGTATTTAGGATAATGACTTATACCGTCCAGTCTGATTCCAGGGTTAACTTTAGTGCAGCTGTTAGATTTTTCAGGTAGTGATGGTAAAACTTATTATATTAAATATATCTGATATTATTTTTTCAAATATTAACGATTTCTTGATATAACCAATAAAACAGATTGCCAAAATATTATTTCACATTTTTTTTTAAGTATCCAACTATGCTTCGGAAATAATATCATCAGTGCAGACAAACGGTAAAATGTTTACTTCTCTTGTTAGAGGATTTTATTATTATTACAATTATAATTATAAAAAATTAAACGTCCACATATGTGGCCAAGGGCGTAAAGAGGTTAAATGGTCATAGCAACCTACATAGTTCCAAACACCACCAATGTTGTGTGTGTTAATTTTCTCCATTAAGCCACGAATAAATCGAGCCAATTTTTGATATCCTGCTCTGAAGTGAAGCGTATCCTGGTAAGAGTATTCTGCATCGATCGAAATAAATTGTAGTAATAATGTAGCATAGTCTAGGCTACGCGGCAGGTGAAGTAAAATTTCCCATCCACTGTTTTCCAAATAGTTTTTGATCGGCTCCCCAATATGTACTTGAACGTTGTCATGATGGAAAATTACGTTGTCGTTCACGGTTGCACATTCAGAACGTTTTTCTTACAATGATCGTTTGAAATGAATTAATTGTTCTCTGTACAGGTTCCCTCCGTTATAGTGTGGCCTGGTTTTAGCAGCTCATAATGGATCACACACTTGTAACTCAACTAAATACAAATAATTAAATTGGGGCAATGGATATTCGCTTTGGCCGCAGATTTTGCTCTCTTCGCATACGATTTCTTGCGCTTGGAGTTGTTGTAATGAATTCCTTTTTGTCGCCAGTGACAAGTGATTACTTCTTAAAGCGATCAAACAGAATTTGAATGTCTCTCGGCTTTAGTTCATGTGACATCCAAGTTTCTTGCTTTTGAATGAATGAATGACTACTTGAGTCACGTCTAATGAAGGTACAACATCTTCGTGCGCCTGTCATGTATCTTGATCGAGTAATGTTTTCAATTAATGGTCCTTCAACTTTCTTGGCCGTCCCCGAAGCTCTTTGTTTTTAATAACAAAATCAGCACCTTTGAAACGCTAAAATCACTCGATACACAGTGTTTAATGATAGAGTGCGCTCAACGTAGAATTTCACTAGCAAATGACAACTCGTAAGTACAATGTTCTTCGCAAAAATGTGGCCACAACAAAATTTCTCTCAAATGCTGTTCGAAAGATGTTCCATCATGAAATAAATTGCCATGAAAATCTAATCAAATTTGTCGTTTGAAATCGATGTTTCATCGTCCCTCTCAGATAAAATTAACATTTAACATAGATGATGTGAAAAACTAGGTTGTGATCATGACTAAAATGTTGTAACAATCAATAACGAATATACAGTACGTACGTACTCAAATTGTTTACCAACTTTAGCTTCTTCGAAATGTTTTTGCTTTCCGATTTGAAAAAAATTTGCAAATAATGAAGACTATTTTAAGAAGTTAGACAAGTAGTTCTTACTATCGAGTCTTTCGTTTTGCGCCTTCTAACTTTAAATTAAAAAAAAAAAGTGCGTGTGAGATATCGTCGAAATATTTATTCGCCTGAAAGACCTATCGATCCTCTAGCATGTCTAATATAACTTCGTTCAAATGTCCGCCACGACATCTCTGGGTAGGTAGGTTCGAGTGGTAGATTTGATACCAAAAGGTCACTTGAGCAAGTATAGTGGCCCGTTGTGACGCCACAGGTAGTCGCAGTCGCTGTACTGTCCGAGTTCTAACAAACAAGGGAAGAAGTTAATCAGCGCAAGGGCTGCACATACATCTCTGGGCATAGTGGCGCATAATCCAAAATGAAATTGAACGATGCCATGAGTAGTTATGTTGGCTTTGAGGATCGCTGTGGTTGGCATCCAGATCGTCCAATTCAGACCAAGAGAAGTGGGTACACAGTATAGTATTCATCGTTAACAATTACAGCCTGGGCAACGTAGTCCTCAAAGAAATATGAACCGATGACGCTGCAGATCCAAAATCCACACCAAAAATTGTCATTTTCGGGATGAATTGAAAATTATGGTCAGTTGGCAAGATCTAGAGCCCATTCAGCGAATGCACGTCGTTGTCTATGGTTATTCATGATAATGAAAACTAATTTGAAATTTTTAATGTAACTCCAACAAAATGGCCGTTAGCAGCTGTCAAAGTTTGGATATTCGTATTGGAAGTAATTAAGAAGAAACCATTCAAGACTTTTAGGCCACTACAATGGAACTGCTGCTCTTCGTTGACTTTTTTTTTTTGGCTAAAACAATGATGCCTTTTTCTAGTACGGAAAAGAACCCTGAATTTGCACAGATTTATGGCCATTGAAGGGATTAAAAACTATGTCGTTTGAATAGCTTAAAGCCAAACGAGAAGCATTGACCATCAATATATTGCACCTTATCTTTGAGTAATTTAAACAAAATAAAAAAATATTTTCTTTTTGTTCACAATAGAACAGACAGACTGTGTTCAATTCGTTACTTTGTAAACGCCATGTAACGTTCTAAAGCCTTTTGTTTGTGTGTAAAGCATGGCCATTAAATTTATTAATTACTAGAGCATTTAATTTTGGCATAACCACCAATAAAACCTGGTCAATGATTCCAATAAACTGTTGCACTACATTGTTCTGTAACAACGCATTTTCTCATTCCCATTCTCCTTAAGTCAGTTTGCAAGTTTGCAAGTTTGCAAGTGCGGTAGTGTGGTGTGTGGTGGTGATATATTTGAATGCGTTAATAAAAATGTATTTCGTTTCAATTATAAATTACGCCATTAACAATAACGCAATTTAAGTCAATTAAAAATCTATCGACTGCGTTTGCCAATGCCATTGCAATTGCCATTGTAGCCGGGTATTATTGTTGGACACTGTTAAGCAAATGGTAAGACATTTGCTTCTTCGCTCTTTATCGCCTGCGATAAATTTCTAGACAATAAGTTTAAGATTCATTTAATTTAAATCACAACAATTATTCATTGAAATCAATGATCATCATCGCTGCAATTAATAATTTATTGTAGAAGTGTAGGAATTGACAAACAGGATAACTAATCGTATATAATAAGGCAGGCACCTGACTGTGCCTTAAGGTAGTCAATGATCTCTATACTCTCTGGCTCACAGTGGGAATGTACGACTACAACTACGCAGTCAGACTAGCCAACAGACTAACCAACATACAAACGGTATGAACATTGCCCATCATTATAGAGACGGCAACATAACATCCAATGAATGATATGGCATAATGTAATGCAAGCCAATGATGCAATTCATAGCATTGCTGCCAGCAGCCTATGCTGCAAGTGCTGCATTCTGTCGAACACATTGTCAGCCATCAACGTGGTTGTGGTTGGAGAATTGAGAAAAAGAAATGAAATGAAATGAAAGGATCTCAAAAGATAATTAACTTTTATAAAAATGCTTTACTATGCTTAATGATCGACGATTTTCTATAACGCCAATATATGAATGACAATTGTATGAATTCCTTCATGCCGAGAACAAGGGAGAGAGAAAAAAAGAAAACGTTTTACAAGAAATAGCAGCACAGAACCGAACATGGCCAATAAAAGAATAGAATACTGACTGGTCAAATGGATAGACCAGCACCAGCACCCAGTCAGTCAGATATTTTTGCTTTTCAACAATTCACTTCATTTGTCTGGCCAAAAGAATGCATTTGTCATTTGCAGCTCAGCAGGTACACAAGATACTTTTCTACTTCTCGCTCTCTGCAAATATTTTTTCCATTTTTTTCTTGCGTAACGCTGTGCAGTTTTGCTTTTAAAATTCATTTGCAACTATTTTGGTGGCTTAGGAAACATTTTAAGGGCCATTATTACAACTTGCCGTTAACTAAAGGGAGGATTTTAACGGGCAGATAAATTGTTTTTCATTATTATGAGTACCCAATAAGATAGAAGTGATCGTTAAGCTAAAGGGAAGATCATCCTACCTTTAACATTTAAAGGTCACTTTATGTTTGAACTTGCCATATCATATACTATTTTCGATATGGCAACTTCAAATTTAAACAAAATGAGCGTATACAACAAAAAAACGAAGTCCGCTGTTGCCACCGCGTTAAAAAAAACTTGTTTAATTGAGCAGTTTTATCGACTTTGCTCCGGCACTGCCATATTTTAATTTTATTTTATCTGTAAGTTGTAATAACGAAAATAAGTTAAAGGTAACTTTGCCGTTCACTTTAGCTAAAGGTACCTTTAACTAACCCCAACTTTAACGGGAAGTTGTAATAATGGCCCTAAAACTTATGCAGGCATAGGAACACAAAAAAAAGAAAAAAATTAGACAACAAAAGCTATGAAAAGCAAAATGAAATTGAAAATGAAGTGAAGTGACCAGCTTTAAAAAAATTAATTAATAAATTTAAATTATTTTCAACTGCTTTTGAAAGCCAATTTTGGATACAATGGCTTCATCGGAAAGTTAAACAAATTTGTTTATGAAGCTATTTTCCACAAAAATTCAATGAAATTAATGAAAACAGAGTACAGAGTATCCTTGTTCCTATAGCCCTATACTAGTAAACAGCAATACGATTGCAAGAAAAAAAAATTTATATCAAGCAGTTTTACCATATTAGTCACCACCATTAGTCCTTTAGACAGGATTTCGACCTAGCTTTTCACACCACTTATGTTGTGTGTGTTAATTTTATACATGAGTGGCAAGACCTACAATTTAAAGACGACTCTGAACGACAGATTTTTTGACAAACTTTTTAATGGCAGTTTTATTTACTTTCGCGTTTTTATTTACTTTTCTGACCAGGGGTTTGATCCGTGGCCTTACGTCCAATAAGCTAACGCAATACCTGCTAGACTACGGCGACTTCAACCTACCACCTCTGACAACATAACATTAACAACGACCACAATCGGTATGTCAGCAATGTTAATCGCTATAACGCCTCATACCACTACACCCGATCATTTCACTCAGTTTTCATTCCATCTCCAAATATTCAAGCCAAACGTTTTCTAACACTCAGGAGGAGAAATTTAAGAACAGAAGATTTGTTATTAGAATGTTTCTTACATTTTAAGACTCTCAAAACTGAACCCAATGTTAAAATATATTGGGTTTATTTTTTAGGCAATGACAGTTGGCAAACCAATAATTCTACAATCAGGTACAGTAGACCAACAACCTATTTTTCTGGAAGAACTTGATCAATATACATACTTCAAGAAAGGCAATGGAAAAATAACACCGAAACAGAACAGAAGCTGAAGTTTTTTTTTCTGTGCTGTTCAAACCAACTGAAAAAAAATTATTAAAAAAAAACTTAGGAGAGCTTATACAATGGATTTCTATAACGTAACATTAGCCACTTATCGGAAAGAGACAAAATCTAGTACGCAAGCCTAGTATACCAACTCAGATCGCATGATTAATTGTAGAGCACCGTTACACAATATGATATGATATGATATGACTTCTGAAGAACAAGTTGTTGCTGATAAAAACAAGATCAAAGATTAAAGGATTGCAAAGCAAATTTTAAAGAAAACTGCTATGAAAGTTTCACTCGCAAGTACAGGTATAGTACTAATGTCTGTCTCTTCCATACGATCTGAGTTTTGGCCACTGAAATTCAGAGGGAATGTTGTCAACACTTGCATTATATAATCGTAATGAACACACCAGCCTCATGTTGTGCTGCTCATGCATGTCTACGTATTAATTGGATATTTCAACGCAAGTAGGTGAGGACAGACTGGGTTATAGGTGTTGCTTGCAAGTGCACTTACGAGTACATACGACATATTACCGAGACAGCTGCACTGTCATTAGTTTGTACTGAGGTCCCTTAGCCAAGTTTCAAATAGAACCGGACATTCACATTCGAACAACTTCTACAGTTCGTAAAGTGTTTGGAACATACGCTAAAAATTCATCTAATCATACAGTCTCCGCTAATTCTAACCAAGAATTCCTAGTGATTCTGTAAAGTGGAGACATCATCGTTTTGTTCGGTGTCTAAATTGGGGTTTAAACCACGAGTTTTCGAGTCCAATATTAAACAGTTATTGCAAAATCTAAGCAGTATGAAAATAGAGAGTATTTCGGCATGAATTTGGCTAACAATGCAATGATTCATGGGTTCTCTGCAAGTTGCCTATTTATGTTTAAACTGAAAATATTGAATGAACTACAGAATAAAAAGGTAGTTATGTATGAAAGTTATATACATAAGGTCTTCCACCAGGGACCAGATATATCTGTCAAATTTAGTTGTCATTTATTCAGTTTATTATACCAAATTACCTTGAACGACTATAGCATTCGGCAACTTGTGCGTATTCGCATAATAAAATTGTTCTGTTCGGATAATGTACCGCGTAAAATATCATCTTCGTGGAGAGGCCCGTTTTTGATGAATGGGTATGAGAAGAAACAAAATTGTCGTATTTGGGACAATTGCAATCCACATGTAGACTGACCAATACATTGCGTAAAAGTGGTTGTTTAGTGTAAATTTTGGGTGGAGGTATCATCGCTCCACAATCTTTTGAGAATGATTTCTTGCCAGACCATCACTGTTAATGGCAAGCACTATAGGTTGATAATTATCAATTTTTTTTTATCTGAACTGGATGACCAACGTCTTGTGGTTTAAATAAGAAGGGGCTAGGTGCTACATTGGATACTCTGCACGAGCAATTTGAGTGCGTGGTCATCTCACTTTGAGGTGATGTTAATTGACCACCGAGATCGTGTGACTTTTTCTTGTGAGGTTTTCTTAAGTCGTATGCGAATAAGCAACAAGCCACAGTAGTCGTCAAAGGCAACATAAAACAGCCTGCGTTATGCGTCAAAGTCGTGGAAAATTTGAGATTCTGGATGTGCTCCATCTATAGGAGCTGTAGCGGATATTTGAATGATATTTTATACCACACATCATGATATCACACGTCAACTACACAAATAAATTCAAATCTAACGTCCTTATTTCCTTAATCCACACCTAATATTTGGAGTTACAAGCTAGTTTACAACATAAGTAGCAGCCAGAGTGATAATCGTATAACACTTAAGATGGTTACTCTAATAACTCAACATACTGCCAACATTGAAGGGTGCCAACTTAAGGAAAATTCAAAAATTGCTTCGTTTTTTCTTTTTTTTTTGTGTGTCTAAAACCGCTTGTTAATGGCAAAAAGGTAGCCAAAGAACTTAAACTAAACTGTGCCTCAAATATGAGTTTGAAATGAAAAACAATTTGAGGAAAAAAATTACAGAAAACGTTTGAATTTCTTCAAGTTACAGCTCCCCGTGGTGTACGAGAAGCAATAATAAAAATAGACAAAAAAAAAGAGCAAAAAAAATGGAAAAAAAATCTCAAAAAGAATTTTAAGTGAGTTTTGGAGATCCTGTCTAGTGGAGGTAACCAACCAAACAGCCAAGCAACCAAATAGTTTGTAATACAGTCACATATACAGAGAGAGAGAGAGAGAGAGAGAGAGAGTGGTATAGTAATGATCGAAAATGTCGTATAATTCCAGACTTGAGATTTAAAATTAAATGTTGTTGTTGTTATTGTTATTGTTGTTGTAGAAACATACAATTTGCAATTGAACTGTTTTGCTTGTTGTAGCCCAGGTTTCTAGTAAAACTTTGGATTTTTTTTTTCTTATTCGCCGTCGCCTTTTTATCTTTCCATTCCTTTATTGTCTAGAGCCACCATTTTAGGGAAGTTAGTAGTAGTTGTTGTTGTAGTTAAAGTCATCAGTACAATAACAACAATGTACTTTAATATGTACGTGGGATTGTTGAAACGTCAAGTCAAGCTGTGCCGATTTGAGTAGAGCAGTGCAGTGCAGTGCAATGCATATAAAAATTGTTATGCGTTTATAGTCTCAATACTGGATTTTGATTGTTGCACAGCAACTATAACAACAACAAGAACAACAAATACAACAAAATACAATAAAATGATGTCTCTTCTAAAAAAGATTATTTATCACCTGTATTTTAAAACTTGCATTCAGGAAGCAGTAGGAGACAGAATTTTTTTCTGTTTTTTTCTTGGTTTTTCTGCTGTTTCTTGTATCATACGGTTATGAGAGCCATCTTTATATTTAGATACGTATGTATGGACATATGTATGTATAGAGGCGTATGCATGAATAACAATAAACCTTCACCCAAAACCTTGCTGAACTATTCTTGTCTACTCTACACTTCGCTACATGACAGCAACAGCAGCAGCATCAGCATAGCCACAAGCTTAGCTTTTTTCAAGGTCTTCTTCAATAAAAGTGTTGAGTGACAACAGAAAAACACCAGCAACCAGCTAAAAGGATAACACCAAGGGGCCTTAAAAACGAGAGAGATGAACAGCAAACATAATAAGACTTGTTTAAATGCTGTCTCTCTCTCTCATTGGTTATACGCTTGGTTGACTGCTACAATAATAAGAGAATTTTTATTTTCTTTGTTTTTCCCTTTTCCTTCGACTTCGAATTTAATCACAGTTTTTGGGGGTACTTTTTTTGTTCTTCGTTTAACCCAAATTCTTTTGAAAATACTCATCTATGTGTTGTTGCTGTTGTTGTTGTTGGTTTGTTTTCTTATTTTCCCAGAATAATAATATCCAACTAACTTTTGTACACCAAAAAAATTGTTAAATATAAAGGGCAGACAAATAAATCACATCACCTTCCTTGTTTCCCCTCCAAAAGTATACAAAAAAAAAATCGAAAATTGAAAAAAAGGTACACTTATGCGCATACAATTGAGGGAGACAGATACCAGCAGAAGCACTCGAAGAGAAAATTTAGTAAAACATATCGTTAGTATAATTCGCAAAGACGCTAAGTCCACTTTTTTCCAAAATTGAGATTTTAATGCAAAACGGTAACATTGTACATAATACAAATTTTACAACAACAAAACATGTAATTATATAGTTTAAAGTTGTTGTAATTTTGTGGTTTGCAAAAACGCTAAGTCCACAAAACTACGAAAAAATATCAATATTAATATTATTAATTAATTAGTAATAATAATAATAATTAACATTATTAGTTATTAATATTAATATTATTATTATTTTGTAAAAATAATTGCGTTTAAACAGTTTACAAATTTTAAAAACTGTAAAAGATACAATGTTTTTTGCGTCTCCTGTAAAATTTGAATAAAGGGACTTAACACATTTGCGAATTATACTAACGATATGCCTCTTAACCGACAAAACTGAAAAATGCTTTTCAAACTTGGCTAAATCTACTGACTCGTCTCATACCAACGTGTATCGCAGGTCCAAGTTAGATCGACTGATTTGCGGAACATTAGTAGTTTTGCTCAACTTGGCCGGGAACTCATTAAAAGTCTGTCGAAGATCTTGTCTGTAATAAATTCCACAGATCAACTGTTTCTGTTAACATTTCCTGAGAGCTCAAGTTTTTCTCATGAAGGCTACTCCCCTAAATGATTGTATAGAGGCCTGAAGTAACAACTTGTACCACATTCCGCTTAGTAACGACAAGAGGATTCTACTATTATCACCGAAATTCGAGTGTGGGTCAATAAATCCATGACTGACTTAAAAAATGATATTTGTCCAATGTTTCTATTCGTGTAAAGTTTTTAACGAGGTCCTCAAAATGGATTAATTTTCATCACTGGAATCAAATCACTTTTGCGTTGCCATTGCTTCAGATCTGGATACAAAAAATTGCCCCTCTGGCTTAAATCCAGAGGTTAGAGTGTATAAGGAAGCAATTCTTAGCTTAATTTATGAGTCTTTGCCAAGTGAGCACAAAATTAATTTTCTCCGCTCCTCACCCCAAATCACCAGTTAGTCTATTTTCAATGGCTGTCAATGGAACATTTTTGTTGAAATTGTTTGGCAGCCTCCGCAGTCTCGTAAGTAGTGTGTTGCCTTTTAGGCGGATCTCATGGTACAAAACCTACCCCAGAAAACTCAAACTTATTATATTTTTATTTCGTCTTTGCGTTCATCGTGGAACAGCTCAGTCTCCTGGCAAAGCTGTCGTGTAAACTGATTAATAGTGATTACATACATACATACATAATTGGTCATTACAATGCTTTAGTTAGGATGACAACCTAGTTTCTCACACCACTTACGTTGTGTATGTTAATTTTATACGGTAGTGGAGTGGGACCTACTGTTTAAAGGCGACTCCGAACTACAGATTTTTGAGCGACTTTTCATGGCAATTTTATTTACTCTCAGAGTTTTTGACAGAAATCTGCTGAGAAGAAGTCGCCGAAGAAATATATTTTTTTTCGTTTTGTTGAAGAAGCCTAACTGTAGCCTGACGTCTAATAAGCCAACACACTACCTACCAAACTACTGCGACTCAACGAATATTGGCTCACAATATAGTTTGTCGCCAACACAGAATGAAGATTCTTTGCTGATAGGAATGGATCACTTGAAGTCGCCGTAGTCTAGTAGGTAGTGTGTTGGCTTATTAGACTGAAGGCCCGAGTTCGAATCCCAGGTCAGACATCAAAACGAAAATATGAAAATATTTCTTCGGCGACTTCCTCTCAGCAGATTTCTGGCAAAAACTCTGAGAGTAAATAAAAATTGCCATGAAAAGCTTCTCAAAAATCTGTCGTTCGGAGTCGACTTTAAACTGTAGGTCCCGCCACTCATGTATAACATTAACGCACACAACATAAGTGGTGTGAGAAGCTAGGTCGTAATCCTGACTGAAGGGTTGTAATGTATGTATATATGTAATGGATCACTTAATTGGGACCTGTGAAGCATTACTGCATTAAATACGAAACGTCCTAATCCGTTTCGCAGAGTACTTCCTCTCAAATATATCTAAGCACACCTGCAAGTTGAATGCTGTGAATTCCCACATAACATGGATCGAGCAAAGGATTCCTAATTTCCATTAATATCGCATTCAGCTTGCCCAGGCAATCTTAAGATTACCTCATACGTGCCCAGTATTCGGGCAGCAAATTGAGTTGTCCTTTGTAATTACATTTTATGTTGTATTGAGCACTTCTTTCGATGGCTCAGACTTTTTCTTGAAGCATATCAACATTATTGTCTGGAACTGAAAACATTTGCTCCTGGCTCAACCGAAAGCCACAGAATAGCTATTGTCTTGCAAAGCATTTCTCTTTAGCACAGAGTTTACTGGTTCTTGCAGAATACAGTTAAGAAGGAAACTGTCAGCCACGCGATTTGTCAGCTCATAATGTCTTTTGACTTGTCTACCAATATCCTCTGTTTCATATTAAATTCATTTGTGTTATTCACAGTTTTTCCTCTTAATCGACAAGATTTTTATTTGAGTGTAACGTTAAGCATTTGATAACGTTTTCCTCATTTCTTATTATTTTCGTTAATTCTAGTAGCCTGTGGCGGTTTTCGGTATTATTCTGTTTCTGTAATACCTTCACTCTTCTGCTCTCTTGCTTTCATTCTATTCTGTTTCCTACAAAATGTACCCCGTATTGTATAAACAATGGACTCTCATGTATGGTATACGAAATAAATAAATAAATAGGTGCCCAAAAATCTCCATAAAGGGAAGCTTTGCCCTTTTGTTTTCATTTCAATTCTGTTTTTTTTTTTATTATTTTATTTTCGTTTTGATTTTATTATATTCACTTGAACACCAAGTGGTGGTAGCGAAAATATTTGTTTTCAGGTTAAATTTGACACACACAGAGAGAGACACACATTAAGTGGAGGAAGATGAAAAAAGGAGTCTAGAAATGAAAAGTAAAGCAAAGAAGCTTTAAAATAAAGGATTTCATTTGTTCTGGAGGTTAGAAACAAATATGATTTTACATGTACGTGTACAGTAGAAAAGGATTAGACTGTTAGTTACACGTGAAAAATTTGTTGCACAGTAGTGACTGTTAAAAACGGATGTTGCACCATGTGAAATGACACATCTTTATGCATTTATCCCATGAGCATTTGTATTACTGCTTGTGTAGCTATCTCATAATGCTTTACTCTGCTTATATGTATCAGTTCTTTCGACCATGATTAGGATAATCGATGGTATTCCGCTAAGCTCCTCATCGCTAATGCCGCTCTAGATGTCTTACGATATACGGATTTCACAGGCATTGCACAAAATGGATGCACTCTTTCCAAAACCCGGTAAAATTTTCAGTTTTTTGCAACTTCGTTCCTTATTATAGATGCCGTGGTGTTTAGCATTCGTGAATATGCAGAAGCTTGGACTATTTGTATTAGGCTTAACTCTCAGCAGTCCGCCACTGTTCTCTCATCCGGCTCGAAGGATAGTTTGTAGCCAAGGATAACTCCCAAATTTTTCAGACTCTTACTCATTTTTATTTAATATCCCCATCCACATTTAGTTTCTCATAACTAAAGCTTCATCCTGAGTATGTTCAAGATTAAATTCCTTGATGTAATCCATCTGGAAATTATTTCCTAACAGTTACGAATTTAATTAATGGGCTAAGAGTTGGTGGAAGTGATTTCGACACTAAAAGGATATACACACATAATTAAAAGTGGAAAGAAGTGTAAGAAATTCCAACAAAAACTTGAGTATAACGTTGACATAGCAGTGCATTGGCTACTGTTATAATTTATGAAGTATTAGGTAAAGGCTGTTCAATAACCCTATTCACCTTATGCATAACTTTTTGAGAGTTGTCGATTTGATCAAAAGTGCTTTCAGTTATAATGATAACACTACAATCAAATCTTCGAAATCGAAAAGTTGAGAAAACCCATGACCACAAAAGTATGTCAGCACTATCAAGTATTATGATTTCGTTGATTATTTTTACATATGAGTTCCTGCAGTAGTTATAAAAGTAAAAATGGTTGCCATTGGAAATTGTCTAGAAACAACGTCTATATGAACATGAATTTGGTTTTTATACTGAACATTCCGGGTTTCAATGAATATCATTGAATCAAATTCTTACGAGGAGCTGGCATCGATGAACCTTGTTTTTGAAGACTAACAAGGCATTCGTGATGGATTATTTACTATATATACTACTATGAAACTATTTTAAAAATTTTATTCCGTATTCGAAACTGAAATAATTTGCTTTGTAGTTAAACAGATTAGAAACTACTACGCCATACCAGGCTTTCGCACAATTACATCAAAGACATACATTACCTGAATATTGTGGGACGTTTTCGAAAAAGAGTGCAAAACTATAACATTTTAGTACAGTGCTTCTTTAATTACTAAACATACCTTACTAAACATTACTTATCTAAGAGGAGCGAATAGAAAAAAATTTAAAGAAAACATTTTTGGTAGAGTAACCACTGAAGCTGGTACTGCTTTTAGTGATATCTTGCTGTCTTGGCTAGCGAATATATGTAGATCATCCTGTACATTGAAAATATGTCTTTGACTTGAAATCAGCATTTCTTTACGGTTGCGTTACTTGGTTATGGGCAAGGCACTTAGTAACAAACTTTAAACGTTTATTAAGAAAGTCCTGAAAGAAATCCTTAAAATATGGTACGTCGAATCGACGTATACGAAGTAAGCGTTAAGAAGAGTCAGTATATCTAGAGTTCAAAAAGAGGAGATTAAACTATATTTAGGGCACATTGCTGGAAGACCGCAATACACATGAAAGCGTACAATAATTTGCATAATCTACCAATGAAGGTAAAATTATACCAAACGATCTCAACAAACAGTCTGCTGAATGGCACGACCTTCGATTATCACCTGCGAATATTGTTTACGAAACTGGTTGCTCCTAAAGGCATGTAGTAATGTCCACTATGGATTCCTCTATGTATACATAGACACCCAGACCTTCCAGACTATATTTGTCAGGCTTATTTTAATAGTGATGTCCTTTACAAAAATACAGGGTTCATTACCCATGACTTTAATGAGCTTTTACCCTACATAGGTGCATCTAAATTTGCTAAAAGTCTTTTACAGCACTTACAGGCTTTGGCATCGTCGATCGTTATATCAGGATATATCAAGGATTTAAAATCGTCTTTTTTATCCTTTGAATTAGTGTAGTGTCTCTGGTCTCTAGAGATTCATAAGCTCCAATCAAACTTGTAAGATTTAAAAGAGTTTTGCTTTTCAAATTGATATCAATTAATTACATTGCTTTTAGACATCATCAGCGTTTTGACATTACATGAAAATACGGACAATTCATAGACAATTTCTTAGACAAATGAACAAATGAATGTTAATTGATTTGACTTAAGCCACGGTTAGTCAAACGTACACGGAACGTACGTTCGTTGTTAACGTATGAAGAGCAAACGTAATTGGTCATTACAACCCGTTATTGCGTTATTTTTTTTATACATGACTGGCGGGACCTACAGTTCAAAGTTTAACTCCGAGTGACAGATTTTTTGAGAAACTTTTCATAGCAATTTCTTATTTAATCTCAGAGTTTTTTGTCACAAGTCTGCTGAGAGGAAGTCGTAGAAGAAATATTTTTTATATCTTCGTTTTAATGTCTTACATGTGGTTTAAACCAAGTCCTCCTGTCTAATAAGCCTACACACTGCCTACTAGATTTTGACGATTTAAATATATATGCTTACCGAAATTGCATTACGGTTTAGTAATTGCTTTTCATATTCTAAAAACGAACGTATGGTTATTTACGTTTCTTGGACATTTGGCAGATCGGGGCTTTAGTGTACTTCTTATGACCTTTAACCTTGGTGGAATAGGGAATATTTTCCATGAAAATAAAAACAAAATTAAAATCCTTTCATTGCCAAAGAATCTCAAGCAGGCTTTAAAAACCTTTGGCTATTGACATTGAGCATATGTTGACACTCTTTAGAGCTCAAGCCAACACTTTAAACGTTAATGTAACTGTGGTTTAAATTGATAGAACTATTTAGTAACTTAAAGCTACAAGTACAACACATGACCAATTTGTATTTAAGCCCACTGTCACTGCAGTGCCAATGCCATTATGCAAGTGTTTACTTACAGATTTGTTTTCTGTCGTTCTGCTCTGAAGTTCGTGTTTTTTTTTTTTTTTTTGTTTGCTTTCAAATACGCTGGTAAAATTTTAGGCCAAACAAAAGACCCAAAAAATGAAAAGGACCTATACAATGAACGCCATAAACCATTCAAATGTTCCATCGCCTTTACTTTTGTTTTGTATTGCAATATCGGTTTTGTTTGTTTAAATGAATTTAACTAAAGGTTTCGGTATCACTTTTAAATTCAGAGGAAAAAAATAAAACAACAACAAAAAAAATGAGAGAAAAATAAAAACCGAAGGTGTTTTACAAACAGCCAAACATTCAATTGTTTTCAACTGACAAGGAGGCAATATGATGACCAGTGTACTGGCAATACCCAACACCAAATACCAAAAGCGCGAAGGCATTTAGGATCAGCGTTGAAGAAGAAGAAGAATACTCCATAAACCAATACAGGAAGAAGGATGTCAAACTAACAAAACAACAACAAAACGTTTGTTAAACATCATGTCCAGAGTAGAGGAGCAACATGCCAACCTACAAAGAGGCCAGCAAACAATCGCTTTAAATTATGCCTTTACAGCACAACAGCACAACAGACAGACACTCCAGGGTTGAGATCACACCGATCGAGTAACGTAAGCTCAAGTAAAGGGTGAATGACAGTAAAACACATAAAATAAGTGTAAGAATATTATTATTTTGTTATTTAGTATTGTTGTTGTTACTGTTGTTGTTACTGTTGTTGTTAGTATCACATAAAGATGCTGCTGATGATGATCGGTCGGTGGGTTTGGCGGTCAATTGTTTGCTTTTGTTTTTATTGTTTTCCTTTATGTTTCTGTATTTTTTATTTATTTTTTTTTTGCGTGTGAAGATGTTTATCAACAAATAAAAATCTTTGGTAATCTTTTAAACAAAATGCAATGAAATGTTTTAAATCCAAATAATATATACGATGAGGTATGTATATACATACGTACATATGTGTGTTTGTTAAAGCTAAACTAATAAACCAAACAAAAAAAGAAAAACAACAACAAAAGGAATATATTTCTGCAAGCATTACCAAAGAAAAAGGGATAAAATTGCGCCACAAAAACAGTATTGATTTGACTTGTTTCATGATGAGCCCTACACCACAGGCATGGGACACATATCACCTTTGTACAGCTGATATAAAGACCTGCTTGCATCAATGCAATACTATCGACACTTTACCTACTTCTCTATCAACGTCGGCTCTAGACGTTTATAGTAGCGTCTCAGCGCCTTCGTAGAAAATCCAGATGGAACGGGCAACTTTCAAGAATAATAATTACATGTTGTCACACCATGACTTCTAGAGGAAGTCCTAGATGTCCATTCCGCATAGAGGAGAAGGGAAGAAGGGGTAATACGCATCTGACAAACGACTCCGTAAAGTTCTTAACGGATGGTTCAAAGACTAAAGGTAGATTGATGTAGTAGCTTTGATACTAAAAGCTCACTTGAGCATGAATAGCTGCCCGTTGTGACACCACAGGTAAACACAGTCCCTGTACTGACCGAATTCCACCAAACTATGGAAGAAGTTTGTCAGTGGATGCAGACATGGTCGTAGTCGGTAGGTATTATTCATTCGATAAGGCTATCAAACTATTCCAGTGACTTCCAAGCAGAAATGTCGGCCATACGGGCTGTAGTGATAGTTATTAGATATGATAATATGTCTGGGAGAGAATTTAGCATTTCTCCGGATAGTTCGGAGTCGACTTTAAACTGAAGGTCCCCCGCCACTAATGTGTGAAATTAACACACACAACATACGTGTTATGAGAAGCTAGGTTCTAATCTTGAGTGATGGGCATGTATATGTATATGTAATTTTACAATTCGTCCATCATAGAAACAGTGTGTCGATTACCTAGGAACTTAATTGTGTAGAACCACTCGAATAAATTTTTATATGACCCTCATAAGAGTTAACACAAGTAAGAACTGCATTATGGATAACAACAAAATGATCCCTAAGTTATCATAAATGACGAACGTTTGAAGTTCCCCTTTAAAGTCGATTCCGGGCGACAAATTTGTAAGAAACTTTTAATGGAAATTTTTTATTTATTCGCAGTGTTTTTACCAGAAATCTGCTGAGAGGAAGTCGCCGAAGAAATATTTTTTCGTATTTCGTTTTGTTAGGGATGTTTGACATGGAGTTTGAATAGTGGCCTCACTACTACCTACTAGACTGCGGCGACTACAAGATAGGCTGTAAGAAAGCTATCAAATAAATTTCTTCTGATCAAATTTTTACCTTTTTAACGTGACTTTAATCCACTTGTACATATAATCCATCATCTATGGGTCTATTTTATTTCAACATATCTTAGGTTGTGTAATAGAAAGTCTAAATCGAAAATTTCATTGAAATGGGTTTCCTTTTTCTCTTAAGTCACCTACAAATCCATAAACTTATCATACGCTCCTCTGATAAGACTTTTTGCATTTGACGAAGGATATTCAATTTAAAAAAAAAATTACACGAAACTCATATGAATATAAAGGAAAACACAACTCATAACAATTGCCGCAAAAAAGGTTTTCAACTGATAATCTTGGGTTGATTTTCACATCTTGGCTCATGTGGTCCCTTTTTTTTCTCTTTTGCTTGTATAATTTTAACAAAGCCAGTACCAAGAGTGAAGGGGCAGACAGGCAGCCGGGCATGGATGGGTCGATTGAAATTCGTTTTATTATGGTCAACATGCTTTAGGCGTGATTGTTATAAAAACAGGCTGTTAACAAGTGTTGGCACACTAATTGCATAATAATCCTTTCAGACGCAATTTTTAACACAATTTTTGCTGGAAATTTGAATTGCTCGCATACATATTGAAATGAAATCAAACTGAAACTGAAACAGAAACAGAAACCAGGCAAAAATAAAATATTTTTAAAAATATGTCCGCCCCTAAAGTTTTTCTTTCTCTTTTTTCTTTCAACAGCCCAGTTTAAATTGGTTCTGCTTAACCAAAAAAAAAATGTAAAAAAAGATGAACAGAGTATCCTGTCATCACTTAAAACCAGGCTATAACTGTGTATTTAATTGCGTGTGTGTGTGTGTGTCTGTGTATTGTAAGCATATGTTTGTGAGGAGCGTGTCAGTTAGTGTAGTCGTACATATATGTTGAAGTGTCACTCTTAGTTGCCCATAAATTAAATGGTTGTCAGTATTAATTACAACAACTGTCATTTGTATTGACATTACCCCGATTGCTTCAGAAGTAATAACAACAATTGTCAATTTATTGATAGAATATTGAAGTCAAGTTACACCTTCTTCTCCTTCCCAGCGACCCTTTTTCTTCTCCTGCTGCTGACCATCTTTACACCATTGGCCATATAATTTAGTTTGGCTGTTTTATTCTTTCTTTTCTTTTTCCATTTATTGTTGTGTGAAAACTTCTTCCTTTTTGTTTATTTTCTTGTTGTTTTCGCTGTTGCTGCTACTATTGTCGTTGTTGTTGTTGTTATTGTTATTGTTTTGTCATGCTTCATTCCTGGAGTCAAACATGTGTCGGTATTGAATGTTGAGAGTATTTATTGTTATTATTGTTCAGTTTGTCTTCTTTTTCTTTCTTCTGTTGCTTCTTTTTCATACTCAACAATGCCCATTTCATTTCAATGGAAATTCATTGCATGCTGCTGTTAGTAACAACAGCAAATAGCAACAACAAAAACAAAAAAAAAAAGTAGCTGTCATCACTTTTTCCTTTTTTTTTTTGCACGAACACCAAAAAAAGAAATGAAAAAACGAAAGAAAAAAAAAACGTTTTTCATTGGCAACTCCTCTTTAACTTCATACCAATTGTTTCAATGACTTTTGTTGCTGTTGTTGGTTGCTGTTGCTTAATAATAATAAATAGCAACAAAAAGTTGTCAAAACACAACACCATGGCATCCTTGATTTCCTCCCATCTCTTGTATACCACCTCCTTACACTTGATGCCACCACCACCATTGGATCTGTCTCTTGTCTTTAACAATCGATTGTTTTATTGAATGGATGGCTCAATGATAGATGTGGCATTAAGACTATAATCATATAATTATTATTGCTGTTGTTATTGCTGTTGTTGTTGCTGCTGTTGTTGTAATTTTATTGCAGCAGTAAAGAATTTAAAGAAATGCTAACGTTTGATAACAGTTTATTTATGTGGGAGATAAAAACGAAAAATTCCTTCAAACCGTTATAAATGCCTCCTAGACTTTGCCATATGCTGTGGTAAAAGATGGGTATTTAAAGCCAGCATTTTCTTCAAACTATGCGAATCGACTAAGTATTGTTCCTTGAGTGTAATGTCTATCACTTTAGAATATGTTTGTAATTAAAAGCCGCTCCATTTATTACGGATTATACGATGACATTCCCTAAATTTCCAGAATGAGCTGATCCGCATTGATTTACTTTTAGTATACCCTCTATACGGTGGACCATCTATTGGTTTAAGTTTGAACCATCGGTTATTTCGAATCTGGCAATACTTATGTCATTCTATTCTGTCACAATTTTTGCTAGAGCAACATTGGAATTTATTGGAAATTTATTTCCAAAACAAAGACAATTTTGGTCGCAAATTGTACGAAAATGTCGTACAAAATTTGGACACACACCGAACGGTATACACAAGTTAATTCCCAAAGTTCGTGAAACTGGTTTCATTGCTGATGCTCCAAGACGTGAACGAGTTCATACAGTGCGTACACCAGAAAATATCGAAGCTGTGGCTGAGAGTGTGCAAGAGAATCCATCGCCATTAACTTGTCGTCGTGACTGTGAGTGTGCATGAGAATCTATCGCCATTAACTCGTCGTCGTTCTCAAGAATTTAACATTTCACGCACTACTCTATGTCGAATTTTACGAAAAAATCTGGGTATGACTCCTTACAAAAGTTCAATTAGTACGTGAATTGAAGCCGCATGACTATCCACTTCGCTTGATGGGCCAACGAGAAACTGCACGAAAATGTCGATTTTCCCAAAAAAAAAAATTTCGGATGACGCCCATTTTCATCTTGGTGGGTACGTTAATAAACAAAATTACTGTATTTGGGGCTCAGAACAACACGTGGTCTTACAGAAGACAATGCACCCATTATGGGTGGCTGTTGAGCGGAGGCATCATTGGCCCATATTTCTATGAAAATACGGACGGCGTAACTATTACGGTCAACGGATACACCTATCGCACCGTGATAACCGATTTTTTTGTACCCGGTCTTCATGGTATTGATGTGAACGATTTTTGGTTTCAAGAAGATGGAGCAAACTTGCCACACATCTTATGCCACAATCAACTTATAGCGTCAAACGTTTGATGGCCGTTTAATGAGCCGAAATGATGATGCCAATTGGCCGCCAAAAAGTTGCGATTTTACACCGTTCGACTAAATTCTATGGGACACCGTTAAATAAAAGTGTTATGTCGATAAAACAGAGACAATTGCGCATTTAAAGGCCAACATTCATGATGCCATTGCCGAGATAGAAACCCATTCAGTCAAAAAAGTGCACGAAAATTGGTCCGATCGAATGAGGTACTGTGAGGCCAGCCGCGGAAACCTTATGAATGAAATAATATTTCATTTCTAACCGGAACAACATTGTACTTTATAACAAAAAAAATAAAGCAAAATTTCAAACCGTGTTTGTTTTATTGCACTTTTAAATTTAAACTTTAAAATGGTCCACCCTATATCAGATAAACTACAGGCGTGGCGTCTATAGACATTTACTTACAGGAAAAACTTCAGCAGAAAGTAATGCATTTTGCGTTCCAATGGTCAAACAACCACGGCGGAATTTGTTCTACGACATAGACGAATACCACGTGGAAATACGACGAGTCCCTTTATTTCGATGCAGAATAATACGTTCTAATAGCGATAGAACAGAGAAACCTAAACTACATTGAAATAGTGTTCTAGTGAATCAATAGAGTTGAATATTTTATCGCCATTAAGAAGCATTTTCACACTTTCTTGCACGCGACATCATCATACATGACATTAGTATTCTAAAGTCAGACGGATATGTCGTCAGCAGCAAAGAGGCCAAATAGAATGTGGACCGTCCTAAGCAACCAAGGCATTATTATGCCTCTTACTTCACTTTCGCGTATTGAAATCGATTCTTTTCACACGACTCCATACTCTTTTAGTAGAGGGATTATTTTGTGGTATACATTTAGTGGAGTTTTTGGTCCTAAAGCGAAATATCCCGAGGCCATGGGGAAACTCGAATGCATTTTTCAAGTCTACGCTATTGAAACATGCCAATTCGAATAAAAAGTGAACATAAAACATTATCTGCCATTCGAGCACTCACTTATTATGAGGTTAAATCGAAGATAGTATGGGACTGCTGGGTCACAGACCATAGAATTCTTAACAATTAGCAAGCAGACGATTTTCCGAGGAGGGAAGCTTCCACGCCGTTGATGCGACTAGAAGTATGCCCAATGAAAGCGAGGATAAAGAGCGACAAAGACTTTTCTCAAACCAAGAGGATTTGAGGGAATCAAAACTTTTGTTGGGAAATTACAATATGAGAAGATCTGAGCCATGTATTAGACTATCCAGGAACTACTTGGGGTTAGTAACCGGTTACAGTACACTGTGCACCTATTCAGAATGGAAGTTGTTTCGAGCTTAACATGAAGATTCAGTAACAAATAAATCATCGAGTACTAGGGGCAGGGAGTTTTCATTGTTAACCTCAAGCAGCATCCTGAAATTATTCGGGCAGTAGTCTTTGAGGGGGTATTATAGGGAGAATAAATAAAATTGCCATGAAAATATTTCTAAAAAATTTTGTCGTTTGGAATCGACTTTAAGCTGTAGATCCCGCCACTCATAGAGAGAAAATTAATACACACAACATAAGTGATGTCGAGAAGCTAGGTCGTAATCCTGGCTTAAGGATTGTAATGACAAATTATGTACGTGTATGTAATATGTGTAAAACTATTACTGTAAGAATGTCCAAAAATCATGTAGAAGTTCAGGACTAAAGCTTGAGGCAAATGAAAATATCTCAGCGACATCAAATAATCATTACAATTTAATTACTTAAACGCTGTTGTAACATAGCGTAGTATAGGCTATTGAAAGTTTTTTATTATTATTTTTTTCGAAAATCAATTAATATTAACACACACAAACTTTACAAAACTTATGCGGCATGCTAATGCTTCTTTCGATGCGATTCTATGAATACAGTACATGGCCTGGATTACACTTTTGTTTTAAGAGTCATAGGGATTGGAAAGATCATTAATGGTTACAAATCGACATTAAAGCTGATCTTTATTGCGATAAAATCTCTGCCTCTTGTGTTCTTTTCCTATTCCTAAAACCAGCACTTGAAAGATCGAATGATTGAATTTTAGCTTAAGCGTGAAACTTTCCTTCTCGAAAATCTTGTGAGGCCTCATGAAAGTATGAAGATTTTACGGCAATTGAGGAAATAAAATCGAAATGACTAGAAGAGTTCAAGGTTTTTACAAAATTGCTTAAATGCTGTCATGCATTGAAATAAATCTTAACGTGGTGGAAGTATTATCACAGACATAAAGTGCAGTTCATTGTGCATTAAGTTAAGTTAAAATTCTAAAAAATACGTAAAGTTTAGAATCAGTTTTAGACTTAAAACCGCCCAAGAAAGAAAATGGAAAAAATTTACGGCTTTTAAATCTATGTGTTCTTTGTGTACTTACTCTGAACCAAGAAGTTTTAATTATTGTTGTAGTTGTTGTTGTTGTCTATCCTATTTTATTGCAATGGCAAGTGTAAATTCATTGTTGACAATGTCAACAATTTTAGTTTCGTTTCGATTTTTTTTTCTTTTCAGCCAGCATTTATTGCCAATAAACGGCTAAAATGGCTTTCAAATGACAGCACAAGTATTCTTATTTTTTTTTTCTCCTTCCCTTCCTTTATTCTTTTTTGCATTTAATCAGTGCCTTTGTATTCTAGTCTGTGTTTAATGGCTATGGGGCTATGCGACTGTGTTTTACAAAGGCTATATGGAAAGAGAGAGAAGTGTGGTGAGTAAGTGAAATGACCTTAAGTAGTTTGTAACTATGAAATAAAAATTTCGAAATTACAACAAAATGTATAAATAAAAGAAAAAGAGAAAGAGGTAAAGAGAGAAGAAGACAAAGTAAAGGTAACTGACACAAATCAAAATGTTAAACAAGATTTTGCTTTCAAACCTTTTATCATTTCAGTCCTAATAAAACGAAATAAAAACTCATAAAAAATCATTTAAATGTTCTATCTTTGTAAAGAGATATTGAATCTAAAAGATGTGTCGATGTGTTGATGTGTTTCCCAGTTCTGTCTGTCCGCCACTCTGTCTCTTTGCACACGCATCAATATATCTGAATGCACCATTTGATAGAGGCTTTTCAGTGGCTATACTCAAAGCCGGATATCTATCGTTTTCTTCTTCTTCATCTTCCTTATGATATCAATAAATTTTATTTTAATTTTTTTAACTCATTTTATTTCATTTCTTTTATAAGTCGTCTCGCAAGAGTATTTATTATAACACGTAATATGACAATAATACTGGCTGAGTGGCATGCAAATAATCGTGCTTTAATAGCACATTGTGTTTACACTACTAACACTGGAGTAGAAGGAGATCGCTTAAGATTACAGTCGTTAGATCTATAAATGGCGTTGTAAACACTCATATTTAAATAGAAAACCATAAATTAGTAATAAAATTATCAACGAATTAAAATTATGCCTGCTGAACTCTTGTGCACAATACAAAGATAGCCTACAAGGCCTTTAATTCATGCTTTTAACATAAATTTAATTCCAACACAAAAAGCTGATTTTATAACCCAATAATTAACGTACTACTTCGTATTAATACGAGGGCAGCTCAACATTGAACACATTGGTCCAGCAGCTACAGGCTAGTTTAAGAATCTAAAAAATTATGGCCCTTAGACGACTATCGAATAATGCTAGGCATGTTGTAGAGAGCATCGCCATAGTCTAGTAGTGTCGTTGTGTTGGCTTATTAGACGTGAGCTTAGGATTCAAATCCCAGGGCAGGCATCTCCAACAAACCGAAATATGAAAAAATATTTCTTCTACGACTTGCCCTCAGCAAATTTCTGGCAAAAACTCTGAGAGTAAATAAAATTGCCATGAAAAGTTTCTCAAAAAAATCTGTCGTTCGGAATCGACTTTAAACTGTAGGTGGCGCCACTCATTTACAACATTAACACACACAATAGGGGTGGTGTAAGAAGCTAGGTCGTAATCCTGACTGAAGGGTTGTAACGACCAATTATGTATGTATGTATATAAGTATGTAAAGCGGCTTATGTTGATCATGCAATCTGTTACTAAGCATTACAACAAGTTTACCAATGTCACTAGGAACTAATGAATAAGAGTAAAATAAAATTGCAATGAAAAGTTTCTCAAACTTGTCGTTCGGAGGCAACATTAAGGAGTAGGTCCCGATACTTATCGCTTAAATTGATACATACACGACATGGGTGATGTGAGAAATTATGTTGTAATCCTGAATTAAAGCTTGTAATGACCAATTAAGTAAGTAAGTAAGCAATTGTTTCCCCTTACAGCTCCTACTGATGCATATGGCTGACCTGATGATAGTAAAGACGCAACGGAGTTAAATTCTTTTATATATGGGATGGGACGCTCTAGACACATTCGGATAAAGTTTTCACAATAGATGTTTTGGGATGTTTAAAAATCCATGTAGGGACCCCTATGGTTTGATGAAATGGAGGTTCTCTGTGAAGCACTTAAGGTATATATGATTCGATGGCTGCCATAGTTTGAGCAAAGTAGGCTATGCTGTGCATATTAAGGGTTCTTATATTAAACTTTTGTATCGGATGCCTGATAACTGCTCAGTTTTCCAGGTGGAGTTCAATGCTTGTTGGGTGATAGATTTTCCATAAAAATCGAATAGCCAAACTGCGATAAAGTTTTTCAAAAATTTCATCTCGACATCCGTCCTCGTTCATGAATGTTGTGGATTTCTTAAAGTATTTTTGAGCCATTTAAAGGTAATTCTTAGATGGATACGTATGAATTAGTTAGGGATGTTACAGAGTTCACAGTTTCGTTAGGCTCAGTTAAACTTAAATATTCTCTGCTTTAAAAGAAGCCCCAACTTCGTTAGCAGCATGAGTGTACTTACGATATTGAACTATTGAAGATACACTGTTAAACTTGACATTCCCTTACGAATAATTTCTGAAGGAGCTGTGGATATGGGAAGGATAATGACGCTATTTCACCTCATGTGTTTATGCCCGGCTTTTGTTATCCTGATGAGGGTGTTGCTTCCTTCTTATCTATGACTGAAATAAACAAAAAATATCACCAAATGCAAATTTGCTTTGGAGTATTTTGTTTTTTATTTTTTTTTGTTGACTCCAGGTTGAAAATTGTTCACATCCTTATAATTTTCTCGATATGAGTGACAGATACTATACAGGAGTTGTAATTTTATGACGGAACACCTAACAACGGGATCTTATAGTACCTAAGTGGACTATAGCCATTGAGCCGACTGTCAATTTCAATCTAATCTAAACAGCCTAGGATATAGCCATTTTCGAAAAATGATTCAAGGTTTTTCTATTTCAATAAAGCGTCGCCTAAATCAGCGGAATTTGTCACAGTCGCTTAAATGAACAAATTTCCAAAAAAAGGAAAAAAAAAATACAAAAGAAGTGTATAAAAAGAAGAGGCTTTCAATCAGTGATGCGATTAACTCCATGAAAAATTCTAATCTATAAGGTATTAGAGCACATTCTTGCCTACAAAAGTATGAAATACTTCAGGACAAAACTAATTCTCTGTATTGTTCTAATGGCCCTAGTAAATGGCTTGCCAAAGCAAACAGCTGCAACATGTCTGTTGTTGTTCAATTATAATTTCTTTATTTGTTTTCCTAGTCCAATAGGGTACTTCATTCATTACATGATACGGGCAATCCATAGACAAACACTTCTGTTTTTAATACTTGAGAGTTGTTGGATGTAATAAAAGTATGATTTTTATTATTGTTGTTTTTGTTGTTTTACATCCTTAAACAAAAGTGTTAAAATTTAATCGTTAATTTAGATCTCGAATAATTGGCCAATAAGCCTGACACTGACACTGACAGCGTACTTGAGTGTTTAAGAAATATTTACGATTTCCAATGAAACCCCATAATAACAAATTCACAAACGGATTTCATTTCGCTTTTATTTTATCGCCACAGACAACATATTTTAAGGATTTTTATTGGCAACGTCAAGTCGTTTATACATTCAAGTATTTGGTATTATTATTGATGGATAATAATATTAGAAGAAGAGAGGAAATGTATGGTTTGGTATGGTTGTGTGAAAATATATGTATGTCCGGTCGGTAGGTTGAACAAAAAAGAAATAAAATCTGTGGATAGAATTTAAAAGGCCTGGTCATTCAACTTAAGCTTCCAAAAAAAAAATAAAAATAAAATAAATAAAAAGCAGGCAACAGGGAAACATTTAAGCAAACTTTAAATAAGAAATGAAATGAAAATTCCATTACTCAGGGCTCTCCTATGGTATCTCTCAAAAATACAATGTTGCAGCCGGTGTTGTTTAAGTTTTATTTGCTTAAGTATTTCGATAGCTTTTAAATAAATTTACCTGAACAAATAATCATCTTATGTGTTGCACATAAGGCAGACACTCCAGACATACATATGTACATACATAAGCTTTAGTTAAAGACTAAATTATTTTCAATTTAATAAAATGCCTTCGTTTTTCCTCTTTTTTGTTGTTTTATTTATTTGGCAGAAAACTCCCACAGATTTGTATTGGACTCTGTAACAGAGTGAGAGAGAGAGAGAGTGTATATCACAAAGAGTCATCATTATTTATAGTTAAATTCAGGCTTTTAAAATAAATAACCATCAACATTGATTAGTTTAACAAACAAGTTATTGGAATTATCTTCAGTATAGATTCTTTCTACTAAAAGTGTCATATATCCTCTTTAAAGCCTCATCATCTACAAGTAACAGACAACAGCAACAGACAACAACAGCAGCAGCAATAGTAACAGCAGTTACAACCAGCACTAAAACCATCACCATCATCGTCGTCTTGATTGTCGTCATTGCCGTCACCATCATCATCATCATCAGCGTTGTTGTCACTACCAATGCCGACAACTTTTTACCTTTTATTGACTACAAACGACTACATGGGTGTATATGCGAGGGTTGGTTAAAAAATTAATGCTACGGACATTCATTTTCCTATTACGTCTAGGAAGGGTGTACTGTGTTAAGAAAAAGTACACCCCCTCTATACCTACATAATTGTTAATTACAACCAGTGTTGCCATTTTATCACTTTCAGTGCTAGATTTAGCATTATGTTTCGTGAAAATGCATTTATTTTTTTGAAAATTATGCTAAATGCTTTTTAGCACAATTTGCTTGATAAAAAAAATTTTTTTTACTCCAAAAAAATTTTGTTTACTCCAAAAAAATTAATTTAAGGAGTCCAATTACATATATTTCAGAAGAGCTTGAGTATAATTCATCTGATATAAATATTATTCAAAATCAGTGGTCTTATATTACTAAGCAACATTGGGATGAAAAGTCTAATACAATGTCTTTTTGGATTCAGGTATATAATTTTAAAAATTCAGTTGGCGAAAATACATTTAAAGAATTGTCCATTTCTGTATTGTCATTACTCGTTTTACCATTTTCTAACGCTTTAATTAAAAATAAAATTCGAAATCGAATTAAATCTGAGTTGTTATGTTCAATAATACAAATTCGAAAAGAATTAAAATTCGAAAATGAGTGCTGTTACACTTACAAAATACCAAACGAAATTGCTGACAAAATTAGATCATCTGAACAATATCAAAATGAAGATAAAGATGATGATAAATATGAAGATATATCAGCAATATTTGAGTCTATTAATCATTTTGTGTAATCAGTATTTTAGTAAAATGTATTTCGAATAATTTTTTACAAAATTTTCTTATATTATACCTATGTATTGAAATGAAAATCTTATTTAACAAATTAAATATTTAAATTTAAAAAAAAAAACTATAAAATGTAATATGTACAATATGTATACAGTAATATTCATATATGAATATTAAAAAAAAATCTTTCAAACCATATTTTTGGAAATAATTTACAACTTTTTATTTTCCATTCACTTTCAGAAATTTTTATGAATTAATATATAAATTGTAATTGATTAAAAAAGAACAATAATTTTATGAACATATTGTTAACTCAAATGTAATATACTGATGTAAATAAGTTTTATTTTCGGAATAAAACAAAACATATACATATATGCAATAGTTTTGTTACATTTAAAAAATTTAGCATTTTATTTTATTCCGTAGAACATTTTAGCATTATGTTTTTCATGTTTTAGCATATTTTTAAATTCAGTTTCTGGCAACACTGATTACAACCCTTCAGTCAGGATAACGATCTAGCTTCTCTCATCACTTATGTTGTGTGTGTTAATTTTATACATGAGTGCCGGAATCTACATTTTAAAGTCGACTCCGAACGGTAGATTTTTGATAGATATTGTAGGCCAAATTTATTAACTCTCAGAATTTTTGACAGAAATCTGCTGAGAAGCAGTCGCCAAAGAAATATTTATTTCATATTATCGTTTGGATGTGTGAAACCTCATCTCTAATAAGCCAACACTTTATCCAATAGACTACAGTGACGTCCTCCCATCATTCTTTATATTATCATAATGGTTGCCTATTTACTAAACCAGGTTCTAGAATGTTAGGGTTACCATTTGTCGTTGCCTGGATGCATGTATTCTAGGAACCATCAGAGCAGAAAGGCCCTATTTTGAATACTAAAATTAAATTTCTTATCCAGAAAAATTTAAGGAACTTTGTAATCGATGCCAATGTCTTTATGGCATCCCAGTATTACTGAAAATTGAATATTTAGGTAGAATCTGAACTTAATTGCATTGGGACTTACTGCCAGCAGATCATCCCACTGCTTTGGAGGGGAGGGATCTCACTTTTTCATTTGAATTGACCTGCACACTTTCTATTTATAAAAAATCCAGACCACCCTCGCATATCCCAGGCATGCATACCGCAGCAAACGATCATGCAGTTGGAAGTCAAAGTCAAGCTTACACAACATTATTGGCGTCATTTTAAGTTTTAATCCTCGTAAGAAAAAGTGACATGTGTTCTAGATATGAGAGAGAACCTTTACTTTAATGTTGTTGTCCTCAGCAACGTAATTCTCAAGTACGTTCGTTTCATACGTATGTACGTACCATGAAGCCGTATTATTTGCGAAAATGTCTCTCACTTTTGACTTTTCGATTTAAAAGCTGTTTATTTGGTAGGCTGGTGCAAAAGTAGACACTAAATAACGTACAGGCATAGAGGAAGACGCCTGGCACTTGGTGTTATCCATTATAAAAGTTATGCAAACAGAAGAAGAACAAAAAGAACGAACCATGGCCTCTAGTCTATGTGTCTATGGTGGGTACGGTGGGATAAATAGCCGGCCATAAGGATATAATAATGAAACATGCTGCCTGCCTTTGACTGGCTTTTAAGCTTTAGAGGAGAATGCAACCAAACACACACACACACGCACACACTCATATGTATTAACAAATGTAAAATGCTTGGATTAAAATAAACCAAGTGCAACAGAAATTGACCAAAAGTACTCACCATATAAAGAATAAACTCTAGATAATGCTAGTGGGTGTTGCAAGAAATTACAAAAAAAAAAAAAAAAAAAATGGGAAAAAGAAGACGTTGTTGCAACACCAAAAAAAAATCAATATTGTTACTGTTGCACTCAGCCCATATGTAAGCATGTAAGAACGTGTATGTACATATGGTTGGTATATAGTTGGAAAACTATTTGTTTAACCAAAAGCTTAAATTGGTTTGTAAACTTTGAATAACTTTAAGAGCATCTTTACTTGTGTACTTTTTGGCATATCGCTCAATTTTATACTCCTATTTATTCGGCTTTATTCTTCTTTTTTTTCTCTTTTGTTATGTTTTTTGCATTTGTCTTTATATTTGTTTGAAAAATAACTGGCACGTACACTCACAGAAATTTTTTAGTAATTCCAAATTTTTTAGTGATGCCCTGAGATATGTAAGCTTTTAAGCGGGACAATAAAAAACACTTATGCACGAAATATGTACTCCTATTTGCTATTTTGAAAGTCCTATTTTGCAAATAGTAGTTCGTGTGTCCACCCATGTATTATCTTGCAACAAGGCCTTCCGAATTGTCATCAAAATTGTCTGTCAAATTAGTTGCTACTTGTTCAGTCCGCTTTGCTAAATCACCATGGATGGACATAGCATTCAACAACACATGCAAATAAAAAAAATTGTTTCATCAAAATGGCTGTTTTGTTGGGGAAAAGTATCGCGCTAAAAATCACCTTCAGCTATTAGGTCCATTTTAAGATGGTACGTGAATGAAAATTGTCGAATTTATTACGACACCAATCCACATGAGATTCCAGAGTGTACAATGCATTCTTAAAAATCACTGTTTTGTGGGAATTTTTAGCGGGCAGCGTAATCGTTATGATTCTGCTACGCTGAAAACGTTGTTGACTAAACCTGACACTGATGTGTCAACGGCAAGCGCTATAGGTCGATGACTGCCAACTTCTATTAACCTGAATTTGATGATTTTATGGTTTCAACAGAACGACTTATGGTTTCAACAGGACAGTGTCACCACATTGGATACTCTGCACGAGCAACTTGTGGGAATGGACATCTCACGTAGAAGTGATGCAAAATAGCCTTCGAGATCGTACGATTTAATGCGTTTAGAGTTCGTGGGTTCTTGTGGCGGTTTCTTAATTCTCAGGTGTATGCAAATAAGACACAATCCACATCGGTCCCCAAAGCCAACAGAACCCATATCTGCGATCAAGTTCAGCCTGATTTATAAGCCAGACTTGACGGAAAATGGAGCTCCAGCCAGAGAAACCGTGGTGGACACTGGCACGATGTTATATTCCAAATGCAAGGCGATTAGTAGTCCCTTCAAACGAATACAAAATATTGATGATAACTTACACACACTTTGGTTTATTTATGCTATGGAATGACAAAGTATATAAACTTGTTTATCACGCATCTGAGTGGGTTAAATGGCAGAAAGTTTCAGAAATTCTATACGAACAGAAAATCTATTCAAATTACTGCAGGTGATAAGAGTAGCGTCTCCTAGAAGTTTTTCATCGTCAAGCGAAGCACCTACTGTAGGCCGATCGAATGTGTATAATGAATAGTCCAATAAAAAGTCTGTTGGGAATGAAGGTCCACTATTATGGCTGTGATACCTTTCTGGATACTGTTCTAGAAACAGTACCTGCTATAAAAATATGAACGGATTAATCCTATTCAATATCAGTGTGTTGCAAAGCCTTACTTGTTATACGAGCATTTTTTTGTGGGTGTAAACATATAATATATACTACTTTCAGGTGCGTATTTAGATTCAATTTCAAGAAATGGGAAATTTAGGAGAAAATTATTTTTTTAAGCCACCGATTTTGTATTTTTTTTGTAGAGGATGTACACAACTTCCACGCCGAGCTTGGAAAAGTTCACAAATATTTGTATAAACGAAATCATCTTAGAATATTCAACATGTGCCTCGAATTAAAGGAAACGTATTCTGACCAAATACCATCACCAACATGGATGTCTAGTACGTAGTTAATGGGGAACAGAAAATAATCACCCATACCAACAGAAGTAGGCCCGGTAGCATCAAAATGATGGCTGTATTATATTTTCAAGTTTAAGAAACCTTTCACAATCGGACTTTTCCTGAAGGTATACATACTCTAAGAGCCAGAACAGTACGATTTTACTTGTAACTTATCAAAGACTCTTTGTAGAGGCCATATAATACCAAGAACTGTAATAAAATAAAAAAATGTCACACAGAATGAGGTTGAGATTATTGAGCTACTTTTTCTGCTAATATACTGCGGCGTCCAGCACGGAAAATATATTCCAGTATAAACGTTGCTTGATGGACTGATCGCGCCAGCTTCCAGTTAAATATGAAATCTGAAAGTTTTTAATTGTTTCGCGCTTGATACAGGCATTCATACCTTTTTTAGGATAGGATAGTATAGGAGGGAGTGTCAACTTAGTTGATATCAAAGCCTATGTTAGCTAAGGAAAGGTGACGAACCCACCTTGAAGCAAGAGATTCTACTTAGGCCTTCATTTAGGCACATTGTAATATCCCAATCAATAATCAATCGGGCATCAAACATTGCCTATAGGAGAACAACACGAGTTAACAATAAATCCTGCGTTTGCAGCAATGGTTGTATTTGAGAGGATGTCAGAAAGTGAGAGAACAGAAACCTTTTTTTTATGATAAAAACAAGGCATTGACACTAACCCACAGCATTTGAAGAATAATTCATTAACAAGAACCGACGTTGAAAATACGTTCATGAGGGACTTAATCGCAGCCAGACTTTTCGGATGAATTAAGAGATTTTCATGGAAAATCTCATCACAATACAAACGTTGCACCGCTCTTTAAAAAAGGCCATAACATTCGCTTGGTAAACACTGCAGTGGGTAGTATAGGTTACTAAATGAGAGAAATCAGAGGCGCATTGTGGCAAATGAAGTGTGCAATATTCTCCTCCTTCTCAACTGATCCTTAGTCTTTGTAGAAGTCATTAAAATGAAAAAAAAGAAGACATTCTCAATGACTCGTGACAACAATAGAGTTACAGAGATTTTCCTACAATCCAGTTAAAAGAGTTGAATGCTGAAGCTGCAGAAGTTTTTAGAACGTCTTTGCATGTCTACCCATTACTTAATGACTTGTTACACTAACAGAGTGACGGAGATTTTGCTAGAATCCAGTTTAAACAGTTGATTGCTGGATTTTCTATACAACTTTGGTCAGTTGGCACCATGGCAATGGTGCCAAATTTTTCTTCAATTGACGTCGCCGTAGTCAATCATGTAGTGTGTTGCCTTATTAGCTAAGAGGTTGTGGCTCATATCTGAACTGTAGACATTACGAACGAAACAAAACATAAAAATATTTCTTTTGACGCCTTCCAATGAATACTCTCTTGGGAAACACTCTGAGAGTAAAATAACATTTCATGAAAAGCTTCTCAAAAATCTGTGGTTCGGAATAGATCCCAGCACACATGGATAAAATTAACACACACCATATGGGTGGTGTGAAAATCTTTGGTTGTAATCCTGACTCAAGTGTTCTAATGATGAATTACAGAAGTACTAAGGAAGATACATCAATACATCATACAATTGGTCTCGCGTAGTTTCTAAGAAGTTATGTCCAACTTAAAGGGATATTCGCTTCCTTCTGTTTATGAGATCCATTATCTTAAGAAAATTGCAACTTGAGCGCAACATTCATAAATGGTTTCTAAAACTCAATTTTTGTGAAAAGTATAGCATTCAGCCGCCACTGCCTCCTACTCACACACATTTAACGAATGAATGTATAATCCTGCCTTGGCTCTGGACAGTGGACACATGCAATGCAAAAAAAAAAAAAAAAACAAAAACAAAAATTATTGTGTTGTGTATGTGTGGTAAAGTATGTCTCCTCGTGGTGTTGTTGTTTGATGCCATTTTGGCGTTTTTTAAAAGTGTTCTTGTGTTACTGATAGCAACACTATCAGTAGTGGCTTCATGAAAATAAATGTGGCCGGTAGATATCGGCTACGTGCAGTATATGCTGTATATTGGACTGTCGGCAAAGGCATTCCACCAAAAAAAAAAAAAAACCAAAAAAGAAAAATCAACTAAAACTTTACATTTACAATTTCAATTTGTAAGTGTATAAAGTATTTGGTTTTTTACCATTTTTATTTTTAAGTTTATTAAGTTTTTTTGTGAATTTTTTTGGATTTTTGCAATCTGAATACCATTTATGCTATAGAATAAGAAAAAAACTGAAAAAAAATAAACGAGTAGAACCCATATGATCCCTTACATATTGTTAACTTTTGTTGAATTATTATCGCGTTTTTTTTTTCAATTCTTTGAAGCTGGGTTTTTCTTTTTCTGGTCTTCTGTATGTGTTTGAGCGTTATTGTTAAAGTTGAAATAAATTTTATGAAAACGAAATAAACTTCAGCGAATTTTTTTCTTTTTCGTTTAAAAGAAAAAAATATTTAAAAGAATTTTTCCTTCATTTCTTATGTGATATGGTTTTTGTTATTTTTTTTTTTATTTGCAACTAACTGTTGCACATACTTACTTACATACGCTGGTGGCAACATGATTGGGCTGATTCTTATTTTGTTACCGTAATTTTTGGCTTTATTTGGTAAAGTTTCATTATTCATCCGCGCTGTCTGACACGGTTGTTGCAGCTATTACTGCCGCTGCTGTTTTAGTTAAGCCCTGTGCTCTGTATGACTGGCATTTCTCAACTTCTTCTGCTTCTTCTTAAAGCGCAGAGTGTTAAGACGACCTTTTATTGACCTAAAAAACGAAAAAATTGCAAAATTGGTTTCATTTAATTTAACGTCTGATAGTATTTGGCAGTTTGATATCAATAACATAGAAAATTTGTTTCTTTTGTTTCGCTTGTTTTTTTTTTTCCTTGCCACAAAATGCGGAAAATAAAGTTTTGAGCAACAACAAAAACGTAAAAAAGTTCAACTAAAAGATAAAAACTTTTTCTCCAAAAAGTCATGAGTCAAAAGCAAAAAAAAAAAGACAAAAAAAACAAAGAGAAAAAAGCAGCAAAAAAAATATTTTAGGTAATGCAACAAGCTGTAGAGTCGTAGAGTAATTTATAAGAAGATACAATTTTGGCAATATTCCAACAAAACTAAAGAAAAACTTTAGACATGTGCTCTCTGACACATAAAATCTTAAGTTATTCAATAAATTAATTGATTGATATGGTGGTGGTGGTGGTCAAACGATAATCATCGCCATTAAAAAAGTTTGCCAAACAAACCAAACAAAAAAGAAAAAAAAAAACAAAAAGAGAAAAAAAAAAAAACTAAACATATGGGAAGCAAATATGGAAAATTTATTTCCAACTTTGGTTTAAAAAACTTAAAGTCTCTAGGAACAAAAATTGGCATTCGGGAATATCAGCTAAAATATTTAGTTTTTTATATGAAAACTCTCCCAAAAGTTAGGATATTAAATCCAATTAAACAACATCAATATTGAAATATCATGCTCAATCGCACTAAATTTTATCGCCTTTAATAACCTTTTTGCTTTAACTTTCACGTTGGTGGTCTCAAAAACTTAATAACGGTTCTCATAAAAGCGCAACTTAGTCTTTCTTTATCTCGTCTTACATATTCTAGCGTCGTTAAACAGATTCTATACCTACCTATTAGACTGAGTAGCTTCTTAAAATATCCATAAACCGGTCACTCTATCCTTTACTATCGTCCCATTTTTTTCGTGTTTATGAATAGAAAATTATACAACGTTTACATCAAAGTTTACATACAAGCAGTGGTCATTACAAGCATTCAATGAGGATTACGACATAACTTCTCACACCACTTATGCTGTGTGTGTTAATTTGATACATTGCGTGGCGGTACTTACAGTTTAATATCGATTCCGGACAGATGTTTGAGAAACTTTTCATGGCAATTTTATTTATTCTCAGAATTTTTGACAGAAATCTGTTGAGAGGAAGTCGCCGAAGAAATATTTTTCCATAATTTCGTTTCGATGTCTGACCTGGGATTTGAACTGAGGCCTTATGTCTAATAAACCAACATACTACCTACTAGACTACGGCGACTTAGCCCTGAAATGGTTTAGACAATCCAGAAACCTCCGGTTCAACCCCCGCCTTAGACACGAACAAAGAGAAATATTTCGGTACTTTCCACTCAGCAGTTTTCTAGGAAAAACTCTAAGAGTGAAATAAGGCTGCCGTGAAAGATTTCTCAAAAATCTGTTGTTCGGAAGGCTCATTAAACATCAGGTCCCGCCACTCATGCATAAAATTAATACACACAATATGAGTGGTGTGAGCTACTAGTTTGTAATCCCGACTAAAGGGTTGTAATGACGAGTGGTATGAGAAGCTAGGGTGTAATCCTGACTAAAGGGTTGCAGTAACTAAATAAGTAAGTAAGTGTAGCAATAACGGAGTGTGTTCGATTTTCTATTAGAATGAGTGTGTTCTACTAAGAATATTTTTTCCCCATTAAGGATATTGTAGACTTTCAATTTATTGCTTATATTCCTTTACATTCTCTGAATACCGCTTATCTGTTGATATGAAAAGTATAAAATTTGGAGTGGGAAACACACGATTTAGTTTCTCGGACCACTGCGTGTATTAATTCTATACATGAATGGCGGGACCTACAGTTTGAAGACAATTCAGAAAGATAGATTTTTAAGAAACTTTGCATCGCACTTTTATTTATTCTCACAAATCTACGGAGAGGAAGTCGCAGGAGAAATATTTTTTCGTATTTACTTTTGTTGGAGATGTGTGACCTGGCTTTTGAACTGTGGCCTCACGTCTAATTAGCCAACACACTACCAGCCAGACTACAGCAACTACGGTGTAGGAAAAGCCATTTTAAACTAACCGGATAAGGCCATGCTCTAAGAGTCGAACACAATGAATGCTGAGGACTACTACATTTATCAGTTAAAGTCCTATTTGCGAAAGTGTTACGTATGTGTGGCATCACTTGTTTATCCCTTAAGAATTGAATGCCAATTTCATGTCTTCTGAGTTGCTTCGAGTTCATAACTTAATCTTTCGTAAGTGCTTCAGCTATTTAATTGCCTTCTATGTAGTCGTGTCAAGGAACAAACAGGACGGGTAATTGTTCAATTTCATTATTATTGAGGCATCAATAGCTCCAATGATCCAATAAATTTGGGGTGGATAATATAAAAAAATGGTCTCTTTTAAACATTGATTACTTTTCTGAAGTTATGATCGTTAAGTAATTTTTTTCCCTCTCTAACTCCTTCCTGCCACTGAATCGACAGTGGACAATACATATCGCTAAAGAAAAAATATAAACAACAAACGAATGAACAAACAAACAACAAAATTAGTGTTAACATGAAATCGAGTTTAACAAAATAATCTAAATTAACCATAAGGAAATATTTATAAAGCTTGTCATTATAATTAACGATGGCAAGAACAAGATACGCTTAAAGAATTTTAAACCAACAGAAAGAGAGAAAAAAGTGGAAAAAAAAATTAATTTATTCCTCTGCACATACACTATTAACATACAGATTTAGCAGAAGACAACCACTTAAACAGACAGACGACGTAGGTTTACATTACTCATGCAGGCAAGTAGTTGAACCTACAAATTGACAAGTTGACTGAGTAAATGACTGGCTGACTAGCTGGCTGGCTGACTAATAAGTTGCTGTGACAAATAATACCAACAATAATAATCATAATAAATTATAAATAAAGAGAAACAAAAAAAAAAAAAAGCTCTGAAAATGATAATAATAATAATAATAACAATAACAATAATTATAATAACAATAATAACAATGAGAATGACAATGTGGATGATGTTGATGTTGATGTTGATGATGACTTTGGCTATGACTATATGATCATATTATAGACATCACTTTAAATTTAATAAACGTTCCATCACAATTTTGCAACAACACCAACATCAACAAGACTAACAATAACGTCTACAAATTTCGAACAACAACACCAGCAACATCACAACAGCAATGTGCTATAATAAGACCAGACTTATAGATCGCAGCCAAAGGAAATTTCGAAAAAAAAGAAAATCCAACGAAACACATTAAGTATGTGCATTTTACATAAGTCTATAAATAAACGAAGGATGTATGATAAGTCAGTATATTATTATCATAGCAGCCCTTCAGTCTAGCTTTCTTTTTGAAAAACACTTCACTGCAATATTATATTTAATCTCAGGGTTTTTGCTGAGTAGAGACTCGCCGAAGAAATATTTGTTTTATATTTCGTTTTGCTGGAGATGTCTGACCTGGGGTATCAACTGTGGCCTCACGCCTAATAAGTCAACACATTACCTACTAGACTCCGGCGACTTCAAATTGATTACTTAAGAAAAATTTAGGTTTAGGTTTAGGTCTTCAAACCCTTTACTAAAGAAAACTTCAATAAAAGTCAGCATGAATAACTTTGAAAATTCGTTTGTTTATTCCTAAAAGATTATATGAATTGTAGTACCAGGGCTTTTTCAGAAGCCTTAAGAGCACAGCCTAAAACTATAAAGCAGAAGGGATTGTAGTGTACAAAGGGCACCCAGAAGTTTTTGTATTCTTCATTTAATGAAAGTCTTTAAGATCCGATAATAGGCAACTGTAATGGAAGGAAGTAGAAATCGGAATTGCCTTGACTACGTTATTCAATTATATTACGCGTCACAACACTAGACACAATACATATGTATGTACATACTAATATACATGCATAATTGGTAAGTTCAACGTTTCAGTCAGGATTACAACCTAGCTTCTTACACCACTTACGTTATGTGTGTTAATTTTAGATATGAATGGCGGCACCTGCATTTTAAAGTCGAATCCAAATGACAGACTTTTATTTAATTTTTGAAAAACTTTTCATTGCAATTTTATTTACATTCCGAGCTTTTGCTACAAATCTGCTGAAAAGAAGTCACCGAAGAAATATTTTTTTCCCATTTCGTTTTGTTCGCGATGTCTGACCTGGGATTTGAATCGTGTCCTCACGTCAAATATCAATCAACGCACTAACTTCTGGGTTACGGCGTCTTCCATAGATACAATACGCAATTTATAAAATTTGGGATATATATTGGGGAATCAAAATGTCGGAAATCACAATTATGCTGACGACATTTTGTTGGTTCACTTCCAGTAGGAAACACATTAAGAAATCGAAAAATCAACGACACACATACATATAAAGCAACTAAAATCTCAGTTGTGGTCTTTATACAACACCCTCTTTTTCAACATCGAAAGAACTCCCATAGAAAACTGTCGATAAATTTTGTTATCTGATGCAGAGACCTTGGCAGCAATGAAAAGCCGAAGAATTAATGCTAGAAGTATATTTCACCAGCTATATTTACGTATTAAGTTCATTACTTACTACAACTTATTAGTCAGGATTACAACCTAAGTATGTTGTCACACCACCCACGTTGTGTATGTTAATTGGCGGGACCTTCAGTTTAAAGTCTGAGCTAACAAGCCAACACACTGCCTACTAGACTACGGCAACTGCACGAACTATACAGTATCTGTAGTTCTAATGAAATGTTTCCATTCACCAAAATACACCGACATAAAGCATGCGTTTAATTTGTCTAATTTAGACACCTAGTTTGTTAGCACAGCAATTCGCTGCCTACTTCAAACCTAAACCAATGGAATGCTTGAGGAACTTTGTGACAATGTAAAGACCTCTAGTAATCATAAAAGATGCAATATTCCAACTTACTAATTAAATTGAAATGTTGCACGAAAATACGTGCAATACGTATGGTTGGAACAAAAAAAAAATTGCCAGGAAACATTTGAGTTGAACCCACAAGGGACAGAAGGTGCAAGCACCATCAACCATGTGTATGCGGATAATTCAAAAAGGAACTGACAGAGCTCACTTCCAACGAAATACAACTTAATGCTCCTGGCAACCCTGTCATCCTAGAACCTGCTACAACAGACCTGCATAGTTGGTAAAACTTGATAAAATAAGCTGAATGAAGGCGAACAAAGCCAATAAGAAGATTAGTTAAATGATTCAAATAGAAGGTTTTTTTTCACTTGGAAATTTGTTATTTTAATTGAAGTCGAAAAAGAATGGTGAATACTATGGAAATCTTAAGCTTAAAGGTCTTGTTTATTGGGATAACAATTGAGTGGCCATGAGATGGTGTGGTGTAGTGATTGAAGTGCTTTAATTCAGGTGGCTAATTACGGGATCAGGATTGTACGACAAACTCATATAATCGAAATGAATTTGTACTAAATTTGATCAAAATTATTTCGATCACAAGCCTTGTAGTCGGGCAAAATCCTCACTGTAGCCTCTGAGAAGGCTCACATATCTTTACGAATTGGTCACTTTTCTCCAGCCGATTATCATATTTTCTGGAGTGGACATCCCTCCAATAAATTATTTTTCAGAATCAAATTTTTTTTATACTCATTGTACTTAAACTTCTCCCATATCTCCTTGTAAGTGTATCCGACATAAGTATGCCTCGTATAAACCAAAAAAAAAAAACAACTTTTTTACACATGGTTTATGCCAAAACTTATCACATAACCCTTGTAAGTATGTTTTGCTTTAACTATTGGCAAGTTCAATGCAGTGTAAGAAATAAGAGTAATTCGTTCGTTTCTTTGGCGTATATTTCAGCACACAGTGACTGCAAAAAGAACGTTGACAAAGTCTTGCAAAGGAAAAGTGCATTAAATTGCATACATTCACACTCACTCGAACTAGTACAAAATGCTAACAAACATTGGCTGATATCCGTCCACGAAGACTTTTAAAATTGGCCATACATTTCTCTCTCTCTCTCCATATACACACACACAGCTGTAGTACATCTATTCCAAATGTGAAGATATACGAAGCGTTCGGTCTGTTGCACTGTGTTGTTCATGTTCGTTTGAATGTTTTCAGCAATCTTTCGCGTGCTTTATCTTAAGTGATATTAATTAAAATATCGTTTATATCACTGCTCATAAAAATAGCAAAACGGATGACATCGAAGACGTTGCTGAGGGTAGGGGAGTAGGGAATAAATTTCTCCTTAATGCAATAGAAGCAATGCATACACGCATACAGAGCTTCAAGTTGATGATAGTGGTGGTGTTGCCTTTGAAAATTTAAAGGAAGTATGGGAAGAAAAACAAACTACAAAAAAAAAAAACGATGAAACTAAAGTGCTACAACTGGATGCAGCTATGAAAAGCTATAAAATTATTTAAAATTAAATTAAACTTTTATTATTTGTTTGCTCTTGCTATACATATTTCTCATAATGCACTGAATTTATTGAAAATAAAAAATGAGTGGGTATTATGGGTTCACTGGATGTAATTGTAACATGACCGAAAACGCTTCAAATGACGTGCAATAACTAATCCATCAGCAACAAGCAAAACCGACTCCATTAGATGTTTTGTAATTTTTGCTTTCATTTGAAAAGAAGGATGAAAAGGTGTAACAAGAGAAAAAAAAAAGATTATGATTTGCAATTTCTAGCCGCCAAGGCACACTTTTTAAGGAAAATGTCTGTTAAAAAATATAATTCAAATTTGGTTGACTAATTGCTTAAGCCATGGCAACTTTGAAAGCTGCGCAATGCTTATTGAGTGGCAGGATTTTTCCTGAAAATCTTTCGGAATATCTACTAAGTTGTACGATGGATGGCCATACGATATAAGGACAGAAGTAGGTCAGTTCTCTTCTTGTCCTTACGTGTCCAGCAGAGTCTGGCACGTACCTTCCTGTTGACAACAAGATTGAGCCTTCCCGTAAAACGAGTGGACAATATACAAATTAACCGCAGCAATGAGAAGAATTGCAGTAGTTCAAACCCAGGGTTCAAACCCCAGGTCAGACATCAAAACGAAAATATGAAAAAAAAATTTCTTTGACGACGTCTTCTCAGCAGATTTCTGAGATAAACTTTGAGAGTAAAACAAAAAATTGCCATGAAAAAGTTTCTCAAGAATCTGTCGTTCGGAGGCGACTTTACACTGTAGGTCCCGCCACTCATGTATAAAATTAACACACACAACATGAGTGGTGTGAGAAGCTAGGTCGTAATCCTGACTGAATGGTTGTAATGACCAGTTATGTTGTAAGGGTGGCTTGGGTACATTAATGAGCAAAATCAGGGGAAACTCCGATTTTTATGAACACCAGTACTGCTGCAGTGAAAAGCATGTGATAAGGATATCAAAACGTGATCTCGCGATTATAATATTTTAGGGATGACACTGTGCCAGACATAAATCGTGTCAGATTATAAAGCTTCCAGCACCTTGCTGTTGTAGATTTGGATTCCACAACGTGATCAACCCGTGGATATTGCTCGCCCACACAATATTTAAATGCTAAGCAGCATACATTTTAGTCGGTTTGAACCGCGAGACTATTATTCCATGAAATATCCTGAGCATACAACATGTCGTTTGTAGGATTGTTGGATTCTTTGCTCTACAAAGCCAGTCGGCAATACTTTAACTGTGTTTCCTTTTCTTGTTTTTGTTGCTCAATTGTTATTAAAGAAATGTTTGCCACACACTCTCTTCATAACACTTTATCGAAAACTATGAAAATGAATAGCAATAAATGTTGTGTGTGTGTGCGAGTAAGAAGTATACTTATTGTTGTATTATTTGTTATTGTTTTTATTATAGTTGTTGCTGTTGTTGTTGTTGTTTTAAAATAAAATTAACGTTAAGTGCAGTCCTTTGTAAGGACTTTGATATCATAAAAGAGCAAATAACTGTCAAACTTAACTAGGGAAATAGGCAGAGACAGAGAGACGACTTTAATTCCTTTTTTATAATAATAAAAAGCAAACAGTAACAACAACAACAACAGCAATAACAAGAACACAAACAGAAAGTATATAATAAAAGAATAAACAATGCCACACCGAAGGCGATCTTAAAAATACGATACGATACGTATTTTAAAACTTCAATTCTTTTAGTTTCTTCATCCTCTTCTGTATTTTTTTTTTTTTTTGTTCTTGCCACAATAGCGGGCAACACAAGTTTATCTTATTTTGTGTGTGTGTGTATGTGTGGCAATATATTACCAAAGAAAGAAAAAGGAATTATTTTGCTGTTGTTGCTCGTACTATTTGGGGGCTTTTTTGGCGATGTGAACCTTTGTTAAGCTCTCTAATATCGTCTATTAACCGTTAAGCTAGAGATGGATTGCGAAAGATCAAAAGCAGCATCAACTGCAGAAGACAAAGAATAGAGTGAATGAATTTGGAAAGGGGGTACGGTACACTTTAATGTCGTTGGTTTTTTATTTGAAATTTTAATGATTGATTAAAATAAGATAAACCCTGTGAGCTGCATTGAATACGAGTTCCGTTCCTTTTTTTTTTTTTGGTAGCTTAAAAGCTTTCCTTCTATCATTTGTAACATTGTATGCCATTTGATATCTTTTTCTTGTTGCTTGAGTTCACGAAAGTGCCTCAATTTAAAGATCAATGGGTATGGCATTGATGGACATTTTTGGGGCATTGAGAACATTTTTTGGATTTCCAATGAAAGAAAGTATTGTCGGGTGATTTGGAAAAAGCGTTACATTGTTTTAAATTCACCATACTAGTGCAATTAAAATATTTATTTGCTTATCAAGAGTATTAAGAGATTCCAATTTTCCAGCTACAGGTGTTATACCACTAAAGCCACGCTTATAAGCAAACAACACGGGATCGTGCATGCTTTAAATTCCAAGCTCTTTGCATGACGTTATTTGGAGATAGACTGTAGATTAGATGCCTGAAAGATATTCATATTTCGCTTGTTCGACCTAAACTACAAAGGTTTTGGTCTGTGGTCCAATATTTAGAGGACCTCCAGTTTAAAGAAAGAATGACATTAAGAAAGATAAAAAATACAGTTGGATGTAGAACAGAACGTCAAAGTTGAAGTGTCAGCTACAACTACTGATATTCACAGTAGAATTTCTTGACAAAGGGTGAGTGTAATAATGTTCCTCTTTATAGCCTCTCTCTGTTGGAGGAGGCGGCTTGCGGGATTATTTTTGTTTCTCTTACATTTTACATTGCATGGCTTAGTAATTTCCTTTAACAGGACAAATTTTTACATTGAACAGGAGTGCTGAAGATCTAAACTACCATCTAAACTAACATTTGATTTAAAAGTATTTCTAGTGATGAGTACCTAAGCAATCTTTTAATTAAGAGTACTCGGAAGTATATTTAATTCATACCATAAGGGTATTAGACATAAGAACTTTCATAGGTTGCCATTGCTTTCACGTCCACGTTCATAACTGTCGGGTATTACTCAGAATGGATCTTTCTAAAGTCACTCTTGTATGAGCTCCAGAATACAGGGATATCATCGGAAATCATTATTAGGCCAGATGGACGCACTATTTCCGACAAATGTGTTCCGATTGTCTCAACTGGATATCTTCCGGTTGCACTAGAAAGGTTGTAGTGACCAACCAAGTAAGTACAGAAGTTTTAACAAGACCTTAAGTTTTGACATGATCTTTGCTCTCTCTTTCTTTGCCGTAGTAGATCTGGCTTGTGAGTTCATATTTCAATTTAGCTCTCTGTTCACTATGTTTCATTGCTCGAAAGTGTGTTATACTGTTGTCGCTGGGGATGGCTAATTGCGCTACTTTGTATCCTTTTGTGAATTTGCTTTGCTCATGTACTTTGCATTTTTTTTTAACAGTTAGCGCTGCATGAACAACCTTTGTTAATATTTGCTGGTAATTATTTTGCTTCTTAAATGATTATATTGAAGGGGAATGAAGTCATTTAATTCTCAAAATTCAAAATAACCAACATAAAAAATGTTAATGGACTTTAAACGCTACAATACTTTACAGCAAACTGTCTCTATGGTATAGTTAAGCTAGTTACTGTCCATTAAGCTTAAGGTTCCACTTTGTTCAGGGGTTAAATGCATTGCGATATCACAAGCCAATATCCAACGCAAGTATAATAAAGGCTTCATTGAAAAAGCTGAGCTTAGCCATATAAGATGAAAAATAGTCTCCTCTCCCTCGTCAGATTCACAGCTAAAGCAGTTGTACGTATCATGCGAGAGAATACAAGCGATATTGTAAGACGGTAGTAGTCAGTGAGAACTGATGGATCACCGTAGATGACAGCATGCTTAAAGAGTATCCGTTTGTTCTCTATAGTATGTGGTGTAAAAGTATCATGATAATCGTTAAAAATCTATGTATTCTGTACTAGCGTGTAATGTAGAGGGAAAGTCGCCGTAGTCTAGTAAGTAGCGTGTTGACTATTCAAACTCTAGCTCAGACATCACGAACAAATCGAAACATTAAAAATTAATTCTTCCGATGACTTCTTCTCAGCAGTCTTCTGGCAAAAACTCTAAGAGTAAATAAAATTGCCATGAAAAGTTTCTCAAATCTGTCGTTTGGTGTTGGCGTCGAACTATGAAGCCAGCACTAATGGACACATTCACATAACTGGTGTAAAAAACTAAGACATTATCCTGAGTTAAGGTCTCTAATAAATGATGAATCTTGCTAAGAAAAACCGGAAGCCGATTAATTAGATAAAGAAAATACTTTGTGATAGCTCTTTGCGCTAAAGAAACATTAACAAAATGGTGGCAGTATGATGACAGTTGTAATTGTCTTCGATTCTCTTAACTGGTACATAATTGATGTGTATGTCTCAATATCCAAGGTTTAAGCAGCCCCATTGAATCAAAACCTTTGCAAAATTCTGATAGCCTCCAATTATATCAATGTGAGCTTTAAAGTTATTACGCTGTAACTGATGTCACCTCCAGCACTGGCAATTATTTCTTGATTTCGGAATGTCAATTATATTCCCGCGATTCAATATAAAGTATCATCGTGTTTCTATGTCTGCTGTTTTTTATTGCTTTATTTTAATAATTCTTAAAGAGAGACAACTACAGGAACAATGACAACAAAAAAAGAGAAATTAAAAAATTTATGAATTTGAGAAATGCATGTGGAAATCAAGTGTATTTTACCGTTGAGTCTAATGGCCAACAACAGATAAAAGCTTTATTTTTCAATAACATTTTTCCTCAATAAAAAGCGATGAAGGCAAGAGAAGAAGGTAAGGAGAGAAAGAGAAACTGTTTGTGTTAATAAAAATTCATTAATAAATAAATAATAAAACTAGAGAAGGAAGACAGACAGACAGACAGAGAAACATACGGAGGGACGGACATTAATTGTGTAGTAAAAACATTTAAAACGTCCTGCTATTTTGACTGCCACGAATACATATTTCCTGCTGACATGCAACAACAATAAGCGAAAAATTAAAAAAAAATTGTTTTTTTCTTTTATGATCGCATTTATGGCTCGTTAACAGTTAAAATCATAAACAAAATGCACCCCTGCCTGGTAATCAATTTTTTTTGTTTTGTTTTGTTTTTCCTCCTTTGTTTTATGGCCCAAATGCATGGGATGCATAACAACTGCACAAATTATCCACCAGAATTTATGTGCTTTTCATTAAATTATTTTTTTTTTCATTTTTAATTTAATTTTTAATTTTCTAGCAAAGATGCCAGCCAAGATTAGACTTGTAAGATAAGAAGATTTTATGATAAGGAAAGAAAGAAAAAATGTAAGCAGAGTGTAAATACTAGAACGGATTATTTAAGATTATTTAAGTATTTCTCAACACAATGCAATTAAAGTTAACGACACATAGACAATGAACTTTGACTCACATAAAATGCCATGCCATCAAAACATGGTGTGTACTTCCTTAAGAAAGTTGGAGACAAATTCCAAATCTATATTGTATGACTCTAACTTAATGTTGTTGGCATTACTTGGGAAAACAAAGCGTCATGACTCAATAGTTTCTTAAGCCCTGAACTACTTACAACATAATAATTCTTAGTGTTGGCTGTAGGTCCCGCCACTCATGTATAAAATTAACACACACAACATAAATGGTGTAAGAAACTAGGTCGTAATCCTAACTGAAGGGTTGTAATAATCAATTATGTATGTATGCATGTCACAGGGAATCACCTCTAGCCTAAAATAAGTCATGCCATCTTTATACGTGACAACTCGATCCAGGAAGCCGGAAAGTGAGAATGTAAAAACCTCCATATTTTCTTGCCAAAATCTGTTGAAAGACGACAATCTCTTCCGCATTTATCATTTGTCGGAATATCAAGTCTTCCGGTATGCCTACCAAAAAAAAGTGGCATTGTAAGAGTCACTATTGTCACGCATGGCCACGCGATACATATAGGTATAGAATTGAGTCCGGCCTCTTCTTATTCATATGCGTCCATCAGATTCTAGCAACCTTGCACGTGTCCTCCTGCTATGAAATTAACTGCTTATGCTCCAGTTGGAGTTCTAAAATCGAAAGTTCTAATCAGAAAGTTTTCTATGCGTTCCCAAAATAGTAGCATGCCCATAGTCCAGATAGGGCTAGGATTTGACTTTAAAGCTACAAACTTCAGCAGTGACCTAAAATACACAGGAGTGGAAGGATCTAACTTAATATGTGCTTAATAGCCCCCTTTAGCACATACTTTGGATCTTAACACATTCACTGATTGTCCAGTTACTTCATTGCAACTCTTTAGTCAGGATTAAACCTAGCTTCTCCCACCACTCATGCTGTGTGTTAATTTCATGCATGAGTGGCATTATCTTATTGGACGACTCCGAATGACAAACTTGAGAAACTTTTAATGGCAGTTTAATTTACTCTCAGATTTTTTGCCAGAAGACTGCAGAAAAATGCTTCATTATGTTAAATTAGTTGCCATTTATTCAGTCTGGTTTGTCAAATCACAACGGATAACCATAGGCAATAGCAAGTATACACTGAATGGGCTCTGGAACAATTGGCATCTGACTCTAATTTTCATAGAAAAATACATTTTCAGCGATGAGACTACTTTCTGGATAAATCTGTACGTGAACAAACAAAATTGTCTAATTTATGACGATACCAATCGCCATGAGGTTCAAAAGCGTCCAATGCATGCCTAAGCAATCGCTGTTTAAATTAAATTTCGGATATTCTGCACAAGCGATTTAGTGGTTCTCTGAACTGGAGGTGTTGTGAACGCTATCGTACGATTTAATGCCACAGAGATACTCGAAGCGATCATAATCAAGGGAATTGGTTAAATTCAGGGTGATTTATGCACCAGAGTCAAAGAAAATTGTATATTTCGAATGCACTCCGAACTCAGAGAGGCCGTGGCGAACATTTGAAGAATGTTATATTCCAGAAATATAATGTCATCAATAGGTGTTCGAAACGAATAAAAGATTTTGAAATTCGCTTTGCCTTATTGAAATTTAAAGATAGAAAGTGTTTAATAAAATACCCTCAATAAGTTAGTCAATGTGTATTATACAACATACAGACATATATTCAATCCTCAATCATCATTACAACCCTTTTGTCAGGATTACGACCTAGTTTCGCGCATCACTTATGAGTGGAGGGACTTACAGTGTAAAGTCGATTCCGAACGACAGATATTTGTGAAACTTTTCATTGAAATTTTATTTACTCTCAGAGTATTTGCCAGTAGACTACTGAGAGGCAGTCGCCGAAGAAATTTCTTTTCATATTTTGTTTTGTTGGAGAGGTCTGGTCCTGGAGTTTGAACCGTGGCCTCACCACCAGTTCTTAACAAATTCAGTGGCAAGCTAAGATTTACAATTTAATGGACACAAACAAGGCAAATTCATAGAAGGTAGCCGCAACTCTACAACAAATACGACAATGCAAAAACAACATGCATTTTGTTTTTGTTAGAGTGCGCGCAGAATGTCAAAAAAATTAACCCTAAAACCTCCATAGGAAATTAATAAAAGCAATTAAAAAAACGAATTAAATTTTATATATTGAAATTTCTTTTGATTTTTATGTCATGCTTAATTACGCAATAGTGGGGCACCTATAAATTAAAAAAAAATTATTCCATGCAGTCAATAACATTTCCACTTTATGTAAAGAACATGTTTTTATATGGCCATCGAGTAAAATGGCAGATGCAAACGTTATTTGTTATTGGTCATAGTTTAGGCACCTAGTTAGAAAGACCGAAATCTTTTTTTGGGTAATTCATCACTCTCGTCTAAATAAATATAAATATAGTAAATCTAGGTTGTAGTTTAAAAGATATATGTATTTAGTGTTAAAGGCTTAAATATTATTAATCATCTTGCAAAAATTTTAATAAAATTGGCTTTGAAATAGTAATCCTGAAGAATTTCTAGAGTGCGTATCATTAAGGATACATCCGGTACATATGAGGGTTTATAAATGCGAAAATGATTATCGATACAAAACACACAAAAAACAACAAAATTTTGACATTCCAAATCTCGTCAGCTGTTGAGATAAGGCTACCTTCTATGAATTTGCCTTGGACACAAAGTTTACGTTAAATTCTCAACTAAAATGCAATACAGAAATTATTTATTGAAATTTAAATTAAAATTTCAATCTTTTTTTTTAATGAAATTATTAAAAACACGTTTAAGAAGCCTTGACTTGAGCGCAGGGCAATCATTAAAAATATGGCCTTGAAAATTGCATCTTTCGTATATATGTACGTATGTATGTATATGTATGAGAATGTCAAACTTGGCACCTGTACAATAATTTCGTGTTTAAAGATGAAATGTGTCCATATGTCTTGCACAGATAACATATGTGTGTGTATGCGAGTATGTTGTATGCGAATACAATTAAATGGCCGGCATAAGGAGTATTAGCGATGGGGCATTGCAGCATACACAAGTATGTCCCGTCGTGAATAATCCACGACCAATTCATATGGTTCATGAGGTAATCACTTAAAAGAAAAACCCTTTTCTAAACACTCTCCTTTTATCTAGAAACTGCATTCATATCGCCTTTTGCTGTTTTGTTTTTTGAGTTTTTTTTTTGTTTTTGTGTTGTTGTTTAAGGGCTTATCTTAAATATTTATCTGAATGTCATCATATCTTTTGCTATTTACGAACATTTCTATAAAAGCTTTTTGCTATAACAATAAAATTATTTTTTTTTCTCCCCACCTCTTCTTGTCTCTTTTCCAGCCCCTGCGTCTAGCATCTTTTGGTTCTTGTCACACAATCTTTGCCAGATTTACACTCACACAGAAAGACAGAAAGACAGACAGACAGCAGACAGACAGATAGCTAGCCAGCCAGCCAGCATCATCATCATTTTCGAAAGCCCCGTGAGGAATAGATGTGAAAACATTCAATGCAACAGCACAACATTTGCTTGTTGGTTGGCATGACAAAATCTAAAGAAAACGCACAGTACCACAGTACCACAGTACCACTAAAGAAATGAACGACCGTAGAGGAACAAATTTATGAATTATATCCTTAAGGCTTAAGGCTTTATGGAATTCTGTTTAAAAATAAACATTTTTGAAGATAAAGAATGTTTTAAAGGATTATCGTATGAATATTTTAAATGCGATTCTATAAGCTCTGAATCGCTTAGTTTTCTTATCTTGTAATTTATTTAAAGGATTTTTAATAAGAATCTCTATGATATGGCAGCAGTATTAAGCAGCAGAACGACAATGGCAATGGCAACGGCAACAGGTTCAATAATGAAAACTAAAAAATAATGAATTAAAATTCTTCAATTGGCCACTTTAAACAGCCGTTAAAGATCGAATCAGATCGTTGGTTTTTTTAATTGGGCAACTAATAGTTGTTGTCTCCTACTTGTTTATTAGGCCCTCCACAGAGGGTCAGGATTATAACTGGTTACCTCCAGACATGTTGGCAAAGCAAAGTGGCTGCCAACCTAGCACTGAAACTGAGCATACACAAAAGCATATAAGCATAGAAGCTATTGTCATGCCAAAATCTTGGTATGGTTAGTCTGAATATATGTATGTACCTATCGACTACTCAATACCTCAATCTGCTTTCGATCTTGGTTTTGCGATGCAGCTACAGGATACGTACTTTCATGATAAGGATTTACACCCCCCAGGAAATGTTAATCAAGTTTTCACTGATGGATCCAGACTACGCAACAACAATGTGAAATGATGGCTATTAAAATAACTGCTGCGGTAAATATACGCATTTTTACCGACATTAAAGATTATCGAAGAATATCACGAGTCTCGGGAAGAAGTAGCGAGACATACGACAGTTGCCTTCATAAGGGCTCCTGGACATCGGTTCGGGGTTAGCGAAGGTAACAACAAAGCCTAACCATTTACAAAAATCGGCACAACGGAAAATTAAATTGAATTCCTTCATGAAGTTGGTGTTCCTCTATAGAGGAGCAAACAATTGTGGTCCCCATTCATTGGATAAGGTAAGATGGAATAATTAACCCACTCGTAGAGGCAATAGACAGATCTGGCCCGATATGTGTAGAATAGAATTTGCCTTAAACATATCAAAATTCCAGCTAAGGAACCTTATAGCACACGCTCGGAGACGAGAAATTCTTCTGCTTGAGAAGCTGCAACGATGACGAAGAGGAGAAGGCCACAAAACTTCTTATCTGGCATTGTCCGGAGCTTGGAAATCTAAGAAGAATTCTTGGCTACACAGCATTTTGTAACAAACATGTGGCCAAATGCGATTTGAAAAAATCCTCACCTTGATAAGGCAAACAAAGACTGTCAAAAAAATTGAAAAACTCTGTATTGCAGGCATTATTCTGCGAAAAGTGTAGTCAAAGAAGAGAGGAATTAGCGAAAGCATTTTAAGCACTTCGATTTGAAACAATCAAACCGAGAAATTAAAAGGAGCTTGCATCGAAATGCAATGAAAAATCCAATGCTATCGAATGCAATGTTATAATTTCTGAGGTTACGATGCATTCTGATGAATCTGGCGTCGTCTGTTAACCTAGTCATAGTCTCCATAACTCTATCCTTACCACCATCCATATGCAACGTGCTTAGATCCAGTAGATAATGCAGCATCGTTAGCGGACAAGTTCTTGATGCCAATGCAACTTCTGCTAAACCGTTTTTTAGAATAAATTTTCAAAACGCTTTAATACATTTAAGAGTTAATTGTGTACAAAGTATTGTTTGTGTATCAGTCGCCGTAGTCTAGTAGGTAGTGTGTTGGCTTATTAGACTGAAGGCCCGAGTTCGAATCCCAGGTCAGACATCAAAACGAAATTATGAAAATATTTCTTCGGCGACTTCCTCTCAGCAGATTTCTGGCAAAAACTCTGAGAGTAAATAAAATTGCCATGAAAAGCTTCTCAAAAAAAAAAAAAAAAACTGTCGTTCGGAGTCGACTTTAAACTGTAGGTCCCGCCACTCATGTATAAAATTAACGCACACAACATAAGTGGTGTGAGAAGCTAGGTCGTAATCCTGACAGAAGGGTTGTAATGACCAATTATGTATGTATTGTTTGTGTATAAGTATTTGCATTCAGTTTTTAACTTCGATGTATTGAAAAAAAAAACATTGATGTTGAGCAATGAAGCTGTATTGGATTATCAGAGAGCTTGTGTTTCAAATCCCAGCTTCAAACCAAACGAATTATGAAAAAATATTCCTTCGGTGACTTCCTCTCAGCAGTCTTCTGGCAAAAAATATGCGAGTAAATAAAATTGACATCAAAAGTTCCTCAAAAAATCTGTCGTTCGGAGTCTACGTTAAACTGTAGGTCTGGCTGCTCATGGATAAAATAACACACACAACATGTGTGGTGTGAGAAGTTGGCTTGTAATTCTGAATAAAGGGTTGTAGTGACCAATTAAGTAAGTCAGTCAGTAGATGTGAAATATTTTTAATTTCGATGTATCGCAAAAAACATCGATGTTAATCAGTAAACAAATCATGGAATCATTTTGATACATTGATGAGTTACATCGAGTGCTCTTAAAATGTTACGATATTATCATCCATCATTGCCATGATATTTTTTAAGTTTTATACCCAAGATTTCTCTTTTAATTTATTATTGTTGTTGTTATTGTTGACAAATTATTTATTTAACATTTTGAAAACAACAAATTTCACACTTTTTTGTTTCGTACTTTGAAATTTATATTCATATGACAAGTAAGTGTGTGTGTGTGTGTGTGTGCATAGTTTAAATAACCATAACTCGGTAAGACAGTCCATAACTCATTTATAAAAATCCTTCAAGTGTTGTTTTCATAAATTTCTTAAATGAATAAATAATTGTTGCTAGTCTTACAATTTTTTATAATTGATGTTATAATAGAATAATAAATTCACCTTTAACGTGTGTGTCAAGTTTTTTTTTTTTGCCACAAACTTGAGTTTTTTTTGTTTTTGCCATCTGTGGCAAAGTACTGTGTGTGTGTGCATTATTATTTTATTTTATTTTTTTATCACAACAATTTGTCATTTTAAGACCAGAACGAATTCATTTTTTTTTTTTTTTTTGGTTTTTTGCTTTTTAATGTCATTTCATTTTTGTTCTGGTTTAAAGCCCATTCAGTCAGTCACAATCATCATAATGGAACCAACATATTTAACAATAATTTCATTAAGTTTTTTCTTCTTTTTGTTTTTGTTTTTGTTTTTGTTTTTGCATAAACAAAAATAATTCTTTTTTATTTAAATTGTTTTAATTTTTTTTTTAAATAGTTTTTCTGTTTAACATTTGGTTACGAAATGGAAATAAATTTTTATAAATACCCCAGCAAAAGTAACTTTTTTTTTTCAATTCTCCTCTACTCTGCTCTGGTCTACACTACTCTTTGGCTCATGCAAATTGAAATTTAATTGGATTTTAATTAAATGCAGCACAGCACAATGTTGTGCTTTATTTTTTTTTTTGTTTTTCTCTCTGTTTGGCATGAACGAATAAATGAATGAATGAATGACTGAATGAATGAAAGATTGAATGAACGAATAAAGAAATGAGCATTAAATAGTCATACAAAACAGATCCGAACAACAGACATCAGAACAAAGCTGAGGAGAACAGTGCAGGGGGGGGGGGGGGGGTATTGTATATACATATGTATGTATTATTGCTCGCATATATGAAACATGACATAAACTTGACATCAAATTGTCATGACATGTTAATGTCATTTTATAAATAATAAATAGCATATTTAAAGGCATAATCATGTGGTTGTTTTTATGCACAAACACATAAATAATTTTTTTTAACACAAAAAAAAAAAAAAAACAAAAAAAAAACAACAACCAACACACAAAATGATATGAAACTTAATCGATTTTAAATAAAGATGGTTTCACTTAAAAAAACTGGCATAATTGTCCATATTTTTCCTTTATTTTTTTATAGAACTAAAATACTTTCCCTTTATAAACAAAAAGCCACAAATGTTGGGTTTTCTTTAATTCAATTAAAATATTGAAACTCAACTTTGCATGTGACAGACATTTGGCTCTCTTGATTGGCCAATTTAATTTCAATATTAAGGGTTAAATATGTCTTTAGAAAATGGTCCTCTTTAACTCTGCATAAAAGTCTTTAAAATGGTAAAAAAGAAAAGAAATTAAATTTAATTTTTATGGGAATTTAATTTCCTTTTTAAATTTGAAAGACCGTTTAGATACACATGACGAAATTTATAACATGGCAGAGTGTTAGATTGTAAACGACTAAACAACAATTTTATCACAATTTGGACTTTTCCGAATTGGAATATAATGGAGACAGTTGATAACGGTCATCCTGTTGAAGCTACTCCATCTGTCAAATTTGTTGTCATCTATTCAACGTATTTTGCCATATTAACACGGATGACTACAGCGTTAAACGAAACGTAGAAATCATAAAATTGTTTCATCAAAATGGGTGTTCAATTTGGCCAACATATTGAGCGCTTTGGCCGTTTTATGATCCCTACTTACAATGTAAATGATACTGCTTACAATGTAAATGATCAACGAACACGCGTTAGGCAACAAAACGAAAGATCAGTTGAAAAAATCGCCACTGCCTGTGAAAATCTAAAGAGGGCAGCATTTGCGCTGAACAACTTTTTCCCTAGTTTGGTGGAACTCGGTCAGTACAGGGACTGCGTTTACCTGTGGCGTCACAACGGGCGGCTATGCTCAAGTGAGCTTTTGTTATCAAAGCTACCACTCCAACATAAGTACCTATCTGATACAGCTCTAAACAGCATGTGCATATGTGTTCTGTTCGAACTGTGTCAAATTTTTCAATCACCCGAACGGAAAGAAATGCAAGATCTGTCGAAAATATCGCCGATGTCCATGGAATTCGGTCTTTCTCAGACCACAAATTGAAAAATTTTACATCGTGACTTTGGTCTGTGCCCGTCCGAAATTCAATTGACGCAGAAACTGAAGGTAAACGACTATAGAAAGCGATGTGGAACATTGCTGGATGGGTCAATACCAATCCATTTGAGTTCAAAAGCTTCAAATCCATCTCTTTGGGAATGAATATTTACAGCAAGCACTGTAGCTCGATTTGGCCTGAGTTGATGATCTTACATCAGCCACATTGATTATTCTGCACGAGCAATATGAGGGTATCGTCATCCTACCTGGAGTGCTTATATAGTGTATGCATCGAGATTGTGCGATTTGACCTCGTTTAATTTTTTTTTTGTGCGGATTTCGTCACAAGAGTTGCGAATATGCCACAAGCCACAGAGGCCGCCAAAGCTAACACAATCCATGCTGTTGGTCAAATTTAACCTGATTTATGTGGCAGAGTTATAGAAAATTAGACATTTCGGATACGCTTCACTCAGAGGAGCTGTGAGGGACATTTGAACAATGTTATATTCCATATACATTTCGATGATATCTCACTTCTACTTTGTTTAATTTAATTTTAATGAAAGAAGATTTTAACAAAAGAGTCGATATATTGTATTACGAACAATCAGCATGCTGGCAGAGTTATTAAAACATTGTGTTGAACCTCTTTTCTGAGCTCATATTCGCAGATAGAGCCTGGTAAGAAGAAAGCGTTCCGAGCGTCTAGATGGAGGTCGTAATTGTGAAAATGCGAAAGAACAGAGATTTAAGAATTTTAAGAAACACCGAATTTTTTTAAAAACTTTTTCATGTCAATTTTTGTTTAACCTCTGAGTTTTTGCCAGAGATCTGCTGAGAGAAGAAATCACCGAAGAAATATTTTTTCATAATTCGTGTTGTAGGAGATGTCTGACCTGAGGTTTGAACCGTGGCCTCACGTCTAATACGCCAACACGCTACCTACTAATCTCTTAGTGTATAATATTTCTCTAAGTGTACAATTTTAAAATGTTTCCTTTTTTTTCATAAATTTTTTATGCAGGAAATTCATTTTTAAGAATTCCAATTTTTTTATGTTCTTCCAAATGTCATTTTTTTCATTCCTTTTATAGTAATTTTTTCAATTTTGTTGCATTTTATTCACAAAAACAGAAACGAAAATAACGCATTAGCATAACTCCATATTATTATGATGACTTCTGTCAACATTCACAGCTTTTTGTCTGTTACGGTTTGCATGCAACCAAAATAAAAAAAGGCAGTTGTTCACTCAGCTCTTTTTCTTTTACTGCTGCTGTTGGACCTGTGGCTGCTTGTTGTTGCTTTTTTGCATTTTCAAAATTCTCTTTTATTTTCAATTTAATTTGTTAAATTTGATGGAATACATTAAGCATCGCCACTTAAAATGACATTCTACAGTAGAACTTGGGAAAATGAATGGCCAATTGCAAGGAACTGCATTGCAGTGATGGATGGGAAAAGCAAAAGAGTTGAATGCAAAACGAAAAACACATTCGTCTGCATAATTTCATTATAATGAGCAGCATAAATTGATAAATTAGTTAGAGGTATTACGCTTTTTTTCTATAATTTGTTTCGGAATAAGAACAATAATTTTTAAAAGCAATTTGGCTGTTAAAATATGATTAATTATGAGAGTTTTAAAGCAAAGTTGTGATTACAGAATTAGAAAAAGTATCGAACAGTATTTTTTTAAATTTTTTTCAGTTCATAATAATAACCTTCTGTTCAACATTTTTCATAATGGGGGACTGAGACTCCGAAATACAGTCCAACAGAAGGTTTTCCTGAACACTTGGCCTAATACTGTCTGGCGTATTACAATAATAATGTAGCAGGTAGTTTGTTGGCTTATTAGACATGAACCCTCGGTTAAAAGCCCTGGTCAGACATCTTTAGTTTAAGAAATATTTCTTCAGACTTCTGGCAAATACAAAGAAAATAAATAAAATTGCCATAAAAAAGTTTCTCAAAAATCTGTCATTTGGAATCGACTTTAAACTATACGGATCAGATGGATCGAGAACAGATACGGCAACGGGAGAATTGCTCGATTTACGTCGCCTCGATTTACGTTGTTATTACTTTAACTGTAACTTTTTTAAGTTCCTTGTTAAAAACATACTACTTTGTAGTATGAGCAATATGAAATTCGATTTACGTCGTTTCGATTTACGTCGCCTTTTTCCGGAACAATCTACGACGTAAATCGAGGGAATACTGTATTGGTATTCAGGCTATGGTAAAGCTTGTGTATATCCACCCAGTATCATCGAAAGTTTCTCAACTCATTTTGGCTAGAAAGTACAAAGAATGGGACATAGCAATATTTTCTCCATTCGACTACTCAGCTCCTATTGGCTTAGGTTAGGTAAGATGGCGGACCCTTCATGGAAGAAGAAGTCTCACTTAGACCAGCTTTAAGATCCATTGTGATACCACAATCACTATTCAACCCGGGAATAAATCTTGGTATGGCAGAAAATTTTACATTGTAGAGTTCAGCCCAAGTATGTTAGAAAATGAAAAGACAAAAACCGTCTGGATTTTATGACAAGAACAGGATACTGTCACTTGAGGTGAAATAGAGTCTCTTCCTTCTCCTCCTGCAGAAGTTGTTTGATGGAATGCTAAGTGTTTTGGCAATAGAACAATTGACTAACGATAGAAGTGAGTCGGCCCTCATCTTAATTATATGTACGTGTCCAGCAGTGCTTGCCAATATTGCATGTAGCCTCTTGATGCCAATGAGATCATCCCTGTAAAACGAGCGAATAATATCCAATTTAAATCAGATGAACGGAATACCTATATTCTGTAACATGTCCGACATTGCGAGCACTGTACTGGCCCTGATCAGTACATCAGCAATGCAATTTTCAATGATATTCCCATGTCTCATGTAAGAGTTAACTTTGCGAAAACCCAAGCCTTTCATGAATAAGGACGGACGATGAAAATATATATTTATATATATATATTGATCATATAAGGTTCTCGCGAAAATAGCATTGGAAGGTGAAGAAACAATCTTGGCTCACGGTTTGAATTGTCGGTCTACTCAGCCAAAGGGGAAATAAAAAAATACGAAGACTCTTGGATCGTATGGGCAATTTAAACTTTTGGTTCATGCCTTAAACTATCCAGGAATAACCTGAGATTAGTAACCGGCCTTTTGAGATGATACTCTAGAATCAAAGAACACTTGTTCTGAATGGAAATCGTCTCGTATCCAACAGGTAGACTCTATGATTATGACAACGAATCATTAGAATACACACTTGAAACCTGTGAGGTTTTATTGCATTCCAGAAATAAACTCCTGAATGCATACTAAGTGCATGGCAGGGAATTGTCGCTGCTAACACTGTGCAGTATCCTAATGTTGCTTAGGGAAATAAGTCTGGAGGAGTTATTATAGGGATACACTATATACATTGAGGGTAGTGCAAAATGGCCGTCGTTCTATGTCATCTTTAGTCGACAAATAATAACAAAATTTTCGGAGAGTAACTAGAATACGGCAGTAGTAGATGGTGTCGTACAGAATCCGTATTGATAACTGGAAATCGTTCAAGCATGATTTTCCCAGCCTCCGCTATGGTGTTGCAGCAACATGCAACCACTGCACCACTATTTCCAAGCAGTTAAGAAAATTGACATCTGAGCCACTTATTTATGGCTCTGATCTTAGATTACAACCTCCATTTACTAAGAACTGTGCTACTGAATCAAGGAATCGCAATGGCTTTGTAACGAATACAAAAGTTAGCTTGGGAAGTAAAGTTGAATGAAAATTATTTCCAAAACTGTGAGTGGAAAGTAGTCGCCGTAGTCTAGTAGGTAGTGTGTTGGCTTATTAGACGTAAAGCCCGGGTTCGTATCCCAGGTCGGGCATCAAAACGAAATATGAAAAAATATTTCATCGGCGACTGCCTCTCAGGAGATTTCTGGCAAAAACTCTGAGAGTTAATAAAATTGCCATGAAGAGCTTCTCAAAAATTTGTCGTTCGGAGTCGACTTTAAATTGTAGGTCCTGCCACTGATGTACATATAAAAGTAACACACAAAACATAAGTGGTGTGAGAAGCTAGGTCGAAATTCTGACTGAATGGTTGTAATGACCAATTATGTATGTATGTGAATGGAAAGTATGTATGTTTGCTTCACCCCACTCATAAAGCCTGGCTTGTTTAAGTTGATATTGTGAAATGGAATTCTCGAATTAGGATAGGAATCTTTATTTTGACTTCCGATAGACAATATTTTGAATTTGACAACAAAATAAACTTTTTTAGAAAGAAAAAAAATCGTAGATATTAATACACATAATCACTAACAAGACACTTATACTGGCTTTCATAAATAAACTGCACAGAATTCCGCACAGAGTTTCCTATAATCAACACCATCATCATGTACATTCATTAGAGCATCTTAGCATATGCGCTTCAATCGCAACTTATGCTGCATGCAGTATTTGTTCATACGTGTTATTAACTTTATTAATCAACTTGAAAAATTTGTTCTTTCTTTTTCACTTTTACCATATTTGTTGCAATTGTTGTTGCTTGTTGCCCGATGCTGATGCTGTTGCTGTTGGTGTAATAACAAAAACCAGGAAAATAATAAAAGGATGACATGTCATGTTGTTTTTCTCTGCAGTCTCGCTTATTTGGTTTCAACGTGTGTCTCTTGCTCTCTACGTCTGTCTGTTTATCTGTGTGTTCTTGGAAAAAAACAGAAAAGAACGCATTGAAATGAATTCCGGCTTGCAACCAACATACATTGCCGCATTCATTGCCACCTATTATGCTGGTGTCAGAATCAACAAAAATTTACGGTTATGCGCGTACAAAATATCCCATAATAAACGCAGAGATGGCAAACAATAATAACAACAGCAACAACAATAATGTACAAAATATTCAAACAATGGCAACAAATATTTTTATTAAATACATACAAATGCAACAACAGCAACAACAACACGTGCAACATTAAAACATATCAGAAAGATGAACAAAAAAAAAAAACAGAAAAGAAAACATTACTTACAGCAGAAATTATTATTGTTGGCTTAGTGATGTTGGTGGCAGTGTTGTTGGTCGCAACTGGCAACTGGCATCATGCGTAAAATTTTATTGAGCCCCCATTACAGCTTAACATGGCCGAAGAAACAGTTCTTGCAATTGCCTGAATGGCGAGAGAATACCAGAAGCCAAGATTATCAAGTCATTGCAATCAATGAGAGCAATAGGAAGCGACCAGCAAGCAGCATGTCGCAAATAAACCAAATAAATGGAATAAAAATATTCTTCTCCTCTGCAACATTAAGCTGCTGTTGATATAAAAAACTTCAGCGTATATTTTTTCTGGTGGGCCTGAAAAAGTAGAAAAAAATTTTGTTTTCTTGGTCTTTACTCAAAACAGGGGGTCAAGTGTCATTATCGCTGTTATAAATAAAATAATTTCTTTTGGTTCGATTGCAGCCAATAAATGTTGTAATAAAACATTGACAAGGAGAAGATATTTTTACAATATTGGTTGGGAGCAAATATCACGTAACTTTATTATGTTAAGATTTTACTTAATTCACATTTCACAGTGTATATACATACATACGCGCACTACTCTTACGATCGCTCTGGAGATGATCTTATACCTTCTACCGCTTGACCTATACTGCAGGGGTGTGGCGGCTAGGATCAGTAGGCGTCTCTGGGCGACTGGACAATGGCATGCATCGAGCATTGGTCATACAAGGATACTTGAGGGTGCTGATATTGTCGGAAGCATAGACTATATGACACCGCGATATGACTTCCCAATGAATTTTAGGACATCCATCCCGAAAAGGGAGGACTGGGGAAAGGGTGTGGCGCACCTAACGAAAAATGCCGTACAAATCTACACCGATGGCTCCAAATTAGAAGGAGCCGTTGGTATTGGCATCTATTCGAGATCAATCGGAATATCCAAGTCTATGAGACTACCAGATCACTGCAGTGTCTTTCAGGCGGAAGTGTCGGCTATTCAAGCTGCGGTGAAAATTGTTGCGGACAAAAATGTTCGCAAGCGAAGGATCATTATACTTTCCGATAGCCAAGCGGCCATCAAGGCGCTGGATTCTAGTGTGATAAACTCCAAGACAGTATACGACTGTCGCAGATGTCTCAATGAGATGGCGAACCGATGTGATGTTTGTATCACATGGGTACCGGGACATAAGGACATTCCCGGCAACTGCAGAGCGGATGAATTGGCCAGAAGGGGCACGACCGTCGAGCTCTCTGATGAATTCTCTACATTGGGGATCCCTTTAAGTACCAGTGGGCTTATGATTAACAATGCAATCGTGGACCTTGCCAACAGTAGATGGGCAGCTTCGGATAAGGGCAGAGCGGCGCAAAAAATCTGGCCAAAGCTGGATAGAAGGCGCACGACGACTCTCCTTAAGCTCCAAAGAAGCAGGCTCAAAGCTGTTATCGGGGTTATTACGGGGCATTGTATTATAGGAACACATGCGAGGCGTATTGGTCTTGGACACCTTGCGAATGATTTCTGCAAAAACTGTGGAGATGAAGAGGAGGATGAAACTATTCTTCACCTACTTTGCACATGTCCGGCACTTGGTCGGAGGAGAAAGAAACACCTGGGTGCCTACTACATGGAGGACGTAGATGAACTGTCATGCGTGGATATTGGCAGTCTAAGTCGCTTCATCGGAATCTCTAAGTGGTTCCTAGAATAGGGGAAAGATGAAACTGTGGTATCACAATGGGCCCTGTATGAGGCCTAAGTGTGTCCGCTCATCGGGTGGACAGCCACTTCTACCTACCTACCTATACATACATACGTTACGTTTTTTATTACTTTTTTTGGTAATGTTGTGTATGTAATTAATTCTCTTTGGGTATAGCAACTTCTAGAACTTCTTTCTGTGTAGTTTTGTTATTGTAATTTCATTGTTGCGTATTATAGTTCCTTGTTTATGGGGATCTTATATATCTAAGATCAGAAATCGCTGAAAATCAATAAAATTTTTGCCTAAAAATTATATGATTTAGAACTCTCGAATACTTCTAACGTCCAACGTTCGTTTTGGCGTGCAATTATACAATAACAGCTCAGGTTTTTTCTTGTTATGTTTTTCAACGCTAGAGTACTGTTGCACTGCTAATACTATTCAAATACATCAACATAGAAGAGTAAGAAGTATTAATTATTCACAAATTCCTTTCTGATTACTAGATTAACTCCTATTTATACACCGTTTAACTTAATGCAATGAAGAATGATTTCAAATTACAAGTTGTGTGAATGGATAGCGTAGCTTTTTTCTTGTATCTTCTTATTCGCAATTAATATTTCAATTCCAGAGAAGCTACATGAAATACAGGTAAAATCATTGCATCTTCTTTAAGGTGAAACTAATTCAATCTAACTATCCCAACTGCCGCAATCGATTTGCGTTCCAGGGAAGTTATATGAAATTCAGAGAGACTTGTAACATCTACGCAAAGTGAAAGTTTAATGTGACACTAGGCTTAAAAACTGCGTAGCAATTAAATTTCAAAATGAAAATGAACTTTTTTCTTCTCCTCTTGTCCCGTTTAATTTTATTCACAATAAATATTTAAGTTTCATATCAGCCACATGAAATTCTATAAATTTTCTGTTTACTGACCTCTACTATTTTTGAACTAATGAGATATAATATCAGAGAAGCTAAATGAACTGAAGTCACCGTAGTGTAGAGCCTGTGATATAAACTATGTACAACTCAGACGTCTCGAACAAAACAAAATAAGAAAGAAAAAAAAAATGATTTCTTTATGCGACTTCCTTTCCATATTCTTCTGGAAAAAACTCTGAGAGTTTGGAGTCGATGGTCCTGCCATACATACATAAAATTAACACCCACAAGATGGATAGGATGAGAAGATATGTTGTAATCCTGACTAAGGAGTTGTAATGACCAATTAAGAGATTTGCTTACAACTTTAGAACCAAATTGCGATTTGAAGCATCTCCAAAATGATCTTTTCTTAGGAACTCTTTTCCCATGTACATATACTTATTTACAGACAATGTTTGTATTGCAGAAAAGCCACATGATGTAATATAACTGTTTGATGTTGTAGGTTAGGTTAGGTTTGAGGACGTGTACTTGTTATTGGTACAAGTACAATACAAACGTTAAAACGTGACTCATTGTAACGTGTTTTAAAGGAGAGGGATAATACGATCTAAAGGAGAGGGAGAGAGGATAGTAAAGGAGATAGGGAAGGGAGAAGAGGTAGGAAAGAGAGGATAAGAAGACAGAGGATAAAAACAAACCACAAACACACAAGAGAGCGCAATTATAACCTTGAAGCACTAGCACTTCTCAACCAGATCAACCGATTTATGAATCTATGGAGAGCCTAACATTCGAGTCCAAACATTCGAAGAAGCTCCTGCCCAGGGTTCTCAAACTCAACCTACTAAGAGCTGGATAGTTGCACAGGGAGGTGTTTGATAGTCTTCAACTTCTCCTCGTCGCAACACACCCTGCAATGGTCCGGCTGGAATATGTTTCAGATCCTTATCAGCGGTCTAATCTCGCAGTGCTCTGTAATGAAACCAATAGCTAGCCTCAGACTGGCACTTCTAAGCCAAAACAGCAAACCTATTCCATCACTGTCTATAGCAGGCCATAGACACCTAGACACATAACATCCCGATCCATTTCCACAACACCTCTGCTTTTCCCCCTGACCCATTCCGTGATGAGGCCGTAGAGGTGGCAGATTGGAGGATAAGGACCAAATATTAAATCGCCCTCAGAGAGTGAATCAATGATGTGGTATGGGAATTTCGTAATACAGATGATAAACAAGTTTTTTTTTATTATTAAGTAGGTTTGGAGCTTTGCCGGTTATTATGTGAGAGAGTAACCGCTCAATTAGCTCGTGCAGCGAAACAACTGGCTGGTTTCTACGGCCATATATCTGCGTTTTAGACCGTTTTATTTATCTATTAGTTGCAATCCTTGAAAGCTAACAAGTTTTACAAGGGACACAAGTACCTTGCATGTTATCTATTTAACACTGAATTTAAACTTTTTCCCCTACCCAATATTTGTAATAGGCAAACGAATATGAACATTAAATATTCAATCGGTTTTTATTTGCCTGCCTGCAATGACTGGCTGGGTTATGATCTCCTCACACAAAGCCAAATAAAACATTGACGTAAATGTCGGAGATAATAACATTAGATTAGAATATTAAAACAACAACAACAACAAAATGCTATAAATTTATAATTTTTTTTAGTATCTTATTAGAAAGCAGGATCTAGTCCAAAAGCCATTATAATAGGAATGGATGGTATGGTAAGGTATTGCATGGTTTTGATGAAAATTTCCGTAAAGTAATAAGAAATTTTTGAGCAACAGCCATAGTAAACAAAAGAAGGAAAATAAAGAAAAGAAAAGGGTAACGATGTCATTTTATGGGCAAAAAAACACAGAAAAAAGAATTTTAATTGCTCTCAAAAGACTTGTTAACTTGAATGGAACATAAAAATATTCTTTGAAAGCCCAGTTAGTGTTGATAATGGCTTGGCCTGGCCTACCTGGCCCAGTAGTGATGGTGGCGGTGGTTGAAGTGGTGGCGATATTTACCAAAAAAGAAGAAATCTTTCGTTGTAAATGAAATGCACTGGAATTGAATGTTTGTTTTCTGTTTTTTTTTTTCAGGGGACTGAATCTGTTGTCTGGAGTTTATTATAAATTTTATTTTGTAGCAGAAGTTATAAAATAAATTATGCATGTGCATATTATCTGTTGCACAATACACACGGAGATACGAGAATTGTTTACTACATACTACGTTCTGAGCCTAAATATTTGCAACAATTTTTTTTTTCTTTTTCTTTCCTTTTATTTTTTTGGGGCTGAATATACCTACAAACAAATAAAACAAATGTGCAAAAACAACAACAACAAAAATATTTATTATTTATTTTTCTGTTTTTGTTTTTTATATGAATAATATTTTTATTCTCATCTTTTGTTTTCTCTTTTATTTTTGTAATATTTTTAATATACGACATCGAAATCTTGTTAAGCATCTTCAAAAAGGTAAGGAAATATAAAATTGCGATATGACGCTGTTGTCGTAAATGCGTATCTGTATGTATGTCTATGCGTATGTGTGCGGAGGTTCTTTGGTTTATAGTTTCAAGTTGGAAAATGAAGAAATAAATCTCAAACCGGGAAGGGAAAAAAGGCAATGTTTTATAAGCAATTTTTTTTTATTTATATTCGTTAGTGCATCATCATCATCATACTGTATGTACGTACAAGCATCATTTCTACAATTATACATACATAACTCGCACACACACACATGTGTGTACAGTGCGTAACAAATATTACCAAATCAGTAGTGAGCTGCATCCACAGGGTTAGATTTAAATGCGTAGGTAAGCTTTAGAGCGGGGAAACAAAAGACAAATCAACAGGATCAATCCGGGACTATTATTTCTTGAATATAGAATCTAGGAAGACTTTTAAATATAATGGCTGTGGCCCAGATAAGTGCTTAAATTTTGGAATTTGCTTCAAAAACGCATTGTTGGGTCTACGATATGTGTATTAACCTACAGTGACTATCTGGCTAATTATAATTAGCATCAGCACAGACGAAAGGTTAAGCCATGAAATCCTTAGAATTCTTGGACAAATAATCGTAAACGATCAGAGAATCTTATTAGTAAGGCATATTACAAGGCTAGATCTTTAACATTGTTCAGAATCATAATCATGAAGAATGAGGAATAGTCTCTATAAAATGTTACAAAAGTGTCGACGATGCGGAAAATATTTATCTGTTGTCGCACAACTAACACATTCATACATAATTAGTCAAATCAACTTCAATCAGGATTACGCCTTAGCCTCTCACACTACTTGTGTTGTGTGTGTATGTTTTATATAAGAGTAGCGGCCATCTCAAATGACAATCAAACGGCAAGTGAAGTCATCGCAGTATAGTAGGTAGAGAGCACAGCTTAGACACATCGAACAAAGGGAAACATAAAAGAATATGTGTTTCGGCGTCTTCCCCTCAACAGCCTTCCGTCAAAAACTCTAAAAGTAAATAAAATTTCCATGAAGAGTGCCTTAAATCTGTAGACCGAAGTCTACTTTAATCATTCATGTCTAAAATTAAAACCACGCAATATGGGTGGTTTGAGGAGCAAAGTTGTAATCCTCACTGAAGGTTTGTAGCGGCTAAGTAAGTAAGTGAGTAATTTGGAAATCACCGGACGTTTGGACATACAAAAAGTATAATCGCCGAAGAGGAAGGCCCTCCCATACCTTGAGCACACAAGTCACTAAAGAAGATGACATGACGGGCAAAAACCTGCAGTGTATATCAAAGTATAGCAATTGATAGACTAAACTGGAGGCCATTTATCAAAGCCTCATTTATTTTATAGAAGAGAGGGAAAATGTAATGGAATCTATAAATATAATAACGAGAGTTGTGACCCAAATATAACGAGACAGAAAGTCATGCTAGCTGAAGTTAGTTTGTTGGAGAAACATTGAAAGTCACAGGGATAAGATGACACTTTGAAACAGTAGAGCAGCAGTTGCAAATGAAAGATTATGATAAATTTTTTAAGGCAAACGTACGCGTCAAAATAATGATTCGGCTTAAAAGAGTTTTTGAAAAAAAGTTGAAGAAAACCCATATTAAACGCAACCTCTTAATACTGAAACCTTCTTAAACGTTTTACAAACTCAGAAGAAGGCACTAGAATAAAAGCAAGTCTTGATAAATTTTACAGGTTGTCCATTTAGTCACAAAACTAGAAAAACTAAAACTTCCGGTTACTTGCACCACGCACTGTAAATAAGTGCGTTTGGCAAAAATATTGTTTAGTGAGTGAGTGCAGCAACGGCATATAAAGAAATTAAAAAACCAAAAAAAAAAAAATAACAACCTTTGCGAACAGTAAAGAATAAAACAGAAAAAAAAGGAGAGAAAAAATAGAATTAATGAGGTGTATGCAGAACAATTCTCCAGAAATATGTGAGATGATGATGTTGCTATTGTTGTTGTATTTGTTTTGGTACCTTGTAATGGTCTTACATCTAAAATTTTTACAAAAAAAAAATGGGGGAAGTTAAGCCTCCTTAATTTACTCACTTTAAGATGAATTCTAAAGTCGCTGTAGTCTAGTAGGTAGTGCATTGGCAAAAAAACGAAATACGAAAAAATATTTTTTCGTTGATTTCATCTTAGCAGATTTCTGGCAATAACTCTGAGAATAAATATAATGCCATAAAACGTTTCCAAAAAATTTGCCGTTCGGAGTTGACTTTAAACTGTAGGTCACGCTACCCATGTATAAAATTAACACATACACTAGAGCCCCGACATGCGTCGATCCGATTTGCGTCGTTTCGATTTGCGTCGCTTTTTAAAAATTGACAAAACTCAGCTTGCGTTGTTGCAATTTCAACTTGCGTCGATTAAATTTAGCCGAATTTGAAGGAATGGAAGAGGATGACATTAATGAACTTTTACTGTCTCACGATGAGGAGCTTGATAATGAAAATTTATTAACCATTAATATTCAGCATGCTTTAGAAGATGATGTTATGATAATTGATAATACATTAGAGGAAAAAAAATAACAATCTCCAATATTTCGAAAGCTATGCAATTAATTTCCCATGCATTGGATATATTGTCTGAAAACGATCCTGACGAAAATCGTAGCGAGGGCGTAGAAGCATCTGCTGACCAAGCCATTAGGTGTTACAAGGAAACATATCAGCAAAAAAATCTCTAAAAATTCAACAAACCTTTTTGTTAACAAACCTATAAGACCACGTAATCAAATGGAGTGTTGTTGATTTGAATTTATTATCTGAAGAAAGCACCACATAAACTAAACAAAGCACAATTTCTTCTTTAAAATTTATTCTTTTTATAAATGAATTTTATTGATTTTTGTTAAGTTTTTTTGTTAATTTATATTTTTGCTATTTCTTTATAATAATTAAAGAAAACTTTACTGAACTTAATAAAATAATGAAAAATGTTTTCATAATTCTGTTTTATCCGAAATATTAAGTTTTTTTTTTGCTTCATTTTGATGAATTTCAATGCATTTGTATAGAAAAATTTGATTCGATTTGCGTCGTTTCAATTTGCGTCGCAATTCTCCGGTCCCCATTAACGACGCAAGTCGGGGCTCTAGTGTACAACATAAGTGATGTGAGAAGCTTGGTCATAATCCTGACTCAAGGGTTGTAATGATCAATTATGTATGTATGTATAAACATATAAAAAATGTCGATGATATCTCACACACACACTTTGATTTATTGAAACTTAAGTTAGGAAGCATTTAGTAAAAGACGCCATAGAATGCATAAATGTATGGAAGGTGTAATAAGAACCTTTTTTTTATAATTTGCGAGCCAACTTCCACTAGACGCATACCTTCCCCGTTTTTTTTGAAAAAAAAAAACATACTCACCATAAATATATCTGCACATATGACTAACGTATGACTTGACCGGGTGCACGCATATTTTTCTTCAAACCTTTTTTCACATTTTTTTTTAGTACTTCTCTACCATTTTAACAAAAGAAAAGAAAAACGCGAAGAAAAACGACAAACTATTGCGCGTTTTAAGCACTTCCTAAAAAAAATTTGCAAAAGAAGCAGAAAAAAAAGAAAACGAAAAACGAAAGAAAAAAGATATGCAAGTACAAGTTACAACCTTTAACGAAAATAATGCTTAAAACAATGAGACAACAATAAGCGGCTCAAAACGCAGCAACATTTTAGACAAAAAAAAAACCAACAAACAAAAAAAAAATTAAAATAAAAAGAAACAACAACAACAAAATATGTGTAGGTAAGGTAGGAAAAGCTTAAATTTCTTTTATAAAAAAAAACAAAAAAAAAATAAAAAAATAACGACAAGAAAAACAAACAAAAAATAAAATGAATAAAAATCTTGTAAGTTGTTGAAGCATTGAACAAAACATAATAAAAAAAAATTGGTTTTTTAATAAAAAAAAAAGAAATTTTATGTTTTTTTATGTAAAAATTTCATAAAATTTAGGGTCTCCTGTTGTATGAATTCGTCTTTAGCAAAGAATATGAAAAACGATAAAAAATGATCTCTGGAATCATCTTTTATGTCACTTTTGGATAGAGAAACATTGCTTGGAAACAATATCATAATAAACCTTGTGAGAATCAAAATTAACTCAAACCGTTAATGTTCTTGCGAGTGATTGAATTATGCTTGAAAAGCTTGTGAAAGTTGTTGAAAACTGTAAAAACTATAAAAGACGCCGAATACATAACTTAAGAGCCAAGAGACTTTTTAAAAAACTTTTTAAATTTCTTTCTTTTAAGTCTTGCTAGGGAAGAGGAATAGAGGTCCTTTGGGGTAACATAAATCCGAAACTGCTTTAAGCCTAATCAACTGGCATGGAGTGAAACGAGGAGATAAATGAGGTTTTTTGTCTTTTAACCTAAGTTACAGAATGCAGAAACTATTCTTTATTTATTTCATTCTAGTTGGCTTATGAGACGTGAAGCCACGGTTCAAACCCCAAGTCATGCATCTCCAACAAAACGAAATCTGAAAAATTATATTTCTGGCAACTTCCGCTCAGCAGTCTTATGCCAAAAACTCTCAGAGCAAATTAAATTGTCATGAAAAGTTTCTCAAAAATCTGTCGTTCGGAGTCGGCTTTAAACTGTAAATCCTGCCACTCATGTATAAAATTAACACACACAACATAAGTAGTGTAAGAAATTAGGTCGTAATACCCCTGAGGAATTATAATGACCAAGGATGAGACTATCACCTCATGTGCTAGTGTGCTATTATTTATATAAAAAGGCGAAGGTTATTAACTTTTTATTTTCGATATATTTTAGTAAATCTCCAGGTCGGCTTTTATTTATGATATCACAAGAGGTCTAATCTACAGCATAAGTGAGACGATACCCTACAATAATGGTCGAACCTCTTACCTAACCTAATATTTATATGGCAACACGTCTTATAGCTACGTAGCAGCACCTATTTTACACTCCAATCAAATAAACAATTTTAATCTTCTTGTGTTGGCATTTGGACAGAATAAGTAGAACGGTTTGACGAAAGTAATGGGAACTACATTCATACGATCACATACAGTGTTGGAGAAAATAATAGAAACGCATCAAATTTTTATTATTTCCTTAAATTTTTATTTATCTTTAAGTAAATAAAAAAAGGTATATACATAAACTTAAAAGTATCCCCATTGTCATCTACATTAGCAAGAATTTAACAGCGATTTCCAACAATAAAAGTTTATTACGAAAAAGTATTCAATATTTTAATGATAAACTAGTAATCGTTTCTATTATTTTTTCCAACACTGTATATCCTGTTGAAGCCAACCATCGTTGATTATCTTGTATGCGAGATAAATAAATGTTTCGACATCTTTAATAACTGTATACTCTACTCATCAGCATAATCAATGTCCTTGAATTTCTCGAATTTAAAAGTAATTCCAGTACATGCCCAATTGCTCAAAAGGCTTGTCTCATGAATTACACAAGCCGACAGCCACCATTCTTATTTGTAAAAGGTTTCTTTTTACAATCTCTTTATTAAAGTCCAAATTTTTTTTAGTTTAGAACGTACACGTAATGACTATCAACTGATCGATCAATTGGTCTCAAAAGTTACTGCACAGAAACCTCTATTAGTTACTCGATTATACATACAATTCACATGGAAGACCAAATCTGTTCCCAACTACCCCTGCACACAATCAGTATCCCTGCAACAATCAATCTAGTGCACGTGTTAGCTAGTCTGCCCCTTCGACCAGGCGAGGATCACAATAGAATATCTTATCATCCCAACATGCTATTTCATAATCTCTACACGACATCCAAGGTCTTAAAAGTTGTCAAACAATGTTTAATATATAAAAGGCAACACCTGCGGATTATGAAAACCCCATAAGAAAAAGTCTAACTGGGTCAGATGACATTATCTAGGCGGCCACTTGACATCATTTCCAAGTGATGTGGTATCCTCAAATCGTTTATTATTATGCCACGCGGCATAATCTGTGTCGCCGTTCTGTTCGGAGTCCAGGCCATCGAATTTAGGGCAATGGAGTTAGTAATCACTAACCTATAGTGCATGCCATTGACAGTGGTGGCCTGGCCAATGTCGTTTTCATAGTAATATACATATAACGCCGTTACTCACCCACCCACCAACCCACACCAAATAGCGAATTTTTTTCCTAATGCATTGACACTCTTGCGGATTGGTATCCCCCAAAAATTCGACAATTTTCTTGGTTCATGTACCCATTTATCCAGTAATTGGCCTCATCACTGAAAATGATTTTTTGAAGAAAATTATGGTCAGTTCTAGAGCGCAATCAGAGAACACACGCCTTTGCCTATGGTGCTAGGCTGTGTGGCCTGTGAAAGCCGAGCTCATACCTCAGATTTCTCATGCACACTCTCACGTACATCGGCGATGTTTTCGGCAGATCTTGCGTTTCGTCGACTTACGGATGTTGCACGATGGTTTACTGACCCAATAGACTCGAACTTATCCCCCACATTGCGAATAGATCTTTCGATACTACTGGCCAAAACCTTTGTAATTAAACTTCAACAAAATTGTGTTGAAGCGATTCGCCACTTCTCTGTCGAATAAACTTCATGTTCATATCTCTCGATTACTTTGAAATAAAATGCGACAATTCGGTCTGAACTTGAATGATTAGCTACGAAGAGTACATCAACATTTCAAATGTAAACAGCAGTGCCAGCCATCGGCACTTCTGTAATACGTATTCGTATTCATATTCCTTATGTACATATGTCCTAAGAAATGGACATGGAAAATGCAAAATAATGAAATGAAATGAAAAACCAAAAGGATGTTCATCATAATTTGTATTCCGCTTTTTATACGCGCAAACAGTAGCCCCCCTTTATTTATGAATAAAATCAAATGAAATAAAAAATGGGAACACATTTAAACACTACAAACGATACGATATACCTGGCACTGTAGCAACAACAGCAATAAGCATTTATGTTGTTCTAGTTATTGTTGTTGTTGTTGTGGTTGTATATTCAACATACTCGTAAATCCAGATGACGACAATGCTTTATGAAATAATATTTGCCAGGCAGCAGAAGCAGCAGTAGCAGCAACAGCGGCATTCAGCATAAGAATTGTGAATTCTACTGGTGATGACGAAGTTGGGGTTGAGCATTTTATTTTGTTGTTGTTGTTGTTTTTAAATTATGAAAAAATATTCCTGCTCATTTAACAAACAAAAATCATGAATACAAATTTTCTTTTTGCATAGGCAATGCGTGTATTAAACATAAGAAACACAACGCAGTTGCAATTGATGCAACAACATTGGCTGCTATTGAGCCCTTTTGAGCACAAAAAAACTTTACAAGATTACCTTTAACTTTAGACACACCACCATCACCATCATCACTCGACTAAAGCAGAAGTTTCATTAGAATGACTCCTTCCTCTCAAGGTATTGGCTAAATCAACAACAACTATACCAACAACAACATAATCTATAAAGTTTGTCTTTGTATTTTATAAACGGATGGATGGATGAATGGATGGTTGTGTATGGCTGGTTGGATAAATGTTTATACAAACGAAATATTTATACTTTGCACCACTATTAGTTGTTGTTGTTGTTGTTGTTTACTCTCCCTATTTGTTTCTACATTTCGTCCATAATATTACTAAGCGATCTACGGAACTGGCTGTCTGTCTCTCTGACTGCTGGTTGGCTGGCTTGTTGGTTTTTTGTGCGACTCATTAAAATTGCAAAAGACACATTCACTTATGTACTCCTAAGCTAAGCTAAAACGCAAAATAATAAGAAAATCTTAAAAGAAGTGAGTTTACAGGGTAATGTCAGCTAGAACTCTCTGTATGATGCCCTACAATTGTGATTTTAGTATGACCACTGAGAAAGCAATTGAGCAACTTTGAAACTGAATCGATTTATAAAAGTGAGCATGTTGGTTTCGACAAATGAGGCAAAGGCAACAAAATATTCATCATTGTTTTCGAGATTTTGAAAACTAAAAGTTTTAAATTTTTCTCTGAATAATCACTTTGGCGGACCTACTGATCGCTAACCGCACAAACAACATTACCTACGGCTATCACAACCAGGTCAAACAGCTTCACATTTTAAAAAATACTTCCAAGAGAATATTTTTCTACAAGGTAATTGCAGTTGGCAACCCTATAATAACGGTGCAGCAGAGGAATCACCTGCATAGTTGGAAAACCTTAAGTCCACTCAAATAAGGCAATGAAATAAGAAGATGATGAGGAAACCGCAAATATTCCTCAAAGAAATTTAACCGTAGATCGAGCTTTGTATCAAAAATGATACATTTCAATTTTTGAGACTATATAACTTTAAGTCGGAAAAAGGTAGATGCCTGATATTTTTTGAATTCGTTAGCATTGTTATCGCCATTATTTTAAACCAAATAAAAATAGAAAATTTTATACAGGACTTAAAAAATTCAAAAACTTCATAATTCTGGCTTATGTATCATTTTTGATACACACGACTTTCCTAGAGATTCTTTGGTGTTGTGTATGTAATTTTTTTAAGTTTTTAAAGATTTTGTGAAGTTTTATCGTAAATAATGCATTATTTATGGTATTTGAGAAGGAATTGATAGTTAAGTGTTGGGTGAAATTGAAAAGGTTGAATTTTCTGTTCTGGATATATCTTGAGATTGATTGTAGTAGCCGTAGTCTAGTATGAAGCGTGTTGGATTATTAGACGTCAGACCAAGGTTCAAACCTTAGGTCAGACATTTCCAATTCACAACGAAGGTTGTAATCATCGATTTTATATGTATGTATGTAATTTTCCTGCTGCTGAAGACTCTGGAAAAGAAGAAAAGAGAAGTTCGTCCTATGAACTGATGAAAGTATTGGCAGCAACAAACATGACAATAGGATGTTTATCGCCAAAGATGGACTACTTTTAATAGAGAACCGTATGCATTTAGTAGTCTGGGAAAAGAAAATATTACCAATTTTCATGCAGATAATAGCAGGTGTTTCCTGAAATGTTGTAGAGTCTTTCTTACTGCTCTTCTCATATTTATATCACGTGACAGACTAACATTAAAAAAAAGTGTTTCGTCCCATGTTTTATATCATAGATATTACAGATGATAATATTTCGGCCAACTACGTAAGTGTGTGATAACATAATCATTCGCTTTGATAATGTACTATTCGGAAACGTTGATAAATTTACACCTATTACGCCTTTTCGAAAAATGAGCTGAAATTATTGAAATTTCCAATAATTTTGTCGCTGTGGATTAGTAACTAATTGAATTTTATGGCCGCTATAAATTTCGTGGACCGCCGAAATCGAATTGGCAGTTTTAGATTCAAGTACATGCTACGTGCGTAGCAACTACTTACAGCCGTATTTGGGGTAACCCGTATCCGGGAAACCAGAGAGGAATCAAAGAGAGAGCATTTTTATTGACATAATCAATGTTCTATTGCAACGGGAAACTTCTTTACCTCACATGACGTTGAAAACAAATTTTTCTAACGAAATATAACAATAGTTTGTACAATCAGGCTTCAGTCATTACTCAATTGAGAGCGTTACTGATGCGAGTGACAATAAGCTGGCCCATCTAAACAATTGGAAACTTATAAATCGCCACAAAGCAAGGGTGCTAGATATTAAAATGTTACCATTTAGAAAAAAATAAAACCAAGCTGACATGAGGTGTTTGATTTTTACGTAAAAAGCCATACTGCAATGTAAATCATATCAAAAGTTTTGGCGTAAATTTCATAAAAGTGATAATAAAATGTAATAATATAAAATAAATTTATTAAAATGAATTAAAGTAAATCAAAATATTAAATTTTTTTAACAAAATCTATCAGTAATCGTGAAAATACTATGTGCTACAAGTATGTATCAAAAGTGATACATAAGCTAGAATTAAGAAGTTTTTTTAAGGCTCGATCTACGGTTAAACGGCGGATACTGCTTCCCGGATGATATCTAATAATTACACTTGACTACTATGATATGATAAAATCATACAATACAATAGAAACAACTTGATTTGTGAGGGAGATTTATTGTACTTCAAACTAGATAGCCTTGTAGTAAACTTGATGAAGGTTTTATTGCTATTTTTAACGAATACGTGATAAAGTTTTTAACCTCTCTGACTAAGTTAGCTGCAGTAGAGTTGTAGTTGTATGATAAAATCAAGTACGTAGATTTAATTCAAAATTTTTAACTCATATGTGACTTGAACAGTTATGTGTGGGAGTACGTGGGCATTCAGACTAAGGATTCAGTCACAAGAGCACTCTTTGTTTCAGTGGGTTGAGCCCATAAGAATGAAAGAAGCATTTGTAATGTTGATCCATTGCTTATCATAGATGCACGCAGATGCCCTGATTCAATAGGTTTCTCAACATATCAGTCCTCATCCCTTTTCATACGTTTAAAGGACAAAGAAATGTCGGCGTTCATTTCCTCCATTTGCTTACATATATTCACATATACATAATTGATCATTACAACTCTTCGGTCAGGGTTACCATTTAGCTTCTCAGACCACTTATGTTGTGTGTGTTAATTTTACACATGAGTGGCGGCACCTACAGTTTACAGTCTTTTCCGAATGACAGATTTTTGAGAAACTTTTCATGGAAATTTTATTTAATCTCAGAGTTTTTGCTAGAAATCTGCTCCGAAAAAATGTTTTTCCATAATTCGCGTTTTGCTGGAGATATCTGGTCTCCGGTTTGAGTTGTGGCCTCACGTCTGATAACCCAACACACTACCTACCAAACCACGGCGACTGCTCCACTACAGTTACATAAATTTAGTTTTTTTCTGATAAGCAGATGATTGATCTCCTATAGCAGAGGCTAGGGTAATAGGGTAATAGGGTTATCAACGATTCTATGAAAATAATTCAGATGGTTTAATTGGAGATACTTGTGAGAAACTTTGAATTGAGCTCTACTCTTTCTCATGAGGTGGTGCTACTCGACGTTCCCATGTTATTCGTTATTAATTTCATTATCTGTGAGTGGAGAAATGTGAGTGTTTTTGAAGCTTTAGATATTAAAATTCGTCACAATCATAATTTTGTTCATCTTCTCTACGTGTCGAAACTAAATTGCTTGAGATTGCTAGCTCTTTAATCTCCACAGCAAGTCATGCCAACATATCGGACATACCGTACTTCCTACTGAACCAATGACCCAATAGATGGATATGATTTTGGCCATACGTCAGAAATATTTCGAATATAAATCAACAGATAATGTACATAGCTATGTTGGCTCAATAATTGAAAGACGTATATTATATTCATGTTTAGTGATTACCTCCGCTTCTTTGTAAGAACAAATAAGTATGTTGTCCCTGTATGTTTTATAATATTTATTGAGTATTTCCAACCTTACATTAAAAGAATTAAGCGAATATCCACATTTATATCCTTAATGGTGTTCACTATATTAGCTACAAGGGTCATGACTATAGGCATGGCTACAGTGAACTGTAGGTCAAAGCACACGCGCCGATGAGATAGAGTCAAAATAACCTGTAGACTCCAGATCGTCATATGACCAAGTATACGAGTATGATGTAGGGTTTCAATTTGCATTAATCTGAGAAAATACTGGAAGCAGTCTTATTGATATACAAATCAAGAAATGATACGCTTCTTAAAATGAAAACTGTTCTGCAGAGTTAGCCTAGCTAGGTTTAAAAGTTATCTAGCTTACAGAGAAGGTTGAATACGTGGTTAGATTGGAAGTGCGAACAAACACAAGATATAACTAACGAACAAGAAAGGTCTATTCCATCGATTAACATTCTGACAAGCCCTCTATATATAATGGTCGAGGAGAGTTACAGTTACAGGCAAAAATGAAAATTTCGAGTTATGCGATATGTTTTTTAATAGGAATTTGTATTTGGCAGTTCAAAGAGTCAAACAAAAAATTTTTAATCATTATTGTTTGAAATTAAAAATTAAGCAGACTTAATCCCCCCTTAAAAAATATGCATCCGGGCTCGGAGAGAACGAGAAAGGTAACAGGAAGCTTATGTAAAGCAATACCTTTGAATAGAATGGGTTTCAGTGGGTCTTATTTTTCCAGAGAGCTTTGTTTTTAGGCGATAATCTTATCATTATAAATTCCGGTAGAGTAAAGCAGCCATTTGCTTTGTTGAAAAGACTTGATTGATGAAACCGAAACCGAAACAAATCAACAGAAAACCCCGAAAGCAAATAAGAAGATGGAAATACTTTGTGACAGCCCTGTGCTGCTTAAAGAAACCTAAGGAAAAATAAACTGAAGAGCTGTTATATAGAGGATAGCCGCTATCATATACCAAATGTAATGACCTCCATTAGATTTCAAAAAAATGCCACATCCGACAGAATATCGCATCAAATTTTTGAATTGAAAAGTTTAAAGAAGGGAATAAATCGACTCAGAGCGTGATTCTAAGAGAATTAATTAACTATGTTAAGGAATATAAAACTCCTAGTAGCTGTGGTATCGTAGAGTATAACATCAGCATCAGGATCATCTAGAATTGAGGGATGGAGTTAATTCTTTTTCTCTGTATCATCAAGCAGATGGATTTATTGACATAAAAATAATGGCACTCGATATGCCATCCTATTAAATGTAGCACTCTCTCTCTCTCATACTACTATATAGACAAACTTCTGATGAAGAAAAATATGAAAAATAACGAAAAAAAAACCTTGTGGTTAAAAGTATAAAGACGAGTGCAACAAGCCAGCCAGGCAGCCAATACGTTTAACATGTTTTTTCCATATTTTGTTTTTTGCTTTTTTTTCTTCTATCGAAGATGATTGACAACCTGCGTTTAACTGCACCGCTCGCATAACAAAAAAAAAAACAGAAAAAAAGGAAAGACGAGTAAGTACCTTTAACTATGAATATCTGTATGGAAAATATCCTCTGGTGCATAGCATCTGACTCGAGTAAACTAAGCAAATATTTATGCTAATTTATGAAAATGTACGTCATTTATCTTTTTATCCATCCATCCATATGAATAGAGAGAGAGAGAGAGAGAGAGAGAGTGAGTGAGCGCTTGCTGGCTTAACTTGGCTTGGCTTGGCTTGGCTTTGTGAATAAAAATTTTGTTTTTCATTTTAAAAAAAAAATTTATTAAAACTGCAGAAAAAAAGGGAAGAATAAAACAAAAACGAACAAACAAAAAAACATCTTTTAAAATTATTTTCCAAAAAACAACAACAGCATACTGTTAATATTCTCAATCAAAATCTAAACATATTTCTTTCAAGTTTTCATCGTAAAATTTCATTCTGCCATTCATGTACTGACTGCAACAGCTTTTGCCTTAAAACTCGTAAAAATCATCCCCGTTTAAATAGAATTTCTTAAGTTTTCCCCTTTAAAGAGCTGCTGTACGTATGTATGTTTTTAATAACACACATACTCTCTCTTTCTCTCTCTCTCTTCCTCTCTCTAAGGATTTTTCAATTGCATTATATTTTATATTTTATTTGACAGTTTTATTCGTATTGATGGAGAAAAAAAAAGCGAAAAACGAAGAAAAAAAATTTAATTCTTATTTCAGTTTTCAATTTGAATGCTGAGATATTTTTTAATTTAAATTTGACGCAGAAATGTAATCAATTCTCTTTAAAAAGCAAACATGTGTAAACGCCTCTTAGACGTGTATAACAGCCAGTATGTGTGTTATGAACCCAATGCACATAATTTTTAAGTTTCTTTGAATTTTTGTAGTCTCTTTTTTAAAAATTATTATACATAGGTACACCTTTCTCTGCACGGAATGATCAAAATAACAGTTCGAAAGCCTCCCCTGATTGTGAACAACAGACAAAGAGATGCATACAATTGACGACGGGTTACAGGTTACTATACTGGCAGTGTTACGACTTCGTCCATTTGATCCACTGTGGCCCTTTAGGAAAAGAAAAGAAGAAGGGTAACCAGAATATAGAGTAAGTTCTCAGCAGGGAGAGGAATGGATAAAGCAAAGAAAGTGACTAGAAAATAAGAACGAAGGAAAAATAGAACAGAAAGAAAAAAATAAAAATAATGGTGCTATATTATATAACTATTATTCGCCAAGGTCTTCTATGCTAACCTTTTTCTTATTATCTATTACTACCCCATTAAATCCTGAAGCTCACAGTCCTTCAGATCTATCAGTTCCTCGATAAATCGATAACTTAGCCATTTCTAACTAGAGACCTGCAGACAAGGAAAGTCATATAAAATACGATCCACTGTTTCTTCTATTTCTTCATATAGTCCACAGAAATCCGCAGATATCCCGTTACTAACTGACTCAATTAGTCATTACATCTGTTTAGTCAGTATTACAACCTAGCTTTTCACACCACCCATGTTGTGTTTGTTAATTTTATCCATGAGTGGCCGCACCTACAGGTTAAAGTTTCTTTACTCCCAGAGTTTTTTTGCCAGAAATCTACAGAGAGGAAGTCACCAAAGAAATATTTTTCATGTTTCGTTTTGTTCAAAGTGTCTCACCTGGGGTTTGAACCCAGGCCTCACGTCTAATAAGCCAACACAGTACCTACTAGACTATGGCGACTTCTTCTGACCATAATATAATTTTATAATCTGATATAAAGTCGCTTAGCAGCTTAACAGGGATTAAAAAACCGTCCTGGAGTGTAAAAAGACGATTAGCGATTACTCCAGGCATGCAACAGTATGTATTATATGGGTTCCTAATCATTGAAAAGTGATTGAAAATGAGGAAGCGAATATTCTGGCTAATAAAGCCAGAACACTACATACCATTAGCTTGGATAAGCCAATGCATTTCAGTACACTAAAGACCAAGTTGAAAAAGTGGGCGATAATGTCACATCGACTATTGTATAATAATGGTACAGTAAGAAGAATTACAAAAATACGTTGGGCAATCCTAAGGAGGAGCGAACCATGAGTACTTTAAAACCAAATTAGGACGAACTGAGCACGCTAATGAACGCACTTATACATATAACACTCCGCTTTGCATGTACACCTGAACTATATTGGCTTTGTGGATACTGATGAATGCAGGGCATGCGATGAAGACATCAAACCGATGGAACATTTTTTGTGCCATTGCTCAGCTTTCATAAGATTGAGATCGCAATGTTTTGGGGACGACACTTTACCAGACATACAGTCGTGGACACACAATTATAATAATAACATTAGTCCTGAGCAGTGTCGCAGTTTAATCAACTCAATGCCACAAAGATGTACTGAAATAATACGCCAAAAACGGTACCCCACAAAATATTAAAGGTTCAAAATAGTTTGGGTGAAAAATAAAGCAATTAAATTAAATTTTCAATAATTTTTTTCAGATGACTTAATTATGTGTCCACTTAAATTTTAAGTCTGATATCAACTTCGTACCAAAACATTTTTTATAATGAATAAGTATTTAAGTTTTTGTTGTTAATTAATTATTAAGCATATGAAATTAATACATATTAGTTGTTTTTGTTTCCATTCTTCTTAAATCTTTTTAATTTTTACAAAAATGAAAAATTTGCTTAAGTGACTTAATTGTGTGTCCACAAGTGTAGCTCGTCTCAGAGGAATAGACTGGAAAAAGTTAAGGAAATTTGTAAAAGATACAGACTTTCTACAGAGAGTAAAGTGATGTTCGTAATAGTGAGCGCACAACAAGCGTACATAACGACTTAGTTGGATTCTCCTCCTTTAATCTACCTATCTATACAACTTATGTATGTACATATATCATTAGAGTACCTAATGGCAACCTTTTGGCATATTGGGTTGTCTGTAAAGCAATAGTTTCAGATTGAAAATGTCAATCTAACAGTACGGTTTTTTGCAGATTCTTTACGATGTCGCTTGAAAATACTTTAAAAACGTTGATAATGTCTTATCGATTGGCAAGACTAAATAAATGAATTGAAATTGAAAAAATATTTTCATTTTTATAACAACAAGGAAATTAATACGGGAAAATAGAAAATCAAATTTAAACAATCAGGAAGAAAAATCTGTCTTTCAAAGCCACCCATTAAAATATATTAATTTTCATAAACGAAAAAGCAAAGTAAAGTAAAGCAGAGCAAATAAAACATAAACAAAAACAAGTTAAATTATTATTAAGAGAAATTATTAAATCGGGGGTTTTTTTCTTTTGAACTGACACTCACTTTTAAAATTTATTTTGTTATCAACAATTACAACAAATTTGTTGAAAAATCAAAAAAAATTCAAAAAAATATTTACAAATTTGAAAATTAATTGAACCGACGAGACGTCTCTTTCCGCAACTGTTTCAGCTGCTTATTGCAAAAAGCTGGAAAAGGTATTAGAAAATTAAAAACCCCGACAAAATAAAACCAAAATCAACCATAAAAATCTGATTGAAAAATACAAACCTGTTCGTTTGCTAGCAGTGAGCGCGAGTAGCAACCAGTATTAATGACTTGTTGCCATAATTATCGCAACATCATGGCAGACAATAACAACAAGTTTTACATACGATTTATTCAAATTCATTTGAAATTTGTAATCTATTAAAGTAAAAAGAAATCTAAACCAATCAAATATTATTTTGCCATTTGCATACCAATTGTAAAGTAATTAAAACATACACAACAGTCAACTAAATACTCAAAACAAACGTTTGATTTCTATTTGAAACAGTAATGGAAAAGAATGAAATCGTGTTGGGAAATTTTTGGTCAGAATCAGAGGAGATGTATTAAAAAATCGAACAAAATAGAAAAGTGCTGTTGCCGATCTGATGTTGAAGGAGATCCAAGTTTAATCACCGCTTATGATCAATATTTTTGAAACACTTGATGAAACTTATTTGTACATTGAAAAAATTCGATGTTTTTCTTTTATTCATCAACATCAATGCATTGAAGTTAAAAACTTGATGCAAATGCTTATATAAATACAATGCATAATCGATCCATAAATGTAATAAAAGGCAAGTTTGCATTAGTATAAACTCGGCAACATACGAGTACATACATACATTCATAATTGGTCATTACAACACTTCAATCAGGGTTACGACCTACCGCCTCACAACATCTATGTTGTGTGCATTAATTTTATACATGAGCGGCGGGACCTATAGTTTAAAGTCGACTCTGAACGACAGATTTTTTTGAGAAACTTTTCAAGACAATTTTTATTTACTCTCAGAGTTTTTGCCAGTAGACTGCTGAGAGAAATTCGAAGAAGAAATATTTTCATATTGTTGTAGATGTCTTACCTGGAGTTTGAACCGTGGCTTCACGTCTAATAAGCCATAACACTACCTCCTACACTACGGCGATTATACAATGTGAGACTATCCAATTACAGTGCTTCAAACTGCGATGGATTTAAGCCCGTTGCACATGGTAGTGAGTAAAAGAAACATGGAGTTTGTGATTAAGGAAATGTAATGCAGTGGGATTATGACCTGAAAATTTAAATCGCTGACAGTTTTTTCCTTAATTGTACCTGGAATTTGGTAGAAAACTCTTCGTTTAGGAAAATACTTCGCAACGAGAATGAGTAATAAGAGAAAAATTAATAACTAACGACAATAAGTTTTCTGTAAAGTATTAAGAAGAATTTGAGAGAGTATACTCAGCAAAAAAAAATGGAGAAACCTATTCAGGCTCTTTAACTTCAACGGCTTTGAGGCAATTTAAATTATGTTTGGGTAATTTAAATGCAAAGTGATTTGCGAATTGCATCCGACTATTGAGAAGAAGTCTGAAGTTAGTAACTGACATTTTAGTGGGCATCAAAGATTTAAAAACACTTGTTTTACCGTATAGATCGATTCATGCGCAATAATTAGATTCGGTTATGGCCTGTATGGCTTTAATATATCTCAGAAGCGAAAGCCTGGTTGTATATTAAGTAATACGTAGGGAGATGTCCTTACTGATGCCGAAAAAGACTTCGAGGTTATTTTTTATTTTTAATGTCCATCACCACTATCAGCTAAGCATTGGTAAATTTTACATTCGTTTGTTTTATAGGAAAAAGTTGCTTTATTTTGGCGACTAGCTTGTAAAATTTTTAAAGTAAATACTATTCCAGATCCATTCGGGAGTATAATGGCAACAACGAATATCATAGAAAGGTTGGGCAAAAGAAGTTCTTAACTACTAAGCTGATTAAGTAGTTAAAAACTTATGAAGTCGCCGTGGTCTAGTAGGTAGTGTGTTGGCTTATTAGACGAAAGGCCCGACTTCAAATCCCAGGTCAGACTTCAAAACAAAAATATGAAAATATTTCTTCGGCGACTTCCTCTCAGCAGATTTCTGGCATAAAATCTCTGAGAGTAAAATTTCCATGAAAAGCTTCTCAAAAATCTGTCGTTCGGAATCGACTTTAAACTGTAGGTCCCACCACTCATGTATAAAATTAACGCACACAGCACGAGTGGTGTGTGAAGCTAGGACGTTGTACAATGGGTCAATTCGACCTCCGGTCACAGTTGACAAGTACTCGTCCTCTAACCTAACCTAAACTAAGCTGCTTTCACGAAAGGTATCATTTTTAAATAACGAGAGATGGTAACTCTATTATCATAGAATCTGTTACGGAAGAGTAGTCACCTGATATAGCTGGAAAATTTTGATTAATAAACCAAAAATATAAGTAAAGGAATAATAAGAAGACCGGGAATATACTTTGTGAGGGAACTAGAAATCCAGAATTAAAAAAAAAACATTAAAATCGCCTGTACATCTCCGGATTCCTTGTGATTTAAGAGAATAGGTAGGTTGAAGGAGAAGAGACCAATCAAGGGTTTCATGACTATTGGGAGGTGTATGTAGGCTTGTTGTTTGCTCGCCATTAATGACCAATCACCTAAAATCTTAAGCACCGTGAGAGTTTTGTAAACCAGAAGATCTTACTCTCATACTCCTCTAATAGCAGATAAAGATCATGTTTTGTTTCATCTTTTACATCAGAGAACATACATCTATACTAGAGTCTAGGTTTAGGTTGGGTGATGATTGCAATGTTTTTAAAGCAACTACTTCTCGTATTTAGTAGGGTATGTAACAGCTCAGATAATAGCGGCTACAGAGCTGGTCTATTGAACTTGCAATTGCTATAACACAACGACTTTGGCTTCCTTATGGAAGAAAAAATTCTAACACTAACCACTCTACAACATACATACATAATTGGTCATTACAACCCTTCAGTCAGGATTATTGACCTAGTTTCTCACACCACTTATGTTGTGTGTGTTAATTTTATACAGAAGTGGCGGGACCTACGGTTTAAAGTCGACTCCAAACGACAGATTTTTTTGAGAAACTTTTCATGGCAATTTTATTTACTCTCAGAGTTTTTGCCAGAAATCTGCTGAGAGGAAATCGCCGAAGAAATACTTTTTGTATTTTGTTTTGATGTCTGGCCTGGGGCTCGAACCCTGGCTTTACGTCTAATAAGCCAACACACTACCTACTAGACTACGGCGACTACAAAGTAAAATAATTTATATATTTTATATAATAATAAAAAATTTTAGAAAGCTTCGCATGAACACTGTAGTATGACTAATGAAGTAGGTAGGAAATGCTCTCCATTCTGTCTATTATGTTCATAAATTTTAGAAGACTTAACAATTTCACACAACAATTTCCTAAGGACCTAAAATTAATTGGAATACTATTGAATTGTATTATCGTCAGACTAGTTCAGTTTGTAGAGACTCTGTGGATTCCTGAGAAGTTTACTAGTAAGGTTTGTGATTGATTTCAAAGGCAGCTTTCTGTTTGCTTTTTGTGGTTATATAGAGAAGACTATAAACTCAAACTATGATAACTCTTGAGGCAGTGAAGGACTAAATGAGCATAGTTCCTTACCATAACACCTACGATTCAAGAAACGAAAATATTTCCACAGCAGTCGTTGCTTCTAGACAGCTCCATTATCGTAGGATCTGTTACAATAGACTAAATGCCTGTCCAGCTACAAAAATTTAACAGAATTGTGTCCAAAAAGGCGGACTGGTGGATAGATTATTTGGAGAGGAATTTAAGGTTCTTAGTTTCTAAAAATGTTAAAGAAATCAAATCTCGTTTTCTGATCAAATTTCGTTTTCTGCTGTATTTAAATCTTACCATTTATGGTTAAAGAGAAAGTGTAAATTGCAAACTGCCTACTACTGGTTCAATAGGCGTTTAGATGCCTTCTCAGTATGGCTTCGCGGGAGTTTTCTTGTTATCGCTTTTTTTTAAACGAATTCTAATAACGAAAATGACGTTTTTTGTACTCCTTTAAATTTCTGCAACAACATTTTCTTTATTACCTCAATCAAACGTGGGCAGTCGCATAAAATGTTGGCAATTTTTATTACAAAAAATAAAAACAACTAAAAAAAATAAAAAATTAAAATAGAATTGAAATTGGAAAGAAAATTTATTAACACCACCAACTGAAATTGAAACTGAAACTGAAATTAGACGGACATACCAACTGACATGGTCAACACAGTTATGCTGTAACAGCAGCAATAACAGCAAATAATAAAAAAATAATGGAAGGAACAACAACAGTAACAACAGAATAAGAATCAATAAATAATTTAAAAATAAAAAACGATTGAAATACGTGTTATTTCTGTTGTTAATTAGAATTCAGGTACTCGGGTATTATTGGTTAACAAGCTATAAAACACACACAAATACACAAACGATTATATATATGTATATGTACATATATGTACGTGAGACGAAAAATACTTTAACGGTAGGAGGGATTGACAAATAAAATAAAATATTTAATCGGAACTAAAAAGACAACAAAATGTGTTGTAAAGTGAGTAAAATAACATTAAAAAAAACATGACAACTTGCAACTTGTTGCACAAAGAAAACTAAATCGCAATAAGGACATATGAGCATTTGCAATTTGAAACGAGTGGAAGATCTGCACAAAGGAAATTTTAAAAGGCTTTACAGTGTCCAGTGCACTAGTTTATCTGGTGAAGCAGTCGGTCTAGTCTTCATTGGTTTCATCAAGACAAAGTTTCACACTTAACCATCAGGAAGCTAGGTCGTAATCTGGACTAAATCGATACTCATCAATCAGAGAATGGAAGAATTACACATCAACCATTAATAGACATCACACAAGTGCATCATACTTAATCGAAATAAAGCTGTTAACTATGCGGATTATACAATTTCCATAGTGGTATTTAAAAATAAGATTTAAAAATAATTTGAATGCTCTTAGCTCCTTCAACCCATGCTCTGAAGGAGAGAATATAACCGATAACATATTTGTCAAAATTAAAAAGAACTGTATGCAGGCCAAGACAAACCTGAGGCTAGCTTTCTTGACACGAATGTCAACAGTTTCATGTATAAGAGGTCAACAACATTGAAATGAAGATGAAACCGCAGCTAAGGTTTTTGTTCAAATGCCGGAAATTTTTGTGAACGTCACATGGAAATAGAATTCCTGGTTGTGGCCATATCTATCCAGTAGATACTGTAATGGAGTTGATGCTATATACAGTCGGTGACTATTTGGGAGTTGAGAGAACGTTCATTAAAGCAGTAGTTGATAAGCAGGCTTATTTCGGTAAACCAATGCCTTTGAGAACTAATAGCAAAGCGGCAAGTAAGTCGATCATATAGTGAAATAAAATCGCATGGAAGTCAGTTCACAAACCGACATAAAGTATTCACCTGGAATAAAAAAAATAAAAATGATACTAGGCCCAATGAAGATTAAGTTGATGTCCGTACATACATAATTGATCATTACAACCTTTCAGTCAGGATTACTGCCCAGCTTCTAACATCACTTACGTTTTAGATCTAGGTTGAAGTGATAGTTTTGACACCAAAAGCACACTTGAGCACGCATAGCGGCCCGGGTAAACGCAGACCCTGTACTGACCGAGTTCCACCAAGCTGGGAAAGAAGTTGGTCAGCGCAAAGGCTGCACATTAAAAGCACGTCTGCCGAAAGTTTGATAAACGAAGCTATATCCTTGACATCAATGGATCATGGCTCCGTCAAGCTGAGAAAGATTGGACAGCCAAATAACCTACATATGTATATCTACACCTCGCAAGAGAAGGGCATTGAAAGTGGATAACAGTCACCTCTTCCTCAGCAGATGTGCATCCACGGCAGAAGTCATTAGATGGGAGCTCCATTCTTTCCGCGTGTCTTCCCAACACACAATGACTTGTAAGCATGGCCACTGTGATCGAGATGACATTGTGATCAATTACAACACTTCAGTCAGGATTGCGAGCTAGCTTCTCGCCACTATAGCAAAGTTAAAGTATTGTCGATTTAGCAAGCCATTCAGGCAAATAATTTTTGGTAAACCTTCAATGAAGTGGAGATAATCTCGACATGTCTTGATACGCATACGTGTTCTTGTTTTAGTTGCCTTTTATTTTGGTTTGTGTCTACACTTAAGTTTAATATGAAACGATGATTTAGTAACAGTTTTGATCCACGATGTCAATAATTAATATCTCCTGGTATAAAGTCATATTGAATTTCATTGGGCCAAGAATTTCCACAACATTTCTATATGCAAGGCCAAGAAGCAATGCATTCTGTTTAAAAAAAAGAAAAAAACAAAAAGAACAAGAAATCTTTCCTCCAGCTGGTAAATGTTGTGGATCTAAAATAAATTTGTAACTTTGTTTCAATGGCCACATTTATGAGTTTAAATATTTGAAAGTCAACAGCGATATGTGGTCTACATACATCCAGAGACTACCTACCATTGAGGTGTTTGGCTATCTGTTCTATAACTGCCAGTACGTATAGGAAAGGGTAATAGAAGTGGTATGTCTGACCTGTCTGTCCATGCGATGCATAACAAATGTACGATGTTGTTTGTATGTTGCATGAGGTATGGGGGTATCTAATGTCTTGTCATAGTTTTTCGCATTTCGTATGTCGTATATTGTAAAAGAGTGGACTTTCCTCGGGGCCAAAGCAAACAACGATGATTTATTATTTTATAATTCGCTTTAGATGTGGAAATTTGACGAGGTGGACGTCTAACATGACCACTGAGCACACTAGTGACTGCTACACTATGTAGACCAGTTACCAACTACACCTTAAACATGGCATAAAACATATCTCTCTGTTTGTTCGTTTGTCTGTTTGTCTATATGTCTGTCCTTAAACTTTGTCTATGTATACAATGTCTCTTTCGCTCTTTCTCTGTATTGCTGTAGTGGTAGCAGTACTGACTGAGCGTTTGTTCTTATTTTACCATTTTTGTGCTGCCTGCATTCATTTCTATACCACAGTCATCGTCGTCATCATCATCATCTTCATCATCTCCTGTATCTAAATATTCCATACCTTCTTTATCTTTTAGCAGTTGTTGCTACTGATTGTTGTTGTTGTTGCTATTATTGTTGCCGTATTTCAAAAACTGGCTGCAATTCATTTCAGATTTTTTCTATAAATCGCGTTAAAGAATTTCCATCATCAGAAAGTTTTTATTCCATTTGCCCGTGCCTGTGACTGTGCCTGTGCTCATGCCTCTCTGTATTTGTGTTGTTTGTTGATCCAGTTCTTTAGCTTCCAGTTCTTAAAGTCTGTGTGTGTTTTTTCTTTTGATTCTTTTAATTTTTTTTTCCAACTTCTTTTATTTGAACTCAAGCCCAGAAGCAATTTTTGTAATCATAGACATTCGTACACATATATTTCATATTTTTTTTTGTAAACCAACAACAACAACAACAAAAAGAAAATGTCTAAAAGAACAGAATCAGTATGAAACACAAAAAAAAAAAAAAAAAACACAAACGACCATAATTTTTTATTAGCTATAATTCTTCATTCTTGATTGAGTTTGAGTGGTTACACAGGAGAATTAGCCCCGTATACCCGTATACCAGTGTGTACTAGTGTGCATATTCTCTCATACATATATTTTTTGTTTTATTTTTCTTATTTGGCAATAGGAATTTCCATAATGGAGTCATATTTTTCCTTTAAAAATCTTTGGTTTCGATTGAAAAAAATAAAAAAAAAAATAAAAATTCAAAATAAAATCTTTAAAATGCCAAAGCACAGGAAATTTGAGATTTTTTATTATACACCAGTAGACCCCTATATTTTATTACTCAACATAAATACAGTGGGGGTGTTATCAGTGTATATGAAATATAATCCTTCACTCCCGCTATGCATGTAATCTTTTGTGTAGCAAATAATAAAATAGGTTGCCTTTCTAATATTCGTTAAGAGCTTAATCGTATTTATATATTCGTAATGACGACTCTGGATCTGCTTAACATCTTATACTATATACTGGTAGTCTTCCTGCCAATCAGAAGCAATCTAGGGAATGATGTACTCTCCTGTATCTACTATTCATCGATGTACAATGCATTGAGAAGGAAATGAGTATGATACGCTGAAAGAATGATTATGTTCTAGTTTGGAGACACAAAAATACACTCCATCAACTCAACGGTTCACTATCGCGCTTAAAGAAATCATAATCGAAGACCAAACAGAAATAATTACATAAAGTCAGGTCAACTGGAGTACTTGAATTTAATTTTCGTAATGCTCAACGTCAGATAATGTGCGATCACATGTTGGGTGTTATAATTCTATCCATGTGTGACTGGACCTACAGTTTAAAGATGACTCCGAACGACAAACGATAAGTTTTTGCCAGAAATCTGCGGAAAGGAAGTCGCCAAAGAAATATATTTTCATATTTCGTATTGTTTGGGATGTCTGCGCTGGGGTTTGAGCCACAGCTTCACGTCCAATAGGAAAACACTCATGTCGATTCCAGTAGTAAAAAACTCTAGGTATTCACCAGTAGGTGCCCCAACGTCATATAAAAAATACACTACACCTCACCTGCACTACCAACACTTTAACTTTACTAACGACGAATCCATATTCAAATAAATCAAAATCGGTTTCGACCAAAATGATCTGGTGATGAACTAGAACCAGGCTAGTGCAATTTTACATAGGAAAATGTAAAAATTAACAGACCCATACCACTCTCTATGAGGTAATGGAGAAAATTATACAACTAGCATTGAATCTTGCAGAGATAATGATGTGGCCATTAAACATTATGTTGGCAAATTATTCGAAGTTCTGAAAAATTAAACCTTTCCGATAAGTAAGGTGATAACTTCTGAAACCTTCCTGGCTTTGAAACCCTATATATTGTAATGTTTTCTGTCATTCTAACAAACATTTCCACCAAACAACAACTACATAGATGCCATAGAGAGATCAAGAATTATGCAGAGTCGATTCACTTATACTTTTTTGAACCGAAATCCTTTAGGAATAGATCAAAGGCTTGGTAAATTATCCAAAAATGACTAGGACAGATAAGCCGTTATAGGCAAAAACTGACTTGTACACAATGAGTGATCTTCGTTCATATGCCTGAAGCAAATAAATTATTTGCGATAAGGACGATAAGGACAAAATTTTGTAAACATATAATAGAAAAGCACCATTTATGGTATAAAAATAAGATTTCAATTGTTGCAATACTTTATGTAAAAACTCAATATATGTAAATAATAAACATTTTTAATTTTTAAGTTGTTACATTGATAGTAAAATAAATAAATAAATAAATATAAATAAAAAAAATTTGGACTCAAGTTAACAAGGACTCAGAAACGAATTGTCGGGTTTATTTGCGTTAGCGATACGCTCAGGCATTAATGATTAAAATAAATGCGATGCCAGAGATATATAATCTTGTCAAATATTAATAGAATATTCCTATAGGACAGAAAGATAGGCCTTCAAATGTCGAAATTCTTGCAAAAGATATAAATCCCTGCCAGAATTTTGAAAACATAACTAAGCCTGTCTGATAATGATTATCAAGAGGAACTGAATAGTGATGCCGACGTTATTCCATAAGAACAATTTCCGTATGAGAAAGAGAAACCTTCAAAAAAGCGGAGAGCTACGCGTCTAATTGAACATTATGAATGATAATTTGGAAAGTATAATCTCAAATAGTAGTAGTTGCGAGTGTAAGAACTATTGAAGGTGGATGGCCCAGTCGAAAATAAAAGCTCAAGAGGGAGTCAGGTAAGGCTGGAAAAACCTGAACATAATAGTGTATTAGTCTGTGTTGCCATTTGACTGTTTTTCAATCCATCGGACTACTACAGAATATCTGACTGCAATTGAACTTTCAAGAGCTGATTAAACTTCATTCAAAGACTTCGTACGTCTTATTATCAAAAAGGATTTTGAAGCCAGATGACAAAATAATAATAAGTATTGGTCTTCAATATTATTTTGGAATATCTTGCCATGGAAGCAATGGCTACGAATGAAAAAATTAAATTGTAATTATAACCTATGTATGGTATATCTGGCTTCAGGAGCTGTGGATATTATAATGAATATTATAGTAAAAGATCTGCTGGCATCAAATAGAATACGCCAAAGTAGTGATAGCCTAAGCCTGTGTACATGTGAGGAAACACCATTTCAGATCACAGACGTAAATGTTAAAGAACTTTAATATTATCACAGCACCTTTCAGCACAGTCTAACTTGAAATCAGAGTCCTCGCTTAGTTGTTGCAAATTTCACTTCATTTCGTAATTTAAACAAAATATTCGATTCATAGATCTTTCAACGTCTCGAAAAATTAAGGAAAATATATCGTAAAGTGTGTTTCAATGAAACGCTCTCATTAGGCCCTTATGTTTAAAATTTTTGGAAAAATATTAGGTGTTCGTACTATCCATAAATGCATCTTCAGTTTTAACCCGAAATACTTAATCTTGTCCTAGTTTTACGGATTAATTCTTTAACAGAGAGAACTAATATTCCTACTTCCGCACAGAATAGTCAGCTTTGATATATAAACGCAGTTGATTTTCCATGGCTTGGTACTATGGCGTATTTCTTAAAGCCTCAATTACTTATCACTTACACAAGTTACTCGGAAATTACTTGCTTACTTGGGCTTCTATAAGGAAGCGATAGAACAAGTTTTTATAAGTTGAAATTAAGGCATCCAGATTTGAATTCAAATGAAAACGAACAATTTTTCACCAGCTTTCTGAAGTAAAAAAAGCTTCAAATCTCCTCCAAACAATCCATCCAGAAAGTCGCCTGATCTTTATCCCGTCTCCTAGAAAGGATAACATTATTAAGCATATCGTAGGAAGATCAGGTAGCGCTAAAGTTCTTCAAAACTAGATTCAATATAATACAATAGTGTTCGCAGTGGGCGCCATTTCTTGGCAATGATTGTTGGCAACCTAGTACCTGCTACAGTAGGCCAATCGTATGTTTAGCTAAAAGAACTTGATTAATGAAACTGTAACCAAATGAAAATAACTGAGAACAGGATAGAATAACTTAAAGGAATTGCAAGAAAACAATTTAAATAATCATGGTTTCTGGAGAAAAAAAATTTACTCACAATTATTTTCAGTTTTAATTTTAAAGCGCACACTACAAAGCGAATCTGATGAATTTGCAATTTTTTTCGTACTCATGCAAGTTTGTCCCATACCACAACAGGATGTTTTGCAAATTAATATGAACAATCCACTGTGATACGGACAAATAATGATGACTGAATAAAATTTAACGATTATAAACACTCACTTGTCCCAGGCATTTATTTATTTGTGTCTCTGCATTAAGATGTATTACCACAATAGCAACAATATAGCAACCGAACAACAACTTGCAACACCAAAACAAGAGAGGAAGCCAATTCTACACATATTTTTATTTTAAAGAATTACTTGGTTTTTGTTTTCTTGCTTTTTCCATATGCAGATTATTAACAATATTCAATAACAACAACAACAACAACAAAAGTAAAAATACCAAGAATATCAAAACAGATGAACAATTTCTACAATGCCAACACAATGTGGCAACAAACATCATTAAAAAAGAATTTTGTGTAAAGAAAATGTTGTAAAAAAATTACAGCAGCAACAGCAGCAACAGCAGCAACGACAGAGTACCAATGACAATACCAACAACAGCAATAATCATAAGAAAGATGAAAAAAAAGAAACAGAAAAAATATATTTGAAGTTAAATGATTATTTCTGTGGGTTTTAGCCAACTAACCATGCAAGCAGCCAACTAACAAGCCAACCAACCAACCAACCAAAGAGTCTAAATGTTTAAAACGAAAAAATTATTTAAAAAAAAATGATCTTGACTACGCAGCAACACCAACACCACACAGAAATAATTTGTTTGAGTGGAAAAAGGAGAAAAAAAGAAATAAAAAGGGAATCAAATGAACTGACCACAGGATGATTTCAATTTGTTTTGTTGCACACAGAGCAAAACTTTAAATGAATGTAAAGCTTGTTTTTGAAACGATTCAATCAGAAAAGCTTCAAGTCAGCAAATAATAATGGCTTATTAGACAAGAGGCCATGGTTAAAACCGAAAAAAAATTTTTCTTCCACGACTTCTCTAATCTCAGCAAATTTCATGCCACGGAAAGTTTCTCAAAAAAGTCTGTCGTTCGAACTCGACTTTAAACTGTAGGTCCCGCCACTCATGTATAAATTTGACACAAACAACATAAGTGATGTGAGAAGCTAGGTCGTAATCCTGACTAAAGGGTTATAATGAGCAATTAACTAAGTAAGGAAGTACTTAGTAAAGTGCTGGTCTACAAAGTCAGTCACCCTAAATGCATATACCGCAACAAACAAGCAATTATTCATCATTATAAACATTAAGAGGCTTGGAAATGTAATACTCCAACAAACGCATGCAGAAACCAGCAAGGATCCTCAGGTTGGATAATATCAACAACGATAAACAGGCGTTCTCACTTCAATTTAATGGTCGATAGCACTTTTACTAAGAGCGTTGCTTCTTTTTTGCTATAGTTGACTACTTGAAAAACTTGAATAACGAAACTTAAACAAAGCAAAGTAATCATGACAGACGGCAGAGATGCTTTATGACTAAGAGGTGTACTAATGGTTATTAACTCTTTATTACCTTGTCCCCCCTGATAATTGAATTTACAGTGAAAATAGGATTTTGTAGACAATAAATCTCGGCTGTAACTTTAATGGCATTATTCTTTCTCTGTGACCCTTTAATAGAAAGTCGCTATTGGTGAAATCTAGTCAAAGAAGGGTAGTAGTAACAGCTGTAGAATCCGATTACAAATCTAACGAGTTTGTAACATATTTTCTCTCCTTTGATTTTACTACCTTCAGAGTCCTTTAGAACATACCAGAGATCAGCAATGAATCGTATTTTCGCTACTTATAGGTACTTATGAAATTTTGAGTATGAGTCAGTCAAGAGTATTAAAATTCAACTACTCTGATTCATTCGTACTCGCTACAACATTGATTTATAAGTATAAGTTGCAATGAGTATGAGTACAACGTTGACATCAAACTCACAACATTCGATTCATTGTTTGATTCATACGCCTACTCATTCAAATTCATAAATTTAGAAAAATACTTATAATACTTACGAATGATTCGAGTCACTCGAATCATTCATCAAAATTTACAGTAGTAGTTATTGTTGCATTTACAAAAGAAGAAAAAAGAAAAGACAAAGACAGCAAGCAAAGCACACACGCAACATTCTAGCGAGTATTGTGGTGTTCGTACTCGAATCATACTTATTTTGTGCTTCGTGTATAATTTGAGTCATTGAGAGTCGAAATCAACAACATCGTGCGTATTGTTAAGTATGAGTACGATGAGTATTTCTAACTTTGAATATGAGTAGTATGAGTATGATATTAAAATAAGTATGAATGCGTATAAGTAGCTGAAATTATAAGTATGACTCGAATCTACTCATCGTTTTGAATACTCGTTGCTGATCTCTGGAACATACCTTGTTAGCTCTTGGATAAGCCATACAAACAAAGTAGACTAATCGCGCAAAGTCTGTTACATTAGCCGCCCAAACTATGATACATAATAAATACAGGAATTGTTTGAGGTTTTTTTTCTTTTTTTCTTGGAAGGCATAATAATTTTTCCAATCCCTGAAACCGATGCAGGACTATCACGTACTCGGTAGAGTACGTTGTACCTCTGTACAACTTTTACACAATCGACAGACATTGGCCTAAGGGGACGAAGAAAAAATTCCGATTTATGTTGAAACAGCCCGAAAAATGTCTTAGTAAAACGTTTAAGATTACTGTACCCCACGGCAAGAGTTTATATGAGATTAAAGATTAGTAACCGTCTGATCTGATGCCCAGCGAAATTCCATTCGCTCTAGTTCCTAAGAATTTGTTTTTTAGCTTCTTATTAATTCACACAACGATGATAGATTGTCATTGTATTACCCAAGAACCCAACCGAATGATGTTCAAGTTCCCTAAAGTAAACAGACACTCCTATAGCATATTCAAGATAATGATGATTGATTGATGAGCCTAAAATACCCCTTGACTATCCAGATAATCTTAATCTTAGGTACACGTATTGTAATGGCAAGAATTGATTTCCAAAACAATGGCCTTTGATTCCCACTCTATTTATATGAGAGTTTGGCTTGAACTCAGTAGAGGGTAATTGATACTTTTTGAAGAGAACTATTCATGGCATCTTCATGTTATCACTATGGAGAATCAGTGCCTTAATGGCTTCACTTTTTCATTCAGAATTACATCTCTGCCGGATGCTAATTAAGGCGTGATGAAGTGATTAAGGTGCCTCACAAACCAGCTCATTACAGTGTTGTATACGGAAGAAGATAATTCTCAAAACTTTAAGTAAAATTAGTGCTCCAGAGATTCTTGAATGAAAATGTTGTTATTTGCAGTTGCATTTTTGAAATTGGAGTTTAATTGTTCCAGAGTGTTGTAGTACAGAATTTTGGTTTGTTGTCCCCCATGAAATGTGTCGTATTTTGTGTTAAACAGTGTTGTAATAAGGAGCCTTGCTCTGTCTCTATGAAATGTATTGGATTTGTGTTAGACAAAGTTCTGGTGAGGAACCTTGCTTAGTAGTTTATCTTTGTTTTTGCCAAGATATGTTCTCTGATTTTACGGTAGGTTTTACAATGGATTGTATAGAGTAAATAAAGATATTTTATGATTTCATGTTCTCTTAAATTTCAGGGAGTTTTATATTAATTGTAGGAGAGAATGAAGCCATTTTTTAAATTTCGAGAATGCTGTGATCCAACATAAGTTGTCTTCTTTTGCACAAGAAACTGGCAGTCTTTAATTCATAGCCAAATACACCACAAAATCATGCCACCTTTCATCACTGGGTACAACAGTAAAGAAGTGCACTTGGAAAGAAGAACAAGCTTCAATCGGTTCAGATAGATATTAGAAATCGTTGTAGGTTCGGACTCAACTAATAAAATGAAATTTGTTCATCCTAGATAATGTTCTCCTTTGCATACATATGTACATGCATAAATACATAATTGGTCATTACAACCCTTTAGTCAGGATTAAGATCTAGCTTCTCACACCACTAATGCTGTGTGTTTTACTTTCATACATGAGTGGCGGTACCTACAGTTTAAAGTCGACTCCGAACTACAGATTTTTGGGAAACTTTTTCATGGTAATTTGTTTAAGCTCTCGGAATTTTTGCCAGAAAGGAGGGTGTCGCCGAAAGATACCTTTTTTCATATTTTTTTTTTTTTTGAGATGTCTGACCTGGCGTTTGAACCGTGGCCTCACGTTTAGTAAGCTAAAGCACATAATTTTTTTTATTTATTCCCTAAATCAATATTTTTGCACGAAAGTTAGGCTAACTTATCACTCCTTCAAAACTCTGTAGCAAATAAAATATTTTTTTTTTTTTTTTGAAAAGCAACATTCAAATGCTGCATACACAGTTGGGGCATGTAGAAAGTAAGATTTCGAAGTGGAGAGGTGATGCCAGTGATGATGATCATCATTTTCTTTTTTTTTTTTGGTTGTGGTTGGGAAGTTATTTTGTATTCTTCTCTTTTCAGTTGATCGATTTGGGCGCAGTTAGCACCTGTCTTTAACTGACTGGCAAATAGTACCACAAAGTGATTATTCATGCCACATACACCACAATGCTAAAAACTAACAAGCAATTGTTATGGTAGCACCAGTACAGGAAGGCAAAAAAAAAAGGAGAAAAAGAAATGAAACAGTCATCGATAAAATATTGAAATAATTTCGAAAACAATTTTTGAAATTCAAATTCAAACATAAGCAACTGAAAAACGGACAGACAGACCGACAGACAGACAACCAGGCATACAATGAAAATGATCGTCTAAATTTATTACATGACTAAGAAAGGATCTTTTATTGCTTATGCTTATGGTAGTTGGCTTGGTTGGTTAGTTGGTTGGTATCTTAGAAAATATCATGCGGTTGCAACAAAAATGCCATCGATTGTATGTCGCATTTATTTTTAACGCACATTTTAATAAAACACAACAACGCACATTGCCACAAGAATCCAACTAAGGGGCATAAATAACATGTTGTTGTTGTTGTTGTTGTTCTTGCATATAAACGTCAGGTGCATTAATCATAATTAATAATTCATAACAAAATCAATCAAATAACAGAAGGAATTTTTTGTTTTTAGTTTTGTTTGCCATAATATAGCCCATGCATGCATGCATGCGTATGAGTACAACAGGCATGGAAAATTTATTTTCCTCTTCTTGTTTTGTTGTTATTGTTCGAAATGATTAAGGAAATAAATGTACATATATACATATGTATGTACGTACAGTGAGCCTATCTTAAGCAAAATGATAGATTTGTTAAATGCTGCCTAAGAAAATATATTTTTAATGGCATTTTTGCCTTTTCCTTCTCTCTTGTTTTTTTGTTTTTTGCTTTTTGCATTTCAATTTAATTACTCATCGTTTGGGGCACATAGAAAAATACCAATTAATTTTTATGATCGCTTAAGAGGCAAATACTGTGAATATTTATTTACAAATGCCATGATTTCTAATTATAAACTGAATTGAACTGATTGGTATGATTAGTGAGACATTTTTATGAATCTTTGGAAAACGATTTGAAAGTAATATTTTAAATTGAGCATTCACTGCCAATGATCACCGGGCTTAATGAAGATAAATTGAGTTTTTTATAAATTATTAGTTTGCAAGAGTATATAAATATGTATGTATATATACCAAAGAGATACCAAGTACACCCTGCAGCAATAATCTAATTAGCACTGAAACAGAACATGCCTTTAGAACTTTAAAGCATGCGAAAATGCCTCCAACATTTTCCCTACTTCTTTTAAGATATTAAAATTTAGTCTCAAAACAGTAACGAAAAACAAAAAATTTATGACATGCATGTAAATGCCACTTAAGGCAATGTAATGTATTGAACAAAATATAGAATGAATATTTCAATAGTTAGAAATGCTTACCTTTGACTTTTGCTGAAACAGTTCGATTTGCTTTAAAACAACACTTCTTCTTATATTTATTCTTGATCATATGTGTTTGACGTAGGAGGTTAGGCGATGTAGCATACATACATATCTTGCAGGCCCTCAGAAAACAAATTTCTGAAAATAGATACAATAGACATACAATAGATCTTAATATCCGGGTATCATAACAGCATAACAAAGCAAATATTACTTAATAATATACATTACGAACAATGTTGCCATATCTTTAAATTTACATAATTGGTCATTGAAACCCTCCAGTCAGGTTTGTGACCTAGCTTCTCACACCACTTATGTTGTGTGTATAAATTTTATACATACATAAATGGTGGGACCTACAATTTAAAGTCAACACCGAACGTCTAATTTTTGACAAACTTTTCATGACAATTTCATTTAATCTCACAATTTTTTTTGCCAAATATCGCCTGAGGGAAATTCGCCGAAGATATATTTCTTCGTAGGTGGGGTGTCACAAAGCCATAGGACATAAAGCCATAATGGCTTTATGTCTTAATCCAAACGGACATAAAGCCATAATTTTGATATGACCTTAAGTCTCATATAAAGTTTAGTGAAATGGGACATAAAGCCATTATGGTTATACGTCCCATTTGATGTTTTGCGTTACAAATGCTTTATTTCACTAAATATGCCTATTTATCTATGAAATTAATGATTTAAAAAAATCCAAAATTTCTAGGCTCCAGAAATTACAGCTGCAAACATTTTGTGAAAGGAAAAATCCTTAGTTATCATTGGAAAACATTTTTTTATTCTTGTGACGCACGCAGGAAAACTTTATTCAGCGAAGCCACCTGCCGCGTCCTACTGGAGGAAAAAACGCCTAAGCGCGGCCGCAGGCCTCCACGCAGAAAAACTTTATTATGCGAAGCCAGATTTCAATACTTAACTTTAGTGTCTCAGGAACTGAAATGAGAGATAAAGCCGCTTTCTAATATTGCTAATGTGAGCTAAGGCCATGAATGCAATCATTATTAAAAATATGGCTTTATGTCTCATTTTCGGAAAAAAATTTATGGCGTTAAGTCCCATTAAAATGAGACTTAATGGCATATGCCCTTATGTCTCAATGGAAAGGGACTTATCGCCATATGGCTTTATGTCCTATGGCTTTGTGACACCCCACCTTCTTCGTATTATGTTTAGTTGGAGATGTCTGACCTGTAGTTTGAACCGTGGCCTCACTTCTAACCTACTACCTTACTTAACTTAATTGGTTATTACAACCCTTCAGTGGGGTCAAGCGGTTTCCGCAGGATAGGGATATGCGATCATAGCTCCCTCGGAGCCCCCAGCCTCTACCCTATCAAGACCGTTAGTGCGTGACATCGTCACATCCTGCTAGAGGTGGCCCTGCCCTTAACAAAACACTACGGATCTAGACTGGGGAGTCAATAAACACCTCCCTCTCAGCCGGGGTGACTATGGCTGACCCCTCCCCCCTTTTGGCACGACCCTTTTCTCTTCTTTCTGACCACTCCTACCCCCCCATTTCTGATTTTGATTGCTCTGAGCTGGTGGCTGTAGCTTTCTGGACCTAGTTGTGTACGCACGGTAGCACCGGGGTGAAACCCGGTGTGAACGGCTCCAGGCTAGGGCTACAGCTGCCCCCGTCCCGTTAAAACCCTGGCAGGCCTCAAAGTACGTTCCTTGTCCGTCGCCGTTAAGTTGGCGGTGTAGGTTCGGCTGAGAAGACTCCCGATTAGTACCCGGTCTGGCTCTGAGCAACTGTCCCCATAAGGGCTGATGCCAACCCTCGCGTGGCCTCCCTGCATGCATAGATAACCACGGGACCATTTAAGGGTAACTACACTTTGCGGGCAAGGATAGCGGCTTTGAGTGGGGACCCACTAGCAATGAATACCAACTCTAACAGACCACACAAACCAGCGCTAACTCAAAAGAGTGAGCGCAAAGTATCCACTGGTACAGGTGGACGCACAACCCTCCCTGGACAGGCACTTGTCAAAAAGGCTGTCCCAACCTCTAAAACCAAGACCCAAGCTCCCACTTCGGTGAAACCCCGCTTGGCACACAAGGCTCCGGCTGTGAAGCCGTTCCCTAGTGTCGCCACACCTTCGACCCTGGCACCTTCTACCGAGGCACCGTCTACCTCTAAGGCTGCTGCGAACATGTCCACGCACTCTTCGGCTGCCGCCAAGGCATTGGCAGACAAGTCTGGCGAGCAAGCCCCTGACACCAATCCATCTTTGGGTGTCAAAAATACCGTGAGTGCTAGCGTTAGGGCATATAGAACTCGCAGATCAGCCATGCGGATCATTGCGAGATTTGGCTCGACCGACCCGGCTCTCCTCTCAGAGGACGAGAAGGGTAGCCTTGCCTGGGCTAAGGCCCATCAAAATGATCGCCCCCCCGGCTCTCCGATTACGGCAGAGACAGCCCCAAAGAGGCAAAGATCAATCGAGCTTAACGCTCCACTCCAGCCTCCCAAACGCCCAAAGGTGACCAACCCTAACATCCCCCCCCCTGCAAGACCCCGTCCGTCGACGCTACCCAGACGTCCCGACCCCAGCAAACCTCCAAAGCCTTTAAGTGAGGTATTAAAGGAAGGTTTGACCTGGGCAATCGTTGACCAGAGCCACCCTGATGGTTCCATTGCTCCCACCAAGTGGAAGCTGGTGGAACATGCGCTCTTGGACGTCTTCCTTGGAGTAATGGACTCCAACCCTGGCCCTTCACCCGGCTGTACTGATGCGGGGTGGTATCAAGGGCACATCAAGATGATAGCTTGCTCGGATCTCCGCTCTATGGAGCTCTACAAGGAGTCTATCAGTAGGATTGGTGAAGTCTGGCCAGGAGCTAAGCTTGCTGCCGTCCCTCCGGACCAGATTCCCAACCGCCCCCGATCCAAGGCGAGAATTCCGACCGGGCCATCAGACCCGGAAACCATGCTGAGGATCCTCAAGGCCAGCAACACGGACCTGCCCACCCATAACTGGAGGGTGGCTAAAGTTTCTGACCAGTGGGGTGATTACCGCGAAGCGGTGATCATTCTGAATGAGGAGTCACTTCCGCTTATCAATGCCCGAGGGGGCGTGATAAAATATGGTTTTAGCTCAATCGAGCTAAGGGTCTATAAGTCGGATTCCCGCGTTGCCGCACATCCCCCAACAGATTCCATCCCCGTAGATCCCGTCCCATCCCAACCCATCCCACAGAAACCTACCCCATCTGATCCTGCCCCACACGACCCTACCCCATCCGATCCTGCCCCATCCGACCCTACCCCCGGACCCCTCGAACCCGTCGAAGACGTCGAGTGTAGAAGCGTGTGTAGTCATTCTTCTCGACGCTCCTCATCCAGCAAGAAGTCCAACTCTGAGCTGGTGGGGGAATTCTTCGACGGCATTGACATTGACGCGGGTGCAACCTCACCGTTGTCGGACGAAGAGGACGCTGACGTGACAGTGGTTGATTCTCTGACCAATGCTGAGAATCATCCAAATTAATCTACAGCACTCTAAAACAGCCTCCGCCGCTCTGCTCCTCCGACTGACAACCGAGGAAGCAGAGCTCGTTCTGGTCCAAGAACCCTGGATTGTAGACGGTAAGGTTTGCGGACTCAACATCAAAGGATATCGCTTAGCGTATATCCAGAACTCAGGTAAGCCTAGGGCTTGTGTCATGGTTAAGAATAGTATTAACGCTCTTCTCCTTCACAGGTTCAGCGATAAAGACACCGTCACCATGGTCGTCGAGATGAACTCGATGACCATCTGGATCACGTCATCGTATCTGGCGCATGACTATGGGCTCTCTCCCCCTCAGGAGCCCATCGGTCGACTAGTGGCAGATGCGAGACTGCGCGGAGTTCCGGTCATCATCGGTGCGGATGCCAACTCCCACCACACGATGTGGGGCAGTTCCGGTACCAACGAACGGGGTGAGTGCCTCTTTGATTTTATTATGAGTAATAACCTAGTCATAGCAAATCGGGGCGATGAACCAACCTTGCTTACTTCAAACAGAAAGGAGGTGTTGGACGTTACTCTGGTCAGCTCCGATTTCTCTACTAACCTTAAGGACTGGTTTGTATCTCAGGAATGCTCCTTTTCGGACCATAGATACATTACCTTCACTATCGACACGAACGAGTCTCCCCCTGCCATGACCCCTCCGGTCAACAGGAGGAACACGAATTGGACCATTTTTAGAGAGAAACTGCGTAGCAGCCTTCCCTCTACCCCCCCGACTATAATGACCCGTTTCGACGTGGATAGGGCTGCGGACACACTGTCAACCGCGCTTAGGGCGGCAGCCACATCCTCCGTCAAACCCGCTGCCCATAGGGGCAAACGAAAACCGCCCTGGTGGAGCCAAGAGATCGATGATCTACACCGATCTTGTGGCAGGCTCTTTAATAGGGCGAAGGCGACAGGCGAATGGTCAATCTACAAGGCCAAAAAGAGGGAACTTAAATACGCTATAAGGCGAGCGAAGAGGGCCTCGTGGAGGAACTACTGCGCCAGAGTAGAATCCTCTGCCGAAACGGGCCGTCTCCGTAAAATTCTAAGTTCCACTCACAAATCCCTTGACTGTATCCGACGGACTGACGGATGCTGGACTACGTCCAGTTTGGAGACGCTTGAGCTTCTCCTTGACACTCACTTTCCAGGTAGTGCCACCCTGGGTGGTCAGGCCTTTTATCAGGTCAACGAACCACTGTCTGGAAACTGTTCCCCCCTGACTCTCACCCTTGGCCAAGTGCAGTGGGCTGTTAGGTCTTTCGAACCATTCAAGTCACCAGGACCGGATGGTATTATCCCGGGTGACATTCAACATGGGGAGGAGATAATCCTCCCTTGGTTGCTTGCCATCTACAATGCTAGTCTTAGGCTCCTTTATATCCCTTGGAGCTGGAGAATATCTAGGGTGATTTTCATTCCCAAAGCTGGGAAACCGTCCCATACTGGGGCGAATGACTATAGACCCATAAGTCTGTGTTCCTTTCTTTTGAAGACACTGGAAAGAGTCCTTGATGTTCATATTAGGGCCTCGATTGATCCAGCGCTTCTATCCGCTTCCCAACATGCGTATACGAGAGGTAAATCAGTGGAGACTGCACTTCACTCCCTTATCTCTCGGGTGGAAAAGTCCATGCACGTTAAGGAATACACTTTGGCCATTTTTCTGGATATTGAGGGTGCATTTAATAACGTCGACCCGGACGCTATCCTTAGGGCTCTTGGTTCTCTGAACTTGGGACAGAATCTGGTCAGGTTCATCGAGCTTCTCCTCAAGTCGAGGATAGTAACCTCCACAGTGGGGGCCACTAATTGTCAGAGAATGGTTCGTAGGGGCACACCGCAAGGCGGTGTTCTATCACCACTTCTCTGGAACCTTGCAGTCAACTCTCTCTTGAGAGGGCTGGAACACTCTGGCAACGAAGTCATAGCTTACGCTGACGACATTGCCATTGCTGCGTCGGGAATTTGTCCGCAGACACTGTCGGATAAGTTGAACTTGGCGCTGTCAATCGTACTGGACTGGTGTAGGGATTTTGGACTGTCTATCAACCCCTCTAAGACCGACACGATCCTTTTTACGAGGAAATATAAAGTTCCGACCTTCTCTCTTCCCATGATACGTGGGACCAGACTTACGTTGAGTCCCGAGGTTAAATATCTGGGCCTGATCCTCGATCCCAAACTCAACTGGAGGGCGAATCTGGCTGCTAGGGCACGCAAGGCGGCGTGTGCTGCTTACTCCTGCAGTAGAGCGGTCGGAACCAGATGGGGTCTTCGCCCAAGGATCATGCGTTGGATATATTCTACGGTCATCGAACCCAACCTCTTATACGGCGTTGCTTTCTGGTGGACTGCTCTGGACAGACAACACAACGTCAGACTCCTTGACAAGGTCAGAAGGTCTGCCGCCATTTACATAACTGGTGCTCTACGCACCACCCCCACGAAAGCCTTGTTCGCGATGCTCAACTGGCTTCCTACTGTGCTTCTCGCTAAGCAGGCGGCCAAGTTTACTGCGACTAGACTTAATGCTTTGTCTCGCTGGCACATTATACCTTCTGGACACTCCACTATTCTGGAGGTTGATCCGGTGGCCCCTGCGAACATGGACTATATCACTGCTGAATATTGTCTTGACAGATGTTTCCACTCTCTGATTCCGAATAGGAATGACTGGAATCCTAATACGGTCATCCCCCCGGAAGTCCTGGATATATATACCGACGGCTCTAAAATCGACAATGGTGTTGGAAGCGGTATCTACTCTGGGAAACTGAACCTGAATATTTCTCTCCGTCTGCCGGACTACTGCAGCGTGTTTCAGGCGGAGGTGATGGCGATCTACCGAGCCGCTCAATGGATCCTCGTCAACGATGCTCCTTTCACTCGCGTCTCGGTCTTCTCTGACAGTCAGGCCGCGATAAAGTCTCTATCGGGTCTCGTGATTAACTCTAGGATCGTTAGGGAATGTCGTCGCTGTCTAGACCTTCTTTCGGGGCGCTTCACCAGTGTCTCTTTGGTGTGGGTCCCCGGGCATAGTGAAATTCCGGGTAACTGCAGAGCCGACGAGCTCGCCAGAGCTGGTGCGCTCCTGCCGGAATCCTCTTCTGTTGAATTGGGTATACCACTTGCCTCGGTCAAACTGACCATTGCGCGGAAATTCTTTCGAGACGCCAACCTATCCTGGGTCAACGAGGAGTCCTGCTCCACCGCTAGGCTCACCTGGCCCTTGATGGATAAAAGGCGTACCAACCAATTACTTGGCCTTGGTCGTGACGTCATCTCGACTACGGTGGCCGTGCTTACGGGTCATTGCGTCATGGGCAGACACGCGGAAAGAATGAGGCTCCCTTTTAACGATTTCTGTCGTGGATGCAGGTCCTCTGAGGAGGAGGAGACTGTTATTCACTTTCTTTGTCAGTGCCCGTATCTTGCTAGGTGTAGATATAGGTTATTTGGCTCCCCATTCCTTGTTAGCTTAACGGAGCTATCATCCATTGATATCAAGGATATAGCTTCGTTCATCAAACTTTCTGGCTGGTTTTCCAGTGCGGGGTAGTCGTGCTTCCGTTGTGCAGCCCTTGCGCTGACCAACTTCTTCCTTTTCCCTGATTGTGGAGGAACTTGGTCAGTACAGGGACTGCGTTCACCCGTGGCATCACAACGGGCCGCTATGCGTGCTCAAGTGAGCTTTGTGACATCAGAGCTACCACTCCGACCTAACCTAACCTAACCTAACCCTTCAGTCAGGATTACGATCTAATTTCTTACACCACTTATGTTGTGTGTGTTTATTTTATACATGAGTGGCGCGACCTACAGTATAAAGTCGATTCCGAATGACAGATTTTTTGAGAAACTTTTTCATGGCAATTTGATTTAATCTCAGACAATTTTTGCCAGAAATCTGAAGAGAGGCAGTCGGATTTGAACCGTGGTCTCACGTCCAATAAGCCAACACACACCTACTAGACTACGCCGATTTCAATTTTGTTACTCGTTGTAATGATTTTTTTTAAATTACACAATTTCTCTAGAAGTTAGCTAAGTAGAGAGATGCCAGTACAAAACACGTATTACTGAATAATAAAATTTACTAACAGTGTTGCCATAGTTTTTAATGTTTATAACTTTATTAAAAATTTTTGTTAGAACAAACAAAAATTGTGTAAGCGTGCTGTAAGCTGCCTGGTTATGGGGAACTAAAATTTAAACGTAGTGGAAAAAGTATCCGTGTCCTGTTATGGGAGGAACGCACGAACTTGGTGACCAGTTAATATCAGCTTCACATGAGCTGACTATCCTATTAGATGCAGTACTTATATATCCGTCCTCTTCAATCCACATATCGTCGAAGTTCATTCAAATAAGGCTAAAAGAAGTTGATAATCATTGACCCATAGTGCACGCCGTGACATTGAGGCGTGACCATCGTAGTTTTTAACGATATATGGACTGATGACATCGCCAGCCGAAAATTCATACTTAACAGAGACCGGCATGCATTCGATGCTTTTCGATCTCATGTGACTTGGTATCGTATAAAACTACACAATTTTGTGTGTTCCCATTCACCCAGAAAAGAGCCTTATCGCTGAAGATAATTTTTCAACGAAATTTGGTTTCAGTCGCCATTCAATGAGCACACTTCGATGTCTATGGTCGTGCATGGTGATTAGGCAAAACAGACTGAATAAATAACAACCAGTTTGACAGATGTAAGTTCAACTAGATGGCTGTTATCAACTTCATAGTTCGGAAATGCCTGTTTTAAGACCCTATACATACACAGATACTGAATTCGCAATTCAACTCTGCTCAGCGTGAATAGTAGTTTAAGGGACATCCAATGAGTTAACTGTTCCGAAGAGGACAGGACGTGATCTGCATCTGCATGTGAATAATTAAACGAACTATATATCGAGCCTTTTCGGCATAAAACCAAGGTTGAAATATGGTGCAGATATCAGTGGGGAGATGTAGCTCAACCATACCTAAGATTTTTAGCATTTGACCATAGTTTCTATCAAACTATCTAAGTTGAGATCATTAATATTGTATGTTCTTAAACGGACAAACTGCCTTTAAAGTTTTTGATTCTCATCGTATGGCATTCAACAAAGTTGTCAAATATTTCCAAGAAACGTTGTTGACACAGGTCAGTTATTAATGGTACCCAGGAAATTACAGAGTACTAGGCAAAGCAGATATGTACATATACCATGACTAGGAAGGCGATCATGATAATTGGAGTGCAAATATCCAGGCCGGATATGAAATTTTCAGCACATTTTTTAAAAATTTTTGCGATTTTATAACGCGTTTGATGACCATCACGAATATGTATGTTTGCTGATTATAACTGCAGGCACTGAAGACAGCAAATAATGAAAACATATAGAGAGAGACACTAAAGCTTCACATTTACTAGCACATACTTTTTTTTTTGCGGGAAGGAGGGAAAATGCTTTATGCATTCATGAAGGTCGTCACCATACATGGTATGTCGGACTCTCCCACTGGGTATACCGACTATAAACCCGCCTTGTCTCCTCACCGGGGTATCATTCCACCTCGGAACCACGGTTGCATTACTTCGAGGTGGACCTCTTTTGGCACCTGTCCCAGTTCCATCATTGTCAGCATGCGTCCAGGCTCCGCTGTTCTATTATTCTACTGCGTCTAGATCATATTTTATTTTTCGCAGGACATAGAGCACAAATTGTTTAACTGCGTTCTAGTTTTCTCTGCTGTTTATCATTTTCAGCACGACGTTTGTGGCACTAATAATGCCGATTTCAGCCTCGATACCCTGACGTCTTTCGGCCCAGCGTCTGCAGCAGAAGAAAGTGTGTTCGGCATCGTCTAACATTTCCTCTTCCTCGTAGATGCAGAATGGCGAGCGACATTTCCCCATGCGATGCAGGTACTCTCTGAAGTATTGTTGACCGGTTAGGATCTGGGTTATGTAGTAGTCTACTTCGCCGTTTTTTCTGTTTTTCCACACTGGCAATTCTGGAATCAGTTTGTGTGTCCACCTACCGTACCGTTCATTTTCCCAGCGATGTTGCCATTTTAAGACGACTTCGTGCTGTATCGTTTCTATGCTCTGCGACTGAGTCGTGCTCTGTCTAGCGTTGAAAATCATCTGGCGCTCAATTGATTGAAGGTCTATGGGAACCATTCCAGCTATTATTAAAGCGGCTTGTTTGATACCGTGCGATACGAGAATGTGACCCATAAAGCTGCTGTTCTCTGCGCAGATAGCAGTTTTTTAGCTCTGGTTTGAGTATTCAGAGTAGAAGCCCAGATTTCAGAGCCATAAATAAGTATACTATTTCCAGCCTCCATGAGTAACTTCCTTCTACTTGGGAGTGGTCCTCCAATATTTGCCATCAGTCTACTCAGCTGTGTTGTAATTCTAGCTGCTTTCGCTTTTGCATACTCTATCTGCTCTGTGTAGGTCAGTTTCGAGTCCAGTCTAATCCCAAGATCTCTTCGTAGGGATGACCAAGTCGCCTATATTTATTTCGATCTCGGTGGGAATATGTCGTCTTGTTAGTAACAGCAGCTCCGTTTTATGCATGGCCAACTGCAGGCCGTGGGATTCCAGCCAGTTCTTAGTGCGCACCATGACTTGTCGTAGTCTGCGTTGAACTACTTCTGTATTTCTACCTCTAATAACTGCCGCAATGTCGTCTGCGTATCCGACTAGGAAAGTATCCTCCGGCATTTCGATTCTCAGGATTTCGTCATAAGTTGCGTTCCAGAGGTCAGGTCCCAATATGGATCCCTGTGCCGCTCCGGAAGTGACCTGCATTCTTCTTGGCCCTTGGCTTGTATCATACGTCAGCTCTCTGTTCTTTAGGTAATCCCTAAAAACTTTCATTATGGCACATATGGAAATAATAGATTATAAAGTTCATAAATGTTCTGCAACTGTAACTGTCTGTTTAAGTTAGCAAAATAAGCAAATATTTTGTGAAAATAATCGTTTCCCGAAACTCTTGAAACTAATTTGCAAACATGACCTTGGAAGGCACAATTTTTATTATCTTTTGTGAAATAAATTTAAAGTTTAAGGCATTAAATGAAAACCTATTAGTTTGCCAATTATAAAAAATGCTTTGTTGTTCCCCTTACCCCCACCACCCCTCTATTTAATATCCAAAGAAATAATATTTTTCTAGAACATAATTTATGCTGGCACAGCATATTTGCATATTTTCGTATTTAAATGCTAAACTCATGTTTTCTTTCATATTTCGCGTACAAGTAAATATTTTGCTATTTATTGTCGATGGCTGATGGGTGTTGTTGTTCTTGCTGTTGCTTTCGTTTTTTTTTTTTTTCATTTACCCATACCGTACCATAAGCCATTCCATACCATACCATACCATTCCATTAAATGAAGATGCATTTAATGCAACATATATGTATGTACCAGTAAAGAGAGAATACAGCATATAAATACATAACTAAGATGAACAGGGAATATTTAAGCATATTATTCATTTTGTTGTTGTTGCTTGTTGCACAAGCCTCAAGTAAAGTTTTCAGTTACGCAAAGTAATTTATTTTGCGCCACACGCGCTTTTTTTTAATGACTTCATTAAATACTTCTTCACTCCTTTCAAAAAAACGAAGGAAAAAAAGTGAAACAGCGAAACGGAGTTAAAATAATGGGAAAGGAAATAAATGGAAACAGCTACAGCAACAACCACAACAACAATTTAATGAACTGACGGTAAAGGGTGTTTATTTCAAAATAAGCGCAACACAAAAAAGAGCAAGAACAGAATAAAAATTTGTATGGAAAAATAGGTGCTGGCTGGTCTTGGTTGCATCTTCTTGGCTTCGTTTGGTTTGTATTTGTTGCGTCTCCACTAGGAGAATGGTTTGAATGCTGCTACGAGTTAAGAGATCAATTATTTTACAAGGGACGACTGTATTAACAAACAGCCGCAGTAACACATCATGCAACAATGCACCACCAGAGAACATGGTGTTAAGAAAAACCAAAAACGAAAACACCAACACCAACAACATCCAGCAACATCCAATGAGCAGAAAGAACATGCCGTTGTTGATAATGATGAGGAAGAAGTTAAAAATGACGAGAATGATGCCTCTATAATTATATAAAATTATACATACATACACACACACACATATGTACATATGTATGTATATGAATCCCTCGCCTTTTTTAATAAAAAATAATAATAAAAGGATACAAAATGTGTACAACAACAAAAAGAAGAGAAACATACATACATATACCATCCGAAAAAAAAAAAACAAGAAAAACAAAAAAAAAAAAAGAGAAAACAAAAGAAGAAAAGAAAAACCCAAGAAACAAAGTCAATTTAAATTTAAAACGAAAAATTATTTATGAAACGCTAAAGGAAGCAGAACATTAAAGGTCAAGGACTAAAGTGTGTACCGACCGAGTAGACATACATACATACGTACACATATATGTACGCTACATACTATATACGATTAATGGCGTGGCTAATATGTATCATAATTGAACTTAATTTAAATTAAAATGATTATTTTAAATATTTATGATGATAGAAAGGAAAAGACATACTCAAGATAATTTTATAATCAACGTTTATATGGCGCATTAAATACAGAAGTCACACTGGCAACTGGTTAATAAGCAAGATTACACATGAGACAAGTAAGAAGAAAACTATTCTAGGCTATAACATCACAAACTTCAATTGTGTTGTTTCTCAAATAATAACATGATCGAGTTATAGAGAAAAACAATCAAACCCGTAGTAGGCTTTGTAAAAGGATGGTGGCGATCGTGTCTCTTAAAACTTCTGCGTCGAAAGGCATTATTTACTACTCTTAACTGGCCACCACCAGGCATATTGGCAAAGCACATACATACATACATACATAATTGGTCATTACAACCATAGCTGCCAGATAAATGGAGCATCAAATATTTGAGAAAAAATCGTCAAAATCGTCAAAGACGTTCATTGAAATCGTAAAAAAATCGTCAGAAAAAATAAATAAATAAATTGAAAGGTTTTAAAAACAAAAACAAAAGCATATTAAGTCAATGTTAAGCAGCAATAATATTGTATCATCTATACCCATGTGTGGTGTAAATATTAGGAAGTCAGAAGATCTTGACGTTATGGTCATGAAAATTCAGTATAATGTTTGCTGGAACCGACACATTTTTTAGTGCCTGGTTTCTTAAGATAGTGCAATAAATACTTCACTTCATCTGATCTACTTACCATTTACACCATTTATAACCGGCCGAGAATGGAATACAACTCTCATTTATGGGTTGGGCCTAAACATCTATTTTGACGCTTCTTGACCGTTTACCGTAGTAGTAGGCCGTAGTAGCTCGTTAATCACGATAGTGTGTCCAACTCCATTGATTCATTGGAGCATCGTTCCAATGTGGCTTGTGTTTCAATGTTCTATCGCTACTACAATGGATATTGCGACTTAACGGTCGTCTTTCTCGGCCAGCACATCCGTATGTGGTCGATTGGCCGGTGTATCGCACACTGCATTACAGACAAAGTTCGTTTGTTAGACGGACTATTCGTATATGGAACTCCCTTCCTGCAGAGATCTTTCCTGTTACTTATGGTATTAAAATGGCATAAAAATGTTATAAAAATATTCAAACCTAGTGTCCGTAAACACTGCTCCCTATTTCCTCCTTCCTATAAAATACTTTCCTAGTTCCAAACACAATGCCATCCCCTGAGTGTTGGTCGTATGGTAATATTAGAAGCTATTATAATCGAATTTTTAAAATTGTATGCAACGGCAAATGATAATTTATGATCAACTACGATGTTATTTAGGAGTTGTAATTTATTTGGCTTTTAAGGGATTAAAAAGGCATCAAATACAGAAAAATCATCACAGGCATTCGAAAATAACTTAAAAATATAATACTTCACTCCTCGTTATTACTAATCTAAATTTGAAATAGTAACAATTGCAAAGCAAATACAAAGCCTAAGGAGGCTTTTAATGTACTAAAGTAAAGAAAATGATGTAAATGTTAAATTGCTAAAAATCGTCAAAATAAGGGCATAAATCGTCAATATGATATTTTTGGAGCTAAAAATCGTCAAAATGACGATAAATCGTCAAATCTGGCAACGCTGATTACAACCCTTCAGTCAGGATTACGATCTAATTTCTTACACCACTTATGTTGTGTGAGTTAATTTTATACGTGAGTGGAGGGACCTACAGTTTAAAGTCGACTCCGAACGACAGATTTTTTGAGAAACTTTTCATGGCAATTTTTTATTTACCCTCAGAGTGTTTGCCAGAAATCTGCTGAGAGAAAGTCGCCGAAGAAATACTTTTTTGTATTTCTTTTTGATGTCTGACATGGGGTTTGAACCGAGGCTTTACATCTAATAAGCCAACACTCTGCCTACTAGCCTACCCACTAGGCTACCTGTAGACTACATTATACATGTATCTGCATTTGATCCTGATTTTAAAGCAAAATTACCGAATATATCCTTTTCATATAATTGCTTACACCACCCAGACAATATTATCTAAGTATTCACAAGTGGATGCAGATCTCCCCACAAATTCACATGTTGAGTCTTTGTCAGATCTACGCAGAATCCTGTAGTATATCCACAGTAGTAATATTCAAACTAAGACAATAGCTAAAAAGTTTTGCTGCTTGTATCATATGGTGATATACGCATACATATTTATCGACATTAAAGCGGCCATTAGATCCCTAGAGAATTCAAGATTGTCAAGAATGCAGAGTCTTTGCAGAGAATATATTTGACGGAGACATTGTAGATAACAACAAAGTCAAAGCGATTACAAACAGACTGGTACAATGTAAAATTCAATTAAACTCATAGATAAGATTGGCATTCCTCTACAGCAGGAACAAACAAATACTTTCACACAAATTTCATTCATTTACACCCGAGAGATGGACTAATGAACACAAACGAAACTGGCCCAATATGGATACATGCAGAACAAAATTTGTGTTAAATGTGACCAAATTCCTTAATAGGAACAGCGTATTAGTTAAAACGGGATTCTGGCTTTTTGAGTGCACACTCCCGGAAGCTTGAATGCCTCACAACGAATTCTGCAGAAGCTGTAAAGACGAGAAAGAGACGGAATCCGGCACTTCAGAACCTAACAAGAAAAATTCTTGGCCATTTAGAATTTATTGACAGAACGTATTTAGATAAAAGTAATTTGAATAGAAACCACAAAGTATTGGAATGGCTGAAAGATGCCAACCAGGAGTTCTAATTTTGTGACGGTATTACAACGGACTCTAAACCGATTTGCCAATTCAATCTAACTTAACTTTACTTTCAGCAGACTTACTCACTCTAGAGAAATGTTTTCATTCCCTTTACCACTTTTTACAAACATAGCGCTGTTACTGAAACATCTGAGGGTGTTATAGGTTGGGCGTAGCATACAAACCGCCTGACTGCCTTATCTTACTTTCTTAGCTTAATTATTACAGCCCTTTATTCAGGATTTCGACCTAGCTTCTCATACCACTTATATTGTGCGTGTTAATTTTATACATGAGTGGCGGGACCTACAGTTTAAAGTCCAATTGGAACGACAGATTTTTTTGAGAAACTTTTCATTGTAATTTTGCCAATAATCTGCTGAGAGGTTTGTTCCATAACTGGTCTGAGATTTGGACCGCGGCCTCACATCTAATAAGCCAACATACTACCCACTAGACTACGGCGTCTTGAAAATAAACAAAAGAATATTAAAGCAAACAAAATTTTTCTTTGGTACTTTTTTATTCGGAAAGTAAGTGATAATTTACTAAAATTCAAAAAGTACTTTGGTACTTTTTCTATAACTTTTTTGTACTTTTGTTAGAATTGAAGTAATCGTACATAATAGATGTAATGTACTGGTACTTTTTTGTAACTTTTAAAAAGTACTTTTATTACTTTTTTCTTGTACTTTTGATAGAGTTTTTTAAAAGTCAAGGTTTTTATGGCTATTGTTACTATTATTAGGGCTATTATTACAACTTGCCGTTAAACTTGGGTTTAGTTAAAGGTACCTTTAGCTAAAGGGAACTGTAAAGTTACCTTTAACTGATGTTCGTTATTACAACTTACAGATAAAATAAAATTAAAATATGGCGGTGCCGGAGCAAAGTCGATAAAACTGCTCAATTAAACAAGTTTTTTTTAACGTAGTGGCAACAGCGGACTTCGTTTTTTTGTTGTATATATAGTACATATATGCTCATTTTGTTTAAATTTGAAGTTGACATATCGAAAATAGTATATGATATGGCAATTTCAAACATAAAGTGACCTTTAAATGTTAAAGGTAGGATGATCTTCCCTTTAGCTTAACGATCACTTCTATCTTATTGGGTACTCATAATAATGAAAAACAATTTATCTGCCCGTTAAAATCCTCCCTTTAGAATACAAATAGAGGAATCTTCAGCCTGGAGAATACTGTGCTCTTCTTTTAGCCGGAAACTAATTTTCTTATTCATTCCCCTTACATACATATACAGTGAGCGTCAAAAGAAAGTGTACACTATGGATAAAATTCTAACAATCTCAACTCAAGTTTTCCACTTAAGGAGCGTGCCCGAAAAAATTTTACAATATTTCCAAAATTTTCTAATTCTTTTCTTCTTGTTTCAATTTTAAAAACTGGCAATGAAATAATTTGAAAAAAAAATTAACGGTTGAAAAAATTTTAACGGTAATGTATATTTTTTTGAATTGTACACTTTCTTTTGACGCTCACAGTATATGTATGTACGTATGTACATATATGTATGTATAAATAGTCGCTACCGATATATGTATGCATGTACCCGTCTGTGAATATCTCATTTCTACGACGTAAAGAAAATCATTTTTAGGAATTGGAAAACGTTTGAAATATTTTTTAAAATTTTTTTTCTTTTTCTCATTACAACCTGATTCACAAGCTTTTTTAAAAACATTTTCAAACACCTTGCAAGTTTATTTACGTTGTTATTTATAATTTAAAAAAAAAAAAAAATTATAGGTACTAAATGCCTGAGTTATAGAAAATTTTGTTAAGCAAAATAGACATACTCATTCAGCACAGGCAACAAATAGGCATTATTTTGAAAAAGAAAAAGAAAAAAAAACTACCCCCAGCAACAGCTGAACATCATTATTATGATCTTACAACACGATTATGATAGAAAAACCCTTTACGACGTTAATTATAATTAATGAAGATGCGTAAAAAAACAGAGATCAATAAATCCGCTACGAACATATGCGAGGGAGTTTATGAATTAGAGAAATTAAAAGCAAAAGTTATTTAAAAATAGAGAGCCTAATAAAAGCACGAACAATCATGTTTACAGCAAACAGGAGAAAAAAGTAATCTGATTGTTGTTGTTATAAAAAATTCAAAAATTCATTCAAAATAGCAAAATAGGTTATTAAGAAGCTTAAAGTTTTGTTATTGTTTTACCTGCTTTCTGCTTCTTCTTTTGCTTTGATGAACAATTTTCTTCTTTAGCACACATTTTAAAACACTTTTATCATTTAAACAAACACACGCACTTAAACACCCTAATGCATTTAATACTTCATTTTTTTAATTAATATTGAAAATAATTAACTTTTTTATATAATTTTACACTCACACTTACACACTTACAAAGTATTTGATAACAATTTAAACGAATTTTAACTATTTCGCAACAATTAATTCTTTTCGACGCCACTCGAACAACTGACGCGAGTTACACTCTCTAACTAAACGGTTAAGTAACAAACAAACAAATCAAGTAAACTTTAGTATTGCCATCTTCAGATTTGTCTAATTGGTACTCATATACTATAGTACAAAAGGGGACTCTTTAATTTAAAAGTACATTAACCAGTTTACATATGTAACTGACCTATATCCCGTGTTTAACATTAAAAAACGTACGAATATTGATGAGCATCTTAGTAAGTAATGTAAATAGGTAACACTGTTTACACACTTAATAGACATTGCAATTTGAAAATAGAGAGCCGTGAGTAAATCATAAAAACAAACAACAATAATGCAATTATAATTGCATACGTCATTAAAAGAGCATGATATTGGTGAACTTTGAACAAGTGTTTCACCAATTTTACGAAAAGAAAGAACAAAACAACAACAACTGCATTGAGCAAAATTTTTTTGTTGTATTTTGTTATTGTGCGTAGTAACTGCTATTAAAAAATTATTTTTGTTTATTCACATAAGTATGCAGATTTTTGGAGACCACAAAATGTCCCACAGATGGGGATTGGTTTTTAAGAATGCAACTTATGGCATGTTATACCATTTTAAAGTAAGAAATTAAATACTGAGTAGAGTAATAGAGGGTTTAAGGCGGGTTCACTCACAGGTTTCTGTAACATTTTTGGTTCGCACAAAATTTTTTTTAAATGTAGTTTGACGTTTCTCTAAGAGACCGAGAGAAATTATTTTGTGCGAACAACTCTCAGTGTGAATTAATTTAATTTTAAATTTGGTCCGAACCATTTTAGAAAAGGTTGCCACACCTTATGAATTTTATACAAGAGACATGCCATATTGTTTGGCATTTGTATTAAAAATTCAGTATGGTCAACTAAAAAATGTAAACAAAAAGCAAATAAGAAAAAACATATAAGAAAAAAAAAGAAGTGTTGGCGCTAAAAAAAAAAAAAATTGGAGAAAAAGTTAAAATTGAAAAATAAATAAAAATAAATTGAAAAATAATTTGAAAAATAAATAAAAAATATAACTAACTTTCTTAAGTTTATGCACATATGTATTTACGTCATTTTCAATTTAATATGGCAGCACTGTTTTTACGAACAAAGTTTCTGAAATGGGTGAATCATTTTGCAGAAAACTTTCAGTAAACAAAAAATTTCTGCGAACCGAAAAAGTTCCAGAAACCTGTGGGTGAACCCGCCTTTAGGCTTAGGCAAAAGGTTTTTTAGACTATAATTCTCTACGTACGTAAAATTAAAGGCAAAATTATCCAGAATTTCTTTTCATATTTTAAAAATATTAGTAAATAAGTAGTAAACATTTTTGGTAGACTTTCTAATGAAGTTTTTTATTTATTTATTTTTTTCATCTGTATATGTACATATATATTTTATTTCTTCATATTTCTTCTTTTAGGGAAGTTAAAATTTTTTTCAAAATTTACTAATACATAATTGCTTTCTCATGGCCTGTGAATTTTAAAAACATTAAACATTTAACATCAAATCACTATTTACATCAGGGGTTACCAAAAATTTTTTGGTTGTATATTAGTGAGTAAGAGAGAAAAATAAGTTGAGAGCTTACAGTCATAGAAAAATGTTAGTAATATACCCTATTTTGATTTTAATTTCATCAACATACATAAAGTTATACATCTTTGATTTAATAATTAGGTAATGTTTTTTAAATATTTGCTGGGTACTAATTTTGGTTCATAAATTTCCTCGCCTACTAAAAACCAACCTTTTAATTTTTCGAAAATATTGCTTTATGTCTATAAAAAAATTGCTCTCTTTTCATATCATCTAAATTATTTACTTGACTATTAAAACAATCAAAATGTGTTTTAAGAACATAAAAGACGAATTATTTAGAATAAAACATACCACCCTTTTTGAGGGCGAAACATTTTTAAGAAAGAAACACAAAATTGCATTTTGCACATGCACAATGCACATTTTTTGGTAGAAAAGAAAACACCATAAGCCAATCAGTGAAATAAACATTTTTATTAAAGAAATGCCTTGAGTTATCGATTAAATTTGTGATGCTTTTCATAACATTTGCATTCCTTTTAATTTTATTTTAAAATCTCACAGAAAATATTTTGTTTTTGTTTAGTTTTTAGTGCCAATAAATTCCACATTTTTTACAAATAAAAAAATTAGTTCGATTGATAATTCATGTCTAATAGAAACCGTGTAACAATACAATGGCAATAATACTTCCTTAATAATTTCAATTTCGCATAGCCATTCGTTATTTGGCCCATAACCAATTCGAACATATTGTTGTGCTATTAGCTAGCCATGGTTATTCTACAGCAAAATTTTTTCATTTTATTTTCTGTTCGCTTTACTTCTGTAGCAGAATAATTATTATTTGCACTACGAATCCAGTGTTAAAGAAGAAATAAAAGATGAGAAAGTTGAAGACGAAGATGAAGATGAAGAATGTATGTCTTAACGCATGCGACAAATTAACAATCAAATTGAAAGACGTAGCCAAACAGACAACCAACCAACCAACCAACCAACCAACCATACAACCTATTGGTTACAATGGAATGACCCCATTCTTCTTTATGGACTACGACTATTATGCCTTAATAGCACATGTCAAAACTAATCATCAAAGAAAATTAATAACATTTATTGCCATACAAACTTCCTCTCTAGCTTTCCCTCTGGGCCTGAGTCTCTTTACCTCTTTCCTTGTCCCTCTCTCGCTCATGATTCCGGCAACATCGGCGTTCGAACGAACAATACATTGATAATGTTCAGCATATTACTTTTACAACATAAATCCGTATGGACACATGCTTTAGGAACATAAAACTCAATTGGCTACGCCAGAAAATTACAGCAGCCGACAAGACGACAAGCCGACAAGTTGCTGTAGACATGAACCTTAACAAAAGACGCAGTGTTGTCCACTTGAACACATAGTAGTAGACTTGCTAGCTGCACTAGCTATGGATTATACAATAAATCTGCAAATGAATGAAAAAATGAAATAACTTTGTTATGAAACGGTACATTTTTTTATTGAACATCATAAAAATCTGTTAAAAGAGAGAGAAAATATTGAAACGAAACAATAGAGAAAAAAAAACACAAAAAAATGGTTTAAAAATATTAAAAAAATTATGTTCGGGATTATCGTAAAAGCAACGAAATAAAATGGAGAAGAAGAAAGAAAACATAAAATTTCTTAAATTTGGCCATTTACATACATATATGGATTGCGCTAAATATTTTCTTTTTAATTTCTATTTTTATGACCAATAATTTGGAAACTATTTATCTTTGACTTACAAAAAGTACCTGCCTGCCAATCATTAGACATCTGGTGCTAAACTAACATGTCTACGATGTAACATGACATAATTCATACAAGCAACAGAGCTTACAGCTAAGTATACTCGTATTAAAAAATACAGAGATTTCAAAGAACCCATTCATCCACCATTTGAAAACATTTTTCTTATCTGTGGTCTCTTTATTTTGGTGGCATTGGAAAATCCATTTAACACCTTTACCCATGAAGACTAGGGTTTTGGAGATAACAAATCTAATATATATTAAGAAGCATCGCGTTCTGGCAGATCAAGCTGCAGGCACCTACATACTTCCGTTCTGAGCTAAGAACTAGAGAAGCTGTGTAATTTTAAAAAATTGTTTACACCGAATAACAAAATTGTAGTCGCCTTAGTCTAGTAGGCACTGTGTTGGCTTATTAGAAGTGAGGCCGCGGTTCAAATCCCAGATGAGATATCTCCAACAAAGATACTTCTTCGGCGACTTCCTCTCAGCAGGCAAGAACTCTGGAAACTGTATGTGACGCCACTTGTCCCGCCACTTACGACACACACAACATAAGTGATGTGAAAAGCTTGCTCGTAATCCCGACTGAAGGGTAGTAATGACCACATGTGTGTGTATGAACAAAAGTGAATTGAAAAAAGCAATTCGGATGCTACATACTCTTCTAGGAAAAGGAAGAAACATATTCTTTTCGACTATGTCTCTGAATAAAATATTTGGAATCCTAAGCTAAACTGATGGGTAGTTTCCAATCGAAAGTTTATGCCGTCGAAGGATGTGGTCAATAAAACTTAGACAGAACAGGAGACAGAACGCCACACTCCTTTCTAAAAGTCTTGTCGTTATTATTAGATTATGAAACTGTTTGGTAAGGGGAAATACGATCTCGTTTTCTGTAGGATGTGCGCACTTGGAAATATATATGGAGCAAAGGAGAAGATATAGATAGCCGGAGGTTCTTCTGAAGTGTTGTGTGTGTTTATTTATTTACATGAGTGACGGAACATACAGTTTAAAGTCGACTCCGAACGACAGATATTTCTGAGAAGCTTTTAATGGCAATTTTATTTATTCTCAGAGTCCTTGCCAGAAATCTGATGAGGGGAAGTCACCGAAGAAATATTTTTTACGTTTCGTTATGTTGATGATGTCTGGTAAGATGTCTGAACAGGGGTTTGAACGTAGCCTCACACTACCTACTAGACTACAGGGGCCATATAGAGTAGATTGAGGAGACACCCGGTCGCCGTAACTTTGGTATCTCTAGAGTTTTAGACTTTCTTCATTAGTTTGTCAACATCTTGATGAATAGTGTTTTAGAGGTGCTCCAAGTTTATCGGGTCTAAGTGCGAATCTTTTTTTTTCCAAAATAAGGATGCATATGAAGAGTTTTGCCATTCAGCTGCCTAAAAATAAATGAACAACATGATATTGGAGTAACTACAGTTGACATATTGACAGTATATTGAAGTAGGCGTCATTAAATCCAATTTTCGTATTGCCAAGAGTTCTGAAAATCTGTCCTGATCGCCAGTAATTCGAGGTGACTGCCAGTGGATTTTAGAAGGGTCGTTTGTAAATTCCAGGCTTCATAAAGTTGTTCAGGGATGGATTAAAAACTAATGAAGGTATAGGAACGTGGGTTGTTGAACCTAATAAAGGATCTCGATACTGAGATTCGGATGAGCACATAATTATGTGTGCCAATAATTCAGTCGTATGGGAAGGAAACAGAAGTGATTTGGTCATCTTTAACAACTTCATGTGACGGATTAAATTTTGTTCTGCTTTGATAATTGCTTCAGAAATTCATATTCATGAAGTTGTGAAAGATCGATCCCTAACAGATTTAAACATGACGTTCGACCTGCTTGTTGGTATTATGGCGGAAATAATTGAGTAGGATGGATGGATGGATGAAAGAGTGCATGCATAAAAGTGACCCGCTTGCAATTATTTACAATTAAGCTGGCGTTACTGTCAGAAATAAAAATTAATTTTTGTTACCGCTTTGCAAGTAATAAAGAATTATGTTGCGGATTTGATGGCCATTTAACAGGCGATTATCTAAAGCAAATCTTTCGTAACTGCATTTTCGTATACATTATCGAATTATTGCTGGAGTAATAAATTTTTAAATACTGTCATGAAAAAGTAACACATTTCAGCTAAACTAGGAGTGATAAAAAATGAGAAACTTTATGAATTTTACTGTTTTTTCTTTCAGGAAAATTAATTTTAATGCATGCGTGACTTCCCACTAAAAATTAAACGAAGAAAAAACCTAAGAAACTTAGTTAAAACAACAGCAACACATGTAACACAAACTAAACTCATGCGGCACCAGCCTGCAAAAGCTCAACGCAAAAGTTTAATGGCAACTAACCACCGAGCAGTGATAATTAGTAGAGGCAAGACAAACTGCACTGGAAGCAAAAAAAAAAAAAAATTATGAAAAATTACATGGTTTTTGGAAAGTTTTATGAACGAATTTGTGTTTAATTTTATTAGAATTTGATTTTATTGTTATTATGGATTTTTATTGTATTTTGTCGTTATTTTTATTTATTGGAGTGGGATTTGTTGTAATACAACCATAAAAAATGTACATAAAAATTGTCATCATAACCAGTATGAGGCAGGCGATTACTCACAATGGAATTTATTTCTAAAGTCTACCGTCTCTTAGGGGACGTCATCTATCAAATTGTGTGCATATGCTGAAGTAAATTTTCTGCTGTTTTTTTTTTCTCTCTCTAAACTTTTCATGAGCTTCTATGAGTTGGTAAAAATCTTTAAAACTAATAATTTTTTTTTTTTAAAGCCTTTGGGTAACTACTTTCGCAAGAAATTCATAGAAATGAAGAAGAAATCATAATAAAAAACAATGATTTGCCAGAGGTTAGAACAGTTGACCAGCCAGTGAAGTTACAGTGGAACAGGAAAGGTAAAATTAATATAAAAAAATATAATAAAAAAAGCTGTGGTTCCATTTACAAAAAATTTTTGAATCTATTTAGCTCTGTAGTGCATAGTGTCTTCAAACAGGGGCTCCAGAACTTTGCCAATTGATAACGATAATTTTGTTGATCATATCGACGCCTCCGTTCTATAACATTCTAATTCGAAAAAGTGTGTTTTGAGTTATGAGCTCTCAAAGTTTTCACGCGCCATATGACTATATGTGTATTCTAAGTAGATTTTTCCCTATAACTTCGGAACGGATCGGCGCATCTTAACCAAATTTTGACAGTATTTAAGTTAGAGAACGTAGAATTTAAAAATGCATAAAAGAACAGTTAAAACGTTCTAAGTACACTTAGAACGTTATAGAATGGAATCGTCGATATAATCGCCAAATTAGTTGGGACTGGCCATCATGGTCAATGGCAACCACTATAGACAGATGATTACCAACTTCTTTTCGTCTGAATTAAATTATTTAAACACCAACGACATGTGGTTTCAACAGGACGATGCAACGTTCGGCACAGCTCATGTCACATTTTATATTCTGCAAGAGATGTACTTGGTGGCACGATTAGCTGACGAAGAGGTGATGTGAACAGGTTACCGAGATTGTACTTTTCGACCATGTTAGAAATTTTTTTGTGGTGTTTTCTTAAGGAGCAGATGTATGCGACTAAGCCACAAACCCAAACGATCTTCAAAGCCAACAGAAAACATGGCTAATTTTGCCTGATTTTTGCGCCATGGACAATGCTGGGATTCCACTTTGTTTTATTTAAATTTAAAGATAACAAGCACATAATGAAAGACTAGATACAAAATTTACTTTGGCTTTAAACGAGTTGTGAATGCGGCCGGTTATAATAACAATTTCCTTATTGGCTTAATTGAGGTCATAGGTTAAAGACAGTAAAAAACTATACCGTTAGTAATTTCATATTGAAAATAACAATAATAAGCTTTGCTTTTCATATCCCAATTCATAAGCTATCAATAAAGAGCCTCCAACTCTCTTCCCCTAGCTGTGTTACTTGGTTTTGTAATTTTCTTTCTGCTCTCCTATTTATTTCACATAATTTGGTACTTCTCTAGACAGTTTTGGTCGCTCTCGCTTTGTACTTCGTTATGGATTGCATGTTAGTACTTGTCTGTACTTATATTTTCTCAAATTTACTTTTGTTCTCGCCTGCAGCTGCTAATAGTTATTCTTTTTGGTTAACGAACACTCGTAATCTCTTTTTATGAAGAGTGTCTTTTGCACCGGTTATTGTACAGTAAATGTTTCCAGAAATCACCGTATTCTAGTGGGTAGTGTACAGACTTGTTAAAAGTAATGCCACGGTTGGAACAAAACATAATGTGAAGAAAATATTTCTTCGGTCTACAGCCTCTCAGCAGATTTCTGACAAAAAGTCTTAGAGTAAATAAAATTGCCATGAAGAGTTTCTCAAAAATCTGTCGTTCGGTGTCGACTTTAAAAACTATAGGTTCCATCACTCATGAATAAAATTAACACACACAGCATAAGTGGGGTGAGGAGCTAGGTCGTAATCCTCACACTGAAAGATTGTAATGTCCATGCTTCAACAGTCCTCTACGGAATTCAACCAAATGATAACCCGAAAGGGATTTTATTTTGGTGGCATCAGAACCTTTCCACCAACCAAATGTGTGTGGTATCGCCTAGCGTTGATGACACACAACATCTGTTGATCAGTTCAATTCATGTTGCACCCTAGTTTCCTAGTAAATTCCACGCTTTTTACTCAATTTTTTTAAACGAAATGAGGCTTAAAATATCTTGCTTTATGCAAGCTATGCTACTACCAGATATAATGAAAACAACCGGTAGTATTCAATTTTACAAAAATTTACCGACAATTTTGAACCGAACTTTCTCGAGAAACCCTTATAATGAGTTCATTTGAAACTGGCTTAACGCGTATTTTCTTCTTTTTATTTGATGCTTATTTTTATGCTCATTTTCAGGGATTCTTTGGTCAACTCGTTGAGGCTATACCGTTGCCAATGGTTTAACCCACACTTGTCATCAGCAAACTCTAGTGACTCCAGCTTTATTTGGATTTCTAATAGCTTGTCTTTAAACCGCCCATACTTTTGCTCTCACTTGCAATGCATATTGGGAAACAGTTCCTCAATAGTTCCCAAATCTAAAGAAAAAACTACTGGCTTGATCCTTTATATACCGATCTGATGAGGAAACAATGTCTCATGTCTTTTTATTAAAAAACAGATACAAATTGATCGCCATCAATATAATTAATACAAGCCTCCCACAAAAGATAATTTTAACTATGAACGTTATGGAAAGAACCTATGCAATATCTCTTCATTAATAGTAGAAGACAAACAGAAATTTTCCTCACTACTGTATCGAGTATAACAACGCAATACATACTTTTTCGCTGTTACAGATGACAACCCTTACACCCTAGAACATGATAACAGTATAAAGAAACAATTCCAATAAATAATTAGATGACGAGGAAGGTGCTTTACGATAGCTTTTTTTCCTTAAATTGCCATACAATAGTAATTTCCACGGTTGTAGGTGTTTTTGGAAAAACAAAGATGATTACCCTATCATTATATTAGAACTTGCTGCAGTAGCACCATAACATGCTTAACTGGAAAACCTTGGTTAATGAAACTGAAACAATTCAAACAAATAACAAGAAGATACTGAAGATGCTTTGTGGCAGCTCTCTGTTGATCATTTCCTTGCTTAAAAATGTATGCCCACTGTGAACATTTTTAATTGCCGGGCAAAAGCAAAAGAAACAATAGCCCAATTCACGATCTAGTGTAAATGGTCTTGCATCATTGCATTTGCAAAATGGTATAGTATATTTTTACACTACAATAACAAAATATACAGAAATACTCTTGCTACAGTTTATAAAATAAACAATACTCAAAACCATAGTTTATATTTACTCAACATTTTGCAACACTCACAGCTGACAATTTATTTATTAAAAATAATAAATTTTGTTGGCGAATGGAGATCCAAAATATAAAAAAAAGAATAAAAAGGGATAAACCCAACAAAAAATGGTCCGAAGAGGAACATAATCTCTTAAGTAGCCTCGTCTATTAAAGAGTCCAATATTTGTTCCTTCACACTTCCATTAGACATTTTCATAAATTGTTAACAAATATCATAAAATTAAAATCAAATATTTATTTTTTATTTTTGACAATCAGCTGTGTATTTGTGTTTTACAATTAGTGTTGCAAATGTAACCAGTAAAATTTGTTCACAATTAATAGGAAATATTTACAATTGCATAAATACAATTGCAAAAATACACGAGATTGTGAATTGGGCTAATTTTTCTCTTTCAGCTATTTTAGTTTATTTTGCCATATTTCATGCAGACAGACAAACAGACAGACATACACGGTGCATGTTAATAAGTGTTGCCGCCTGTCAAAGGTCCAGTCAGTGGTGGCACTCAACACTTTTCTTTGGTCATCTTTTAATATTTTTATGACGGCAATCACATACATATGTATACTCGCTGGCTTACCATAAGGTTTGTATATGCCAGAGAGCGTATGAGTATGAATACAATTAAGACATGTTTCATATGCTGGATTTATGTATATTTATTATTTAATTTCTGTTGCTATTGTTGTTGTTTTATTTTTATCTTTCGCTTGTTTATATTTTATTAAAGAACCAACAACAATAGTAACTAAAATGCACAGAAAATTATTTCAACACTTCCGCATTTAAACGTTGCAACAACGTAAATCTTCAAGAACAAGAAGCAAACACCAGAGATATTCACATACAATATTCCCCAACCATAAAACACTTGAAATCTTAAACAGGAGAAGTTTATGTTGTTCAGCTCTTTCTCTATGACTAGGATTTATGAGGGTTCTTTTCCTTCGTCTGTTTTTTTAATAATATTCTCCAGCAGCCAAAATGCCAAAGCAAACCAACATGCGAGCACACGGTATACTAGTTTAGATGGTAAACCAGCAAAAGAGAGAGACAGAGAAAGAGAGTGAGTGAAAAAAGTCCTTTTTGCGTTTTAATAACTCCAGATAAAGTTATAGCAGCACAACAAAAACTACAACCAAGTTATGGTGCAAAAAAACAACAACGCATTAAAAACAACTGCCATCTCTTATGTGAGCATTTGTATGTATGTGTGTGTGTGCATGTGTGTTGTGTTTTAAATTAAATTAACAACTCGCCAAATTCACGAAATATTTTGTTGCAACAACTTGCAGCACCAGCAAAGACAACAAACAGACTCCAAACGTGAAAAATATGCAGCACCCCAAAGTCAAGAACAACAAAAAAGACAACGGCAAGCGAAAAAAACAAAAGTTATTGTGTTTTTCCCGAATGCAGCAGCCAGACATAAATGACAGCAATATAAAGGAATGAAATCATTCAAAAAGAAAAAAAAAAACAATTTTTTCGCTAAAGAGAAAGTTTCTAGCTTTGCTGAGATACAACTTAAACTCGATATTATAAACACGTAGGGTTAAAGAGTTTTCCAAAGTAGAGAACTCACTGGAAAGTATAGCTTGGCTGAGCTATTGTTCAATTGTTCAATTGCTTTACCTGGAATATCTCTAGTTTCAGCACCCATATGATATGAACATCGTTCATACCGTTTTGCTATCTCTTTGAGAGATCTGCTACTGCAACAAGCTTTACTTCAGGAAATATTATCGCTTCCAATAATTCTCACAGCAGTCCTTATTGCCGATGCTTCCGTCTGGAAGATGCTGTAATGATCCGGTAGTCTTACGGATTGAACGATGGCTATAGATTCCTAAAAACTTCGAACACCAACAAACCTTTTTAGTGTCGAACCATCAGTCAAAATCCGAACAGATTCGTTTAGGAGGGATATTGCACTACTTTTCCAGACTAAATGTGTAGCCTTGACCAATTTCTTCGATGAGTTTGGTGGAATTCAGTCAGTCGGGCTGCTATGTGTGAAGCTGTCACTTTAACCTGACCTGACCTGAACACTTTTTAAAACATCTATTTCTGCAATCAATTACAATATGCGCCAAATACAGATCAAAAAAAATTTTTTTTACCTAATATCGCTTCAAGAAACTTCATACATTTATAGACTGTCTCGTTGGTACTTTGTACCAACATTTGTTAACTTTGATTTACGCAAACATACTTCTTTTTTACGCTACAGTGGTATAGATGGTAAAGTATGTTTTGTTTTTTCGCAACTCTAGACTCTTCGATATAAAATTTAAATACTTCAGGGGGTTTATGGGCCTAGAACAACAACTACAAAATATCTGAGACGTGAGTTTAATCACACGAGTCGCAGTAGCTCATTAACACACAACATCAATGGCGTTAGGATATAGGTTGTAATACTAACTAAAAGATTGTAACGACCAATTAAGTAAGTAAGAGGAGGACGATGACAGAGCAAGGTTGGTGATAGTCTCAACCGCTTTCCGGTGAAGCTATGATTTGAAAGACCTAAGTACGAACGACATCCCAATGTAAATTGCTTTACCAGTAATCACACCAAGCGCCCTGCATGTTAGTCTCTACGTATGTTAGCCATAAAAGCGTCCAAACTTTATTGTTTGGTTTGCTTTATCGTATGTAGTCTATGATCAACATTAACTTTAAATTCACACAAATTATCTGACCTAACAGCGATTACATCGCGCGCCTCCTATAGACGAATAATGCCTCATTATATGACTCATTATCACATTTATCATCTTAGACTTTATAATCTGAATGGTAAGCTAAAATCCATGACTCTGGTAATTACTTTCGTAAATTCGATTAAACCTTAGCGCGTTATCAGCAGTCCTATACAAGACAGATAAATTGACTAGAAGGACGCAACATTTTTTTTTTCGGTCTAAAACTAATGTTCGTGTACAATCTATTTGCTGAAGAATCCATGTCTGACTCTTATCCTGGACTGAGATTCATCTGCTTGCCTAGATTCTTCATAGACATATTAAAAGCTCCGCAATACTTGTTGGGTGATAAGCGATTTACTTTAAATTTCCATGAACATTTATGTTGCTTCGATCCGTCCGTGAGTGCCGGGGATTACTTAGATAAAATTTTAGAACACTCACAGATAACTCTTACATTGGTTGCTGGTGAACTGAGCAGGACGGGTGCAGAGCTAACAATTGCTGGAATGTTTTGATGGGCACTGACATTATGAATGCCTTAATTGTACAAGGAGGCTGTTGGCAGCATGAGGGAACTTACTAAGTTCTGTTGAACTGATCTGGCTGAGGAAAGGACTTCTTTTCTTGATTCCTATGGTCATCTATTGCGTTAATTTGGTTCTTTAAGAAAGATATGTCGATTAACTTGGTGTTTACTTGGATGATTTCTTTAATAGCTATGAATCTGAGGAGGAGGAAGAAACTCTCTTTCACCTCAGGTGTCAATGTCTAAGCTTATCTTATAAATATTACAGCAATAGCGAGACTTATGTTAAACCGGGACCTGGATATTTGTATTTGGTATCAAAATAGACCAAACCCCTGTCGTAAAGGAGACTTTACCCTTCATGGAGGTTTCGGCACATAACCGAAGCTACTGCTTATCAATTTTCTGACTTTTTCCAATTCAAATAATACATTCAGGAAGTTCCTTAACTCCTCAGAGAGAAACACATACATATATATGTACATACATAATTGGTCATTACAACCCTTCAGTCAGGATGACGACCTAGCTTCTCACCTAGCTAGTGACCTAGTGTGTGTTACTTCTATACATGAGTGTCGGGACCTACAGTTTAAAGTCGACTTCGAACGAGAATAACATCAACAAATAATATCATATTAGTATCTGGCAGCGTCTCCTCTATGGAGAGAGCAGGTTTAAAGTAGCACAATTCCTCACTGCTATTCCTAATGCGACAATTCAATAATGTTTATTAGAGGACTTTGTTCCAAGGCAGCGACAAATTATTCCAAAGCTTTTAACTATTAAGACAAAATACCATTTTAGCTGGAAAAAATTGAATAATGAAACTGGAAAAAAGCAAAGACAAAATCATGAACTAAATAAGAAGGTGGAGCAGCTTTGATAATCCCGTGATCCTTAAGGAAACTAAATAAATCGAAGATCGTGAACTTTTCTCATAATATTTTGTATGCTTTGCACTCCATAGAGCTTTGCATTCAGACCTACATCTGATCATAAGATGACCGACCATTCCAATAAATAAAGCCATTATGTTTACTAATGTCTAATATTCCTGTCATAAATTTAGCTGAGTTTGACTGCATTTACCACATTAACTTTAAATTAAGAGTTGATATTGATTACTCTTCTGCGGGCGTAATTGTCATAATTGACGATTGACGAATTGGTTGGAACAGCCCTTTTACTTTACGTACATAATTGGTAATTACAATACTTCAGTCAAGATTCTGACCTAGCTTCTCACAGCACTTATATTGTGTGTGTTACATTTATGCATGAGAGGCGGGTCCTACAGATTAATGTTGGCTGCCAACGACAGATTTTTGGGAAATTTTCTTGGCGATTTTATTTTAATCTCGGAGTTTTTGCCAGCAATCTGCTGAGCGGAAGCAGACGCTGTAGAAATATTTTGTTTTTGTTAGGGGTGTTTGGCCTGGGTTTTGAACTGTGGTCTCATGTCTAATAAGCCAACACACTGCTTACTAGACTTTAGCGACTTCAGACACTTCAGAGCTTAAAAAATATGACTCATGGCCTTAAGCAGTGTCTTTCGAAACTCTTTTTATCATTAATATGATACATATGTATATGTATGTAATATATACATATACATACATACATATGTATTGCAATTGAGAATACCACACATTCGTCATAGATGTACTCTAACTTTCCGACATGTTTTCATTATAGAGTCCCAATAGTTGCTGTTATTTATCTTATTATTGTAGTTTTTGTTCTTGTTCTTGTTGTTGTTGTTGTTATTATTGTCAGTATCACACACTTATTAAATTTTCCAAAGACAAGAAAAAAAAAAACGAAAAAATTAAAGCATCTTACAAAAGATTCGTACAATTTTTCGTTTTATTCTGGCTTTTATTTCATTTTTTTTTTGGCAATTCAGTTTGGTTCAGTTGGCTGAAACACAGCTTGAAATGTCAAGAAAGAGAAACAAAATAATATAGAAATTACGAAATTCCTCAAACAACAAAGAAATGAAATGAAGGCGATATTAAAAATAAAATATATACTCTCACCAATTCATATGTACATTGTACACATGTATGACTAGCCTGTATGTATGTATGTATGACTGAGTAAATTTTCGGAACTTACCTTGGGAATCCTTGGAATCCTTGGAATCCATCAGTTCTTTACCAAACCTGCAAACGAGAAAACAATAACACACACACTTTATTTCAAACGAATAATACCTATGCGGAATTCTTTTTTTGTTTTAATTAACGAGGGTGGACTGGTAAGGAGAAGGGTTTATCAAATAGCATCTTACCTAAGAAGAAATAATTGTATAATAACGTCTTCTAAGAGAAACTTAACAATTTTGACAGTTGGTAACGGCCATTTTGATGAAGCTACAGCTGTCACATTAGTTGTCATTATTATTCAAATTACCATAGACGGATATAGCTTTCAACATCACGTTCATGTAATAATAAAATTGTTTCCAACAAATGGGTGTTCCATTCAAGCAACATACTGCGCGCTTTGTCAGATTTTTTGATCATGATGGTCGTTACACCTTAAGGGCTATTCGCAATGAAATGCAGTCCACACTGGTTTAGTTCACAGTCAACCAACGCCCAGTGCCTAAAGAAAGGTAATATCTATCGAAAACGTAGCCACTGTCCGTGAGATTGTACAGGGGAATGCTAAGCTGTTAATTTCATGTTGCTCACAAGAACTCAGCCTTTTTTAGGCCAGAACTTGAAAAGTTTTTGTATCGTGTTGTGGGCCAGCATCTCTTCAAAATTCAAAGTTCCTGCAATGGAACTGCAAGTAAACGACCTTAAATAACGACTTGTATTAGCTGAAAGGGTCTGAATGACCCTGAAAAATCATTTTTCGAGATGAATATCATTTCCGGATGAATGGGTACTTGAACAATGAAAATTCTCGAATTTGGGACATTAAAAATCCAAATGAGATTCAACAGCGTTCAATGCATTCCGAAAAAAATCACCGATTGGTCGAATTTTCGTCTGACCGTATCATAAGTTCATAGTTATTTGAGAATGATGTTGGCCAGGTCTAGTAGGAAGTCGTCATAGTCTAGTAGGTAGTGTATTGGCTTATTAGACATGCGGCCACGGGTCAAACACCAGATCAGACATCTCCAACAAAACGTAATTTTAAAAAATATTTCTTCGATGACTTCCGCTCAGCAGATTTTTGGCAAAAACTCTGAGAGTAAATAAAATTGCCATGAAATGTCTGTCAAAAATTTGACTTTCGGTTTCGACTTTAAACTGTAGGTCACACCACTCATGTAGAAAATTAACAAAATTAATGTGTTGGCCAGGCCATCATTGTCAACGGCAAGCACTATAGCTCGATGATTGTCAAATTATTTTGATCCAAATTGTATGATCTGGACACTATCGAAACGTGAATTCAACATTAAGCTGTTACGTTGGTCACAGTTCATGGCATATTGCTACATGGTCGTCTCGGGTGGAAGTGATGATAATTGGCGACAGAGATTGTGCGATTTGACCCGATATACTGTTTCTTGTGGGGTTTTCTTAAGTCGCCGTTGTATGTGAATTAACCACGAAGCACAGCGATACTCAAAGCCAACATCACACATGGCTTCAGCCAAATTCAGCCTGATTAATGCACCAGAGCTTTACAAAATTCGACACTTCGAATGCTCTCCACTTTGAGAAGCCATGGCGAATATTCGAACGATATTATATATTCTACATACAATGAGATTAATAGGACTTTCAAACGAATAAAAGATTTGCGATGATATCTCACACACAAACATTGTTTTATTTGAAATTTATAGATTGGAAGCGCTTAAGGAATAAAAATTAATTTTTCTAGTCACCAGCTTCCCTCGTAAATTTCAGTTAATTTTCGCGTTTTGAATTTTAAATCAAAATCCAAATTTTTTAAAACAATTCAAACGAGTAGAAGATACAAGAGAAATTGGGTGTGCAGTGTTAAACTTTCCACCAACAATTTCACTACCGCTATTATTCTTACACATACATACATACGTATATACATACATACTTATAAATACATGTAGTAGTGGTAGTAGTGATAAGCAACGTGTTAGTTAATGCTGCCTGTTCTGCCAGCATTCGTTATGTTTATGGCGGTCTTAACAATTTAGTTGTCACAGCATCTTAAGAATTATCGCTTTTGGCCAAGTAAATTTTGTTGTCAACGTGCTGGAAAACGCCTAACTGACCCAAAAAATAAAAAATAATCATCAGCATCAGTATCATCGCCACCACCACCATCATCCACATCATCATTCTAAATGTAGCAGTAGGAAGAGAACAATACCAACAAGAACCAACAAGACCAACAAGACCAGCAAAAAGGGGAAAAAGAAAACAGCGAACTTGTGGTACAGAATATATAATTGGGTACTCACTTTAAATGGATCGGAGATTTTGTTTTTAAAACAAAAATATATGGTATTTGACACAATGTATTAACGTACGATGTACACAACAGTGTCGAGTAAAACAAACAAAACAATTTAAAAAAATAATTAAAAAATGAAAAAAATTTCAAGACATTTGCTTGAAAGCAGAAAAATATTTAAAAAAAATTTTAAAAACATCTTTGCCGGACTTCTCCCCCTCTCCCTCTTATTAATAATAGCTAAAATATTATATTTGTCCTGCAGTTAACGAGTTGGGTTTGAATTTCTACTTCCAACTAAAATTCTTTGATTTTCTATTCTATTCTGTTATATTCTATTAAATCAGCAACATTCGAAATCGTACACTTTAGCTGCGTGTATTCCCAATAAGTTTGCAATGAATTACAATCAGGACTGCATGCCTTCAATGGAAATATACCAACATTTTACGCATAACATGTAAAGCATCGTTATGTTTTTAAAAAATAGAGTGAACATTAGAATTTTCTTTAGAAGTTCCAAATACAGTGGTAATTAAGTAAACAGGTGACTTGACGCTTTCGCTTGAATCGTACAACACTTACAAAACATACATCATTACAACCCTTCAGTCAGGATTATATATTTAGCTTCTCACACCACCCACGTGGTGTATTAATTTTATACAAGAGAGACAACGACAGACTTTCATGACAATTTTTTATTTACTTTTAGAGTTTTTGCAAGAAGTTTACTGAGGGGAGGTCGTCGAAGGAATACTTTTCAGATTTGTTGGAGATATCTGACATCACGTCTAATAAGCCAACCCACTACCTACTAAACTACGCCGACTTCATGGTACAGCGCTTGCTTCATCAAAATCATGGCGATAGCAACTGCAGCAGTCTCTGAACCGTCAAAAGTCTACTTTCTTCGGTAGAAAATTGAACTTCATCCATGATATGTAAGTTTGAGCCAATCTAAGACGTACATATGTCATTGTGTATCTTAACCAGGTCTTTCAGTAAGCGCTTGCTGTATATCAATATAAATACAACCAAGTGTCTGTAAGATATTATCGAAGTTTGTTAATCATTTGATAAACCTATTGATGCTATTTTATGTGGTATATAACATCGTTCGAATGTCCCTTACGAAATATTAAAATTTAAGAAAATCCTACAAAACAAAGTCTAACGGTATCAAATTGCACAATCTAGGTGGTGAATTCACATTAGCTCCCACGTGAGATAAGCCTGCACTAAAATCGCTTGTGGCATAAGTTGTGTGGCATGTAACACCATCCTGTTGAAGTTGATAATCGTCATTCACAAAAAAAAATATGAATCGGTAATGCCGCCAACATAAAATTCAAACCAAGTAGTGACTTTTTAAGAAAAGGGTAACTCTTTCATTTCATGTGCATTGGCATCATCGCAAATTCGACAATTTTGTTTGTTTGTAAAGTTATTCATTCAGAAAGGGGACTCGTCGCATCACCGGGGACGATGTCCAATATTATTACTTGGCAAAACAGGCTGAATAAATGTTAGTTCGTAGATACAGTTTCAATAAGAATGACTATTATCAACTGTAATAGGACAAAATCGGGAAGACCTTATGCTACAATCGATGGGTTCGCATTTAAAACACGGACAATAGTAGTCGAAGTTACTGGGAGATCAGGTTTTTTCTTTTTTTTTTACTTTTGATAAGACCCTGTAATTTCTAATTCTCCATCATGTTAGAATACATAGCAATACAGAGCACCACTTATAACCAACGACATTTGGTTATACTATCAAGGCTCTAAGACCTGCTATAGTACGGTATTACTTTGAAAAGGTAGCAAATGTGCTTGTGAAACCAAAGTTCTCATAATGGTTTCCATGCTGATTTTATGCAAGTAAATATACTAAGAGCATATCATCAGGTGTGATTGGTGCCAGACTATCATCAGGCGTAACATCTGAACAATCTGGGACCTACTACTACCACTATACTTGTTTTAGTTTTCTGTCCTGCAGTAAATACTAGACTTTGATAATTCATTCCGAAAATTTTCATTATTAAATTTGGGCTACATGACCATAAGATTCCCAAGATGCAGTACACAGTCTAAAAGCTTCCTGTACATGTATACCACAGGGAGTATTAAAACTGAACTATTACAGTCTATGAGAGCAATCTCGGGCTTCTAACTGATGTTTTACTCGCCTCAATTATGTTGATTACCAGTCTCCGTATCCATAAGGGCTTAGGTTACTAAAAACTCAGTTTTCTGTAACCCAAATGAGTGGTGTAAGCTCGGCCCACGGTAGTATGTTGGCTTATTAGACATGAGGCCACGGTTCAAACCACAGGTCGGACATGTCCAAAAATTCTGAGAGTGAATAAAAATTGCCATGAAAAGTTTCTAAAAAAAATGTGTCGTTCGGAGTCGCCTTTAAACTGTAGATCCCACCACTAATGGATAAAGTTAACAAACACAACATAATTGGTGTAAGGAGCTAGGTCGTAATCCTGACTGAAGGGTTGTAATGATCAATAATGTATGAATGTATGTATGTATATATGTAAGCTCGGCCCAAGTGTAAGCTCTGAACCGTGCTGTGATGTAAAGTACTCACACTGTTGCTCGCCACTGTATTTCAATGTTCCTTTGGCCCGCTTAACAGTAGAGGGAAGCAAGCAAAGTATTCGCAAAACAAAGTTTAAATTGGTAAACAGACAGTGAAAATGCAGCCAAACAAACTGAAGGACAGACAGACAGACAGAGAGACAGACAGAGAGACAGACAAATGGCAAACAGACATATTGCAGGCGTGAGTTTATTATTAGTTAGTCTTCAAGTATATGTTTAAGTAATTTTGTTTGATGAACGCAAAAGGAATTCACATTTCAGTTGCTTTATTTCCTCTGGTTTTGTTTTGTTTTGTATTCTTTTACCAGAAAAATAAAAAATTACTCACTCCTAACACAGACTGCCAGCAAATGAATTTCTTTTTTGGATTTTTGCTAACAGGCAGTAACAACAATAAAAAAATAAAAAAATAAAAAAAAACAGAGAAAAACACCAGCAATTTGGTTAAGAATCACAGAAATGCATTTCAGAACTTTACTTTTTTCTTTCTCCCTCGCGTTGCGTTACGTTGAAGAAAGTAACCAAAAAATCTACAAAAACCACACTTCAAAAGTGATTAAATTTGATGTGCGCAGTTAATTTTAGGTTTTAACCAAAAAATTTCTCCCTTTTCCAATAAGGGATCTTGGCAAAGGCTTGTTTATGCAACAGAAATTACTTAAATAAGCCGGCCGATATACCAACCAAATGGATTGGATTGTCAGGAAGTATGCGTTTCTTTGGTCAAATTTTGTTTTTTTTTTTTTTGCCAGTTTGAGGTGAAAAAGCAAACACCATTACGCAAAACACTAAAACACCTTGTGCAACATGGCAACAAAGTATGGCATGTTACAGGGAATGAAAGACTTTAAATATTAACAACAACAACAACAACAACCACCAACCAAAAACATTCAAAACTATCAATAGTCATACCATGTATTGTACTGTACTATGACTATGGTAAACATACATACATACTTGTACTCGTACTCGCACTCATACTCGTACTCATATAATGAACATATTTTTGTTATTAAAACATTTGTCTGACAAATTACTACAACTGTTCACTTGGCACTTTTAAATACGTTCAGACGTACATACACACCACCATTCAATGTGGACAGACATCAGACTAATCCATTCAGCAAAAGCATGTGTTTAATCCAAAACGACGTCGGTGTTGAAATGTATTTCTGTCCGTCTCTGCATCTCTCACACTGGCTGTCTGTCTGTTCGAGTAGAGTATTTCTCTCTCTAATCTAACATTTGAAAACATTTTTTTGTTTGTTTGTATTGTTTTTGTTGTTGTTTTTATGTTTAACAAACGTATTGCGTGCCACAGTAGCCTACCAATGACTTTGAAGTCATAGTCATCAAAATTAAAAACGAAAAACTCTTTCGTCTAATCTGTCTGTCTGTTGTTGTTATTGTTGTTGTTGTTGTCGTTGCATAAAGCAATAAAGCAACATCAACCGACTTGGGCAATGCAAATAAACTACACAGTAACGTGTAACGTTGCATGGTATTGAAGCTGTAAGAAAAGCCATCTCGACAATATTTGACCATTTTAAAGACTAACTAATCAATGAAACGATGTCAGGTCTTCTCAGGCAATACAGTGAAATCCACTTAGAAATTAATATCATGAATCTGAACATAAGAGAACTGAACTCTCTTTCATTAGTCCATCCAAGAAGTCCATCTTGTATTTTCAAATAATGAACATCATATGAAAAGTTCTTCATGTTGTTTCTGGGCAACCCAAGGGTCGTATATCGACAGTGGCATCACGAATGTTGGCCTTCAAATGCTCAATTGTCTCTGGTTTGTCGGCATAACACTTTTCTGTAAAGGCGCCCCATAGAAAATAGTCCAACGGTGTCAAATCGTAGTTTCTTGGTGTCCAATTTGTATCAACATTTCGGCTAATTACACGGCCATCAAACGTTTGACGCAATAAATCGATTGTGGCATGAGATGTATGGCTAGTTCACATCAATATCATGAAGAGCGGGTACAAAAAAATCGATTATTATGGTTCAATCGGTGTCTCCATTGACCGTAATGGTTGCGCCGTCCTCATTTTCAAAGAAATATGGGTCAATGATGCCTCCGCTTTACCAAACAGTCACTCGTAATGGGTGTATTGGCTTCTGTAAGACGACGTGTGGGTTTTCTTAACCTCAAATACAGCTATTTTGCTTATAAACGTACCCAAGAATATGAAAATGAGCGTCATTTGAAAAGATGATTTTTATGGCAAAATCGACATCATCGTGCAATTTCTCCTTCGTCCATCCAGCGAAGCGAAAACAAAGCGTAAATCGATGCATTACATTCAGTAGAGATAATAAAGTGAATTTTGTGACAGAATAGAAGGATAAAAGCATTGCCAGATTCGAAATAACCGATGATTCAAATTTAAATCGATAGATGGCCCACCCGATAGATAAATTGAGCAGGCAATTTAGCAATTCTGTACCATGTACCCACCAGTGTTATTGAGGAAAATCTATAAATTATGCTTTGCCGCCCTATTTAGTGTTCACATTCGATCTCCTCGCTCTGTCCTCAGCTCTTTGATATGTGGACTACTTAGACATATCCTAAAGCATATCTTATAGGTTCCAAGGCGCCGTATTGTTACTCTTTTGGAGTTTAGAAAAAAATAAATGGTCTCAGTAAGAGACATGGAGAACCATTATGAAACCATGGGATGATGTAGAAACTACAGTGCTTGACTGCAGAGTCAAGAATTTCAAATTCAAATTCGGTAGGAAGTCTTTCCAATTTAGAAAGTCTCTTCTTTCAGAGAAGATAAATACAATGAACATCATAGAAGAGTCAGACAGCACTGAGTAAAGTTCGTTACCACCACATACATACATACATAATTGGTTATTGCAACTCCTCAATCAGGATTACCATACTACCTCCCCATACCACTTATGTTGTCTGTGTTTATTTCATACATGAATGGTAGGACCTACAGCTTAAAGTCGCTTCTAAACGACAGATTTTTTTTGAGAAACTTTTCATGGCAATTTTATTAATTCTCAGAGTTTTTGCCAGAGATCTGTTGAGAGGAAGTCACCGAAGAAATATTTCTTTATATTTCGATTCGTTGGAGATGTCTGATCTGGGGTTTGAACCGTGGCCTCACGTTTATTACGCCAACTTACCTACTAGCCTAAGGCGACTACATCACTTCACTTCGTCATCACTACACTAGTTGCAAAAGAATTGAGTGCGTTGTTTCTAGGTCCCATCATTTTACGACCTATTACAGTAGACCTGTTGGTCAGATACGTTTAACTTTGATTATATTCATTGCTCGACCTGGAGTCATTCAGAAAGAAAGTCATTTTATGGACACATAGCCTGACCATTAACTTGTGGTCCTGAACGAGTTCGATTAGTTGCAAGTTCGTCCACAAAAAGATCTGAGTTTTCATTCTTGAACACAATAATGACGAAAAGCCAGTCATTGAAAATATGATTTGAAAACTGAAAACAAAGGATAACAGATAGCGCCCAATGTCAGACATTGAAACTTAAAACATCTGTTGTGTCACACTCTTTAGAAAATATATATCTGTGCGGATTCTAAAACAGTTGATAGACAGTTTATTACAATCGTATCCTGGTAACAAACCGCTGAAGTGCTAACCAAAATAGAAAGGGACAACAGACCGAAAGTCATTTCCAAACAGCAACTTCTCCGTAACTTCTACGAATGAAGTCGATACCATATTTCCCCCAGATCAAATTAATTGTGAAAGGGACCTGATGCTGACACTATGGAATCTGCTTCTAACCAAAGCTATGTAGTTGCATAACAGGAGATAATATGTCAGGCATTTGCGTTGTCAAGGAAAACCTATTATCCGATTTACCCTAACAAGGTTCCACTGTGCTTTTTGAAAATCTACTCTTACGAACACAACATATTTTCAAATTTGTTTATAAAAATAAAATACAAAAACAAAAGGGGGAAGAGAGAAAATACATATATTTGTATAGTCATACAAATATTGGCTTGTTGCACATTTAATAGTTGATGTAGTTGTTGCCATATTATGTTGTACGAGTATAAAATATGTTTGTGTACGTATGTATGTATGTAATGTATGGATATTTATTGGTTTTGCTTTTGTGGATCCTATAAAATTCCTGTTTAAACATCAATTTGCATCAACGAAACGCTTCATCAATTTACTTAAAAGTCAAGCGCAAAGGCATGCAAATATTTTGTATTGCTTCTTCTACTGCCACATCGTCAACAGCTTCATCATCGTCGTCGTCATCATTATCATCATCATCATAATATCCACTTTAAAGTCTCTTAGTGTTAGCCAACGCCAGTTACTTTAAACTCTACTCAATATGCCACCATCGTCATCGTCATAGCCATCGACAACATTAATGTCGAACTATTTGCCACAGGAAAATGTAAAGAAATGTGTGTTTGTAAGCTGAGGAGGGGAGTGTAGAATGTTAAAAGCTATACCACCTTAACCTCAAACACTGGCTAAGAGACATCTAAACATATGGCCAACCATGCGATATGCTGTATGCAGAAATGCTGCATACTGCATGCAAGTATGTGTGTGCCTATGCATGTAACTTTACGTACAACAAACATATTGTGCAGGTATTAATAAAAATATCATAATCATTGAAGATGGAGCAAACAAAAGGTCGGGGGGAAAAACTTTGAAAACCTAAACACAAAAATTGTTAAATATTTTTACAACTTGTATTGAAAATCATTGTTGTTGTTGGTTTTTTGTATGTATATGCCACATAAGGCAGGTGATTAAAAGAAAGGTGCCATAGTAATGATTTTATATTCATTTTTCAGAGGATTCCCCTTATTCAGGCACCACATTCTGCTGAAATTCGGAAAAGTGCGTTTGGGATTGAATTTATTTCTTTTCTTTTTTGTCAACTTTCGTCATCTACATACATACATATGTACATAATTAGTCATTACAACCTTTCAGACAGGATTATACCAGATTTCTCACACCTCTTACGTTGTGTGTGTTAATTTTTTTATACATGAGTGGCAGGACGTACAGTTTAAGGTCGACTCCGAACGACAGATTTTTGAGACACTTTACATGACAATTTGTTTATTTACTCTCAGAATTTTTGCCGGAAATCTGCTGTTAAGTTGGAGATGTCTGACCTGGAGTTTGCAGCAAGGCCTCACGTCTATTAAGCCAACACGCCGCCTATTAGACTACGGCGACTACTTTCGTCATCTATTTTCTTTAAATAATCCACCAAATTTAATTGTGCTGTAACCAAGGAGTTGTAAGAAATCAGAATCTGTTGGTAATCGAACTCACTAAACCCTACACCCATAAATTTGCACTCTAGACTCAACGCTTTACGCTTTATTCACTAAAATTCATAAAACAGATATTAGAAACCCTCTCTCGAAAAATTCGAAAGATCAGAGTAACAATATTCTGTTATACGAGTAAACTTTACTTTCTTAACTTATTTAATTGATCATTGCAACACTTTAGTCAGGACTACAACCTAGCTTCTGATATCACCCATGTTATGTGCGTTAATTTTATTCATAAGTGGCGGGACCAACAGTTTAACGTCGACTTCGAACTATTAGGTTATGTTAGGTAAGCGGGTAGTTTGCCGTTCACAGACAAGTTCACTCGGTGGTCCATATGATCTATTGTGTTACCCAGCGTGAGATAAGGCCCTTTGTTATGATCCATGAGGGTATGAATCACCTCGAGCTCCGGATGAAAACTGCTAGTTCTCTTAGTGGAATGTAGTGCATCTTAGTGGAATGTAAGGCATCATTCCCAGATCTTCAAACATTCTGTTACCCAAAACTGATGACGTCTGCTTTGAAGTCCAGGTCAGATTTCGAACGATAGATTTGAGAAATTTCTTTGAGTTGGAATTTGACGCACCACCTACTAAAATACGGCGACTTTCCAAATAGACTTTGGCAGTTCTGAACAGACTTTATAGATTTGTTAGCAACTTGAATTGCTTTCTTGCAATACTGATTCTAGAAAATTTTATCAAAACACTCAAAAATTTGTACGAAAATGATTTCATCTTGATGGGTTATCAGTCCCTTATCCCTCTATTTGTTCCTATTATTGTTCCATATTTAGCGATATGTTTTGTCCATTTATCCTCTTTATCTCGCGTAAATGATGAGGTGTGCTTTGAAGTACATATGTCTAATAAGTTATTGAAAGACGCGTTATCTAAAAGGTTTGACAAAATTCTAAGCTGTCATCATGTTCAAATTACTTCTCAAGTCAAACTTAAGAATCGCGGGCTTTTGCCTCTACAAGGTTGTCAATAGAGTAGAGTAGAGTAACTTATCATTCAAGCTAATGAGTACAGGTTTTCTCCCGATTCAAATAGAAATTCATTTTCCCAGTTGATTAGCTTTTATTGTATTCCAATACTCGAATGACGTCGCTTCTCACAGTCTTTTAAAACCATAGCAAAACATTTTCTTTGTAGATTTTTATTTAAACAGATGCCAACCACTGATAAATTATTTTCCAAATTGAAGCAATTCCAGTTTAAAGTACGTCTGTGCAATACTTAAAAGATTTCATTCTTTTAAGGTTCTTTAAATATGATGAAATTAACCACATGTTATCTTTTGCTAGTTACCTATACTCTTGTAGTATGTGGGTATTTTAAAACTACATGCCTGTGCATGCATGTTCGTAAAGCATAGAGAAGATATGAGAAGTATGCATCAGGATTGTGGTTTCAACTATTAAATACCGTTTGTTTAAAATGATGCGATATGGCACGCTTAACATACATACATACATCATTATCATCAAAATCAATGCTCATCAACTTCACAATCAATGATATCAACTGTCAGAGTTCTTTTCTTCCACTCACTCACTCATTCACTCACCGCAACATTATATACTGCGTGGTTACAAACGAGATCGAAAGTAAAGTTTTTATTTAATACCCACCCTATAGCATGTAGGGTGATGAATATCTAGCTATAGAATAGAATTCGTTGAAACTGATGTGATAAGTTTTAAAAATTATTTTACGAATCAAACTTACCTCACATCTTAGTATTTAACGCAGAATATAGACGAAAATAGTCCATTCATTACCGAATGCATCTACTACTTCTTATCCAGGGCTAATTTCAAACTACATTCGAGATCTTATATGAAATGATCTCCCAAGTATATTCACATAATTTTGTGTGATTTCACCCAGAGCCGAACAACCACGCAGAAGACCCTGTTTATATACTTTTCTTCTTTTAAGACCAACATTATAATAGATTTTGGAAAATATTCGTAGAAACCAGAAGAGCGAAAGTAGTGTGTGGTATAATCTTCTTCTGATCCTTTCTAGGTCATAAAGTCATGCAGTACCCATAGGCTTTTAAGTGTGTTTCACCCTGGGCATGTGCCTCATTGGGTCTCCGTAGACCAGATCTAGTTGTAGCACATTTCAATGCCAATTTCTAATTGCAGCATCCCAACTTTATTCTGTACCTATAGAGTGGTTTCATTGAGCAAAAGACTTGAAAATACGGTATGTTTAAGACTGAAATATGGTCTCTATTGCATGTAAGGTACGACTGTACATCTGAACTGCTTTTGAAAAGTTTCTCACAAATCTATCGTTCGGAGTTCACTTTAAACTGTAGGTCCCACTACTAACGGATAAAATTAACACACACAACATGCGTAGTATGAACAGCTAGGTTGGAGTCCTGACTACAAGGTTGTAATGACCAGTTAAGTAAGAAAAAAAAAGTAATATTGTGAGGTGTAGATGAAGTACTGGAACCATAAGATTTAAGATGCTGCACTGTATATGGGATATTTCTATTATGTGTCTACCAATCCTGATACCCCGACAAATTGCTCATTACAGAATCTCATAATGAGCTCGAGCTGATCCTTAAAATAAACTCGAGCCCGGTCAAAAAACCGGTTACTATGCTTAGGCTACTTCTGGATAGTTCGATGCAAACTGAAACCTGTTTTTATTGTTTTTACTCAGCAGTTCTCCCAACAATACAGAAAGGTTTTGGCCCTATCAGCAGTATGCTCATATGTCTGCTTCTGGCCATGAATTCCTACATGCAGAGGGGTGCTCCATTTCCCCTGCCAAGCTAGCTTACAACAGCTTGATCACACAGTGTCATACCTCATATGAATCGAGTACTTGAAGTCGCCCTAGTCTAGAAGGCAATGTATTGGCGTATTAGAAGTCAGGCCATGGTTCAAACCCCAAGTCAGACACCTCCAACAACACGAAATATGAAAAAGGCGATTCTTAGGCGATTTCCTCTCAGCAGATTTCTGACAAAAACTCTGAGAGTAAATAAAATTGCCATGAAAAGTTTCTCAAAAATCTACTGTTTAGAGTCGACTTTATGCTGTAGGTCAATAAGTGGTGCGAGAAGCTAGGTTGTAATCCTGACTGAAGGGTTGTAATGACCAATTATGTATGAATGTATGTACATATGTACTTGGACGGCGGCTTGATTGTCAGTACACTTATCCTGTTTTGGATAAGTTATTTAAAAAGTGATATAAACTTTTAAGATTCCGAGACTGTGATGTAAATTTTCTGCTGAATTCGAACTTGAATTGTTTGGATTTTTAGTCAAGCACCTGAACCACAACACTACACCATTTCCAAAAAAATTTGAAAATGCTTTGTACCACTACTGTACCAAGATCAAGATACGCTTGGCACTAAGACATCAAATCAGACATTGCTTATTCTACAAATAATATTGAAGTGTAGCGTACCATGTAGTCCTGCCATAAGTTTTGTTTTGCTATTCAATGTTATAACTGAAGCAGATGCTGTCAGATGATACCAGAACTATTTCAAAAAATATTGAATGATTTTTAAAATGACTATGATGAGAGGCTAATGCTGCGGCATACTCTCTTCATCGGCATCAGCATTGCCAACATAATCAGAATAATAATCATCATCATCAGCGGTATCATAGTCATCAGCGGTATCGTCATCAATGTCGTATGTATTAAAAATCAATTTTCGATTATATTACATCTTGTCGAATTTTCCACTTCTGTAAACTGATGTAGTTTTCCTTTTGATTCCTCTTTTTCTTCTTCTTCTTCTTCTTATTTTTTTTTTTATTTTTGAGTATAAAATCGCTACAGGTTCCCAAGCTCATATGCAACACCACCACCACCACCAGCATCATCATCATTATGCGGACGTGCATGTTACAGAAAGGAATCCGAAAACTGGATTTACTTGTCGCTCAAAAACATGATAAAAAAATAAATATAATAAAGCCAAGTGGAAAAAGACGAAGAAGCAAAAGCAGAAGCAGAAGAAGGAGAAGGAGAAGGAGAAGAAGATGAAATAATAATAATAATAATAGAAATAAAATAAATTTTTAATGTGATTGAATTTTGTCAATATGCATACATAAGTATGCAATACAGGGTCACAACTGGCAGAAGGGACAAGGAAGTGAACGAACGTTGCTAGGCACACATACGCGATGAATTTGTAACCCTTTTGTAATTCGATTTATATTTTAAAAATTTTATTCGATTATTGGCGAATAGTTATGTAAAAAATTGAAAATATTTATTCAATTACTATAACTGCATGTGAAAATATTATATTTCAGGCATTACGGGAAAAAATTCACAACGAAAAAGTTAAAATCAAAATAACTTTAAGGGAAAAATAAAAGAAAAAATCATGTTTCTTCTTCTATTATTTAAGCTAGCCAAACAATTGAAAAATCTATTGCAGGTTCCGGGATAACCGATTTGTCATCTGTTGTTGCCTGAAAACAATGCCCTTACTAAAATGTAGTATTGAGCTGGGTATAGTGATGATATTATTGTAAATCGAATTCTACAGCAACGAGTAATCTTATTTTACCAACCTAGCTGATTCAGTTTCTCCAGACAGACCCATACTATCTTGGATTTAACATCACACGAGCCGAGTGCTCGAACGGCGGCCTGACTATCAGATAGTATTGCTATATCCTGAGTTTTGTATATTCAAACTAAGTTGAACTGAGCACAGCTTTCAATATCATAGACTTCCGCTTGAAAGATACCCATAAGTTTGTCCATGACTCGAAATATTTGATTCTGTGACAAATAATTCGTTCTTTGTGTATCAGTATACGACAAAATTGTAGTCGCTGTGTCTAGCAGGTAGTGTGTTGGCTTATTAGACGTTAGACCTCCGTTCAAACCCCCAGGTCAGACATCTCCAGCAAAACGAAATATGAAAAAATATTTCTTAGGCGACTGCCACTCGGCACTGAGACTGAACAGAAAATTGCCCTGAAAAGCTTCTCAAAAATCTATAGTCCGGATTCGACTTTAAACTGCAGATCCTGCCACTCATGTATAAAATTAGCACACACTACATAAGTGATTTGAGAAACTAGGTGGTAACCCTAACTGAAGGGTTGTAATGACCAATTATGTAGGTATGTAATGTGTTTGACAAAGTAGACCCTCTTTTAAAAGAGTTTACAGTTCCCAGATTACTCTACTAATTCTTGTTACTAAGTCTCGTTGCAAAGCACTTTCCATAATCATGGAGTCTATTGGTTTTGTCCAGGGAACAGTTAAAGTCATAAAATCGCCTAATGACTTTCATGTTAGACTTGTCTACTATCAAGCCAATTCTCCAATGATTGGGTCTTCACAGTCATGTGCAGTGGATTTAAACCCAACAGAGCTTCTAGTGCCGCGGTATGATATGTTCTTTCCCAAATCCCTTTCAGCAATTAACAGGAATATTCTGATTGCTATGAAAAGTTTCGCAAAAATCGACTTTAAAGTGTAGGTCTCGCCACTCATGTATAAAATTAGCACACACTGCATAAGTGGTGTGAAAAGCAATGCATATATGTGTATATCCAATGCATAATTGATTGAAATGCTCTCTATATGAGACCTTCATGCGAAAAATATTCTAACGAAGCATGAAAAAACATTTCTTCGGCGACTTCCTTTCATCACATTTCTGTCAAAAACTCTGGGAATAAATAAAATTGCCATGAAAAGTTTCGACTTTAAACTGTAGCTAGGTGGTAATCCTGACTAAAGGGTTGTAATGACTAAATATGTATGTAGAAAAGAAACATTGGCCTCTGGAAACGATGCCGAATTCTATGCACATCTGTATCCCAGAGCCTGAATTTGCATCAGATTTAAAGCCATTTTTATGTTTCTTGCGACAAAGCAAAAGAGGTTGTTCATTCTTCTATTAAGAAATGAGAAAACTGTAATATTCGTGCCATCAAAAATAGAATTTCTAAGTGGAAGACTCGGTTTCTCTGCAAGCCATTCTTCTTACATTTCTCTAGAAAAGCTAATAAATATTGTGATAACCTTTCCAAATATTTGCTAATAACTCAGCCATTTTGTGTGTTTAACACAACAGTGATCAGATCAGATAAAAAATTCCCGTCAGTTGCTCCAAACACGTTATTTCCAGCCTAAAACTAATAAAGTATACTAGTAAGGAAGTAATTCCAGGAAGTCATACAGATTACAGTAGTACTCAGATGCATATGTTCAACTCTTTGGTGCCATGAGAAGTGGGACCTATAGTTACTCAGAACTTTTGCCAGAGGGCTGTTGAGAGCGGATAGCCAAAAGAAATACTTCTTTTCTTTTGCTTGAAGACGTCAAAGCTGAGGTTTGAACACTGTTGGCTGAGTAAGCTAACATAATAATCACAAGATCATGGCGATCACACCTAGATATTTATCCCGCCAACACTCGGAAGTTTAGTTTAATTTAATCAAAAAATAAAAACTGCTTCTGATGGCTGCCTGTAGAAAAAAATATTTTTTGAGGAACTCTTCGAAAGTTTTAAATTTAATAGACAGTTTACTAAACACCATTCATCGAAACAACTACACCATTTTAAATGAAAATTCGATTTTGACAACTTCAAACATTTCCTTCAAATTTCCCATCACTTGAACATAAGATTACAACTGCTTCTCATACCAATACTCAATCAGATGAATGAAATCCATTGCGTAGCTCACTTTCATTTCTCGTGATTCAATTGAAGATTATTGACAAGATTTTTCCAGCTATTGGAAGAAAGGCGGCTGTTAAGAGCCGCTGTTTGCGTGTTCTGGTCAATAATGTCAATGTCGTCAATATACGCAGGCAACCTGTCACTTTTGCTAAAGATAGTGACGAATTGACATACAGACAGACAGTGGCTGCTCATGTTTATTTCAGGCAACAGGTTGTCTGTCCACTTAAATAGGTAATGTTTTACACTGTTGTTGTTGTGTTTCATTTTTAATTTTTTTTTTTTCTTTTTGTTTTAAGAAATGAGATCGTAAGAGGGAGGAATATCAATTGGATTTCGAGTTTTATCAGCGCATGGGTGTAGAACGGCGGTTTGAGTCTTTAATCTTTTTGCGGTGAGCTTTAAAGGTTTTAAAAATTTTATGGGCGCTTTTCAAATCAATCCATCGTTTTAAAAAGCTTCTGCGTTAGTTAGCCTTCAAATGTTGATTGTTTTTACTGATGCGTTACTGCAACGCGCCAATAGAATTTAAATACAATAAATGTGTGGCCATATCATTCAGTTAAAAGGGAAGTTTTACATGGCATATGATTTATTATAAAAGCTGAAGATATTCCGGAGGTTCCAAATAAATAATGTGCAGCTTATAATAGCTTACAGAGAATTGAACAAAAAATATTCCTTCTTTATATGCTGTCCTCCCCTACGTATGGAATTGCTTCTTAAGCTCAACTGGAAGCGATCAAGAAATCATTGGCAACGATAGGTATGTACCGATTGGCAAAGTCTCTGTAGTCTAGTAGGTAGTGTGCTGGCTTATTAGACGTGAGGCCACGTTTCAAACCTCAGATCAGACATCTCGATCAAATCCAAATATGGAGAATAATTTCTTCGGCGACTTCATCTCTGCGGATTTCTAGCAAAAACTCTGAGAGTAAATAAAAATTGCCATGTAAAGTTTACTTTAGTCATCACAGGCAAAGAAGAAAAATCACTGAAATTTATTCAAAGCCAAATGTCTCGGCCCCTTTATAAAAGAAAACTGTCTTCGCTACTTAATCAAATGGCTCTTAAGTAGTCTGAACTGAAAAGATTTTTGCCGCTTATTCTACAGGAAGGAATAATCTTTTGCGGATACCTGAGACTAAAAGGAGCAACACTTTTATATGCACACTATCAGGATACCCTTATTTATACCTGTGTCTTATTTTAATGAATATTTTCTTAACGTCTCCTTGTTTTTGTTTCAGTTTTCCACCTAAGTAGATTATTGATTCTCTGTAGCAGGCCCTAGTTCCCTCTGAAAATTTATTGGACCTAGATGTGCTAATTACTAATGAAATCCTTTTCTTTCCCAAGAGTTTATGATGTCTGACTTTCTTCTCTCTCAAGACATGGTACTTTCTGAACTTCCTCTCATGCTTTTTGTGGATTTTGTGTTCTCTCGGGGCAGCGATCGGTGGCTGCCTGTATTAATTATTTTTGGCTTCTTAACCTTTGAAATTCTAAAAACTTTGGAGTGCAGAGCAGACTATTGACTATTTAGCATTGATAACAATTACATCGGCTATTATAAGATTTTTTATGCCCTTCCTGTAGTCCTCAAAGAAATACCAACCATTGGCACTGCCGGCCCGAAATCCACAGCAAATAGTAACTTTTTCAGATAGTCTTTGATCTCATGAGGATTGGTTTGTTTTCCCACGTACCCGTATCCAGATATAATCCTCATCGCTGAACACTATTGTACTATGAAAATTTAATTCAGTTGCCAATTGCTACAGAGTCCTTTCAGCGAACACACGTTGTTGTCTATGCTCGTTAACCTTCAGTTGCTGGGTTAGTTAAATTCTTTACAGGTGCTGGCTTAAGCGATGCAAAATTCGCTAAGTTTTGGTATGTGAATGGCCAGAACTCGGCCAATCGGAAATCGACTGTGTTGTGTTGTTGAATACTATATTCGTCCATAAGGATATGGCAAAGCAAACTGAATAATGGCCATTGTCACTGTTAATGTTCGGAAGTCGGTTTTAAATGCCCATTAGAGTGGCGAAAAGATATGACTTTAGGTCACATCTTTTTCTTATTACAAAGGAGAGGAGTTTTAAGTAAGTAAGTGAAGTCGCCGTGGTCTAGTGGTAGTGTGTTGGCTTATTAGACATGAGGTCAAGGTTCAAACCGCACAACAGACATGGACAACATAACGAAATTCGGAAATATATTTCTTCTGTGACTTTCTCTAAGAAGATTTCTGGCAAAAACTCTGAGAAGAAATAAAAATTGCTATGAAAAGTTCCTCAAAAATTTGTTGTGCCGAATCGACTTTAAACTGTAGGTTCCGCCACTCATGTATAAAATTAACAAACACAACATAAGTAGGTCGTAAACATGGCAGAAGTGTTGTGCCGTTATCAACCGTTAATGTCCTTGTTGGAAGGCCCCTTAGAATGGGGAAAATATGTGAGTTTGAGTCACATTGTTTCCTCATTACAAAGGAGAAGAGTTTTAAATAAGTAAAGTAAGTTATGAAAAATCCTACAACTCCTTTATAATTTAAAATATATGAATAAGCCCACCTGCCTATGTCTTATAATTCATACCAAAAAACGTCCATACTGGCCTTTTAAAATTTTAAATGAGAAATATATCATGTACATATGAATGCGACAATTGATTTTAATTCTCTAATACAAGATTCGATATCGATTTCATACACAGAAAAAAAATTTGTTTGTTACGCACAGATTGGTAAAATAATCCCATCCCTGCCGTATTGCGTCAATATGATCACAGAAATCATTGCAGAGATTCACATTCGTTGATTATACCATTCAATGGACTTTGTTTGTTTGTGCTCTTCATGCCATACATACATTTTAAATGGCCCCCTAAACAACCTGTTACCTGATACTCTTTTTTTATACTCCCCAAGTGGAAATGAAGTAGACAGCAAGGAAAGCCTCCTGCTGTATTGATGTGATACCCAATAACAAATACAAGCAGCAGTTAAATTAATAAAAATATGATATTGTTTTTATAAAATTATTACTATTGCCATAATATTTCTTAATTTTTATTTTACAGGGCAACAATAGCTGCTACATCAGTAATAGCAGCAATAGCAGCAACAACAACAATACCAATAAAAAATATTATGCCACTTCATTGGCTAGTAAAACATCAACCATCAACACAGCAGTAGGGCCTGGCAAACATTTTTTCTGTTTTTTTTTTATTCCAAATTCCTAAAACAGCTCTACAACTAGACTGCTAACAACAACAATACGGGCATTAGCGTTTTAAAAGAATATTTATAAAATTAACAGCAACCTGCACCAGCGACAGGAGCAGCATCAGCAGCAAGTGGAAATGTAAACAACAGCAACATAAAAAATTGGCAGCCAACAATTATTGTGAATTAAATTGTAATAAAAATTTTTAAATTTATCGCCAAGTGATGAAGCAACTACAGCGTGTAACAACAATAAGAACAACAACATACAACAACAACGCCAGCAACAACAATGGCAATATTGCCGCTTAAATTGAACATTGGCGGCGCCCCGCCCGGGAATTCAAAACAAACCAAACACGGTTGTAATTTGAACAAAATTTTTAACAATCCTGGCACGATTTAAAAAAAGAAAAAATTTCTGAAGAGAAAAAAAAAATGTTGAAAAACTGAGAAATAAAAGCGAAAATTAAAGAATCTTCTTAAAGGAAAAAAGAAATCAAAACTCACTTTTCCGCTCTATGACTGTGCCAACTGAATTGGTTTCGTTTTTTATTTCATTTTTTTAAGATACAATCGGCACGCACGTACTTGAACGCCAAAAAAAAAAAAAAACAGAAAAAAATTGAACCAGTAACGTAGCCATCCTCGACATCATCATCGTCACTTGGTGCTCTATTAGTGTTGGTATATGCCAGTGTTGTTTACTTGCAGTAGAGTAATCACTGGTAGTCACTCTAGTCAATGTACGTTCACCAAAATCAAATGAAATCTACGAAAATAAATGCCACCAGGAGCAACAACAAAAAATGAAAAATTAAAAAAAAAAAGAAAAAACAGAAATAGAAACATGAGAAGTTAAATAAAATCAAAGAGGTGGTGGCAATGCCAATTTGGTGGAGATTCCATAAAATTATTTCGTGCACCCTACAGCAAGCATAAGGCCAAGCAAAAGAAGAAAAACATTTAATCCATGTGGTATATAAGTGACTCACAGGTAACTCCATAAGTTTCCAGTATTTTAAGCAATCTAAGAATGAGATTCTGAGTTTCAGGTGTTCAAATAAGGCACAGGAAGTCACTCAGCTCCAAGTGTCAAAGTCCTACAATAGTAGAGAAATCCTATTGGCCTATCGTACAAGAAACTGGAGTAAGTCAGCGATTAAAGGAAGCTGTGGAAGAGGTCTAGCATTTTGGCTATGCTCTGAAAATTGCATTGAAGACAAGGAATTTTCACAAACAGGATAAAACAAATTGTCTCGAAAGAGCAGTGCATGCATTCAACAACATACGCATTCGATTGCTAGTGAAGAAAGCAATACAATGTCAAACAAACAGCTGCCGCAAAACTGTCCAAAGTCAAAGTTGCGGATGAATGCAAGCTAATGCTGAACAAATTAAGCCTGAAACGCAACAAACCTGTCCAAAACCATCGAACTATTCGATTTATTATCAACTTTGGAAATCCCTCTAAAGACTGGCCAGCTTATAATTGCCAGTGCGTCGTGGATTCCGTCAAGTAAGTCTGACCAAAAATTGAGAGAGGATGCACGACAAGTCTGCTTAAATTCCAAAGAAAGCACAATCAACGTAGTTGTCGGGGTCATTACAGGGCGTGGTCTTATAGGATCGCATGCGATACGTATTGGCCTTAGACACTTGGCAAACGATTTCTACAGAAACTGTAGAAATGATGAAGAAGGGGAGATTGCTCTTTATCAATTGGGTACATGTCCAGCTTTATGTCGGGGAAGAAAAAGGCATATTAGTGCCTACTATATACGAGATCGAGAGGAACTGTCACGCATTAACTTTGGCAGTCTGATTCGCTTCATTAAAAGCCCCGAGTGGTTCCAAGACTAGAGGATATCGAAAACCTGTAGTATCGCAATGGGCCCTATGTGGCTTACATGTATACATCGAACTTCTTTTGGTAGACAACCACCTCTACCTACCTACCTACAGTGACCAAAATGTTTTTATTGTGGTATACAATCGGCATGGTACTGAAGGCTGCAGAAATCTGACATGATATTGCAATACCACTTGATAGTTAAATCGTTATCCTCTTACTCAACTCCTGTGAGTTTGACTCCAAATTAGTGTAGGACTGTCCAAATGCCAAAGACAAACCAACACGGTAAGGACAATGGGAGCACTCTTTGCTAAAACGCTGCTTCGATATGAATTCAGGAAACTAAACAGGCATTTGCATTTATCAGAAGCGGAAAAACTCGAATCTTTCGAAGCAAAGGGAAAAGGAAATTGATATGAAATGAGAAGATAAAGAAAATTTAAAGCTTTGAGTTTGGCATCGGATTATCTGCAAAAGGTTCGCGAACAGGCATTGACGTTCTGACTGAGCATTGTAGGCTTAAAGGCATACTTCTACAGAATAGTTCGAAAATTCTTTCCACCCCAATTGACAGGCTCAATGAGGAGGAAGCCGAAACACATATTTGATACTAGTAGGACGTTAATAAATTTCAAACGGCGGAACCCGGGAATAAATGAATTACTTGACAACTACAATTATTCTGTGATTAATGAAGGCAAAGAAGTTGGAGAAAACGCGGTTTAGAAACTTTACACATTTCGTGGGAGATACAATAGAGCATATACTCGTAGTCGCAGTATTTGTGTACGCCTCTACATCAGTCGTACTTGCTTTCTAGAAAAAATGAGTGCACTTTAGTAGAGTCAGGAAAAAAAAACATTTTGAAGATTGTGTGAATAGAATTGGCAAGCAAATGTGTTATAAAACGAAATTTGTGCGCCTTAGAGGAAAACAGTATTACAACAACAACTACAAGCTATTTTCTGTGACTCCATCATTTTAAGAAACCTAACTGATCAAGTGAACTTGCCGTAGGCAGTATGTTGGCTAATTAGCATCGAACCATAGGTCAGACATCTCGAAAAAAACGAAATATGAAGAAATATTTCTATCGTTAACTTCTCAGTATATTTCTGGCAAAAACTCTGAAAATAAATAAAATTGCCATGAAAAGTTTCTCAAAAATCTGTCGCACGGAGCCGAATTTAAATTGCAGGTCCCGCCACTCATGGATAAAATTAACACACATAACATGGGTGGTGTGAGAAGTTAGGTAAGTTAAGTTACAGAACGGTATAGTGAAATAAATTTTGAGAAACTTTGGAAAAACTGCTCAATTTGCTATTGAAAAAATCAATGGACCTTCTACAAGTCAGTGGCTTTGAACAAGGAAACCTACTGCTATTGCTGAAGCGTGTTGCCACTTTCCACCTTTGCCAACCACAACACATTTCACCCATTGTCTGTCTATTTGTCTGTTGAATTGCAGGGTTTTCTTCTTCTTCATTTTTTTTTTCGGAACATTTTTGATTTGATATGTTCGTGGAAGTCTTTCATAAACAACAAACAACAGAGAATGAAATGAAAACAAAAAGCGAACAAAACACAAGTGAATGAATTCGATAGTCTGGTATTAGTGTCGATTTATTGATTTTAATTGTAACGTGAGCCGTTTTATAGTTTCGAAATTGTTTAACAACAACAGCATAATAAAAAAAATAAAAATCGCCACACAATTTAAGCCTGATGCAGCAGCAGAGGCAACGCAAAAAAAGTAATAACAACTGGCCCATGAAATCTGATTTAAGACTTCATGAGTGTAATATTGACTAAACAAGGCGGTAAAATTGTTTTGAAACTATAAATTCTAGACGATGTGTCTGTCTGTCTGTCTGTCTGGTCTATCTGTTTGTCGGTGTGTGTATAGTTGTGGTAAGAATATCTACCAGGAGAGTAAATAGTATGAAAACAATTGTTGTTTTAGCGGCGTGGTGGTGAAGTCATGTTTTATAAAATGTTACACCCAAGGGGGCATATCATGACATTTTATTGTGATGCCAACTTGAGAGGTGCTTATTACGCATGCGCAACGCATTTTTTATTCACCATGCCACCAACAACCAACTGAGTATTGTTGCTGTTGCTACTCATTCATTGTGTTGTTCATTTTTTTTTTTTTTCTGTTTGTTTTCTTGTATTTCTCTATGTTTTGATTATGTCGGCCAACAACTATAAACCATTTTATATTTATGGGGGCCAGCAGTTACGTCTCTCCTATTCAGTTCTATTCGTTTATATCCTGAGCTCTCGTTTTATTTGCTGCTTGCTACTGTGTTATCATTTTAATTCATTTAACAAGAATTTCATTCCTTCGTTTTTTTCCATTTTAATTTAATAGTCCAGTTGCCATTTTGCATAATAACGACGAAGAGATCCCTGCTTCGTTGGTTGAATCAATTGAAAAGGAATTCATAAGGAGTCACAGTCACAGCAATGTGTACAGTGACTGACTTGTTATTTATTTGGTGGCTAACAATGTTTGGCTATAAATGAGCATTGTAGTGATGTATGTTTTCCTTTTAATTGCTTGTTTGGAAATGTTTGCACGGTCAGGTACATCTTTACAAGGATGTCTGAATATTGTTATTGAAGCAAATTATTTTTGAAGGTTTTTGCCTATGCAGTGTCTAGGATTTAAAGGAATGTTTGAGTTATAATGCCCTTTCATACGTCTCATGCAGTGTCTATACTGTTACGCTTCTTGGAGAATAAAACATGACAAATTTCTAAGTGAAATGGTAAGAGTTGAGTTAGGTATCCCACAGAGCTGCGTTATGTCATCACTTTTATTTAATTTAATTCCTTTGAAGAGCTCTCAATAACGGCTGCGCAATATTCTGCAGATGATATTTGCCTACAGGCATACAGCTACTACTCGAATCCAGAAAAGTATACCCAATGAAAGATAAGATAAAGAGGGGTAAAGACTCTTCTCAAACCAAGTACACATAATATAACATACATAATTGGTCATTACAACCCTTTAGTCAGGATTATGACCTAGCTTCTCACACCACCTGTGCTATGTATGTTAATTTTATACATGAGTGGCGAGACCTATAGTTTAAAGTCGACTCCAAACGACATATTTTTGAGAAACTTTTCAAGCCAATTTTATTTACTCTCAGAGTGTTTGGCAGAAATCTGCTGAGAGGAAGTCGCCGTTTCATTTTGTCTGACCTGAGATTGGAACCGTGGCTAACACACTACCTACTAGACTCCGATGACTTTAAACTAAGTGGTTTCGAAATTTCAATAAAAGGAGACCTGAATCATGCATGGAATTATACAGGAATAACATAAGCTTAGTTACAGCTCTCTTGACTGGGCAATATGGACCCAGGGTACACTTATTCCGAATGGCGGTTGTTTCGAGTTCAACATATAGATTTTGTGACGATGAGAATGAATCATCGGAACACATTCCTCCCTGAAGTAAACACCTGGCTGCATATCAAGTGCTAGGCATTGAATTGTCATTGTTGGCACCGATCAGCATCCTGAAGTTTTTCAGGGCAATATGATCGAAGGAGACTTTATATTGATATCCTAAAAACTTGGATATATGTATGTAGTCGCAATACTTAAAACAATTCTTCATGACAATAGTAATAATAATACTCGGATCTAATGGCACATTTACAAATCGTAGCGATGGCGGCGAAATCCGCGATTTATTTACAAAGGCAAGCAATAAACAGGATGTCAGCAAATTCGGCTATCTTGGAAGCATTATATATACGAGCAGCGGTTGGGGTGACATCATGACATCAACAATCGCATGCGAAGGCACGTTAAAAAATTCGGACATCCGACACGTTTCTGGAAACCACCATCTTTATCACTGTATGCGAAGATTACAATATTCAAAGCAAATGTTAAATCTACTCTTCTGTACGACTGCTAGACGTGGAACACTACCGTTCGTGATGTGCTGAAATTGCATATTCGCCATATTCAAATAACATAGCTTGATACCCAGAAGGTAAAACTAGAAGAGAAGACAGATGGAGGCCGAAGTAAACAGCTGTAGCAAAACTTAGGGCGAAGTGAAACGGAAACTAGCGAGATATTAAAAAATTTTGTTGAGGCCCTATGCTCCTCCTAGGAACGACAAATACATACTTCAAAAGGTTTGTGTATACGAGTATAATCTCTAATAGACATTAAGCAATCAGAATTCATTTATTCTGAGAGTTTCACCATCTCAATACCAAATGCCTGTATTCCCTTACCAAGTACCAACGACATGGACGTTGTGCAGCGTATTACCATCCAGCGTCTGCGAATAGCGGAGGAGCCCGGCGATACGGGTATTTGTTGCGGGGATCTGCGGAAGTCTATGAAGAGGACAACCATCTTTGCGTTGGAAGGACCAGATCGAGGAAGCCCTGTCATCGATTGGTGTGGTCAACTGGCATAGATGCGCAAGAAGCAGAGACGACTGGAAGCATATGTTAAGGAAGGCCGAAATCGGTTAATGTATAGAATAGAATACTTGCTCGGAAGGCCAAAATGTAAATTCTGCTATGTTTACGTATCAAAATGAAGTAACTGTGCACTTATCAAGTATTAGGCAGGAAGTTATTCTCACAGACACTATGCAACAACCTGAAGTTCGTCAGAGCAACAGAATTAGGGGACCCAGAAATGCAACATCCAACAGATCCTATTGTCGCAGTACTCTAGTACGCTTGTGTTCTGTTCTTACATTGAATGCCACACGTTCCCCACATATTGACAAAGTGAGTTTTTATTTTTAACGTCCTTAATTAACGTCCTTTTCAAAACAGGAAATGGATTCTATTTTTTTTTTCAATTTTCCCGTCGTATTATACTACGCCACACAATCTGTAAGTCACTGGCTACTTTGTATGTCATTCGTAATATTTTATTGGCATTTTAAATGGAAAATTGCAATCAAAAAATTTTAGGCTTTTAATAGGCGATTCCCACAATAATATTTATGTGTCTACGTACATACATATGTATGCCTCTTGAGTAGTGCTACATGTTGGACTTTAAGATGTCTAATGCAGAGCAGTAGCTGCAGCAACATAATGGCAGGTTTCCCAGCAACAGTAGCAGGCAGGCAGCACTGGCAACAATTTGAACAGATTGTTGTTCAAATATTGCCACAATGTTGTTTGCTGCGGAAACTACATATATTGTATGTAGGAATACAACATGTTGCAAGCATGCATTAATACAAGTACAACAGTATGTAATGGATTTTTATGTAGCTTTAAACATAAATTGCATACATGTGTATATGTGTAAGTAGATGTACTCATACATGACTTGTTGTAGCTGTTCGCTTTAACTGGCTGTTGTTGTTGTTGTTGTTGAAAATTATACATTTTCATTGCAAAGGAAGACATAAAATATGATTAATGGTTCCATTTAAATTAATTATTTTCTAAATATTTAAATATGTAATAAAATCCCCCGCTCTTTCTTCCTCTCTCTCTCTCTCTCTCTCTATCTATCTCCTCTATTTACTGTGTGAAATGAATGAACACAATCCATTACTTTTGTTCATATGTTCGTAAACACATTTGTATGAATAAATTAATGAATTAATGTACAAGTATGTTGTATAGGATGTATTTTATGAATCCAAAATTATTTGCATTTGTATTTATGACCTTAACAAAAACAAAAAAACTCATTTAAGAAGTCAACAAAACACACACACACTCTCAACAATTGTTTAGACAATCACTACAGATTAACAAATCAATATTCTTTCATTCATTCATGCTTTCATTCATTCATTCACTTACTCATTTATTTATTTTATTATTTCATATTCAATTCAACATAATGATTTTTCAATGAATACAAAATCATCATCATCATCATTATCATCATTGTAATCATTGTCATCTTCAATATCTGATTATTATAGCCTTGCACTACTAATGCGGTGACGGTATATTGGGTTTATGCCAGAGGTTTTAATATTTTCAACTACAATTGAGCAAACTATCCTCGAATAAAATAAATCTTGTAATTGCAACAATCTTCATATTAGGGAACACGATCAAGGATGTCACAAAGTAAGAGATCAAGAACCTTCGAATTTTTTAACAAGAGCAAGGAACTGAAAAGTAGTCTCTACTTCCTCCTCAGGCTCACAGCTACTACAGAAGTGGCCATGAGAAAGAAGTGAGTCGATCTTTTTCTTATCCAAAGTTTAGCAATATTCCACATATTCTCTTGCAGCAAACAAGGCTGAACCCCTCTGTAAAAGGGTTGATAAAGGATTGGATCGCTCCTTTTAAATTTTCTAATCTTCGATTTAGAACCTTAGATTCGATTAATCGTAATGGGGATATCCATTATTTCAGAACTTTTGCACTTAATGATGAGATGATAAGCAAATTATTACCAACTACTGCGGGCGTGAGATAAACTGCCCATTATCCTTACTTCTTTTTGCAATTGTCCTTGAAAATGTCCTTGAAAATCGTTTGTCATGCAAAAAAATTAGAAAAATTGAATGGAGCATCGACCTAATCATGAAGATCTAGACTACATTTGTGTGAAGAGTTGGATAAGAACATCAAACTGGAAGTAGACATTATTAGAGCAGTGTTAACCTTATAATTGCTGTCAAATATTGACAATTATTTCTGCCTGCAAACGATCAGCAATAGCAACTTATGAAGAACTAATTGACGAACAAATTTTTGCGGAAAATATTGAGCAGAATTGAAAATGAAAATCAATATAAAGTTCCTTAAGAAAATTTCCGTCAAACATTACTAGAAAAACATTAGTGGTTGAACCCCGCAATCGCTGTCAATGGCACCCAAGGAATATATAACGACATACAACGTTTTACATACATACATAATTGGTCATTACAACCCTTCAGTCAGGATTTCGACCTAGCTTCTCACACCACTTATGTTGTGTGAGTTAATTTTATACATGAGTGACGGGACCTACAGTTTAAAGTCGACTCCGAACGACAGATTTTTGAGAAGCTCTTCATGGCAATTTTATTTACTCTCAGAGCTTTTGCGAGAAATCTGCTGAGAAAAAGAAATATTTTTTTCATACTTCGTTTTGATGCCTGACCTGGGATACGAAATCGCTCTGTTGGAGATATCTGATCTGAGTTTTGAACCATGGACTCACGTCTAATAAGCCAACACACTACCTACTAGACTACGGCGTTTTAACTTCTTTCAAATAAAAACTCATGGGAGCAATTATTGTCCAAATAGATGGAAAAATTTGTGGAAGCTACATGTTCCCAAGTAGAATAGTAAGGAAATAAAAATAATGTTTTCGAGAATTGATATGAATTGCATATTGCATCGAGTATATCATGTACACGCTTTGCCTTTTGGCTTCTTTTTCGATGTTGTGAGAGGAACAGTAGCTTTCAAAATGGTAGGATCAAAGATTATTTAAGACTATATAACTTCCAAAGCACTACCTCCACCTGTTGGGAATTATTGCTGAGGTTTACCACGAGCACCAGATTTTGGAAAGCCCAATCAATATATGGCATAGCAACGAATTTAATAGGTAGCCGCGAATTCTCCAGATGCTAGTAATGATAGATCTCATAGTAAACATAAGGTATGTTGTGCACTCATCGAAACATACATACGTCTACCACATGTTTGATCGGTTCCAAAATATATACCCGATGGTTGTCATGATAAAGAATTACGGCCTCGTATCTGGCTGCATATTCACAGCGTTTTTCGGCCAATGTTCATTTCAAACGCATTAATTGTTATCTGTCCAGGTCTTCTGTAATAATGTGTTCCGCTCAACCGCCGTAGCCTAGTAGGTAGTGTGTTGGCTTATTAGAGGTAAGGCCACGGTTCAAACCCCAGGTCAGACATTAAAACGAAAATATGAAAAAATATTTCTTCGACGACTTCCTCTCAGCAGATTTCTGGCAAGAACTCTGAGAGTAAATAAAATTGTCATGAAAAGTTTCTCAAAAATTTGTCGTTCGGAGTCGACTTTAAACTGTAGGTCCAGCCACTCATGTATAAAAAAATTAATACACACAACATAAGTGGTGTGAGACAGAGATCAGCAACGAGTATTCAAAACGATGAGTAGATTCGAGTCATACTTATAATTTCAGCTACTTATACGCATTCATACTTATTTTAATATCATACTCATACTACTCATATTCAAAGTTAGAAATACTCATCGTACTCTTACTTAACAATACGCACGATGTTGTTGATTTCGACTCTCCATGTTTCAACATATACACGAAGTACAAAATAAGTATGATTCGAGTACGAACATCACAATACTCGCTAGAAGGTTGTGTGTGTGCTTTGCTTGCTGTCTTTGTCTTTTCTTTTTTCTTCTTTTGTAAATGCAACAATAACTACTACTGTAAATTTTGATGAATGATTCGAGTGACTCGAATCATTCGTAAGTATTATAAGTATTTTTCTAAATTTATGAATCTGAATGAGTAGGCGTATGAATCTAACAATGAATCGAATGTTGTGAGTTTGATGTCAACGTTGTACTCATACTCATTGCAACCTGTACTTATAAATCAATGTTGTAGCGAGTACGAATGAATCAGGGTTGAATTTTAATACTCTTGACTCACTCATACTCAAAATTTCATAAGTACCTATGAGAGTAAAATACGATTCATTGCTGATCTCTGGTGTGAGAAGATAGGTCGTAATCCTGACTGAAGGGTTGTAAGGACCAATTATGTTATGTTAATGGATCTCAACCTTCTGATTCCTTCAAATACAGAGGATTTCATTGGTGCAATGGTTATCCTGAGGCCATTTATGAACGTCTTCGAAATATATGAACGTCTACCTAGTTTGTGTTTTTGCCATTCTTGTCTAAATAGAAACTATCTTCTCTGGTCTGATATTTTATGGTCTAACATTGTTAATTTTCATGTCTTTGTTTTCTTGATATTTATCTCAAGTCCGACATCACATGCATGTTGAAGATCTTGTGCAAGAGCAGAGGATTACCATTTACTTAATCTTAATCCCAGAATTGTTGTAAAAAACCTCATGTAAATCCTTTCTTGTTTAAACAGATTTCAGTCATGATATCATGCAATAGTGTTGTGCTGATAGTTTTACAAAGATAAGTTCTGTATTCTCGTTTTGTGAATTACTTTACTAGAATGCATAGAGTATTGGTCTAAGCAATACTGCTACCATTTGAAGATTTTTTAATCTCGAAGAGTGTTCCTTCCCTATTTTCCTTTGAAGCCTTCTTTGCATTATGGCCGCAAATACTTGGTAGATATATGGTGTCAAGCTGAGTAATTACTCCTCAGTTGTTTGAAAACATTTCAAATTGCCTCGTTTGATAACTTTTGTAATATAAGACTGTAGAAAGTCGATGTTAAGACGTCGAATTTCAACTTGTAAGGCATTTTCCCGTGTTGTCTTCTCACTTCCTAATATGAGACTTTGGACAGGCAACGTTATATGGTATCCTTAAGGTATTTTGTAAAGGGTTGCTGATTCCATTTCGTTATCTTCAAAAATTGCATCAATGATGACGCTATGAATTCCTTTGAAATTATCTCTCTCTCTCTCTTCGTGTTCGCAACGACTACTTGGCCCCTGTTACACCTTCGATTAGTAAAGCAATATATCTTCTGCTGTAGTTTTCCCGTGCTGTTCTGGTATGTTTCTACTTCTGCTGTTATTGGTTGATTGTGCAACTTTATTTAATTGTTTAGCTTGCAATTGCTGTTACGATAATTACTTTCAGACATCAAATTAGACAACTTTTCAAAGCAGCATTAAAATATTTCATAAATAAGCAATTCATTGCTTACAACATTCTCCATTGTATTAGCAATAAAAAGCAAAATAAATAAATTTCAAAATTCGACACTTAAAAAACTGCATAAATTTGTTTGCATTTAAAACTTTAATTTGAAAACAAACGTTGATTCCTTTTACTTTCTCAGACAAAAGCTCTCCACTATTGCTATAGACTGGCTTAAAGTCGTTTTTGGCCAACTAACTGTGTGTGTCTGTATAATTCCCTGACTTGTTAAATATTTGATTTCATATTGGATTTGGGAATATAAAATGAAAGTGATGATGATTTGTTTGTTATGCTCAATACACAATAATGATGGATGGATGGATGGATAGATGGCAGGAATAAAAGGAATTTAATTAATTGCAAATTATCATGAAATCATAATGAACACAATAATTCTGTAATCTTTTGCGATTTCCTTAATAACAATCTGAGTATTATTTTTGGGGGAAATAGGAAATTAAACTCAACAGTATTATTAAAATTATTGTCTTTGCAATCTATTCTACTTCTAAGCAAATAAGTCCCTAATGAAGACAACAAATAATTGAATGTCGATGATTATTAAAGATTTTATGAAATTCATAATCATAGGAAATCTTAAAAATAGAAATAATTATGAGTATAAATAATTAACAGAAAATTATATGAAATAAATTTATTGAAAATAATACGTTTAAATATGTAAACTGAATAAATAATGAAAATCTTTGTAAAATGATATGGTTTTTGGTAAGTTAAGGAAGGAACTCTTCAAAATTAAAAAGAAGAAAAAATTTACCTAAAAATTCATCCTTATTAATGATACTTTTCAGATACACTTAAAAAATGAGTCGAAGAATATTTCTAGCAGAACATAAAGCTTTGTAAAGTATGGACGAACAATACTAAAAATTAAAACGAAAAATTCATACTTACAGCTGGCACGCCAGCAATACACTTTCATGTAGAGCCATGTGCCATGTAGCAAGATATGTCAATAATATCATTCCACACTGCTTCAATATGCCAATCGCCTTAGCTTGAAAAAAATTGATTAATGAACCTGAAACAAAAGAAAGAAATAAATCGAGATGAAGTGCTTCGTAACAGATCTTTGATCTTTAAAAAACGCTAGGGAATAACAATAATATTCAGCCACCTCGTCTAGTGAGTCACAATTCATTAGGATTGGCATCATATAAATATTGTTCCCATACCTTCAAATGGAGCATTAAAATCTGTTAACAGGCATGCAGTAGTCGGTAAAAACTTACGCTTTCTAAGCTGGCTGCATATGAAGACATTTACTGCTTGCAGAGTAACTGAATTTATATGTATACACTCTCTGGACTGGACTGCAATAAATATTTTCTAAGAGATGAAAAACCCCGCGTTTATAATCTCATAAACCAATTCATTTCGTCAGTTTGTCAAACGAAGACGTAACTTTAATTACTTAATTGGTCTAAAGAGAGAGAGAGAGCCGTATGGCCTATAAACTATAGACCCAATGTGAAAAGTTTCTCACCACAACATACATACATACATACATAATTGGTCATTACAACCCTTCAGTCAGGATTACGACCTAGCTTCTCACACCACTTATGTTGTGTGCGTTAATTTTTTTTATATGTACATGAGTGGCGGGACCTGCAGTTTAAAGTCGACTCCGAACGACAGATTTTTGAGAAGCTTTTCATGGCAATTTTATTTACTCTCAGAGTTTTTGCCAGAAATCTGCTGAGAGGAAGTCGCCGAAGAAATATTTTCATATTTTCGTTTTGATGTCTGACCTGGGATTCGAACTCGGGCCTTCAGTCTAATAAGCCAACACACTACCTACTACACTACGGCGACTTCCATCTTCTCACCACAACGACCTCTACAATTCTCAAATATATTTTCCTAGGGAGGCTTGTTTCTATGCATATACAAATGATAACTATATCGTTCCAGAAGTTGCTTAGTTAGGAAAACTTCATCAATTAAAATGAAACAATACTAAAAAAAAAAAATGTCTAACAATATTAATATAATTTGCCACTTATCTGCCACTCATCACCTGCACTCGAAACAAATGGTAGGTACAAAAGGCACATTCTGGGCTATATGACGGGTGAGGTAAAACTTCCCATACACTGTTTTCCAAATAATTTTTGATCGGCACCGCAATATGTACCCGGAAGTTGTCATGATGGAAACTTATGGTCTCGTATCTGGTTGCATATTTAGGATGTTTTTCGACGAAGCACGCTTAAACCAAATAATTGTTGTCTGCACATGTGTGCAGTGTTTGTCTAGTCTGCCTTCTAATCCCATCAAATGCTAGGCTGTAGTCTTCGTTCGTTTGGGACTGTCGTAATGAATCCATTTTTCGTCGATAGAAATAATTCTATGCAAAACGATGAAGCGTTCAGTTTTTTTTGGGAACTTTTAAAATTATTTTTTAAACTTAAGAACATAATTGGTCATTACGACCAAGTTTCTTACACCACATATTTTGTCTGTGTTAATTTTTATACATGATAGGCGGGACTCGGGAACGATAGATTTTTGAGAAGTTTTTCAATTCAATTTTTTATTTATTCTACTGTGAGGAAGACGCCGAAGAAATATTTTTTAAGATTTCGTTTTTTGTTGACAGGTCTGACCTAGGGTGTGAAACATGGCCTTACGTCTAATATGCCAACATACTACAAACTAGACAACCGGCGACATTTAAATTTATAACCGAATACTATTTCTTACAACTGAGTAAAGCACCCCAAAATCTTATCTAAGCATGGCTAACTCCTGTATCTTCAATCGACTGCTAATAGAGATGAATATCTCTTGCTTTCTGCTTCTAATTTATAAAGCAAAAATGAGAATTGAATTTCATAATTTACAAGTGCTAATAGAAAAACAACAGCAACAAAAAAAAAAAAAATTAATTACAACAACAGTAGCAGGAACAACAACAACAACAACAACAACAACAACAATGGTTACAATACAATTTAAAATACATCACGGGCCAATCAATTTCGAAAAACAGAACTATATCAGGTAACATCACGTAACAATTCGATTTAGACATTGTTTTGGTTTTTTGTTTTGTTGTCTTGAAACAATAAATTGTTAAAATTTACAACAAAAACAATAAACTGATATTTAAAATAAAAAATAGAATCTGAATGTGCAACTGCAACTGATGAAAAAAGTAACAACATTTTTATTATAATTTGCTGCACATGACATATTCTCTCAACTTGTGTAACACGAACAAAATTCCTGCATAATGTCATCGCAAGTTGTGGTGATGGTGCTGGTGGTTGTGGTGGTGGTAGTGAGTGGTATAGTTATTCCATGTCTAAACAATTGACCGATCGCCATCACATGATCATCTCAATGATGATGATGATAATGATGTTGATACTGATGCTTCGGCTATGACGTTGTGTTGATCAAAATGATGAAAAAGACAATCAAAATTGAAAAAATTTTGTTCGAAAGAAAAAAATTGTTGTTGTTGCAGTTGTAGTTGTAGTTGTTAGTGACAGATTTAGCAGTTTAGTTTGAAATACTTGATCGTTGACTGGCTCAATCGATCGATCGTTCGCTGTGTTTGTTTGGTTGCCTGCTTGATTGGTTGCTGCTGTTAAAAAAAATACGAGCAACAAAAAAAAAAAGCAACAAAAAAATCACTTCAAATCTCTTCAGTTGAGTCTGTCCAGGCTACTTTGTATTAAATTGGACTTGACTTTCAGTGACTAAAAATTACATTTCGATGATCATCGATCGTGATTTGAGATGACATCATGTCTCTGTAAGATGATGGTTTTTTGTGTCTGCTTGCATCTCGTGTTGGAGTTTTTTTTTTTTTTTTTCGTTTTTTCATTTGCCATTGGCAAGCATCTGCGTTTAGTTTTCGCTTTTAGTTTAAGGACTTTTTTTCGTTTACGTTTTTATTATTGTTGTCGTTGTTGTTGTTATTGTTGCTATGTATGTACTCTAGTCCTGTCTACATGTTGTAACAATGACATTTTAGTTTCAACATTTAACGTTTTCGTATTTCTTTTTAATTTTTTTTCAAACTCACTTCAGTTTAAAATGTTTTTTGTTTTTATGGTCAGAGCAGCAGTATATTGCGCAAGTGGACTACAACAAGCTGAACTGAGGCAATCTTTATTAAGAAAATAAAAAAACGAAGCAATTAAGGAGCTTAAGTCCAAAAAGTTAAACCAATATGATGCCCTACACAATCAGTCATGGAAATAAACATGGATTTTCTTTAAGTGCAATTGGAAACATTTCTCTTACACGGACAGATTTTACTAAGTTTTCGCAGTCATAAAGCATCTCCTCCATCTTATTATTTATATTATTTCCTTTCATTCACCTTCAAAAGATAAATTTTTCAAGCTATGCAGGCGATAATAATCATGTAGAGGTGACATAGTAGCCTTCAATCTAGAAAGGACATCCACATAATATCTCCTTCGAGCTTATTCGAATCTTCTAGCCAAACTTCATGATACTTTTCCCTACCCACCTCATCTGTTTCCATGTGGATGCATAAATATGTCACAGGTTCCAAGTATATGTTTTGATGATTCATTCCCATCATCACTGAATTTACATGTTAGCGCACAGTCAAGGGACAGATTGCTAACCTCAGATTATTTCTGAGTAGTCTGCTGCAAGACTCAATCTCCTCTTATTAAACAAGCAAAATTTCATTGCTTCAAACATACAGGTAGGCCGCGCTTAGCACGTACTCTTTTTAACACGGCCTCGGTCTAACGTGATTCACATTTTGGTTCACATTTTCGGTTAACACTAAAAAAGCCTTGGTTGTGCGTGGTTTACAAAAACCATTCTGCACATAAATATTTAAGTGCTTTGTTTTTAACAGCGGTTGATGTAAATTGAAATGCAACATTGAACATAGAAATAAATTCACAGCGTTATACATATGTAGAGTTGGCTCTGTTTTCTTTTTAGTTTCAATAAACGGGTAATTCCCCGTTTAAGCAATTGTATACATAATACATTTGTTTATTACTGATTACCGTCGGATAGATCTATCCAGTGATGAAGATTAAATTTTATGGTTATGTATTTTTATTATTTTTTTAATATTACTGTCATGAAATATTTTTTTTTTAATATTTCGAGAATTATTAAGTTAATTGAATGTAATATTTTTGTTTTTATGCGTAGATATGGATTAACATGTATGTATTAAAAAAAATTAAAATTAATAAAATTTGCTTTTTTGAAAACCATGGAACGTAACCCCTCTTTTTGTATTGGTTTCTTGTATCGCTTAACACGATTTTGCTTAACACGGTATTTTCATGGAACGTAACCCCCGTGTTCAACGAGGCCTACCTGTATTTAGTTTTACAAGAGTTTCTGCTTCTCTTCGTAAGCCGTTGAGTATAAAGTATTTTGGTCCCATTAGCGATGAGAATTCCCACAAGACCTTGTACCTCTTTCTGCACTTAGAAAGTTAATGTTCTACACCCGCGAATTCTTCCACATGTTCGGAATATTTCGTTCTGAAACCTAAGCTAAATTTGTTTCCCAAAATACGTTTTTGACTAATCCTCATACCATACCTGTGTCGAAAGAGTGTACAACGTCCAGATAACTCAATTCACTTTTGTTTACCAAAATCATACAGTTTGCTGGTTCGCCAAACGAACAGCTACTCATTTACGACGTCACTAAGATTGTCTCCCATCATTCTAACCATAGCCTCCAAAGCATTGGTCTTCGCTTTCAAGTGGAACGGACTAAAATCCACCGGATCTTCCAGCTTTGCTGTAGGACAGGTCTTTGTAGCCCCTGTCGTAAAAATACATACTAGTCCCTATATATTGCCCAATTTCATTTGAACTATTCTCAGATTTGTTCTGTCTGCCCACACTATGCCCCCCATACGTCACTATTGGAGTGACTATCACGGTTTACAACCAATAAATAAGCTCTAGAATATATCGCCAGGACTATCCTGCATGCACACTGCACATCTTCCTTCGTAATTGATGCGCAGTTAAGATCGTTTTGTTAAGAATTCATCCACAACCTAACACCAAATAAATGGTAAAAAGTCCCTTACACTGAAGGCGTCCTCTGGTTGTATCGACGCTTATTATCTAATTCCCTGTGTATATTTCCGTAGATCGTATGTATAGGATTCATTACCGGATAGAAAAAAGGCCCTCTTATAAAATGTATTGACTTGTTGCAGTGTGTGTAGTAATAAAAAATTTCATCATTGGCACTCTCTGTTTCTTCAGTGCTGATCTTCTTACCGATGGTGTTTGTTTCCGATGTTAGAATTGTAGTTTCTTAATTAAGAACTTAGATAAACGAAGTTTTTAATAAGAAATGCTGTAGCGCCTAGAGATGCCGTGATTCACAATTTGACTATTGAGCCCTAGCATCCCAGGTTCGAAAACAGCAGAATATAGAAATTTTTTCATTACGATAGCTTCCAATTTTCAAAAACTAAGAACCAGTTTCCTCTCCTAAGCTTTTATTCAGAAACCTCTTCAATCCCCAAAGAGAGTAACGTTAGCAGCGAACATTATGAGGAGATAAAATAATGTCACCTCTGATTAACTCATAAACTCAACAAGCAAGGCTCCTACACATACATACAACTTTTCAGTCAGGACTACGACCTAGTATGTATTAATTTTATACATGAATGGTGGGCCCTATAGTTTAAAGACAGATTTTTGGGAAATTTTCACGGGAATTTTGTTTAATTTTAGAAAGCAAAAAATGAAATCGTTCTGCTAGAGTTATCTGACCTGAGATTTGAACCATGGCCTTACGTCTAATAAGCCAACACACTACCTACTAGACTGCGGTGATTACAAGCAAGGCTCCTAAGAAATACAAAAATTCAATACAGTACTCCAATCACTTGTTGAGCTGAAAAAAATGGTGGTCCTAGTAAATGGATGTGTGAAGAGAAGGGTTTTCAAATCGTTATAACCTCCCTTCCGTGACTACTTGTGGCAAGCTTAAGGTTGAAGATAATCTGCTGGAGAACATAGTTTGTGGCATGAGTTAAAGCTTTAAAAACATCCCAATTGACAAACATCAACTTGAACGCAATATACTCTCCCAGAAATTTCTTGCAAAGAAACAAAAGAAAATTCGTTTTCTAATCTTGTTTTGGGTTGGTGTTCCTTTGTTCCCAGGCTTAATGATTATGATGATGACGTTAGATAATCATGATGACGACACTGACGATGATCATGGTGGTGGTGCGTTTTTTCTGCAGGTTAAAAAAAAATAATTTCATTTGAAATGATCTTAAAATAGATGCTTGTCGTGCGATAACCAAAAATTTTAACTCGTCTTCTTCTGCTTCTCTGTATTGTTTAGCAGAAAACAACAAAACAAAAACGCTTATATTCCTGAGTAACTCAACCCATAGATGTTGTACCTTCAGACATATTGTATTAGAAGAGTCTAGAGTGTGTGTGTGTGTGTGTGTAGAATAGATAGAAATTGTTTGTATTTCTGTTCTTATTATGGCTTTGGTGGTGTTATTTAATACCACTTGCCTGTTAGTTTTTGGATTGAACAATCATCGTTGTTGAAAGATTGCCTAGTAGATTAAGTGCCACCGATATTGTGGCACACAGCTTGTCAAACTCTAGAACAACAAAAACTATATAAAAAATATAACAAAACTACAAAAAAAAAAAAAAAAACAGAAAAACGAAGTTAACTACTCAGCCAGCCAGCTAGCCAGTAAATAATCGAATAAGGAAACTACCAACATTTAAAAGCGTTAAAGAAGCCCATGATGTTTCAAGAACAGAGGAGAGAGATCGAAAAAAGTAAATGCAAGAGGATGAGACGAGAACAGAACAAAATAAAAAAAAATAAAAACAAAACAAAAACGCAACATGTCAACTGACTTGTCAACTGACGTGCCTACTCTAAGCCTGAGTAGTTGTTTATATCGATTTCGTAAGTTTCTTGTTATTGTTGCACGTTGCATACAGAATTTTTTTTTTTTGTATTGTTTTGTCTGTTGTTGTGGCAATAAAGAAACAGGTGCAACACATGCCTTAATTCGGCTTAGAACTTGACTTGTTCACTGTGTGTTATATTCTATGTTCAGTTGTTGTGCTCTCCTGTCTGTCGTCTGTTTCTGTTTCTCTTTTTTTCGTTTTAAATGTCTTTGCCAAATTCCAAAGATTCCTAACATGGGTGGATGATTAAAACTAAAAACAGAATTACAAGGCAATGCAAAATAAAAACATAATAAAACAGAAGAAGAAAATGAAGAATACAAAAGGCCATAAAAACACTTGCAGACGTTAAGGCCATTCTTTTTGAAAATAATTGTTGAAGTGGACCCAAAAACCAGCTACGAAGCCTTCTTTTTATTTACTAAGTAAAGGAATTAAGTTTAAAGTTTATTGAAGCATAAGTAAAACTAACGAAATATGGGCTTTTACAGACTAATAGTCGAGTACTACGGTCGTTGCATCCTCCTAGGTTAGGTTAGGTTAGAGGACGTGTACTTGTCAACTGTGACAAGTACAGTGCCCGGAGGTCGAATTAACCCATTGTACAACGTCCTAGCTTCTCACACCACTCATGTTGTGTGCGTTAATTTTATACATGCGTGGCGGGATATACAGTTTAACGTCGACTCCGAACGACAAATTTTTGACAAATTTTTTCATGGCAGGTTTATTTACTCTCTGCCAGAAATCTGCTGAGAAAGGAAATCGCCAAAGAAATATTTTTTTTTTTTTTATATTTCGTTTTAATGCTTGACCTGGGATAGGAACCTATACGAAATACGTCTAATAAGCCAACACTACCTACTAGACTACGACGACTTCACATCTCCTAGAGAAGTGATAATTATTTTCTGCTCTACAGTAGCAGTAAAGGGAGAGCAGACAATTAATTTGTTTAATACATACTCCAAAACGATATAACCAAACGCCTTTTAATAGCAAAAATCCAAAGATATTTTCGAAAGAAACGGGCACTGAGGGCATGTCTCCTACTTGTATAATACATTGTGCTGATACTGGTGGGTATGTGAAATTGTTCTTATGCACCATGTAGTGTACTCCATGAGAATGAAAAAAAGTCCTTTAAAATACTAATGGAATAGTGTGTATCATGGAATAGTGATACACACATGCATGGAATAGTGATACACACATGCATAATTGGTAATTACACCCCTTGTTGGAGATGTCTGAGCTGGATTTGGAACCGTAGACTACAGTGATATGCATGTCATAATAGTGCAATAGTGCTACCAAACTGTGTACTAAACTCTTAATTTTGAATAAGATTGTGAAGGATGGATATCTTGCTCTCACAAAAAAATCATATCAGTGTTGGTTTTTCATTTCAAGGTTATTGAGTGCTTCTAACTATACTCCCAACAAATTACAAAACGCTTGATCCAAGACGTCACTAAAACTGCCAGTTTCATACATTTCATGTCAAACGTTTAGAGAAATGAAATCTTAACACTAAACCTACCATGACGGGTCAAATGACGCATTTTGAACTTTTTGTCAGAATTTCTTGAAAATAACATTATCACATCGCCATTTGCCTTTACGACTTTTATTACAAAATACATCGAATGTGTTTTCCTTTCTTGTTAATTTTTTTACCGAGAAATATATGTAATCTACCTTAACCCTATCCCTGTCCTGTGCATCACATGTGATTCACAGCAAGTTGGTTTCATACGCTTGTGCATCACATGGACAGGGAAAGGGTTAAATACCGCAAGGGGTAATTTGACCCATGCAAAGATTCTGTTTCCTGATTTGCAATTTCTTGTGATTTTGAACATTTTTGCTATTCCGTGATATAAAAAAATGCGGTAAACATGAATAAAGTTACCATTATTAATTATTTAATTATTTTCTAAATTTGAGATTTAATTGAAGAATATTTAATTTTTTTCTTGTATTATTTTTGTTTTATGTATTGTATTGTATTATGTTTTTTTGTTTAATATATTAACTATTTTGAGTCGTTATTTAAAGCAAATTGTTTTATTCATGTACCAAATTGGCCTTATTGATATATTTCTCACAAGACATTTTTTTTTTGTTTTTTTGGCGACATTGCCGATTGTTCCACAGCCTGTTCAGAGAACACACGTTGTCGCAAATATGGTGGTATGGTGGTGGTGATGATTTCGCAAAACAGACTGAATAAATAACAATCGGTCGCCGCAGTCTACTAGTTAGTCTATTGGTTTATTAGCCGTGAGACTCGGTTCAAACCCGATGTCTGACCTCTCGAACAAAACAAAACGTCTTCGACGACTGCCTCTCAGCTGATTTTTGGGAAAAACTGTGAGAGTAAATAAAATTACCATGAAAAGTTTCTCAAAAATCCATCGTTCGGAGTCGATTTTAATCTTGTAGATTAACACACACAACAAAAGTGGTGTTAGATGCTAGGTGGTAATCCTGACTAAAGAGTTGTAATGACCAATTATGTATGTATTAAATTTGATAGATGAACCATCACAAGGTAATCCCCTGTTGGACGTTTCTTGTAGAAGACCCAGTAATAACTGTTAACTACTACTGGCATTATAAGTATATATCAACTTTTACTACCGAGTAATTTTGTATGTTTAAAACTAGAAAACTATTCGAAGTAACTAAATCTGGCAATTGAGTCGCGAAATGAACAATTCAAACTTCAATTAATTTATTTTGGATATCATAAGAGTGAATGTTTAGTTTGCTGCATTGCCTCTGAGGAATGCAATTTTCTTTTTCTCCTTTTTTCTGAATGCTGGCTTTGTACTCTAATTTCTTCAATTAAACCCCGCAATAAGTTAGCAATGTACTCTGCTCATGTCAATTCGGAATATTATCACGATAATTCCAAAACGCGCAATTAGAAAAGCATAACCTACTACCGTTGCCTTCTATAGACAGGATTCTAGCAAACCAGGTCATTGATGCAGGACGCCAGACATATCCATGACTACAAGTTACGCAAACACTCGGTTTGTGGTTTTCATCTTTTTTATCATTTCTACTCGCTCATTAGCAGTCGGCGATTATAGCAAAATCATTTTAGGCATTTTTTTTTTAGTTATGCACACCTCGATTGGTAGACCAATATAGTGTTGTTCTTGGCAACTCGTACGTGCTGAAATAAAGTCTTCTGTTAAATATTTTATTGTCCTTAAAAAGTGAATAAGCTCACCCCGACTATATCTTCCAAATGACTGTGTTAAATTAAATACATAAGATAAACGGCACAGATAATAACTGGTTAATGACTTTAAACGTACTGGATGGAGGTTTTCTTCTGATTGTAGTTGGAAATAGTATAGTAGTACCTGTACTATACCTATATAAACGACAGTAACAGTGTGTGGCAATCTGAACGAAGGCAGTTCTGCTATTGACACACAATCAAATTATTGTTGTTGGTTCTTATTCAACTACTGTTGGAATTTCATAAAGCCGGCTAAGTTACAACAGCTCCTTTCCTTTTGTTTTATATGCACTACACAAAGGATAATTTGGCTCCGTTTGTACGGTATTAACCCATTAAAGCCGAATGGGTAGAAAAATACCCAAAAAAAATAAGTTTTTTAAAAAATTCTATCTTGACCCAACTAAACGAGAGCACAAACGTTTCTTTACGAACGAATAAAGAAAACATAGAACGGTTTAAAAAAAAATTAGTAAGGCATGATATTCACATATTTTGGATGACAGAAAAAAGGTCAAAGATCACGAATTTTTCAAAATCAAAATTTTGTAGAAAGAACTTCTGTGGAATATGTATGGATGATATTCTCAGAAAAACCTTTAGATGCCATGTAATATAATATATCTCGTTCTCTACTTACCTAAGCTACAGGTGCGATTAAATGACATGGGTATAAAAATACCCACTTAGGCATTGGTATGAAATATTTTTCATAAAACTTTTAAAAATTAATTTCAAATAGAAATTTCAAATCACTTATTTTTCTCTATTTTTTTATATTTTTGGTGGTTCCGGCATGAAATTGTGCAAAAAAATCCCTTGGATGTACATTCAAACTGTATTTTGCACAACCGTACTCTGTTTTCCCACCACATTGCGCACAGCGACAGCGTTTTTCAATTTTATCAATCATGTGGTCAAATTTGTCAGTGTGTTTTGCTATTTGCTGCGCATTTGTGACAACTTTTCCATCACGGCGTCGATTTTCACGAATTTTTACCAATGCTTCAACAACGCTAACCCAAAAATCGAGTTGGCTCATAGGTGGCAAACTTTTACATCCCCTGCACAAGCAGTGTAGTTTGCATGCATTTACCAAAGCTGCGTCAATAGTGTTAGTGAGTAGTGGCCAATACCACTTTTTTCTGCGGACTAGAATACGATAATTGTAGATGCCATTATCGAATAAGTCAACCCCACCCATTCGCTGATTATATGCATGTATTATGTATGGTTGTTCAACGACAGCCATCATGCGATGTTTACGGTCATATCTTTTGGTTTTGTACATCGGTTTTGTACCCAAAAAATTAGACATCACAGTCACCACCTTCAGAAATATTTAAAATATACACATACATAGGTATAACATGATAATAAATATGTGTACAGGTAATTACCGAATTATCGTTCCAGAGAACTGCGATAATATTGTATTGACTATGAGAAAATAATTTTGGCAAATTTATCATTCTTGTCAGGATTATTATTGTCACAAAAGTGTTATTTTCAATAAAACTCTCAAAAATAGCTTAACTATGTTGTCTAGTCGCCATATAATAAAGAGGAAAAAATTTTATTTTAGGACACACTTATGCCGAAGTGGGTAGAAAAATACCCATGCCCTACAGAGGCCCCCACGACTCTTAAAAAATATAAAAATATTCATATCAATACAAATACTCCAAATACTATTTGTGCCAAATTTCACCGAAATCAGACCACGGATTCTGGGGTCAGGCGTTAATGGGTTAAAAACCAAATACTTCCAAATACTCTTCAGTGATGGCACATAAGCACATAACACTCTTATGTAGCCTAAAGGACTGTAAATAAAACACCGAAATACATTTTTACGTATAAAATGTGAACTGAATGGTTCTCAAGTAGAGTAACAAATCCCTCAAAAAATTTACTAACAAAACAATAAATATGTCAACAATAACAAGGCCTAACAAATGAACTTCTAAATCATATTCCTCCCTAAAATTTCAAATCTATGGTCTTTTCATTCCCAGCTTTAAGCCGTGCTGACTGAACATGCAACAAATAAAACAGGCAATGCGTTGGCGTGATTTACTATCATCCCAGGCGCTGGCTGGCTGACTGACATTTTCGAGAGAAAAGTGTTGTTGCTATAAACAAAAAAAAAAAAACATTTTCAAGAAAATCACAAAAGGAATGAAATGGAAAACATTGTGTATTAAATAATCAAAATTAAATGAGGTGTGGTAATGGTGATGGTGATGGTGACGGTGTGGTAAAAACCATTTTCGTTGATGTTGTTTTTCATTAAAACCATGTTAATGTTTTATTGCATTTTTTCTATGTGTTTGTTGTTGTAAGTAAAAGTAAGTAATTCAAGCATAAAATAATTTAATTTAATTTTTTATTTCTTTTTTCTTTTTTTTCTTCTTTCTGTTGTGTTCATAAGAAACTTGTTAAAGATCGATGATCGGCATGATAATTTGGACACGTTTACGCTTTTTGATTTTATGGAAGACACCACCACCGCCCTTTGAACAAAAAGTGTCGAATGATTTGAAAATGATTTCGTTAAAGGCCTTTAAATTCAAATATTTTATGGCTTCCTATTAGGGCCTCAGAGAAAAAATAACATTTTTTTTGAATGCGGCATAACTATGCCGCAAGTATTTCTAGGTCTTGTTGAGCTGTCATTGTGTATGTTTTTCGGTTGGCATTTGTTCGAAACGTTCTATTAATTCTTTTATCTTTTTGTTGTTGCTGGTGGTGTTGTTGTTGTTGTTGTTTTTTATGTATAATTTATCATCATTGCTTAATTTGGTTTGTGCTCTGTTAAATTTCGTTCTTCTCATTTGACTTTTCATGTCCATAATAGCCGGTCATAATGTCTAATACCAGTCTTCAAAGCCATTAACAACAACGACAGATGCCCTACACTGTCTATCTGCAGTGGAAGAGCCACGAAAAAAAAATCAAAAATATTCTCCAAAAAGAAAAAAAAATTTCATTCTTAAGACTTGAAATATATTTGTTGCGCCTCAATGATTTTCAAGGCAGAGCAGTGTGGCATGTAAATAAAAATCAAGAAAAAAAAAACAAAATACTCTTGCTACTGTTGCCGTTGCTGTGGCTGTTGCATTTTTAATTCAAATGGTCGTTTCAATATTTATTGAAAAAACAAAACCAAACACACAAAATATTTCAACTTCTTCTGCTTGAATTGATTTCTGTTATGTTTGTGGCATGCTACTACCACCTCTACTACTACTCCACTCAACTGCAAATCAACAATATTTGAACTTCTTTTCTATCTTATGAACACAATTCCTTCTATTCTTTCCATTTTTTTTTCGATTTTATAATAAAATTTACATGACATGAGAACCACCTACTTACCTTACACAAAAACCCTGCCTGTACCCCTTAGCTTTCTTTACATTATCGACAATCTATTGTGCCACATCTATTCAAACAAACTCTACTCCATAATAGTTTTAATGCCGCTAAGCTGGGCTGTCTTGTTGCCATTTGCAGCACAGCATTACAAAGGATTAGAGTAGATGAACAGCGTGCCAGAGAGAGAGAGAGATAGAGGGTGAGTGAGAGAGTGTTAGAAATGTTGTATGAGAATGGAGGAAAACATCTAATGTGAGGTCCATGATAAATGATCTGTAGCTTAAGCTTATTGCTGATAAGCATCTTTTCTTAATAGAGTTTGTTTTGTAGTTGTTGTTGTTGTTTTTTCATTACCTTAGGCAAACTGAAAAGCTAAAAGTAGAAAACAAAAAAAGAAAAAAATTAAATTAAAATATGATTTAAGATTTAATTAAAAAATGTTTAATGGTGCCACAAGGATTGCTTGAGCAACAAACAAAACCACAAGAAAGTAACCCTCTTATCGTTTTTAAGCTATTTTGCCTTCAAAAAAAGTTTAATTACTTGCCGGTGATTGGGTGAAAAGTTCATTAAATAGATACTGATCAACTATAGGGTGGTCTAGTGAAACTTTATGAAAATTAAACAGGAAATTAGCAAATAATTTAAAAGGCCAATAAATAAAACAAACTTATCAAAGAACAACAGAAACTTACCAAAACCAAACACAGCTGTTTTGTTTACATTCTCTTGAATCTATAGAAATTTACATACCTTCCGGTGAAATAATGATGCTAGAAGTCTCTGTGACCTTCTCTTTTGTACTCAGACCCCATAAGCAATAAACATCATATACTAACGCATACAGACGCCTTAATACAAAGACGAATCGCTTATCCAACCCAAAAAACTTCAGAAGAAGGCCTTGCCTTAGTAAACAGCATTCGATTACAAAAAACTTTAATTTTAAGAGCTCTAAACGCCATACAATGACAGAAAGGATGTTCCATCTCTAAACTCCCATTTTTCGGTTTTCTGAGTATACGACTAAACCAGTTGCGTGTTATCCTCTAGTGTGGTAAGCCGTAGTAAGCGATGGATATCATTTAAAATCATCTTTCGTATTGGCATTACAGTTCGTTTTGAGTTTTAGTCTGTTCCATGATTTTATTCTATTCCTGTCTGTATTTGGCTTTTACGTATCAGTCCCGATATATGGGTATAGTTTGCAGGTCGCTTCAATGCAATCCATCCAATTGGTTCTACCTTTTTGTTGAGAGCACATGATTTAATACTTAACTATTACCTTCGGCAGTTTGTTGTTGTCTACTTATATAATATGTACTCAATTCCTATGATTTGGCAACAAATTTTGATGCCAAGATTTTGTACAAGCCTAGCTATTTCCTTCCTTTCCCACAGCCTCCTCATGTATCGTCACATTTGCAATGCCTTTCATATGGAATACTGGTTGACCATGTGGATTACATGGTGATTTGATTGCTAGTTTTTTCATAAGTTAGCAAAAATGCATCGAGTTTTAGTAATTTTACATCGAACATCTTGTATAGCGGCTTCGGATGGGACGATTAAATCCAAACTCCTTTATTGGGTTTCCTTTCACCTTAAAAGATGGTACACGAGATTATTTAAGGACGCATGTCTTAGTTTTTCCTTTTATTAACCACAGTCTTTTGACTTCTTATATGAAATTGATTGATTGTTTGACTATCATCTGTCTAACAGAACAGATATGAAATAAATCTGGTTCCAGCCATGTTGATTGACCAGCACTTTGCATTTTTCATCTCCAAATGTGATTCCTAATCGATCGATGCAATTAAAAGAAGGTCATGAACTTTTTCAATTACATGCAACTAAATATGTCAGACAACTTATAAGTCCTTTAAAAATTGTTTGAAACGTAAAACTAATTACACAAAGGCTGACGGTGAATAAACTCGTGATAATTATTTTAAAGTCTGTACACGAAAAATGATTTTAAGGCAAGATATAAAATACAATGCTTAAATCATTAAAAGCTTTTGAAACCTTGTTGGAATCGTTAATAAAAAGTAGATGAATTGTTCGAAACATATGCCTCTTGCTTTTGATTAAGCATTCAAAAGGGACAGTGAATAAGAAGTCGCATTTCTCTACATATGGAAATTTTTCATGTCGCAATATAAACAGATCCAAACCTAAAGTCTATTAATAAAGGGTCCGCCAAATAACTTTTTTTTTTTTGAAAATGCTTTAAAAAAAAAACTACTGAATATTTTCTCGAATTTCTCAAAAAAAATCATCTTTTCAGATGAAGCTCATTTTGATCTTGGCGGGTATGTAAACAAGCAAAATTGTCGCATTTGGGGCACAGAAAACCCGCACGCATACATTGAAAAGCCGACGCACCCAAAACGAGTCACTGTTTGGTGCGGATTTTGGTCCAGAGACATAATTGGGCCATTTTTCTTCGAAAATGAGCAAGGCGTGGCCGCTACAGTCAATGGCGATCGTTATCGGGCAATGTTGAACGAAGTTTTGTACACAAAAATTGAAGAGGAGGATATTGGCAACATTTGGTTTCAACAGGACGGCGCTACGTGCCACACAGCCGAAGCTACACTCGATGTTTTGCGCCCTCTTTTTGAAGATCGCATTATCAGCCGCAGAGCTGATGTCGTTTGGCCACCTCGGAGCTACGATTTGACATCGTTGGACTATTATTTGTGGGGTGCAGTCAAAGATAAGAGTGACGCCGACAAGCCAGAGACAATTGACGCTTTAAAGGACAACATTCGTGAAGCCATTGGTGAAATACAGCTGCATACAATCGATAATGTGCTTAAAAATTGGAACGATCCTGTAGGCTACTGCATGGCCTTTCAAATAAAAAAAGAAATTTGAGAAAATATTCAGTAGTTTTTTTTAAAGCATTTTCAAAAAAAAAAAAGTTATTTGGCGGACCCCTTCTATACTCCTTCTTCACTCTCTCTTTCACAACTCTTGAAATTTTTAAGAAAATGCATTACATTGATAGGGGTCATCCCCAAGTAGAGAAAATTCACTAAAAACCAAGTGTGATTCACTCAAAGAAAAGTGCAGAGAACTACCGAAGCAATTCTTTCGTGTTCACACTTTATTTTCTAATTTATGTGTTCAGTTTCAACATTTTGCAACATTTAATGGCCAGACTTGACACCAAAATGCACGCGTGCATAAGTGGCTAAAAAATTATAAACAAAAACAATATGTGAACAACAAACAAAATTTTAACACAAGAAAAGTTAGAAAAAAAAAATACTTTAAACGTATGCAAAGCTAAGCAGAGAGACATACAAACAGACAGTCATGACTAAAATATGGTGATGAAAGGATGGCATAGAAAACAGAATGAAAAAATATTCTTTTCTTTTCTATGTTGCAAATATTAAATCCTATGTAAGTCTATAAATTCTAAGTTATGCTTTAGAACATACACACACTTGCACACACACACACACAAATAACAACTACATTAAACAAACGTTTTGCCGACAAACGGCCTCAAAAAGCCAGACATTTGAAAAAAAGGGACGAAAAAGAAAAACGTGAAAAAGCAAAAGAACGAACGATAGTGAAAGAGAGAGAAAGGAATAAAATAGGAGTTTTGCAGTCAGTATGTCATTCACATTTAAACAAACTCTCTCTCTCGCTACCACACTCTCTGCCATGAACATGAACACAAAACTAACAAAGGCATACACAAACAACACAAAAGAAAAAAAAAATAACAACAAAATCAAACATAAACTCAATAGCCAGACTAAAAGGAAATTCGAAAAAAAATGTAAATAAAGGAAGAACACACACTCACACAACACAACTACAACAACAACTACAACAACAAAAATTATTTGACTTTGATTTTTGCCGTTGGTTTTGTGTTTTTAAAGAGCGAAATACATCAAACATGTACGCGCACATTAAAAAGAGCGTTTAAGTGCTGGTGTTTGTATCGAGTCCTGCTTTATTTTAATTTCTTCTTTTCTAAGTTTAAAGAGTGTATGTGTGCACACATACATTGATAAAGCTATGCATTTGTGCATATTATTTTTATATTTAAGTAAACAAACAATGATTATCTCTCTCACTCTTTTCTTTCTAATTTTGTTTAGTTTTAGTTGTGTTGCTTTTTTTTGCTGTTGCTGTTATTACTGAAAGTGACATCAAACATGATTTGTTGACATTCATATTATAGCTGTTGTTGTTGTTATTGTTGTTGTTGTTATTGTTGTTCATGTGTCTTTATTCTGTTTATTTAATTTTTGGTATTGTTTATATTCCTTTTAAGCCATCAGCCGTTCTCTCACGTATATACACACACACACACACGTACACTTACATATGGGGATATACAGTGATGGGCATTTTTGTACAGAACAGACAAAAACAAGCTTCCCTTACTGATAAGTTATACAATATAACTGTAGGGGACAATGTGAAGTAGGTAATACCCTAGAATGGTATGTTTTCGCCTCTCATGTGGATCACCACTATGCTTAGGCTTTTGAGGATATATGTAAACCGATGTACATAGTACTTCAACCAGTCTACTACGCGAAAGGCGTGTTGATACTTCTAAGGGATGAGAATCCAAACCATCTATGCAGGAGAGCAAAAGTAAGCACGACCAAATAGTCTTAATGTGGACCCGGATAAGGCCAATACAGAGAAAGATCCCACATGCTTCTGTAACAAAGGCATCATGATATGGTAGGTGGGGTAGGTATAGGTGGCTGTTCACCTAAGAGAGTCAGATGGAGACACCTAGGCCGCTATGCTCTAGTACCGGATTCACTCGGAGGTCCTAATAAAGCGACTTATACTGCCAATGTCAATCCGTGACAGTTCCTCCAAATCATCCATATAATAGACACCAAAGTACATGTTTCTCTTTTGACAAAGTGTCGGGCATGTACCCATCAGGTGGAGGACAGTATCTTCCCCTACCTCATCTCTGCAGCTTCTGTAAAAAGCATTAGCAAGGTGTTCAAAAGCAATGCGCCTCGCATTCATACCCATAATGCAATACGCCATAATAGCTCCGACAACCATATTGTGCGCGGCCCTCTGTTGTCTTGGATAGAAATTCAAATGCAGCATCTGAAGTCTAGTAGGCTTATTACAAGTGAGGCCACGGTTCAAACCTCAGGTCAAATATCTCGATCAAATTGAAATATGAAAAAATATTTCTTCGGCAACTTCCTCTCAGCAGATTTCTGGCAAAAACCTCAATGGGTTCTTAATGGGGAGAATGAATGAATCTACATAAGATTATTTAGACACATTCGAAATTATACTTCAATATTGTGGTAGATATCAATCGATCAGAAATACTGCATTATAATAATTCAGAGAATTCAAAGAATGTGTTGCGGCATGATGGCGTCATCTACAAGGGCCTTGTAAGCAATACTCTTCACCAAACCAATTGAGTTACAGTTTCCATAGATAGGAATAAATGCAGGGCATATAGTGAAGACATTGAAGTTCGAGATCCCAGCATTTTGAGAAAGCCAGTATACCGGACATAGCTTGCATTAGAGCATTGGTACCTAAGAAAGTTTATTTCCTACAGAAACTATGGTTGTGCACCAAAATGTGAGCGCACAAAGATCCTATTTGATGACATAGCTGTCTGCTTTCAGACATGAGGCCATGAACCATTTAGTTGGTTTCCTCTCCTAGCTACGGTTAAGCACAAAAATTTTACGACTTACATATACATACGCATTTATTTCCTTATAGTGAGCAAAGAGACAGGACAAGAATGAGAACTAACAGTTGTTTATGGCATAGTGATTGAGATGATGATTCTTTCTGAAATCGCAAGGTTATCACAAAATATTTCCATTTTTTTTTTTATTCAGTTTCTGACTTTTCTACAGTAACAGTCCCTAAAGTATGTTGGCTTATGGTTTTCCCAAGAAGCAATATCTTCTGTAAAACTATGTTAAATTGTGGTATTAGGGGAAGTGAGGCAGACTCCTTCCTAATGGATGAAACTGCTTAACATTCATACGATGTAAGCCTTTCACGTAAATCAGAAGGCTTCTGGATACATTATTTAGAGTGGAAGTAAACGTTGTTGGTTTCAGTTCTTCCCAAGAATAAAGTGCTTCTCTGAGGAAGACGGTTACCCCCATATAGGTTAATGTATACGGAAACATTGAAGGTAACAACAAAGTAGATGCACGTGCAAAGGCTGTTACAATAGAAAAATGAAAGGAATTGATATTTAGAATTTAGAAAACTTCTCTGAAGAAGGACAAACAAATTGTTTCACACAAGCTTCAGTCATTTGGAAAACAAATATGGATTAAGGACCCGACATTCAAACGGACCAGACAGATCTGGCCCCGATAGGGATATGTATGTATGACATGAATCCATCTTTTAATCAATCCTGGAGGCTTGAATTACCACACAACGACTCCTGCAGAAGCTTTAATGAGGAGGAAAAAGAAGAGATCATTGAAAATCAAAGCTATAATTGTCCAGCACTGAGACTAAAATTTTTTAGCCACCCAGAGTTTGTTGACAGGAGGTGTCTAGCCAAAAGTGATTAGGGCAGAATCTATACTTTCATAAAACTATCGGGATGTCTGAGTAACGCCATCCATAAGTTATGAATATATGACGGATTACATTGCAACTTGATGAGACCCTTGTAAACTATGCTCTTTAAGGCGGGTACTAATTTAAAATAACCTTACTTATAAGATTTTCCGAATAGAGTTAGTCTTTGAAAATTTATTTTTCAAAAATTTGTTTTTTAATGAAAATTTTTTTGATTCGTGAAATGATTTTGATCTGCAAAGTGTGCTCAGGACCACCCCATTATACATTTTGGAATTCAACATCCTGGTCATGAGATTTTTGAACTTAAGACTTAAACTTAACAGACAGCACACTTTATAAGCATTTAAATGACTTTCATTAAAAACCTCTTGCATATGAAATATTTTGTCCCCCACTGTATTATAAGTGACGGATGTTTATGTGTGTATATTTTTAGTTTGAAATGCCTTTAACAAAATAAATACACAAATATTAACACACAAAAAAAAAAAAAATAAAAAAAAAGATCAACAAAAGAACAGAAAATCAAAATCCCTGTACTCATGCACACTTATGGAAATAAAGCAAAAAAAATTATGAGAAAAAAAGATGAAAAAAAAAACAAGAAAAATAGAGGAGAGAACAAGAAAAAAAGGCGAAAAATAAAATTGTCAAGTTGACATATAAATCTCGGGGATTATGGAGATTTTTTTTGCTTTTTGTTTCAGCATTTCTTGTTGGGCACATGATTTTATCGGGGTATGTTTGGATTTGTTTGGATCTGACAAGTGTTATGTGTATGAATTATCAGAAAGCAACAACAATAATAAATAAATAAAATATATATGAGTTTTCTTTTGCATTTTGCATTACAAAAAAAGACAAAAGAATTATGGAAACACATATTGCATCCATAGAAGAGCATGAATGACAAAGACTGAGGCAAACAGACAGACAGCCAAACATAAGATGATGCATGTGACATACCAATAATACCAGATGTTCAACGAAAGAGGCAACAATATTTGAATAATAACAACAACAAAACCAAACAGTTTAGAAATACGACAGAAAAAACTGAAAAACACATGAAGAACACTGTAAGCAACATATTTTCATATAAAATCGTTTGCGGGCCTATTTATTAAATTAAAATTCTTATTACCAATGAAAGTTGTTGTTATTGTTATTATTTTTCCTGATAATCTCTCTTATACTCACTTAGAGATTCTGATTTTCCATAGAAAATGTCAACAGGCTTATCCGTAAGCGAGTTGAACTAAATACTTCACAAAATACTTTTAATTGCTTAAACTTTTACGGCCATCAAGTGCTTGTAGCCGTTTTTAGCGGTTTGTTATGTTTCATTGTGTGCATAACTTGGCTTTAACAATCGAGACAAATAATTTCATTAAGAAATTTTCCTAAGATGGCATAACATTTGGACTCAATTTTAAACTGCACCTCCTCATGCACACCGCCTCCACCCGGTAATTGCAAGGCTATGTGTGTTTGGTTTTAATTTTTCTTTTATTTTTTCTTGTCAATAAGCAGGTCATAATGAAACAACTTGTTTTTTCTCTTCATTGGAAAGTGGCTAACGAAGAACCCACCTTATTGATCAAATCTTCTTACACAATGGCATTTTATCTTAATTTGTACAGAAAACAGCCACAAGAAAATACAAGTGAATGAGTTTTAATTGGACAAATACGAATATCTGGTACCTTACATTATAGTTTTGATAATAGGCACTAAGTTTCCTGTGGAAGTCGCCGTAGACTGGGAGTAAATAAAATTCTCATGAAAAGCTTTTCAAAAATCTATCGTTCGGAGTCCACTTTAAACTGAAGTTCCCGACACTCATGTATAAAATTAACACACACAACATACATAGGTAGTGTGAGAAACTAGGTCGTAATTGTAACTAAAAGGTTGTAATGACGAATTATGTGTGTATGTATACAATTAAACTTTTATAGAAATCATTGTATTGATCCGCTCTAGATTAGTCTTTTCTATTCTAGCTTAGTGTAGTCTGCTCTCAGATAGTCATCTGTGTTCTGCTCCATTTTTTATACTCTAATTTTTTTATTCTACTCACTTCAAGTCTACTTGATTTTGCTATACTTTATCTACCCTACATTCGCTATTCTCTATATACCATCTTCTTAACCTGCTGTAGCTCCTTTACTACTTTCTCCTTTTCCTTTGCTAACATGCCTGCTCCACTTACTTATATTCTATTCAACTCTACCTCCCTATCTTACCTTCTTCTCACTTCTACTCTGCTCCACCTGACCTACCCCATCTACGCTACTCACCTCACCTCTACTCTATTCTACTCTATGACTTTTCCTTAACGAAGCTATACTAATTGTTTAACTGACGTCTTCAGTTGGTTTAAGCCTGTAGAGTATTTCTCTCTCCCTATCGTTTTCAAAATATGATAAAATGTTAAGCGAATAAATCTACAGTTGTCTTCCTTGCTATTTTCAAGTGTTTGGAGTCCAGTTCTAGGATTGTGGTACGGTCTCTCCAACAACTGAAGCTATAAAAGTCAGTATAGTCTAGTAGGTAGTGTGTTGGCTTATTAGACATGAGACCTCGGTTTAAACACCAGGTCAGACATTAAAATGAAAATATGCAAAAATATTTCATCGGTGACTTCCTCTCAGCAGAGAGCAAAATTTGTGGCAAAAACTCTGAGAGTAAATAAAACTGAGCCAAAGACCTGTCATTAGGAATCGACTTTAAACTGTAGATTCCGCCACTCTTGTATAAAATGAACACACACAACATAAGTGGTGTGAGGGGCTAGGCCGTATTCCTGACTAAAGGGTTGTAAAGACCAATTATGTATGTATGTATACAAGAGTTGAAACTCAAAAAATTGAGGAGGTATTACCGTACCTGCAGTCGGTAAGTAATTTACCATTTAAAATAAATTTTTTTTACCAATTTGAGCCACCAAGCATCTCTTCATTTTCCTATAATTTCTTTGCTTTGTTTCAATCTTATTAAGTAAGTTTTTCTGGCTAAGATGGTGAATGGTCTGTTATAGTAAGTTCTAGAATGATAGAGTTATCATATGTTGTTGCCTAAAAAAAGGTCCCCTGTGGTTATTAGGTTCTTATATTGGGTTTAGTGACAGGCGGATATTGTTCGTTCAGGAATTATTATCAATTATTTAAATTAGAAAACCATATCGAAAATAATAAATATATATAAGAGACTCGTGGAAGAATTAAGGTTTTCCGCGTTTCCCAAAAATTCAAGACTATATAAAAACCTTTTTTTCAAAAGCGATCCTAGAATTTAATAATGCTTGGAGGATTAACGAAAGCATACTTACTAAAGTAGTTGATCAACATGTTACAAACATCAGCTTTAACCCAAGATACCGCTCAACATTTGTGGTAAATTGCAGCAGAACAAAACATTGCTCGACTAATTTCTAACATTGTTCTCAGACAGCATGCCACATTCGTTTTAAGCAACATATGGGACGAACGATATTTTGCCTTGTTTGTGTTGTTATCGTTGTTGCTGTTGCTATTGCTGTTGTTGGTGTGTTTTGTTTTTAATTTATCTTAATCTCATAATAAATCCGTTAAAAATCCTATAAATCATAAAAATCGAAACAATTTCACAGATACTGATTAGGAAGGTGTGTCATTAAAAGCCATAAAGAAACCAAAAACATAATAAAAAAAAATACAAAAACACAAAACAAAAGACAAAAGACACTGAAAACTAAGAAAACCAACAAAAAGTCAAGTTAAAGTTTGTCGAAATATTACAAACAAAAAAAAAAAGGAAATTACCACCATCAGAACAAAAAAAAAAAAGAAAAAAAGGCCACAATCTTTGTACCTCAGACTCCAGTACCTTTTCATGTTTGCTACTAAAGCTCTTAAATTTATATTCAACTCATTGGGATTAATTGGAATTAATTGGAAAATTGACCAGAACTTGAAAATTAAGTTGAAAAAAGCCGGTTTAACACTCGTACAATACGGCCAAAATGGCAACGATACAAAAGAAACAACATTTAAAAGAAGTTAAGAGTTAAATTATTAAAATACTGGCTACAGCAAGAGTCTCTTCTAATGAGTCAAAGAGCGAAACATACTGTTAGAATTTGAGTAAAAGAGCGTAAGATTGAAAATGAAGAGAAATTGAGAGCATAAAAAATTGGAAGAGTTACACTAATAAAGAGTGTTTTCTAGTTAAAATGAATCAAAATGGAATGAAACATCAACCACAGAGCAAGAGATGAGTGAATGGTAAAGTAATTGAAACAGTACTGACCCCCCATTATCGAATTAAGGAAACATATGTAGGTTTTTTATAATCATGAATGATTGAAGTAATCAGGAATACATTCCGGAATAATAAATTATTTAGAAAATTATGATATTTTTATACATACGAGAGCAGTCGATCAAAGAAAATACAGCAAATAATCTTATTTTAGCTCAACACACTCAGGCTCAGCGATATTCTATATGAAATCAATAAGTTAGGCACGCAAAATGCACGTCTGTAGTCCTTGAGTCACGATGATGAGTTTCATACTCCTGATAGGTTCAAAACCTTTATCTGGAGTGGAAAGAGAAAACCTGCTTGGAATAGACTATGGAAAGAGACAAATTATCTTCTTAAGCTAAACGGATTTGACGATCAAATATTTTATTGGGTTATTACAATGAGAAGAGATTTGTTTCATAAATAGTCGCCGTGGTCTAGTAGGTAGTGTGCTGGCTTATTAGACGTAAAAGCCAGGGTTCGAGTCCCAGGCCAGACATCAAAAAAAAAAATACAAAAAGTATTTTTTCGGCGATTTCTTCTCAGTTTCTCAAAAATCTGTCGTTCGGAGTCCACTTTAAACTGTAGGTCCCGCCACTTATGTATAAAATTAACACACACAACATAAGTGGTGTGTGAAACTGCGGGCTTCTTGGGGACGATTGCCTGTAGACTGTCTAATGGTAAAGGTATAGCACTGGCCATTTTATAGTCACCTAGCAGCAACTCGTTTCCTTGCAGTTCGCATCTTCCCCCTTTCCACCTTTCCTAAAAACCTGCACAATGCACTGCATGAGTTGGGGCCAACCCCTGCGCGCTGGTTTCATAAAAAAAAAAAAAAAAAAAAGACCTAAAAACCGACTATTGACTTTCCACTACAGTTTGTTAGCAACCAACCAAATAAAACATTTATTTTAAATTTTTCCAGAGCCTTGGTAACTCCCAGGAGACCACTGCCAACAAAATTCATTTTGAAACATGGAGCTACTACTAGATTTGTTCTACTCGTCTCAACTCCGATGTAATCATGCACCACAATCAGCTTTAAGCTGTTCCATTGTACCCAGTAAGCTATCACGGGCGGCGGGCCAAATGTCCTTTTCCTTCGTCCTTTTTTAGCCAACGGAATTATTTCATTCTAACGTGAGCCAATCACTACAAATTATTTTTCTTAATAGTCGGATAACAGCACTGGATTCTTGTGACTATTCTGGTGACGCTTTTATTGTATTTCTTGTTGCTCTTTGGCTTTTCGATCAGTTTTTAGTTTCCACAACTTATTTAGAGGTACAACTATGTTGACAAGTTAGGGTTTACCAATTTGTAGAGTGCAAAACTATCAAAAAATACGTGCCCTTAGCTCCCAGCATTATCTTTACAAAACTGGAACACGTTGACTTAATAGAGACGAGTTCTATTCAAGTTATACGCTTGGCTGCATTTGTTAGGGTTTTACGCTGTTATACTACGTGCATCAGGTTATCCGACACTTTACTGTGAGGAATATTTAACCCGTGTAAGGCAGCCCAATTATGCAGTTCATAAGCATTTCGTTTATGTGGCACATTGAATGGTCCAGGGACATTTAGGGCAACCGCCATTCATTGTCGCCACAGTTTTATAGTTCCCTAACGTGTTGAGAACTTCTTGGCATTTCCAATTTTCGTAATCATCGTAATCAATAAAAAGATGGTTGACTATATTCACAGATATTCTGGCTTAACTTCTATTTGAGAGATCGTCCAGTAGATGTCCATTGATTCTTAGTTCTATTCCACAATTTTATACGTTTATAAATGGAAAACTGTTATTCGTGTAGCCTTTTCGATTTTGGGTCTCCATAGAAATGGGATTTCAACCAATACTAATTTTTCAATTCAGAATTACCCCATTAATCTCCAGATACTAGAACGAACTTACAGCTTCTCGATTACAATATCGTTACAAGTGTCCGCTTTCAATTGCTGAACTAAATCATTTGACATTTAAATCCAATGCCATTGTGAAACTGTTTAAAAATTTCGATATGTTTTCTCTCTTTTTCTCTTACTATCTCTCAGATTTATTTTTGTTTCGTTACCATTCCGTTGCAAGTCTCTAAAAAATTTTAATACAGTTTGAGTAGGACGTTAACCAACACGGTCCAACTTGTCTGTGGTAAGTTTAGCCAAACAACTGCAGCAGAAAATGAATGATCCGGCATAAAAACAACAGCAACAACAATGGTTTTTAATAACAATGCAAAGTATGATAACGAACCACACACGGACGAACGAACCAAGAATTATAAACAGAAATTCTGGTTGGTAACACACCACTCAATACCAACAGCAGCTGCTGTTTGTTTGCGGGCTTAAACCAAAAACAAGAATAATGTCACAACATTGTGCATTTCAACACAACATGTTGGTTGTTTATGTTTGAAGGCAACCTTTTGGAGGTTGCGAATGATTGGTTTATGCTTTTGCAGAAAATTTCGTCTTGTTGATGGCAGGCAGGGCTTTTTTTATTATTATTTTGATTTTTTTTCTGGATTTTTTCAGAAGTTGTTGTTGGCGATGGTGTTTATGGTTGCCCGTTGTTGTTGCTGGCGTTGTGTACGGTCGGTCGTGTATGCTTTTTTAATGGATTGAGTTGAATGGTTTTATGAAATACCCAATGACTTCAGTTGAACTTCAGCGCTTTTTGTCGATCGAACCGCGGAAGTGTTAGAGTGAAGGAAAAATGTTTTAAAATTGAGAATTTTTGCAACGCGATTTATTTTTGAACGGTTTGATAGAAAACTTACGCGTTTTTATTGCCATATCTTATACGTCAAATTTTTAATGTTGAAAATAAAAAGAAAATTTTATTTTGAAAAATAAATAAATAAATAAAAGTGCCTCAATAGAGAAAAGAAAAAAAGAAATAAAAATTCTATTTTAAAAATACAATTTTTTTTCTATCAATCTTAAGCAAATATTTGATTTGCCTGTCAGTCTACATACAGCCTTATTAAAAAAAAGAAAACAAAAACCAGCTTAACTTGTATTTAATCTTTAACTTTTTAAGAAAAGCTAAACACATAGGAGAAAATATATTTTAAAATTCAATTTAAAACGATGTAAAAATATTTAAAAAAAATTATTGAAAACATTTTTATTAAAATATCTTAAAAAAAGCGGTCTCAGGCAAAAATTTGGCGCCAAAAAAAATTTTTATGCATAAAAGAATTTTCCAAATAAACGACAAAAATATTAAGCAACGTGAAATAAAAAACATTGGTACAGAGAAAAAAAGATTGTATTAAAAATAAAAAAAAAAAAAATAAAATTAAAAATTTTTATTAAAAAAAAATACCGTCCCCTTCTTAACAAAAAATTATTAAAAAAAATATAATTCAAAAGAAATAAAACAAATTAAAAAAAAGCAAGAGAGTTAATAAAAAATAAAAATTTTTTTTTTTTTTGCACCTTAACGTCCTTCACGTTTTCCTAAAAAAAAAAGAAAAACTACGTCTCTTACTTTATTATTCTACATGTGGTGTATGTAAAACGGATGTTTTTCTCCGCATATTTGCAAAATAATCAAAACAAATAAAGTATTTACAAAAAAAACAAAGAAAAAAAAAAAAGAAGTACCATTAAATAGTACCACTGCGAAAAGTACGTGCGTTTCGTGTGACAGTGTTTCCGTTGTAGAGCATCTATCAACTCATATTTATTTTGTGTTCAGTTTGGTTCTGCTGCTTCCATTACACCATTTAACAATTTCGTTTTCGTTGTTTGTGTTCCTGCAAATTTGTGCTGCAGTTGCAAGTTTTTTCTGCAACTTTTTTTTCAACATTCAATTGCCAGTAGTTGAGCTGCGATATTCATGTATTTCCGGTAACATTTTATAGTAGTGCTGTTGGTATCAGTAACAAAACAACGGATTTTTATTTTATTTCATTGCATTTCATTTTGTGTTTTTTTTTCCTATTTTTCCCAACCAACTTCTGTTTTGTTCAACTGATATTTTGCCGGTAAGTGTACAAACATTCTTTAATCATGCAAATATTATTTTTATTATTTTTTTCTTTTCATTCTTTTTCAATAAAAAAATATATTTAAAGTACCTTTAAAACATAGAAAAAAATAAAGTTTATGTTGAGTTTTTCAAATTAATGCCGGTCAATAAAACATATGCAACAAAAGCAATGCACCGGCAAGGCATTGATTTTAAAATAAAAAAAAAAAACTTGTTTTTTGTTCTTTAAATTCCATCTCAGAGTAACGGTTATAACGTATTTGGAAGACTTGTGTCCATCTTCAATAGATATCGCCGATCGTAAACTTAAAAAAAGAGATTTTTTACGAGCAAATAATTTTATTTTTGTATTCTAGAACAGATGTAGTAAATGCCACCCAGAATGGTGTATTTCATCCACCAACTTTTTTCTCCGAAGATCATTGTATACTGTTTGTTCGCAAATTTAACGAATTCACTAGGAGGCTCTATAACCCATTATAATACCCTGAGAGCTTTACATACCACTTGTGTTAATTTTATTATGAATGAATCGAAGCTCCATCATTACTTTAAAGGCTTTAGTGCCCATTGTAATACCATGAGAGCTTTAAACACAACTTGTGTTAATTTTATTATGAATGAATCGGAGCCCCATCATTCATTTAGAGGCTGTATAACTCATTGTAAACACTATTTGCGTTAAATTGTATTACGATTGATGGGGCTCCGATTTACAGATATTAAATCAGTTAATAAATTATAAATAATAATCACTTTCAGTAATTATGTTTAAATTAAAAACCAAAAATCAAATTCTTTCCAAAAGCAGAAAAAAAATGTTTCTATTCAACATCCCTAACAATCCAAAAGATGCTGAACGTTCGCAAATCAGTTTAATCTTTATCGATTTTTTCCGATAAATTTCGCCGTATGGCTTGAATATTGACTTTTAATGCTTAAAGGGTTGATGGTTTGTTGCCATAATTCAACGACTTAACAGAGTCGCCGTAGTTGTGAGGCCAAGGTTCGAACCCCAGGTCAGACATCTCAAACAAATGGAAATATGAAAAAATAAAATGAAATTCTTCGACGACTGTATTTCAGCAAAATCTCTGAGAGTTGAACAGTTTCTCAAAAAATCTGACGTTCGAAATCGAACATATGTAAGTGGTGTGAGAAGCTAGGTCGTAATCCTTCATTGTTGACGGTAATTCAGCACTGAAAGCCTGATGCCCCCGAAACGAAGATCATATGTACAGCGTAGTGAATGATCAGCCGGTTTTAATTGTAGTGTCAGTTGGATGTACAATACAAATCCAAACGCATATGCCGTAGTAGATCTTATCGTAGGCTTACATAATTATTGAGCTGGTTCGCTTAATTCTAATTAACTGTCATACTTTCAATAAAAGAAGGGATCCAGTTTGTATATATTTGTTAATAATCTTGTCAATTCCTAACACAGTGGCTGGGGTTATGACGATAAAAATCACTACATAGTGATTGAGAATTGCTCAGATTTGGATAACTTCTTTAGCAGCTAGTTTTATTTATTTTTGCACCTTTTTCGGTTATTAAACGACCCATATTCGTAAATGGCAAACCTTTTCTTAAATAAATCACACTTCAGTTGGAAGATATTTAACAATTGACGCTCTTTCCTTGTGCGTTAAGCTTACAATTTCTCGTTCAAAAGTCTTTCTGTATATGGAAGGTTCAATTGTAGTATTCGAATTCTAAAGCACTGATAAAAAATAGTCTTAAAATTTATTGCTTTTTTTCAATTTCAAATAGTTTTGAAATTTATTCAAAAACAATTTGTTTTTGTTTTTGTTTCCGTTTTTTTTTTTTTTGTAATTTTCATATGATTTACGGCACAAGTCAAGCATGCTGTGTGTTTAGTTGCAACAACTTGATTGACATTTTAATTTGCCAACTTAAAATATGTTGAGATAAGGCAGTTAATGACTTAATTTAAGCCTGAAAACACATTAAGAAACAAAAGCAAAAAAAGCAAGTTTGAAAAGCAAAGAAAAAAAAACAAACCAACACGTAAGAAAATGAAGAAAATGTCAACATAATATTTTTCTTGTTCTCTTGTATGTGATAAAATATTGCAACTAATTGAGTTGTCAAGTGGACAGACACATAATGACAGACAGACAGACGAGCCAGCCACAATACAATAAATAACTAATTTGGGTCTATAGAACCAAAGATAAAACTAGACATAAAAAAATAAATGAATGGACACATATACACACACAAATTACATATATATACGGAGAGACAGACAGACAGACAGAGAGTAGATATTCATTCATGTGTACAATGGCAGTTAGTCAGTCAGCCAGTCATTTAATAAAGTATTTGCAATCAAATCACAAATAACTTCTTAATCCCTTTTTCTTAAAAAAAAAGTACAAAAAAAAAAGGAAAAAGAAATACTGAAACTGCAGTCAATGCCTTTCTCTTCTATACCATAAGCCTAGTATAGCCTCATAGGCAAGTTAGCCAGCCAGCCAGCACTATGATGGCAATAACGAGCACAGGCAAAACTGAATGCATTCATGAATTACCACAATTAGTACAATTGTCTAAACAAAGTCATTATATTGTTAACAAAGTTGTTATCAGCACTATGGAAAACAACAAGAACAACAACAAAATTGAAAAAAATATATCCAGAGACTGCAACTAAAGCAATAACAACAATACCAACAACAACACAAGAAACGAACGTCATCATCATAAGCAACCATTAACTTCATAATAAACTACAACACAATGCTAGCAATAACAGCAACAACAACAACAACAGCAACAACAACAACAACATTAACGACAAAATAAAAGATTGAAAAACAAAAAAAATTTCCAGAAAAAAAGCTGAGAATCTGAAAAGAAATTGACTGCAGCACAGCAACCAGACCTTAAAACACATGCACACATATGTACATAGCCTAGTCATATACCCTGTTTATAACAGTACCACATGCAACACACCAGCTCTATTTGCTGGTTGCAACAAAAAAAAATAGAAAACGAAACAAAACGTTACATACGACAGCAATTGAATGAATTTCTAACGTTTTTTTCCTTTACAATGCAAGTTCAACTGCAGCATTGCCAAACAGAAGAAGAGAGCACGGAGGAGAGAGAGAGCAGAAGAGAGACTATGTGTGTGTTAGAGAAAAGACAATAATATTTAATCCTTTTATATTGAAAGAGAGCAAAAACAACAAAAAAAAAACGATACCATAGGATTTTGAAACAAATACAGTCGAGTTTAAAATAATAATACCCTCCTGCACTTACACACACACACACATGTAAACTCTGTTTCCTTTCAACACACCATCAATGATGAGATGTTGGTTTAAACTGTATTTGCAACTGTATGGGAGTGAAATCAAAAACAAAAAAAAAAACTCCTCTATGAAAACGTTAACGTAACGTAATTCACAGATGTGAGGAGTACTTAAGACTAGACTGCTGTCTCTAACACTCCTACTGTCTCCTAACTCTACCCTCCGCCACCGTTGTTAACCACTTTTCATGTACTTTAATTCAACGTTCTATTTCCAATCTTTTTTTTTCCTTCTTTCCTTTTTATCCGCTCCTCTACTCTTCTCTGCACATCTCTTTCACTCTATTTTATTTTTATTTGTAGGATAAATGTTGTTATTGTTATTGCTGCACTTGAACGAATAGGTGCAATACACATGTGAATGGCTTGTTATAACAAAAAATAAAAAATAAAAAAGAAAAAAAAAATCCAGGAAGATTATGGGCTATGGCCAATGTAATAGGGACAGAAAGTAAAAAATTCTCCGATGATGATTTTTCGGTAGCTCACATTGCTAACTAAAAATAGATTTTGAGATTGATATCATCAGGCACTGATTCAGATTGTGTTATGCTGTATCGATTACTTTTATTGAAAACATTTTTAATTTTGAAGACCTTGTTAATGAGGCCTTGGGTCTGCACAGGCATCCATAACTTTAATAAGAATTTGTAAACCTGTAGCATTTCTTACTTAGTTCAGTAAATGCAGCCGCTGAATATTAAAGTTCTGAGTAACATCCATATCGCTGTTGAGCCCGAAATTAGTTCGTATATGAAACTGAAAATATCTTGCGTTGAACTTCTCTCTCGAACACTTCTAAAACAATTGCATTAGTACACACTATTGCGTAGAGTACCAGCTATGTCTCATGAAAGAGTGGCTGTTGCCAAGAGGAGTTCAACAATTCGTTCTCGTTGGCAATGATGAAGCCAAATTCCTTGAAAACATAAAAAGTGAAGTTGTCGAGCGTAATCCAAAAACCGATTCATAGCACGTGGTTACATGTCGACAATATGTACTTCGTTTTGCACTGAATTAACATCAGACACCAACCACCACGGTGACGCAAGTATAGCCAAGTACTCGCGATGATGTTGACGGCATTAGCATTCGAAAAAACAGGATTACGTGTCGACAATATGTACTTCGTTTTGCAATCAATTAATGCCAGACAGATTCAATCATTTAACATTTAACCTGGTACGCCACATGATGTCGATGGAATTAGAATTCGAAAAAAATACAAAAAAAAATCGTTCCATTGCGATGGACACAGAGTTTTTGCCAGAAATCTGCTGAGAGGAAATCGCCGAAGAAATACTTTTTGTATTTTGTTTTGATGTCTGGCCTGGGGCTCGAACCCTGGCTTTACGTCTAATAAGCCAACACACTACCTACTAGACTACGGCGACTACAAAGCGTAGAATATTCATATTTAAAGTCTATTTTGTTTCGAAGCAGTGGAACCAGACTTGTTACGACTCCAGTCACGCAAATCTGTAGGAATTCATCATTCAGTGCCTCTCAGGAATATGCAGATATTCTGGTCCAACATCAGTAGCGATCCTAATCTCTGAAACTTAACCAACAAGCCAACAATGCTCAAGTCAATTATGAAACAATATATGGAGTGAGATTGTAGTCGCCGTAGTCTAGTAGGCAGTGTATTGGCTTATTAGACCACGGTTCAAATCCCAGGTCAGACATCAAAACGACATCTTCTCAGCAGATTTCTGACAAAAACTCTGAGAATAAATAATAATTGCCATGAAGAGTTTCTCAAAAAATCTGTCGTTCGTAGTCGATTTTAAACTGTAGGTACCACCACTGTTGTATAAAATTACCACACACAACATGGTGTGAGAAACTAGGGCGTAATCCTGGCTGAAGGGTTTTAATGACCAATTATGTATGTATATATGTATGTATGTATGAATATGGAGTGAGATCGACCATTATTATTACACCAGATGGCGGAGAGTCATACTGGCTAAACTCATGAAATCCTGACAGTTTCAAGAAGATCTGTACCGGCACGAGGATCTAAAAATGACGAACAAGAGTGACCTTACATTGAAGAAGGCAACAAGAATAGTGTAATAGAGGCAGTAAGGCATTGGTTTCTATTTAATGTTATAATTCCTGATTAGTTCTGAGCCTCCTAAGGATAAGGTTTCCATTAGTGTAATTCCGCATTCCTTAAGAGAATCTTACATTACGATTCTTTTGCTAAAAATAATACAGTTCCGAGATAAACTTTTTATCCACAAAAAAATTGATTGGAATGAGAAGTCCGTTATAATATTTTCTAAAAAAAATATCGAAAAAGTTGTCCAAGAATTTCCTATCACTTTATCTACATTTTCCTCTTGGGTATTCAAACGCTTTGGGGTGCCGAAAAGCTGGTTTTTTTATGGCCATGTCTCGATGCATTGAATTACACAAGAAAAGTTGTAAGCCAATGTCAATAGTTAAGATTTTAATCGCAGAAATTCGAAACACTCTTGGTATTTCCCATACATAGCTGATTAGAATCGTATGCATAAAAATGATTTTGTTGAATAGCGATGGATGAATACAAGAATTTTCACTTAATGACAGTTTTTTTTATTTGCAATAACAAAGGCTCTGCATATGACCGTAATACATATGTTGACCATCCCCTGTGCTGTAGCTTTAGTTCGTGTTATAATACAAAACTCTAGAAGATCTTAATTAAAATCTCCTTTTTGTTAAAACTATGGCTTTTTTTCTCCAACATCACTGTTTGTGGACTCATTCGTACTTAGTACAGGTTTTTTAAATAAACTTTTTAGTTTTAAAATATAAAAAATTGTTTCCTCCTACCCCTCTACCCCTGTGTTTCTCACCCGCTATAACTGTGTCTGTCTGAAGCTATCTCTACGTCTATTAGAGGATTATGCTATAAAAAGTTTTTCTTTTTGCTTTTGTACAACTGAACGTTTAAATATGGGTGAAGACAAACAGATGATATGCCTGGTTGAACTGATTCTAAATGAAATTTTAAAAACAGAGAAAAACCGGAAAAAAAACAGTGTGGCAAATAAAACTATTGGAAACAGACTAACAAGATTTAGAATAAAAAACAAAAAATTTGGAAAAAATTGATAGAAAATTTTGAAAATTTTCGAAATATTTTCGTTGAAAATTTGATTGCAAATGGCAAAATGCTGTTCAAACAGCGTTTTATTTAAAGCGCGCTCACATCGAATGCTATTGAACGAATACAAATCTTTAATTAAATAAAGTCAAGTGTTTGTCTAAGCCATGTGCTCAAGTCATGGATGGATGTGGTGGCATGCATTTGGTGGCAAAAGAATACATCCAATTAAGAATTAACAGGAATTTACAGGCCATCAACACTTTGTCATGCTCAGCCACACATTCAAGTGCACAGGATACATTCCAAATGAATATGCACAACAACAGCTCTGGAGTATTTAAAAATTTACATCTCCTTTGTGTGATGTGATGTGAATGCTAGGGATCAGCTATCGACGGCCATGCCGATGATGTTGTTGCTGATGATAATGATGATGATGACGATGTTGTTGACATGTTTATTTAACTGAAATCATACTTAAAAGCTTTTTTTCTTTCTTTCTTTCTTTCACTTTGATTTTGTCTAAATAAAATATTCTCTTGAATTCACATTCACCAACAACAACAACACAGAGCATCAATATCATCGTCATGATGCTGCTGCTGCTTGCTCTCGACTCCTACAATTAGTGATTATTTGTTTGCAAAATATATGTGAAGACTTCTAAGCAAAAAAAAGTGAAAAAAAAACAAAATTTTTTATTTTCTGAAAAAAAACTAAAATCTATTAACGATTCTTAGAAAGTCAAATAGAAGAGTAGAGAAATGAAAAAAATAAACATGAATGACACTATTTTTCAAATGAAATTTACAAATGGATGTGTTTGATGTGTTAGAAGAATTGAAATGCAGAGAAAGAAAAAATCTTCTATTCTAGACAACAACAACAGCAGCAGGAACAGCAACAGTAAAGAAACGTTGCAAGTTCATCATTATAAGGCAAACATCATAATCGTATTCATCATCATCATCATAATCATCAACGTCAACATTGTCAAAGTTGCAAGCATTGACGGCATCTACATAAACAGCTACAGCAATAATAACAGGGGTATTCACTTCAATGTGGGAAATAAAATTGAAATTAAAAGACGGTAACAATTATTAGAAATATTGAAGATGGGTTGTTTTACTTAAATCTTTTAAAGGTTTGGGTATGCTTCTCATTAAACAGGACCTATCTCAAAAGCTTCGTACAGGAAGAAAGTGCTTCAATTCTTATCGTATCGTAAACAGATGCAAATACTCGAACGCTTTATCCATTAAGTTAAAGGATTTTCAAGGTTTACATCAAATTTCAGTACATGGATCACAATGAATCGGAAATAATCCTTTCAGTAAAAGTATGAACCAGGAGGAATCTGTCGATAGAGATGAGAATCGCTACCTTGACAATTTTTAGGATATTCAAGAACGCCTTAAACAACGCCTACAAACAACAAAATCCAATAGCAGATCGATTTTGAATTATAATAAAGTGATTAATAATCACACGGTACTCATTACAGAGTTATCAGTTCTTCGTAATGAAACCTTATGTGTAAACAAGAACGTGCTCTTTCATGATCGGAGGAATTACAAGAGGTCACTCTATTACTTTAATAAATACGAGAATTTGGCTTCTGGGAATGATATTTCTCTCACGAAAGATCTTCCACATACAACCAAAGATAGACGACCTGAAAATTTTAATGCATAATGCTGTACTTGAGCTATGTATATACCAAGAAAACCAAAACTGTGGGAATAACAAAGACTAACCTTTTGAATGCATACATAGTATCTGCTGTCTAAACAGTATTATTCTCATCGCGCCATGGTACCGCCCTCAATTTATGTATATAAAGTATTCCTATCATGATTCCTCTAAATCTATTAACCTGATAAACTATAGGATGCTGCTCGATTTCAATTGGATCAATTCCGTGCCGAACATCTGATATGCTCACAGGTGATTCCTTCTGGGAATGGATTAAAGCCGCAAAGGTTCTTTCTTATCATCACAGGGTGTTCGAGAGAACACTCATTCATTAAATACCGATTTCTGACCTGAAGTTATTCCTGAATAGTCTGATTCATACTGAAGTCTACTTCTATTGTAAAAATACAACAAAATTTTAAATTACAGCATATGTCTTCCCTTTCGCCGATTATGCTCTTACAAACACGGAAAGATGCTTTGTCCATCAGTGGCTTGGAGTTCACCTTTACGTAAACTGATCTGCATGCTCCTTGTCGTAAATTGCCCAGTCACAAGTGACTCAGCAGAGGATAACTCTATTTCCCCCATTTAGCTTTATTAATTTCATTAGACAGTCGCACACTATTTTCAAGTTAACCTTAAACGAGTCGAGTACTCGAATGACGGCCTCTTTTAGAAGAGGGCATTACAACCTCTAGGTTCCTTCATTCACTATTTTCTTAAAATTGTAGAGTCTGCTGGTTTTGTCCAGGGGACAGTTAAAGAAGGAGCAGTCAGCTAATCGATTTATCAGGTCACTAAGTCCCCTAATCAGTTGGGAGGATCTTACAATAAGACCCATGCTGAAAATATTTCACGCAATTATAAATTTTTCTCTTTTGTACGGAAAATTGGCGTGTATTGAATAAAATAGAAAAGTTTCAGGAGTTCGTAAACCTTTTTCATACCAATTCCCACTGCAATACATGGGAAATTCACACAAGACGTTGTATCGTTGTATTGAGTGTATTGTTGGACGATTATACAACAGTGTATGATTGTTTTTGATAGTAATCATATAAAAATCCGATGCACTTATACACATTCTTTTCATATGTTTTTAAAAGTTGTATTGGTTTCGTGCTATCAAACTGTGTGAATGCCAAAAAAATACATTTGGAATACGAAATACACAATACAGCATAGCATTGAGCGTTCGCAAACAACCAAGTGTATTCAATACAACATACACGATACAAAGTCGTGTGAATTGCCCAACAGATATATGGAACAAATAGCCCACAAAGAAGCCATTCTAAAACAAATAATAAAAATAAAGGTGAATAGGCCGTATTAGGTTCGATGGTATAGCAAGAATGGTATTAGAATGCCATTCTTAAGGTTCGAGAAACTGTGCTCGCGGTGAAAACACGAGGAGGATGCGGTCTTGGTGCCATATGTTTTCAATAGGCTTAATGGAAAGTTAATTCTTTCGGTTCATGAAGTAGTTGGCCATTTATAAAGCATTCAATGGCTGTGCTGAATATCCCAAATAGAAGATTTTTTGTTTTTATATGGAACCCACGACAACAGTAGCTAAAGCTCACAACATATTTTATTTTCCATTCCACAAAAAAAAAAAAAGAAGAAAATCGACAATAAAAACCCATCAGCTCCAAAAGAATTTTTCCTTTTTAAAAAATTTTTTTCATTTTTTTTACTTTGAAATTAAACAAAATAAAACAAAACAAACAACCTACAATAAAAACAACAAATTTTTGTTGTCTGTCCATCTCTGGCTAGTTGGACATTAAGGATGATGATGATGACGATGAACGATGATGAAATAATGCAAAAATAACAACAACAACAACAAATTGTCCATAATACAAATTGAAATAACCAAAGGATGAACGAATACATGTTTCTCTGTATGAATGTATGTATGGATGTGTATGTTGCAAGAAAACAAACATAGCAGTATACTGGCTGTGTGGCATGCACAGCTGTCAAAAGTTATTTTTACTGTTAAATGTAAACATTTAGAATTAACATTAATTTTTTTCTTGTTGTTGTTGTTGTTGCAGTTGCTGTTATTTTTTTTTCTGTTTTTATTTCTTTAGTTTTTTCTTGTCGTTCATGCCCTTTCCCTACTCCATGAATATTTGTATGAGTTTATGCATGTGTGTGCATGTGTATGTATGCATGAATTTCTGCAACTTTGCAATTTTTACTCTTTAATCTATGACGGCAATTGCTTGTAATTTTTTCTTTAGTTTTCGTATTTAGTTTGTTCAACAAAGACACTGGCAACAGCATTTGCAGCAATAATGACAACAGAAAAGTGTTTCTTTTTATTTATTTTTGTTAATTTTTTAATTTTATTTGTTATGGTTGATCTTTGTCACAAAAATATTTATTCTTTTATTCGGTTTTATAAAAAAAAAATTAAAAAAAAAAAAATTGGGTACAAATTCCAGAGATGTCTTGAGGACTTGGATCGAAAATATCAGGAACCAGTTATTCGTTAATGTATTATTTGCAGACGACGGCACTTATGTCCCTCAGGGGAAGATCATCTTCGGCTTTTTACACATAGGGCTTGTCAGCATTCAGTGAAGTAGGTTCTCGTCGCTCCTTTTTGAAACTTTTTTGTATATCAATTATACACCCAAAGAAAAATTACAGTAGGATTCACTATTTTCTAATCAGATTCACTAATAACAATGAGAAATGATTTCCATTTTTGGAAGAATATTTGTCAAGATAAATACGCAGTCTTTAGAGATTTGGTGCTGTACATTTTCAATTTTCCACTACATAAACATATTATGTATTAAGTTACACTTGAAAATATTACTAACAATTTTCCTCTGGGTTATACACATGCCTCTCACAAATACACTCACATTTTTATCATGTTCTCTTTGTGCCGACGTCTGATTATTTGTGATCGCAGAGAATAAAAACAGGACTTACAAAAGTATAAATAAAGTTTAAAGTCTTCTTTAAATAATATCGCCTTCCAAGTTGCCATTGCTGCAGAGAGACAATTAATAAAAAAAGGTCTGCCTTCATAGGAATTGTATCCCAGTGCTTTCGTTGTTATTCTTTCAGAACAAGTGTGTAACTCTCTTCATTACAGTTAAGCTCACAGATTCAATGCTTTTATAATAGGTCTTCGTTAGAAATCGCTCTGGGTCTAAACATTTTCGAAGAAATTTTTGGGTCTTTGCTGAGGTTCCCAGTTTTACAATCACACAAAAGTACCGGTGCTTACTCATTCATACGAAAAATTCGCTTCTCAGGATTTACAACCCTTCAGTCAAGTTTAGAACCTAGCTTCTCGCACCACTTATGTTGTGTGTGTTAATTTTATATACATGAGTGGCAGTTTAAATTCGACTACGAACATCAGATTTTTGAAAAACTTTTTCATGACAATATTATTTAAGGCGGGTTCACCCACAGGTTTCTGAAACATTTTTGGTTCGCACAAAATTTTTTTTATATGTAGTTTGACGTTTCTCTTAGAGAGCGAGAGAAATTATTTTGTGCGAACAACTCTCAGTGTGAATTAATTTAATTTTAAATTTGGTCCGAACCATTTTAGAAAAGGTTGCCACACCATATGAAATTTATACAAGAAACATGCCATATTGTTTGGCATTTGTATTAAAAATTCAGTATGGTAAACTAAAAAATGTAAACAAAAAGCAAATAAGAAAAAACATATAAGAAAAAAAAGAAGTATTAGCGGCAAAAATAAAAAAAATTGGAGAAAAAGTTTTTTTTTATTTATTCTGTTCATATTTTGTTATAAATATTAATTTTTTTATTTCTTTATTTTGAAACAAATATAACTAACTTTCTTAAGTTTATGCACATATGTGTGTATTTACGTCATTTTCAATTAAATATGGCAGCACCGTTTTTACGAACAAAATTTCTGAAATGGGTGAATCATTTTGCAGAAAACTCTCAGTAAACAAGAAATTTCACCGAACCAAAAATGTTTTAGAAACTTGTGGGTGAACCCGCCTTTACTCTCCGATTTTTTGCCAAAAATCTGCTTTTGTCAGTGATGTCTGACCTGGGGTTTGAACCGAGGGTTCACGACTAATAAGCCAACAACTATCTACTGGACTAGGGCTAATTTTTTCTTATTTCCTTCAATTCCTTACAGGACCTATCTCCATCTGCCTAGTCGGTTTTCATATTTTTATTACCAGTTAAGTGGGTAACTGAAATACTCTAGCAGATTCTAGATTTATAGGGTTACCATTTGCAATTGCCTAAGAACCACACCCTCTTTGAAAATAAATTGCGTTGTTGTTTTGGGTGTAGTGAGCAATATTGCCCATTTACGCCATGCTTTTTGTCTAATTTTTTCTAATTTTTTATTAAAAAATAATTACGATGCGCAGTGTAGTTGAGTTTTAATTTTTTTTTTTTTTGTTTGTTTCGTTTTGCTTTCATTCGTTATTCAACACTGTGCTCAACTACTTCCATTACAATTTGTATTCTTTGGAAAACTTCTATGGCTGTATGCAAAAAAAAAGGGGCTGCATTAAGCCTTTGCTAAGCCTTTATGAATGTTTGTATGTGTATGTGTGTCGGTATAAAGTTTTTGTGAAGTTCATGTCCTTGTCCTTGTGGCAATATAATCTGTGGCTATTAATGTTAGACAGTCTGTTTCCGACATGCATTTCTTTTCCATTTTTTTTTTTTGGTTCTTGTTTTTAGAAAAGCAGACCCTCGTTAGGAATTCTTGTCTCTTTTTCTCATCATATTTAAATTATTTTCTTGTATGTTTGTTTATTTCTCTTTTAATATTTTTAATTAAATTTAATAAAAATTTAGTTTGTATGTGTGTATATTTATTTTGTTCAGTTTATTAAAATTAATGAATATTTTGTTTAATTTCTCTGCTTGTTCGTCTTCTAATTTCTGTGGGTTTTTTAAGAAGCCCCCAGAAAGACAAACAAATTTTTTTTTTTTCAACGAAACAAATAAACAAAACTGCAGTTTAATTTAATTATTCTAAGAAAATATAAATAAATTGTGAATTTTTGCTGGCATAAAATATTTTGCTTGTCCAACAAAGTTTTTTTTTACAGTCAGTCGTTAAATTACCAGTAAAAGTTTTTTGTTTTTGTTCTTTGGGCTGTTGTAAGGAGTGCTTACTTCCGTTTTCAGTTCAATTGGGTTTCTTTGTCGTTTTCGTTATAAATTTTTTTTTGTTTTTTTTTTGTGTTGTTGTACAGCATAATTGTTTTTACTGAAGAAGTTTCCAAAAAAAAACGAAACAGAAAATCAAACAAAAAAAAATGCATTGAAGCCTAAAGTAGCAAAACCGTTTACAATGTTCATGGTATACAAAGAAATTGTAAAACTGACACTCATAAACGTGGAAGAAAATTCAGGGTGGAGGGGGCAACGTGCTGCTATAAAGACCTTAACAGTTGTGGAACAATGTCTGCAATTTACAATTTCTTTAATAGAAGAGAAGATGATTATTATCCCTCTTAAAACCATATGGATTCCACAAACCCATCTTCATGATACACAGACTGTTAAGGTCGCTTTGTACAAGGTTTTGGAATATCAAGTGTTCCCAGGTGTCCTTTGATAGAGCTCAGCTTCTTGAGTCTAAATATTTCTTCCCTGCTTCATCCAAGTTGTACAATCGGTATTCCTACTGGTGATATTGTATTCTATAAGTTAAGTTCCAGAAATTGAAGTTTCTGAAGCCATAGAGATTATGGGCACTTGAAGCAGCTGTGGTATATTGTGATACAATTCTCACTTCTCCTATGAGTAGCCAGACTCCGAACCATTTTTTTTTTTGGTGAAAGCAGCACTCAGCGGATGGCACCTACTCATGCAGTGCATTGTGCAGGTTTTTTAGGAAAATGGGTTATAGGAAGGTGGAAGAGAGGGAGTAATGTTTGTGGATATATCAAGATGCGAACGGCAAGGAAACGAGTTGCTGCTAGGTGACTATAAAATGGCCAGTGCTATACCTTCACCATTAGACAGTCTACAGCAATCGTCCCCAAGAAGCCCGCACCCTTCAGTCCTAGCTTCTCACACTACTCATGTTGTGTGTGTTAATTTTATACATGAGTGGAACCATAGATTTTATAAAGATTGTTGACAGTGCATCACTTATTCTCCGAGTTTTTGCCAGAAGTGTGTCGAGAGAAGGTTTTCGAAGGAAATATAGTTTTCCACTTCCTTCATCTCTACGCCAGAGCACCAGTCCACTGTCTTCCGTACAATAGAGTCGGCTTGGTTTGTTTGAATGCTCTCGCTTTGTCAAGCCTCCGCATAAGTTTACTCCTGCGTGCATTATAATTAGGTGGGGTGTCACAAAGCCATAGGACATAAAGCCATAATGGCTTTATGTCTCAATCCAAACGGACATAAAGCCATAATTTTGATATGGCCTTAAGTCTCATATCAATTTTAGTGAAATGGGACATAAAGCCATTATGGTTATATGTCCCATTTGATGTTTTGCGTTACAAATGCTTTATGTCACTAAATATGCCTATTTATCTATGAAATTAATGATTTAAAAAAATCCAAAATTTCTAGGCTCTAGGAATTACAGCTGCAAACATTTTGTGAAAGGAAAAATCCTTAGTTATCATTGGAAAACATTTTTTTATTCTTGTGACGCACGCAGGAAAACTTTATTCAGCGAAGCCACCTGCCGCGTCCTACTGGAGGAAAAACCCCAAAGCGTGGCCGCAGGCCGCCACGCAGAGAAACTTTATTATGCGAAACCAGTTTCCAATACGTAACTTTAGTGTCTCAGGAACTGAAATGAGAGATAAAGCCGCTTTCTAATATTGCTAATGTGAGTTAAGGCCATGATGGCTTTATCATGCAATCATTATTAAAAATATGGCTTTATGTCTCATTTTCGGAAAAAAATTTATGGCGTTAAGTCCCATTATAATGAGACTTAATGGCATATGCCCTTATGTCTCAATGGCATATGCCCTTATGTCTCAATATTACGACTATTGTTCTGTCCTCAATCTATGTAGGTTATCACCAAAATTTCTCCTCCAAGCCTCTTACTCTATCACCTGATTCGCCATGGATAAGTTCCTGGGATAAGTTAATGCCGGGTCCCAAGCATGTGTTCAGATAACCCATTCTCATCATTACAGAATCTGCATGTTGGATACGAAATTATCACCATTCTGAACAAATGGACCTTGAGTCCAAAAAGTTTCTGCGCACATTAGTAGCAAGGATGCTCCTTTTCTTGTAAGCTAATCGACCTGCTAATTGTTCCGAACTTCTACCTCACCAATCAGCAGAGGGTAATCCTATTGTCCCTACCTAGCTATCATCAAGAGGCAGTCCCTTGCTATTTTCGAGCTTACCTCATAAGAATCGAGTGCTCGGATATCAGCCTAAATGCCAGAGAGTATTGCTTTGTCCCGTTTTTTGTATAGGTACCTTCTATCCAAGTTCAATAAATCACTTCGTTCGATGACATACAAAAAACATTTAACACATCCGCAAGCTTTCCTAAACTAAACTCCCACACGCCTCCTATGAACTCCCTTTAATTCATTCGTTACCATAGAATTTTCCGTGTCTTAAAAGAGTATGCAGCACTCAAATTACTCCATTAGCTTTTCTTATTAAGTCAGATCGCGAAGCCTTTGCCAAAACCATAAAGCCTATTGATTCAGTTCAGTTAAAGAGGGAGCTCTCAGTTTTTCCTTTCATTAGCTCACGAAGTCCATTGATAAACCAGTTTTCTCCTTCTCGTAAATTATACACTTGTGGTCTTGCCCATGTGTTTCCTTGTCTTTGAAAGATGTCACGGATAACAGCTTCAATATATCAGTCTAATTGATTTTGTCGAAGTCTTTCTTGAAATTGCATTCACAATGAAATTACTTGGAATTTCTTTGACTGGGTAAGAGTCCATTACATTTTCGAAGTGCGTTTTAGGAAAAAAGTTTGTTGTAACTTAAATTGAACTGCAGCTGTTTGTTTTCTGACAATTTTACAACATATATGTCAACGTGGCGGGAGATCCGAGTACAAATCCCTGCTCTGTCATCTTGAAAGGTTCCATAAAATAGTCGTTTCGAGGCATAATCTCTGACTGCAATTTAATTGAAAGTCTTGTTGGACGTGTGCAAACCAATAATACATCCACAGAGCCAATATTTTTTTTTGCCGCACAGTAACTCCAATTGAGTTTCAGTGCTTAATTAAAAATGTTTGCCCCCAAGCGACGACTCTGAATATGATTTCTAATTGTGATAAAGTTTTTATTGAAATCAAACTAATTTGGCGTTAGAAAAACAATTACTTTTAATGTGAAAGAAAAACAAACAAACAAGCGAACAAACTGTAATGAATTCTTATACAAAAAAAATTAAAAATTGAAATTTTTTCGTAGCAGACATACAGAAAGGAAAAAAATCAGTTACAATATCAAGTTCAACAAAAGTAATGTCCAGCAAGAACGTAAGAAAAAAATTCGCTGAGAAAAAATGCCAGCAAAATAAAAACGAATTCATAATAAAACATGATAATGAAAACTATGGCAAACCAAAGTAAAGACGGGCAAAATAAGTCGAATTTAAGCGCTTTGATTTGATACCCTACAGTGTCAGAGAAGAGAGAAGACTATATATTGGGTGAATTTCCTAACGAGTTGATCAGCTTCGTGATTGCCAGTGGTTTCAATGGACTTTTTGGTTCTGATCCCAAGTATCGTGCGAAATAGTAGCTTTTATTTCGCTATGATTTCGTCGATTATGTAGATATTGCTCGACCAGATGGTGAAAGAAAATTATTATTTTTGCTGCTGTTTTTATGGAGACATACGAATGAGTAAATGGTGTGTTTATTATGTGATCCATCTCCCTCCATCCTTGGGTTAAATAAGCTGCGACATAGTATAGAATTTTTGAATACGAGGGCATAATAAAGCTTAAATTTAATTTTGCCTTGGCTTTTGGTTTATTGGCTTACTAGACCTGAGGTCACGGTGTAAATCTCAGGTCAGATATCTCCAGCAAAACGAAATACGAAAAAATATTTCGTAAGCGACTTCTTGTCAGAAGATTTCTGGCACAAACTCTGAGAGTAAAATGAAATTGCAATGAAAAAGTTTCTCAAAAACCTGTCATACGCGGTCAACCTTAAACTGTAGGTCCCGCCACTCATGTATAAAATTAACACACACAACATAAGTGGTGTGAGAACCTAGGTTGTCATCCTAACTGAAGGGTTGTAATAAACAATTATGTTATGTATGCGCAGAAGGCCTAAAACAAAATCCTATAATCCCTCTAAAGAGAACATAAAAGTTGTCTCCGTGTATGTATGGGATATCTGTTGAAGCATCCTGTACTACAAGTTTCTTCATGTAATGAAGAATTATTCCATCGTTCTCCAGTTTGTTCTCAAGTTGGAAAACAATAGACAAACATATATGAATACGTTTACGTTGTGAGAAGTTGATTAAATAAGCTGCAGTGAATTCTATGCCTTGAAAATGTTCCCTTCATTGATGTAAAAGAACAGGCATCACATAGATAAACTCATGGTAAAGGCAAAAAGAGAAACCGAAAGGGGAATATACAAAAATTATTTGTAAGAACAAGAGAATAATATCGAAGTAATATTGGATTTCAGTTGCAGGGACAGTAACGCTAAGGTGGATAGTGATTAAAATGATCGACAGCAAACTCAAGCAATTGAATTTACAGGTGAAAAAAAATTTTGTGAATTTTTCTTGATTGCTGATTTTTCAGAGAGGCCAACGTCTAGAACGAACAATACACGAACAATACGGCACGGACAGGAAACACCGACAAAGAGTACTACTCAATAAGCAAGGTTGCTCACCAATACGTTCAATACATTTCAAAGACTAATCATCTGCTTTACTGGGCAAACTTTATAAATTCAACTGAAACAATACAAAAATAAAGAAGACCTTGGGTCTGAAAGGATAAAAATTTCTTAAAGGAATGGTTTTAGTTGGTAGAAATCCCTTCTTTTACTATGCATAATTAAAAAGCTAGGCAAGGTTTTCATTTCCAATACACTCTTCTTATATAGGAGAGATTAAAAGGGTTGTAATTTAAATGCGTCAATGCGTCTCCAGTATCCTATATTACTTTAATCTTGTCTAACATTACTGTCTGCAATGACAAGTATAGTCATAAGAAGTCAGTGGTTGCTATTCTGTTACTTTGATATCTTCATACCCTACCGAAACCCTTTCCCCGAAAATTGGTAAACACTGGACAATAATTGATGGACATGCGAACGTACCATTTGGTTGGTTACCAATAATTTTACTTTGGAGTTTATGATTAGGGTGACTATTTTCTGCCACCCATAATGTGAAATCTTGAATTGTAAGATCTTAGATAACAATGGGCTTTAAAGGGCACTGAAGTCTCTTTGTTTAAATATTTCAGACCTAATTCAAACCATAATTACCAAGTGTTCATGCAATATTGATCATTTCCCTATTAACTTTGTCCCCTGCAATCCATAGTACTTGCAATTAAGAATAATAAATTCGCTGTTATTACAGTGTGCAAAATATTTAAAGCTTAAGGCCTGTCATCGTATGACTGTAGGGTATATCTTTTGTAAACAAAAACGATAAAGAAAAGAAATAAGTACAGAAACAGCAAAAAAACAATGAAGCAGTACTTGTACATTCATTGTATGTATTTCATTGTAAAACACAAGTCCATGTGAGTTCCACATACCAGTGGACAACTGCATACACAAATATGTGGCAGGCAGGCAGCACAATGCCAACAATAGCAAAAAGATGAGAAACAAAAACAACAAAAACAACAAAAATAACGAAAAAATAATAATAATGTTTCAAAAAGACAAAAAAAAAAGAAAAAAAAAAGGAAAACGCAAGTATAGTTGCAAGTAAAACCAGAGAACTACAAGTAAAACATGAGAAATTATTGCCTGTTTGGCCAACAGCCATCAGCCATTTATATGTACTCTTATGCCACAGCCACATACAATCGACAACCATAAGCCAGTGTGGACACTTACAATTGCTGCTCTCTTAAATCGATTCAATGAACATTAAAATTTTACAAAAAAAAAAAAGGAAAAAAATATTGAAAATACCAAAGAAGTGAATTTTAAAGGAGCAAAAAACCAAACAAAAAAAGGTTAAAAAATTTTATATTGAAAATGAAACTAAAAAAGAAAAACAAAAACAAGCTGGTCATAAAAGGACAACGAGTAGAACATGCTGAAATTCAAAAGAACACAAAAAAGGAACTACATGGCCATCGACAAGAAAGGACACTTTCAAAATGTAAATGGAGAGTTACAATTGCAAAAGAATAGCAAAATATTCTGTTATTATTTTATATTTTTAAATAAAAAATTATTAATTAATTAAACAAAAATCATGGCAAAATTGTACAACATGTAGAGGACTTTCATCGCACAATGTATTTCATTTATTATGTTTTAAAATGTGCACTGGAGCCTCAGGCACTGTCACTCTTTTACAGCGCACTCGATCTTTGCTTATGTTTTCAAGTTCGTTCCATTTTTAATTAAGGGTTCTTGTATTGGATTTTATGGAACATATCCAAGTTATTCGCGGTTTTCCAGCTTCCATCCTTCTCTTTGCCACGCCTCATGAAATAGATGTTATGGCAAAGCTTGTTTAGAAATATTATCGTAATCGCGCCAGACTAACTAACTAATCCATTGGCATCTGCGTTTCCATCTCTGAGCTCTAATTTTGGCATAGTTTTACTAACCTTCCTATCAATGTCAGCTGTAACGTTGCCTTCTAACAACAGAAAGTCGAGTGTGTTAAATCCAATGATTTTGACGGCAAAAATAAATTCTCCAAAACGTGGGATTAGTTGCTAACCCAACTCGTCTCTCCATGTTATCGCATGTCGTGTTGTACCATTTTATTGAAACCAAAAGTCAATCAAGTCCTATCCTTCCTTTCGGCCAAAAGGCACAATCAAAGCACAGTAAATTTAGAGAGCCTTACAAAAGCATTAATAAACGGCGCAAAAAATAATCTGATTGTATTCACATATTTTGGGTGCCTTATAAAAATAACACCGGTTATTAAGAACATTATAATTATAATGGCGTTAAAGTTTTGTTATTGTATTACCTGCTTTCTGCTTCTTCTTCTGCTGTGATGAACAATTTTCTTCTTTAGCACACATTTTATAATACTTTTATCAAAAACTCTGAGACTCATTGTCAACGCTCCATGGTTTGTATCGAATTTTTCAATCCACAATGATCTTTCCATAGACGAAATAAAAAGGTTCAGTGAAAACTATTTAGACAGGCTAATTCACCACGACAATCCATTAGCTATTGCTCTTCTGGATCACACCAACGAAATAAATCGACTGAAAAGACACCACATTCTGGATTTGCCATTTCGAAATTAATTATATATGTATCTATTTTTCTAATTGTAAATATGTAAATATATTTATACTTAAGTACTATTAATTTATAGATAAAATTTGCATAAGTATGTACGTTGTTGGTCTCAATGGAGTTCAACAACTATGTTAAATAAATATTGTATCAAATTTGCTTATTATCCCAAAGGGATAGATTGTAAATAAATTGTTGAGAAAAAAAAAAAATATAATTTTACACACACATACTTAACACTTTCCATTTATTTTATTTAAATTATTTGATAAAAATTTAAAAGAATTTGAATTATTTCGCGATTATTTCTTCGGATTTGTTTAGTTGGTACTCATATAGTACAAAAGGTGACTCTTTAATTTAAAAGTACATAAACAGTTTACATATATCGTCGTAGAAAATCCAAAAGTACGTAACATCACTTTTTCTAATTTTACAGGAGAAGCAAAAAACGTTTTAAATAGAAACATTTTGAATTGTTAATATAAAAAAACGTTATTTTTGGTCGTAAAAATCTAAAAATTGGTAGGGATATGTTAGATAACCTGACGAATCATAATCAGACGTCGGCACAAAGAGAACATGATAAAAATGTGAGTGTATTTGTGAGAAGCATGTGTATAACCCAGAGGAAAATTGTTAGTAATTATTGTTACAAGCAGTGTTCGAACAAATATTGTGCTTTTTGATTCCATTGGTATTTTTCGCACAAGTTTTTATGGATTTGTAGCAGGTACCTAAAATTCAATATATTTAAAGCAAAAAAATTATGTTTCCCAGTTTTTCCTCACATTTTAATTAAATTCTCTTTGGGTGTATAATTGATACACAAAAAAATTTCAAAAAGAAGCGAAATAACCTGCTTCACTGAAAGCTGACAAGCAACTGAATGCATTTTTACGCTCTTTTTAACGAACATTGTTGATGTTCGTGTCCTATGTGTGTAAAAAGCCGAAGATGTTCGGCCCCCGGGTGACATTAGTGCCGACGTCTGATCATAATCAATCCAAAAATCGATTTTGATTTTTTTGATGATACGTACTTTTGGATTTTCGACGACGATATGTAACTGACCTATATCGCCTCCTAAACATTAACAATCCAACGAAAATTGCTAAGCATCTTAATACCAAGTAAAAGAGTATTGAGTACTCTCCCACACTAAATATTCTAACTACTTAAGTACGGAAGTTTAGGAAATAGGTAACACTGTTCACACTAGAGATGAGCGATATTTTCAAAACTGTGATTTAGTAACGGTGATTGATAATTCACTGGTAACTACAGTGAAATTGAAATTGCCAAATAACAGTTACTAATAATGTCGTTCTTTCAAAATTGTTACATACTCAAATTTATTTCATTTTATTTTGAGCGAGGCAGAATTACTCGTAGATGATGCTGATTATTTACTTTTGTCTTCTATACATGAACTTTCTGTGAAACTTAATTGTCAAACTTCATATAAAAAAAAATTATATTAAAAATTATAACATTGATGACACTACTTTGATTTTGTTTAGTAGTCTTTTCGTAGTATGTATCTAGTTGTCTCTTTCTTACGACTTAATAAAATACGTTATTGTCATTATTGGAATACTGTGATCACAATCACTGTTTTAAAGAACAGTGATTAACAAATCACGTTCACTGAGAACAACGTTCTTCAAAAATCACTGGATCGCTCATCTCTAGTTCACACATTCAATAGACACTGCAATTGAAAAATAGAGAGCCGTGAGTGAATCATAAAAATAAACAACAACAATGCAATTATATTTACATACGTCATTAAACGAGTGATGTTGGTGAACTTTGAACAGGTCTTTCTCCAATTTTAGAACAACTAACAACAACAACTGCATTGTGTAAAATTGTTTGTGTTGTACTTGAAAAAGAAAACAAAAAAATTAAAAAAAAAAAAAAAAAACAGTAACAGATGAACGTCATTATTACGATCTTACAACATGATTATGATAGAGAAACCCTTTACGACGTTAATTATTATTAATGAAGATGCGTAAAACAAAACAGAGATCAATAAACCAACAGCGTACATATGCAAATGACAATAGTGAGAGAAAGAAAGAGCGAGAGAGTTTATGAATGAGAGAAATTAAAAACAAAAGTTATTTAAAAATAAAGCGCCTAACAAAAGCCTGCTCATTCATATTTACAACAAACAGGGGAAAAAAATAATCTGATTGTTGTTGTTATAAAAAAGTCAAAAATTTTGGGTGCCTTATAAAAATAGCACTATGTAGTTATAATGGCGTTAAAGATTTGTTATTGTTTTACCTGCTTTCTGCTTCTTTTTCTGCTTTGATAAACAATTTTCTTCTTGAGCACACATTTTAAAACAATTTTATCATATAAACAAACACACGCACTTACACTTAAACACCCTAATGCATTTAATACTTCATTTTTTTAATTAATATTGAAAATAATTAACTTTTTTGATATAATTTTAAACTCACACTAACACAGGCACATACTTAACACTTTCCATTTATTATATTTAAATTATTTAATAAACATTTAAAAGAATTTTAATTATTTCGCGACAAATAATTATTTGTGCTGCCACTCCGCAAGTTACACTCTCTAAAGTAAACGGTTAACTGACAAACAAACTTTAGTATTGCCATCTTCCGATTTGTCTAGTTGGTACTCATGCAGTACAAAAGATGACCCTTTAATTTAAAAGTACATTAGCAGTTTACATATGTATGTAACTGACCTATGTATATCCCCTCTTTAACATTAAAAAAAGTACGAAAATTGCTGAGCATCTTAGTAAGTAAGGTAAATACCTATTTATTTATTAATTTATGTATTTATTAATTACAATGCAATTACAAATTATATTCTAATTATATACGAGTTGAGTAACTTCGACCATGTGCTCGGTGTAGTGTCACAGACCAGAGCCTCTGGTGGGAATTGTACCCACGACCCTCACGCTAAAAGTCTAGCACACTACCCAATAGACTACCAGGGCGCTCGAGTAAGGTGAATAGGTAACACTGTTTACACACTTAATAGACATTGCAATTTGAAAAATCATAAATCATCAAAATAAACAGACGTTGGCACAAAGAGAACATGATAAAAATGTGAGTGTATTTGTGAGAGGCATATGTTAACCCAGAGGCAAATTGTTAGTAATAATTTCAAGTGTAACCTAATATTTTCAAGTGCAACCAAATAATATGTAGTGGAAAATATAAAAAAAATTTCAGCGCCAAATCCCTAAAGACTGCGTATTTAACTTGACAAATATTCTTCTAAAAATGGAAATAATTTCTCATTGTTATTAGTGAATCTCATTGAATATTAGTAAATCTTATTGTAATATTTTTTTGGGTGTGTAATTGAAACCTGAAAAAAAGAGACATAAACCTTCTTCTTTAGAAGCTGACAAGCAACCGAATGCAATTTTACGCTTTTTTTTAACGAACATTGTTGATGTTCGTGTCCTATGTGTGTAAAAAGCCGAAGATGTTCTGCCCCTGAGGGACATTGGTGCCGACATCTATATATAAATCACAGCTGTGTATCTGTGACAGTGTTGAAGAACTGAAATTTTGAAATGGTACTGAATTACAACTGAAAAAGTACTCTTTTGCATCAAATAGTACTTTTGTGAAATATACATACATACGTACACCCTTCAATCAGAATCACGACCTAATCACACCATTTATTTATTTTGTTTGCTAATGCATTAATAGTTGAAAAGCGCAAAACATAAAATATGTAATAATAAAAAAGTACGCTTTCAGTAGCGGGGGTGCTGCGGTATATTTGAAATGAAAAAGTACTGAAAAAAGTACAAAAGTACCGAATTTTTCAACACTGAGCTGTGGTATAAAATGCCATTATAATTTGTGTAAATAGAATTTTCTTAAATCAGGAATGAATCATAAGAGTGAAAACAAAATTTATTTGAATCCAATTAAATTTATGAAAATAGCAGCAAAAAACAAAGTGCATATCAAGTTAAATTTCATATTAAAGAAAATGCCAACATCACTAATTCCCGCCACCACGGATTCTTTTCCAAATCCAGAAGTGTTGTCCACTCCACCAGAGTCAATTGATTTAGATGTAAGTAAGAAAATAGTGAGAGCTACGACCAAGGAAATGGTGGAGAAAGCATTAATCGAACTGCACAACAAAAAAGGTGTTACATTAAAAAATATGTATAAATACATTACTTTGACGTTTCAATTAGAAACCTTAACTAAAGTGCGGATGAGCCTTATTAAGAAACATTTACACCAACTGCAAGATTCTGAAGAAGTTGTAAGTGTAAGCGGAAGAGGTCTCAGAGGCCGCTTTAAATTGGCAGATAAAACACGTTTCTTAAAGAAAATAAATAATGCTAGTGTTGCACGGAGAACCACAATTCGGCTGACCACAAAATTCCGAAAAACCAAAAATAGAAGCAATATGGTAATCGAAAATACAAAAATGGAATGTATAGATTTACCATCTACGTCTACGCCTTTGGTAACAAACGCAATTGTGCCCGGGGCACCAGAAGTTGCTGAGAAGAGAAAACGTCAAAACAAAATGCTGGAGGATGATATGTCTACACCTCGTAGCTCTTTATCGAACAAAAAACGTCGATTATATAACTAAATTAATTCCTATTTGTACTTTTATTATTTTGTTTCGAATGTGTTTAGTTTAGTTTCCTTTTCTTTTTTTTTGTATAATTTAAATTTTTTTTATATAATGTTTATTTATCCCATATATAATATACATATGTATATGTATATACTTATATATATAAACGCACTAAAATTAAAAATGTACTTTTTGTTTTAAAATTTGTGCATTATTTTGTTCAAATATTCAAATATACAATATAGGTATTATTACTTTATTATTACAGGTAGTCCCCGACTTACGACAGTTCGACTTACGACTATTCGCACTTACGACCATTTTTTTTTTCTAATTTTTTTCATAGAAAATACTTAAAGAAGACAAATTTGTAGTTGCGGGGAATTACTAAAATATAAATTTTATATACATATATAAGTAAATATAAATATAAATTTTAAGTAGTTTCATTTCTACTGACCCTCAAAGTTAGTAGTACAGAAGAAATTCGACTTACGAATTAATCGACTTACGACCGATGACCAGGAACCTAACTCGGTCGTAAGTCGGGGAATACCTGTATATTAGTTTATTAATTTATAATTTCAATTTTTTTTTTTTTTACTTGTTATATTCTTATTTGTTATGTTTTATTTGTTTGGAATTTAAAGTCACTTTTCTTATATATCCAAAACGATAATAAAATTTAAGTATTAATGCATATTTTTCGAATTTAAGCAGAATTTTGTTCTAAAAATTAATAAATTATTATATTGTAAACTCTCTTCAGCTGTATTATTAGTTTATGGTGAATCATCATATATATTATTTTTAAAGCACTTTTTTTATCGGTTGCAAAAATCTCCCATACCACCGCATCAAATTGAATGAATGATATCTCATTTTAAAGCTTATATCTAACACTAATGACGAAAAATAATTAGAAATTGAAAAATTAATATTTTCATTGATAAAAATTATATTTTATATAGAACTGCATGATAATACTGTTGTCATTATGATTATATGTTTTTGTTCAAGTGTGGTAATACAGGGTCGCTTAATAGTAATGTAGTTCTACATAATATAGTCGCTTAATTGTAATGCTATTCCACATAATATATAAAGTTGTAAAAGCCATTTTGGTAATGTCGTTATTGTCATGGCATCGTTTGTTTTATGAAGTATAGTAATACGGTGTCTTTTAATATATACATATATATAGTGTCAGCTGATATTTAACAGTTAAAAAGGTTTTAAGAAAAACAAGGTCAAACCCTTCAATCCTTCACAATCCTACCTGATTGTATTTACCAGAACCGGTCTTTTCACATGGGCAGTTATACGTGGCTTTTTCTCGAGTGCGTACGTTTAAAGATATTTTTGTTTGTATTAAGGATTCGTAAGGGCAAAAAGTTAACGATGATCATGTCATGACCTCTAACATTGTATTCAAAGAAGTATTATAAAAGCATTTAAACATATGTATGTATGTATGTAAATATGTATGATATATTATGATTTCTAATATTTTTATACTTTTAATAAAATTTCTATTAATTATTTTCATTTTATGTTACAAAAATGACAACTAACGGTGTTACATCTAGTAATGTTAAAATTTATTTCATTTCTATCGTACACAATTACATGTCAGTGGTTAATAATAAAGGCATCTTTAATGTTTTCCTCTCTTAAAATGAATTTAAATCTTTTCGATGCGAAAAATTGTTGCCTCTTATAGTGAATTACATTATCAAAGAAACTTAATAATTAAAAAATTTTTTATTAAGAAAAGCTTCAACAAATGTTTCTCCAATTTTAAGACACCCAAGAACAACAACAACAACAAATTACGCTAAATTTTTTGTATTGTACAGGTGTCCCTCGTATAACGCGGTAGTTACGTTCCAGGAAAATTCCGCGTTATGTAATTCGCGTTATAGAAGACTTTATGTTTTGAAAGCAAAAACGGGTACAGTATTCCCTCGATTTACGTCGTAGAATGTTCCGGAAAAAGGCGACGTAAATCGAAACGACGTAAATCGAATTTCATATTGCTCATACTACAAAGTAGTATGTTTTTAACAAGGAACTTAAAAAAGTTACAGTAATCTTTCGATTTACGTCACAGTTGGTTCCAAAAAAAGGCGACGTAAATCGAATGACAACGCAAATCGAAGTTGAAGGGAACAAAATTTTTGACGACGTTAATCGAAACAACGTAGATCGAGACGACGTAAATCGAGGGAATACTGTAATACCCAAAATTGTAATTCCCAGGAATGCATGACAAACTGTGTAAAGCAAAAATGGTGCCATTTTCAATTTTGCGTTATACAAGTCGAAATTTCGCATTGTAATGAAAGTGTTTGTTTTTTTAGATCGCGTTATATCGAAAACGCGTCGTAGAAGTACCGCATTATACGAGGGCCACCTGTATTTTGTTATTGTGCGTAGTAACTGTTGTTAATAAAATATTTTTGTTTACTCACTTGAGTATGCAGTTTACCTAGTAGACTACGGCGACTGGCCGCCACATACAGATCGATTTGTTAAAAACGAATTTCATACACTACATCCAATGTACGAGAGAGAGTACATTCTCCTCTGTCACTTCATTTATGAAAATACGCGTCTGGCCACTCTGATTGATTGTTTAGGATACATTTCTGAACGCTTTGGAACCTAGTTCGTGAGTCATTTGGATTGAGGGCTTTATAGATGAAACAAAATTAATCTTCTCGGGTATTATGTTGTACGGAATGGTGTATGGTGTTGCCTGATTTTTGGCCTTCAACTCATAAACCAAAAGTAGAAGCATTAACAGAGGTAGGTAATGGTCTAAGCAAACCGTATCTTAACATGCCAATACAACAACCAATTCAACTACCATTTCTATTTAATGCACAACAACGACATCGTTTTAAAGTGTATGAATTTGAATTTGAATTTATTATTACTGTTGACTTAACCTGTGGGCATAATACTTGTATTCGAATGTTGCATTTGTTAAAACAAAAGTGTTTCCTATGCGGACATTGTACTCCTCCCTATACTAGTACAGGTTAAGTAAAGATAATGGTACACTGGTAATGGCAACAGTCATCCAGTCAGTTAACAAAATAACTCGATTTACATAAGTATTTATGATTTGCAACAAGTTTTTGCGTATTTTTTTCATTCGATTCGATATGATTCTTTTCGATTTTATCCCCCCATAAATATTTTTCTATTTCTATTAGAGTTTCGCATAGAATTGTTTGTTTTTTTCTTTTCTTTTCAATTGGCATTTGAAAAAAAAAAAATGCTAAGAATTGAAAATACAAATACAGAATGAAAGACATTCACAAAAAAATACTGTGTGGTTTGTGGACTTAATACTGGCACGCATAACATGACCAAGAGTTTCTTAGTAAAAAAAATCGAATGAAATGTATCAACTGCATTAAGCAGTTAATGTATGTGAATATATCTCAGCTTAAATGTATAAACGTGTCTATAAGTACTACAATCAGTTTAAATACATAAATATATACGAAGTAGTTTTCATATTAAATTAAGAAACAAGCCAATAGAATAGAATGTTACAGGGTGTGCCCTGCTTAAGCATGAGGGAAGTGTTCAAAGCAAAAAGTGTTGAAGCAAAAAGAAAAATTATAAATTCTTTCATAAACAAGAAAAATAAGTTTTTTATAATACTTTACCTTAAGGTAAAGAATTTAAATATCCTCATCTTGTTCAGGAAGGCACTGTAGTCTAGTAGGTAGTGAGTTGGCTTATTAGACGTGAGGCTACGGTTCAAACCACAGGTCAGACCTTGAACAAAACGAAATATAATGAAATATTCCTTCGGCGACTTCCTCTTAGCATTCTTCTGGCAAGTCCCCTGAAAGTAAATAAAATTGCCATTAAATCTGTAGTTCGGACAGTCGACTTTAAACTGTAGTTCTAGCCATTCATGTAAATGGTCCGCCAAATAACTTTTTTTTTTTTGAAAATGCTTTAAAAAAACTACCGAATATTTTCTCAAATTTCTTTTTTTATTTGAAAATACAATTCTTCTGGTTAATAATGGAAAATAATTTCATTCAAATGGCTGCCTCGGCTGGCCATGCAGTAGCCTACACGATCGGTCCAATTTTTAAGCACATTATCGATTGTGTGCAGCTGTATTTCACCAATGGCTTCACGCATATTGTCCATATTAATAAAGCGTCAATTGTCTCTGGCTTGTCGGCGTAACACTTATCTTTGACGGCACCCCACAAATAATAGTCCAACGGTGTCAAATCGCAGCTCCGAGGTGGCCCAATTATGCCTCTGGACCAAAATCCGCACCAAACAGTGGCTCGTTTTGGGTACGTTTGTATGCGTGCGGGTTTTCTGTGCCCCAAATGCGACAATTTTGCTTGTTTACATACCCGCCAAGATCAAAATGAGCTTCATCTGAAAAGTGAAGCGAAAACGCATAATCATTTATTTTCCATTATTAACCGGAAGGATTGTACTTTCAAATAAAAAAAGAAATTTGAGAAAATATTCAGTAGCTTTTTTTAAATCATTTTCAAAAAAAAAAAGTTATTTGTCGGACCCTTTATTGTCATCACTGTGTTTTATTGTTTTCTTGACAATACAACGGAATGTATTTGAATTTTAGTTCTCACCACACATTTTTTGTAGTGCCTTATCTGATAAGACACAAACCGACCTAATAGCCTTCAACATATCCCCTCCTTTCATCTTTTTTATAAACCTTATACCCATAAACTGTTGCGAAAATTATTTTGTACAACAGACAGTTTCCTCGATGCTCTAAATGCGAGTACCTAACTGCGGACGCAAGTAGTCGCACACACACCGTTGTTCATTCCCTGGATCAGACATCTCGAACAAAACGAAATATGTAGAACTTGTTCTGCCAGAAACTTTAAGAGTGAATAAAAATTGTCTAAAAAATGTTTCTCAAAAAATCTGTCGTTTGCAGTCGACTTTAAACTGTATGAAATTAACACACACAGTAGGAGTGGTGTGAGGAGCTAAGTCGTAATGCTGCTAAAGGGTTGAAATAACCAATTAAGTAAGTAAGTAATTAAGTATCTTCCACTCCCATTGCCTTTACTAACTTCGGTATCAACATAAACAACTGATTACCCAGCACACGGATGCTTTATTTTGAGATCCATTATGTGCTGTGATGATTCACTCTCATCGTCACAAAAGCTACATATTGGACACAAAACTCTTTAAACGGCTGACAGATAAAGTTTGGGTGGTGTTACAATGTCTGGAGCGACACCCAAACTGCTGTTTGGTGTAGAATGTCTGATTTATCAATGCATGACTTCGATCTCCTTCTATTATAAATTGCTTAAGAAAAGTTAAGATTGCTACAGACCCATAAGGTTTGACGAATGTCTGTGTCCTTATCCAACATTGGCTTCTGTGAAAATGTTTTGGGTTTGTCGGTTGGATAGTTCATTGAAGTCTCCTCCTTCTCCTTCTGATCTTCCTATATTGTTTTGCGTTTTTGATGCTATCCTTTCTAGAGCGGGCAGAAGGATTTTGAATAGATTAGTTGGAGGGACAAATTTTATGTTTCCCTTTAATTCGAAACAACCATAATAAAAAATATTCCAGTGCTCATGCATTGGAATCTGAATAGATAAGAATTGAACACCATGCCACCTCACAAAAACAATTTAAACACGAACAGTTGTTGAACAAAATTTATTGAGCACACCCTATAAAAAGGAGAAAAAAAAAGGCATTTTTTTGCAAATCAATTGCATTAAGAGACCTTCTTCCTGCGTTTTGCTTTCAACATACATAACTAGCGATGAAAGCTCAGGCAAAATACAAGTACAAAAAAAAAAAAAAAAATAAAATAAAAAACTTAAATCAGCCACTGAAATCGTAGAAAAACAATTGCAAATATTTTAACAATCAGAAAAGGCAAACAAGAAATAGATCTTGTTCTTCAGGCCCTATTTGGTATTGAATAACAAAATGAAAAAAATTATTTTTTTTTTCTGTTTTTCATATTGTTTTTGGCAGCATTGCATTAAGCCACGTTTACGAATGAAAGAATCCCTACAAAGTAAATGCAAGCAAGTAAGCAAGCAGAGATTGAGAACAACGAGTGAACGCATAATAAATGATGATTTTTAAATCATGATTGTAATTGAGAAGATCATCATAATCAACATGATGATGATGATGTATGTACGCATACATTTGTTGTGCAGTGTTAAACGTATTTTGAACTCTCATTTTAACAGACGTCAATAGTGGTTAAAGAAAAGAAAAGAAAAAAAAGGAAGGAACGTATGGACTGACTGAATAACTAAGTGGCTGGAAATGGTAAGAGAAGCGTTCGTTGCATGATCTTATTCGTTGAGATTGTTCTAGTTTCAAGCGATTTGTATCGTTATCCCTATTTTTTTTTATAGGTGAGCATTTCTCTGTGTGTTGCATGTGGCATTTACTTTTTATATGGCGTGCATGTGTATGTGTATGTGTGTGTGTGCATGGATTTTCATCTTCCTTTCTAAAGTTATCAAGTGATAAATGAATTTGTAATAATTTTTAGTTGCCAACCTTTTTATTTAGTTTATTAGTTTTTTCTTTCTTTTTATTACATTACTGTTGTTGCTTTAATGTCAACAACATTTGTTGTCATTGTAGACAGTTTATTTCTGTTGCTGTTGCTGTTTCTGTTTTCTGCTTTTTTCTGTTCAATTTCAATTCAGTTTCTGTTATGATTTTTCAGGTGTACTAGCCTGAATTCGCAAAACGTTGCCACATTTTATTTCTGTGTTTGTTATTGTTGTGCGTTGGGTTATGTGTTGTTTATAGTTTTGGAAACCTGTCTAAGCAAAGTATTCAATTGCACCTGTGTTGCATTTTTGTTCTTTGTGTCTCTCTCTCGCTCTGCCTGTTTCTTTTCTGTTCTTTAAGGAAGTTATTTTTAACAGGAAATCTTTAAATTTATGGTTTAGCTAGCAAAAGGTATCGAAGAATTGAATTCAATTTTTCTTTTTTGAATTTGCCAAAGTGTTGCAAAAACTTTATTTTTTCTTTATTTTCTTTTTAACGAATTGGTGAGAGCAGGGATTTATTTAAAATTCCATAAATTTCTTAAAAAAAAAACTCTTTAAATGGCATAATGTTGCCATTAATGACTTGTGGCAAGTTGTTGACAGATAAAAGTCTTGCGTGGTGGTATTGATTTTATTTAAAAAATAAGAAATTGGGCAAGTTCTGTTCTTTTTTTTTAAATAAGAAAAGTTACTAATAAAAGTGTTTTTATAAACAAAAAAGTACTAGATAAGTAAAAAAGTTTTAATTAGAAATACCGTGAAAATATATTGAGCGTTTAATTACAAATTCGGTAAACAAAAATTATTATCTGAAGGTGAAAGTGTAGGTCGTTTGTATTTACAAACCTTTAGCCAGGATTACGACTGAATTACAACGACATATTTGATAAATTTTTTCTTAACAACTAGAGCTCAGAAAGTTTGCATTTTTCTAATAAGCAAAGGCACTATTCAAAAGCTCACTATCACTAACCCTACGGCTATCTGGGTTCTTAGCTAAGCAAGCTAAGTTTTTGTGAGGTCAAATATGTGTGTGGTCTGGATATAACATGATCGAAAGCAAAATTATTCTTTTCATGAATTCTGGACGTTTTGGACAATTTTGATAATTGTTCACAGTAGAAATCAGAATTGAAGTCACCGTGGCCTTAATAGACGTAAAGCCACGGCTCAAACAGCAGGTCAGACATCAAAACGAAAAATGAAAAAATATTTCTTTGGCGACTTCTTTTCAGCAGATTGCCATCACACATTATAAAATTAACACACACAACATATGTAAGTGGTGTGACAAGCTAGGTCGTAATCCTATCTGAAGCGTTGTAATGGCCAATTAGAAATCTGAATCAATCGTTTGAATAACTTGTTTAAGCTCATAACGAACTTTGTTCTCTTTCAATCCTACTACACACACAGCATTATGTGATGAATGATGTGAATCCTGGCATTGCAACAACCGGCGGATCTATGGTCTTTTTCGCACATTATTGACACAGGTAAACCAGTAATCATCGCCCGTAATTGTTCGATTTTTTTGCATTTTAGCAGTTAATAGCTGTTAAGCCCTTTTAATTGCCACTGTTAATGCATGCAGTACCAAAATATCGAACTTGTTCGAATAACCAGAATTCTCAAAATAGTTGTTGGCATTTTGGTAATAAATGCCTTAGCAAAGCTTAGGCACATAAGCCGGTCTTTCTAAACTTTATAAACATTTTCATCATTATTTTGTAATTGGCCAACCGTGTCAAACCTTTTTATCGAACCGAAACTGTAAGAAGCTTGGTTGTAATCCTAACCAAAGGGTTGTTATTAACCATTTAACACTGATTATCTTGAGAATGATAAATGGTGGCGATTATGTCAGCTTGCTGGATCAATTTAATGACGACTTTATAAAAAAGAAATCTTTTGCTCTCGTATAACGTAAGGGTACACACTGGTGTGATTTCCACGGCAAAAATCCATGACTTCAATGGCATTTGCAGGGAATAGAAAAAAATAGAAAAATCATAACATATCTGCTCTGAGACAGTGCGATTGTAAAAATTCGTAGATGGCTATACTGAAAAGTATTTGTCAGAAAAAAGAAAAAAGTATTTATTTCTCTAATCGTATCACAATAGTTCAACTGATTTCCAATTAAGTGTGGTAATCTAATCAAAATCTCTATTTAGGGGATTAGGTTGATGTTCAATATTTGTCGAACGTCTTTTAGACTGTACTTCACTGAAGGATGGCTAATAAACTATCAAACAAAGAGAATGTTTTTGGACCACGATTAGTACACATTTTATTTCCAGGAGTATATGTACGACAAAAACTCTGAGAGTAAATAAAAAAGTCATGTAAAGTTTCTCACAAATCTGTCGCCCGAAGTCGACTTTGAACTGCAGGTCCACACCTCATGTATAAAATTTAACACATACAACGAAGGTGGTGTGAGAAGATAAGTAGTAAACCTCACTAAAGGGTTGTTATAACCAATTATATATGTATGTATGTATTTACAATGTTGTTTATGAAAATCTGTTCATAAGTATGTGTTTGTGCGTTTTAATGAAGCTAGAGAGAGCCGTTTTGCACTCCAGTCACGACCAAATATATGCTAGTGAAGTCAGAATAATAGCCAACCCGATATGTTTAGAAAATAGAGTAGAACGAGAATATTTAGGCATTTTTGCACTGCCTTTTTTCTTCAGTCGCCTTAAATGAACGAGGTACCAGCAGAATTTGTTTTTAATGTTTATAACAGGGGTTATTTTTCTTTACGAATAAAGACTGGTTATGAAGTCGCCGTAGTCTAGTAGGTAGTGTGTTGGTTTATTAGACGTGAGGCCACGGTTCAAACCCCAGGTCAACATCTCCAACAAAACGAAATATGAAAAAAAAATATATATCTACGGTAACTGCATCTCAGCAGATTCCTGACAAAAACTCTAAGAGTAAATAAAAATGCCATGAAAAGTTTCTCAAATATCTGTCGTTCGGAGTCGACTTTAAACTGTAGGTCCCGCCAATCATGTGTAAAATTAACTCACACAACATGTACGGTGTGAGAAGCTATACCGTAATCCTTACTAAAGGGTTTTAATGACTAATTATGTACATGTAGGTGTGTAGAATCTTATTGAGACGAACTTTATACACAAAGAGGCCCAAAATTTTATTTTACAGAATATCAGAATCATGTATCAACTACAACACGACTTGGATGCCTTTGGTTCTTGGTGGTGCAGGCTTAATCTCATGGAGTTAAACCCAAAAAAATGCAATTATATGTGCTTTTCTCGTCGTAAACATATGAATGTCACATATGTTCTAAATGGACATTCCCTAAATAAATTGGAAAATTTCTCCGACCTTGGAATTCTACTTGATACCAAATTAAATTTTATCCAGTACATCTCATTTACTATTAATAAGGCACGTGCAGTCCTTGGTTTTATAAAACTTTGGGCGAAAGAATTTAAAGATCCATATACGAGTATAACGAAACAGCTTTTTACGAGTCTTGTGAGGCCCATTCTGGAATATGGTTCAATTATTTGGGACCCTATGTATAAGGTTCATACTGACAACATTGAATCTGTGCAGGAAACAGTTTCTGTTATTTTGTCTTCGGAGCCTGCAATTTGATCCTTTCAACTTGCCGCCATATAGAAGTAGACTTGCCCTTATAAAGCTGCCAACTCTTAAAAGCCGTAGATCTATGTTAAATGTAACGTTTGTCTTAAACTTGATAAAAGGAAATGTATGTTCTGAATTCTTTTAATGTTCCGTCTCGTCCTACACGTCATTTCTGTCCTCTTTCCGTTAATGTTTATAGGACAAATTATGCCAAGTCTGATCCGCTAATGAGAATTTGTACTGAATTTAATAAACTTTATTCTTACATTGACTTTTCTGTAAATGTCAATACTATTAAATGTAATTTAATTTCTTATTTAAATAATAATTATTGATTTGTATTTGTCTAGTCTGTAAGGATATTATATCTATAGACTTTATTAAATAAATAAATAAATAAACTCTAATCAGATTTTTGTGTTCTATGATTCTGAATAAATCATTACAAGTGCATTATCTTTACTACCTGAGAGCGTTTAGAATGTTGAGTATTTAAATTTTATCAAACATCAGCCAAAGTACTCTTATCCGTAACACTTATGGGAAAAAGTGGAATAATTGAAAACAAAAATGTGAAAACTCTGGCAGTGATTATTTAGCCATTTAGAAGAGATTTCTTTCTCCTTATAAAACTCCTACTTATCCGTCAAACATATTTCTTTTAACAATAATTTGAATTGCTTAACTTCTAACATTTTATTCCACATTTAAATTACCAACACAAACACAAGCATAAGAAAAGAAAAGAACTGCAATATTTTAATTATAGCCTGGATTCCTTCAACTTTAAGCCCACTATAGTCCATGTCACAAGACTGTTGGATGGCATTTAAATGCCGTGTTTTTTCAGTTTAAACAAATTTTCCTTTTCGTTCGTTTGAAAATAAATATTTCCGTAATTGTTTTCAATTAAATGTCGCCATTTAGACTTCATTTCGGCTGCGAACGTATGTATGTATGTGTTTGTCTTGTGACATGTAAATTTTTCTATTTTGCAACAAACGATAAATAACTTGCAAAGCGATAATTATCGTTTCATTGCTGCCACAATGCCTCATTTGCGAGTATAATCCCTTTGGCAGCAGTAACTGAAATTAAAATGAAATTTAATTTAAAATACCAAATAATGAGACAAGAAACTTAATTCCATTCATTACTTAGCCGCACTGGCTGAGAGCACTAGAGAGCAGACCTTTAGTAATTAATTAAATGAAGTTTAATACACAGAGAAAGACTAAAAGACAAGGGCAGTCGCTATTATTTTACAATTCTTTTGTAAGCTTTTCTTATACGTATATTGTTGCAGCAATTGCAAAAGAAAAAAAAGAAAAAAAGGCACTGGTCTGATATAGCGAATGTTGCCTAAGTAGTGCGGCAGTAGTTGGTAAAGTTTTTTAAAAGGAAAACGATGAAAATAAAGGCAATATATACACCGAGAGAAATGAGAAGTCCTTTGCAATTACGATGCTACCGCAGAGAGTTAAGATTTTGAAATCTTATAATCAAATATCTGTTATAATCAATATCTGTTCCTTTCAATCTAGGAAACTATTTCATTGCAGAACACATGGCAAAGTCAAAACAATGTAAAAAAACATAACTCAACCATCCACTGAAGTTAAAAGTATGTAATCTATTCAACGTAGTAAAAATAAAAGTCAAACAGTCATGCCACCTCTAGTCTAAAGACAAAGCATGTCAGAGAAAGAATATCGATCAAGACCTTACTTGTAATCTTCGTCTTCAAATTCTCCTCAAAGAGCGTCACTACATACTCTCTTTCTTCGTCCTATTACGTAGTAAAATAGTTACTCAATGCATTCTAGTTCAGCGAGCTATGGTCCAATGGTCTATTAGAATTTCTCTTAAGTTGCAACACATCAATCAAAATCCTTCGGAAGGCATATGAGTGCTGTTTACACTGAGGCGACAAATTCGTACTCCAATGTATCCATGATCTGCATTTATGAATTGTAGTATGAATTTACAAAGTAATATTGATCTAAGATTTATTCTGTTAGTGTTATTAACACGTTGACTACCAACTACGAGATAACTCGTAGATTGCGTTCCCTTCTAGGGTACCAACTACGAGTTGTCTCGTACTCACTAAACCCAAACTAAATCAAATGGTAATTTTTGGCCAGTTTTCTGAAAATTGCCGTGGCAGTCAACGTGTTAACTTTGTTGTATCCATATTTATTATTACTTTTAGTCTTCCTGACTAATAACTTTTAAAGGTAACGTTTGAACCTTTCAGTTAAACGCTGAATCTTGGAACCTGTGATCAAAAGATTCTTTTGGCCTTGAAGTGATTCCTATTCTTTACAAATATTTTTAGGCTATGAAACGGCCGGTCAATGTGGTTACTGTGTTTCCAGGCTCTTCCTGATGTGAGATTCAAATCTTTTGGTCAGAATTACAATCTAGCTTCTCACGCTGCCCATATTTCATGTGTTAACTTCAACCATGAGTAGCGGAATCTACAGGTTAACGTCGATTGATTTCATAAACTTTTTATGGAACAAACTGCTGAGAGGAAGTCGCTAAAAGAAATAAGTTTTTCATATTTCGTGTTGTGCGAGACGTTTAAACTGACGTTTGAACCACGGTCTCCCGCCTATTTAACTAACACACTACCTACTATACTACGAAGACTTCAATATTTTCGCCTCTCTATATTTTCTCTTTCGCCAAATATACTCTTCCACATCTTCTTCACATCCGACAGAAAGTCCCACGATAATATCTATTCAACCTCATAGGAGCCAAGTAATCGAATGGTGTTCTGAATCTCGGATACAATTTCTGTGCCCTATACTCTGTACTAACTTTTTATGTTGAATTAAGCACGTCTTAAAATATAGAAAACTTTTTAATGGAAAATACACGCGGGTTTCCCCATTCATGATCACATCGTATTTGGTCGCAGCTTTCACTCCTCTGATCTTTTCTACTAGATGCAACGGAATGAAATCTAATACAGACTCTAGCTTTGCCTCACTGCTTCAGCTATGACAACGCCTGCCAGGCTCTGTATCGTATTCAATTCCAACTGAGCTGTTTCAAGGTTTGCCTATTGACCCTAAGAAACAATTGTCTGGCCATCATCCAATATAGCGTTTTTGGCAAAACTCCCAACATCATCCTGATAGCCTTCTGCATATTATAAAGGCTTGCTTCACCTTATTTGAAATGTTTACTCTGCTATTCGTAGATTCCACAACATTTCTTGTAAGATCACCTAAACTAGAAGGCGGATAGAAAAAATTTCCCTTCTGGCTCTTATTTTTTCAGCTAACATGACACCGCCGACATTAAAGTATCTTCAAAATAGACCCTTGCTGTTAGAAATATGTTGTATGCGTAGCCTTGACAGTCATTGCTCTTTTCACGCAATTTTATCAAACAATTGTCTACAGCCAGACTACAGATAAAAGAACCTTTCTTTTGCGCCCTCCGTTTGTTTCCTCCGTGCTGATGTGTTTGATACCGATTGCAAAGATCCGCCAAGTCTGCCAAAAATGCTCAAAAATAAGGACAAACAATTTGGAGGTCTAGTGAATGGTGCTCGATATTGTGAAATGCATTTAAAAAAGCTGTTTAATAGATATTCTAATACCATATCAACCTTAAGTATTCCTCGCGCCCCAGTAATGCTCTGGATCTTTGGGGTGTAGACGCAATTAATTCCCTATTAGTACTTTTGAGAACAACAGTTTACAAACAATATTTTAAATAATCATCCTAAATGAAGCTGTTATGTTCCGTCATGATAACTATTTAGAAAGTAGTGCCAGAGAAGTTTTGCCTCACCTTGCTCCGTTTATTCATTATTTCCTGTGACCGATGAAAAGCTCTTGCATTGCAATAAGTTTTGCTTGATAATAGGATATCCGAAATTGGCGTGTCTCAAACGTAGATTGCAAGAGCATTTAAAAATCATTCATAAAACAGTGATTGGAGAGTCTACCAACTTCCACCTTATAGTCCGGACTATTCGTTTTGATCGATTCTGAACTTTATGTCGAAAACAGAATATCATCCTGAAAAAAATGTGCAGTTCTTTTGAAGCAACATCTATATGTGCACAAGGAGATGGGAAAAGTTCAAAGGTCGAAATAATTTTTATTGAAAAATTTAATTAAACTTACTAAAGAAGAAAAATTTATAAAAACTTCATGAAAAACGCATTTTTAATGTATTTAAGCATCGCAGGAACTATTTTTGCATTTTTAATGTGACTTTGAGAGGCGCAAACCAACTGCATTAAAAATGAAAATAAAAAATTCAAGACAAGTCTTGTTGCAATTATGAAATTTTTGCATTACTTGATAATTATTTAACAACACTTGATTAACTTTTACAAATAAAAACCTACAGCAAGGCAAAGTAGTCTATGCCACTTGCTGCTGCTGCTGGTGCTGGTGCGGCTCCTATAAAAAGCATAAAAACGTTGCAATTCCAAGAATATAATGACGTTCACGATGATGGCTTATAAAAGTTCAAATACGAACGCAGAGTAAAGTATGAAGGGAATACAGCAGAGCTAAAGGAGCGGGCACTTTGTTAGCATAAATATCATTACCATGAGTATAGAGAGCTTAGAGTGAAAGAGAATAAGATATAAGAGATAACCGCAACTACATTTTAACGCATGCAATTTAAAAGCCAACGTATTCTCTAAGTAATAAAGTAAATGATAAAATGATAATAATGATGATGATGATGATGATTATCATCATTGGAATCATGGTATTAATTTCATTATCTTGTATTTGTACTTAAAAGTACTTGTAACTGGTTTTTGTCTATCCAAGCGAATAGTTGTTCGCTAAGAGAGGTCGGTCTAGGTCACATCATCAGCACCATTACGGGCACCGCCACCAATAGCAGCATCAGCATCAGCACCATCATTATCATAGAAACGCGCGTATTTTTAGCAAATTTCAAATGCAATTCATATTTGAAATTGTAGCGCAATTGTACTCTAAGAAAGCACAAGCACAAGCAACTAACCAAACAACTAATTCAGCCATGGTATGGGTCGGGTCTTTGCTAAGAATGAAAGCCTTTCTGAAACCGCTCAAAAGGTAGCATTAACAAATGGAGGAATAAAACCGACTGCGAATTACGAGTCTCTATTAAAAATACGCTAACGAAGCCACTCACATCAGTGGCCTTTTGTTTCATTGCAGAATTTGTAAAGATTTTCTAAAGGCGTCTGTCTGTTGCTGTGGCAAGCAGCTGAGGAAAAGCGCGTGCAACAAACGTTAATTAAGTTTAGGGCACGGTTAACGATGATGATAAAAAGAAAAGAAAATGCGTTACTTTAAGCTGTTAAGTGTTTCGTATCCATTAAAATCCATTATTAGTTCGTTAGTTAGAAAGAAAGTTCGTGTTAAATAGAGCCGGAAATGTAGATTTTAATTACGAAATTTAAAAAAAAAAAATTGAAATTAAAACAAAATAAACAAAAAAATATTCAAACTGATGAGTCAAGTTTTTTATGTAAATCTTAGTAAATCTTAGCAACCAATAGAGGTGTCAAAAATTAAGGTCTTACGTCACTTAAACCGAACTCCATAGTACACTTCGCCTCATTGGCTTAAGAGGCAAGATGAGTTTCATGCATTATTATTACACAGTTTGCTGTTCTGACTTGTATGACACTTACTAAAGATTTATAAGAATCGAGTGCAGTGTGGCCTGTGCATGTTAATGAATCCATGTTTTCTGTAAATATTCAACAAATAGCTGCCACTGCTCTTCCCAGTGATCACTGGTATGTTAAAGAAACTTTAGAATTTTTTCTACAAACGCGTAATGTTACCACACTGGTTGCAAATGGGTTTAGTACTTGAAAGTTTGGATTTATCTGTTTTTAGTTTAAATCTCTTAGCACCCAGTTGAAACTGGAATTTCCCGAGAAGTACAGTACAACATATTTGCTACTGGAAATCCAGATACGGTTGTGCCGTTTAAAACACTTAAAGTTTTTAACCCTACCATCCAGTAACATTGCGTGTTAATTTTATTCTTGGTCGAAGGGACCTACAGATTTTTGAAAAACATTTCATGGCAATTTTATTTACTCTCAGAGTTTTTGCCATAAATTTCTATTACTTTGATGATAGGTAATATAGGTCTGGCGCTATTTTCAAGAGATTTAAAACCATTTACCAGAAGGACCGCTCAATCCGGTTAAGGGATGTAATGCCGTTGACTGGCATCCCTCTCACATTCAATGCTTTTGAATGTAATTCTAAAGCCATACACTGTCGAGGACTATGAAATGCTGATAAGATCATAAAAGTTTTTACTTCAAAAACTTGAATGTATTGCCGTTAAAAAACATTGCCAATCCGGCTTTAGTTTTAAGAAAGAAATTGGTTGTAAAGTCGTCGTAGTCTAGTAGGTAGTGTGTTGACTTACTAAGCAAAACATCTGGAACAAAAGAAGGGAAAATATGTTTTTTTGGCGACATCATCTCAGCAGTCTTCTGGCAAAAACTCCATGAAATCTTTATAAAATTGCCATGAAATGTTTTTAAAATCTGTCGTTCGGAGTTCATCCACTAAAAAGACAAAGAGAAATAAAGAGGCACAATATTTTCAGCGTGAGAAGGAGGTTGTAAAAGGCCTGTGTAGATCTTCGAGCTACAAAACTAATAATTTTTCTTACATACAAAGACAGTAAAAATAAAAAAATGATATTTGGATGATCTCGACTAAGGGTAACTCTCGGAAATGAAAAAAGAAAGCAACTAACAAAGAGGGTTACAGCGAAGATTAATGTGTTTCAAGAGCAGGTCTATAGTGAGAGATATTATAAATGCATAGCATGAAATACAGGCAATCTGTAAGGAGAATACGTTGTCGTAAAAAAGTTTTCAGGAATCCATTTGGAAAGCACACCGTCAATAAGAATACATAATCGATTTGTTATTTTAATAAATAAGCAGCAGCTTTCCAAATGGAGATAGCTCTCCTGGTGGATAACCCAGTTGAGTTTGTAGCAAATGTTCAGCGAAATCTTCGCAAAGAAAATTTGTTAATATTTTCCTTTTATGAGAAAGTTTTACGTGTGGGATGGCATTCCAAAAGAACGTATTAAATATGCAGCAAATGCTATTGCTTTTTACGTAATCACCACTGAGCAAACCGCATGCAGGATGAATTAAACTTCTAAGTGTCGGCTACATGTTTTTCCAGTGTTTGGTTTAGTTTCTATGATGATAGGGTTGCCAACTGTCGTTGTTTCGAAAAAATCTCCTCTGTGAAAATACAATGTTTAAGAACTTTTCTCAGGTGAATCCCAATCTTTTTGAAGAGATGGAACTTTATTTTAGATGTTATCCTCTTCTGGGCGGTCAGGGATCAAAAGAATTTCATTAGGGATTATTTGGAGAGCGAAATTCGAAAATTTTTTATACTTTTTTCATGTTCCCCCGGATTCAAACCACAGACAGCACTAGTGTATGACATGAGTCTGAGTTAAACCTCTTTTCTTTATCTAATTATTTTTTTTAATCTGTAAGGTCAATTATTCACACATTTCTCCATTCCATAACATGACAATTGTTGGATTTTACACTCTGCAGGAGATTTTTCGTTTTATTAAAAACAGAATTCCAATCCAATAACGCTTAACACTTAACGGATTTTGCAATCTTGATTAATTTATAAAAAAAACTCATGTTTTTTTTAGTTCTTGTTCTTGTTGTTATTGTATTCTGTCCTTAAATGTCTGTATTTGTTCTAACTGTTGTAACTAAATATTGTTGTTATAGCTGGCGGTGTTGTTGTTGTTGTTGTAATTGTTCATTTCAGTTGTCGCTTTGTTTTGTCGTGTTACGGAATGCATTTGATTTTTTCTAATTGACAAAATGTCAAGTAAATAATTACGACTCAATTAGTGTAAAACTGTCTAGTATTCAGAAAACTAGTAAATGAATACAACAACTATTGCCTACCCCTGGTAATTACTTGAAAAGACTGCTACAATAGCAACTAAACAGCGGCTTAAAACAAAAATTGCTTTACTTAGCGAGGCAATTGGCAAATTGTAGCCTCAAAAAAAAAGACTAGAGAAGCAGGCAAATGCAGAAACCAAAAATGAGAGAAAAAAATTTGAGTTTCAACAGAAATAAATTAATCACAACAAATCAATTTGAATTTTCAACAACAGCAACAACAACAACAACTGCAACAACATTAGCTACAGCAATATTAAGTGGAGGAAACAAAGTCTATGGAAAGTATAAAGAAATGAACAACAACTACAGCTACGGCTAGAATAGTTAACATAGCTAGAAATTACATTAAAAATACAGACGTCAACTTCTAATAGCTAACTGGCTATGGACAGACACACACACAGACAGACAGACAGAGAGAGACACAAATAAACGGAGTTAAAGGATGTTGCAGCATTTTTAAATGCATTTGTTTTAGTTGCAGTAACAACAAAAGAAAAAATAAAAACAAAAACAAAAACATGGAAAAACATCAACAGCATCATTGAATTTTTGTTGATGATGATTGCATGCTATGTTGGTGGTAAATTTAGTCTAGAAACTGTTCAATATTTTGCCTTCCTTTTTCTCTTTCTCTCGCTTTGTCATTCTATTTACCATCGATGACATCTGTAATAATGAAGTGATTGTTTTTGTTGTTGTTGTTATTGTTGTTCCTGAATGAATGATTGAAAAGTACTACAAATGTCAACATATTGACAAACCATTTCCAATCCAACAACAGACATCCATCCATTTAGTCATCCATCATCATCATCCTCATCATAGTTGTTGTCGTCGTCGTCGTCGTCGTCGTCGTCAAACACAAGCAAACCACATCCAGCCATTATTGCGAGACTCATACAACTTGCATTAGCAGGCAGTAAAAGTTTTTAACGTTTGTCAATAGTAGCTGGGTTTTTATGTTTAGTTGTTGTTGTTGTTATTTATTTGAAACGATTGAAATAAATGCAATTTCACCCAATAAACACAAACACACATCATCAATAATATAAAATATCTACGAAAATATTCCTAAAGAAAGACAAAAAAATCAAAGAAAAATTTGCAGTTTTCGAAAGAAAAAAAACGAAACGAATCGAAACGAAACAAACAACAACTGACACTATTCTCCTCTCAGTAGCTTGACCGTAGTCCCAGTTGTCATTTGTAACAGCCATCAACAACTCCATCATCAACGTCATCAACGCCATCAACAGCAGCATAAACAAACTCTCATCATCATTATCGACTTCATCGTCACCAACGTCATCATCGTCACTTTGTGAATATTTATTGTACAACAAATTGCGCAAATCAAATTGTCAGACATAGAGAGAGAGAGAGAGAAAGAAGGGGACATTCACTCAATTCATGTAAAATCCAACGTATTTGATTATCGCTTTACATTAGAACAAGAAAAAAAAAATTAGAAAAATTCTTTATTTTATTAGAAATTTTTTTCATTTTCTAGAGCACCATGCTAAGTGGTAGGTAGAGATGTGTTGAGTTTGAGTTAAATGTGAGAATTTAAGGAAGACAGATCATCTAAAACGTATGCTTTAGTAACATAAAATATGTTATTATGTTATTAGCGTTGTTTGGATGACAATTCATTCAAAATTCAATCCATTTCTTATTGCAACAAGCCAGATCCTCACCAGGACTGAGGCTCGAAATAAATTTGCCTAACAAATCAAAAAATTAAACAAAAACTAGAAATTCAGCGCTGATAAGTTTCATAAGGCCCCGTAGTCTAACAGGTAGTGGTCCTTACAGTTCAAACACCAGCTCAAACATTTCGAACAAAACGAAATATGAAAAAAATATTTCTTGAGCGACTTCCTTTCAGCAGTCTTCTGGCAAAAACTCTGGAGTAAATAAAATTTCTATGAAAAGTTACTCGAAAATCTGTATTTCCTTAAAAGACAGAAAACTAAATGCCACAAAAACTTATGCTAGCGCGAGAAAGGGCTTTAGAATTCCGGACATCAGCCATTTCAGGTTCGAATATGTTCGAATTTTTAATAAATTTTCCAATAGGCTAGGTATGCCTTCTAATGCTGCATGGAAAATATCATCAACAACTAACATCATAGCCGATTTTTGCGAAAAACTAAGATTCAATGAGCGCTGCTACAGAGAACATTATAATCCAAAACATTGCCTAGAGTCTACTATGATGCTAGATGTTAATGTTATCATTCCTATTTATAATGTCAGGAATAAAAAAAATCTCCGATTGATTATTTGTAGAAGGGTTAAGGCCTCTTAATTTTATTAGAATTTGAAATAATATTGCGGTGCTGGAATTTGCTGAGCTAAACCACGTTATCTTAACAATCGTTCCAGCAGTCAATAAATTCTCTTTATTACAGAACAGTTTATAAACGACTGAATTTATATCTTGCTATTAAAAGATCAGATTCAATCCTCATGTTGTACGGACAAACGTGCGATGAAAATAACCTTTAGTAAAGACGTTAGTATGACTGTGAACGATGGCCTGCAGTACTTTGTTTATAAATGTTAGATTAGTTTGTAGATTTCTTTATTAAGAGATAAACCAAATATTTTATAGACTTTCACAAGTGCAGAGTGCCAGTTGTCTGAAAATTTTTTTGATCTAGATGAAAATCAACAAACTAAACTCAAGACTACATACATACATAATTGGCCTTCAGTCAGGATTACGACCTAGCTTCTCACACCACTTATATTGTGAGTGTTAATTTTAAACATAATTTAAAGTCGACTTCGAACCTCAGATTTTTGAGCAACTTTTCAATTCAATTTTATTTACTCTCATAGTTTTTGCCAGAAATCTGGTGAGAGGAAGTCACTGCAGAAATAATTTTCTTCATATTTCGTTTTGTTGGATTTACCTGACTTGGAGTATGACCCATGGCTTCACGTCTAATAAGCCAACACGCTACCCACTAGACAACGGCGATTTGGACTTGGAATACTTTCAGAAAAATACAGTCTTTGGTATGAAACAATTCTCTAATCCTATTCCTTATTGTATTTTAATTTCAAAAATAGCTGGAACTTGTTTGTAATCCTCCTATTCATGCATTGCATTGTGTTCAGTCAGATAGGGAAATATTTATGGGTGCTTAAAATTTTATGAAATTTTGAGAGACTTTTGCAAGAATTCGACTTTTCTCCATAATGTTCGACTTTCCAAAAGTTCGTCTGGGGAAAGTATTGCACTTTTTAAATGTATTTTACCGTGCATTCATATCATAATGATATCTAATTAACTTCATTTATTTGGTTTTTCTCTCTCTTCTCTATTAAACATTAAATGCCCCAATTATAAATAATAATTTCAATTAAAATTTTATTTCATTTTTATTCGTTTTTTCTTTATTTTTTATGATACGAAAAGAGTTTCAGTTTTTGTGAAGACCCACTCAGCCAAACAAACAATTTTTGCATGTGTTGAATAAAAAAAGAAAATTGTTAACCATGACACACAGCCTTTTTAATTTTAATTATAAAAATTATATGCGAATAAAATAATTTAATAACTTTTTGTTTTTGATTGTTTTTTTTTATTTTTTTTTTAATGCTGTGTGAACGTTTTTGGTTTAATAAACAATATTCGTAAGCAATTAAGAAAAACACAAAATTAATTAAAAACAGCATTTGCGGTAACTTTACCATGCAACAATTTCCAATTTTTTTCTTCTTCTTTTCATTCGCATGCAGTTATTTGTTACATTCTGAGTTTAATTTTTTTAAATAAATAAAAAAATATTGAAAAAAAATTTTAAAAAAATCTGAAAAGTTATTAATCATTCAGCTAATAAGTCTGCTGTTTATAATTAAGAGCAGCATCAAAGCAAATTTCAAACAAAAAAAAGCAAAAAAAAAATTAATTGTGGCTTTGATATGTTTATAAATCTTGACATGGATTTATAATAATTAGGGTTGTCTATAGAAATTGGGTGATCATGTTAGTTAAACATCTTGTTGTTGTTTAAATGCTTGACTACAAATCCGAACCTCCAGTAAAGCAAAATAATTTTTATACAAAAAATTAAAACAATAACCCGTCTACGAAGCCCCCTAATCTCTGTAACCTTCAGAGGGGATATCTACAACGTATATTATATTCGACCTTCGAACGGGGACCTCCATACTTCGACTGTTAATAACGGCCATCTTGTTGAAGCTACGTCTGTCAAATTAGTTGTCACTAATTCAGTGTGTTTCGCCAAATAACCACGAACGACCATAGACAACGACGTGTCATCTTTAGCGATGAGGCCCATTTAGGATAAATTTAGGACGATACCAATCTACATAAGATCCTCGAACAACCCCAAACAACCCCGTAGTCTAGTAGGTTGTGTCTTGGCTAATTAGACTTTAAGCCACGGTTCAACTGCCTCTCAGCAGATTTCTGGAAAAAAAAACTCTGAGGGTAAATAAAATTGCCATGAAAAAGTTTCTCAAGAATCTGTCGTTCGGAGTCGACCCTTAACTGTAGGTCCCGCCTCTTATATATATAATTAACACACACACAACATAAGTGCTGTGAGAAGCTAGTGCATAATTCTGACTAAAGGGTTGTAATGACCAATTATGTAGGTATGATAACCTCAGGTAACCTCAAAGAGTTACTCTTAAGTTGGGCGGCATCATTGGTCGGTATTTCTTTGAGAACGACCTTGTACAGGCCATTACCGTAAGCGGCGGTTACTATAGGTCGATTTTTTTCAACTTCTGGACACCAAAGGTATGTATGTAGTTTCACACAGTTCTTGCCGCATTGGATATTTTGCACGACCGATCTAAGAACAGGATCATCTCACGCGGAAGTCATACATAAAATTCCAAGTTATGCAATCCAACGCTCATATCGCCCATATTGACGAGACCTGAAATATAATTTTGTTGGCTGACATCGTTATCTTATTTCTTTGTTTTTTTTTTTTTTTGTCAACCACTTTTAAAAATGTGGTCAATTAATCTACAAAAACAATAACAAAAGCAAAAAAAAAAATGTAATCCCATCGATAGCCATAAAAATAAAGAGAAAAACAAAACTCATCTAGAAAAAATGATAAAAAAAAAAGTGCACAGAAAGATGGCAACTGAAGTCATAATTGTATCGTATGCAGTTGGCTAAAATGATGAGATTGATGTTGCTGACAACGTTGCTGACGTTGATTTTGTTTCAGGCTGCTACAATTATTATTTTTATTTTTTTTGTTGTTTTGGTGATGGTTTTAAGCTGCCGCTGTTGGCCTTGTATTACAAGGTGGTCTTTTTCGTTTGAGTTGCAACTGTTGTTACCATGCTCTCTTGTCTTTTGAGACATTTTAAATGTTGCTGTTGCATCCATATTTTCCCCCTCATAATTTTTGTATTTTTTTCTCTCTCTCCGTTTAAGCTGTTTTTTATGATTGTTTTTTGTGTAATTTTCTGCTTCTTTCCCTGTGAGTGGAAGGTCAAAATGTTTAGAGTTTTTCTTCATTTTTTTTTTTTTGGTTTTTGTTGATTTTCATTTTTTCGTTTTTTGTTTTGCCATAATAAAAGTCAAAGCTTTGAAGCAATTAGTTTAAATATGCAAAAACCTCAAGAGCAGCAACAACAACTACAACAACAACACTAAGCAACATAAGCTAATAAAACTTGTGGCTTTTACCACAAAATTTTATTTTTTTTAGTGTTTTTAGGAATTTTTTAGTAACCACAGGTTAAAAGGGGTTAAATTAGATAAAAATCTGTTTGTATTGCAAAATACAATACAAGCAAGCACTTCAACTTTAACTAGAAGCAGACAAACAACAAATTTGATTCAATTATTCCACAGTTTCTGGGGTGGAAAATTTTGTGAAAACAAACAGAAAAAAAGTGAAAATGTGCTCATTAAACGAATTGAAATTTAAATTTATTTCTGCAGGAATATGGGCCAAAAGACGAATTTAATAAAATTTAAGCTGAAAAAAGTTTGGCAGACATTTATGAACTAAGTAATCCATACGAAACAGGAAATTAAGAAATCTTGTTAGACGGCCATCACATCTATCTTAATGTCGTCAACATGCATTTCATTTGCGATCAATCGTTCCACAAGTTTGTGTAGATCTTGCCATTATTAGAAAATTGTGTATTATCCTGATCGTGGCCAGTCTATCAACAGAGCTATTAATCTTTAATTTCGATGTGTAGATGGATTAACTCAGAAAACCTACCAGCTATTCTCTAACTTCCCGAGAAAATATGCAATTCCGCTTCCAACGTTTAATAAGAGCGTCTGAGGTATCTAATGAGGCCTTCTAAAATTAAATACGCATTGTAAGCGGCAGTACAATAGAAATTATACAATATCTCCAGCAGTTCCAGTAATACATACGTAGTTCGGTACTGTTTATAAATTTCGATTTATTCTTGTAAGCTTTCTCAAATTTCAACGATTAAATGATGTTGCTGTTGTCTAGTTTCCATTTGATTCAAACTTGAGTTCCCTTATTACTTATTCACACGATAACCATGAGATAGATTATTCAAATTTTACTGCATTTCAATTGTGATTAATTGACTTCAAAACTTGTGGAGTAAAGTCAATTGTGACAAATTTAATCAGCAGCCGAGACTTAACCGAATTTTACTGGTTTCTTCCAATCGATAAAGCAGGTTTCTGATCCTATATTTAACGATTAAAAGCTACTTTTGGTGGTCTTAAATGCGCCCAATGTCAGCGTTACATACAGCGTTTGGCCGTAAGACGACTAAAAAACATGGGCCTCGGAGAGACATCAAACGCATTCTAAACGTAACAGTTACACGGCATTACTTCCCGGTGAGGTCAGTCTATTGTTTGCTTTAATTGCGATAATAACAGTATTAGTGATAATACCGGTAAACGAAATCTAACCGTTGCATATCAAGAGCAGCATAAGATAGGAATTCGTTATCCATGACTAGGAATTGAATAACACAACTTCGTTCTGTTGTGAACAAGTGAACTTTTTATAGCTCTGTGTTCTCCGTAGGAGGGCCATACAAAGTTATTCAACCTTTTTAACTCCGAATGCTTGTATTTTTCAGGCTTCTAGCCCATTCTGTCGTATCTCGCAAGGTTACGTCTCCCTCTCAGCTTAAGAGTCTCCTGTATTTAGTAGCATTCCTTACAATCTCACGTACTTTCCTGCAATTAAAATGAATGGGTAGCTTGAAGTCTAGGCAATCCAGATATTTAAATAAATCTCAGAAAATGTATTGGTCACAATTTCCATCTTATGCTTTCCTAGACTTAGGTGCATTGACTCCATCGATTGTTAGTTACACTAATGACCTCTCGTTTCCATATGGCTGCACATCTTCCAAACGTTTTACTTACACATTTACTTTGATATCATTGGCAAATCTCTCAATGGATGCGCTTTCCGGTATTGCAAATTCATACGCACTATCATTCTACAATAATAGTCCTTGAGAAATGCCTTTACAGTACGAGACCGAACGTCTAAAGTGGGTGTTTTGAATCACAGTAAACCCCCCCATCAATAATTTATTGACACTCTAGACTTATTTCCAAAATTTCAATCAATCCTTAACCTCCTGCAGTCGTGTAAAGTGCAAATCTCTTCATAAATTAAGAATGAAAAGAACATTAAGAAAAAAGTGTGGACAACAACAACTATTTTTTTTTTTGTTTGTTTGTTTGTTTTTGTTTCAACATCTCCAACAACATTTGTTACGATTATTTTTCCTGTTGTTGTTGTTGAATTTGCTTTTGATTTAAAAAATACAAAAAAAAAGGAAAAAATCCTCCAGCGCCTGTTGTATTCCCCCGTAGACAGAGTGAATACCGAAACAAAAAAGACACCAAAGACTCCCATCTGATTTAGCTGCTCTGAAAGTGTAAGAATGTGTGTGCGTGTTGTTGCCACCACATGTATGTATGTGTGTGTGAGTGTGTGTGAGAGAGCGTGCGTATGTAGTTTTTTGCGAGTGTTGCGCCACAAGCTGTCTATCATTTGAAAATCTTATTTTGGTGGAGTAGTAGGTTGCCATTGTTGCCGTTGTTGTTATTGTTGCTGCCACATTTCCTTTTTTCCTCAGATTTTTTTTCATCTTCTTTTTTTTTGATTTTTGATTTTCAGTCTTTTACTTCCACCAACCATTTATCCATTCATCCATCTGGATGTTGTTGCTGGTCGGTTTTTGTGGCTGCTGCTACAAAATGTTCGACTGCCACATTTTAACACTCGTCAAATTCTCGCATGTAACTTGTCAGCAACGAGTGACACTCGCGCCAAACATGCTGCTGCTGTTGCTGCTGCTCCTCTTACTGGCACACACTGCTGCATTTGCTTCTGCCTTTGTGGCTGTGGTCGCAACACAATTGCCATGAGGGATCCGGGGGGAGACATGTGTGGAGACAATCATAGTCATACAGGCTGACTGACCAAGCTGTCCATAATGGTTTTTGTGTTTTTCTGTGTGTTATTGTTGCTGTTGCTGTTCTTTTATATGCGTTTGTGTTGGTTTTATTATGTTTTTTTTCTGTTTCCTCAGGTTCAACAATACTCCAGAGCAAGAAAAAATTGTGAAACGCCGGTTTTTTTTCTTCTGCTTCTTATGTGTGTAACAGGGTTTCAATTTTTTTTTCTTTCTTTGAGTTCATGCCACAAGTTTTCTAACCGAGTGGTCATCATTCATAACACTGGATACTTTGTTTGGGTGTTTGTTTGTCTCTCTTTTTATGTATGTTTTCTTTTCTTGTTGCTATTGTTGGTGGGTTTTATATTTCTGTTCTTTTTTTTTTGTTTTGTCTTCTCTCTTTCAACATTTTTTTTTTCCACATTTAGTTGGTAGAAGATCATGGCTTTTGCCTTGATTTAGTCATTTCAAGAGTTCATTACTTTAAAGAGTCACTCTTTTTTTCTGTGGTTGCTTTATTAGCCGGGCCCAAATGTTTTAATTATTATTAACAGAAAAACAAAAACAACAGAAAAAGAGGTTTTAAAAACAGCAAAACTTGTTTAGTACAAATCGTATAAAGTTTAGTGTGTGTGACTTGTTCACCTTAAGCCGCTAGAACTTTAAAATGAAATTATCGGCGGCAATACTTTTAATTCTGGCAGTGATTTTTGGATATTTTTCTTAAGCGTTGCTTTAATAGTGTCCAGGATTAATAATAGTGCTTAGAGATTATATTACGAGATAAATTTAATATGCAACTACTAAACCAGATTAGATTTGGTTTGGCAACCGTCAAATTAATTTCCGGGAAATGCTTAAAGAAGGAAGGAAAATAACTAATTACTGCCAATAATAATTGAAATTGAAGTTGCGGCAGTATATTACGTAATGTGTAGGCTTATAGAGCGAGAACCCGAGATTCAAAACCTAGCTCTGGTATTTTGAACAAAAACGAAATTATTTCTTCGGTGACTTCCATTCGACAGTTTTCTACACAAAAAGTCTTCTCCACAAAAAGTTTCTAAAATCTGTCGTTGGTAGTAGACTTTATACAGCAGGTCCTACCACTCATTGCTAAACACACACGCAACATGGTTGGTGTGAGAAGCTAGGTTGTAATCCTGAATAAAGGGTTTATAATGTCCGCTTAGTGAGTCATAATAAGCACATAAGGAACTTGAAAATGGGTCAAATCACATAACTTGGTTTATATAGACGTATTATTATGGTATTCACATCAAATGAAGTTCAGCAAAAAATTGTCACAATTGACCCGAAACTTCTGTACGTCAAAAGAAGCTAAACAACAGTAACCAACTAGGCCTATGAGTTATTGAAATCAATGATATCCAATAAGTTTCCAAAGCCAATAGTTTCGTAAGGAAGGGAAGCTGAGGATGATGGCGTATTGATTATAGTGCTTGACCAAACAGCCAAGCAATACAGTTTCGTAATTGGAAGAAAGCGAAAAAGAAATTTGGAATGGTTTTAGAATTTTAAAACATTATCAGGAAACCAAGCACTCCAGCGTTGTTTAAAGGAACGAACACGATTAGTAAATCGTTATACGATTTATACGCTTCAGGGCAATGAAAGAGGAACGACAGTCTCATACTACACGTCATCAATACAGTTACTAGAGTCGTAACGTGTAATTTCTCAAATTGTTTTCATTCTTATCTTTTAGATAAGAACCAGTCTTTTTAAATGTAGTTAGATCACAAGATATGATCATAAAGCGGCCCATTGTGTAGCACGTTTTTTAGTTCCAAGCTGATGGTCAGTCTCCATTTCAAGTGAGGCAATCTATGTAAACCGCTGCAAATAATCTATCCAAATTTACGGATTAGACACGCAGTCCAGAAAACGAAATTTGCAGACAAAACACCCGACCTCAGGGAGGACCGAAACACACCTGAAAGCATTCAATGAAAAAAGGCATACAACATTTGCAAAGACTACTATTTGAACAATTTAAGCAAACTATCAATAGTAGACATCGGTAGTCTTAGCCACATTATCAGAAGCTCGGAATGGTTAAGGTATTTGGGGAAATATTAAAATATTGTATCACAATGAGCCTAATGTGGCATAAGTGTGCCTGTCCAAACCCTTCGGGTTGACAGTCATCTCTTCCTGCCTATGCTGAGGATAAAAAAGGAATAAGAATAATAGAAACAAAGGCGGTTGATTATCACTCTTTTCTACTCATCATCGTTGCTTTAAATGCAATGGGACTGTCACAAAGCATTTTTTCTCACATTCTTCGTTTTCTGCCAAATTCGACATTAGATTGCTCAAGCACACCGCCCTTCAAGAATATATAAATTCCTAAGGTCCCTTACACATACATATATAATTGGTCTCATTACGACCCTTTAGTCAAGAGTGCGACCTAGCTTCTCATACCACTGACGTTGTGTGTGTTATTTTTATATATGAATGGCGAGACGTACAGTTTAAAATCGATCTGTCGAATGACAGATTTTTGAGAAACTTTTCATGGCAATTTTATTTACTCTCAGATTTTTTTGTCAGAAATCTGCTGAGAGGAAGTCGCCGAAGAAATATTTTTTGATGTCTGAGCTGGGATTTGAACCGAAGCCTTTTGTCTAATAAACCAACCCACTACCTACTAGACTACGGCGAGTTCAACTAAAATCTCTTTAGTGCAATCAAATTGCTGAACTTTAGCAAACATGATGCAATAGCAAGGCGTTTCATGATTGAACACATATCTGAATGCGTGGTATACCGTGACAAAAACATACACAGAAGCTGAGCAATTGCATAGAAGTTCAACATCTTTTTTACAGTTTCTACAGGAGTTAGTGTTACCTATTTATTGACTGCAATTCAGAATACCGCAGCTCCATAGGATCTTATTATCAGAAAAATGAAATAAGGTAGGAAAAAACATGGCTTAGGCTACAGGACTTGTAATGTCAAGCAACTCATTATTCTCTTAAGATCATAATGAACTACTTTCCATGGATTATACAAATTAGTCAGCATGCAATTCCCTTGGAATTAATTTGTTATATATAGGTTTATTGCAGCATAAATTCAAAATTTTTTGCCAGCAATTTAAACAGTTTAATTTCAATGAACGTTCGTTCTCATAGTGGGTTACAAACAGCGCTCCATATGAAAGACAATGAAAAAAGTTTTTTTTTGTTTCTATGAAAATGTAAAAAATATTTGCTGTTGTTGCTACAAATTGTTGCATGTTGTAAGTAACATAAAACAAGCAAAGACAAATTGATTAATTGCATAATGTTCATACATGACACAAAGACAACAAACGTCAAAGACAAAACTCCAATCAAAATGACAATATTTCACATGTGATGGTGTTGCTGCTGCTGCTGCTGCTGTTCTGTCTCTTGGCTACTAGACCAGCGCATGAATAAGCGAACGCTGTGTTCAAAACCTTCACATTAACTTCAATGAGAGCAAAAAACAGAAACTTGTGATAAAAGTTTTGCTTAAAAAAGCCAATATAAACCATGAAAGAGAAAAAAATAAAAAACGAAACAAAAGCCTGGCTTGTAATGACAACCAGAGCAACAGTAAACAAGAGCAGCTACAAAAGTCAACTTCGCCAAGAAGGTCTCAAAAGTCATTGTTTTACAATATTGTGTATGATGTTGTTGTTGTTGCTGTTATAGTAGAAAATGTTGTTGTTGCAGTTGCTATTGCTAGTTAACAGTGTCTCTATCAACACCAGCAAGTGTCAGTTTTGGGCCTAAGCTGTCTATTTAAATTACGGCTCATACATCTTGTTTTCAAGTCATTCACACTGCAACCAGCCAGTCTGTCAGTCATACAGTTGCAGTCACTACAGTTCAGTTTCAGTTTCAATCTTAAAGTCTGTATTGTTGTTGAGCCTTTAAAACGCAAAATGTTTTGACAGACAAAATCGCAACAAATAGTTTTGAAAAGTCAACCACTAACAGCAACACAGTCAAAGCGTAAATAGTCCAACTGTATTGGACAAAAACAAAAGATTTTTCCAAGCCGCTGAGGCGGTGAAATAATGACACATTAAAGAAAAAATTTATGCTTGAAGCATATTTAACAACTTCATTCATTTCGAAAACGCAAAGAAATATTTATTAAATCCATAAATCTGTTCCCCTTTTGACTGACTGACTGACTGACTGGTTTATATCTGAGAATTACCCGAAACACACACACACACACAACACAACACAGTGGAATTCATAAATATGGTCTGGGATGTAATAATTTAACTCGTGAAATTGCTGAAATTCTTTCTTAGCCAAGCATATTTACAGTCGAAATGGTATTTTCCATGAGGCATTTGTCTGAAATTTTTAGGGCCATGCACACTTAATTTTTTATATTTTTTTTTTTTTTAATTTATGTGTCTCAGGTGGTTTTCTTATCAAACGTTGTTGGCTGAAGGCTAAAAAACATTCAAATATGCAATAGACTCCGAATAGACAAGGAGAAGTAAATGTTAATAGAATCGATGTTAAAACAAATGCGTACTATTTAAGGTCCAGCCTTTGAAAACGGGTTTCACAAGAGTTTTTGAAATGTCAAACAAATAACAGCAATCCTAGACAACAGTAGATATCAGTCAGTAACCCTGGCAAAAACTCTGAGAGTAAATAAAAATTGCCATGAAACATTTTCTTAAAAATCTTTCGTTCGAAGTTGACTTTAAACTGTAGTTCTGGCTACTCATGTATAAAATTAACACACACAACATACGTAGTGTGAGAAGCTAGGTTGTAATCCCGGCTGAACGGTTGTAATGCCCAATTAGGGTTGTATGTATGTATGTAATCCTAGACAATATGTATTGTACGTGTGACTGAATTTGTTTCCTCACTTTTTACATTTTTCTAGGTCAGGTTCTATTGAGATTATTAGAACCTGAGGGTTCCTAACCCCACTATTACAGTCGAGATTGCCATTCTGTTCAATTCCAATTGATAGAAGCTGGCGATTTTTGTTTTGAAAAGACTCCATACTTTGATGGCGTGAACTGAATGTTCTCCAGTTGAGTGGATTTATACCTTCTGTTGTTGTCGTCGCCATATTTAAGAAAAGCTTGGACTAAAGGTGGCGTAGTGTAGTGCTTAAAGTTCTCCTACAAATCCACCTGCAACTTTGATTCGAATACAGTTACAGACAAATAATTTCTTAATCGTAGCTCATAGAGTTTAAAAAAGTAATAGAGGGCCTTATAACCACTTTAAATAATCCTCCTAGAAACCCCTGACTTCTAAACCTATCATCTGATAACATCAATAAAGGTCAACATTACTTACCCTCTTGGCTAAGAGAAGAATATCTAATAAGTAAAGGTCCTCACCACTCACTAAAACAAACCAATACAGGGTCGCAAAGATCGACATCTGCTAACATTATTATCCTTGAAGTTGAAAGTAAAACAAGGAAACACAAAGACGTGAAAAGAAGACGGAGGTACTTGGTATCAGTCATATGTTTCTTAAAGATTTTAAACGATTGGTTTAAGATATGGTTGTTGCTAAATGTACTTAAATTTATTAAGGTTTAGAACCTTTTACTCTAGTTATTGTCATGTTATTGTCATCATGAACATCTCTTATTGGGAGCAGAGTCACGGGTCACTCTGGTGAAATTTCGAAAGGTGAGGAACTGCCCATACTGCATACTTTTTTTGGTTTGGAGCCCTTTTGTGGGATTAATTTGGCAGAAATCAGTATAAGAGTGGGCCAAAGGCTACTTTCTATTTTGGTTGCTTGTTGTTAGGGTAGTGAAGGCTAAATGAATAGCAGGGACTTTCTTTTATGAAGTAAGCAGTATAGATTACAGAAGACTAACAATGGTAGGATAATAAGAGGTTATCACCTAGATGAGACGAAGTACTAGATGAGACGGAGTACCAGTTCAAACTGAAGGAAAATAAAACCACAAAGCAGTTTTTGTGCAACTGTATTGGACTGATTAGGACTGGGCTATAATTATCAGACGACATCAATTTGATCTGGGCGGAATCATATCTATTCCTAGGAAATTTACTCGACTCTATTAGGAGATTCTCCATTCTCCTTTAAATTCTTAGTTTAAAGTTAGCTTTCGGGCCACTTCTTCCTGTTTGTGATACAATTGAATAGAACCGAAGTTGCCGTAGTCTAGTAGATAGTGTGCTGGCTAATTAGACGTGAGGCACGGTTCAAACCCTAGGCCAGACATCTCCCGCCAGATTTCTTGCATAAACTCTGAGGCAAAATAAATTTGCCACCAAAACTGTACGTCCCACCACTCATGTATAAAATTAGCACACACAACATAAGTGGTGTGAGAAGCGAGTTCGTAATCCAGACTGAAGGCTTATAATAACGAATTATTGTATGTACCAGTAAGCGATTGTGTTTAACTGGGTATTATCTGGAGTGAGGATATCACTGATAACTCTGTAGGGTAGTGATGACATGATTTCTCATTCGTGATTAAAGTACGATGAAAATGGCTTTTTAGGTTAAAGTATGTATCTGACGTTGGGCAAACTACTTGAAGTGATAATAGATAGCTTGTGTAGACATAAGCTTGAAGTTGAAGAGCATAATATCTTGGTGAGCCTCTGTGTAGATATTAAGAATCCATTCAATAGCATCAAACGGTTAAGTTTTTTGTTTATAAGCAGATATAAAAGCCTCATGCTGCTATATCTTTAGAGGTATTCAACGGGTCATTAGACTGTTTAAAGAAAGTTATATTTCGTCTTTATAGTTGTTATTCTTCAAAAGTTAGTTCTCCAGGGAAATTCTATGCAATCTTCTTCCTTTCTTCTCTTAGCTCATCTGCAGCCTCATTACGCTATACATCACTATGCCACGGAATTCAATACAATAACACCGGCAGAATAGTACCACAGAAGCATTTTATCTCGAGCTAACATAGTTCCCAGTCAGTGCATTCAAGGCTCCGAGTCAATGCCTGAAACTTTAACACTTTAATAGGCAATACTTTAGAAAAGCAAGCGGTATTTACGCCTGTAACTAAGGTAAAGACATAATTCCCTGTACCACTATTTGTATGACATTTTGTGAAAGGTCTTTGGCCGCAAAACGCTAGGACTACAGAAGATTTTTTAGTGACAAATGTCTTGGATGCAAACAGCTTGTACATCCAAACAAAACATTTCGTCTGCTTTAGTTATCGATTTATATGCACTTTTTGCAATTTCTGTAGCCTGGTGTAGCATTCGAGTAATTATTTTTAAATCCATTCCTGTTTAGTTTCCACTGACAGTTCAACATTAAAAAAATTTCCAAATTTTTCTGCGAATTTATTTTCCCAAAAACTATCAGAACGTGTTACAACAAAAAGTACAAACAAAAAAGCGTTTTTTTTTTTGAGACAAGAATTTTCATGTGAAAGATTGTTGCTGCAACAGTATTATTTCAGATGTTGCTGGTGCTGTTGCGCATTGCTGCTGTTCTGTTTATTTGTTTGAGCAAAAAACAATTATTAGCAGCAGCTGTTGCTGTCAAAAGTAGATGAAAGAAATGAGAAAAAACGAATAAAAAAAATCGGCCAACAAATGGATCGAAAGACGGACTGACACACGCACACATACACACGCACATTGCTTGCTGTTGCTTACATTTATTCAAGCAAATGGTGGGGCTTGGTTTCGAATTGAATGCGTGGCAAGGGAGTGAGCGAACAACATGTGTGTGCAAAACTTTGCTTATGTGCGTATAATTGGCCATTTGGCGGTGTGTTTCTCAGTCTGTCAGTCTGTCTAGTTTTTCTATTCTCTGGTATATGCGTCTACTATACATACGAATGGTTGTGTGTGTGTATCTCGGTGTCTGTGTTAATATGTCTGTATTAAGTATGCCGCCAATGTTGCAAGATAAACTGTAATTCATCATTTTAAACGCTCCCGCAATGTTTCAGAACAATTTTTTTTGTTTGTTTTCGTGGCCTCCGTCTAAGTTTTTCTTTTTTTTTTTGTTTTTCCTCTCTTCTGATCCCAAAAACCTACGGAGTATATTTTTAATGTAAAAAATTTCATTTGCAATTTCAGTTTCTTTAAGAAAAATGAAAAGAAGATAAAGAGAGAGAGAGAGAGAGAGAGAGAAAAAAAATTCTTGTCTAGTGTTTTAATTTTGTTACACATTGTTTTTTTATGAGATTATTGTTGTATTTTGAGTTGTTGTTGTTTTTGCGGCTTCTGTTATTTGTAGTTAATATGTGAAGAGTTTAATTTCCTTTTACTTGTTGTTGTTGTTTTTATAACTTTTTGCAACTCTAGTCCATATGCCAGACACACATCAAACAGTGGAAAAAAATTTGTGGGCAGTTAAAAAGTACAATCGGAATCGGTTGTATGACTTAAAGGGACTATATGGGTCATGTGATACCCTACGTTATCACATTTGATTGTAATAAATCGTATTTAATTTTAGTTGAACTAAATTCAGAGTATTATCAGTCAGTTGGTTTATATATTGAGTCTTTTGTCAATAAATTTGTCTTTAAATTTGAAAAAAACGCAAAGAAAGTGTGCGTAAAATATCATTGTAAAATATCATTCGTTCGAAAAACCTATTGGTGCCGTTATGTGTCCACTAAATATACACCACAGCATCCCTGGTTAGAGCGCTGATGACATGAGTCATGTTGGCTTTGGGCAACGCTATGGTTTGTGGCTTATTTGCATGCAACTGCGACTTCAGAAAACCCTATAAGAGAAAGTCTAACGCGGTCAAATTGGAAGATCTAGATGGTCAGTTCACATCATTTACACGTGGGATGATCATACCCTCATCTCGCTCGTGTAAAATGTCTAATGTGGCATGAGCGGTATGACACGTAGCGTTGTCCTGTTGAAACCACATGTCGTTGTCGTTCAGACAGGTCAAAATAAGTTGGTAATCATTTTCCTATTGAGCTAGCCGTGATGGCCTGGCCAATGTCGTTCTCAGAGATATATGGACTCATAACGCCACCAACTAAAAATGCACACCAAACAGTGACTTTTTTGGAAAGAGTTGGACGGTGTGGGATCTCTTTGGGATCTTTGGTTTGGTATCGTGACAAATACCTCAATTTTTTTTTTGCTCGCGTACCTATTCATCCAGAAATAGACGACATCGCAGAAAACGATTTTTTGAAGTAAATTAGAGCCGGACAGTACACCTATTTTAATGAAATAGTTTTATTATTTGCACGTGTTATTCAATGATTTATCCATCCATTGAGTTTGCACAATGAAATGAATAAATGAGAACTGATTTGACAGATAAAGCTTCAACAAGATGGCCATAATCAACTACTACATTTCGGAAGTCGGAAGAAAGAAATCCTATTCCAAGCAGAAACTTAAACCAAAGATGTGAAATCTACGAATCATTACTGAAATAGGCTACGTCTACAATAACAAGACAGCATTATTTTGTTGCCTAATGTTTGTTCGTGTAACAAAAAAAGCTTTTGTAAAGTCATATCAACTAAAAGTTCGATTTGTTAGCCGTCTTGACATGTATATCAAACGCCCTTCAAAAAACTGCGCAATTTGGGTCAATCGCTCTTTGAATATCGTTGGCTGAAGAGCTACTAGTGCAGTACTAAGGATCTACTTGTAGAAACTTCGTACTAAAAATCTCAATGATATTGCATCGCTTGACGTGTTAGTACACTACCACCCTTCTTCGGAGGCAATGAAACTGCATATTTAAAACGCGTTGAAAAACGTTTTAGTTGCTGACTCTTGTAGTAAACTGGCCAGTGCTTAAAGCAAACTATGACTTGGCATTGTAGATTAATTGCCACTTCATGGTTTATCAAGTATAAATACTTCTGCAAAGATATTCTTACGAAGAAAAACAATATGTGCAACAGTAACTGTATCTGTTCTAAGATGCCGTGGAAGATAGTATTTGTTGACCTTGAAGGATAGGATATCTTGGTTTGACGACATGTCTTAGTAGTATTACACGATTCATAATATGACAAGTACGAAGATAAATTTGAGGTTCATGGATATATACAAGGGATGTGGTTGAAGGGAATAAACAAAAAAAAAATGGTAGCTTCAATAATCAGATGGATTTACTATATTAGGCTATCACAAAGCATTTTCTTCATCTTTCCGTTATTCTTTGTTTTATTTCAGTTTTATTAACCAAGGCTTTTCAGTTAAGCAGGTGATTGTGCAATTGTAGCAGGTTCTAGAATGGTAGGGTTGCCACTATTGTTGTCTAGAAACATTGCTCTCAGCAAATGTATTCGGTTGTTGTATTGGGTAAAAAGAAAATAAACTTTGATAATTGCATTCTGACATTCCTAGGAATTCAGGAGGAGTGTTATTTGAAAGTGATCTTAACCAACAGTGAGGACTTCAGTTCCACGATTATAGATTATAGAACAGGAAATATTTTAATTTTAAAGAGAATTTAAAATCTTAAAGGTCAACAAAAGTAACAATTCCTGATTATTTGAAAAACACTCCTCCTTTAATTCTTCTTGCTCTTTATTTCATCACGCCCACTGTGCTTTTGATTTGCCAAAACTGACCACGTCTTTTGCACCAGATCGCATACGAACGCACGTAATTTTTTTTTATTTTTAAGTTAAAGTACGCGTCGGTAATACACGCACCCGGCGGCATCTTCATTCATTTCTTATTAAACTGTATGGTGTGGTGTGTTGTATGGTGGTGGTAAAGCGTCTGCAACTGTTTTAAGGCGCTTGTCGTTTTGTATTTTTCAAAATAAAAATTAAATTGAAATTAAAAAAGATGAAGAATTCAAAAGAAAAATTAAAAAACAAGCAAAGACACACAGGAATACTTGTGGCAAGTGAAGAAGTGACTGAGTGGGTACTTTTGAAGTCTTTTTCTTCCACTTACCGACCGATGCGGCTAATGTTTCTTAACCGCCCGCTTTTAGTTACTTAGACTGCTTGCTAAATGAAGCTACCAGCCTAAGCAGGAAAATAATGTTGATGATCATCATCATCTGATGCTGATGATGAAGACAATGACAGACAGCCAGCAGGCCATGCAAAAAAAAAAAAAAAGTTTGATGATCTTAAGACAGCAGAACAGCCACCAGTTGCACTCCAACTGATGTTTAGTTGTGATCGACTTTTGTCTTAATATTGTAGCGACTAATACTAGATTTTATGTTGTATTCTGCGGTATACAATAAAAACTTATTTAATATTCTGTTCAGCATGTTGTTTATCACTCATTGATTTGAAATTCTAGAGAAGTTCGTGGCGATTTAAGTGTTTAATTTGGCAGGCAGTTGAGATTAATTCCTCTGCTTTAGTAGCAGAGCCTAGTTTAAAGCGTTTTTCATATATGTATTTTTTATAATCTACTTACCTTAGTATGATTAAAGTTTATTCTTATTGTACTGCTGGTTGTAGAATTAAATGAAATTTTTCTCGTACAAAATATCGGAGGCCAATCACGCACTTTACTCCATGCAGGCCTGAAATAAAGAAAAAAATAATTCAATGAAAATCGGAAATATAAGAGTCAAGATTAGTTTTAAACATTTTAATTGAAAATTTTAATAAAACTAGACTGCAGTCACTTATGAAAACTTATATCCGGAAAGCATTATTGTCGTTACAAGTCTCTCTATGTCAATATTTTTTGACAGGATCACTATAAAGCCGTCGAATGAAAGAATTCCATAATCGTTGCAGCGTATATAAACGGTGAATGGAGACACCTACCGCTCCATGATAACTGATTTTTATCATGGTATTGATGTGAACAATGTTTGGTTTTCACAGGATGAGTGCAACTAGCCACACATCTCATGCTACAATCGATTTATTGCGTCAAACGTTTATCATCAACGTTTAATTAGCCGAAATAAGCTGGGAATTGACACCGTTGGTTTATTTTCTGTGGAGCGCCGTTAAAGAAAAGTGTCATGCCGACAAACCAGAGACAATTGACCATTTGAAGGCCAATATTCGTGATGCCATTGCCGAGATATACGATCCCATACACTCGAAAAATTGCTCGAACATTGGTCCGATGGAATGAAATACTGTAAGGCCAACCGCGTCAGCCCTATGAAGGAAATAATATTCCATTTCTAACCGGAACAATTGTACTTCACAATAAACAAATAAATTTGGCAAAATTTCAAACTGTTTTTGTTTTATTACATTTTTAAATTTAAACAACTTTTAAATTGCCCACTCTTCAATTGATTTAGATGACATTGTATTTACTATAGGACTTTGTTGTCTGAACTGGTGTTTGAACCGCGGCCTCACGTTCAATAAACCAACACACTACCTAATAGACTTCGTTTCCATCCTTATTGGGTATCCGTATATTGTCTCTCAAGTCTATTGCCCTGAAAAACTTTAGAATGCTACTCGGTGTTAACAAAGGCAAATCCCTGCCCAGATATTTCTTCCTCTCTGATACATTAATGCCCAACAGGTTGGAAGAATGTGTTCCAATGATTCATTTTCATCGCAAAAGAGTCTACATATTGGGCTTAAGGCAACTGCCATTCTGAATAAATGTACACTGTACACACACAGTCTATGCCCTGGTTATTCCTGGATATCCTGCTGCATGATTTACATATCAAATAATAAGTGAACAGTTTTTTTTGTAAAGTTCCATTGCTATAAACGATTCGGCGTCTATCAATTTTATAATTGAGCTCAGGGCCCATTAAAATTTCGTCCAACAATCAAATAAACATTAAACTTGGCTTAGCAGTCATACTCAGCAATGTCTGCTTATAAAAATGGGGCCCTATTCGGCCACAAGGTACCATTTAATATAGCCCTTAAGAATTGTACCAATAAGAGCGATTTAAACTTTAATCGTATATGTACATATTTATGTGACGTACATGCTCGGTCCATATTTAGTTGGCATCGTACTATGTTCTGCCGATTATCCTAAACCAGTTTACTATCATGATTTCCCTTTTCTTCTTTACTATATGCTGTTGATTATATTCAATTGCTTGAGTTTTATTTTCTGATATGTTATTATGTTGCTGTTGTTGTTGTTGTTGCTGTTGTTATTTTGTGGCAAATTTAAAATAAATATTTTATGATGCAAAATAGTTGCGCATAAGTTAGTTCAACATCATAAATCATATTACCATGGGTCCAAGAAGTTTATTCGCCTAGTGTAGACATACAAAAAATACTCATTACGCCCACCGACTGACATTAATTGCCGACATTAAACACGCATTTTTCCCTATACTCCCTCCCGAGCCCGCTCTCTTCTCCGCCAGTGTTTAGATGATTGCTTGCTAGCTGACTGTTTGCAAACCAACCTGGTTATAATTTTTTGTTGTTTTTGCTTTTGTAAAATTATATTTTATGCTGTTTTCAATTCTCTAGCGTAGTGTTCTTATTCACGTAAATGTTTAGATAAACTTTAACTGCACTATGGGTTGTGTTTGTATCAGAAATAATTACAAAAAAAATCTGAATTTAAAATAAAATTTGACGATATGAGGAGAGTAATTTTATAATTTTTTTTCCAGTTTTCTCCTGGAGAAATATTTTTTATTTAAAAAAATACATCCCATAGTGCACTTCATTACTTTAAAATTCCCTTTCTACATGAAATTACTTTTCACTACACAACTATACTTATAACACAATGCTTTACCATGGCACTTACCAAAGCAAAATTTGATTTTTTTCCGTTTTTTGAACGTCAACATCCCACTATTAGAGACTCTTCCTTCCACCAACCCATCGCCTATTACTCCATCGGTGTTTTCGTCTATAATATACGTTTTGGGCCAGGTTAATTGTTTAGTTAATGTGTGTGCGCATATAAAAGAAAAAAAGGTGCTCTTTCAAAATTATATTCCTTTACTGTTCCCTAACCCTTAGAGCCCTAACTGCCACGTACGTATACATTTTATACCCACTGGAGTAGCATGCAACATATATTTTGCTTAAGTGTAGCATACGTACAGGAAACCGAAACAGACCGCATGCAGAAATTACGAGTTGCCATAAAAACGCATTTTTAATTTCGCATATTGAAAATGAAGGAATGAATGAATGAACGAACGAACGAAAACGTAACCACATGCTCTTGTCAGTAGGCATCAGACTCAGAGGCTCATTTGGCACAAGCAAACAAGCGAAATATCCGCTGTTTTACTATCTAAGCGAACAAGTAAAAGCACATGAAAAACAAAACAAAAAAAAAAAACAATCCAAAACAAGTAACATTCAAACGAATTAAACAGTGCACGTGTAACGTACTTAAAATTAAAATATTAACTAATGGAGCAGAGGCGGGACAAAAATCTTTTAGAAAATTCCAAAAAAACCGGTTTCAAATAGGCGATTAATCGTTTGAAAGTGATTAAAGCATTTTTTTCATATTTTCCAATTTGTAAAAACCGGGTTTGAGATAATCGATTAATCGGTTGAAGTCGAAAAAGCCCCTGGAGGCACCACTTTTTATTTAATCTACTGGCACACCGCTTGTAGATTTAGTGGAATGCATTCAGAAGTCCTTGGAAATCAAGCACGTATAATTGACATAGAAATTATATTTGTTTACAAGGCGTACAACGTTATAGATAGGAGGTATGACGCAATCATATCAGGATACATGACAGACACACGATACACACGATTTGCAAAAACAAACGCAGGGTATGAAATAATAAAGGTAGGCCCAACCAGAGACTTCACACACGAAAGTGTTATTTTACCAGTAGCTTGGCTATGGCTGAACTCCTGATGAAATTGCCTGAGGTTATGCATACATAGTTCTGATAGTAGGAATTAAGTTTTGAAATCTTGGGGTTTAATACAAGTCATTGCGTTATGGGATGGCGCGCGGAAATACTGCAGCTCCCATCAAACAACTTTTGCCGTGGGTGTGGGTCTGCTGAAGAGGAGGAAAGTGTTATCCAATTTTTTTGTCAATGCCCATCTCTTTCGAGGTGCAGATTCATGTTATTCAATATTCTCCATGTTGTGTCAATTTAACTGAGTTCTCATTCACTGATATCAAGGCTATAGCTTCGTTTATTAAACTTTCAGGCTGGTTCCCAGCAAAGAGTATTCGTGTTTTTAATGAGCAACCCTTGCGCTGACCAGCTTCTTCGATGAGTTTGGTGGAAGTTGGTCAGTACAGGGAATGCGCTTAACTGTGGCGTCACAACGTGCCGCTAGGCGTACTCAAATACGCTTTGGTGAACAAAACTACCACTTCGACCTAACCTAACCTAACACAAGAATTATGTATTCGATATCTACCACAAAGGTCAGTTCTATTGGGATCTATGGCACCATTGTTTAAGCAGGTAAGACGAATGTGAAAACAGCTTAAATGGAGAGATACAGAGACTGGCAACAGGAACAATTAAAAAGCTATCCTACTGCGGCGCTTAGTTCTCTATTGGATTTACTAAGTTATTTACTTAATTTGTCACGACAACATTTTTGTCAGGATAACGACTTAGTTTCTCACATCACCGCCGTTGTGTGTATCCATTTCATTTGTTACTGGCGTGACTTACAATTTAACACCGGCTGTGAACCACAGATTTGAATTAAGAAACTTTTATTGGCAATTTTACTTACATTCACAGTTTTTGCCAGAATTCTGCTGAGAGGAAGTCGTCCATCCGCACAGTCTACTCTTATGAGGTTAACTCGGGAATAGTACAGGATTGTCTAGGAAAATTGAATCAACTAACCAGGGGAAATAAAGAGAACCGTGTCTAAAACCCAGCAGACAGATAAGCTAACAAGGATAATACCAATGAAAGGAGATTTTAATTATGAAACAGAAAATCTAGAAACAGTCTTAGTATAGTAACTTAAAATCGGGTAACCGAATAAAATTTTTTAATTGAATAAAATAATATAAAGTCTTTATAAAAATTATTCAAATATTTTTTTTTAATCTAATAAATAACTTTCGATATTTTTAAACCGCATAACCATATAAAAACCGGTTTTGAATAACCGATTAACCGAATACAATTTTTGTAAAAAAAAATCTTTTTTACAAAATTATGTATTTTCTTAATGGAATGGAATTGATTGTTTATTTTAAACCACATAACACTTTTCAACCGGTTAACCGAGTAAACAAGTTAACCTAATAAAAATTGTTAAAAAAAAAATTCTTTCTCTTTTTAAAATAGAATTCCAATATTTTAAATATTTTTTGAATATTTATTTGGACGCTAAACAATAAGCCCTTTTAGTTTAAATTTTATATGTAGTTCAACAAACTCCCACTTCTCCCACGTCCTCTGCATTGACAGTTTTAAACCACTATTCACAGAAAACTTTATGAGAACTCACAACCGAACAGAATGCAAGCAAACACTGTGAGGTTGGTCAAAATCTAAAATAAAAACCTTTGGAAAAATAACAAAAAAAAAAACAAAAATGAAGAGTGAAAACCAAAAAAATTGAAACTACTTTTCAGGAGAAACAAACAAAATAAATAAAAAATACAAATAAAGGGCGAGAGACATACAAATGCAATACAATGTGTATGTATTCAATGGGCTTAAAATTTAAAATTCTAGCCGTAAATTATGTTAAACAAACAAGCTGAACTGTCATTTTTATGGCAGTCATTCAGCTCATTTGAGTCTACAACGAACGACGGGCTTAAAGCATCACTTCAGCACAATATTCAGAACTGAAAACATCATCGACTTTTATGCCAAAAACGAATGAAAAAATGACTTGTATTTGAGTGTTCTAGAATTAGTGAATATTACTAAACTATGATGTTTAAATGGGCTTTGGCATGTTACGAAAAAGGTCGCATGTGCCAAAATCAAAGAAAAAAAAATTTTTTTTTTTAAATTTATAATTTCATAGTCTTTATACAGAAAGTCGTAAATTGTATCGTGATAAACAAATAAATTTATGTTTAAATTATATTCGAGTATAAAACCTGAGAAGAAGGTATAGGGGTACCTAGAATAAAAAGCTGTCCATAACTATAACACTTAGTAGGCGTTTGTAAACTTTGGACACCGATTTGAATGAATGAAATAAAAATACTGGCATATCAGTAGAACAACTCAAAGCAGTAGATGTGAGTTTAAGCATTGCTTTCCAACACAATTTGAAACATAGGAACGATGCCCGCATAATTTGTACAAGAAAAAGAAGACATAAAAGAATATGCCAACAGGATTAAAACCTAACTTCTCATTATTCTCATACTCCTCAATGTCTCATCAAATTTCATATGATATCGTTCATATCCATGGTTCACATCAAAGTAGTATCACGCCCGCTAATAATTTCACACTTAGACCAGTCCTCGTGAGTACACAGGAATTCTCAATCAATGACGAAAATCAGTTTATTGGATTTAACCCAGCTAATGACAGCTATACCAAACTCAAATAACTTTACCAAATCTATACTGCTGGCACCCCAACGAAGAAGTTTCCCTTTGTTAAAAATTTTTTGCAAGAGAGTCAAACCGAAGGTTTCATGCTCATTATATACTTCAGCAAGGGATTCCGAAGTTGTAAACGCAACATTTCGAACGAAGAAGAATCCAGTTCACCACTAAAGGAAGTGTTTTACCAACTCCAGACGACAATATCAACAAAACTTCTGACTTCCTAATAGTCTGCCTGCTGAGGTGACAGTACCAATGTGAATATAGTTTGAAGACATTTTCCTTATTGCATGTAAGGTTATTGATGGTCTTGAAGTCGCCGTAGCCTAATAGGTAGTGTGTTGGCTTATTAGACGTAAGGCTATGTTTCAAACCCCAGGCCAGACATCTACACGAAAATATGAAAAAATATTTCTTCAGCGACTTCCTCTCAGCAGATTTCTGACAAAAACTCCAGGCCAGAAAAGTCGCTCAAAAATCTGTCGTTAGGAGCCGACATTAAACTGTAGGTCCAGCCACTCATATAAAATTAACACACATAACATAAGTGGTGTAAGAAGCTGGGTCGTAATCCTGACTGCAAGCTTGTAATGACCAATTATTTATGTATGTATGTATGTATGTAGGGTTTTTACGAACATTGTTTGAAGAAATTTTGCGCAACATTTGGAAAGTCATCTACTTATTGCATATAATAAGGTTCTTACGTATAAGTTCTTAGAAATTCTTTAAACCGTGTGGGATTTTAGATAAGACGATACCTTTTCGTTATTATTATTGTCATGGAGAAGTGCCATAGTACTGCATTTGTACGATCTATTGTACTGACTCAGGCTATACATATAGGATATCCCAATAATGCCTATTGCAAGTTTATTGTCCCGATAAGCTTCATAATGCTCCGCGTAGTCAACAAGTAAAATTTTCTGCTCAGCATCTGATATGCATCCTGGTGTAACCTCTAGGGATGCATTAATGGCTCAAAGGTTCCAAGATTGTATTCTGATGCAATAATCTTATTATTACAGAGTATACATATTCAGATCGTTGATAACCTACATACATACTAAATAAGTGAACTCTTAGTGTGAAGCTGTTTGTCAAAATACACGCTTAATTCGTGAATAGTCTGATGTCTGACTTAAATCTCTTCTTATTGTAATTTCTCAAAAGAATGTTTGATTGCCCCAAACCCATTTGGTTTAAGAATAGAATTTGCTTCTATTTATCTTCTCTTTCCTAGAGTATACCCTTACAAGCATCTGTTACCACTCCATAGGCAGATTCTGACCCCATCAGCAACGTGGTAACTCCTCTCATCGCAAGCTTTCACATAACTTGGGACTAACCAAAGAATAGTCCTATTTTGCCTACCTAGCTGTTTAAGCTTTTCCAAAATTTAACCTCATAAGTGCCCAGTATTTGATGGCTGAGTGATTGGCAGATAGTATTGCTATATCCCAACAGAATTGCTTTAAACTTCTGTCCAGATTGATTTGGACACATTTTTCCATGGCAGAGACGTCCGCGAGTTTTCTCATGGGCTAGAAAGATTTTATTCTAGGACCAAATACTCCTGATTCTGTTCCAAAAACCGTTCTTAACCAATCCAAGTAATGCGATTCCTTATTAAGCGATCTCTTCAATTTCGTCATGGAGAATTTTCTGCGGAAGGCGATATCAACATGAAGATAAATATTAATCCTGCTTTTACTGTCATAACGCGGTATGTCGAGCTGAGTAAAATGCAGAATATTCGCTTAACAAGCAGGAAATTGAGGTAATGGTCGATCACTACGTCTTCGATGCTATCAAGGGAAAAATTTCATTAAATTTTTAAGCTTATCAATCCTACTCCGAATAATCCCGCCACTCATGTATAAAATTGACACACACAACACGAGTGGTATGAGAAGATAGCTCGTAATCCTGACAGAAGATTTATAATGTGCGTGTGTATACTTTTTAGAGAAAGTTGTTTCTCGCTAAAGATAGTGACCCTGCTTAGCTAGAATAACCTGATTAATGGAACTGAAAAAAGCAAACAAATAATGAGGGGATGAAGGAGATGCTTTTTTTATTTTATTTTTATTTATTTATTTATTTATTCGATATTCTATACAACAAGACCTGAGGTCTTATGATTATAGTACAGAATCAGATATATGCTTAAATACTAATATTAATTATAGAACAAAAAATTAATAAAGTAATTACAGCACGTAGTTTAAAAACGTGAAAAATTTGTTTTAAATTAGAACGTACAACAAATTAGTAAAAAAAAATTCCAAATAAAAATAAAAAATTTCCAGAAATTATTAAAAAAAAGAAATAAAATAAAATTAAAGAATATAAATAATATTTAGGAATAATATTTAAATAGAGCCCTTTTAAATTGCAAAGCATTACCTATAATTTTAGTGCCCGTGGGTAATGAATTCCAAAGACGTATAGAATAGATGAAGAATTGCCATTCGGATATTAGAGATCGATATCGGAACTGAAGAAGATCATTTAATCTATGAGAACGAGTAAATGACAGCCTCCTAAAAAGGTAGTCCGGTTCATGAGTGTGAATGATCTTATGTAAGAATATCAGAACCCTTATTTTCAATAAGTCGCTAAATAATACACCATAGAGTGACCTCCCAAAATTAGATACGTGGTCGTACTTTGATAATCCATAGACATATCTTACAACAGCATTATAAGCCACATTCAATTTCCTTAGACTAGCACAGTCACACGAAGCAAGTACTTCACAACCATATAACAAAACCATATAAAAAAAAAATTAAATAAGTTTTAGCGAGCAGCTTACGCACCCTAAGTGGAGTAAAGTATTGTGTCCTCCACAAATTTCTCAACATAGAAAAAGTTCTTCCTGAGGCATAATTTACATGATCCTTCCATGTCAGATTGTAATTAAAAATAATCCCAAGATTCTTAGCCGACCTAACAATTTCAACCAGCTGATTATTCAAAAAAATCTCAGGCCGTATAGAAAATTTCATAGATCTAGGAGTTATTACCAAACATTTAGATTTAGTGGGATTGATACAAAGACTGTTCGCACATGCCCAATTATGTACCCGTTTAAGATCCTCATTAAGTCTGGACACACGTTCGTCAATATCATTTCTGTCAGCACTAATGTAAATTTGCACATCATCGGCGTACATATGTACCCTACTAAACAACAAATGTTTATGAGCCAGAGTCGCAGAATTTCTCAAATAAATCAAAAGGGAATTAAAATAAAATGCCTGCAAAAAGTGGTTGACCGTAGCAATGCGTGGACTTAGTAGAAAACTAAGAATATTTAATTGGGAAGATGGAAGAAGAAGGTGATGCCATAGGAAATATTGCATACCTAGCGAAATCTAGTTGAACGATAAGCATTACAAAAGTAAAGTAAATTATTCCGATTGAAAAATAACAGTTATTTTATAAATCTTTTCAAATAAAATTTGATTTGTAAACTTAAAAAAATCTCAAGTAATTTATTCATTACGAATGTAAGACCTTCTAACACTAACTTCAATCATTTGCGTTTAATTACTGCTATGCTCGTATTTACTATTACTGTGAATAGTTGTTGTTGTTGCAGTGTTTAGTTGATTAAATTCAAAGCGAGAGAGAATGTACAAATTAACGATCTTTTATATTTCAGTTCTTTTATTACTTCTGCTTCATATTTTTCTTCGTTTTTTTTCCTCCTTCATAACATGAAAATATTTCCATTCAAAGCTTTTCATTCATAAGAAAAATGTTTCTTGTTTTCGTTCCATTTTTTTTTATTTTTCTTTCGATTCATAAACGCATTAAAAAAATTTTGAACTACTTTTTCCAAGGGTTTGAAACTGTACTAATTGTTGTGAAGATAAAAAATATTTTTCTTTCAGTGTATTTTTATTCTGTTTTGTGTGAGTGCGCCAGTTTTTGTAGCGATTCGCTACAAAAAAAAATCTATTTGATTCGACCACCTACTTTAAGTCAATAATTTATGGCTGCTACGGTTGTCTCTCACTCTTGTTGGATTGTACCTCATTTGAGTAGCCATTTGCTCCGCTTTAAAGTTGCCAGTAATTTTTTATAGCTTGTCAATGCTCTTGAATGATGTGTGCAAGTGTCGTATGAATATAAAAATTTGTTTTTACTCTGCAGAACTACAACAAGAAAGTAAGTTGCACACCTAAATCTTAAGATTCAAAGTTACCTTTGAGAAATTTTAAAATCTACTATCAAATTGCTACCAAAAAAGGTGTAATGAGTGTGGGTTACTAGTTAATCCTACCATAATACTTCATTAATTGCTCAATTTGTTATCGGTAGTATTAACAGAGCTCATTCTATATAATATCGCAATATATTTACGAACAATATTAGACAGCAAACCATGTTGTTTCTCATGGATTGCATGAGGACTTTCTGAGCCCAAGAGGCTTGGGAAATTTGGAGTTGTTGAAATGTTGCCGAATTTAAGTACGATTAAATCACCCATGTTTTCAAGAGACGGACGAGTACGTTGATGCACGGTAGGCTTACTGTCCATCAGCAATCCCGTTTCTTTATTGACCACTCTACTAACTGTTGCCATATTATTTGCTCAACTTCGAAGTTTGTAACCGTTTTCAACATAGCTTTGTATAAAGTTCATTTTTATTAAACCGTATTGGCATATGTGACAGCTGTCATATTTCAGATTTGCCACTTCCAAAAAAAATCGACACTAAACTTAAAAAGTGCACTCTTACTACTGATACACCGTTTTGTATGAATAAAACTGAAATCATAGTCTAGTAGCTATTGTGTTGGATTATTAGACGTGAAGCCACGCTTCCAACCCTAGATCATACATCTCCAACAGAACACGAAATATGAAAAAACATTTCTACGGCGACTGCCACTCAGCAGATTACTGGCAAAAACTCCAAGAGTTAATAAAATTCACATGAAAAAGTTTCTCAAAAATTTGTCGCTGGGAGTGGAATTTAAACTGTAGGGCCCTCCACTCATGTATAAAATTAACATACACAACATAAATGGCGTGAGAAGCTTGCTTGTAATCCTGACTGACAAATTATGTGTGAATGAATAAAATTGGAATCATGATACACATTCGCGAAACAAATTCAGTAAACAAAGCGATCATTCAATAGTTTGTGCAACATATTGAGGGTTGTCTTTGATTGTGCTCCACACCTTAAATAGATAGCAGGATATTCAGTACCTATCTTCAATTGGATTTCTGCAGGCAAGTGCAAAGAATCTAACAATGTTCAATAGCTGATTGATGCACTTGTGAAAGCTAGTATAACATGCAGTTCCAAGACATAACGTGCACAAGCAAGTTCGAATGCAAAATAAAGTGTCGTAGGCGTTGGCAAAACCATGATGACACCAAACGGGCTAATTCCAGGCAATTATGAGCTTCTACAGTCTGATCAACAGAATGATTCTGATCATAACTGTCAACGGTAAGCAAGCTTGATGAAATTAAGTCAAACAAAAACTGCTGAAATTGACATTTTTGACGACCCTGCAGAAACTGAGAAAAAGTGGCTGGGAAGTACGGACGCATACAACTTATTGCTTGGGCACTGTATCTTCTGGTTATCATTTGTTTCGATCTATGGAGAGTTTTTTTAAGGGAGGAAATTTAAGTATAGTAAAGGCCTGTAAAACACAATCAGTTTTCGCTTTAAGAACTCAAAAGTTCTACGCTGATAGCTTGGCTAATAGCTTGATCATGTAAATGGCATAGTGATATCGTTGAAAACGGTTACTGGTAGAAATCATCCTTTGAGTCTACAGAGTTCTCTGTGTATATACTTACTTACATAATTGGTCACTACAACCCTTTAGTCAGGGTTATGACCTAGTTTCTCACATCACTTTGCTGTGTGTATTAGTTTTATACATGAGTAGCTCAACCTACAATTTAAAGTCACATGTTTTTAGGAAATTTTTCATGGCAATATTATTTACTCTCAAAGCTTTTGCAGAAGGCTGATGAGAGGAAAAAGCTGCCGGTGAAATATTTTTCATATTCCGTTTTGTTGGAGATATTTGGACTGGGTTTTGATGCAAGGTCTTACATCTAATAAGCCAACACATTACTTACTAAACTATGGCGACTTCTGTGTATATACAGACCCCTAAATTGATTAATTTTTTGCATTTAATTTTCTTAAAAAACTATGATACCTTCCGACAGCAAAATTTCTGTGGGAAATCATTCCAAACCATTTCAATTTAAGGCCAACATTTAATTTCATGTCATAACTTTTTCCATTTTTTATTAGAACTTGAAGAAATATCAGAAAGTCTTTAATTTAGTTGCCTCTTTTTTTTTCTTTGTTTCTTTGAGCTTAACCGGAAAGCGATTTCATTAGCTTTAATGGCGCATATATTCTTAACCATGATGTGGCATAAATCTTGGCTTTATTAAGTATTTTGCCAATAACTGACACATACATTATCTCAAAACCATTCAAATAATGTGGCCAATATAGCTCTATTGAATATAGAAATTAAATCTCAGGGAACGTTTTCATTTCACTTCTTCAGCTATGGTGATTGGCTGGGCCAAAAGACATAAATTAGCACAGCCACCTGAACTAATAAAGGTGGAAAGAAAATGATCATAATTTTATGCATTTTCGCCTCTTTTCTTTTTAATTTGTTCTTGAGCGAACATGATCAGCCGCACATTTATTAAATATTGGAGTTAATTAAGCAAACGATAGCAATAATCTGCAGAAGAAGGCATTGGTTGGTAAGCCATGGCCTTTAGTATGGTTGGCTAATAAAATAAATTACAAAATTACGTTTTGATTTTTATCTTAAAGAGTATTAACGAAATAAAATAAAATATAAAATAAAATATAAAATGGCAATAAAATACACTAATACCCCGGTTTGCGTCGCCTCGTTTGCTTCGAAGTTGCGTCTTTTTAAAATTTCTGTGATTTCGAAGTTGCGTCGTTTTTCTTTCAGTTTGCGTCGCATGTTTCGAAGTTGCGTCGTTAGTGCTTCTATTTGCGTCGTTAATACGAAAATGTTTGTACAAAGCTAAAACAGAAAAAGGGGATTTCCTCTTTAAATCTAGTGCAAATTCGAAGTTGTGTCCTTTTAAAATTTCTGTGATTTCGGAGTTGCGTCGTTTTTGTTTCAGTTTGCGTCGTTAATATGAAAATATTTGTACAAAGCTAAAACAGAAAAGGGGATTTCCCGTTTAAGTCTAATGTAAATACATACATACATATGTATTTATGTTGTCTGATCGGTGCAAGTTGTAGGTCGTTAGTAGTTACAAATTACATTTGCTGAAGTGAAGTTGATCTAAATGTTTTGCAGCAATGAGTCAAAAAAGAAAGCAATTATGCTTAGAACAAAAGCTTGACATTTTAAAACGTTTTAAATCAGGGGAAAGGGCTGTTGATATTGGAAGAAACCTTGCATTACTCCAATGAATTGTTATCTTTTTACAATAATAAAAACTATTTAAAAAAAAAAATTAAATATATTTTATTGAAAAATCTATTTTTTCAGCTAAAATTATGAATCTCGGAACCAATTAAATGAAAATCAATACAAATGTATGGAAAACCGTGCTTCGTTTTGCGCCGTTTCGGTTTGCGTCGCGTTTCTTCAGGCCCTATTAGCGACGCAAAGCGGGGTATTAGTGTATAATAAAACGATTGAATAAAATTAAAATATGGCAGCAGCTTTAAACAAATCTGTTCATTTCCTTTTAATAATGACATGCAAAAATGCCACTTCTTTCTTAGGTTTTATGAAGCAATTCAAGCATATCTTAACATATATCGACAGAAGTAAATAAAATTCGTATTTAATTTTAATTGATTTTCCATTTTTTTCTATCTTATCATTACAGATCGTAAATTATAGGGAACAGCATTTAAACACCTCAGTTTTTTCTAAAAGGAAATTAAGGTAAACATTTTTATTTAAAATTTCATTTCAAAAATTCTAAACAATGCACACACATACATACATACATTTATACATCAGGTTATATTACTTACAAAGTTAAGCCACAGCACAACATCATTGTGTTTGTGCCTCAACAAAGCTTAGAAGATGAATTGAAAAGCAGCCGCAATTTCCCAAAGGAGACGACAAATTTTTATGGGAATTTATTTAAAAAATGCATTAACGTTCGAGCACACGGTGCAATAAACAACAACAACACTGATATTCCATGCCAAAGAGAAAGAAAAAAAGCCATCAACAACAAAATGACAACAGACTCACTAATGTACAGACTTAATGCAACATCAACAGCATGTGGCAACTTTGACAAGGTTTTCAAATAAAAACAAGATATACGAGCGTTCGTACACAAATGTGGTACATAGTATACCCAAACAGAACACAGCAGTTTATATTGTAATAGGCTTTAATACCCTACAGTAGAAGTAGTTGTAAAAATGTAAATATTTGGTACAGCCTTTGAAGTAGGTTAACTAGCAGCCGGATCAATGAGCACATCTTAGTTAGGTCCTACAAGGTCACTTTGTTACATACTCCGTCACATAATTATAGCTTCTGTTTGGCATCTCTCGACCAATCTAAGATTCTTTTTTCAAATCGCCTTTGGCTAGATATGTTTGGTCACTAAATTCTGGGTACCCAAGATTTCTTCGTCTTAGATTCCTAAGCACCGGATAATGACAGTGAAGATGTTCGGTGGTCTCCTATACTCCAGCATTGCTACAGCTTTTGCAGTCGATATAAGATATTCCCAGTCTCCTAGCGTGAACACCCAGAGGCCAATGTTCCTTAGATGAAATCTTGTTAGGTTCAATGCAAATTATGTTTTACATGCATCCATGTCGGGCCAGATCTTTCTCGCAGGTTTAGTTACACATCTTTCACTTGCCAATGAATGGAGTCTTTGCCTCTGCATGGGAATAGCAATCTCATGCACAAATTAAATTTCCTTGGTACCTGCTTTAGCAAGTGTATCGGGCTTGTTGTTACCTTCGATGTCCAGGGACCCAAATTAGAGTAACCGTAGAATGTCTCGCTATCTCCTCCAGATACACCTGACCAATCTCCTTGGACAATCTTAGTTGTGATGTACACATTCTCTAGGGATCAAAGGGCCGCTTTATTGCCGGTAAATATGAGTATATCACTAAATGATATACTCTGAAATCACACGGCGTCAATAAGCATAACCATTTCACTTTGAAAAGTGCTGCAATAATCAAATTCTAAAAACAGTACTATTAAATAAGATTATATGCTTGTTGTACTGGAATTAACCAATAAATAAATAAATAAATAATCTGGTAGTGCAAGGGATGTTCCAATATTCAATAAAAAGATTCCAATAAAAAGATTCCACATCCGACTTTGTTGTGTGTTCTGATTACATCAGTCAAAACTTGAGTGATGTTTCCTGGGAAGTGCAAACCATTATTATAAAAGTATTTTCGGCGCAAAACCAGACCCGAAAACAGGTTTAAATATCGTGTAACCTATAGGCATATTCAAACCAACCATACCCTAGAATTTGACATGACCATCGCTTCTGTACTTCCATGCTCTTATGGCGCTCAGTTTCATTGCCGCGTGCATAGTCACTTGTTTCGCCAACTGGTGGTAGCCAGTTAAGGATAGTAAACAATGCCTTGCATAATGTTGCCTTAAGGGTACCTGTTATCACGATTGCTATCACACTCATAATCCGGTTTTAAAGTACCAGAAATTAAATCTTTTGACCAAATCTAATCAGATTTGTAGAAGAAAAAAATCCTTTTCTTTTAAAAGCATTTCGAATGAAAATCACCAAAGAATTCTTTATTAAAAAATATACTTTTCTAGAAATGTTCTTTAGGAAATAAAGTACTTTTCTAAAAAGAATTTTAAAAAATAGTTTTTTTTTTAACTATTCACGCAGTGTATTGTAGTTATGTGGTATAGTGTATTTATTGGAAAAAGTACTTTTGTAGAAAAGTTCTTGAGCAAAAAAGTGCTCTTCTAAAACGGATTTTAAGAAACTAATTTTTTTAACTACTCACGCAGTGTATGTGGTGTAGTGTATTTACAAAGTTTTAGTTAGGATTACAACCTAGCTTGTCACAGCACCTATGTTGTGTGTATTAATTTTAAACATGATTGTCGGGTGCAACAGTTTAAAGAGTCAATGCCGATCAACAGATTCGAGCGAAGTTTTTGCCAGAAAACTGTTGAGAGGAAGTCACCGAAAGAAATAATTTTATTCTTCGTGTTTTGTTTTGTTCGAGATGTCTGAGTTTGAATGTTTGAATCACAGATTCTCGTCTACTAAGCCAATAAACTACCTACTAGATTACGGCAAGGGATTCAAGCAGTTGGTGATTAATTTACTTTTTTTTTATATTTTATTTGCCGTAGTAATTCACAAATTTAAGCTTAATAGACTGCAGTCTCTAGTGTAAATCAAAGCCTACAATTAGAGATTACAACACCACCAAACTTTAAACCAAAGAATTTCTGATACAAAATTTTACATTTTCTACAATAAATCCCCAAACAAAAGTATCTGAAATCGGAGACTGGCAACGAAACTATAATCTCCTTACTTGTAGACTCTTAATCAATCCAGTGGTGTACCTTGTTACCTTAAGAAGCTCCTCCATGAGCAATATTAGAAGATAAAGGAGGGTAAACAGTTCATCCTGTTCCAGCTTCATTCTACTATTCTACTATACTGCTTACTAGAAGTAATGTTAGTGCTGGAGGTAAAAATCAAAAACTTTTTTAACAGATTTCACTATAATGTCTTAATAAAATCAACTTTTTTCACGAATTTAGAAATGAGAAAGTACTTTTTGAATATAAAAATCAGAGAACTTTCGAAAAACTGAAATTTTCATTGTACTTACAGAATTACGTTTTTTTAATTGCACTTAGTTTAGTACTTTTTCATAAGCACTGAGAACAATAAAACTTATTTTAAAATTCCGAAACAATATCGTTTTAAAAGTGCTAACAAAAAAAAAAACAGAAAATGTTCAATTAAAAATTTTAAGTACATTGTTAAAAGTACCTTCACAAGTACTTAAAAAAAATACTAATTAAAATTATCGACAAATAACTTCATGAAACCACTGTTAATTGATTTTTTTAACGTTTTCAATGGTAAAGTACTATACTTTTTATATCTTCTAGCATAAATAGTAAATAAAACGTTCATTTTTATTGAAAGTAATCGAAAATAATGGTGCACATGACATCTAATAGTCTTAAAAGCGTGTTTTTTTCTCTGAAGTACTTGAATAAATAAAACACTCTAAGCATAAGGTACAAAAGCATGAAGGACACGTCGAATGTTGACGTTTAAATTCATATTAGATTTCGAAAAAGGTGCTTGCACTTGTAAAAGATTTTGAGAAAATTTTGTTGAACCTATGCTTGAACAAAGCAGTAAATATACATTGCACAACAACGAACAATATATGTACATACATAACATACATACATAATTGGTCATTCCAACCCTTTAGTCAGGATTACGACCTAGATCCTCATGCTACTTATGTTTGTGTTTAAAGTCAATTTCGAACGACAGATTTTTGAAGAACTTTCTTATGCCAATTTTTTTTTACTCTCAGAATTTTTACCTGAAGGTTGCTCTGTTAGAGATGTCTGATCTGGGTTTTGAACCGTGGCCTTACGTCTTCTAAGTCAACACACTATTTTCTAAAATACGGCGACTTCAACCATGAACTAGGTTAGAGGACGTGTACTTGTCCGTTAAGACAAGTACAATACCCGGAGGTCGAAATTGACCCATTGTACTCAACCATGAACTACAATCAAGCCAAAAAAAATGTCATCTACGCGTGCTGGATCAGTTCCAACAATTGTTTTCATTCTCTTTATTTGCATGGACGGAAGAAGCACGAAGTATATCTTGAATAAGTAGATTTGATAATCAGGTCGCCATTGTCATTGTAGTTAGTGAGTTGGCTTATTACACGGCAGCTCGTGGTTCAAACCCAAACTCAGACATTTCCAAAAAAAAAAAAACAAAAACTCAGACAGTAGATACAATTACCGTGACAAGCTTCTCAAATCAATCATGCAGAGTGGACATTAAACTGCAGATTCCGCAATTAATGGATAAAATTAACACATACATACAACATGAGTGGTGTGAGAAACTAGGTTGTAATCCTGACTAAGGGATTGTAACGAACATTCCTTTCTCCAATTCTATGCCAAAGTATGACAAATTGGTTAAAATTTGCTTGCAGTCCCTCGTTATGGCATATGATTCTTTAAAATTAAATGTTTGTATTACAGAATGTAGGATGTTACCCTTTTAAGAACATCACCATGAAAACAGCTGAAGAACTTGAACTTTTAGTTGTTTGCCTGCCTGCTTGTGTTGCGTTTTATGTTGTGTTGTTTGTGTTGCACATGCGCATGCCACAATATTTGTGGCATACACATTGTGACATTTCATTGTAAAATTTTGTCATAATTTTACAATTCTTATGTTTATTGAATTTTCATGTTGCTATAGATGGATTGACAATAACAATACCAGCAACAACAACAACCACAACAGAACTTTAAAGCTGTTTATTCGCAATACAAAAACACATTTCAACTGATTTCCCCACAACCAAAGAATAAGAAGGAAAACGAGATAACAAACTACGAGTAATCCATAAATATAACACATACAACGGCAAATTTAAAAGATATGAAGGGTATGAAGGCCTGTGTAGTATCTCTATCTAAAAGCCTATCTGTGTGCCTATAAGTCTAGCTAAGTAAAGAAGCTGTTTGGCTGGCACACCAAGGGATGTATGCTGGTTTGCTTTGCTGCTGAGTAGTCCGTGTGGCTTTCTGTTCTTTTTCAATGATACAGAGAGGAAGGAAAAAAGTTTAATTTGCTGTATGTTGTTGATATGTCATTATGAGAACCATAAAATGCATAAATTGAAATTAAATTTTAATAAATTTTAATTGAAAACATAAAAACAAATATACGCAGACACACATATGCTTTCATTAATTTTTAATTCACATATACATACAAACAAACAGTAAAAATGTTTTAAAAAAAGCCACTCATTCACTCGTTCACTCAACAACACAATTGTTGAGAAGATTAAAAAATAGAAGAAGAAAAAAAAAAAGAAATTTTTCTCTCCATTTCTGTTTTGTTTTGTTTTTACAATTCTGCGTTATTTGGTTACACACACTCAAATAAAAAATATTCATTAAAATCGAATGAGGAAAACTACAGTCGATTAAGTTCGACCATTTGATACTGAAGTCGCCGTAGTCTTATAGGTAGTGTGTTGGCTTATTAGATATGAGGCCACGGTTCAAACCCCCGTTCAAACATCTCCAATAAAATGAAATACGAAAATATTCTTCTTCGGCGACTTCCTCTCATCAGATTTCTGGCAAAAACTCTGAGAGTAAATAAAATTTCCGTGAAAAGTTTCTAAAAAAAATCTGCAGGTCCCGCCACTCATGTATGAAATTAACACACACAACATAAGTGGGGTTAGAAGCCAGATCATATTCCAGACTACAGGGTTGTAATGACCGATTATGTATGTATTATGTACCAAATTTTTAAAGATATTTTCAATAAAATCGCTACTCTTAGATTAAATGCGGCAAATAACCAATAGACCACCAGTCTTAGATGATTCTGCTCAGTAACATTTCCACAGTCTTGCAGGGCGTATAGAAAGCAGTCTTTTTCCCCTTTCCATCATTGCTCGAATGATCTATCCTTCCTGTTATCTAACCACCAACAAGAGACAGTGCACCAGTGTACTACTCCGATTCGTTTGCAACGGATTCAACCTCCTTGTGCGAAGTATTTGGGGAAAAAAATTCGAATTGTAAATCAATTGTTGCAAAAATAAAAAGGAGAATAATAGCTGGTATTTCTTACCTGCCAGTATGCTGAGATTCTAGTTACCATACTTCCTGACTATTAAGTAGCAGAAGTGTCATGAGCACTTCCTAAAAGTCTGTGTTTAACACAACAATTAAGTCACAATGCATTCCCCGAGATCATGCGGTTAACACACTTTTTAAGAAAATGCCATTAATAGAATGCGAATATAGAAATACATAGGCTTAACTAACACATACATATGTACATTAGAGCGACTCACCAAAAAAAGTGCTCGATGTACCTTCCTAAAAATTAACCTTTAAGATGACATTTAAAATATTTCGGCTCCAGCTTTGACCTCTCGTGAGCTGGACCATTTTGAAAAAGGGTCTATTTTTGGATGTTTTGTCAATTTGAGGGTCTGTTTCCTTACCAACATCTACAAGGTTCAATCTTTAGGGGGTTACATCGAGCACGAAATTCGCTTCCATACAACTTGATTCGCTTTAATGTACATGAGGCAAATAGTACACCTTCTTGTCAGGTACTCAGTAATGGCTAGTACTCGCCTGTAACAAGAGATTGCATTAGATTTATTGAACCAAAATAGAAATCCAATAACGTTGTAATTTGTGAGCCTTTGTTGTAGGACCCAACAAATAGGAAGGCATTGTTTCTAACTGTGACAGTTGGCAAACCTATTGTTCTAGAACTTGTTATAGCAAAAGCTTACATACAAACATAATTCGTCACAACAACTCTTCAGTTAGGGCAAGGACATAGTTTTTCAACCCACTTATGTTGTGTGTGCTAATTTTATACATGGACTCCGATCGACTGATTTCTTGCGCAGCTTTTCATGGCAATTTTATTTACTCTCAGAGTTTTTGCCAGGAATCTGCTGGGAGGCAGTTGCGAAGAAATCTTTGTTCATATTTCATTTAGTTGGAGATGTCTGACCTGAGTTTTGAAACGTAAGTAGCTTCACGTCAAATAGGCTAAGACGACTTCAATAACAGTTTAGCTGTTTTCAGCCTGATTAATGAAACATAAACTATTGGTCGCTATTGTCTAGTGCATAGGATGTTGGGGGACTAAGCGAGAACTTAAGAATTCAAACCTCAGATAAATTTTGAAATAAAAAAACATTTCTATGGCGTCTTCTTTCAACAGTCCTCTAGCAAATAATCTCAGAGTAACTAGTTGCCATGAAGAAGCTTCTCAAATTTGTCTTTCAGAGTCGACATTGAAATGTATGTCCCACCACTCGTAGATAAAATTAACTTATTGTGTGTGTTAATAGTGTAAAATGGTAGAGTGAGAGACTAGGTTGTAATCTTGACTAAAAGACTGCAATGATAAATTATAGAACTGAAAGAAGACAAAATAAACTTACCCCGTGTAAGGCCCAATGAACGTTAAAATAATTAAAAGAATAAGGCTCCGGTGTCCTGCTCACTAAATTAAGTCGAATCAGAGCCTTTACAACCTATTAAGTCGAGTTATTACCACTGAACCCAATTGATGCCATGTGGTTGATGCACACATGAAAAACTCGCTATTATTTAATCGATTTCATCGTTAAATCATCCTAAATTCCTGTCAAAAAGTATTTTTAAGCTTAACTTGAATGTTTTGCTTACAAATTAACGGAAATATTCGAAATTTGTTGTTACAAACACGAACATCAACTTAGTCTACCACCTCGCACATATGCTGTTGTTTATACTGTTAAAATTAAATTATTTTTGCTTAATTGACCATCAAAGGTAAAAAAAAACAAAGTAAAAAAAAATATTTCAAAACAAATATTCACTAATTTGTTCAAGTTGGGACAGAACAAAAAAAAAAAAAAAAAAAAAAAAAACAAGACAAAAAAGAAATCAACGGTGGAAGGCAAATAGGCCAACAAATAAATTGAGTCCAAGTAATAATATGAAAAACAAATTCATTTTAATTTTTTTTAGGAGCACAATATTGTCAAAGCAAAAAAATATCAAAAGAAACGATTGAAACAGTCAGAAAAAGGCAAAAGAAGCTGAGCATAATAACACCTCACAAGCGCAGAACGAGAGCTTTCGATTTAATTTACTCATCAATAAGTAGTTTTCATCTTCAAAGGAAAGTTCCAGGAGATTGCTACTTTATTTAGAATCTTAAACTTTTTTAAACACGTATTCATACTTCTCTTTGAGTACAAGAAAAGTAGAAATAGTGGACCGTATTCCCTGAATAGATTTGCTTTTCACAGAAAGTAAAAAAAAGTCCCAGAATGTATAACACACTACTCGCAGCTGCAATCAATCTCCGAATAGTACTGTTGAGAGGTTGATCTTGCTGGAGGTATCAGAAACAAACCTTTTAACTTTCTAAAGCCAAGCTGCCGAACGAGCCTTACAATCTAAGCCAATTTGGAAATTGAGCGACTAGATAGAATTGTAAAATGGAGCTTGGGACGATGGCTCTGTATCCAGCAGAGGCTATATTTAACAAAAAAAAAATGAGATACTCTGCTAATTAAAATATAATTGTACTCCAACAAAAAAACTCTAAAAATAATTATATTTGTTGGCGAGAAGGTTATCGAACCTTAAGAGCTTTATATTTATATTTGCCCTTTATTTTGGGATCTGTGTAGGTAATTATCCTTACTTTTCCTTCTACTTTCCATAGAAAGAATATAATAGGAACTGTAAAGAGAATAAAGGGTTCAGAATTAGGCCTATAGTTTTTTTTTTTTTAATTTGACACATATAGTATAATATTTAGAAGCTGATTGCTGTACTACAGACATAGTAAATGGATGTTGAACTGAACGTAAGGATGAGAACTCTGCATAGAATTCTACTGTGTGTCAAGAATTGCCGCTGTCTGATCGTTCTGTGATATTTGATTTTGTTGTTATCCTCCGTGGAGAGGCCAAAAAGCATTTTTATAGGTTATTTTGAAGGTCGACTTTAAATTCGAAAACCATAATAAACACCTTTTTTGGTTTTTGCCTGATTCTCGAGTACTTTAAACGCAGATCACCACTCGATTGACACCTTTAAAGAAATTCATTACAAATTTTTTTGTACAGCGAATCGCTTCTGCTATTTTCTACTATACCTTCCTTCAGCCCCAGGTACATATGTGTACCTTTCGTTGGGTTAGGTAGAAGTGGTAGCTTTGATTACCAAAACACACTTGAGCACGCATAGTGGCCCGTTGTAACGCCACAGGTAAGCACAGTCCCGAATTACACCAAACTTATTGAGGAAGTTGGTCAGAGCAAGGGCTGCATCGTGTGTACCTTATGTTACAGACATTTTTAATGAGTACAGTAAGACCCCGCTTAACGCGGGGTATACGTTCCAATAAGTTATAGCGCTAAACGAAACAGCGTTAAACGAGGCAACGAAGAAAGATGCGTTCGTACTGTGATTGCGACTTCGGAAAATACAGTTGGAATCTTTATTCTGGACAGACTAATAAAAGAGCGTTGCACCGCTTTTAGTTGGTGCATGACCGTTCCATTTGCACACATATACAACAAGTATCAATACAGTGTGCGATTTAGGGAAATCCCAATACTACCGCGTAATACTGAAACAGCGTTAAGCGGAGCAACGTTAAGCGGGGTCTTACTGTACTGTGACTTTGGAGTCAATAGTGGGCGTTTTTTTCTTCTACATGATATTTAACTTACAAATATCAGCAAAAATTAATTTTTAATACACCAAAACGTATCAAAATTATATAAAAAATATTCAAAAACAATGTGTGCATGCTCGGGCCGTAAGAGGTTATAAGTGTGATACATTGTCATCTATCTCATCAGTAGTATTTTGCTTTTTCTTTTGGCATAGAATCGTCTCATGTAGCTTTCAAATGTTTCGCGCTCAGGGTCTTGAACACTGAGACGGCGGATGTGGTTTGGTGTACATTATCTGGGCACCTGAGTATGTAAACTAGGAGAATCCAAGGCCTTTCAGAGCATTAAAAACCGAGTTACAGGTGTAAGCTAAAATGTCTCTTGGGACACAATGCAATAGCGATATAGTTGTAAAAATTACAAAGATATTCTAGTACAATATAGGTATTGAGAAAACCATAAAATTGCTAAGTAATTGTAATAAATACCCTTAACTGGTTAAAGGTTAAATTTGTTTTTCGAACGACTTGTAGTTGATAGCTACACTAAGGTGGTATCATTCCCTAGCAAGCTATTATCTTAAATTATAATTCATTTTGGTTTTAATATTATCGTGTTCACATTTAAATAATGCATTATCTTTTTAAACCTAATTTAAATAATTTTTTTTATGGTCATTAAAAACAACAGCTTTTGCAAACCGAAAGCAAAAAAAAAAAGAAAAAATAAATAAAAATAACAATTTAATCTGGAGCATGTTTTTCACTCGAACAACTATGAACCCCGTAATAAAATTTGAAAATAATTTTTCTCCATTTTAAATAACAATTTTTTTTTAATTTTAATAACTTTAAGCATTGTTGTCACACTATTTAAATATTTTATTATGCTGACCTTTTGTTTAAATTTTTTTTAATTTTTTTTTTTTATAAAAATCGAATAGCGCACCAAAAATGCCGTTAAATTATTAAAACTACAACTTATTTTCCCCTTTAAAAAAATTATTTTTTTTTTTGTAATATTTCTCCATTATTTTGTTAAACAATCAGGCAATTTTATAGTTTTTTTTTTTTTTGTTTAAATATATTTTTATTTATTTATTTATAATAAGCCTTTTATTATTATGGTCAGATAGAAAAACAAAAAAAAAAAATATTAAATGTTGCAAATGCAGCACAAAATACTCTCTGCAACCACAAGTCACATAATGGCTGAATTAAACAAAATATTGTGAAGAATAAAAAGTAGAAAAAATTCAAAATAAAATACAATTTTTATATGCGATATTTTATAATAAATATTAATAATTTTATTTTTAGTTGTTATTGTTGCTGCAAGTTGCTATTGTTGCTGTTTATACTTTTTGTTAAGCACGATTTTTATTATGGATTTAACAAAAAATTAATAAAAAAAATATTAATTTTATAATGTTGCTTATTTAAATGCAAAACACTCTAAAGAACAGAGAAAAACCTACCGTCGGTTATGTGAATTTCTGCTGATACCCTATGCCAAATTGTTATTGTATAATGATCTGTAGCATGAATTTATTATTATTTCTGCAACCAGAGGAGTCATTCGAACCTTGCTGCTCTGTTAGCCTAGTGGATAGTGTGCTAAGCTGCAAGTGTCAGGGTTTGTTGTTTAAGCTCTTATGAGACCCGCTAGTCTTTTATATTCTCCTAAATTTTGGCATCATTGCAGAAAGCAAAATGATGGTAAATGTTATCAGTGAGTAGCTAGGTTGTAATCCTCACTAAAGCGTTGTAATGACGAATTAAATAAAGCTATAATATTGGACCTTGTCAGTGTCATCATATACGAAAAACAATATCACTCAAATGATGCTTTCAAAGTAGGTTTCATCGCTATTTCGGGTGGTAGAGCGGTAATAATTTGACGGAAGTTTGTTTAATACAACACTACGAGATTAACGATGTCAGGATGCCGACCTAGCTTTTCACACCACTTATGTTTTGTGCGTTAATTTTATTCATTAGTGGCGGGACATACAGTTTGAAGTCGACTCCGAACGACAGATTTTTTTGAGAAACTTTTCATGGCAATTTTATTTGGTCTCATAGTTTTTGGTAGAAATCTGCTGTTGGAGATATCTGATCTGGGGTTTCAACAGTAGCCTCACGTCTAATGAGCCAACGCTTTACCTACTACGTTCCCAAAACGCGAAATAGCTCCTTTATGGAAACTTCTCAGAAAATAAAGCAAAAATTGTTCCTACTATGTGGCACGTGGCACTATATATTTGGAACAATATACTGTCCAGTTCACAATCCTTAATTACAGGCCTCAAAAGCCAGCTATAATATTGAAATAAACTTTACAATAACAAGAACCCTTTATCCAAAGTTACTTCCGAAAAAAGAGCACCTTAATCGCCGTAGTCTAGTAGGTAGTGTGTTGGCTTATTAGACGTAAAGCCAGGGTTCGAGCCCCAGGCCAAACATCAAAACAAAATACAAAAAGTATTTCTTCGGCGATTTCCTCTCAGCAGATTTCTGGCAAAAACTCTGAGAGTAAATAAAAATTGCCATGAAAAGTTTCTCAAAAAAAATCTGTCGATCGGAGTCGACTTTAAACTGTAGGTCCCGCCACTTATGTATAAAAATTAACACACACAACATAAGTGGTGTGAGAAACTAGGTCAATAATCCTGACTGAAGGGTTGTAATGACCAATTATGTATGTAATCTGCACCAAATAGTCACTTTTCTACGAAGGCAATGGCATTTCTCCGAATTCCATATGCGATTATTAAGGTAATTCGTGTAACAATAGAGCGTGAAATGGATTTCATCGCTCCAGAAATTTATGTTCGAAAAATCTGCGTCGGAAACCTTCTGCTCTACCAACATATCGTTATATTTATGGTGCTATGTATGTTCTGCCTGCGGTAATTGTTGTATGGGAAGGGCCTTTTGTGTATAGAAGGGCAAATCTAAAAGCTAAATACATATGTCATAATGAGCAGTAATATGAACCCAATTGCTGCGCCATGCAATTAAAAAACTTGGATGAACCGCTTCACTTTCAGAAGCAATATCTCCCATCGGAAAAAAATGGCCATGTGCTCAACATCGCCTTTGTAGCCAGTTTTAACTAAATTTACACGTTTTTCCTTAGATTTGGTGTCCAGACAGAGCTAATCTTTTATGGACAAAATATAGCGAGTTTGACCAATGTTATCAAGTTAATTAAAGAACTCCAACATAAACTTTGACTTCAGAACATACATTAGTCGATATGTAGATGGATTAAAATAAAATATGGATTCAAAGTTTATCACCACATAGTAACGCTTGCGTCAGTCATTAAAGGCATTACAAACACCAGCTCGAATGCAATTTACCTGCTCTATTTCCCTAAATATATACACTGAGCGCCAAAAGTGAGTAAACACCATTGAAATAATTCATTTTCTTAGGATAGTGAGAAAAGTAAATGAGAATAGTCGAATAAATTTCCAAAAATAAAAACGTTTATTTATTACTTATAGGGCCATTATTACAACTTCCCGTTAAAGTTGGGGTTAGTTAAAGGTACCTTTAGCTAAAGTGAACGGCAAAGTTACCTTTAACTTATTTTCGTTATTACAACTTACAGATAAAATAAAATTAAAATATGGCAGTGCCGGAGCAAAGTCGATAAAACTGCTCAATTAAACAAGTTTTTTTTTAACGCAGTGGCAACAGCGGACTTCGTTTTTTTGTTGTATATGCTCATTTTGTTTAAATTTGAAGCTGCCATATCGAAAATAGTATATGATGTGGCAAGTTCAAACATAAAGTGACCTTTAAATGTTAAAGGTAGGATGATCTTCCCTTTAGCTTAACGATCACTTCTATCTTATTGGGTACTCATAATAATGAAAAACAATTTATCTGCCCGTTAAAATCCTCCCTTTAGTTAACGGCAAGTTGTAATAATGGCCCATAAAATGTTAAAACAAAAACAACAATTTATGGCGCTCAGCGTACGTTGTATAGAATTGTAGAGAATTTAATGCTTAAATAGGCATTCATTGAATATTTCGATTTAAAATTTTAAAGCGTTTTCATTACAATACTACACAAACAATTTAAAAATTACTTACGCTTGAAAGTGAGACAGAAATAATGGCAAAATTAAATGATGCATGATGATTAAAAAGCGTGTGGTAAATTGAATAAAAATTTCAATGCATTGAGATGCAGTAAGCCAAAGTTTATTGTATACTTGTTTACAGCTCTCGGTCGTATTTATTAATATTAGTTCTGTCGACTTCCTTCAGAAAGTGGGAGCCAGGACGTAATCCTGACTGAAGGATTGCAATGACGTAAATGTTAGGATGAAATATTTACTTCTAGAAGTGAACAGATTTAAATCGCATAACACTTCATTCTTATCGAGCGAAATAGCGATACAAATTATGTGTGATTGTCAATATCTTTCTATTAGTGAAGAAAACTCCCTGAACTAATCGCAGTAAAAACACTATAGTATTAAATACCATGAGTGGTGATCGCATACCGAAACAGTGTAAATCTGAGCTAAAAGTTTTTGAAAAGACAATAACGTACCAAAAAAGACTTAAGTTAGGACGCCTTGAAAAGACTCACCTTATATGCCAGACAAACTTTAGCTATCTAAGACAACATCCAAGATATATGTACGTAAATAGCTTCTGCTGTCTAGGCAGTATAATAAAAGGCTGTGCTGAATAAATTGCAAACAGCAACCTCAATAACACATAAACAGTATCTAAATGATTTAAGTTTAGAACATTAAACGCATGTGTGACAAAAAAACATAAATAGTGTCAAATACTATCACATAAAAACTATTGATATTCCTCAACAAATGCCCCAAGTGCATATTTAAATTCAGGATATCTAGCTTCACACCTACATGGCAACATAGAACTGGACTTTCATCAACAAGAAATACATACTGAAGCAAATTTAATATAGAAAAAATAATGGCCACACCGCCGGGAGGAATAATGTTGCTTGAATGAAACCTTCAAGCCTCAGGAAAGTTATGCTTGCGCAAAGTTGTCCGAGGCATTCTTTTATGGAAATAACATGCTGCCAAGATGGAGAAACACCAAATCTGGTTATAATAACCGTTTATTCCATTCAAGGGGGCGAACGTATCACTAACAGATCGTGATAAGGGAGTTTACCTCACACTGGGTAACACAATGGGCCATCTTGTGAAATTGCCTATCCGCTAACATAACCTAACCTAACTGTTTATTCCTTTGATCTATTCAATCTGTAATATATAAGTAATCAATAAGCTGTATTGCTAACTACTGAACAGATCCAATCCCTATTAGCTACGAACTGTGTTCCATTTTTGCAACTGTCGTAGCTGATAAGTGATATCGTATACCAGAGTTCATATTGACTGAATGTAATTCTATTATTTGTTTCAATCTTTTACCTAGTTTTTCTTTTATAAATTTATAAAAAACAAGCCAGATATTGAAACAGTTGCTGGCAATAAATTTTTATTTATTTAATGACGAAGTAGAACAAAAAAACCGCGAAAAAATTATGAAAATTAAAATGAAATCCATTTGAATAGCGTCCCACAAATACAAATACTTGTATTGGGGGATATAAATTATTTTAATTAGTTTTTAATTTTATTTATTTATGTATGTATTCATGAATACACTCAGTTATCCATGTACGCATGCATATTATTTAAATACAATATAATTTTGATGCAGCGAGAAATTTTTAAAATTTTTCATAATTTATTGCAATTATGGGACAAGAGTTAATAATAATTTATTACCAGCGAGACTATTTAAAGATCACACATCAAACACAAACGAAACAGATTTAATAACAAATAAATTATTCATCACAATAAATATTATAATTATTATTCATGATTATTAATCGATTCACTCTTAACATTGGGTAAAAATGTAATAAAAAAAAAAACAGAAATTTAAAGAAAAAAGTCATTGAAAGACTCCCAAGTACAACATTAAAATATAATAATATAACCCTAGGTACTGGATAAGGCCCATAAGCCAACAATTTTCACCAAAGGAAATTTCTTTGTCAAACTACTGCCTTCATCTATAACTGGTGAGCTACTTCAACTACTGCCCTCGTATAATGCACCCACCAAATATAGTGCAGTAAATAATTTATGCCTACAAAATTTATTCGACTATGAAATCGATAACACACTCTTGTTTAAAAATAAAATTTAAATAAAAATAAATCTGATCATTAATAAATTATACAATCAAATAGTTTTTCGCAACTAAATTTTCTCTCATTTTTTCCACCATCGCGCAAATTATAATTCCCTGTACTTAAGGGAAAACTACCACTAATGGCTTTATTTTAATGTGATAAGAAAAAAAAACCCCATTTTAGGATTTCATTTCATTATTCATTTCATGAATAAATTAAATGTTGTGCAAAAATAAAAAGGCAATTTACAATGTGAACAGGAACAGTATTTTCAGGCAACACAGAGGAGCATAAGTGACTGTATAATAGCCTACATCAGACTTTAGCATTTCAAAAATATAATTTATTTTAAAACTCAACCTCAAAAAGGGGTCGTCAAATACAGAGATTTTCTAATTGTCTACCTAGCACCTTATACCACATTCTTTGAATCAGATATAAGCATATCTTTCCATGTGATCTTAAGATCCGTCAAATTTGACACGAGCTCTCACTTGAGTCGTTCTGACGTTTAGCAATTAAAAAAAAATAAATACTACCCAGGTACTGTAATATATAGATTCAGATTCAGTTTGATGACGATGAAAAAGGCATAAGATTCTTACCTGGCCTATGCACTTTCCCCTAAGATACCGCTGTGATTGTTTCATTAAAAATTCTTTAAATTCTTCAAATGTAATACTGTGGTAAAACGCTACAGATTTAAGTCTGCTCTAGACATTCCCATACACTCTTGGTAGTAGGCTTCTCAAGAATATATATGCTACAGAATATTCGGTTTCTTTGGGTCTGTATATCTTGATAATGAGGCTTTCCGTGAACAAATATACATATACGATTCTATATAAGGTTCTAGCCACCGTGTCAAATGCAAGAAGTACCGGCATTATGAGTAAATTAAGCAATTATTCCGATACAATTTAAAGGACTTGGGTCTATCAAAGTAACCCAAAGGGCCGTATTTACGTAGAAATAATACAAAATCCCTGAACACTCGACCCTATACAACAACAAATTTTATTTTCATAGAACGCATTGCTTCTAAGTAACAAGTGCTAAGAATTTTATCATTATAAGAGCTGCTAGGGTAGACCAACCATTCACTCGCTCAACTGGAAAAAAAAACTTGAGTAATGAAACTAAAACAGAGGGAGAAAATTATAAAAAAAGAAAGAAGAAGAAATCATGTAAGAAGAAGAGAGTAACGAAGAGGTATAAAAAAAGTTATGCTGCTTAGCTTCAGTTCAAAGAGGATTAGAGAAACTAATGCTGCTTTGCTTAAGATAATTTCATTGATTACTCACTTACTCAATCAAATGGCCACAACTCGACTGGTTACAAGGTCGGTGTTTTGAAGGCTTATTTTTCAAAATTCACACGAAAAATTCCTTCACCGACGGGCCTTAGTCAACCCCTGTTGTTTAATGTGCTTTACTCCATAAATGTCGACACAAAACTCTAAAACTCATGGTTCATGCTGTACTCTAGCGATCCAGATAAGTTCATAAATAAGATTAGGTAATGTTAGCGGGTAGCTTGCCGTTCACAGGCAAGAGCACTCGGTGGCCCATATGGCCTATTGTGTTGAGGTAAGCCCCCTTGTCATGATCCCTTAGTGGTGGATTTGAACCATGGCGAGCTCTGGATGAAACCGTCCAGTTCCACCAGTAGCACGTTAGCCACCATTCCCAGATCTTTAAAAGTTCTGTCCCCCCAAAAACCGATGACATCTGTCCTGAAGTGCGGGGCACTCGCATTGTGTTTCTTCAATATCATGGCAGCTAATGCAGTAATCCTGCAGAGCTTTTTTGCGAAACTGTCAATATCGCAGAGTATCGACAGAATTCCTGTTAGAGTGCGAACCGTTCTCTTATCGAACTCAAGTACTCCCTTGCTTTGCCTACTGTCTACTACTGAACACAGTAATTTGGAAATTTGCCAGCCAAGTATATTAGGCCACCCTCGGTTTGTTGAATTCCATGAAATTCCAATTTGGAAAAGTATTCTTGTATATCCCCTCCATCGTCTGTACCTCAGATATCTCTCCTATCTCTATTTCCTTCTCTGAAATATCCCACGTTTCATGTTTTAGCGCCAGGTTATAGAAGAGGCGATATATTCTTCTAGTTAAATAACTGGCCGTTTAGACCAAAATGACAAGAAGAATTTGATGTTTAGAATACAATAAAGTTAGCTTATAGAAGAAAGGAAATAGGGGGTGGTGTGTGAAAATATTTTTTAACGGTGTGTGTGTCTTGATATCAATATCATCGGCGTATGCGAGTAAGAGATATGGTCTTGTGTAATTTCGGAATGCATAACTCCTGCATTAAGCACGATTGTTTAAAACAAAGTATTAAATCGATCACAATGTGAAATGTATCGTACTGCCTTAATCCTTGTTTGGTAGCGAAAGATGATAACTGTTTCAGCTTCTTACATTCTGCGGAAATTCATTGGAGTGAAGTTCTGATATCCTTCTAAAATCCTTGGGGTAGCGGAGTTGTTATCGATTGAAAAATCAATACCAGGTTGCTTTCTTCTTGTATCATCTTTGTAAAGCACTGACAATAAGTTGCATTTGCCCCGTTACATACTACATAATTTGTCATTACAACCCATTAGTTAGGATTACTGTCTAGCTTCAAACATCACTTATGCCCCGGGACCTAGAGTTCAAAGTCTACTTCGAACGACATATTTTTTTGCGAAACTTTCCAAGGAAATTTTATTTAATGTCAGAGTTTTTGCCAGCAATCTGCTGAGAGAAAATTGCCGAAGAAACATTTTTTCATATTTCGTTTTGTTGGAGATGTCTGAACCATGGCCTCAATTCTAATAAGCCAACACACTACTTACTACACTATGGCGACTTGCCCCATTGCATACATATTTATTGACAATTAATTCTCTCTCTGCTAGCAACATAGATGTCGTAGCTCAATGACATTTGAATCCATTTGAAATCTAATCTCATAACATGTTCTTCTGCCATTTTTTTTTAATCTAAAGCTAGAGAATATTGAATATTAAATATTTACAAATTCACAAACCACAGAATTTTAAAATAACATTTTGTAACCATAATCAGCATATTTAAAATAATATATGTATGTATGTATGTATGTATGCCTGGTAAGGTAAATTATGCATTAATAATAAGCCCGTATACGAGTATAATATACGTTTGTATTCCCTAATATTCTAATATATTGTACCATTGATAATGTTTTTAGATCAATTTAGATTAATTTTGTTTTTAATAATTTAAAATAATTTTAATTAATTGCTTTCATGGAACAATAAATATTTTGTTTTTGCTTTTTTGCTGTCCTTTCTATAGGAAAACAAAATAACTTTTTTTCGTTGAAATTAATAAAAATGGGGTTAAAATTTGAAAATAATTATTTAATGTCAAAAATTTAATTTAATTATTAGAGAAACAATTTCAATCTATTTGCTAAAAACAATAATAATAATAATAATAAAAATATTTAAATTATGTTGCATTTAAAATTTATTGAATATCCGATATGCTTCGCACCACCACTTCAAATGAGTTCGACTAAAATTAATAATATTTAAAATATGAGCTTATGTTTTAAATAAAATAAATAAAAAAAGATATCAATTGAATTGCGTCACCACGAATCATGATTAGACCGTATGAACATCTTAAGAAGGACAATAGAGAAGTCAGTGGAATGAAGGTCATCATAGAAATCATTCAACATTCATTTAGCAGCTTGTCGTAGATGTTATAATTACTCTCTTTATATTTGAGAAATAAATTTTTAAATTTAAAAGATTTTTAAATTCTTTTCCAAATAATCTCATCATGAAGTCTCCTCACTGCCTGCATGAATTTCCTTAAAAGCGAAGACAATAGGAAGATTGATATGCATCCACATATCAGGAAGGATTGCATTAATGCCCACACAGATTCGAAGAATGTGTTCCGATGATTCATTGTCATCGTCACAGAATCTACATGTTGGGCTCTTGGCCCTTTCTCTGAGTAAGAAAGTGCTCTGCCTCAAATATTTGGTTATGGGTAGTCTGCATAGTCTGATACAAGACTCAGACCTACTCTTATTTCAATTCTCCAACAAAAGTTTTGGTTGCCTTAAACGTACTTGATTGAAAAAGAGATTTTGCCTTCCTTTATCTCTGCTACCATTGAGCATCTCTCCAAACATTCGCCCCCACTGGACGGAAATGTTCTGATCCCATAAACGGCGTGGAGCTCTTCTTCTTGCAAGCTTATATGCATGCTAATTGACAAGAATTGTTACATGACCTGAGAACTAGGACTGTGGGTAACGTTATTTTCCCTACCTATTCAATTTAACTTCTTCAGACAGTCCTATACTATCTCGACCTGATGGGCGACCCGACTGTCAGATAGCATTGTTATGTTCTATCTTTTGTCTCTTATCCAAGCTGAATTGAGCTCGTCTTTCAATGTCATAAATTGGCAAATACTCGTGAGTTTCCCGATCTTTTAAAATATTATGCAGCCTTGCAGATTATGGACTTTCTTGACCACGTACAGTTTAGTAGGTAGTGTGTTGGCTTAATAGATGTGAGGCACGGTTCAAACTCCAGGTCAGACATCTCCTACAAAACGAAATATGAAAAAATATTTTTTCGGCAACTTCCTCTCAGCAGATTTCTGGCAAAAACTCTGGGAGTAAATAAAACTGCCATGAAAAAGTTTCTAAAAAACCTGTTGTTCGAAATCGACTTTAAACTGTAGGTCTCTCCACTCACGTATAAAATTAACACACACAACATAAGTGGGGTGAGAAACCAGGTAATAATCCTTACGTAAGGATTCAAAACTAGATTTAAGATTTGAAAACTATTGTAAATTTCATTAAGAAAGATTCAATAATAATAAAAAAAAAAAAAAAACTTAAGGATTGTAATGATCAATTATGTTATGTTACAACACAGACGCCCATAAACAGTATTCCCTCGTATCAAACTCACACACAATTCATTTCATGAGTAGGGGTCGTCCCTTAAGTGGTGTTTGTATAAAAAGCATATACATTTTAGGTTTAGGTTTAGGTTGGAGTGGTATCTTTGATATCACAAAGCTCACTTGAGCACGCATAGCGGCCCGTTGTGATGCCACGGGTGAACGCAGTCCCTGTACTAACCAAGTTCCACCAAAATCAAGGAAAAGGAAGAAGTTGGTCAGCGCAAGGGCTGCACATACATACGATGATCTTAATAAGTTTGATGATCAGTTTCCCTAGGAGGACCTATGCGGACTTCAAATCAATCGATTTAGTTTTCAAGCAAACAAACAAATAAACATTCGCTTGCAAATATATACAGAAGTGAAAGGTAGGATGATTGGCAAGAAAAAAAATATGAATTAAAATATTGAAAACAATAACCAAAATATGTAATGCCAATTATAGTCAGTCAAGTTCGACTTAACGGGCTGCTAAGACTATAACTCCGGTCCTAAATTATAAACTTTGCACTACGATTCTCTATTCTTATTGATATTCTAATGATTTCGTATAAGATTTGCTGTTCTCAGACTGTTTTAGTTAGGTTTCTCTATTGAAGTACTTGAATCGGGGATCTGCGCGAGAAGTTCACTGGAGACCACACACACACACACACGCACACCTTATTTGCCTTGTAATAGAAAAATGTCAAGTTGATAACCCAACAGTGTTGCTAACAAACAATTTTGCTACAGTTTACCAACACAATAATAATCACTCTCTCTTTCTCTGTCTCGCCACCTCTGATGGTGGATGTGGTGTAGTGCATAATTAATTATTTAAGCCAATATTTGCATATAATTTTTAAACAGATAAAAATGAAAGAAGACACAAAACAAAAACAAAAAGCAACAACAACATCGAAAGAATAATAAAAATTAAAACAAATAATTCAGCACAGTAAAATGCAAATTCTATGAAACCTTGCTGAACTGTGGAAAATATTTCAATTTTAAATTGTTTTGACCGTAATTTCTATGGCAAATAAACGTTAGAATTCATTCTATCTACCAGAGAATGAAATGCAAATAATGAAAGCATTTAAAATATTATTATTTATGCATATATTTACACAAGGATTATGCTCAAATATTTTATTATATAATATTTATTAATACTGTATGCATACATTCATATGTACATATATACTCCCATACATACATACATACATACATAAATATGCATATTCATATTGTATCAAATAAAAATCTATTATAATTTCAATACAGGCAAAAGAAGAAAAAAAGCCAACAAAAAATAGTTATGAACCTTTAAATATTTTTGTATGCATTCGTTAGTATTTATAAGCCTTGAACTATTTGCATACCCAGTAAACCAATTTATTGGAAAAATATTGAAAAAATCAAAAAAAAACTAGGGATCGTTAAAATATTGTTTGGGAAATTTAAAGTTGGTCGTAACTAGTTGGTTCGTAACTAGATTGAAATTAAGAATACATAATTGGTCATTACAATTCTTCAGACAGGATTACGACATAGCTTCTCATACCACCCATGTTGTGTGTACTCGTACATGAGTGGCTGGACCTGCAGTTTAAAGATATTTGATTCACTAGAACTGCGAAATGATTTAACTGTGATTATTATTTCTGTCATCGTGCAGAGTTACCAAACTGCTGTGTTTAAGCGATTTATTATACACAGCCTGTTTAGGGTTTCTTCGTAACGATTCTCTCATGCTGTGCAAATGTTCTATAAGTCTACAACACCTGGTCAAGAAGCCTGTTACCATCCTCAAATATTCAAAATATTCAAAAATAGCCTGATGCGAAAACCTCTAACTCTGCATTAATTGTCTAGTAAAAGTTTGGACGTCGCATCATCTTCTGGATTTTGAAAAGCCTCTGTCATCTGTACAAGATTTCTCCTGCATAGCTGCTCATTCCTGCAAAGAAAGTCTCAGCCTAAGTCAGCCTCATAGAAGCGGAATAGTCGAATGATGGCTTTAAAATTCTCTGAGCATAAAGTTTTGTTTAAAGAACCTCACGAAATTTCATTCTGGAACCATATTGCTGCTATTTTTTGAGCCTTTTACATACAAAAGAATAGTCCTTTTCTTAAGAAAGTATGTAGTCTACTACCATCAATAGTTTTTATTGATAAAAAGTAGGTCATGGGAACCATAGTCGCCATAGTCTAGTAGGTAGTGTGTTGACTTATTACAAGTGAAGCCACGGTTCAAACCTCAGGTCAAATATCTCCAACAAAACGAAAACGGCGACTGCCTTTCTGCAGTCTATTGGCAAAAATTATGAGAGTAAATAAAATGCCATGAGAAACTTGTCAAAAATCAGTCGTTCGGAGTCGACTTTAACATACACAACATTAATGATGTGAGAAGATAGGTCGTAATTCAGACTTGGGCTGTAATGACCAATTATGTATGTGTCTTGGAAACCATATGTTTTGTTTTGGAAACGAATATAATAAAGCCTAGCCTAAGATTGAGATTGGAAATGCCATGGCTTGCTTTAAAGTCATAACAACAGGTCAAATATTTGCCATGCTGGTTGAAGTTTGCGTACGATTGTGTGAGCCTTGGTAACCAAGAAGTTATTTAATCCACTCGCATGTTTCAATTTAAATCTCTCTATTGTTGCGGATTGAAATTTCGGTAAATTTGCAAAAAAAAAAAAAAAACTTACAATATTTGTTGAGGATGATCAGTATTAACCACAAAATTATTTTGAATTGCTGTGAAAAGTTCACTTAAAAACGCGAGAGAATATTAAAAATAAATTTAAAAAAAAAAAAAAAATTAATAAAATAAAACGGTGCAGACACATTTCATTACGAGAGAGATATTCAATGAACATTATGCCAAAAGAATTACCAGATTTTTGTAATTATTTTATCAAATTTTTTATTTCATTTTTACTTTTTTCTGTTTATTTGTTTTTTTTTTGTTACATGCAATCATGGGAAATGAAATTTAATCAGAAAGGGATTTAAATAAATATGGGCACGAATCCATGATAATAAAATTGAATAAATTTTTTCACACCATCATGGGCAATGAAACCGCTCGAAAGTAACAGACGTTCAAAGGCGACTATAAAACACCGTACAATACAAATTAGATATGGGGATATTAGGTTATGCTATACAATACAAGTGTTTAGCAGCAACCTTGCAAAAACAGAATGCACGCGTGCACATTGAAATGATTGATAGTTTAAAGACTTCGCGTAAACATGCGTCCATGCGGCTGCTGGGCATTTTTCTCTCAACAATGAACAGATTAGTGTTTTTTTATACAATAAGATGCATGAAATGGAAGTTTTAAAAACACGATGCATACAATATACGTATTAAAATCGTGAAAATCAATTTTAGTGGCACCATTGATAAATACATAATCTACTGATTGTTTTTAATTTTAATTTAAATTTTACATATACTTTGACCCTACCGCCTTTAAAGTAACTAAAACGCATTCTGTGTTGGCTAAGCCAACAATTTCTGAATTGTTGCACAACACTTAATGCCTTGAGCATGTTTACAGCATTACGCTTAATTTATGTAAATCAAAATTAATTTAAATTTTTATAGAAACTAAGTTCAAAACGGTTCAAAACATTGAGTTTTATGGGCGCAAATCTTGGGAAAGCATTTATTTTTAATTTTTTAAACGAAGAAAATGTCATCAGTTAGCATAAGACAATTGTAACTTAAGTACATAGCAGATTGAAACAACTTTCCAAAGTAGATACAATAAGAAATGAACTACGCAACTCGAATGGAATGGTTTAACTGATTTTCCCTACTAGTGTTGCCCAGACCTATGCTAAGATTGAATCATTATCTGTTTGTCTTTATCGCCCTTACACTCCCAGAGTAATTATTCGACGGCAGCGAAAGCATTATTCTTTTTGTTTGTAATGAATACGCAGGGTATGCGTCATACATTAGCTTGAATTGGATCTATGGAAATAAATTGTCGGAAATAGGAATGAGGGAGTAGTATTTATGGATTTTAATTTGGAAGTAAAAATGTTGTGCCATGAAAAGCTTTTGCAAGAAAAGCGTTCGACATGCGCTTTTTTACGAATTAATTACGTAATGCATTGCACTTTTCCATGGTGCTGTACGAAAATGACGAGTACAGAACAGTGAGACACAAGCGACATTGTGATGGTGTTCCAATAAATCAACAGAGTTACATACACTGCCGTCATTAATGAGCACTTTCACCCTTTTCTGTTAGCGATTGAGAAGTTTTCAAATAAATTTCTAAGCATTGTATTCCATTTTCGATACGATGGTGTGAACAGCAATCAGACATCAGATCGACTTAGAAAGCAAAGGCACTTGAACGTTTCTTTAAAGATATGTTTCTTTCACCTCACATCGCATTGAATTTTCATGCCCAGAATATCAAGAGCTTTTGACTCCGCTGTAGGTACATCAGCATTTACACATAATTATAAGTAAATAAATACTTATATTAAGTAAATAAATAACATATGGTCCTTTGCGCTTTAAATACGAAGGACCTTTTCGCCTTAAACTCTAAAAGGCTTAAATATTACTCTAAAATATAAAAGAAAAGATAGGATTGGAAAGAGTAGATAATAAAGAAAAATAATAAATACAATTGGAAACGGAAAAAGAACAGAACCTTGCGGATATTGTCTGAATCCGAATGAAATCCTATCTATAACAGCTCATATAGTGCAACCCCTGAGAAAGCCTGAAATAAGTCATAAGGAGTGAAGAGTATTGAAGAGTACAGAATATATTGTCATTGTTCAATAACTTTCAGGGTTATAAGCCTATCATGCGCAGACTCTTCTTCTTCCAAATGGGTTTGTGTGCAATCAAAACGCTTGTTGTGTAATCGCAATAGAGGGAGTTTTGAGTCATACATTAGGCTATTCAGGAATAATCTGAGATTAGCAAAACCGGCCTTTTGAAAGGACACTGCAGGCTAATAGAAAATTTGTTCAGAATAGACATCGTTTCGAACCCAGCATGTAGATTCTGTGATAATGGGAGTGAATCAGTGGCACACATGTTTGGAATTTGAGAGGCATTGATGCATCTCAGAAGAAAACATTTGGGAGTATGTCAGATGCAGGGTTGGGAATAAACCAACTCACTACGTACTAGACTACGGCAACTTCGAATATAGTGAATACACTTTCAGTACTTATAGGAGCTGGAGTCAGACTAGCATTGCTAACCACCATTTCAAAAAATTACCATAAGCTCTTACTTTCTGTTGCGCCTCACAATGAATAGTTTGACGCTGGTTGTCTAATAAAATATTTCACAAGTGATGCAGATTGTTAAGTACTTTCAGCTGTTGCTGTACATTTTTTAAGACTAATTGCGTCTTAATCATTCTCTTCAAGTTCTGTTTTTTCAGCTAAGAACTTTTCCACGCCCACTTGCGACTAGGCGGTAAAATGAGTAGCGTCAGTCTGTTTGAAGACGTATGTATTTCAAATTTGTGATAGTAACAGCTACATTGCCTCTAGAGGGAATAGCCATATATTTCCTATAAAATGGATACTAAAGTACGTGTTAATTTCCAAAAAATTTACACGTTTCCTCAATGGTGGTATTTTTGTTTTGGAAATTTTTTAAATTCTTCTGGTATTTTTGGTGAAATAAAGAGAAAAATAAATAAAATACATATGCCACTGACTATATAACGCAATATAGGAATAGTTTATGTCTGTATTAAAAACGGTTTTTCTCTTATCATTTTACGCTTGTACAGTATTTCTCCCCCTGGGCTATAAATCTTAACCGTTTAAGTACTTTTAAGCTTTAAAACATGTTTTAACTTGTAGTTGTTGTTTATTACAATGCACTTAAGCCTACAATAAACTGGCATAAATTAACATTTTCATTAAGAATCTCTGTATTTTATTCTGTTTTTTTTCTCTTTTTGTTTTTGCTTGGTTGCTCTTACATATTTTACTCGCCTTAAATCAATTGGTAAAAATATGTATGTTGTTGGTATTAAAAAAAATAATTTTAATTTAAATTTGTGTTTTTTTTAATTTTAAATAACTTAGTTTATGTGTCATAATAATAATGGGCGTAACTTTAAAGCGTCGTTAATGTGTGTCTAAACGTGGACACAAAAAAAAAAACAACGTAACACCCGTCACTAATGCTTAAAAACGAAAAGCCGAAAATCATTTAAAAAAAAATATTTTTTTCTTCTTGTTTTTGTTGTTGTTTTTTTTCTTTGTAATAATTAAATTCATGCAACAATATTTATTCACTGATTTGTTATTGTTGTTGTTATTTTTAATAACTTAATTAAGATACAATTTTACACGAAATATTATTTGCGGCCTCAAAAAACCGAAAAAAAACAACTCCATGGCAGTGATTGGCCTTTAATTTTGTTTTTTTTTTGTATTTCGTTGGATTTTTTTTCTCTTTTTTTTTTTGCTTCTTGAACCAAAAATAATTTCATAAATTATTTACGCCCTCCCACCACTTCTTTGTTGTTGTTGTTGAATAAATAAGTTTCAGAATTTTACGGAATATTATTTAAATGTTAATAACTTTATTAACGTTCTTAACGTTATTAATATGGATGACACTATCAATGCAGGTAAGGAAGGAAGAAAATTGCGAGGGCTGACACAAAATTTTATACAAAATTTCGTTTTCAATAAGATAGATTTTGTTTTCCACACACCTGGATTCGGTTATACGACATTTGGAAAGTGAAATTTCTGTCTAAGACAAGGCAAGAATTAGTCCTGGAACCTCTTGCTAGATTCCACATTCAAGTTAATAGCTGCTCTATTAGTTCGAGGAATACAATCAGCAGCAGTTTTCTCTCTGGGAGCCTTTGCACTGATCATATAAACTCCCTGGGCATTATTACATAACAATCTAGAGAACACAATACATTTTCCAGTTGTTTATTATTTTCGCCGTAGTTTGTTAAGTCGCCGTAGTCTAGTAGGTAGTGTGTTGGCTTGTTAGACATAAAGCCAGGGTTCGAGCCCCAGGCCAGACATCAAAACAAAATACAAAAAGTATTTCTTCGGCGATTTCCTCTCAGCAGACTTCTGGCAAAAACTCTGAGAGTAAATAAAATTGCCATGAAAAGTTTCTCAAAAAATCTGTCGTTCGGAATCGACTTTAAACTGTAGGTCCCGCCACTTATGTATAAAATTAACACACACAACATAAGTGGTGTGAGAAACTAGGTCAATAATCCTGACTGAAGGGTTGTACTGACCAATTGTGTATGTATGTTGTTATTTTCGCAACAGCCTTTGTTACCTTTTCACATGAATCTTAAATGGTAATCTGGCATCTGGTTAAGTCGTATCCCTGATATGATCATTCTCCTTAGTTGTGAACTTTACAGAAATGTGACAAATCGCAGTCCGATTTAATGGAACCGAATGTTTGCTTTTTACGGCTTTCGGTAAGATAAGCTTGTTGGTGATAAGCCAGCGACGCATCAAGAGAAACTACTATGGAGATAATACCTGCCTTATGGCAGGGGGCCTACGAACGACAGATTTTTGAGAAAGTTTTTCATGGCAATCTTATTTATTCTCAGAATTGTTGGAATAAATCGCCGAAGAAATATTTCTTCATATCTCGTCTTGTTGGAGATGTTTGTCCTGAGGTTTGAACCGCAACAAGGAACACATCAAGTGCAAAAAAGAAAAGGAAACCGAACCCCATTTACATATACTGCCCATGTTTTCGTCGAACATAATATGAACAACAATCAATAAAGCAGTAGAATCTGATATTAAGAACTACCAATGGGCATGAAGCGGTCATATTCTCAGAGGACTCAATAGTAAAGCCGTACTGCAATGGTTTACACAAGTCCAACGGCAAACGGATAAACCGTGAATTACACTCTTCTAGGTCTTGAAGTGTGTATACAGGTCGATCACGGCCTCTTGATTCCTAATGATTTTGCGTTCACACTATTCTTGTCAAATTATGGAGACTTCTCTTCTTCCACTTCCATTTTCGGCATTCAATTTGCTTTAGTATTGGTTGTGTCTCTGCTTAAGCTTCTGAGCTCCGTGTTGCTGATGGTGTTCGGCAGGAATATCCCTTTTATTATTGCGAGGAACTTGTGAATGAATTACTGGAGTTTTTGAATGAGTGTATTCGATACTAGTCACTAGTATCCTAGAAGGGTACAATGTTGTTGACATTTATTAATCTTTCCATAAGATTTCCGCTCTAGAATCTGTTAAACCTGCTGTTTACATCTGTTGGTGTGCCCCCATATTACTATAGTGCCTACGCAAAGGTATGCACACGTTTTCGACTGTTTGTTGTTGTAGCGTGATATAGGGTAGGCGTGCGAAATCCTTGAAGAGAGGAATTTTCTTTTCTCTGCAGAAACTCTTGTCACAATATTATGCAGCACGCTGATAAACAACGGAGGTGATAGAAGGTACTTTCATTCTGTTCCAGGATGGGTATGAATTAGTAACCAATACCCTCATTGTAAAGAACTAAGACATCTGCATCCTTATATATAATTCTGCTGAATCAAATTATTTTCTGAAATGCTTTCCTGTTCAAAGTTTTATACATGGTGAGCTTCCTTATGGTATTGAAATTTGGATTTTGGAATATGAAAACTCTTCCTTCCATCTGAGTCATCCTTATGTCGCTTTTAGTCATCGTGGTTACCTTTTTTCTTGGTGATTGTAAACCAAACTGAAACGAAATGATTGACAATAACAGAGCAACTTATTGAGTTAAGAAGTCAAGAACTTATTGAGCTACCTTCGTACTTGTCTGATGTTATCATTAACGATTTCTACAATTTCCACAGTTTATCGAGAGGATTTGATCAAATTGAGCCCTTGTCAGGAACCATATTATCTTTTTCCACACCACACCAAGCAATATGGGTGCTTCACGAAATTAAAATGATCAATTCAAACCCAACAATTTTTTTTCATAACTATGGTATTTTTAATGCGTTTCCTTCCCTATTTAAAATTTTCCAATATTTTGCAGGTCTCATGCAATTGATATGCAACATGAGGCATACAGTAATGGAAAAGCAATTCTTTTCGCAACAAATTAGGAGAGAAAGAAAAATGGGTGTGGTTTACAGATCATTCAGGCGCATAAAGTATTAAAAAATGTTAATAGAAGCCATTGTTTTTTGTTTTTGTGTTTCTATTGCAACGGAAATTATGTTGAAGGTGTCACTGTTGACACCATTTGACAAGTCATACATTGCATGGAACGAACGGTTTACAATGCGAACGGCTATATGCTTGTCTTATAGGAACAGGCAGGCAGGCAGGCATAAATTTCCATTATTTTATCTCGATTTTTTTACAAAAATAATGACAACAACAAAGGAAAATTGATTGAATTGTATGTATGCCGGGAACGGGAAGGCAGCCAGGCTATGGCATATAGAGCGCTTTTTTGTATTTTCTTGGCAACATTTTTTTCTTCCCTTCCATGTACACTTATGTATGCATATACATACATATGTATGCATGATGTTTAATAATGTATAAATTTGTTGTTGATTATAAATTTCATTAAAATTAAGTTGTCGTCTTACAAAATGTTACAAATAGTTTTGACAAACACACACCAAATGGCAAACAAATTTACACAAATTGTTATACAAAATGCCACAGAATGCAAAAAAAAACAAATGACAGAAAATCTTATTAGAAAAAGAAGAAAAAAATGAAAGAAAAACTGTGTACGAGTTTGTCGGCAAACAAATAATTGCAAAAATATCTGAAATTTTATCAAAACAGTGTAGACTTCTCAATCTTGAAAGGTATTTCTATGTGGTTTGATGGTTTCCATTTTACGCAGACTCTACTGTTTGTTGATTTGAAAAATTTATTAAAAATATTTGATTGCCATTGTTTTGGAATTCAAATTTTTAGCAAATATTTCACAAATAATTTTATTTTATTTGTTTAAAAGAGATTTATTTTTAAGGAATTTCTAAAATTTTAAGCATTTTCTGTCATGTTTATTCGTATGTTTTTATTTAAATTTTATTTTTGTGTTTTATTTTATTTCTTTCTTTAATTAAACAATAGATGAGAATGTCGAGGAAAAACTTTACCTAAATGGCACAAGTTGTTAAGGAAAGGATTTGTTATATGGAATTAGTTTCAAATAAACTGATGAATTAATTTGACTCTGATAATGTTAGACTTATAGTTGAGGTAAATACTCAACCTATCACATTCAGCAAATTAATTTCCCCAGTACCATGATAATGGTATTGCTACCATCAAGCCAAGATGATATGCAGAGGAAGGTACTAACATTATAGTCGTAAGGACCATACGGTCAATTATACTGCCGCCAAACATTATAGGGCACCTGCTTTCGAATGATTCATTCTCATCGTTACAAAATCTATACGTTGTGCTTGAGAAAAGCCCCATTCTGAATACAATGCCCCTGGGATATCAACATCAGGTTATTCTTGGATAGTCTGATGCAAGATCAGATCACAGATCTATTCTTATTGCAGTTTTCCAAACAAAGTTTCGATTGTTTCAAACCCAATTGATTTGAGCAGAGTCTGACTCTTATGATATTCCCTTTCGATGAGCATATATTTCTACTACAACTACACAGAAATGGAGCTGACCTCCTTGGAATCACCGCAGCTTGCTCATTCCCGAGAATGCCGACATAACTAGGGAGCAGAGGTTAACCTAGTCCGTCCAGAAATTCCGATGCTTTCATCGTTTTAACCTCATAAGTGCTTGATGCTCGAATGTAGGCTTAACTGTTAGATAGTATTGCTTTTCTATTTCCTACTCTAGTTGAATTGATTACATCTTTCGATGACTTAGGCATGGCTACGTAATATTTCATTCTGAGACCCTTCTTGACCCATCTGTATACCACAAAATATTCCCTCTTTTGAAGGAGCATGAAAACCAAAGACAGGTAAACAAACAATGTTAGCATATCATGCTACAAGGAAATCTAGTCGAAGACATTAGTATATCAAGCAATTTGAAAAAGCAGGTGTAAATAGCTGCTGCTGTTTAGTCCATATGCTAACAGTGAGTGGCGTTGCAGAAGCAGTCGCAACAAAGCGACTTCCAGATAACTGCTACTAGTATGTATAATATTTCAAATATCCAGAAGAACTATGTAACTTAGAATATGTGTGAAACGCATATGATGAGTCTACTTTCGTGCACGAAAGTAAAATTTGTATAGTATTGAATAACATCACGAGAAAACTGAAAACAATTATCAACAAGCGATTCAGAGAGCCACATAACATAAGCATCAAGGACCTTTGCAACTTAATCATAATGAATCCTTTAATGAAGCATATTATATGCAGAAAATGGAGATGGGTTGCGCATTTAATCTTTAATCCAAAACTATTCTAAATGTTCAAGACATGGAGTTAGTCGGTTGAAGATTGAATATGAGAAAGACTGTGAAAGCCATAGGCATCTCACATGATTCAATCGATTCAATTTTGAACAATCACTTATGAGCGGCGCGTTTACACACAATCAACCACAAATTCAATTGAGAGACATCTTCACAGGAGTATTTGGCGTTATTAATACGCAATGTGATCGAGAGTTTGCATCGGGATGAATTGTGGATCTCCCAATACACCACAGACGAAAGAATACGGTACCAAATGACTCAAAGTTTAGTTCGTCAATTAGGTCAGGTGGCCATTTTTTTGAAATACATGGGGTGTAAACCATATTATCTGCCTTTAAAAAGTTAAAACAACCAACGCAATGTATTTCTTTCTAACATACAGTATGTATGTAATAGATCAATGCAACCCTTTAGTTAGTATTACGACCTGGGTTCTTTCACCAACCATGTTGTGAGTGGTAATTTTATACATGAGTGGCGGGACCTACAGTTTAAAGTCGACTCCGAGACAGATTTTTAAGAAACTTTTCATGGTAATTTTTTATTTACTCTCAGAGTTTTTGCCAGAAGACTGCTGAGATGAAATTGCCGAAGGAAATATTTTCTTTATATTTCGTTTTGTTCGAGATGCCTAAGCCAGGGATTCAACCACGGAGATTCGTTTAATAAGCCATCCCACTACCTATTATACTACGGCGATTTCAGAGTATTGCAGAAGTGATAAAATTTAATTCTTCTCCTATCTACTTTACTTATTCGTACATTACTCATAATTGGTCAATTAACCCTTCCTTTAGGATTACGACCAAGTTTCTCACACCACTAATGCTGTGTGTGTTAAATTTATACATGAATGGTGGGACCTATAATTTTAAAATCTACTCCGAAAGACAGATTTTTTGAAAAACATTTCATGGCAATTTTTATTTACTCTCAGAGCTTATGTCAGAAATCTGCTGAGAGGAAGTCACCGAAGAAATATTTTATTTCGTTCTGTTGGATATGTCTAAACCAGGGATTAAACTACTGACTTTCGTTTAATAAGCTACTCCCTAACTATTCGAGTACGGCGACTTTTGAGTCTTACGGAAATGAAAGAAAGCTTCCATAGCAAATATAAAATGGGCCATGAATATAAAAGAAAAACATTTCTACGGCGATTTCCTCTGGCAAAAACTCTAAGAGTAAATAAAATTTGCCATAAATAAGTTTCTCAAAAAATCTGTCGTTCGGAGTCGACGTTAAACTGTAGGTCCCGCCACTCATGTATAAAATTAACGCACACAACATGAGTGGTGTGAGAAGCTAGGACGTTGTACAATGGGTCAATTCGACCTCCGGGTACTGTACTTGTCACAGTTGACAAGTACACGCCATCTAACCTAACCTAACATAAACACGAGTGGCTAGTTCTTGTCGCCAAATTCAATAGAACGAAATGAAATCATATTAAGTGGCAAATCTATGTTGATGGCATCGACAAATCGTATTTTTTTTTTAAGATATAAAGAAATTGGAAATATTGTGTTGTGTTATTTTCGTTCATAAAAGCATCATTCAAACGACTAGAATGATTTTAAATAATTAAGGATTAAAACTAATTGCATTAAATATTTATGCCCCAATGAAATTGTTATAAATTACTTACAAGTAAACATATTTGTACATCAACACTTAGGCCATAAGTTGTTGTATTGTTTTGCCAAGAACTGCCCAAGAAGGCCTAAAGACGCAAGTAAAATATTTTCAAATTTTATTATGAACAGACTTGGCATGTTTTTCTTTATAAAGTGGTTTTTTATTTAAGAATTACTAGACCAGAATAAGTTGCTTCGAGTACTTAGGGGAAGTAAAAAAAAACAACAATAAAAACAACAAAATATATTGGAAATATAAACCCAGACCACAAAATACAGGGGCGTGTTAGAAAATTAAGGAAAAAATAAAAAGAAAACTTATGGCGTTAAAACTTACAGTGTGTGACACGTTTAATGTTATTGATTCCCTACGTTACTCGCATTAACGCAAGTGATACTTTCCCATTGTGAATATAACTTTCTTAAACTTGTATAGATGTGTGTGTGTTTGATTTTTTTAAAAACAAACAAATTCGACGAACATTTTGTTTAGAACACAGTGTAATTATTAACTGAGTATTCAATTTCAAAATCCCCCAAAACAACAAATGCATACACATGCTCTCTATGCAATATGTTTTACTCTTTTACTGTAAAGGATATAACGGTTGTTATTTTAATATTACTCGTACTTACAGATAATAAATGCGTACGTGTTTGTATCATACATTTGAAAGCATGAGTTGGAAAGCATAGAAGATTTACGAAAAATTTACTCAAGGTGTCTAGACAGTTTAGAGAAAATAATCGTTACACTTATTTGCACACACACACACACACACTTACACACAACACTCTTTAACTGCATTGTTTTGTTGCACTTGGCATAATGCATACGAGAGTGTTAAATGTTGAGAATGGAATAGAATTCAGACACAAGCAGATTATGGTTAAATTACAATAACAAAACCAAAAAACAGACATAGTACATAGCGAGTAAAAAAACAAGAGAAGAATGTGAGTTGAATGCTTGGTTGGTTGAATTCGTTGGTTAATGTGGGTGCAACATTGTTTCCTATAAAAAAAAATAGGGGGAGATTTCCAAAAGGTGTTTGAAAACAAATTAATTTATGAGGTGCTTTTAGAAAAAAAAAAGGATAGGATTTCATATTTTGAAAAATAATAATTTTAGAAGGTGTTTAGCCAGACTTTCGTATAAACTCAGTTAAAACCTACCATATGTACTTAAGTATGACTCATTAAAAGTTAAATATTGACAGATAAGGCAGGAACCGTTTTTAAATACATACATACATACATAATTGGTCATTACAACCCTTCAGTCAAGATTACAACCTGGCTTCTCACACCACGATTTTAAATCGATCCCGAACGGCAAATTTTTGAGAAACTTTTCATGGCAATTTTGTTGTTTAACTCTCAGAGTTTTTGTCAGAAATTTGCTAAGAGGCAGTCATCGAAAAAATATTTTTTGGTATTTCGTTTTGCTGAAGATGTCTGACCTGGGGTTTGAACCGTAGCCTCACGTTTAATAAGTCAACACACCACCTACTAGAAAACCCGATCAATTGATAAATTTCACTAGCAAAAAAGTTGGTTACTATGTTGTTCTCTAGTTGTACAAGCGCGAAATTTGCAATGCGTTGCAGAAACCTTTAAAAAATTCTCAATATGATGTCAACGTATAAGTTTTTTATAAGAACCAACCGTAAAGCTAATGGTCTAACATTTATATAATACGATATTTCCGGAGAAATAAGCGACATTCATGAACTAGCTTCGAATTTTGGAATTTTGCAAGCGCCTGCTTGTGCATTCTTAGGGGATACAATAGTCTACTACTGACCAAACATTTTATTGACATTAAAAGTGACATGATTTTCAAATGAAAGATAAAAAAAAATTTTCCGAGAGTCTATCTGGAATCCAACTCCTCAAACCAAACACATCAGAAGCCATTTTCTCATGGTAGTATAACTGCATTGGTGAGGTTTTGATTGTTTCAATTACTGGCTTCGCTTCACTGTTTTATTATACGAAACTAGAAACTAGAAATTATATTCAAAATAACCGGGTATTGACACTGATCTAATATTTTTGCAGGCTTCAGAGATGTCAAGAGAGTTTTCTAGAGATTCGAACAAAAATTAATCTGAATCGAAACTTCACAGCTAACTTCCCGATAGAAAATGGGATCTTCAAACGTGCTTATGGTCTGTTGAGACAAATGCTTACAGTTTTAATGGAATTTCTTGCCTTAATATCGTTGATTATTGACAGCAAAACTCCGAATTAAGTGGTTGGCTTAGTTATAAATGCATAATGCCTTACGAATTTCACCGGGCTTTGCCAATTTCGCCGAAGGTTCTCACTTACTTAAGTGGGCAATTACAACTCTTTAGTCAAGACTATCACCTAGCTTATCACATCATTCATGTTTAGTATGTTAATTTTATGCAATGTTAAATGTTGCTTTCATACGACAGATTTGATAAACTTTCCATGGCAATTTTTATTTTACTCTCAGAGTTTTTACAAAAAGACCGCTGAGATGAAGTCGCCGAAAGGAATATTGTTTTCATATTTTGTTTAGTACGAGGTGCCTAAGCCAGGGCTTGAACCACGGGCTTGTTTGTTTTATAACCTAACACACTGCCTACTAGACTACGGTGACTTCACTTGGTTTTTTTTTTGTACCTGCACCATTTCTCATCGACCGTACAATTTGCTTCTGAATCGAAAATTCGGAAATGCTATCCATTAAATATTTTACTGTTACCTCATGCTTGAGAACAGATGCCCAGTTTCCTAACAATGCTATGCTACTTATGATTTCATAATTTTTTTTTGTGATGAGTCGACCAGAGCATAGTACATACACACACAATTGGCCAATACAACACTTCAGTCAGGATTACGACCTAGTTTCTTGCACCACTTATGTTGTGTGTGTTAATGTTATACGTGACTGAAGGCGGGGCCTACAGTTTAAAGTCGACAGCGAACGACAGATTTTTTTGAGAAACTTCTCATGACAATATTATTTACTCTTATGGTTTTTGCCACAAATCTGCTGAGAGGAAGTCGCCGAAGAAATATTTTTTCATATTTATGTTTAGAAGTCTAATTTGGGGTTTGAACCGAGGCCTTACGTTTAGTAAGCCACTACATACTAGACTACGGCGACTATGTGATGGAAAAGGAACAAACAATTCTGCTACAGTTTTTGGCTTCTAAAAAGTGCAAATTTTATTTCAGATTTATGCGACATTTGCTTCCATTATTATAAGTCATGTGCGAAAATCCTACGCTTTTAAAGACATGTGATTTTCTTAAAAGTAGCACATTCAACACAATATTTTAACATCTCAGTACAACTCCCTTTAGTTTAAGTATTTAAGTTACTCTGTTAGGTATGTGTGGCTACGTGTACTTCTGAATTCTTTCAAAAAAATATTTCAAACATGAAAATTATTTATAAAACGCTGCCATTATGTTAAACTTTTAATATAAAAAAAAAATGTTGCCATTTATAAGGAAAATTTTTTCTAAATTGTTTTTTATTTCTTATAATTTACTCCTCCGTTTTTTTTTTTTATTTTTTTGGCAGTTTTCTAGTGCCCCACTTACAAGTTTCCTTTTCATATTCAAATTTTAATGCCAAAAAGAGGAGAAAAAGAAAAAACACAAAAACTTAAACCAAAACGCTGGAAAAAAAATCAAAAAACTTTAAAAACTATTTCATTTACTGTAGAAAGGAACGTTGAAAGTTAAAAAATGAAAAAATCCAAGTAAAACATTGAATTGAAACAGTTTTTTAATAATGATTTCGTAAACATACTGAAGCATATTTTCCTTTTAGCAGCATATTTTTTTCCCTCTCAGCTCAGCTCTTTAAAGCACTTTTCATACTAATTTAACACTTGTAATTCATTTTTATTTTTAATTTTTGTGAAAAGAAAAACCAAAAACAACAAAAAGGCAAAATAACAAAAAAAAAGTTTTCCTTTTACCAATTTGATATAAGGGGATGGTGGTAGTGGTCCTTAAAATACGTGCAGCACTTGCTTTTATTTAATTTTTCTCGTGCAATTTTAATGAGAGAGGATTTTAATGAATTTCCTTTTGAATTTTTATTTTAAATGGACCAGTAAATAAGCCTTTTTGGGTGTGATAATTTATAAATTTTTAATTTTATCATTAAAACTATAATGGAATAATAAAATAACAGAAAAAATATAATGAAAGCTACCTTAAAAGCGTTAGTGATACCCTTCTTATGGGGAATTTGAATAAAATATTAAATGAGCTCAAGATAACGATAAGGGGTAAGTGGATAGCACCATTTCTGGAAAGAAAATTGTCATTAAATTGACTTTAAATGACAGGTTGTGCCGTCTGTTACATCCAAATGTCGTTGATGCCGATTCATCAAAAATCAATTACTAGACCACACAGAATTCTTTGTTAAAAATTTTCGATTTTACTAAGTTTCGAATGATATCAATCAGTATAAATAGCTATCCAAACGTTACGCATTTGGCTTCAATTCTTATACGAAGCTATCTTTTAAGATACGTACATAAGTCTAGTACTCAACGTAAAATATTCCACATGGTTGAGATACCGGCATCTTCTTTAAGATTACGCGCTACAGCAGCAATGTTCACTTCAGTACACACTTTTTCTTTTTACCTGTTTGATGGTTTGGAATCGAGAAGAGTAAGATTTGTGTTTCAAAAAAAAACTCTTTAACTGCACGCATTGCTTGCCTATTACTCCGATTGTATTCACTGTAAAATGATGGAAGTCGCTGTAGTCTAGTAGGTACTGTGTTGGCTAATTAGATGTGAGACCACGGTTTACTACAGGTCAGACATTTTCAACAAAATGAAATATGATTTCTTCGTCGACTGCCTCTCAGCAGATTTCTGTGCAAAAACTCTGAGAGTAAATAAGATTTTTTTTTTTTGAAATTTACTTCGTAATACTTCTCACTCTATTTTTCTATTGCGGGTTAATCATATACATATAATGTAAGACAAACGCAAAAACCCAGAGTGCTTGCCCCCGGCCACAGTATTTGAAGTTCAGCGCACTACTAATTATAGACCATTGTGGCGCCCTATGAAATTAGAATGTTAGTAGAACTATCACAGCAGGCAGGCCAATGAGAATTATTCATTAGATTAAGCTTCACTGGATTATTTTCAAATTCGAAAGTTGATAAAGTATTTTTATTTATTTATTTATTTATTTATATATATATATATATATATATATATATATATATATATATATATATGATAAAGTAATTTGGTGGCTAAAGGGCGAATACAATTTAACTTCAACTATTTCTCGGGAATACATTAATCATACATGTTTTGATCAGAGAATTCTAATAAATACACACAACGGATTAAAATTTCAGCACTACTTGATCTTAAATGCGTTTAAGTAAACCTAGTCACCATAAGGCTGATATAAGTTATAGTGCATACAAAGTATCTTTCTCAAGAAAAGATCAAAAATAGTTACACTTTCATACAAAAATACATGTGCTTTGTGCATTTTGTGTAACCGCACAGGCAATTATTACGCGAAGGCTGTGTGGTTTTCAGTGTCATGAAGAGGTATGACACTTTGCAAAACTGATTGAGTATCGTATCGAAGCTTATGTTATAATGGAGGTGACATCATAGATTAATTCACTATTTCAATTTCAAATTGAAATTACGACTAATACGTTGGCACAATACTTCTCTATCACTTAAAGACGATCAATTTTATTATTTGTCAGAATAGAAGTCGCCGTAGTCTAATAGGTTGATTTGATTGACGCAAGCCCGTGTTTCAAGCCCAAGATCAGCCATCACGAACTAAATAAAATATGGAAAAATATTTCTTCGCCAAGCAAAAATTCTGAGCGCAAATAAAACTGCCATGAAAAGTTTCTCTAAAATGATGCCATTTAGAGTCGACTTTAAATTGTAAGTTTCGCCACTAATGAGATAATATTAACACACACAACATGGGTGATGTGAGAAACTAGGTTGTAATTATGTCTAAAGTTAAGTAAGTAACAACACGTTTGCGAAAATCGAAATCTTAATAACAAATGTATTTATTTCTTCAATGTTTTAATAGCATACCTGAGGCCGTAGTCAGTTTCACGTTCCAGGTGCTAGTAAATAATATCTTTGATCTGCACGTCCGTATTCTACATCAAGCAGGGGTACATATTAAGCTAATGTTGAAGTATTTTACTTGACGTAATAATTCCTACGTACATACATCGCCTGCAGCAAATTCTCTTGCTAACCTTATATTTTATCCCTGTACGGCATAAGCGTCTGGAAAATCCTGGAAAATTGATAGAAATTTAATTAAAAATTATTAATGCAAGAAAACTTTTTAGTTCTTTAAATAAGTTGGGCCTATTGTTAGTAAAAGAATATAACTGTTGGGTAGGCTAAGAAATTTCTTAACCTCCTGTAGTTTTCATTCAATAAATGATTGCTTATTATGCACGGAGAAGGAAATATTTTTTTAAATTATTTTTTTCAAATGAAAACCACCCTTTTCAACATATTTTTTTGCGGAACAAACAAACGTACTCTCCTCTCAAAATGCAAACACTTTAAAATAAAAGAAAAAATATGAAAAAAATTAGCAAAAAAAAAACAACGGAAAGAATATCGAATACAAACAATTTTTGACAGCATTTATACATCAGCAAGCATGTCTGATAAATTTGAAATATCAAAGCGAACAGAAAAGGAACATTTTTTTAAACCAAAACCAAAAGCGTTGAAATTGACACCTTAAGACACAAAAAAAAAACAAAAAAAAGAAAAGAATTTTGAAAACCAAACCCTTTTTCTTACAGCCAGAGTGCATTGAAAAGATTTCAAAATATTTTGTTCAAGACACAATCACACCATTTACCCTTAAAACAAAGCAGTTTCAATATCCAATTTTTTCTTATTTTTAAAGTAAAATTTTTAAAGCCGTCTTTAGTGGCTTCAGTGTAAGCAAACTCTGTGCAATGAAACATTTTCTTAATACAACACGTTGAATATGAACTGAACTGAAATATGGAAATAAAAAATGGATTTTATTTGAATATTATTACACCAATTGTGTGTGGAGTTTTTGTTTAAATTTTTAAAAAAAAAAATTTTTCTTCATTCTTTTTGTTTTTGTTGCCTTCACTCTTGACACTTTATACAACCGAAAAATTCATTGTGATTTTGCGATTTTTTTGCGATTTTTTTTTTGTTTTGTTTTAATTTTTAACACTTGAAATGATATGATTTCTGTTTTTTTCTTTTCTTTTTAGGTTTGTATTCACTCACTCGGAATTTGGTTAAAAATTCAACGTGTTCATACATGTGTTTGCATATCAGTATGTGTCACACAGATGGTATATATATACATACATAATGATTATGTGAGTATATAATCAGTTATATGTACATAAGTATGCCGGAGTATATTAAAATAACATCAACACTTAACACAACATTGCCATCATCACCAGCCACCACCACCACTGGTTATATGGTACCATCAGTTTCGTCGCCTGCATTTTTTATTTTTTTTTTTTGTTCTGGTGCTCATAATTTTAATAATAATCGTCCTCATCATCACCATTATCATTTCGGCAGACATTTAAACACCAGCAATAGACTGAATGAGAGACGACTTAAATGAAATAAAAAAAAAGAAATCAAAGGTTCTTTCAAATGTACTTTTAACCCTTTCGGGGGAGGTCGAATAAAGCAATCTATGAAATGAATATAAAGCCTACCGTAGAGCCTAAGAAAATGTACATTAAAGTATTATTAACTTAACCACAAGCTCACAAACATTCAGTTGCGAATTATAAAAGATTATAAGGCTTTATTCCCTCTCCAAAATATTTAACACGAAACCCCTGATTCTTTAGAGAAAATAATACCAATAACATACATCATAGCCTCACCACTACACCCAATACAATAATCCAACATATTTTTATACACCCTGTCACTCAAGGACCTTCTATAATAAAACAATTTCCTCCTTTGAGTTCTGCCTAAATTATGTTATCAACAACACTGGATATTTGAACAAGTAAGAGCTCCTAGTCTTGCTGACAACTCGTAGGAGCAAGGCCAAAGTCACGGTCTTAGAATAGTAAAGTTTTATCTGAATGAGCCTTAGCATTAAAGACTTTCAGCATTGTATCGCCGTTCTTCTCCTAAGGTATGCATGGCATTGAATAAAAGATGTGCTTTGAGGAGTTCCTACCCTCATAAGGCGCGTCCACATTAATTGTAGGGAAGCGGACAGGCTTCTCCTTCGAGATTAGCAACCCAACATAATTTTTCAAGAGCGAACCTTGCCATAATTGATTACGTCTGCTCAAGCATTGATCAATGCAAGCGGTCGTTGATTAAGAACAACGATAGCCTCGCAATGATTGCCTTTCATTTCAAGGACATTCTCCACCCTCCAACAATTACTAGGAGGATCGATGATACTATACTTGAGGAAATGGAAATGAGATTCAGTTGTGAAGGATTCAGAATGAATGCCAACTCTTAACCGCGGAGGTTGAGGTAACTGATCCATTGGAATAACAAAACCATGCCAAACCTCTGCAAATAGCTGTCTTGTAAAGCTCCATGGAACGGAGGTCTAAACAAAAGTTCTGAAATACAGAATGGTTTCAAAGGCGGTTGCCGAAAGAATTGTGGGATAGTGGATGTGCCTTTGAAACCATGCTGCATCGTGGCAACTCAAGAGCCTGGGTTAGAGGATGAAAACTTTCAGTATAGCCAGTTCCACCAAATTCCTTTAATTCCCATTAATGTTGGCAAAAGATAACCTGCGTTAGACTCTCCTTAATGATCGCATTAAGAGAATTGAAATGGCTACACATAAGAGGAGCAATTTTCGGCCTCCTGTAAGTTTGTAGAAGAAGATTTCTGCATTTTGCTCAAAATGACAACCTTTGCCGAAGAGGCAGGGGGACGATTGTTAACCTGAGTCTTTGTCCGAACCGACCTGCCTTTATCATCTTCGATCCATTAAGCGGAATCGATCAGGTCAAGAGATAATGCAGTTAGACGATCTCCGTGTCCTGCTAAACCTTAAGATCATTGCTAGAAGGAGAATTAGTAGCAGAAGCATGTATTGGCACTAGTCGAAATATGTTGGGCTGTTCATGTAGACGGAGCATAAGTTGACGTTTTGGAGCTTGCCAATAATAGAGTGAATTCTGGCGAGATTAGATGATGAACTCCGGAGAACAAAGGTTAAGCTTACTCAGTTAGGTTCTAGTCTGTTAAGTGTTTTACGTTCGCCTGTGGAAGTGGAAGCAGGAGGTGCACGTTTAGTTTTTCTTGGTACTTTTTGAATAAGTGTTCATATAGAAAGTGTCGGTAGTCAAAGCATCCTTCTTTTACCGTAACTTAAGGCAGTACTAATGGTGTCATGGTTAACTTTATAACAGTTAGGCCATGAATTGCTTTGCGCCAGTATCCATATGGAGACAACTTGTTAGAGTCAGATCAGTATTGAACAGGAGTCAGGTAAAGGGTCCGCCAAATAACTATTTTTTTTTGAAAATGCTTTAAAAAAAAACTACTGAATATTTTCTCAAATTTCTTTTTTTATTTGAAAGTACAATCCTTCCGGTTAATAATGGAAAATTCAAATGGCTGCCTCGGCTGGCCATGCAGTAGCCTACACGATCGGTCCAAATTTTAAGCACATTATCGATTGTGTTTTGGGTGCGTCGGCTTTTCAATGTATGCGTGCGGGTTTTCTGTGCCCCAAATGCGACAATTTTGCTTGTTTACATACCCGCCAAGATCAAAATGAGCTTCATCTGAAAAGATGATTTTTTTTGCCAAAATCGGCATCTTCTGTAAGTCGATCGCAGGCCCACTTAGCGAAGCGAAAACACGTATACACAACCATATTCGTTCAGCGGAAGGATAAAACTAATTATCTGTCAAATCAGACATGAGCTAAGTGTTACCATACACGAAATAAGCACTAGTTGAAAAAAAAAGTGGCGAACCCGATATAATCGTTACTACGCTTTCAAATAAATAGCGGCAGGCAAGAATATATTTCTAGGCCTGTCAACAAGAAGACTTCACGTATCGTAATTAAGGAGTATGTACGACAAATATGGATTGCAGCTTAAATGTGCTAATTTTTCCTACAGTTAGGATTTCATATGTGAGCCTTAAACTACCCCACCAAATAAATAGCGACGGGCAAGGCCTGTTAACAAGAAGTTGTTCACGTATTGAGTTCAGTAGGCACCGCCTACTGTAGCTTAAATGTGACCAAATTGTGCGACAGTTTGGATTGCATCTGTGGGAAATTATTTGAAATGATGAGAGAAATCGTGATATTATTATATGGTCAGCACAGGGGCTACACATTAGAAGCACGACCACCTAAAAGTTTAATAAACGAAGCTATATCCCTAATGTCAATGGAGTTATCATCTTTCCAAATAACTTTTAAGGGGTTAATACGAGCAATTTTTTTTTTTTTTTTTTTGTTTGTTTTGGTGTGAAAATCGAGTGCTTGAACGTGTTTCATATGCAAAAAAAAAAAATTGAATCCATTCGCCACCAATTCAATTCATATATCGTATCACGGCTACAAAAATAAAAAAGAGTGTGAGTGTGTGTCTCTGAAGAATATTTCCCTGTCATACTTTGGCAATGCTTTTAATTATAATTTCATTTTTGTTTTTCATATTCCCTTTTAAAATAAACAAAAACAAAATAAGAAACGCATCAAATTTGAACACTGAAAGACATGTAAGACTGTCGGTATGATGGCCACAAATGTCTGAAATAAATTCCTTTTCTTTATTCGGTTCAAAAACAAACAGAAAACGAAAAAGAAAACCAAACGTATAGGAATACGAGAATGATATTTTAAATGAGCACAAGTACAAGTACAACAAATAAGGCACAGGAAATGTAAGCAATTGGTGTGGAAGAAGAGGCCACAATAGCATTTGACAGGATTCTTAAAAAAAAAAACTCCACACACAGAGATACTTACTTTAATGCCAGCATTATACCTGGCCATGACGCCGACCACTGCGCTGTAGAAAAGTGACAAAAGTTGGTTCGCAAATTAAAATAATTTCAAGCGAGTCTACATACATATAAAACAACATATGCCCCATATGTCTGTTTGTCCATTTGTTTTTTTTGGTGAAAGCTTCTTTTTACAATATTTATGGTTTGTTTGCAACAGCAACCATCCCATCCATAATGGAAAGCGGGAAGAAGGGCGGTGAGCTGTGCTTTGAACTCATGTCTTGTGTGTGTAAATTAATCTATAAACCGCGTGAATTTTGATATCTTTTTTGCGATTCTGAAGATTGAAATATTGTGTGGTTTTTATCAAAAGGATCCTTTTACTTTGTTTTCAAAACAAGTTTTACATCCATTCCCAACTGTTACCTCTCTCATCGTCTCTCTCCTCTTCCACCTCCTCTTCCCTTTTACTCATTAATAATGCATCTGTATCGTTATTTTCTTTAGAATTTAAATAATCAAAATAACGATGACTTGTAAACACAAAATCTGTGTGAATAATATTTTATTATGGCCAGACCAATATACATTTCCATTAAGAAGCAACAAAAACAAAACAAACCAAAAAAAAACCAAACAGTGAAGAAATCATCCTGTTTATGACAATGATAAAGTTTTTGTTGATATGAGCCATTTATCTGCCCGAGCATCGTATAAGAAAACCGAATCAAGAAAATCAAGATGTTTTAAGTAATGCTGCTGCATGAAGCCTTAAAAATGTCAGTGAGCTAATAAACGAAATAAAGATACTTAAAAATAATAAATAAAATGCAATGAAATACAGAACTTGAGAGTTTGCAAATGCAATATCATTACGATATTGATTTACAAGAACATTTTGTGGCTTACAACTGCCATTAAAAATATGATAGCCTTCACAAGTATTGACAGTGAAAGAGAGTAATGAAAGAGAGGGAACGTGTTTATGAAAGACGTGTAATGGGAAAACCACCAAAAAGTTAGTAATAAAGAGCACCTGAGTTTCCCTCCTGTACACAAGAGAGAATGGTAATCAGTTCATAGAGAACACTTTTTCAAGGCGTCTATCGCAGAACTCTACTGTTTCACAATGCCACCAAACCGACCGATCAAAATAAATTTTTCGGCTTTGAAATAGTAAAACCGATAGTTAGAGGACGTATACTTGTCAGTTAAGACAAGTACAGTACCAGAAGGTCGAAATTGACCGAAAACCGATAGTTTCGCGGCTGAACTTTTTAAATTCATAGGGTTGTTGGATAGGTTAGGGTGAAGTGGTAGCTTTGATTATCAAAGCACACTTAGCACGCATTGCAGCCCATTGTGACCCCACATGTAAGCACAGTCTCTGTACTGACTGAATTACACCAAACCCATCGGAGAAGTTGCTCAGCACAGGAGCTACGCAGGGTTGTTGGTTGGTTTAAAGAAACTGTGGCAAATGCTTAAAATACAATAAAGGCGTACTTAATATAAGCTCCACTTATCGTAATCCCACAGCCCTTGCCTACTAAAATTAAGACAAATTATCGGGTGGGCCATCTATAGGTTTAAACTTGATCCATCGGTTATTTCGAATCTGACAATACTTATGTCGTTCTAAATTGCGTATATTATCTCCACTGAACGTAATGAATCGATTTACGCTTAAGTAACGTTGGGACGTTACGTTCCTTCTAAATGGAAAAATATTCGCATCCTATGGAACGATAATATTACGGAAACTGGAGACATAATATCTGGAAATTTTACTGTGTGGTAAGCTGACATGTAAGGCCTAAGTCAAAAGCATTTTAACCCTTTGCGACCGTTCTGTTCTCAGCCACCAAAGCTTTTTTACCATTCCAGTCGTATGTCTGCTCTCAGCCACCAAAGCTTTATTACCGATCTAGTCGTATGTCTGCTCTCAATCGATAAGCTTTCGAAATTCATTGAAATCGAATGATATTTTATAAGTTGTGCTTAACCTAGATTTGGCGATTTCGCTTCTTAAAATATTTCAAAATAATACTCTAATAAAATGGCAAAAAGAAATTCACTGAAAGAAGTGTTCCGTGAACTTGAAAGTAGCGATGACGAACTTTATTTTGACTCTTTCCTTCACAATCTTGCATACTGTGTATTACTGTTTTTTCAACGAAAATTAATTCCGACCAACATGACACCCATATATAAAATTAATACGGTCGCAAAGGGTTAAAGAATGCCGTTCTTGCTATAATGAAATGCAGAAACTTATTTGATGCATTGTTAGGGTAATTAAAACAAAAGTTCACCTCGCGCTTCTTCCATTTTATGGTCAGTTTAATCGACCCACTGAAGCGGCTATTCGAGCTATTGTGACTAAATTTCGCACCAAATTTACATTGTTGGACATTAAACCACCAACACGCTTACGTAGAGTGCGAACTGAAGAAAATATCGCAGCTGTATCGGCCAGTGTTAATGATGACCATCAATTATCGATTCGTCGACGTTCGCAGCAATTGGGCCTCTGTTACTCAACAACGTGAAAAATTTTGCGGAAGGATTTAGGTGTGAAACCTTTCAAAATACAGCTGGTGCAAGAATTGAAGCCGAACGACCTACCGCAACGCAGAATTTTTGGTGAATGGGCTCTTGGAAAGTTGGCCGAAGATCCACTTCTTTATCGAAAAAATGTGTTCAGCGACGAAGCTCATTTTTGGCTCAATGGATACGTAAATAAGGAGAATTGTCGATTTTGGAGTGAAGATCAGCCAGAAGCATTGCAAAAGCTACAAATACATCCAGAAAAAGTCACAGTTTGGTGCGGTTTATGTTCTGGTGGCATCATTGGACCGTACTTCTTCAAAGATTCTGCGAATCGTAACGTAACTGTGAATGCTGAGCGCTACCGTGAGATGATATCCAACTTTTATTTGCCCAAAATGCAAGAGCTTGACTTGCATGACATGTGGTTTCAACAAGACGGTGCCACATGCCACACAGCACGCGTAACAATGGACTTAGTGAGAGGCGAGTTCGGTGAACATTTTATTTCACGTTCGGGACCGGTCAATTGGTCGCCTAGATCGTGCGATTTAACGCCTTTAGACTATTTTTTGTGGGGCTATGTTAAAGCTCATGTCTATACAGACAAGCCCGCTTCAATTGACGCATTGGAAGACAACATTGAAGCATTTATTCGTGAGATACCGGACGAAATGTTGGAAAGAGTATGCCAAAATTGGACTAAGCGGATGAACCATTTGAGGCGCAGTCGCGGTCAACATTTGCATTAAATAATCTTCAAACATTAAATTATATGGACCGTACTATCGATTCAAATAAAGATTTCATGAATTTTTCTGAATTTTATGTGTTTTTTTTTTTGAAAAATTTTCCTATAGCTCTTAAAACATCACCCATTATAACCGGAATAATGACAACTGTACAGCAGCGCTGAAGGATTCAAGCTGGTTGCATATGGCAGTGAAAACCATCGTGACCTGAAAAACGAATAGTTAACAGCTCATTCTCTGAATATAACTTATTAACTGGTGATTTGGAGATTGCACAATTTGAGCGAATAGAGCAACTTGGAGACTATAAACTCTCACAAGAGTTCGATGTCAGATAAACGATTGGAGCGGACGCTTTCGTTTCCAGAATGAAATATTTAGAACTCATGGAGAAGCTAGTGGGTATTTTCAAAGCGGAAGATTATCTCAATTCAACTTAGACAGGAACTTAGACAGGCAGGCCGTAATCCTAGCACTTGGCTCGTATAAAGTTAACTCTACAACGGTAAAAGATTTCCTGGTCTGGTTGAACAAGATAGGCAGCAGGAAACGAGGTTATACTCTACTGGATCCCAGAACTTATCTTTATCTTATTTGCCAGGTCACTAATAAGGACAAAAACCTTCTGTGGAACAGGAAAGATGAATGAAATAGGAAAGATAGAAAAGGAAAATGGATGGAATATAAAGGATAGAAAAGGAAGATGGTTGGAAGATGGATGCAAGAACTCACCTCAAGTGAAATAAATTTGAGGCAATCAAAACTTTTATGTGATAGTTACAATGAGAAATATTGGCCTTTCGACGGGGTACTGTAGATTTAAGGCACACATACATATATATGTACATAATTGGTCTTTATAATCCTTCAGTCAAGATTACAACCTAGCTTTCACACCACTTATGTTGTGTGCGTTAATTTTTATACATGAGTGGCGGGACCTACAGTTTAAAGTCGACTCCGAACGACAGATTTTTCAGAAATTTTTCACGGCAATTTTATTTTCTCTCTGAATTGTTGCCAGAAATCTGTTGAGAGGAAGTCGCCGACGACATATTATAAGGAGATATCTCACCTGGAGATTGAACCGTAGCTTCACGTCTAATAAGCCAATACACTGCCTACTATACTATATACTACACTAACGCACACTTGTTTAGAATAGGGATCCCCTTTTAGATTTTATGATAAGAAGAAAACATCATCAGAACAGCGGCTTGGAATGTATAGGTCTGGCAGCTAGCAGTATCTTGAACATTCTCAGCGTAATATGAAGTCAATTTAAATAGATTGAGGGCATCTCTACTCGGCAATATAAAATAATGTGGGTAGCTTCAGATCTGGATAAATAGCAACAGGTCACAGTGCAGAAAATATTGAAATACACAATGCCAAGTCAACACTTTTGATACTTTCTTTGCCAATTTCCAAAGGACTTCCGACGTTTTTAGTAGAACCTCCATATAGTATTCTCATCATCACACGTAACAAATCTAAAGGTTTTCCTGCCCAGACTATCAATCTGGCGGCTTATAACTTTCATAATTTCTCTTTAACAGAAGGGGGCAAATCTGCAAAGTTCAGTGAAGTTGCTGAGAATATCGGATTCTTATCAAAATCTACAGTAATACTGTTACGTACCCTTTCTCATATAAATTTTATATTCCTTATGGCTCTGAACCTCTCTTCAGTTGTTTCGAATGGTTCTTGAGTGCTATAATACACGAAGGGAGATCAATTATTCAGCGATTGTTTATTTTTTCAGCTCTTCGGAGAAAGGTCAACACTTGTCAGCAGACCTTTATCACTTTACTTCTGTTAATATTTGGATAAGCTGCATCAATTAGTTTGTATTTGACAGCGATTGATTGCAAACTACCGCCAGAAATGAGGAAAATGTGGTGAAATTCGTGCACAAATTGTAGAAAATACAACAACTATTCCATGTATTACACACTCATCCGACATGTTTTCCAAACCTGTAGGAATTTGATGATCTCAACACAACTTACTCTTTTGAGAGACACAAAGTGTTTAAAAAAGTTTGAACACAGCGTATAGAGCTGAAAGGAGACTACGAATATATTGAAATATAAAATGATTTGCTTCATTCTAATTTCAGTATTGGATTTATAAATTTTTTTTTTTTTATTATCACACTCTTATATGTGTGTAATGTAACCCACTTTGCAACTTAAGCTTCAAAAGTCTATTACTCAAGTACCAATTATTAAAACATTCAGCTTAAATCCTCCTCCAATATTTATTTGCTCATTGCATGTGTCACGTGCTTGTAAAATTCAAGCAAATGCCTGTTGTTTTTCGTACGTGATTTTATATTTTCTTTACTCCTTCTCTGCCTGTGACAATGGTTTCAGATTTATATTCCATAAATAAAACAAAGTAATGAAACATTTATTTGTACTTGAAATATGAGTATGTGATAACGTCTCAGTAATATGTGGCAGCAGCAGAAGAAAAAAAAATACAATAAAATAAGACATTCTACACCCAAATGACAAAAGCTGCAACATCAACGATTGTAATCCGTTTTTTTAACTGGAAATTTTTCAAAGAAAGCCACAACTTGATTACTAAAATACAACTGCAAATCCACTTATAGTCGTATGCTTAAACAAAAAAAAATGTTTTTCATAAAAAATATTTGCGTGTAATGCAAATAACTCAAGCTATTCTAAAAAGGCTCTCATTTAACGACAAGTTTTAAAAGATTCGTTTGAATTGTGTGTTGAATTACGGAAAACTTTAATTGTTTATTTTCGAAAGATTAAAAATGTTGATGAGTTTAAACCAGCTAGTAAGGCAACTCTAGTACTAAGTTGGTACACATTTTCAGTTGCATTCAGTGTAAGCTTTCCTTAAAAGGTCATTCTAACTTATATGCATGAAAGTAAAAAAGTATTCACAAATACTCTTCTAATAAAGAGAAAAGTCGCCGTAGTCTAGCAGATAGTGTGTTGGTTTGATAGACGTGAGGCCACGGTTTAAATCCCAAGTCAGACATCTCCAACAGAACAAAATATAAAAAAAATAATTCTTCGACGACTTCATCTCAGCAGTCTTCTGGCAAAAACTCTGATAGGAAATAAAAGTCGCAATGAAAAGTTTTTATAAAAAACTCACTGATGTGAGAAACTGATCGTTTGAATCCTGGCTAAAGAGTTGCAATGACCAATTAAGTAAATAAGTTGTGTTGCTTTTCAACTTATCTCCTAGTATTGTTAAGCCTAAGTTTGAATAAGGTTCCTACACATTAACTTGCTAACTGCTAATCTTTCCCAAACCAGTCTGAGAAATGTCTATGAGAGTTATTTATACGGAATAAAGTAGAGACCTAACATTATTAATCTAACATAAATAGACACCAACACGACTTAAAAGGAAAAATCTGTTCACGGTCCTCTACTGCTTCTAATAAAGCAAACTTCTAAGTGATGTCTCGTGAAGTGTTGATAGAGCACAAACCATTAGTACAGGTGTAACATGTATGAAGATTATCGAACCTACCTCTACTTAATTACAACAATTAAACCCATTCTGAACAACAAAGTGAATTACAAGAAATGCTAGTTGATACAGAACATCAGATTAGATCGTATAGTCTTCATATACTCATCCATTATGAGAAGGTATTGCCGATCAATCTTCATTCTAAGCGAAGCGAATAGTCCATGCCCGAAACAATCATACTGCCTGCCATTGTCAGCGCCTGGATTACACTTAATGCCCATATGGCCTGTACAAAACCTCTCGCCTGAAAAAGTTTTGCTTGCAGTCAGGCTTAATGGCCTATTCTAAAGACTATTATCGGGTTTCTTTTTCCCTTATTAACATTCTGACATATTTCAGATAAAAGCGTGCAGATCTCTATCAATTGTATTTTGCAATGGCTACCCTTAATGAATCATAAATGTTTGTGTGAATATTTCCAGGAAAATTCACTTGATCTGCTGATACAGAGGAATGGTTATTAATGTTCAACATCAACAGGTTGTCGTTTTTAGTCGTTAAGCCTATTATTGGTGGCAAATTCTGTATTACCACAAGTGTCTTCGTAGAACGCTAATAACCGAAAAATAAAGCTCCTTAGTGCCTTCCACAAATTCTTGAGATTGATTGAATCAGATATCTGTTCCAATTCTGTCGGACATAAAAATCATCAGGAGCCTTAGGTATTTGCGTGTCCGAAGTATTTTTTTATGATTACAGAAAGCTACGAGTCCTCTACATTCTAAAGAAAGTTAACCTTATCATGATTTTAGGAGCTTCATTTGTAACAAAACTTTTCTGGAATTTCCTAGTTCGTCAACAGGAAATTGTACTCTTTCTCCACGATTTGGTAAAGTCAATAGTGTAGGGCATTGCCACAAGTAACTTTTGTACCAATCAGTGCAATTCAGTTAATAATAAAATGCCCTAGGAGTAGTTGTATTCCTAGTAGAATTCCACAATATTTTTCTTTTAGAACTCAAAACGACAAAGAACAACCTAAGTCAGGCTAGGAGCTACAGACTGAGGCTTCTGCACTTCTGCTTGGAGCTAAAAACAATGGCCATTTTATACGAGGTATGTTTTCGATACAAAACCTGAATTTACCCAGATCACGATAGTGGTTTTAACCCAAAATCTTTACAATTTTTGTGCGGCTTTAGAGCCGCTTTAATTTATCGACATCGGTTCCATTATTTTGCACCCACTTAATATTCTTCTCGTTCTCCTTTTGGTAGCTACAAAAGTAATTTTCAGCCAAGAGGCACATTCTTTTGGTTTTGTCTAGGCCATTAAGACTTAAAGATCCTACAGGTAGTAATGGTTAGCCACTCCACTTTTCAAGCTTTCTAAAGAGATTTCTACCAGAGGAATACAAATCCAATTCTTTATTGCAATACTGTCCAAAGGTGATACACTTCCATATAGCTTCCTCATCACCATCTCATTACCATGAAAAATTTAATGTTCTGCTCTAATCGTATATCAATTCTAGACTAGTCACTCCAACGATCAACTCCAGTTTTATAAAGAATTTCCTTTACGCAGGATCACGACACACCTATCGTGTGTGTTTTAATTTTATCCAAGAGTGATGGAACCTACAGTTTAAAGTCGAAACCGAGCGACAGATTTTTGGAAAATTTTTCACGGCAATTCTATTTTGCTAGAGCTCTGTCGAGGAAATCTTTTTTCATATTTCGTTTTATTCGTGATACCTGAGCTGAGGTTTGAACCACGGTCTTGCGTCTAATAGGCCAACACTACTTACTAGAACACATCGATTTCAACAGAACACATCTTACGATAAATATGCGAGAGATTGTTTTGAAATACAAGGCACCAATATTTTAAAATTGATTTCATATCCAGGCGTCTGTTTTCCTTCCTTTCATTTTTTCGATCAAACGATTGCATAAAGATTGACAACACAACCTCCAGCTAACTAGATGAGCAGACAATTGAAAAGAGATGTTACATTTGTCTACGATACTAGAGAATATTTTAATCCTGAATTCTTTAATGTAAACACCTCCACAGATTAAAATCGAAACTGAAAATAGATTTTAAAACTCAAAACTGGTTCACATAAGACATCCCTTGTCTGAAAGCAAACATATGTTGGGTTATAGGAATAGAAGAAGAAGAAGAGGAAGAAGAATTTAAAAGCAGTTGAATCCTTAAAAGAAACAGTAAAACAATGACAGAAGACATCATATTAAAATGTTGGAAAACAATGTGTTTAATGTCACATATTGTCGGAGAACATGTAACTTTAAATTGTTAAAACATGAGAAGTCACAAAAGGTTCAAATACGACTCCAACAACCAACAACTGTTTAGTTTGTTTGTTTTCAAACGATGACGACAGACAATGGCAATAGGACGGACATATGGACAGACAGTTTGTAAAGACAGACGTTTGGTTATCATATGCTTATAAACATAGAAATGGTGGTTAAAGGAGGCCAAATAGAGAGACAGACAGACAGACTAACAAGCAGATGAAAGGACAGACGAATGGATTTCTAGAGTACACATGCATATAAAATAAATGGTTGAGTGAAAATAATAGAAAAATCTTGCTCTCTCTCTCTCTCTCTCTCGACACAGACACACAAATGTGGCATAAAACGTTTGTAGCAGCATTTACAGCATTTGTAGCATTCGAGGCATGTAAAATAAGTCTTTGTTTCATACTTCCCAGCTAAGAAGGAAATAGAAATTCAAAATGCAAAGTCAGGAAATCGTTTGAATATAAAACAACAATAGTAGGCAAGAAAAAAAAAGTGGGTGGTCTACACTGCATCATAGTGACAGAGGTGGTGGTGGTGGCTGCTCCTGCATGTGCCTTGTCTTGGGTACATTGTGTGGCAGCTTCAACAACTCTGAACCGATAAAACAAATAAAACATAAAACGTGTTATGAATTTATCCTACATAACTAAACAAATTTTTTTTTATTATTATTTCTGTTATAATAATTGTTATTGTTTTATTATAGTTTTTCTCTTGTTTTTCATCTTCTTTTTTTTTAAACATCGATTTCGATTGCATGGCTGGCACAAAATGTTTAACTCGTACATGTTGATTTTCATTTCTATTGTCGCATTTGTATGTGCCACACAAAAGCTAATTTGTGGCTAAGGTTACAAATGACTGCAACAATTAAAGTTGTTATTGTTGTTGTTGATATTTGCAACACGATTAAAATAATGATTAAAATGCAACAACAACAATAAAAAACATAGAAGTGGAGCAAATAAAAAATAAACATTTTAATTAATTGAATTAAGACAATAAAAAAATAAAAAATAATGACTGAATTAGATTTTTCCATTCTAATTAGTTCAAATTAGTTGATAAACTTCACCAATTTAACTTAAGAAATCACAATAAATTTTGGAGCAAATTTTATTCGATTTTCAATAGAATTTCTTTTTCCCAGCGGAAGTCAAGCTCGCTATCAATTGTTGTCAAATGCCGCAATCGAAATCATCTCATACTACTTACTTAATTTGTCATTACAACCCTTTAGTAAGGATTATGGCCTAGCTTCTTACACCACCATCAATGTTGTGTGTTAATTTTATACATGAGTGGCTGGACTCCGAAGAACAAATTTGAGAAGCTTTTCATTGCAATTTTATTTAGTTTCAGAAATTTTTTACATAAGACTGCTGAGAGGAAGTCGTCGAAACAAATATTTTTTTTATTTTTCGCTTTTCGAGATGTCTGAGTTGGGGACTGAACCACGGGTTCGCATCTATTAAGCCAACACACTACCTACTGGACTACATCACCACGGCATATTCATGTCAATAATCGATGTCATGAGCTCCTCAAATGGTCGCAAAAGCACGGTTTTTGTTTCATTGTGAGCAAATATGATACTTGTCATGCGCACAGTTTTCTTGTCCCCGAAACTTTGCTCAATCAGTTATGTGTAGCACTTTTTGAAACATTTACCATCTTAGTCTTCAACTGAGGATCATCACTGTATGGATTTTCTCAAAAGTTTCTGGCGTGCACATTTCAATTTGGTCAGAAAATACTGCGTTCGTCTTGGCAGGTGGAGGCAATTAAACTCTACCCAATATTTTATAGCCTTAAATGAATTAAAGTACTCCTTCGAATAGAATCTTCTTCTTAATCCATTGGCTCCTAGACGGCTTCAAGATTTTATTTGAAATTCGATTATCTTCTAATCTTTAGCAGTCGCTTACTGCGTGTATAGATAACGCCTCCTTCGCGCAACCCATTTTCATTAGGGATTTGGATCTTAGCGTCAATTCATGGTTAGAATTTCATTCTCTACCATATCTTAAAAAGGGTCTAAATGGCTCTACTTGCTCATATGGACCATGAGAATTGGCTAGCCTGCCTATGTTGCACTAACACAAGATTCCAACACGATGCAAACGGAAGAACGTGTGAAGGTAAATTTTAAAATATGTATATTACTCTTGACGCAAACCCTGTTAATTAACAGATCTCTATTATGTCACTAACAGAGTTCTGTTAAACACAATAAATTAAGGTTGAATAATAAAAATAGAAAAAAAAAGACTAAATTCCTGCTCCAAATAATGAAAAAAACCATAAGCTGGTAACCTTCTTCTTCTATAGTGTAACAAACTATTGTCTTATAAGAGCTGCAATGAACAAATAATCATAAATTTACAAACAAATCCACACATACATAAATCTAATCAAATGCGTTAGTTTTAATGCAATTTACGCCCAATTAACTAAAACAATTGCCGTAACACTTAATACACTGAGTTTTAAGCATAACAGAGCTCTGTTAACTAAGGGAAGAGGCAGGTGCCGAAGAAATATATTTTCTTATTTCGTTTTGCTGGAAATGTGACACCTGGGGTTTGAACCGTGGCCTCATGTCTAATAAGCCAACAAACTATCTGCTAGACTACGGCGATATGAATTATATAAAGATGATCAATTGTGTTACAAATTCATTGAGATCTAGGGACCATCAAGAACGTAGAACCTACAAAGATAGTTTCTACAAGGCTGCCACTAGTTTACTAATAGTGCTAATAGTGGCGTTAGAAGTTGATATTAATGCATGGAAGATGGAATTGTTTTTAACATCATATAGACGTGGAGCTAAGAGTGCCATATCCGTTATGGTTATTTCTTAATTAATTGGTCAATACAACCCATTAGTCAGGATTACAACCTGTCTTCTCACACCACCCATGTTGTAAGTCCTAATTTTATCTTCTCAGAGTTTTTGTCCGAAGACAGCTGAGAGAATGTCCTCGAGAGAAAATGTGTGAACTGAAATTTGAATCACGGGCTCTCGTCTAACAAGACAATACACTGCCTACTAAGGGCTAAAGATGCCAAATTGTCTAACTTTGTAAACCGAACTATTGGATGAAATGGTTTTAAAATAAACTTTTTTAAAACTTAACCAAATACGGCTATAAATATCAAAAAGGCTTCAAATTGTTGCAACAACGTGTCAAATTTAATTTTATTTCATTTGTTTTTTTTTTTTTACTAACTTCTCTGTACGTCAAGAGCAACAATAATGCAATAAAATTGTAAATAGAATATTATCCAATCCAAGACTGCCTGCCTTACAATGCCACAAATTAAGAGAGAGGGAGAGAGAGAGAGAGAGAGAGAGCGATAAAAATGTATACGTTAATGCAACATTTTATAAATTTGATTTTTTTTGTACAATTCATACAGTTTTACAAGCTGTCATTCAACATCAAGCTTGCAGCAAAATCAGGGGAAATTTTTTTTAATACGCTGCTGCTAATGCTGCCAAGTTGCTGGTATTTCTTTACAAGTTTATTGCATTGCGTTTAGCAAGCGTTTCGTTTTTGTTAAAGACAAGTGATGCTTAACAAATGATATAATCATGCGAATTTGCAACAACAGTAACAACAACAACATCGATGACAACAACTAAAGCGATGATGACAACGATAATGTTTCATAAGAAAATACAAAAAAAAAACGCAACAACAATTTACAACTCACCATACAAATGATGACTGAGAGTAGAATCCATTTAACCTTTTTAGTTTTAGTTTTGAATTTGCATTTGCATTTCAATTTTTATCGTTTTGACATTCAGACAATGAAAGTTACTTCTTCTATTAAATGCTGCTCAACATTATCACATACACTCTCACTCAACCTGCCTGACTGCCACATGATGATGATAATGTAGCAGATACACACAATGAATGAAATCTTTTAAAATCTTGCATTTATCGAAGGGGAAAAGAAATCATTTCTATTTCTTTAAAATTTATCATAGTATTCTCACTCGTATATGTAAGTATCTTTATTTTGTATTTTCACAAGAGTTTTCAAATAGGGGAGCACCCTACATATTACTAATACTTGTAGATAAAATTAGGGTTTAAATGAAAAGAAAAAAAATTAAAAATAGCAAATGAATACCATTTGAAGCATTTAATTGAAAGCAGCATTTAATTAAATATTGCAGACAATAAATGAATTATTCATTACAAACGATGACATGTTGTTGTCATGGCAAGCAATGCCATTGTAATTGCAACAATATTTGATATTGTTTTCGAATTTTTGCAAACCAAACTCCAAGAGGGGACGTTAGCTATGACCACCAAAGTTGTTAGATTAGCTCATCATTGGTTGAAGTATGAAATAGCCATTTATGTAATACAGTATTGCATTTCTCTTCTACTACCTTATACGGAAACAAAGTCAGTCAGTTTAGTTCGAAATGAAACATTTTTATTGTATGTAAGTGCCCCAGTTTTCAAAGCATTTTGGAATATGGTTGAGACGAATTCTATAACCTTGTAATATTTTTATTAAAATTTCAAAGATTTGACTGCTACACTCTGCATAAAAAATAGTTACAAAACCATGCTATGGGATAATAAAATTGAGCTCTTCATATATGAAGATAAACTCTTCTGTCAAAGGCCTCGTGGTACACAAGATATCAGTATACATTTTATACTAGCTGCAGTAGATCACTAGATGATGGTACTTCATCAGTTTATTTATCAGTTGTCGCCATAGTGTTGTAGATAGTATGCTGGCTTATAAGACGTGAGCTCACTATTCAAATCCCAGGTCTGACATCTCCAGCAAAACGAAATATAAAAAAATACTTCTTCCGCAGTCTGCTGGTAAAAACTCTGAGAGTATATAAAATTGCCATGAAAAGTTTCACAAAAATCTGTCATTCGGACACGACTTTAAACTGTAGGTCCAGCTACTCATGTATAAAACTAACACACACAACATAAGTGATCTGAGAAGCTAGGTTGTAATCCTGACTGAATGGTTGTAATGATCAATTATGTTTGTATGTGTGCTCTATAGTGAAAGGTATTCTAATACTGTACGGAAGATGTTCCCCCACAATCTTTAAGATATTCTAGAAGTGCAATGAAGGGAATGAAAAACAATTTTGGTTCCAGTATCTTCTAAAATCAGTAGGTCCTAGTTTTAGCTATGCTTTGCCTTAAGTACTGCGTAAAATCTAAAAGGCAAAATTGGTAACAGATGAATAGAATGTTAGCTCTGGTATTCAAATAGATTTTCCCATCGTATGCTAATTTAAGCACTGCTGGATGTTTCATTTGCGAACCCGTTCCGCAGGTAGTTCCAGCAAACTCATTGAAGATGGTAATCTTCATGACATTTATTAATCCAATATAATCGTTAGACTGGGCTTCCCAATTTGTTTAAAACCAAGTAAATGGCTTTAAAAGCTGCAATTATGTCGGTGTCCTTACTGCTTCTACAGTGTACAACACGGTTCAGTTATGATATTCGGAAAATACAGAACAACGCTCTCCTCCCAACTACGTCTCTGCCTTAATTGCACTTGTGCGTGAATTTCTTTTGAAAAATGTGCTTTCTTTACTCTTGTTCTTATTGTTATTGTTGTTGTTACTTTTGTTATTATTGTTGTTGTTGTTCTACGCCTTCAATGCGTTATGTTAAGTGCCTAAAAACTGAATGACTCTCGAATGGTACGTACAAAGACCAACAACAACAACAAAATGCAACAAAAGGTACTCTGTTAGCCTTAATGAAATGAAAAACACATTGCACCAGCAGTTGTTCTTCTACTGCATTGTTCAGGTTGCAACACACACTGCAGTTGCATTATTGTTATTGTTATTACGTGTTGCAATTGTTAGGCTGTGTGATCAACAGCATGTTTATAAAAGAAGTTTAAGTAGATGAATTTTTTGTTGTTGCTGTTTATTGCTGTTGATTGACATTTGACGACTTTTGATGGGCACGCTTAAGTTCTGTAACCAATAACAACAGCAACATTGACAGCAGCAACAATAATACTAACAACAAAAACAACAATAACACAATAATATTAATCAAGCAAAACAAAAAAAAAAAACAAAACCTGACTAAAATGTCTCAACAGCAAAATGCCATTAAAGAGTTGCTTATAAAAGAGAAAAAAAAGGCAACAACAAAAATAACCAAACGAGGGAAAAATAATACGTTACAATAACAACAGCAACGACAATCAACTGTTTTACTTAATTTAGCATTTTTTCCAGACTTTTTTTAGTTTTTTTTTTCCTCCTGCCTTGTATTGGTTTATAATAAGGGGGAACAGGCAGAGAGAGAGTGAGTGTATGTTGCAACTGCTTAATATGCGTGTTTGTCTGTAATTTCAACCAACAAACAAACAAATTTGCTGCACGCATCTACTTTTTCTTTCAAGTATTTTTTTTTTTTGTTGTTCCATTAAATATGCATTAATCAGCAATAAATGCATTGAAATATTGAAATATGGCAATACTCGTACACAAGCACAACAACAATATTATGACGATAATGCTTTCAAAATAAGCAAAAAAAACAAAACAAATCGAAAGTTTTGTAATGAAATTGATGACGAATCATCGTTACTTTATAAAGGCAAGGTTATTCGGAATATTGGAAGAGTACTGAAGAAGTAAATCGATTAGTGAAGTAAATAAAAAATTAACACAAATCATCCATAATTTCTCAAAATAGAACGAATGCCTCAAATGTAACCAACATATCAGCTTTAGATCGAGTAGTTCTGTTGTATAGAATATTACGCTTTTAATGACTAGAAAGTGTCTTTTGATGGAAGAAATTGTTGGCCAAATTTAAAATGAGCCCATAATATAAATCTAAGCCAATTTCAAGATATATTTATTCATTTATTTATCTCGACCTTAAACTCAGTGGGAATAAAAATGAGTTTTGGCGGATGTTACTGCAGCATGGCTGGCAAAATTCTCGAATAAGAAATCCATGATCCATTAGAAAAAACTCCTCCACCTTTTGGTTGAGAAATTTCTGATGGAATGACAAGGTGAAACACGGGAAAATTAAGTATTTTCTTGGTGATAGACAGTAAAGCCTGATACACTGTTTTAGATCAGATTTATAATCAATAGATTCCTAAAGCATTTCTATGTCATATCCCCATATACCTATGGCAGATCCTTGACACGGTTATATAGAAGGTAACACCATAGCTGAAAGACTTGCGAAAGCTAATCCAACTTCGAACTTGACGAATTAGGCGTCGATTGAAAAACGAGAAACTTATGTATTTTCCTGGTGATAGACAAAAAAGCCTGATAGCATATTTTAGATCAGATCCACAATCATTAGATTCCTAGAGGACTTGTAACCCATATCTAAAATATTTAAAAGTGTTGAATGTGTTCGGTAGAAATATCGAAACATTAAGGTTAGCCCAATGGAAGATCCTAGACATGGTTATGTAGAAGGTTACAATATAACTAAAGAGCTTTGAATTTGAAAAGAGCGAATGATGACTTCGAATTCCTAGACATGGTTATGTAGAAGGTTACAATATAACTAAAGAGCTTTGAATTTGAAAAGAGCGAATGATGACTTCGAATTCAACGAATTGGCATCTTCTTATCCATATCAGTTCAGCAGAGCTGAGCACGTATCCTCCCGCTGCTAACGGGAGTCTCCTTGTAAAACGAACAGAGAATATTGAATTCAACTTTGGCATTATAAGATACATGTGCCATTCATCAGCAATACAATTTCCAATGATATCTTAAGAAGTCTGCCGCATTCATGAACAAAGGCGGAACAAATTTCATTAGGGACTTAACCGCAGTTGAACGCAGTGTAAATTAGGAAAATTTCATTGAAATTTCACCTCTGGAAAATACTGTAGTTGTCAGGGAGCCTATACGAAAAGTTAATACCAGCCCACAACATCCACTTTTTTGGAATTATCGGTATGTACGCTCCGCGATGTTCTATCAAAAAATTATTAAAATTATACTCAACCCAATTGCCGCAGTCTAGTAGGTAATGTGTTGACTTATTACGCGAGAGCCAGTAGTTCAAACACTAGCTCAGACATATCGAACAAAACGAAATATGAAGAGAAATATATCTTTCCACGACTTCCTCTCATCAGTCTTCTTGCAAAAACTCAGGGAAGTTTCTCTAATCGAGAAAGTCAACTTTAAACAGTAGCTCCCTTTAGTTATGGATAAAATTAACAAACATAAGTGTATAAGTGTTGTAATGTTCAATTAAATAAGTAATACTCGACGCAAATCTGTTTATGGCAGCTGCCCATAGTCCAGATTTAACAGCCAAGGGCACTTACTGGCTTTAATAGAATGTCAGAGGTGAGTCACTGTGGTGCGTTTCTCGATATGTGTGCCAGTTCAGCAGTGAGGGGACAGAATACTTATAAGAAGGAAAACTGCTTATTCGAGTCAGAGAAAGCCGCAGGAATGTAAGACTTCATGAGAATAATTCAGTACCTCAATTGGACTAATGTAAAACATGAAATGAAGATTCTGGTGATCGTATAACGATATATATCAGTATGTGTGTTTCTAACGGCTATGTTATCAGTTTTATTTATAATTCCCGATTGTTTTCTTTATGGAACATAGAGCAGTCATAAGGCATTTTCTCCACCAACGCATTATTTCTTTACTCTCTTTCAGTTTTAATAACTTGTTTCAGATTGGCTCATAACTGGTCCACTGTAACAGTTTTAGAATGATAGAGATGCCATCTTTCTTTGGAAGATGGAAATTTTATTCACAAAATGTTTACGCAAATATGTACAGGGGCTCACATTTCGCACTGCTCTCTTTTTATTTTGATTAATTCAATTATTTTTGCGTAACCTTGACCGTTCAAGAAAGTGATTACTTGACATGGTATTTTTGACAATTGGATTTTCGGTGCATGATGTACATTTGACATCAAAATTACTGGTGTACTAAGATATTGTTTGCCACTAGGACCATAAGCGGTTAGACTAACGCATGAAACTGATAGTAAGTTAGTTTCAAACTCTTACAAATTAATTCTTACACTGAAGATAACAGCTCTCATCTGCTGAAAACATTACCCGAATAAAAAGGAAACTTTTGAAAAAAATAAAGGCAACTGTGTGACTTTGTTAGGGGAAGCAATTAGAACTTCTCATTGCAACACATTATGTGTGCAATTATGTTGATTGCACTTGCAACCCAATCCATATTGATGAGGCAACATGAGAGCCATAAAAACATGGAAACATTTTTTACGCACAATATGCAACAGAACACTTCGAAATAAAGTGCGTTGAAGTGCAACGAAAGAAGTTAAAAAGCTGTACAGCAAACCTTATTTTCATTTTCATGTTTTTTTTTTCCTAAAATGTTGCTTTTATTGTTAAAATGCTAAATGGATTCCTGTAAATTGCATGTTGCGTACTCGCAACGATTATTATCAACCACATAATCAACATCGTCATCGCTATTGCCATCGTCATTGTCGTTATCGTCGACAACATCCTATAACTTGTTGATATGCCAGTGACAACAATTGTTGCTTAAACACAACATTTAACAGACTCCTTTCGTTTTATTTTCATTTCGATTCGTGTCGTTACGTCTCACCTACTTACTGACTGACTGACTAACTGACTAAATGCTGAACTGTTAGACCGTCTGTCTGTCTGTCTGTTTGTTTGTCTGAACGTTTGTTTGAATATGTTTCGACCGCATTTGGTTTTCTTTTTTTGTATTGTTAGTGGCTGCTTTGTTGCCTGCAAATGGCTTTCATTTGTTAGCGATTAGCTATTTCCGCAGCTGCTATTTTTCTTTCTTTTTCTGTGTATTTTTTTTTTTTTTTTTGCAAAATTCTACTTTAACTGTTTGTTTTTTTTTTTTTGTTTACTTTTTTAATAGAATTTCATTTTCCATTAACCAGAACCGGGTATGAGAAGTGTTGCAGCCATTATTTTGTATTTAATTCATTAAATGAATGACAAACGCACAGGGAAGTGTAAATGACAGTGGTTCCCAGTTGTTGAAATAATTTCAAACCATTGGAAATTAAACTTCGATTTGTGTTCCCCATTCCATTTTAACATTCTGTGATTCGCGGAAGAAGTTTAAGGCATAAAACTCAGTAATTTTGGGAAGGCATACCGTATCTTTTAAAATCGTCGTAGTCACGGTTCAATCCCCAGCTTAGACATCTCAAAGTAAACGAAATATGAAAAAATATTTCTTTGACGACTTCCTTTCAGGAGATTTCTGACAAAAACTCTGAAAGTAAATAAAAATTGTCATAAACAGCTTCTGAAATATATGCCATTTGGAGTTGGCATTAAACAGTAGGGCCCGCCACAAGTTGCGTGAGAAGCTACGTCGTAATCCTGACTGAAGGGTTGTAATGACCAATTTATCATTGAGTAGGACATTCACACAGAAAGTATTGTATTCTGTGTTATCCAGCAGGTCCTACTATAGTCGCATAGACATACAAATGTCCAGTCATATAAAGTCTAGTGATTAACCAGGAGTTAGGAGATATCTTTGATATTTTGTGGTAATATTAGAGCACCTGCATACCAATTCCTTTTGGATAAAAGTCCTGTCTAAGAATGACGCTTTAACTTTATTCAACAGTAATTAAATTGCTTGGAACTCATATCTATTCAGCCTAGTGCAATAATATTATTTGAGAAGACCTAGTGCTCTAACCACTACGCGGTTAGTTTAGTGTTTAAAATCTTTAAATTATTACACCGTTTGAAAACCTCTGCTATTAGAAAATTATGGCTTTTAAATAATGATAGTAAAATGACTAAAAATTGTATTTCTATTCGTATTTGACGTTCGTTTTTTGAAAAAGAAAATAACAGAAAGTGACAGAGAGGGAGAGAGAGAACGAGAATGAGAGAGAGTCTATTTATTGAATAATGCCAATTAAATTAGTGCTTATTGAACTGTCTATTAAACTACAATGTATTGTTGATTGTATTCGAAGAAAAAAAAATCCAATCAGAAAATACTTGACTTGCCTTGGTTTTTAGCTTGACTTGACTCTTTTTATTCCGGACTTCACCACTTCAATGCATTTCTCTTTAACAATTAAAATGCAGGAGAGAAGAAGCAGAAGAAGGAAAAAATTAATCGAATTATTGTTATTTGGACAGCAAACATGATGGTTTAATGGATAACAGGAACGAAGAATATTTCATGGAACGAAAAGCATTTAAAACTTAATTAATGGCAGAACTGTCTTTACAAATTAGCAGTGATTTCCGCAACAGCAAAATAATTTAGACATTTATGACGGCAACGTTTTTTGGGATAAAAATGGTGTTTTTTTTTTATTATTCTTTTGACAAACTTTGAACGAATTTTTTCCTCAAAACTTGCAGCAAAAAAGTGTCTACTTAACAGTGTCGGTTGCACCTGAAACCAACCGTCTACGAGTAGTAAGACTCTTCCCTTCCAAAAGATGATTTTGTTAAATTTATTTAGAATTTTTAGTCTTAATGTCTTAATTAAGAGACATAAGAGCCTTTATAAAGGCATATAAAATCTAATTTACTAACCTCGACTATTGCTGCACCTACACAAGATCATTTGCTTTGGTTTTATTCAGATCTTCTGATGATAAGAATTCTTTCCTCATTTAATTTATTTATTTTTTTTTTACGTACGGTTTCATGATTTTGCTTATTGGGTCTACTTTTTTGCACAGTCTAGTGAGACTGAAAAGGATTTTATTTACAACTTGGTTCTAAAACAGACCACCATTATCATAAGTTTGTCCATGGCAAAGGCTTTCAGAATATCGATTAGAGAGGATATATTCTTATTATTGAAAGCAACCTCTATAAACAAGAGCAAAGCCATGATGTATTGCTTTATGCCATTGCACCGCCAACTATGGTCGTGTCGACCTTCTTTTCAGATAATCATGGTGCAAAAGCTGGTAATAGTATATCGTGACATGGATGTGAAATTCAAATTTTTGCACTCGAATTGAACCCCCAAAAAAATTGTGAACATGTGACAAAACCTCATATTATTGATGCCGTAGAAGTTGTCGAATAAGCCGCCATAGCTTAGTAGTAGTAAGGCCACGGTTCAACCCCTGGTCAGACATCTCCCACAAGAAGAAATATCAAAAAATATTTCTTCAGCGACTTCCTCTCAGTAGATTTCTGGCAAAAATTTTGAGGGTAAAATAAAATTGCCATGAAAACTTTCTCAAAAAATTTGTCGTTATAAACCGACTTTAAACTGTAGGTCACGCCATGTATAAAATTAATACACACAACATAAGATGTGCGGGAAGCTAGATTGTAATCCTGACTGAAGGGTGCTAATGACCAATTACACTATGCGACAAAATACAAAAAATTAAATACACCAGAGTAACTAGCTAGTCTAAGTTGTTCAGTTAGTTGAGTAGATCTCAAAAATACTTTTTTTTTTATTATTCTCGCACCATCCAAAATTGTTTTATTTGACAAAAACTGTTTTTTTTGGACTTTACGCACAAATTTATTGATTACACAAACATTTCTGAACAGATGTTCAAAATTTAAACCTTATTGGAAAAGAGAGGGATGGGACTTTAAAACGATGTACATATATATATTATTGGCGTAATATGCTATGGGGTTTGATGAGGTAAACTTTACAAATGCGAATTTTTTTCATATTTTTTCAAGTTTGTCCGTTCATAGTAGCAAAATTTAATTAAAAAATATGAAATATGTGATTACATTCTGAAAGTACATTATCTTATGAAGAGATTGGCACTTCGTTTGATCAAATCGGACAAAAATTAACGCAGTTATTATTTATAGAGTCTAACAGTCGAGTTATATTTTTCATATATACATATGTATTAGGGATGCCAAACGGGATTCATTTTTAAAAATCCCGGGATTCGGGATTTTGTAATCCCGATCCCGAAATCCCGGGATATTTCGGCATAATTCGGGGTCCAAAAATCCCGAAAAATCACGGGAAAAATCGCGATTTTCTCTTAATAATAAAAATGAAAAAAATATATTTTGTTAACAAAATCATTTATATTCCAATTATATCAGAATTATATGCCATTAAAAATATAATGTAAAAAAAGCAAGAGAAAAAACAAAAAATCGTAAATTAACAAAAATAAAAATTATTCATACATATGCAAATGCATTAGTTTTAAGAAAATTATTTGTATTCCAAAAAAAGATTAAAATATCTAACATGTGATCTGATAGGCTTGAACGAATTTTGTTGTCAACATACGCTGCCGTTGAAAAACACTTCTCGCAATCAACATTTGTTGGTAAAATAGTTCCAAGATACCTGTATACATACATATGTACATAATTGGTCATTACAACCCTTAAGTCAGGATTCCGACGTAGCTTCTCACACCACTTATGTTGTGTGCGTTAATTTTATACGTGAGTGGCGGGACCTACAGTTTAAAGTCGACTCCAAACGACAGATTTTTGAGAAGCTTTTCATGGCAATTTTATTTACTCTCAGAGTTTTTGCCAGAAATCTGCTGAGAGGAAGATAGCTGTATGCAGCTTGTAAATATTCACCTCTACCACCTCCTGATGTAAATAAATCTATTTCTTTGGAGAGTTGAGTATCTAAATCAGTTACCCTATTAATTCGTTTTATAGGGCTTTTGCATTCTTCGATGGCATCAAATAACTTTTTAGCAATGGAAGTAGGGTTTTCCTCATCTAAGATGCTATTATCGAAATCGAGTGATATAGAATTTTTTTCAGCACCTTTTGCAGGGTCAAAATACATGAATTCACAATCCCAAAAATCCCGAAAAATCCCGGGACAAGTTTTTAAAAATGCCGGGATTCGGGATTTGTGAATCTCGAAAATTTCGGGATTCGGGATTTCCCGATTGGCATCCCTAATATGTATGTTTTTTCAAATGAACTTTTAGTTCAAAAATTTTCAGAATTTTTGATGGATCTTGATTATTTATCGGAAAATGTGTCAGCTTCAGGTTTGAGCGGCTACTGAAAAGAACATATATGTATATGAAAAATGTAATCAATTATAGCTCATGCAGCTCCACTCCACTGGCAATTTGTTTCTTAAGAGAGTCCAGCCAGTTGTTTATAAAAACACGCCTGCTAACATCTTTGCTTAAGTAAACCAGAAACTTTGGATATATCCGTGCTTGCGTCCCCATTTGCCTAAATTAACCGTGATAATCATATGCCCTAATTCTCACGGAATGACTTCAACGACATGAAGTTATCCTTCTTCCATAACAAATTATTTATTTAAAACTATTCCATGGTAATACATATTAATATTATTCAAGCATTGTTAACAAACTAAACATGTTCGTTAACAACAAAAAAGAATTCTATTAGAATGTACCTGCTATTCTACAATTTTTCGTTTTCTTTTTCATTCAAATTGTTTTCCTTTTAAAACAAAGTTAACAAAGCCGCTTTCCAAAACAAAAACAGAAACCTGTCAACATTTTAATATATTCCGTCAAGTTTTTCACTCCTTTTTTCTCTCATTTTATCTTCTCAAACAGAAGAAGAGAAGCGACTTAATTTTAATGCCAACCAAAGGAGAATAAAAGAATATTCCGCCTTTAATGACTTTTTTCCCATGATCATGACAAATGTTTTTCACTCGTTTCGTTTTGTTTTTCGTTTATTTTTTGTTCCTTTCAACTGCAATCATTCATTATTTTTCAGGCAAAATTCTTTGTCATTTTGGGGAATTAATTCTCGTAGCCGGAGAGAGCTGAAGTAGAATTTTTGTTTATAAAAATTCTTTTTTTGTTGTAGTTGTTGTTGTTGTTTTTTCCAAATTTTTCATTAGTTTATAAATCAAACCTGACACTCTCGAAGGGTATTGTGGTTGCAACAGCAACAACAATAATAAAGTGCCACATTTACAGAAAACGAAAAAAAACAAATTTCAACAACTTCCGTTGAATATTTTAAAACACAAAAGCGTAGAAATAAAGACTGATTCGCGCCCCTCATTTTTAAGAAGATGAAGTTTCCTTAAAACAAAACTTTTGTTTTTCGTTTTTATTGCTTTTTTTGCCGTTCTGTTGTCAATGCAATTTCGCCGAAATGTTGTTGTTAATTTTTGCATCAACACAATCCAATTAAGTTCTCAAAAAACAAACACCAACAACACCAGAAACACATACAAATTAGTCCGAAGACAGAAGGGTAGTTAATGTGAAGAGCTTTTGCAGCGACTTAACAGTTGCACTATTGATGAACTATGTAGACTTCAGAAGTTCTTCTGAGGATGTCAATATAAATAGTACATCCTTACCATCGTGATAATCACACCACCCTGTCACTTTTCTGACATGGGACGAGCTTAATTGGAACTCCCTTTTCCTTACTCTTCTGAGAGTAAATAAAATTACCAAGAAAAGTTTTTCAAAAATCTGTCTGAATAAAATTGGCTCACACAACAGGGGTGGTGTTTGAAGCTAGGTTATAATTCTAATCCCTTGGTCCATAGTCCAGTTGTGGCCATAATTTATCAGCCACGGACCCTTACTGCCATCAACTCAGCCCTCTGCTTTAATAGAATATCAGAGGTGTGTCATTGTGGTGCGTTTCTTGATGCTTGTGTCAGTTTAGCAATGACAGGAAAGGAAAACTGAGCATTAAAATGATTCTGGTGATCGTATAACGACATCTATCAGTATGTGTTATCTGACGGCTCTGTCTTTGGTTTTATTTATAATTCCCGATTATTTCCCAAAAGAAACATGGATCAGTCATAAGGCATTATCTCCCTGGAATTAAACAAGGACTTGTTTAAGAAGAAGGAACACTTTAGCACTTATCCTAAAATAAAATAGATGAAAATAGTACACGATGATACATACTGTGACACCACAGCTTATCACATATATTTCAGGCCATTGTGGCTTGTGAAATGTCAGTTTGACTGACTCTCAGTATAAACTGCTGCTAAGGATGGGTGCTTCAGTCTCGGTACATTAATTCAAATTACTGTAATTTTCTAAGAGAAGTAAGGCCTGAATTTGCTGATTATCACTAGCAATGTCTGTTCCGCTTCAAGTCCTCGTGTTCAATAGTGATCGTATTATTAAAATGATTTACATTTCTATGTTATTCTAACATTTTCCTAATTTTTCTAACAACAATTTTTATTCAAATCAATTAATTATTCACTAATTTTGTATTTTTTTTTTTGTTTCAGGTAAACTAAACTAAACCACCGCTACAACTGCTGTAAGTCTCACACGATACGTATCGTAATTATTTCACCTAATATAGAGTGCATAACCGCCTCAAAAGTATAAATTTCATCGTGTATAATTTGTTCTAAAAACTTAAAAGTCGTAAAACAATTGAATTTGTCAGATGAAACCAGCACTCAACACCAGTAGGAAAATATTTTTTTCTTCTTCTTTTTTGCGTTTTAATGAAGGCGCTGAGTTCGTTATGCAAACGGAATATCATTATCATTAAAAACTACTAAAAAAGTTTTAACAAAAAGGTTGTAAAATTTTGTTTGAGAACCTTAAGTAAATTGGGGTGTTTACTTAAAGCTTAGCATATAAATGCATGAATAAGTATGTCCCACTTACTTGTATAAACTTGTATTATGTCATCTTATATTTAGAGATTCTTTGTTCATAGTCTATCACTCTTCTTTACAGCATAATATGGCTTCGACAAACTGCACAGTTTACTGCGCCTTACAAAATTGCCCAGTCCTTGTTCTTGGAGAATCATACATGAGACAAACTGCATAGCTTACTGCGCTTTACAAAATTGCCCAGGCCTTGTTCTTGCAGAATCGTACTCCTCTAAATGAGATTTAGTTGACCTCTACTTTTCTAGCCTTGAGAACTGCACTCTTGCTTAATCTTTTTGAACTTTTCCTCTAAGAATATAGCCGATTGACTGCCATTTTCAATTATTATATATCTCCGATCCCAAGGATCGCCCGACCGTAACGAAAACTGTTTTGGAATCCTTAATCCAATAGCTATCCAGCCCACTAATGAAGAAAAGCGCACCTTTTTTAAGTTAATTGAATTTTTCACGATTTATTTGTTTGCTCGTATAAAAAAGTTATCTTCGTCGGCTATATCTCCTCTTTCCTCCCTTTTCCAATTTATTAAATTTTGTTAAGTTAACAGTGTCTGTTAACAAAACATTTACTGTGCAAAAAGAATATAACTTTCGTAGCTAACTTCACACACACATACATATATTTAATTAAATCGAAATTTCTGTAAGAAAATCCTTGCCTTCATAGATGTTAGCGGTGGTCCAGATGAAGTTCTTGGTAGACTGGATTATTGCCAAGGCATTTAAGTAAATTAAGAAATTGAGAACATTCGCAACAAGCATTGCCTCGCTTCGAATATTGCCATGATCTCCGCCTATAAAAACGACAGTATTTAGGCAGCATATCCTTATTATATCTCCCACAATGTCTATGCTGTGTTTTAGATTCCTTGGTACATATGTACATCAAGGTCTCTCCATGAAGACTTTAGATTGCCGGACCATAAGTCCCTTGTTGTAATCTTAATCATGATGTTAGGGTACCAACTAGAGGTGTGCACAAGACATATAAAATTGCACAGTATTGTATTTTTCCCAAGACCGAATATTGATTGTAGCTGCAAATATAAATAAGTGTGAAGCAAAGATAGAGTACAAAAAAACAACTGCACTCGTAAACCATTGTACAACAGTATAAAAGAGAGTTGTGTGAAGAGTGCAACAAAAAATATTGTACTCTTCATAGAGTCACAACATGCATTTTTAGTTGTTTGTTTTTGTTTTTTTAACAACAATGAATAAGAAAGCTCCGAATGTTTTGCTCTCGAGAACCGAACATCTTCGTCGACGCCACCATTGCCAGTAACTTTTTTACACTTTTTATTTCGGGGAAAACCCTTTTTTATGAGTTTATGGCGAAAGCAAAGAATGTATAGAAACACTTATGTACACATATTTTTCAATATGGCAATACTGAAAATGTAGCTTCAGTAGTAAAATAAGCTCTTACAACACAAAGCATAGTTCCGTTACTTCACAGACAAACGAGTGCTGTTGTATACATTGAATAAATGAGAAATACACATTTCAGTGCACTCGTAAAATCAAGAGCAACAGAAAAGAGTACAATACAGTATTGCATTCGGTGAAGGGTGAAGTCTTGTGCACACCTCTAGTACCAACTCAATCAGAGGCGCTTCAAAGGGTTCACCAGAGTCTAGTAGGTAATATATTGGCTTTTAAACCGGAGTTTCAAGTTCAAATCTCAGTTTTGACATCTCGGCAAAAAGAAAACAAATACATAAACTAAATGTTTCTTTGGGTGTCCTTTACTCAACAGTCACCTGTCAAAACCTCTTTAAGTTACTAATTACCATTAAAAATTTTCTCTAAACTATCGCTCGGAGTGGACGTTAATCGATAGCTCCGCTAGTCATGAATAAAACACACAACGAGGGTGGTGTTAAATGCTAGTGCGTAATTCAAACTAGAGCCCAATGACGCTCGTATGTATGTATTAGGGTGATCGATTATTCGACGTATTTCAAAAACCGGTTTTCGAATAGTTCGAATAGTTGAAATTTGAAAAAAAAAACCGGTTGGAAATTTGAAAATTCAAAAAAAAACCGGTTAACCGGTTTTTTGTTTAATAATTTGAAAAATTGCAAAAAAATTAATTTCAATTTATTTTGTTAAAAACAATAAAAATAAACACTTTTTTTACTAAAATTCATTCAGAAAAGATACTTAAAAAGTAACAGTTTATGTAAAAAAAATACTTAAACAATAAAAGTTTATGTAATTTTTTTGTTTTTAATCTGTTTTACTTATTAAAAACTTTAATAATTAATACTATAAAATATTTACACTTTTAATGTAAATTCATTTAATTTATAGTTGTTTTTACTTTTCATTTAATAAAACAAAGTTAACAATTATTAAAACAAAAATAAAAAATAATTAAATATTTTTATAAAATATACTTTTTTCAAAAATATAACAAATTATCAATAACTAAATATAACATTTCATTTAATTCGTATTTGTTTCAAATTGTTATAATAAAAAACTAAGAAAAGTTAATAAAAATGAGATCCATGTTTTCAAAGAGATATCTACACCATTAGTTGTAGTTTAGAATATAATAATTATAAATTATGTATTTCCAGAAATTTCAATTTGACATTACCATTTTTTTTTTAAATGTTTCGAAAATTCTAAAATATAATTAGACATTTTTAAAATGCTTTTAAAAATTTCTCAAATTTAATTGGAAATTCTTAAAAAATATAGATGGAATTTATGTATGTGCTTTTTTTAAAATGATCTCTTAAAAATAAAATGCAATTCAGATGCTTGGGAGAGTATCTATTCCTTTCTTTTGTTTTTATAAAATTGCACATCGAGAAATTACTTTAAACATAATATTAACAAACAAAAAAATTTAGAATTTTTGTATTAAATGTTAAAAAATAGTAAACTTAAAAGAAAACCGGTTTTTATAAGCAAAAAAAACCGGTCTATTCGATATTCGAAAAATCAACATTTGGAAAACACCGACAGCTGTAAAGTCAAAAAACCGTTTTTTCCACCGGTTTTAAAACCGAGTTGATCACCCTAGTATGTATGTAGAAGGGTCCTCCAAAGCAGGATTTATGCGCCAGCACTATAATGTCTTACTCTCTGTATCACACAAACTTGCACTGCATATTTTCTGTTACTAAAACTAAAATACTTATCACACGAACTTTTTCAATTATCTACAGTTGTTTCTATTACGGAAACAACATTTATTTTTTTTTTTTAATTCCAGGCCTATTTATTGAGTGATTTGTAATTAAAAGAAGAAACGTGCATTAATTCTCATAAAACTTAAGAGCCTCTAAAAGTGATAACAAATCATTATACACTTGCCACTTGTAATAGAGAAATGCAACTGCCACTAAAAAGAACAGAATATTTAACAAAAGTTCCCTTCATTTCGAGCAATTGTTTTAAGGCCAAAACCATTACATCTCCCACCAAACGAATGACAGACACACTGTAACATCATCATGTTGTCTATGTGGTGAGGCAAAAACCTACAGGAAAACAAAAACTGAACGGAATTTTAATGAAAAAAATGTTGAAGAAAAAAAAACAGAAATGAAAAACGAATTTTTAATAGTTGGTTTCAAATTACCAACCTGTGATGCAAATGATTGCCACACTATACTCATCGGGGGACAAAGCTCGAGTGTGGGTAGGGGATAACTACTAAGGGGGAAAAATTACAAATGCAAATTGGTTGTTAAAAATTTAACTTTGGAAAGCTGATCATCAAAAAAAAAAAATGGCACAAAATGAGTTACAGAAAGTAAAAGAGAAGGGAACATAGCTACTGTAACTGCCAGCGGTACTCAAAAGGAGTACTGTAGTTGTAGTAAAATGTCATTAAATTTTAAGCCTTTTTCTTGATACTCTATAGACACTCTCGTCCGCTCTCCCTTTGATTCTTTCACTGAAAGGTTGCCTAAAACGAAACTAATTTTTGTTTTTTTTTTTTTAGTTTCTGTTTGTTTGAGGCCTCTTGCCTTATTTAAATCAAATGGCCTACATAGGCGAACGTTAATAATAAGAACAGTGAACGGACAAGAGCAAAGAAAATTATCACACTCTACAACAATATTATGTACACCTAATAATGTTTTATTACTATGGCCGTTGCTATTGTTGTTGTTTCTTTTTTTTTTCTCCCATTTTTTTTTTTTTTTTTGCTCATTCCGTTACTAGCCATTAATGAATTTAATTGTTGGTTTTATATTACAAAAGCATTTGAAAATTTCAAACCATTCTCATTCAACCATCCATCCTTTCATCCGTTCATCCATCCGTTCATTCATTCATTCATTCAATTCCTTCATATTTTAATTTCGTTATACATTTGGGCTATTTTTTTTTTTCTATCATATTGTTGTTGTTGTTGGTGTTGTGTTTTGTTGTCAGTGCTCAATTATATCTTAACTGCCTTGTAAACTGATATAAGTTTTGATGTCTTGTTTTATGGCTCATATTATCGTCAGGTTCATGATAATCATTGTGTGTCTTCAACATCAACATCATCATCATCATTATCATCGCAATTACCATTAACATCAGCACTTTTACAGCCTTTATTATGATGATCATTAAATTGAAAAATTTTTATTTTGTTGGTTTCGTTTTCCTCTTCTGCTTTTCTTTTGCTTTAGCAAAAAAAAAATTAAAAACTAAATTAAATGCCCAACCAAAGCAAAAGAAACAAAAAAAGAAATTATAAGTTTAAGTAGCAACTACTGTTTGTAGCCACAAGATGTTTTATGGCCAAATAAATTGGCTACAAATCTATTTAGATTGCAATGAAACACAATTGTTACACTCACAGTTACTTTTAAATTAAATTGAGAATTTTACACTCAAAGAAAAATGTATGCAATTGGAGATTTATTTCGAAAACACATGGAAGTTTTAAAAAAATTCATAATTTTCTTGAGTGTTTAGCTCCCAAAGCCAGATTTAGAGTAGTGCTTGTGATAAAGAGTGTGTACAATATAAATTTATTCAAGGCATCCACCATTGTCCCCCAGAAGTCCCCGAACTCTCTACACACAACACCACTAATAACGTACGTCAAAGGTAGATCAGGCAGCTTCAACTCTTAAAAAAGTTTACGAACCTCAATGAGAGCAATCCCTCAGTAGAACACTGCGTACAGCAAGTGAATAGATATATTGTTTTATTATTGCATTGTTTCTATGCTACAAGGGATGGTAACCCCATCACATAATCCTAATCACATTCATAGTCGAAAAAACTAAAACAAAATCGAAAACTAATAATAAGACGAGGCAGATGCTTTGTGCTCTAATGACACCAGAGAAAATAACATACATACGTGCATACATAATTGGTCATTACATAAATACATAATTGGTCATACGACATAGCTTCTTTCACCACTTGTGTTGTGTATGTTAAAGTCGATTACGAAAGACAGACTTTTTGAGAAACTTTTTCATGCCAATTTTTATTTACTCTCCGAATTTTAGCCAGAAATCTGCTGAGAGGAAGTCGCCGATGAAATATTTTTTCATATTTCGTTTTGTTGAAGATGTCTGACCTGGGATTTGAACCATGGCCTTACGTCTAATAAGCCAAGATACTACCCACTAGACTTCGCCGTCTTCAAATAGGAAAATAAAATCAGCCAAAAAACCCAGCTAGGCTTTCCTAAATCTACACAAACAGTGGGTACATATGTGAATAGACTCCACGTGGCCGCTCTGAAAGACAGACACTGTTTTGATGAATACATCACTCGTAACCACACATCACTGCCAGACTCCAATTAGACAACGTCAGATTGATGTGTCTGATGATGTTATTCACGTCGATGCACGATACTTCTACAATGTCCTACATAAACTCCCTAGCGTAGACACTTTGACAGCGACTAAAATGGGCCCCACTATTACGGTGAAAGAACGATTGCGTGCACAGCTTTCACATCACCACACCTACGGCTATGCTCATTAAGCAGTATTCTCAGACATAGTCGCCAATCTTCAAGTGCTCATTGAGACAACCACCAATATAGATCTTTAGTCAAGGTTGCAACCTAGTTTTCCACACCATCCATATTGTGCGTGTGAATTTTATCCATGAGTGGCAGTACTTACAGTTCAGAGTTGACTCCATACGATAGATTTTTGAGAAACCTTTTAAAGTAATTTTATTTACTCTCAGAGGTTTTGCCATAAATCAGATGAGAGGAAGTCGCTGAAGAAATATTTTTTTTACATTTCGAAATATCTGAGATGGATATTTTGAACCACAGGATTGAGTTTAATAGACACTACTTACTGGACTACTATCCTATTCATCCTTCCTACTGTGTGTTACAAGCAACTTAGTCTGTCTATTATAGTATTTGGAAGGCCATGCCTACTTGCTCCTCTTAATAGATCTTAATTGATCATTTGATTAATCCACCTACAAACCAATCTATTCGCGTGTTAGTTAATTAGTCAGAAATTTGTATGTCCGGGAATCTAAACAATTATCGTTCTGGACAAGAGACCTATATATTGGCATATTCCAATACATTGTGCGATTAAATCATCATATTTCCAGTCATCTCTATACGGGATTTCATTAACCTCCACTTTGTTTAGACATACATGCATACATTATACGCAACGTTACCAGAGGTTTCCTATTCGTGCAATAAGGTGCTATTACCAAATGCGTTGAATATATCTGTTTGGTAGCCTGATACAATTCCAGACATGACACCGAGATGCGCCACTCGTCTTTAAGTAGTTTACTATCAATGTCTTCAAGCGTGCCCACAGAGTAGGGTTATTATCCGTCCTCTTATGCCCGGATAGCAATCTCCTTTTTTTTCTTCACATTTCGGAGCTTTTCAAAGTAGGTGCTATAATTTCATCTGATTTCAAACCATTTTTTATAATTTCGTTGTTGCGATGTTTGATTTCGGTCGGCCTTAGCTTTTAGGGCAACTCCTATATATTATCAGCACCGAGTATCAAAAATCGTTTCTAATTCTGTAAGCCCCTGATATAAGGTAGAGTTCTACGCTGATGGCTGTTCAAGTAAGATTCATACCGCGCTTATATGATCGATACATCTTCAGGCCAAGATTGCCAAGGAAATTAAAAAAGAATACTTTCGATCTAAACACTAAAACTTGCAGTCCAATTTTTGTATTTTAATTGGAACGTTTCAATTGGTTTTTTTTTATCGAAAGAATAAATTTCATTTAAAAGCGTATGGAATAATTATTAAATTTCTTTTGAATATTTTCATCGTCGTTCACACAGTTCGTGACACAACTGGTCAACTGAAATTATTTCAACCATAATTTGATAGAATGAGTGCAACGGTTACGATTAATGCCCATGTTAAACCGCCAGCCAAGACAGTGATACTACGAATGACAAAATGTCACATTGTGTGTCTTATCTAAAGGGAAAATGTATGGTAGTCATGACAATGAGGACAACAACTGCAAGAACAACTACAGAATGAAAGGATAAGAAACCTCACGGAAACCAAGAGAAAAAAACACAAAGTAAAGCAGAGAAACTGATTATATTCCAACAAAATGTTCAGCAGCAGTTATAAGGATGAGTTCATGTGCTCACCGACACACACTTATACATGCACTTGCACACACACACACTTAAACTCATACCCATTATTCACACAAAATCCTCAAGACAAAAGCAGGATGATGGCAAAATGGATGGATGACTGACTGGCTGGCTGGTTGACTGGTATGGATGGATGACTATTATGGCACAACATCACTGGCATGCATGTTTGACACATGCTCACATGACGATATGAATTTCAGTAGCGAATATGAATGAATGAATGACTGAGTGAATGGATGAATGAATGGCTGGGTGGACAGCCTGGCTGCCTGGCTGGCTGTTTGAATGAAAACATGAATGAAACAGTGTATGAATGAACGAATGTATGTGTATACAAATGTATAAATGAACGACTGATACTTGGTTATAAAATGTTTGCTTATATGTGTGTCTCTGTTTGTTGAATATGGTGGTGGTGATGCTACTGACTTTTTCGTCTGAGTGCATAATTTGCTGTTGAGACAATTTTTTTTCTTCCTTTTTTTGTTGTAAGAATAGAAACAAGAATTTTGAGATATGGTGGCATATTCATTTTAACATAAGACATGTCATGTGTAAATCCATTCGTTTATTTTTAAGTACGAGGGTGGGTCAATAAGTCCGTCTCTTAAGTGGAACAACAACACCGTTTTCATCAACAGGCATCTGTCAGTTGACTTCTGTCAAAATTTTAACAAACTATATCATGTAGTTTGTATTTGGCAGCTATGGGCAGCAGAATACTGCAAGATTTGAAGAGAAACAAGGAGAAAGTGGTGCTCGTTAAGCATTCAGCATTTTTTTTTCCTTAAAGTGACCATTGCCGATGGCATTGCTCTCAGAACTCTGCACCATCAATGGTAAAAGAGTTTGGCGGGAAAAATAAACTTCAAAACTATCAACCTTAACACAGAATTCCGGATATCTAGTATAACAACATACTAATCAGGCAGATTTGTTGGTAGAGCTTGCATGGAACACAGAGGCATAAGTTGCAACGAATGCACAGATGGATTGAGTGCATGAATGCTACGAATTAAAAGTTATTCTGAATTGAATAAAATTCCAAAAAGTCTAAGTGTGATCGTAAGGGCGGTCCTTGCATTTCGTCTGATGATGACAAATTTGCAGGCACAGCTTGCATGGAACACAGAGGCAAAAGTTGCAATGGATGTACAGATGGATTGAGTGCACAAACGCTATGAATTAAAAGTTATTCTGAACTAAATGGAATTCTAAGATGGAGACAGAATCTCTCTTTAGAGAAAAAGAATCATAAAACCTGGTTTGAGATCAAAACAACAAGTGCTCTTAGAACTCCATCATGTAAGGGTGTGCCTACTATCCTCAACCAGCTACCATCGGACATGTTGGCAAAACAAGTGGCTGCGAACACGACAATCTGAGCGTGGAATCAATCTGTAGTCGAGCGTGGAAGAATAGTCAAGAGTATAGTTGATCTGGATATACTTATTGACTACACAATTCCTAAACCCATTCCAGTCCTGATTTTTCAACATCTGGGTTTACTCCTCCTAGAGGTTATCATCCAAGTATTTACTGACGGATCCAGATGACACGACAGAGTTTGGTGTGAAATCCTTTTAGATCAGTTGAACCTTTGATTGTCAATTTCTCTACCTCATTACCGCTGTTCTACTTGGGCTGAACGGGAGAGCACAGAACATCTTTTCTACTTTTGTCCGCTACTTGGAAATTTGAGACGACATATTCTTGGAACAGAATGTATTGGCAAAATGACCAAAGGCGATATTGATAGACAAACCACACCTTCATAAAACTGTCGTGATGAACGAGAGATGCAAATCAGGTGTTATAATGGAATAGAAAAAATCGGTGTTACGACGCGACCATATAGAACGCAAGTGGTTGTACTAATAACACCTCATGTGATTATACTTTCTGGATATCCAGCAGGCAACTGGTTTTAAAAATTTACTTTAACTTGCACCACAACTACACGTGTTGACTTATTATCACAAAAAAGTTCACAATTGGAGCTGTAGTGGATCTACAAAATTCGACCTGTTTTACGCAAGCATAGTTCATGAAACCTGTAGTCAGTTTGTCAAACCCAAAGCCATTAAGATGATAGACAATCAGTAGGAGAATCAACCGTATGAGCCTACAACATCATAATAAGGGTATTACAATTAACAAGAAAAATAAACAACAACAACATGATACAGGATGAAGGTAAACAAGGGTAAAGAGCTCGCTTTACAGCTGTACAGTTGGGTATTATGGGAAAAGAAAATTTTGTAAGTCTAGGAGGCACTTGCAACAATGTTTCAGTCTGTTTAAGCTCATGTTTTTTCGTGTTAAATGTCTGGCAAGTAAAACCAAATAAAAGGAAAACCTTCTCTACTTCACCACCCGTCCTATAAAGTTCAGGGGGTGGATGTGTTAATGGGTGTTAGATATATGGGAATGGGATTTTTTGTACACTCTGCTCTCTTATGAAGCTGGCAGTTTTATTATTTACCCAAAGGAGTCTGGAGAGTTTAACATGCTTGCATGTGTTATGCTGCTGGTCCTTAATGTAGATGCTGATGTTTGCTGTCGTTGCAAGCTGTAAAATTATGTTGTTGCAGTAGCAAAAGCATAAGGATAAGCCTAGCAGTCTTTGGCTGTTGTACAATACAAAACATCAACAACAACAACAACAACAACGACATCAAGACCAAGAACAGCAAGTTGAAAAATTTTGAAGCACATGATGGCAAGAAACTGCAACAAACGGTTGTAGTAGTAGCAAGCAGGACCTGCTATGAAATAATGCAAGTAAAAAATTGTCCTTGTTTTTGTTGTTTTTTCTTCAATGTTGTAGTTTTTCTTTTCTTCATTCTTTTCGTTGCATTTCTTTTTTGTTTCTCTGCGTTTTTCTTCTCCTGTTTTTTTTTTGGGGGAGGAAGGCTGTGAAATAAAATATTTTTTAACTCTGTTAAGGCGTTAAAAAAAGGATTTTAAAAAAGAAATTCAATTTTTGTTGTTTTATTGTATTTTGTGTTTTTCGTCTTCTCTCTGTTTATTTTTTGTTTTTGTTTTTGTACATGTTGTTATTATTTTTATTTTGTTTTTTCTGCTTGTTTTAGTTGTTATTTTCGTATAACGTTCAGCCAAACGTTATGATGGCGTCCCATTGAAAGTGCATTGACTGCAATTGCTAGGCGCTGCTGCATTTCTAGGAACAAAATTTTTGTTGTTGTTGTTTTTCAATTTTTTTCTATTTCTGTTTTTATTTTTTAGTAGCAGTAGATTTTAACGGAAAATTATTTCTATAAACAACTGAATGAAGCCTGTCAAAAGAAACAATTGTTGACCTGGTAGAAAATTTAAGAATACCGAATACCATACGCAGCTGCCGCCTCAAGTCGCCGTACTACATAGTAGATAGAGCATTGGCTTATTAGACGTGAGCAGAAGGTTCAAACCCCAGGTCAGACTACAATAAAACGAAATATGAAATAAAATATTTCTTCGGCGACTGCTTGTCAGCAGATTTCTGGCAAAAACTCTGAGAGTAAATAAAATTGCCACGAAAGTTTCCCAAAAATAAATCGTTCGGAATCGATTAATTAATTTATAATTAATGTGATAATAATTCATTTATATTGGAATATACATAAAGTATCGTAGGAATAGCGAAATTAAAAAGAAATTAAAAAAAAAATTAAAATAATAAATAAATAAATAAAATAAATGTGCATTTAATAATAATAAATAATAATAATAATAATAATAATAATAATAATAATAATAAAAAAAAAAGACTTTAAACTGTAGGTCCCGCCGCTGATGTATAAAATTAACACACGCAACATAAGTTGTGTGAGAAGCCAGGTCGTAATGCTGGCTGAAGGGTGGTAATGACAAATTATGTGTATGTCAAAGGAGTCGAATTGGAATTTGTATTGAATACCTCATGCCTCAATGTTGTATCAATGGGTCACAACAAAATTCTTAGTTCCTGCACGAATAGGATGTAATTTATTGTAGACTTTATAAAATGAAGGTTAAAAGTACCCATAAAGCTCACTTTAATAAAGCTTAAAGCAACAGTTGAAAATTTCATGGGCCCTGTTCGAAGTTTTAGAAAAATTTAAAGCCACCTGTTATTACGGTGACCCCAGGTCAGACATCTCCAACAAAACGAAATATGAAAGAAAATATTTCAGATTTCTGGCAAAAATTCTGAAATGTAGTAAAATAGCCAAGAAAAATTTCATAAAAATCTTTCATTCGGAGTCGTCTTTATACTGTAGGTCCCGCCGCTGATGTACAAAATTAACACACACAACATAAGTGGTGTGAGAAGCTAGGTCATCATCCTGACTGAAGGGGTGTTATGACCAATTATGTATGTATGTATGAACCTACGTTACCAATTATAGTTGCCTAGAATCTTTGGGTGAATATATTCGATTGTGATATTAGGTACAGTGGTGAGAAACGTTTGCTCAATGAGTCTTATTTGCCATTCGGCTGACCTTTCTATGAAGTTTGTTGTTGGCCGTATCCTGTCTGGTAATCCAGGAGATTTCTGAATGCTGTATTTAGAGGGGACAACTGCATTATATTTTTTATTATTATTCGTTTGGAAGCGATCACACAGTATTTGTTTCGTATTTTGTTCCTCTTTTTAGGTTTTTCCCATTAAGCAAGGGACCTAGTTTTCGATTCCTACTCTTCCTCAATAGATGGTGTGGCCATGAATTTTATCGAGCGAGAATGAGGTTATGAGGCATTCTTAAAAATTGTTTTTTACGTTTAGCTGGCAATTTGTTCAACAATGTTTGGCTAAGAAGTGCGTGTGTTATTTTCGACACTGAAACATGGAGAACCATTTAATTATTTTTTCTTTTTTTAATTTTTTCTAAAGAAAATTACTTGCTTTACAGTATTTTTTTGCAATGCATCGCACAGTGTTTTAACATACTTACATACATAACATACATCAGGAATAATTCTTGGTTACCTAAAAAGAGAATGAAAAGAAATACAAATTAATTTAAAATATTGCACAAACTATTGGAGTATTTATAATAAAATATAGTTTTATAAAAATTTGTCTCTTAACAAAACAAAATTTGCCCTTAACAGAGCACTGTTAGCTGTTTAACAGTATCCATCTGAACCAGCCCACTTGTTTAGAAGCTAATTTTAGGACATGTACTAGATCTATGAGTACAATATCATACTCAAAGGAAGGTTCCAAGGCTTTTTAATATAATCCTCTTAATATAGTCACATACAAAGTGATATACATAACATAATTGGTCATTACAACCCTTCAGTCAGGATTACGACCTAGCTTCTCATACCACTCGTGTTGTGTGCGTTAATTTTATACATGAGTGGCGGGACCTACAGTTTAAAGTCGACTCCGACCGACAGATTTTTGAGAAGCTTTTCATGGCAATTTTATTTACTCTCAGAGTTTTTGCCGGAAATCTGCTGAGAGGAAGTCGCCGAAGAAATATTTTCATATTTTCGTTTTGATGTCTGACTTGGGATTCGAACTCGGGCCTTCAGTCTAATAAGCCAACACACTACCTACTAGACTACAGCGACTTCACAAGTGATATGGTATTGTGAAAATTAGCTTTGAAACAATAAATTTTTTGATTGAAAACTCTCTTGAAGATCAGTGGCCATTTGGGAACATATAAGAAATAGTACACCTACCCGATTATATGCAAATGGTAGTTCAGAGGGTCCTCTTTCGAACCGTGGTAGTGGGGTAGCTGGAATAATTTTGGGATTTGAGAAATTAAATTATGAAAAATTGAATTTTGACTCCCCCTGCATTCCCCACCAACCATCCTTTAGATTTCAACACTTTTATTCACAAATAATAATGATCATAACGAGAATTTTAATGTCAATAGACTGCAATAATTGCAAAGTAGAAGACTAATCTACTTATTGGCCGCTGTTAAACCGTTAACAGTGCTCTGTTAATAGCACATTTTGCCCTGTTGAAAGCGAAAAGTGGCGCTGTGTGTGTGGGTTAGCGTCTATGGTTTTAAAATTCGAATTTATCTTCACACACATCGGAAAACCACGAAAATTGTTAATCAAACATTTGATAAACCCCTGAATAAACGTCTAGAAATGTCGATCTCACTGTGCGATATATGAGATTATCGTTCAAAAGCTAACTCTTGATTTGAGAGCGGCTTAAGATGCAATTTTCTTTAGGCAACTTTTGAATAATTTGTTTTCAAGTCTAAACCGTTGGTGTAAAGAGCAAATCATCTGTCAGAATCTTTTTATTGTTTTGATCCAGAAGTCAATATAAACTAAAAAGATATGTACGCATAAGGACTGTGCAATAAGGCCACACATGTTTAGAACTCTAGAGATACGTGGATTTCAAGTACTTCTAAGAAAAAAACCTATAGACTTATATCACGTTTATACGCATATTAGGAGAGACTTTAAGCCAGACCTTGGAACTACTTGTTCAATTGCGCCACATTGTTATAAATGTACGCCTTCCTGGCTACCTATTGTCAGCATTGTCTTGGAAATTAAATCTCAAATTTTTTATTCTCCAACAATTTCTCGCTATTGTGCAGGGAATTTAAAACTTACCCTCCAACATGTTACATACATAATTGGTCATTACAACCCTTCAAGTCAGGATTAAAACCCAGTTTCTCATACCACTTACTATGTCGTGTGTTTGTTAATTTTATACGGAAGTGACGGAAGCTACAGTTTAAATTCTTCTGCGAACGACAGATTTTTTGAGAAACTTTTCAGAGCAATTTTATTTACTCTCGGAGTTTTTGCCAGAAATCTCGTTTAGTTAGAGATGTCCCACCTGGGGTTTGAACCAACGCCTCATGTCTAATAAGCCAACACACTTCCTACTAGATTACGGCAACTGTCAACATGTTATCTCTTCTAAAAATTATCTCGTAAAGGTTAATGTCACATACACAGAGCGCCACACCCACTATAATTTTAAATTTTCTATTATAAAAAATATACATACTTGTAGCACAACAATAATTTTTGCGATTTTTTTGTTTTAACATTTTATAAGTAATAAATAAACGTTTTTAATTTTTGGAAATTTATTCGACTATTCTCATTTACTTTTCTCGCTATCCTAAGAAAATTAATTATTTCAGCGGTGTTTACTCACTTTTGACGCTCACTGTATTTTAGTATAACCTATCCATGATCTCTTCTCGCTAACAATTTCCTACCAGCCCTTATGATATTTCAAAATTCAAATATGAACAACAAAAACAAACAGTCCGTATACAATATTATTATTGTTGCATGAAACTTATGATTTGAAAAAAGAGAACAAAACCAAAAAACAAGTAAAAAAAAACAAATCTAAAGGAGTTGGCAACTTTTTTTTTTGTAATTTTTCTGACTCAATTTTTGTATTTGGCCGGGAACTCCGAAAAAAAATGAAAAAAATTTGTTTTGGTTGTTGTTTTTGCCGCTGATTATTTCGTAAATTAATGCTGATGCTGAGAATGCGGAGTGAAAAGGGGGCTATTGCAACAATAATCATATTGGTGATGAGAGTGATGTTGACGAGTACAGTGGCAATGCTTATGGGCTTAAAATTAATTGTGGAAAACAACAACAACAACTACGTCGAAACAAAAATTGGAACGTTCCTAATAGACAAAAAGCAAAAAACAAAAACAACAATATTATTTCCTTAAACTTAAACAAAAGCAAACTTTATTGTTATTGTTATAGTAAAAATGTTTTGTTTTCGACTTAACTTCCTTCCAACAATTTTGAACAACCTGCGCCTTTAAGCCTTCTGTTTACATAAATGGCTTAAAATGCATAGACAGACAGACCGATAGACCGATAGACAGACGTCTATCTCTCAGTCCAACTAACGAACTTATGCACACAGTTATTTTGCCTTAGAATTTAAGCTGTTTTTTTTTTTTTTTGGTTGAAAGGGAGTATGGAAGAAAGCCGAATGCAAAGGTTTGAAGGCAAAAAGGAATTGTCGTCTGTCTGTGTATTTCAATTTCATTCCTTTGTTTTTCTAAATTTGTTTGCAATTCTTTTCTTCTAGTTACTCCTCCTGTTTTCTTTTTCTTTTTTGGTTTCACATGTGTCTGACTGATTTCCTTAGCAGGTTTATTTATGTTTTTTTATATCCAGGTTTTCTCTATTTCCCTCGACAATTGTTCCAATTTAAATTATTTTTACATACTCGTACGTCTTCTATTATTCTTTAAATCCCTCAAGTGTCTGTAGTGTTTTTGGACACTGCTTTTCATAGATAAATGGCAAGTTTCTCTTTTATTTACGAATTCTAACTTAAATGGGCCTTTAGTTAGGATTACGACTTAGCTTCTAACACCATCCATGCTGTGCATGTTAATTTTAACCATGTGCGGTGGTACAATTTACAGTCGACTTTGAATGACAGATATTTGAGAATAATTTTGCCACAAAACTGCTGAGAAAAAGTTGGCAATATAAATATGTTTTCTTATTTCGTTTTGTTCCATATGTCCAAGCAGGAATTTGAAGCTCGTCAACACATTATCCCTTAGACTAAGGCAACTTCTATAAGAAAAAAAATCAATTGGCAATCGTTCCTAACATCCTTCTTACTTTACTAGGGGTCTTTAATAAGAAAATCATAAACATTTTATAGCTAATGGACCAGAGTGAAATTGAGCGCGAAATGTAGTCGACTCAATTGTATGAATTTGGCCGATGTGTTGTTCGAACAACATGGCAGTCTCACATATGAAAGCGAACTAAATCGGTTTTCGGTTATGTTCGGTAACAAATTGTCGGTAAATGGCTGTAAATTATTTACATCAGTCAGCATATATTTATGTATATTGGGAACACTATTTATTGGGACTCGATTCTTAGAATTGAAAATTGTGACAAGTTACCCACAATGGATCGGGGACTAGGGAATAACGAAAAACTGTGAAAAAGTCTGTCAATTGAACTTTTATGGGTGGACACATCCTTCTACCAACCTAACTATCTCCACCGAAATGAAATATCCTGTAATGAGTTCAAAAAATTGTGTAGATTTTCTGTGAGCCAGTAGCCAAAGCCATACTCTTGTCGTTAACGAATTCTCGGCGTTATTAATTCCGAGGATTCAGGTCCTCAGTAGATCTGGCTATCAGAATTAACATATTTTTTATAGAAATATTGTTATCCTTAATAATCATTACCGCAGTTTGTACGGCCAATACTTTCGGCTGAAAAGTGCTGCAATGCATGTAGCCTTAACGAATGGGATTTACCTGCTTTGTCTAGTTTCGAATCGTCCGTTAGGAACTGTGTGGATGTGCGTTACACCATTTTTTTTTAGTTTTCTTAAGAAGTTTATCAGAATTCTTGAGTGGAGGTGGAGGTCAATGCCAGTCTTACGTCTTCCCCAACTGTCTCATGTGGTCCAGAACTGAGTAAAATAAAACGTTAGGCTGCAATTTATCAGTTTAATACTGTTGTGGAAATAGTTCAGTAGGATTTGCTAAAGTAATGTTCAGAGCATATCGTCTTTGTCTCTAAACAAGATTTTCAGGACAATGTGAGAAGGTTAAGTAATACAGCAGCTCTGTGTTACTGAATTAGAAACTGAACTTCTTCTATTGTGAAAATTAGCCTAAGAAATGAGGCATAGTGAGCTGAAGAACCCAACGCAATTACTGTTTATAAAAACTTAATTTGTACGTGCTGGGGTGAAAATCCGCAGTCCGTTGTTCTCTAAACAAAAAAAAAAATTGCTGTCTGTGAAATTTGATTGTACTGGAAAGGAACTTGCTTAGCCAATCCTACTCCTTTCCAAAAGATGGCACTGCCTGACCTGCCGATGATGTTAGTTGGTTGATTAAAAATGTATCGCAAATTGTATGAATTTAGAGTCCATAGTTCCTTATTATTATTGAAAACCCTTTCAATCTGCTGCTGGGTATTCTTTTCCTGAATGCATTCCATCTCACATGTGTTTTTCCTTTCTTTTCTTCCTTCTATTTGCACAGTGAAAGAAGAAGTTCATGATGTTTTTGTTCGTATTTGTAAAATGTCCTTTAATTTTAAAAATTCTTTTTGTTTTCTTACAATTGATTGCAGTTGCATCATCTGTTAACAGCTTTTGTATCAACTCTCTAAACGAGAGTTTTCTCTTTTCCTTCTTTCTTCCACTGTTTCTGTCCATTGGATATACAAGTAGTCTAAGACTCGAGGTGTTTATCTTAAAGATACACAAACACATGCACAGATATACTCTCTTTCATTTCAAATGTAAAAAAAAATTTCGAATTCCTAAAAATAAAAAAATGTTGCCATTTCAACAAATGCTTGCTCGCTCGTTCATATATCAGCATATCAAATGCTTTCAAGTGTTTTTTTTTTTTCATTCAAAGTTTTGCTAGTTTAAATGCGAGTAGAGATCGTTTGCTAATGATTAATTAAAAACAAAACAAAAAATGACAAGGAAAGATTTTTACTTATTTTCTAACTTTTCATTCAACAGAATTTTATAAACACCCTGGAAATAAGAAATAAACAAAAGCAATACGACTGCCACATTTGAGGCTGGCAGTCAGGCAACCTATATTTCATGTACGAGACAGTTTCAGTTTAAAGTGAATACGAAAAGTATTTATTTTCCATTAGAAACATACAGAACAAAGGAAATAAAATTTTTATGTTTATTTATGTCCACTATGCGTAGGAAAATTGGAAAATATATCACATTTTATATCCGAGGGAGATCTCCATATTGGTCAATCTAATGGAAAGTCTTCAATCGAATCAATATTCAAGCTCAGTTAGATACTATTCTATTCTATTCTATTCCATAAAATATTGAGTAATGGAAATATTTTTAGATGTTTACCCGACAGTCAGGTCATTATATGATATCAGATATGGATTTTTCAAATGGCATTTATCTTAGAATTTGAACTACTAAACCAATGTAATCATTTTTTGGTTGTTCAACGACGAAGGCATCTGTATGCTGCAATCTAATTTAATGAAGATAGACTTCCTTCAGTACACCAATAAACTGCTTGACTAAAGGAACTGTAAGACAGTAATGAATGTAATTCAAAGAGAATTTGTGTCCAGCCATTTAGCATTGCTACCATCATTCATTCCCATCATCTTTAATATAAGTGTCAGCGAATATTGTTCACCTGGCGTATAAATCTATGTATAGTTCATTGTACCTCCTACAGCGCTACACGTTTGGTGGTCATATGACCCACTTTTTACTCTTCCTCGAAGCAGAGTACTGCTACTTTGAATATTCCCCAGCTATAGAGTCCGCTCTCCTATTTTTAAAACCGAGAAATTTGTGGCAATGCACTGTGAACTTCCAACCGTTAGGCGAATTCTGTTAAAGTCAAAAAGAGTTCAGTGAAGAGTTCATTCATCCTCTATTCCGGGAACGAGGTTTGTGTTTCACTCTTTTATATCGGTATTTCTCGGGAATGTGTGAAGGAAATAAAGACAGGACTGTTCACGTAAAGCGCATATATTTACATAGTACTCATGTCACAGAGGAAGTTACTTGAATTCGATTTTTCAGCATTACTCTTCATACAACCGATGGAGATATCGGTTCAATATGAAGCTATGGGAGAATGTATCAGTCTGAGCCACAAATCGAATAGAGAATAATTGAAACACTATATGGATACTCGCTGATGAATTATCCGACTGAATGTTTTATATAAGATTAGAGACCAATTGCATCGCTTTGGACGACTTTCTTATTCAAACGGAACTTTTGCCTGTGGGATCAAACGGATGGCTCTAAATATGGAGATTGAATGGAACTTGATCTCTATATAGAACAAGAAACCCAACTATGCCTTAAGTTACCGGACTTGTAAATGCGATTAGGGAGCCAAACTTGATATATAGGGATTTGTATACCTTAACTGATAGTCAAATAACAATTAGGGCAGTAGGATCCAGGGTTACGGGAACAAGAACTGTCCTGAATGTAGGAAGGCGATTAACAAGCACTTACGCTATGTGCGATAAGGAATTCCTCGAAAATGCTATAAAAATGGATGGAATATCAAATCAACTTTTGTTGCACAATGATACACAAGGAAAAGAATTACAATGAGACTTTGAGGCGATCCTGATTATAGGAAAACTATGAGTATATTAAAACTAAATAAACAGTGGTCAAAGCAGATATAGGTGACTTCGTCATATACGTACACGATGGAACACTTTTTATACTTTACATTATTGCCTAACATCCGAAAGCTTGGCAAGATGTTATATGATATGGTACTTATCTCAGAGGAGTGGACTGCCAGAAACTAAGAAAATTTGAATAAAATATAGGCTTCCTAGAGAAAGTATGATTGGTTAGATCATAACAAGCCTACTTGACGGCTCACTGAAGATTACTTTGTGATCATTGCATTGAAAATCATATGCATTGAATGTCATGGCATGAATCCATGTGTGGCATGATGAGTTTGTTAGGTACACATCAGTGTAGAAGAAGAAAAAGGGACTTGCTAGACTTTTTTGGACACGTATGGACAGAAAGAGGACCGACGCACTGCTGTCCTTAAATCACATGGCACAATGGCGATTCTTACGGCCTTTTAGCAGGCATGCCGAAAGGCTTGGCATTCCGACGAATGCCCTTCGCAGAAGCTGTGGGTCTAATGATGAGGAAGAGACTGTCTTTCACCTTTTGCCATAAAAAGACGGAGGTTTTTAACCTCTCATTTTCTGACATCCTTGACCGAGATCAGAAGTCGCCGTAGTCTAGTAGGTAGTGTGTTGGCTTATTAGACGTAAAGCCAGGGTTTGAGCCCCAGGCCAGACATCAAAACAAAATACAAAAAGTATTCCTTCGGCGATTTCCTCTCAGCAGATTTCTGGCAAAAACTCTGAGAGTAAATAAAATTGTCATGAAAAGTTTCTCAAAAAATCTGTCGTTCGGAGTCGACTTTAAACTGTAGGTCCCGCCACTTATGTATAAAATTAACACACACAACATAAGTGGTGTGAGAAACTAGGTCAATAATCCTGACTGAAGGGTTGTAATGACCAATTATGTATGTATGTTGACCGAGATCATTAATATAAAGATTGCTGCACTAGCAAGATTTATTTTGGACTCAGGATGGTATTCTCTAGGAAATGTTTGATTCCCGGGTAGAACAGATTGTGGTATCACAATGGGCCGAAATGCTGGCCTAAGTTCGACGTCTTCCTTTAATGGTCCTGCAGTGGAAACATATTCTGAGCTCAAGAAAAAATTTGTTCGAGGAATCTTTTCTAGACTGGGGTCAACTAAGAATTAGTTTTCACGTTTAAAACGATTTTCTGAATTATTATTTGTAATAAAAAATTATGGCAACTATTACTCGATTTTTATCAACATTAAGGTTTTATCTCTTAATGGTACAAACTACCTGTGCGTGATAGTGATTTTCTTAAGTTGTTACAAAAAATATGCTCAAAACAAAATACCATCAAGAAGACATGGTACAACATAACGTAGGGCGGGGGGGGTCATGAAAAGTTTCCTTATAAATATTCATTTAATTTGTTTGTTTTTTATTTTTATTTTGTTAATATTTAAATTGTTTTTAATTATTTTTTTTCATTTTCATTTGTTTCTGTTCAATTTAAATGGAATTTTGGTTACACAAACAACCAAAAAAAAAAATCTGAAATCCAGTAGTAGTAGGCTGGTTAATGGACATTTTTTGTTTGTGCTCTACCACCGCTGAGGCCATTTGGCGTTTTCAAACAGCCGGTTATAACTTAATAAACTTAATGAATTGCTTAGAGACAGTGGACGATCGATGTAATAAGAACCAGAAATGTGTGGGTATTTTTTCGTTTTTTTTTTCGCTCCTCAAATTTATGACAAACTGACAAACAACATCATCAAAATCGATTGATCAAATCGAAAAAGCAGAGCTATGTGTGCCTCTGCTTATGTGTTGAAGAGATTTTCATCATGAGATTTTTTCAATGGATTTCATATCGTAGCATTTGTTTTACTAACCGCTACTTGGACGGTTGACGAGTTGGTGCAAACGTCAAAAAAATTTTTTTTTATTCCGTCTAATGGCTATTTGGACGACGGTAAAGCTTCAAGTAGCTTAAAAACAAATATTTATAGTCAATATATCATTTAAACGTGACTGTGTGTGTGTGTGTCTGTGCATTTGTTAAATAAATATCTTTGAGACATTGATTGACATCAATTGTTGAAAGTTGCCTATTAACGTGTTTCTGTTGCTCTTATTAGCCATAAAGCTACAGTTAATAAGTAGTTTGGCCACCACAACTTTTTCTCTAAATTACTATTGTTTCTCTGTAGATCTGTGTGCTTGTCTATCTGTCTGTCTGTCCAATTATGTCCGTCCCCCCATCTAATTTGTGTCTTTCTATTGTATTTTATTATGGTAAATAAATCGATAATTATTTTATCGTTTTGTATGTTTATTTTTATTGTATTTGTTTTCAATTTCCTTCGACATCATCATCCATCAAGGTGTGTAGACGACTACTACTACTGGCTCTCATGTAACCAAAAAAGAAAAAATTTAATTACAGGCCAAATCAATCGTCATCAGAATTTGATACAAAAGACACCCATAATACGAATTAATTATGGACGTATAAAGTTTTTTCCTTAGTTTTTTGTTTTTTTTTCTTTTTGTTGGTCTTGCCTCTGAGGTTAATTAATTTAATGGCTTTTGGGAATTTGTGTCGTTTTTTGTGTCAATTTCCACTCAACCTCAATTTTTGATAAATCTGTTGGCTAAACGTGTTTGTACAGGCCCAAAACGTATTTTGTCCATTCAAGTAGTCAGTAATTATGGAAACATGTTTATTTGACATTGAAATCGAAAACCCAGTTTATCTTCGTTTCAAAATTTGTTGCCAGCATGTTGGCATTTTTTTTTTTTTTTTTTTTTTGCTGAAAAGGAAATTTCGGAAATAAACGAAATTGAATGATAATCTCTGCACATTATTCAACCTAAATGGGGTTGAATTTATTGGAGGATAAATTTATTTATAATTAAACTCCAGCTTAGAAAATTAGAGAACACTTGTTAAATGGATTTCAACAAAGACAGTTTAGGCTACGTTAAATTGCCTGCAGCCTCCCTCAATGGGCATTAGCTTGCTTGGGTCATACAAGATGCCATCGTAACATTGTAATTCGAGATTTTAATCACCTTGGGCTAGACAGCTTCTGTTAATAAATTCTGATTGTCCAGGAATCCTTCTGATTAGGTTTCCAAGCATCGGACAATGACAGATTTTTGAGAAATTCTTTCATGGCAGTTTTATTTACTCTCAGAGTTTTTGCCAGAGCACTGCTGAGAGGAAGTCGCTGAAGAAATATTTTTTTTTTTTTTTCATATTTCGTTTTGTGGGAGATATTTGACCTGGGGTTTGAACCGTGGTCTCATGGTTCACAACCTATTAGACTACGGCGATAATAATAATCTAAACCCCTAAAAGTTTTCGATAGCGTTTCTCCAGCTAGACGAGTTTAGGACAAAATCTGTAGCTTCTTAAGATTTTCGGCAAGCGTTCAAGGCTGAACGAGGGAAGTCAACTTTTGTGCAATTACATACAACGCCTTGCATCCCAATGCCTTTTTGAAATGTTTTAATTCCTTAATATTGTATCTTTACTATGTTACCGCTGTAAATAGTAAATTTTCTTAAACCCCAAATGTTATGTTTAAAGCCTTTAAAAAATTTACGTCCCCATAACTGACACATACCAACCACACAACTGTTCTTAAGCAAACAGCTCCCAAAACAACTGTTTTAATACCCTTTAAATAATAGTTTCTAGGTGGTCTTTAGCCAAAAAAAAAAGCGAAAAAAGAAACAAATTTTTTAAGAAAATCACTTGAAACAACAACTCTTTGATTCAGTAACAGCCTGTTGATGGCTGACTACTTGACACATTTTCAATTATTTGTAGATGAAAAAGAGAAAAAATATTATTTTTGTTGTTGTTATAGTTTAAATATTTCTGGTATCCAACCACTTCTTAAGAATTGTATGTGTGAGTTCCCACTTTACCTTTCCCAGTGATCGATTTAAATGAAATCATCCACTTTAGCCACACAAAAAAGTTACAAAATAAAAGAAGGAATAAATAAAGAATGAATGAAAGATGATAAAAAGATGTGTGTGTGCGTGCATTTGAAATCATTTAAAAAGAAATTTGAAGTGCTTCAAATTGTTGCAAGTACTTTCTAGACGATGTATTTTTTTCTTAATTTTTTTTTTTTTTATTATTTAAATTATGTACTGAGAAAACACTTGATATTTATTTTGGAATTTATTTCTTTTTTCTAAGATTAAAGATGTTATTGTTGTTGTTGTTATTGTTATTGTTGTTTTTCATCTTCTTCGTTTGTATAGAAATTGAATACAAACGAGTTGATGACTGTAAACAAATGAAAATTTAAATTTTTACACAAAAATAACAAAATTTTTAATGAGATCAGTATCGTATTATTATCTAAACAGTAGATTAACCTTAAAAGAAATAAAGATTCTTAACAAAAAAAAAAAAAAAAAAACGAAAACAAAGTCATAAAAATGAACTGAGAAGCATAAAATGATTGACAAAATTATAAAAAAAAAAACAAATAAACAAACAGTATTAGAGACCTTACAAAATCCATATGTAATATGAGACGTAGAAGCAAGTTTCCAAATATATGTAAATACATAACCGTTCATTACAACCTATCAGTCAGGATAACGACCAAGCTTCTCACACTACTTATGTTGTGTGTGTTAATTTGGTACATGAGTGGTAAGACCTACAGTTTAAAGTCTTCTTCGAACGACAGATTTTTTGAGAAACTTTTCATAGCAGTAGGTGATAGGAAGTACCAGCAAAAAATATTTTTCTCCATATTCCGTTTTGTTGGCGATGTCTGACATGAAGTTTGAACCATGGCCTCACGTCTAATAAGCCGACACACTACCTATTAGACTACTAATGTATAAAATTAACATACACAATGTAAGTGGTGCGAAAAGCTAGGTTGCAATCCTAACTAAAGGGTTGTAATGATTAATTATGTGTATATGTATTGTATGTATAAATTAAACCAGGAAAGTACCAGATGCCTAAAGTAATACCGCAGTGATCGTCTAATCATTGTATTTGTGCCCGAATCGTTCAGAAAGCCCAGCAAATTTAAATACTTTTAATAGAAATTTAAATAAAAAGATGTTTGACCTGCACTAAGTAGGAATTTTGATGTGATTCGTAAACATGGATGAAACATAGTTGCACCACTTCATATCTGATATACAGAAACACTAAGGGTAGAGGACTTGGACGACGCTTTCATATCCTCGTAAGATCAGCCTGTTTAACCGGAAAAACTTGGTTAATGAAACTGAAATCGAATAAAAACATCGGGAGAGGCTTTGTAACACTTTCTGGTTTCTGAAAGGAATAAAAAAATATAAAAAAAATAATGGACCAGCATTGAATTAGCATACTAAATGAGGAGGAGTTCTTCAAGGAGACTTGGTTGAGGTCAGTATCAGAGATCAGCAATGAATCGTTTTTTCGCTACTCAAAAGCACTCATGAAATTTTGAATATATGTAAGTGAGCCAACAATGTTGAAAGTTAACTACTCTGACTCATTCGTACTCACTACAACGTTGATTTATAAGTATGAGTACAATAAGTATGAGTACAACGTTGACATCGAACTTATACTTATAATACTCATAATACTCATAAATGATTCGAGTGACTCAAATCATTCATCAAAATTTACAGTCTTAGTTATTGTTGCATTTACAAAAAATGAAAAAAGAAACATGAGCAAACACACAAGCTTCCAGTGAGTATTTTAGTGTTCGTACGCGAATCATACTTATTTTGTGATTCTTGTAAATGTTGAGTTATGGAGAGTCGAAATCAACAATATCATACGTGTTGTAAGTATGAATATGATGAGGACTTCAAACTTTGTATATGAGTTGATTCCAAGATATTAAAATAAGTATGAATGCGTATAAGTATCAGAAATTATGTTTATGATTCGATTCCACTCATTTTTTTTTATACTCATTACTGATCTCTGGTCAATATACAGCAAAGAGCTTTCGACCTCTGGTTCCTTAAACAAATGAAGTGAAATTTAAAAAAAAGTGTATCGGGCTCTATAAATTTATTAAATTTTCTTAGTTAGCTCGGCTAAATTCAGGACCGTTCTTACAACTATGGAAATAATTCCCTCTACTTCGCTAGCTGCAAAAATATTTTGGTTATGGTTACTGAATAGTTTTAAAAGACTTCTGCTCAAAATGGTTGTATTTTTCCAATTTTGCTGACAGCATGTTGATCTACGTATAATTATTGTGAGATCGTTGCCACAGAATTGTTAGCTTTGCTATCATTCTGAACAAGTTATTGCCTATTTTGATTTGTCTGTTTACTATTATGATTCTGGGATTATTATGATATAGGATACAATTAACACTGTGGATAAGACTAAAAGAGGTTAAAAATTGTTTGACTGAAAACTTTTGAACAGCAATACTTCGTGGTTTGGGTAAAAGCCCTAACTGTGCCCCAGTGAATATTATGGTTAATATTTGAAGAAGTTAAAAATTATTTGACTGAAAATGTGCCAGCCAAGTGATGCTTTGTGGCTTGACTAAAAGCGGTGGCTAAAGAGGTATCGTGTTAGATTTAATGACGTTGACACTACACAGAGTACAACATTAGATCTGGGGCTATTTTTAAAAATTTTGCTAGAAATATTAACCACACTTACGAACATATTAAACTTAAATCACAAACGTTTTCTTTCTTTCTTGTAATCATTATCTGTTTTCATTTTTATTTGCAGCTTAAAAAATCATGATGTTTTTTAATTGACTTAAAAGGTGAGTTCAATAATTAAATGGTTTAATAAGAGAACATTTTATTTTTTATATTGAATAACTAGGCGTTTAACTATTTGAATTTGTAATTAAAACATGAAAAACGAAATGATTTTGTTTATAAAATTCCGAGAAATGTACGTTTAAATTAGTCTCCCTTAAAGATTTTAGTTACGATAACCTTTAACGCAGCCTACTACCTAATAAAAAAATAGACAAAAACGTTTTGGTTTTATTTCTTAAAGGCGCACTAAGGCTTTTGTGTAGCATGTATTCATGAGTAGCACAGTCGAAAAAAAAAACCGAAAAAAATTTCAATATTTTATGGATTCCCTATAATCACATCAACACCTCTCGTGTAACATAAAATAAAAGAAAGAGAGAAAAAAAGGAAGAAACCAAAATAAAAAAAAAAAAAAAACAAAAAGAATAAATAAAACACTTCATAAACTGAATTTCATCCTTAACAAACAAAAGCCAAAACAAAAAGCTGGCTGAAAAAAGGGAATTTACAATCGATGATTTGTTTTTTTTTTTCTCGGTTCTTTTCACTATTTTTTGTTGTTGTGGAATTGGAAATTTTAATTGCAAAACAATAAATTTTTTTACAATCATAAACAACAACAGCAACAATAAAATACAACTACAACAACAACAACTACTGCAAAAACCAATAGGAATTGTAAAATGATTAACTCGTAGCCTTCGCATAAGAAAAAGAAAAGGTCCCTGAGGACCTCTAAAACAACCAGAGAACAGAATAAACAACATTTTCTCCTTCATCATCACCTCTTCTCATTTTAATGTTGCAATTCGTATTCTTCCTTGGCATGGCATTAGAACTATTGGTAGAGCAGGCAGGCAGGTAGACAGGTTAAGAAACTATTTCATGCTTAGGCAACAAAAACAATTCATTTTTTGGTTTTTTTCGTTTAAAAACGATTTTTTTTTGTGGCCCAAGAAAACCAATCAACATTATAATTTCCATTACATTCATGCTGGAGCAGCAAATCTTCTTCTCAATTCTTCTTTGTTGTTGCTCACTTTAATTTCTCTGTCGATTAAGTTGTTGTTTCTTTCTCTCTGGCCTAAGCCAAGTACGCAATCAATTGTTATTGTTCCTCATATGGAACAATAAAAATTTACGTGAAAAATTTACTTTGTATAGTGGCTACATTTAAAAGGCAATTGCAAAGGATGTCTTAAACGAAATCTAAGAAAAAGTTTTTCAAGGAAGTATTTTCAAATACCAGCTTATCGCTTACTTACAAGCGTTGGCTATAGTCGCCCATGATAATTTCCAAAGCAGACTGAATAAATGACAACTAATTTGTCAGATGTGGGTTCAACAGGATGGCCGTTATTAATTGTGAAAGTACGGCAATTAATGTTGGATGACCCTACACTAATAAAATGCATCGAGCCATGAACTGTTATATTAAGTATGACGATAGCGATTTTAATCAAATTTATTTTGCTTTTAAATCTGTTAACTCTTGGGATTTTGGAAGGTTACATGGTGTAGAGTCAAAATGGTTGACTGGCAACCCAAGCATTCTACACTTAAATACAACATAAGACAATTCCAAATTTCAAATAATACATCCAGTAGCCGCCTGATTCATCATTTCTAGGCAACGTTTACAGTTTATATTCCACCTGTATAGTAGCAATGACACAAGACAGTCAGCTCAGGTACCCGCTAGACATCTAGTTTTCTAATACATATGCGCAAATTTCTCAACCGCCACCGAATTGTTAATAGCAGTCGGCACTGTCTATGTATTACAAACATCGGCCATTTTTTGTAATGTCAACCTTTTTCTAAAACAACTCCATCGCCTGCAGTACATTCCATAGAACTGTCCTACGGTATTGCTTCGCAAAGAAAGTATGGGCTATGTTAACGCAGTTTTGTCTATATTTCGGTGTTGAGGACTTCCATAACTAACATGTCCTGCAAGGAGCATGTGAAAGCTGTGTCAATTAAACCATCGCTTAACATTATCCACTTCAAAAACGGGTTATAAATGTGCTTGTACTCGTGAAAGTTTTTTGTTTTGTATATAGAAACTCTCCCGGTACTGTTCCTGATAACTGAACCCACATCACAATTTCTCTTGCTTCACAATACCATTTGAATGAATAAAGTCCGAGGTTACAATAAAATTCATCCTGTGTCATGCCTACAAGACTATGTCTTCTTCATAGCGAGTTTATACATACAAGTCTCCATGCATGGTTAAGCATTAAGTAGGGCATTTAAGGCCTAGTGTTATAGTAACATTATATAGAAACTTATCTTCTATTTAAAGTCAAAAAAGGGTTTTTCCTCTATCAAGCCAAGAAAATCGTCTGATGATCGTCATGTTACTTATCGAATAATTCGTTGCCATAACGTTTTATATGCTTTACTGTATATTATTGATTAGAAATCACTTCTAGCTGGACAAGTTCCAGCTTAAAATTATTTCGTCTCAGGTCCCTTAGTACCGGGTAATGACAGGAAAAATGTTCAATAATCTTGCTTTCTTTCTCGCTTTTGGCCGTGTGTGCTAAGGTGTTCGTAACAAGGTCTCGAACTAAATTTAACGCCATATTTTTCCGGTCTCTATACATGACACTTTAGTTTCCATTTGTTTGTACAGTGGGAAAGAAATTCACATTTTTTGTTATAATAGCTTTTCCAAGAGCATCAGCTATGTTGTTCCATTATATGTCCCCATCGGCAGTAATCGACTTAAGGCTAATCGTCTCTTCCACAAACAATCAGCATTCTCAGAGAATGACCGACATGGTAAACACACACTCTAAAGATCAATTCAGTTGAAATATATTGATAAATCCCCGTTTAATAAATCTTGATATTGAATTGTTCTACGGTTGCCTTTATAGTTCTTATTATCAGAACATTATCTCCTTACTGCTTTTCTTAGAGGAAAAGCTGAACTGTTTGCAATTTCAAAATCAAAAAATAGACCACTAATGATATCATTTACTATACCAACCGACTATCTTAAATAATATCTATCCATGAAATCAGGCTTGTATCCTACAATGTCCCATAATGTTAGGAAAATAAACATCAGATTATGAAGATTATTTCCAACAAAATTTTCGCTTTTCGTACTATTGCCGAGATACGAACACTTTTTCTTTCACCCTACAACTAAATAATACATACATACAAAATTGGTCATAACAACCCTTCAGACAGGATTACGATCTGGCTTCTCACACCACTTATGTTGTGTGCGTTAATTTTATACATGAGTGGCGGGACCTACAGTTTAAAGTCGACTCCGAACGACAGTGTTCTGAGAAGCTTTTCATGGCAATTTTATTTACTCTCAGAGTTTTTGCCAGAAATCTGCTAAGAGGAAGTCGCCGAAGAAATGTTTTCATATTTTCGTTTTGATGTCTGACCTGGGATTCGAACTCGGGCCTTCAGTCTAATAAGCCAACACACTACCTGCTAGACTACGGCGACTTCACAATTAAATAATATCTCATAAAAAACTGGAGTCCATTCAACATTTTAAGAAGGCTGGATGTTGTATTTAAAGTCCTTGCCTACCAAATCAAGTAACCCAGATTCAAATAACAACTAAAGACAACGTTATTGTAAAATAACACACTTTTAAAAGAATTTTAAATTTCACCATTGTTTAACACCCTGCAACACCAATTTCCAGAGCAACACACATTAATACTCGCCCATACAATATGGTGTGTGTGTACTGTAATGATGAGGATTGGACAGCAAGAAGATACGAAATAAAATCGGGTGGTGGTGTGTTAAAAATAAAAATAAATATTCGTTACGTTCCTTAAATTTTCAGAGAAAATGTGCAAATAAAAGTTTCAAAAAATTACACCGGTTTTATAGAGACAGAACCATAAACTTTCAAAAAAAAACCCCTAAAAAAGCTTTGAACTGAAAACACTACAGAAATAATAACAATAAACAGACAGCATTGGCAACTAATAAACCTTGTGTAAGGAGACAGACAGACAGACAGGCACAGAGAGAACACATGCGAATGTACAATCTTGACTATTGCTGGCGTATGAACTTAACTCTGACTGACTCCCTTAGAACTTTTTGTTGCAACACATTAACTGGTGGCCATTACCTGCCATAAACTGGTTGGCCATCTTGTGATACTAGCAGTGGAACTCTAGAAAAAATAAAAATTCTCCAAAAAAAACACTTGATTTGCGTTCTAAAGAAAAAAACATGATGTTTGAAATTAAAAAGCATGCTGCACTCGTTGTATGAGTATGAAAGCATTTTATGCAGCAAAAACATAAGAGTGTAAGCATATGAGACTGGTGTTGGCCATTTGGTCAGGTGATAATTACTTTGAAGCGTTCAAAATTAAGTTTATTGCACATATTGTAAATGTAATTGGTTACGGTGTAATACGAATAACCTCATGAAAATTGCTTAACAAAACACACACATTCACAATCAAATACAATACAACAGCAAAAACCCCTTTAAAACAATCATTATTTTGTGTATTTAAATGCTAGAATATGCTCCAACAAAACTAATAATTATTACCATAAAATAATAAAAAAAAATGTAAAAATTCTCTAAAAACATGAGTAAAAATGAAGTGTAAAACACACGAAGTAAAAATATGAAATCATATTTCGTTATGGATATTTGGCAGAAAAATGGCAAAAATTAATTTTTCAAACTACTGAAATAAAACATCTCATACTACTCATATATGGATTGCCGCCATGCTCGCATACACACTACATATACATATATTTACACTAAAAATCTATGGAAAAAATTAGAGTGCAACGAATTGAGATTTAAGCGCACGGAATGGCAACACAAGTATACAACGAATCAAATTAAGGATGGTCAACGTCAACGACTATTTGGTAACCCAAATCCCACTGAATATATGTGTACATATGTATATAGGCTTGTAAATTGTAAATTCAAACGGATATCAGCCAATTTGGGTTCTTTTTTTGGACTACAGTCTATGAGTTATAAAAATTAATTTTTTGTGTCAAATTTTTTTTTGGCAATTTCGCTATGCCTACCATCATTTATTTCAAGATTCAAAGTAAACATTTTTAAACAATTTGTTCAACCCCAGCTTGGGACCCAATAAGCTCTAACAAGAATGCAACTTGGTTTGCAAAGTTGTTGTCAGACATTAACTTGTTTTCATTTGTGTTTATTACCCTACACATAAATGTTGGAATTCAGAATACAAATTATAGCAGAAAGAAAAGAGGGAGTAGTGTGCAGCCAATGTTATGCTTTCGTCATCACGCATTCCTTAAAAAGAATGGTTTTTTGTACTTAAAATAAAACACAAATTAAAGCAAGTCTAGCAGACCCAGCCAAAGCCATAGTCTGCTTGGCCGATTCTGCAGCTACAAGCATAAACGCCTAGAAGACATAAAAAGATTTAAAAAAATCTGGATGACATAAAATTCTGTTCCTGATTTTGCATAAAGAACCCAAAACGTTAAAATTATGGTCACCACCGAAAACGATATGGTTCTCGCCATTAGCAACATACCCAAGCAGTGCGTCTCCTCGAGGATAGCAACCTATCCTTTGCTCATGGTATATGTCCTTACAAAATATCGTCTGAATTTATCAATGCATGCCGTGATATCATCACACACATATGTGGTCACATATCACACAAGCGTGGACATCATACCAAGACTTAAAAGATCACTTCAATAAGTATTTCAGAGCGAAGCGAGAGTGAAATATTCGAAAGTATTGGTAAAACTTGCATATATTTTCCAAGCGTAAGTTTTCGCTATCGAAAGATGTCCTCAATTAGTACAGAGGACGGGATATCCGACAGTTAGACCACCATACGATCACTAAACTGCTATGAGAGTGCAAGCTATAAGCAAAATTAAGTCACACTCTCTTGAAATCCTAATCATATGGAAATTCACGGCACTAAGCACACAATTAAGTCTGTGAGCTTTTACTCTGCTCAAGAGGCCAAATTCTTTTTGCAGACTAGGAAGAGGAATTTGGAAGAGCATAATCGGTGAAAAGGACGCTTAATAGACGGAGATTCTTATCAAATCAATCGGGTTTGAAACAATCTAAACTTTTATTAGATATTTACAGCGAAAAGAGATTTGAGTCATGCAGCAGATTATCCACGAATAGCTTGACTTGTTAGTCGCCGTAGTCTAGTAGGTAGTGTGTTGGCTTATTAGACCTAAAGCCCGGGATCGTATCCTAGGTCAGGCATCAAAACGAAATATGAAAAAAATATTTCTTCGGCTACTGCCTTTCAGCAGATTTCTGGCAAAAACTCTCAGAGTAAATAAAATTGAAATCCTGACTGAAGGGTTGTAATGACCAATTATGTATGTAGCTTGAGTAAACGGCCTTCTGATGCAGCAAACAATATCTGCTCAGCATAGAAATCGTTTCAATCACAATGTGAAGATTCTGTGAAGAGGAAAGGAATCAAAAGAGTACATGTTGTATGCATCTGCATTTGAGAAGGAAACGTTTGGCTGCTTATCAAGTACTATGCCGAAACTTATCATTACAATAAACTGAAAAACAAAACAGTTTTTTGAAATCCGCCAATACAACAGCATTGGGTTTGTCAAAATGGTGACGATTGACGGCAGTATAGGTTGGATTGATTGCTATACAATTGATCGTCTGGTTGCAGTGCCTTCAACCATCAAAAAATCATTTCGCAATGAACAGAGTATATTTAGATCATGTCAGGACTAAATAAATAAGTTGGTTATGATAATCGTGATAATCGATATTGTGCAGAGCACAACTATTCCCCTTTCCAATATGATACGTTTGTAGTCGCAGTGTCTATTAGGTAGTGTATTGGCTTTCTAGACGAGAACCTGTGGTTCAAACCCCAGCGCAGAAGAAATATAAAAAAATATCTCTTCGGCTACTCTGAAAGTAAATAAAATTGCCATGAAAAGTTTCTGAAATCTATTGTTCGGAGTCGGCTTTTAACTGTCGGTCCCGCCACTCATGGATAAAAACTAGCACACACACTATGGGTGATGTAAGAAGCCAGGTTGTGGTCCTGCTTAAAACGTTTTAAGGACCAGTTATGTAAGTAAAGTAAGTAATATGATACGATTGCTATTTCTTACAAAGTTTCTATACTGAAACCCGCCTTGTAAAGTGTGCTTTAACTGTCAATAAAACAGGGCATTTAATGTCAACTTAGGCTTGAGACAATATTGTTCTCTTCAGCAACCACACGCTATATTCTATACTCTTTTAAAGTCAAAACAACAGGGCATTTGAAGCTTCTTAATTTTTATAACTTGAAGCCAATGTTTTCGTTTTCTTTTTGGTGTTTCTGGGAACAAAGCTGGAGTTTTCGGGTTTGTGGTCAAGCGCTTTAACCTTTAAACTGTGCCACTATCTCTCCAATGTCTAATGAGAATAAATAAAAGATGTTTACCATCCTAAGTGACATACAAGGCATCAAACCTTGTGTTGTTTAAATTTTTTCCGAACCCTAATATGCATGACTAATCCCAAAGGCATAAAACTCCATTACATCCAAGGTAATCGAAAACATTTATCTGGTGGGAACCAGGTACATACATAACATAATTGGTCATTACAATCCTTCAGTCAGGATTATGACCTAGCTTCCCACACCACTTATGTTGTGTGTGTTAATTTTATACATAATGTGGCGTGACCTACAGTTTAATGTTAACTCCGAACGACAGTTTTTTGAGAAACTTTTCATTGGCAATTTTATTTTACTCTGAGAGTTTTTGTCAGAAATCTGCTGAGAGGAAATCGCCGAAGAAATTTTTTTTTTTATATTTCGTTTAGTTGAAGATGACTGACCTGGGAATTGAACCGTGACCTTACGTCTAATAAGCCAACACACTACCTACTAGACTACGGCGTCTTCAGATCTACTCACACAATCTGCGAAATCCCATTATAATTGTGAGGCTGTGTGAGGGCTTTCATATTTTACTCGGGCAAATATTTTCATTCGAATTACTTCAAGACAGACTTGGCTTTGTTACTTAAAAGTCTGTTGAAATAATTGGCGTTTCTAAATGAAACTTTTTTAATTTTCTCTCATTTTATTAAAATTACGGTAATTTAAACAAAAACATTAAAATTCAATTAATTCTCCCTTGATTTTTGACATCAAAAAGGTGTGAAGCCGTGTAATTTACACTCATTATCCAGATTCAGTGTTTTCAATAATCGTACATACGTACGTATGTACATATATGGGTTAAAATCAACAACTATTTAACGGTAAAATATATAATAATCATAAAAAAACAGAAAAATAAAAAACAAGAACAATAATTGAAAAATTTTAAGAAAAAAAAAAATAAATAAAATGAGAAAAATTGTGATGAAGAAAAGAAGAGAAGAAAAGAAAAATAATTGAAAACACGAAATCAATACGAAAATGAGTTGCTGAATTGCATTCCCATTTAACAACTTCAATGTATGCTACCCTGACCAGCAATAATGATGAGCGAAAATGATCAGAAGAAGAAAGAAAAGGTTCTCATAATAATGCCTATGGATGGTTGGATGGATTGATGGTTTGAATGGAATGGCATGGATGGAATGCTTGATGCAACAACGAGGCGTAAAAAAGAATTGATCAATAATCATGCGTAATATGGGTTATGACTTCTCAAAAGATTCACTCACCTCTTTTGCCAGGAAACGTAATGTTTTTTTTTTTGTTATTATTTTGAAAAAAAAGAATGTTTTTTTTAATGTAAAAAGAATTCAATCTGTTTCTGTTTTAATTTTATAAAATTGTTCTGATTCTTATTGTGATGCTCATCGTTATTATTCAAAATGGAATTGCACACGATTTCTGTTTAACGCTTGTTTATTGAAGAAACTGCGGGAAAAATTTATTTTTTATTTAACCGGTCAATAGCAAAAGATTTCTTTTTAAACATACTTTCATAACTGCTCGCATTTTCTCTTCTTTAAAACTGTTTTTATTTTATTTGATGAACTTTTCTCACATTCCAAGTGAATTTTATGCCTGAAATAATGAAATGATTTGTGAGAAACAAATTAAAAATTATAAGAAGCTATAATTCGATAATCAACAATTAAAAAATCTAAAGTCGTCAAGCATTTAAGACTTATTATTAGTGTGTAGATCTAATAGATCCATACGATCTATTGTACTGCCCTCAATCTGTATGGACCATACCTACAACAAGGATATCCCCTGCCTAGCATTTTATATGCACTCAGATGTTTCCTATGGGATGTCACAAGCTCTAAGTATGTGTTCTTAAGAACATCATAATCACAAAATCTACACTTTGGACTTAATATGATCCCCATTCATTGAAGTCGCCGTAGTCTAGTGGGTAGTGTGGTGGCTTAAGAGACGTGAAGTCACGGTTCAACTCCGACAAGTCAACCCAAGTCCGACATCTCCAACAAAACTAAATATGAAAAAATATATTCTTCAACGACTTCCTCTCAGTGGATTTATGGTAAAAGCTCTGAGAGTAAACAAAAATTGACATGAAAAGTCTTACAACATAAGTGATATGAGAAGCTAGGTTTTAATCCTGACTAAAGGGTTGTAACGACCAATTATGTATGTATGCGTCTCCAATCTTCATTCCAAACAAATATTTTTTAAGTTTATAGGTCTCTATCCAAACATCGGTTGGTAAACTAACTAAAAAAAACCTACTCCTATTGTAATATTCCAACAAAAGTTAAGATTGCCTGAACCAAATTAGAATTGAAAAGAGTCTCCGCCTCTCTCTCTCTCTTTCCATTCGGCTTTCTCTTCTTCTTCTCGCAAGCTCACGTGCCTATTCTCACATGACCAGTGACTCATCAGAGGGTAACCTTATGTCCCTTAGCTAGTTGATTCAGCCTCGCCAAACAGTTCTTTTCTACTGATCACATTTCTCGATATTGACTTACGCTTGGAAAATATCCCCATGGGTTCTGAATATTTTACTCTGGTATCAAAAACTACCAAAAATCTATGCTCGTACCATATGGTCTCACTTTTAACAGAGAGATTACTCCATTCACATTTGTTACAATTATGGCTGGAACTGTCAGCCACTCGACTTAACACAACACGAGGTTCCCTGAAGAATCTGATCTTAGACTTTTCTCTTATTATGTTATGCATTATGTCTCCAATATTGTACTCCTCGTTCCCATGTGCAGAGCATCCAGCGGCTCTTAAGGACGGAATCTCGTTGCTCTGGTTATACCAACTTACCCTATATCTTGTACAACGCCACTGTAACTGTGTTGTGATGTTCTGCCAATTAAAGTATTGGTCACAGCCACTAGTGGTCTCAGAAGTTTCGGTGATGTCAATTTACACAAGAGTTGAATGTTCTTTAATTTCGGAGGATTTCTTCTTGTCGTAAATGGTGAGATGTGTAATCAAATGCACACTCTATAGCATGAAAAGTGCAGTGAGTCACCACCTATATCCGTGAATTTGTGCGCCTATATTCGTAATCATATGCGTAACAATATTTTATCCGGATACTCAGTAGCTGAGAGAATAGGATTTCCATTTAAACGGAGAGGCTGCTATTTATGTATGTTCCCATTGATCATGAAAGGAACTTAAGGCTCATTAAGCGCTGTTCTCGCTTCTAGTGTCAATGTGTGTGCTTTACGGTTCCTAGACTCTGGGATTTCTTGTAATGTTGTTTCAACATCTTAAAGCATGGCCAATACTTTGATATTTAGGTCTTCATTTTTCTTTGGCCATTGGTTTGAGACTAGATTGTTGTCAAAGCCTACAGATGAACACCAGTGTACTCTAGAGCATTCGAAACAAAACATTGTTTCTTATGCAAGTCTCGAAGAGTAGAGTTAACTGCTTCGCAACCATAAACGTCAACTTCAAAGGATAGAAGTAAAATACTTTTCATAGCAATGTTACTTCGTCTCAGAATTTTTAACAGAAGATTCCATTAAAAGGCTGGAAATATCTCACAATGATTTCTGCGGAAACTGTAATGTCGAAGAAGAAGAAGAAACCACAGAAGATTTTCTCTGTTTTTGTGACAATTAAGGACTTTAGACTAATAATTCTTAGGCACCCAGACTTTGTTAACAGAAATTATCTATTCAAAGGTAATTTGGATAAATTCTGCAATTTCATAAAACTATCGGAATGGATTAGAAATGCCAGCCAGGGGTGATATATGCATATATGACGGAATAGGTGCAGTCGGTGTTACCATGGGACCTTATAGAACCGATATAAACTATGCTCTTCATGGCGGCTGCCAATTTGACATAACCTAACCGTAATCCTTGTGAAGAAAATATTCAATCTCAGTTTAACGAAGGCTTCTGAAATTCATAAGGCTAATGTATGCAGAAACTAATACAATGAAACAAACATCAATAAACACATCTAAGACAGGGCGTTTCTTATGAATCCATATGCAATTCCACACCTTGTTTAGACTTCTGTTATCTTTCCTTCTCTAGCTCTTCAACTGTAAATTGAACTTGTCCCTCTAACTGGTCGGACCAGTCTTTTGCAGGCGATAACAGTAATGATCGTTCATATGGCATTCGCAATAGAACAATAGTTTTAATATTTGTAAGCAAAGGCTTGATAAAAGTTTTAGATTGTCATTCGCAAGCTTTGAATGCTGTTTACTGAGTTCAATCACAATATCAAGGTTTTCGAATATTTTTTTGCTTTGATTTACAGCCTTGAATCAGGAATATTCGTAATGATGTCATGTCCATTGGCTTTAAAGCTTAACAAAGTATTGAGTTAGTCAGGCGTAACTTCATTTTGTTAATGTTATCAACTGGCACAACCTATCACGTACATCTACAGATGGTGGTTACTTGTCATAATTTACAAATGGAACAACAAATAAATCTCAACTACAAATTGCAGAGACATACACTTGTGATCAGTTCACAAAGATTAAAAACCAAATGTTTGCCATGGTTTTTAATAATTTTTTTTCAAATGAATTTTTAAAACAAAAATTAATAAAAAAAAATTGTACGTGATTTGGTGAGTTGAAAACATTTGAAGTGAGGTTAAATAGGGTGATTTTTTTGGAAGGTTTACAAATTATTTGTAAACGAAATTAAATTATAATTAAGGAAGAATTTTCAGTATCAGTGAAACCGAATTTTTTTAGTTTTTATATCCGAATAAAAATGTTATTCGCGACTACTCTTTGGGGTGATCAGAGATCTGGCTGCTCTGCTATTAGTCACATGGTCTTGTGGTTTTGGGTAGTTGTCTGTTGCTTGTAAAAGTCACTACCGGCAAGATAAATGCCGCGTGGTATAGAGAATTTCTTTTCGGACTTCCTTTTTGTGTCAAAGCAAACTGAGAATTAAGAATTTACAGGCGAAGCCCCCTTAAAATAGGCAGCCTTTATTAAAGAGTGCAATTGATTTCATTTAATTTCGTTATTACTTTTTTGCTATTGCTTCACAGTTCATTGATGATTCGTGACATTTTTTAAATTTCTTAAACAGCTTGTTTGCTTAAAATGTTTCAATTCACATCAAACATCCTCAAGCAGCGTACACTATGACAAGCCAGAGGAGTCTCTGCACATGAAAGCGGGATGAATTTAAAGGATCTTCAATCACTTTGTGACAGCAAACATTAAATACATTACGAACTGTTAAGGCACTGGACAACCTGATATTGCATCAGATGCTGCTTTTCATGGTATGAAACACTTTAACGCCTCAGGTTATGACTCATGGGTTGTCATTAAATTTTTAAGGCTCACTTTTCCGCTCAAAGCAACCAATCCATTACCTATCTTAGCTAGCACATCAGTAACTAAATTAGGGAAAGATAATTACCGCATAGGCGAGATATATCTGAGATTTCATTTACAGATTACAGGCATTATTTCATTCGGAAAGATGGCCAGACTTTTTCAAAAAGTTTCAGAGCAGTTCGAAACTTATGAATTATAGAAATTTTCTGAGGATTCACGGTCTACGAGCTCATAACATAACTTGTGATCGAGCGATATCACACTAGTTTCGAAGACAGTCTAATATGTCATTCTATCAACTCTAATTATAATCTTTAGTACTGACCCCATCACTTTAACTCCTGTTTCTGTGAATTCTTTGACAAATGACAGCAACAAGTGTCATTCATACGCCTTTGGTTATTGCCTGAAACCTTTAACAACAACAGAAAAAATCAACGTCGAAGATCCCACAAAAATTTTGTTTGAGATATAATCGAAATTTTATTGATGGCGTTATGTGTGGAACACAACATCTTTCAAATGTTCACCACGGCTTCTTAGGTTGGAGCGCATCCAATATAACTCTGGCACATAAATCAGGTGTCAGATGACATGGCTTACTTTCACTTTGAGGACAGTTGAGGTTTGAGGCTTATTTGCATGTACCAGAGACTTAAGAAAATCTGACAAGAAAGAGTCGCCCAATCTCGGTAGCCAGTTCACACCACCTGCACATGAAATAACCATGCCTTCAAATCGCACGCACAAATTTTCAATGAGGCATGAGCTGCTCTATTGAAACAAATTGTCGTTGGTGTCCAGATCATCAAAGTCAATTGAAAAGAAGTTGGTAATCATCCACCAAAAACGGTCTCCGCTGACAATAATGGCCTGACCAACGTCGTTCTCAAAGAAATATGAACCAATGATGCCGCCAGCCCACAATCTACCCCAAACAGTGACATTTACGAGATGTATTGGACGCTTTCTCAGCGGATTTCTGGCAAAAACTCAAAAACAGTAAATAAAATTGTCAGGAAGAGTTTTTCGAAAAATCTGTCGTTCGGAGCCGACATTAAACTGTAGATGATGCCACTCATGTATAAACTTCACACATAAGTGGTATGAAAAGCTATGTTTTAATCCTGACTGAGGGATTGGATCTCATATGGATTAGTATCGTCTCAAATGCGAAAATTTTGTTTGTGTATGTACTCATTCATCCAAAAATGGTCCTTGTCTCTGATAAAACGTTTTTATTATTTGCACATGTTTTAGACTAAAAATCAATACAGATTGAATAAATGACAACTAACTTGACAGATGTAGCTTCAACAAGATAGCCGGTTTATGAACTATCCTAGTTCGAAATGCCCTTTTAAAAGACCCGATAAAAAGCACTGCTCTCTCAAATGAAACAATAAAGATTTTTTTGCATACATTTTCGTTGCTTTAAAGAGCAGATCGATCTTCCATTGTAGGTTATTGGTTTACTGTAGCAAATCCTAGAACGACAGGGTTACCAACTGTCTTAGTTCTACTCAGATCTTATGCTGGCTTGAGACAACGCTCTCTGTATACACATCGTATATAATGATTTTCTAATAGCTGTAGTCGTAAGAAACTTTACTCATGAAGTCTTACTTTTGAAGTCATGCTCATTGGCGGTCTGAGGGCTACTGGAAAACAAACATACAGGAGGAATGACTAAAAAAAAAACATTCGAAAGGCATGATTTAAATTATGTGTCATCTGCTGTATTAAATCTGAGAATGCTGAACTTTTAAGTCAAGTTTTTAACACTCTTTGACCGCAAATTGCAATTATGTTCACAACCCTAAATCAATAGAATTCCGATGATTTCCTTAATGATCTTCTAACAAACAAAAAAAAAATGTCAATTATTGGTAATTATTTAATCATCTCCATTTTAAATTGTCCAAAAATCATAAAACTCTTGGGCACTTGTCTCCAAACAAACAAAATTTCTTGTCAAAATGCCTAACGCTGTTATGGATCCTGAAACCTAAATGACTGCCACTCCTTTCCCCTTACTGCACTCTGCCACTGTATAAGTTCATAAATATCAATTACAAATTATAGTCGTGTGTTGTGATGTTCAAAATTTATTGTTTAATTATTATGGGTCAAATCACGATCCATCATTTAAACAATTAACAACGTTTTCTGCCTATGTCTGCTACATCCACTGCTTGATTTTTGATTTTGTTAAACAAAATTCCTTAAAATTATTGTGTCCGATTGTGTTTTTCTTATTTTTTGTTGTTTCATAAATTCTACCAACAAACCAACAATTATTGCAAAAGGGCAGCAACAACAGACGGAAATTCCGGACAAATTCTCACATGATTCGCTAAACATTTTAACAAATACTCTCAAGAAATACTCTCGAAAATGTTGCACAACAAAAACAGAAAAAAAAAAAACAAAGTTGCAACATTTATTGAACATGACAACACATACAACGTGGTATGAGTAGAGTAATGGTGCATCATGCAATAATTATAACAATTTTTATGACTTTTTTAACTGAAATGCAGCAAAAACTACTGCCTGCCTGCATGGCAATTGCACAGCCAAGGCAGTTGCAAAGAGTTTCATTCCAAAGTAGCTCTTCAAAATTTTTGTTAACTTCAGTAGCTGTGTGTCGCAACTCAAAGAATGTATGTGATGTTGTATGTTGTGTGCAGTTTTTTAAAAAAAAATGTACTTTTTTTTCTGTACAAACCGTCTAAAGGACGTTTTTAAAAAGCTGACTCACGACTTTCAAGTTTTCAGACCCCATGCACAGCAGTCAAAGAGCTTCACAAGTACCGCTGTATGTGTGTGGGTTAACATGATAATTAAAAATGGTTAAAATTTCTGTTTTTTTTATCTTTTTTATTCGGATAGAAGTGTTAAAAATAATAGCAACGAAATCACTTAACAGCGAGTGCAATGATGAGATAACCTCCACTGTTGTGTAGCACATTATTTGATCCCATTAAAGCTGCCTTATTTGATAGATCAATAAAATTCCATAATTTTCAAAAACAGAAGTGTTTGAAATTATAGCAATAGAATCATTTAAAAATATATAAAATCAATGATTATAATCGTCTTCATTTAAGCTCCAATTTAAGATGCGCTCCATCACAGTTTATAACCTTTTTCGTGATTCCATGAAGTGAAGGAGTGATTAAAGACTCACAAGACCACATCTTGCGAATTTAGCGTCGCGACTTGAGTCTGAATCCATACAGCATTCAACTGACCCAGGAACTAAAGGTAAATGACCATAGACAACGCTGAGTGTTCGCTGTGCTGTGCATAATTCAAATTCAGTTTGATTTATGCGCCACTGTCATAGAAATTTGGAAATTTCGAATGCGCTCCCTACAGGGAAGATGTGGCAGCTATTGGAACGATGTTATGTTCCACACATATTGACATTAATAAGTCTCTCAAACTAATTAAAAAATTTCGCTGAAACGTTATCGAACCCCCATAACTTCTAAATGCCGCAAAGCATGACGAAAATATTTTTCCATTTTTCTTCCAATATTTGTTTTGTTAGAAGAACTATAGTTAACGATGACTGGTACCCAAGTCATGTGGGAATTCATGGCAATAAGCAAACAATATTGGACTTGAGCTAGATTATGCAAGATCTCTGGCGTAATTATATTGCTTAAGTACAAGAAAAAATACTGCTTGTTTTGAACTCTACTGTAATTGCCGACAAGTTACCTTTTTATAAAGCTATCAGACTCTTCTAAACATTAAAACAAAAGCAAACAAGAAATTGGAACTTCACTTATCTTAACACAGTCTCCAGATGAAAAAAAAAAAACGAATTAAAAACTCCAACTGAGAGATTGTGAATCATTTTTAGTTTATACTTCTTGTGGTTGTTGCTGCAGTTGTTAATGTTGTTGTTGTTGACTTTTCAGCTAAAAGAATGACAAGCGAAAAGGTCTTCTCAGAAGTCATTGACAATAATCAGTCGACACCATTTCAAATTGGTGGTGGTTGGAACAAACCAAACAGTAACGGCTAAAAACCGCAAAACGAAAGAAAATTAAAATGAAAAATGAACTCAAAGTGGACCACCAATCGAGCATATTTCTTTAGCTTTATTTAAACCCTTTATCTGAAAAATTTAATCATTCTGCCATATGTTATCCTGACACTTCAAATGCATACAACAGACCAATGCGCATTGCGCTTCAATTTAAATTATTTGCACACAGAAAAAAGAGTTCCAACTCTTTGACAATTCAACTCTTTTGCTTTTTTAATTTAATTTTTCATTTTAATTTTTTTTTTTATCGATTTTAATTCCGTTCGTTTCTGCTTTTTATTTTTTTTTGCCATTCCTAATCTCGTATCGATAAGATACAAAAGAAATATACTCGTGTGAGCAGGTACGAGTAGAGAGTATATGTGGTTGGCTGTTGTTGGGTTGGTTGGTCTGAAGTGAAGTGCTATGGATGAATGATACTTTCACTTTGATAAACTTGTTATCATTAAAACTTAAAAACAACAGCAATTACAACAACACATAACAGTTAGCATGTGTCACTAACTACTTAATGACACTACATGCTTCTATGCTTTGTTCTCTCATCTCTATCGTTATCCGTACGAATGTATTTGAAAAAATCCATCCAAACGACAGTCTTTCTTTGAAACCCCTCTCTTTCTATCATGCAAGAATACAAACACAGTACATTGAGGCATTTAGCCAGCTGCTGTTGATAATGTTTTCTTTCTTTCTCTCTCCCTCTTTCTTTGTCATTTTGCTAATGACATTAGAACCTTTAAAGATAAACAATTGTGACACTCACAGTCAAACATCCAGACAGAGTTCAATGATAGAGGTCGTCAGCAGAGGTTTTCCTAATTAAACAATGAGAGAAAAACAAAATTAAGGAAAAAATGTCTTATTTTAGCTATGGATTGTGGATTTGTTTGACCTGCAATGAATTAATCAGCGACTCAAAGGAATTGAATGTTAAATAGGTTGTGGCCTAAGCACATAAATCGTAATGTAAAGAACTTTTAAAGAGATGGGTTTTGTTTATAAGTGATCTTATAAAAACGAGGTGAACTTCTCGACATACATAGATTTTACATGAACCTGAAGGACCAAGGTATACGGCACTAAGAACTGTCGTAGAATGCCAAAAAGGTGTGTACCAATTACGACAGGAATGAAGCAATACGCAGAGATATATTCAGTCAACTGGAAGGGTTTGGCGAATTAATAACCTGCCTAATAGAGTCAGAGTCTCACATGGCATACACATGCATACATATGTACATTAGAGCGACTCAAGTTGTATGGAAGCGAAATTCGTGCTCGATTTTGAAAAAGGGTCTATTTTTGGATGTTTTGTTAATTTGAGGATCTGTTTCCTTACCAACATATACAATATGTATATCATAAGAAAGGTTTTTTTAAGGCGCGTCCATATATACGATTTTTCCAAGGACAATCATCCATGTCCTTTTTTAAGGATATTCTGTGAAAAAAACGGTTTTTGAATTTTTTGTTCGGGGTTGTTTGTAATAATAATGCCAAATTAACATATTTTAATCTTTAGTCGATTTAAGTAAATACGGGTCTCAGCTTTTTTTGATTTCGCGTTTTGAAAAAAATACAATAGGGTGGTAACCCTTCCTTGTAAATAGGCCATATGGGTATCAAATGTTTTCTTTTGCCAAGTACATCATCTTTGTATGTAAATAATTTAGATTTTTGCAAATTAGATGCATTTTACACGGTGCTCTGGAATATATATAAATGCAATTTTGTCGTAACTCTAATATGATAGCGGATTTAGTTTCTAGATCATGTATGGATGAAAATAGGACTAAAGAAAGAAAAAACGAAATGATCCACGACTTTTTGGCGGCATATTTGTTACGCAAATTAAAAAAAGTTATTAAATTTTATTGTTTATATTTACAAAATTACAAACTACAACTACTACAAAACGCGAACTAGCGCGAATTTCAAAAAAAGGTAAGACCCGTATTTAATTAAATCGACTAAAGTTTAAAATATGTTAATGTGGCATTATTATAACAAACAACCCCGAACAAAAAATTCAAAAACCGTTCTTTTTTACAGAATATCCTAAAAAAAATTACATGGATGATCGTTCTTGGACAAATTGTATATACTGTTGGACGCGCCTTAAGAAAACCTTTCTTATGATATACATATTGTATATGTTGGTAAGGAAACAGATCCTCAAATTTAAAAAACATCCAAAAATAGACCCTTTTTTCAAAATGGTCCAGCTCACGAGAGGTCAAAGCTGGAGCCGAAATATTTTAAATGTCATCTTAAAAAGTCCAAGGTTCATTTTTAGGGGGTACATCGAGGACTTTTTTGGTGAGTCGCTCTAATGTACATACTTAATTGGTCATTACAACCCTTCAGCCAGGATTACGACCTACTTTCTCACACAACTTATGTTGAGTGTGTAAATTTTATACATGAGTGGAGGGACCTACAGTTTAAAGTCGACTCCGAACGACAGATTTTTGAGAACATTTTTCATGGCAATTTTTTTTATTTATTCTCAGAGTTTTTGCAAGAAACCTGTTGAGAGGAAGTCGCCGAAGAAATATTTTTCTACATATTTTGTTTTGTTGAAGCTGTCTGACCACCTGAACATTGAACCGTGGTCACACTACCTACTAGACTACGGCTTGCTCTTTCTTAAAATTCAAATTTCAGATACATATTTTCCGTTCGTTGTTCTATCGTTTGCGCCCTACATTACAGGAAGAAGTTGTCCTTTAACTGCATTATCCTTATGTGGAATGCTATTCCCATATTCGGGAAAACTATTTTTCTACTTTCAACAATGTAAACCATATAAGCAAGGATCAGCGAAAGATAAATTTCTAAATATTTCCTACCAAAATTGACTAAATTCTAGGCCAGCTCTGACTTCAAGCTATTGGTTCTCATTTAATAATTTCATAAAATGAGTGTGTGTAGTACTGCTGTCAGCACAGTGTTTGTCAATATGTCATTACAACAAAAAAAACAACAGCAACAACAACAAATATAAGTTAAACTATCAAGAAATTTAAACAATAACCATTAGAAACAAAGAAAAAAAAACTCTTAAAAGAAAATCTACGAAGTGTTAAAATTAAAACAGAAAAGGGGTAAGAAAGCAAATGTTAAAGAAATAAGGAAAAACAGTGAGAGAGAGAGAGAGTAGGTAAATATTAAATAGAGTGTAACAATAAACCGAAAACAGCAACAACAACAGCAACAACAAGAAAAAACAGATAGTTTTTCAAGAAGATAAAGTATCTGTTCATACGCGGCTACACGTTGTGCCTCTTAAATGAACAGTTGTTGGTCGGTGTAGATGCATGGTTTTCAAAAGTTTAAACCTGTCATCATGTGAATTATTTAACTGCTTAACCGAGTGTATCGGTTTGGTATCATTGTATCATCATCTATCGTTTGTTCGTATCATTATTATCGTTTGTCATCTCAAATAAAACGAAATGAAAGAAAAATAATTTCGGTTGAATCTCTTTTAGTTTCTATTGGCTTGGCAAAGCTATCTATTCCTGCAGCAGCAGGTTGGTTTGCTTGTATGTTTATTGCCATTTACAACTCATTCTGACGTATCAGATTGTCACCTTAAGTGGCGTTGTGTCCATTATTGTATGGATTTCAAACTATTTCACTCTGAAAACTCTGACCATAAAAACTTCACAATTCGATAAAAAAAAAAGGAAAAAAAAACTATCGAAAGAAAAGATCAATTTTCCTATTCTGTAACGTTTACCAAACATGCATATGTATGTGTGTTAGTAGAGAATGAAAAAGAAACCATGGGCTAACACTTTGGCCAGCGATTGTCATTTGTTAGTTGTTGTTGTTATTGTTGTTGCTTATTTACAGCTGTGTTGACAGAAAAAGGGTTTTCCTTTTTGCCGTACTAATGAGCAAAATTTACGAGCGGTTCTCACCTGTCATTATTGTATTTTTCTTTAAAACAAAAAAAGAAACAAAAAAAAAACCTCCTCACAAGTGACAAAGGCAAAACGGTGAGAAGTTTCTTTGTTTTTTTTTCTTTGGGGAATTTTTGAAAGTTTATACCGTCTTGCTGGTTATAAAAATAGCCCGGACAGATTTCTACCAAATTAAGTGATAGATTTTTATGCAGCGATAAGCGTTTATCGATTTATTTTTATTAAGAAACGTTTCGTTTCGTTTTTTTTTTTAATTTTTAAAAATCAATTTGAATTCAAATCTTATAGATGGAAAAACTTTCCACCAGTAATGATTAACAATAAATAATTGGAGAAATTTTTATTAACAAAATCAAAGAGGTTAAATGCGACTATAAGACACCCTAAAAATGAATTTTAGTAGTGAATTTTTTTTTTTTTTGAGACCAACACTCAGTAGGTCACCTCTGTTCAAGGAGTGCATTGTGTTAGAATACAGGAAAGATAGTTTATATGACAAAGGTAAGAGGTGGCAGTGTGCGACAATTTTTTAATGACTAGTGGATATACCTTCGTTACTTTCTTTTCGAGAAATGCTAATAATTCTCACTTTCTTTTTTCTATTTTGAGTAGCCGTATATAATGTCTGACAAACACCCAGAGTTTCGAACCCACATCTTCGAAACTTGAAGTATGGTTCACTACCAACTAGGCCATCGGATTATCCTAACTAGTTTGCATACCAACAACGTCTTCTTTTTCCATTTCACTGAAGGTGTGTACATATTTTCACTTGGGCCTTGAGTATCCCCTTTTCAAGAAAGATGCGGCATCAGAAAAATTGTTTTCTCTAGGTTTGGATGTTTGAATTATGTCCTGCACAAAGTACGCAACTGATATATGACTACACACTATCGTTCGATAATTTCACAAGTTTTGAGAGATGGATGCTGGATTTGATATTCAAACCTGCCTCATTAAGCATTCCATGTTATTTTTCACTACAGACGACATGTTGACATGGATATTCTACCTTGGATTCGTTCGTCAGAGCCTTTTTCGTGAAAGCGAAATCAGTAAAATAACCCTGATTGGCGATACCTTCAGGAGACAATTCCAACATATTGCCGTAGAAAGGAACTGAAAAAGGAAACTTAATATTGCCATGGGCAATTCATACAGTGAGAGAAGAGTGCTAGAAATCGAATGTTCAAAATAGGATTTCGGAAGTAAAGCTGCTGCTACAGAATAATCAAATGATCAACATAAGACATAGATCGACATAACCTGCAAACCTCGGTTTCCACCATTGGTATACCAATTGCACCTCTTCTGTAACGCTTCATAAGACAATTTTCTAGAAATCCACAATTATTTGAGATTAACCAGCGTTTTGTAGTCCAAGAGGTCACGACTAACATTTATATAGGGTCTTTCAACAGGAACTACCGAACTTTGAAGCTATATCTGTCAAATCAGTTATAAAATTTTTCAGTCTGTTTTGCCAAACCACCATGGATGACCACAGAGAATGATGTTTGTTTACTGGAGCAATTGACATCCAAACCTAAATTTCATCAAAAAAATCATCTTCAACTATAACAATCAACAACATATGCAGATAATAAAAACGTTTTATCAGTGTTCAGGATCACTTCTGGATGAAAGGATGAGAAAATAAAGGATGAGAAAAAAAATTGAGAACGGCATTGGGCAGTCTATAACTGTAAAAGGTGAGCACTAGATTTGATGATTACCAACTTCATTAGGAATGAATTGTAAACCTGGATACTTATGACATCAGATTTCAAAAGGATGGCGCTAAATGCCAGAGAACTGATGCCACAATGAATTTTCCTCACGGAGAGGAGATGTGAACTTGCTTTTCTTGAGGGGTTTCCTTAAGGTACAGATGTATGCAAATAACCCTCAAATGGTGACTTATTCCACAAATAACGCCATGGATAGGCGTTACAATCGAAAATTATATCTCATACACACTTGACTTTTTTTTAAATTAAAGAAGGAAACGCTTGTTGTCGCCGTAGTCTAGTTGGTAGTGTGTCGGCTTATTAGACGTAAGGCCACGGTTCAAATCCCAGGTCAGACATCAAAACGAATTTATGAAAAAAATATTTCTTCGGCGGCTGCCTTTCAGCAGATTTCTGGCAAAAACTCTGAGAGTAAATAAAATTGCCATGAAGAGCTTCTCAAAAATCTGTCGTTCGGAGTGGACTTTAAACTGTAGGTCCCACCACTCATGTATAAAATTAACGCACACAACATAAGTGGTGTGAGAAGCTAGGTCGTAATCCTGACTGAAGGGTTGGAAGACCCGATTTAATAGGCTTTGAAAACTTCAATGTGAAATGGTACTTCTGGGTTTAATATACATTCTATAACTAGCACGTGAAAAATTTACTTTTTCGGATGTTAATGTCAAATCTTGGGTTTAAAACACATTGACAGCTCTAGGTTCCTAAAAAGGAACGAACATACTAAGCTGCAATTTCGTTAAGGAATTTTGATTCAGTTGAGGTCAGTAGCTGGAAGATAGATAGGGCAGTAAAATTGAGGAGCTAATACTACACTTGACTCCGATGGAAAGATGTCGTAGGTAAGTCAAGTCAAGGAGACTTTGGTAGAAAACATTCGATATAAACACGACACCAGGGGTGAAGAGATTGAGTTAAGTGACATTTGATGAAACCCCTATTACCGCTAGTCATAAAGCGAATCATAGATAGCTTTATTTAGCTTAAATGAGTTGCGTCTTGCGCTTAACAGACAATAAGGCACAGAACTATTTTCTCAAATAACTAGTCGGACTTAGAGTTCGAAAACCAGGGCATTCGAAAATGTATGATAACCATATGATTTTCAAGTATACCAGTGTTGCAATCTGCTTTTGAATAATAACACAATGCCGGCATCTCTGCTTCAGAATTTAATAATCACTGCAGGCCTGCAGTCGGACTGTCCATAACTCTACAGAGCTTAATTGAGAGATTGGTAGAGAGCTTATAATGCCCCGTCATAACAGAAGCGATATACATACATATACAGGTGCATAACACTAGGCACAACGAAGTATACGCTATGACAATGAAAGTCCATTCATGTGATGCGCTTTAATGATTGTATGCTATGAATAGTCCGCAGTAAATGCCAAGAGAAAAATGCCATATTTTAGAAGGTAGATGAGAGCATCCCGTCTTCATCCCATCTGAGCTCTAATGTCTTGCAAAAGAAGAAATACAACCAGCAGTCTTCTTGTTTATGCATTGAGAGTAACTAATTGCCATGAAAACCTTCCCAAATCTGTCATTATAAAGCGAAGCTAAGCTATACGAGTATATTTCGCCAGTCCTGGTTAAAGTTAATTCACTCAACATGGATGATGTGAGAAACTAGACTGCAGCCCAGAGTAAAGGGCTGTAGTGGTCAACAAATTGCGTACATTTTTATGCCAAGAGGGCATAGGCCAAGATACTATTAAGAAGTTTTTCTTTCTAAAAATATCTACGCATTGCATAACTGCAGCATAAATTCTAATAAATTTTTACAGTCGCTTAACCCATGTTGTAACTCCCTCACAGAACTGTCATAAAATTTCAAATTTATGTAGAAAATATTTTAATTCTGGCATAATTTAAGAAAACCCAGGGCTATGGTTTTTTAAAATTCAACCTGTTGGGAGAGGGAGTGTACGATAGCACTCATGAAATATAATAAAATTATTAAAATCACCCGATAATTAAATAAATCATAATGGCTGAACTAATATGGGAAATAAAAAAAAAACAACAGCCCCGACTTAAAATCACATGACATATAAACATAAATTCAAACTGACATTTAAATAATTTTGACGTTATATTAGACAATAAAAACAACAACAGAAACTCAAGCAAATAACAGATAAAAATAAAAATGAAAAAGAAAAAATTTCCGAAAAAACATGCAGAGACCAACAAAAGCCAAGCAACAGAAAATTGAATGACTGCAACATGATAGTGGCGGGCATATGAATTAAAAAAAAAAAAAGAGAGAGAAAAAAATTATTTTAAAATAAACAGAAAAATAAACACCCCCCAACTGAAAACGAAAGCGTTTCCCCATAAAACAACAACTAGACGGACAGATAGTCAGGCAGTTAACAACAACAAAAAAATAAAAAGGAAAACCAACAAACGAACGAACGACCTTTTCGCGATCCCTAGGCAAAATTAAGCAGAAATTGAAAATGAAAACAAAAAATTCGTTTTGTTGGCAACAGTATCACCATCGTTCGTATCACAGCATTGCAGCAGCAGTATTGCCGTTTTCGATGTGTTAATATTGAAAATGACAGTTCAAAAATCACCAACAAAAAAAAAAATGAAAAATGAAGAAATAACTGTTATAACAATGCAAATATACCGTTATTACCAGTTATTTGTATTTGCATTTTGGAAAACAAATCATAGAAATCTAAACTAACAAAAATCCATACCCTCCTCCATCCTCCACTTCCTTATTTTCTTCACTCCGATGTTTGCCTTAAAAAAAGGAGAAAAACTGGCACAAGGAAACTTATTTTGTCTGTCTGTCTATCTGTCTGTCCAATTTACGTTTAACACGCCAATTCAAAAGAAAAATGAAATTTATTCCGTTTTTTGTACATTTTTTTACATTTTTTTTCCGCCTGCCTTTAAAAGGAAAGTTGTTGTGTTTATAATTGTTGTTGTTGTTATTGTGTGGTAAATAAACACTATATAAATATCACACCTGAGGGCATAATGGCAATCCACAACAACAGCAACAACACCAACAACAATACATCAATTACAAATAAATCCCAGTTACGTCATGACTGTTACAATAGACGACAGACAACCAACCAACCAACCCGGCCACCACCAACGTTGAAAACTTACAGAACAAAACGAAAACAAAAACCAAGAGAAAAACAAAATAACAGCAAATAATACACGGAATAAAAATCGAAAACAATCAAAACCGTTTATAAAAATATCCAACTTTTGATTTCGATTTGTGGCCTAAATGGCGGAGAGGGCATTTTCATTTTTTCCTACATTCACACACTACCACCATCAGGTCTGTAACGGACTATAAATGCGAGATCTTCGTCATTGAATGGGAATTCAATTACACTCAAAAGTGAAATGTTGGTAAAAAAAAAAAAATTATTTTATGCAAGAGATTTACATTTTAGTTTCAATGAAGAATAAATTTGACTTTAAAGGTTAAAGGTCAAGTTGTAAAATTGAAAAAAAAAATAAACCAGAAATGAGCGATTAGATTTCTCTTACAATTATATTTCCATGAAATTATAGACGACTTTGTTAAACTGACCTTTTCAAGGTAAAATATATTCAAATATTTATCGGCTTATAGTCGGCGATAATGATAGCTTATGGGCCCCAGTCGTTTTAATTAATACTAATCATAGACTACCGAATTAGTCTAATATAGTTAAAGATTAAAGGCATTTAAAACGAGTAGGTCACTCCAGAGTGCAAAATGGCATTGAATACGAATGAAATCTGCAGAACGTCTCTCTAACTGGTGGTTAATTCTGCACAAAAGGATGGTGTGACCTATTGTTCAGCACATCCCCGCATCTTGGTAGCATTATATTGTCTAAATAGTTTTTGATCGACATCTCTAATGTATTCGAATGGACGAATGAATCAAACCCTTTTTCCACTGGGTAGTCAGGTGATTAAATGGAAGGAAACTAACCCAAGAATTCAATCCTGATAGCTTGGACAATAAGTATTGGTGCCTACGTTCCACATTAGAGATGAGCGATCCAGTGATTTTTGAAGAACTTTGTTCTCAGTGAACGTGATTTGTTAATCACTGTTCTTTGAAACAGTGATTGTGATCACAGTATTCCAATAATGACAATTACATATTTTATTAAGTCGTAAGAAAGTGACAACTAGATACATACTACGAAAAGACTACTAAACAAAATCAATGTGGTGTCATCAATGTTATTATTTTTTATGTAATTTTTTTTATATGAAGTTTGACAATTAAGTTTCACAGAAAGTTCATGTATAAAAGACAAAAGTAAATAATCAGCATCATCTACGAAATCCTCGCTCAAAATAAAATGAAATAAATTTGAGTATGTAACAATTTTTAAAGAACGACATTATTAGTACCTGTTATTTGGCAATTTCATTCACTGTAGTTACCAGTGAATTATCAATCACCGTGATTAAATCACAGTTTTGAAAATATCGCTCATCTCTATTCCACATACTAAGCAATAAGGCAATACTAAACTCAGGCATTGTAGTCGTAAATTAAATGTCGGGTATTTAGAATATGCATCCTGTATCGAGTACTACATGTCATAAATGTTACAAGGGCAGAAAGCACATCACAATCACAAGTCTAAACAAAAACATCTTAGTCTGAATTACAACCAAGCTTTTCACACAACCCACGTTGTGTGTGTTAATATTATCCATGAGTAGCAGGACCTTGAGTTTAAATTCATCTCCGAAGGACAGATTTGGAAAATCTTTTCATTGCAATTTTATTTACTGTCAGAGTTTTTGCCAGAAATCTGCTAAGAGGAAGACCTCGAAGAAATATTTTTCATATTTCGTTTAGTTCGAGATATGTAATCCGGGGTTTGAACCGTGGCCTCACGTCTAATAAGCCAACACACTACATACTAGACTACGACGACTTGACAGAAGGTTTTCTTAAACAGGGCACATAGAGCTCATTTAACATACATATGTTAAGAATGGCGCATCACGAAGACCGCATGTTAAACATGACACTCTATAAGGCGAGGTAGCCTATAGCCAATATGTGGAAGGACAAAAGGAAGACAAACAGTCTTCGAGTATATGTGTTCAACAGTAATCGGAAAAAAGGTTCCCAAACTTTTATGATTGTTAATAACTGGGCACTGGTCTGGAGAATAGAATTTCTAACGCTTCCAGAGATTCCAGATTAAAATCTTTCATTTGTCAAAATGTCGTCAACTGAGGTTTATTCCTCCAAGAAGGCACAGTTGCTGTCATATGTATGTTGGATTGAATATCTCAAATTAAAAGGCGAGAACTAATGCACAGGTTAACAGCTTTAAGCTACTGACAAAATATTTAATAATTCTTACTAGGTTGACCAACAGATACATAGGTCAACAGTGCTACAGTTTTTGATTGCTTAAGAATAGTATCACATGTCTATATGTGTGTACCTAGTAAAGAATAGTTTTCAATAAATTCGCGTTGAACTTGGTAAATGTTAAGCTTTAGAGGCTTAAAGACCTATGCGAGCGAAGTTAGGTTGATGTAGCAACATATGCAACGTTGCTATGTTTTCAGATGCAAATCTTTTAGTTGAAACTGGTCATCAGCAACATTTTACGACTCAAAGTTTTTCGAGTGTATGATATGCACACAAATGTCGACCATTAGATTTCTTCAGCCTCTTCTCTTCCTTAATGCGAAGTATTATTGTGTTATATTTGTTGTCTGAATAGCTATTTTTGTCTGTGTTGTCCTTCAAATCAAATTTAGAAAAACGAAAAAAAAAAACTACACAATAAAAGATACAACGCGCCCGCAAAAGGTTTCCCCTTTTCGATGAAGACAAAAATCTTTGAAAAAAATTCATGCACAACGAATTGTGTCTTCAACCGCAGCATAGAGCAACAAAATATCGAACAAAAACAATAAATTTTTGATTGTTGCAGAGCAACAACAACAACAACAAATAATAGCAACAACAACAATAATATAAAATCATTAGACAATTATTTTGGTGTTGCTGTTGCTGTTGTGGTTGCTGCAGACGATTGCTTATGTACATGTTCATGAAGTTGAAATAGAGTTTCAGCAAGTTGCTCTTCTCTTGCACATTGCCTGTCACTCTATCGCTGTTGCAGCAGTGGAAGGAAATTTTTCTCAACTCAATTTAAGGCAATCAAATTGCAATGAAATGCTATCGATGTCTGCCGATACGATGAAAAATTGCATGAATTTGAAAATTTGTTGAATGACGCAATGAATTATAGAGGAGATGCAAGCAATTCAGCCACATACAATGCAGATACCATTAAAAAGAGAGACAGAGCGGGAGAGAGAAACTAAAATAAAGATCTTTATAAGGCTGAGCAAAAACCAAACAATTTAAGGAATTAGAACGTGGCAAAAAAATAGTAAAAATAGGACGGAAGAGGTATAAACATCCCACACCCTACCACTACGTTTTAACCTTTCAATTAAATTTTTAAAGAAAGTTTATCACGAACATAACGCAGAGAAAACCCCTCTTTTCTCTTAGTGTTAAACACGCTACTGTTCCCAAGTACGAGTTGGCTTTTTTGAATGAGTTTTGGTTTTGGTTTAAAGCCGTCTTTTTTTTTTTTGGTTTTTGGTTTTTGTTTAAGCAGGCACTTTAAAATTCATCTGACTGTCTGCTCTCTGCCTGTGCTTACATTTAAAATAATTTTCTTTAATAGTTTTACTGAAAATTTGCACGATTTTCATGTTATTTTTCAATCATTAAACATTTTGGACCACAAACAAAACAAAAAAAGAACGAATCAAAATGCTCTTAAGACTGTTACAGAGTTTTCGAGCAGAAAGAAAAACTTTAAATCGAAATAGAGACAAACAAATGGTACAGGCAGTCAGACAGACAGACAGACAACTACGTAATAGAGTATGTGTCATGATAGGAAAATTGCTTTAGTGAATAGGGAAAACACACATTAAAAATTTTCAAACAGTTTGTAAAAGAATGAAAACTTTCTAGTTTGACTCAAGGGACTCTGAAGTCATACGGAAAATTTAAGACAATTAACAGGCAAGGAAAAGTTAAAATTAAAGTGTGGCTCAATGTGAAAGAAATAAAAAACCCGTGCAAATGGAACACTGCTAGGAAACTATAAGAAACTGAGGTCTGATGAAAAATCTGGATTCAAGTTCAAGGAGTTTTTCTAGCAAATGCCTTCGGACTATTTGCATCGAGTGCTTACTTACTTGCTTAGATGGTAATTTATCACAGGTTATTTGGGCTGAAAATAAGGTATAAGTTTGGATCTCCATCTGATCTCTCCAGCAAAACTTTGGACTCCCGGAACCGCTTTGAAAATTTTTTCTGCTAGAGTGTGTTCGCTCAATCGCACGGCATGCCCTTGCCAACGCCGCCTCTGCTAATACATTATATGTCGGCATAGGATTCATAAACATTAAGATTCCTGCGATATTCTTTCCTAAAGAATCCGGTCTCATATTCCCTAAAGCTAGCTTCATCTGTTTGTGTTAGCACTCAAGGGATAGGGATAACATAGCCACTCGTTAAGACGTAACCTAATCCCACTAAACTAATCGAAGAAGACGGCCAGCACATGGGCTGCACACTAAAGCACGACTACCCTATGCTGGCAACCATCCTAAAAGTTTCATAAACGGACCTACTATATCCTTGATATCAATGCATGATAACTCCGTTAAATTGACAAGAAATGGAGAGCCAAATAACCTAAATCTTGGATAACAGTTTTCTTCTCTTCAGCCCCACACCCGTGACAGAAGCCATTTGATGGGAGCTGCAGTCATTCCGCGTGTCTTCCCATAGCGCAATGACCTGTAAGCATAACCACTGTGATCGAGATAACATTGCAATCAATTTTGATTAGTTGGTTGGTACGCCTTCTATTCATCGTGGGCCAAGTGAATCTGGCAGTGGAGCAAAATGCCTCATTGACCCAGGATAGGTTGGCGTCACGGAAGACTTCATTCGAGGATTTTAGAAATGCATGGCTATCTATAAGGATCCCAATATCTCTATCGTATACCCAATAATACTTTCGATAGTTGACAGCCATGCAATGTATATTATTGTCTGCTAAAAGAAAGAAGTGGACGGCCACATACCATAAAGCTGCAGACTTATATTAAATTTAGGCCAATAGACCAATGCACCGCAGGCAACAGTCACTCAATTGAGCTTCTATAGTTTCAGGCGATCAACAGTTAATATGTTTGATCTAAAATTGACCTGTAGGACCACAACCTATCTCTAAAAAACTTAGGGCTCTGAATTCGTGAGTAATTTGGGTCTAAACCAGTAACTCGTATTAGATGGTACGGTGAAAAAATAGTCACTTTCGCTCTACTGTCATCATATGCTTAAATGATTGAAGTGGTTCCCAACTGCTTTTTTTTTTGTGTAATTATCTCTTACATTACCGGTTGCCGTAGTCTAGTAGGTATTGTGCTGGATTATTAAACGAAAATTCGTGGTTCCAACCACCCCAGCTCAACATCTCGAACGAAATATGAAAAATATTCCGTCCTCTCAGCAGTATTCTGGCAAAAACTCTGAAAGTAAGTTGTAGGTCCTGCCATTTCCTTCGAGCATACTTCATTGACGAACTTTGCGATACCTCTGAATTTAGCCTAAACTCATCTGAGATAGATTATAGTTAGCCTATGAAGCCCTGAAGTTAGGCTGAACTCATCCGATGGATTATAGTTATCCTATGGAGTTTAGGATTGCTATGATACAACAAATTTAGCTTGTAAAACTGTTTTAACTTTAAATGTATAAATATGACTATTCTTTCCCAGCTCTGTGAACAGCGCCCTCTATAAACCATTTAGTTGCATTTGGTTAAAGTATTTAAGTATTTGAGCACAATAAATTTTTGTAAAAAGTCATCATCAAAGCAGTGGTTGCTTGCGGTTATAGCGTCAATTCAAAAGCATTTGACTTTAAAACAATTTAAACAAAAAAAGATTAAAAAAATAAAAATTAAAAATGAAAATAAAGAATAAAAATTAAATAAAAATCAAATAAAAATAAAAATAAAAATAAAATAAATAAAAAAATGATTTAAAATTGTTTGTAAGGTTAGAAACACAACAACTACTTGTCGTTGTTAAACGCTAAATTTTCGCTTCATTTGGTTTTTTCGATTCTTTTTCTTTTTTTGCAGATTTTTTTTTTGTCAAATTTGTTGAAATTCGCGGGTTCTGTTCTTTTTTCTGTTTTTTGCGGGTTGAAATCTTTTTAAGCAAATTGTGAAACATTTTTAAAGGAACGACAAAATGTTTTCTTGTTGGTCGTATTTTTATTGTATTTTTATTGGGCACGGATCATTTTTACTAACAACAGCAACAACAAAAAACTCAGAAAAAAAAAGACTAAAAACAAGAAGATTTTAAACTTTAAGGCATGTGGGTCTATGCGGGCACCTTAGCAGTTTAAAGTTTTTTTACCCCTCTTGGCAGAATATATTTTTTTTTTAGTTTTTTGTGCTGGAAAACCAATAGATTTTTAACATTAAATGCGAATTGTTTAATCATGTTGTTGTAATTTTAAATGTTTTTCTCCCATTTTTTTTATTTTCAAATTTTTTGTCTTTTCAAAAAAAAAAACAAAAAACGTTCTTGTTGTAGATCAGTGATCATGATTTAAGATTAACTCTCGTTTAACAATTTTAAGATAATTTTGTGCTGTTGTTGTTAGCCTGTATTTTTGGTCTTGTTTTTTGTTGTATTTTATTTTAGCCATGTTTGTTGTAATTTAACAGATGTATGTTCTTATTTTATTTGTTATTTTTTTTCTTAATTTTTTATTGGTTGTCTTTGAATTTTTGTTGCCTTTTTTTGTAGTCCTTAAAGCCATTGAGAGTTTAACAATTAGAAAAATTTGCAGTTAGAGGCAGTTGTATGGACAGACGTCAAACAGACAGACAGTCAGAAAGAGAGACGGACTTACATAAAAAAGTTTAGTACGTGAGTCACGTTACATACGGCAAAACATTATGTTAAATTACATTTAATGCTGGACAACAACAAAAAAAAAGAAGACTATTTACAAAAACATCTTAGAAAAAACGATCAACCGATAACATTTAAAATAAACGAGGGATGGACGAGAAGTTTTATAATTTTTAAAGTCAAACAACAGGCAAAATCAAAGATCCGTCATGGAACATTAAAGGCAGAATACGCTCTTACCACTGCTGCAATAAAACGTTTGAAATTGGTTTCTGTTATGTTTGTCACAGACTGTCAACATCAACTAATTTCCGAGGAATTATGAGAAACAGTTTCAGTATGACTACCCATCAAGCTAAGCTTTCAACTGTAAATTGTTTTAACAATAAATTCTTATGTGGCATACAGACAAGGTAGGGTAACGCTTTAGGGCTACAGATATTTACAAAACAACCATACACTTAGCTAAGATCACTGGCCCTCAGATCCCTGTTTTTGTTCTGTATCTGTCCGTCGTCTTATATAAGAGCGACTGGGCCACACTGGGGGCCTTAAAATTAAGAGATTTTTATGTAATCCCGTGACAACTGCATATAGAGAAATAAGCCCCTGAATTCTTAAATAAAACACAGATTCTTTGCTCAATTTTTTTATTACTTATCTATCTATCTTATTATATGGGTTAGTTTCATCACCGTTAGAAGAGATTCCGATGGGCTATTTCTGCAGGTTTTTAAACAATAAATCATCACTCGGAAGTAATTCTCAAGAATAGGACGATTCTAGAAGCAATTCGTATCCTAATTTACGGATTTCAATGTGCACCTTCGTATGCACAGTTTTTCTTAATCAGATCCCTTAGTTCGTTTTTAATTTCATCAGTTGTTTTACCCTTTTGAAGGTAGTCAATGTGGACTTAACCACGAGCAATCCAAAAAATTGTTCTTTGCCATGAGAGACCCACTGTTTCGACTGATGTTTGGCATCTGGTGTATTGGGCGGACTGCCGTACCATCTGGGATAACGAAACAGCCCAAACAATCGTTTACACTTCGGTTTAGCAACGCCAGACACAACTGAAAAGTTAGCAAACGACTGTGCTTCTGGTCGATTGTAGCAAATACGGCGCTCAATTTGCGAAAAGCTTTCTCATATCGACATGATCATTCGAATCTGAACCACTGAGTTCTATGAGATGACTATGACTTCCACAATTACTTCAACTTTTAACCGACCAACACCATATCGTGAAATTTTTCAATTATTTCTCGTACGGAACAGAACGGCTTATGGACATTCACTATGTGGTCTCTATCCTTACGGGATACGGTTTACTTGCTAGGAATCACATCATTTCTTTTGAAGTTGAGGCTCGAAGAAGGAGGAAATGATTATATTTTCCTTTTTGTTCTGGTGACCAACAATCATTCTAAGGCGTATGAGATTACCGGGAAACCGCATTTTTTAAGGCTCGAAACGAACTGTTTGAATGCAGTCCATATGGCTTGCGCCAGATGACACTTTGTAGTGACGTGCATCAGCAATTTTATTTCACTGAACATATAAGAACAATGGGCGTAATAAACTGGCCAAAAATAAAAATCTCAAGTGATTCTTGTGGTAACGCAAACCGACCTAACTGACTGAACTTTGAGTAAAAAGACCTAAATTGGGTTTCCAGAACGTTCGACATCTTCCGCGCTTGTACCACCACTACGTAATCAATAATCCACTCAAATCGAGGGTGAAAATAATTCCCATAGTATTCTTCAAATTTAGCTTTGATGCAAGTGATGGATTTCTCCCTGCAAAACGATCGCATCACACGTAATTCCCTTTTTTCCATTTTCCCCTCAGATCACGCCATACACAGCCTACCACCAACGGCTGCGAAGTCTAACGACAAGACAAGTGTTATCCTTACAATTAGGAGACAAGAAATTAAAAAAGACACACCCGCATTATTTGGGATCATTTTTTAGCACAATGTGTAAAAGGGATCTTATGTAGCCCTTTGGTTAAGAACACTTAAAAACGTTAACGATAGCAAGTTATTCAAACTAGAAAGCTGTTCATTACCAAAAATATTGCAGTTTATTTCGGTACAAAATTACATTAGAAAGAATAACGGCCAGGAGCACAAAACATTGCTAGGATTAGCGCCGATGCCGCGCTTAACAGATAACAGCGATGTTGGCATTGCCAATGTCCCCTCTTGGTCAGATGGGAGTTCGTCACATTATGCACATTGTGGTCAAACGTATGCGAATAATAAGTATTGCTTGCAAGCATCTCTGCCTGAAACTAGCCTCGTAAATGGGTTGTCTGTTGCAGCTTTTCATTTGGTCTACAAATTTCAATGCTTCTTCCCATATAATTTCATTAAATCCTCAAGAATTTTCACACTATGAAATTCTTTTTTTTTATATTACTTTCCAATGGAATGAAAAAAAAAAGAAAAACTTTTCTCAACCACTTGTCTTTTATCTTTTCTTGGCCATTTTCCATTTTGTTACTCTTTCGTTATGGACATTGGTGAAAAGCCTTTATTTCCGTATTTGTTTTTCTCGATATATTTTCGTTCACACAACAGTAGTTGCTGTTGCTGTTACTGTTACTGTTAATGTTGTATTGTTGTTATTGTTCTTCTTGTTGCAATTTATCATGATTTTGCTAATTTTCTCAGAAGGAAAAGAAATTGAAAGAGAGCAGAAGGCACTGTGGATAACTAAAAATACCAAAGTAAGGAGGGAAAAAATTTTTTTTCGTAATTTTTTCAAGCCTCCAATCTGGACCAGTGCTACGTTTAGTCAGGCAGTCAGTGTATCCTTTTTGGCATTCAGTCCTTTTAACCCTATTTACTTAAAGTGCTTGTGTTTCTTTAAGTGCTTTTTCATTTAGTTACACTTTCTGTTTTGGCACACTCTATGCTGCTGTAGCATTTACACTCTGCTTCTCTCTTCCTCTGGATGTGTGTCTGTTTGTTGCTGTTAAAACACAAACTGCAGCTAACACTTGTAGGGCTTATTGTTAATAATCTACCTCCCCCCCTCCCTCTCTGTTGTAGCCCGTTGAAGTTTTATCATCTCCTTGTTCTTTAAGTTTCAGTGCCAGGCTCTTCGTCTCAACTACATGACACTTCACATCGATTACCAGTAACAGCCCTGGCACGAGAAGCAGCAGCAGGAGCAGTAAAAACTTTGTCGAAAGCAAGACTAAAAAGGATTTCGATTCTTTCAATTGGTAGTGCTCTCGCTCTCCCTCTCCCTCTCTGTTCGTTGAAGAGAGACAATAAAAAATAAAAAAACGAAAGAAGGAGAGGAAAAAAGTTTCCATTTTTAAAAGCCTGTTAATTAAGAGTTTTTAAGAAAATGTTTTGTGAGTTCAAAAGGACAATTTGAAAAGGAAATTGTTTTAATTGAAATAATAAAATGAAATTTACAATAGTTTTTGATCAAATAGAAACAACAAAAACATACAACAACAACACAACAGCAAACAGTTGAAGGAAATTTTAAAGAAGCAACTCTAAAGGAAAATGCCAAAAGAACATTAACAAGGCAAATTGGCAATTGAAAGCCAGCCAGAGTGAAAGCAAGAAAAACTATTTTTTCTTTCTTTTCTTTTCTTTTTCTCTCCTTTTTGTTTAAAAGCCTTAAATTTTTAAGTAGATTTCGCTTCTTTGTTACACAAACTCTCAATATGCTGCAGCACAGACAACACGCATCAGTTGCAGCATTGCTGGCTGTCACTGCTGCATTCCCCCTGAAATGTTTGTATTTTTGCGTTACGGGACAAAACTTTTGCTTTTAAAGTTTAGTTTTGCTTTTAAGCAAATTTTTTTTTTAATAATTTTAAAAGCCTGTGCAAATGAAATCTTGTAAATGAACTTTTAAAAGCACTTTCTTAGGCTGACTGCTACAAATAAGAAAATTTTCCAATTATTCTTAAGACGAACACTAACTACATAGGCACATTGGCAAGGGTAAGGATGAAAAACTGCGTAAGAAATCAATTTTAATTGGAAAAATATTGAATTTAAATGAAGAAAAAGAAATTTTCAAAGTAAAATCCATTTGGAAAAGCATTTTTCTGTGAAGACTGTCGATGTAAAGTGCCTTTCCATTACAATTTATTATTTGCAAGAATTAACTGACATTGCGGGTTTAGCAAATGTTTAGAGTTTAGGTCGAGAAGCTACATATTCAAGGCTCATTGCTGCTTGCAATGGTTTTTAAATCGCAAGAGATAGATATCATCCATCAGCGGTAAAGTCCCTTCAAGCACAAGTTCTTAATTTTAAATGCACTCTTAAAGCCTTTACATTTGTTTCCTAAGGCCGTAAACGTTAAAAAAGTTTGATGTGAAAGGCAAGCTGAGCGGTATCATGGGTTAGTATCAACAGCGAGAATGATTGAATGATTTATATATTGATTGATAAATTGCTTGATAGATTTTTTTTATATATTGATTGATATATTGACTGAATATTGGACCGAATTGGACGATCTTCAAATATGGTTTCAACAGGACCCCGCTACTTACCACAGAGTTCATGTCACATTGGGTATACTGCACGAAAGATTTGAGGACATGAGGGATTGAAAATTTAAAAGATTATGGAAGTCACAGGCATCCCACATGGCCAAGTAGTTTCAAAATTGAACAAACGCTTGGAAGAAAAACTGATTCATGGATCTTATCACAAGACATACGAGGATATGCAAAGTCTATCGACAAAATTTCCAATGGGATGGAACCTAGTAACCTGCCCGTATGCTGCCAACAAAGTTGAGTTGCCTTTTGCAACGAATGGAGAATAACCTCTTTAAGTGAATGTGGCAGAACATCGATGCACTAGAACATGTTAGTAATTGAGAAAAAGGGTAAAATTTTCCAAAAAATATGTTTCCTTACAGCAGCACAATGCAAAGCTACGAATTGCTGCTTCCCTCGCCTGATTCTCCAATTTTACACTCGAGGGACTTTTTCTTGTTTCCTAACTTGAAGGATGTTTGACTCCATACATACATACATAATTGGGCATAACAACCCTTCAGTAATGATTACGACCTAGCCTCTCAACCACTTACATGTGTTGCGTGCGTTAACTTTATATACAAGTGGCGGAGCCTACAATTTAAGGTCGACTCCGAACGACAGATTTTTTTGAGAATCTTTTTCATGGCAATTGTATTTACACTCAGAGATTTTGCCATGGCACTGATGAGAGGAAGTCGCCGAAGAAATATTTTTTTATATTCCGCTTTGTTGGAGCTATCTGACATGGGGTTTGATTCGTAGCCTCACGTCTAATAAGCCAGCACATTACCTACTAGACTACTATTTGACTCCAACTATGAAATAATCTCACAAGGAAAAGAATTTTGATGAACTCGAAAAATCTTAGTTTTTGGACATGGTCACTCGTATAAACAGCAAGTCTTTCAAACTCGTTAACTCATGCTTCTCCTATCCATTCTAGAATATAGAATAGGATATATATAGGATAGTCAGCAATCTGAGCAATTTGCAACCTCGAGTTCATCGCTAGTTATCTAAGGCCTCACGTTTATGCCTCTTCCTTGTTTCAGCACTATTACTAGGGGTTTCTAGGTATGGATCGTTTTTCTGTTAATTTAACGTATGATTGACCTGATATTTCATTCAATTCTATTGCAATACAATTTTAAGAATCCCTGCATTCCATTTAAACGAAAATAAATAAAAAAAATTTCGTAAACAATTAACAAAAATTGCATATGATCTTAAAAACAAAATTAAATAAAGTTTCGCTAACAAATAAAAATGAAACTTGTTTTCAACTCGCACATGAAGTTAAAAATCTCAATTAAATTAAATAAAAATATGGAAAAAAAGGAAAATAATAATAAAAAAAAAGTATAATTAATTGCAACATAAACTATTAAGAGTTGGCATTCATATTTTATATTTTTTTAATTCAGATCTGAAGCCTGATTCAAGTCTGAATACGAATATGGGTATGTTAGTATGTGTGTGTGTCTCGTGTCTATGGTAATGAAAAATACAGAAATACCTGCGCCATTAAGAAATTATTTGCAATGAAATGAAAATTTTTATGACTTCACGTACAAAAAATAATAAAAAAAGAGAACAGAACAGAACGGAATAGTCTTAACGAGGTGTGTTTGTTAATGATAGTGTGTACATACGACGAGGTCGTTGTTTAAGGGTGACCAGATGGGGTGAATAAATGTGTAAAGAAATGTGAAATTCATTTTTATATTCCATCTTTAGAAGTTTGAAATACATGAACTTGTAATTGACACTGAAAATGCTTTCCGGTTCTAGCGGACATTTACTGCATTGGCTTGTCAGACGTGAGGCCACGGTTCTAATCCCACATCAGACACCTCCAACAAACCGAAATATTAACAAATATTTCTTCGAAATATTAACAAATATTTCTGCCTCTTAGCAGATGTCTGCCAAAAACTTTGAGAGTAAATAAAATTGCCATGAAAAATTTCTGAGGAATCTGTCGTTCGTTGTCAGCATTAAACTCTAGGTGCCGCAATTCATGTATAAAATTAACACGTACAACATGATGGTGTGCAATCCTAACTAAGTTGAGTGACCAATTATGAAAGTAAGTTCAACTAGATTCAAGGACAAAACAGTCTCTCAGCATCTATTCTATGAAAATCCGGTTCTATGGAAATCTCTTGCACTAATAGAAATAGACTCTTCTGTACGCCTGGGAAATTCGGAATGTGACACCATGACGCCATCCGTTCGTTAACCTCTGACTATGAAGGATTCAAAATAATATTTTTGGCAAACATCATATACAACAGGCAACTTTGGATGTAAACTGATTAACGATAAATTCACATCGAGATACTGGGTTATTCTTACTCTATACAAGCCACAGGGTGACATTGCTAAAGTGACTTTTTGAATCCCTAAAGTAACAAACTAAGAATTAGCTAACTATCGCGCAGTTAGTTACATCAACAAGAAAATAAAATCAATTGCAGGTTGCTAAAGTATAGAGGAATGAATGTGAATCGAAATCATCCAATTACATTATGGCCCTTTGTTTCTTATAGGATACCTAAAACATAGACCATAACATATATAAAGTTGCCACTTTTACAAGGTTGCCACGGTTTCTATTAGGTTGTCACTTTTGAACTATTTCCTGCACCGATTCATAAGTTGAATTAATTTTCCAATAGTCTCAGAAAATGACAGATATGAGCTGCCTAATACGAGTAATACAAGCTTTTTTGTAATACAATGCTTCAGCTTCAGTATTGACTGGCATCTGGCAACTTCTTTTTTTTTAACCACAGCCTTAAACAGCCAGCATATGGAAAAAAACGTAATCATGTTCAAAACTTGTTGCCACATTTAAAATTTCAACAAATCAACAAATATAAACGAACAACCAATGCCACATAAAATTAATGATAACGACATGGAAAATCTGCAACGGCAAAAAACAAGGAGGGGAAACTAAAGCTCAAAAACTTAAACGCCATAAACTAGAACATCACCTAATAAATCTTAGTTTTTTCTGTAGTAATTAATGGCACACAGTTAAATTTGTATTTAAAAACAAAACAAAAAAAACAATTTAAGATTGAATAAAAAAACAAAATAATTTTGCATATAAAAAAACAAAACCAAAAATTTAAATTGAAAATCGTATGAACAAAACCATGCGAAAACAACTGAAAAATCAATTTAAAAAAAAATAACCCCAATACGGACATAATCAGCCGGTAACCACCATAACAGCAATAACAACAGCAACATGATTATCACTGTTTAAATCAGTGGACTATTAAGGTTTTAAAACTTTGTTTAAGCCATTCATTACAACAATATTACAAATAATGTTTCTGCTGTTCTTTGTTGCTGTAGTTATTAAATTAAAGCCACAGAAAGAAAAGAATCGTAATTCAGAACTTGACAGAACTGAACAGAACTGAAGTGCACTGAACACAAAACACAGAATACAGAACAGAAAATCGCACTTGTAATCAGTTTTGATTAATTTAAACAGACATTCTTCTTTTTCTTCTTCTCTGAGCTGGTAATTTACAGGGTGTTTAAATAAAATAAAATATTATTTGGGTTGAGGGTAATAATTCTTCCACACAGTTTTTCAGCTCATTTGGTGTGTGTAATAATAATAACAACAACAATAATAATAAAAGTGGAATAAAGAAAAAAAAAAAAAAAATTTAAAATTTTTTTCTGTTGTTGTTATAATTTAATATGTTGCTGTAGATGTTGAGGTTGATTTTGATGTTGCTGTTGATGTTGCTGTTGCTGTTTTTGCTGTTTAATATTTAATGACCAAAAACTGTGAAAATAAAAACAGCAACTATCACAACAACAACAACAACAATAATAGCAAACAGCAAATTAAAGCGCATAAAAATTATATTTCAACCATAATTCAACATGATTTGCAGCACAGGCATTATTAACCGCAACAACAGCATCAGCAAAAATATTTTTGCAAAAAAACAAAAACAAAAAAAAATAAAGAATAACCGTCACTTTGAACATCGGCAATATCTTAACCGTTAAAGAGAGACTTAAAGGTATGCAATCTTATAAAGAAATCCAAGTTCAAATGCAACCGACAATCAATTGTATTGCCAGTTGTCCATATTGTAGAGGTAGAATCCGACAGCCAGTATTTTAAAATTAAAAAATAAAAATAAAACGTTTTGCATCCATATCGACGACCTAAGATAAGATAAGATATCGAAAATTTAGTGTATTTCCTATTGAAGCCTATTTGTATTTCTATTATGTATTTCCTATTGGGCCTATTGAAGATCCAAATTCAAACCCTTGCTTCAATTCAAAGCCTATTTATCATTATCATATGAAAACTTGATTGAATTGAAAATCTTTGGATTTGCCTGTCGATATATGTAAATTATCCAACAAAATATTCAAAGGCGGGAAAGAGCGTAAGAGCAGAGTATCACAGATACAGATTTTTAGTTTAGCAGGCATTAAACATACGAGATTTTCACTCCTGGTAAAATGAGCCAGATCTATTAAGAAATATGATAAGGCTGCCTAAAACGTAACGTAACAATACTCATATACAACCAACACTAGACATTACATCGCAAGTGACAGAAAAAACCACTAGAGATAGAGTGTTTTACACAGTGCAAAATAAAGACTTTTTTCTATTTCTCATCACCCGAAGGTTAATGTGGAAAAGTTTCATATGGTTGAACGTCATCTAGTAATGGCACCAACCAGCATTAATAAAGCGTTGTGACAAGAACAAGGACTAAGCCTTCTTATGCTCGATTTTTGCTATGAAGTAAGTGTTAATAGTTGTTCATATGTATTCCCCGGTGTCTTTATTAGTTCCATTTTGAAACATTTTGATATAGGAACACAATCATACACATAAAGTGCTCCAGTATCTGTACACTCCTTTCCCATAATCCAATCCATCGAGTTCGCATCCTATTATGCAGTACAATAGAAATCTTAACTTGCAATAAAGAAACGCAATGTTTTGAAAGCCGCAAAACTACCACCGCAAATGCGAAATTCATTTGGGCCGTAAATAGAACTACAATCAAAACAAAATCGTATGCCGTCCCTGTAATATCTTCAAGAGGTAGCCTTAATGTGATCGATATAACTTGCATTATAGTTGTAGAAAGTACATTAGGCAACAGATTTATACATAAGAACGGAAATAATGGAAAGGGCCACAACATTATCCTTCAGAGTAAACAAATCACAACGACAACGACGAATAAGGTATAACGAGTTGTCAGTAGCTTCTAAAGTGTATAAATGTGAAGCATATTTGTCTACAAAAGCAACAACCATCTTCCTCACATGTACTACTGTCCTAGGCAGGCATTATTCAAACGCCAAGCCAACATTGAATAAATATTACTTGAATTATAGAGTACTTATGTACATGTATGTAGGGCTATTGTACAAGCTGGGTCCATTACTTATACAGCACGTATAGTGATGATGATGACCTCAAAGACCATATAGCCCGTATGTGCGAATATGAAACACTTCTTCATTTGTACCCAATAGTCGATAATGCTTCAATCAAATTTTTTTTATTGTCTATCATTCCCCTGAACACCATAAGGCTATCTCCACCATCTCAATGGACTCTGGGGGCCAAGGTTCAGGCAGCTTTCTAGATAAATAATTTGGAGCGAAATTGAACCGAAAGAATAGAAATTGTTCACCTTCTTCATAACGCGAATCTGAAATCTATCATTGATTAGAGGAATATTATTTCGTCTCAGCCTCTGATATACACCTCGAAGAGAACGAAAAGCCTCAAATTATTCTCTCAGAGTGTTATTAAGAACAACATTACGAATTAATATTTCTTCAGATTACGGAGACAATCGATTTGACAAATTACGGCACACAATTAAGGGATGTGAAGACCAACTTTTTCATTGATCATAGACGTTTGGACCAACGATCATCGACTAAAATGGATGTATTGATCTAAATTTAATTCCTTTGGTTTAATTCCTAATGGTTCTTAAAAATTTTGAAAAATAGAGAAAATACTACATACGCCTTATGCTCTCTTTACACGGTAGATAGGTTAAAAAAATTCGTGTACAAAGAGAATTAGATGTAAGTACGCAACAAACGTAGTCTAGTAGTTAAGGTGATGGTTTATTAGACAAGCACCAGTAGTTCAAACACTAGCTTCGGCATCTCTATCATAACGAAATATGAAAAAAAATTTCTTTCGGTGACTTCCCCTCAGAAGTCGTCTTGAAAAAACTGTGATGGACCACTAAAGGATGTGCTCAATCATGGAAACGAATATTAGGGCATAAGTCTCTTTATCACACAGAGTATACAAAAAGCTACAGGAATCAATATATAAAGCTTTGTACCTATTGTAGAAGCTTTAAAATAGATTACGAGGCAACGAACCATATATGAGAGTAAGATTTACATTCTCGATCGAATATAATGGTAAATGGCAAGAAAATCAGTGTTCAAAAACCAACACATATGCTAGTTCAAACAGTTTTAATTGATTTTTTTATAACAACAAGAATACATACCTTTAAACGTCTGCTAATTTTTATAGTGTCTTAATGCTGGCAAATTTTTATTATGGATTCTTTTAGTTTGGTTTTGGTTTTGTTTTTACTTTGTTAGTCTTAAATTGGTAGTAAATATTTTAACTTTTAACATGAATCAAGTTGTTGACGGGCTGGCTGACTGCTTTGGTTGGTTTGTGGTAAACATACGGCAATAGAAAGGTTGGTTAAGTTTGCTATAAAGAAACAAAAAAAAATTTAAAAAAATAGTTCATAGATGGTAAAGATGTAAAGAAGATAAACTAGAAAAATGGATGAAAAATAAAAGGAGAAGTTGTACTTAAAGAAATATTTTGTTTAAAAATATGTATGTATATACGGATGTGGTGTTATAAGTTATTATTAAAATGATTATAGAGAACCACACAGCTGTCAGTTATAAAGATAACACAAACACTAACAACAACAACAACATGGTTGTTGTTATAGCATGAAATAATAACATCATTTTAGAGCAGCATTACAACAAAAAAAAACAGAAAAAAAGATTGAAGCTGATGAAATTATCAAATCAATACCTCTTGTCTTCTCAAACAATTCGCATGAATTTTGAAATGAAATAAAAAAAAAAACACAAAAAAAACTGAAATGAGAAAATAAAATCTGGTAAAAACAAATATTTAAACAAAAAAAGGCAAATCATTTATTAAATAATCAACGCCTCGATTCATTTAGTCATTCATCCATCCAGCCATTCGTTCATTCATTCATTCATACATAATCACAAATTAAGATTTTTTTTTTTTTGATTATTTTCATTGGTATTGTGTTAAGAGATCGATAATTGTGTTTAAGCCTTAATTACCCTGAGTTTAAGTGTGAAAATGTTTTGATTCAAACGTAATCAAGTCTAATGACACCTCAAATATTATTATTGTGGTCTTGATTAGTTACCATTTGTTATAATCATCAGCTTAATTGTTGCTGCTTTTTTTTCTTTTTTTGTTAACACTTTTCAGTCAATCAATCTAAAGCCAATGATTTTTTTTTTTTTGTGAGTTCATAAGTGTTACATTATAACCATTATGTTGATATAACCATGGAAAAAAGATACTTAAATAATGATTTCAATCAGCTTTAAAGGTTAAAAACCAATGAAGACTCTGAAACCATTTAATAAAATGAAAAAATTACTACAACAACAAAAAATAAAATTGTAATGGGAACAATGCATGCCGCCAGTATCTGATAATCACTGGATGACGTGTCATGACCACAGGTTGACAGGTAATAAATACAAAACATTTCAATTATTGCAGGACACGAATGTGAATAATCAAAGGGAAGAAGTTTGCTTTTAAGGTAGAGAATATCATACAAACAATTTTTCCATTCAACAGCGGAAACAAACACCTTATTTTGATCATTCGCAAGATAGCCGCTGTGAATAGGTTTCACTGACACAAAGAAAATGTCAAAATTGAATGTCAACTAAAATCAATTGAAAGCAATCTTTTTATACACAATACAGCTGTTATTCAAAAAACAAATTACATACATAACATACATAATTGGTCATTACAACCCTTCAGTCAGGATTATGACCTAGCTTCTCACACCATTCATGTTGTGTGCGTTAATTTTATACATGAGTGGCGGGACCTACAGTTTAAAGTCGACTCCGAACGACAGATTACATTACCCAATAAGCAAGCAACTCAGAATTAAGCGAGAACCTTGAAAGGTTTCACAAAAGTGGTATAGGATTAGAACCACTCTATTCCACGGAACGGAAGCATGGAAATAATACCCACAAAGTACTTAAATCAATAACATTGAGCAGAAACTAACTATGATCATACTCCCGGTGACTCTATCCTCAAGACTCTTTGTTGCGCTTATACATCCGAGGCGTTACAGAAGCGGTAGAATGCTCTCACCATAAAAGCTACTCCGAATCAAACTACTTTAAAAATAGACACCATAAACTGACTAGTCGCCGTAGTCTAGTAGGTAGTGTATTGGCATATTAAACGTGAGGCCTGCGTTCAAACCCCAGGTCAGACATGTCCAACTAAACGAAATAAAACAAAATCCTCTTCGGCGACTTCCTCTCAGGAGATTTCTGGCAAAAACCCTGAGAGTAAATAAAATAGCCATGAAAAGTTGCTCAAAAATCTGTAGTTCGGAGTCGACTTTAAACTGTAGATTCCACTATTCATGTATAAAATTAACACACACAACATAAGTGGTGTGAGAAGCTAGGTCGTAATCCTGACAAAAGCCCAATGACCAGTTATGTATGTAAACTGAGCGGCACAAAGGAAATGAGAGGGCGAACCTAGCCTCAGTGTATTTTCACTGCATTCTCTCTATTTTTTGGTATTAATAAAGGTACCCTAGGGACAATGTTAAAGTGTTTCAATGCAAAGAAATATTCGAATAACACTTGAATTCAAAAATTTTTTAACTTCGACGCTAGAAAAGTGGGTTTGTTCCGAAATTATCCACAAAACAGGTACTTTTAATGTACTATACCTACAAAAAAAAAACTTGTACAGAATGGGTTTTTAAGATACTAGAATCTTCTGATACTGCTTTGAGCAAGAGCATACGATGGAGCTCTTAATCACCAACTCTGACAGTGACTGAGACCTTATTAGGTTCACCTTCCTTACGTGAAAGTATCTCTTGCTTATACAGTACCTTACTGCTGTGTTTGCGCTTACCCAAGTAAGATAGTCATTCACTAGTGTAGTAAGGCATCAGCTGTTCTTTGGTTGACTTTGACTTTGATTTGAACCTTGAGAATTCGATTCTAGTGCCATGCCTACGGTGACCATCCGTCCACTATTATAGCGGACAGTCCGCTATTTTAACATCCTGTCCGCTATTTTTTTGCGTCTGCTATTTGTCCACTATTTTACCACACGTAACTTTTAAAAAGTATTTATTTTCCAAAATGTCCGCTTTTGTACTTTCTTAAACAAGAAAAATGCCCAACAATATTGTATAATTGTTTTAATGATCCTTTTGCTATGTCTTGGTTATTACTTATATACGGTCAAGCTAGTGTCTTCCGTAAATGTGTACTGCATTTAGAAAGTCAACATATTTCAATACCTGAGGCGGCTATAATATTGAAAGAATTTAAATCAAAGTTAATAGAACGTCACAATGAAGTATTTTTACGACTTAATGTATAAAATTGTTTAAGGAAAAAGTTAAAAACTTTTACCGAACATGTATTAGTTACCTGAACCAATGGGATAAAACTTTCAAAGAAATTGAGGAACTTGCTTGGATATTGTTATATGCAATTCCATCTTGGTCTTCAGTTCAAAAGTCGTTAACAGTAACAGAAATTAGAAATGATTTAAATATAAATTTTCTAAATTAAATTTTATTTATTTTTTTATTTTATTTTATTTATTTATTATAATTAACATAACACAACAAGATTTTAATCTTATAAGTTATAGTGCTATGCTTAGGATCAATAAGATATAAAACATAAAAAAATAAATAAAAATAATTGTAAAGTATAAGAAATTAAGCAAAAAAAAAAAAATAGCAAATTAATATAAGAAACAAATTAATAAAAATATTAAATTTAAGTAGAAATATAATTTCAAGCAATTTAGAAAACAAACAGAAATAACTAAAAAAGTGAAAAGAAAGAAAAAATTAAGAATTATAAAAATATAAAAAAGAAATATTTACAAAAATCAGAGTAAGAAAGTAAGGATAAATATTTAACCGATATAGTAACCATACTAAGGAAGTAACACACTTTTCATTAAGAAAATAATTTAAATAACTCCTTTTTGAACGCATTTGCATTGCCTAACTTTTGTATGTAATTCGGTAGGGAATTCCAGAGACTTGTGGTGTGTATAAAAAACTGACGCTGTGACAGAAGAGTCCTGTACCGTTGTTGAATAATCTTCATGCCCCGGAATGACCTAGCAAACTTGACTCGGCCCAATAAATATTCCGGCTGTCCCGTATTAATAATCTTATGGAATAGAATGAGGCATTTAATTTTCAGAAGATTATCAAATTTCACACCAGATATCTGGTACGCTAAATGAGAAATATGATCACGGCGACCTTTAAGAAACACGTATCTTGCTATATTGTTGTATGCCAAGTTTAGTTTGCGGTTGTCATTACTATCGCAATTTGCGAAGATTTCGCAAACATACAATAGCACAGGAATTAAATAAGTTTTAGCAAGTTGCATACGAATTGCAAAAGGAGTTGAATCAATGACCGCCCATAAGTTCCGAAGCATGCTGTATATTCTGCCAACAACAACGCTTATATGGCCAGACCACGATAATCTGTCATTAAATACAATACCCAGATTGATAGCAGACTTGACATAGTCAATTTTATTTCCCCTGATACTCAAGCCCGGTATGGCAACCGAAATGTTGGCTTTCGAAAGCACTATACATTTGGACTTTGAGGGATTAATGCATAGTCCATTTGCCGAAGCCCAACTGTCAATCCTATCCAAATCACGGTTAACAGAGTGTAAACAAGAAACAATATTCTCCTTACGAGTACTGGTATAAATCTGCACATCATCAGCATACATATGAACACAGCAGTCAACCAAAACATCCGGTAGATCATTAATATACATACAGAACAACAGAGGCCCCAGAATTGATGCCTGGGGAACACCTCTACTAATATTACACGAATCTGAAATATTACCATTCAGATGAACCTTCTGACATCTGTCCAACAAGTAAGAAAAAATTAGACTAGCGGCAGAATTAGAAAAATTAAACAGTTTCCGGAGCTTATTCAGTAATATTTTATGATTGACTGTATCGAAAGCCTTGGTGTGATCGAGAAGAACTAAAAACGCTGCACTATTTACATCTAGCTCCAACCTAAGGTCCTCAACTACATTTAATAGAGCGGTAGTACAACTCCTACCTTTCATGAAATCCGACTGATTAACTGTTAAATAATTGTGACATTCCAGATAACCATTAATCTGTTTAGCTATAATGTTCTCCATTACCTTCGACAAAAAAGGAAGAATAGCAATTGGCCTAAACTCATTGTTCGATTTTGGAATGGGAAGGATTTTAGCTAATTTCCACTCATCAGGAAAAGTAGACTTAGTCAGCACTGTATTGAATAAGTGGGTATAATACGGCAAAAGTCTAGGTGTCAAAACTTTCAAAAACAAAGGATCTATATCATCAGAACCGATTGCGTTCGATTTCACCGCTGAAATACATTCCAAAACTTCGAACTGATCCACGCAACGAAAACTAAAGGAGTATTGTGGAGGGACACAACAGAGGTCATCATACATATCACCGATTGCCGTCGGAACACCTGAATGTACAAACTGGTCATTAAGTTTATTCACATCTATCTCTTTATTTTTGATGAATTCACTTACATATGAAAAAAATTATGCAAATGCTGAACAAATACAAATATGGAGACAATCAGCATTAAATCCCGATAAAAAGTGGGTTGAAATTTTAAAATTTTTCGAAACGAACAATATTCTTTATAAAAGCATCCTGAAATTAGGATTTTTTTCACATTTCTAACGCACCAACAGAAAGAGTTTTTTCTATATCCTACAATATTTGGTCTTCCGAAAAATCCCAAATGGGACCATAAAATGCAAATTTAAAATGGACTGTTCGGAATTTAAAAAATTTTTATCTAACAGGCCCAATACTTTAAAAAAATACATTCTGTAGAGAAATATCAGAAGTAAATTTATACACATAAGTATATCCATATGTATGTATGTATGTATATGTATAAATTTAAGTTTGTGTATATTATTTGTACATATTTATGTCTGTATTTTAAAAATCTTTATATAAAATGTTAATTATAATAAATGAATTTTTTTTTCAATTTTATTATTTGTCCGCTTTTTTCTCATGGAAATAATGGTCACCGTAGCCATGCCTGTAGTACTATTGGGTGTTCTCCTGATGGTAAAACCGATTCATTATTTTCTCTACGTTTAAAGTGCTCCAGTATAGGTTTTGAGGCGGTTAGGTTATTGAGATCCATGCTGCTGATGCTGAATATCAAGGATATCAAGTATATTGTACCGACACTTTTTCGGAATTTCACTAGTCTTCTCGTGATTGTGAATAAGGAAGCCCAGTTTTGGGTTGAGTATTGACCTTTGTGAGCTTCTCCACACTTGTTGCAATATCAGGAATGCCGCTATCACTTTGTCAAGCCCGCTAATTGCGTTTCTGTTCCGCGTTTATAGTGCTTAAATAACAACAAAAGCTATGTGCTTATGTTCTCTGTAATAAGGGTGCTTACAGACCTACTTTTGATTTTCTTGATACTTATCTCAAGTCCAACACAACTAGCTAACTTTTGTAATTTGCTCGCAAGGGCCTCTTATATACTCGCCTAGAGATTGAAAATAACTTACAGTGACTTCTGGAGAAGCTGCAGTGTCGAGGAGATGGTCTGGAATTTTTGGACACCCAGAATTTATCAACAGAACCTGTGTATCCCACATATGTATATGCATACACCTAGCTTCTCACAGCGCTTATGTTGTGTGTGTTAATTTTATACATGAGTGGCAAACCTTTCAAGGACATGGTGAATCAAATGCAAAGTTCTGCAGATTATATGTACTACTTCTGATGCCCCTCTACTTACATTGGCTGAATATAATTTGAATTTTTTAGGTCAAATCTGCTGGAAAACTAAACAGAAAAATTCGTTTCACTTGCATCATACAAACGTGTAATATTAGCGCGCGTAATCCAATGATAATTCCCATGCTCTTCATAAAAAAAAAACAAAGAAATAAAACTCGAAATGTAGGCCATTTAAAATACAAATGATTTCAAGCATAATTTCCACTTTCTTTAACAAACAAATAAAAAAAAACGCATTACAAGCAAAATTCTAAAGAAATGAAAATTTTTATTATTTTTTCACCCCGTTTTTAAATAATCAATCACACCAAAGAAGAAACATTTTGAAATCTGAATCACGATTGCAACAGCAACAAAAGACGAAGAAAAAAGAAACAATAAAAAATGAGTATTAAACAGCAGAAAACAAATCAATTCAAAGAGCAATTCATAGCCACAGCCATACAATATACATACAACAGCAGACATCATCAATCCAAATGCATTTGAATGAAACTCAATAAAAAAATGCATGAATTACTACAACAAAATGATCATCATCATCGTCGTGATTATCACGATCATTATTTAGATCTGAAGAGAAAGCCCCTGCAACCATAACTAATGATGTGTTATACTCTACATGAATAGCAGTTGGGGTCAATATATTCTCAACTTTCGATCACACATTCAATAAATTCAACATCATGTTTCGCTTACGAACTCGTATTCGGTTTCGGATTCGAGTTTTTTTTTTATTAAGCTGGTTGCGTTTACGCTTCTTTAAAAAGAAGTGGGTAATTGTGACGGCTGCATTTTATTGTTTTGGAATATAATGTTGAGGCTTAGGATCGGTGCAATTAACTGGTGAATAAAAAAGAAATTTGAAAAACTTTTAAACTCTTGCCCGGCCAGCTAATATTACTTTTATTTCATTTTGTTTTGTTTCCTTTTTTTCACAATTTTCATGGTTTTTCGTTTTTTTTCTTTTATATTTTATTGGCTGATAATTTAGTGTTACGAAATAAATTGTTGCTCAACCATATGATTTTGGCACTTAATTGTTTGCAAAGAATTCTTACGAAATGATACGTGCGGTTGCATACTAACTAACTCAATATTTTTGTCAAAATAGTACTTTAATTTGCAAATTTCCCCTCTAATAGCATTAGTTCCAAAAAGTACTTTTTGCTTATTTTTATATATGAACTGTGCAAAGCAAAGCTTTATTGAAATGTCTTTAACAATGCATTATTTAGTGAAAAGTACCAGCGGTACCAAAAAGTTCCCTTTTTCCCTTTTTTTTTATTACAAAACAAACAAAAAAATATGTATTTTAACATTCTTATTTTTAACAGTTTAAACAAATTATAATTCTATGTAAAACACTATTCACATTAAGTACCAAAAATATGTGAGAGTTTTAAGATTTGTCTTTAACATCTTAAACATTTTTAAATTTATGTCTAACGCGTACATTTTTTTTTTTTTAATTGTGATTTAATAATTTAATTTCCTTGTTTTACTTTTTACAAAACGTTCCACTTTGAATTCTAATTAATCTAAGAATTTCTCTAAAATTAGTTTCTTTGGCAAAAAGTACCAAAGGTATCAAAAACCTCTATTTTTTACTCCTATATCAGTAGTAATGCTTTCAGAAAGAAAATAATCCGTAATGTAAGGCATTGTGCAAACCTTACCCTTGTACTTATTTTTATATTAAAAAGTTATTTTTTATTTTAATTTATGTAAAAATCTGGCTGACTTTTTTTCAGTCCCAAATTGTATCTGTAATATATTTGAATTAACAATTAATTTTATAACATATGTACATAAATATTACAACTCTGTATCTACTACATTATATAACAACCCTGTTATAAATAGTTTTAAGCATGGTGAAATCACTAATGAATTCTTCTTTTAAGAACACATTGAATAAAAGAGTCAGTTCCATCCTAGCCGTACACGCGTGCGTTTCAATTCAACATTTGGCGACGAGTGATAAAAAAGACAAACAGAAAAAACAAGAATAACGGTGCAGTGTATATTTTTTTTATTATTTTTTGAGTGTGTGAACAAAGAAAAGAATGGCTACCAATTTAAATGGTTTTGAATTGTTGTTAAAGCAACAACAAGAATTTACGCAACATTTGTTGACCCAACAACAACAGTGGATGCAGGCAATTCTTGACAAAAATAATGGAACTCCCTCAACTGCCACCAATGACCATTCGATGGTACCAGCGTTCCACAAATTTAATAAGGAGAATCAGCAGTGGGACTCGTATTTGCAGCAGCTGGAGCAGCATTTCATCGCATATTCCGTTACGTCTCCAGAAAAACAAAAATCATTTTTTTTTATCATGGTGCGGTGCGGAAGTGTTTGATCTACTCAAAAATTTATTTGGTGTACAAAGTCTTGAGAGTCAAACATATATACAGCTGACAGAAAAGTTGTCACATCATTTCATAGTTAGCCAACACATTGTTGCAGCACGCTATGAATTTTTTAAAAGGCAAATGAAAAGTTCACAATCTTACAAAGAATGGGTAGCAGACCTTCGAGGGTTAGCCAGAGCCTGCAAATTTATTTGCAGTTCGAACACATGTGCCAACAGCTTTGTTGACGACATGATTCGAGATCATATAATTGTAAATACCCCTCACGACTCAGTTCGCTCTGCCGCGTTACAAAAGCAAAACGCAACACTTGCAGATGTTTTGTTAATAGCAGAGTCGTACGAAGCAACAACAAGAACCGTTAGTGCTATTAAAGAAATTTCCAGCGAAAAAACAATAGAAATAAACTATGTGAAAAAACAATATCCCGTTAAAAAGGACATGCAGAATAAAAAACAAAAATATAAATCTTGTTCGGGTTGCTTTAGTTCTCATAGTAGAGAAGAATGTAAATTTAAAAATGCCATATGTAACAAGTGTAGAAAAAAGGGACACATTGCGCCGGTCTGTATGTCTAAAAGCAACGACAATAATAACAATAACAACGAAAACAGAAAAGGGTACAGAAATAACAATAACAATGAAAACAGAATAGGGTACAGAAACAAAAAGCAAATGAATAATATTGATGTAGTGGAGACAGTGTTTGACATTAGTGGTATAATAAAATCGGAAAATGCAAAGAGTGTAATAGATGTTGAAATAAATAAACAGAGTGTAAGATTTCAAATGGATTCTGGGGCATCAATTTCTATAATTAATTTGAAAACATACGGATTATTGCAAAGGCCAAAACTTGTTAAATCGAATAGAGTTTTGTATGGATTTGGTAAAAAAGAAATTCCTATTCTGGGTGAACTACATACAAATTTAAAATGTGGCAATAGTGAAAAAAGCGTTACTTTAATCGTAGTCGATACAAATGAAGGTGAAAATTTATTTGGCTATGATTTGTTCAAGAAATTTGGTTTCCAAATTAGGCAAATTAATTCAATCACAAACGAAGACAATAAAAAAGTGAGTAACATTAGCGAAAAATTCCACGAAGTTTTTGAACCATCTCTCGGCACAATTAAAGATTTTAAGGCAAATATTCGTCTAAAAGCAAACGCGCAACCAAAATTTTTTAGAAGCCGCCAAATTCCGTTCGCTCAAATGCCACAATTTAAAGAGGAAATAGCTAGACTGATATCGCAAAAAATAATTAAACCTATCAAATTCAGTGATTGGGCTTCACCCATAGTCTTAGCAAAAAAGCCGAATAATTCAATTCGTATATGTGGTGATTTCAAAGTAGCTGTCAACTCACAGATTGACATTGAGCAGTACCCGCTTCCTACTCGTGAAAGTTTATTTTATACCATTCGAGACGGAAAATATTTCTCGAAAATTGATTTGAAAGATGCTTATCTTCAGATGGAATTAGACGATACATCGAAACAGATAATGGTCATCAACACGCCGCTTGGATTATTTCAATACCAACGTCTTCCTTATGGTATCGCTAGCGCTCCAGCTATTTTCCAAAAGTACATAGAGCAACTTCTTCATGGTATAGAAGGCTGTGCAAACTACCTTGATGATATAATAATTTCAGCACCAACCCTACAAGAACATTTTCAACGTCTTGAGAAAGTACTATCAACATTATTAGCTAACGGCATTCGCTGTAAAAAGGAAAAGTGCAAATTTTTGCAAAGCAAAATTACATATTTAGGCCGTCTAATTAGTGCAGAAGGAATATTACCTGATGAATCTGGCGTTGCAGCAGTCAAAAATTTGAAACCTCCTAAGGATACTAAACAGCTGGAAGCGTTCATGGGCAAAGTAAATTACTATCATAATTTTATACCAAATTTTTCCAATTTAGCAGCACCAATTAATAAGTTACGCAGAAAGGATGTACCTTTTCGATGGGGGAAAGAGCAGCAAAAATCTTTCGAAGACCTCAAATCGTATATAGCCAACGCAACTCAACTTGCACATTTCCAGGACAACTTGCCGCTTATTCTTGCTACCGATGCTTCGCCATACGGTATTGGCGCTGTTATCTCTCATGTATATCCTGATGGAACCGAAAGGCCTATCGCATTCGCTTCAAAAACACTTGACAAGGCACAGTCAAACTACAGCCAAATAGAGAAGGAGGGTCTTGCAATAATTTTTGGTGTTAAACGTTTCCACCAGTTTCTTTATGGCCGAAAGTTCATACTCATCACTGACCACAAACCTCTAGTAAGCATCTTTAACCCTTCTAAACATTTGCCAACTATGACAGCACTTCGTATTCAACGCTGGGCGGTGACGCTCATGGCTTATACATTTGAAATAAGATATCGTAAAACTGCCGATCATGGTAACGCGGATGCGCTTTCACGCCTTCCTCTTTCAACAGACGAAAATTTCGATAAGGACGAAGAATCATGTTTCCAAATTTCATTTGATGATTTTCCCATAAAAGCCGATATTCAAAAATATTCTAAATCTGACAAAACATTACGCGAAGTCTACAAGTATGTGAAAAATGGTTGGCCTGAACGACTTTCATCAGATCTACCAGCAATAAAACCATTCTTCAATCGCAGAAATAATTTGACAATTTTCAACAATTTGCTTTGTTTAGAAACAAATTATATTCGTGTCGTCATACCCAATGCTTTAAAGAGTCAAGATTTAAAGATGCTTCATGATGGACATTGGGGCGTTGTTAAAATGAAACAACTCGCTAGACAATACATATGGTGGAACAACATCGACGATGACATTACAAAAATAGCTTCTGATTGTGAAATATGCAAAATTCAGAATCAAGCTCCTGCCAAAGAGTACGAAAGCTGGCCTAAATCAACTAAGCCATGGGAGCGAGTACACGTGGATTTTGCTGGTCCTATATTTAATTCCATGTGGCTCATCTGTGTCGATTCTTTCTCGCAATTTCCATACGTTTCCTCAATGAAAAATACCACAACAGAGGATACTATTTCCGCTCTTTCAGCTATATTTTCAATAGAAGGCATACCAAACACAATAGTAAGTGATAATGGTCCCCAACTCAGGTCTGAAAAATTTGAACAGTTCTGCATAAAAGCTGGCATACGTCATATCACAACAACACCTTTTCATCCCGCTTCAAATGGCTTGGCGGAACGTTTCGTTAGAACTTTCAAAACATCAGTAAGAAAGAACATCGATGATGAATTGCCTATAAAAGATGCTGTACACAAATTCCTCTCAACCTACCGTTTTATGCCAAATTCAGAGGGCAAATCACCTGCAGAACTAATGCGTGGTAGACCTGTACGCACGGTCTGGTCTCAACTTTTAGAATCTTCAAAAAATCTTCAGAAAAGCTCTTCAAATTCAAGCAAATTTCAAATAAATGATAATGTCTATATCAGATATTACGGTAAGGGGAAGAAGTGGATACCAGGCATTATTCAAGCAAAAATTGGCAAAGTAATATTTATCGTAAATACAGAAAAAGGCGTTTGTAGACGACATGTAAATCAAATGAAACATAGCTCTTCTTCAATCAACAATCCATATACTACTAGTTTTAGAAATCATGACAGCCAATCTCCAGCACCTCTAGATATTTCACCATCTACGTCTCAAGCTTCATCAAGTAATACTACAGTTAATGAACCAGTTTCCACAACAAGTACAAGTAACCAAGATGACTTAACCGAAAATCATCAAGATCAACAAGTGCGCAGAACTACCAGAAATCGTCGAGAAGTGTCACGTTACCAGTCAGAGGACTTTCGAAGACATTGATATGTTGTTATTTTACTAACAAAAAATTATGTACAGTTATAACTTATAATGCTTATTTTTAATCTTAATTTTGGTATTACTTCAACCGTGAGTTAACTTTAAATGAATTTATGAAGCCTATAATTTTAATTTTATTATCTTTTAAATTTTGGGGTGGAGTAATGTAATATATTTGAATTAACAATTAATTTTATAACATATGTACATAAATATTACAACTCTGTATCTACTACATTATATAACAACCCTGTTATAAATAGTTTTAAGCATGGTGAAATCACTAATGAATTCTTCTTTTAAGAACACATTGAATAAAAGAGTCAGTTCCATCCTAGCCGTACACGCGTGCGTTTCAATTCAACAGTATCATAAAGGAAAAGTACTTTTTTAAAGATTAAAAAGTACCATGAACTGTAGGCATGAAATGATATTTTAAAATAACTTCTAAGAATACGAAAATAACACGTTTAAAGACTTGTATGTTAACATTTACGAATCTTCATATAAAAAGAAACCAAAATGTACTTTTTAAAGTACCAAAATGTATTAATACATCCTATTTGTAATATCACTTTTGGAATAGTTTATAAAAAATAAATAAAATATTGGAAAACACTAAAAGTACTCTTGAAGATACTAAAATTTGAAGGCATAATAAAAGTTTTTGTATGAAACTGACTTAGCATTGTTAAATTGTTTCCCTTCAGAGCAAATCATATTTTGTTCAATTATTTTGCGATATTTCTAAAGGTCTTTTTCGGATGTCTCTCTCTTATGCTCTCTTTTGTCCGCTTTTCCAAAAGAACCATTGATTTTAAACAAAATTTCTATTTATAATATAACTTAGGTTACTATTACATTAACACTCACTTAGTGTCAATTATAGAATATTAATTGGATGCAATTAAGCTTTCGAAATTTCTGGAATGTCACCATAATAGGCGTGGTCTTGTATTGGTCTAATGGAACACAATTCCTCTTCTGGTCGCTTATGCGTGAATACTGTCTTCTGACAGTTCAATTGTTGTCAGCATAGATTCAAGTTAAGAAATGACCAGATTTGCTTGGTCTCTCTGCAAAAGGTTTACTTTTTTCACATTTCTTTTTGAAATAAACATAGTCTGTGTGATCTAATGTTTGGCAATATGGATTACTGTGTACAAACTCTCAATAGCAGCTATGCTAACAGTTAATATGTACATACGTATCTCTCTTCAATATCTACCTGATTCAACACCAAAATATGGCGTAGGATTTTGATTCGTTCAGTGAATTCTTGAATGGTGTTCTATGGAAGGTATAGGCCACTGTCATGGGATCGCAAGCGGGTATAAGTAGCGTGAATCAGAAAGGTATTAGATATCGTGTTGTTAAAATGACCTGAGCTCTTATGCTCTCATATTTGGCCTGTAAGGCCAAATTTTCTTACATGAAATAGCCCTAAAAGCAGTTACCAAAATCGCCGCCATTATTATAAGTATAATACCTTAAAATTTTATTTGGTAATTGGGTCCACTTAAGCGGCCATAGTCTAGAAGATAGTGTGCTGGCTTATTAAACGAGAGCTCGTGAATCGAACTCGATCTCAGAAATCTCGAACAAAACAAAGTATGAATTCTTCTCAGCTGCCTTTTGTCAAAATTTGTGAGAAAGTTTCTCACATCTGTCGTTCGGATAAAATTAACACATATGTAGGTGATGTGAAAAGCTAAGTCGTAACTCTGTCTAAAAGGTTGTAATGACCAATTAAATAAGTAAGTAATTTTCAAGTTATGGTACTGTTATTGATACTATGCCACGCCTCTTTTATAGGCTGAAAAATTAACATTTTTTTCTAACAGTGTATACAGTATACACGGTTAAAAAAATTTCTCAGTTAACCTTAACCATAAGCATACATACAATGAAGCTGATTCGTTCGGTTTAAAAATAAACACAGCTAAAGCGTTTGATTTCTTCTGTTTTCCGTTATAATTTTAGCCCAGTTTATTGCCATAAATTTTATGTACATTCTACTTGAAATAATAACTTGTTTTCTTTCATGCATTAAAAATTGAAATGAAAAAAATAACGAAAAAAAAACTTATAAAAATTCAACGTTTATGGTTCATTATAATTTTTAAAATATTTATAAATTTCTTAACACATATCGTCATATGAAATATGAAATATGCTAAACAGCAGTTTAATTAAAATTTTTTGAATTTATTTTGAATTTATCATAATAACCCATTTTTATTTACTATAATTGAAGAAGAAAAAAACCTTTATTAGGTATTTGGCCTGATTAAACCCTTTTGCATGGCAGCTAACGCTATGTATGTATGGTAGACCTTAATTCATACAGACCATTAATTCGTACAAATCAATTGAGCTTGAAACAATCATTCATTCCACATTTTATTCATTTCAGTTTATCTGCATATGTCTGTGTCTATGCGTTTATGCCATTACAAAACCATTGATTGGGCTGTGAGCTGCTCTGATAGCTCTCCACCAATATTGCCTACTTTTTTATTTCTTTTCTTTTTCTCGAAATAATGAACAAATCAATCAACCTGATTATGATAAATGACCTGAGCTTAACCATTTTATAGCCATTGTTTTTAAATAAAAAAAAATTAAAATTTTTTCCAATCCAATGAAAAGGATTTAAAATAAAAGCCAACAGATAGTGAAAGGGTTATTGAAAAGTAAAAAAATCGCTGACAATGAAAAAAAAAGAATAAAATGAACTTTAAAAATTTATTTTTTTACCGTTCAAAAATATCTAGAACGGTATTGTTGTTACTGTTGTAACAGACCACTTTTTTAAATTTATTATTTTTTTTTTTCATTTTTTTAAATAAACTCTGCTCTACTTCACCATCCTTCGTTGTCGTTTGATTTACATCAAATTTTAACCAAAGTTCATGGCATTAAAGAGAGAGCATAACCTGGTATTTTTACAAAAATTCTGAACATTCTTCAGAAATATTTCCCCAGCAGGAACGTATAATGAAGTGGCATCATATAGTGGTGAAAAAAAGCTGGTCTACAAACCTAAGCCTCCCTGAATACAGTAAAAACAAAAAAACATACAAATGTTCAACATGATTTTATGAAGTTTTAAAAATTTTGGGCCTCAACCCCCAGAGAGGATAACCTCGCTGGAATATAAGGCAACTGCATCTCTTGAAGTCGCTGTAGTTTAGTAGGTAGCGTTTTAGCTTACTAGACATGAGGCCCAGGTCAGACATTTCGATCAGAACCAAATATGAAAAAGTATATCTCAAAGAAAATCTGTCATTCGGAATCGACTTTAAACTGTAGGTAGCACCACCCATGTATAAAATAATCACACACTACATGAGTGCTGTGAGAAGCCAGGTCGTAATCCTGACTGAAGGGTTGTAATAACCATGTATGTAAGTACGAAATTCTTAGGGAAGAGTAGCACTCAATGAGTAAACGTTTTCATCCCTCCATACCATACAACAATCCAATCTATTTTCACATAAGGCATTGTTTCTAGGCAACAATAGATGGCAACTCTATAATTCTAGAACCTGCTACTGTTCGCAATTTATCCGCATAGCAGGAAAAACGAATGGATGCTTCTTCTTTACATATTCTTCTTCTCTTAGGATTACTACTGCCAAATTGTTTAAGAACAAATAAGGTAAGCCAGCACAACCAAAGACGGGTATCTTGGAGCTTGGTTGTGGATTAACTCTTGATAAAACTATATATGGCTGGCAATGACTGTCAAGTGAATGCAGATGCAGATAGCTCTGAAAGGAACTATAGAAAGGAAAATTTTAAGAGATTTTGTCGATAATGTACGTCAACAATACGGTTAATGAAAAATTCGGGCAGGACCACAATTATATCATTTACGAGAAGGAAAAACCCTAAAAATCCTTGACTGCAGAATGAGGTAACTGGTGGTAGAATGGCTGGGAATACCACGTGATAGGAATTTGGCATGGAAAGCTCAAAGCGAGCACTTCAGAAAACTCCAAACATGCTATAATGACTTATGGGTAAATTCTGGAACTATAAGCCATGGATTATATTCTCACCATGATGATCTAACCAATAATGGCCTATAGGGTCCTTATTTGATACAACAAGCAAATCTAAAACAACTCAAATGCAATTGAACAAGATACAGAGATAACTGCTTCAAGAAAACTCAGTTCTACAAGGACACTGGAAGCTATGCCAGATTATAGTTCACCGGCACCTGTGAAATCAAGAGCTTGGAAGACTATGCTTGGGATACTGAAAAACAAACTTGTATTAGTACAAGATTCATCAGTGGACTATGTGACTTAATAAACCGAATGACTGACAGTTTTCTCTGCCACAGTCAAGCACAAGGCACCTGACATACCAGTAATATCAGCATTCAACTCTTATTAACTCAAAATATTATGGGATCATCTGGGGATGCTGAATAACCTATGTAGGGAAAATAGGAGTATAGTCTCCTGGGTTCCAGGTCATGAGGGGATTCGGAAGAATTAGCAAGCAGATGAGCATGCAAAAATTTTTAATATGCAAAAAGTAAATGTAAATAAAGATAAAATTGGAAATGAATGAATGGATATGAACTTTTACGCCACTAATAGGACTGCGACTTTTCTGTGAAGAGGGAAGAGATGTTTGGAAGAGTATTCTCTGTGAAAGGGAAAACTGAGAATGATAGAGGTTTATCGCCTGTCAAATGTGCTCGAGGATAATTAAACTTTTATTTGATAATTAAAAAAAAGAAGAACTTTTGAGTTCTGTATCAGATTGTCCAAGAATAAACTGAAGCTAACAGCCGCTTTTTTGTTCAAAACGGCTTTCGTTTCGAGCCCAATATATAGATTCTGTGACAATGAGAATTAATCATCAGAACACATATTTGAAATCTATGCGGTATTAATGTAACCCAGAAGGAAACACTTGGATTTATATTAATAAGTGTTAGGAAATATATATCATGGGAATGCGCTATATGGCTTTAAGACTGTACAATAGATTGCATGGTCGAAGTACTGTGGCACTTCTACTCGCGAACAATAGCTTGTAAGAAGTGTTGAATGACACTTGCTCTGGATGTACTCAAAAGGTTCATAAAATGTTGTGAAGCAATTGTAATTTTAAACTAAAGTACAAAGGCCTCTAAATAGACTTTAGAAAAGCCAAGACAAGTACAAATAATTTTTCATTTTTATGGAAATGAAAATTGAAACACATCCAATGTATAGAAGGTCTAAGAAAATATAGTAAAATAACAAAAAAAGGGATATGAGCTCTTTTTCACGTTATGTATGCCACATGGTGGTATAACTCAAAAGTGTGCAAACCCTTTCACAACTAATTTTAGAATTTTTTCCTTCTTTTTTCTGTATTTTTTTTTTAGTGGAAATAGTGAAAAATTATTATTTCGCTTACGATAATCGTTATAAATTTTAAAGTGAGTGGTAAAATGTTGATGCCAGTCTGTACGTTTGTTTGTTTATACGCTTCTATTTGCAACCATTTAAATATGGACAGACAGACCACCCTGTCTGCCAGATTTCGTTATTGTTGGCTTAAAATAAACAAATAATTTAACGAAAAAGAAAGAAAATCAAAAAAAAAAAATTAAAATAAACAAGAAAATATGAAATAAACAACTATTACAGCAACAATAAGAATAATAATAATAATAACAACAACAACGGAATAAAAACGTTTCTATTTAAAATGTTTTAAATTGCCACCATATACCAACCGCACCATCCCCCCTCCGCCCCAACCGCCATCACCAACAAACACACACTTTAAGTGCCACATTAATGTGGGCTTTGCAAACAGCAACAAAATCCAGAAAAAGAAAAAAAAAATCAAAAATTCACTCACTCACTTCACTTATATTTGTAAAATGAAACAATAAAAAATGAAACAATAAAAATCGTAAACAAAAAAAAACAACTGCAAAAATTATTTTAATATTACAACAACAACAACAAAAACAACAACAACATCATACATAAATTTGTTGATTTTTCCTCTTTTTTCTTTGTTTCTGTCGTTTGATGGAAAACAAAAAAAAAGCAGAGGAAATCACAATGAAAAAATGGTACAAAATTGTCTTGTGATATAAAAAAGTCGTGATCAAAACCGTGCGCCAGCCACTTCAATGGAGTGCAAGAAATAGAAAAAATAAAATAAAAATAAAATGAAAATTTATAGAAAAAGAAAAGGAAGAAAAAAAAAATTATTATTAAACATTGAAATGTATGAAAAGGTTGCAAAAACAGAGGAAAAAAATTGGCTAGAGCACCGAAAAAAAAAACATCAAAAAATAACCACCTTTGAGCTCAGTTTACCACTTGAAAGCCAAACATTTTCTCTTTGGCAGTATTTGGTACTCTTTTTAAGCTACAAATACAAAGTAAATATTGTCAATAGAATGAATAGTTAGAATTTGGAAAACTAAATTACCTTTCGTAGATTCCCTAGCTGAACTCTCTCCCAATACAGATAGAAATCAAGAACCTAACCACTAAGGCTTTCCAAAGTAAAGGCACTTAGGTTAGGATGAAGTGGTAGTAGCTTTGATTATCAAAGCATACTTGAGCACGGTTAGCGGCCTGTTGTGTCACCACAGGTAAGTTCAGTCCCTGCACTAGGTCAGCACAAGGGTTGCACATTAAGAGCGCGACTACCCTATGCTGGAAACCAGACTGAAAGTTCAATAGTAATGGCGGTAAAGTAAGGATATTTTTGGGTTCTTACAATAGCAGGCCAGTTGTGAACATTTCTCCAAAATTCAGAAATTCATCTGATCAATCAGGCAGTAATAATCCACCTAAGTTCAGGCTATTTATGTTATTATTATTCCTTTAAGTTCTGTAGAAGTACACTTCGTGGCAGAAAAATTCTCGGCTTCTAATTCGGTTTCAGTTTTTTTTTTCATTGCGTTTTGTAAGTGTCAAATTGTTGTTTTAAGCTAAGCATGTGCTTGGTCTGAGAAAATATGATAACCAACTGCCGTTATCTAGAAAAAATAGTTTTTGTGATTGTATTGTCGTTTTATTGGGCATAGTGGTGAGAAAATTTGCTTATTGAGTTCCATTTTCAAAATAAGTGTTACTCTTCAATTTTTCAGAGACTTTAATTGTTGATGTCAACACTTCCGTATGTATTATTTTGAGGGAGAATGAAATATTTTAATTTTTACAATTCAAAACAGTCATGATGACAGTTTTGGGGATGTTTAGGCGTAAACATTAGAATAACTCTTCGAATGATAAAAGTCCTTCATCTTTAAAACAACTGTCTCCCTGAATACTCAGTAGTGTTACTCAAAGTTCCAGTCACTTCTTGCTGTTGAGTATACATTTTGTTTTTAGATTTCGAAATCAAATCACCCAATGTCGTCAAGGACTGACATTTTTTATTTCAATGCCACATCAAACCTTAAAAGGTAAGGTCCATAGGTCCACAACTGACATTGGCTTGTATGCTGAACATTAATTCACTTACATAGAGGGCCATACTTCCAACCGAAATTAGTTATCTTAAGATGCCTCAATTTCAGGTCTTCTAGGACCGAAAGGTAAGAAAAAACACTGTGTGATCAGACAGTTTATTACAACAACAATGGACTTAGTGATTCGACTGTATTGACTGCTATAGAGTACCTTCCTCCCTTTACAAGGGAATTGACTACTAAATAGTTCCAAGTGATTAATGACTTCTACAACTACATCGTCTTACAGAAATCATTAGCTGAGCACACCAGACTCTCAGCCATTTCATTCCATACCAACAGATGGAAATGGTAGTTCAGTGATGCGTATTGTTATTTTCTCCCAACCCAAATAGCTCTCGGGTTCTGTATTTAGGGCAATACATTTCAGTATATTGATGGGCTACAGGCAATCTATGAATATCGAATATTAAATCTGGAAATTTTTTTAATGTCAACCGATAAATTTTCTTTCTTGCAGTTCACTAGCCTATAATATCCAACCGTATAATCCACGCACAGATCCGAATCTGATGCAATTGCGTATAGCCAACCAAAAGCGAAAGTAACCTTTTGTTCTTCAAATTAAATTCGAACATTATTGTAAGCAATGTTTTTATCGCATTGCATAACATTCCTTTCCTACAGCGATGAATTTTAGCGTAAAGAACATACATACATACATAATTGGTCATTACAACCCTTCAGTCAGGATTACGACCTAGCTTCTCACACCACTTATGTTGTGTGCGTTAATTTTTATACATGAGTGGCGGGACCTACAGTTTAAAGTCGACTCCGAACGACAGTTTTTTGAGAAGCTTTTCATGGCAATTTTAATACTCTCAGAGTTTTTGCCAGAAATCTGCTGAGAGGAAGTCGCCGAAGAAATATTTTTATAATTTCGTTATGATGTCTGACCTGGGATTCGAACTCGGGCCTTCAGTCCAATAAGCCAACACACTACCTACTAGACTACAGCGACTTATAAGCGTAAAGAACACAGGATACTAATCCTCCAAACTAAAGGACTCGAAAAGCAAAAGAGACTATTCCAGCGTTCGTAAGGACAATAATGCTTTTTAGTCTTTACTTTTCTCGATAACAGCAACCCCCTTTGAAAAGAACGTAAAAATGGAACCTGTGCCACGTTCAAGCATTTCAGATGGGAACACATGGATACTTCTAAAGGAAGTTTTTGTACTGCCATCTTTTAGCATCATGAGGCTCGTCAGAATAATAAGGCTGAAGGGGACATTATACGGAACCCTATACAGGCTAAGGGCAGTACTTCAATTAGTCACAGTAATCAACCACCTCTTTCCAGCAATACAACGCAATACAAGTAGTTTTTCATCTCTCTTAGGCGTATAGCCTAAGAATGAATATGTATATGTATCCATATCAAGAATACTATCACTTCCAAAATTCCAAAGTAAAACTTTGATATCCAATTTTAGCCAAAAATACTTTGACCAGAGGACCGCACGTAAAAAATGTTCGTAGTGAGACTTTGACTTAAGTTTATAGAGTCCAGAATAGCTGTTGCTTTATACAACAACCTCGCACCTGTAGTAGGGTGTCCCGTGTTGTTGATTTATGCTCTGCCATTATTTTTTCAATGTTTTTCAACATTTTCCAGAGATTTTCTTGAAATTCAACAAAAAAAAAGGAGAAAAATAAACACTTGTAGTTGAGAGCCAGGGAGGGCAGCTAATCACAATGACGAAAGGGAGGATAGAGTTGAAATCATGATAGTTTATAATAGAGTCTCACTATGTTCCTTGAAAAAAATCTGAAAAAAACTCCCGCTGTTGTCTACTTTTTGAAAGAGTGCAGCCTACACCTACTTATTGCCACCAAAGTATTGTTCATATGAAAAAAATAAAATTTTACTTTTTTGTTGTTGTACATAGTTTAATATCTAGTACCCAGAGTAAGTTGTATGTTGGTAAATTGTAATGTTCATGTTGCTGTTGTTGCTGTTGTTTTTGTAATCTTTTTACCTTTCAAAGTTTAGTTTTATGTATGGGAAACACATGCTGCAACAATTGTTGTTAAAATATCTACAACAGCAGTTTGAATGTAATTTTAAACATCACTTGTTATTGCTATTGTTGCTATTGCTATTGCTATTATTATTTTAGATGTTGTTGTTGCTGTTGCTGTTATTGGTATTGTTGGCGGTGGTGTTTCTCGTTGTAATGCCTTAATAGAGTCATTATAATTTTAAGCGTTATGATAGTTATACGCCGCTTCTTTTGGCCGCACCATCGCCATCATAACAATCATGCACATCATCATCATAAGCGGCAGCAAATACAGTGCAACACTATTATGTACTTCTTGCTGCTTCAAAAAGCAACCAGACAGTCAGCCACAGTCACAGAAGAGGGCCACAGTAGACAGAGTCAAACAGCTTCGCCACCAACAGTCTTTCGATTCTTTTTTTTTTTTTTTCTTTCATTTCATGTGACTAAAAACGGGGGGGAAATTATAAACTGAAGCAGGAAAAAACATGGCAAAATATTGCAATTGTAACCAAGAAAAAATAGTGAATTTCTCAAACAACATGGTGGTCATGTTGTTACCACTGCACAAAAACGTCTGATACCGCTGCTGACTCCTGTAAAGTATTCTTCTATTGTTGCCGAGTTGAGTATGAATTTTTTTTTTTGCCGTCATCATCAACGTTTATTTGGCTATGGATTGCAGGTTATCATAATTCCTTCCATTTCGTTGATTTTTCTCTTTTTTCGCGTTTTTTTTTTTTTTTCTTTTGCCCTACAACTTTAGTTTCTTCTTTGGGATCTTTGGCTGTAAACCTTTTAAACTATGATGGGATAAGTTTAGTATTCTTATTGCTATTGTTGTTGTTGTTGTACTTGACTCCAGTTAGGGGTCTATTTAAATTGCTACCTTGAGTCTCACTTTTTTTGTTTTTTGTTACAAAGCGGCATTCAATTCACTGCTTCTCTTGGGTTCTATTCCTTTCCAAGTAATTCTGTTGCAATTCGAAAGTGCAATTCACTTGTATAGCTCCAAACCCCTTTCCCCATTGTCTATTTGCTGGCTTTATAATGTTTAATTTTACTTTCAATTTGTTGTAAAATATTTATTTACAATTCCATTGGGAGTTTATTAAACGTTAGAGGGAAGAGAGAACAATTACTGGCTCCCTACAGGTACAACGTTTTTCAAATCGTTTTTTTTTTTCTATCAAATGGACACAAAAACCATTGCAAAAGAAGAAAAAGAAACGAAAAGAAAAGAAAAGAAAAGAAAAGAAGAAAAACTGTTCAAATCTTAATATGGAAAACGTGAACAAGTAAAATCATGTGATAATTTTCGGTAAAATAATAAATACAGGACTACTGGTATGGAAATTGTTTTAAATCATTGTGGCTGAGAAAAAAACAACCCAACAAAGAAAACAAAATAAAATTTACAAGAGGTTAACAGTTACAATATTTGAAAATTATCCTGGAACAAATATGGCGTTAAGATGGATAACATAATTTAACTTACTAAAGCACTTAATTGAAAGTAATAAAAAAGAAAGCCCAACATTAATTTTTTTTCTCTTTCAAACCCTTTTACAGCCTTCTCTATACTGCATTTCTGAATTCTCTCTCTCTCGACTACATTTAAGAATTCATAATTGATAGTCTCATGTGGTAACCAACATATCAGTATGCAGTAATGTGTTCCAAAAGTAATGCTCTGTCGCTTTACAGCCTCCTACATTTCATTGTCGTGTGGAATACCTTCCTTGAGAGCACCAAACGCATAATAATTCTGTCATAAGTGAGTTTGTAAAGACTGAAGTCATTTCAGTCACACCAAGATAACTGAGCCCGAATAATAATTACTCAGGTTTTAAACAGTCCTGCAATAAATAGTTGTAAGCAACTTAAACACTTAATTAATTAAATTGGTTATTACAACCAGTCAGTCAGGATTACAACCTAGCAACCTTAACACACCACTTATTTATGTGTGTTAATTATATTCGTAAGAAGCAGGACTTTCGACTTCGAACTTTCATGACAGTGTCATTAACTTTCAGAGTTTTTACTGAGAGTAAGTAGCCGAAGAAATATTTCTTTTTTTTTTATATTTCACTTGTTCGAGGTGTCTGACCTGGGGTTTGAACCATGACCTCAAGTTTAATAAGGAACAAACACAGCATAAAGGCTCCTAATATTTCACAAAAATTTCAACACAGATATATTTGGGCAATTCACACGACTTTGTATAGTGTATGTTGTATTGAATACACTTGGTAGTTTGTAAACGCTCAATGCTATGCTGTATTGTATATTTCGTATTCCAAATGTATTTTTTTTGGCATTCAAACAATTTGATAGCACGAAACCAATACAACTTTTAAAAACATATGAAAAAAATGTGTATAAGTGTATCAGATTTTTACATGAAAATTATCAACAACAAACATACACTGTTGTATAATCGTCCAACAATACACTCAATACAACGATACAACGGCTTGTGTGAATTGACCAATTGCTTCTACCATTGCGAGGAGGCGCTAGAATCACGAAACCTTTCAAGTAGAAGCAGTAAGTCATTGCAATTTTCTCACACCTAATGTTCACTTGTCACCTTAGGTCTTAAGTTAAAGACTTATTTACTTAATTGGTTATTACATACATTTAGTCAGAATTACAACCTAACTTTTTCCACTACCACCGTTGTGTGTTTTTATTTTATCCATGAATAGTGGGGTCTACAGTTCAGAGTCGACTCCGAATGTCAAATTTATGAGAAGATTTTCATGGCAATTTTATTTACTCTTAGAGTTTTTGCTACAAGGCTGCTAAGCGGAATTCACCAAAATAAATATATTTTTTTTTGTTTGGTTCGGGTAGTCTGAGCTAGGGTTTGAACCACGGTTTCGTGTCTAAAAAGCCAACACACTGTTGGGCCTAATTCAAAAATCTATCCGAATAAAACCATATCCATCGCCAGAACCGCACTCTACGGAAAAGTGATATGCGAATTACTCTGCTGAGTGATTAGCCTCTTAACTGGTATTCAATTAGTTGTGTTGCGAATTGGCCTCTGCTTATTGCAGTGTTTCCGTTGGTCTCCTTTGTAGCTGTCAACAGATTGGTGCAAAGTGCGCTCTCTTTAGTATATTTAGTATATATAGGCTCTGGTATATTGAAAGACCTTATCACATAATATGTTCATACATACAAAACAGTTCGAAGAAATACAATCCTTAATAGCTAACATTTCCTCCCTGTTTTGGCGGCAATAGTAATTGACAAAGTCTCGCAAAGTGTGGAAAATTTAACAAAAGATTAGCCAATTGGCCCCTGATCTAGTGACTTGCCCGTTGATATATGTATGTATATTTTCCCAAGTATCAAATAAGTTGGATAATGACTCTTGGTTCCCTTAATCCAATTGCGTAAGATAAGCAATCGTAGTCTGATAAAGAGGCTGCCAATCATAGAGGTTTCTGGATCAACTCGAAGTGCAGTAGATTCGATGTACCCTGGGTTCAACAAGTAGGACAATTAGGGAACCTGAGACTTTTGTTTGCCGCTTTTTTTTCTAATGAAAGTAATACACAGAGTGAGTTAAATCATGACTTGCAGCCTTAAATAATAGCACGACCTTAATAAGAAAAATGACTTGCACCAGTTAAATGAATTGAAGGTCCAATGAGATACACTGGCTGATGCCTTTCATTAATACCCCAAAAACTATATTTTTGAAAAATTTTGGAAATTCTTTGTGTTCAATTAATGGATATTTAAGGCATGAAATATGTATACAGCATATACATAAGTTAGTTGAGCAAAAGAACAATTTTTATGGTTTCCTTTTTTAAGAAATTCAAAACTACGAGAAAACTACCCAACATTCAAAGATTTTATAAAATAATTGATATTCCTTTCTTTATCTCTTTACAGTTCTTTACTTTTATGTTACAATCTTCGAAAGTTAACACGTTTTTTGGTAAATACCTGGAAACAATTTGATTTTACAACAACTGCCCCTCCGTAATAGAGTTGAGAGAGAAGAACGAAAGAAAACGAAAAACAAAAACAATGTTTCCCCGCCTACCAGGACCCATAACGGATGACATATTTCTGGGTGCCACAACCACAGTGCGAACAGTATTTCCGAACTCACGCTTAGAATCGTTAACAAATTACAATCACAATCAACCGCAACAACAGCAACAGCAATCATCACTGCAGCATCACAACAGCGATCAACAACTGCAACATAATTATGCTCAGCCAACGGCAACACCTGCATACAATGGCAATGCACAATTGCTCTCACCTCCAACGGTAACGGCTGATTTCATGGCCACTGCCAATTTGAACAGCAACAACGATGCAATTGCTGACAGTGCCAGCAGCAGCAGTAGTAGCATAAGCAATAGTTTTTTACCTGCCAACAATGATGACGATGACTTTTGGTTGAATGCCATCGAAGAGGACACCTTCGAGTCACCGCTTGCATTCGATAACAGCGAAAATGGTCTCTGGAATGGACGTTTTGTGCCACCACCACCAAGGCCACCCTTTCTAGATGAGAGTGTAGCAGCCGACGGTCTGACAACCTGTGATCTATGCACATGGGCATGGCAGCGCAATGCCTACTCTTTGGATGGTTCGATAGGTAAGTGGGCGTTAATGTTACTACACCCCATTATACACCAAAAATAATTTAAAAATTTCTGTTTACGACTGGTTGGCTTTTCTAATTTTTCTCTTTTCAATCGCAGTATTGAAACAGATTAAGAAAAAGAGAAAAAATCCAAAATCAAAATTCATTTTCACTTTTCAATTTGCGTTTTATACAAGGAAAATATTTTTCTATTAAAGCTTTTGGAAGACAAAAAAAAAACAAAAAACAATTTTCATGTAAAAAGCAAAAGAAAATTTATAGCGAATGAATTTTATAGGCGGCTTTCTGTTTTATCGTTACTTACCATCGATCGAAAAATAATTTATCGCCGCAATCATTGATGGCGATTTATCATACTTTTGCCTTAGCTTCAGCTATAGAAACTTTAAGCGAGAAATTAAAGACAGTGGTTTGTCGCGGTACAAATAGTAGTTGGAATGAGAAATTTTTTCAAGATGAGGAAACACTGTCGAAATGCTTTTCAACAGCTAGGAAAATGTCATGGCATGGCTCCATTTTCTTATTATTTTGAGCGTGTTTTAATCTATTCTGGTTTATTCTTTCTGACTGCCTTGCCCACAAGTAGCATACTTTGCTAAATTTATGCAAAAAACCTCTCTAAGCCTACTCAATTCGTATTCGATCAGGAATATTACCACATGTTAGCTTATAGGGTCTGCTGTAACTACCATGAACATTAAATAGCCATAAGGCACTGTTTTGAGTGTCTAATACGTCACTCCAATCGTAATAGCGCAAAACCATTTCGTCATGAGACACTGTTTTGAGTATCTACTACGCTACTACAACCGTAATAACTTAAAACCATTTCGAGCCGATGCGCCTATGATTCCTTGATTCCAATACGTGATATCCCGGAGATGTTGTGTAAGAACTACTCGCAAAACACTCTACGATAATGATTTTTAAGGGCTAAACAGTTACAAAAGAGGTAGAGGATAACTGCTACCCTATTCTTTAATTTCAACACAGCAACCATACTGTATGATCTCAAACCGTCATACCAATGCTACGTAGTTACAGCCATCACTCTAAATACGTCTCCCTTTCATGTGAACAGTATGTAAATTAAAGCGCCAGATATTATAAGCGGGCCAGGTAAGTCTTAAGCTCATGCAGTACGCAAGAGCTTTTCGGCACCATTTGTCTCTTACGAGTAATAGTCCACAATACTCCTTTTAATCGATTTTATATGTGAGGCCTTAGCGGCCGCGTTCTGTTGCTTCAAGTACTAAATTACTGATTTTGCTTAAAAGGACTTCCTCTCAGCAGATTTTTGACAAAAACTCTGAGATTATTTACTTGTCGCGAAAAGTTTCTCAAAAATCTGACGTTCGGAGTCGACTTTAAACTGCAGGTCCCGCCACTCATGTATGTATAAAATTAACACACACAACATAAGTGGTGTGAGAAACTAGGTCGTAACCCTGCTTAAAGCGTTGTAATGACCAATTATGCATGCATGTATGTTAAAAGGAAACGCAGTTCTGTGTTGTAAACGCTCTGCGATTAGCTTTTAAAATATCAGTCGGCGTTGCGTTTAAAATAGATCCATACCACCGAGATCTTGATCCAGTGGTTTCAAGCGGTTTTGTTAAAGACCTGCATTTGTGAGAAGTAATCAGCTCTCTCACAGAGTATCAATATGTTCTTCTACAATCATTTGTTTAAACCAAAATGGGGTACTAGAATTGTATGTTTTGTGGACCCATTCTATCTATTTAAGGGTAAAAGAATTTCACGTTAAATCTATGATTGCTAATCAGACCACAATTTCATAAGGAGAAACCTGAGGTAGTCGCCGTAGTTTAGTAGGTAGTGTGTTGGCTTATTAGACGTAAAGCCCGGGTTCGTATCCCAGGTCAGGCATCAAAACTAAAAAAAAACTGAAAAAAAATACTCCTTACAAAAACTCTGAGAGTAAATAAAATTGCCATGAAGAGTTTCTCAAAAATCTGTCGTTCGGAGTCGACTTTAAACTGTAGGTCCCGCCACTCATGTATAAAATTAACGCACACAACATAAGTGGTGTGAGAAGCTAGGTCGAAATCCTAACTGAAGGGTTGTAATGACCAACTATGTTTTGAATATGAAGCCCAACTGAAACCCACTTTAGAAGGGCTTGTGGGCTACAGAACCCCGCTTTATAGGAGCTTTTGGGCCACAGAAACCCGCCTTATAAGGGCTTGTGGCCACAATACCCGCTTTATAAGGTCTTGTGGGCTACAGATCACAGCTTTTAAATATTACAGTCACTTGAGCATAATAACTACCAGAATGTTGCTCCTTTTTGAAAACCCTTAAATGTCTACCCTATAACTTGTCTCTGACTAGAATAGGTCAAGCTGTAGCAGAATTAAATCCATTCGTAGACTCTGAATACTTAAGCAGACCCTACTCTAAGCAACAGATTACAAAAATTTTCTTATAAAATTTATTCCTTCTGGAACACTGTCTTCCTGTTGCTGACACTGTTTCACTAGTGAAAATAGTGTCCATTTTTTCTAGTTAAAGGCAACTCTCCACAGAAATAGAGTGTGATGGCTATGGCTGGTATAGTAAATTAAAAAAAAAAAAAAAAAAAATAAGAAAAACTGGTCAAATGCAAAAACATCGAAGCAAAAAAAAAAAAACAAATATCCTCTAAAGAATGATGGTCAGTGAGTGTGTGTGTGTATGTGTATGTTAAAGGCCAGTTGTTTACCACTTTTTACGTATATGAGTACAAGCAACTTGTGCCGTTTGTCTTGCAACCAGTAAATTTAATTTCAACTTCATTTTTTCTCTTGGTTTTCATATGTGAACAAACCAGGAATGGATGTCTGCAACGAAATACAAAAAATAATTGAAAAATCTGTCGCTTATCTTTGCAATCAAAAATAATAAATTGATCAAATAAATGAAGGAATTGTTTTTTGGTGCCGTTTTCCAACGAGCAATAAACAAAAAGAGTATTCTTTTTTTTTAGAACAAGCCGGTAGAGCAGCCTTTAAATATCGCACAACCTTTATTAGAAGGTAATGGATTCTTAAAGACAAAATCGAAAATTTCCTTACGAAAGACTCAAAAATTTGCTCCTGTATATCGCGGTGTAGTAGTTAAAGTGTCAAACTATAAACCTTAGCAAATCCGGTTCGAATCCAGATGAACACGAAAATCACAGAACTTTTTTTATCACTCCACCTAATACAACAGAGTAATGAATACATTTACACTGAAGGTATTGTTCACATGCAATGATCATCTTAGGATCCCCTGCCGAATAAAAAAGCAACAAAAATGAAAAATTAAAAACTCTTAACCGGCTTCAACACCAGATCATTTGGCAAAAAAAACTCAAAATCAAGAGGTTAACTGATGATACAAACAAACCATCTGCACGAAGAAGTGTTGAGGAACATGGTAGTCAAGTTAACTAAGATCTTCACTTGCACAACATCCCAAATCCGCTGACCTTTTCTGTCAATGCCCTTCATTTGTTTCTCTATTAGGATTCTAACGGACATAATTTCAGAACAACGTTATATCAGAACGTACATATGTGTGTCGAAATGTATTCATTATCCATAGTTGGGAATTGTAGGAGCTGTCAAGAAGGGAATTAATGGGTACAACAATATCTTTGTTACACCATGACGCATATATACCATTTGTATCAGATATACACACATACATGAATACGTAATTGGTGATTACAACCCTTCAGTCAGGGTTACGACTTAGGTTCCCAAATCACATATGTTGTGTGTGTTAATTTTATATGAAAGTGGTGGGACCTACAATTTAAAGTCGACTCCGAACAACAGATTTTTGAGAAAATTTTTCAGGGGAATTTTTATTAACTCCCAGAGTTTTTACCAGAAATCTGCTGAGAGGAAATCGCCGACGAAATATTTTTTCAGATTTCGTTTTGTTTCAGATGTTTGACCTGAGGTTTGAACCGTGGCCTCGGCGACTACAAGATGTCTCAAACCTAGGTCACTGAAAAATCTGATGCCTAGACAACGGCGACTACAAAATGTCTCAAAGATACGTTACTAAAAAAATCTGGTCTCTATTATCTCAGTTACAAGTTGACACGAGATTAAACTTTTTGAATTGCACATTCTGGCTTAAATAGGCTTTTTCGCTGAATAATATCTTTGGCTGTCTCTTTCACGATTTGAACCGTCTTAAGGATATGTTACTGATGAACCTGGTAAATTTCGACAGGAATGCCGGTCAGCTCTCGCGAGGATTATTTGGATTGCACATTCTAGTTTAAGGAGGGCTTTTCCGGTCACTTATGAAATTGTTTTTTGAAGAGAAATGTAAAGAGTCACAGCTAATCGTAAGCAAGTCATTCAACCTGACCTAACCTAGTATCCCAATTGCAGCCAAACAAGCTTTCCTATTATCTAGTAGAGTAAAGCCATTACAAATTAATCTACAACCTTCACATTCATTATGTAGTGGACCAATATGTTTATGATTGGCCATCCCTGCTAATAAATAAATTAATCTGAACTTGTGATAATTCCACTTTTAACAAATTGTCTTCGATTTGCTTGTATTTTTTTTTGTTATTTCTTGTTGTCGAATTTAGGAACAGCACATGACATCCTTCCTTAACCACCTCTTCTACAGCATTTGGCATTCAGTTCCAAGGTTGTACATTACACATACATGTACTACGTACACATGGGTACTTCACTATGGTTTTTAATGTCCTACAGCATGTTAACATAAATTAATTTATGGTAGACATACATTTTCACTCACTCTCTCTTCTGCTTGTTTTTGTTTTGTTGTTGTTGTTGTTTTAACTTTAAATCAAAGTAGGCGGAAAATCTAAACAATTTTAATTTCTGCAATTTTTCTTATTACACAGCAATAAGGGGCCGATCGACCACCTCTCGCTCTCTGTTGCTATGAGTATCTGTAAATAGAGAAGAGCCCATGTATATGTAGTATGGCTGTTGTTGCATGTTGTAAAACAACAACAACAACAAAAGAATTTTTAAACAAAATGAACATTTAAGACAGACTGAAAAAAATAATTTTTCTTTTTAATTTTTGTGTTTTTGGTGTGCACTTCACTCTTTACATTGTAAATTTGCAACAAGTCAAACACAACGTACATACGTATTATTGCAACACTATCATTGAAGCCAAAGGTAGCCGAAGCAAGAAGCCATGTATGCATGTCTATTGGCAATTATGAAATATTAAATGAATTTCGTTTGATATCGTACAACCTTATTAAAGGCGAAAAATTCTCTTTTTTTTCTGTATTGTTGTTGCTTGTTTTCATGTTTTTCTCGTTTTAAACAGACAAACAATTGCTTTGGGATTACAAATTCAAAACCAAAAAGAAAAAAACAGCAAAAAAGGCGAAAATGTAATAAAAATTTTAAATATTTTTTCGCACGTTTTAGTTTTTTATTGTTTTCGTACCGCTATTGTTAGAAAACGTTTAAAAATTTGCAATAAAACCCCCAAGAAAAAAAAAGAAAAGAGAAGACAAATCAACTGCCATCAATTTGTCGTCATGAATGTGTGATAAAAATTTGAAATATTTTTGCCAACGATTTATGGTTTCGTAATGAAATTCAAACAAATTTACGTTGTTTGTGATTTTAAAGAATTTCAACAGATAATGCGGCAGTAATGCAAGAAACCGAGTGTGATAAAATCGAAAACATTTTTCTGTGAAACTAATTAAAAAGCTGGTCAAAGTAATAGAAATGTTGACAGAGAATCAAACATTCTTTAATCACTCACTTGAATCAAAACTGTTAATGGTTTTTACATGGAAGATTGCTAATGTAATGCCACTCTCGAGAAAAGGGATAGCCAAGCTAAATAAGTTTTGATGTTCAAAATCATTCCTTCAAGCAAGCCATCAATCTACCATCGCTACTACTACGAATTTTGTTCCAACGAGATAAAGGAACTTGTTTCCGACATTCGTGTATTCTAGTGTTACTAGTGTGAACGGTCACACTGTACACAGCTGTAATATGTAACTTATGTATATACAAGTGGTATAGGAACGCGTGAAACGGAACACTGATCGAAACGAAAGTACGAAAAATAAATGAAAAGAAAACAAACAAAAGCAACACAAATGGTATGCTGAGTGTTTTCTCACTAACAAAGAGAACAAATTGTTAGTGTAAATACGAAATAAACATAAAATGATAACAGTCGCGAATATATTCACTAAATAAGGGCGGATTTTTTTCAACTTATAAATAACAATATTTACTGAAATATTATATATATATGAAATAATATATAAATATGTTTCGAAAATTTTAAAATGTAAAATATATTATTATTGTGTTCTGCTTTTAAAGGATTTAAAAGCGATTAGCAATTTTTTGTTTAATTTACAAAAAAATCTCTTAAATTTGAATAAATTACAAATTTAAGGAAAGAGAAACACAAATATATTTTACACTTTTACCTCCTGTGAGTCTGAAATACTCTCCTTATTTTTATTCGGCCGGCGCAAAATACAGTTGCAATGGGGCATCTAGGCAGAATTCCTTTCCTGGGTTGTAGGATTCTTGAAGTCGTCCAACGTGGCGATGTTCTTTGTTTGTGTAGAGTGTTGATATGTTAGCTGTTATGATCCTTTACGAAATGTGTGTCACTGTATATGTAATTTTTTGTTCCACTGTATTTTTCGTAATTTTATTTTTGTTTTTATTGTACTTGTTATTTTATTCTATGTTTTGTTCTATCTTTCTGTACTTAATTTTGTATGTTATCACAACACTAACCAATATATGTATTGTATATTGTTTTTTTTTTTTATGTATTTTGTATTGTTGGTTATTCTTTTATTGTTTGTTGCGATTATTATTATTTTTTGGTTTATTTATTTCACCGCTCTGTATTTTAGTATGTTTTGTTTATTTTATTGTTGTATGTATTTGCGGTTTAATGTGGTATTTTTTAAATCTTAATTAATTTAGAAGATTTTACCACTTTTTAAATTTTAAATAATTTATAAAATTTATAGCACTCGCGAATACAAACTTTTTAAACAATTTAAAAAAAGGTATCGCGCGTTTGGTCTTTTATTATACTTTCGATCACTTTTAAATGTCCCTGCTCGGGCGCCAAAATGTTTTTCCTTAATAGTTTTTAAGGAAATAATTAAATTAAGCAAATTATAATTTAATTAGTTATTGTTGGACACTTAAAAACAATGACCGCGAAGACCAAACTTTAACCGAAATAAAAGGACCGAACCAGTATGATTATATTATTCAACTGACTTTATTTCTTTACTTTTCACTTAATTCTAACATATTCCATATACTTAATTCTAACTATGTACTTCAATTTAATTCAGCAACTCCGTTGCTTATTCTAATTACTTATTGCTATGTAGTCCTTGACCTTACATTTACTTAATATTAGGGTGGTACTAATTTGTGTTTTTTACCTAATTCATTATTATTGCCATTTCATTAATTATTATGTATATTATTTTTTATAAGTATAATATAATTCAATTTAAACTATTCAATTGAATTATTATAATCATGTAACTAATATTTAAGGTAATTACAAAGTATATATAAATAAGATATATAGAACAAATAAATGAAGCAATTATGGCGCAACACATAGCATCCGCCTTTCTCGCGACCACATTCGTTTGTGGTCGATGGGCCAGTGGATCGCATACTCCATTACAAACAGAATTCGTTCTTTAGCCGGACTATACGTATGTAGAACCATAACCCCTTTTACTAATTCCAACACAATGCACTGCATGATTAGGGACCATCCCCTGAGTGTTGGTGTTATAAGGAAAAGATGCCGTCAACTGATCTGGCTTTGATTCTCGTCTATGTTTAACCATCACTCATATCAATATCATTAATCAATCATTACAATTAATCATCAATCACCCCTGAACCAATATCAAGCTCCGAGGAACCCCATAAATTTAGTTCACTTTCATGAAAGAAAATTATTTTGCCTCTGTGCAGTAGATCTTAATATGAAGCCATAAAGACCTTCTAATATCAGTGCAAGGTAGTAGGTCACCATCCAAGCTCATTTAAAAAAATTCTATTAAGGGACCTCTTCTACCCCTAAACGATGAAGGGCAGTAGCAGTAGCAATGAACAATAACAGTCTCATACTCCATAACATCACGACAAGTTCTACAGCTGAAATTAAACAGAAAACCCTTCAAAAAAACCTCTTAACCCTAGAACACTGAATACAATTCATTTCTTTTAGAGTGTGCTTAACGACAAAATATCATTAAGAACCTGAACTTGCTTCATACTTTAAAGACTGTAATTAAAAAATTATACATTAAAACATAACTGGTCATTACAAACCTTCAGTCAGGATTATTGACCTAGTTTCTCACACCACTTATGTTGTGTGTGTTAATTTTATACATATGTGGCGGGACCTACAGTTTAAAGTCGACTCCGAACGACAGTTTTTTTTGAGAAACTCTTCATGGCAAGTTTATTTACTCTCAGAGTTTTTGCCAAAAATCTGCTGAGAGGAAATCGCCGAAGAAATACATTTTGTATTTTGTTTGATGTCTGGCCTGGGGCTTGAACCCTGCCTTTACGTCTAATAAGCCAACACACTACCTACTAGACTACGGCGACTTAAAAATTATTCCCAAGTCAATAATTACGATGATTGAAGACGCCGTAGTCTGTTGGCTTATTAGGCGAGAGCCAACTCGAAGCGAGATATAAAAAACATATTTCTGTCATATTTCAGTTCCATTAATCAATCGCCAGTTAAATAGATAATTAATCTGTAGCAGGTTCTAGAATGAAAGGATTGCCATCTGACATAACCCAGTAAAAACACCTCCGTATACATATACTGGGACTGATTTATTGAGCTTATTGGTAAGAATCTTTCACAGAAGATAGCACTATCTGCCTTCCTACAAAGGAATTCGTTGTTGAATTTTAAGGTACTTTTCCGAGGTTACCACTTTACCAACTATAGCACTCGGAATATCTTCATTAGGTGTTCGCAGAATGCTGCCAGTCTATTCTCATTTATGCCACAGAATTTAAGATTTAATTGTCGCTGGCCAGAATATTTTGAAAATGCAACCATGAGTGTATGTCTGAACTGCGTTGACTTTTTAGTCGGTGTGTTCCACAATTCAGATAGGTGAACTTCAGGCAGGAATATACTGATTTTCGTTGTGACATAAATCTGTTCACTTTTGCTTGTTTTGCTCTGTGTGTCAATATAGCATCCGAAAGGAAGGGAAGTAATTTTGTTTCATTATTGGTTCAATCTTACCATGTTGTTAAAATTAATTGGAAGGAGTTTTGTCTTGTCAATGCAGATTTTCAGAAAAATTGTATATCCCCGTGACAACACAGAGCCCTACGTTGGCCTTTATACCTGCATGTCTGCGTGTCAGGGTACGGATGTCATCGGCCTATTTTCTAAACCTTCTGTCTTCTCTTGGTAGTAGCAAGAGAACCAGATTTTAATGGCCATTAGGCGATTGACACTGTCAAATAAGACAGATCGCGAAATCATACTTCTGAATAAAGTCTTTTGCAGTCTTTGCATTTAAGCTGTTACAAGGTGTGTTTTACACATTTGGTGTCGTAAAGAATAAAAACAAACATACATACATAAGAGGTCACTAACAATCCTTCAGTCAGGATTACGACCTAGCTTCTCACACCACTTATGTTGTGTGTGTTAATTGTATACAAACTCCTTCACTAATTAATACCATTCGCAAAACCAAAGTCCGCAATTACCACACGTTTATAATATCATAAGTCATCCAAAATAATTTCCAAAATAATTACTGATTCACGTAAAAATTTCTTTGAAATTTAAACCCAAATAACTTAAAGTTTACAATGACACAGTTGATCCAACAGAAAAGTAGAAAAAAAGACTGACTAATCGCATCACATTTGGCCACACGAAAAGATCAAACGAACGCCTTTTTCCAGAAATCACAGAAATATTCACAATTTAATGAAGACATTAAAATAGTCGCCATACCACGACCGTTGAGAAGCCACAAAACAAAAAACGGGAACTGAAACGCTAGCAAAGTGGTGTTTTATTAGTTCAGAATTATAATTCAGAAACAAACACACACAGGCATATACATACCAAGGTAAATATGTGTGTTTGTATGTATGCGTGTGGTAAGTAGAATATTTTAGAACGAGAGAGTGAATGAGCAAAGAGATCCATATCAGCCATCTCTAATCAACAAAAGTGGCATGTAGAATTTTCTGTATTTTTGTTCAACACGATAAAAGCAAATTACCAACAATAAGCATAACAACAACAACAACAGCAGATACAACTACATACAACAATAACAAAACAAAATCAAAATATACATTAAATGTGTATGACTGAAATGTCTGTCTGTCTGTCTGTCCATCCATCTGTGGTACGTCCGTACGTACGTCTAGTGTTGGTGCTTTAAGACTCCATCCGCATTCAAACATGGAAATGTAGAAACATGGAACATGTGTTAGAAGCGAAAAAAAAAAATTATTGCGCAGAGCGGGAGAGCAAGAGTTGGAAGAACCTACGGGTTATAATTTCACATCAACGCATTAGAAATGCTTTAGAATCGAATGGAGTAAAGAAAAGACCCAATAGGAACATGATAGGAATTTGTCGGGGTTCCAAAATAAGCGAATATTGAATTGTTGCCGTACAAAGGAGATAAGTTTGAATTAGAATTCTTTTATAGTAGGTCTTGGAACAATAGGGTTGCCCAGTCCCGTTGCCTTAAAACAACGCATGAATTCTGCAAATATATTAGGTTTTTGTATTATGGATAGTGATGACAATATTTGCTAATTGACTACCACTCTTTCCCAAGAAGTAACTCCGCATGGCCTTTGTTCGATGTTCTTTGCTAATGTTATCCTGTATGCAGTGTCCTGGTAGAATGAAAATTATTAATTTCTTTTAAAATTCTTAAAATCATGACAAAAGATTATTATCAGCTTTGATCAAAATAAGCAAAGAAATCTATGAACAAAACCTCGAGATTCAATTGAACTTTAGGTGAAGTTCAGACTTGAACCATCTGCATTTGTCTATAAAAATGGTCTGTTCGAAAATGTATTTGGCGACTCAAGGCAGATGACGTATTTGAAGGATCAGAGGTCAGATTTCTGGATATATTATTAGAAGGGGGACTGTAAGTCTCCTAATTTTTAAATTTCAAATACCATGGCAAACATTGTTTGGATTTTTCTTCCGATTCAAACCAAAATTACTCGGCACTTTAACCATACACCAGACCACGTATGTAGGTATTATTTCAAATTAAATGCCCACTTTAAGATTTCGATACTTTAAGAACCTTGTATTAATTGTAATTGTACACAATGTGACTCGTTTGAAGTCACCATAGTCTAGTCAAACCCCAGCTCAGACATCTCGAACTAAATAAAATATGAAAAAATATTTCGAACACAACATAACTGGTGTGAGAAGCTAGGTTGTCATCCTGTCTGAAGGGTTGTTATGGCCAATTATGTATGTATGCGTATGTGACTCGATTTTCCATAACATTCCACATGGGTTCTATAATTTTTTTACCCGTATCAGTTGAATTTGTTTCTTTTTTTGAATTTCATTCAAGCGATGTTCGGTTTTTTTTATATCAAATCCAATTGATTTGAGTGGTGGTTTGTATGGCTCAATATGCAATAATTCCTGGAAAATTGTTACCTGCGCTAAAAGCTTGTATTTTCAGCATTTCGTTTTCGATTTTTTTTTTTCACTTTTTCTCTCTTTTTATTATACCCGGGGTGCTACTCCATCCTGCTATTATTTAAAGGGGTCTATGCTTTTAGTTGATTGTGTCTGTTTCATGAGTTTAGGTCCGTTTATGAGTCAGTGTGTGTGTGCATGAGATATTAATAAAGTTATTATGTGGTACCCTTTTTTTTTTTTTTTTGATTCGGTTTGGCAAAATGTTTAACATTGCAGTTATTGTTGTTGTTGCAATTCCGTACAAACTTTATTCGGTATTTTGTGGTAGCAGAAGCTACTGCTACTATTCCAAACAATAGTACATCATAACCGAATCGATTTGAAGCTGTACGGTATCAACCAATAGCAATTTATTTCAACGGATTTGTTAAATGATTTCGAGTTATTAGAACCCTAGAGCAATAGAACAAATATCGGGTCTAACAGAGAGGAACACCCAACCGTTTTAGTATATTTGTTGTTGATGTTATTCTCCCCGGCGAGTTAGACCCGAATCTACCCGGATGCGAACGTTGGTTGTTCGAATTAATAGTTAAAAATGTTATGCAGTTTACAACACGATCGTTCTGAATTCATGCATAAAATTGAAGCATTCCGCGAGGTATTCATGGGTTACAGTTCACCAATATTGGGCTTAAAAAAACGTTATCCGCTCTCAAGACCTGGTGATTTTTGAGTCAAAGTCAGGTGAAGGTACCCAAAAGAGTGAATCAATAGATTGAGGATCAATAGGGGAATAATCCTACATTAACATCAATGTTTGAAACGCATGCTCTATTTATTTCATAATCGATTCTGTGTCAATCTGTTAGAAATAGTTTACAAATATCGAGGAGTAGGATGCTAAAGCAGCACACAATGTTCCACTATTTTCTCTTATAATTATTATTAACATAGTTCTTGTTGTTGTTGTTGTTTCACTCCATATAAATACTGCAATAATAGCAACAAAACTAATAAGTGAGTAAAGAAATGGCGCTTTTACTATAACAAATCCGTCATTTCTTTAGAACATACATATTTTTCCTCTCGTCACAATAATTATATGTTAAAACAACAATAACAACAACAACAACTAATAAAATTCACTTTTGATTTGACTTGACGTTCTTTCTTTTGAAAGACCCCCGCCTCTCACAATTTCTAACACGATTTTTATTTCATTTCATTTTTTTAATGACGATTTCAAATGAATTCCGCCAACCGGTTCCCTTTTTTTTTGGTTTGCAAATGTTCGAGATGCCAGATGTTACAAAAATGTATTGACTGATGGAGATATGTTGCAAATGCCGTGTTTCTACGATCACTACTCATAAAAATGCAAAAAGTACCATTGAGTTGAGTAAAAACTGTCCAGAAGAAACCTAAATTTGCAATTCTTTTAAGAAAATGTGTAAAGTTCGGGAGTTCGTGGGTCAGAGCCTTTGTAATTAAATAGAATGTGGTAGCAAACTGGTTGTATTAAACTGGCCTAAGTGAGAATTTCAAGCGTATTACAACAACACCTAACCTAAACTTGTCGAAATTCAGCCATCAAGGCCTTGATCAAACTTAGAACACTACACAATGGAATTAATTATTCAGATTCAAGAATCGTTAAATAAAGATTTCAATGAGAACTGTTTGGATATGAAAGAAAATGAGACTGCATAGCATCTTACTTTTGGAAAGAAAAAATCACTGATGCTTGCCTTATATGAGTATACGATTTTGAAGATAAGATCAAAAAACTAAAGTCTGCCAAAACTTGGTAAGCTTGATATTACGCCGTTCATTAGGGGTACTGTTAGGATATGAAGAAACCGGCAGCCTCTGGTTAAGGTGGCCCTAAATGCAAAAAAAAACAGAATGTGAATGACTGTCACCGTTAAGACTTAATTGACTTTCTGGAACATAGTTACCGTCAGTGTTTTGTTTTCCGCCACACATTACCTTGACGGCGGAAGTGGCCAATTGGAATAAGTTAGCTTATTCGTATTAACACACGGTCAATCGTAACTATTTGTAATTGATAATAAACACTTAGAAACTGTCAATAAAAAGTTCTGATTTTGGAAGTTCCATATCAATAGGAGAACCCTGTTAGAACTTGAACAGTAATTCCGGCATAGCTTCAGCAATCCTATAACCTTTCCTTCTTGCTAAATCCTTAATATCATACGTCTGCTAGCCACGGCACTACGCAGACGACGCAAACTGTTGTCTTGAAGTACATGCTCTCGAAACGAATAGCCCACTAACGCTTATCGCCCGAAATGATGGCAGATGAATTAATCAAAGCCCGTCAGAAGACAGTAGAATGAGATTATCAAGTATCCCTTATAGGTTAAGCCTATCTAGCAACAGAAAGAATTTTGACGAAATAAAGGCACTGATTTTAACGTGGGTTTGCCAAACGTGGGTTTGCCCCAATAATTTTCAACTAAGTCCGCCTGTGGTAGACTAGCCATCTGTCATTGCATTATTCCCCTTATGTCCTAACTTCATGTATAAAAGAATCTGGCAACCCTTGAACATTTAATGACGTTATTAGTGTGAAAATTTCGCAATGATTGTTCGACACTATTAAACCATTAGAGAAGCGTCGTCCAACCAATTGCCATTTGATTTTATTTCCTTTTCTTTTAAACATAAATTCGCACGCTACAATCATAATATTACTGTCGGTATTGTTGTTCTTGTTGTTGCTATTATTATTACAACAAATGTAGATGCAACACAAAACACACACAGATGCAAAAATATAATCCACAGTTGTTGGTGTCAACTAATTGGCAACGACACCATAAGCAACCAACGTGACTGTGCTTGATGATGAAAACGATGACGTCGACGTCGTTGATGATGTTTTGCTTTATTGCTGTAGTTGTACAGTGGTGTTGTTGTAAGGTCTCTGGCCAAAAAAGGGAGAAAGAACGGAGGAAAATGTTTAAATGTTATGTGGCGTCTCAATTTAACTCTCTTCCGCTCTCCTTCACACATTTTCGTTGTCGTAATCGCTCCTTTTCATGTTGAAACATTTTTTAGTTTTTATTGAGAAGGACGTCCTGCTGCTACTGTCAGTTTATTTTTAATGTTTTTAGAAAACAACTTAGTTTGCATAAGTGTGTGTGTGTTTGAATGAGTTTGTATGAGTTGCTGTCATAGTTTTCGTATGTAAAAATTTTCATTTCATATTTGGGTTAGACGTGGCGGCAGGTTTGACAAACGAAATTAAAGCAAAACAAGGCGTTGTTTGATTCTCTGCTTTTTTTTTGTTTTTGACTTCAAAATTCGTTTTAATTTTAACAAAATACGCAGTATTTATTAGTCTGCCCTTGTTTTTTCTTTTTTTTTTTTTGCCGTTTTGGGTGAGAGCCTAATGCCATTCGCTTCAAATGTAAAACAAAAGAAGTGCTAATGTAAACAGTCATGGCCAAAAATCATGGCTAACGATAAGCAGCGGTAAAGCGCTACCACATTATTTAATATTTTTGAGGTTTTGTGGTAAAAAGCATTCGATTTTGGTATGACAGGTCGACCTAAAAGTGATTGAAATTGGATTTTCCAAGAAGTTTGTTTACAAATTTGATTACAGAATTTAAATGTGTAGCGTTAAGGGTGTTTGACATAGATCAAAACAAATTTTAATCCCAAGGCGCAAGGTACAAATTATATGGAGAATGCCTTAAAACTTCACCGTTAAGCTCTTTCAATCTCTTACGAATCATCATAGAAGTATTTGATGGAACATTTTGCCATATCTGTGATTTATTAAGAATAGAGATCAGAATCAATCGTTTCACCAAGTTTAAGAACAAAATTCCTTTCAAATCCCACAAAACATACTTTACATTTTAATAGGATTACTATAGCAAATTCTAGTATGACAGAGTTGCCATCTGTCATTTTCTAAAAACAACATCTAAAATGAAAAAGTATTGGGTTGCTGAATTAGGTGTGTCATATACATATTTGACCTCATCACTGACATTACAGTCTTACGTGATTTTAGGAGACTTCCTGGGTGGATTATTTAAAAAGGATTAAAGCCTCTTTTATTTTTAAATTCGAAAACCATTTTCATCTCACGGATTTCAACCTTGACTGGTTAAATTATCATTCCACAGCGCTCACAATTCTTTATTGTGAATCAGTTATGGCCATAGAAGCACAGAAGACTTTTCAAATTTTGAAATTGAAAAACAATGACGAGAAGCATTCCTTGCGGAACAACAAGATTTTGTAAAAGATATAATGAGAAATCGGAGTATTTATCTGCCAATATATGGTATGGCACTTTAATAGCTCTGTAAATCGCCTTCCATCTGGTTAGAGTGTTTGTATACAAATTGAAAAATTTAAGTTCGATGCACAAGAAAACAGAATTTGCTGTTATATTTTCATCGAAAGTTTTTCGAATTGTTTTAAATTAAGATGCTATAATCCTTCTATAAATAATGGATCCAGAAAGTTCCCCTAAACGAGCAGAATGAAAGAATATCAGAATAGTCAGTTAACGTCATCTCAAAGAAAGAATATATTTCAGAGTTTCTAAACATTACATCCAATACATAATCACGAAGAATCCTATTACTAGAAAACAACAGAACGCTATCTTAGCATGGATGCTATATGCGCCTTAAAGGATCAGGCCGACTTCCTAAACGCAAGTTGCAATTCATAATTTTATAAAATGCGTATGCAATGCAAAACATACCTTAAATGCAACCTTGCATTGCATACATTTTTTTGCATTTTATCGGCATTTAGGAACGTCGCTATGCAACTCATCCATACTTACTCAGCCATTGCACTTCAAGTGTTTGCATACAAAATAAAAATGATGCGCGATTTTGACTGCTGATACTTATTAAAATGCGTTGCCAAACGATTAGGAACATTAGACGTTGCCAATAACTTTACAAATGCGTTTACGAAGTGTATGCATTGTAAATATGCATTGCAACTTGCGTTTAGGAAGTCGGCCTTACTTATTCTTGGGAAAAAAATTAATGTAAACCCTGTTTCTGGAAGATAGATGATCAAAATCGACTACGTTACTTAGCTATTTTGGATCGATCGTATGAAATTGTTTGCATTCAACAACAAACCCTTTAGTCAAGGCTCACACCATGTTGTGTGGGTTAACCTTATCCATTAGTGACAGGACCTACTGCTTCATGTAAACTCTGAACAACAGATTTTTGAGAAGCTTTTCATGGCAATTTTATTTTACGCTCAGAATCGTTTGCTAGAAGACTGCTGAGAGGAAGTCGACGAACAAAATATATTTTTGGCTCTGAGCCACAGGCTCTTATTTAATAACTATGGCGACTTCATTTCCATTCTCATCACAATAACGTTTAACGAATTCCTATTTTTGTTTAACCTTTCCTTTGATTTCATGCCATCACTGTATGTTCCTTTTGGTATCAATTCAAATGGTTCTTTAACGTTCGCAATTTTCATTCTGTGTTTCTAATTTGTTGTAGTCGTTGTTGTTGTTGTTGTTGTTGTTGTTTTAGTTGAATATAACTAATGTCTTAATTTAGTTGGAAACATGTCAAGTGTTGTTATTGTTCTCTCTCACACAAAAACTAATAATGAGAGAAAAAATTATATATATGAAAACAACAACAATAACAACAAATTTTAACCCAAAAAACAAAAACCATTTTTTAGTATTTTAGACTTGAATGATTTCCTTTATGTTTTTATAATTGTTATAGTGTTATATTGTTGTTGTTGTAGTCGTTATAGTTTGGCTAGTTGGTGGAACTGTTTAAATGTTTAGTTTTCATTTGTTAGTGTTATTCATAGTCATGCGTCAAGTAATTGTTGTTGTTGTTGTTGTAGTTGTAGTTTTGCATTAGTAGTTTAAAAAAACACCTACCGAACAAGCTCAGCATGTTGTTTTTAAAGGAAAGGCAATCAAAAAAAAAAGACAACAAGAAAAAAAGATGAAAGAAATTAACAGTAGGTCGGTCAATCCATTCCAATTGTATGATACTCTACAGCAGGAATATGTATTTATTAAACACACCATACGCACACCAAAATTCAACACAGCCACTATGAACAAATACGGACGGCTTTAAATAATAGGCAAATAATATTCAAAAAACCGTTCAATCCCCATAAACAATACACCGTGAAATGTAAACCTAAAATAATCAAACATGACGCTTTAATAAATCGGGTGACCCGAATTACGATAAGCTTTAAGATGAGCTATTTTCCTAATATTTCTACAGGAACCAATGAAGTGAGTCTCTTCCAATCCTGTTGCCAGCAAGTATGTTTGTTGTGCGCTTAGTATTACGGATACCAAATAAACATTTTATGCGAAGTCTGTAGGGTATTTTTTCTACAATTTCCTTGGCTTTTTCCAGTCTACTCGTGTGAAATAAGTTATGTCTAGTATAGAGTCTTTCCAAACTAATGAGATCTCGAGCTTACGAAATCTATACTCTGATGCTACTATGTCCTTCCTGCCTAAGTTGAATTGAGCACATGGCATAAACTTCTGGTAGGTAGATACCCAGAGGTTCTCCATGGACTCCGAATACTTCATTCTAATATACTCGAATTTTTAAGAATATTTCACTTAGATATTGGAGCAGAAATGCGCCCTCACTGCACCAATATCTGTGTTTGAACTATCCGTATACCACAGTAGGCCCCTATTCTAAAAAATCCTCCCAAATTACTGCATGTAGAGGGGTTATCAAGGGAAACAGCTGTCCGCTATTAGATTTATCACGATTTCCCCTGATGAATCTTCTGGCTGGTATTAGCGGTCTGTGATGCTGTGATGTGAATTTGATGCTGGAAACTATGTTGGGTTCCATAGTTATTTCTACGGTGTAAACACTGTCTATTTAGTGTTTAATCTGTCGTTCCTATCTAACCTAATCTTACTTTTGGATTATTTCACAAGGATTGTGATCATCACACGTGATGACGATTCATACAGATTTATTGGTTTTTTAGAAAGTTTTCAATAAAACTTACACACATACATACATAATTGGCCATTATATACAAACATACATATGTATGTAATTGGACTTAACTTCAGTCAGGATTACGACCAAGCTTCTCACACCACTTACATATGTTGTGTGTGTTAATTTTTTATACATGAATGGCAGAACCTGCAGTTTAAAGTCGACTCTGAACGATAAATTTTTTGAGAAGCTTTTTCATGGCAATTTTATTAACACTCAGAGCTTTTACCAGAAATCAGCTGAGATGCACTTGCCGAAGAAATATTTTTCATCAGATTCCGTTTTGTTGGAGATGTCTGACGTGGGGTTTGAACCGGGGCCTCATGTTTAATAATCCAACACACTATCTACTAGTCTACGGCGATTTGCCGTAGTCTCTTTAATATCAAAATCAATCGATCAATGAACTTTTGTAAGGAACATGCTCCAAATCGGGATCAATACTAAACCAAAATTATGTGATTTTGGGGTTTCGAACTTCGGAGACAATATGTCATCGATTTAATGTTCAAAATTGCCAACAAATCAGTTTATTTCCAGATAATGAATCTGTACCAGAATAATTCTGAAAAAAAACTGACTCTATGACTGGTTTTTGAACTTGGTTTTTACCAACGACAGCATGAACGTAATAAGCCCTTCTAGCCATATATAGTGGCATAGGTTAATGCGAAAGAGAATCATAAATATGTGAACACTAATACACTAATAAAAACCATAATAAGAGCACATATATTTTTTTGTGAGCAACAATAATGAATGAGAGTATGTGTGTATGTGTGTGTGTATTTTTATGTATATGTATGTATTCGTAATTCATTTGAGTTTACCTTTTAATGATTTCTGAGGAACTGCAAAATATTTGTATTTGTTTACGAATCAACAATAGCATGAATAATCTGAAGAAAGAGAATAAAAGGAGAAGCAATAGAAATAAGTATACGAATCATTTATTATTATAATTAAAGCTTAATTACGATTATTATTATACACACACAAACATACTTACTATATTCATATTCATATCCATACATCTACATAAACATGTTCACTATGTACATATATTTATATGTTTATGTATATGTAGATATGTATGTATATGTATGTGTGTATAGGATATAAATAGAAATTCTTATTAAAATAATAATTGTTTTAATTAAGTTTTATTTGAAGAAAATTCATATTTATGGCAAGTTATGTTGCGTACGGATTATTTTATTGACAGTTGGCAACGCATACATACATAAGTGCGAAGAATGTGAGTGTGTGGCAAAGGTGAATGAGGAGAATATTGAGGAAATGTTTTGTATTTGGGTTTGGATTCATAAGATTTAATTAAATTGCAATTGAAATTTATTTTATTTTATTGGTATTCGTCTATCGAATGTTTATTAAATGTTTACTCAAATAGAAATTAGAAATATTTATTAAATTATTATCACAAATTGAATGGAATTAAATTAAATTTATTTGACGAGAACACACATCCATAGAAATATAAACGAATCTTAATGAACTGTAGACGATGGAAGCAATAAGGCAGTTTAATTAAGAGATCAGAACTTATGTATAAGGAACTAATTACTCGAATAATTTGAGTTTAATAGGTGTTCACTTTCGTCCTCTAGATTTTGTAGATTTTTTCTATTTTTTTTTGGCATAGAACGCTTTACTTTCGGAGCACTTTATGGTACGGCATCTTTTTTTGAACATTACGACCTAATGTTCGTGAAAGATCATGGACAAACCAAGATGAAATTTCACAGATGCTCCGTATTGCCTACAAGAAACCCAATACTGCTTGGGTATCATTCATCATAAGCTTACAAGTGACTGATATTAGTCTCATCTACAACAATTAACTATATTAAAGCATGCCGTGCAATTAAGTCAGCCAAAATTGTGCAACAGTGGGCTATAATTTCTTATTCTTTCATCATTATACAACCTCTGAACTAAGTTTCTAAACGTACCCATCCATTACACAATCATTCCAAGTATAGGTGCAGTCGCAGATATATTCCTACGATTTATCTTATATTATATTATAGTGTATATATATTTATATACACAACAGAAATGATATTTGGTAGAAATATCCATGCTCTGGCAAGATCATGGATCTATTAAATTTTGGCATTATTGCCTTATCAGTTCGACTATTTTATTAAGAACTCCTTTACAATGCTTGGCGAAGGTTTTGATGTGTGATCTACTGGTCAAATAATTGCAATATTCTTAGATAATCAGCACATTTCTGCAGGAACATTGGCTGTGCACGTAGAATTTCACTTAATGGTGTGAATTTCATGTAGGCCTGCAAAATGCAATTTAATCAGCTTTTCGCTTCGAACATCTGAAAGTACTATACTAATGAAACAACAGCTTTACCCCATCAGAACGGCATGTATTCTGTTTAATAAATCTCGGCTTAAGAAAAAGGATTTTAATTTTTAGATAAATTTATAATCTAACTTTTCCCAATCGTCAATATGTCAGTTTTAATATCTGTTTTCTCGGATTATATTAGCGTAGGGCATCAGAAGTTCTTAGTCGGACGTGTATTACCTTCAAAGAAGGCAAGACTCGTGAAAATCGTTCCAAAAATGCTTAGAGTTGTGAAAAAATCATTCAGTGTTGCTGCATCAGCTCTCATAACTATTAAAACCAAGGGGTTCAAAAGAACAACTAGGAAAATGTGCCGCATATTTGGTACGGTTCTCTGGAAATCCAGCTTAGTGGAACGCTAACATAATAAACATTTGAACTATAGTACAGGTGTAAAGGCCTTTTGGTGTTATAGAGGTAAAGCAGGGAACCTGACGATTTCCTATCGAATTTGTAGAATAGCCAGTTAGCAGAACTTTAGATATTGATAAACAGTTTTGTATATTTGTTCATAATGTTACATACATACATAATTGAGCATTACAAGCCTTCATCAGTCAGGATCACGACCTAGCTTCTCACTCCACTTATACTATGTGTTTTAATTTTATACATGACTCCGAGCGACAGATTTTTGAGAAACTTTTCTTATCAATTTTATTTACTCTCAGAATTTTTGCCAGAAATCTGAGTATATAAGGTAGACGGAGAAGATTTTTTTTAAATTTCTCTTTGGTGGAGATATCTGATCTGAGGTTCGGATCGTGGACCACGTCTAATAAGCCAGTAACCAGTAAACACACACAATGTATAAATACACTGTGAAGTTGGATCAATACAATAAAAGACTCGTATAATAAAATTGGCACACTGGTGTTGTTATTTAAGGAAGTAACAGCAGATAAAAGTTAAAAATTTCTTTCATTTAAAATCTGAAGATTCTATAAGAAAACAGCATTTTTAAAAAAGTTAAAAAAGCATGACAATAATAATGATTTTAACACTTTCAATGAGTCACAATAAAATGAAGCAGAATGTAGTGAGAGAAGAAATATTTCCAAAATATTTACTTAAAACCGGACTCATAAAACTCTATAATTTATGACAACTTAAGCAAAATTAAGATCTCACTTCTTGTATTTTATTATAAATATTTCAACTTTTTCTTTACAAAAAAATCATATTTAAGCTGCCATAATTTAAGGCAGAAATAAATGCTAAAAGACGGTATTGTCTGAAAGTATATATTTGTCAACTTAAGCAATAAAAATCGGTTTAACATCTGCTCTCCACAACAGTGGAGTCATAAACACACAGAGGGATTTAATTTAAGCAGCTTTAAAAACATATACGCCATGCAGGTACAATTTAGAGAAAGAAAAAAAAATATGAAAATTTCATTTCAACACAATAAATATTGCAACGGATCTTGTGATTTTTTGCTTTTTTTTTGCAAAAAAGGAAGAAGAAAAGGAAGAAAAACGATTAAAATAATGTTAAAAACTATAATAAAATCAACAATAAAAATAATCAGAAGGTGGTAAGTTATGGAGCAATAAAATTAAAAATAATTAAAACACAAACATTTAAAAGATAATAAAAGAAAATAAACGGGTTATCCAACTTTGGGTTTCAAAACTAAAATTAAAGAGACATTTAATGACCTCCTTTGGAATAGTTGCAGTGCTAAATGCTTTTGAGATAGTTTTCGAACAAGTTTGAGCTCCATTCAGGCATTAATTCAACAATAACTTGACAAATGTTGGTTGACAAATATTGGATGCCAAGTTAATTTAATGTTAGCATATCGTCGTTCACCAAAAAAGTCTGATGGCATCGAATCATATTATCTTGGTTGCCAATTCTAAAAACTACTCATGTAGCAAAAGACAAAATGAGTGGAGTTGCGTCGTAGCTCATGACATCATGTTAATGCGATCACATACCGACCACTTAATAATATGCAATTGCCAGGCAAACAAAGTCGGTTGGCCTATGAACATATCGCTCTAACGGTAATGACGTTTCCTGTATAATTTTCGAAAAAGAACGATCCAATGACACCTATAATTAGTAATTAAAACCCTTTATTCAGGATTACGACCTAGCTTCCCACATTACTTACATGTGTCCTGTGTGTTAATTTTATGCATGAGTGGCGAAACCTGCAGTTTAAAGTCGATTCCGAACGGCAGATTTTTGAGAAACTTTTCATACATACATACATACATAATTGGTCATTACAACCCTTCAGTCAGGATTTTGACCTAGCTTATGTTGTGTGCGTTAAGTTTATAAATGAGTGGCGGGACCTACAGTTTAAAGTCGATTTCGAACGGCAGATTTTTGAGAAAGTTTTCATGGCAATTTTATTCACTCTTCGAATTTTTGCCAGAAATCTGTTGAGAGCCTGTCACCAAAGAAATATTTTTTCATATTTCGTTTTGTTGGAGATGGCTGGCCTGGGCTTTGAACCTTGGCCTTACGTCCAATAAGCCAACACACTACCTACTAAACTCAAACACTTATCCGCACCAAGCAAGCAGTTTCTTTTTCCGGTTGAAAAGCCAATAACTTCTGTTTTCTCCGCGCATCAATTTCAATAATTTTGTTTGTGTGACAAGTGATAAATGACTTGCTTCAGTACTGAAGAAATTTTTATTCAAAAAATCAGCATTAAAAATCAATTGCTCTAGCCCGCAGTCAGCATTGTAAATGGTTAGCCGGTTTTATAGAGGAATTAGCAGTAAGATAGGCCAAATTGCTAAGAACGCCATAAAATAGACGAATTTCTTTAATAGGAATGATATCTTTGGCATTGAGATAATGGACAGACCTGATCACATCTCTAACTCTTACAATTTTTGTAAATTTCTTTACAAACTTTGCTGTTCCTTTCGTAGTCGATTATCACGACCATAATCACCACATAATGCACAAAGAATAATCACTTTTGAAGACAATTTTCACCAATTTTATGCGTTCTTTTGTTGGCAATCTTTTCAATAAGAAAAATGACATTTCAGATACAAGAAATATAACATCCTACAACCTTGCCAAAAAGCGCTTTTGAAGCCACTAAATGGCTCACCCGACATGTAATTAATGTCCATATGCATCCTGCTATAAGAAGCATAATTCAATAGAAACTTTTTCTTTTACAAAAAAAGTTTCGTTTTGCATAAGAAATTATTGAAATTGATTTCTGAATTCCATTTATTTAGAGTAACTTTTGCTTGCTTTGATTTCATCGTCCTACTTTTTTGAATAAAAATTCCCAATAAAGATTTGTATACAATGAATCAGTTTTAAAAGAATACAAATTTTTGTTTATAACAAAAATGCCTATTCTTTAACACAAAGGAATATAAATAAATGTGTGCATGCATTGTGTTAAATCGTTTAAAAAAATTTTTTTGATTTTTAATTTAAACAAAAAGAAAATTAATAATCCAGTGCCCTTATTAAATATTAAAAGGGAGCAAATGTTGTGAAAAATGAAAATCAAGTACCCAATAGGAAAATTAAAAAAAAAAAATAATCTTAGAAAGAGATGCGTAGATTAAGAAAATATTGTAATAACTGAATAATACACCTCTGGTAGGCAAAGTAGCAAAATTTGTGCTGAAATTTGTAGAGACTGAAAATAAAATGGTGAAGGGGATCACCCCCTAATACGGGAATAAAAATTTGGTGGCATAGTACATCACCTATGAATATCTCATTAAAATAGCTAAGTGGAATGAATATTACAGAGCAAAAGATAAAAGAACGAACGAAGATAATTTAAAGACGAATAATTTTAATCGAAACTGAAAACTCTGTAACTATCTACAAATCACAGACTGCATATAGAGATTCTACGTACACAGTCAATGTTCCTGCCAAAATTTGCTGAAAATTTAAAAAGGGAAACTTACACAATGCATTTATTTGACCAGTAGATCACACATCAAGCCCTTTGCCAAGCAATGTAAAGCACTCCTTCATAAAATAGTAGATCTAATCATCATATATATTATTTCTAAAGCACTTTTTTTTGTCGGTTGCAAATATCTCCCATACCAACGCATCAAATTTAATGAATGATATCTCATTTTAAAGCTTATATCTAACACTAATAACAAAAAATAATTAGAAATTGAAAAATTAATATTTTCATTGATAAAAATTATATTTTATATAGAACTGCATGATAATGCTGTTGTCATTATGATTATATGTTTTTGTTCAAGTGTGGTAATACAGGGTCGCTTAATAGTAATGCAGTTCTACATAATATAGTATGTATTAAAATCAATTCTGGCAATACCGCTATTTACTATAATGCCGTTTATTACTAAGTCAGTTATATATAATATGCATATCGCTCCTTTATTGCAACATAGTCATATCTCAAAAAAACTTGAACTTGGCAAAATGCGATTTAAGTTTTCAAGACATAAGTCCTATGATCTAATTGCCTAACTTCTAATTGCTATAACTTCGGTTCAGCTTGGGATATAAAACTGATTTTTTTTCAATATGTACAGAAGGTCTAAAAGAGCAGTTTTGCTCAAGTAACTACATATTTTTAATTTTTTTAAAAAATATGACTATGTTGCAATAAAGGAGCGATATTAAGTTGTAAAAAGCTGTTTTGGCAATACTTTGCAGTAGTTGTTAGATCAAGTGCGATAAACAGGGTCGCTTATTTGTAATGCTATTGCACATAATATATAAAGTTGTAAAAGCCATTTTGGTAATGTCGTTACTGTCATGGCATTGTTTGTTTTATGAAGTGTAGTAATACGTTGTCTTTTAATATATACATATATATAGTGTCAGCTGATATTTAACAGTTAAAAAGGTTTTAAGAAAAACAAGGTCAAACCCTTCAAAAGGTAGGATCGTATTTACCAGAACCGGTCTTTTCACATGGGCAGTTATACGTGGCTTTTTCTCGAGTGCGTACGTTTAAAGATATTTTTGTTTGTATTAAGGATTCGTACGGGCAAAAAGTTAACGATGATCATGTCATTACCTCTAACATTGTATTCAAAGAAGTATTATAAAAGCATTTAAACATATGTATGTATGTATGTAAATACATATGTATGATATATTATGATTTCTAATATTTTTATACTTTTAATAAAATTTCTATTAATTATTTTCATTTTATGTTACAAAAATGACAACTAAAGGTGCGAAATATTCGGACGGGTCATCTAGTAAGGCCATAATGACAAAATTTAAAAGGCAAACTCCAGCACAAGCCTTAGTAGACAAGCATTTTATCGTTAACAAAGGAGTACATCCGTAATAATAACTGCAACCAGTGTGGTCGCAGCAGTGCTTAAGTCGTCCTATTGCCTAACAAAGGTTATCGATAAGTGGATCTGGTCCACTGGGAAACAAATTCATTATCATAAATCGGAAACTAAACCTTTCCAACCTAAAATTGGTTTGCATTCGTCGTGATTTTCATCACGTTCTCTCGCAACAGTGACATATAATTTGCTGGTCATAAGGACATACCTGACAGTTGTGCCGCAGATGATCTTGCTAAAGCAGGCATATTCTTACCAAATATTCTTTCACTTGTGTATATAAGCATACCTTTTACCAGCGTTAAACTGAAAAAATTTCTATTGGACACTGACAAATCATGGGCCGAGGCTATATGGCTGTTCAATCTGAATAGTAGGAATATATTTGCCTATTCTTACAAATCATTACGTAATGTATAGTTAAACGTAGAAACTTATTCTTATATATTGTAGAATGATCAAAGAAAAAGAAATTACAGTCAACTTTATATGTCTTTAGCTCAATGCAGACTTCTGACATTTGCGTCACCCTATTTCGATAACTAAATGGATTTATCGATTCTTGGCATCAAATCAATTGTTATATTCATTAACCTTTCAAGCCGACTTTCATCTTAATCCAAAGGGGATAAGGCATATATTTATAATGATCTGGTCTTGGCAATTAGCTTTAAGACCGCTTTGTGTGCAACCAGCTATCTTATTCTAGCCTAGTGGTTTCTCACAACTCCTAGCGTACGCTGGCAGCACATCAAGGAGGATAACAACCTTCATTGTGTACAAGATAAATTCCACTAATGAGGAACTATAGGCCTTCCCACAGTGTAGATTTTTGAACGATCGCTTAATTATTTAAAAATTAACTATTATGCCCAGATGTGAGCAATTTTTATACCCAAAACCTTTTAAAAAAATAAAAATTTTAACGCTTAAACAAATACAAACCGTGGTGTTAATCACATCGACGGAAATAACTCCATAAAATTAATGAACAAGGATGAATGGAGAAGAAGGAGAACTTAGTCCTGAGATATTATATCATCTATTACGCCATGAGGAGCTGGTATAGATGAAATAAATATTGTTAATGGCATCAACATGTCGGTTGTCTCAGTCTGTATAGTTTTTTTTCCTGAGGTTGGGGACAAAATATGTGTAAAGATTGCTTCAAAAAATTTAATTTTGATTGAAAGAAATATTACAGAACAGTTGACTGCCGGTAATAAAGCTATTGATTTGCTCAGAAGGATGATATACATCATAAAGAAAAATGATGATCGTAAAGAAAAATGTGTACATGGTTAGAATTTCGAATGTAAAGCGCAATTGCGACAATTGAAGATTTCAGAAGAGCAGTAGAATAATAAAGAGTTCAAAATTTGCTCAAAATTGTTTTAAATCATATCGAATTAAATCACGAAGGAAACAAAACACATACATAATACATAATTGGTCATTACATCTCACACCACTAATATTGTGTGTGTTAATTTTATACATGATTGGCGGAACCTTCTGTTTCAAGTCGGCCGAACGACAGATTCATTGAGAAACTTTTCATGACAGTTTTTTTTACTCTTCGAGTTTTTGCTAGACATCTGCTGAGAAGAAATCGCCGACGAAATATTTGTTAATACTTGGCGTTTTGTTGGAGATCTCTGATGAACCGTGGCTTCACATCGAATAAGCCAACACACTATCTACTAGACTATGGCGACTATAGGGAACAATACATTGATTGGAATAGACGGTTTGGTCAAACATATAAATGATCACAGTTATGCTTTAGTCAACAAATGGATTTGGCCAAAAGAAGAAAACCACTTAAAAATGGAATGAATAGCACCATACCACAGCCAGGGCTTGTTCCAAATGCTTACAGTACTAAAAATATACCTCAAAAAAGAGCCAAATAGATACATAGATAAAGAACTTGTTTATGGGACCTTTGTTCCTATTGGCCTTCCATTTTTTTTTTTTTCAAAATATTTCCATAATGAAAATAAAAAAGAGTCCATCCAAAATGCATATTTTCTTTTATTAAATTTTTGCTATTATACCCTCCATTAAATGTGTGTGGTCTCCTCTTCTTGTATTCTTTCTAAAAGGGAAACAATTTCCAGGCTGAGTGACGGGCAAATGGACGGACAGCATAACTGCATATTTTAGTTGAGAAAGCACAAAAAAATATGAAAAGTACTATGGCATATAAAACATTTAGTTCAACTATGCCTGATAGTACAAGAGTTTTATACTGGTTTAGTTTACATTTAACACAGAGCACATAACACACAAAAACACAATTTAAAAACAACAAATTTTTTTTTATTTCTTTTACATCATGTTGCATATAGATACATACTACTATGTACTAGTACTGTACCACAAGTGAGTGAGTATAGAAAGGAAATGCAACAGAGAATATGATGTGGATGATGATGTTGCCCGAACGATGATGTCTGAACGATATTTTAAATACAAGAAAAAGAGAAAAATATTTAATATTCATAATTTTTTTTTTTTTAATAATTTTTTTCCTTTTTTTTTTTTTTGAAAATAAATTTTTTTATGACCCAATAAGTACTAAAAAAATATTTAATTTTTAGCACTTCTTTTGTTTTTAAAGCATATTTTTTTATTTGGTGTTAAAAAGCCAAAAAATATGCACAGAAGAAATGAGAACAAAACAAAACTATTTAAAGCGGGTTCTCTTTCTTTCATTCTAGTTTTGTAAAACAACATAATAAAATTGCCAATCTGTCATACTCCATAATTATTAGCTATATAGAACCCCCTCTCTCTCTCTCTCACACCCATTCACCACTTCTTACTTCTAATGTTGTTGCTGACCATTAAGAGAATTAATGTTACTCACATAATAGCCTCAGGTTTTTTATTGTTGCACTTTTTCTATGTAACATTTTGTTTTTGTTCTAATGCCTCTAGAATACAATAAACAACATGGCATATAGTATGCAATAGAAATACGTAGTAAATAAGTGTGGAGAGAAAAAACAAAAAATTTAATTTAGAAAATTAGTCTATTGCATGTCATTGAGAATAGAGTCATAAAGTGTTGTATTTGTGTGTATTGTATTGTATTGTATTGTATTGTATTGTGTTGTATTATGGCAATAACTGCAATTAAATTAATTTTATAAATAAATAAATTTCAACAACAACCAACAACAACAAGAAAAATAATTACAACTAAAACATTAGTATTGTTAAACTGTACATGACCAATAAATGTTTTTTATAACAATTCTTATACAAAATAAAAGTTTCGTTGTATATCAAATAGAATATAGAGTACCCTATGGCCAGTTCTTAAAACACAATTTACGAAACTCTCCAACAAAAATATGTTTACGAGCAAAAACAGAATACAGAAGTGTTTCCTTCATTGAGCTACTCCGGGCGATAAGGACCGACCACAATGACTGGCAATGTCATGAAATCAGAATCAATCTAAAGGCATCTTAATCAACCTTAAAGTTGGTCTTAAGTTTAAATATACAGTGTTGACCAATACCACGCTTTAATTATAACTACAGACTACCATTTCACAGCATCCATGTTGTGTATGTCAATTTTGTGGAGGAACTCACGAGTTTAACGTTGGTCTTCAAGCGTCTAATTTGAGCAGTTATTTCAAGGGCATTCGAAAGTTGCCGTGGTCTAGTAGAGAGTACGTTGGCTTATTAGACGTGACACCACTGTTCAAATCCCAGGACAGACATCTCCAACAAAACGAAATAGGAAAAAATATTTCTTTGGCGATTTCTTCTCACTAGATTTCTGGTGAAATCTCTGAGTGTAAAATAAAATAGACATAAATAGTTTCTCAAAAAATCTGTCGTTCGGTGACGACTTAAACTTTAAACCACTCAAGTATAAACTTAACACACTCAACATAAATGAAATGAGAATCTAGGTCGTAATCCCGACTGAATAAATATCGTGTTATATTAATTTCCCTTCAAACGACTAAGTCTAAGTCTTATACTTTACTAAACTTACGGGGGGATACAAATTTAAGGTCGGATTAAATCAAAAGCGCCTGGCTATGCGTACATCAAATACCATCGATAATCACACCTTTTTATCGAAAATTACTGTCGAATTCAAAGAGGGCGTCCTAATTCATAATTAAGCCAAAATGACAAGCAGTTACTGTTAAAGTCCATAGTTTTTCGAATTTCCCTCCAAATAATCCATCGAGTAGCCACCTGGCTAACCTGAGCGCATAACACCAGTAGCTAACATTACAAAAAGATCAGACAGATTTACAGAAAGACAGATCTTGTGAAAGAGTAGGACTCAATAATCAAGATTTATCATAAATTACCCCAAATAGGACTGTATCTAGCACTGTGGAAAGACACATAGCAAGTCTGTCATTCTAGTACATGTTAAATTAGACTTGTTTAACTGGAAATACTTGATTAATGAAACTTATTAAATTGAATTAGATATTTAAGTTGTGCAGGATGTTAGCATTATCAAGGCGGGAATGCACGTATTTTTTTCTATGAGAAGGCAACACGCGTATATTATTGGGCTAGTTTACCACTTGCATTCAGTTTCTCTATACCTCAAGCTTAATATATATTCTACAGTTTAGTCTTCTTTCGCTATGCGCTTCATGAAACTTCCATGACAGATATTCCCCTCAAAAATGTCAGTTGAAACCACTTTATCCCTATCTATGATAGCTTATAGTTCCACTGACGATTACAATTATTTTATCTTCTTAGGGACTGTTTTTCGTCATGGTGCTTAGTTCGCCCACACGTGTTAAAGGTTTTCATCGACTTTTAGATTAGCTTCGTCAGTTTTTAACGAAATTATGTTTTCCAGAAATTCTGATCCTGATCAGTTTCATCCAAAAACCTGTTCTTATGAACAGTATTTTTTAGGATTCTTTCCCAATCTACACTGTGTTCTTTCAGTTTAAATTTTTCCAATACAGACCTCTGGTAAAGAAAAAACGCAACATCGGTTGCCAAAGAAAATGGGGTTAGGTCGGCCTTATTTTGTAAGGACCCTAGAGCAACATATTCGAAATGGCAGCAAGAGCTTTACTTAGGCACGGACAAAAAAGTTGGCGGAATTTTAGTCACTGTTTTGTATGGTAGTTGTCTCCTCGTAGCAAATTGCTTAATAAACTAAACATTCCATTAAGTTCTCTACAATGGTGTCAACAGGAGCAATTAAGCTTTTACAAGTGGATTTGAACATTTAACTTTGAAGCCAAAAAATAATCGTATCGTCAATCAGTCTGGCAGTGAGTCATTTAGTGTTTAATAATTGCCAATTAAGAGTTTTTAATTATTTTTCGAAGCAGTATTTTTTTAAATTAAATTAAAGACTGAAAAGCATTATTTAAAGACAACTATTAACTGTGGTCAACAAGATGTTCTAAAGATGTTATTGACCTAAGGAATGATTTCAAATTATTAGAAAGTTAGAACAAGAAAATGTTTGTTTAATAATTAACGAACGGTCTGCGAATAGTGACTTTGACAAACTTTTTACATCATACATCACCTCATGAAGTGTTCATCCCGGAAATGATGAAGAAATTCAAAATTTAAAAAAATGGATTTTGAATGATTGTCGCCTGATGCAAGGTGAAATGATAAGCATGTCCACGAGTATTTTTTTGGATGATATTTAGGAAATGAGAACGCAGTACACGAAGTGGGTATCGCGTTTGCTCGCAATAGAATACATCATGATTCTTAACCATGCATAGGATCTTGTTGTCCAGTTTCAGCCGATAAAGGATGTTTCAAAACAGAGAATACTAGGAAATGGACCGCAGATAGATAAAAGAGTGGAGTCAAAATGCTTCCATCGTGTTTAGAGATTTAGAGTACGGAGATCAATAACTTGATACAAGAGTACCATTATCTTTCGGGCTCAACACTGGGTAATAATGAAAATAATGGAAAACCTAACAGAAAGAGGACCCAGGGGAATATGAATACAAATATTTTAAGACGTTAACCACCTTTTTGGAAAGCTTAATTATGTATTATGACACCGACACTGAGTCACTGATATTCGTGTGGTTATGAAAATTTGCATTCTTGTGAAGCGTTTTAGTCTTCCGACTCATTTCGGAAGGAATAAATTCTTTTGAAAAGCATCAAGTGGAACTCTAGTAGAAGCAATGACCACAACTTACATACAATTACAACCCTTCAGTCAGGATTACGACCTTCTTATATTGTGGGTGTTAATTTTATCGATGAATGGCGGGATCTACAGTTTAAAATCGACTCCGAACGACCGATTTTTTGAGAAACTTTTCATGGCAATATTTATTTACTCTCAGAATTTTTGCCAGAAATCTGCTGAGAGGAAATCGCCAAGTAAATATTTGCCTTCATATTTCCTTTTGTAGTAGATTTTTGATCTGAGTTGTTGAACAACACTTTCCTATTATTAGTCGCCAGCCACTAAGAAACTCTGTGAAGAACATTCCCATTTTTTAAAGAAATCATTGTCCCTATTTCTCTAATGATAATGCATAATAATGATGCAGTATATTAGTATCACAGTATCCTCAATCCAAAATAACATCGCCTGAATGTTTGCATGTGAATTCATTTCAGAAAAATCGCTTATGAAACAGATTTTCCGTACCAGACAAACAATCAAACGAACAATTTAATTATTAAATCGATGAAATTTATTATTGATTTCATACAAACTTTTCAATATTTTTTAATAAAACAAAACTTATTTCTTCTTTTTTTCCCCTTTCTTCAAATTTGTTTATAAACAAAGAAAAAAAAAACAATCAAGAGATGAGAACAAAATGATTGAAAAATTGTGGTGTTTACTTTGAAAGAAGGCCAGATAATATTTTCGATTTTTTTTTTAATTAAAAAAAGAGATATTCTGGCACAAAAACCGCAAAATTTACAATTAAACTCAAAAAAAAAATTGGAAAAGAATAATCAAAAGAAAATAAACAAAATTGTTTCTGTGAAATAAAACAATTGTTTGTTATGCCAAATCAACAGAATTGTAAAATAAATATTTTATTAAATGAATAATAATGACAATAAGAGCCAAGAGAATCATCATTCGATAAAAAGGGAGGAAAAAAAAATATTGGAAATACAATATTAAGGTTGATTTTCAAGTGGAGACGTTATGAGCGAAACTTTTTTAATTTTTCGCAGAAAATTTGCTTTGCTTGGCAGCCTAATCTGTTTTTAAAAGTTTTATTTCGATTTTAAGGTTATATTTCGGACTTGTGTTGCTTAAATGTATCGCTTGACAAGGGATAAAGAAGAGGAGCTAAACCAACCTGCATAGAGGGTGAACAGAATTAATTCTGAAACGAATCAGTGCGCTCCTGATTTTAATTACTAATAAAGTCAGCCGTAGTAGGCACCATGTTAGCTTATTAGACGAAAACCAGTGGTTTAATGCCTGCTCGAGACATCTGAAACAAAACGAAATATTAAAGAAATATTTCCTTCAGCGACTTTCTCTCAGCAATGTTCTGGCAAAAACTCTGTAAGTGAATAAAGTTGCCACGAAAAGAATCAAAATCTGTTGATCGGAGTCGATGTTGAACGGGGAGTAAGAAGCTAGGTTTTAATCTTAGCTATTAAGTTAGTAAGTAAGTAAAATGAGCAAATTCCATACGTTACTTGGCAGGCCGTAGTCTAGTAGGTAGTGTTGTGTTGGGTTCTCAGACTTGAGGCCACGGTTCTTGCCTCTAAAAGTAAATAAAAAATTACCATGAAAAGTTTCTCAAAAAAATTGGTCGTTCTGGGTCAATTTTAAACTGTAGGTTCAGTCACTCATGTATAAAAATAACACACACAACATAAGTGGTGTGAGAAGAAATCTTCACTGAAGGACTGCAATGACAGTATATGACCTCATATGCTGTCATGGGAACAGTATATAACATCAAGGAAATGACCCTAAAATGAATTCTTTTCTACACTTCTGACCTTTACAGAAATACCCAGTTTATTCTCCTTAGTTTTCTCGCATCATTTCATAACAAATAGACCGATCTGACTATAATTCAAACAGATTAGGCTTAAATCAGGTTTAAAATATAGAATCAAGAGCATTGATTCTCCCCATGATGCGGAGTTAAAAGATCTTTACAAGTCCGCCAAAATCAATTAAGTCAGTCAAAATCTTTTCAGGCTAAAATTTTCCCTCTGAAGTTGTTCAATTATCAACCTTGTAGTTCGGAAATCCAACTGACCATATAAAATTAAAGAGAACGTCTTCAACGACTGTCAGCTATTCCTGCAGAAACCTGGCTGTAATCGCATACACACATAATTGGTAATTACAACCATTCAGTCTGGATTACAACCTAGCTTCTCACACCACTAATGCTGTATGTGTGTTAATTTTATACATGAATAGCGGCACCTACAGTTTAAAGTCGACTCTGAACGATAAATTTTTGAGAAACCTTTCATGGCAATTTTATTTATTCTCAGAGTTGTTGCCAGAAATCTGCTGAAAGGAAATCGCAGAAGAAATATTTGTTCATATTTCGTGCTTTTGGCGATGTCTGACCTTTGATTTGAATCGGTTGTAGTGTATGCATACTTCTTACCCGCACTTTATTTATGCATTAAGTTATAAACATTCTATATACTTTGTCAGCGTAAACATATAGTTCACTGACACATATTTTATAAACATTCTTTTTATGAATCAATACTTTGTCAGCATAAACATATAGTTTACTGACACTTATACTATTCTTTCTTTTTTGTATCGATATTTCTTATTGTTTAATGTAATTGAGCAAAATGCTGACTTAGAATTAATTTAGTATTTAAGCGATGCATTTTCTTAAATAAATTTCAGAATTAAGCTAGAAGTCAAAACGAATGTTTGTCTTTTTAATTCTCAAACAAAAAAGGGCATTTTGATGCTCGTAGAATAGCGGCTGCAGAGCTTAGATAATACTGAAAACCCATATATAGAAACATCATATATTACATGGCGATCCTGCCCAACATAAATGATTCCTTTTTTTTTTTTTTTCCAAAAAAGAACAATTTTTTTTTCTATTTTCAATATTAAATTATAAATTGCGGGTTGCAAAGTACATTTGTTCAAAATTATAATACAAGGATAAATTTGTTCATTATTAGAATCCGGACACAGATTAGACTTTGTTTTCAATTCCTTATGACAACCCAAGAGGAGATAGATAATATATTCAAAAAATGGGAGGAATATATCCCGATGCCAATATATGAAACGACAGAAGAACCTCCTCCATACAACCCGATCCCGAAAAACGCCGGTCCAAAACCAATAACTTTGGAAGAATATAGAAGGAGACAGGAAAGGATAAAAGAGGGAATCCGACAATTTAGAGAGGACAAAGTAACCAATACGCCCAAGAAGAGAGGAGGCAAGAAACGGAAATTCCAGCAGGCCTGTGCTGACTTGCAGCGAATAATTAACATAAGCAAGGGTAAACAAAAAAAAGACCTGATTGATGAGTTGAAGAAACTAAGACTGAAGGGCTGGAAAAACTGATGCAGCAATCTTTTGTGGTGACCGAGGAAGAACTGTTGAAGGAAATATTGAACAAATTCCAAAAAATGGGTATAGCAGACACAAAACTTGAGCAGAATTCTAATAGTTATGCCATAAATGACAATAGAATTTCATTAAGTATAGAAGTAGTGATGATATTATTAATAATTTTAGTAGTTATAGGATTATGGAAATTATTGAAACATTATATAAAAAAACAAGTTACTACTAATGCAATAAGTAATAATTAATAAAATAAAAAAAAAAATAAATAAAAAAAAAAAAATTTATGGACCAGATTATTGAGGAACTTAATAGATTGATAATTAATGCAAAAAAATCAAGGGGTAGAAAATACACATTAGACACAATAAAAGAAAAAGAACAATTAGAACAAAAGTAATGAACTTAGTAAACGGTTTGGAAAGTTAGCAAGTCATTTGTCAAGCCCAATTAGACAACAAAAGATTAAAGAATTTAATTCTTTAAAAGCAATTGCAATTGAACTTCTGACAGAACATTCTGATAACGATAGCTTAAAGATGTCAAACTTCGACAGCAAAAAGGCTTCAGATACCATTCCTATATTCGATGGAAAACCAGTACATCTCGATATATTTATATCGATGGTAGAAATGGTCCATAGTGAACTAAATGAACAAGGAAAAATAAATTTGATAAAATATGTAGTAGCAATAAAATTTAGCGATAGAGTTAGAAATATTTTACTGACTCAAAATATACCAAAAACTTTTGATGAATTAAAACAAGCATTGATAACAAATTTCAAATCAACCAAAACAGCCAGTAGTCTTCATTGGGAAATTAGAAATATAAAACAAAAAGGTAATGTGTCGAGTTTTCGAGAGCAATTAAATACTTTGATTTCAGAACTAACTCTCATACAATTTGGTGCTCTTGAGGACAGCTCAAACGAAGTTGCACGCTCTACAATTAGAAAACTAAATGAAAATTTGGCACTCGAAACATTTCAAGAAGGCCTACAGGAGAACATTAGAACAGCGGTAATAGCGGCGCAGCCTAACACATTAACACAAGCATTTGAAATAGCTAGTACTCAGGAAAGACTGTTACAGGCAACAAACGCATTAAATGTTTTTCACATAGACAATAGAGAACGACGTAATTATAACAATTACAGAAACAATGACAGAAGCAACAATCAAAGAAATCAAAATTTTAACACAAATCACTACAGAAATGATAGAAACTACAATAATAATTATAAGGGTAATAAGAGATCTTTTAATAATAATAATACATATAATAACAATACAAACAGAAGATATAACACAAACAATACTTACAACAGACATAATAGGAACAACTATAACAATAACAACTATACAAGACAGAGAAATAACAATATGAATGTACACACAATACATCAACAGGGAAACGGAGAAACCCTGGAGGTTCGGAACGAATCTCCAGAAAGGGAAAATTACAAATTCACACAATAAATCCCAACACTTCCAACTTTATATATTTATCCATCAGAAACCCAACTTACAAACTTACTTTCTTGATTGATACAGGTTCTGACATATCCCTTTGCAAGGAAAATGTTGTGCATGGTTGTGATGTGTTTGAACAGGATGTTTTTAGATTGAATGGCATAACCGAGGACTATACGGAGACTGTTGGATCGACAAGATTGGATGTAATATTTGGAGAGAGTTGCTTAAAACATAAATTCCATCTGGTAAACAGTGACTTTCCGATAAACACGGACGGAATTTTGGGAATGGATTTCTTTTATAAATACAACTGCATAATAAATTACGATACACAAATCATAAGTGTTAATATGAATGGAGATATTATCACAATTCCTATAGAAACTAATGCAAACCAGGTGAAGGGTATTTTCATACCCCCAAGAAGTGAAAAAATAGTAAAGATCAATATTGACATAGGTGAAGATAGTGTCATATGTAATAAAGAAATACAAAACGGAATTTTCGTTGCAAATACAATAATACCAAAAAATGGTAATCGTTACATTAGGATTCTTAATACATTGGAAACATCCATACGATTATCGCACCTTAAACTATCTACAATACCTTTACAATGTTATAATATCTATAAAACCACACATCAGGATAACGAACATTGTTTGGAGGAAAGATTTCAGAGGTTACTGAAAGCAATCGGATTTAAAAATTTTGATGACGAGAAACAGAAAACCTTATATGGCATATTAAGGAAATATCAAAAGGTATTTCATCTCGAGGGAGAACCTTTAACAACTAACAACTTTTACAAACAGAACATAAAACTAAATGATGATACCCCGGTGTATACAAAAAATTACCGTTTACCACAAACACAATTGAATGAAATAGACAGACAAGTACAGAAACTATTACAGGACAATATAATAGAACCATCAGTTAGCCCATACAACTCTCCCTTATTATTGGTCCCAAAAAAGGGACAAAATGACATAAAAAAATGGCGTCTTGTTGTAGATTACAGACGTTTGAATGATAAAGTTGTAAACGACAAATTTCCCCTTACAAGACTGGAAGATGTTTTAGACAGGCTCGGTCGAGCAAAATTTTTCTCAACTCTTGATATGACAAGTTCTTTTCATCAAATAAAACTGGATACAGCTTCAAGACCAATTACGGCATTTTCCACTAACAGCGGACACTATCAATATAATAGACTACCTTTCGGATTAAAAATATCGTCAAACAGTTTTCAGAGAATGCTCACAATAGCATTATCTGGTTTGGAATCTGAAGCATTCCTGTACGTGGACGATATAATTGTTTTCGGATGCAGCCTTAAACACCACAATGAAAATCTCATAAGAGTATTTGAAAGACTGAAACAGTACAATTTGAAATTAAACGCAGAAAAGTGTTGCTTTTTGAAACCAGAGGTCTTATATTTAGGACATCTTATTACAAAGGACGGTATTAAAACCGATCCAACAAAATATGAAGTTATTGAACAGTATCCTGTTCCTAAAAATTCGGATGAAGTTAGAAGATTCATAGCCTTCTGTAATTACTATAGAAGATTCATTCCGGATTTTGCAAAAACAGCAAATTGTCTGAATAATTTATTGAAAAAGAAGGTAAAATTTGAATGGACAAAAGATTGCCAAAGAGCATTTGACACATTAAGAGACAGACTGAAGAACCCACCTATATTACAATACCCAGATTTTGAGAAACCGTTTATACTGACTACAGACGCCTCGAACGTAGCTTTGGGAGCACTGCTTTCGCAAGGCGAGATTGGTAACGATTTGCCTATATCATATGCAAGCAAATCTTTAAATAAACACGAAAAGAATAAGTCGGTTATTGAGAAAGAATTATTGGGAATTTATTGGGGTATTCAATTCTTTAGACCATATCTATATGGAAGAAAATTCATTGTAGTAACAAACCACAGACCCCTCATCGCTCTATTTTCCCATAAGAATCCATCCTCAAAAATGACCAGGATCCGACTAGAGTTATCAGACTATGACTTTGACATTATATATAAAAAAGGAACAAATAACACTAACGCAGATGCGCTATCTCGTATTGAACTTAATTCAAAAATATTGAAAGAAATGATTCCAAGCTGTATTGATGAAAAAGAAAAAAGAACTCTGGCAATAACTCGTAGCATGCTTAATAAAAATACAAGAAATAAAAAAGATAAAATTGGAAATAATAATAATAAAGAAAAGAATTACATATCTCAACAGGAGACAGGCCATCTCCATATGTGGGAATGTATATCAATTAACGATATAAAGAAGCTTCAAAGAATACAATTTATATATGAAAATAATGATATTAATAATCTGCAGAATAAATATGATAATGAAATTACACGCGTGATATGCAATAGAAGCGAAAATCCTATGTTTTCAGAAACATTTATGGAGAAACTTTTATTGAAAATAAAGAAATTGAAGGATAAAAAGTACGTACTATATGATGATGATGAAATTTTTAAATATATATCAGTAGAGAAATTGAAAGAAGAATATAATAAACTAAAGAATAATGACGTCGATATAATTATATACAGAATGCCGAGAAGAATTAAAGATACAATAAAACAATACAGACTGATAGAAGAATTTCACAATTCTCCTCATGGTGGACATTTCGGAATAAGAAAGACATTAATTAAATTAAAACAGCGCTATATCTGGAAAAATATGAACAAAATGGTTAAGAACTATGTAAGAACATGTTCATCATGCCAAAAGAACAAACAAGTAAGACATACAAAAGAACCCTTGTCAATAACGGATACACCATCAAAGTGTTTTGACATTGTAGTAGTGGATACAGTTGGACCATTGAGACCGTCGTCTAATTTTAGATATATACTCACAATGCAATGCGAACTATCAAAATATGTCATAGCTTGTCCAGTTGAATCAAAAGATGCCAAGACTGTAGCAAAAGCACTAGTAGAACAGGTTATATTAAAATACGGTTTATTTAACGTTCTCAAGACAGACAGAGGCACTGAATTTACTAACGAATTGATGACAGAGATTTGTGTATTATTAAAAATAAAACAGAGCTTCTCGACACCTTATCATCATGAAACCTTGGGAACAGTAGAACGCAATCACCGTGTTCTAAATGAATATTTTCTAAATTTCGTAGAAGACAACAATTGGCATGAATGGATACCATACTTTGCTTTCGCTTTCAACACAACTCCCAATGTAGATACTAATTATACACCATTTGAATTGGTATATGGAAAACTTCCTAGACTACCGGGTGACGAGTTGAGAAGTCCTGAGAAAATCTAGACAATTATCTGAATGAACTTAGGATTAGACTTCGCCACTCATTGCAAAGAGCAAGAGATATAATCTTAGAAGTAAAGAAAAAACGAAAATTAGAATCAGAAAGAAGACAAAACAGAATAGAACTAAGTATAGGAGACCAAGTTTTAGTAAAAGACGAGAATAGAAGAAAATTTGAACATCCTTACAAAGGTCCATATAAAATATTAGACATAGATGACTTAAATGTTACTGTAGAAATTGATAAAACAAAATCCAAGACCGTACATAAAAACATGATAAAGAAATTTAATTCTTAAGATTTATAAAAATGTATGTTTATTTATATGTATATTTAGGTAATGAAAATAAAATTTTTTTTTATGGTCTTACAAAAACATAATAAAAAAAAAAAAAAAAAAACAATATAAAAATAAGAAACCCCTTATTCTAAGTTTACTAACCTTAAGAACTAAAATATTTCTTTTAATTTACGTAATAAGAACCCCCTATTATAGATTTAGTTAACCAAACAATTTTTATATTTTTTCTTGTGTTATGAATATATTTTATTTTTAATAATACCCAAAACTAAAAGGGTGAGGGTGTAGTGTATGCATACTTCTTACCCGCACTTTATTTATGCATTAAGTTATAAACATTCTATATACTTTGTCAGCGTAAACATATAGTTCACTGACACATATTTTATAAACATTCTTTTTATGAATCAATACTTTGTCAGCATAAACATATAGTTTACTGACACTTATACTATTCTTTCTTTTTTGTATCGATATTTCTTATTGTTTAATGTAATTGAGCAAAATGCTGACTTAGAATTAATTTAGTATTTAAGCGATGCATTTTCTTAAATAAATTTCAGAATTAAGCTAGAAGTCAAAACGAATGTTTGTCTTTTTAATTCTCAAACAAAAAAGGGCATTTTGATGCTCGTAGAATAGCGGCTGCAGAGCTTAGATAATACTGAAAACCCATATATAGAAACATCATATATTACACGGTGCTTCATACTAGGCTGCGGCCACTTCATAATCGCATACAGGCGAATAGAAATTTCTTCGAGATGAATCTGATTTTGATATAAAATTCAGTTGTTTTCAGTTGCTTAAACGTGTGCTCAATTTTTATTTTTTGTTTTAAATTTTTTTTTTTAAACCAATTTGAATTTGATAACAATGCTTCACTGAGTCACAGATTTCCGTTCTGTATCAAATGAAAGCGATCAAAAGCTAAAATCAATGAAAGTCATATTGTTGGAATTATTTTCAAGCAATACAAAGTAAATTTCATTTCAAACTAAAAAAAATTAATTAGCGAACATATAAAAATACAAAAGAAATAACTTATAAAGCAATTTCTTCTAATAAAATCTAATAAAACAATAAAAAATTATTTAAATCAAAAACAAACAAATAGAAAACACTCCTTCCACCTCATCATATTTCTTGTATCCATTTAAGAGACCATAAATACAATGGCAATAAAAAATCTTTTGAATTCTTTGATTTTAGCCGCGTAGAGAATTGAATTGAATATTCAAAATCAAAATTGAATCATGATTATTATACCATAATTTTTTATTTATTTTATGTAAATTTCTAAAAAAAAAAAAAAAAAAAAATTAAAAACTCAACAGATTAAAATATTTTGTAATGGAATGTATCGTCTAAATGGTGTGTATTAAAATCCTATAAAAATTAATTGAGTTTTACAGTCTACTTCTTTAACTTTATGCTGCGTTTCGTTTCGTATTAATCACTTCAAATAATTTAACGACTTTTTTATCACGGATTGGTTATTCTGTTTGTGGAAAAAAATTTAAAAAAAAAAAACAAATTTTTATTGAAAATGAATGTCTTTATAGGACGAATATTAAATTTTAATCAGTTACAGTGTGGCAAGCTTATTAGTGAAACCAGTAAACGTATAACTGACTGATTCATCGACACAAAACTTAAACGTGTTAAATTAGAATCTTAAATTTGGATAGATTGTACAGTGGGACACCAGATGGTATTCATTGCTATCTGCACAAATAAGTTTTGTCCGACGACTCCTGTTTGATGACGTACACTCTCAAAGATCAAGAAAATAAACTTAAAAGACTGTATGAGAATAAGTGAAGGGTTGAGCTGAAAAGACGAGACACTTAGACTCCCAGAGTCACTGGGATATAACAAGGCGTCAATTAAATATAGTCCTACCGAAGAAGTATACTGTGCTCCCTACAAAACTCAAGGTCTTAAATTTGAGACATCAAATGGAAGTATCTCCCATTTTTTCAAGTCACACACAGCGCACACTCTCCTCTTCATCCGCATTGCCGCAGCAGCAACAGCAACACACTACTACCAAATCCTGTACGTGTCGCTCTATGGGATAATACACGGTAAGTAATGGTAAACAGCTCCTATTCATTTTCGTCGAAGAACCAGCGTTTTTTCTGAAGGTGGGTATACAATTGTCCAGCCATTTGATAGCTCCTCCCAGCAGCTCATCTACTATTTTTCAAAGACAAAATCGTTTAGAATTGAAACAACAAACTCCATAGCATTTACATGCCTGGAAACATTATTGCAACAGATGCGGATATAACATATCTCGACATCATAATCTGTAATGCGCACATATCTACTTGTCTTAACAATATATTCAACTCGTAGTGTATTATAGTATCTGGAAATGAAAATATTTAACTCAAACGAAAAATCTGTTCTTGGAAATCACTTTTCAATAGAGCGTTTGGCGATATTTCATACGTATTTATGAGGCATAGGTTTTACCGCTTTAAACTTAAAACAAGCGTTCAGTACGCCTTCAAAATCGCAAAATCTTCCTCTTGCAAAATGCTAAAGGAATCTAAATAATCAAGCAATGTTGGCAAGCTAAAAGAAAATACCAGCACCCGCAATGGATGTTATCTTGGATCCACCTGTAAACACATAAGATACAGAACAAGTAAAAATTCTACCTGTTCTGTAATCTTCCCTTCCAGGAAAGAAAGCTTTAACAGACTTAGCAAAACCCAGTCATGGCTGTGTTCAATTTTCCCAGGAACCGGGGTAAGACTCCTAAAACAATATTACAATCACTAGGAAGTACATAGTTGTCAGAAGCACAGTACTGTCAGTCGATGGATGAATAGATAATATGGGTAGACAGTAAGTGCAGAAAGATTTTGTGGGCAACATTGGGAAAGAAGCCCTGCAAATATCAGTGACCCCTAAACTAGCCATGCTTTCTATTATTTTCAGTGTAGCGGTGATAAAAATTTTGCTACAAGAAATCCATGGCTAGCACCGCAGGGTTGAACAACAAAAGCAGAATTTGGGCAATAAGTGGATGATGCAGAATGGCGTTGACGACAGCACTGAGAAAGACGTCCTGTCACTATCCTCTCTTTCCAGTTTAGTAAAGTAAGGCTTTTACTAGGAGCCTTTCACCACACAAGACAGCCATGGGTAAAACTGTAAGTTTGAACATCCAAACATCATTTGGTGTTTAGACCCACGTTTTCAGTCGATTATGTTGCTTCCCATGAGGTTTTCAGTTCATATTATACGTAGATGCTTGTGTTGCGTAAAGAGTTGATTAACAAATTAAATTCCAATTCGTCACAGTAGATTAGTTACCGAAGTTATGTAGTCTATTAAGTAATGTGTTTAGACCTCAGCTCTGACATCCAGAAAAAGGAAAACTGAAACTCCTCAAACTTTTCATCCTTTATATATGATATGTTCGAAATAAAATTTCACCTTGATGTAGAAAACTGTTTAAACTAGTTGAACATCTGTTTACAAAGGCAAAGTTTTCTTAATGCCTTCCTTCCTTAATTGGCCATAACAACCCGATTAACGGATTTCGGCCTGTCGCAACACATCCTTCCAGGCGCCTCTGCTTCTTGCGCGCCTACGCCAGTTGGTCACACCAATCGATGACAGGGACTTTTCTCTCGAACACTCTCAAGGCAGCTGCATGAGTTCTTAATAGGGTCCATGCTTCTGCGCCATAAAGAAGCACGGGTAGGATGAGCGTCTTGTAGAGTATTAGTTTCGTCTTACGAGAGAGGTCTCTGCTACTCAATTGCCTATTGAGACCATAGTAGCACCTGTTGGCAAGAGTAATCCTGCGCTTGATCTCCAGACTGACATCATTTTCGGTGGTAATGGCGGAGCCAAGATAAATGAATTCCTTGACTGTATCAAAAGTATAGTTATCGGCCGTAATTTGAGAATCAATACGCCGCACGTCTCTACATGTCGATAACCTATACTTTGTTTTGCCCTCATTTACTGCCAGACCCATCTTCTTAGACTCGCGTTCAATAGCACTAAAGGCAGCAGTGACATCTCGCTTGGTACGCTCTATGATGTCGATGTCGTCAGCGTACGCAAGCAACTGGACACTTTTTTTCTTAATGAATTTTTGTAAAAACTTTATCAAAATTTTAAATTGAATTTTAAATATTTCATGTGAATTAGTTTTCCAACAAGATTTCATTTTTATTTCTAAAGAAACAAGAAAATTTATTTTCAAGGTTTTTTATTTAGTATTTAAAGAAAAACTCTTCATTTTTATTTTTTAATTTTTGTTTACTTTTTAGATTTTTCCAATATTTTGCTACTGTCATGCTCTCATATTTTTTCCATTAATTTTTCTCTTCATTTTCATCTTTTATGGAAGAAGAAAAAAAATACAGAAAAATTGGAAAAAAAACATGAAATTAAAGTAATTAAAAGTTTTTTCCTTTTCATTTTTTTTTTTCTGCTTTTCCTTTCATAAATTCTTGGCATTTGTATTGATTTTTCCTTTTGCTCTCTTGTTTGAATGTTGTTTGTCGTTTTCCCCAAGTTGTGTGGAAAACTGTCAGTAAAAGTTTTTCTTTCAGCACAAGGAAAAACACAAAATTTTCAAGTAAAAATAGAAGCAAAAATCCTTTTCAATATTTGCTGTTCATGTTGGCGTTGCTAATGCTGCTGCCTGCCGTTGCTGTTGCTAGTGCAATTGCTATTGCTTTAACCCTTTAAAAGCCTTATTATTTTTGGAATATTTAACTTGTCACCCAGTTTTAAGCACAATAATTAATTATTTTTCTTTTTATTCTCCCCATTTTATTAATTTTTCTTTATTTTCTTTGTTCTTTTCTTTTTAGGTAAATACGCTTATTTGACAAACAAAAAAAAAAAAAAGAAAGAATTTATTTTGGCAATGGAATACCCCCTAGAGTACAATGAGGCTGCTGCGGGTAATTAAAATTAATGGCATTTGAAAATATTTGATAAAAGCGCCTACAAAGCTGGAAGTTTTTCTTTGTTTGTTTTTTTTTTTTTTTTTTTTTTTTTTTTTTGAGAACATATTTTAATTTAATTGAAAAAGAAAAAATATATGTATACTGTAGATTCGCATATATTTTTTAAAAGCTACCTGAAAAGAAAGAAAGAGAAATTATTTTGAACAAGATTTAAAAAGTTTATAAAGCCATGGAAAAAAATACGTTGTTAAGCGTTGTTGGCTGAAGTCTCAAAGTTAGAAAGGGCAATCGACACACACATATCAACCATACACCATGTTTCTGGATTCAGAGCCAGTGCGGCATAGAAGGAAACGAATAGGCGGACGAACTGGCTAGGAAGGGATTGGAAATGTGTAAGAAAGAGACGTTAGAGGAGATATATACGCTCCTACAAGAATACTTTTTCAAATTGGAAAAAAGCAGCACGGAGTTCAACAAACCTTAGGTGGTCCAACATGCCTGGTTGCGAATTTCAAAATTGCTGTGTCCAGCAGCGGTAGAAGGGTTTTCATTTTAACAGAAATTCTAACGCGACACTGCTCTGTTGGAGGCTTTGTTGACCACTTCGGTCTCTCCCACCACGATTATTACAGAAGCTATCTGGATGTGGCAGAAACGAAATGGGTACAACACCTTTTACGTGAGTGTCCTGCACATCAAAACAGATGTCATCGGGTTTTGAATGACAGAACGTTTGAAGATCTGGACATTGTGGCGAACATGCCACTAAGGGAATTGTTTCGTTTCATCCGAAGCTTGTAGTGGTTCAAACCCACCACTAACAGATCATTACAAGAGGGCTTACCTCACACTGGTAACACAATCCTTTTTTGCACTTTCTGGTCGTATTCCGGTGATAACTTGACGAATGTTGGTTCCCCAACGTCACGAAATTATATGCTCAGATACGGTTCTTGAAGTAGCCCACGAAAGAACAGCTAGCTGCGTCAAATCGCATGAGTTTTGGTGACGTCGCCAAAACGGACACTCATGTGTTATAGCCTTAATATGTTGCATGGCTCATGGCACCGTCCATTTTGTAATGCTCAATTGGAAGCCAAAAATAGTTACCATAAGAACATAGCAATTAAAGGTTCATCCCGGATTATTTTCGAAAAAAAACAATGTTATCGGTACATTGGGGCCCATTCGGTACATTACGATAATGCATAACCACAGCTGAACGCTTCCGTTTCTTCGGTCTAGTTTTATTCATTACTTCTGTAGTCGATTTAAACTACTTTTAGGAGTTCTTCAGTAATCAAACAATCTATATTCGTGAGTAGCAAACCTGTCATTAAACAAATGACATTTCAGATGAAAGATATTTAACATCTACCAGACAGAAGGCTTTAACAGAATAGATAATGCATTACAAAGACCATAGGGCCTGGACAAATGGTCTCTAGTTTAGTTTGTTTATTGCCCTACCCTGCATTTCACTCCAGCTTTGTTGCGCCCGAAATGGCTATTTTGTGTCTTCAAATATGTTACAGTTCAAGCTATGTCGTCATGAGGTTATCAAACCAATTCGATTGGCGTCTTACCACTCGATTGCTGTAGGATTTGTCTGTGGCCTCTTGATCCGATATTTGAGTTGAATATCTTGATATTCGCATTCGTTGATAATGATTTCTTTACACGTTCGAATTTGTACTTTGCAGGCTTGAACCGACTTCTTATGTCCATCCGAGTCAACGTTGCAGAGGTTGGCCCTGTCCTCTATAGTGCTATTGCCGCCTTAAAATTGCTGAGATCGAACGATTGCATGTCGTATTGGTTGCACTTTGCAGCCAAATCACGCTCTCAGCCAGTAACGCATAAAGTTCATGCCACAAAGCCCTTTTAAATTTTCATTTTTAAAAAGTATTGAAATGAATTGTTAATTCGTTTAACACATGCCTCTTGCCTCTTGCCTCAATCAAATTTAATTAAAAAAACTGAAGCAGTAATTAATTTAAAACACTTGTTATTTAAACAATAAAAAAAAAGGACGTTAGTAATTAAAAATGTGTGTTACTGTATTTCATTTGTCAGCAACATACTATTGCTGGCTACATTCGGTCCAATGTGACAATTACAATATACAGCAGGTTGCACGAGTGCATAAGAGCATATGTGCAACAAGAGGAAAGTAACAGATAGATTACGTTCTATTATTTGTTTAATTTTCTTTTATTACGTTTTTTATTGTTGTTGTCTTTGTTTGGACAAATAATAATTTTTAATTGCTTTTTTATTTTGTTATTGTTTGTTCAAAACAAACACTCTTGCCGAGATAAAGAGAACAGTCTTTAAGAAACGCAGGTTATTGGAGTAAAGGTCGTGTTTAGTGTTTATCACGGTGTTTGCCAACAACTATGGCAGGGGCAAGTTGTATGATGTCTTGGCATCATAAATTTTATGATCACGATAAAAATCGTAAGTATGTATACATATATGTCTTCCTTTGAATGTTTTATGACATGTTCTGTTCTGTTTACTTATCAGCTGTAAAGTATTTGCCCCTTTTTTCTTTATTTATGGTTTCTTATTTTATTTTATTTCGTTTTATTGTTAAAACAACCAAATATTCGGACAATTTACTTTAAAATTTTAAGTGGCTTTCTTATTTCTATTATAAACAAATGATAATAAAAATGAAAACGTCCAAAAAATATATACCTTCTGTTACACTCGTCTAAAATTATTAGTAAAAAGTAAAGTCAACACCATAAAACAAAGCAATGAAAACAAAATTTAAGAAATTATCTTTTACGAGAGCGTTTTTTTTATGATCATTTCAGTGTCTAAATAAAGACACAAAAGAAAATTTATGAAACACTGTAAAATAGTGTCTGCTGCAGAAGTAAATGAAATTTAAAAAAAAAAAAATAAAATCTTTAAAGAATTTATTAAAAGTGTCATCTAATTATGGGAGGGAAATATTTGAAATAGAATAACAAACAAAAAAATTCTTCAGCCATAAATCAAGCAAGTCTGACCAGCTGGGTTTATATACAATCCTAATGGATAAATAGTTTTGAAATCTTGTAGTTTTTTTTTATAAATTTGAATTAAAATAATATTCCCATGCTATTCATTACTCTCAGGAGTGTTACTACTGCTATGATACTAAAAAAAACAAGGAAATAAAACTACCTGAGTTTAAAGCAAAATGCAAATAAAAATCCAAACAGAAGAGAAAGTATAAAGGAAACTAGGAAACTGTTAACTTATGTAGAGTGGACGTATTTGTTACTCCATTAGCTAGAAAACGGGCAGTACAGATCGCCAGTGAAATATATTGAAATGGAGAAGAAATCTACTTTGCCATAAGCAAAAACCAGTAAGACGCGTAAATCCATTTCACCTCCTACCAAATATTATTATTGCCATGTAGGGGTGCCATAATACAATCCATGTATTGCATCCCTGTAACATCCCTTCATATTATATGACCAAATAAAACGTGAGGATGCTGCTCAGAAATTTTGTTTTGGAATGCATTTATGCCGCCCAGCTTCCCTGCATGTCTTCTGATGATTTATTCTCCTCATCACAGGATCTACATATTGTGCTTAAAGTGATCGCCATTCTATACAAGTGCTCTTTGAACCTACAGTGCCTGATCAAACAACCAGTTACTAATCTTCAGTTTCTCCTGAATGCTCCAATGCATGACTTAAACTTTAAACCCAACTGGTATGGCCTCTCTTTATCTTCTTTTTCGCCAAATGTACCCATCCAAGGATCACCCCACTCAACAGAATGGTACAAGCTCCTAACAAACCTATTTACCTGGTCGGTCATTGCGTTAATTCTCATGCGACCTGTGATCGATCAGTTAAGTTAACCTCATACAAGCCGAGTACTCGGTTAGCGAAAGTCAAATAATATTGGTATGTGCTGCCCTTTGTACTCTCTGTCGAAGATGAATTAAGCACAACTTTGCATGGTAGATCTTTGACTGTCTCCATTGGCTTGGGACAAATCCTCCTCACTCCTGTCCCAAAGACTGATCTCTCTCTCTCTCTCTTTCTTACTAGAGTATTTAGCCTTTAGATTGCTTGATTCGCTTGTATTTTGATGTCTCAATGCAAAGCTCTGCCCCTTTCAAGATGTTCTCTTTCAAGGACAGTTTCCTTCCAAGAAATACTCCAAGTTACCTACCTCCCCCATAGAGGGGCTATATGTATGTGCCTCTACGGGAATACTTTTCAAAATTGGAAAAAGCAGCATGGAATCCAAAAAAACCGTGGGTGGTCCGACGTACCTGCTTGCCGAATTTCAAAACTGCTGTGTCCGGCAGTGGACAACGGGGAACTACTTGAGTTCGTCAGAAAAACGGATAGCATTCGAACGGAAATTCAAACGGGACACTGCGCTATTGGCAGATCCACTGACGAGCACGGTCTCCCATATTGCAGAAGCTGCCACGATGTGGAAGAAAATAAATGGTTACAACACCATTTATGTGAGTGCCCTGCATATCAAAATAGATATCATCGGTTTTTGGGTAACAGAACGTTTGAAGATCTGAGCATGGTGGCAAACGTGTCACTAAGGGAACAGGCCGGTTTCATCCGGAGTTCGGGGTGGTTCACAATCACCTCTAACGGATCACGACAAGGAGGCTTACCTCACGCTGGGTTAAACAAAGGATCATATGCGCCACCGGATGAACTTGACTGTGAACATGCAAGCTACCCGCTAACTTAACTTAAACTAACCTAACCTCCCCATTAACTTTTGGCTTAATTTCGTTTAGCCTGGATAATATAAAATTCACCAATTTATAACTGTTTAGGGAACAGTTCAGCCTTAGTGGGATTGATTTCAAGACCCCCGAAGACTGTTTCTTAAAGTCAGACTGCATAAGCTTGCTAGTAGTTTGTAGAAATTTTCCCGTAATAATTACCACGTTATCCTCTAATACCATAGCATGAACCTATTAACAGGTGAGTTTGTTTAACAATTAAACGTTTTAGAGCAGTCCATTTGCTGACAGATCAGTTGAATTGACCACACTATTCTCGTTTTTTGTGGCGATATTTAAGTTCCTCATACACAGGGACCAGTTAGCCACAATTCCTGCCAGGCAATGAATATGGGCAATTCGCGGAAAAGATTAGATAAATATACCAGAATTGGGGCACATGGACGGATCATCCACGATGTAACAGCATCCACTTACCGCTCCAAATAAATATTTTCGTTCACTTTTGCAAAATTTCTGCGGCATTTCTTTCAAGTTTTAAAACGAAAAAAATTGTAGAATCACCTGTTATTTCAATGGCATGAGCATATCTTATTCTTTAAAGGGTTTGAATTTTTTATTCAAAATGTCGCAAGCTTATTGACCCGCCTTCGTAGTATTTTTGAATTTTTAAGTGTCAACATTAAAAAAAAGCTGTTAACACAACTTGGAATAAAAACTAATTAGAGACCAAAAAACGAAAAAATTAAATAAATTTCCTCAGATTATAATTCAAAAAAGAATCTTTATTAGGCATTACAAATCCCTACAAAGATTCAATATGTATAACGAACGCCAACGCTCTCCTAATACGTTGAGCTTCTTATTTTCGTTATCATACGAAATTAAGATATTTCCGTAGATATTTATTTTTTTTTTGTTTTCTCTTGTCGTTGATAAAAATTAAAATTTTTCTAACAAAACTGATTAATAAATAATTTTAAGTTTTTCTCTTTCTCTTTTTTTTTTCTTTTTTTGTAATTAAAAATGTAAAATAGTTTTGAAACGTACAAAGAGAATGGAAGAGTGATTATTTAAAACAAATTTATCATCGGACTTGTATGATTAAGACATTAACTAATGCGACGGTTACACTATAAAGAGTCTGCCATCCATATACCTGGTATTAGAGAACATGTTTCATTGCCACGCAATTCGTTTCTTTCCATTTTTTTTTTTTTTTGAGAATTGTAGCCACCACCACCATTACTATCATGACAGGGTTTTCTTTAGAAATTGATTTGCATATGAAAGTGATAAAAAATGTTAAAATTTATGACTCAATTAACAACCAGTCTACATACCATACATATGGTTACTTGTGTTAACTCATATGTTTTAACCATTTAAGCCTATTTTACATAACAATAGTGGAACAACAAATTAAGAGAAAATTCTTTAATGCCTTGTAATTATTTTTAATAATTCTGTTGTTATCGTATTGTGGTTGTTATTTTTTTTTTTTTTTTTTTATTTCAATAAACATTTTTGTTCATGGCTGACTGTTTTCTGTTCTATTGGGGAGAAGTTATGAAAATAAGGGGTTATCCTCTTTTTGGGTTTAAAAAAAAAGTGAAAAATAACTCGCATATACAATTCTGAATAAGCTTTTCTTTCTTTTCTCTCCACCTTTGGATTACTTGAAGCAGTCAATACTTTGGAAGTAAGTTTTTGACCACTTTTTCATACATTTCAGACAATATCTTGGCGATAACAAGACGAATACTGCTGCTCAAATGCAGCGTGAAGTCGATCTTTGACGTAGCTATACATAAAAGTCTAACGGCATTACATTGGTGATAAAGATTTCATAGTCGCGGGACATCGTGGTCGCCGTTGTCTAGTAGGTAGCCTGTTGGCTTATTAGGTGTGAGGCTACTGTTCAAACCCCCGGTAAGACATCTCCAACAAATCGAAATATGAAAAAATATTTCTTCCTCTTGGCAGATTTCTGGCAAAAACTCGGAGAGTAAAATCAAATTACCATGAAAAGTTTCTCAAAAAATCTACCGTTCGCAGTCGACTTTCAACTGTAGGTCTCGCCACTCATGTCATCGTAATCCTGACTGAAGGGTTGTAATGACCAACTAAGTATATATATAAAGATGTCATAATCACATGAAATAATTTTTTTTGGAAGTTTCTTATGTGATAAAACCAAAATCGGTCATGTTGTTTGCCTCGTATATATCGTTTTGCTGAAACATTCAAATGCAGGGTACAAAAAAATTTCAGTTAATATACAGCCATATCGCACTGACGATAAAAGCTGTTTAACATCTGCCTGCCAAATAGGTAGCTTTGAAACTACTGCGTGCCTCTAAAGAAAGTTTTCTTTTAAGATCAGAAAAGGAAAATATTTGAAGGAAAAAATCCGATTTATTGTGAAAAATAAATTTCAATATGTAGGCGAATCTCTGTAAACACTGTCGAGCAAAAGCAAGTTAATGTTCCGAATATTTCCACTTGGGGTATATAACCTGTATAGGGAAGCCCTGTAATATCCTTTCTAATCCTGTTGCGGTGCGGCGTCAGTTTTATCAGTTCAGCTTGCGTCTTAGATAACATGAACAAAAGGAAAAATATGAAAAAAAAAAAATACTTCTTTCGTCGTCTTCTTGCCCAGACAGTCGCATACTTATCACAAATCTAGCTCATAGGTACTGGGTGCTCGGAAGAGTTCCTTATACTACTGCTATGTTCCGTTTTATGTAGTTCATGTTCAAATTGAATTGAGCGCATCTTTATGGCTTTGGATGTATTCTTCGAGTTTTCAAATATGTTCCGAATATTTACTTCTTGGACCGAGCTCTCTTCTGTTGTTCTATTATCTGTCCTTGACCCGTCTGTAGAGCAGTTCATTTTCAAATTTCTCTATTCATTCTTATGATTATACGAGATAACAGATTCTTACTGTTCTTACTGTTCTATTCTTATTACAGAATAATAAGATTAATATGTGTCATAGCCTAAAAATTGCGTTTTCTTTTAAATTCGATGTAGTGATAGTAGGACCGTGCTCATTATGCCCTACACTTTGTCTATGTAGTTTTAAAATTCGAACACCAAGATTAACTTCTTTGTTTTTGTCTTAGAGGCACTTTAGCCTACTACGTTATTACAACTCTTTAGTCAGGATTACAACCTAGGTCCTCTCATTACCCTTGTTATGTGTGTTAATTTTATATATGAGCGGGAGGGACGTACAGTTAATTGTCGACCTACTCTCAGAGTTTGTGCTAAAGAATGCTGTGATGAAGTTGCCAGAAGAAATGTTTATTTCATATTTCGTTTTGTTCGAGATGGCTGAGCCATCACAAGCCAATACGCTACCTGCGACAATACAGCGACTACTGTGTTTTCAATTGGCCCAGAAAAACTTGATATCTTAATGAAGCAAACTATGTTACAGTCTTCAAAAGTGGTGAAAACTTCTTTTCAAAAACCGTTACATGAAAGCCCAAAAATTTTTCTTCTATACCAGGGTAAAAAGAGCGTACCTTAGTTTCAAATGCGTTCCATTATCTCTAGTTTTCATACAAAAACTAATTATTCATGTAAGTGCCTGTACTTATAGCATAAAATATGGACGGTGTAGATCGACTATAATTTCGTGACTTTCCCTTAGTTTTTGTCTGTTTGTTTGTTTGTTATTTAATTTTGTCGTTTATAGATGTTTAAGCTGTGTAAAAATTATTTAAAACACAATTAATCAGCATAAATGTCTCTGTTAATGTGGGAATTATAAATGGACACAGAAACAAAATTAAAACCAAAGAAGCGGTAACGTAACAGAAGCGAACAACAAACACGGCAAACAAAATAGGTAAAGAACTACTGACAACGGTCCTACCTACTACTGACTAAAGAATAACCGCATCATACCAAACATTATTGAAACCATTAACAGGGCCGCCATCAGCAACGCCATTAGTGTGATTTACGTTTCATAAATGTGTTGCCACTTCTTTGTTTCAAGACAAACACCACAACCACCACCACTGCTACTACTACCACAACTGCTAGAGCCCTGTAACTTGGCCTGAAACTTTTTTGAAACCATTTTAGGTTTCGTTTTTTTTTTGTTCTTTGTTTTGTTTTGTTTTATCTTTTAATTTATTTGTTCTTCTATTCTTTTTTTTTCTTTTTCTTTAAAAGAAAAGAAAATTAATTATGGTTTTAATTAATTTATACAATCTACACAACAGCAACAACAACAGAAATATGGAACAAAAATACAACAACAACGAAAATAAGTTGTAATACACCGTTTTGGGCACAGTGTAACAAACATATTTGTTGACTGGTTCTAAAGAAATAAATTTAAATTTATTAGATTCAGTTTCAGTTTCAGTTTTTCATTTATTAAGTTGTTTTCTCTTACAAAACATTATTATAAATGACAAATGGTCTCAAACAAACACAACAACAACAACAACAAAACATAGAGTGTGGAGTTCCATTAAAACCCATAAACATACAGCCCGCATTTTACTAAAGAATCGCTCAAGCGAAGAACGAAACTCAATTGCTGTGTAACTCTTAAGGCAATCTTTTAGATCAAATACTGTAAGCTATTCGATAGAATTTTAAAATTAATCTAAAATAATAATTTTTAAAAGCATTTAAAAATTAAAGGAAAATACACCATTTCCTGCGGCATGTGTAAATACAAAATATTTAAATGCCTTGTGTTAGAATAAACCTCAGGTTTTTAGTATTCACAATATCTATTAAACAGACTTAAGGTCAAATGTCATATACTATAAATTCAATCTAGAAAGCCTTGCTGATATATAACATCGTACATAGTCGATCTATTTGACAATGATAACACAACACAAGCGTATTATTCACAACAGTAAAATTAGTATAATTTTTTTCTGATTGGTAGTGTGTTGGCTTATTAGACGTAAGGCCATAGTTCAAATCCCAGGTCAGACATCTCCAACAAAACGAAATATGAAAAAATACTTCTTCGGTGACTGCGTCTCAGCAGATTTCTGGCAATATCTCAGAGTAAATAAAATTGCCATGAAAAGTTTCTCAAAAATCTGTCGTTCGGAGTCGACATTAAACTGTAGGTCCCGCCACTCATCTATAAAATTAACAAGCACAGCATAAGTCGTGTGAGAAGCTAGGTAGTAATCCTGACTGAAGCTAGGCATTCATGGAAATCAAATGGAAATAAACCTTAAGTGGAAATCAACCTAATGATGAATATATTTTCAGTAACTTGTAAGCGCAGATGGATAATATCATCGTTAATAGAAGCTCTCATGTTTTCTACTGGATTAGTCAGGCATTCATGGTAACAAACTTAGAATAACCCTTCAGTCACAACTGAGAACAACTCTCAATCTGCCTCCTATTATCTATTCAGAGCTGATTAATAGTCTAGATGAGTTGAGTTCAAATAAGAAAAGGAAAACATGAAGATTTGAAGGGCTGGGGAATTAAAGCGCGACCATCATTCTGAACAAGTGTCATCAATGCTCATCAGGCTACTCTGATAAAAATATTCTCCCATTGTAATTTGGTTTAAATTGCTGTCACTCAATCAACAGTGTCAAAGCTCACCTCCTTATAAGCTCATCTGCCTGCATATTGTCCTGAATTTCCATATAACGTGCTATCGAACACAGTGTGAGTCCCTTATAATACGCAGAGAGTTTCACACGATCTTCGAGTTAACCTCATACCAGCTGAGAGCCAGGTTGGCGGCCGGACTGTCGTTAGTACTGTACTGCCAAAGTTTAATTGAGCACATATTTCAATGGCAGAAACTTCTGCTTGCAAGATGCTTACAAGTTTTCCCATGAACTCGGAATATTTGACCTGTGCCCAATATCCGTCCCTGATTTATCTGTATACTATAAAATAGTTCCTCTTTTAAATGGGTATGTACCCCTTCTGGTAATGGTCCTTTCCTATTTCAGCTGATAATCTATTGGACATGTTTGAACCTCCTTTTTCGTCATACAGGTCATATTTTAATAACAAGCTGTGCTTCAGGAATGAGAGGAACTACTTCGTATGATCATATTCGAATGGTCTTTGTGTTTCCTTAGACTAACGCAGTTCCGAATACGATTACGACTGTGAATTCCAAGTAAAGATTCCTGCTGGGTTCTTCAATAAGGTTTATACTGATGGATCCAAGTTGATTGTGGTATTAGGTCTGATAGTTTCCCTGTCTAAAATAATTTGAATCATTTCTAGTTCTATTGTCTTTCTAGCGGAGATCAACGCTATTACTAAGGTCTATTCATTAGTATTTTTTATGGCCCCATGGACACAACTGAGTTTGGAAGAATAGCCAGACAGGGAATACCCATTGCCCTTACTTCCATGGGAACGTATGATCGGACGATTTGACTCATAGAAGATCTACCTTAAGTGAGCCTCTGTGACGTCTCCGTTGGTGTCTGTCTATAGACCTCCTCGACTTTTACTTTAGAATGGTGAATTTCCAGTAGAGGACGGCAATCGATCTTAAAATAATGATTACAAACAACCTAGCTACATTAAAAGGATCACAAATTAGTAATAGATTTAACTAGACTTTAGCCGATTGAAACGATGCAAGCCAGATAGGAATACGGCATAACAATCACTGTCATGAGAGGCTAGGTTGTATTCCTGACTAAAGAGTTGTAATGACCAATTAAATAAGTAATCACTTTGATAGCTGTTGTGACGTGAAAGCGTAAGACACTTTGAATGGATCCTTGATCGCCTCCATAGCGTCTTTGATAGGAATTCGCAGAGATGTTGTGCATCAGTTCGAATGAATCTTCAGATGTCACAATCTGAAGAACTGAATATGAAAGACACATAAAACTATGTTGTTACGAGTGACGTGTCTACTACAAAACGACATTTTCCCCCTAATGTTAGAGAGTAGTCAGCCGTCTTCTGAACAACCTAAATTGTTTTAAATTTTTTTTTTAAGATTCATTAAGAAGATTCCATTTACGAAATTGATTTTCTTGTTTGTTTTGTATTGTTATTTTTCAATTGTAATCCGATTCGTTAAAAATTAATTGAAATCCGGAAATGATGTAAAAATTTAATTGAATACTCCGGCTTCGTTTAATTCTTAATTCTGTCATTGTATTATAACAATATTAAAATGCTCTTAAATGTTATTGTTACAGCCAAAGTATTTATCAGTTTATATACAGGGTGGTATAGTATGTGTGGGTTGAAAACACTATACAACACTACGTACAACCGTTTGTACATCTGTCTGTCTGGGTGTCTTTGTATGTCTATCTATCTGCCGTGTATCTATGTATCTGTTTATGTGTGTGTGTGTGTTTAAGTTTTACCTGTGAATTAAGGCATGTTTTTAAATACAATATTATGATCATGAATTGTAACATTAACATGCCACCAGGCAATAGTTGTGTCAGTCAGTAGCAATGGCATTACAAACGACAAAAACCATTACAAAATAAATACAATCATGCGTCTGTCTGTCCGTCTGTCTGTCTATCTGTCTGTATGCTACTCTGTTTGTCTCTTTGTCTGTCTGTTTGTTTATATTCAATTGAAATCATGGTTGCGTCGCTAGTTATTGCTGTGTAGTTACACAGTAAGTAAGTAAATGTTCATTAAAGAAGTAAATTAAGTAATTAATGATGTTTTTTGTTGTTTGTGCATATTGTGTCTACTCTTACAGGCTATACAGCAATAAGAGTAAATATAAATGGTGTAGTAGTGCTTTCATTGTATAAACAAATGTACTCTGCGTGGTACAATTCTTCTACAAAAGAAATCTGAAACATGTATTTATACTCAAGCCACTATATAGAAAGTGGGGGTATGTTGCATTTGCAGTAGTGTTTGCAACACTTTTAAAAACTTCATTAGATCCACTCAAAACGATCCATTCGAAAGCCTCACTCTCAGTCCAAATACGGCAAACAAATTTAAAAAAATTGGTCTGTTGGATTATAACCGCACAGTGACGGAAACATGCACAGCAGCGAGTAATTTTAACATAAAGTATTTGATTTGAAAGCATCCTTCTTAATTTCGAATTTTCCTACTCGAATCCATCCAGAAATCACCTCTGACCTCAGAGAAGATAACATCAATGCGAGCACCATCTTTTAGGAAAGGGTAGGAATAAGGAATTGAAGTCGCCGTAGTCTAGTAGGTAGTGTGTTGGCTTATTAGACATAAGATCTAGGGTTCAAACCCCAGATCAGACATCAAAACGAAAATATGAAAAAAAAATATTTCTTAGCCGACTTCCCCCCTCAGCAGATTTCTAACAAAAATTCTGAGAGTAAATACAAATTGCCGTGAAAAGTTTCTCAAAAATCTGTCGCTCGGAGTCGACTTTAAACTCTAGGCCCCATCTCTCATGTATAAAAGTAACACACATAATATAAGTGGTGTGAGAAGCCAGATCGTAATCCTGACTGAAGGGTTGTAATGACCAATTAAGTATGTATGTATGTATGTAGAAATAATCATAGTTCCTCACTACCTTACAAAATACCTTTTCATGGAGAGCATTACGTCTATGCAATCACAGATGGTAATGTTGTGGGACGTAGAAATCCCGATCACTTAAGGAACTAAAGGAACAATAACAAAAACAAAAACTTTATCGCAAAAGAATATTGACTTCTTTAATATGACTCATGGATTCTCATATGAACGAATCAAAATTTAAGAAACCGAAAACCAATTCCGATATCTTAACCGTAATACGAATCATCAGTCCGAAGCATTAGGAACTGAAATAACTGGCAAGTCCAATCACAGGGGCTGTAAAGCTTTCCCAGAAAAAAAAACCAAATAATTGGAAGAACTATTGAAACTTTTAAGCAAGTTAGGTTTTGAAGAACCCGTGTGTAATTACTGATTATGCGACACAATGTAATTCCTTAAGAATTTCCCTCTTTAGTCCCCCAGTCTACAATCCTTCAAGCTAAAAGGCAAACAGACGGGGATTGTATTAATAAACCCAGGAATTAACAACTGAATTTGACAATTTACGAAATAAATGTACTCTAATGGTACAGATAAGACAGAAATAATGCACGAGATGCAAGAAATGCTCAAGAATTGTTTTATGAAGTCAATTAATTTAAACTGGCTGCCAACCATGGGACAGTTATTACATCGAAACAAAAGCGTAATCTTTCCAATAAAAGAACTTGGAACATAATAATAGCATAACAAGTTTATTAAAAGTTTTCTGATGTTTTGTTGTTAAAAGAGCACGTGGTTGATAGGGAGTTCTGCGCCGATTGCAGAGAGGAATTTGGGTAAAACTCGCGAAATCGATAATTCGCTCGTCATTCGTTTGTATTTTTTATTGTCGACATGTAGAGGTGCCTTAGAACTGTGACCATACGGTCTAATGCGATGTCCTCAATTTATATAGAGCATCTCAACAAAGTCTCCTCTAAGCCTATTGCTCTAACAAACTTCAGGATGTTGCACGGTGTCAACAATGATAATTCCCTTCACAGCACTTCATATTCATCCAAGCATTGAATGCGTTAATGATACACAGGTTCACAGAATGCGTTGTGATGATCTCCAGGCTGAACAAGTGCTCTGCCTCTACCTATCTTCCTTTGCGCTGAGTATACCCTTCCAAACATTCCCACTCCACAGAAAGTTTTTGTCTTCATCAGTGGTGTGGAAAGTCCCTTTTTCGGAAACTTTTCTGCCTGCTCATTGTCGCGAATTCTCACTTCACCCGGGACCCAATAAAGAGTAACCCTATTCCTCTTACCTAGCTTTTAGAGATTCTCCAGACTGGTAACTTTTTTTCCGACAAACGAAGATGGCGTGGTGTAGTAGTTAAAGTTCAAGCATTTCAGGTTCTAATGAAATAGAGGGCGTACAATTTTTTCACGAAATTGTTTTGAATTTAAATAAAAAATAAAGAGGCGCCTTCTAAACAATCCATAACATATTTAAAGGAAGCTTGTTCTAAGGCAACAACAGTGTTAACCCTATAAATTTAGGATCTGATATAGACTAGGTAATCTTGGTTAACGAAAATTAAGCAAAACAAAGAAATAATGGGGAGCTGACCAGCTGCTTCGTGACAGCTCTATGCTCCTATGTTCTAATAAAATTTTAGTTACACTATCGCACCAAAATCAATATCTTTCCAGCCTCACAGGGACTATCCCCTGAGCATTAAAAAGAAATCTTGTGTTAAAGAGCATCATAAGTCGGTTCTAGCCAATTGTTACTTTCTTTACTTATTTCATGTAAATTTCTTCATGTAAATTAAATGTAATGTGATATACATACACACTCTGGCATACATATGTAAATGTAAAATGTTCAAAAGTACTTACCAAGAAGGTAACCGAGAATAATAATTATTGTCAGCCATTAAAAGAACAAAAAAAAACTGTCCCAGTATGTTTAACACACCAGAACAACACAACAGGTACTCTTGGTACTGTAAAGAAGAGAAAAAAAAATTTAAATTTTATTTGCATTTGAATAAATTTTAAATAAATCATTATGAAAATATAACACTAGCAACAACAACAATAATAACAGTTTTATTTACCAGTTACCAAGGTGACACTTGCTTTTTACATTACAAATGGTTGTCTCATAATGGGTTTTAACGCTTAAGAAACTGGTAACGTTTGCCAAATAAGGCTTGTGATTAATTATTTTGAATTTTTAATACATTTTTTTTTTTGGTATTTTTATTTTAAAATATAATATTTTTTTAAATTATTAAGATTAATAAATTCAGATAAAATTACAAAATTATTTTAAAGAGAAAAATTTTGCGTAATTAATTCCGTGTCTGTCTCATATCGAAAACCTCAAGGCTGAGTTGTGTTAGAACCGAAGGCTTTTGATAAAATAAATCAATTTTAAATATGAAACTATCGCGAATGGGAAGCTAATTAATGGCCAACATTAATAATTTTATGGTGGTTTAAATAAACAGATTTATACTGTCAGATTCATAAGAAAGTTTCAGGTTGATTTGGATTTCTTTAAAGATAGTCATACTATCTTTGGTTAACAAATTTAAAGAAATCAAATGTAAATAAAAAAATTATAGCAGATCTAGCGGATATTAAAATATTTCTCTAAAAACACCAAGATAAAGCATCAATATGAAGTAGCATCTAAACTTTTAGATAAAAAAAAACCCAAAATATTTCCAAATGCGGTGTGGAGATCAATTTTCTATAAAATATTAAAAGACTTCATTCTGCGAAATAATGCAGTCACAAGTCTCCTGATCTTGATCTAGGAAACCCGTACGACGAACCAATACTTTTCAATTTGTTTTTAATACAACTTGACATTATTACAATTTGCCGTTAAAGTTGGTAACTTTAGCTAAAGTGAACTTTAAAGTCACCTTTAACTCCTTTTCGTTATTATAACCTAATGATAAAATAAAGTTAATATTTCACATATTTCTACAACGAACAATCACAATTATTTTTTGTAAACTTTATTTTGCTCTTTTCATCAAATCAAATCAAATTCTTTTAAAACCTTGAAAAATCTAACCAGTCGAGTTTCATTTGTATCCGTTGTAGACACACACAATTAAATAAAGTTAACTTTTTCAAAAATATGGCAGTGCCGGGGCAATGTTGATAACACTGCTCAATTAAACAAGTTTTTTTTTTAACGCAGTGGCAACGACGCGCTTCTGTTTTTTTTTTTTTTTGTCTTTGCTCATTTTGTTTATATTTGAAGTCGCCATATTGAAAATAGTATATGATATGGCAAGTTCAAACATAAACTTAACATTAAAAGTTAGAGGTAGGATGATCCTCCTTTTAGCTTAACGCTCACTTCTACCAACCCTTTAGTCAGGATTACGACCTAGCTTCTCAGATCACTTATGATGTGTGTGTGTCGATTCTGGACGAAAGATTTAATTGGAAAAATTTTCATTGCAATTTTTTATTTAATCTCAGAGTTTTTGCCAGAAATCCGTTGAGAGGAAGTCGCCAAAGAAATATTTTTTCATATTTCGTTTTGCTGGAGATGTCTGACCTGGCCTTTGAACCGTGCCCTCATCTCGATAAGTCAACACGATACCTACTAAACTACGGCGATTGACACTAATACCGGATAAAACTATGAACCGTTTGTTAAATATCTTCATCAATGACAGATCAAAAACGAGGGAAACTACAAAGACAGTGTGGTTCACAAAAACTTTAAAAATTTTCATATCATCCGTCTTCAGCAATCCTACAATGTAATACACTATGATTACATACCTTTAGATATCTGCTTTGTAAATCAAAAAATCATTCCCAAAAATGATGATGAAAACTTCTGCTTGTAAAAAATCATTTTCAATATTGCAATTTGTGCACAACACAATTGAATTGGCCATAATTGCTGCAACATGCGGCGAAGGGAAAAAAAACACAAAAATGAATCTGTTACAACAATTACACAAAAATTAGTTGCCCCCAATGGAAATTCATATTTGTAGCAACTAAATGAATAACGGTTTCAATAGCGTCCTCATCATCATCAACGCCATCACAACAGCAGCACCACTATCGTCAGCTTTAAAGACATTTAAGTTGTCTTGTCATTTATTGGCAGCATTGGGACAATATGGTTTTGGTAGCACACAAGAAAAAACAATTTTTTTTTAATAAAAACGAAAAAAAAGTCAGTCAGTTGCTAGTACGTGCAACACATACATGCTACTAATGAGAGACCAATTTGTTTGGATCATTAGTAAGCCATTGAACATTGCCATTTTCTTAACACAAAAATAACAGCAAAGCCAGGCAACAGCAACAACAACAACAATATTATAAATATTATATATACATTGTACAACAAGATTTTGTTTTTGTTTTTGTATTTTATTTTCTTTTTTTTTTTTTTTCAAAAAATCAAAAATAAAGCAAAAAACATGCCCGGGTTTATTGCAATTCAATTGTGTTTTTGGAAAGTTACAATAGCAACAACATCAGCAGCAATAACTACAACAATACCAAGACATTAATTTGTCAATGATCTGACCAATTTTGGAAGAATTTTTGTGTGTGTATAACCACCACAACCATCAACTCGCAATTGTGTTGCATAAACCGTTCGTTCGCTGACTGGCTTGGTGGTTGACTGTATGGCTGGATTGCTAGAGAGCTTTGCGATGGATGAATGGATAACGGCATATAAGTCTTACTGGTACTTGAAGATTTAAAAGAATTTCAATTCAATTTCATTTTCTCTTTTTTTCTCAGAGAATTCTCCCCTCTGCTCTCTCTTTCTCTTACAACCGCTAATTACTTCAAAAGCCGACAAGCGGCAAACGTCTGACAAAAAAAAAGGAGTATGTATTAAAGAAATGAAGAGAAGCGAAAAACCAAACTCGCTAAACTATAAACAAATAATTGAAATATTTTCATTTATTTAAAAAACAACAACAACAAAAAACAAAAACAAAACAACAAAAATGTTTTTCTTGTTTAAAATCATGCCTCATGCCGCTGTGGGTCTCATCAAACTGCCGTTGAGCATGAGAGATGAGTTTGAAAGGCAAGGCAAGGCAATACAATGCAATGCAATGCAACAAAATTCCTTTTAAACGCCAGCGCCATAATATTTTACGGTTTTAATTTCAATTCATTTCAGTTTTTCTTCTGTTGTTTTTTTCTTTCATAATTGTTTATGGTTTTTGTTATGATTGTTGTTACCCGTTATTGTTGTAGTTATCATATCCAAGGAAAATACCATAAAATTTTCTCATTATAAACGCATACGTATTCATACGGTTTGTTGGAATGATATTTTGTTTCCCCCTGCAATTTCACTTGTCATGAGGCAAAGGCATCCAGCCAGCAAACCAGCAGTCAACAGTCGCAGTCGAAAAATTCAGAATCCAAAATATTTACGAAAAAATGAAAGAAAACTCACACCAACGTGACAATTAATTATAAAACAAATGCATGAAACATATATGTTAACAACATATGGATTTATTTGTTTAAGATCAGAAAAAACAAAACAAATACACTGAGAGAATTATTGTGTTTTTTATATACTGGCTCCAGTCCTTACATATTACTTCAACTTCTTTAAGAAGCATTTTCTGCCTTGTTTCAACTTGAAGCTTTCTCGAATACAAAAATTGATTGAGGCTCCTTTGTACTACAATTCCAATATAGTATGATACTCCCATCCCACCTCTCAATTTTCTGCAAAGGCCTTCATTCTCCCTATACAAGTAACAAAGTCCCAAATATGGGCCAATGATGGCTCCGAAAAGATAATTTTTTTTGGCAAAATCGATATCATTCTGCAGTTTCTATTGGTCTATCTAGTGAAGCGAAAACGAAGCGAATGGTCATACAGCTTCAACTCTTGAACAAATTGAACTTTGTAAGGCTTCCTACCGAGATCTTTTACAAAATTCGACGTAAATTGGTGCGTGAAGAACAATGACGAGTTGATGCTGATGGATTCGATATTTTCGGGTGTACGCAGTGTACGTACACGCTTGCGGCTTTCCGCATCAACAATGAAACCAGTTACACAAAGTTTAGTTTGAAGTCGCCGTGGTCTAGTAGGTAGTGTGTTGGCTTATTAGACTGAAGGCCCGAATTCGAATCCCAGGTCAGACATCAAAACGAAAATATTTCTTCGGCGACTTCCTCTCAGCAGATTTCTGACAAAAATTCTGAGAGTAAATAAAATTGCCATGAAAAGCTTCTCAATAAATTTGTCGTTCGGAGTCGACTTTAAACTGTAGGTCCCGCCACTCATGTATAAAATTAACACACCCAACATGAGTAGTGTGAGAAGCTAGGACTGAAGGGTGCGGGCTTCTTGGGGACGATTGCTGTAGACTGTCTAATGGTGAAGGTATAGCACTGGCCATTTTATAGTCACCTAGCAGCAACTCGTTTCCTTGCCGTTCGCATCTTGAGATGTCCACAAACACTACTCCCTCTCTTCCACCTTCCTATAACCCATTTTCCTAAAACCTGCACAATGCACTGCATGAGTAGGGGCCATCCCCTGAGTGCTGGTTTCAAAAAAAAAATAATAAAAAAAAAAAATTTGCATATACCGAGAAATGAGAAATGAAGCAGCACATCTAAAATATCTTCCTGCTGTCGTTTTTCGAGCCTCTTTATTAGTTGTTCATTTACAATAATCTGCTACTTCTTTCTCACAGTGTAACACAAATAACCAACTAAACTTCACAGTTCCATTCGACAGCTAAAGTAAATAGAGAAACACAGAAGAAAACTAATACACCTCAAGATTTCTAAATGGACCTGTAAATGCTGGCGTATGTATAAGCAAATAACGCAAGAAGAAAATAAAAAAAATAAACTTAGAAAAAGAACCAGCAGGCGTTTCATAGCCAGACAGAGTGAAATACTCACGGCGGCCAATAATAAATGTAGACAAAGACAACCAGGCAATCGAATAAGTAGACAGACAGTTAGACAAACATTACATTTCATTAAAACGAAACGAAATGAAATCAAATCAAATGATTTTTATTCCAACAACTTCATTAACAAACGCAAGTCGAGTTGAACGGCAACAACAAACAGCAGCAGCAACAACAACAACAATAAATGAAATAAATTTCAAACAATGAAAAACAAAGAAAACAAAAACCGTCTAAATTGAAACTGGCTTAATGGCTAATTAGTCTAATTAGGAGACTTATTATAACAAATAACATTCTCATGCAATAAACACCAGCAGCAAAAGCAGCAGCTTTGGTAGACAGACATCATAGCACTTGTAAGCAATAATACATACTTGCTACACCACACAGTGGACTTGCATTTGGCAGAACAGCAGAGAACAGGTTCAAAATAAAATTCTTATTTTCACAAAATGTTGAACTAATAAACAGTTTTCTTTATTAAACCGGCATTTTTAACACATGCCGCCGCCTGTTTGCCTTGCTTCTTGGCACAAAATGTGGCCATGTGTGTTCTAAGCAGTAGTTGTTGTGGGAATGTTGCTTAAAGTGAAGGGGCAAGTTTGTATTTGTGGCAACAATTTTATTACTATCACCACCGCCACCACTACCACCACCACCGCCACCACTATCACAACGTCATCAATCTGAACGCAAACTTGCAACTCTGCTTCTCTGTTGCCGGTTGTTGTTTAGCAATTAGGCTACCGGTTGCAAAGTGACTTGACTATTGCGTGAAAATATTTCCATTCACCATCGTACATACACTCTCTTACGCTTTGTGTAACGACCAGGTGCATAATTTTGTTACTCATTTGTAAATGAATATTAATGATTAAGAGACCAGTGTGTGCGTAAGAGGCCACAGATTGTTGCATTTTATTATATGCCACGAATTGGTTGCAGCATATTGTACGCGTGTTACATTTTCCTAATATCACAGATATTTTCCCATTTTCTTATTGTTTTTGTTTATTTTTATATTCAATGAATGCAAAGTGATTGAATTTTTTATTAATCACTGTGAGATTCAATTAAAAAAATGTGGCAGGCAAAAAACCAGTGACCAGTAGAGCAGTTGTATGGAGATATTGAAATATTAACATGCTTGGACACTTGTTATTAATTTGAAAAATTTATTTCAAAAATTAAAAAGTTGTTTTAGTACCAAGCGTATGACTTTAGTTTTATTTGATATCACATAACGGAACATTTAGTTCTAAGAAACTTGGCTAATTGCCGCCTAATTACAACAACCCCTTACTTTCTTAGATTATGAACAGTAGAGTTAATCACATAACAAGGAACCAAGCAACCTTCTATTCGACTGGCAGCAAAGACATCGAAGAACTTCTTCTACCGCCAACTTGTTGAAATTGCTCTCAGAAAATTATTTTATTCATGCAACAGTTTGATGAGAGTTAGAAGATGAAGAATATCCGACAGAATAATCCTAAATTCTCCCCCCAATTACCCAATAGTTATTTCATAATTTCAGCATAGCCAGATACGTTGTATATATGTATATGTATGTATATATATACAGGTATTCCCCGACTTACGACCGAGATAGGTTCCTGGTCATCGGTCGTAAGTCGATTAAGTCGTAAGTCGAATTTCATATAAGTGCGAATGGTCATAAGTCGAACGGTCGTAAGTCGAGGACTACCTGTACAATATATACATGTATATTACAAATGTACCTATATACATGTATATAAACACATGTATACACACATGTATGCGCGCATGTATATACACATGTATATACATATATATGTATATACACATGTATATATTCACATGTATACATACATGTTTATACACACTTTGCTTCCGACGACCGCTGTTTGAGAAACTTCTCATAGCAATTTTTTACTCTCAAGGCCATTATTACAACTTGCCGTTAACTAAAGGGAGGATTTTAACGGGCAGATAAATTGTTTTTCATTATTATGAGTACCCAATAAGATAGAAGTGATCGTTAAGCTAAAGGGAAGATCATCCTACCTTTAACATTTAAAGGTCACTTTATGTTTGAACTTGCCATATCATATACTATTTTCGATATGGCAGCTTCAAATTTAAACAAAATGAGCATATACAACAAAAAAACGAAGTCCGCTGTTGCCACTGCGTTAAAAAAAAAAACTTGTTTAATTGAGCAGTTTTATCGACTTTGCTCCGGCACTGCCATATTTTAATTTTATTTTATCTGTAAGTTGTAATAACGAAAATAAGTTAAAGGTAACTTTGTCGTTCACTTTAGCTAAAGGTACCTTTAACTAACCCCAACTTTAACGGGAAGTTGTAATAATGGCCCTCAGAGTTTTTGCCAGAAATCTGCTTAGGGGAAGTGATAGAAGTAATATTTTTTCATATTTCGTTTTATTCCAGATGTCTGACCTGGGGTTTGAAACGAGGCCTCACGTATAATAAGTCAACACACTACCTACTAGACTACGGCGACTAGAAGCGTACATAAATTCATGAAGTCTACTTAGAATCCTTGCTTTGATACGTGACAAGTTTATTATTATAAACACTATCGTTAAGAGGTGACTTGGAACTGTGACTATATGATCTATAAGATCCTATTAAACTTTTTAGGTTATCCCTAAAATGTTTCACACAAGCCCGTTGCCCTGACAAATTTCAGGATGCTGCTCGGTGTCATCAATAACAACCTTGCTTAGCAGATAGTATACCACAGAACATTTCCTTTCTCATTGTCCGGCGCTTATGAACCTAAGAAGACTCTTAGATTCCCAGAACAAATCGTGTCTAGCCAAATGTATTTGAGAAATATCAACACCTTTATAAGACTCCCGATATGGTTAAAAGATGCCAACCAGTAGCTATAAAAATAACGGAATAGATAATATCGGTATTAAAACGAGACCTTAAAGATCACGCCTATTAAGGCGGCTGCCAGTTTAACCAAACTTAACTTAGCACTTGATATGCATTCACGTGTTTTTCTTTTTCTACATGTTCCAAGAAAGTCTTCAAATAATTCATTCTCATCAGAATCTGCTTGTTGGGGTCGAGACAACCCCCATTACGCTACAGAATCTGCATGTTGGGGTCGAGACAACCACCTTAAGCTTCAACTGAGCCTAAAGTTACATGTCAAAAGACCGATTACCAACCCCAGATTATTCCTGGAGATCTGATGCATACCTCAAACTCACTTTGGAGTAAAGTAACTTTTGAAGTTACAAGAAAACAGGAGAGTTGTTTTGTGACAAACCTTTATTCAAGAAACGAAAGGAATAAATAAAAATCCCCTGTAGACGGTAAAATTTTTCATGTTATTACGACAGCCTAAGACCTATAATAGGACCTATTTTGGAAACAGGCTTACAAAGTCATTAAGGAAAAGCGGTTTGCCTATTATGGGCACAATGCCACATAATTAGCGTTGATAATCTTGTTGCTGTTTGTCTGTGAAAGACCTAAATTAGACATTTATTTTCTATTGATCGTGCGGAACAATTTTTGAAAAAGTTAACTTTATTTTATCTGTAAGTTGTAATAACGAAAATAAGTTAAAGGTAACTTTACGGATCCCTTTAGCTAAAGGTACCTTTAACTAAACCCAAGTTTAACGACAAGTTGTAATAATGGCCCTTAGTGTGGTAATCGAAAGTGTATCTTCTGTTTTAGGCCCTCTGGCTGATATAAACTAGCTGATTTGGTGTATATTGACTTCCAATAGACTAGTGAGAACATTAGAACAAAAAAATGTCGCAGATATGATTGAGTTGTATGCCTCCTCACCTTTTTTAAGATCAGTTTCGTTTTACACAATCATTGCAAAACGATCATGATTTCCAGATTTAAATAGTGAACAAATTTGAAGTTTAAACTTAACGATCACAATACTGATTAAATTCTTACACGTGTTCAGTGCTATCCAAGTGGGCACATTAATAAAGTTTTGAAAAATTGTTTCTCTTACAATGAATTTCCCTTTTTAAGCCCGCAAACTTTCTTTACTAACATTAAAGGATTACAAACCGAATACATGCAGAGTGTATTTATCGCATATAAACTTGTCAAATAAAGTTTCTTCCTCTCTTGTCCGGTATGTCCGTTTCTTAAAAAAATTCCCTTTTTTGTTGTTGGTGGGTTAATAAATGAAGCGCCATTCAGAAATTTGTAATAATTTTTTCGTTTTAACAATAAAAGCGACAACAATAACAACGATTGTATCTTTCGGTTTTTATTTAATTTAAGCACTTCATTGGACCCGGTGTGTGTCTTGTTTGTTTTATTATTTTGACTTTTTGATTCACGCAAAAATTGTCACTTAAATTTTTCAAATTCTGTGGGTATGAGATACATGGCGCCCTTGGGGGTCCAAAGCAACAAAAAAAGCACAATAAAATGGATATAAAAAAGAAATGGGTTCAACACACACACACACATACACATACATACATACTTACAAATACGTAGAAAGAGTGAAAGAAATATTTAAGGACAGATACCGTTGCCACACAATACAACACAACAAAGAAGAAGAAAGAAATAAATTCTTGGCTGTTGCATGTTTTAAGATTTCAAAAGAAATTCCATGTTGCAAGCCATGGACGCCTATGTGTGAGTATGTGGCGGTTGTTGTTGTTTTTTTTTAAGCAACTTTATCTGCTCTGTATACAAGAAAAAAGGAAAAGAAAAGCAAAAAGAACATGAAAATGAACAGGGAAAAGCAATAAAACCAACAACATTAAAATCATTGGCATCTTCATATAAATTTCATTGTGCCACAATTGTTTAAAATTTAATGAAAAAAATGAACAACTTTTTTTTCAACGAATTACCGAACCATTCACATACATACACTTGCATACGTAAGTAATCCGCTTGATTAAGTAAACTACAGTAGGTCAAAACTCAAAACAAAAAATTGAGAACTACCAGGCTGCCCTTAGCCTCTAAGTCGTTGTTGTTCTTATTGTGAAACAAATTTTTAAGCCAGATTTTGTAAGGCAATGACTTAAGTTCGACTTCCAGGTTAGAGATTATGCCAAAGGGTTTGTTAAAACATAATAAAACCATACAGAGCTTAAGCTGCATAAAATTGTTTTGGGTCGATTTCCTGACATACTGGCTATTTTATATACGTTTCTGATTACATATATCAAAGTCAATAGTCGATGAAGATTTTTAAACAAATTATTTGAGTCCGAATTCCAAAGAACCGCTGCAGCTTTTCCCCCTTTAAGTGCAAGTGCATATGTACACTAGTGGCATAAACTAAAGCAACTGACTTAATTTTTGACGTTTCCATTAATTAAGAAGTCATCAGCGAGGCATTAGACCTATTAATTCATCAATTTTCTTTCTGAAATGTTTTTTAATGCAATCATTCACTTGGTTTAGAACAGGACATCAAATCCTAGCGAATGAAATAACAAAAGTTGAGTAGAAGTGATGGCGTTAGGTCAAAAAGAAGCATTAAAAAACATAAAATTGATGAATTAATAGGTCTAATGCCTCGCTGATGACTTCTTAATTTACAAAATATCGAACATTTTATTAATTGTTAAATTATGTAAAAAAATCAAAAAAAAATTGCTAAGGGAGTTGCTTTAGTTTTTGCCACCTAAATTTTAGAAATTATTTTATTTTCTTCGAACTAAAAAAATTTATTTCAATAATTTTTTTTAGTAAATTAATAAACCCTCAGAGACTTGAAAAAGCTATCTTTAAAAATTCTCAGGATTGTTTTTCACACGATTCATATGGAAATGTCAAAAATTAACTCAGTTGCTTTAGTTTATGCCACTAGTGTATATGACATATGTATGTATTTGTCATATGTATTTGAAGTGTATACTTCTCAAAGCATTTGTCATATGAATTTTTAATTCGTATGTGTCATATGTATTTGACATATGTATTGTACATTTGAATTTGATTATGACATATTTTTCCTCTACTACAACGAGTGGTTAGCTAATCCTTTAGATTTTGTAATATAAAATTGCAAAAGTGAAGTTTATAAGTTGCCCAAGTCTATGCCGTTGATGGTGCCTACATCGCATACTTTATATAGCATTTCGCTCGGCTGTTGAAATGCCGACTTTCATGGCTAGCATTGTAAATCGCTTGTCCTTTACCCGTGTGACTTCACATATCCCCCCCAAAAAAAAATAGTCAAGTTCAGTCAAATCGAGTAATCTTGCCGTGTGGCATGTATATTGTACTGTTATGTTCAAACCACATGTCAAACAGGACCAGTTCTTCCATTTGGTGTAAAAAAAAAAGTAAGTGATCATCGCACGATATATTCTGTCATTGACTGTAACGTTTCGATTTTCATGCTTCTCTGCAGACATAAAATCTAATACGCATTAAATGACTGCATTGACAGCCGCTGCCTGTTCTCTCTAATGTTCTTCACACTAAATTTTGAGCAATTCTTTGTTGACCTACCCACTGAGGCACAAAAGAGATTTGTTCACTTGTTAGTCAATACATAATGAAATGGCACGCATTACAGAGCATCTTTTGCATTGCCGCGTGCCACGAATCTTTTTTTACATCGAAAGAAATGACACAAAAACGCAACTGTTTATCGTACTGCTTAAAAGGACTTAAGAAGTGCCGTCAAATGTTTGAAAGGTTGGCGTCACATGCCAACGGATTTCTTTATTTTCCTAACCGCATTTCTAGACTTTCAAGAGCTGAAGTTCCCTTCGCTCCCTCTAATTAAAGAAAAGAAGTCTTAACAAGAAGCGTAATGTACGAACGTAGACAAATTTGGAGACCTAGAATTAACATAAAGGGGTATTTGAATTAGAAAAATTCTTGAGCTGATATTGTTAGATGCCTTTTTCCTCTTGTCGGAAATGATTTTCTTAGGTTCAACGTTGCCCACTGGGGTGGTCGTTAATGACCAAAGTAATGCAAGTAGAAAAATTTTTGATCGTGGTTTCCCTATCTTAAAAACATCAGAAATTTTAGTTGCTTTGTTGGAGAGCAGTATGATTGCAGTGAGAAATACAATGGTGAGCACCAGATAACCTGACTTCAACTATTTTTTTTTGATCACGAGAAACAGATGGTATATAAGATAAGACGTTGTATGTGGGGTCTTCGTAGATTTTTTCGATTTTCCTTCCAAAAGTTATTTTGTTGTGGTAATCGGGGACAAACCATATGATAAGAAGTTGTAACCATGAAGATGAGGTGGATAAGTTTATCTTCAGTGAAATACATTTAATGTCTCTCCAACCAGAACTTATTTCATTAGTTTCATTTAGTACAGCTGTAGGTATGCTATGTGCGCCTAGAAATCGATATCATTACAGACTTGCCGATCTTAATGCTTGTGCATAATTTACCAAAAACCCCAAAGTTTTTGTTCTAACAAATGTTAGGCGCTCTCAGGTTATTGAGCAATCTTTGGAGTACCATGTGATAAAATTCAATTCTCTTTTTCAGAATACTGTCCGCCTGACTGCCATTTGAAGGCCAAGAGAAGTATGTCCAAATAATATGTGTAAGAGTATTACTTTTTGCGCTCACTGTAGCTATTTGTTTATATAAGAAATTGGAATTTTTCGATTCTATTTGCACTACTACAGGATCAGAAAGATTTTATGCCTTCGCCTGGAATATATTTGTCTGGTCCGCATAAATAACTCATTCTCGTTTTTATTAGTTTTTCCCCCTGTTTTTATTGTTTTTACAAGTTTATTTAAATTTTTTTTTATTTATTTCTGCCGTCTTTTCTTAATAAATTATTTTGAAGGCTGTCGAAACTCATTGTTTTTTCTCTACTCCGGCAAGTCTTAAGTCACTTGTGCTGGGCAAATGCCACTTAAATAAAGAATACTTATATGCCTGGTACTATAACCCTCGCCGTTGGTGGGTTAACGCATGTGTGTTTATTGTTAAAAAAATATTAAGGACCAGGGGAATTTTTATTGTCGTTTGTGTAAATTTTTTTGCCTCTTATTTGTAAATTTTTTTCTTAAAAATAAACACACTCGCATTCACTATTCAATTTGTCATTTTGCCACAATGTACCGGTGTCATCGCATTGCATCGCTTTGCAGTCCCAGTGCATTGTGCACTGCATTGCATTGCTGGGCATCTCTTTACCCAAGCATTTATTCATTTTGTACGTGGTTTATTCATAGTTGGTGGTTTCAGTTTTTTTTTTTTTTTTGTTGAATTTAAGCTGGAAAACGAAACAGAAACAGACAAAAATTGAGAAAAACTTTTGGTCTTAATGGCAGATGAGCCCTCGTCTTAAGGTCATTTAAGTGAAATTAACAATTCCTCTTAAGAAATCAAGAAGAAAAACAAAAACATGTTGCTTTGCTGCTTAGTTGCTGGATTTAAAGCCGCTCGTTTTTAACTGCCTTTTTTCCCCCGACTGGTAGCAGGCTTAAACGCTTTATTGTTTTTTTTTTCAAGTCAGCTGCAAATTTTAAAGATGCATTGACCTAAAACCAACAAAACAAAAAAGAACAGCTACTGCTAAAACCACGTAAATGACTTTTGACCAAATTCAGTGAAAACATCAGTTTTGTTTTTTGTCTTCTACATCATCTCTGTCTCTCCTCCGTATATCTCTTAAGTATTGTAATTTATTGTCTTCTTTAGTGTCCAAAGCAGTGGAAGACCAAATTGGTCAAAAATGTTTAGCAATAATATTGAGTTAAATGAAGAACGCCAGGAATTTGCCATTATCATTGGAAAGGGTTAAGTCTCTTCCTTTATCGTTATCTTTATGGTCCATAATAATGGAAAATGGCAAAGATGGGATGAGGTAAGGAAAAGAAACATAAATATATGAATTGCCACATTTACAAGTCTACAAAGCAGTTAAATTGTGTTCAAAGCTGCTAAAGCAAAGGGAATAAAATTAATATAGAATCAGTATAATGGACAGAATTAGTCAAAGTAAGTTTGTGGCTCTCTCTGTTTACACACTTCCAAGGTACTGTTTAATGATCAAAAATTTATTGCTTTTGGTGTTGGCAATCACCACTTCCTCATACGATCTATACAAGTCGCTCAAAAGTAAATGCTGTCATTGAAGAGGTAGGATAATATAAAGCTGTCATGTAAGCTCTCTAATAAATCCAATATACTCCAGACGGAGGTGTTTGCAGTGACCAAGACAGAAGAGCTGGTTTGGGAACAGATTATTGCAGGTTGTACGCAGCTATACAGATTCTCTGGGTGTTTTAAAGGCACTGACTTGCCATCATGTCAGTTTTTTCTGTCTCTTAAAATGTCATCTTAAGGTTCTTGGAAAGGTATAGCTTGGTACTGATACGAGGTCGACTTAGTCTAGTAGGTAGTGTGTTGGCTTATTAGACGTAAGTCCACGGTTTACACTCCAGGTCAGACGTCTTGAACGAAACGAAATGAAAAAAATATTTCTTCATCGACTTCCTCTCAGAAGATTTCTGACAAAAACTCTGAGGGTAAATAAAGTTCCCATAAAAATGATCTCAAAAATCTGTCGTTCAAAGTCACCTTTAAACTGTAGGCCACGCCACTCATGTATAAAATTACACACACAACATAAGTGGTGTTAGGAGCTAGGTCGTAGGAATGCAACGACCAATTATGTATGTAAACACAGATAACTTTAAAGAGTGTTCTTTTGTTCTACTTTTATTGAGGATAGCTACTACCTTCCTCTTCCTCTTCCTGTAGTATGAGAACTATACTAATAAGCCATAAATTCAAGTATATTTTTATAGCCCCCAGTCAAACTTAGACTGATTTTAACTTATGGAAAATTAAATTAGAATCATTTAATTTCTATTGAAACCGGCAGCTTAAAAGTTAATAAAAACAAAACGTTTGTTAAAGTTTCCTTTTTTACAATGTTGCCAAGGACGGAAAAGTATTGCCATAACGAAACTCCAGGCTAAACTATGGTAGAAGACAGACACAAGGAATTATTAAAACAAACAAAGTTTCAATCATCAAATCATCTAGCCACTCTCTCTCTCTCTCTCTCTTTCTGCGTACAGCCATCCATTCATGTAACAACTCCCTAAAGCTACAAATTTTCGTTTCCATTCAACCATCAGTCAATCATGAGTGAGTACACAACACCCAACAAGCCAGTACCAATAGCCAAAGAACAATCGCGAAACTTGTACGACAAAGTCATGGCTTTTTATGTTTGTTTTCCTTTTTTGTTTTTGTTTTTTATTTTCATTGTGGTTTTCCTTGTTCTTGTTGAAAATGTTCCCGTACAAAATGGAAAATTGTTTCTAATCAATCATCATTGAACAGCGATTTGTTGTTCAATAGCAATAGATGTTGTTGTTGTTGCTGATGTTAATGTTTAAGGCCATTGTGATGTTCAATCCATTGTTTTATTTTCATATCTTTATTTTTTTCTCTCTCTCTCTCTCTCTCTCTTTTATTTGCTCTTGCTGTGGTGGTTCCTGTTCCTGTGCTCCAGAATTAATGTTCGAACGTTTAAAGGGAATTTGTAGCATAAATTAATCAAAAAACAAAAACAAAAAAACTTTTCCAAGCTAAAATTATGAATTCAAATACCACTAATCGTTGTTAAGACTTAATACCTTAAGGTGACCAGTTGTTTTCTATTTCCATTTCTTCAAACAATAATTCTCAGCGTTTGCCAAGCTGTTGCATTTTGCTGGCCACTTTATAAATTTAATTCAAAAGAGGATTTCAAGGAAATAACAGCAACAAGTATGGATGGCAATAGAAAGAGTTACGAGTATGTACGTGAAGTGAACAATAATAAACAAAACGTTAAAATAACATGACAGCTTTGCAATGTTTTGACATTTTACGCCGAATTTGTCAAAGAACAGCAACAAAATGAAAAGCAAGAAAGACAAATACAAACACAAAGTATAGGGCACATACTGACTGACAAAACCAGGAAGAACAACTGAAAGAAGACCCACCTCATATGCAAATACATTGGAAGCTGCTCTATAGTTAGTCGTTAAAGGCTATATAAGAGAAATGTCACTCGTTTAACAGTTAATAAGGGGAGGGGGGCCAGTAGGAGTATCAGAACATAATATATTTCAGGAAAAACATTATTTTTCCAATGCGTGACTTTAGTAATCTATATAAAGCGTTGTACTGGTACAATTGTATCATCAGAAAATGCACCAAATGCATCCCATCTCCGCTAAATATCTCTTTTTGCTTTGTTTTATTCCCTAGTTTTCCCAGCTAAGCTGTGAGTGGTCTGTTGTAGCAGGTTCTAGAATGATAGGGTTGCCAGCTATCGTTGTCTAGAAACAAAGTCCTCATTGCAAATTTGTTAAAGAACTTGGTTCGTTAATGTTATCCTCCTTCGGTGAGGGGGTTTCCTGGAGGAGCTATTTGCAGAGGATTGTTGCCTATAATTTTTTAAACATCGAAAAACATCGAAAAACATGATGAAAATTGTTTCACTTTCCCACAAATTCGAATCTGGTGAATACATAAAATAGTACGATGTATTCTTCCCATGCGAAAGAGCACAAAAAAACCTTATGGATTCAATTTTCTCCCACTGATCGTTGCAAAATTGCAACAAATGCAAGGTTTTTATAAAGCGAATGATGAGAACGAGTCCATTTAAAAGAACACATGATACAATGATGGTTAATTACAGTGCACCAGTACAAAAACAACAGATGGCAATCATATCATTATAGAACTTGCTAGATTAGTTAGATCAACGTTCCGAAAGTCAAATCGGATATCGAATTTAAAAACGTTTTCTATCCCTAGGGTGTTCTTGGGCCATGAGAGATTCTAAAAATTACTCGTCTAAGAGAAGTGAATTAGAGGATTTTGAGGAAAAACGTAAACGCATAGTTTTATAGAAAATCCATTATAAAACTATGTGCTAGGTGAAAGAACAAAAGGAATACGACTTGGCTGAGAGGTGAGATAAGAAATGTGCCAAAAAACTATGGTCCCCTCCCTTCAACTTATTTACGTGTCTATCTAATTGATCTTTTAATTAACTTGTGTTCGACCATTGACTTTAATTAAGATGCAATCAAAGTCTGTACTTTTACTGGAAATCTTATCCTCAATATCTTTATAAAAATACGAAAGCCTGAAAGTCTGATTCAAAGTCCGGAGTTATTGTAAAGTCTAATTATCGAAATTCAATTTTAGCTTGTTTTTTAAACTACCAGACTGTTTTATCTTTACACAGATGAAGTAGCCAATAACTTAGAAGGCCGTTCGTATCAAGGTAACCATAATAATATTGTCGGATAATGGATAATTAGTGAAATAGGCAGTCTATACAACCAACAGCACAGTTGAATTTAATTTACTATTGTTTCCAGGAAACAAGACACGGCAACCCTATCATTTTAGAACTTGCTAGAGTAATTAAACCAACAGCTTAAGCGGATAAATTGAACAAAATAAAGAATAAAATTGGAAAGCGAATGCAAAGGTTGTATGGCACTCCTATGCCTCTTAAAGGAATTAAAACTTTTTCACAATTTTTTTTTTAATTCTTTAAACAATATTTTCTAACACTGTCTTAAGTAGCGTACTTCGTATCCCCTTAGATTTGTTTGCTTAATTCCTCTTCTAACGATAGGTACTGACAAAGAACAGCCGTAGAAAAAAATCCCATTGATGATGGCAATGACGTCGATGAACATGATAAAATTTCCGTTGTATTGAAAAGGCAATAACGTCTACAGCAACAATAACAACAACAATTAAGTTTTGAATCAGTCGAGAAAGAGAATTGCAACAACATGTTTCATCGTTTAAAGTCAAACTCTAGTAATTTTTGATGAAAACTGTTGATGTGGTAATAATCAAGCTTAAGTTGCCAACAATTTTTAAGGCAATAACAATAGCAACAATAACAATAGCAATAACAACCGCAGAAAATGAACAAAATATTACACTATGTAGTCAAAAGAAAAAAAAAAAGCCAATAATACTAGGGTTTACAACACAAGCAAGACATTAGACAGCCAAATAAACAGGCACTGTGACTTGCCTGCCCGCCTGCATAACCGCCTGCTTGCCATCGAGCCTATCATGATAAATGGCTAAAATACCAACATTTGGCGAATATGAAATGTTACCAATTGTGTGTAATCAGAGAACATAAATCTTTAAAACAATCGTTAATATTTTCTTTTCTTTTTCGATTTTATTCTCCCGATTCTTTTTTTTAATTCTTTTTTTTCTTTGCAATACTCTAGACAAACAAATAATAGTGTTTGTGTGGTAAAAAAAAAATGTTTTTAAATTTTTTTATTCTTTTTTTTGTAATTTTCATAGATTGTCTTAGTCTTGTGCGGCAGGAAATTGAATTGAACTTCTCATATTCTTAGGAAATAGAAAAGTTTTTTCAAAAGCAAAATATTTTTTGGAAATTTTCATTTTATTTTCGTTTTCTGAACACAAAACTAAGTCTTGAGAATGTTCTTGAGAATGTGTGTTCTGTTGCAGAGAATGTTTAATTTAATTTAAAACGACGATTAATGTCGTTTAGCATTAGGAAGTGGTAATAAAAAGTAACGTTTTAGCTTGAAACGACATTATTGATAAAGAGGCAGGAGTGCTTGCTTCTATCTTCACTAATTCTTTAACTTAAAAGTGTAGTTTTTACGATAACGTTAAAAGTAATTGGTAATAAAGGCACCGTTTTACACTGGTTAGTTAAGCTGTGTCATAAACCCAAGATTCATTACGTTTTTTGATACAATATTGCCTTCTCTCGCATGAATGCAATAATAAAATTGGATTTAATGGAAGCATAGTTTTATCTAAAATTTACAGTTACGGAACACATTATCTATTTAAATCCAAGAGATTGTCCGCAGTTTAAAAGTCGCAGTTGTCTGATAATAGATGGTGCAGCACGCCAGATTGCACCTCAACATTATAAACAAATTGCAAAGATATGTAAAACACCCTGGTGTGCCACTGTGAGGTACTACCAACGGATTAATTACTAAATCTGGAAACCGACCTAAACGCTATGCTCAAACGTCATGTTCATTACGTCTACCTAAGTAGCTGCCAATGTTGTTATAACTTCAGTTACTGCAACGTTCCGAATTTATTCGCGTTTATTCTGAATGTGCGCAAAACTCATCTGATAGGCACATTCAGTAGTAAGACTTTCAACATTTAATCTGCAGCCAAAACCTTTCTCCAATGCGGAACGATTTTCGGTAAATCTATCACACTCGAATATTAAGTGTTCCGCTGGTCCGGGTTCACCGGGGCAGTTTCGCTATACGGTAGCCTAGATCGTTGCAGAAAACACCCTTGCCGGGATAGATAATCCGGTATGAGGTAAAAAACGAGTTTGCCGTGCGGTCTAGTAAGCCACTTTCGAACACAAGACATAAGATCCATCAACCATAGCGATGAGTCTCTCACCTTTACTGCCACACTCCATAACTGGCATACTATAAAACCGACTAAGGTCTTTCACGTGGATATCTATCAGCTTTTGGAATACCCTTAACGGAGATCGGCCTGAAACTGTATTATTTTCTTCATATAGTCTGTTTCGGCATACGGCCACATACATAGGTGCTGCGGCCATAGTTCAAACCGCAGGACAGGCATCACCAGCAAAGCCAAATATGAAAAAAATATTTCTTCAGCGACTTCCTTTCAGCAGATATCTGGCAAAAACTCAGAGTAAAAATAATTGCCATGAAAAAGTTTCAGATTTTTGGATCGGAGTCGACTTTAAACTGTAGCTCCCGCCACTTATGTATAAAATTAACACACATAACATAAGTGGTATGAGAAGTTATTTCGCAATCCTGCCTGAAGGGTTGTAATGACCAATTATGTACGTTTATATGTAGATACAGCAGACTGAGACTCTATATTCCCTGATTCAGCTTGGCCAGATACTCCCATGCTATTCACGAGTTAACCTTATCCACAGCTTGCACAGATATTAGCCTCACTTTCAGATAGTCGAGCTACATCCTACCCAAATTGAAATGAGCACATCTTTCCAGGACATAGACTACCGCTCGAATGATACTACCGATGATCCTCTTGGATTTGCGCACCTATCCCTCTATGTAACCTCGATAGTGACCGATGTTTCTTCCTTTTTTCAAGATGTCAGAGCTGAAGTTTTATTTCGTTACTCTCGTCTAGTAAGCCAAAGCAATACCCACAAAAAACTAGGTACACTGTGTGAGTTCAAAAATTTCCAAATCGCTTAAACTGCCCCGGTATGAATCATCCTTTGCCTTAAATGCTCAATGGTCTCAATGGATGAGAAACAATGAAAAGAAAGAGAGAGTGCAACATCTCGAACATCTCATTGACTGCAATCAAGTGTAAAATTACTCGTTTCGTATCGCAACGTAACGATGGCGATAAAATAAAAAATACTGCTTCAATTCAAACAATTGACATTTTCTTACCGCCAGCACCATAATTCTTTTGCTGTTCCGATCTTTAAGTCTGTCCGGTAACACGTAACTGTGAGTGTTTGTTTCCGTAAATGATGCCGTCGCAACAAGGATGCTTCAATGCACTTTCAAAGAGAGGGAAAATCCTTTATAGTTTATTGTCTTTCCTTCTTTTCCTTAGTGTTCGTAAGGAAAAAGAGCAGTTAAATGTGACTTACAAATAAACCACTTGGCAATGCCACATGTCATTGCATTTACTCACACGAGTAACAGCACATTCACTAGCTTTAACAGCAATTGCAACAGCAGTAGCAGCAACACTTTTGGACATTTAAGATGTATTTTTTTCCTCTTTATTTCATTCATTCTTAAACAGTTAAATCCAATGAAGCGACAGCAGAAAGTACAAGAATTGTTCTTAGTAGAGTGTAACCAACTATGCGACTGCCATCGCTTTGAGAGTGGCATTGCCTCATTAAATTGCAAACGTAAAACGTTGCTGTAGGTAAAATGAATTATTGCCTCGATGTTACAATTGCTATTGTCACTATCAATGATTGCTAAAAGGTAGACAACATTTCTTTACCGCACTTGCAGCAATTGCAGCCAACAAACGTCATGGCTTACGAAATACTCTGCTGCTGCTGCTGCTGCAGCACGTGTATCTTGAGTAACACGGCTGCTGCTTAAAGGTTCTCCAGGTTTAGATGACTTACAAAATGGTTATTTATTGCATGTGTTTTTATTACTTGTGTTCTTAAATCTGCAATCCTTTTTCATTGCATTGCATTTCATTTCGATAACGAAATGACTTACACAGTAGTTGTCTTGGCAATTTAGAAGATTTTCCTTTTCGATTTTAATAAATTATACGGCAGCAGCAGCAAGCACTATTAAAAAGATAATGGCAAGCGATATACGACTAAAAGAGTTATTGACAGAGCAAAACGAAAGGTTACAAATAGAGAAAGTAAAACGCTAAAACGATTTAAGAATAGTCGATGTTTCTTAAAATGAAATGCTTTATTGATATGTATGCGAAAATTAAACTTTAGTTGGCTAAGCCAGAGCTAAAATAATTAAAAACAAGGAACTGCTTTTAGTCAGATCCTAATTAAAATTTTATTAGCCTCTCTTTCTTTCTCTCTGCCTCTCTTCAAAAGAACCGAGTGAAAAAATGCATCATAAATATGCCATAAACCACGATTTGAATTCCACAATTAAGGAAGTTTTACTGTTATTGCCGCCTTTAAATGTCATTTTAATCTCTTAACAGTATTCAGGCAATAGACTGATTAAGTTCTTTAGAATTGACCGCAGTTTCGCGTATTTTTCTCGCTCTTGTGATTTTTCGATTTACGATTTGTGAGGATTTAATTTCTCCATCGAAGTCATGCCCATAAGGTATAGTGATTGGCAAACAATTATTTTAAGATGAAATTATTGGCTAAACTTTAACATTTTGAAGTCCATTCTATTAACAAAACAAAATTATTTTCTCAGGCCTCCTATTGAGGTAAACTTTTTAACAACAAAATCACTTTGATAAACATACGCAGAGAGGTAGAGTTGTACTTTATTTGTATTTGCAAAATACCTAAAAACTAATCATTTTTTTATTATGGTTTTCCTCCTCCAAATAAGTCTCTCTGAAGCCTGCTTCTTATTTCTTATCTATAAGTAGGAATCAATGATCAATGGTCCTCTTCACAGTGAGCGTTATCACCTAGAACCTGCATATTCACAGAGAGAATTTGTCAAACGTAATGACAAATGGCAACCCTATCATTAAAAACCTACTACGGTAGAAAAAACTAGAGTTATTTTAGAACTTGAAACTGAATTAGAGGAGAGAGATGATTTGCGTCAACCCTATACTTCTTAAAGGAACAGAAGAAATAATGAAAAATAACAATAGATAGCAAGCCTAACATTATTAGACTTACTGCGGTAGAAAAAACTACAGTTATTACAGCACTTTAAACTGAATAAAAAGAGGAAGATACATTGTGTTAGCCCTATGCTTCTTAAAATAACCGAAGAAATAATGAAAAATGAGGGGAGCCGACAGTTGTCGCTATGCACCAGCTGTGCACTGTAAGATGGATACAATTCTTCGTTCTCCGAGCCCGAGCTCACCCAATAAATACATCTACGACGTTGTGAATAGTCAACCGGCTTTAATTGTTGCGTGAGTAGGAGTTTCAAATGCAAAAACAAAATACGAAGTAATTAGCCGTAAGACAGTCCCATTTGCTGAGAACGCAGTAGAACTGGCAAATTCAAATTGTCTGCCACACTTTCACTAACAGAAGCGATATTTTCCGCAATAATGTTCATTGTAATCTCAGCAGTGTTCTGGCAAAAACCCTGGGAATAAAATAAGATTGTCAGACGTTCGGTATTAAGCAGCAGGCGCCGCCACTAATGAATGAAATTATCAAACACAACACGGCTGGTGTGAGAATCTTGGCCGTAATATAAACTAAAGGGTTGTAATAAGCAATTAAGTGTACTTTACAATGATTCACAAATCTGTAACGCTTGCAGTTTCTTTAAATTTCTTTATAATCTTCCCAATTCCTTGCTTAGTAGGTTAATGAAGATGTCCAAAGTCCCCATAATGGCCGAAATGTTACACTAACTTTATTGTAATTATTACTATTTTTACGTTTACTCGTTTACTAAAGGAAATATATTCGTAAAAGACAAATCTTTCACTAAATAAAAGACACTTGAGATGAAATATATTGCCATGCTGATAATCTTGCCAGACCGATAGTTTCAAAACCACTAAATCGGTAACCTGATATAACCAAAACAATGTTAAATAGGTGTAGACGCGTAACTTAGTCTTGTCTACGAGTGTAAGACCCCGATATTTCCCTGTTTACATTCCATTTTCTTTTTGTAGACAAAATCCACAGTTTCATTCAATTGTCAAGATAACTGAGAAATTAGGCCAGTTAGGGATTATAGAAGTACAGTGTTATGTCCACAAGCGTAGCTTGGTTAGAACTGCTTAGGCCAAATGAAATGGAATTAAAGGCCTCGAAATGTGATCTAAAGCAATAAAACATGTCACGAAATTAAATTTTAAATATTTGTTTTCCATTTCCATGTGAGAGCATGTGGCTTCCACAAAGCAGAAGTCCAGTACTCTTTAAGGCTGGTGTAAGAAGCTATATGGTTATCCTGTGGACGCCATAGTCTAGTAGGTAGGCTGTGATAGCCTAGACGTCAGGCCGTGATTAAAACTCCAGCCCAGATAGCTCCAACAAAACGAGGTATGAAAAAATATTTCTTCGCCTCCTTGCAGTCTTTTGGCAGAAACCTTGGAAGTAAATGAATTTGTCATGAAAAGTATCACAAAAATCTGTCCTTCATACTCTAGGTCCCACCACTCATGGATAAAATTAACACACGCAACATGTTGTGCATGAAAAACTAGTTCGTAATCTTAAATAAATGGTTGTAATAACCAATTAAGTAAATAAGTAAATATTTATTTTAAGTAAATATTTACATTATAAAACTCCAAGTCAATAAAGTTACTCAGGGAGGTATGTGCACCGCTGTATAATTTATCTGGAGGGACATGCATAGGACTAATGAGAAATGAAACACGATAAAAGTGTGAATCTCAGCTCTTATCCATCTTGTCCGACTGTTGTTTGTAAGATAGTGTTGACCTAGATCTTAGATCTTATCGAACGTCTACAGTTGTTCCTTTTCCGGCCACGGTTCTTGAGCCTTCAGTTCTTCACTCAAGTGTCACTCTTGTTATACTACTAGCATTCTGAGTTTTAAATATACCGCGACGGAATACCAAAACATCTGTCCAGTAGTCTTTATTAAACAATATTCGAACCCATTGTAGATATTTAAAAAAAAAAAAACAATTTTTTTAATTCCCACATAATTTACAAAATCTTTTATATTAACGCACTCATAACTTTATTGTGTTAAACGCCATGAAAAGAAGAAAAAACTTGAAACAAATTTATGCTGGGCCCTATAACAAACTGAGTGAATGATAGTGACTCAACAGAAAAAGAAAACTGGCCCAGAGTAATTTGTTTTTGGTAATTATAGAGTAATCACGGGATAATGAGTTCAGGTTGATTCATTATAAATAATTCTTTGTCTTCTTTAGCGTTTGCTTTGTTAATCACAAAATAAATAAAAGAAAAAAAGAAGGGAAAAAATACAAAAAATTTTAAATTATTTTTACATGTTTAAATTTAAATTTAAATTTAAATACAACAACAACAGAAATATTTTTAAATAATGGTTTAAATAATTATATGCCATAATAATAATTTATAAAAACCCCACCAAAAACAAAAAAAAAACTCATTTCTACGGACACCAACTAACCACCACAGAAGCAGAAGCAGCAGCAGCAGCTCTGGCAACACTTATTCACATGTGACCACAACAAAGAGGGAAGGAAGCTTACCACCACCACCACCATTACCACTATGGCCACCACCTGTTGCACAGCAAAATTTATGTATTTCCACAGAAATACGGTAAAAATTGAATTGTCATGTTTCGTAAGAGTGTTCTCTATTCTCTGTTTTCAGAGTCAGTTTTTGGCCCAAAAATCATAAACGAACTGAATATGTAAATGAGTATTACAGGTAACCAAAGAAGAGAAGAAAACCTACCAAAAGCTGTTAAGGTTCTCCTTATTGAGACCATTTGTATTAAAAAAAAACTAAAACAAAAACAAAAAAATAATCATAAAAAAAGACTAAAAAAAAACAAAGTAAAACCCCTCTTAAAAGATTATTAAAAAACAATATGAATATAAAATAAATGCAACTTGTTGTTGTTATTGTTGTTGTTGTTTCTGTTCTTGCTCTAATAGAGAATGTTTGCAACATGGCTTTGTTAAAGTACAAGTTACCAAAATTTATATAAAATACTTGCACTAGAGAGTTGTAGTGAATTGGATTGGAGACTCTGGTTAGTTTTTGAATGGCACTGGCAGCAAAAAGGTTTTTATTTTTTACAGCAGCTAAAATAATATTTTATAGCAGTGCTTGAACAATAATAAAAAGAAATATAATAAATTATAAATATATTGGACAGACACACTTTCAAAATACACTTACATATACACCGACTGTTAGCAAGATTTGTAATGCACTGAGAAAATTGTTGATTTAAGTCTTAAAGCGATTGGACTTCTATTATTAAAATTTATTTAAAAAGGCAGTAAAAATCACGCGCATAACGCTCAGAAGCATTTTGATCATAGGATATGTTTCCTTCTGATCATAGAGCAATCATATGTATGTACCGTGTTATAACATTTGTGTGTTTTGTCGACTCTTTAGAGATTCCCAGCATCTTCTAATCAGTTTGAATGTCATATAAACACCGTCCGTGGCTACAGGAAATCATTTATACAAATATCTCTGCCTTAATATCCGAGTCGATTCACAGGCTGTTATAGATTGCATTGAAGAAGTCTGCGGTCATCTGCCTACTTGAAATTAATTCTTTTTGATACTTTAGTTTTAAATGAGGAGAAAGGAGCACTACCCACGATGCTTTTGGTGGCACCCTAGTGCCAGCTTTAGCTAAACTGTTAGCAACTAAATTCCCCCATTTGGCCCCTGTGAGCATTCATCTAAGCACGGGTAACATTAGAATGTCTTTCCATTTTATTAAGCAACGTCCAGCACATTCTAAACTTCTGCCTGAGAAGCACTGCAAGGATTAAAAGAGACTTTGACTCTCTTTAGATAAAGGGCTATGCCCACTCAAATATTATATGCTGCAGGATTCAAACGCTCTTCCTCGATAGCCCTGTGGCTATGCCCTCTAAAATTTTATAGATTTATTTAAAAGCTAGTAAATAAACTGGCTACTGATCAAATCAATGCGAGATCATACAATTTTTTAGGAGAATGTTGCTCGATAGCAGGCGTAAGAAAGAAAGCCTACCATACTCCTATTGCAACATTGCAAGCAATCTGACTATGAGAAGTAAAGTGCACAACACAACATTTTCGAAATATTTCGAATTCTTAATCTCTTTTGATGAAGCAGGCGAACAAAGTATGTGGAATAGCAGATCACAATCCCGGTAACCACTTAGACCGAGAAGAAATTCATGGGGTCACTACCAGAGATCAGCAATGAGTATTCAAAACGATGAGTATATTCGAGTCATACTCATAATTTCTGATACTTATACGCATTCATACTTATTTTAATATCATACTCATGCTACTCAAATTCAAAGTTTGAAGTACTCATCGTACTCATACTTAACATGATTTTGTTGATTTCGACTCTCCTATACTCGAATCATTTATGAGTATTATAAGTATTTTTCTAAATTTATGAATCTGAATGAGTAGGCGTATGAATCAAACATATTTCGAATGTTATGTTATGTACTCATACTCATTGCAACTTGTACTTATAAATCAATGTTGTAGCGAGTACAAATGAATCAGAGTATTTGAATTTCAATACTGTTGACTCACACATACTCAAAATTTCATGAGTACTTATGAGTAGCGAAAAAACGATTAATTGCTGATCTCTGGTCACTACCTTCATTAAAAATGTTACATGCAAGAACTAGATTGTAATGTGTAGAGTACTGAAAAGTTTGGCTTGACTAGCGATAAATTTTTCACGTCTTATAGTTGCATATGCCCTAATTGAACCTGATGTATAACCTGGAAGTAAAATTTTAAATATTCAATAATACAATTTTTCTATGATCTATCTGGACTTAATTTATTTGAATATATTGGGTAGAAAGTATAAAGATCATCAGATCTTAGAGATCAATTTATACTAATTACTCAAGTTAGGCACTTGCCTCGAAGTATTTCACACAGTATATTGTCGTTTTTTAGTAGGTAGTGTGTTGGCTTATTAAACATGAGGCTACGGTTCAAACTCCAGGCCAAAAATCTGTCGTTCGGTGTGTAGGTCCCGCCTCTCATGGATAAAATTAACATATACATACACTGAGCGCCAAAAGTGAGTAAACACCACTGAAATAATTCATTTTCTTAGGATAGGGAGAAAAGTAAATGAGAATAGTCGAATAAATTTCCAAAAATAAAAACGTTTATTTATTACTTATAAAATGTTAAAACAAAAACAACAATTCAATTATTTTTGTGCTACAAGTATATTTTTTATAATAGAAAATTTAAAATTATAGTGGGTGTTGACTCACTTATGACGCTCAGTGTACATCATGGGTGGTGTGAGAATTTAGGTCGTAATCCTGACTGAATGGTTGTAATGACCAATTGTGTATGTATGGAAAGTGTTTTAATGACTTGCTACGGTCAATATATTCTCCCAACCATTCTTTTTTCATTTAAATTTTTCCATGATTTATAAACTTTACTTCTTTCGTTTTTTTCAGTGTTGAATTTAGTCTGTATGTAAGATATACAAATTTATTTGAATTTTCAGTAACAATAATAGTTTAAAACAGAGAGAGAGAGAATTCTTTTTGTTGTATATTTTTTATTTCCTTTAACAAGTTACTATTTTCTACCTTTTATTATTATAAAGTACTCGGGTATTGTATTTGTTAAGCTGCAACTAAAGCAAGTAGAAATAATTTATGAGAATCGATTTCAGTTGCAGTTCTAAACCACTTCGAAAGGAATACGAGCAACACCAAAAAAAATTGCAAAAAATAGAAAAAAGGGAATACGAGTAGTAAGGAAAACAAATAATTTTTGTAGTGATTTACTACAGGCCATATTGTTCATATTCCATATACTTCAACTACATTTTACTACAACTATTGCTACCTATAAATCCATTATATCGTATGTACATCTACCAGTACAGTAGACTTCTGTTCTTTTTTTTTCATATAAAGAATGTTGCAAACATTTTACTTTTTGAAATTGTTTTTGGTTTTAAGATTTGAAAGCAAAAAAAAAATTAAAGAAACTGACAAAAATCTTTTGTTTTCAATTATTTGTTTTAGTTGTTGTTGTTGTTGTAACTACAGACTTTCAATTTTTAGTATCTGCATTTCAATTTCAATTTTCATTTCAATTTACATTTAAATTTTCAAATGTTTTCTTAAGGTACGGAAAACAGCACACTCACATACGTATTCTGCTTAAAGTTATTGGATTTAGAACAATAGAAGCAACGAAAAAAGAACAAAATAAACGAGAGGTGTCTTAAGAGACACCCATCTTGTACGAAGTATATAAAGTTCGTAACGTTTCTTTAGCTTTCCTAGTTCGATACATAACATAACAGGTAGGAAGATGCACGTGTTGAAACGGCCTCTACGCTGGTGTCGTGTAAGTTTTCTAAGAGACACGTGCAAAGGGCAAACAATCGTATTGAAAGTACTTCATCATTCATTGCCTTCTTCACATGCCGTGAATTTTATGTGCGCCTCACACGAAGGTGTACACTGGCTTGTCACGGTAGGACACCTATAAACCTCCCTTAATACACAATAAAACGTATGAATTTCTCTTTATATTTTAAGTATTTTAATGCCGACACAGCGGTTTTTAACGAACTGAAAATATTTGTTTAAATAAACATGAGCTTTTAAATTCCTATCACAATATACAAAAACTGGCTACCTATTGATCTTATGACCAAAACTTAGTCCGCAGGTTTTATCTTAAATATATAATTATCTATATTCCAGTAAACCTTAGTTCATATTTCATCCTCTCCTAGATATCTGCTTTCCTACCCTGCCATTACTTACTTAATTGGCCATTACAACCCTTTAGTCAAGATTACGACCTAGTTTCTAACACCACTTATGTTGTGTACGTTAATTTTTATAGATGAGTGGCGGGACCTACAATTTAAAGTCGATTCCGAACGACAGATTTTTGAGAAACTTTTCATGGCAATTTTATTTACTCTCAGAGTTTTTGCCAGAAATCTGCTGAGAGGAAGTCGCCGAAGAAATATTTTTTTCATATTCCGTTTTGATGTCTGACCTGGGGCTTGAACCGTGGCCTTTCGTCTAATAAGCCGACACACTACCTACTAGACTACGGTGACTTCAACCACCATTCCACCAACGCCACCCTGCCATTTCCTTACTGAATTTTCCATCCAAATCTCTCTCAGATTGGAACCCTCTAAAACGGTAGGAATCGGTTTAAGATCTACACGGTCAGGTCGAAATCGATATGAAAGAGTTGAAAGTGGTTTCTTTATCACAGTATAGGAATTTAGCTTCAGGCTGGCAGAGTATTGCTCAATAGATTCTATAAAACTACAGTGCTGCGAACTGGTTAAGGTGTTACGCAATTAGTTATGATATTACCCAGTTTACAGGAGGGATATTTGAATTTTTATAAATAGCCAAACAGCCCTGAAAGCTATCAACCATATTTATATTATATTCATTCCTATTAGAAGCTGCCGGACATCTTTAATGAGATAACAAGACATTCTAATGTTGTTATTGCCAGAAAGAATGGTTACTGATAACTCATTAAGAGAACCTAGTTGCTGAAAGGCTAGCTAATGCAGGCACTGAGATGGCAAATATGGGCCACATAACAATGTCAATTGAAACTGAACGCGTGCAAGCAAGATGGGACTGGCAGTCTACCTGTTCCACAACGTGTCAAACCTAGTTGCTCCATAATTACAGGAGATCAGTTGCTCTAATTACACTTCACATATACCGCTTGTATAATGTTAATGTGGTGGTTACTGGTGATTGCGAAGAGATAGAATCTCTAGCATTATGACTACTGTAGGTGGTGCTGTAATATCACAAAGGAGAACTTGGCGATCGCCCATTACCTCTGTCACTGTTCAGCGTTCTCAATAAATTTCTCATTTTATTATTCGACCTGGTATCTGTGGACGTTGGTATATTCTATGAACCTCTCAATGGTTTGAGCGTGACTAGATTTGTTGAATAGCCAGTAGATTTCTTTCGACCTGGCATCTTTGAACGTTAGTATATTCTATGAACCTCACAATAGTTTGAACGTGACAAAGTTTATTGAATAGTCAGTACACTTCTTTCATTTTATAACACATTCCGTTGCGAAGGATGACTGCAGGTCTCGCATAGGTCTTAACTGAGGTTATCGCTGATGTAGTTTTATTAACTCATTGCCAAAATATTTGTCTATCTGATTTGGGAATGGGAATTTCTTATTTGTTAGTCAATGTTTTAAGTGTAATTTTGTTTGTAAGTAGATCAGCGCGAACTGGATAATAGTAGCTAAGGTACTAGCTACGTGGATGTTATAGTACAAACACTATTAATCGATACTATAAGTATAGCACTAGACCGTGGTCTAGTAGGTAGTGTGTTGGCTTATTAGACATGAGGCCACGGTTCAAACACCATTTCAGACATCTTGAATAAAACGAATGCGAGTAAATAAAATTGCCATGAAAAGGTTCCCAAAAAATCTGTCGTTCGGAGTCGACTTTAAACTGCAGGTCCCGCCACTCATGTAGAAAATTAACTCACACAACATAATTGGTGTGCGAAACTAGATTGTAATCCTGACTGCAGGGCCGTTATGACCAATTATTATGACCTAAGTCGTGCAATTATAAAAATAGTTAGAAAATAGAAAAATGAGGATAGCGGTCACAGATGATCATTTTAAAAAATAAAGTCATCTCACCGCCAACTGCCAATGCGGGATTATTATTATTGATTACAAATAATTCGAATGTTGGTTGCATTTCTCAATTTTTAGAACTTCTGTCGCAACGCACGTTAGGATATTTTGTTGCCAGAGGTTGATTACAATTCTAGTTATTTATTCTCTTGTAATTAGTATTATTTCAAGACAGTGTTGTTACATAAATATGATTTATTTTTTCAAACATAAATTTTCTTTGTTTTTATTTCTCATTACAGATACATCTGGAGAGCTGGGCTGGGCATTCACTTTGATTGTAGTTTCAATTATATCGGCTCTTATAGGTGCTATTGTTATGGTCATAGTTCTAAGGTGTAGAAGGTAAGTACTTTAGATGATTAATTGAATTTTTTTTATTTGTCTTTAAACCATCACTCTGAATAAGTCAATGTGGAATTATTTAATCGATAAATATGAAAACAGATAAAAAAGTATTTCGAAATGGCGCCTAAATAATAGCTATTGTTGACCATGTTTCTCTTTTTTTTTTTGCTTTGCTTTGCTTTTAACTAAGTATACACCTTTAATTGACTGTTTTTAAAACCATTGAAATTTATTTGAAAACAAAACATTTTAGCTGTCCGTTTGTTTGTTGTTGTTGTTGATGTTTTTCGTATACAAAATAAATCCGGATTTTTAATTCATTAAGTGAATTAAACCATTAAATTGTTTATTAATGTATTTACTTTCAATTTGCATAAATGCATAGAAAACAATTGAACCCCTTCTTTGGCTCAGGCACACAGTCCATAACGACAAAAAAAACCGTGAGTAAATATTTACTAATCAATCGTTTGAACAGAAAAAGGGCTTTAACACTTGCCGCCGAACATGTTCACGGTAATATGATGGCAAACAAAAACAAAACGTCAATAAAATCAACTAAAACAAAAAAAGGGCTATTAACTAAATAAACAACAATAATGTTGCAGCAACAATGTTTATAAAACAGATTCGTTATATGAAATAAAGAAAACACATCACAGATAGTTAGCAGCATATGCTGCATAAAACAAAAGTACATACTTTTCCTGCCTCAACGAATAACAAATTGCTGAAAATAAATCACAAACAAACATCTATTCATTAAATGATAAAACACTCTGCCATATTACGGGTGTGAAATATTTAAAATTGTCGAAATTTGTCTACAATTCAACGACCAAAATAAAGCTCTGTGTGTCTACCTAGTAATAATAAAATTGCCATGAAAAGTTTCTCAAAAAATCTGTCGTTCGGAATCGATTTTAAACTGTAAGTCCCGCCACTCGTGTATACAATTAACACACATAACATATATAAGTGGTGTGAGAAGCTAGGTCGTAATCAGAGATCAGCAATGAATCGTTTTTCCGCTACTCATAAGCACTCATGCAATTTTGAGTATGAGTGAATCAACAGAATTGAAATTCAACTACTCTGATTCATTCGTACTCGCTACAACATTGTTTTATAAGTATAGGTTACAATGAGTATGAGTACAACGTTGACATCAAACTCACAACATTCGAAATGTGTTTGATTCATACGCCTACTCATTCTGATTCATAAATTTAGAAAAATACTTATAATACTTATAAGTGATTCGAGTGGCTCGAATCATTCATCAAAATTTACAGCCTTTGTTATTGTTGCATATACAAACAAAGAAGAAAAGAAAGACAAAGACAACAAGCAAAGCATACACACAATCTTCTTGTGAGTACAGTAGTGTTCGTACGCCAATCATACTTATTTTGTGCTTCGTGTAAATGTTAAGTAGAGACGAGTCGAAGTCAATAACATCATGCGTATTGTTAAGTATGAATACGACGAGTACTTCCAACTTTGAGTATGAGTAGTATGAGTATCATATTAAAATAAGTATGAATGCGTATAAGTCTCAGAAATAATAAGTATGACTCGAATCTACTCACCGTTTTGAATACTCGTTGCTGATCTCTGGTCGTAATCTTGACTGAAGGGTTGTAATGAATAATTATGCATATTATACATATATGTATTTATGTATAGTTTGGTTTTCACATCCTGCGCATTTGCGTAACTAGAAAACTCTTTACAAATCTTATTCCTAATACAATAGTATTATCCAAATATTGGGATTCCTCCACTCGACGCACCTCAGTTAAGAGGACAGCTCTATCGATCTAGAGTTAAACTGCATTAGTTTACTCTAAGAAATATTTATTCCTTAACTTTAGTCGATTATGGAGAAAGATGGAGATTTCATTTCATAGCACAGAATATGTGGCAAAGTTCACATTTATTATCCTCACAACCCAGCCACTCTAGTCAGATATTCGGCCTTAGGGGGTTTCATACATTCCCCCATCTTTTGTTTTCTCACATGAGGCGGGAAACTCTATCAATTACTAAAAAAACAATAACGGTGTTAGTAAACAGTTCTGTATTACGCCTGCAATAGCATCGAGATATTATGGCATTTTGATTTTCTGTAATACTGTTCTCTGAAATCTTTTTGTGGAACGATCATGTTTCATGCCCATACAAAATGGAATTGGAAGATTTTTCACATGCTGCAAACAGGATTATAAAAATGAGACCGCACCTCGATACCTTTTTAATTATTATCTTAAGGATATTAACCTGATCCATACAAAATTTCTCGCTTCTGATGCTTGTCTCTACTTACTTACTAACTTAATTGGTCATTATAACCCTTCAGTCAGGATTACGACCTAATTTCTCACACCACTTATGTTGTGTGCGTTAATTTTATACATGAGTGGCGGGACCTACAGTTTAAAGTCGACTCCGAAAGACAGATTTTTGAGAAGCTCTTCATGGCAATTTTATTTACTGTCAGAGTTTTTGCCAGAAATCTGCTGAGAGGTAGTCACCGAAGAAATATTTTTTTCATAATTTCGTTTTGATTTCTGACCTGGGATTTGAACCGTGGCCTTACGTCTATTAAGCCGACACGCTACCTACTAGACTACGGCGACTACAATTGCAACTTATCTTGTCATTCCACCCATGCTGTATGTGTTAATACATAAATTTGAAAAACTTATCGTGGCAATTTTATTTACTCTCAGAGTTATGTACGAGATATCTGATCTGGGGTTTGAACTACGGGCTCTCTTCTAATACACTAACCCACTAAGCGATTTAAATTACCAGCGCCGAAGCAATGACTGCTAGTCTTCAAGCAGCAGTTAATTACGAAAACATGCCTACAACTTTAACTGATTATACAAACTGATGCGCCCAATAAAACAGGCGGGTAGGAGTTTGTTTGTCTCCTCAAATACTACAAATAAAGCATTTTTTTTTTCGATTTGATTGGATAGCTGTTTACCATGGCAATTAAAATTCCTTTTGATGAAAACATTTTGCACATCAGCAGCTTCTTTTCCAATTTAAATATTTTCTCGCTCTTTTTTTGCCCTTTTTTTGTGCGCTCGTAATTTGCCAATAACGAACGAACTAATTTGCAACGAAAAAACACACACAAAAACCACAATTTGTAATTTCTTAACCGCAAATGTTGAAACCAGGCATAAAACTAATTTTGACACGCGATTGACGATTGTCAATAATTATCGATAAAAACAACAAGAAACGATGTGTGTATGTGTATATGTGTAATGAGTATAGAATTGCAATGAAAATTAAATTCAAATTAAATTTAGACTACAAAAAATGACTCTTTTTATTTATTTTCTTTAAACTTTTCCGGGTTTGAGTTAAGAAAAAAAGAAAGGAAAAGAAAAGAAAAAACTGAACCGAACTGAAAATCACTTAAAACAAGAGTTTAAAATGCCGTTAAAATCATGCTTAAAAATGGGCCCAATTACCTTGTCGTCTATTGTAGCAGAAATGAAACCAAAAAACTATAAAAAAGAATGTAACACAAGCAGAAACATGGTCCACAATAGTAAAAACTTTAATTTAAAGCAATTTGTTTCGTTGCCTGTAAAATCTTAGAAAAAAAAATAATTTTTATGGGAACGGAAATGAAAATTTACGAGAGTTTCTAAGTTTTCCATCGAAATAATTGAAAAATAGTTTTTAAGACTGTATAATTTTAAGACATCTTAACATAGTAATTCTCAATTGAAAATAAATTTAAATTTAATTTGTATTTCTTTCTTTTTCTCTCCTTCTACTCCTCTCTCTCTTGCAGAATTAAATCAACCAATGCTAATGGTAAGTTAAACAGTATTTTAAATTATTTTATTTTTTAATTTTTTAGTTGATATCTGAAAGCGTTTTGCTTGAAAATTTGCTTGGCCATATCTTAAATATTTGTTTAAACAGACAGACAGACAGACACACACACAATCTATTCAAAATGTTTAAAATGGGAAAAGACATTATCTTAAATGTGTTTCGTTTTATTCTTGTCTTGTTGTTTTTTTTCTGTCTGCAAATAATAAACTCAAAATGAATTTGTGTAAAAAGCATTATTTGAAGCAGTAGCGTACACACAAAAAAGCATTTTTAGGGGGCATCATTAAATAAATATACATATGTATTCTCTATAAATTCACGCTTCTCAGGTTCGAAAATAGAAGAGTACATGTAATAATAAAAACATCATTTTAAATTTTAATAATTCAGAAAATACAGTTAATCCGTACAAAGCAATTCAGATCCCCATCCAGATAGGATAAAATCAGCATCGGATGTCGTATTAAAGATAGCCGGCACCACCTCCTGGGAAAAATGTCGTAGTTTTATACATACAATAATAATCCACACATTTTCTCAGATAACATTATTTCTAGACAACAACAGACAACAACCATATCATTCAAAAGGGCGGCTCAATAAGACTGAACTTTTAAAATTTAGTGATATTGTCTTCTACCCAAGCGGCAATTCTGAAATATGTCAGCTGTCTCAGGTATTTATTGTCATCAATCTGACGAGTGGTCAAAACACGTTAAGAAATTGAGATGATTGTGGACAGTAAGACTACTGAGCATCAAAGTAAAGGACGGTCTCTTAAAAACGTGCGTACAAAATTTATCTTATTCTGTAGCTGAAACAAGCAAACCGTTGAAAGCGGTAGCAATTTGTTCATCTTAGTGACTGAGCGAATGCAGAAAATCAATGATCAATTTTGATTCTCAGAAAATCTTCATGCAAACCACATACATGCATACATAATTGGTCATTACAACCCTTCTGTCAGGATTACGACCAGAGATCAGCAATGAATCGTTTTTTCGCTACTCATAAGTACTCATGAAATTTTGAGTATGAGTGAGTCAAGAGTATTGAAATTCAAATACTCTGATTCATTCGTACTCGCTGCAACATTGATTTATAAGTAAAAGTTGCAATGAGTATGAGTACAACGCTGACATCAAACCCATAACATTCGAAATATGTTTGATTCATACGCCTACTCATTCAGATTCATAAATTTAGAGAAATACTTATAATACTCATGAATGATTCTAGTGATTCGAATCATTCATCAAAATTTTCAGTCTTAGTTGTTGTTGCATTTACAAACAAAGAAGAAAGAAAAGACAAAGACAGCAAGCAAAGCAAACACACAACCTTCTTGTGAGTATTGTGGTGTTCGTACTCGCATCATACTTATTTTGTGCTTCGTGTATACGTTGAGTCATGGAGAGTCGAAATCAACAACATCATGCGCATTGTTAAGTATGAGTACGATGAGTACTTTAAACTTTGAATATGAGTAGTATGAGTATGATATTAAAATAAGTATGAATGCGTATAAGTATCTAAAATTATAAGTATGACTCGAATCTACTCATCGTTTTGAATACTCATTGCTGATTACGACCTAACTTCTCACAACAACACTTATGTTGTGTGTGTTAATTTTATACATGAGTGACCGGACCTACAACGAATGACAGCTTTGATCTCTCACCTTAACATTACAAGATACCCAAGATTGATCCAGATTTGTCAGAAAGTTTATGTAAATTTCATGAATGTGTGTTAATTTTATACATGAGTGGCGGAACCTGCAGTTTAAAGTCGACTCTGAATGACAGATTTTTGGAAAACTTTTCATTCTAATTTTATTTGCTCTCTGATTTTTTGTCAGAAATCTGCTGATGGAAAGTCATTGAAGAAATAATTTTCCATATTTCGTTTTGTTGGAGATGTCTGACATGGGGTTTCAACCGTGGCCTCACGGCTAATCAGTCAATACACTACCTACTAGACCACAACGACTTAACGTTCTTGATTTTGTGTCCTTATGCAGACCGTACGAAACAAATGCACCATCAATAACGAGCAACTGTCTGGTGAGAATTTTAGTTAGGCGGCGTTATTGAGCCAACATTGCAGTGATTGAGAACGGATATTCGTTACAGGACATGTGGTTTCAGTAAGAAGACGCTACCTACCACACTCCACGTGCAACAGTAGATTTATTGCAGCAACGAATTCCAGAACAAATTATCTCAAGAAATTCTGTTGTCAACTGAGCACCAAAATCATGCAATTTAATGTGTGCGATTCTTTTCTTCGGGGTTTTGAAAAATTTCGGTTGTAGGCGAATAATCCACAAATGAAATTGTCAGAACTATTGCTTTAAACAATTCGTTAAACTGTAGACACCACAAGGACGTAATCCTGACTAAAGGATTGTAATGGCCAATAATGTGTATCTTAAATTTATCGATTTAAATACCACACCTATTCTTTACGCCTGGAGTTATCTGTCAAAGAGAGTCAAATCATATAGAGGTACCTCAGAGTATGAAGACTTCTTATAGTTTTAAAAATGCTGGCAGGTACCTACCTAATCTCACACTTTTGCTCTATTAATGCAAGTATGAGAATAGACTCAGTGTGCTAGCACCACCTATCTACCACGCCACTGCTTTCGCAAATGGAAAAAAAGAAGAAAAAAGTAAACACACAACTGATACACAATCATAAGTGTTGTCACCTATTTGAACATGATCACTGACTTAGCTAAAGTTTCACTGCTGCATGTAAGTATTTTCAGATCAGGGTTGCATGCATACATTAATGCAACAATAGAAAGAGACAAAAACAGAGAGTAAGAGAGCGAGTAAAAAACTTATGTCAATTCACAATCTTAAGTTGTGTAGTTGTAGTCTGTCAGTTAAGATTCTTATTAAATATGACCAAAACGGGGAGAAAAAAAAAACGCTCGACCATGATCTGGCTACCGCTTAGAAACACTATTGCTAATGCGTAAAATTTTTTATTTTATTCCCTGGCGAACAATATATTGTATTATGCAAATACATGGTAAATGCAGCAGCAGCCTAAAGGTAAAATACAATAATTTATCCAATAACCACCACCATATAAACACATTTATCAGTTGCAGACAAAGTTTTATTTTGAAATCCGCCAAAAAAGAAAAAAGTTGCCAAGCGATTGTAAAGCGTCAAAATGTTTCTGCTTAAATAGTCGTACACTTTGGTTAAAATACTATAAAATTTTGTTAGTTTTTGTTGTCTTTTTCTTTAATTTTGTAAGCAAATCTACCAGACTTACATGGAAAGCTGCAACAAACAAGCCAACCAACCAGTAGCTTTTGAAATATTCAATTATTTAATGTGTGGCATAACCACGAAGTAACTCTAAAGGTGACATATTCAACTTGTGATTTGCTATGCTATACACAGTGTATTTGAATATAAAAAAATAAGTAATTTTTATTGTCAAATTATTTAAAGATTTATTTCTGTCGTAATACCCTACCAAAATCGAATACATATTCTAAGTTATTTTCTAAGTTTAAAAGGCGAGATTTAATAATAAATTCGAGTCTTTAAGGAAAATTTAATCAAACATGCTTATATAGGAGCTTATTTGTATAAATTTCTGTTTGATCGCTGTAAACTTCAGTTCATTACAGCAGCAGTCTTCACATGACCTTTAGTTTGGCAAGTATTCTATGGAATACCAAATTTGGACCATGGGCTTGCATCCAATGAGCGAACACTCTACCTACTTGACTACAGCGACATGGAATACGTCATATCACCTTCGGCAACATTGTGTTGTTTGTATTCTGATTACGGCATGAACTGCTACAACATTAGAGGGAATGAAAACTTTCTTAAATTAACATTCACTTGAGCATACAAGTCTAGATTAACCAAAGTCAACAATCCGCTTTAGGATTTCGTATTAAAATGTTTCGTATTTCGAATGTTATTGAGTTGAAATCAAGTCACGATAGCTCCCTTAATCTATCGACAAAGAGCAGATCAAATAAGAGAAGACTGCATTGAGCCGGAGGCAGACACAATAGCAAATGCATTGGCCAATACTCTTTACCACTTCAGACCATCTTTGATGAAGTCATTCGCAGGTTGGCGCAGTCTCTCCGCGTGTCAACTCTTTTTACAAGAATACATAAAACGACAATGATATCCCTACAATTTAGTTTAAATATCTAACTATCCGCTTTAATCCAGGTGAGTTTGGTAATGAATTCAGACTCATGTTCAGCGCAGGGTATACATATGTATATTCATATGGAGATCGGTATCCAGTGGGAGTGTATCGGTTATAGCAACATCATTGGGTACACTATTATGCGCGATATTCCTGGCCGAAAACCCAAATACGATTGACACAAAACGAACACAGAAGACGATCAACGGAGTCGCGATAGAAAATGAAAAAAATTCGATTGTCGCTTGTCTGCAGGACATGTCTTTGTGGGGATTAATTGATCAGTAGTCAGTTTGTGCAGCTATTCTCTGGGGGTGAACATGTCAGAAGACAAGGAATGTTCTCTGCTTGGAATTCTAGTGTGAAATCCCTCATCTCGATCAGGTCAGAGGAGATTTTAGGGGAAATAAAGTAGCAGTATGACAAGACGCATTGCGACATTTGTAAAATAATTTAGAAGGAAGCCAGTTAACCATTTGAAAAAAAAACGCTTTTGTAAGAGTACTGTCAATGAACCCGTAAGTTATATCTCAACAGCTGTCTTCACTGCACATATTTGCAGCTGCCATTGCTACTGCGGATAACATACATACATAACTGGTCATTACAAGCCTTCAGTCAGGATTACGACCAAGCTTCCCATACCACTTATGTTGTGTATGTGTTAATTATATACATCACTGGCGGGATCTACAGTTTAAATTCGATTCTGAACGACAGATTTTTGAGAAACTTTTTATAGCTATTTAATTTACTCTCAGAGTTTTTGCTAGAAATAGGACGTCACCGAAGAAATATTTTTTTCGTATATCGTTTTGTTAGAGATGTCTAAGAAGTCAAACACCAGCTACTAGACTACGGATAACATTTACATGCAATTGAAAGGGGCAATTGCCTAACCCTCCATTGATATCGATACTCTACTCGCTGCAACTTTTGGATGGACTATGCAACTTTTGGAAAAAATAACTGGGTGGGGCATTGAAAACCCTTTAACTTTTTCCTTTTATTTATTTTTGTTTGTTTGTTTTTAACAAAAAAATTTGTTTGTCTCCTCAAATAGTCATGCATGGAGTGTTTGGGCTGACTATAACTGGGACATTATTTCTCTCAGATCTCGTCTATATCACGGATAGGGTCTTGGCTGTCTAATGGCCTCAAAGTGTATGAGTTAATAATGATCCTACCATAATGTAATTCATGGTGTAGCCATTTATTACTATTCTTTGTTGGTTTTTTTGATATTTTGTAAGAGTGAGTATAATTTATTTTAAAAAGTGTACCTCGTATGGTCTTGAAATACCAAATGTATCATGTTTTTATTTTTATTGCTTTTTTATTCAAATGCATTTCAGTTTTTCCCCTCATTTTTATTATTTGTAACGAGTCTAAATGCTTAAGCATTTGAAATTAATTGATGCTTTAAAGGCGATAAACTGCTTTTTTTTTTGCTGGCTGTTCAAAATCTATTCAATTTGCATTTTAAAAATAGAGACAAAACTCTTGGAAAAAAATTGATTCTCTTTTTAAATTTTTTTAATTTTTTTTTATATTTTTTGGTTTATTGTTAACAAGCTTATTTTACGTTAAAGTGGCAACAGCCACCAGAAACTGCCAAACAAAAACAAATTAAAGCAAATACATGTGGGTTGTTTCAACAACAGAATCCAAAGGAAAAAAACAAAAAATTAGTACCAGCAGCAGCAGCATCATTTCAATACGCTTTTTGGTTCACACATTTATAGACAAACGTTGCAGCATACGACACTCTAAATGGCTGCAACAGTGTATGACTGTATGTCTGTCCACTGTCTGTCCGTCTGTCTGTTTGTCTATCTGTATGTAACTAAAGAGTTTTATTTTAATTTTAACAGGAAATTATTTAAAAAAAATTTTTTTTTTGTAGATTTTATTTCATTTATACAGTCACTTAGTTTGAAAACAGCAGCAGCAGCATTAACAGTAATAGCAACAGCAACAGCAACAGCATCACCATCACCAGAAACAATTTTTTGACTAATTTTACACTTGTTGGCAAGTGCAGTATGTGGCATTTTACACTCTGTTTATGCAACTATGTGTTACATCTTATACAGCATCCAACCAACCATGGATCCATGCATTCATTCATTCATCCATCCATCCTCCATCCTCCATGCTTTTGCTTTTGTGCCTTTTATGCTCATTTACTAAACCAAGTTACGCTGTATGGTGTATGTATGTGGCAATAACTAACTAACAGTGCAATATCTAGATACTTGCAACACAAATAAAAATCTAAAAAACAGGGGGGATAGAGTAGAGCATAAATCTACAAAACAAATCAACAAAAAAAAAAAAAATAATAAACAAAAAGCAACAAAAAGAAATGTTGCAATTCATAAGTTAAATGAAGCTTAAACTTTAACTACACATGACGTTCGTTGTGGCTGACTGGATGGGCTGGCTGGCTGGCTGATGGCACATTCACACACTAAACACAAAATTCTCTAAACAAAACAAAAAAAAAACATTTTTAATAAGAAAACCCTTAAAAACTTAATATAATTAAAAAATAAAAACACGAAATGTGCAGCATACAGCAGCCAGCACTCACCTTCATTATGTTGCGAAAACTTTACAACAATGACTGGCAGAATGTTTTATGATTTACACTCATAATCTTGCAGCATATAATGATTGTCTGTATAGAAGAAGAATTATTAATAATAAAACGGAATCCCTTAAGCCTAATTAAGTGAAAGTCATAAAAATTTTATGTCTATATAAAGGGTTATCTATTTTGCGGTTTCAAAATAAAGTTAAATAAAACATACATTTCTTAAGAATGCTTGAACCATGCCGGTATGTACGAAATGCATTGCCATTTAGAACGAGCGGCTTTGGATTGCTTGTAACAGTCGATCTTCGAACACCTTCTCCCTTATTTCGGAGCGGTATTTTGCAACAACTTGTTAAAATTGATTTTCAAATGCAATTATCCGCCTAGACACGGTCTTTGACATAGCTCCTCCAAAAAGTCTAGACAATCGGTGTCACCAAACGCCAAATTACTCTTTCTAGAAACTACTCGTGACTTCGTCTTGATAAAATCACTTTTTTCCTATTACCCCTCTTGGGAGCATATGACTACCACAGAGCATTTTCCATCTTATCGTGATGGCTTCTGTTGGTGCCACAAGTTTCGGTTGGGTGTTATTCTGCGTGGTTTTGGTTCCGTTAATCTATTATTATTCCAGCTAAGCAGGAATGATCTGCTGTAGAAGGAACTAGGATAATAGTGCTGTCATATATAGTTGCCTAGAAACAACGCCCTGTAAGTATGTGCTGAAGTGGTGGAGAACCTTGCAACCATTGATTTCTAGGGTGGTGGCACCCTTCTCAATTCATATAATCCAGGCCTAAAAGGTCGGCTTAATTGACAGCAACGGTTCTGCCAGGGTGATTTTCGAAAAAATACGTACCAAAAATAACTAGAGTCCATAACGCGTACCAAGGAGTCAGTTTTTCTTGTTGTGAAGACTTTTTCAGAATCATTTCAGGGTCCCGCAAGCTTCATATACGACAATTTTCTTAGCTGACGTAACCACCTAGCGAGAAATGAACCCTATCGCTGAAGAAAATTTTGTTGGAAAAATCAACATTGAAAGCCTGTTACTTTAGCATCTAATCAGCACACTTGTGGCGTTGTGAATGGTCAACCATCTTCAATAGTTACTTGAGTTGGGATTTATAGGCCGGACCTCATCTATAGCTCTTTTGGTCTCTTAAAATTTCTTAAAAATCTTGCCTTTAACAGTACAAGTTCAATCCTAACAACCTGCGTGAAATCGCCGAAGTCTAGTAAGTAGGGTGTTGGGTTATTCGACGAGAGTCCACGATTCAGCCGCTGTCTCTGACGAAATATGGAAAAAAAATTTTTCTGTCGGCGGCTTTCTCTCAGCAGTCTTCTGGCAAAAATTCTATGAGTAAAATCAAATTGTCATGAAAAGTTTTACAAATATCTGACGTTCGAAGTCGACTTTAAATTGTACGTCCCAGCACTAATGGATAAAATACCCATTGGTAGTGTGAGAAATTAGGTTGTAATCCTGACTAAAATAACCAATTATTTCTCAGCGTTCTTGATTGTTAAACGATTCATATTTGTAAATAGCAAATCTTTCACTAAATAAATGATACTTCATATGAAAGCATTGAAAAACTGATAGCCTTGCCACCACTAAATGGATAACCGGAATTAATAATAATTGCAACAAGAGAAAAATAATTGCCACTATTAATGAGTCTACCCTGCAAGGCATGTGTTTATAATTCAGTTGCATATGTGTCTGTCAGCTACAAATCATCCTGGTAGAAACCTTCTTCAATTTTACTTTTTATTGGAATATGTAATTTCATAATATAAAAAGCATAATAATACTGTATACTGTATAGTTTCTTTAATTAGGTTTCTCAACATTTGTTGGCGATTGTTCTAGAAATAATGCACTTCGGAAAAATGCAATGAATTATTGTATCGAGTGTAGTGGGGACGAACTCTTTCACAATAAGGACTCTCCAACTACTACCTTTTCTATCCTCCTTTATAGCCAAGCAAACAGATCTCTTTAGGGTACAACCTTCAGTTCTAAACTGGTTGTTATATGCCCTTCCTTGATATACTCTAGCGGCAATTTTGCATCGCAGGGATATCACTCGGTAAATGTGACTCGGATGAATTTTTCTTCATTCTCATACCGAATACAGATATATTTAGGTATAGGCAGTCAAGTAGGCAAAGGTATTGACCCTTGAAGAATCCTGGATTGAAAAAGCATCTTACTTTATTGCAGGACTCTACTGGCCCAGCTATGATAGCGTACCAATTCACTACTTAAAATAGATCACACGGATATCTCTGTTACTGTATCTATTCTGACATGTCATTGCGTAATAGGTAGGAATGCAAAGGCACTTCTCATACCTGCAAATGTTCTTGTCCATGAATGCCGACGATTTTTTAGGAAAATTTCGGATCATTCACAAGTAATTCTTATATGCTTTTCGGGACATAGGAATATTGTTAGAAACATACATTGCTAATGAGTTGGACAGAACCGATACGGAGCTCGAAATCTCGGACATGTTACAGAGCGTAGGTATTCCGATGCCTTAGTTAAATTGGATGTTGTCTACTCGATTTACAGGGACATTCAATCTTCTTAGCAGCAAGAGGGTATGTGCAATATTGCTGCACTCTGCTGGACACGTATGAATAAAAAGAGGACAGACTTATTTTTTTCTCTAAATTGCATGGCCATCCATCGCACAATAAGGATGCTCATTTCTCCTTTTGGTAAACATGCCAAAATAATCGGCATTCCTTCAAGGGCCTGTAAAGTAGGAGCGTCAGTGTTCTGCGCTCGTCATAAAATGATAGAGGTTTCTGACCCCTCACTTTTTGACATCCTTGACCGAGATCTTGTATATAAAGATTGCTGCAATAACAAGATTTAATGTTAAGTCGGTTTGGTTTGCTCTCGAGAACGTTTGATCCCAGGGTTGAATATTCGATGTGGTATTACAATAATGGCCTAAGTGGCATCTCTTCCTTCAACGACGGTTCGCCTCTTTACCTAACCTAAACTATCCGCAAATAACTTCTACAGAGATTAGAGATGGGATGACTTTGTTTACAAACGTACATCTCTAGCTCGAAGCTGATATCTCTCATTTAGCTCTCCTTATCTTGATAGTCTGACAGAGCTATCGTTACTAAATTTAGAAATTCATTACACTTTCAGGCTGACATTCATCACTCTGCTAAGGTGATAACGCTTTACATAATTGTCAATTCCTGATGCTGTTGGTCACGATCAATTAATTTGGAGTTGTCAGTTGACTTTAGACCAACTCATATGTGATATAATACCGGACCGTTATGTGTGCTTAAGTGATTTGATATAATAAACCTGCCACTGCCTCCTGCCCTATTCTATGCATTATTTGGGGCACATAATAGCACAAATAATAGCAATAAAGGACTTCATCGGCATTTCTTGACTTTCAAGCGAAAATTTAAAAACACAATGCTACACGGGAGGCTAAGTTCCTAAAAGCTTTTTGAATAACTGAAAGTGTTTAATTACACATGGACACACACCTTCTTGTAACTTAAAAAACTTATTAAATGGGAGGCTAAAATTAGTTCTGATGGCCATTCATTGCATTCAAGATTTGTGGTGAATATATGGTGACCTCTCATTTTCTTTGTAAAATATTTATGAATCCAAATTGATTATTTTAAATGGATTAGTCCTTCTTACTACATTCTTCTGTTTCTAAAATTGAAAACAGTACTGAAAGTACGAAGATTCGCAATGCTTAAGGAGACAAAAGCTACCTCCTGAAGGCACTCATTGCTACACGAAAATGTACTTTCAGTGGAGGCGTTCAGGGATTAGAAAAAACGTTGGCCAAATTATTTTAGACTTGAGAACAGCAAATCCTTTTTAAAATTTAAATGTTACTTAAAAAGGGGAACGTTTATCCAAATGCAATGAAAAGTCTCAGCTTTTCAGCTGTTATACAGTTTAAGAATTAATTTTAACCTAAAAACTCTTTCGCAATTTTTTTTTATAGAAAGAATCTTAAGAGAAACTTTTTAAGTATCATTTATCAAATCTCTTTCTTTTATATTGAAATAACCAACAAACACAACAACATAAAGAATTTCAACTTCTTTTGCTTTTTACCCTTTTTTTTTTGTCGTTGTCGAGTCAGATAAAAAAGAAAGAAATTCCAACGCATTTCTCAAAAACACACACACACACAAAAACAGCAACAACCAAATCAGGAAAACTTTCTATTCACAAAAACAAAACAAAATCTGAAATGAAAAAACGGGGAAAAAAGTTTTAAAGAAAAGCAAAAACTAAAAAGATTTTGTCATGTCATCTCACGCAAAAATTGTTAAACTTCCTTGATTATCTCTTTGGGGTGCAGACGATGTTTAACCTTTTTAGCTTGACTTGCCAAAGTGTTTAGCGATTTTCGTTTTCTGATGTTTTTTTTTTGCTTCAGCGTTTAACCAAAGATCAATTAGCACTTAATGATGTCCAAAAAGAAACAATTTGCAGTAAAATACAACAAACAAATGAAACAGCAACTATAAGGACAACAACAGGCACAATAACAAACAAAAACTAAATCTGAAGTTGTAAATGATCAAAAAGCTTTTGATGTAATTTTTGGAGGCAGCGATTTAAAAACAAAACAAAAAACAAAAAAAACTTGTGTACAAACGTTTACCACGAAATAAGAGATCTTTTTCAAGCTAAGGTTGCAACAACAATCAAATAAACCAACAATGTTAGCAACAACTATTACCGCTACAAATCGTTAAATTGTCAAGGCAGTGTTACAAACAAACCCAGAAACTTAAAACAGCCTCAGAAAAAAAAAAACAAACAAAACACACTTCCGAGATATTTTTCGTTTTCAGAAGGTAATCCCAAAACAAACAAAGAAACAAACAAACTGTTCCTAAACCCAGAAAAAAAAACAAACAAACAAAGTTTGGCTGTAACAAGTCAAAAGATGTAGGCGAAAAAGTGGCGCCTCCAAAATGTTTAATGAAATTCCCCCCACTCATTCGGTTACCAGTGAAAACCTAAACGCGAAAACTAAAAACTGAATACCATCGTAAAGCAAACAATCCATTCATTACTCGGTTGCCACCACCAAAAAGGAGTTGTTTTAAACAAATGGCACAAGAAAATCTGTTTTTTTCGTCGTATTTTTTTCTGTTTTGGTTTTTGTAAAACATTGTTAGGAAACTGCAAGCAAATAACAACAACAACTAGCACCACCACCACCGCCAACAACATGGCTATAAACAAATTACAACATTTTGATTTGGGGTCAAACATTGAAGGTGCGTTTCAAAGGTCTTTCAGTCAAAATCGCTTACGCTCTCTGCACTGATCTCAAGTGAAAATTAGCCAAAGTGTGACGGCGGTCTGACACATTCATATTGCGCAACTAAGATCCGTAATATAACGGTTATTTTATGCAAAATGTTAAACTCATGTTTGTTGTTGTTGTTCTGCTCCTTGAATGACAGACAGTGTTTAATTACACACACACACACACACTCGCACTCGCACCTATTTTTTTATCGCCTAAAATAGCGATTAGAGTTGAAGCTTAAATTAGCTTTAATGCATATACGAGGTTTGTTAAAAAAGTATAGTGATTTTTTTATTCAAATTCAGCTTCGTTATAGAAGACTTGTGCGAAAGCTTTAACCAAAGCTTAAAGATGCAATCATATATACAATCTTTATCACTGCAATCATAATCAATCGTCGTCTTCTGAGGACACTATTCATTTATAATACCAGCAAAAATTAAAAATATTAGCTCCCTCCGCGTAATCTGGTAAACACTAATTACATATATAAGGAGCCTGATTTAAATAACAACAAGACCAAAGAGTTCTGGTTCCCGAACAGATCAAGCCACAGGACAAGGTACTGAATTACGTAAATTCCAGCAGATCATGGGCCATAACATATTGTTTCCAATTGTGCCTATCCAGAACGAATGCTATAATAAGTCTCTAAATCATTATATGGGAAGCAGCCTTTTTCTCTACCTGCCTTCTGCAAATCTAGGCTGAATTTCATATTCTTTGGTTTTCCTTTGGCTTTCACACTTAGGGTATCTTAACATACAAACAATTTGTCATTACAACCCTTCAGTCAGGATTACAACCTACAATAGTGTGAAAGTCGCCGTAGTCTAGTAGGTAGTGTGTTGGCTTATTCGACGTAAGGCCCGAGTTCAAATCCCAGGTCAGACATCAAAACGAAAAATATGAAAATATTTCTTCGGCGACTTCCTCTCAGCAAGATTTCTGGCAAAAACTCTGAGAGTAAATAAAATTGCCATGAAAAGTTTCTCAAAAATCTGTCGTTCGGAGTCGATTTTAAACTGTAGGTCCCGCCACTAATGTATAAAATTAACGCACACAACATAAGTGGTGTGAGAAGCTAGGTCGTAATCCTGACTGAAGGGTTGTAATGACCAATTATGTTGTGTGTTAATTTTATACATTAGTGGCGGCACCTAAACCTTCTCATGACGATTTTATTTACTCTCGGAGCTTTTTCCAGAAATCTTGAGGGGATCTTTGCTTTACGGAATGGTTAGGTATGCCTTAGAGTGTATGGTAGACAGTGGTTGATAAATACCTGACAGGAATTAAGACTCTGACCGCTGTATTTCAGGAGCCATACCCATACAAGAGTGTACTCTTCAATACGAGTTGGAGACGTCAATTTTTAATGTGTAAAGAAGCAAGTAAGGATAGCCATCCAGTCTTTGATTGACCAAAAGAGTGGCTCCTTAAATTCAGTTTGTTACGGATGTCAGCACTGGATGCACATGAAGTCATAAGGACACTATGAGAGAGCTGTCTAGAAGGATTGACCCAATTTTGATCATTAGACTCTAGGAAGCATTAGAAGAAACACGATTTGTTTATTTGGTATTCGGTGGTCTCGGTTGGCACTACCCTCTCGGAGATGCGTAGATCATTTAACCCATCATTTGGATAACTTGTCGTATAGAATCTCAGCACATCATGTTCACATCAATTTTAGTTTCCAATTTCGAGAGATACTCTGCTTCGGTATTAAATAAAAATTAATTATCTTTAATTTCTTTTTCGATTCGTTACTACTTTTGGAATTTTACAAAATATTTCATTTAATTCTGAACAATAGAACCATTTTAATACCTTCAAAAACAATGCGATTCAACAAATATTTTAATTCACCTTTAAAACACACACACACACATGCAGACACACACATATACCGTTATTTAGTCATTTTTTTTTTTTAATAGAGGATTACGGCTTTATTAACAATATCATGTGGAAAAACTAATTCCATTTGATTTTTGTAAACAATATTTCGCTTATTTTTTTAACAACCAATTCAATACGGAAAAAATTGTTTAAACCACCAACAAATTTTTTGGAATTTTCTTAATTTTTTTTGTTTTTGTTTCTATGAAGGAAATGCACATAAAACCTGCCAGCAATGACAATCGAAAAAAACAAAACAGAAAAAGAGGGGAGAGAAGAAACCCACTGTGGCATCATCAACTACAAAAATAGCAACCAGAGCTATGGTAAAGGCAATAACAATGATGGCTTAACAATTTTTACGATATGTTTTTCATTGTTAAAGCAATTGCAGTAACAACTAAATACCAACAACAACAACGACAACGACAACCAACAAAAAAATGAAATCGAAATAAAAATAGAAAAAGAAAGGAAAAAAATTAAAATAGAAAATGGAAGCAAAAAAACCTTAAAACGTATTAGCAAACGGCAACAATTTAATTAAATTGCCCATGGAGGATGCGGTTGTAAACATTTTCCATGCACTTTGCACAACAACAATTTCGTTTTGTTTTTTGTAATTTCATATACTCACTCCCATAATAGACGGACGGACAAACACACACAGACGAACAGGCATAATCATCAAATATATGTATGTATGTACATAGTTTTACTTACAATGGCAAATGAATAGCAATAAAAGGGAGACAACCGAATGGATAGGTAATGTTTGGCAAAGGATGACTACGAAAATACTCTACGATTTGTACAAACTCTTTTTAAATTTACAGGATATCTGGTTCCTCCTATGGGCAAAAGGGTTGTTTCAAAACATATTCACCATCTGTTTTTCAGTTTCTGTGATCGCTTTTCTGTATCAGAATGATACGTTTCTCGGACGATACGCTTGCCATCTATGGCTGTCTAGAGACAACGATTTCTTGAGAAATATGTTTGGTGTAGTGTTTATAAAATTTTTGTAGATTGTGTCCAACTCCTTCTTAAAAAACATCGCTGCTTGACCTTTCTACAATGTTCGTTGTTGATGATTAGAAGCCTTACAGGTAGATTTTTTGGTGGGAATTCCAGCCTCTTAATTTCAGAAAAAACATATATCCTCGTGAAAGAATTTCTCTCTTGGCTTTTGCTGCAGAGTTTGGAACGGTTTTGTACAGAGTAATACGACCAAATTACTTATACAGGAGCATACGAGGCTACGATGGCATTTAGGACTTAAATATGTACAATGGATGTTGGACATCAGTAGTATCTTAAAAAGAATATTGACAACTAGGAGATATATAACCTGCGAATTAAATATATTCAGGAGACAAAGGGCAGAACAATACCAGTGTTTACTGCTCCTATGTAAGCAGTCTACTGGTCTGTTGTATACATTTTTAAGCTTTACAACCCTTTAGTAACGTTTACGACCTAGCTCAATATACCAGTCATGTTGCATACGTTAATTCAATTCACGGTTCAAAGGGCTTACAGTTTGATGTCGAAACCGAAGAACAGTTTGGGAAACTTTTTCAAGGGAATTGATCACTCTTAAGAGTTTTTTTTTTTCAAAACATCAAAGCTGAGGTCTGAGCAACGAGCACATGTCTAGAAGTCAATAGAGTACTTACTAGACTACAGAAACCACATTTAATATTAATGTTAAAGAGGGTTAGAAAGTCGTTGCTATTAACTTCTAGGCGTGCTCTGAAGTATTGCATATTGAAGAGTATAACCTTGAGAATGATAGAACAAAGACGGATTAAATGGATCTAGATATAGAAGTTCTCTATTAAATAACTTTCGAGGCAGAAATTCATGCTATTTTAAGATGAGTCTAATCAGCTCAACTATGGAAGCTTATATAAGTTGCTTTCACTAAATAAAGCCAACTTAAACCTTTACACTCCACAGCAACCTGAAGTATCACTTGAACAATATTCTTCTTTCTGACGGCAATATCTATCGAGTATTGCGCAATAGATCCTTATTGGTTGCTGTGTTTTCGAACTAAGGATAGTTATAATGAAACGGAGCATTTGAAACGTTAAATTGCTGGTCGACACATACACTATTCATTACGAAGGGTTGTGTTCTAGAGCAGATACTCGTAGCAATAGTCTGTTTATTTTCACTAATATCTGTGACTATCAATAAAAAGTAACAAAACATTGTCCACATTGATTAAATTTTAAACAAAGCCACTAATTTAAATAAGCGAGCTTTTTCAATTATAAATAAATCTATGTAAAGGGGAAATATTTAATATGTTTAATATTTAGTGACTAAAGTGCTTAGCTAAAAATCAACATTCGAATCTGGGAAAGACGGTATAAAAATTAGAAAAAATAAGACCCTTCACCCACTCAAAGGAGATAAGATCAACAACATATGAACGTTAGAAGCGCCACCCAATACATATGTACATATGTATATATATTAACGTATGCATTTTCGGAGACAGCTTTGTTGCTAGGTAACGACAGACTTGGCAAGTCTATCACCATAGACCCTACTGCTGTAGATCCTACTTAGATGAAATTAATCAAATTGAAACGGAACAAATAAGTAATAAAAATATTGGGGAGAGATTGTGGCCGCTCTATGTTTTTTAAAAGAGCACAAAATATAATAATATAATAAGCTTTAGTGTTTTATACCAATATAACCTATATATTGGTATATATATATATATATATACTTTTTTTTTAGCAAGAAAGATAAAATCTCTTGTGATTGATTATTTTCATAAAATCTTGTGTAGATTTTGTATACAGTTAAAATTTCATATTAATTATTAATATGACACAAATTCACTCATTTTTAGCATTAAACACCTATTTACAGTGCTTTACATATTTAAAATAAAATTTTATATGTGACATACTGCTAAAAATAAAATACAATTAATTTAAAAACAAACAAAATATACTTTAAGTTAATGAAACAGTCATTAAGACATTTTTTGTAAAACGAAAAGTACATCCCACCCCTATCAAACATAATTTGTCAACACACAATAATGGTTAACACTAAACTCTAAATAAAAACAAAATTTTACTTCCATATCAACTACATAATATGGCGATCACTACTCAATAACAACAACTTCCCTACTCAATTACAACAACTTTACAATTGTTTGTTTTCTCATGCATTAACGTTATGCCCTCTATATTGAAATAGAACAACTTTACCATCCCTTATTTCTTTGATATACAGGTATGTTCTTAAAATCACAAAATTTCAAATCACTTGTGATTTTGAAATCACAATTGTGATTTAAATGTGTTCTGAAAATCACAAAACTTTTAACTTTTCGATGTGATTTTACCCTTTCGAAAACACAAGAAAACAGCTGATTTTTTGTTTAGATTTGGTGACACTTTTTGTGAGTTGAAAATTAGTCAGTGTTTTGGTAAAAATATCAAGGGAAAAATAAACTAAAATTAGCTTTTTTTACAAAAATTAAAAACATTGTAATGCCTGGAGTTTTATTATTATCAATAATAGTTTTGAAAAGAAAACAATTAAGAAATGAATGAATGAAAGTCAAAAAATTTAAATTTGGCAAACATAAGATGTTGGCACAGTTAACTCCGAAGCTGCCACTGTTCGTAATTGCTTATTGTTGCCATTTGTTATTACTTTATATGTAGAGATTTTTAAAATTAGGCAAACAATTGATAGTTTTTTACTAAATTAAATATTACTTAACAAAAATAATTAAGTTTCATTGGAAATAGTTCATTTATTTAAAAAAATCAAATACATTTGTCTTTAGTAGAAATATTTTGCAAATCTGGCAAGCTCAGATGTATTTTCGAAGTTCTGAAACAGGTGACAATTAAAAAGTAAATTCAAAATCACAAACCAAATAAAAAAATTTCTTGAAATGCGGAGTGTCTTTAATTTTATCGTAATTTTATACTTTTTTGATCCAAACTTGTTCATTTTACTATAAAAATTAATAAAAAAAACTTTTTAAGCTATTCATTTAATTCATTTATTGTGAAGTTCAACATAAAATGGTTGAAAAAATAAGCAAGTGATTCTAAATCGGCAACCACTTAGCTCACCGGTTTGAAATCACAAAAATTACAAAAGTTTTGTGTCCAGAACAACTTTCTTGTGATTTCAAATCACTTTCACAAAAAGTGATTTTCAGAACATGCCTGATAGAATAACTTATGTTCTCATACTTTTCTGACACCAATCACAATTGAACTCCAATAACAATAACCAACACATAAACACGTACATAGTAGTAGCTTTTACAGAATTACTCTAACAAAATACGCGTACACTCTTTACAAGGTAATACCAAAGAATATGAATATAAAGAATGCGCATCATGTAGAAGTAAAATTTCTTATGGCGGGATGTACCAGTAAGACCCGCTCTCACCAAAATCTCTTTTAAAAATCATTTCTTGATGAAGGAGGGAACACAGAAGAAAAATAAACACAAACAAAGAGCGTAACAATGTGTTGCTCTCATCGTACGTATGTATATGTGTGTGTACGATTATGTATGTATGATCGTTTTTATTGTTTGACCAAAGACTATAAATATGTAAAGATGTTGCACACATTGTATTTAAAATTGACAAAATTTTGTGCTTCTTTATGATGAGGGGCTAGGTAACAGGGAAAGCTAAATTGTCGTTCTCACTCTCAGAAAAGAAAACAAAAAAGACTCAGTACACTTATTGTACTCAGAGAACTTATTATACTTAGAGAACGTATTGTTTTTTCTCTAAGCAATTTATTCTCATATGCGTGTATACGTGTGTGTATACATACATTGCCAAATAAAATAATAAACAAACTGAAAGAATTTTTGTTTTCACAAAATATATGTGAAAATAGCCTGTGGAAAAAATATTACCGTTTGTTTTATTGTAGGGTAAGAATATGTGTTTTATTGTTGTAGAAATGAAATTATATCGATTCGCACCGAATTATAATGTTATTTTTTAGACTATTCAATTATGTATGTACATATTTACCATATGTGTCTATTTTTGTATAGAATGAAATTGTAATAAAACGAATGCTTTTTTGTTTAGTATTTATTAAATTTATTTATCATTTTAATGGTTCAAAATTTTAAATTTTTCCATACTGGATAATTTGAATTTGTATGTTTCCCATGTGGAATGCTTCCGTAGTAAAACAACAATTAGTAAATTAAGCATCTCCATTCTGTGTTTATAACATTCGTTATTTTCATCAAACCAAAAGGAATAAATTGTATTTTTTGTGCAACTTACGCATTGGCCAACTACAAATGTTTTTATGTTTTTTATAGATTTATTTTCTAAAAAAAATTTTTCGAAGACTTATACGAATTTTGCAAACTTCAAAAAATAAATCAGATGGAGCGCACAAACTTCCAAAGTCGAAATCTTTTATATAATTTTTTGCATGAACGAACATATTTGAAGGATATGACAAAATTTGCGCTGGTTTGATTATATCCACACGACATTTAACGCAAGATATTCGTTGAGCTATGTAACCAACAAAATATCGACTTGATGTTAATTCAATTCTCACATTGTTGGACGTAAAACAATCGGTGCCTTCATTAAAATATTCTTTATTTTCATCGTATATATCTGCGACAACTATATCAGGGGTATGTGTACTTTCTGATATATTTCCAGTCCTATCAATATCTTCTAAAAATATGATTTATGATTTTAATTATATATTATATTTATTAAACGTTTTGTTTGAGCATGCACTACAATTTTTAAATTCACACTTTTTATAAAACAATTTTTCAGTTTTTCAGTTTCAAATGTCCACACAAAATGTGGATTTTTTATTTCGTTGCGAGTCGATATAGTTTCATTTCTACAACAATAAAACACATATTCTTACCCTACAATAAAACAAACGGTAATATTTCTTTTCCACAGGCTATTTGCACATACATTTTGTGAAAACAAGACATCTTTCAGTTTGTTTATTATTTTATTTGGCAATGTACAAGCACACACGTATACACGCATATGAGAATAAATTAGAGAAGAGAACAATACGTTCTCTGAGTAGGTATAATAAATTCTCTGAGTACAATAAGTGGCAGTAGCCGTACTGCCATCGACAAATTTGGCACTGGCAGTGCAACATCTTCATATATTTATAGTCTTTGATCTCATCGCGATGAGAGCAAAGAATGAGAGCAACGCATTGTTACGCTCTTCGTTTCTGTTTACTTCCCTCCTATCTTTCCCCCCGCGTCATGAAATATTTTTGAAAAATATTCCAAAATATGTTAAGATGCACATTCTTTATACTTTATTTTCTTTGGTAATACTCACCCATACATATGCACTTAACTGCTCTTATATTAACGAACGCACTTATTTTCTTTTTTGTGAAAGCTTCAATTGCGCCTTTATAGACTTTTTTTTGCTAAACTTTTACACACTTTTTTTAATTATTTCCACTTAGTTTTTCACAAATTTTTTTTCATAATTTCATTATTTACACTTTGAACTTTATTTATTTACAAATTTTAACACCGTACACTTAAGCTTTCGTTAGAAATTTTTAATTGAAAAAATTAACGCTAATAGTAGACCGCACTTGTAAAATAACCGAAAAACTACTGATTTAATTAGACAGGTTAGAGATGACATTGAGAGAGGAAAAGAGTTGCCATATTACATTCTTTGGGGGTTATAGAAAGGGGACACTTCAGGGAATTTTTAAAGAATTAAACAAAGATTTAAATAAATTAGTATGTATTGCTTTAATGATATTTTGATCATTTGTAATATAAAAATTAAAAGCAGAAGTATTTTAGACTTTATGTTAATCAGCCTTATTATTGAAAAATCTGACCAGGGGTAAACCGCCTAACATCTAATAAGCCAACACACACTAGACAATTTCTTACTTAACTTAATTGATCATTACAACGCTTTAATCAGGATTATGACCTAGCTTCACACACCACTCATGTTGTGTGTGTTAATTTTATCCATTAATGGTCTACAGTTTAAAGTCACCTCCGAACGATAGATTTATGAGAAACTTTTCATGGCAATTTAATTTACTCTCAGAATTTTTGGCATAAGTTTAATAAAAGAAGTCGCCGTAAAATAATTTTTATACAGTAAAACTTCGATATAACGAACCTTGTTATAACGAAAAACTCAATATAACGAATTATTTTCTGAGTCCCTTGTAAAAACCTCTGTACTGCAAAGTTTTTCATATAAAAATGCACTATAGCTATAACGTAGAAATACTGAGCCATAAAACCTCTATATAGCGAATAATTTGTACCAAAGCCTTTATACAACGAATTAGTAATAAAGCTAAATCAGTCCCGGCTATGCAAAGCCTCTATATAGCGAAGTTTTCTGTCAAAAGCCTCTTATAACGAAGTGAGAATAAAAAAAAATTAATATTGAGTAATGTTAGTCCCGTTTCAAAAACAACAAAGTCTAAATGCGTTTACAAGTATCATTGCAAAGCCTCTATATAGCGAAATACTGATTCAAAAGCCTTTATATAACGAAGTCATAGTAAAGCAAAATAAAATTTTAAGCAAAGTCCCGTTACCAAAAATTTTTTAAAAGTGAACACATACGTACTACGTCACAAAACTAGTCAGTTTTGTTTTGATTCTTGTCAAAATGAGTTTATTAAAGCGTAAATCAATTCCTATAGGTGAAAAGATTTCTATAATTGATGCCGTTGATCGTGGTGACAAATCTAAGCAAGAAATTGCTACACAATTTAATATAGCGCCAAGTACTCTTTCCACAATTTTAAAAAATCGAGAGATTATTTGTAACAATAAAAGTTTGAAGTGCAAAAGAATGCGGCTTGCTGAATATGAAGACGTTGAGCAATGTGTATCTAAATGGTTTAAAATAAATAGTTTCGAGTAAATAGAATTTAGAGAAAAAACTATAGTTATAACGAATTTTATTCGTATATCTCCTAATTTCGTTATACCAAGGTTTTACTGATACATATTTATAACGAAAAAGTAGCTGTAACGAAGTATTTTGTGATCCCCTTCACTTTCGTTATATCGAAGTTTGTCTGTATTTCGTTTTATTGACGTACATATAAGATGGGTTTTGAACCGCGGTCTTTAATCTAATAAACCAGCATACTACTTACTAAACTACGCTGTCTTTTTGCAGTACAGTTAATGTCAGCATACACCGACGACATTGACGACATTGACAACATTGTGCAAAATGACCTCAAATTTCTTGAAAAGCTTAGGATATCTGGTCAATATAATGAATATTGGGCTATAGATAATAATAATAAATTAGATAGGAATTTAGATAATCTCAGCCCGTTAACCAAGAGCTCTACCATACGTCACGGTTTAAGAATTTAAAAAAAATTAAACCACCTTCACAGAAACAACATCAACAACCCACATCATATGAATGTTAGTAGCGCCATCTCTGGAGAATATGTAGGACTGGACGAGGAAACCCCAATATGTTAACGTACGCATTTTCTCTGACATCTTTGTTTCTAGGTAATGATAGGCATGACAAGTTTATCATCATAGCATCTACTGCAATAGATCATTTACCTATTTACTTGAAATTAACCAAATTGAAACGCACCAAATAAGTAATAAGTAATAAAAAGGTTGGAGAGATGGCTTGTGTTCACTCCATGTTTCCTAATGTAATGCAAAAAAATACTGATCTTTAGTGTTTTATGCTAATAAAGTTACTTTTTTAGTAAGAAAGATAAAATCTCTTGGAATTCACTATTTTCTGAAAATGTTGTGTAATATATAGCTTTAGTACACAGTAAAAAATTCATATTAATTATTAATATGACACATAATCACTCATTTTTAGCATTAAAAGCCTATTTACATATAGTGTTTTACACATTTGAAATAAAATTTTATCATTAAGAGGAAACAAAAAATACTTAAAGTTTAATAAAAACAATCGTTAGGACATTTTCGTACAGAGAAAAGTACCTCTACCAAACATAATTTGTCAACACACAATAATTGTTGACATTTAATTCTAAGCAAAAATACAATTTTATTTCCGTATCAGCTGCATAATATGGCGATCACTACTCAATTACAACAACTTCGCAATCGTTTGTTTTCTCATGAATTTTATACGTTATGCCCTCTATATTGAAATAGAAGAACTCTACCATCCCCTATGTGTTCTATGACCAGTCGTCGGCACAAAGAGAACATATGAACATATAAAGCCGAAGAAAATCTTCCCCTGTGGGACATTTGTGCCGACGTCTGTCTATGACATAGAATAACTTATGTTCTCATACTCTTTCTGACACCAATCACAATTTAACTCCAATAGCAATAATCAACACATAAACATACATGAGTAAGCGAAAATATTACTAGCTTTTACAGAATTATGTATTCATATGTATGTTTAACTCTTTGCAAGTTAGTACTCACCCATACATATACACTTTACTGCTCCCATATTAACGAACGCACTTATTTTCTTTTTTGTGGAAGCTTCAATTGCGCCTTTATAGGCTTTTTTCTTTTTTGCTAAACTTTTACACACTTTTTTTTAATTATTTCCACTTAGATTTTCACAATTTTTTTTTATAATTGCATTATTTACACTTTTAACTTTATTTATTTACAAATTTTAACACCGTACACTTAAGCTTTTGTTTGATATTTATGATTGAAAAAATTAACGCTAATAGTAGACCGCACTTGTAAAATAACCGAAAAACTACTGATTTTTTTAGACAGGTTAGAGATGAAATTGCAAGACAAAAGGAGTTGCCAGATTAAATTCTTTAAGTTGTAAAAAGGGGACATTTCAGGGAATTTTTAAGGAATTAAACAAAGATTGAAATAAATAGGGTTGGCAATCCCGCTCTATATTTTCAATCCCGGGATTTCGGGATTTCATTTATCTAGTCCCGGGATCCCGGGATTTATCCCGGGATTTTAAAAAATTTGTTCTTGAAAGATATTAACATATTATTTCAATAAAATTAATAACATGACACATTAAAAAATAGGTTTATAAGAAAGAATTTATTAAATTATAAGAAAATTAATTTTATTTTTAATTTTACACATTTTTAAATTAATTATAAAGAGTTAATTGTTTTTATAGATATATACTCTTTTCTTGTTCAAGTGCGATATGTTATTATTTTTTATTATTTTTAAAATACGTTTTGAGGAAGCACAGAGCATCCAAAGTTTCATCGCTCAAACGACTTTTTATTTTAGTTGCGAAAAATCCAGCTGCAGAAAAAGCACGTTCAGACTCTACACTGGCTGGCTTAATAGTCATTAAAAAATCGTATGCTCTTTGCAAAAAGTCACCACGTGTTCCTCCATTTTCAAACAAGAGCATTTCTCTCTGAATTTTTACAGACAACGTCTCACATCGAATTGCTATCCTCGGTAAATGTGCTTTTTTTATAGCTTCATTGCGCTCGTCTGAAATATTTAAAGGTTCTTCAAGAGAACAAGAAAGAGATTCAGATGGAAGCTCAGAAGAATCTGACACAATTTCGAAAGGTGCCTTATCTGAATCAGAAGGTGTAATTTCTGACTCAGAAGCTATTAGAAGTGATGTATGTAGTTGGACTTGAAGCATTTAGTCTTTCGAGTAACGCAACTATTAATTTGCGACATTTTATGGAAGAAGGAAGCATTACGAACTCTGTTTCGGATACGGACTGAACATTTGTTCTACCATTGTGCAGATACTGAAGTTCCCCACTGATATCTGTTCTCCTTTGTTGCATGCGAAGGATGAGGGCTGAATGTAGTTTTTGACTTATAACATTGTTAGCATCTTTAAGTTTTTTTAACATTAAAGTTATGGCAACATCCGCTGTGAACAGATTAGCATCCCGATGGCATAGGGCGTCAACTGTTGCTTTAACTGGGACAAGAGCACTAATGATTGCGGATACCATATTAATCTCATCTTTGGATAAAGCAAAATATTCACCTTCAGGTGGACCTATGTCTATTAATGCCTTTTGTACACAATTTCTTAATAAATAAAGACGTTCCAGCATTAACAAAAGGCTGCTCCACCTAGTTTTACAGTCTTTTATTAGAGTTAGTTGCTTTCTAAATTCAGCCGTAACATATTTAGTTTTGCAAGACATCGTTTTTTGTTGGCGAAGTTTTGTTTCTAATTTCAGAGCGGTTAATACATTGAAACAACAGATTAAAATTCCTGTAAATTCGAATTAGAAAGAGTTCTAATATACAATTTTTTTCATTGCGGCTTAAAAAGTCAAATCCCGGGATTAAGTGCTCAATCCCGGGATTTCGGGATTGTTAAAAACTGCGGGATCCCGGGATTTCGGGACCCCGGGATTCCCAACACTAGAAATAAATTATTATGTATTGCTTTTTTTTTTTTATTTTTTTTTTTATTTATTTATTTATTTATTTGAATTTCCGCACAACAAGAATGAATCTTATAGTTACAGTACAGAATTAATTAAAGAAAAAAAAGTTGCAAACAAAAAAGAAAAAAAAATACCTAAAATTCACTTAAAACTAATACTTTATATTAATACTTAAAAATAAAAGAGGGACACAAGTAGAAGAAAAGAAAATAAAAAACAATTTATACACGCACATAAAAAGAAAGAGTAAAAAGAAAAATAAAAAATAAATGTATCAGAGTAATAAAAATAATTAATTAATTAATTTGATAATAAAAATAAAAAATTATTTAATTAATTTGATAATAAAAATAAATAAAAATTATATGTAATTTATGTAGCAAAAGTAATCTATGTAAATTAATTAGAGAAAAAGAATAGCAATTGCTTTCTAAAATGCGTTACATTACTAGTTAGTTGTATACTGTGAGGGAGCGAATTCCAAAGACGAACCGAGTAATATTTAATTATTATTAATTATAATTTAATAATGTTTTGTTTTGTTTTTTTTTATAATTTAATAATGTTTTGATCACTATTTTAAAGCCTCTAATATATAATCTAAAAGCAAAAGGAATTTAAGCTATGAGTTAATCCGCTTTGATATTGAAAATTAAATTGTAAAATTTACATTTTAATTATATTTTCAAATTTACATAATAATGAAACGATTTAAACTTCTTTAAATAATATCCTGTTATTAAATAATAGTCTTATAATGTCCTGTTATAAAATAATAATAAAACAGGATATTATTTAAAGAAGTCTCATTCTTATCGTTTCATTATTATTTAAATTTTAAAACTTAATTTTCAATATTAAGTCGGATTAACTCAGAGTTTAAAATTCTTTCGCTTTCAATTTCAAGATTAAACAATTGATCGAAATATTATGAAAGCAATACACAATAATTTATTTAAATTTTTGTTTAATTCTGTAAAAATTCCCTTAAATGTCCCCTTTTTGACGACTTAAATAATTTAATGTGGAGCCTCTTTTTACCTTCAAATGTCATTTCTGTCTAAATAAATCAGAAGTTTTTCGGTTATTTTACAAGTGCGTTTTACTATTAGCATTAATTTTTTCAATTAAAAATATCTAACGAAAACTTCAGTGTACGGTGTTAAAATTTATAAATAAATAAAGTTCAAAGTGTAAATAATACGATTATGAAAAGAAATTGTGAAAATCTAGGTGGATGTAATTAAAAAAAGAGTGTAAAAGTTTGGCAAAAAAAAGTCTATAAAATCGCAATTGAAGCGTCCACAAAAAGTAGAAAAATGCATTCGTTAATAAGAGAGCAATTCAGTGCATATGTATGTATGGGTGAGTATTAACGTGCAATGGGTCAAGTGCGATCACATTTTGTAGTTATTATATACAAACTAAACTTTATTAAATAAAATTGTAACAAAAAACTAAAAAAAATTTTTAAATCTAAAAAGCATAGAAATTTTCATCATATTTCTAAAAACTTTTCAATTTCATAAATTATTTCAAAATTTTAACGAAAAAACTTCTTTAAAAAATTCTTCGTAATAAATCCAAAAAAAAAATACTTTTTCTTTTAAATCAAATATTTTCTTCAACAAATAAATCGCAATTCAATAAAAAAAATTTAAAAACGAAAAAAAATTGTAAAAACTGTAACAGAAAATGTCTGATCCCTGTGCCAGAGCTTACCGCATTCCCGGTGGAGGTTGCGATCCTAGCTGCCCTTGTGGTCCCTGTGGCCCTTGCGGTCCTTGCCCTGATAATTGTTGTTCCAGCCCAGGTTGCCCTAGCATGTGTCCTAAGAGATATTTACCATCGTCATACCAAGCTTGTAAGTGGCCGTGCGTTTGTAGGGCTCACTGCTACGAAACAAAACCAAAGCCCTGCTGTTAACGTATTAAAAGAAATGCAAATATTTTAAATATATGAGCTGGAATACACATATTTTATGCAAAGGAACTAAAGTTCAGATTCAAAAAAAAATAATTTAATTCTAATCTATTAAAATAAAAGTGTTGAAACAATAATGATTTTGTTTTTTTTACTATTGTAGGTAGATATCGATGAAAATTAAGTTCATAAAATAGGCTTTTGCTCGCTTTTCTGTCGTAATGTGATTAAACACATATTAGACTTGGCTCAAGGATTGAAAAGTTGTCCATCACCCATTATTTACAAACTACAAATTTTTTAGCATGTTGGGTTGTTGGAGGTATCTTTATTCCACTATCCTTAATTGGTCATTACAACCCTTTACTGAGGACTACGACCTAGCTTTTCGCACCACCCATGTTGTCTGTGTTTATTTTATTCATGTTGAGAGGCAATCGTTTGAACCACAGGTTTTATTATCGTTCAATTATTTTCGAAAATTAATAATCAATTGCCATTCAAGTATTTTTAAGACAATATCAGTAGTATTTGCCATTCAATTATTTTCATTAAATAATTATCGATGATACCGTTATTATTTTTTAGATAATATCGATTACAATTATCATTCAACTATTTTTAAAAAAATATCAGTAGTATTTGCCACTTAATTATTTTCATTAAATAATCAATGACAATTACAAGTTATAATTATCTATTTATGCTCACATTATTAGCTTTGTGAGGATCCATCTAGCGGCGGTAGATGTCACGAAAACTAATTTTTAAAAATTTTCAAGAGGGTTAACTTATGGATACACAAAAATTTGAATGTATTTGCTCACACATTAAATGCCTACTCCTTTTCTTTTAAATCTACATGTTTTTAATAATTTTTTCATTTAAAAGTAGTATAATGCATGGTATAATGTTCAAAATGAAATAAAAACAATAATTAAAAAAAAAAAACAAATAGACAATAACAAATAAGTTACAAGAGTACCAATTGAACACTATTATACACAGAAAAGTACATATATCTTATCACAACGAAGTTTAATATACAATAATGGCTGACCTTAAAATATCCTAATCCTAATATATATTATAAATCTTTCTGTAAGTCTGTTTTTTTGTTTGTTTGTTTGTTTGTTTGTTTGTTTGTTGGTTTGTTTGTTAGTCAATCACGTCTAAACGCCTGGACCGATTTTCTTGAAATTTGGGATATAGATCGAGCTTTTGTCGGTGCAGGTTATAGGCTATAAATCTTTTCAAATTTTTGACCAAAAGGGGACAAAAAATGGGTCAAAGGGGGAAAAAATGGGCAAAAATTAGTACTTTTATGCATAAATGCTTTATTTTATCTGTTTTATAGGTAATTTTTTACGATTTAGCTTGGTTAAGTTTCCCAAATAGCTATTGAAGGTGTTCCGTTTCTAAAGTTGAACCAAAAGGGGTCCAAAAAGGGTAAAAGGGGCCAAAAACGGGCAAATTGAGTGCATAGCCAATCACGCCTGAACGCCTGGACCGATTTTCTTGAAATTTGGGATATAGATCGAGCTTTTGTCGGTGCAGGTTATCTGCCGGGGAAGGTTTCTAAATTGGTATGACCAATTTCCGACAGGTGGCGCCACTGAAAATTACTAAAAATGATTTAAATCGTAAACTGTGGATTTGATCATGTTATGATATTTAGCAATGTTGTTGTGCATGAGCCGGCGAAGGTTTCTAAGTTGGTATGACCAATATCCGACAGGTGGCGCCACTGAAAATTACTAAAAATGAATTAAATCGTAAACTATGCATTTGATCATGTTATGATTTTTAGCAAAGTTGTTGCGCATGAGCCGACGAAGGTTTCTAAGTTGGTATGACCAATATCCGACAGGTGGCGCCACTGAAAATTACAAAATATGAATTAAATCGTAAACTGTGTATTTGATCATGATATGATCTTTAGCAAAGTTGTTGCGGATGAGTCGACGGGATTTCTAAGTTGGTGCGATTAATTTCCGATAGATGGCGCCACTGAAAATTATTCAAAATGAATGACAAGTAATTGGTCGACCTACACCTCAAGCACGGAAGAAAAGAGCATTACGAGCCTCAGAATCAGACTAGCGAATGTGTATTACTCAGGCCCGTTCGTCTGAATCATCTGGACAACGGGAAACAAATTCAATAAAATGATTCAAAATTAATTGGATATTTGTGTAATGTCTTTCCTTCAAATTTATTTTAGTTGGTGGAGCAGCAACGCGCGCAGGGTACAGCTAGTATATATTATAAATCTTTCTGTAAGTCTGTTTTTTTGTTTGTTTGTTGGTTTGTTTGTTAGTCAATCACGTCTAAACGCCTGGACCGATTTTCTTGAAATTTGGGATATAGATCGAGCTTTTGTCGGTGCAGGTTATAGGCTATAAATCTTTTCAAATTTTTGACCAAAAGGGGACAAAAAATGGGTCAAAGGGGGAAAAAATGGGCAAAAATTAGTACTTTTATGCATAAATGCTTTATTTTATCTGTTTTATAGGTAATTTTTTACGATTTAGCTTGGTTAAGTTTCCCAAATAGCTATTGGAGGTGTTCCGTTTCTAAAGTTGAACCAAAAGGGGTCCAAAAAGGGGGAAAGGGGCCAAAAACGGGCAAATTGAGTGCATAGCCAATCACGCCTGAACGCCTGGACCGATATTCTTGAAATTTGGGATATAGATCGAGCTTTGGTCGGTGCAGGTTATCTGCCGGGGAAGGTTTCTAAGTTGGTATGACAAATTTCCGACAGGTGGCGCCACTGAAAATTACTAAAAATGATTTAAATCGTAAACTGTGGATTTGATCATGTTATGATATTTAGCAATGTTGTTGTGCATGAGCCGGCGAAGGTTTCTAAGTTGGTATGACCAATATCCGACAGGTGGCGCCACTGAAAATTACTAAAAATGAATTAAATCGTAAACTATGCATTTGATCATGTTATGATTTTTAGCAAAGTTGTTGCGCATGAGCCGACGAAGGTTTCTAAGTTGGTATGACCAATATCCGACAGGTGGCGCCACTGAAAATTACAAAATATGAATTAAATCGTAAACTGTGTATTTGATCATGATATGATCTTTAGCAAAGTTGTTGCGGATGAGTCGACGGGATTTCTAAGTTGGTGCGATTAATTTCCGATAGATGGCGCCACTGAAAATTATTCAAAATGAATGACAAGTAATTGGTCGACCTACACCTCAAGCACGGAAGAAAAGAGCATTACGAGCCTCACAATCAGACTAGCAACGAGCATTGAGACTGGAAAATCTTCGAGTACATGCCGCTGAGACCCGTTCGAGAGAAGTGAGATTAGAAAATGAACGAATGCGTATTACTCAGGCCCGTTCGTCTGAATCATCTGGACAACGGGAAACAAATTCAATAAAATGATTCAAAATTAATTGGATATTTGTGTAATGTCTTTCCTTCAAATTTATTTTAGTTGGCGGAGCAGCAACGCGCGCAGGGTACAGCTAGTAACAACATAAAGAAAACAATCACAAGCTTACCTTTATACATATTTATATCGATAACTTTGACGATCACTATTTAAATACAACAACTTAAGCATCCCTTATTTCCTCTTTGGGTTAAAATATTTAATTTTCTTATAACCTCTCTGACACCCTCTCTATTTGGAAACACCAATAACAATTATAAACACACAAGCACACAAATGCGAACGTGTAATCATTTAAAGGATTACACTAAACAATTATGCCTTCACTCTTTGTTTACATTTTTTTTTTTCATGTGTTTCACTCATCAGAATTTAATACTCACCTGTACATACAAACATTATTGATCTTAACAACCCTTTAGTCAGGATTATGACCTAGTTTCTTACACCACTTATGTTGTGTGTGTTAATTTTATACATGAGTGGCGGGACCTACAGTTTAAAAGTCGACTCCGAACGACAGATATTTTTGAGAAACTTTTCATGGCAATTTTCAGTTTACTCTCAGAATTTTTACCAGAAATTTGCTGAGAGGAATTCGCCAAAGAAATATTTTTTCATATTTCGTTTTGATGGAGATATCTCATCTGGGATTTGAACCGTGGCCTCGCGTCTAATAAGTCAACACACTACCTATTAGACTACGACGATTTTATACCTATACATATACACTTATTTGGTCTCATATTGATTAACGGACCTTATTCTGATCACATACGCTTTAATTGCATATTTTCTGCAAAAACACTTGTTTTATTGATTTTCAATAGATTTTTATACGAATTTTTTTAACTAAAAAATAAACATTGATTTTCTTAATATTTTTGTAACAGACGCGATAATTATTGTGGGAGTGTTTCAGAATTGTTTAGCTTAAGGATTTGAGGCTATCTATTAAAGAAGTTTTAAACGAACGTGAATATTTTTGTTATTATTTTAGATTTTTAAGCTGCTTTAAAATCGTTTTTCCCACACTCACTAATGTACATGGTTTCAAACGCTATATGTTGACGCAGAAGTAAAGTTCGTTCGAAATTTAATTAAAAGAAGTTTTGAAAATTTACTTGAAAAAGAAATTATTTTTTTTTTCAAATCTATAATGCCTAGAAATTAACTTTCAAATTATTTCAAAAATTCTAAAAAAATAGAAAAATTCATTTCAGTTTCAAAATTTTCTTCTGAACAATAGTATCAAAATTCTCCCTTAAAAAATATAAAAAAGGAAAAAAGTTTTCTTTTAAAAATTTTCTTTAATTAAAAATTATCCAAAACAATAATTAAAATTCAAAACCTATTTGCAGAAAATTTAAAAGCAAAAGTCCAATATGTCTGATCCCTGCGCTAGAGCTTACCGCATTCCATGTGGAGGTTGCGGTCCCTGTTGCGGTCCTTGTGGAGGTTGTGGTCCTTGCGGTCCTTGTGGCCCTTGCGATTCTTGCGGTCCTACTAGAGGTTGCGGTTGTAATCCTTGTCCAAAAGCTCCTTGCTGCTGCGGTCCATGCGGCCCTTGCGGTCCCTGTGGTCCATGCGGTCCTTATCCGGCATGCTTCGATAGCTGTTGTTACGGCAATTGCACACGTTGCTCTTGCGGACCATGTGGACCTTTTTAATAGCCATGCGCGTGTGGTACTCAATACTAGAATGCTAGCTATAAGTTTTGCTATTAAAGAAGATGATTAAAAGAAAATTAAAATGCGAATATTTCAACCATTTCTGACAACAAATTTAATAAGACCAATAGAACAAAAGTTATTATGCCAAAAAAAGATCTAAAATTTGTTTTATTCTGTTAATTTTGAATTCGAGAATCTTTTACAGAAAGTGCTCTTAAGAGATATAGAATTCAATTGTTTTTTATTTCGTGTCGATAATGGTATCTTCCGCAATGAAATGGAAAACTTTATGGGTGATTATAAATGGCAACAGCTGCATTGCCAATTGCATTTAGGATTTAGAAAACTTGGTTTGATTTCAATTTCGATGTCTACAACTAAGGTTTGGTTGTCATTTATACCTATATAATCGACTTAAAAAACTCTAATCCGGGATAGTGCATACGATCAATAATCGTTGTAAAAACTAAATTTAAAATTGCAATAGTTTTTGAACATTTTGGAGAGTGAAAACGCAGATTTTCACTTCATTGATAATTAATTTTTTTAACGTCAACATTTTGAATTTAAATTTTTTCATTTTTGTAAACAATTTCGATAACAGTATAGATATCGACAGCAACTTTCAACAAAGTTTGTCAAATACAACATTCGAATGTTTTTAATGGTATGTATACAATTTATTATCGACACATATCGCTAACAATATTGATATCGATAACAAGTGTTTTAATATAGTTTTTTTAGTTTCTTTGAAATGCGATGGCAATCTGTTTTGTAGACTTAATAATTGTAATTATTTTCAAGAGATGTCGATAACATACAGCTAGTGTTTTAGTGTTTTAACTATTATTTCTTTTCACTTTAATATATTTCAATTTTTTATTATTATCGATAACAGTTACTGTAGCAATTATTAATATAAAAATGAAGTTTGAAGTTTCGCGTTTAGCATTTTCCATAATATATTTTAAATTTATTTTTATTTGGTGATGGTAAAGCTGTAATCGATAACAATTCGAGAATGTGATTGATATTATCTTTTTTAATATATTTATCGATATCAATTATTGCGGTATTTTCGATACCAATAATAGTCGTAGTAATGTATATATTTTTCGTTATAGAATTATGTTGATAACTATATTTATCGATTAGAATAATTATCACTGTATTATTCTAAATTTTAAACATTTTTCAAGTTTTTTTTTTACCTCTATAAAACTTTATTATCGATAGCAGTTATTATTTGCTGAAAACTCGTATGCCTACATTTGGCAAAAACCTCAACTGCTTTCAATTTAAGTGTAGTGCGACATAAAACCATGCCACCACCATTACTGCAGTGTATATGAGTTTAAATTTGAATTTTCCTGCATATATTCAGGCCACACCAAACTACAAACTAAGCCACACTCTATGCTTCATGCGGCTCTATAACACTATCACATCCGTATCGTCGTTGTTAAGCCATTAGTATGAGGCCAACACAAAATTTCCACGATTGAGTTGCACGTTTGTTTATTATATTACTACACTCCTTCCTTCAAATGTAATGCTGATTCTGATGCTGCTGCATCACTGCACCGCTCCTATTAATAGTTATCCGTCCGTCCGCCCGTCTATTTACAGTGATTGCAAGTATTTCATCCTGTATATGAATATTGTTTGTTTGTTTGTTTTTTTGCTTGCTTGCTTGTTGTTGTTGTTGTTGTAGTTGATGTGTCGCTTGATTTAGTTGGTTTTGCATTTTGTTGCTTAAAGAGCCTGTTTTTTTAGTTTTTAATAAAAATTGTTTTCCATTGCCAAGGAGCTCCTCCATATAGGATGACGATAATGATGATGATGATGATGACGAAGTTGATGGTTTCCCTCTATAGGTGAGTGTGTTGCAAAACAAATAAGCAATTGGAAAACAAATGAAAAACAATTTTAAATCACCAGCTAAAGTTGAGGTTGAGCAGGAAAAGTAATGAAACTAATATGGAATGGAAGATGGCAGAGCTGGTAAGAGTTTAGAGAGATGATGGTATTGCTTAATGAAAACATTCGAACTACTCGTCATTGTAGTTGCATTCATTTCATCTGCCTGCCTGCCTGCTTTTGGATTACTTAACAGTTCATAATTTGTTTACTACACCACCATTTTCTCCACCCTCTCTCTCTCTCTCTTGTTCTTTGTGGAGTGGCCTGAATGCATGCTGGATTTGGTATTCGGAACCCTTTATGAATTGCAGCAACGAAAGAAAGAAATGCTTGCTTGAAAAACGACTGGTGGATTATTTTCAGATTTGTTGTCTTCCAATTTGAAATTTTTCTCTGTATTTTTTTCTCAAGTTTTTTTTTTTTTTTTTGTTCGCTATTGCTGCTGCTGTTGTTGTTATAAATTGGGAATTTGACGTTAATCAAATTAAACGGTTCATTCGAATGTGGTGGCTTAAATAGGAAACTTAAAAAGGAGCCACTCTATAGCAGTAAAGCAGCATTAGAAGTAAATTCGGTAGCAACGTTTCGTTTTTTTCGTTTTTTTTTTCAGCGATTTCTCTTGAATGAATGAATGATTTTCAAGTAGAGATTAATAGGATTTTTTCTTTATTTCCTTTTATGTTTCTTAAATTAAGTGATCAATGAATTATGTAAAATCACAAAAACAACAGCAACTGCAGCAAAGCAAAGTTGAAGAAACAAAAAAAAAAAAAAAGAAAAGGAAATTTGTTGTGACTTTTTATAGCGTGGCATTAGAGCGGATTGTCAATTAATGTCAATGGTGATGGAAGATAAATAAAATTTTTTAAAACCACCAGGTACATTGTTTTCCCTGTCATATTAATCGCTTAATTGGATTTAATTCATTTGTTTTTTGAAATTTTAATCTTGTTCGCTGGCATAAATGCATGATATTTTAATAATTTGTAGAGTAACAGGTATTTCCTAATTCCTTGATATCTTACCCTCGCATATTGGAACACAAATTGGAGAACTTAGTCCCAATAATAGAAAATTTTCCTTCGAAGAAATATTCATATTGCTTTAAACGTGCGAAAGCTTTGTAGAGATCGAGGAGAAAAAGTTTGATGTGAATAGGAAACATGAATGTGTTTGTCATTCCTCTGCAGAGGGGCAAACCAATGATTTCTGATCTCATTTGCAGAGGAAAGGTGAGATACTAAAATTAATTGTATAGAGAACAAATAACTCTGACACACTGTAGATATATACACAACAATCTTTTCATTAAACCTAACCAAAGTCCATTGAACCTAGTTGAACAAAGTCCATTGAACAAAGACTGGGAATACCTCAAAATAACTCCTGCAGAAGCTGTAGCGATGAGAAAGTATAGAAGTTCGGCACTTGGCAATCTGAGATGTAGGATTCTTGAGCACTCAGAATTTCTTAACAAGGCATGTCTTCATAAAACTATCGGTATTGTTAGGAAACGCCAGGCACCAGTTACATTGGAATGAGAAAATAGGTATGATCGGTATTACAGCTGGACCTTAAAGGATCCAAGTAAGCGATGTGTTTAGAGGCGGCTGCCAATTAAACCTAACCTAAAATAGCCACAATCGCATTAGTAATTTTCATAAATGATCGAGCCAACAGGGTAGCCTTCAAGAACACCTATTGCATGATACCAACATTACGACTTCTCGAGGAAATACAGGGCATCCTTCCGTATGAAATAACTCCATATAGATCTTTATGGAGAGTTCTAAACTGGACGGAGATAAAGGTGGCAGCATTTTTTCGAAATTGAAGATTATAGTTCATTCAATAGAGCCACGGGATCGTTGCAAGGTCATCCATGCACTAATTCGACCATACGGGTTGCGTTAATGATTATTTTACGACAAAAATACTTTTGGAATTTGGTTTCTAACATACTAACGTATAGACTGGTTTACGGCTGCCGCAACTCTCTAAATGAGATGGCAACGCTGGACAATATTGACGTCATAAAGATACCGGAACATAGTGATTTTCCTAGAACAGCAAAGCAGTGACGCACCCATTTAACTTTGAATCACATTGAACATGAATGCTAAGGATTGGTAATGCAATAATAGATTACGCTGCAAATCTGGTCAAGGCTGGATAGAGGACGAAACTCTGCTTAAACTCCAAAGGAGCAAGCTCGGCATAGTTATCAGAATCATTACTAAACATTGCATTCTAGGTACTCATCCGAGATGAATTTATCGTGGCTTTAAGGTCAACGATTTCTGCAACAACTGCAGAGAGGATAAAGAGGAGGAAACTAATCTATTGGATACATGTCCAACGTTATGTCGTACAAGGAGCAAGTACTCAAACTTCTACTATGCATGTGATATTATTGATCGGTTAAGAATGGATATTGGAAGTTTAAATTGCTTCAGCGGAAACTTTAGATGATTACAAGACTAGGAGAAATGAAAGAAATGAAATTGTGTTATCACAATAGACTACCCATTTTCCAAGTGTGCTTATCCTCTGGGGTGGCTGCTAAACGACTGCCTACCACACTATCTTAGCTGTACAAGAGCAGGAAGAGGTATTTAAGAAGCCACTCAGTTTAAAAAAATGGGAAATACTATCTTTAATATCACTTCGGAAAATTAAAACTACTTTCCACGCTTTGCAAGATTATGAAGAGCTGGAAACATTTTTTTCAACTTTAGCGACAGTAGTCGCATGTAGTCATTTAACCAAGTTCATAAGGAAACTAGTTAGCATAGGGCAGGTGTGACTGTTTTATTGTTTTACAAGTTGTCTATAGATTAAGGCAAAATTTTTAGGAGTTTATACCAAAAAAGGATAATTTTTTCAAAGTCTTTTAAAAGTGTCCATAATTTATTAATGAATGGCAATATTTTTTGTCATTTAAACGAGATATTTTATTATTTGACTTGACGTGGCTTGGCTTGGCTTGGCTGCTGTGGTATCATACCCTTTATTCTTGTTACACAATTTTTCGTTTTTCTTTAGCAACAAAAAAAATTATTTTTTATGTGGCTTTTTAACATACTAACAAATATGGTCAAGAAAAGAAAACGAAACGCAAAGAAAAAAAAACTCAATTTTAATTGTAATAAAATGGTACAAATTCCGTATTTGTAAAATTCATATGGGAATTACTCATAGAAATAACACGGCTCGAGTATATTATTCGCATGGACATAATCAAGGCAAGACAACATTCATGCACGCCATTGCTAAAGACCGTCTATAATATGAGCGCTGAAAGCCCAACTGGCTCGCTGGCTCACTGAGTGGTGGTGGGCATGAAAGGTGACAACATTTATGGTTTTACACCTTTTTCTTACTGGGCCATAAAACTTTTTAGCATTTAACCAACTGACAGACATTTAATTTACGCTCGTACGTTTTTTTTTCTACAATTAAACAGGACAGGCAAACGAAATACGAATTTGAACAGAAAACCAGGTGATTAAATAACACAAGATTTATGAGTTACAAACACAATGACAGCAACAGATACACACAATTAAAATTTATTGATTAAAAAAATTATTTACAAAAAAAATTAAATTTTTACCATTTTAGGTCGGCCACAGCCTTGGTGGTGCCGTAACAATCGTAACAATGCTGGCACAAACGGTCGAAATTCGTTGTCAGCCAAACACTCTGCCGATAGTATACGAAGGCCTACCAGCAATTCAGGCGTTTGGACTTGGCTGGGCGGCAGCAGACGTTCATCGGAGGGACCCGATCAAATTGGTCCGCCTTCATCGTCGCCGGCTGAAAATCATTATACCCATATGGATGATGCCTATAGTCCCGTAGGTGTTAGTGAGGCTTTATATGCGGAATTGGATCGTGAATCGGTGAGATCCAATAATCCCTCTTATCAGAATACCGGTTACAGTCAATGTGGTGATGTAAGTCAGCACAGAAGAACTTCAATCCATACGCCAATTTATTTCTCTTCTTTTCCATTTTCTAGAAATACAATTTTCAACATCAGGAACAAGATATACCCATGGTGGTGTCTTCAGCCCCCAGCAGTGCTTATTACTCGGATCTATCGGTTACCGCTGTACCTAGCGGTTCTGCCAATAATGAGCGTGCCTATGAAATTGTTGGTCTAACCGTTATGAATCAACCCTTACCCAATTGGGATGGCGGCGGTGGTGTTGGCGGTGCTGTTAATAGCGGTGGTATTGTAGCTGGCAGCAGCAGTAGTAGTAGTGTTACCGCCACAGCGCCTCATTTAGTGCCCAATGCTGAGGGTATGGCCTCACAGCGTAGAATACCACGTTTAGCTGCCATTAATGAAACCAGTACAACAACAGTACCCTCAGATTATGTATGAAAAGAGTATAAATTTTAAAAATTAAATAACGTTACGCAAAAAATTATATTTAAAAATTTAGTCTGTACGATAATACATACATCCATTGTCGAAATGGATTATGGAAAATGTTTGAAGAGATTTTAAGCCAAAAATCAGCTTCTTCGGATTGCTCATTGTTGTCGGAAAAAGGATTCCTCCACAACTAAAATGCCTTCAAAGCATATGTACATATTTGCCCAGCGTGCAATTTGAAATATTAAGCATTTTCTTCAACCCGGTTTAGCAAAGTCGTGAACCCCAACGATCTTCTTTTTCTAATAAGGAAACTGGAAAATTAACTTTAGAAATAAATCACCACAAAAATTGGGACCTACTTCTTTACCCCAGACAGAAACCACAATTCATTTTGCTTAGATCGGTCGATCGTTTTGAATTCTTTTACAATTAGATGTTGAAGAGGTTCCCGCACGATTTATAGCACTCCCACTAAATTTATAGCCTATTGCCCTAGCACACTTCAGTATGCTTCCCGGTGTCAACCTGCCCTGCCTAGCACTTGATAAACACCTAGTTTCAGCTTTCTGGAATGCATTAATACCCCACAGGTTCCAAGAATATGTTCCGATCATTCATTCTTATGGACTTTGTGTTTGTCGTAAAGGGGTAATGAAACAGGATATGTTGTCATTGAACTTTAAAGCTTGTTCAATTTTAATTGAGTCAATTAAATTCGAAATTCATTAACCACATATGGTGTTTACACATCAATTTGCTTGGCCTTTCTGTCTACTTGTTCTCCATTTATTGGCCAATTATCACTGAATATACTTAGCACAAGGTATTGCTTTTGTAATTTGAATTTATTTTATAATTAGATGGGAAATTAAGTACTAATTGAGTAATTTATTACTTAAGCTTTTGGATGATAAATAAAAAAATATTTTAACTTTAATTGCTTAATTAAAATGTATGTATTAACATCAGAGATCATTACAAACAAATAATAGAAAAGTTAGTTTATTTTTCATTTCTTTATTAAAAAATTTTTATAATTATTTTGTTAAATATCATGCAAACATGGTTGAAATTGCTTAAAAATCTATTTAAAACTATTTCCATAATTCATTTCATCTTCACGAAAATAAAAAACGAAAACAAAAAACATGAGCTTACTTTTAAAATTAGAAAAGTTTGATTTAAAAGAATAAAAAATAAAAAACAAACAAAATATTTGTAAAGGTTTTGAAAAATCTTTTAGAAAGAAACACGATTTTTTTGTAAAGGAAATATGTGCAACATATTAAAAAAAATTTAGAAATTAAAAACGAATTAAAAAGAAAAATGTTTTTAAAAGAAATAAACTTTAAATATAAAAATAAATATTAAATATAAGTTTTAAAAATAAAAATAAAACGATTTTTTTAAAAAATCGTTAGTGATATTTAGAATTTAAATCTTATTAAAAACAAATATACAAAAGAATTGAACAAAAAAAAATAATGGTAAATTTAAAGGCATGCATTGGAAAATCTTCTATATTCTATTATTATAAATATTATTATTATTATTATTAATTATTATTAAAAAATTAAAAACAAATTCTTTATATATATATATATTTACGATTTAAAAATTATATATTTAAACAATTTTACTTAATAAGTAGTTGTGAAATAAAGCAAGGCAAAGTAAAAAGGCAACAAATTTAGAATTTTAAATAAAAAAAAAATTATTAAAAACAAATTAATAAAAAAAAAAAAAAAACAACAAAAAAAATATTTTATAATTTCGTTTGGGTTTAACAAAACAAAAATAGTACTTAAGTACATTAAAATGCAATTTTAATACACCGAAAATGAATTTAAATTCTTGGCCAGTTAATATAAGATAGGGGAAAAAGAATTATTTTTTTAAATCCATAACATATGATTTCCTGTATACGAAACCACTTGAAAAACCATAAAAATCTATACTTTAACCAAAAATTGTATTTAATCATACTTATTTGACTGGTCCATACAGTGGTCGACAAAAGTCTACACATGACTTATATTTACGTTAAAAAAAATTGGTAATGCCGTTTTATTTGGATGCTTAAATTTACTGTGAAAAAAACTATATAACGCTCATATCTAAATCAGTTTTCATTTCCGTTTCCGCATTTTCTCCCAAATTCCCTACGATACTTAAGGTCTCAGCAAAGTATCTCCAAAATACATTTGCACACACTGAATTCGAAGAAATAATAGGAACACACCAAAATTTACAAATTTTCTATTAAGCTCTGCAACACTCAATGGTTTTTAGAGTTCTCCAGAACTTACTCCAATTCGTTACTCCTATTGGTCTCTTGTCATGGTCGATATTTTCAATTAGGCGCTTACGTACTACGGTGACTCATATTGCTTAAAACTTGTGGGATGTATAGAAGAACAAACTTCTGTTCCATAATGATACATAATCTTTGTAAGTCTTAGTGCTTTGATATATTAAACGATTTTTTAAACTTTTAGGGCGTTCAAAGAATGTGATAGTTGTAATAGGTGGTACCATTTTGGCCTTCATCTCACCCATTGCCTTCCAGGAATGGAATTAGTCTCTGTTTATCACAGATTTCACGTATCCCTACAAAAATTTAACAAGTGAAGTCGAATTTTATAACTTGGTTGTAATTGTGTGCCAACTATATGCGTCTTGAAACAACGCCCGCTGTGAAAATATTGTAGATGAGAAATCATCATATGTTTGGCTTCTGCGGGACTTATATTTCAATTGCTAGAGTTTATAGCCAAGCTTTTTTAACCATCGCACCACGTCACCTCAAGTGACGCTTGGCGAACACCAAACATTTATTTTGTTAAGAAGTCCATAAGCTGTCACTAGCATTTTATTATTTTCTTTCGAAAACTCTTTTACCACCTACACATTTTTTGAAATTTTGTAAAGTAAAAAGTTACCCTAACAAGTTATACCCTGCATATAGGGTGTTTGATCTTGATTTTTAAAGACGTGGTGAGGTACTAAAACACAGCGGACATATAATCTATTGTAAAGCAATGAACTTTCATAGGGTTTTCTAATTAGATCTTTCTAAACTTCACTGCATTAACTAATCTCACAATGCTGGTCAATGCCTAATACTCTTGAAATTAATTTAATCCGTACAAAATCTACAAATAGGTCTTGAAACGACTGCTTTTGTGTAAAAAAGTTTTTTTAACCTACAATCCCCGGTTAGAAGACGGATTACTCAGCTTCAAGCTATTCCCAAATGGCCTCTCAATGTCTTCTCCTCTTTTAACCCCACAGATATTTATTAGCAAGTGTATCTATCCGTTCGTTTCCCTGAATTCTTACACGACTAGCGATCAAACTGAAGGTGACCATACATAGCATTTAAGCTTACTCAGACGGGGCTCTTATAATTTTAACTCAACCTCTGACTGCCGGGCAGAACATCTTTCAATGACATAATCTTCTGCTTGAAAATTCACTGATTATTCCCACAGCAATATGGGATGTCTGAACTGCGCCATTGTGTTTTTTCTTTATAGCTTAAATACTATAGTAAGTCAGGAAAGTATCAAACTTACTAGAATAAAATTTTAAGCTTCTAATTCCATTTTATATCTTGGATAGATGATACAGTTTCCATATAAAACTGCAATACCAAATTGAAACAAAAAAATTGTAGTGTATTTAGACTTTTATCGTCCACACATTATATTACAGTAGAAAAAACATTAATTATTGTTATCATTACTTTTAAAATTAAACGGAAACATTTTGTATATCAATTTGAAATATTTTAGTGTTGTAAGTAGTTGAAAACAAAAAATATATTTCTCAAGAAATTTAACATGAAAAACATTATTTATTTGAGAATCTTATTAAAACATTAGAAAATGAAAAAGAAAAACAAAAAAAAAATTATTCATATTTACAATGTAAAAAAAATGCAATTACAATAAAAGAAAAAAGATAAAAGAAACAAAAACGCAAACACAAAAAGGAAATCATTTTCAGCCACATACATATTGTTAATGAAGTTTTGAATATTCAATAAACGCAAAACGATAAGCGACAGAAACAGAAACAGAAAGAAATAAAGTTTTCGTATAAGAAAATAAAAAATATTTAAAATTAAATAAATTATTTATACACATTTAAGGAAATATAAACAAACAAAAATAAAAATAAACCCCCCTCAACAAAAGAAAGAATGAATAAAAAAGAAAACAAATAAATAAATACTTATTTACAAAAAGAACAAATCCAGTTGAATTTATAATTTAATAAACTTTATTCTTTACTAAGGCTTTTTCAAATAAATCCTATTTGCAATCATTTCAAATTCGTATTGTTATCGCTTAAAACCTCCTGCATTAAAGCTTCTGTTATTATACTTGTTTCCTCAACTTCTGTAGCGTTTTTAGCACCTTCCTGTCGATCAACCTCCACCGGCCTGCCTCTTTTTATTAAAATCGCTTTTTGTCTCAAATGAACTTTCCTATGGGTTCTTAAAGCTGCCGGTTGAACAAATCTTCGCCCACAGAGTTCGCATTCATGAGGCTTTTCACCGGTATGTGTCATCTCATGATATTTTCTAGTATCGGCTTTGCCAAAGCTGCGTTCACAAAAACGACACTTAAAATCTTTGGCTCTTTCATGTATATTCTTGACATGTATTTTTAGATTTCCCGCACTATTAAAAACCTTGGTGCAAAAACGGCAAGGCCAAGTCCTTTCTAGTGTATGATAATTAATATGAATCTTAAGTTCATTACGTGTGGTCTTACGCATGCCACAATGAGGACAAATAAAGTTCTTAACGCCAGCATGGCGCATTTTGTGCACTCTTAGTTTTCCTTTAGTTGAATAACGCTTAAAGCATCCCTTCTCCTCACATGCATAGGGCAATTGGTTTCTGTCAATATGTGTATAGCGGTGATCGCTTAGCACTGTGGCTGATTTAAAAACTTTACCACAGATTTCACACATGTGCGTCTTAAGTTTAGGACCTATATTATGGAATTTACGTTTGTGTATATTAAGAGCACATTTGTTTTTGTATACACGCCCACAATTTTCCTCCTCGCATTTGTGCGTATGCTCCTGTATCGTACAATGTTTCTTTTTGTGTTTGTTAAAGAAATGCCAACGATTGAAGGATCTTCTGCAACCCTCTTGAGGGCAGATGTATGGTGGCAAGCCATCATGTCGTTTTTTATGTGCCAGTAACAGTTCTGTTGAAATAAAGCCTGCATCACAACGATCGCATTGATGAAGATGGTTTTCCTCTGACTGGCTTTCTTGTGACGAATCTCTGCTATCCAGTTCGGAGAGTGTCTATATAAAAACAGCAACGTAGGAATTAGAAAACATAAATATGTTCAATTCAAAATAAAAAATATTAAGTTCTAGCTTTTTTTCATATTTCGTTTTGATGCCTGACCTGGGATACAAACCCGGGCTTTACGTCTAATAAGCCAACACACTACCTACTAGACTACGGCGACTACGGTGAGAAGCTAGGCCGTAATCCTGACTGAAGGGTTGTAATGGCCAATTATGTATGTATGTATGAAGTTCTAGCTTTCCGGTTAATTACTTAAAATCCTTGTTAAAGTAGGCAGGTGGATTTGAGAACATGTATTGTCATGAAAACAAGCACGAATTTCACCCGAAGATCAATGGAACCATTATGATCGTCCTAAAGGTGAAGGAAAAGAAAATGAAAGATATAGTAAAGAAAGGGAAAAAGGAAATAGGGAGAGAGAGGAAAAGGAACAACAACGTAAAGAAATAACGAATCAGCTACGAGAAATATATTGAAGAACGCAACTCGAATATCATATCCTGCATAGTTGAAACCATCAAACATCTTCCTACCTAAATTATTCTACCTCGTTTTACTGAGTGCTGGACAGTTACAGAGAAGGTGTCCTATAGCCTCTAACTCCTCTTCATCGCAACATGTCCTACAATTCTTCCAGAGGAATCTGACTCAGATCCTTGGCAGCGATCTAACCTCACAATGCCACCTACGAAGCCTATTAAGCCGTAGCAAGCTTGTTTTAACATCATCTATAGAAGATCATAGACTCAACAGCGAACATCAACGTCATGTCTTGAGAAAAATGTGGAACTCAGCTCTTCACCTAAAAAATGCTAGCAGGGAGCATTGTTAGAACATACTACAGTAGAGCAATTGTCAAAGAAACAATCAGATGTTCCTTTAAGAAACTAGAACCAATAAACATATAAATACAAGGAACGCAATAGATTTCCTATATGAAAGGTCTTCATATCTTACCTTCTCTTCTATTATCAAGTAGTTCACATTGGTCAAATTATGTTTTCCTTTATTACTCTCAGGATTATCTTCAAATGATCTTAAATGTCTTGCTTTCCTTAATAGATTGTTTGATGTCTTGCATTCTACAATCGTTTTACATTCAACTCCTCCTTCACTGTTACAGTCAACTGTCACAGGCACAATGTTCTGAGAGAACTGCTCTGTATGTGGTTGATTTTCTTTTTTACTGATTTCTAGTTTTTTCTTAGGTGGCTTGCCGCGTTTCTTTTTCTTTGTAAAATCTTCTAATACATCTTCAGCAGTAATATTGTTGTCTTCTTCGGCGTTGACCTCTTTTAAATGGTCACTGCTACTCTTGCCAGTTTCCTCTTCGCTATTTATCAGTTCATTGTATTTCTCCAAAGATTTACAACACATTTGCTGGAACTCATAAAACCTTTGCACCTGTTCGTAGCATTCCATGCATACATTTATTGGATATTCATCCATTACTTCCACCGGCAGTGTGGAACACAACATTAACTTTTTGGCCAGATCCTCTGTTTCGAAGATATTAAATATTTTCTTTTCTTTCAACACAAACAAGCAGCAGCGGCATAAAAAGGTTTTAAAATTCATTTTTTCCGTTTTTAATATTAAAAATAAATGTTATTTTTCTTAATTATTTTTCTCTCTAAAACTATTTCATTCTTTTTTGCGGTTTGTTTATAATTCAACAGCTGATGCCGTTTGTTTACAATTTTTTGTTTGTTTTTACTCCTATTAAATGCAACACTGTGATTTGATGGGCAGATAATAATTTATCTGCCAGCTGTTAGTGTTTTATTGGATTGCAGTTTTGCTTTTGTTTATATACAAATTTATTGTTTATGAAAATAATCTCGAATTAAAATATTTTTTTAAATAAAGTAATAATGGATCAGTCCGTGCATTATGTGGAGCTTTGTAAGAATCCTATACGTTTTGATGCTGTAAGCCAATTGACGAATGTGTTCTTTGATGATTCCAATAAGCAGGTAAGTGGTCTATAAATATGAGACGCCCATTAAAACTGTTATCAAGGCCTAGAAATTGGTTATTGTACAGTTATAGTGGTGGGAAATCTTTTTAAAACAATTTTTATGTTGTGAAAACCAATTTTAATCTGCTTAGTAAAAATGTAACGCATCAGGTGACCATGAGTGTGAACATTTTCGACTAGAACGTACAAATGTAAATGTCAGGTGAGCATGAGTGTGAACATTTCTGACTAGAACGAAATAGATCCGAAATTAGGGAGGGAATTTATTGAGACTAGGAGCACACATCCTTTCTACAGGCCAACTGAGTTGAAGATTCAAGATCCCTGGCCGCAATTTTTTCAATCGCCTTAGTGAGTTAGCCTCTGCTAGGATTTATGATATTGACAATTTCATCTCCGGTATCAGCTGACAACTAATATGTCGCTGTTTCCTCTATGTTATTATTTCCTTTCTTTACTTCTTTGTTTTGGCTAACTGTCCTTAGAATTCTCAATCGAGAACGGGTTTAAGAAAACTCAAATCTTTTACGACAATTATAGTAGTAAAAAAATAAGCTGAAAAACCGGAAGAATCATGTATGAGAAAATCATGCCATTATTAGATATGTACCTAGATTCCGTGATGAAAGAAACTAATCATAAATACACTTACGTTAAACCTATGCGGCGTTAAAGCATTTCAGAACGAAACGTCCGGATATCTATCAAGTATTAGGCCGAAACTTATTATCCTGAAGTTCATCAGAGCAAGAGCGTTGTGGAAGATATATTAGGGGAACCTTATAAAGGTTGATGTTGTATATATATGTATATTAGAGCGACTCACCAAAAAAAGTCCTCGATGTACCCCAATAAAAATGAGCCTTGGACTTTTTTAAGATGACATTTAAAATATTTCGGCTCCAGCTTTGACCTCTCGTGAGCTGGACCATTTTGAAAAAGGGTCTATTTTTGGATGTTTTGTTAATTTGAGGATCTGTTTCCTTACCAACATATACAATATGTATATCATAAGAAAGGTTTTTTTAAGGCGCGTCCAACTGTATATACAATTTTTCCAAGGACGATCATCCGTGTCCTTTTTGAAAGATATTCTGTGAAAAAAAAACGGTTTTTGAATTTTTTGTTCGGGGTTGTTTGTAATAATAATGCCAAATTGACATATTTTAATCTTTAGTCGATTTAATTAAATACGGGTCTCAGCTTTTTTTGAAATTCGCGCTAGTTCGCGTTTTGTAGTAGTTGTAGTTTGTAATTTTGTAAATATAAACAATAATATTTTATAACTTTTTTTAATTTGGGAAACAAAAATGCCGCCAAAAAGTCGTGGATCATTTCTTTTTTTCTTTCTTAAGTCCTATTTTCATCCACACATGATCTAGAAACTAAATCCATAAACCATATTAGAGTTACCACAAAATTGCATTTATATATATTCCAGAGCACCGTGTAAAATGCATCTAATTTGCAAAAATCTAAATTATTTACATACAAAGATGATGTACTTGGTAAAAGAAAAAATTTAATACCCATATGGCCTATTTACAAGGAAGGGTTACCATCCTATTGTATTTTTTTCAAAACGCGAATTAGAGTCAATTTCAAAAAAAGCTGAGACCCGTATTTACTTAAATCGACTAAAGATTAAAATATGTCAATTTGGCATTATTATTACAAACAACCCCGAACAAAAAATTCAAAAACCGTTTTTTTTTCACAGAATATCCTTAAAAAAGGACATGGATGATCGTTCTTGGAAAAATTTTATATACAGTTGGACGCGCCTTAAAAACACCTTTCTTATGATATACATATTGTATATGTTGGTAAGAAAACAGATCCTCAAATTAACAAAACATCCAAAAATAGACCCTTTTTCAAAATGGTCCAGCTCACGAGAGGTCAAACTGGAGCCGAAATATTTTAAATGTTATCTTAAAAAAGCCCAAGGTTCATTTTTATTCGGGTACATCGAGCACGAATTTCGCTTCCATCAACTTGAGTCGCTCTAATGTATATATATATATGTATATATAAAAATAAATATAAGAAAACATTCTTTGGGTGGCGCACTTCCAGCAGCCTTCTAGCAAGCCGTTATCCTGATTAAAGAGTTGTAATGACTAATAATGTATACATACATATATGTATGTATAATTCAAAAAACTTATGTCCTCCTTATGTCGTATTCGAAAAGCTTTACTATATTAATGGTCAAGTTAGGTTTGGTAGGACGTACAGTAAGCAAATGCAATATAAAATTTCCAACCCTACTTTAGTTAAAAGACAGGACTCCATTGTCTTTCAGGCATGATCCAGTAAGAAACACCAGCCATTAAAATCTGCTTAAAAGTACTGATAACTGTACGATATTTTAATTTTAATGAGTTTTGATAACGCATTTGAACGTTTTTTTTTCTCCCTCCTTCAGATCTTTGCTGTCCGTTCAGGTGGCGCTACTGGCGTGGTTGTAAAAGGACCCACTGAGGATAAAGTCATCTCATTTTGTATGAGCGATCGTGGTGCTATACGTTCAATAAAATTTTCTCCAGATAATCAAATTTTAGCCGTTCAACGACGTGAAAATTCTGTCGAATTCATATGCTTCCAAGGTGATCAACCCGTATTGCAGGATATTATAGTACATCAGGTTAAAGCTTTAATTTATGGCTTTGTTTGGGTACACAACCGAGAATTAGCCTTGATCTCGAATTCAGGTGTTGAAATATTTACCGTAGTAACGGAAAAGAATCAAGTGAAATCGGTTAAAGCCATGAGTATGAGCATTAAATGGTTTGCTTGGTGTTCAGAGTCCAATATAGCTGTGCTATGTACAGCCGATAGTAATAGTTCTCTAATACCGGTATTGATAAAGCAAAAAACCATAACCAAGTTGCCGAAATTGGAATGTAAGTAGATTCCCATATGGAATAAGGCATTTTCATACTAATTGTTTAAATTTAGTGGGCAGTGCGAATCGTGAAATCCAAGAGAGTAAAGTAACTTTGGGTCAAATTTATGGCGTAATGGCAGTGTTAATCTTGCAGGCCAGTGCTAGTGGCATGATTGAAGTGGAAGTTTATTTATTAAATGGCCCTGGTTTAGCGCCTCGAAAATGCCATATACTACGTTTAGGTTTAGTGGGACGTTTCGCCATTAACGCAGTGGACAATTTAATTGTAGTGCATCATCAAGCTTCTGCTACTTCATTGCTATTTGATATCTCCCTAAGTGGAGAAGTTGTAAATGATATTACCTATCATTCTCCCATAACAGCGGGTAGATCTATAAGACCGTTTGCCTTAAAATTGCCCAGTTTATTACCAGATGGACAAATATTACAGTGTGAATTGTGTAAGTGTGGAAAATATTTATTCGCTTAGTTAAGAAACTAAAAATTTAATCATTTTAGACTCCACTAACTGGGTGCTTTTCCAGCCAAATATTGTTATTGATGCTAAACTGGGTTGCATGTGGTATTTACACTTGGATATTGAATCCTTATGTACCTTGATATCAGATCGCATAAGATTAACCGAATTTCTGCTACAGCGTAACAATGGTAAACAGGCTTTACTGAAGGTCCTCAGGCAATTAGTGGATGATCAATATAATGGAGCATTTCTACCTGTACTGGAGACTATTTTCAATAAAATTAATAAAGTTTATGCGTAAGTTTATTTTGTTGTTACTCTTAAAGAATTAAAAATTAAAGTAATATTCTGAATAGATCCTGGGTTCAACTAGAACTACAACATCAAACAGCCCAACCCTCGAATGTTAAAACCACACCGAAATTGCCGGTACCACCTAAGGTCTTAATTGAACAGATCGATATGCATAGCCAAGTGTTCCAAGCGATTGTGGAAAAACCTCAATGCCAAACAGTTCTTCTGCTGTACCTGCAATCGTTGTCCAAACACAATATATCAGCTCAAGAAGACCTCAGTAAAATGATTATCAATGAGTTGATACTCAACAAAAGCTTTGATACTCTACGACGTTTGGCCGAGTATTCATTGCTGTTGGAGTCAAAAGCTATTGCCTGCTATTTACTTTCACATTCCAATGAAGATCCTGCCGTCTCACAAGTTGCCTTAGATATGTTAACAAAAATTAAAGCTCATGAAATTATTATTGAAGTTCTATTGGGTCAAGGTAAAGTAGTGGATGCTCTACGTTTAGCCATCAATACCACTGAACCGGGTCGCATATCGGCTAGAAAATTTTTAGAAGCTGCTCAAAAAACCCAAAATAATATGACATTTCACAGTGTCTATAAATACTTTCAAATGTGCAATTTAAAACAGCATGGCTCCATGGATTTCCTAAAAAGTATGTAATTTATGCACAAAGAGAGTGTGCAATTATTATTAATTTTTTCCTCTTTGTGTCTTTTCAGCTGAACAATGTTCAGAATTTGTACAATATTATAATAATCTATTTAAAGCTGAGTAGGAGCCAAGAGGTTTATAAAACCATATTGTAGCTGTAAGGCAATCAAAGAAATTTTAATATTTTTAAAAATAGGAAATTTAACAGTTGTATTGTTAGTTTTCCAGGTGCTTTTTTTAAATAATATTAATAAATTGCAGTATTCTTTAGAAATTTAAAATACAAGTAATCATCATCTTGATATCTGATACCCGAAGTTTTTGTTGAAAGATAACGTAAAACATTTAGGAACAAAGATCTGTTGTTTCGAATTACGACAGCCAGCAACAGCCTTTTTTAAAAAAGTAATCTTTTTAAATTTAAAGAAATTTACAGTCAATGGTCTTCAACTGAAAGAAAACAAATGAATTTATTTAAATGCGAATGAGGGTGAAAGTAAGCCAAAAAACCATAATGATCAACTGTACGTACATCCCTCAGCCGGCACAATTACACATTAAAACTAAGCAGAGCCGGAATATCTACTCCCGACAGAGAGTTGAAATCTTCAAAAAAAAATCCTCCCCAGAGTATTCAACCTTTATCTACTAAGAGCCGGAAAACCATTGTGGTGAAGCGCTATCGTTTTCAATTCCTCCTCTTCTCCACATACTCTACTGAAATGTATATTATAATGTCACGCTGCACTAAGTCAGGCTTTTTAATGCCAGCATGAACTTCTTTTACCGCCATCCCAGATCCTTTGCTACAAAAGAATTCGACCTATTCTTTCAAATCCTTGATGTGTTCATAGTGTGATAGATTGGAGCGTCGGCGATTAATTTATTACTTTACTTTATTATTGGAATGTAAACCTAATATTACGAGACCGCAATACTGTCCAAAGACTTCTGTGGAGTACTTACAGTCACGAACCACTTACCCCAGAACACAACTGGGCTGTCGACGAAATTCACGTAGAAACTTGAATTAGAAGAAATGTCTTTATACTGCGAACTTCTCTGCCCGGAAAAGTTGTAGTCGCCCAGTCTATAATAAGGTTGGAAGCACCTCACTGTTCTAGTCAGGAATAATAATCCTTAAACCAAAGTATAATCACGGGAACTTCAGGTAAGTCCAAATAGATAAATCGCCCAAACGGAAGAATAAAAATAGTATACCTTCATACATAAGTGGGCAACATTTTGAGCAAGTTAAGCAAGTCCTTCTCACAAGAACCTAAGTGGTTAGGTATACCTGAGAATTGAGCTTCTGGTCGCGCGTGTTTTTTTGGACACTTCTGATGTGGAATGACTAGTTACCAATTAATTTTATGAGCTACTGGGATTCGGCCTGACTACGAGAAGATTCTCTGAGGTACCTTTCGTCTATGCCTTAGCAAAGTGTCCATCGACTTTATCCATATTATGAAACGCTTAGAGTTGATGTAATCTTTTCCCTTCTTTTTATCTTTTGGTACTCAGCCTCTCTAACATGTATTAACGTTAAGGCTTTGCGGTTTTGCAGTGTTTCATTAACTAGTTTTTCTCAGAAAGGGGATCATTTCGTTTGCATTTTCCACTGTTAATATTGGTTGATATTCTTCGAATCAAAATAATTCGGGCAAAATGTGTATCTCAGCTTAATGTTGATGACCATTCCTGTTGCAAATGCTGTCGGAATTGGTTCAAGTTGTATTAACTTACTATATTTATGACAATTGGGAATGCATTTTCCCACCTTCTTTGCTATTTATCCATCAACCTTTTGCTGATATCCGTACTTGTTGTTCTACTAAGATGGGCGATAGAGAGGTTGAAAGCGATTTCTCCCTTCTTTTGAATAGTTTTACGGGAATCACTTATGCATAGTAGATGGATAAATAAGTTTTCTGTATAATGCAGGTTATTACTGCTAACATCATCTTTAATTGTTACGGGTTGTCCAGAAGTACAGAAATATAGCTGCGTTGAACTATACCTGATGAGTTTGAGGATCTACAGTTCATTGTCGTTAAATGGCTTAATGGATACGTTAGAGCTGAAAGAATAGAATTCAAAATCAGAATAGAGAGTAATGGTACCCAATTGCTCCTAACAAATTACCTCTATTGATGGACAGCTTCCCCTCATACAATCATCGCTGTGCGAAAATATAGTGCAGTAGTTTGTTTAATTAAGTAAAATATAGTGCCTATGCTTTATGTTATGTTTATTTATAATGACGTTAACTAAACTAATATAATATAATAGATTAATTTCAATTTCAACAGAATGCATAATAACTTAAACAAAATACATATAAAAATAAATAAATTAATTTGTTTCCTTTTTTCTTTTTAATTCTTTTAAATTTATACCTGAAGTCAGAGTAGCAAAGCAATAGTTAATTACAAAATTTATAGTCTTAATAAACAATACTGGTTAAACGATACAAATAAATTCACAAAACAAAACGTAAGTCGTTAAACAATTAATTAAACATTTTCCAATAATACAATGAGCAACTGATTGGGAAAGAGGATATTCATTCATACAATACATACAACAAGTGTTTTTCTCTAAAAAAAAATTGTACAGAAACTGTTCAATTACGTTATACAACTGCCACATTTATAAGCTCTGCTATCCTATATTAGTCTATATTAGAGAGGGATTGTGTAATTCAAAATTTTCTAGGGGGTGATTTTAAGTGCAAGACACCCAATTCCCTATTTGTTCTGTGACTTGAGCCAGAGGACGACTTATCCATATAGTTAATAACATTATGACTAGGTTTAGCTAATTGCAAAGGTTTATCAAATAATCGTATATCGATTTCGTTAAGGCAGTAGGGACATTCTAAATAATTCTCATTTTCCGATTCGTCGCTGTCGTTGTCGTCATCATCAAGTAAAGTGGAGGAGGGATTTTCTTTATTTTGTTTGGTTAAATACTCCGTTGAACACTGCTCATGCATAGCATGGCCACAGGAACCAATAACTAAAATGGCTGATTGATTGTACAAACGTTGATTGCACACCACACAGCGCATCATGGTAACCCAAAGACCTCTAGTGGCTTGCCTATGGTATTTATGGAATTCGTCCGCCAATTCTTTTTCCAAAATTTTTTGTGTCAATTCTATGGTTTGTGTTTCTTGTTTCGATTGGTTTAGCATGCTCAACAGCAATTCCTTAATATCACCAAAACTGCCAGAAACATTGTGTGTGTTCATGATGAGCTGCACCAAATTGGTTAGATCCACATGCTGAGAAGCCTCGTGTAGCATAGATTTTGTTATTGACTTGAGTTCTTCTAAGGGTAAAATGAATTTCAATAAATCCAGCCATAAAGACTCACGTTCTTTGGTTGCCAGACATGAGTTGGACGAAGTAGAAGAGCGTGTACATAAAGCCGTTACCGATTTGGCACATTCGGCCATTTCTTCTGTTTTGGCACTTTTCAAGATATCCATGCTAATATTAAAGGCTAACTGATAATTGCCCAATTTTTCGGCTAAGAATATGGCAGCCTTAAGGAGATTATATTTTTGCACCAGCTTCAAAGAGGCTTCGTTATAGTAAGTTTCATTAGCATTTAAAAATTCTTCCACTTCCTGTGGTTCAAATTTACACAAAAGCTCTAAAAGTTGTTCTTTCAAGTTCAAAGACAAATTTTCATTTCTTTGTTGTAATTGTTTAAGGAACACAAATAAAACTTGTTCATCATCCTGGACCAAAGCTATTAAGTCTTCGATTTTAGAGTGATAATATAAGTCCACAATGCGAGTTGTTTCTTTGGCATCTATGGTCAATAAACGTTTGATATGTTGGCTTAACTGTTTATAGATCTTCCGTTTCTCATCTTTATTATGGCGCTCCATATAGACAAACATGGTCTCATGTCTTAAAGGATTATTTAAATAACACTCCAAAATCGTATCGTAACGTTGTAGTTTCTCCAATAAATATTCCTCTACATAGTAACACTTGGCCCTTTTGGCCAATTGCAATTGTTCTTCATCGTTGGTTATAGGGTCGAGACAGTTATTGACTAATAACTCGTGCCAGGCATTTTCACGTTCGGTATGTAAGCGTGTAGATTCATTTTCTATGGTTTCCTTGGATAAATAATTGAGTACTTTCTCTAAAAGCTGGTTGTCAGCTGGCAAGCAAGCTTGGGAAATTTGCTGGGCTATAAAATTTAGTAAACAGCCAATTTCCGACCACTTTTTTTTTAAGAAAAATAAAGAAATTTCAATTAATTTTCTTTAAATTTATACAATAATTTACTTACGGTATTATTTTCTGGCGTCATTATTTCCAATAAAATGTTAATTATTCTCTTACGATGCTGGAAACCCAATTCACAGTTGAATTCTTTTTCCTGGAAAGCCAACGATATCACATTTAAGGTTTCACGGCAATCGAATTTCAATAAAGTCCTTAAATAAGGATAGGGCAGTTCGTCTGCCTCATTAGTAGTGGAATGTAAGGATGTCAAACATCTGAGTACATCATGTTTAACATTTTGTTTTAATTCTTCAGGTATTTCACCTTGAGGATAGCCGCGTCCTGCCAAGCAGCTGGATATATAAACCAATAAACAATTGCCTAAATCTGGATGCTCATAGTCTAATAAGGGTATGAGTTCGGTAAGGGAAATTGTGAAGTCATGCAAAGCATTGGCATTTAGAAATATTTGTGCTTTGTAAAGTTTATATTTTTTGGCAGCCTTAAGCACTTGATTTAAATCCAAACAAGTCCAGTCCATTTTTAATATAATTTCCTCCAACTGGACAGGTGATATTTTAAGCCAATATTCAACCAGTGCCTGAGATATTATGGGATTAACACGGTGTATATCATCGTTTTCTATATGGTTTGTTATGTGATGTAAAAAGAGTTCCTTATTCTGCAAACGTTCCCATAATTGGGTCCATAGCAACTCAAGTTCACCTACAGTTATAAGACATTTAATTATGGCACCTAAACAATAATCTGGAGCTCTAGCCGAGGCTGCTATATATTCCTTAAAAAGCATTATAATGCGCTCTTTGGCTTGCTGTTTGCGTTTGGGTCGTTCGCCAGCCGCTTTATAACCATCTAAAGCTAAATCACAAGCCTCTTGCCATCTTTGGTTTTTAACCTTTAAAACAGAAGAAAAAACGTTTTAAAAAATCTGTCCATTACTTCCACTTCTACTTACCAAATATGTTATTCTCTCCATCCAAGTTCGTACACCAATAGAATGCATAGTCCTTGAACCCAAAATATACAATTGCACACCTCTGCAGGCTAAAGAATTATAACAAGCATGGATGCCTGCCAAAGCCAAAGCAGGAGAGACATTTCCTCCTGTAGCCAAACCTTTAAACTGTGCGGAACCATATACCATGCCGGCATTAGCTAAATCTATGCATTCCAATTCTTTGCTGCTGCGCACATCCAACAGATGTAAGATTTCGGAAGTATCCAAACAACCCACACATTTGGGACCCAACCAATGAGCGGACAATAAATTTGTTTGCATTGTTATATGGCGCAGCAGCAGCAAAGTAATACGTCCATGCGATATAAACAATTGATGGAAAAATAATTGATTACCTCTGCCAACCACCAAAACAGGATCTACTGATCTAGTGGTATCGGCTGCTTGAATCAAAACCATTTGCCAGGCTAAAACCGGCAAACAATCAGGAGGTCCTTGAAGCAAATGATATTTAATAACCTTTAAACGTGGTCTTATGGTCACAATGAAATATTTCGATAAAGTAGCCAAAGCTACTATGCAATATTGATCCAAATCATGATGCTCTCTAGTTTGACTTAATAAAGGCTCCACTGCACACACTTCACCACGGGCACCCGAAAACAAACATCTTGTTGAGCAACCTCTGACACCAAGTTTGCGTGTAAAGCTGAGAGACCATACTGAACCACCCGAATCGGCTGCTAAGGCCATGGCTGCTCTAGAAGTCCACTTGATATGTAATACCCCCGTATTAGGTGTTACAACATCGAATAATTGACGCATAACATCGCCCGACTGGGTATCCAGCATTATAACTAAACCTCGAGCAAAGCCGGCCAATAAACGATTGCACTCTGGATTATAGGACATTGAGGACACCGCTCCTTGACCATTTTTGTCTTGATGCGCCCATCTTAAAGTCTGTGTTACATCAAAGTTGAGTATATGGCCATGAGAAGTGCCCACAGCAAAGTAGTGACTACACACACTGCAGGATGAAGCCAGGCCAGCATTAATGCGATCCGCTGCGGAAGAAAGTTGTGTGGAAATGCCTTGTAGCATAGAATAACGCATAATACTGCCACCACCGCCGGAGCCCGACATACGTACGCTGCTCTCATCCGCTATGGAGGGCGTAGGCGTGGGCGGCGGTATGCCTAGTTCCGATGCTATATCTGAATCTGCTTCAAATTCACTCAAAACCGTTTCCAAAGAAGGTAATGCTCCAGTGGGCGGTATAGAGTACTCCACATCATCCAACTAAATTTAACATAAAGAAACAACTTTTGACAACAAGAACAACCGCTACAAATTCATAAACACTCACTTCCTCCATATCGAGCAGTGACTCAGCCAACAGACTATCTGTGGAGCCACGATCAGAACCCAATAGAGAATTCAATGAGGGAGCCTTTAATTCATTCATATTTCTTTGAATTTCTTATAAAAACTTTCGTTAACTTATATAGAGAAATGGATTAATTAAGAAATTAATTATTAAATGCCGCTTTAATCCGCCCCTTTGGAAAATATTTTTATGTGGCGAACTTTTCTTATTTAATAGTTTATTTTTACAAATTGCTCTCTGCCTTTAATAAATTTCACATATTTAGAATATACTTAAAACTAAAATGATTAAATTTTTTATAAATTCTTCTTTAAATTAAACAAAATTGCACTTTTTATCGGAGGAAAATCTTTTATTTATTTTTTTGCACAACAAATTAATCAAATAAGAAAAAATACAGATATGTCAAACACCGACAAAAAAAAATGGAATGCCAGACTGGCAATTTTTTGAAATTGTAAAACAGTGGTAGAGTTAGAGACGTTAAAATATGTTTGGTTAAGTAGAATATGTAAACTATGGCGAAAGTTTAAGAAAATCCTCATTATAATAAAATGCGGTGAGGAAACAAAGCCAAGGATTCATAGCTTATTGCATTACAATATTTTTTTTATTTCATCATGTATTTGTTGATATTATGTTGAGAATTGAAATCATTTTTATAGCCTTTTCGGTAATCTCCATTTAAATGTTGTCTTTTAAGTCTTTAATTTCTTCTGCTTTATTTGAATAAACACTAGATCTAAATTAACTCCAAACAATAAAAAAAAAAAAAAATAACCCAGAGCAGTAGAACTTCCCTGAAAATCTTCTTTTTCCCTTACGAACACAATCTGAACGTCTGTCCTTCTTATGCACCATTCATAGGTAACTCTAACCTTCACTCTGTATGCATCTGATGTTTTTATGTTTTGTAAGTAATTCCGTCTTTTCTTTAATCCATAATTTATATTCATTTGTATTTTTAATATTAGTTTGAATTTAACGTATATATTCTAAATTGATAACACTACTTATGTGCCGTTAAAATACATTCACTTTAAATTAATGACATGGAATACATGACATCAATTTTAATGAGTACTCGTTAGTTGATCCCAACAAGTTTTTTGTTTTTTTTTTTTATTTTTTTGTTGTAGTTTATAAATAAATAATAAACTTGTTGTAAAACAATAACTGTAAACATTGAAAAGCTGTTAAAAAAATTATTTTTATTAATCAGTCATTAAACTTTTGACTCGTATACGTTTATTAGTGAAGTGAAGTATTTAGTAAATCAAAAAAAAAAAAAATCTAAAATTTTTTGAAACTCGAAAGGTGAAATTTTTGACCTAGTTCAAGTTATATGCACTTATATGTAAGATACCTAAATTAGTAGTATGCATAAAGATATAATTCGCAAGACTTGTTAAAGTAATTACTATAAAAAAACAGAGAAAAGATTATTTAAAGAAACTTGACGTTTTATGCACATGTATTTTTAGCATTCTTTTCAATGTTCGAATTTACTGCAGTAGTCTTGTCGAATAAAACAAAATTAATGTAGAAATTAGAATAACGTGGATCTAAAGAAATCAATCTCTTACTTCAGGATCATTAAATTTAATAGAAAATTCAAGAAACTAAAACCTAAAACGTAAGAAAAATTTTTCGATTCAAACCAATGTGATGGAGAACAGTTTCATAGAATTTTCTGTAAAATATACTATCTAGGCCCATGTCCGTCTGATATCTTTTCAAAATTGTGGAAGCAGCTAGCTGGTATCACTTTTCTGAGTAAAGCGCATTACTTTCATCATTATTAAGTGATTTACGGCCCTTAATTGAATTTTTTACGGTAATGAATATGGATTAATTCTTTATTTAACATTAGGGAATTTGCAAGCACAGTATACGCTTTAAGCCCATATCACAATTTAAACTGTGATCTCAATTGTAACTTCGAAAATAGCATTATTCTTATGTCGCCAGAAGACGATGTAGTGGTTAATTAACATATATTTAATATAATATTAAATATAAAAAATACGCTTATATTTCGCTAGATATCACTCGTTTTGGGTTTATGCAAACATACAACAATCACTTCTAGAAAAAAGTACTCGCATAACCATATATGTACATAAATATTCTTTCAGCACTAGTTTTATCTGCCAAATTTTGTTATCAATTCCAATAGATTAGAATACAACAAAAATGGAAACGAAAATTAAAGAACAATTAATAGAATCAAAAGAATCAAAAGTAGCAAAAAGGCAAACTAAAAAATTTTTGTTGTTCGGTTTAATTGGTTTGGTAACAATCCTGCTGCTGGTAGCCTACACCACAATACCAAACGCTACCATGACACGTTGCGTATTCTGTGATATTATAGATGGTAAATCGCCCAACACAAAAATCGAAGTAGAAACCGATGAATATGTGATATTTAAGGATATAAGACCAGCATCAACATACCACTACTTGTGCGTAACCAAACGGCATATAGAGAGCCTAAAGGCTTTGACCAAAAAAGATATACCCTTAGGTAACACATGGAGCATTAAAATATTACAATTGTTAAAATATATATAAATAAATCTCTTTTTTAGTTGATCGCATGGAAAAAGGGTTGAAGGGTTTCTTTAAAACTCAAGGCATTGATACAGATGATGCTACATTTGGTTTTCATGTTCCACCCTTCATTAGTGTTAAACATATGCATATGCATGGTATTGCGCCTCGATCTGCTATGTCTTGGTTCCATTCATTGATGTATAAACCTTTTTCGCTTTGGTTTAAGACGGTAAGTTGTTGAGACATATATATTGTTATTGTTTTTTCAAAACTAATTAATATTTTATACATTTTTTAGGTGGAAGATGCCAGAAGCTATTTAGAAAATAAATCCTAAACTTCTAACTTCCAATTGGTGTTCAAATTTAAAAACAATTTTCTTATTTAAGAAAAAAGAAACTAAATTTATTGATATTTTAGGTACAAATTTATAGTTTATTTAATTCACAGCAATATGTTTTCCTTTCTAACATAAATATATTATATATTGGCCTTTACAATAATTAAATAATAAATGCAATTTACATAAAAATTAATTGAAACAAATTCCACAATTCCCATAATGTTTCTTGTAAGCAAATGACGTCACATATCGTTAAATAACATATGGCTCTTGTTTAGAATGAAGGCATAAAATAAAGTAAATAAAAAATACCGCTATATTAAACAGCTGCTGAAAAATGTTAAAAAATGAATATGGCAACTCCTTTGTAGTTTGTTAATGGCGCTCTTTTCAGGTTATGTTTTTTTTAGTATTTTTTCAGTTTGAAATAGATATCATTTTGTGCGGGTGCAAAAGTTATGAAAAATTAGTTTGTTTAATTGTGTGTGTGTGCTTTTTGTAAAAAATACAAAAAATTCATTTGTTTAAATAAAAAAATATAATGTTTTGTGTAAATAAATGTTATTACTTCGGGGAGAAAGAAGCATGAAATGACTGAAGACAGTTCGAGTCAAGTGGTGAGTGAGTATCTTAGGCTATTAAAAGAAGCCGCTCCCAAAGCAATAATTAAAATGGTTTGTTTAAAATGTAAGTTTTCAATAGGAGTAATAGGAGTTTTCAATTAAATCCTAGTATACTTACCAGTTCACAGCTTTTTTCTCTCACTTTAATCTGAAGAATGTTTGTTCTTAACTTATTGGGCGTCCTTGATGTAGAAACTTCGGCCATCTTTATAGCTGACTTTACAAAAAGCAAAGTCTGAAAGAAACCACAGTGGATTCTCATAAAGATAGCTCTAATAGAGGCCCACTAGAGCCATTATATACGTACATTATTGGCCATTATAACCCTGTGATCATAAGCAGGATCATATCTTAATATAAAAAGCATCTAAGGGACAAGCGGTTTGTATATTCTTCTGAATAACCAAATCTAATTGTAGAAGTAAGCCGTTGCCCCATTGGGATTCAAACCAAGGCCGCATTTTTAAATTATCAACACATTAAGAGTTACCGTTGATTAGAGAAACTGTCCAGACATTTTTCAATAATTCCTTGATCAGTTTTTATATGCCACTTTCACCACTAATGTTCATACTGTACTCGTTCGAAATCGACTACCAGGATTGGAAAAGAGCTTATTAATGTCCAAGGCAGAATATTTTAAAAAACAGTCAAAGTGTCAGGGACTGTAAGATTGTTGATCACTGGTTTGATATGCTGAGAAAATAAACGATTTTACCATTCAGAAGGCTACTGAGTTTAGTCCAGTGAAGATCCTCTTAGCCCTTCTTTTAACACAGATGTTTGTCATCTTATTTCCTTTGTATTCTTCAAGTCAAAGCAATTTCATTCCGGGTAACTTGGTTATTTAATCGCGCCTAGTGTTGTAAATATGTAACTATGAGGAGTCTTGAGCCTTACGGATGGGATGTTTATCATTTTCAATATTATTTAGAGTTTCGCATGGAAGATTGTGGTGTCTTTCCTCGAAGATATTGATCTGTGTACTGTGGGTCGCAATATTGAAAGCATTTTATGTATTTAATTTAACATTAGTCATAGCACAACAAGATATTATTAATCTTATAAATGAAAGTGCTATGGGAGTACAATATTCATGCTCCAACTACATACATGCAGCATTTCCGAAGCATTCGTATACCACTTTTGTAAATCAGAAAACGACGATAATAAAATCCACATATTTGGCCCCATGACTGCCTTATTAAGGGTGCGTAAAAAAGTTGTTTGATTTATGGATCCTAAAAGAGCTCTCGGCAAAAAGAGTAGTTTGATTTATTGATCCTAAATGAGAAGTGGTTCATTTGGAATAGGTTTTTGTATTTTCACAAATTTTGTTTTTTAAGTCGGTGATAGGCTGTATGTAGTACTATCAATTAAATTGATCATATTTGAGAGATGTGAAGAACTTTATTACCGGTAAAAGAAAAGGCAGTGAGACCAATCTACGATTGAAGATAAAGGAAGTTCTTTTCTGTGTTAGGACTGCTTTCTCTTGTAAAAAAATTCCTGGAAAAAGTACTCTGGAAACTTAGTTTTAGGATTATTCTATGAGAGTAGGTAGCATAGTAGAATTACTTTCAAAATGGAAATGCCAAATAAAACGGTACATACATATGTATGTATAGGAACAGAATGGGATCATTATAATTACGATAAATACAATAAATTTCATTTTACCATAAGACAACTAAAATTATAAAAGACAACTTCCTAACGAGCTTTTTAAAATGGTCATTATCCTGACAGAAGGATTATATGTAATTAATAGTTTAAAACTCTTACTAGCGGTTTTATTTGAATTTTTCGAACAATTTGAATAACCATGTATTAGCATTTAAGTAACCACATATCTACTAAACGTTACCTGAAACACTAATCATACTTGACGAACTCAGTTGTTATCAAATTCTAATATTATATATAAAAACAACTGATTCATAATATAGTACACAATGAAACTATTAAAACTAAATAAAAATGTAAAAAAGAATCCTGCTTTTGGCAGTGAAATTAATGAGAATAAGCCACCACAATGCAAAATTGTATATTCTGTGATATTGTACAACGAAATTCGCCAAAAATCGAAGTAGAAACGGATGACTATGTGATATTTAGAGATATTAAACCAGCCGCAGCTTACCACTACTTGTGTATACCCAAACGACATATAGACAGTTTACTGGATATGAACAAAAATGATATACCATTGAGTAAGACTAACTTTATTAGTAAACAGTAATCCTAAACTAAATAATCGTAAACCGTATTTGTCTACTTAGTCAACAGCATGGAGGAAGGCTTAGTGCAATTCTTTAAATCCAAAAATGTTGACATAGAAAAATCAGTCTTTGGCTTCCATGTACCACCATTAATAAGTGTTGATCATTTACATATGCATGGTCTTGGGCCAATTACTACGATATACCCGGGATGGAGCTATAAATACGACACTTCAACAAATTGGTTTAAGACTGTAAGTTGCTTATTTTGTGGTAATAATGCAGCATATAACATAATAATACGTTTTATGTAATCTTTTTTAGCCAGAGGATGCTAGAAACTATTTGGAATACAAATCTTAAGACATACATACTTACATACATCATGATTTTAATACTGTAAGGGATTTAATAATTTATTTAAAAAATAAATTAATATTTTAAATTAATGATTGTGCTTATAATTCTAAAAACTTATTACTTTGAGAATCTGTTATGGTTTCATTTGGCTAATGGCAAGCTGGCAAATGGATCTAATGCTGAAGATGGTGGCGATAGATTGGCTACTTATTGACTTGATGGTCAAAGTTAAGCGTCCTTATATTGACAGACCAGCGATTATAAATAATAATTGTATACATATGTATGTATATGGATGTTAGATTTGTGTCTGTTGATATTGAGTCAGGCAACACGCTTCGAATATTTTCTGTTATGAATTTACTGATCCAATGGCCATGAACATGAGCTATCAAAATATACTCCAGGACACCGCACCACATATTAAAATTGTATTCCATTCTCGTATATGGATGGTGTAAGTGGCAAGGAGAACAAATGAAGTGAAGTATCCGTGGGTAGATCAGCAAACGGAAAGAGAATTGTGGCCAAAAGTCGTAAACTTCCTTTCGAAATTTCTGTATTGAAAATTGAAGTGCAAAAGAAATGCACTGATGTTAAATTTAACCCAGATACAGAATATGTGTCATACGTGCCTATGGTTGCTGGCATTTAGGTTGCTGGCATTTATACACAAATTCATTACGAAAGCAGTACATCGCAACTCTTCTATGGAAGTAACTTACAATTCTGAGGGTCAACGTTTTCAGAATACCTATTTAATTTTTTAGGACGAGGTAGCTGCTCTTTTAGGTTTGCAAAGTGGTTAAATTATTATTGCGTCCGTACTACTAGGCTGACACCTCGAGTGTTGTCAATAACGCAGATTTTTCTGGTGAAGTAATTCCGCGCATTTTCTAACCTAGTTTAGATAGCAGGTCACTTGGGCGTTGGAGGAAATCTGATTATTGACGAGTACCAGAGTTATTCTTCTCTTCTGAATGTTTACTTACATATCTAACTAATCTTACCTAACCATTGTTATAGTGAGTCAGATTGATTACTGTAATAGCCTAATAGGAACACATGCGGGAAGTATTGGTCGAGGAGACTAAAATATATCCTCTGCTATCGCATTGTTATTTCAAGAATTAGCGAAAGATTTGTTGTTAAGACCACCATTGTTGCACTGTTAGATCTGGCTGCATTGAAGTACGTAATTGGGTCCTATTGTTTGGGGGCAATAGGAAAAACCCTCCACTAACGATTGGTTTTTTCCCATACGGGCATAATAGTGGGATTACATTTTGTACCTAAAGAAGAATGTATCTGCATCAAATTTTGTGAAAATTTACTTCTCATAAGGATTGAATTACTTTGCCATTGTCTTATTGCAAAAAGTTCTACTAACGATTAGTTTCGTTTGACACTGGCATTATAGTAGACTTCTTCTAGAAATTTCTGGATTTTTAGCCTCTTTCGGCCCAGTGTAAACTTCCTACAAGGTTTGTATTTTATTTTGTAACAAATAATTTGTTGAAGGCGCTGTTTTTTTTTTTTTGTTTCGAAAATATTACTTCCACCGCATTTTCGATTGTCATTAACTTAGTAGTCTTCGATCACAGGTATATCTTCGATTCTATAAGGCATTCTTTAAAAACCCACCGGTCCGACGCTTTAGAGAAAAGTTGATTTTTTGTATTATTTTCTGCCAACACTTGTTGCTTGCCTTTTAAAGCTGACTGGAGGAAAGGAAATTGAATGTCACACTATTTATGACAATTTGACAGTTGACTTTATTAACAACCCCTATTTGAAAACACATGTGAAAATGTTATCCTGACAATCCAGTTGCTTTTATTAACCTATTGCGTTAACCACAACAACAACAACAACTCAAATAATGTGGCAAAATAAACAAATAAATTTAAAAATTTTAATAAATTTACTTTTAATTGTGCTACAATTAATCGCGGGAACAAAAGGACTACAAGAAAAGGGTACCGATGGCAAGCCATTGGCAAAAGCAGCAACATTTCATTTTCCCGAATATGCCTACAAGGAGACCAGTAAAAATGTAGGTCACTACATAAGGAAAAGGAATATAAAATATTGATTTTTTTTGTATATTTTTATGATTAATCGAACCCAAATTTAAATATTACTTTCAAGGAGCTAACATACCACGATTTCGAGGTTACCTGCGAGCATCATGTAGCCTGTGAAAATCTAGAGGGTGTCAAGCGTAAAGCCTGTGTTCGACGTTGCATTTCGTATTCTTGTTATCAGGACATCTATGCATTCGACGAAGTGTGTACATATTTGTTAATTTATTTCAACTGATTTCGCATTAATGTAATGGAATTAATTTTTCAGCTTGAAGAAGGTGAAATAGATGTACGCCTTAATTCCTTTAAGGGTTGTGTCATTCAACGCACCGGCAATACAAATCGCCGTGCCACCTAGCATAGGGCTTTTCGTTTACAATTCGATGAATTTCTACATGATTTGCATTGGAAATTTTCAAATCTACTCAAACATTTTACATAGGAAGCAGTATTAATTGTTATTATTTCCTGTATTATGATTTTAATGTAAAAAGCCTTGTTTGGCCCACTTACAGAACCAACTTTAGAAAAGTATTATTAATAATTTAAACAAAGACGGTAGGAATCAGTGGTAAACAAAAATACGAAACGAAAAGTATTCATGTGTTAAGTGTGAAAAATAAAATGTGAAATGTTTTGGTAGTCAAAATAGAAATAAAATTTAAAATTTTATATTAAAAATTTATATCTTTAACAATCATGTATTAAGTCTCTTAAGTCTTTTAAGCTTAAGAATGATCGAACGAATGCAATCGCAAAGCATTTATACGCTTCTTCCAGTAAGAAGATACAGTTTGAAATAATAATAAAACATTTATAAAACAATAATACGCGATATGTAAAAAAATACGTCTTTTTATTCAATGTATACTGTAAATAATATAAAATATTTATGCTTATAGGTATATTGTTATTGTTGTAACTAAGCTTTTTATGATTTTGTTGCTCTGGAAGGTATGTTTGTTATGTGTTGTTTCTGGCGGTCAACTTGTATTTCAATTTGAAAAAATTACTTTCGAAACACACTGTATAATTTTTTTTCATAAAAAAGTTGCAATAGGTCTGACTCCTGGCTTTATAAATTGAGGTCGAATAATTCTTTCACTCGCTCCAATTGTTGACAATAAGACTTGTTAAGCTAATGCTTTTATTGACGGTCAAATTTCAAAATTGAAATGTCTAGTTTTCCAAGAGACACTTAGTGAAATTATCGACATAAAGAGAGTACATACATAATTACAACCCTTTAGTCAGGATTACGACCTAGTTTCTCACACCACTTATATTGTGTGTGTTAATTTTTATACATGAGTGGTGAGACCTACAGTTTAAAGTCGACTCCGAACGGCAGATTTTTGAGAAACTTTTCATGGAAATTTTATTTACTCTCAGATTTTTTGCCAGAAATCTGCTGAGAGGAAGTTGGAGATGCCTGACCTGGGGTTTGAACCGAGGCCTCACGTCTAATAAGTCAACACACTACCTACTAGACCACGGCGAGAGAGTGTGCTTTATTCAAATAAAAATCCGGCAAGGAATCAGGCAAGATTGACCCGTTTCTCTGTTGCTATTGTCTTCGTCAAGAGTGACAATCGGGGAGCAGAATGGAAGACTAGAACATCACGTCTATAAATCATTTGGACCTCCCTACCCCTCAGATTTCTCTATCTGCATCAAATTGGTGGTATCAAATTCCAATAGAGACAATATGGGAACTGAACGGAAAATTAGAAGATCTCATCTATGAATCATTTGGCCCTCTTTTCCCCTTATAAATCTCTGTCTGCACCAAATTGATGGTATCCAATTCCAGTACGTAATGGCTATTTAGAAACCTACAATCCGATTTTGAGAGTACTTTGACTATGCCCGATTTCTAACTACAGCTTCTGGCAAAGAACGAACAAAACTCAGAAGAAAGTAGAGATAAATTAGGCATACGTTACGAAAATTCGATGTTAAACGAAATGGCTATAAAATGGAATCGGGAGAGAAGTAGAAGACAGTTTACATCTGGCGTCGATAGATACAGGAGGATGCTACAATCAATTCAAGACATTAACTTTGCGTAGATCTCAATAGAAAGAAATTACAGAATCCATAGGAAATAATAATCATAATAGATTCGAGTTAAGAATTGAAGTGTAGAAGAGCAGTACTTAACTATTAGTGTACCAACAGAACATAATTCAACTACATACTAAGAACATTTTTATTTGATGTAAAACTCAAGATAATGCGATAAAGTGACAACCAATTGTGCTTCTTGGATTGAATAAAGTATTCCCACACGCATATTTACTCCGAGAGGGATTAATTTTATGGCAACAAAATAGATATTGATAAATAATTATAGATAATGTAGGCGCTTATTACTTTGTAATCAAATTTTTGTTGTCCATGTTATTGACCTGTATAAGACGTGTCTAATGTTTTACTAAAACCAAATCTTTGATACTAATTTTCTTTCTAATTTTTCAGATTTTAAAACCGAATAATATAATAATGAGGCGAATATGAAGTTGTCCGGATGGCACCAGGTAAATATTAAATACTTGTATAATTGAACAAATTATTTGAGATTTCACAAACTTGTCTATAAATGCAAAACATATTAAATAAACGATTTAATATACATTTATACAATATATGAGATAGATACATAAATAGTATGTACGTAGACTATTTGTTGCAAAGCGTCATCATTTTTCGAATATTTACTTACTTAATTGGTAATTACAAATCTTTAGTCAGGATTACAACTTAGCTTTTTACACCACCCACGTTGTCTGTGTTAGTTTTAGATGTTTGAGAAACTTTTCATGGCAATTTTATTTTCCTCCCAGAGTTTCGCTGAGAGAAGTCGCCGAAGAAATATTTTTTCATGTTCCATTTTGTTCGAGATGTCCGAGTCAGAGATTGAACCACGGACCCGTGTTTAATAAGTCCAACACAATATATACTAAACTATGGCCATTTTTCGATCAATTGCCTTCAAATGGGATGTCATTACAAATTATAGTGGGACATTCCTTATTTAATTGCGTAATAATAATTGAGATAAATACCATCTATCTATCGAGGTGATCAATAATATAAGGAAGGCGAATGAAACCACAAGAAAAGCGTTCACAAGAGAGTCTATAGAAACTTGTCGTAAATGAAATTATCTGAATAATAAGGCTCTGAAGATGATACTGTTGCGAACGACATAAAAGATAAACAGGCTTTGAATGTAAAATCTTGAGAGATAGAATTGAGCGTCTTTTTACGAATAGTAAAATATCCCTGTGGTTACATAGCAAAAAGTTAATGGCAACAAACCTAATATTCATATCACAATTCCCTTCCATAGCCTACCATATTTTCCATTGCACTGCATAGCGCCATCCATAACCGGTTGAATATAGAACAATCGGGTGTTTTTTTTGTTTCACTTGTGCATTTGTTCACAGTATTATAGTTTGAATATTAAAGAAATCATATTTGTATGCTAATTAAATGAAACAGAAATAGAAGACATCTCTGTTGGAAAATTCAAGCATGTGTGATAAGTGTAGAGAAGTGGAAGTGCAGCACATGCATCTTGTTATGATCTAACGTATGTCTGAGCTCGTAGATCTATTATCAGGAAAGGAAAACTATATAGCATTGTCTTAACGACTATCCAGTTTTGAGGTGACGTAGTCAAAAGTTATTAGAATATCACATCTTTTATGATCCCGAATGTATAGATAGATGCCTAATTTAAAGGCAGGAAGTGTCTTGATTTAAAGAAAATACATTCGGTGATTTGGGTTTTTCTTTTGCTAGAGTCTAAGTAATTTTCATTAGTTTTGTTGCTTTTTCTACATACTCGGAACCATTATTGTTTCCTTTAAATAAAAAATGGGTACAACAAACATGTTTTTATTTATACACAGCTTAATATTATTAATTAATATTATAAATTTATTAAAAAACATGAATAAAAAAAATTAAAATAAATTTTTAATAATAGAATAATAAGTACCTACACATAATTAAATTATTATTTTCACAACAAATTATGGCTGGGTGTGTGTATGTGTACGTGTGTGCGTGTTATAATATTAAGCTTAATTCAATTCTTACTTTTTTTGTTTCTTTTCATTTTGAAACAACTTTACCTTTTTGGCTTAAACCAAAAATGCTTCATAAGTAGGCGTTACAAATGACTTTTAAAAATATTTCAATTGAAACTACTCATAGTATCTCCACTTAAAATCTTTTGTTTCATTTGAATTCTTAAAAAAAACATGGAATAATTCTTTTTTTTTTTTAATTAAAAACGGTTCAGTTTGATTCGGGTTTTTCATGCAGCCATGGTCGAAAGATCGGTAATGTTGAGGGATAATGTGTATCGGGTTTAAGCACCGATTCTGGCCAAGTATTCGTTATATCATTCGCTGCCGATCGTAGAGGATAGGTGGCTAAAACAATGGGCAGTTGTAGTTTAATTTCCTTTTCCAATGATTTCGGTTCAATAACAAAAAACACATCATAAGAGATTTTTATTAAATGACAGCCATGGAGATTTGTTGGTGGCAATGGCGGCACATAGAGGCTATCATTTTGCCATTCATCTTTGCCGCCAGGCCGTATCTTACCCCGTACTAAAACAGCCAGGGCACGTTTTTCTGTTTGCACCACTTTGCCGCGAGCCAAATATTCAATGGTCTGAAAATAATTGCCAACATTATGGTTTACATAACAGAAAAATTTACTCCTTAAAGGAAATTACCTCGGTTAGTGATGCTTTGGTTCGTTTAATTGTGGCATTACTGTGATTCGATATAAAAGCTGTTACTAATACACTTTCACCGGGTACATAGCCACCGCGATCTAAGGCCACGCGGCACTTAACTATGCCGCCTCCAACACAGGCCACACCCATTTTGTGTTCCACCTCACAGGTAAAGGGTTGCTGAAATTCAATACAAAACTTTGCAAATAAAATAACATTTCTTATGTCTATTTCCACAGTTAAACTCACCGCCAATATTGGCTTCTCCATATTCAAATCGATGGGATTCATGACAATAAATACTTGATGATTTTTATGTATCAGACCATTTGGTTCCCTTAAGGCTGCTTTACAATAATATTGTATCCAGCCATAGCGTCCTAAAAATGTTGAAGGCAAACCCTGTGGCAAACCCAATTTAAATGGGAAACTGTGTATGCCGGGTGATAATACAGTTGGTCCTTGATCCACATCACCCAGTAGACGCATACGAAAATCTATATAATTTTCTTTATCATAAGTACCACGCTCTTGGCGGCCTGTACCCGCTCTTACCACACCTTCACCTACCACATGAAAATGCAAACCTAAGGCGGGTGTATCATCTTGCAGCTCCAATAATACACGCCCCGACAAAAATTGTCCCGGGAAATACAGCAGTGAGGTATTATCGAAGATAATTAAAAATTTTAATAATTTACGGGGCATTTTTCTCTTTCCAAACTGTTGGCTGTTTGTGTCGCATGTGTAATGTATGTTCCAAATGTATTCAGTTTAAGGTCATGTTTTCAACTCATGCAATACATTGATCTGTAAATAGTGAAAGCGAGTATAATTGAAATATTATTAATGTTGACCTAAATTTTTCCGCTTAATTAAAATTGATTTTCAAAATGATTATTTAATCATTTGTTACATTTTCTTTCTACTTGTTAAACAAGTTTAACTGAATATTTTATAATTAAGAGGGTATTCACACATTTTTAGATTTGAGGATATTTTATGTTGCACTACAATACTGAAGCTGCTGGTGGATGAATATCGTGTTTAGGCTAATGCTTGTATAACCTTAAATACTGAGGGCATTATATGAATATTGTTTGTGCATAAGTTTTAGATTGAATTTTGTTTCTGGATTGGATTGATGATGGAACAAAATGCGAAAAAAATTAACACGGGCCTTAAATGAACTAAAGGGATAATAATAATAACTTCGGATTAAGATTTTAGCCGGTAAGAAGTGGCGGTTAATTACCTGCTAAACTCATCAAACACACAGAAGAACTTGTCCGACAGTCCTGCATTGGCGATCGTTGCTTCTGCCTCGAAGCACTTGGAACCTCATAGCATAACTCATTTGAGTTTTATCAAATGTTCTGTTGTAATGCCTTTGCTCCTATTTTACCATGTAATACTCAGCCATACTGTAATTTTATGAAAACACAAACCATCACTGACTAGACAACTTTTTTCGATAAATTTGATTTGTCTGTCGATCACTAAGTGCCGGACAATGCTAGAAAAGGTCATTACAGCTTCTCTTGAAGTCGTTGTAGGGTATTTTTAGCCTTATGGGGCGTATGCCTTGAGGTCAGTATTCCGTTATGACTGCTTAGAGGTCCTTAAGATGGATTATACGTACTATAAATGGTGTCTTCTGTATTATACCGTTAATGGGTGAGATTTATCTGGTTTCTCTATAAGTGCATTGATTTTCCTTGTGAATTCCTTGTGAGATCACATTTATGCCTCTCAAAATATGTTCGAATAGTTGTACCAGCTATATTGTTGCCTACGTTGTCTGAAATTCGTGTGAGATCACATTTTTAACACTCAAAACAGGTTTGAATTCTTTCGAATAGTTGTACGAGCTATATTGTTGCCGTCACCTATACTGTCTATGTTATTTTAGTTCAGGAACTCACGTCAACGTGAATTTTACGTAATTTACTATAGAGACACATTCCGTAATGGCCGCTTTGCTTACAGTAAATGTAATTATATTCCTATCCACATTTGACTATGCTAAAAACAATAAACAGGTAGTTTAAGGGACAATCTGAGACAACTCGAACGATATGTGGTCTGATGGATGTATTCCCAGAATAGATTCTTTCTAGTAATTTTGTTATTAAACCAGCAGTGAAAGTGATTTCAGGCATTATGTAGTCCATAGCAAATCTTAGATTTGCGCCTGACCAAAGTTTTACAATTAAGCTTGTGTTAGATGTCTTGTCTCGTATACCCCATGCAGGGTATTATTTGGCCAATAATTACTATATTTTTTTTGTATTTCTTTGTGTTTATTTTTCTAATTTATTTATGCACATTTAAGAACGCCTCTACAACTCCTCATTTCCAACCAAACATTGGATTTGTGTGCCATTCCAAGAGCGTTTAACACAAGAAACTTGTTCAGAATCAGTCGATTTTATTTGGAATTTTAAAAGCCAACAACATTTTTAAGTTAATGTTTCTGTGATTGTTGCATGTACATACATATGTGTGTATGTCTTTTAAACTTTGTTAAGTAACTTAAATGCTCTTTTTTCTGTTTTTGTTATTCTTTCTTTCCGAAATACAATAAGAAAAGAAATGATAAAACATTGTACAAAAGACACACATATACGTTATACAAATAAAAAAAAATGTACGTGCATGGATGTGGGCTTAAAAATCAAGGTCAAAAACTCACATCATCATCACCATCAGCATCTCAGCATCATTAAAACAACTTACGTTTCAACACACCATCAGGCATTTTGTGTGTGTCTGTGTGTGTATATTGTAGCAAAAGCCCGGCTTTAATGTTATTTACCTCTGGAGATTTTTTTCTTTTAATTTTTTTTGTTTCTTTGCATTTAGACGAGTAATTCAGTCATCGTTTGGCTATGTAAAGATCAGTTTATCTTACACTTTTTTTCTAACCATGAAGGTAACAAACGTTTTTGCTTTTTTTTTAGTTTTTTGTTTACGGTTTAGGGCATTTTAGAGTTTGCAATGTTAAGTAAAAATACTTGCAAGCCACTATTATAGTTCTATGCAGGGCTTGGCCAATTTTCTATGGACTTATTTGTTATAAGGAAATGAGTTATAATTGTTTGCATTGAAAGCTTTTTATGGTTAATTTTAATTTAATTAACGAAGATTAATATTCGCCAAACAAAGGAAATATTTAGCCTTAAGAATTCTCTCCCCATTTGCATAAATGTTGCTATTTTTTAAGCCATATGAAATTAAATTTTTTTAGTAACCATCAAATAATTTTTATTTACTTTGCACGATGCATCAAACTTGGGCCCATGTTTACTAAAAGAATAAGTATTTTCAATACCTGTAATGTATTTACGGACACAGTTTTCTTATTATTCAAGGTTATATTCGATTTAATTGACAGTCTCTTTAAGCATACTTCACTTGGATTCTGTCAAAGTTGTGTCACTATAGTCTGTCTATATTTTCTCATATGCCGACAATTCCTAGCTAGCTTTTCTCATTGATTCTGGATATTTTATGAAAGTAAGGATTTTATTCAAAGCCAGGAAAATCAGGGACCGTAACTGTTATAACTTTTATCGTAAAAGTCAGAAAAAAATAATTATGTTTTGAACTTTATTTTTTCGAGCAAAAATAAAAGTTATTTTTTGACTTTTATTTTTCCGAGCAAAAATAACAGTTATTTTTGACTTTTATTTTTTCGAGCAGAAATAAAAGTTATTTTTTGACTTTTATTTTTTCGGATGGAAATAACAGTTATTTTTGACTTTGATTTTTACGAGCAGAAATAAAAGTTATTTTTTGACTTTTATTTTTTCGAGCAAAAATAAAAGTTATTTTTGACTTTTATTTTTTCGAGCAGAAATTAAAGTTATTTTTTGACTTTTATTTTTTCGAGCAGAAATAAAAGTTATTATTGTTTTAATTCATGATGAATTCATAAAATTTATTAAAAAATTCTTTAAAACAATTAAAGTAAATTATGTTAAACAATTATTAGAATTAAGTTTTGCTATAAATATTAATAAATATTATGAATTCATCATGAATTAAAACAATAATAACTTTTATTTCTGCTCGAAAAAATAAAAGTCAAAAAATAACTTTAATTTCTGCTCGAAAAAATAAAAGTCAAAAATAACTTTTATTTTTGCTCGAAAAAGTAAAAGTCAAAAAATAACTTTTATTCCTGCTCTTAAAAATAAAAGTCAAAAATAACTTTTATTTTTGCTCGAAAAAATAAAAGTCAAAAAATAACTTTTATTCCTTCTCGAAAAAGTAAAAGTCAAAAATAACTGTTATTTTTGCTCGAAAAAATAAAAATCAAAAAATAACTATTATTTTTTTTCTAAAAAATAAAAATCAGATTTTTAAAAAGCATCACATTTTATAAAAATTTTGTTCAAGACAATCAAAATGGTATACTTGGTTTTGTTCTCCGACATTTCCTTGCAGTTGCTTTTTTTAATCAAAAATTCAAAAATAACAGTTATTTTCGGTCCCTGAGGAAAATTATTCCTAGCTTTCTAATAACCAACAATCTTTCTTTATAATTACAGTTTCTGCAAAACATTAGTTACAGCCTTTAGGCGTACAAGCCCGTTATTACCTCTATGAGGTTATTAAGATGAATTCTACTCATATTTGATAAAAAAAAAGGTGTTCTACGTCCATAAAGGCCCGGCTTTATCTGGTCTCCCTTCGAAGGAATTAATTTACCCTTGTGAATGAGTTGCAGTCTTACATACCGAATTTTTATTTGATCAGTCCTCAGAAGAGGAATGCTAATCCCACATATGATTTCGTTACGATAAATAATTGTAACTGTTTTTGCAAATGCTTCAACTATATTACTATCTTCTATGTCTTCGCATTTAGTTAACCACATGAGGGTAACTGCTAAGTATGTCGCTATCTCCTCCAGAGTTATTCATATTCTTTAATAATGTTTTATTATAAAGGTGGGGATAATCCATACTGCCGCTTTTCTATCAGTAAATGTGTAGAAATAGCCATTATTTACATTTGTATTGTGCCTTAATAATTGTCTAGTTTGAAGCGATAATCAAAGATTCGATTGATCCGAAAAGAGTACATGTTTTACCTTATCTTGTGATCTTGATTCATCAGTGTAAATTTGGATGATGCTCAATTGTTATAAGACTAAAATCGAAAGTGGTTATAGGTATCGCGTGGCAAATAGGGAGATGGAAATCTGAAATTGAAAGCCTGCAAAACTTTTGATGAGTCCTTTAAAATACTTTCGCGCTGACCAGAGTAGACTAAAATTGCGAATTTTCGAAAAATATGAGGAATTATGATATCTTTAAAGTATTTTTGCTGACTAGTCAAGGCTTGTATCGAGGTTGTCTGGGCATTATTTCGAAGGACATGTGAAATTTTGAGCGCTATAAAAAGTTTTTGCTTAACAGTGAAAGCTCAAATGCCTGGTGTCTGGTGTATTTTTAAATAACGCATAGATTGCTGAGTGCGTTAAAGTATATTGCTGTGTTTGTGTGGTTAAGTTCCGATTGCTAATGTAGTCTTTGAACTGCGCTTAAAAAGTCTTAAGATCCTTGGAAAGTTCGAAAAGTTAGTTAAACTTTCATGTATTTCGAGCCAAGGTTTAATTAAGTTTAAGTTTTTAAATTTGCATAAGACGCTTCATGCGTGTCCCGACGTCACCTTAATTCCGAATTAATCAGAAAATTTGGCAGTTGAGGAGCAACACATAGTATTGTAATATCATTGGATATATAATTTTCTAAACAAATAATATATAATTTGTTGCTCCTTAATGGGTTAAATAAAATGCTGTTTTTGTAATTAAACGTTTATAATGTTCAATTTATTTACGTTTTTCTTTTGTATTTTCGTTTCTTATGGTTTTATTTTTAAAATATTGCCTGAAGTTTGCTTTAAATTATTTCAAATGGAATGAATCTCACATAACGCAAGCATTCATAAATTTATTTTCCCATGCTTATTATTATACACGTTCGCCTATTCTCTTTGCCAGTTCGACGTTTACCAAGGCGATTGACACTATGGGTTAATAACTGGTCTTATTATTTCTGGTAATTGAGTGTTTTCTTTTTTGTTCCTTGCATTTTATTATTGCTTTCATTTTGTTGTATAATACTTTTATTAAATATTTGCACGAGCTTTGTTAATTCTTAGGAGAAATTGTAGCATATTTAGTTATAAATTAGATGTGCTTAATTCAACTTAAGAAGAAATCGAAATAAAGATAATAGCATCATGATCTTCGTTTATTAAAAATAATTCAAGGATATTAGATAGATATTTAAAATATCTAATCTAATTAGCTTATACATGAATCCACAATTTCGAAAGTATATGGTTGTGGAAGATATTAATCAAAATATAATAAACACCAAATCCCTAACGCCAAACGTTCTGAGTTATGTTACATAAAGTTATAGCTAACCATCGGACCACTCGTTCCAACTCTATGTGATGAATTAGAACAAGAGAAGACCTATAAGTAATAGTAAAAAAATTTGTTGAGCAGCGTTCCGTGGTCTTTCTACCACACAGCAATCTGGAATTAAAGTCTGAAAACATAATGGGCCTTTAATAAAGAGCCTTTAATTCGCTGTCAGCTGCTCTGTCTGTCATCAGACTTACAGTGGTTGTAAGGGAGACTGCAGCAGACAGAGTTGCATGCTATCGCTTTTATTGTTATTTTATATCATCCTGGGCAGTCTTCTGACAAGACATCTGTATTTTTATACTCAAATTCCTATGCATGCAAAAAAAAAAATTTCGACGCTTGGTTTCAATTAATGCATATGCTTGTCCGATAGTTCGTTTTAAAATACAAAGACTTTAATATACATCTATGCTCTGTTATTACGAAGGCAGTTGTCTATTTCTAAAACATTACATTCTTAATGTGGTATAGAGTTCCTCTTCAGTCTGTACCAGAACTAAAATTCGAATCGTCTACAGTAATGTTTTGTCCATTCCGCCATATAAATGTGAATCATTAGGGATCGACAAGAACATCACTACTACTCAATCATTTGTCTATGGATGTCTACGTATAATTTTGTCAATTTTCTAGCCTGTACGCATTAGTTATGATGAGTCACGGGCTACTAATAATCAAACTTCTTTAAAGATATGCCTCAGAGGCAATGGATAGAACATATCCAAAGAAGAACAAGAATTTGCCACTATTTTCTGGCAGCAAGTATTAATCCAGTCTTATGCATACTCCAACTATCTTAGCCATTGAGATTATGGCAATGTCGTCCGCAAAACCTACAATTTTAGTTCGGTTTAGTGATTGTCGTTGAAGTATTAAATCGTAAAATATATTCCGTAGTAGTGGTCCAATATCAAGCCCTGCGGAATGTCTGCCGACATTGCATATTTCCTGTTCACAACGTCTGTTGAATATTTTAGTATCCGATTTCGACAATAACCGTACCTAATTTCCATCAGGTGTTGTAGAATGCTTTAAGTTTGAGAAATTACAGGCATTCTTAACATCAAGTGTGACTACTGCACAGAATTCCTTAGAGCCAAACCTCTTTCGTCTTCTTTTACGCCTCTTGCAAGTCCACTACCTTCTTTATCGTGCCCACAGTGGGCGTCCTTTTCGAAATCCGTATAAGAGGCCCGAGGTAGTTTTTCTTGTTTCGGCACATGTCAGCAGTCAATCGTATATAATCCTCTTCAATATTTTTCAAGTAGGCAGATGGTACACATAGAGGTTTGCTGGATTTTGGGATAGGCAACAATTTCTGCTCCTTCCTCCTTCTGCTACAATATTAGCCTTTTCCGACTCTTTACTTATAATCGTGTAGGATTGTCCCTTTGTGCATGGCATGTGTGAAAGTTAAGAAAGGTTATAATTGCTGACATAATTAAAGGGTATGGTATCGGAACCGAAGCTCGGAATTTAGTCGATAGTACAGATTTACTACGACATAAGATTTTCCACAAATTTCTGGTGTAGGGTATCCGACAGTCAGTTTTGAACAACTGAAACTTTCTTACTTGTTGTTTAATTGTACTTGACCATCTTCGTAAACGTACTCTTGCCATATTTATTAATTATGAAGCAATTTCTTTAAAGATTTTAATCAATTCCATCATGTATGTATTAATCACTGTTATTATGATGACATAATTTTTTTTGTATTTAATTTGCAAACCCAGACAATAATTATGGTTTCAATGAATTTTATTCACATTTTATTTCATAGACATTTTTCTCTTTATTGTTTGTAATAACAAATTACACAAATAATAGTTGGCTAAAAGGCGGTCATTATTGGTTCAAGAGAGAGAGCGAGAGGAAACTGAGTTCATTTAAGCCACAATAAAACAAGGTTCTCTTGAAGTTAATTATGGTTTTCATTTCTGTTTGTTTACAAATAAATAATTTTCGCATATCGATGGCTTAATATAAAAAAGGCCTAACTCAATTTTTTTCAAAATAGCGTTTTTAGTTTATTCTGGAGGACAAATGTCAGATGCATCTTGCCTCAAAATTTCAGGTGGATACAATTGCAAATATCAGATTTATAACGATTTCAAAAAAAGGCCAAACTCATGGCAATGAAGTTTTGAAAGAAAAAGACCTAACTCGTTTTTTATTTCGTTTGATTGGTTTTCTCCATGACACAATAATACAAGTATGTAAAATTATAATCGCAGCTGAAGTTGTGCCTTTATATTTCCCAAGTAACAAATTCGCTTTAGCGGACAAAGTTGCTTAAAATATTTCGGCGGTGGGTCGAGTTCTTAAAAACGACGGCTATAAATGTTTTTGACAAGCAGGAAAAATGTTATACTAACAAAACGGTACTTCCTAATATTATTATGCATGCAAATATTTTGAGTATTCCGATCAGTTCACTTTATGAAAGCGAGCGAAAATTCTGACTCTGATTCGGAGAATGCAGATGGTATCCGAACAAGGAAAAATATTTCAAGAAAGTCCGAATGGACATATGTATAACGTAAATAGAAAAAATAGAAGGTCTTCAATATTTTGGCATATCAAATAAAGAATGGTCTCTTAAGCCTCTTAGGAAACTAGGAGTGATCTTACTGTTAATATGTTATGACCCCTGGTGTATGCCCCATCAGGATCAATATATTTCAAAACAGACATAACTGACGATTACGAATTTCTCCCATATAGCTCAAAGTCGGCGATTAAAGATATACCCCCTGATTCACTTTATAAGGAGGAAATACTGATTACGAAAAAGAAATGGGACCACCCACAGAACTTAAAAAAGTTTTTACCTGCAAATTGTCATCTATTTTAAGATAATTTGTCTTATAAGAACTAATTCTTTACAATTAACTTTTAACTTAATCCTCTTAATTTCATGAATTACTTCCGTTTATTATTTAAACCTGAATTATTATAATATATTTAATTTTCAACTCAGTTTAAAAAAGGCCTAACTTAGTTTTTCTTTATAAAAATATCAATGAAAAAAGGGCCTATCTTAGATAACTTCATTAAAACAAAAATTAACAATTTTTTAAATGAGGAATAAAATGTGTTGCTGTTTTTTTTATTAAAAACTGTATTAAAATTTTTGTTGTATCTAAAATTTTATGGATTTTATTAAGTTTTTTGCTTCTCCTGTAAAGTAACAAAAAATCGAGTTAGGCCTTTTTTATATTAAGCCATCGATATGTACATATGTTCTGTAATCTCCTACGGTGTGTATGTTTTTAAAAGATTTTTTATATGAAAAATGTTTCAAAACGTTTTCAACAAAAATTATTTAATTTTAAACTTGAAATAAAGTTAGGCAGATAATTTTGAAAAATTATAGTTGATCTTGAAGTAGAGATTCACGCTTTGTTGTTGTCGTTGTAATGTAATTTCTAAAAAGTGTGGGGATAATAATTCTGAAAGTTAACACCCAGCATGTTCGGCACTTGCCACATGGGCTGTGTACTGCTATTCGCAGTACTTCATTGGCTGTTTTAATTAACTTCACCGCATCCCAGTTCTTATCGAAAAGTTGCATCTCCACTATTGCATCCATACATTTGCATTCGATGTTTACCAAATCTCAGGCTATTGAATACAAAATGATCAGCAATTTCGTATTTGTTTTGCATACTTGGAGACATCTTGGTGTGATGTCGTACCTGAAGTGGTATAGATTACTTCTAAAACGACCATGTATGTCCAGTCAGGAACTGGAACCGCCATCTATGACCTTTCCACAGCTTCCATTAATCCATCTTTCAATAGCATTAGTTTGTATGAATTGGCAAAAAGACTAACGAAGTGTGCTATTAATAAGCACTTTAAAATCCGCCTTTGTTAGATTTGTCAAACTCTAGTTTGAGCGAGACAAGCTAGACTAACTAATCAGGTGTATTCATAATAAGCAATCTGGAATCCGTCTTTAGCAGCCTACCAGATCGCTTTCAATAATCCAGAGTCAGGGTATAACAGGATGAAAAGACACTACCTGGTATTCCATGATCAATAAACTGTCAATAAGACAATATTAATGATGTACATATGTATGTACATATATTCAATTTAATAGGTGGAATGGTGTAGTTGTTAAAGTGCTTGATTACCAACTTGAGCAACACTTGTTTGCAGTCGGTAGAAAATGAAAACAATTTTTTACGCATTTTTCAAATAATTCATCCAGAAAATTTTCTGACTCTTGGAAAGGAGTAGAACTTAATGAACAAATCTCATTTTAGGACCTGCTACAATAGCCAAATCTTCTCTTTAGTTGGAAGAAGTTGATTAATTAAATTTTGATTCCGTTAACTGTGATCTGTTAATAGCAATTATTGCTCTTTTAAAGTCAAGGCACTGCTAACAATGTGGGTTTGCATCCTTGGCTTTTAGATTTATTTTCATGCACATCGTTTGTCCTTGAAAGGAACGAAAACTAATTAAAAGTTCAAGTCGGTAAATTAAAAGATCAATTGACAGTTTGAAGTCCTTGTACTCTGGCCCAGAAGACACTGCTGTGCGCTATAAAAAAACAGTCAAGCTATCAGAGGTGGTTTTGGGGAAATATTATTTTCAGCAAATATTTATTTATTTAAATAATTTTTCTTAGGGCCCTATTTGAGTTTTTTGTTTAACATTTTCCTGAAACTTGGCTTTATTTCTTGTGTATTTTTATGTTTTTTTTTTTTTTTTTTTATTATTTTTATTGTTTAGGAAGTTGTTTATGCCAAATGTATTACACACTTCACTGCCGACGTAATATTTATTTGTTTTTTTAATTTTATCAGTTTTTTTTTCTCTCTAATTTGGCTGTTGTTATTGGCATTACAATATTTGCTGTTTGAGCCATTTCCATATTGGCTACACAAACCAGCAACAATAAATGACGTTTTTTTTTTGTATTTTTTCTTTGCGCTTTGAAATACAATTTTGGCTCACGTAATTCACATTCAACTGGTTATACAGGGTCTTTCCTACGATTTTTTTTGCTTACTCTCGTATACGAAAGTTGTTGCCATAGTTGCAGTAGTGGTGGTAGTCGTAGAGTTTGATGATCATGATTAATGTACCAGCTGAATATAGGGGAAGGAGGGGGGATACCATAAATGTTTTATAGTCTGGGTGTTTGAAAATATTTTTTAAAAATACACACGAATTGTAAGCGTTGTACCATGTAACATACGTTTTGCCAAATGCTTCGTTGCATTTTAAGTACCTTAACTTCCCGACAACAATAACTATACATGTGTATACATGTACGTATATATATTGAACATCATTATAAACATTTTAAATATCATTACGATGATCATCATAATCACAATGAACGAACATACTTTGTTGGCCTTATAAAAATGCATTAAAAATTATTTTAAAACATTGAAAAACTCAATTTTAATTCCACGCACTCTTTTGTAAATTCATTTTTAAATTATTCCGCTTTTTTGAACAGTAAACTACGTGGGGGAGTTCCTTCTTTGTTTCCCCTATTTTTATAAAATTTTTTTTCTTTGTTGTTTCTCCTCATTCTATCAAATGAAACATTTAAAATTCAATTTCGTTTTTTTTTCTTTTGTTTTCTAACTATTGTGTTATATTCCAAAGAAATTAATTTAAATTTTATAATATTTTTTAAATTAAAATGGCATATATTTCTGCGAAACACACACTCACTTTTTTTTTAGTAAAAAAAAATACAGAAAATTAACAAACAACAAAAATCACCAACAAAAAAACTTGACAAACGCGTATTTTATTCGTAATCGTTTTCAGTTTTATAGCGTTATTAACACAACTCAACGTTTACACGTTCATTTTATGACTGAACTCATATTGGAGTTGGCTAAACTCAGCTTAATTAAGTTGATTCGATTTGAGCCTTGCTAGTAGAGCGTTAGTAATTTACAAGTGAGAGTTTAAGCCAACTGAAGAGAGAGTTTAAAAGCTTTATAGGGTTTACAAATGTTAAGTATTTAAAATATATTTGTGGGATTTGATACAGAGTTTGTTATTGTTATTATTGTTTTAGTTTCTTTAAGGAATTTAAGTATTCTGTTTCTTTTTTCTTTGCCTTGTTTCAGTTTCACTTTTCAGCTAATCAGTTTCTAGAATGATAGGGCTGGGTGTAGTGGCGATAAACTCTATTTGTCAAACATCTCCAACAAAAAGAAATATGAAGAAATATTTCTGCGGCGTCTTCCTCTCAGCAGATTTCTGAAAAATACTCTGAGAGTAAATAAAAAATTTCCGTAAAAAGTTTCTCAAAAATTTGTCGTTCGGAGTCGGCTATAAACTGTAGGTCCCGCCGCTCGTGTATAAAATTAACACACACAACATAAGTGGTGTTAGAAGCTAGGTCATAATCTTGACTGAAGGGTTGTAATGACCAATTAAGTGTGTGTGTATTTATGTAAACCCTATTTGACCTTTCCAGTATTCTAAGCATTTTAATTTCAGAATTTTTGATTAGTTTGAGAATAATAGTAAGCGGTGCTACACAATGTGGTAGATAAGGCATCCCTTAAAATTCAAGCCTGGAATTTCATAAGTTTTATAGTCAAGTTCTTTCTACGCTACACCACTCCACATCTCTTTATACTCAGCTTAAGTTTTGTTAAAGTTTTTTTTTGTATACTTTTATTATGGATTTCCAACAGTGGAAATCCTAAAGATGGTAAATAACTTACGCATAATTTTTCGAATACACTGGCTAGTCATGTGCAATCTCTCACGCCAACTCAAGGATTTGAATTGTGGAGATGTTATTTTTCTACTCTTGTATAGGATCTCTAATAAATACTTGAAAGTTTAGGTCGTAACGTTGTATTTGATGACCAACCAATCGAATACGTAGAAAGCTTTTGCTATCTCAATAGTAAAGTGGTAACCACAGATACGACAAATCAGTAAATCAGTTATATGCATAATATTTTATACCATACCATTAGCAACACGGGGTTCTGGAACTTAAATAATAGAGCTTGTATACTGGCCATACTATCAGCAGGAATTTCAATACTGTTACAAGAATAACGCCTAAGTGGAATTCTTAAGGAGACGCACAATACTCCAAGAACTAGAACTATATATAGCCACAAAAAAATTTAGTGACTTGGAGATGCCTGGCGTTGTGCATAAGCTTCTAACAGAGGCTATGGAAAAACTGTTTTTTTTTTTTTTTTTTTTTTTTTTTTTTTTTTTTTTTTTTTTTTTTTTTTTTGGGAGATGTAATAACAGAAAGATAGTTATTGGAGAAAGGAAAGAGAGTTGCGATAAATTTTATTTTCAGTTCTTTTTATGACCAGTGTAATACCATCGTCACTTTTTTCCTCGAAAATTTCTCTGTTCTAATTCTTACTTTTTTTTATTTCGTGTAATCATATAATGTCATCAATCAGACAATCACAAAACACCCAGGGTCTCTGGTGGGAATCGAAGCCACGGCCTCGGCATTTGAAGTTTAACACACTAGACCATCGGAGCTTCCCAAACTGTAAATTTTTTCAGTATAGGAAGAGAATTCGTGACATTTAAACATTACCGTCAATGGGAAAAGCATTGTGCAATGGTTACTTACTTTTTTTTTTAACAAAATAGAAAAATTTAATTTGGTTGATATTTAAATTCCACAATTCTGTGCCACTTGCCATCCGGACATTAACCTATTTGAGGAGAGTTTAGTAGGCAAATAATTTTGTGTTTTGGATCAATCCATGGACCAGCAAAATATCATCCGATTTGACTCCATAAGACTATTTTTTGTATGGCTAGGCAAAAGTCTTTCATGAAAAGGGACAACTTGTATATGACGAATATCAATAATTAAATTTAAAATACATATAAACTAAAAATTAAAATTATTTTATGAGTTAAAACTACAAAAATATTTATTTTTTGCTGATGTATAATTCACTAATAATTAGCAATCAAGATATTCATAAAAATTGTGACTTCACTATAAAATAATTTATTTTTCATATAGTAATCAAAACAAACTCAAACAGCTGGTGGCTCGTTGTTAGACAAACTCAAAATGTCTGAGTTAGCTCACTTCGAGGATAGTAAAAGGGGGCATTAGGTGAAAAATGTTCTATATGAAATTTATGCCTGAACACGTTCCATTAGTCGTTTAAAATACTAACCTAACCTAACAATTAAAGTTTCTGTTCTTTTGTCAGTTTTTAAAGATAATTTCCATTTATTTATAATTTTAATTGTTTTTCATCTTTTCTTTTCTAATATAGTATTACTTTTAAAGGAATACACACAAAATTTATGTATTTTTTGACTATTTTTCAAAAAAAAATATAAAATAAAACTTTGCCACTTTCATTCATAGTTTAGTTAGTAGATTACATTATTGTAGATAAGAGAGATGAGATATAAATAGACCAAATTCACAACTATAAAGTGCAATTACTTTTAGATTTTTTTTGTTAACATTAAATGTAAAGATAACAGTGCTGAAGCTGCAGTAAATATTGGACATGTATTGGCAAAGAGCAAAAAAATAAAGTAAATAATCGACATTATCAAAATAATAGATTTTATAAGTATGTATGTAATATTTAACCTGATAATTTAATAATATCTTGTATGCTTGTATTTTTTAATTTAGTAACATTATTAACTTTTACTATTTTGTATCGTTGGTTGATTGGTAATTCTCGATTTCTCTCCTCCTCTTTTGTTTTGCTGGTGTCTTGCTTTGGATTGGCAGTTTTGCTTCTTTATTTCTATATGGAAATCTCCTGATTGTGAAGTAAAGTGAACTGGAATTCACTTATTAAGACTACGTTTTTGGGAGTGTTGAGTTTTTTTTCTTTTGAGTTTTCTTTATTTATTGTTTGTTTTATTTCTTATAATCGTGTGGTAGTTGTTCTTCTTAAACTTTAACAGTTTCACTTTAATAATTAATGAATAACACTTTATGAATTAAATTAAACTTTTAATGGTGTGTAGTTGTTTTCATTTTTGACCTTTCTTACTTGGTTGAAATAATTTATTTAGTTTTGAGTTTGTGATGAGTACAATTTTGTTTTATTTTGGTTTGTATTCATGTTGTTTTATAACTTTTCGCTTGGCGTAGTTCTAAATCCTAAGCTAATTCTAAACGTTTCATTTCCTTAAACAATTCCTTGCCCATTTGTGCTGGACTCCTGGTTACAATGACATTGGCCTTTTCCAAAGCCTTAATCTTATCGCCGGCACCACCTTTACCTCCCGAGATAATAGCACCAGCGTGACCCATTCTTCTGCCGGGTGGAGCAGAGATGCCAGCAATAAAGGAAACTACAGGTTTGGCTTTCATGCCCTGAAAGTAAAAGAAATTAATCAGAAGACTACAATCACACACACCTTTATAGCCATCATTTCACTTACAGTGTTATGTTGTGTCAAATATTCAGCAGCTTGTTCTTCGGCTACGCCACCAATTTCACCAATCAATATAATGCCCTTAGTATCGGGATCCTTAAGGAAGATTTCGAGACAATCAATGAAATCGGTACCATTGAAGGGATCACCACCAATGCCAACGCACAAGGTTTGTCCCAAACCAACTTCGGTGGTTTGATTGACAGCTTCGTAGGTCAAGGTACCTGATCTTGACACTACACCAATCTTGCCACGCTTGTGAATGTGTCCGGGCATAATGCCAATTTTGCACTAAAAAACAACAAAAAGATCAATTAAATTTGCGACATCTTAGTTTATCATGGTATATTTGGTAAATCAATTGAATAAAAAAAACAATTCGAATTGGGGTATTATAAACAAACATAACAAGTTAAAGAAGAAGAAGACAAAAAAAAAATTGTGTGGCGTGAAAATTTGTTCATGTTTTAGCTCTTTATGCAAAACAAATGAGGAATGCTCTTAACCAAAATGCAAAAATAAACAACCATAAACACAATTTTATTCCGTTTAATATAATAAGAGTGTTGTTGTTGCTATGATAGCAATACTTTTCATCATGTGTTTCGATTTTTACAGTGTTATTATTTATAGTTCAAGGTTTTCAATTTTGATTTTCGACTTTATTTCATACCATAAAGGTAATGAAATAAAAATGTGTGCTTAAAAAATGGACTTCAAACAGCTGGCCGAAGAAAAATTTTTGCTGCAGCATAATGAGGAGATGTCGATCAGAAATACAGTCATAAGAACAAGGATAATTTTGGTAAAAAGGTTATATAATATATTATATTATTATGATATAGGAAACGCGTCGTTCTTATTACCTTTTCAACATTAAATTTAAAAATTATTATCATTGCCCATCTGTCTTTATTCGAAAGTTGTAGTGGTTTAGTATCGATGAAATTAGTTCAACGTCATTGAAAAATTTGAACCCAACTGATTGTTCCCAGCTATGAGTTTATTATGATTTGAAATGATATAAGTTGAGATATAACTTTATTCCTGTTGTTTTATGATTATAAATTTGTATGAGGCTGACAAAGTTTATTTCCGTAATATACCTGCTTCTAGCTTCCCGGATATTGGATATTCCTATTGGACTGGAGAACAAATAGTAGAATACAACCTTCATTCATAATGGTATAACGGGTTATAAACAAAATAAGAGCACGTCATTGGAACCTAGTGGAACTTAAAGATTTCTTCACACTATTATATCTGCTACGCGCAGCAACTCCATGAAATTTTGTGTAACCTAAACTAAACGGTTAATAGGGTTTATGGCCTGATCTAAACCTGAATGTGTTTTGAAATTGGGGCAGAAATCTATTAGGACTTTGAGAGGTTTTCTAGCCGGACATTGCGTCTTGAGGGCAAGAACCAGTATGTAGGATAGGAGCACACTGCCTTTCTGTAGAGATTATAGTAACGTCCGTGAGCCAGTCCCTGTTTACAGAGGAGAAGAGTTAACAATCAAGGCCGGTTTCTTTGATGGCCATTGTGGTTTAGTCTAAGCTAAGATTACTGATATTAAGAGTTTCTTCCCTTCTACTTTCCATTATTTTATATTGGTCGATGTATTACGACACGATATAAGCATTTTTAAATGTGAACATTAACTGTTTCGTTTATATTTGCACAAGTTTTTGTTATACTCAAGTATTCTGTTTTAAAAAATATTGTGGAGTAGTAGTAGTAGTAACAGTAAAAATTCTTTAATAATTTATTTTTTTTGAAATGGATTACAGAAGGAAGAAATCGTTAACAGTGTGATTAAAAAAAATCAAATAAACGAGATATAGTAACTTTCAAAACATCTGTGCTTAATGGCGTTTTATAGGTGAATGTTAAAAGCAAATTAAGCCTACACTAACATACTATTTAAAAGCAATGATTTTAATTAAAAAGCGTTTAATTTTTAAAAGATTTTTAAATTTGTATTAAATTTCATTTTTAATAAAAAAGAATACAAGAAATTCAAAAGAAAATAATTCTTTTATATCATTGTTTGCCGTGTCAAAAAAAAAAAATAATTATAAATGAAATTTGTACTTTAAATTCCCTATTAAAACAAGGTTAATTTCCATAGTCACTGGCATTGTAAGAGTCACAACCGCATTCTCAGATTTTGTATTTACTTTTCATTTGCTGATAATAAAAAATAAAAACAAATCAAAATTTTTGTTTTTGTAATTAATACATACGCTTTTGGATTTGTTTATTTTCATTAAAATAAAGACGCCTAGTGATTGTTGTCGTTTTTCATGGATCAAAGTTCATAGCTGATAATGAAGCGTACTTTGTTTTCTGTATCATTTTATTGGCTTCTTTCTTTCTTTTTTTGTTTGTTTGCCATTTGCAAATTTGCCAGCAGTAAAGAAAATATCGTTTTAAACATACGATTTATGTTTTTAAAATGTTTTAAATTATGTTGTATTTTTATAATTTATTATAATTTCTTCAGCTATGCAAACTATTTATCTAATGTGGCTAAAATGACCCATATTGTTGGTTTCTAAATGCCGGTTAGCTGCGTAAACAAACTATTTTTAATGACGTCAACATTTTTTTTCTGCTGAAAAAGAAAAACTCAGCTGACTGAGTGAGTCATTTGTTTAAAAAGCAGGTTTTTTTCTTGTCTTAAATAAACATTAGGTTTATTAGTTGTATTAAATTTTACGAACAAAAGCAGATGATATTATATAAATTCTTTATCTAAATTTCAGTATTTCTCAAATAATAATTCTAAAAGATTCTAATTGATTTCATAATAAATAATTTAAACAAACAAGTAAAAAATGTTGAACATTTAGTAGATTTTTATCATCTTTAAGGTGTTGAGGGTATTTATTTGAATCATAAGGCATTTTAAAAATGTTTTTCTATTCTTTTCAATTTCCTCTGACGATAATTGAAACAATTGTGTTGTAGACGCGGAAAATATTTCTTAAAAACAGTTTAAATGTATAGATTTTGAACCCTATCCTTTTTTTCAACCGAAAACAATATTTTTTTTTCGCCTTCAAACCGCCTAACTAGGTGCTTCTCGTTATAAAAGTAATAATGAAAAGAAAAAACTCACTTCTAGCGATTTTTATTGGTGCCTTTACTTGAAAATTGCTTACATCATGTCAAGGTGAGTGCCCGGTCCCTAATGCTATCAGAGAAACATGACAAAGCTTAACCAAAATCTAATTAATGGTGATGAGAAAATCCTTCAAAAAACTTTTTTATGATAATTCAAACAGAAAATGGTGAAGAATGAGCCTTCAAGCTGTGTTCTATTTTCTGATACTCACCAGATTTCATTGATTATCAGTGTCAACGACATTCCCTCTACAACAATGCTAAGGTATTCCTTCGTAAAGGGATATCTAAAGAAAATTTTAACTCAAAATTAAAGCAATGCACGGGGATCACACATAGTTAATCCAAGCCACAGTAAAGTTTAAAGAAACTTTGAAACTAATTTCTCAAATGCTTTAATATGAAGCTAAACAAATCATAAGACACAATTAAAACAGTAATTGAGTATCTCAATACTTATAAAGATTGAATTCAGGTTGAGAAACTTGCTTAAGAATAATAAACACCATATTCACATGAATAAACAAACTAATCTCATCACTATCCATATTTTCATTCCTAACATTGGAAAAAGTTCTCTTCGGTTGCATCAGTTTCAAAGCCAAAACAAAATTGAATAATAATTTCCTTGTTACGATGCCCTAAAGGATGAAATGTAGAATAATTTAAAATAGAACTTACTCTTTCGGGTGCAATAATACCGGGGCAGTTGGGACCGACCAAACGGGATTTGTTTTGGCTCAATAAGGCGTTCTTAACGCGCACCATATCGTGTTGGGGTACACCTTCAGTGATGCAGACAATCAAAGGGATTTCAGCATCCAAGGCTTCTTCAATGGCAGCAGCAGCACCAGGTGGTGGTACATAAATAACGGTAGCATGAGGATCTGTAGCCTTCTTGGCTTCAGCCACCTAAAAAAATACAAAATAATTTCAATTTCTTCAACTTTTCTATATATTTAAATAAACTGTAGTGACTTACACTGGCAAAGACGGGCAAACCCAAATGGGTAGTGCCACCCTTCTTGGGTGAGATGCCACCAACCAATTTGGTGCCATACTCCAAAGCCTGTTGGCTGTGGAAAGTGCCCTGTTTGCCGGTGAAACCTTGGCAAATGACACGTGAGTTTTCGGTCAACATTAAATTGGCACGTGTCTGATTATATTGGGAGCTGTGGCGTACGGCGGATACCAAACCATCTGGAAAGCAAAAATAAAAAACAAAAATTCGTCAATTAAAAATAATTAAATCTGTTTTACATTGGTGGTCGTGGTATTTAAAAATAAACAAACATATACGCACTAACACTCATGCAAACGTTTATTTAAATTTTTAATTTATTCCAGACAGACAGTAGTTGTAAGAGTAAAAAAAATCACGGTCACTGACAGTTCACTTTTCTTTTTTCACATTCATCATGGTCCTCTCTTTATGAAGGTCTTTCGCCAGTAACTTTTTCTCACACACAATTTGTTGCTGATTTTTTTTCTTTAATGAAATACTTTTAATTAATTTTTGTTACTTAAATTACTTTTTCTTTTATAACCACATAACACCGGTAAATTTATCCAAAAATAATTTTTTATTTTCACATTCGTTATATAATTTTTTTTTCATTCCATCCCATAAATTGTATTGAATTTCCTTTAAAGTGCTGGGCGGCTGGCTTTTTTTCTTACTTACCGCGTACTTTAAGCAAAACTCTCGAGCTGGCGGCCATCGTTTGTTTTGCAATAAACTTTAATTAAATAAAATTATTACTTAACGTCAAAAATGCAAAATAATTATGCAAAAATAAATCTCTTCTTTCTTTTTGACAAACGTTGGAAATTTGTCTTCTTTCGATCGTTCGTACGCGACCAACACTCTGCTGAGAGCAATTCGTTTTAATAGCGATGGTAGAAAGAGATTTTCTTATAGTATTAGCGATGGCAATAGCAACCACCAAATTGACAAGTGTTGTAGCGATAACATTGTGTGGTGGTTGTTAATTGTGCAGTGTTGTATTTGTATAGTAGTTGTTTTAACAATCAGTATGGAAGATATTTAAAAAATATCTTTATTAAATTTTTAAAACATTTAAAAATCAATTACAAATAAAAAAATTTGAATTCTCCGCTTGTTACAATCATTTTAAGATTTCAGCATTTTTTTTAAGAATGGAATTATATTGATTTTTTAAACGTTTCGGTTTTAAAAATTAAAAAAAAAATAGTAAATGAGATTTCTATTTGGGGAAAATGAGTGAATGCCTACCATTTGCTTTTTTACGATTATTTTACGTAAATATTATCCGAGGTAGTTTATTCGATAATTAAAATTTTAGCATATTTTTGGACTGTGTTCCAAACGGCAGGTTTAATTGTGACTGACTTATCTCTATACAGGAGAAACTTTACGTATCCCCCACAAAAATAGTCTTTTGAATTTAAGTTCCATGATCGCCTCTTGTTAGATTTACAATGTAGCGTGTGGCCACACCCTACGTGTCAATTAAATTTCTCCATTTTCCGCAAAATATAGTCTGTAGTCATTGCACGGTACCCTACTCCATTGATTTAAACGTTGCGATTTTAATCGTATTTGGGGTAGTGATGCCTAATGATATCCAATGGCCCACAAACTGCACCAATCAGTACTTTTTCACACCAAATTCTGTTTTTTGACGTACAGAGATAAGAGACCAAAAATGAACTTCAGTGCTGAAAATAAATTTTCGATAAAAAAAAATGGGTCTTCATCTTACTTTCCTAAAGCTCATTCCCGTAACAAATGACGTTGTGGTAAGTTACCTCTCTTCAATTTTTCCAGCAGCTATATACTAAATTGTATGGTCCTTAGGTACAATTTTTTAATCGGCTTAATAACACAAGATTAGTTGCTGACAAAGATGAGTTAAAAACATGGGATATTTTTGTCCTTACGACACAGAAATGGGGAAGACCATAAGCTTGTTAAATAAGTAAAATGAAACAAAGGAAATATTATTCTATAGTTTGCGGAATTTATCACCTCTCAGTGTTGCACTGTCCTAGTTTTTAAAGTATCGAACATCTTCAAATATTTTTTATCGGCCTTGTTTTCTTGAGCACTTCATTTTTGTCACACTAGTGGGGTTTCCTCTTGATGGTATCTCGATTCCCCACGATTTTTTATGATTAATATAGTAATCCATGATTCGTCTGGATTTTTATGAACAGCTTCATACTGAAAGTTATCGTCCCAATGATGCTTTATTGAGTCTGTTTCAGAGAATTTATGAAAGAGTAAACATGTATCATTTCCGTAATCAAAATACTCGAATTGACAGGAAAGGCCCCATGTAATTTTTTTTCTCTCTAAAGAATCTTCGCTCCGGATATCATTCAGAGTAACAGTTGTGGTAACAGAGAACATTCAATTTGCTACCGGTAGTATCAAGGGAGTAGCCCTCACTCTGTTTAATAACGCCAAATATGTTCGAATCGTATTAGACATTAAAACAAGGGTTACCAAAAAATTTTTGGTTATGTATTAGCAAAGAAAATAAAGTATAAAGAATGTGCATCTTAACATTTTTTGGAATATTTTTCAAAAATATTTCTGGACGCGGGGGGAAAGATAGAAGGGAAGGAAACGAAGAGCGTAACAATGCGTTGCTCTCATCGTGCGTTTTTGTTGTTTGTCCACTTTTTTATTAAATTTTCTGAAATCACTTATTCTGGTCAGTGTTGCCACGAAAAAAAATATTGCAACCAACATTTGTGAAAAAATTACCAAATAAGAAAAAATTAACAAAAATTAAATTCACAGTTTTTTTATTTTATTTTTTCAAATATAAATTATAATTAATACAACATAGTAAGAAAAGAAACAAAAAATAACAAACTAAAATTTTAGTCTTACAAATTAATTCATTTCTACAAACAAAAGCTATTTTTATAAGAAAATTAAATAACCAAATCCGGAAATATTGGTTAAAAATAGTTAAACGGCAACACTGGTTGTGATTAGTGAGCAAGAGAGAGAAAATAAGTTGAGAGAATTTATTTATTTACAGCCATAGAAAACTGTCAATAATATACGATACTTGATTTTCATTTCATCAACATACATATGTAAAGCTATCTATCTTAATAATTTTAGATAAATAAAGATAAAATAAAAAATCCATTTTTTTTATTAAAAGAACATAAAGCTATCCATCTTTGGCTTAAAAATTATACCTAGTTTTTTTAGATAAACAAAAATAAAAAAACCCATTTTTTATTAGAAGAAAAAATAAAAAAATTAAATACGGCCAGCTAATGACATAGAACATTTTTAACATAAAATATTTTTTGAGTGTTATTCTGAAATAAAATGATAACGCATCCGCTACACATGTGTACTTGTCGCAGTCTGATCCACAGAATATACACAGAAGGGAAACGAAAGTTTGACGTTTACTAAAATTGTGTGAAAGGGACAGCAAATATTACCAACAAGTACCAAAAAGTATTTCTGTCTCTGTCTGATTATTTCTGTTTTGTTTATTTATGTTTGTTAAATTTTAGGGTGGGTTTTTATTTTCTATTTTGGTAGAAATTGATGATATTTTTGTAGAATAATAGAATAGTTTTGAAAGGAAATGAACTGTTTTATTGGGGAAACGTAATACGGAACTAATGTATTTGGTGACACCTTTCATCGATTGTCACTAACTTAGTATTTAACCAATTTGGGGGTATATTCACAAATTCCTGAAACAAAAAGTTATGAGTATATATTTTGTTATATTTTTCTTTTTACTTATCTTTTACACACGTAACTTATTTCATTGTGAAGAGAAATTGCTAAGAGTTCGATTAATAATAAAAAAATTACCCAATTTAAACTTTTTCATTCAAGAAATTAATAAATACTGATATTATACACAAAGTTCTGCAAGAAAAAAATTTTATGAGCAATATGTCTTATTTGATCTTGATATATTTAGCTTCTTACTTACCTTTTGCACAAGAAACTATATTCATTCCGACCAGAAACCACATACATTTCGATTAATAATTAAATATTTAAGAATCTTTAAACTTTTCATTGAAGAAATTAAAAAATATTTCAAATTTTCCTTTTTTAACACAAAATCAATGTTTGTTTACATTTAATTTTTCAACTTTATCCGCCAGTTTTCAGTCTGTATATCTGTTGCTTCTAACACATTGCTTTGCAAAACTTATAATTCATTTTTTTTCTCCCTCTAACTATTTTAGTAAAATTATGTTATAAGAGTTTGTCAAACGTCATTGCTTTCCCTTCTGTGTATATTCTGTGGTCTGATCGACAACTAAATCAAATAACACAAGAATGCGTGTGAGTTCTCTCTGCACAATTGTGCGGGTAGTAATTTTAAACAAATTTTGGTGAGAGCGGGCCGTACGCCTACAACCAGCGTTACCGCTGGAAATTTTTAAGAAGTCGCACAAAAAGGGGATTTTTGAAAAAAAAGTCGCACATAAAGGGTATTTTGGCAGTAAAAAGCGGCAACATTTTTAAAAGAAAATGAACTAATACAGATAAAAAAAATGAATTTTTATTGGATTTTGTATTGTACATTAACAAACATATAATAAGTTTATTTTTTAATAATTTTTCCAATTTTTTATAATAGAAACAAATTTTTAGCCAAAAATTAATAAGCCTAAACAAAAAGTTTAATTTTTTTAAAATTATTTGTTCTGCTTTATTTCTAGCTTTAAAATGTAATTTCATTCAAATTTTTGAACGTTAGGACATTTAAATTTCAAAAATCAAAAATGCATTTTTAAATTTATAAAAATTCCATTAAATAAAACTTTTTTTGCTAACCCACTATATAATAATACAAAACACAAAACAAAACTATTATTATAACTAAAAAACAGTTCATTAAAAATAAATAAAATTTTATACAAAATTGCGTATTTTGTAACAATAAAAAAAAAATAACAAAAAATATAATATAAGGAGTGCGCACAAAAAAAATGGGCCTACTTTTAAGCTTATAACTTTTATTATAATTGAAAAAAATGAATACCGTTACATTGTTTTTGTTACTCATCTGTTTCAAAATCCACGTGCTAAATGTCATTGCAATAGCAAAATTAGTTTTTTGAAAATGGGCACCAAGGCACATCCAATAGGTAAACTTATGTCAACAGCTGACGCGTTTTTAAATGTCAAAATTTTGTTGTTTTTTTGTTTGTTTTGTTTCTATAATCATTTTCGCATTTATAAACCCTCATATGTACCGGATGTATCCTTAACGATACGCACTCTAGAAATTCTTCAGGATTACTATTTCAAAGCCAATTTTATTAAAATTTTTGCAAGATGATTAATAATATTTAAGCCTTTAACACTAAATACATATATCTTTTAAACTACAACCTAGATTTACTATATTTATATTTATTTAGACGAGGCTGATGAATTACCCAAAAAAAGATTTCGGTCTCTCCAACTAAGTGCCAAAACTATGACCAATAACAAATAACGTTAGCATCTGCCATTTTTATCGATGGCCATATAAAAACATGTTCTTTAGATAAAGTGGAAATGTTATTGACTGCATGGAATAATTTTTTTTTTAATTTATAGGTGCCCCACTATTGCATAATTAAGCATGACATAAAAATCAAAAGAAATTTCAATATATAAAATGTATTTAGTTTTTTTAATTGCTTTTATTAATTTCCTATAGAGGTTTGAGGGTTAATTTTTTTGACATTACGCGTACGCTTTAACAAAAACAAAATGCCTGTTGTTTTTGCATTCTTGTACTTGTTGTACACTTGCGGTTACCTGTTAGATGTGCCTTGATGGGCACCCAACAAGAATGTCGTAAAAAAATAATTGATATTTTCAATGAAAAACCGCGCCGCTTACAAAAAAAACGATTTCTAGGCTCGCAGGTGGTAACCAAAAAACAGTTCCTAATGTAATAAATAAATATAAGGAGTCTTTGAGTATTGAGAGAAAGCGTGGAAGTGGAAGAAAAAAACGGATTTGCCGACCAAAACAAAGCAAATAAAATAATACGTATTTTTCTAAAACACCCTAACATGTCTGGAAGAAAAGTGGCTCAAAAAGTTGGATACTCTGAGACCTTTGTCAGAAGAAAATTTTATACACAAAAGAATTCAAATATTATTTACTTTAATTGAAATATAAAACGTAAAAAATCCGCCATTTAGTTTTATTTCTATAACAAAAAGTGTAAGTCCAGATTTTTTTGTGCGCACTCCTTATATTTTAAAATAAAAAAACAATTCAAAAGCTGATTGTTCCGAAAAATGTAAATAAAAGAAAGAAAAAAAATCTAATTAAAAGAAAAAATACTTTTTCTAAAAAAGGGGAAAAAAGGGTCAAAAATCTTGAAAAGTGTCAGATTTAGTTCATTTTAGTAAGGGGGCACAAAAAGTGGCGGGGTCGCTGAAAAAGTGTCAAATTGCGACTTTAGTCGCTCAACGGTAACGCTGCCTACAACCCGCCATAAGAAATTTTACTTCTACATGATGCGCATTCTTTATATCCATATTCTTTGGTATTAGTGAGTAAGAGAGAGAAAATAAGTGATAGAATTTATTTATTTACAGCCATAGAAAAGTGTTAGTAATATACGCTATTTTGATTTTCATTTCATCAACATACATAAAACTATCTATGTTCGGCTTAATAATTTTAGATAAATAAAAATAAAAAATCCATTTTTTACATATTAACATACAAAATGTCTTTTAAGAACATATTCCCTACATTCTTTAGATGTTTTATAACATACACATAAGGCATTGAATATTAGCATCTTTTAACATAAAATTTTTTTTGAGTGTCATTCCGAAATAAAATGCTAATGCATCCGCCGCACATGTGTTCTTGTCGCAGTCTGATCGACAACTAAATCATAAAGCACAAGAATGCGTGTAAACACTGCATTAAAGTAAACTGGAATTTGAATACACATTACGTTATATAATCTAATATATAAAATTCTAGTGTCACGGTGTTAGTGGTTAAACTCCTCCGAAATGGATCGACCGATTTTCATGAAATTTTGTGTGCATATCGGTTAGGTCTGAGAATCCCTAAAAGTTAAGAGGGCGTGGCAAATCGTTAAAATTTAATATTTTGGTACATATTGACCGTAGACGAATAAAACTTGGTGGGTAAGTTCGTAGAGTCGATATCGACAATCCCACCAAAAATGTGCGTGACAACCCTCCCCCTTCAAGTGATACCCATAACTCTTAAACTACTGAACCGATTTTAACCATTCTTATTTTGTTCGAAAGCTTATCAGGTTTAGATGGTTTAAATAAAATTCGATATAGCAAAAAGTAGGCGTGGCAAACCTTTAAAAAATATATGGGGACATAGTGATCGTAGACCAATAAAATTTGGTTGGTAAGTTCTTTAAAGTTTCTTCTTTAAGAGATACCTATAAGTCGTCTAATTCGATGGTTTATAACTACATATGTACATATATAACATGTATGTCTGTTAGTTTTTGTTTTGGAGCGGGTACAACAACTACAACTTCGTCAGCGCTATCCATGATTCGGACCTCTTATTGTAATTCTTTGTATGCTTCACCTAAATACATTTTAGCAGCGCCACATTTGGTGTTAGCATAGAAAAATTTTCTCTTAACAGAACAAAATTTGCCCACTTCTTTAGGAGCTCATTTTAGGATATATAGTAGGTCTGTGAGTACATTCAAAGGAGCGTTCCAAGGCCTGTTAATATAACATCAGCAATATAGTCACATAAAAAGTGATATGGTATTGAGAAAATTCGCTTTGAAAGTATTTGGAACATATGGGACATAGTACACTTACCCGACTGTATGCAAATGGTAGTCCAGAGGGTCTTCTTTCGACCCGTGGTAGAGGGATAGCCGGAATTATTATGGGATTTGAGAAAATGAATTTTGAAAAAATCGATTTTTGGTCAAAAAACGCATGGAAATTGTCTACAAGATCAGCGGCCATTTTGGAACACCTGGGACATAGTACACTTACTCGACTATGATTTTCAAATTCGAATTTTCTTCACAGACATTAAAATGTATACAGGTTGTATGACTTTGTAATAAAACCAATTACCGCGGTTTGGTGATTGATTTTGTAGAAAAAGAAATTGTGGATGGTGGATCATGACAACATGCCGAGTGTGTCCTGAGGAGGTAGTGAGACATTCGACGGTTCCCTTTCCATTGGAAGTATTCCCAGGCGATGTAATGGGAGATTTGTAAGCAGATTCGAAATCGATTAAATCTTGATATCTAAGTTTAAACATATTTAATTACGGAAAGAATAAGAGGAAATCGATCAGTAGTTGAATCGGAAACCGCCTTATTTCCTTTAGCAATGTTGAAGTTGATTTTGTTCAGTATGACTAAATAAATAAATTGACACCTTCATTGTTAGCAATAATTTCAAGTGAAAATAAAATAATTCATGAGAAATATTAGAAGAAAAACTTAATAAAAAGAATTGTTAATTTCGCAAATTTTATTTTTATGTTCACAAATCTACAATTTCTTTAAAAAAAAAAATGCAAACAGTCTATATTTTTATTTTAGCAAATAAACATGAAAATAAAAATCTTTTCAATTAATGAAAAACCTACAAATTCACAAGAATTTTTAATTAAAACAAATCGAACTACAATGAAAGAATTCAAAAACAAAACGCATCACATCACCACCATCGCCATCATCATCATTATTGACTTCGTCATTATTATTGTGATCGTGATCGCTATCGTGTATGACAAGCAATTGTAGTGTTTTTCTAATTTTCTTTTCAAAAAAAAAAAAAAGAACAAATGATCGATGAAGAAATTTTCTATTCGCAACAGCACATCAACAATGTGAATGAATAAATGATTAAAAAACAAAACAAATCAACCCAGTACCATCACCCACACAATTTTAAGCCTTTAATTGTGGTTGTTGCTAAAAAAGGGGAAAAAAATTAAAAGAACATTTAAACACAAAAACAAAAACAAACAACATGGTATGTGTGTGAAACAACACATTTTCTTCATACAAAAAAGAATTTCACTTTTAGGTGCTGCCAGATGTGTTCGTCGTATAACTTAAAGAATTTTCAAAAACCGTTTTTTTCTCAAAATTAATTTTCTCAAATCCCAAAATTATTCCACAGCTATCCTACTACCACGGTTCGAAAGAGGGCCTCCTAGACTACCGTTCGCATATAGTCGGGTAGGTGTATTATGTCTTATATGTTCCAAAATGATCATTGAGCTTCTAGAGAATTTTCAAGCAAAAAATTGATATTTTCAAGGCCAATTTTTTCAATACCAAATCATTTTATATGTGACTACATTGCTGATGCCTTAAAACCTCACTTTGAATGTGTTATGGTACTCATATACCTAGTATACATATGTATGTCCGAAAATTAGCTCCTAAGCAAGTGGGCTTGTTCAGATGGATACGGTTAAACAACCAACAGTGCTCTGTGAAGGGCAAATTTTGTTCTGTTGAGAGTAAATTTTGCTCTGTTAACACGAAATGGTTTTTTGGTTAGAGTCTTGGATATTAAAATTCGAATTTATCTTCACACACATACAATTCTGACAGACTTAAATGAATTGGCTGTTTCAATCTCTTTAAGTGCTGATAGTAGAGATCAGAAACTTTAGTTTGATAAGGTTGCAGCAACCCGTAATGAACAATTTCTTTATTTCCGTCAATTTTGGTTCTGCCACCGTCTGGGAATGATGATGATGTTATTTGTGTATTATTGCCGTACGTAATCTAATTTTCATTGCCCATAATCATTCACTTCAGAAATGGTTCGTTTTCGTTTCATTTTTACAATTAATCAGCCAGTTTCCTTGTAAACCCATATTTCTTAAGTTTAGCTGGTTGAAGTAAAGCTTGATGCAGTGAACTGTTAACTCAATCTGCTGCAGCACTGGGATGTCATGGATACCGTCGGATCGACCACATGGTCCCCTATAGTTTTGTCGATAGGAGGCTTGATTTAAGTATTTCAACTAGGGAGTTCTGGTCATGAAGATCCGGATAAGTAAGGAGTGCGCACAAAAAAATCTGGACTTACACTTTTCGTTATAGAAATAAAACTAAGTGGCGGATTTTTTTCCTTTTATGTTTCAATTAAAGTAAATAAATATTTGAATTCTTTAGTGTATAAAATTTTTTTCTGACAAAGGTCTCAGAGTATCTAAGCTTTTGAGCCACTGTTCTTCCAGACATGTTAGGGTGTTTTAGAAAAATACGTATTATTTTACTTGCTTTGTTTTGGTCGGCAAATCCTTTTTTCTTCCACTTCCACGCTTTCTCTCAATACTCAAAGACTCCTTATATTGTTTTAACTATTACCTTAAAGACTGTTTTTTTGGTTAACACCTGCGAGCCTAGGAATCGTTTTTTGTAAGCGGCGTGGTTTTTCATTGAAAATTTCAATTATTTTTTTACGATATTCTTGTTGGGTGCACATTTTCAAAAAACTAATTTTGCTATTGCAATGACATTTAGCACGTGGATTTTGAAACAGATGACTAACAAAAACAATGTAACGGTATTCATTTTTTTCAATTATGATAAAAGTTATAAGCTTAAAAGTAGGCCCATTTTTTTTTTGTGCGCACTCCTTATTAAAGTTCTCAAATTAGATATTCGTGTAGGCTGCCTGACCTATGCAGTGTTTTCCAGTCGGAGACCATGGATTTATTGAAAGTTGTGCAATGTTTTTTGTGTGATAGAATTTTTTAATTTAATAGCGCAGCCAGGGTGTGATCTAGCCACCAATAACATACCAATGACGACTGTTTAAATCCATGTATGCCGAAAATTTCTTTGAAATTGAAATTTCGAAATAATTAAAGATAGCTCTTATGTGGGTTCCATGACATTGGAATATCGTCGGATATTGCTTTGTTGATATTGTAAGTAAAATTGGGTATTCTCTAGTTGCAATGCTATGCTCAGCTAGGCTGATAAGAAGAGAACTGATTGTTTTATTTCCTTAAATTCCATGGCCATTCAAAGAACCATTGCGGTTCTTACATATCAGGATGGTATATCGGTAGCCATGACTTTTCCTCGATTCAGTTCTAAGAGCTCGACTTTTGCTTTGAGGAGCAGAAGTTCTTATCTTCTCATTTAAGTTTTTCACTATTAATTCATTTGACAACTGTTTTATTAAAAATGCTTAGTTTCTTATCAACGTCCAAGCTGCTTATGTGACGGTTTTTCAACGATTTCATCGACTTTCTAGTGACAAAAGCGAGACGCATTTTCAACATAAAAATTATCAGATCGAAAATGCGCAAATTATTTCGTTACTCTTTTTCTAGTTACAAGATCGTTTCCGTAAACATGACGGTAATGCTCTGAATGTTACCGTATTTCTTAGACGTTGTCAACTATTCCCAGGATAATGTGTATTTTTTAACAAAATTCAAACAAGCTGTAGTTCTGCCTGATGCAATTAATATTACCGGAGAAATGAGAGTTTAGAGTGTTTACGGGATTTCTTTAATCCTAATTTGCAAAATGCATCAGTCTGGCAACTTTCTTCAAAAAATACAAAACCATGGTAAATAGAATGCATGTTTAGTACGTTGTGTAGAAAAACAAATAAAAAACGAAAGTGATAAATGTGTTGGTATGTTATTAGTACAACACCCTACAACATAAACTGCATATAAATTAATAAAAAATGTATTAAATAAATAAATAATGTTGATTTGTTGACTGTCAGTATATTTGCTTTATATGGCTGAACTTTAGTTTGGTGAAGAGGAATAGTGTAAAGAGTTTAAAGTGTTTGTGTTGTTAGGGTCAAATTCAGTTCTCTGCAGACTTTCTTTTTTAATGATATTTTCTTGAATTTATTAAGCGGGTCGTTTTAGATCGTTAGTCAGTTGGTTAGTTCATATGTTGCGTTGCGTTAAAAGTGACAAATCGTTGGCAAGGCGTTGAGTGAGTACATATCTATGTATGTATGGATGTAAAAAATTGTGTGTATTGTTAATAAATTCATATTCATTTGTTTTTTGGTTGTTTGTTTTTCTTTTTTTATGTGCTCTCGTTATATGTATATATTTTTAATGGTTTGATTTTTCTTCTTCTAATGGCTACATACATATGTACATATACCAAAGCTCTTATAGCAGTTGTTATTTTTATTTTGATCCCGTGCTCAGTATTGTATTGTGCTATTGATATTGTTATTGTTTTAATTGTTTTTGTAGATTTTTTCATTTACTATAACCCCACTCATCTCATCATTATTAATATTGTTTGTTTTTGGTTTGGTTAAATGAATTGTGTTTTTCTTCTTGCTATTATTCATAATTAAAGCTAATTATGATGATGTCTTTGATCATTATCACACTGATGATATTCTTGATATATGTATGTATGTATGTACTCTATTTTATTTTTTCTAATATGTATTTTTGTTGTATTTGTTTGTTTGTTGCTATTTGTTTTTGGTTTTATTCTTGGCTCTCTTTTTTTTTTTGTGTGTTTTTCTAAGATGTTTGCTTGTTTTAGAATTTTTTAGTTGTCTCGTGCATTTAATAACGTTGGTTCGTTATCGTTTTTCCTTGCGCTCTTAATAAAATAATCGATATAATCGATCATAATAATAACGAGTTTTATTGCCTTTAAATTGAAGTTTAAAACATTTACAGTGATTTTTATTTGAAAATTAAATTTTTTTTAAAAAAGTTAATCGAGTATACGCTTAATTAAAGTGTTTCTTTTTTTATTAAAATTTCCTTTGCAAACCATTTCAAAATTTCCCAACAACAGGAACATAAATATTCATTCGAAGTAAGTTATTTTGTAGTCATAAATTTTTAATTTTTAAAATTTTTCAATAACATCATATTTACATATATTCGTTAAAAAACAACAATAACAAATCAAATTTGATTAATAACATTTAAATTTATGTATAAGCCGAAGTAAGTGACAAGACAATTGAAAAATTTCTAGTTGGTGTACTTTTGAAGTGATTGGTAACTGAAGATAGAAGCTGAGCCGCTTGTGACATCGTCTAAGGAGAACGGTCGTTATCGAATGGCCGTGCGGTTAGTTTTATTCAATAGTATAGGACAATGTACTATTAGCACAATGTCTAACCGTACATCTTGTTAGTGACTCGTCTGAACGTACAAGAACTTGCTTGGTTGGGAGGAATTCCTATACCAGACATTAAGTCATTACAATTAGCGGTTGTCTAAAAAGAATAAATTTCTTACTGCAAAGTGCAGCTCAAAGAGAGGTTTTGTTTTAAATATACGGCCTCTTCTCGTGCTGCGAATAGAGTATGTAGTATTTATCGATGTTAGATTTGAATCAAATCACATTGTAAACGGCAGGGAAGTCTTCTATATGAAGTGTAGGTACTTTTTTCTCAGATCAATCGATAACACAGTGATACTGAAACCACATTTTAACTGTGTTCTAATCGATTAATCGAGCTGAATACCTAATTGTCATTAAAAATATGCACATTTAATCGGCACAATAGGCTGTAGTCGCCCTAGACTACGGCGACTGGTAGTGTGTTGGCTTATTAGACGTAAAGCCTGGGTTCGTATCCCAGGTCAGGCATCAAAACGAAATATAAAAAAAATATTTCTTCGGCGACTGCCTCTCAGTAGATTTCTGGCAAAAACTCTGAGAGTAAATAAAATTGCCATGAAAAACTTTCTCAAAAATCTGTCGTTCGGAGTCGACTTTAAACTGTAGGTCCCGCTACTCATGTATAAAATTAACGCACAAAACATAAGTGGTGTGAGAAGCTAGGTCGAAATCCTAACTGAAGGGTTGTAATGACCAATTATCCAATTATTTGTATATAGTCACTTGAATGCTCCTCCTTAACGCGCTGGTTCTAGCGGACATTGAATTTGATTTGTGTGCCTAGGACTTCAAGAGTTTCTGATTGCATCATATTTTCACCACTTTATAGAGAACTGAAATAAAGATTCTAGAATGTGTAATGCTTCAAATTTTATGCAAAAATAAAGGCGTTCCTTTATTCAATCTTGTTTATTATACCCATAAAAGTGAACAAGGAAACGTTTTATTTTACGTTTTTCAAGAAATATCTGTAAATAGCCGTTCCCCCCAATAGTTTTCTTGATTTGATTTTTTGTCTTAAAAATATTTCAATTATGCATTTAATTGGCTTGGCTAGCTGTTAGACTTCTTCTCCCCTTATCTAATTGTAAAGAAATTTCAAAATAATTGTCATTTTATAAATAGATGTGCACGTTATTACGAATATTTTATTTCTAAATATCGTATAATAAATAAATAAATTAATTAATAAAAATCATCAAACAAACGAGGCATGACATTATCGTTCACGATGAAAGATTTATCAAAAGGAAAAATCTCAAAAGATTTGTTTTTTTGTAGGTTTTTTACAAATTTTTTAATTGAAATTTTTTGAATTGAATTCTTTACCAGATGAATAGTATCTAATCGAAAAAGAATTAAAAAAATATTTTTAGAAAGCACAACCCTTTAGCTTGGATTACGACTTAGCATCTTACGCCACCCACGTTGTGCGTGTTAATTTTATCCGTAATTGGCGGTCACATACAGTTTAACTTCGTTTCCGAACTTCAGAAAACTTATTACTTGACTCCCGTTAGAGTTAACACAGATCAATACTTGATCAATAACTTTTTAAGCGCTTTCGGGAATTGGAAACTCAGAAGAAACGTTGACAGATAAATTTGAAATATAACTTCTTTCAGGATATCGAATTGATTACAAACCTTGTTATTGATCTATTATACCATGTTCTAGGACGATAGGGATACCACAATCCGTAAGCTAGAAAGGAAAACGTTAAGACTATAGGGAAGAAAAAACTGACATGACATTGCTTACATTGAAGGATTCTGGAATTATCGCATCGAGAAGCGTATGATTAATATTTTTTTATTTAACAAAATACATATTTTTTATTACTCATACGTCTAATGACCATATTTTGCATTGTAATTAAAAAAATATCGTAAAAAGGACAACTTTTTTTGTATTCCTAGACTAGTTTTCCTAGCTCTCGCCCAACGTAATTGCAAATTGAATAATTTTTTAATTATTTTAGTGGAATTTTTATTTCACCACAGAATTATAAAAATTATAAGAAAAGAAAATTAAATAAACGGACGAAATATATATTTGTTGGCCTTTTGTCTGTGAAATCTGCTCTATTGAGTGTAGCAAGTCAAGCGCAATAATTTTTGGCACTAAAAATTCTTCAATAAAAAAAGAGAGAGGCTAACAAAATATTTCTGAAACATAGAGAAACGAATGAAATTTATGATGGTTTTTATTTAATTTTTTTCCTCTCTACTTTTCAACAACTTTTTAGTCTTTCTACCAAGCAAATCAAAGAAAATCTACAAACAAAAAATACCCGAAAAAGTTTTTATTTATTGATCATATACATTTAGCGTGTCAATAAAATTGCTTTAAATTTGCAAAATAATCAATAAAATGTAGTCTTTTTTATGTTTTTGGCAATCAAAATGTTTAAATTAAGGTAATGATTACGAATTACAATCAGTCACTTAAAATATTTCATTCTACGGAATTCGAATCCGAATTGTATGTGAAGAAATTTCCATCATGGTTTATGAATTTGAAAATTAAAAGATTTCAAATTCTCTTTAAATGATGCTTTCAGAAAGTGCCCTGAACATGACATCTCCTAGAGAGTATAACATCAATAAAAACACAATAATGTTACATCAGCTCTTAGGAAAGAGTAGGACGCAATGAGCAAAGTTAATTACTTTTAAATTTTAGGTCTTAGGGTCAATAAATATCAGCAAAGATATTGATTTGTAAACAAGACTTTGCCCCAGAAAAGCTGTAGAAACTGTGCTCGAATGCTAGGGAAGTTCCAACAAAATGCAATAGTTGTTAGTGCATGCAGAGTTGTTAGTACTATTCACAATGAGATACAAAGTTTCTATATTTCCTACCTTAGTATAAATGGAATAGATCTCGCTCTATCCAATACATACATAGGTACGTACATACGTACACGTATAGTATGAAATACGTACACGTATAGTATGAAAATCTCAACTAAAAAATTTCTAACTTCATAAATAGACGAACACAATCTCCAAGGCTCCAGAAGATCCTCAGACTCTAAAATATGTACAAAGGCAAGAGCTGATAGCAAATGAGACCTTTTTTTAATTACAAACCTTTAGTTAGGATTACAACCTATCTTCTCACACCATCCACGTAGTGTGTGTTAATTTAATCCATGAGTGGCGTAACCTAACGTCATCTCAAAATGACAGATATGAAAAGTTTTCATGGCAATTTTATTTAACTCAGAGTTTTTACCAAAAGCCTGCTGAGAAGAAGGCACCTAAAGAAGTATTTTTTCATGTATTTCGTTTTGTTCGAGATGTCGGAGCTGGGTTTTGAACTATGGATTCTCAGGACACTACATAATAGACTGTGGTGACTTTCATGATAACAAATTACTTTTTACCAGAAGGCTGCTGAGAGGTCAACGAAAGAAATATTTTTTTCACACTTCGTTTTATTCGAAATGACAAAGCTGCGTTTTGAACCATGGGCTCCTATCTAACAAGCCAAAGCACTATATACTAGACTGCTGCAACGTCAACAAATGTTGGTGGATAAAGTGCAATGGAAAACATTTCATTTTGTTCCAGATATAGAAGCTAGGTTTTGAACCATTGGCTTTCATCTAATAAGCCAAGACACTACCTGCAAGCCTACGGCGACTCCATGATGACAAATGATGGTGGAAAAAATTCAATGGAACACATTTGTTGTGGCACTATGTTTTATCGGAAACAAAAATACTATAAATCTGCCTGCAAAAATAACATCGCAATCATATCTAAGTCAATATATTCATTCCATTTTGATCCCACTGTGCCTCCTGAAATTCTTTGATCGAAGTTTTATGTTGAATAAGATAAATTAACTTTGAAATCCTGCATCCATGTGGAATGGCATGCCCAATAAATTCTTTATTATGTTTTTTTTGCAACTCCTTATTCGGTTGCCATGTGGAAATTAGTCTTCAGAACATGACTATACCAACTGGTCAAATAGGCAATGGTTTCCAATTGCTGTTGAATTTAAAAGGGAGTAGTGTGCGAACTTCAGCTTGGCATGTTTCAGTGTTTGAATGATAACTTAAGAAAAGAAATGAAAAATATTATATTTAAACAGTTTGAATTTTTTTTATAATTTAGCTTATCATCCATCCATTGCTCTAGTTTTTTTTTTTTGACAACCTCGAATTATTGTTTCTATTTGTTTGGTACTGTGTACTCTGCTTAATTTCTGTGCTGTTACTTTGTACCACAAGTTGCCATTAATCAATATTGACTTTTTAACATCGCATTTATTGTCAACAAATTCGATAACCAGCAACAACAACAACAACAGCAACAACAAACAAAATGATGGTAAACCAAAAACGTATCAATAACCAGAAGCGCTTACTTGAAAGAAAATAAAATTGTTTTTCAAAAAAGTATAAAATGACTTAAGAATACCCTATGGGAAGTGTTCCAACGATTTGATGAGCGCAGGACTGACTCGAGGCATTTTCAAAGCACTTAATAGAGTAATGCTAGATTTACACGATTGAAATTTTCTTCAAAATTGCTCTTCAAAATGCTTTAAGCTCGTGTAAACAGCAAAATTTCTTCAAAATTTATTGATCAAAATTTATTGAACAAAACTTTTGAAGATTTTATTGATGCCGTGTAAATAACAATCAAAATCGCATCTGGCAATATTGATAACTATAAATAATTTGACAGCATGTTCATTCTTTTGATTCAATACATATCAGCTGTTTTTATTTACATATGTTTGTTGCTGTTTTATATGTGAACAGAATGTGATTTCTTTTTAATATTTTAATTTTATTTTTTATATAGAAACAGAATGTGATTTTAAGTTGCCAAATAAATGAATTGAACTTTTTATTTCAATTTATTGGGATTTTAAATAATTTTAATAAATATGCTTGTATTGCCATAGGACTTCTCCTTCATTTAAAAAATATTCCGTAAATTCTTGTCGAATGAGCTTGGACGTTTCGCTTTGACGGCCTTGATTGCATAATGGTTCTATCGAAGACAAAATATTCTCTGTCCGCACTTCTTCACGCCATCGTCCATCCGTTATAGATCCATCCGCATTCACTAGGTCGTAGTCTCTTATTTGAACATAGGTACCACATTTGCGAGAACAACTTTGACAGCATTTGGTGGTGAAAGTTCCATTGTTTTTCTGACAACGCGAAATCGGGCTGATATTAATCCAAACGCGTTTTCCGAAACACGCCTAAATCTGGACAACCTGTAATTGAAAATTCTTTCCTTCGTGTTTTGATTCCGAAAACTGTATGGTTTCATAATATTGGAATTAAAGGGAAACGCATCATCTGCAACAATCACATATGGAATAGGTTTTTGTCTACAGAGCAGTGGTTTCGGTTGCGGCAAACTCAACGTGTTATTATATAATCCATTCGATAGTGAACATCTACTGAATACTCCGCCATCGGACTCTCTACCCTTTGCACCAACGTCGATGTAAACAAAATTGTAGTTCGCGTCAACAAGCGCCATCAAAACAATGCTGTTTTTTATAATTGAAATATACGCTTCCACAGTGTGCTGGTGCTATAATATCAATGTGTTTTCCATCTAATGCCCCGATTGAATTTGGAAAATTCAACGTTCGTTTTATTTATACTTTGGGAAATACTCTCCCATTCCTCCTCTGTTGCTGGCATCTGTACCAATTGATATTATTTTTGATATGTTTTTTTATTTAATAATTTTTTTTTTTACCTTTAAAAATTCATCTTTTAATACTTTATATAATGCAGCGCAGACTTCAGGCACAATATTGCATATCGATGATCTTGACCTTTTAAACAAGAACATCAGACTTGCGTAACTGTCCCCAGTCGCTAAAAATCTCAAAGTAATTACCAGACGTTCTCCGGAGCATATAGATTCCCGCATATTAGTATTGGCCTTTTCTATTGATGGGGTGACGAGATTAAGCAAACAATCAAAATCATCTGTTGACATTCGCACGAAGTTTTTGTATAGGTCGGGATCTTTCCTTTTCAATCGCTCCTTAAAAGAGAAATGCATACCACTACCTTCCAAAAGAAAAGGTCGAACCCAATGTTCCTTTAGTTTTCTTCTTTTTTTTTTTTGCATTACTTCTTCTTCTTTTTTGCAGTTACTTCTTCCTCCAATATTAAAAATGTTGATGCTATGATGATTGTGTCGTCGTCCATACTTATTAATTGTTTTTTTTTTTTTATAATAATAAATTATTTCACAAAAGAAGCAAAACAGCTGATCAAAGTCAATATTTTCAATACAAAAAGTTTACCAATAGTGTAAATTAGCTTCAACAAATTTTGATAAAATTTTTATCAAAAGATTTTGAAATATATTGAAAGAATAATTTGCTCAAATTTTTGAAACGTGTAAATAGAACATCAAAATAAATTTTCAAAATTTTGATAAGACTTCAAAATACCTTCAATCGTGTAAATCTAGCTTAACACACGGAAATTTATCAGTAGTCACTTGTCTTGATTTATATTGACCATTCATATGGATCCAAAAAAGTTTTCACCGCCATGGTAGAGCCCATTATTTTTATAGGTTTAAACCGTTTTGTAAAGAGAAAACAAAAAAAAAGTACAGAAAATAAAGATAAACTCCCACCTATTGGGTAGAATTAAATGCAGATCATTTAATATTTTTGTTTGTTAAACAAAAATTATAAATAAAAACTAAATATGAATAAATACACGGAATATGATAATAAACAATAAATGAATAAATAAATAAAACAATTAATCATGCGTCATTTATTCAATATTTTGTTTTCCTATTATTTTTGTTTTTTATTTAAATTTTATCGTCTGTATAAAATAATTTGTTTTGCGTTAAATGACACATTTTTACGCTTTTTTTTATTTATTAATTCAAATATTTCTATATAAATTTATGAATTTTATTAACGAACAAACTAAAAATAAACCCGTGAATGTAGACGTTAAAATAATACGAGAAAAGCGGAAATATTTTAAGAAATATGTAGGTTTGTCGCGACTTATTAGTTCGCGTCGGAGTATTATCATAAACCTCGGTATCTTTTTCAAATATTTAAAATTCCCTGATGGTTTTTAACAAAGTCTCTTCAATCGTTTTGTACTTGATGCCAGCTTCATGATATCGTCACAGTTCTTACCTGCCCTCTAAGCTTTGATATCTAATTGCCTTCATATAATGTATTGATAGAGCTCTTCCTCTGTTGCCCTGCGGGTTCCAATTTAAAACAATATGACTGAATGATCCTGACTAAGCTTCCAAGATAGCTAAAGTAATTTTTACCCTAAGTTGGGTACTGTACGGGACGTTTACTATAATTATATTTGTATTATGTGTGTTATGATTTGAATGTTTTATTCCAGCGCTGCATTTTTCGCTCTGTACGTAAATAAAATTGCCATGAAAAGTTTCTCAAGAAAAACTGTAGTTCGGAGTCGACTGTATACTATAAGTCCCGTCACTTATGGCTAAAATCAACCTGTACAATATGAGTGGTGTGAGAAACTAGGTCGTAATCCTGACTAAAGCGTTGTAATGACCAATTCAGTAAATAAGACACTCCATAATGGAATTAAATCTAGTGTATGACAATTTATGCTGTCTCATAAATATGCATTACGAATATGGAGTCAGAAAATCCACATGGGATTACTGAGAAATAAATATATTAACTACAGTCCATATAAGCAAGGTTTCTCACCACTATAAACAATATTGAATCGGCCGAGAACTTGAAAAGCCTTGGTTAATGAAACTGATTATAAGAAGCTAGGGGAGATGCTTTGTAACAATGTCATGTTTCTTAAAGGAATCTAATGCCGTAAAAAATCGGAGTAAAACGCTTAAATTATCCCCATTATTACTAAATACTTACTTACATACTTAATGGAACCCAAAATACAAATTCATTCATTCATTTCATTCGTATTTATATTTACTCAGTCATATTTACAATATTTTTAAATTTCCAATCATATTGTTTGCTGGGTTTGCTGCTTTATCTCTGCTGTTGTTCTGTAAATACATATTGTTTTTACATTTTTTCTATACAAATTTTATTATTTTCTGTATATACATGTATGTATGTATGTATATGTAAACCAGACCAGATGATTTATTAAGTTTTTTTTTATAATTAAAAAAAAAAAAAGATTATAATTATTTTTTTGTGTTGTTGTTTTAGGTAGTAATTGGTGCATTTAATATCACACATGATTTTTTCATTGTTTGTGAATTTCTTTTTTTTCCTAAATTGTTTTAAAAAAGAATTCAAATTTTAAAAGAAAATTAGAATAAATTTTTATTAAAAATTAAACTATTCCTGGCAAGAAATAATTTTCTTAACGGCGTTGCTTATTTTTTAAAGGGTTCCGGTGTCTCTCTCTTTCTCTGTCTTTATATCTTCGCCTGCTGTAAATCATTTTCGTTAATTAATAGTAAAATACTGTGTGAAGATAAATATTTTTCTAATATTTTTAATTAAAAAAAAAAACAATAAAACCTTACGTTTTATTTGTTAATTTAAATATAAAATGTGAATAAAAAGTGTTAAAATCAGAAGCAATCGATTTACGTTCAATATAATTACAGTTCAACTGCTGTTATTATTACAGTTGATGCACATTTTGACACTTTAATTACATGTACACACGGAGATTTATTACACACACAATTTGTATTATTCTCTCCCCCCTAATCACTCCCTCTCTCTCTCTAGTCATATACTTTACGACACCGGTTCTTCGGGTCATTGCTGATAAACAAACAATGAACCATAAAAGAGAACAACAACAACATTAAATATGTTTATTACAATAATAACAAAAAAAAAAAAAAAAAAAAAAAAAAAAAAAATAAAGTGATAAAGGTGTCCGAGAGAAATAAATTCAATAAATTGGTAAAGAGCAGCGCACACATCCATATTTATAGAGATTTATATGATAAATTCGCCGCAGTAATAATTTTTATTTTATTTACATTGTAAACAAATAAAGAAAAAAAAAAAAAAAAACAAACGAGGCTAATGAATTGAGGCGTGAATTTACGTTTTTATAATAAAATATTATAACAATTAACAAATATTAAATACCTTATATTATTTAATTTTTCTTTTAATATAAATTCTAAATTAATGTAAATTTTAGTATACATTTTAACATTAGCAGTCGTATATTGACTATTATTTAACATGTGCTAATCTGTGAGTAATCAACTGCCAGCAGATATTCTGGTGCGTCAGGAAGATAGGTGCGTATAAGGATAGAATCTCACTTAGGTTCGTAATACTGTAATTTTTGTAATATTGCTTCTACCACTTACCCTTTCCTTCTTTTCTTTAACCCTGCAAATTGCGTAAAAATTATTGACTGGCAACGAGATTGTTCTTTGCAGTCCATTCTCCCGTCTAGGCGAGATTTGTCGCATTACCTGTATCTGACGCTGCCTTGTCGGCATTAGCGGATTTTAGAATTCTCTTGTAAGTTCGGTGATTGGGGCGATATGATGCGAATGTTGTACTGTTTTGCCAATGCGTTCAGACATCCCTGTATAAAACCGTGAGAATCCACAGCCTCTACAGTCACCTGGCTTTTCGAAACTATGCTAATATCTCTCCTGGTACTCTCGCCGTTTCCCATTATATTTACAGCAGCCTGGTGTCCCATACCTTCGCTGGAAAAGTTGGAAAAGTATTCCGAAAACTTATCTCCACCTACAGCTCCTTACAGTATCGAACCATCAGAACCATCCCATTTTCAAGCTACGTAGCCGATTTCAGAGGTTAGTTTTTTTAGCTTGTGGCGTATTTGATTACATTTACTTTTCACCCTTTCGCGACGGTTCACCTGAACCACACATTGCAACTTTTCTCGCGACTGACCATACTGTGTCTTCGTTCGTGAAAGCGTAAGTGAACCAATCTATCAACTTTATTTTGCCTCTTTAATGCCATAAGTGACTGCCATATATACACGCCACCAGTCGCGAAAGGTTTAAGAATCTTCTTTTGAATAATGTGGTGTTTATTTAAGGCCAATAAGTCAATCATTCCCCTAGGCCCTGCTACGGTCGATCGATCACCTTCTTCACTTCCTATGTTTACACGTTAATTTCAAATTGTTTTTGCTTCTCAAAAAAATCCATTTAATTTATACGCTAAAGATGAAGAAGAGAAAAAGAAAACGCTTAATTTTCCGTACTATTGATGATTAAAATTTGAGTTAATAATACGCCAAAAATAATAATAAAAACACCATTTATGACCAATTCATAAACAAATCAATTAAAAATTTGCCGGGTTTCTTGAAACTCTCTCTCTCTCCCTCGTTGTCTTAAAACGTTTTTATCTGTTAAAACAACATACACTGAGTGTAACAGTAATTAAGTGAGTAAAAGATTTTGTTTAACGACAGTGTTGAAAAATTTATATTTTGAAATGGTACTGAACTATCACTGAAAGAGCATTTTTTCGCATCAAATGGTACTTTTGTAAAAAAAATATATACATACATTACAACCTTCCAATCAGGATTATGACCTATCTTCTCACACCACTTATGTTGTGTGCGTTAATTTTATACATGAGTGACGGGACCGACAGTTTGAAGTCTACTCCGCACGATAGATTTTTGAGGAACGTTTTCATCGCAATTTTATTTACTCTCGCAATTTTTGACAGAATGAGGTCGTCGAAGGAATATTTTTTCCTTTTTTCGTTATGTTGGAGATGTCTGACATGGGGTATGAACCGCGGGCTCACATCTAGTAAGCCAGCACACTATCTGCTAGACTATTTATTTATATTTAATACACGTACGGTACGGAACAGAAAAACTAACGACTTATACGTTTTCCCCACACATATAGAACAAAAACTGCTGATTGTGAACGTAACAAAACGTAAAAGTTCTGTGTAGTCAAATATCGACGGAACGTTATGGAATATACTTTCGTTTGTAGCATATGATGATACTTACCGAAATCACATTACGGTTCGGACAGCGTTCTCATTGGTTATCGTATTCTAAAAACGAACGTTCCGTGGACGTTTGGCTAACCGGGGCTAAAGACTAATTCTACCTTTCGTATTACGTTGCTAATGCATTAGTATTTGAAAAAAGCGCAAGACGTAAAATATGTAATAATAAAAAAGTACTAAAAGCGTCGCGGGGGTACTGCGGTATTTTTGAAATGGAAAAGTACTGAAAAAAGTACTAAAGTACTGAATTTTTCAACACTGTTTAACAATCTGAAAAACATTGCTGCTCTCTCTCTCTCTTTTAAATGTGCCCGTTAGTTATTTCTTGTATTGTCTTGTTTTATATTGTTTTGGGCATAATTCGCCGTAATAATAATTTTGCCGTAATATAGTGTGTAGCCGTTGTTGTTGTTATTATTGTTTGATCGATTTCGCCTTTTATTTTATTTTGTTTTATTTTTCTGATGATCTTTTATTTATTATGGGGTTTTTGAGCTGATCTGAACACAATATTTAAATTTTTCAAAATATTAAAGCGTTTATTTTCAATTTTTACGTGGACCGGGTCACACAAAAGAAAGCGTTTGGTTAATTTAAAAATAAAATAAAAAACAAAATATTAAATAGAAAATATTCAGAAAACCAACTGAGAATAAAATTGAGAAGAATAAATTAAAACAACAAAAGTGTGTTGAATTTATATGAGATTTACTAGCGTGTTTTCGAATATATTTTTAAATTCAATACAAAACAATATAAAATTTAATTTTTTTTTGTTGTTAGTGTTGTTTGTTCTTTTTATACGTTTTTAAAAATATCAACCAAAAGTAACAAAAATAATAAAAAAAAATAAGAAAAAGTTCAGTGTTCAGATATATTCAGAAATAAATTGTAACGATTTACTCTACAAAAATCGTTTTGAAAATAAATTACAAAAAAGAGTGGAAAAATCAAATTGAAAATCAATTAAAAATCAATTAAAAATTTATTTTTAAAACAAATATTTTTGTTTTCTAAAGTGTGTGTAAATATTGAATGAGCCCCATGAGTGGTTTTCGTCAACAACTGAAGGTAAATTTAATGTCTTTTTCGACATTTTCTTTCTGCATAAAACGGGGGAAAAATAAAAAAAACATAACAAACCTGTCTTGAAGAGGTCTTATCCCTAATTTGTTATCATTTTATTTAATTTTTTTTTTTGTGTTTTTTTTTAAATATGTTGTTTTAAATGACGTGTAATTTGATTGAATTAAATTGCCAAAAAGTAAAAAAGGAAAAATATTTTCAAACTAAAAGATACACAAATGGCCCGAAAGTTAAAATAAATGAAATAAAACACATTAAAAAATAAATATAAAATATATTTGGCAATAATAATTACCAATGGCATCATTAAAATACTCGGGAATTTCGCAATTGTACTACAGAAAGTAGTTCAATATCTGTCTTATTAAGCTACTTTGCCTTTCAAACAGCTGAACAAATTTTATTATTGCATTATATACTGTGTTCAATTCTGTTTATGAAAACAATACAATACATATACAAGATCTCTCGAATAGCAGTTTCTTTTTCAAAGTTGTGTATACAAATTTGTCGTTAATCGCATATGAAATAGGGAGTTACTGTTGTTTACATTTATATTGTGAAATTCAGAAGTTTCACGTCAGAAGATATTTCTTATGGTTTCGATTGTATCTGATTTATTTATATTTAGGATTAACTTCATCTTTGAGATAATACCACGACCATAGTAGTGATATGTAGTAGTTAATGTGCTTCAGGTTCAAATTCGGAACGGAAGACAAATAAAATAGGTGGCTTCGATTGCCCTGCAACTAACATCATTAAGTTCAGGCAGCGTCATCTCTAGATTAAGGATAAATGTCCTCATCGCTACACCTTATTCATTTACACAGTTTCTTGGCAACTATAGATGGCTACCCTATCATCCTAGAATCTACTACAATAGACCAATCTCTAAAATAAGGCAACAGAAAAAAACGAAAACAAATTGGAAGATAAGTGTACTTAGAACGTTTTTAATGTTCTTGCATTTTTAAATTCTACGTTCTCTAACTTAAATAGTGTCAAAATTTGGTTAAGATCCGCCGATCCGTTCCGAAGTTATTGGGAAAAATCTACTTAGAATACACATATAGTCTTATGTAGCGTGAAAACTTTGAGAGCTCATAACTCAAAACACACTTTTTCGACTTAGAATGTTTTAGAACGGAGGCGTCGATATTTCCACTCTACTTTACTAGCCGACCGACTATTCCCCGAACTGCGAATTACTGGCTTCTTTGTAATTTTCTATAAAAGCAAAATTGTAAAACGATGCGAGAGATGTTTTGTGACAAAGCCCTATGTGTACCTTTAAATAGTGAAGAAGAATACTACGAGAGTATAGCAAAGGTTGCTCTATACATAGTGTGGGGTTTTTAATTCACAAATGCGTGAATATTGGTTGTTTAGGTAGTGCCCACAGATTTAAATCGAAAAGAACTTTATTTGACAAAAAAAATTTTTCAATAACACTATTCGTTGTCTATTTGTGTATCGAAATTAAGTAATTTTCGGCGTTTTTGATAAGCGTTTGCTTTTGTGCTAACTGACCTTTCTAAGTCTTAAGAGCAAAATAAAGTTTGCCATTTGGCAGTAATATTTGATAGATGCAATTGCTGTGCATGCCTCACAATTCCCAAATGTTTTTCTGCTTCATTGCTTTTCATTTAGCAATTCACATCTGGCTAGAAATACATATGAAAATTGCCATGAGCATACACTTAAATACAGAATGGGAATGGGTTTGAACCACCATGACCAGTGGAGAACGCAGCTGAATTTGGAGTGAAGCAAGATAAGTTGCGAACGATAGAAGTGATTGAAATTAATTGTTGCGGCCCTATTTCCTTATAGGAAATGTAGGAAATAAAAACAATAACAATTTCTTTACCTTGGCTTATTAGATGTGAGGTCATAGTTCAAACACCAGGTCAGACATCTACAACAAAACGAAATATGAAAAATATTTCTGCGGGGAAATCCTCTCAGCAGATTTCTGGCAAAAACTCTGAGAGTAAAGAAAATTGCTATGGAAAGCTTCTCAGAAATCTGTCGTTCGGAACTTAAACTGTAGGAACCGCCACTTGTATAAAATTTATACACACAACGTAAGTGGTGTGAGCAGCTGGGTCGTAATACTGTCTGAAGGGCTGTAAAGGCCAATTATGTCAGATCCATCTGTTTAATTTTGTAGTGGACTTGAAATGTTTTTATTAATTCTGTTCTCTCAAGCAACAACGAGACCTGAATTTAAACGACCCAGTATTATAAATAAATAAAAAATTGTTTTTTTTAAGTGTGCTTGAATTATAGAAACTATTTTGTGAATATTATCTAAAGTACTTATAATGCTTACTTAATAGCGCCACGTGTGGTAAAAAATGTTTTATAGAATGTTTTTGTTTTCAATTTTGATGTTTTGCCACGGTTGTTTCAGTGGATAGTTTGTATTTTTCGGATTCGATTTTTTTTTCTTTTGGCTTTGAAATGGAAACTCGGTCTATAGATCTCAATTCGTTCCCGCGAAATTGCGTCGAGTACTACTTTGTGGTATGATGAACCTCCTGGCTGTTCTTTCATTAGACAGATTTCTTCACACGAGGTGTTTTAACGTATTGGCCTGGCAGGTTTCTTATGCTATTCACAGAGCATTATTGACTGTTTCAATGAATTTCGCTATTGTAACGTAGTGTTTCTCGGTAAATAGTATCACGTCCAGTGTATTATATCTAGACTTACATATATGGACTCTATTTCCACTCGTCATACACCATACGTTAAAACTTTATACGTTCATCAGTTTCGCCTTCATTTGTTTAAATCTAGACGAAATGTCTCTCCCGAAGTGAAATATATAACTTCTGTAATCAATTAGGAACTGGGTGAGATTGTATTTTATTTCCCAATTACTTAAAGTAATTCAAGTTTTAACATCTGGTAGTAGTTTGTAAATTAGACCGAAAGGTACGATTGTTTTTCTATTTTCGCTGTTATTTTCTTCTACGGGCTTGCGGATTTTACTTAATCAAATGGTATAAGCTTTCCTTTGTCGCCATATCATTGGAGATAATTCCTGCTGCAGCACAAACTGCTTCTCAAGATTTGGTGCCGTACCAACTACATAATCTTAAGCATCTTCGGTCGTAAAAGATCAGACTATCTAGTGGGAAACAAACCTATAACTCTAAACTCTCAGATTAGCACGCTAGTCACCAGACTAAAGGCTATATGGAATACGGTTATCGCAAATGTTGGATCTTTTAACTTCATTTGAAAGCTGGAAAACCAAGAATAACAGATAAAAGAAGATAGAACATCAGAAGGAAGACAACATGAACGATTTTTACTTGTCGTGTTAGATCGTAGCTGCTATGCGGTTGTACAACTTGGAATCATCATTAAGAAACAGTTACAAACGTTTCTACTCTTCGATTCTTTGCATGTGAAGTTTATTAAAATTTTTCCAACGAATTTTTAAAATCTGAAAATTGTTCCACACCCGCACTCGTGGTGTTACATCTCTTTCACTATAGAAGTCATGATCGCTACACTTCCCAAATGGAATCTCTAATGAATCGCTGAGCCAACAGTTAAATTGTTACCCAAAGATTTGTAACGGAAATTAAACTTGGATTCATCAAATTGATTCTCTAATGAATCGCTATGGACAACAATTTAGTCCAAAGATTCGTAACTGAAAGTAGACATGTAGATTGATCATAATCTCTGTCATCCACTAGATGAAATTGCTACAGCATCACTTGAGTCGAAGAACCCTCAAGGACAGTGTCGCCAATGAAGCTGACGAACATCGGAATATATTGTGTGGCAAAAGAAATTAAAACAACTTGCAAAACTTGAAAGCAAATAAAATTTCTGGCGACAAACAGGAATAGAGAAATGAGCCAGAGGATGTCCGAGTGCCAGCGCCAAACCTGCTAACGACAAGTATAATCTAACCTCAACTAACTTTGTTCATATTTTTGTTTTTGTTGTATTGTGAAATGGATTGGATATGACAAATTTCACTTCCTCCCGCTTCACTGATGAGTGACTGTTTGCATATGAGATTTTAGGTGTCTGGTAAAAATTTTCTTTGTGTGTATTTTTAGCCAATTTGAACGCGATAAATAATTTTTATATTTTTATTCATAAATCTTAATCGTATATTTTCCAAAATTTTCTTTATAATATTGTTGTTGCTCAGGTTTTTCTTTTTTTTTTTATTATTTGTTTGTTTATAATAATAAAAAATTTTTTTTTGTTATTTTAACATGAATTTCCCTAGAATGATTGTTTTTTTTCTTTAATTTTTCTACTCACTGTTCATAAACACCCAGGCCAACAACTGCGTATGACGTTAAAGACAATGATGATGATGATGTTGATGATGATTATAAAATAATTTTTATGAACAATATTTCTAAAATTTCTTTACGATTTATTTGTCTGGTTCAGAATTATCTCAACCAGTGTGGATACACGTTGTTTCACACGTTAAATGTTTATTTTGCAGTGCGGTTTTTATGGATCTATTGTCAACCAAAAAACGAATAAAAAAAAATAATAAAATCGAATAAATTCCATTTAATTAATAAATTAAATACGATTTAGTGTTATAAATGTGTGTTTTTTTTTGTTTAATTAAATTTCAATTTGATTTTAATTTTTTGTGTGTTTTTGTTGGTATTTCTTTTTAATGCATTTGAAAATGATTTTTTTTTTTGTTAAATTAACGAATGAAAGCAAAATGGTGTTTGTTTGTTTGTTTTCCAGATTTTTTTTTTTATATTTATTTATTTTGACAGGCTTTAATTTGTTATGCTTTTTAAAAAATTCCTGGTTAATTTAGTTTAGGTAACAAGACAAAAAAAAATTGTTTTTTTTTTATTATTTTTTATCTTATTTTTAGGAATACAACTATAAATATTAATTTAAAATTAATCAAATTCGCTTATTGTCTTATATTAAGATAGATTGCGTTTTAAAAATATACAAAAAAAAATTTTCTTTTAAATAAAATTGTGGATTTGGCCAAAAAGTGACACCTTTTTGTATTTGAAACAAGCTTTACTAAGCCAAATACATGTGTGGCATTGTGATCGATAATATCTTGTCATTAGTAGTCATTGTTTTATCGCTGTGTAGTTTTGGGTTTATTTGAGCCTTAATCTGATCCAATTGCGTTTTACTGGCTTCTACGGAATTCCAATTTACATCATTAGCAGAGTTCTGTATACAACGTAACAAACGGTAATCTAATCAAATTTCAAACTATAAGGATTCATCAAAACTTTTCAGGTGTGTGCGGTCAGACGTAGTCGTTCCTGTTAATTAATTCTGCTGGTTTCAATCTCGTTAACTGTTGACAGTTGAGATCAGATTCAAACGTTTGATCCGGTTGTAGCAGTGTATAATTCTACACTTAGTATGACCTTTGTTGGTGTTAATTCTGACATTCGAAATTTTACTGTCGAATATAGTTGTCATACATAATTGATTCACTTTACATTGTACGTAATCATTCGTTTCACAAATGGGTCGCTCTAGGTTCATTTAATTTGTTTCACTGTTAATTCATTTGGTACTCAAAGCAACGACCTTCTTTGTGTATCTAGTTATTCAAATGGTTGACAACTGTTTGGAGACGTTCACGTTGTTTATGCGCCGGCTTTTTTTCTCATGATTTCACATCATCGATTCTTTCAGTGATGGATTGACCAGAGCGAGATGTATCTAATTATCAAAATTAATATCAATATTATCAAATCAAAAACGGCGGGACCATTAATTTCGGTACTATTTTTTTTTTCAAGTACAGTACCGTCTCCGAAAACTCCTCTAAATTTCTTTTTAGCACCATGCCACACATTCTTATCTTTTCTATAATAGAAAGGCCAAATACAACATGTCAGTAAAGTTACGAGTTTTCACTCGTGGCACAGATTAATGTTATTTTGGTCATTGCAACCCTTCAGTTAGGATTACGACCTAGCTTCTCACACTACTTGTGTTGTGTGCGTTAATTTTATACATGAGTGGCGGGACCTACAGATTAAACTCGACTCCGATCGACAGAATTTTTCATGGCAATTTTATTTACTCTCAGATATATTTTTTCATATTTTATTTTGTTGGAGATGTCAGACCTGGGGTTTAACCGTGGTCTTTACGTCTAATAAGCCAACACACTACCTATTATTTATTTATATTATCTAATTATTACGAACTGAGTAACAACTTAGGCCTTATAGACGGCGTAGTGTATCAGAACAGAGTCTCTGATGGGAATCGAGACCACGACCCTTATGATAACTAGACTGTACACAATAAACAATAGGCTACCAGGGCACCCAAGCTAAAGAGTTGTTTTATGCAATTAATATTACATTTTAGAACCATCTGCTGACAATTTGTAAATAGAAATTTGCGAACATCAATGTAATCAACTGTTTGAAATAAATTTTTTTAATACAAATTTCACCATTTAGTAATATTTTAATATTTAAATTTAAAAAAATTTAATTAAAACTAAAAAGTTACAAAATTATATTTATATACTTACAGACTTATTTATATAACAAATTTTTATACAAAAATTAATTAATTATTAAAAAATATCACAATAATTAAAAATATATAAAAAAATATCGCAATAATTAAAAATATATAAAATTGGCCCAACTCGTTTGTGTCACATATATTATTAAAAAATAATTTATGACTTAAATTGATATTAAAATATTAAAAAGTTGTCTTTTTAAATGTGATCAATGTTAATATTTTTTCATCTAAATGTTAAATACAAATAAAAATTTATAAAAATTTCTGTTACCATTTAACATTTTATTCGTAAGGTTTAAGACTTGAATATCGAAAATAAAAATTATAAAAAGAACTAAACTAAGGGCCATTATTACAACTTGTCGTTAAAGTTGGGTTTAGTAAAAGGTAACTTTAGCTAAAGTGAACTTTAAAGTCATCTTTAACTTCTTTTCGTTATTACAACCTACTGATAAAATTAAATTAACTTTTTAAAAATATGGCAGTGTCGGCGCAATGTCGATAACACTGTTCAGTTAAACAAGTTTTTTATTAAACGCAGTGGTAACAACGGGCTTCTTTTTTTGTTATGTTTGCTCATTTTGTTTATATTTGAAGTTGTCATATTAAAAATAATATATGTATAATATGGCAAGTACAAACATAAACTTAACTTAAAAAGTTACCGTTAGGATGATCCTCCCTTTAGCTTAACTCTCGCTTCTACCTTATTGTCAACTTATAATAATGAAAAATAAATTATCTGCCCGTTAAAATCCTCCCTTTAGTTAACGGCAAGTTGTAATTATGGCCTTAATGCTGATAAGCTTTGAAGTTGAATTAAAAACTCTGGTACCCTACAGATGAACAGATGGAATGCAATATTTTCTCCTTGGTTTGCTTAAATCCGTGATCCGGGAATCCTCTTGGAACATAAAAGAACTTAATGATAGCAAAGTTCCTTCACTTCAATTTGCACTAAAGTAATGTTTTAAGACCATATCTATTCCGCACATGTGTTGAATTACCCAAATAAAAAAAATTAAAAATTGGGTACAACCTAATTCTAAACCCTAAGCTCTTTATAAAACGAAATGATCGGGTAGAAACATGCTGGGGAATTCGCCACCAGACCTTAATGAATAGTATCACAAAATTTTTTTGGCCACTGGAACTGAATATTTACAGAGAATATGAATGACTGCCTTGCTCTCAGAAGTGCTATTACAGTTTCTGCAGAGAAGGTAAATAAATCCATTTGTTCCGCGTGCGTTCTGGCTGTCCTATGACTCATGGAAGGGGTATTTGCCTTTATTAGGTTACTTGCAATAGCACAGCAGGTGACTATTTATGCTTTGCTGTGTAAAAATTTGTAGATTTGTTCTTGGCGGCTTAAGAAGGACAGCAAATGTTCTCAGAATAGAAGGTCACAGATTCTACTTTCATCGTGCTGTAAAGTTATATTTTGGAAACGTCTGTGAAGACTATAGCACCAGAACTCGTGGAAATCCTAGCTTCTGACCAATTCTCTTCAATTCAGAGAAATCACGAATGACTAAGCGAATGGCTGGTAATATTTCCTAAAAATTAAAATATTGTTAAAGAAAACAAAAATTTATACATCTTAATCGCCAATTTGTTTAATTATTAAAACACTGTGTAAAATTTCATATTAAATTACACTTTTTGTTAAATAAGAAGCAGCAGCATTAACAATAAAAATCTGACCTTAAATATGGCTTGGCCCGAGTATGTTATTTGAATAATTAATTAAGTTTGTAAATCAGTTGAAGTTTATTAATACGATAAAAAAAAATATACGTAAGTATGTAAAGATACAAGAAATAATAAAATTAACATAAAAAGATCATTTAAATGCACTGGAGCCAAAAAATTCGTTTAGGCGACGCCAAGATTTTGCTTTAAAGTTTTTGTGTGACAACTTTAAAGAATAAAACGCACTTTGTTTCATATTACAAGGCTTATTAGCTTCCCTGTTTGAGCATATCATGTATGAGTTTGTAATTTTATGGGAACATGTTAATACTCGTATTATTAATTACGAACACAGGTTGAAGTATAAGATGTATGTATTTAGTTTTTGATTTAAATGGCAAGATTTGGCAAGAAACTGAAAACCCTGTTTATGTGTACTTGATTGGCAGTTTTCGTACGCTTGTTAATTATGGAAGTGGCGGTAGTATTTTAAAAATTTCTTCAATTTACAAAACTTGGTAATTTTTTTTCTTAATTTTTGTTTGTTTGTAATATTTAGTGCGTGAGTGTTTTAATCTGTTCCATTTAGCAACCAAGTACACATGGTTGTTTTTTGTGCTTCCTAAAGTCTTTTGGTCACATTTAAAAACGAAAAAAACAGAGACGTGACCAAATTTGGTAATTGTTTATTAAAAAAATAAATTGATTATAAAAAAAAAACAACAAATTGTTTAATGAATTTTGTTTGTTTGTTTGCCTTTTTTATCTTTGTTGGGATTTCCCTTGAGTGATTTTTTAAGACTACCACGGTCTAATTAAAAAAAAGAAAAAAAATAATCAGATTTGAAGAATTTAATAGAAATACATGACACTGTGTTATTTCTTTCTTATTGCAAATGAATTTAAATATTAAAAATATAAATCTTTTATCTAAAAAACAATTATTGATGCACGATCATCATTAGGAATATATTCAGCTTTCGTTTACTGATCTCCCTGTTTGGAAATACATATTTATCTTGAGTTTTTCTAACGAATATAGACAAGGTATTTCAACTTATTTCGAACCATCGAACAGGTTTTCTAAGTATATGTCATAATTTTCTCCAATCTCTGTTTGAACCGATGGCATGTTTAGATCCTTAATGATAAGTAAGATTTTGTTTTCTTTAAGTATTTTTTTTTTATAATTTTCTTTCATATATTTTCTACTGAAATATTAAAACAGTAAAAAAATATTTTACAATTATTAGACCGTGGCAAACATTTCATTTGCCTCATTAAAAGTTCATTTCTTTCATTTTTAATTTTTGTTTATATTCAATAAACTTGAATTTTTATAAACAAAATAATATTAATTTATTTTTCTTTGTTTGTATATACAATATAATATTTTAAATAAACACAGAAAAAAATAAATTGAAAAATACAAAGAAAAAAGTCTGCTATTTTAAGGCATAATTACTTAAGTCAACTTAAGGGAAAATTAAAGTGATATCAAAACTTACTTACTTTATTAAGCGTTACGTGCAACCCTTTATCTAGGATTACAGCCTGGCTTATACCGTTTTGAATGCTTATTCATGACAATTATTTACTCTAAGAACCTTAACCACAACACTAGTGAGAGGAGGTCCCTGAAAGATGTCCATATTCGAGACTCCGTACGGCGACCATATTTGAAAGAATGTTTTTTTTTACAATTTTCCAGGAAGCTATAGTTCAACCTGTTCTTTGATGGTATTTGAAATCGGGACTAATTTATTAATTTTAATATAATCCGTTAGACACTTTACTAAATCAGACTTAATCTATTTAAACCCTCAACACGCCTTCATGTTATTTTTATAGACAGAAGTAAGGACCGATAAAAATCATTGGGCACTATATTAACTAAATCCATAAAAGAAAAATCAAAAGTGCGATAATAATCGCAAAACCTACAGTACAAGCCCGCTATATAAAACCCTACATTATAATTACTATTGTCGTAGTTGTGAAGAGGCGCCATAGTACTGCCATCATTTCTTCTACTATCCCCAGTTTGTATAATGCTACCTCACAAAAATGTGTTCTGATGATTCATTTTTATCATCATAAAATCTACATGTTGGTTTCGAGACGACTCTCATTTTATCATTGACAGTGCCCTGTTAAAAGACCGGTTGCCAACCTCAGGTTATTTTTCGATAATCTAATGGCTCAAATCTCTTAAAATCCCACATACAAATTAACCTTTTTGAATAAAAACTTTCTGTTAAGCAGGTAGTGACAGTTATGTGTGCGAAAGTGTATATGAATTTCAAAATCTAAAACGCAAATTAAAAATTTTAACTGAAGCGATTTGCTTAACTGCTATATGGAAAAGTTATTCCTTTAGTTTCTTTAAGAAGCATAGCTGGACTGTCATAAAACATTTGTCCCATCAGAAGGGACATTTAATACGGTGAACGTTATATGTCTGCTCGCTTATAACTTTTTCGAATTGTCCACCAAATCTTAGATACTTAGAACTTAGAAAGGTTATTACGGCCATATAATTCAAGCTACATCTATCAAAATAGTTTTCATTTATACACTCTGTTTTACCAAGTCATCATGGGCGCTCATGGACAACGGCATGTGTTCGCTGAATGGGGTCTGGGTCTGCCAACAGATCTTAATTTTCATCGTAAAATAATTTCCAGCGATGAGGCTCATTTCTTGATAACCGGTTACATGAACAAACAAATTTTTCAGACGATTTAAATCCACATGAGATTTGAGATGTTTTATCACTTTTAAGGGTTTAGTAAATTACTGCGTTCAACGTCCCATTGTGATGCTTTCCTCATATATAGGGTTCTGTTGTTATGTTTCCCCCAACTTTGTTACTCTGAGCAAGTTTAAGATGCTGTAAGTAAGGATACTGGTTTAAGTATACCTTTTAAATGCATTATCACCACTTAGGTTCGAAGAAAATGTTCTGGCGATTCATTCTTCTCATCACGAAATCTACATATGGGACTGTGCATTGTGTGCAATGTTCCTTGAGTCTACTACTATACCCGGTCAGAAGGCCAGTTACTATCCTCAAGATATTATTAGATTATCTAATGTAGGACTCAAATCTTGTTCCATTTGCTAGCAAAAGTTTTGATTGTATCAATTCCTCTCTCTCTGCCTCTATCTTCACTCTTAACACAAGCTAAATAAATCTCCCATTAATGATCGTTCTTGGGCATAACGTGTAATTATTAGTCTACAGAATCTAGTGATATTAACTCTGGTCGAGAAAGCGATATAAACAATATGTTGAGAAGGTTGAAACGTATTTAGTTGTTGCTTTTTTTAGATATTTTTTTGTGGTTTTTCTTTCGCAGTATAGTTTTGGCAAACAAAATTTGTTTGTTGTTTTATATGTTGTTGTTCATACTATGTATTCGATATTAATTTAATTATAAAAATAACTTTAGCACATATTTAGCGATTAGTTTTATAAAATTTTCACTTTTTTCTCTCTCCCTCTCTATTTATTATTAATTTTTTTAATAGAAAGAAAATAGATTGAAATTTAATTATAAACAAAACAATAAAAATAGAAAATAAATAGAGACCCAGACAGACCCAGTCTAAGACTGAGGCATTAAAATGATTTTGTTTTTAATGTGATTACTGGTTCTATAAATATCACACAATAAAATCTTTTCTTCTTTATTTTTTTTTTTATAAAACACAAGACGTTTTAGTAATGTATGTATTATACTTTAAACATAAGAGTGGTTCCACTGTAGTTATTCACTCATTGTGACTGCATTTTTTGTATGCATGTGCAAGTTGTAACCACATACATACATACAGTGGCTCCCATCTCATTTCAACCAGGACGTTAAAAAAAAAATTTAATAAGAGTTTATAGAATATGTTTCAAAATTAAACAAAAAAGTTTTATTCAGTCTCAAATTTATGGGCAATTTGTGATCAAAACGTCCGCCAACACCAGATTTCGAACAAGGATGACCTTATAGCAGCTCTTTCTTTAGTTTGTAAGTTTACATTTGAGACTGAATAAAACTTTTTTGCTTAATTTTTAAACATCTATATATATAAAAGTGGATGTGTGTACGTATGTAACGTATGGACTCCAAAACGGCTGGGCCGATTTTGATAAAATTTTCAGCGAATCTTCAGAATATTCAGGCGGGTAACACTGTGAAGTAGTCGCCGTTGTCTAGTAGGTAGTGTGTTGGCTTATTAGACTGAAGGCCCGAGTTCGAATCCCAGGTCAGACATCAAAACGAAAATATGAAAATATTTCTTCGGCGACTTCCTCTCAGCAGATTTCTTGCAAAAACTCTGAGAGTAAATAAAATTGCCATGAAAAGCTTCTCAAAAATCTGTCGTTCGGAGTCGACTTTAAACTGTAGGTCCCGCCACTCATGTATAAAATTAACGCACACAACACGAGTGGTGTGAGAAGCTAGGTCGTAATCCTGACTGAAGTGTTGTAATGACCAATTATGTATGTATGTAACACTGTGAAGTCTGATTTTTTATTTCCGGTCTGTGGGCGGAGGGGCGTGGCAACATCCAATTTGTTTGTTTGTATGTACCTTATAGAATCGTAAACTATGCATTTGATCATGTAATGATCTTTAGTAAAGTTGTTGCGCATGAGCCGGGGAAGGTTTCTAAGTTGGTATGACTAATTTCCGGCAGGGGGCGCCACTGAAAATTACTTAAAATCAATTAAATCGTAAACTGAGCATGTGATCATGTTATGATCTTTAGCAAAGTTATTGCGCATGAGCCGAAGAAGGCTTCTAAGTTGGTATGACCAATATCCGATAGGTGCCGCCACTGAAAATTACTTAAAATTAATTATACCGTAAACTGTGCATTTGATCATGTTATGATCTTTAGCAAAGTTGTTGCGCATGAGCTGAAGAAGGTTTCTAAGTGAATATGACCAATTTCCGACTGGTGGCACCATTGAAAATTACTCAAAATGAATTAAATCGTAAACTGTCCATTTGATCTTGTTATGATCTTTAACAAAGTTGTTGCGCATGAGCCGAAGAAGGTTTCTAATTTGGTATGACAATATCCGATAGGTGGCGCCTCTGAAAATTACTCAAAATTAATTAAATCGTAAACTGTGCATTCTTTAACAAAGTTTTTGCGTATGAGTCGACGGAGTTTGGTGCGATTAATTTCCAATGGATGGAGTCACTGAAATTTATTCAAAATGAATGACAAGCAATTGGTCGCTCTACACCTCAAGCACGGAAGAAAAGAGCATTACGAGCCTCAGAATCAGACGAGCATTGAGACTGGAAAATCTTCTAATATATGCCGCTGAGACCCGTTCGCTTAAACCACTTGAACAACGAAAAGTGAGATTAGAAACTGATCGAATGCGTACTACTCAAGCCCGTTCATCTGAATCATAAGGACAACGGGAAACAAAATCAATAAAATGATTCAAAATTAATTGGACATTCGTGTAATGTATTTCCTTCAAATTTATTTTAGTTGGTGGCGCAGCAACGCGGGCCGGGTCAGCTAGTATTCTATAAACTCTTATTCAAATTTTTTTAATATCTTGTTTCGTTTCGAAATTATACGAGCTTAATTTTTTTTAAAGGTGCTGGTTGAAATAAGCTGGGAGCCACTGTATGTACCTACATATTGTATATGCATGTCATATGAAACTATTCTTTTTTATTTACAATTTTTGAAAACACAAGTGTTTGCATGTTGAAAATTTTATTAGAAAACTATTAAACATTTTGATGAATTTGACAAAAGCAAAATGCAAGGCAAGAAAAAAACACCAAAAACAAAAAAATTTTAAAATAAACTGTGGCACTATAAGATACATATTTGTGAAAATATGTGTCTAAACATAAACATCAATACTGTTAATAGAATATTTTTAAAACATTATTTGTTATAGAATTTAAAACTACAAAAATTCTCAGAAAAATGCAATTTAAACTTTGTGAGTAATTATTTTTATTAAGGTAAACAGCCCACTGGTTAGCTATAATGCAATGCAACATATAATATTGTCATTGGCAATCATTCAAAGTAAAGTTCTACTTCAATTGATTTTAGTGCCGTATATTCTCTGTATTATTCTGTGACACCTTTTTTATTCTTTAATATTCACGTATAGTATAGCCGGTGGCAGTTGGTAATAGGCTTTTCTATTATTAGCGGAAAGGACAAGCTTCAAACAGGGTTTTCCAAGCCTAAATTTTTTCAATTACAGAACTGTCTTCAGGCTAGTGTATTACTAAGCACAAGACGTGAATATAAGATTTGGATGGTCTTTAATCTATATTTATTCTGATTAATGGATACTAAACATCTCGTCATAAGTCGCCGTAGTCTAGTAGATAGTGTGTTGGCCTATTAGACAGTCAGACATCTACAATAAAACGAAATATGAAATAATATTTCTTGGACAGATTTCTAGCAAAAACTGTGAGAGTAAAATAAAATTGCCATGAAAAGTTTCTCAAAAATCTGTCGTTTGGAGTCGTCGTTAAACTGTAGGTCTCGCCACCTATTGAAAGTGCTGATCTGGTTACTTGACATGTACTATATAATTATGTATTAAATGTATAAAATTAACACACACATCGTGTTGTGAGAAGCTAGGTCGTAATCCTGACTGAAGGGTTGTAATGACCAATTATGTATGTACATATGTATAAGCTGTGAATAGAATTTGAACGACATTCATCCTAATTAGATGATTGGTTAGGTTAGGTTAGAGGACGTGTACTTGTCAACTGTGACAAGTACATTACCCGGAAGTCGAATTGACCCACTGTACAACGTTTTAGCTTCTCACACCACTCGTGTTGTGTGCGATAATTTTATACATGAGTGGCGAGACCTACTGTTTAAAGTCGACTCCGAACGACAGATTTTTGTGAAGCTTTTCATGGCAATTTTTACTCTCAGAGTCTTTTGCCAGAAATCTGCTGAGAGATAGTCGCCGAAGAAGTATCTTCATATTTTCGTTTTGATGTCTGACCTGGGATTTGAACTCGGGCCTTTCGTCTAATAAGTCAACACACTACCTACTAGACCACGACGATTTCATAACTTTCATAATTAGATGATATGACGAAACATTTTGGTGCAAATCTTTCCTGGATGAATGGTTATTTGGATAACGAACGTGCACTATGCACGTTGCCGCTGATAGGCTAACTAAGGCAAGCACTATACCTGCTGCCAACTATGCAGGAAATAAGATAAACCTAATCGCTTATGGGATAACTAGATCAGGAAATAATTTGTCAATTTCTATCTATCTAAGTTATCACATAATAGAAGGCATAGGAAACTTCCCTATGTTATTGCACAGCAGATTTGAGAGATCATTTAATCAGAATTTACAGTTGTAGCGTATAGTAGTTAAAAGACTAAGGAAATGATCAGTGACAGCTCTAAGTTAGATTAGGTAAGGTGGCGGATACACCTTGAAGGAAAAAGTCCCACTTATGCCAGCATTTAGGCCCATTGTGGTACCACAATCAACATTCTACCCGGAGATCAAACATTCCCTGGAGGAAACCAAGTTGAGTTCAAAATAAATCCTCCTATTGCACGAGTCCAAAAACCTCATGATATGAGCAGGATACTGAAACAAGACAGTCTTTTCCTTTCCATTAGCTCCTGGTGGAAGTCATTTGACGGGATGCCTACAAAATGGACAATCGCCTATGAGAATCTCAAAATAGCCCTGACCTCTGTTTGGAACACATTGCAGGAGTCAGGCAGCCTATCTTGTCACATATCTTTGAGATATCAGTATAAACACCAAGGGTGCCATTGGTTCTTTAGACCAGAAGTTTATTTTTGAAATTCTATGTTCCTTGAACAAATTTTTTTCTTTTTAAGATCGAAGTAAGACGTGCCAGTTCCAAAGCATTCATAGCGTTATGTAGTGATGCTTCACAACATCTTGTCTTATGGTTTTAGCTGGACAAAGCAGCGTCACATTTTCAAAACGACAGTAAATGTTAAAATTGGTTCTAAAAATTAATCGCTACATGAGGTGAGACGTATGAAATACTCTTGTCAATAAACCGACTTCTTGAAGCTGTTAAAAAGAAACATCATGAAACCGTAGGTAACCGAGAGACCACATGTTGGGAAGTATTCTAGAATTTTACAAAACCTATTAAATGTGTAATGCCATCGTAAGGTAAACATTTGAAGCAAATTTAATTGAATTTAAAAATAAATTCGTTTTTTAAACGATCCGCTAAATGTAAACTTTCTTTGAAGGTTACCGTGCCACTTTTATGTACTCTTCCTAGAGTTCGACTCGACCTAATATTTTTTAAATGCCTATTTTTAATTTTTCTATGCACAAGTCTATACATCTATTGTATATGTGATGTGTTAATTAACATAAGAATATTTTAATGCTTTTTTTTTATTTAAAAACAAAATGTTATTTTTTAAATGCTTATAAAATATACTGTGTTCCTTTTTAGCATTTCTTTTTTAATTAAATCAATTTGTGTTTATTTCAGTAAAATTAAAATTTGTTTATTTTTTATTTTTCGTATCCAAAGAGAATATCAACAAAAAAAAAAGTAAATGAAAAATTTATTACAGTTTATTTATTTATTTAATTTTTTTAACAGTTTTATTAATTAAATTTCCTTCTTTTATCGCTTTTTTTTTAGATGCTGGGCACAGCATTGCTGGGGAAACGCACGCCAAAAGTGAGTATTTCGGACAAAAAAAAAAAAAAAAAAAAAACAAATTAATTATTTGATTAATTAATTAAAAATAATAATAATAAAAAATTATTAGATTAATTATCAGGCTGTGTATCGTATCCGGGTTAGATTAGCAACAATATGATAATAACTGTGTAGCATCTATTTGTATTTGTATTTATTTGTATTTATTTATTAAATTTGAATTTCTGATACAACAAGACATAATATCTTATAATTTAAAGTACCAGAATCTGACAAGTTACATTAAAGAATTATAAATTATATGTGTGTATAAAAAAGAAAGAAAGGAAAAAAAAAAATAAATAAACAGTAATATGTATAACATAAAATTAATAATCAATTAATAAAATAAATAATAAAAATAATTAAATTAATATAAGAAATAAAAAATAGGATATTTATATTTAAGTGACATTTACAGCAGGTTACGCTTGATAGAATTGATAAAGTAAATGTTTAAATTTATTTGCGTTGCTAATAACTTGAACGTTTGGAGGAAGTTGGTTCCAGAGTCGAATGCTTAATATGAAAAATTGTCTCTCAGACGCTGCATCCCGATGAGGAATCTGCAAAATACCATTTCCTCTTAAAGACCTCATGAATCTTAAGCGTTTGCGAAGATATTGTGGGTGCTCCGATGTAATAATTTTGTGTAGAAAAACCAAGTTTTTCAATTTTATATAGTTATTAAAGGAAACAATAAATATGCGGTTGGAGTAGTGAGAGACATGATCATATCTCCTTAGACAGAATATGTAACGTACAATGTTGTTGAAAGTAGTGTTGAGTTTCGCAGTGTCTTTTGAATTACAGCCGGAGAAGACTTCAGATGAATACAGCAGAGTTGGTACTAAATAAGTTTTAGCCAGAAGCAGTCTTATTCTTGGTGGAGTGAAATACTGCGAAGCCCATAAGCATCTTAGCATACTATAAACCCTTCCACATGCTTGGTTTATGTGATCCGACCAGGTTAGCGTACTGTTGAAGACCACGCCAAGATTTCTGGCAGAATTAACAATGTCAATCTTACTACCACCCAGGAAAATATCAACATTAGATCTAATTTTTGTGGATTTTTTGCATATTACAATACACTTAGATTTTTTAGGGTTAATCCTTAAACCATTCGCAGTCGCCCAAAGAGAAACATTATTAAGGTCAGTGTTAAGATCTTTAACACCAGTGTTGATGGAAGCTAAAGAGCTATCAAGGTACAGCTGAATATCATCAGCATACATTTGAATTCTAGAATGTTTGAGCTGCTCTGGTATATCATTAGCATAAATAGAATATAGTAATGGTCCCAATATGGAGCCCTGCGGAACACCTCTTTTCACGCGAAGAGGGTTAGAAAGTAATCCCTTATTGGATACGCATTGCCATCTGTCAGTTAAATATGTGCACATCAGTCTAACTGCAGTAGTAGAGAAGTTAAACATTCTAGATAGCTTGAAGCACAGTATTGAATGGTGAACCGTATCAAAAGCCTTTGAATGGTCCAGCAAAACTAAGAATGTTATTCTCCCATCGTCTAAGTTATTTCTTATGTCCTCGATTACATCGGTCAGGGCGGTTAAACAGCTATGTTGAGATCTAAAACCTGATTGACGGTCAGTCAATAAATTGTATTGATTTATAAATTCAACCATTTGTTTATAAATAAGCCGCTCAAAAACTTTAGACAGGTATGGTAAAATTGATATTGGGCGATATTCATTGCCAGTTTTTGGAACTGGTATGATTTTGGCATATTTCCATTCCGTTGGAAAATTACTGGTGGTAATAATTGTATTATACAAGTACTTAATGGGGTGTATTATCCATGGTAGTAGTATCTTTATAAACCTTGGGTTAATATCATCCAAACCAACTGCATTTGATTTGACTTTGTAGAAACCTTCTGCTACATCAATAAGGTCAAGGCACTTGAAACTAAATTTTGCAACAGATGGTTCATTTGGTGGCATATGAGCATAAAAAGCAGGGTTTACAGTTGGCAAAGGGATATTGACGAATGATTCATTAAGCACATTGACATCGACATCACTTTCGCGATTAGTTGTCTTACCAATTCCAATATCACGTATAATTTTCCATGTCCTTTTCGTATTAACAGCACTGTTGAATTTATTGGAATAATAAACAGATTTATTGTATTTTATTTTGGACACAACAGCTTTCCTAGCTAGATGGTACTGCTCACGATACTCTGGTGTCCTGTATCGCTTCCACAGATGATATACTTTATTCCGTCGTTGTATTAATGATCTTATTTCATTATTAAACCACGGATGTACACAGTCTCTGACTGTTTTAGTTTTCACAGGAACATGCTTGTTATAAAGTTCCAAAATAATGGAGTTTATTAGAGAGACTTGTTCATCAACTGACGGCAGGTAGTACATTTGATGCCATTGTATATTATTAAGATCAGTTTCTAAGGCCATGATATCAAGACTGTTAAAATCACGATAAGTAAACGTTGTGGAGGGTTTCTGTGTTGCAAAGTCATATACTGCAAATATGAGATCATGTTTAGAAAACGCCGGAACCGTTAGTTGATCATAATGTAGAACTTTATCTTTATTACTAATGAAAAATAAATCAAGTAGGGTGCTATTGGTATTTGTATAGTGGGTAGGTCTATACTCATTAATAGGAAATAAGTTAAATGATAGCATCATATAAGTTAGACTATGAGTGTGTATGAGCTTATTGGTCATACTCAGTAGGATTGTAATTTGAGGCAAAGAATAAAACAAATTCGAATTTAACTCGCAAAGACAAAAACCAGAAATATTAAGAGAGCCCATGTTAAAGTTAACAGAGCAATATTAAATGTTTAATAGAAGATACTAAAAATGATCATGGTACAAATCACTCAAATATTCGATATCGAAGAATGGATTATCTATTACATTTCTTAACAATTATGTCCCACAAGTTCCTGAGTAGAACAACTTCTCTGATAATTTGCAAATTGTTTTATACAAAACGAATTTATTAATTTCAATAATGTCTAGTGAGGATAATCGATGTTGTTTAACAAGGGGACTTGCTGCAGTTATCCCACTATATACAAATTCTAGACTAAGGTATACCTAATAAAACAGAATTAGTGAGAATTGTGAAATCGGGTTTGAAAAATTCACTCTGTTAACAGTATTTGGGTACCATGATCGACATTGAGGAGAAATGAGGCCTGTTGCTATTTTGGTATCAAGGATTCCAAAATAGGTTTCCTTTAGGTTGGGCATTACTTGCGACCGGAGATATAGGCGACGAAGCTAATTGTTTTCTTCAAATGAGCAACAAAAAGTTCTCTATATAAATCGGACTAAATCGGATAAAACATGGACCTGTGAAGAAAATGAACTTAGTGAGCTTGGATAGCCATGGTATAAAGGATTCCATAACAGGTTTCCTTACGATCAGGCATTACTTGGGACCGGAGATATAGGCGACGATACTAATTGTTTTTGTCAATTTCAGTCTTTTTGTCGATGACTTGCTTTTTTGTGGATGGCGTCCATTTTTTGGGCGATGAGTTGCATTTTTTTGGTTTACGAGTTGAACATTTTAGACTTTGGCTTGTATTTTTGGGTTGATGACTTGAATTTTTTGAACGATGAGTTGTAGTTTTTGGTCGATGATTTTTATTTTTTGGACGATGTCTTCCGTTTTTGTTGTGGTCCATGACTTGAATTTTTTTTGCATTCATGAGCCATCGGTTTAAGCCTCAAAGGTCCCACTAGGACTCTCTGGGTTTTAAGTATAGATGACTATTGTTCTTAAAACAAGTCGACATCCAAATCAAACTTGGCACCTGCAATTGCAGTTGGAATCATCAAAAATAAACACATAAAACAAATGTGAAACCTTTCGCACTGTTAAAAAGAGCAGAATAAAATCATTTGGACTCTGTATATACTTATAAAAGACACTTTCTTAGCAGTGGTGAGTTTTTAAAGAGATTCACCAATCGTTAAAAGTTGATTAAAAGCATATATTTTTTTTAAATTTTATTTGGCTTTTATGTAATATTCCTATAAAATTAAATCTCTATTTGTGTCGTAAGGTTATCTTTCAGTTGTGAAGAGTTTTTAAAAAAAATTCACCAGATTTTCAAATTAGCAAATGTTTCTAAAATATTAGATATTAACCAAAATTTAATACATTTAAGAACTAATTTGTTTACTAATTTGCTAAAAATTTATTTATAAATATTTTTAATTAAAAATTTTCAAACTCAATTTATTTTTATAGTTTTTCTTTTACATTTTAATTGATATTTTGATGTATATTATCAAGTTTTTTTTTTCTTCTTTTTCTTCTATAATTTACAGTCTGTTAAAAAGAAACCATTTACAGATGTCGAATTAGCAGGTGAGTGATTTGCTAATTTCTATTTCAAAATTTATATTTTTTTAAATACAAAAATTAATCACTTGTTCGGTTTTTAATATCTTAACAAAATATTGTTGGCACACAAAGCATTGAACAAAATAATTCAAAAATTTTATTGTGTTGAAAGAATTTTCTTTGTTTTCTTCGGTTTTTAATATTTTTATTTGATTTTACCTTAAAGTTAAAATAAATATTGCCATAATGCCAAAGGTAGGTGGGCTGTGATGTGTGTGACTGTTGTAGGGAAGACAAACCAAACTCTTCTGCATGTTAAGGCTTATCCTTAATGAAATAAATTTTTTAATTAAAAATAAACAAATAAGAAAACTTATTATTATTGAAGTCTAAGGGAATCAAAAATTTAACTTTTCATTCTATTGCATATACATATATATGTACACATTCATATGTATGTACATCTGCCTCTAAAACTGATAGTCATCATGTGATGACGTCTTCGTATATGATGAATTTAATAAATTGTACCTGCCCCTCTGCTATAGAATAATCGCTGGTGAATAATCGAACATGTTATTACAAAATTCGCAAATTATATATAATTTATGAGAAAATTATTTCTATAACAGAAATATCGACAAGAAATGAGAAAAGTTTTGCAAAATAAACTTTCACTTGTTTTGATTGAAATCAATCTGAAAAATTCTACATGCACGTAAGAACATCACAAAAAAAAATTACTTTTAACATTACTGACATGTATGTTCATATGTAAATATGTATGTACATACATTTGTATATGGATATATGCATATGTGTATGCTTGCGAACATGCTTCCGTTATTTGTAAATTTAAGTTTCTATGAAAACAAAATCAAACGCGCTCTGTTTTAATAAGATTTCTCATATTAAAAATAACAACTGCAATTATTTGTTAGAAAACAAAAAAAGGAAAAAATTTTTCATAACATTCTAATATAATTAAGATAATTATCTAAAGAAAAAATGCATTTTTAAAAACTTAATAGTATTTGTATGAAAATAAATACACCACTTATTAAAAAATTATTAAAAAATTAAAGTAAAACGAAAATCTAATTTCCAAAGTCTTTAAAACAAAGCCTTTATATCTAAAATATATTTTTTTAATTGTGGTGAGTTTTCGAAGAAATTCACCAAACCTTGAAAATTGCTTTAAATGAAAGGTTTTATAATTATTAATATAAATAATAAATTGAAAGATTTTTCTCTAAGAAAAGTTCAAGTGTTTTTTCCCTAAGAAAACAGAAATTAATATAAAAACTTCTTTCAAAAGAATATTCGCTTAAGCAAAACCATTAATAAAGAAAATTTTGTTTTTTATAGGCCTTAATTTAAATTCTTTATTTCGAAAATATAATATTTCAAGTGTGGTGAGTTTTCAAAGAAATTCACCACATTTTTAAAATTGCATTAAATTAAAGCTTTTACAAAAATTTATATAAATAGTAAACAAAAGGATTTTTATGCTTAGAAAAGATTAAAATTTTTTCTGAAAAAGAAAAATTAAAAAACTTTCAACCGAATAATCGCCTAACAAAACATGGGTGTTAACCTACAATTTAAAGACAACTCTGCACGACAGATTTTTGAGAAACTTTGGCAATATTTTTTACTCTCGGATTTTCGGTCGGCTGAAAGGTAGTTGCCGAAAATTTTTTTTTCATATTTCGTTGTGATGTCTGACCTGGTTTTTAAACCGTGGCCTCATGTCTAATAAGCCAATGCACTACCTACTAGACTATGGCGACATTTACACAGAGACAGTTATTTCTAGGCAAAGGCAGTCGGTAAACCTATCTCCTTAGACCATCAGTGGAACAAATTTGATTAATGTGACAGCCAATCTTCAAGCTCGTACTGAACTGACGATAAGGTCACATAGCTGTGAAATGAAAATTATTTGCTCCCGGTTAACATCAGAAACAAATTCAGCTTTCTTGCACAAACAACTGAAAACCAACGTTTAAAGCTTTCACGTGTAAAAAGACTTTCTTTTGACAATTTTAAAATTTACAGTTGCACGATGGCTACACCGCAGTTTAGTAGCCAGTGTCTTAGCTTATTAGATGTGAGGCCAAGATTCAACCCCTGACATCGGTTTCCTTTCAGCAGTCTTTTGACAAAAACTCTAAGAGTAAAATAAAATTGCCATTAAAAGTTTCTCAAAAATCTGTAGGTCCCACCACTCATGGATAGAATTAACACACGCAACATAAGTGGTGTGAAAAGCTAGCATCGTTCCGGTACTTCCTTTTTGGACAGGGACGCGTTCCGGAACTAAAGATGATTTCTTATAACGAGAATTGGCTGACGTTTTGAAAAAAAAAAAAAAAAATTAAAAAGAATTGCTGATTTTTTTTTTAATTTTTGACGAATTTTTATATGTATTTTTATAAACAAGGGTTTGAACCGAACCCGAATCGGATCAAAAACCGGAACGAACCGGCTTGTTTTTCCGAACCGTGAACATGATATTAAAAAAAAAGCCGCCGCCAGGATTATCATGGAAAATCACCCTCGTCGTTAAATTTGGGACATGAGACTGCACAGAGCGGCCGCCTACCCAGGATCGGCCCTGTCTATATAATTATATATACGCGTTCCGGTAAAAAAAATTAGCACAACACCACTGGTTGTAATCCTCACTAATACTATGTTCAGACATGCACTTATATTGAGTAAATCGCAATAAACGGCATTATTGATCTCAATATTTCATATAAAATGTCAATTAATTATTGCTCAATAAATTCATATTGTTATAATATTGATTAAACCTTGAAATACAGCACTGTCATAAGTACGTTCAGTGAGCATATTACAATTTTCCGAACACTTTCTATTGATATTTGACAACTCAAATATCAACAACGACAAACAAAAAAAAAACATAACAAAAACAATATTGTTGAAACAACCAGCTGTTTTGTTTACCAGCTGTCTAATGAATATTGAATATGCAGCTGAACTGCGTATATTGTTATGTCTAAACACTTAAAATATTGTAATCAATAAACCGATTATTGACTCAATAAAAGTGCATGTCTGAACATAGTATAACGGTATGTAATGACCAATTTTGTATGTATGTATGTAGATGGTTACGCATGTCAAATGTGATTGTTTATAATCGACTGATTATTTTAAAACAAAAAATATAAGAAACGCTAAAATAAAAAAAAAAAATAATTCTGAATAGTTTTATAAATTGAGTTAAATAGTTTTTGATAAATTTTTACCTAATGTTATTGAGAAAGGTGTTATATTTGTTATAATATATAATAGTTCAGAATTTTTCTAACGATATTTTTATTAATTATGTTTTTGAGCTGTAGGATTATGTTTTAAATAATCAAAAAATTCGTTGAATGGTGAATAAAAAATGTTAGTAAAAGGAAAAATATCCTTTATTGTTTATTTATCATTTTCAAGTAACTTTTGAAGTGCGATGCATTTTTAATGATTTTTAATACACCTGAAAAACTGTGTGCAATGAAAGGTTTTGTCAAAAAATATCAAATTTTTAAAATATTCAAAAGTGCAAATTTTTAAACATAAAAAACCGTTTACTTTAGTTTGTAATTCAAACAGAAATTTCAATTCAAGTATTTAATCAAATTATTATTGAAACAAAATATTTAAAAATCTTTACATTGTATTCAAAATTTCAACATTGTATTTCGCATTTCTTCTTAAGTGCAAAACTGTGTTATGTCAACGCGCTTTTTTTTAATTCAAAAGAAATCGTTATTAATACTTTGAATCAGAAACAGACGAATATAATTTAAAAATGCGTTTTTAATTTAAGAAAGAAAGTATTTTGTCTTTTGAATTTGTTTCGGTTTGTTTTTAATGTTTGCAATAAATCGCGATGATGCATTTAAGAAAAAGGCGACACATAAATTCTTAAAGAGAATTCTTAAAATACATTTTAAATATTCGTACAGCGATAATATAGTTTGTAAGAAGGCATAATGCAATTTTTATGCACCGAAGAATGTATGCCATAAAAAATGCGTTGTTGCATTCATGCATTACGTTGTTCACTTATGAACAGAGACACGACATCCCCAAATTCTAAATTTAATTTTAATCTCTTTGACGCATTACGACAAGCGAAATTTAGACACAAAAAAATTATTTAAAATACTCTTATGCCTGCAATCAATCAGGCAGCCAGCTAGGAATTATAAATATTAAAATGCTTTTGTGATAGATTATGACAACTTAAGCACTATTCAAAATCGAAAATCTCTTCTACGCAAGCATTATTTTTAAATATTTAATATAAAATGTGTAAGAAAAATGTAAAAATAGAAAATTTCTTTGGGCAAATTATAGTGTTTGTATGGTGTGGTGAGTTTTGTGAGAAATTCACCACATCATAAATTCTATTTCAATTTCATTGTTTTTTTTTTTTTAATTTATAAATATTTTAGCTATGTTAGATCAAATATCTGTAACAAGCAGTGTCTAGAAGTATAGATTTTTGGTAAAGTTATAAATTTTTCGCTTTCAAAAGTACGGTCAAATAAAACCCTCATTAATCTTTGTTCTCGATTGATTTTTTTTTTTTTTTTTTGAAGCATTTCGGGAGTAACTCGGGGATAACATGACGAATTTTGGTCTTCAAGTTCATCAGAAAAAAGTCAACCAAACGTCAAATTGTACGTTTTTGGTGCTCAATTGTCGTGGCCCTTTAACTCCTACTTTCAAGTGCAATAAACCCAAAAACCGTTGGTATGTAGCCACCAATCTTCAATTGCAGTTCAAAAAAAACGTCGGTTATCATACTGCCATAGACCTTTGAACTGATGGTAATGGTTCTTGTAATATAATTGTCGGAATACCACAAAAATTAAATTTTCAAACCAAAATGTTTTTATGTATAAATATGTAAAACCCAGTTCAAACTGTGTAATAATGAGCCGTATGTCAGCTTTAATTGCTGAGAATGTCGTGAAATATGCATATTCGGATTATCGTCACAATTTCTTTAACCGAAATGATATATTCGAGAATCATTACAGAGCGGTTATGCTCATTTCTAACAACAACCGTAAGGCTTCCATTCTATTCTTTTTTTTATAATCGTACCAATACCTTTCACAGTACATAGTTCGATTATGACTGGGATAATTACCTTTTAATGACAGAAAAATTGTCACATTTGACTCACCATTTTTGAATTATATAGTAATTAGGCTTTTATACGTGTTTTACGGTTATTAACCCATCCGTATATTTCACGGATGGCAGCCTTAACAGACGAAAGCTATTTTTCATACATTTTTGTAAAACATATGGAAAATGTTATAAGTAATTGTTAAAGTTAAATAAGAGTTCAAAAAATGGCTTCCTTATAAAATTTTCTCTTAGTACTCACATTTTAAGAGGTGTAGTGAGTTTTTGAAGAAATTCACCACACCTTAAAAATTGTTTCGATCATATTGTATTTCAGAAATTTAAGAATATTTAACAATTATTATATTAAATAATGAAAATAAACCCTAATTTTATATTCAAATACCAAATTTATTACACTGATTTAATATTCTTTTTAGAGTAACAAAATAAGTTTGTTGAGCATATTTTAGGGCTATTTATTTATTTATTTCGTTTTGTTAATAAATACGGGTCTGTTTTATTTTTTCCAAATAATAAAAGTACAAATAATTTTTACCATTTCACTTTCTACTAATAATGTGAGTGTTTATAATAAAACAAAAGCGTTAATGTTTATAATTGGAAACGTTTTAAATTTATTTTAGATTTACATTATATTTGTTATTTAATTATAGATTTCAGCAGATAAAAAACTTTGTTTTATAAAACACACCCACTTATCGCAAATGCAGACGTTATTTAATGTTTTAAAAAAAATCCAATAGAATAGAATAAATAGAATAATAGAACAGAAATAGTATCAATCACGTGCTTATTGTATATGTTATTTCTATATTATTGTTGTTGTTATTTTTATTTTATTTAAGAGGATTTAATTCTTTGGATATAAATTGCTTTTTATTCCTTAAAAAAAAATTACAATAATTTTTATGGGGGTCGATGATTTATAAATAAAAGGAGACATACAATAAGAATTTGTTTTATTTTCACAAAAATTAATAAAATCTTTATATTTGAATTTATTATATAAATAGCAGGCCCTCGTATTAAACATAGTATGTACCTATGTATTAATTTCTTGCGTATCATTTTTATTGTGATTAAATTAAAAACAAAAACAGAAATAACCTGATTATTAAATGCTTAAAGTGGGCCATGATTAAGTTTATTAAATTAAATAAATAATAAAGATAAAAGAAATATACATTTTGATATACGGAAATAATATTTTTTATTGCAAAAAAATACATGAAAAAAAATTAATAAATAATATCTTTAATTTAATTAATTTATTATGGTATTTTTGTTTGCTGTTTTTGATTAAGGTGTTCCTAAAAATGGGCCTTCCTTTTAAATTTTATTAAATTTATCAAAACAAAGTCTGTTTTTATTTAATTATTTCAATTATTGTTATCACAATTATTTAAAAACACTGAAATTGAAAACTTTTATTTTAATTTTTTATTTTTTATATTTATTTTTTATTTCATAACATTTTTTTTTTTTGAAATTTAGTTTGATGATGATTTTAAATTCATCATCATACAAATATCTTATGATCGATGTCTTATAATCGCGTTCACACAAAGTTTAATAAGATTAACTATATGTTCGACGATATACGAAGTGTGATCAAAAAATAACCGTTATTTTCAAATTTCGTGAGTTACGTATGTTCGATTTTCGCATTTTTCGCATATAACAGACATGTGTACCAACATAACAGAAAAAAAAATTCGAAAATCGAACATACGTAACTCACGAAATTTGAAAATAACGGTTATTTTTTGATCACACCTCGTATTATGTAGGCTGTGAATAGCAAATAGGCGACTGGAAATATCTACCGAATAGCCAGGCAATTATGTTTACATCTTCATAGTTGATGAAAAAGTTCTCTGATGATCCTGCCTTGTGTCCGTTATCACCGCACTTTGTCTTTTAGGAAGACGAAGATGAAGAGAAGTGTGTGTAACACAAGTCTTGCTCTCGATGACAGATGCTTTCCGAGTTAAATTTCTTCCGAAAGCATTTTTATCGTAGCACAGATTGGTTTTATAGTAGAGATTTTGTTTGTTAGATGCCTTAGAGTGTCATAATTAACCTGGGATCTAAAAGTGAATCGACACTCTTACCTAATCTAAGCTCGCATTCCAAACACCGTGACCAGGAATCCATATATAGATCAAAGGATTTCAGCGAATGCCTTCCAATTTGTATTTAAAAATTACACTCAAAACAGGCTTTCAGAGAAGTTAGGAGGCTTTTTTTCCTCATTATCCATGTCGCAGCATAGTAAATGGACATTATGGCATCTTGAAACACACTACAGTAGCCTAGAATCAGATCTCATCGGAGAAAAAGATAGAAGACGATGACCGGTTTGTTGAAAGCTCACTTGAGCGGCACATACCGGACCGTTGTATCACATAAAACTGTTTCCTTAAGCTAACTGACAAGTTCTAATTGACTGGTCTTGACAATCAGTATCAGCGCTTCGCATTAAAGCTTGACTCCCTTGAAATCAAACTGAAAACAGCCTGAAATTTTATTAAATCTAGTGATTGTCTTAATGTTCAGGAACGATAGCTCGATTAGACTCGGTGAAATCTATGTGTTAAACCACATACTGTTATTGGCAAATGAAGTGGGTAAGCGCAGACTTTGAAAGTCTTTCCATTACACAATGACCGCTGAGAATAGATATGTATATAGCGTCTCAGATCTCCTTACGGTCTAGTTTATCTCATTTAGTGGAGGTGAGTCCTTCTCAGCTGAGGATTTGCCACCATGATAGTTTAACAGAAAGAAGATGCATATGGCTTTTTATGGATTGGTATTCGAAAAATTGGACTGCTGTAGCAAGTTCATCGGTTATACAATTAGCATCGATGCCTCTGTGTCCAACAATTTATATGAAGATTAAACGAATTGCTGCACATACCTTGCCATTTAGACTCGAAAGAGATCTGATTACAGCTAAGCTTTCAAAGGAGTTAGAAGCGTTAATAACAAGTCATTTCTTACGCATTATCCTTGTCGCAGCTTAGCTTATGCGAAGTTATTGCGTCTTGAAATACACTGCAGTGGTCTGGAAGTCAGAGAAATATCTACAGATTATGTCCTTCAGTGCAAACTATAACAGCCAATATTATTGCCAATTTTTAAATCATCTGCGTAGATTTCCACTGCATTCACGCAGTTGACCATGTTAAAGTATTAGAAGAGGTATATTCAGTTTGACTTAGATAAGATAGAGTACTGCCCAGAGATAATAGTGTATCAGCGTGACAGAATACTATTGCAATCACAACAAGTGCGGCATATTTCTGGTTAGTGGAATCGTAAATCGAATTAAATTAAGCAATACGAAAAAGGTTAGTTTAATAAAACTCTTCTTATTTTTAGCACTTCTGTTCATACAAAATCTGTCAATGCTTACAAATATAATCAGATACTGGTATTAATCGGAAGCAATTAATTTAATTTTTTTTATTTTATAGATTTTTAAATTTGAACAATTCTTCATTTTGTATTTACGTTTGCAATTCAAATTCAAAACATGACGTATTTTACCTTTGCTAGTGTCTATTTTTGTTAATCTTGTGCTAAAAAAATACTGGCGAGAGCTTTCAATCACAACGTTGTCAAAACGATTTATTTTTCTTATGTTCATAATCTTATCTCTCTCTTCTTACGTCAGCTAACAAGATTTATTTGCAACTAGAAAAGAAGAGATACATATTGTAAAAGACATCAGCTGATGAAATATTTTGAAATTCTTAGTACCTTGGCTATTCTGTCCAGTTTGGGAATTTTCCCGATATTATCATTTTTTATGGGATTATATCCGATTTCCTTTCCAAAAAAATGACTCGAGTGTGTTGCCTTATTCACAACGTCGTACCCTTTTTCCACAGTGTTGATGCCTTGATCAAACATTTCCCTATTGGAAAGGAAACTATTTTACAATTTAGAAAAGCCCGTACTTATCAGGCCCACTTCCTTGGCTTTCCTTAATCCGATTTATGAACGGTTTATTTGGTATAAAAACCATATTTTTCAACTCTATTACCTCCAATGAGTAGTTTTGTTTTTTTCATTATTGTTTGGATTTTTTAACTCTCTTTACTTTTTTCTTTTCTTTCACTTTTTTTCCCCAACTTTTCCCCCTTTTTTATTTGCAAACTTTTTTCGATTTTATATTTTAATTTTTTTTTAAATGCTTGATGATATAAACACAATAAACACAACGCAGCAAATTTGCAATTGCAGCCGAAGGTACGCTGCATGCGCATAAATTATAATAAAGGCAGCTGCTATAAATAAGAAGAAAAACAAATAAGAAATAAGCAGTTCATTAATCCGCTATCAAACATTTTTTCGCGTTATATCTTATACATCGCGTTTTTAAAACCCCTATTTCATGCATGTTATTGTATTGATAGCACTGCACTTCGCTGCGAACAAAAATTCAACGCAGTAGAATCTTTGCTTGTTGCGGCGTTGTCTTTAAAATAATCACTTCCATATACATACATACACCCATGTATTCTATTTTTGAGAGATTGCTGCGATTATTGTGTTTATAGAATTACACATTATGTTGCCTTAATAGTTTCTGTAGACATAGCATTCACTGTAGAAAAAAACATCTCTTTCGTAGTTAACTCTTCATACATTTAATATACGAGGTACTTTAGAAGGCATTAAAAAACATAGCTGCTGAATTAAGGATGGTATACCACACAACTTAGGAGCCTTTTTAACATGGAGTTTTACAGCAATCCTTGTAATTCTGTGCTTTTAAGGAATATATCCAAGTGTGTAACTCATTTCAAGTTGGCTGTTCTGCAGTAAGTGTGAATTATGTACCCTTCCTAACCCTTTTTAGATCCTTTCAATATATTTCGCTTATAATCTGGCTTGACGCTTAAAATCTGTTTGTTATACCCCCATATACTGTTTTATACATACGTACATAATAGACCATTATAAACCTTCAGTCAGGATTACGACCCACACCACTTATGTTGTGTGCGTTAATTTTATACAATGCGGGACTTACAGTTTAAAGTCGCCTCCGAACGACAGATTTTTGTGAAACCTTTCATGACAATTATATTTACTCTCAGAGTTTTTGCCAGAAATCTGCTAAGAAGAAGTCGCCGTAGAAATATTTTTTTCATATTTTGCTTTGATGTCTGACCTTGGGTTTGAACCGTGGCCTTACGTCTAATAAGCCGACGCACTACCTACTAGACTACGGCGACTTCAAGTAGCCTACTGTTTTATACAGTGAAGGCATTTTTTTCTTTGAAATTATGACATTTATTTAATAAATTTCCCTTTCTGAAAGGCATCCTCACATGATTAATAAAACCCTGTTATCTGGCAGCTTTGATCACGCATCATATGGTGGCGAATATATGAAACAACCTTTAGTTAAGTGAGGAAAAAAACCTTTCCCCTCTAGAGGAAATTCCATCATAAGACTTTAAATCAAAAGGGAAATTAACCATAATAATAATAACAACTACCAGCACAATAACAATATTTATCTTATCGCAAACAACAAAATTTATAAACAAAACTGAGCAATAAAATTAAAAAAAAAAAAAAAACAAATAAATTCATTAGGTTTTCTGTTGCTGTCGTTGTTGTTGTTTTTTTTTTTGTAATTTCTCATTTGATTTATCCACAGCACAATTAAAATTATTACTCATATTTTAATTTTGCCATAATTTATAAATATTTCTTTGAGTTTTGTTTTACTTTTTAAAAAATTTTAATTTAAAAACGATAAATTTGTTTTTCCATGGCGCTTAAGCGACAAGACAGAAAAAAAAGAAAAAAGAACAACGTTTGGAATTGATAACAAACCAGAGCATGCTAGACAGGCAAAAGTGAAAAAAAAATAAATGAAAAAATGGGGGAAAAATGGTTAGTAAGAAAGGAACACAACAGTTAGTGTGTTAACTTGGCTATAACGCTTATAACGTGTTTGTGTTTATAGTACGAGTACAACATTTTTCTTCTTTTATTTTTGTTTTTATTACGCTTAAGACATCTTTTACGCGTTCTGTTACAGCCTTTAACGTTTTAATAACTGTCACTCACGTTAAAAAAAAAAGAAAGAAAGAAAAAATACATCAGCCGGGCATTTGTTTGCTGACAAAAATTTATCTTTTTTAATTTTTTTTTTATTTTGTTTTTATTAATTTAAGACTTTAGTAAAATAAAAACAAAGATTAACGCGATAAACAAAAAAATAATAAGAATTTTATCACTAAGATAAAAAAGTGAAAACGTTAGCGACTGCGTAAGTGAGTGACTGTATGAAAAGTGATTGAAAGTGCAATAAAAGTCAAAGGAATCTGTTTTTTAAATGTCTAGAACTCAACCTTACTAAACGTTTTTAATATAATCAAGGTGTTGTTATTATACAAAGTACGGGAAAAATAGTAAAAAAAATAATAAAAGAAATAAAAAATAAATAAAAAGCTATTAAAAAAAGTTAAAAAAAAAATAAATAAAAAGTTTAATAAAAACAGAAATAAAGAAAATAAAAAGTAAAAAATTTAAAAAAGTAATATTTTTGAAATAAAATAAATGTTAAATAAAAATTAATAATAAATAAAAAGAACACTTTATGTTATATTAAAAAAAATATATTAAAAAAAAGAAAAAAATAAAAAATAAAAAAATATTGAAAGTATTAAAATATTAAAAAAAATAACTAATAACATAAAGAATCCTTAAAAACCTGTTCTTTAAATATAAAACGCTCAACAAGAATTTATTATACATTTTTTTTTATTATTTTTTAAATAGTTTTTACTGTAAATAATAATAACCGCAGCCGTATTATTTAATTCTTAATTAAGAAAAAAAAAGCATTTTTTTTTGCCATAAGTTTGATAAGATTTTAAAAAAATTGTTAATCAACAACAGCAATACAATTTTTGTGAGTTTTAAACAATTTAGAATTGATATCATCAGCAACTATTTGGAAAATATGAGCAATGATGACATTTGTAAGTATAGACATATGTATACACACACGTTATTTTTTATTTTTATTTTATTTGCCTATGGAAATATTCCTTGCAGGCAATCAAGTAATATTACAATATATTAATTCTAAAGACTATGAATTTAAATACTTAATTACATTATTTTTTATAACATTATTCGATAAAGAAAAATCAATTCGCATATACAATTTATTAAATTCATTATACATTCTCCTTATTGGATCAGCACCAGCGTAGTTGGATCTAAAAAATTGTATTGATAATGGGGAAAAATGACGTGACGGACGTTGAGGAACATTAAACGTGATATTATGGATTAAAAAACTGGAGCCAATATCATCAGTAATTACATTGAATATGAACAAGATATTTAACATAGTTCTGCGGCTTTTAAGTGTCGGAAGTTTGATTAATGCTAGTCTGGCAGAATAAGAAGGTAAACTTATGGGATTGAAATTCAGTCCTCGGAGACAAAACATCAGAAATTGCATTTGTACAGATTCCATGACGTCGAAATATTTTTTACATAGAGGATCCCATATTAGGGATCCATACTCGAGTATAGACCTTACAAGAGATGTGTATAGCGATTTAGTAACATAAGAATCGTTAAATTCCTTTGCCCACCGTTTTATAAAACCAAGTACGCTTCTAGCTTTATTCACTGTCATAGCTATGTGCGAAATAAAATTTAGTTTGGGATCAAGTAGAACTCCTAGATCCAGGAAGTTATCTACAAGCCCAAGCTCGTATCCATCAAAAGCACAGTTTGCAGGAATCGGGTTCTTTCTTACAAATCTCATGTATTTACATTTTTTGAGATTAAGCTGCATTAAATTTAAACTACACCATAAATGAAACGAATTTAGGTCATTTTGAAGAAGTTTCTGATCGGAAATTTGGCGATAACTTAGGAAAATGTTTACGTCATCAGCGTACATTAGGATGTTGGAATAGTGAATCATATCAGGTAAGTCGTTAATAAACAATGAGAACAGAAGCGGTCCAAGATGGCTACCCTGAGGTACACCAGAAAGGACATAAATACTTCTGGAGCAGCAGTTTTTAAAAAGTACTGTTTGTTTTCTGTTAGTTAAATATGAGTAAATCCATTTTAAACCCAGATCAGTAAATCCCATTAAATAAAGTTTCTTCTTCAAAAGTACATGGTTGACTTTATCAAAAGCCTTGCTGAAATCCGTGTAGATAACGTCTGATTGCTGCTGATGATAAAATCCACGATAAACAACTGTTGAAAGATGAAGCAGGTTTGTTGTAGTAGAACACTTCTTTCTGAAACCGTGCTGATAAGGAGATATCAAGTTAGAAACTTGATAACATAAATCATCAGTAATCATTTTTTCAAATAGCTTCAGAATTATGCTCAGTTTTGCAATACCACGATAATTTGTAACATCGGATTTATTTCCTGATTTGAACATTTATTTATTTTTGTTTATTTTTTTATTACAAAAATTTCTAAGAAATATTTAAAGGAAAATATTTTATTTAATAATTTTCGTCCTTGTTTTTAATTCAAAAATTAAATTTAAACTCTTTCTGTGATAAAATTCATTTACATACATATTTGATCAAAAAGCCAAAAAGTTTAATATAAAATCGCAAACATTTGATGATAAAGAAAAAATGAAACAAAAGTCAAATATCCCATATTCATTATGCCACAAAGTAATATAATGCCCCATTGAGAAGTATCTTATTAAACATATCCCTCTAGCCAGTCAAAACCCCGTTTACTAACGCTATTAAATCCTCAAGCTAAGGTAGTTTAGGTAGTGTGGCGGACGGTCTTTAAAAATATGAAAATTCCTACATAGACCAGCCTTCACGCCCATTGTGATGCCACCATCAATATTCAACCCTTTCCTAGAGGAATAAATTCCGAATCTACAATAAATCTGGCTATTGAAGGAGCGTTTTTATTCGTGAGCGCGGTCAGGTATGTCAGAAAGTGAGAGGTAAGGTCCGTTTTTTATGACAAGAGCAGCGCACTGGCACATGAAGTGAAAGAGCGTGTCTTCCTCCTCCTCCTCCTCAGACCCACAACTCCTGAATAAATCATTTGCCGGGATGTCGGCAGAAGTCTTTCGATGTGCCTACCAATACGACAGTGGTCTGGGAGAATCGCTATTGTAAGATAGATGGCCATGCGGTTTTGAGGATGGAAGTTTTCATACGTGTCCAGTGAAGTCTAGCAATATTGCACGTACGCTCTTGCTGCCAACAAGATTGGGCTTCCCTGTTAAACGAGTGGAATATCAAATTTAACTGAGGTAATTGGTATGCCTATGCTCTCTATCATGTTGGTAATTGCCACCAACCGGCCCTGGGTAACTTCTCAGCAATACAATTTCCGACGATGTTCCTATGTCCTACAGCCCATATAAGAGACACGTTTGAAGGATCCGAAATTTTCCTGAGAATCCTCGATATTGAAACTATGTTCGTTAGGGCTTTCCGAGTAAATTAAGAGAATTTCAGGGAAATCTCGCCACCCAGCAAAAATTGCGCCGCATTCAAAAAGACCTCCACTTGGAAAACATTAAAGTAGTCAGACAGCTTTTAAGAATGTTTAATATCAGAATACTGTATATATATATGTATATACCACAATCCAATTTGCAACGCAATCCTCATGCTTACAGTCCTGCAGGTCTACCATTTCCTAGCCATTTCTGCTGAGGATAGTGCCTTTTCATCATTGCCTTCAAAAATCATAGATATTTCTATTTCTCCTCCTATCACAGCTCCTATCTTCCTCATATTCATACTTAAGACTAGTTTCGTTCCTATAGGATTGAAATTTGGCCTTAAATTCTTACACGGTTAGTGGGCGAATCGAACGTTTAGTTAGTTAGTGATTCCACAGACTTCTCCCATGTTGTTATTCCAGAAGCTGCAACTAATTTAATTCATTCGCAACTTTGTTTCCAGTAACATCGCAATGACTAGGCACCCAGCATAATCTATAATCCTTTCGATAATCCCACATTAAGTCGCTTAGGACTCTATTACACTGCCAGATCATATGCGAAGTGGCCGTAGTTCTATAGGTAGTCTGTTAACTGGTCAGTTGAGAACCCGTGGCTCAACCTCCCAACATCAAATCCCTCAGACATCTCGAATAAAACGAAAAATAAAAAAACATTTCTTTCGGCAACTCCCTCTCAGTAGTCTCCTGGCGAAAACTCTGAGAGTTAAAATAAATTGCCTTGAAAAATTGCTTGAATCTATCGTTCGGAGTCTACTCTCAAAGCCTTCAGTGTTGCCTGATTATCTACATAAAGTGTTATCCTCTCTCAACTTGTTTCGTGACCTCAACAGTCAATAGTACATTCCGCTAGAAGATAATGTGGTTTCCTGACATTGGTTCTATAGATGATCGCATCTGTTTCTGTGCCATTCTCCATTTTGAACCCTACAGAGTAAATAGCCCAGCCATCGAACAGTTGAACCAAACCAATCCCGAATTTCTTATCCGGTATTACCAAGAATATAATCCATCAATCTGACAGTCGATATAACTTGTTCACGCCAGTTTCGTTCCAGTGACAAGTGGCCTGCCGTAAGTGATATGTGGATTCTTACGTTATTTTTATAAATCTGAGGTGGGTAAAGTCTGATTTATGTGGGATATGTAGATATGAGAAGGTATTACAAACGATGGAACATCATCTCTGTCGCTGTCCTGCTAATGGCAGAAGATGTTTGAATTCTCTGTTGGCTCTCTATGTCGAGAACCAATATGTAGTCATTCCTGGCTTTTATAATGCTTGAATTTCTGCACTTTTCTTTCATTCCCTTCTTCCTGTTTTCTCCATTGGAGTCACTTTCTTTGAATTATGTGGGTGCCTCTGGCCTGGTTGTTTTTGTTTCTGTTTTTTATGAACCTCGAATATGATAAAAACAATATTTATTTTTTATTATCTTTATGACAAAAAATCATCACACGTCGCTCAATTTTATGACATCTAAACGCGCCATAAAAATGAAAAGTGAACGCGTTACTGTCTATGGAAATCGATTTTATTAAAGCAACAAGAAAAACACAGACACAGTGTACAGTAAAGGGCTTTGAATATGAATTTTACACACATAAATCGTATGTAGAATAATAAAGAGATAAAGAAAAAAAAAATGGGATAAAAACATAATAAAATACAAAAAAAAAATAAACAAAAACTAGAACAGTCGGTATAAGTTAATATAAAGGTTTGTTTAAAAAAAGATAAATTTGTGATTGTATTGTTATTATTATTAAATACACCTAAAAATATGCTTTTCATTTTGTTTGTTATTATTTAAATAAATTGTCATGTTTTTTATTCTTTGTTAAAAAGTAAAATTTAAATTTTTTTCTTTCTTTTATTTAAAAAATTTAAAAGCTTTTGCCATGCATGGTCTTCTTTCATTAAAGAAGGGCATGTAGAAAATTAAGTCACGTGCCTTGGACTTAAAATGCTTGCTTGCTTGTTACTAGTGCTGCCTCAGCACGCGCTTCGTGTCTAAAACAGCCTCACATTTGGTTTACAGCTTTTCTCAGCCAGCTGGGATGCTGTAAACAAGATTTGCCTGTTGTTGTATTGTGTTGTGTTGTGTCCCAACATAAATTCTAAAAAAAATCCAAATTCTCTCTGTGCCTCTGTCCCTCTTTTTCAATGCATATTTAAGTCGTAAATTTATGCTTTAGCACGGTATCATGAATCAAGTATTAAATGTAGATTCTCCTCAACAGTCGGTAACAAAAGTATAAAAAAAATCGTTATTATATGTTTTGTTTGAAATTTTTCATTTGGAGGTTGGAAAATTTTTGTTACTTACTGTTTTGTAAATAAATATAATATTTTGTGTGGTTTTGTTTTCTCTGATTATAAATAGTGGGAGTTGGTTTTTATTGTTTTCGGTTTTTTTTTATTTGTATTTGTTATGCGTACAATTAAGTGTCCCCTAAATATTGACTGTAAGCAGCACGCTGGCAGACAAATTTGTGAAAGAACAAGAAGGGTTGTAAAGACTTTAACCAGTTAAACTGTTATAAATATGAGTCATTTTACTTGAAAGTGATAACGTGATAAAAATTATCAAAAAATTATTTATTAATGGAAAACCCATTTTCTTTACTTAATTAAGTACGTTATTTAAATAACAAAAAAGTACCGTTTCTAACATCTTATTTTTTTTTTTTTTCAAAATATAAAAGTTTTTAAAGCAATATTTCAATTAATGTAAGTACCTTTTAAGATACTCTTTAGGTATACATTGCTTAATAATTATCATTTCTAAAGCCATTAATCTTTTAAAAGTACTTATTGTTAAAAAAAAATGGAAAAAAATATTAAAGCTTTGGGGATATCAAAAAATGGTTGTTAAGGTTTTAGTACTTTTTTGGTACTTTTTCTATTTTTTTTAATAAGTATTTTCAATATTTCGAAAATCTTTTTACTTTAATTAGATACTTTTTGGTAGTTTTTAAAACAAAAAATTATGTATTTTTAATATTAACGAAGTTCTAGAAAAATTAATGTTTAATGTTTAAAGTCGTTATGGTACTTTTTAAATCGTTTTTTATTTAAAATAGGTTTCATTTCTAAAACCTTAAACATTTTTAATAGTGAAAATATTTCTTTAATTCCTATTAGATAAAAAGTACATTTTCTGAAGTCTTAATATTTAAAGTCCAAAAGAAAGCACAATATGTGAAACAATTTTTGTACTTTTTTGGTACTTTGCTTGAGCATTTGGTATCATTGTTTAAGCTTTAAACATTTTTAACATTATAAAATGTTTTCAACTTTTTGGTACTTTTTTTACTACTAATAGATAAAAAAAATTTCCTTATGAAAGTCTGAACTTAAAACTGTTGTCAAACTGGAAAAATCCTGTTGAAATTCTAATAACATTAAAGAAAATATTTAAAAAAAATTTAGGGCTTTCCACGTACGTTTTTAACAAATTTATTTCTAAATTTTATTGTTTCTTAGTACAGTCAAACTCGTTTAAAACGAACTCGGTTATAACGAATTCTTGGTTATTACGTACATATTTTCAAGTCCCAACGTTTTAATAATAATTTTCATACAAAAAACATCGTTTATTACGAACTCGTTTATAACGAATTCGCGGTTAAAAGGAACTACTTTGAATGGTCCCAGTAATTAAATTTCATACATTTTGCCTTTTTATAACGAACCCTCAGAAATAACTTTGAAGTGTGGCAATAGTCTTTCACTTTTCATTTTTATTTAATATGGCAGCAATAATTATAACTCAACATCTTTAATCAGCTGATAGATAAAAAGAATTAAAACGTCAGTTGCTAAATTATTTGAAAATGTCTAAAAATAAGAAAAAATCACTGTCTGTGCTTCAAAAAATTTAAATATTAAGTGAAATGGATGAGAAACGGAAATCAAATAAAAACATATGCAAAGAATATAATATAGCAAAATCAACACTATCAACAATTTTAAAAAAACAGGACAAAAATTGAAAATTTTTATAAAAAAAATCAAAAGTCGACAAATTTTTTTTGTTTTTAATAAATGAAAAAAATTATTTGTATTTTATATTTTCTTCTATGACTTCACCCCGTTTATTACGAACTTTGCCTATAACGAACTATTTTTTCTGGTCCCACGGAGTTCGTTATAACCGAGTTTGACGTATATAAAAATGGTTATTTCTGAAGCCCCAGTTAGCCATACGTAACGTAACGTACCGTAGGAAACGTTGTATTTTTAGCATATGGAGAACAATGTAAACGATTACTGAAACGTTCTCTCTCGTTAACAAAACGTAGCAACCTGTGTAAAACAGAATTCTCCTACGTTTTTACGTGACATTTGAACATAAGTGATGGGGCTATTGAATGCAGAGTTGTATTTCGACACAAATGCCCTCTTTGGTACATTCATGTTTATTTATATAAAACTTTTATATTTTATTACATGTTTATATAAAACATGTATATAATGAAATTTTTAATTTTTTTGTTGCTTTTCATTAAGTTGTATTATTTAACTATTAATAATGCGCACATGTATTTTACAATTCTTTTCAATTATTTTGAATTAGTAAATGAAGTTCGTATAATTTTACACATGTATTTTACACGTGTACTGTTACATATGTTTTCTCCAAGTTTTTCGTGGAATTAGTTCTCATTATTTCAACGAATTAAAATTATTTCATTTACAAAGAAAAATCATATTACTTTTTCTTTCTTACATATGTTTTTGTATGTTTTCCATTTCCATCCATATTTTTTTTTTTTTTAAATTACACTAACACTTTGTTGAAAATTAGTACTGCCCTAATACAATTCAAATGCGTACAACATAGTATTCTATGAATTGAAATACTTTATTTCTTTCGTTAAAATATTGAAAATATTGTTCATTCCGTTTTTAACTTTTATTACACAAAGAACCCTCTGTCCGAAACTTCATATTATTTTCGTAGTATACATACATAAGTTGTTGAATTAATAAAAACTTATAGTATTAGAAAACGACAACGTATTTTCACTTTTACCGGAAGATCATAGATTCTGAATTTCACGCTAATTGGAACAAAGATCCTAACACACTTGTATTTTACATATGTGTTTTGCACATGTGTTATAAATAACAACTTTATCTGGGTTTTTGCGCTTTTTCTGTTTTCCTTTTGTTCTTACTTTTTTTTGACATAAAATCACCCATAATAGCACCATAGCTGTACTGTTTAGACAACACTCTGCATCAAATTTCGTAACAAAATATGTTTCAAAATTGATAAAACTTAAGAAAATAAACTAAAATGATGGTGTTAGCAAAGCAATCTTGTAACAGGGCTTATTTAAATTTCATTAATTAGCTTTTTCTTATTTGCTTACTTGCCAACACAGATTATTTGATTAATTAGCACAGTTTTTTATTGCTATCCATAAACCAGATGAATACGATAATGCCAGTGGTTTCAAGTGACTTATATTTTGGCGAAATGGTAATTAAAACCACAAATAATTCTATGTTTTTAATTTCTTAAAGATGTTTAGAGTTAAAAAAGGAGAAAATTTGGTTGAAATAAAAACTGAAGATTAACCCGGGCTTTATGCTCAGAATTTTAAATGGATTTTAAAAAAAAAAAGTTATTTTTTTTTTTTGCAAATTTTGTTGTTCTTTAAATGTGCTTTTCTTTTTTTTTTTGTTGGTCTTTAATAAATTTTCCAAAGAAATTACAACATTTTCTAAAGAAATTTCATACTAATTTTTAGACTGAATATGAAATATGAAATCCAATTTAATTAAAAAAATTTTTTCTGTGAATCACGTCTAGGAAAGCATGCATCACAAAATGTTATGATATGTAGTTGAGAAGAAAGGAGTTGTTCCTATTATTTCTTTGAAAACTTAATGTTTACATGTTGTTTTGCAAAAAAAGAGTCCTTATTTACATCAGGCGACTAGAAAAATGAGCTGTCGTAATAAATAACAATTTATGCTACAATATATCATATAAAGAACACCAAACACTGCAGTTATAAATTTAAACTTGAGCTTAATTAATTATCAAAATAACAGTAATTTTTTAGTGTAATGGGTAGTTAAAAATTAAATAAAAAATTTTAAATTCCTTCTCCACATTTTTCAAAGACAGAGAAATGCTAATTTAAACCCGTGTTGCCTTTAAAATTTTGTGCTTGAATTACTTTTTAATTAATTGCCTTAAAAAAAAATTAAATAAAATCCCCGTCTATTACTTATTTTGCACCCCATGACGTATACTTGATGCTTAATATGTCATATCACTCATACGCTCTCATACGCCTACACAAAATCTTTACTTGTAAACACATTTGTTTGCGGCCACAAATAATTTATGCAGGTTATACTCTGTTCTACTCACTGAGAGACACGATTTGCTTTACATCTACTTCTAATATCAAACGCACAGTAACAAAATGCTCTGAGTTTCATTTTTTTATATAAAAAAAGAAAGAAAGAAAAAACAACGTGATTCGGTCAGATTTCTGAAAACTCTCACTTTTTCTCAAGCACCCTTTAGGGTTAAGAAAGGTCATAAAGTGAATTGCATAAACTAAGGCAGACAAACTCATACTCAATACAAATATACACACACATACACATGCATACAGCAAGAAATTGAAAACTTTCTTTTAACTTGAAACATGTGAAAGTTTTAGCAGACTTTCTAAGGGGGTGTGTGTAATATGGCTGGCTTTGTTTATGTTTATGTAAAAGCAAAAATCAAAACAAAAACAAAGAGAGAAAAAGACGCGAAAGAGAGCAAAGTTTATTTTGCAAAGCGTTCACAGAAAATTAAATGTAAGAAGAGCATAACCAACTGGAAATGTAAAAACACAACAGACACACACAAGGTCATTGGAAGTGTAAATTGTGTTTCGTAAGGAGGCTTGGCATTTACATGCATTGTATTCTACTGTGTTTTTTTAGGGCTTTTGTTATTGCACTGTCTTGTTTTTTTAGTTTTTTATATCTATCAACTCTAATGAATGAACTCACTCACTCACACACATTGAAAACGAATAAAATAAAAATGAGAAATTGTTAACATTGCTTTTGTATTTTATATAACGGTTGAAAACACTGTTGCCATGTTTAAAAAATTTCTAATATTTGATGATGATGTTACATTTGTTCAGTTTTGTGCAGTTTAAAAATAAAAGAAAAGAAAAAGAATTTGAAATCAAAAATATTTTTATTACTCGTAATAAAAAATGAAAAACAATAACTTTTTACGAAATGATTAAATTTTAGTTAAAATTTTAAGACTTATCGACAATACTGATCTAATAATCATATTTGTATGAGCTCTTCTAAGCTAAATATAACATGTGCTGTTCAAAAATACTCATGGCAGTATTTCAATTCAGAGTTTCATTCTTTACAACAACTTCGTTTTCATTCAAATGCAAATAAAAAAGGAAAAATATTTAACGTAGAACTTAGCTTTTTCACCAGGGCTATACATAGCTCCTGTGGTATTATTACAACGATTTTACCATTTCCATACACAAACCGTTTTAATTTTTGAATTTGAAAAGTGTTTTTCCTAGCCATTCTTCACTACATTACCTATTTGAATCGTGATCGTATATAAAGCGCCATATAAGTGGCATATTTTCCTCTTCATATTGAAGTTTTTTGTTTAACAGATAATTTTTATAAACATATTAAACCATGTATGGACACAAGATTTGTCAAACTTCCAAATTGTTAACGTTCTGCCTCAATTCTTTACATACATGTTCTTCACAACACATCGCTTTCAGTCTGATCATCACTCCAGAGGACATTTTTCCAAAAAATCGTTGGCTTCTCTAAATGCGTAGGAACAAGTGAATTACGGAACTTTAAAATTTTCTTTGAAACAAATTTCTCATTTTATTCTTTGTCTAATTGTTTGTTAGGAGATGCCAAAATTAAATTAAAATTCTATTTGAGGTTTTAAACGATTTGATTTTTCTGTGTATAATATCTTTTGCAATATTTTGCGCATTCCATAAGCTTAAATATTGTGAACTGTACATATGCAATTTAATTAACAGTTCTTTCTCTAGTGTTCATTTTTCAAATAACAACAGCTCAGTCGTGTGTTTTTATTTTAACTTTTTAAATGTCCACCACTGAATACAAATATATTTTACTGCTTTTGTTATTGGAACATTTTTTTTTTGCACATAATTAATTAATAAAAATTAATTTAATTTGTGGAAATTGTTCATATTTATGGCATTTGTATGATGACATTTTTATAATGTAAAGTGCATAGGACATTATATTTTTTAAAAATTTCTTAAGAAAAATTAAATAAAATTGATTTACATGCCCTGATTCTATAAAATTTTATTTTCACTACTTTTATTCTGTTTTCCTAAAGATTGAATGAATAAATGAGCATTTTTTTTTTATAGTTGGCCACCTTATGCCAATTGCTTTTCCAATTTGCTGCGTTACGAATTTGAAAATCAAAACAATAAATGAAAGAATCACGTGTATGAAAAGTGTTTTTGCAAAACAATAACACATTGACTCACACACCAATGAGCGCATATTCCAGTTGGTGGAAAATAAAACAAATAAAGACAGAGATAAGAGGGTGATAGAGAGAAAGCTAAAGAGAGAGAAAATTTACAGCGTTGTCAATGCACTTGTTTGAGCAGTATTTTCAGTGATTTTTTCAGTTATTTTATTTCGGTAAACATAAAACAAATTTAAAAATCCTTTTCGGAAGATTCATTGAAAATACTTCGTTTACTTTGGTATTTTGCATAAATGAAGTATGAAAGAATTGTATTTATGATAACTCTTTTACATAAGCCCACCAAAATTAGATACTTTAAATTTTAGGGACATTTTCACAATTTGTATGCTAATTAGGTTAAATAATGAACTGATCTCATGATGGTTTTATTACAACTCTTTATCGAAACCATGCTACAGTAGTTATTGGTGATAATATTTTGAGCACCAATCGCTGTTTTTGATAAATTTCTGTTAACCAATATGAAAATAGAAAAATGTTGTTTACATTACTTGTGCTATTTTAAGCTCTTTCCGCAAATGAAAGTGATATTGTACTCTTTCATACATAGAAATATGCTAGTTTTTCGCATAATCAATGCTTACACTTATAGGTTATATACAAACAAACAGAACAACTGTTGTATTACCAGAGTTTTTCTGAGAAATGGGAATAGAGCGCAACGTTCTTACTTTAATTTATTCAAACAAAGAAAGAAAATAAAATCGTTAATAAAACTTGTTTTCCAAATGTTCTCAGAAAATTAATATGCGTTTTTTAACTGGCAATGGCAACGATATTTACAATATAAACAAATAATATGACACTAGTGTTATCTGATTTGTTCACGTAATCGTATATTGCGATATCTCTCATCGTTATTACATTACGAACAATATGAGTTTCACTGCTCAAACAATAAATACGACACTTCCCAGTGGTAAATAAAACTAAGTACTTAGACAAAATGCGATGACGTGAGTATGATATTCTAAGCGAGCGATCTAAGTACTTAGAGTATAATCTATGCGTAATCCAACATATAATGCGCACTAATTGCATCTTCGCTTACGATTTCAGCAGGGATTCAGTTGATATTTTTATGTTATGTTTTGTTTTTATTTAAAGAAGAATAATAAAGAACCGTTTGTTTTTTGTTTACATGAAATAAATGAAAAACAAAATTTATGTTTCTTTTCAGTTTAAAGTTGATTTTATCAAGTGTTATAAGTGAAGTGATTTAATAAAAGGTGAAATGAATAAAAATGGAAGGTTTTTCGTCTAGATGTTTAAAACGATTGACAGAAAAAGAAAAAATGAAAAAGTTTATAAATAAAGATAACGTTTTTGACAAAATATTGCATAATACATACATACATATACATGATGCATGATACATACATATATCATTAAATTATGATGGATTAAATGGTAAAAGGGGATTCAAAGAATTCAAGTCACTTCATGATTCAATATACGGTAAGTTTATTTTACACTTTCCCATTTAAATACTTACAATTTACTATTTTTCATTCGCAGAAGCTGTAAAGGAAGATGGCTATACTCTTCAAATATTTAAAAAGGAAATGCAGCGCTGCTTTAAAATATATAAAAATAGTTTTTTTTTTCCGAAAAAAAAAAATCAAGGGAAAAGAAAAAACAAAATTAAAATTTTTCAAAAATATACACAAAATTCTACATTTTTAATTTTTTCCCATATAAAGTAATTATTGAATAAGAATTAGTATGGAATTATTTTATTAACGATGTTTAATAGTTCGTATTTATTTAATTTAATTTTTGTATTAATAAAAAATATTTTTCTTTTAATAAAAAAATCCTATTTACTGGTATTTTAACTTACAAATGCAAGTAGGACTGTAATCTACATACAATACTTTCTAATTTGCAAGTCTATATAGGCATCTCATCAACATCGCTTAGAACTCCACTTATAATGTAAGTGAAACGTTAATAGAGCCTAATGATATTGTGGCTTATATTCTACGTGAGAGCACACCGATGTGGCAGCCTATGACACTTTTATTGTTAAATCTAAGTGGGAAACTAAGTGAAAGCATCACCACTGACAGCCACGAAATATCCCTTAGATAAGCGAGTACATAATGGTTATTTTTACCGATGGGTGCTCAAACAATAAATACGACACTTGTTCTACTAGAGCTCTCAACATAAAAACGATTAAAAACGATCGAAAGTGTATACGAGAAATAAACATTTTCTTACGACAGCAAAAAAAAGTCAACAAATATTGTATGAAATGCTCATAATTAGACAAAACAAGTAAAATAATGCCGCTTACAGAAATCTGCTGCCACAACAAGGAGTCTTTAATTTAGGTAAACAAAGAAGGGAACTTACACTGTTAACACTGTTGTTATAATGCAATATCCTTGTCATTTAACAAAGAAAAAAGGTGTCAAGTTTTTCTACAAAAAATATACGTTTTTCCCTTATTTAAGTGTTTTTCCTAGGAATTAAAGGTTCGTAACACTTTTAATTCATATAAACAACACAGAAAGAGAGCAAAGAAAACCGTTAACAACACAAGAGAACTGAGTTGTATTTATTTTGCAGAATAACATGTCGGTATTTGGATTGTTGGAAAAGGAATACAAGGAATAAAACAAAAATTATAACAAAACAATACAATATTACCAACAGCGGTAAAAAGAAAACGCCAACAACAAGGCTATGAAAAGAAAGGAAAGAAAAAGAAAAACACAACAATAATAATGGGCCAATAACAAAAGATGTGAATGAATTTGTTGTTTTTATTTGTTTTTGTTTTGTTTTTTAGACTGACATGGAAACACTCACTCAGTTTATTCAGTCTTACCAAAGCAACGCGTGTGTTAACATCGATTACTTCTCTCTCTATAAACCTAAACCTAAACCTCAATTACAAACAAAATTTATTGTTCAATTTCAATTTTAAATCAAATTCTTTTTGCTATTTTCAAAACAACAACTAAATCGCATAACAAATCCTATTTGATTTTACATTTGAACGGTTATTTCAAAGAAAAAGTTATAAAAACTTAAACAGAACGTAAAAATAAAAGAAAGTAAAACAAAAAAAAAAAAACAAAGTTTATAAGAAAAGCCGTTATAAAACTACTGTTATAAAAAAGAAGTGTTTTTTTCCCTGTTAAACCATTTTTATGGGTAATTTTTTTTTTTTCGTTAAAAAATAAATAAAATTTTATTTGAAAACTTTTTAATATTTTTCTTAAAAGAAAAAGATTTTTTTAATACTCTTCGTTTTTTTATTAAACCGTTACTTTTTTTATATGCTTATTAACTAAGAGTGTATGCGAGTGCGTGAGTGTGTGTTATTATTGTGTCCTTGTAGTATTTGTTGCATTAAGAATTTCTACTTGTTTTCTTATTGTTGCTGTTATTTGTTGTTCTTAGTGTTGATTTCGTCATATTTAACCTCATTGGCAAACGTTGACCCATAAAATTTTTACAGCAACAATAACAAGAATAACAATTTCAGCAATATTTATATGGCTATACATACATACATACAAATACATTTTTTGATTTTATTTTCTTTCTTTATTTTTTGTAAATGTTGTTTTTTTTTTTCAATCCAACAATAATAAAAGCAAAAACAACAAAACGGCAATCATCATCATGTCCATTTGTGTGTATTGTAATGAATGAAAAATGAACGCTTAAACAAGCGGCACTTACATGTGAATGTGTGTGTGTGTGAGAGCTTCCTTCAGCTATTCATACTATATACATATTCATCTCCACAGGGGGCCATCTTTTACAAGTGCATGCATGCATTCCATCAGCATTTCATTCATCTGAAAAGCAGTAAATGCAACAAAAACAATTACAACCATAACATCTTTAGAAAAAAATAAAATAAAACCCCAGTGATGAGAGTCTGTTTGTCATTTACAATGAAAAACGTGCCTTTAAAATTCTATTTTTTTTTTCAAGTGTTTGGTAATATATAGTGAAAGAAATTTGAAAAATAAAGAGAACGGAGTAAAGGATTTACAAATCATGTATGATTAATTGGCCATTTTAAAGTCATTATGCCCACACAAAGACAGGCTGGCAGATCAGAGGTTTTATGGATACACAGAGGATATGATTAACATTAAATTTATTTAGAAGGATTATCCCTCTAATCTACCATAATTTTTGGGATTTAACTTATCACGCGACTGGTACTTGAGCAATTTCATGCCAAATGCTATAGCCATGTATGGTGTTCGGCAAAGTGTTTGCTTAAGGCATCTGTTCTGAAGAATGTTTGCATTTTTCTTAAGACCCACTGTATGGCATTCCACGATTCGCAGCAGGAATCGTGTAGGAGTTCACACAGCTGTCGGATATGTTACTGTGTGCATAGACTGGTACCCCTTCCTCACCTAACCGTACGTTTGTCTTGCTTTGCAAATGCATGGTGTTACATCCTTTCGCGGACCCCATATATTTGTTCTAACGCTGCCGAGTTAGCAGAAGGATATTGTATGTCTTCCAACTTAAGTGGTCATTACAACCTAGCGTTTCACACTAAGCATTTTGTGTGTGTTAATATTTTCCATGATTGGTGAAAACTACCGTTTTACCGAACGACAGACTTTTTGAAAAACTTTTCTTGGTAATTTTTACTTTCAAAGTTTTTAGCAGAAGACTGCTAAGAGGAAGTCCCCTGAGAAATATGTTTTCATATTTCGTTTCGTTCGAGATATTTGAACTGTTGTTTGAATCATAACGGCACGTATCTAATAAGAAAACACTCCAACTATTATAATACGGTGACTACAAGTTAACATTCCACAGTCATATCTCTCTCGTACACCCAAACAAAACTTAAAACCTATTACCAATCAGAGTATCAACACTTTTTCTCCCATATTTTTATAAAATCTCTTTCAAAAAATATTTCCTTGCAATTGTTAATGGTTTTAATTAAGCTCTAAGCCTTTTTCGTTTTTTTTTTTCTTTACTTGTGGGGAGCACAAATCCTTTGTCTTTGATTATTATTTTCTACGTGAAATGTGTATGTTGTTGGTGGTTTTTCGATTTGTTTTTCTATTTAATTTTTTGCCTGACTAGACTCTTCTTATTCAGGGTCACTTTTAAGTGTTTTACCAATAACAACTAACCAACCAACCAACCATTTGTCCTCAACTGTCTGGCTGGCGATAAATTTTATTCCTCTAAGGGATTAATTTATAGACAAACAGGCTGGACGGACACCTTAAAGGCTAAACTTGATTTCTCAACCGTTAATATTGTGTTATAAAACTGTTAAACGAAGAAAACCTTGCAAAAAGAAATTACAATTGTCAAGAAAAAAAAAATTAAACAAATCCAAAAGGAATTAACTGTACAATACTATATTAATTTTAAAATAATAAATAAAAATCATTAAAAATTAAAATAATATATTTCTCTCCTAATGGAATAAGTGAATGAAAAATTTCTCAATTCAAAGGGGAAGAAGCCATTGTAAACATAGAAAAGTACTGCTTGGTGCACTGCATTGGTTGTAGGTTGTGAAACAGAAACACAGTGTTTACGCTGAATGCCGTTGAGGTATGCGTTCAAAAAATACGACGAAATGACATCTACATTATCACACCAAGCAATCGCTTTTTTCAAACTCCACAATCATTTCTGGGCTCACCAAGGCCCATAGGCGACAATTTTGCTTGTTAACGTAACCACAGAGAGAGGAATGAGCCTCAAAATTCTGTTCGAAAAATCAGCATTGAAAGCCTGTATCTTCAGAACCCAATCATTGTATAGTCAGACGGCTTTAATTGTTGCATGAGCTGTACTTTCTATGGATGCAGCACCAAATCCAAACGCTGCCTAATAAGCTGTAAGATAGGCGCATTTGCTGAGAATGCAATGCAATCGACAAATTCGGATTATCCCTTACACTTTCTCTAAAAAAAAAGCAATATTTTCAGTAGTGCCTACACTGCGATTCGTAACGCTTCTAGTCTCTTCAGATTTCTTTAGAATCTTGAGAATTTGATTACGATGACCATAATCACCTCCTGTAATGCTTAAAAAGTTACCGCGTTTGATTCGCAGGTTCTTTTAGTGTAATCTCTTTTTATAAGCGACAGAATGGACATTTGCAGGAAGGGAAATTTCACATACGGATAGTTCGGCTAAACAACGAAATCTGTCTTTAATGCAGTGTGCGATACACTTTCCAATCAACCACCAACGGATGTCCTCTGCGAAAAAGGCGTATGTTATGTAAGAATATATGATTTGAGCAAAATCCGTTGCAGTAGCGAAAGTGAAATAATGGGCGATTTTTTAAGAGCTATAGGAAAATTTTTCAAAAAAAAAAAAACATAAAATTCAGAAAAATGCATGAAATCTTTATTTGAATCGATAGTACGGTCCATATAATTTAATGTTTGAAGATTATTTCATGCAAATGTTGACCGCGACTGCGCCTCAAATGGTCCATCCGCTTAGTCCAATTTTGGCATACTCTTTCCAACATTTCGGCCGGTATCTCACGAATAAATGCTTCAATGTTGTCTTTCAATGCGTCAATTGAAGCGGGCTTGTCTGTATAGACATGAGCTTTAACATAGCCCCTTCAAAAAATAGTCTAAAGGCGTTAAATCGCACGATCTAGGCGGCCAATTGACCGGTCCCGAACGTGAAATAAAATGTTCACCGAACTCGCCTCTCAATAAGTCCATTGTTACGCATGCTGTGTGGCATGTGGCACCGTCTTGTTGAAACCACATGTCGAGCAAGTCAAGCTCTTGCATTTTGGGCAAAAAAAGTTGGATATCATCTCACGGTAGCGCTCACCATTCACAGTTACGTTACGATTCGCAACATCTTTGAAGAAGTACGGTCCAATGATGCCAAATTCAACGATTTGCCTGCGTTGTTGGTTTGTAAGACGATTCATGGTTAAATAATAGACCAAACTGAAGATGTTTGACAGTGAAACAAAACACGAAACGTGCGTGAGCTGTTTAAACCAGTATTGCCAAAAAGATAATAGCTAAAAAATCACCCGTTACAATCAACATTTGCTTCAGACATTGTATGTTTCAAGACAATGCTGAATAACTAGTTTGATTACAATGTTAATAAAAACAAAAATTATTTTAAATTAATTACTAAAAATATACACACACATGTATGTATGTATGTACATATGTATGCGTACACACAATAGATAGCCAATAAATATTTAAATTTTCAATATTATGACTTTAAACACTCATTTTGAAAATATAATCGGAACTCATGTGGTTAAAATAATTTTTTATTGTTTTTGTTTTTTTTTTATGGAAAATTCTTTTTTTTTATTATTATTTTTTTATTTCATTTTTATTGTGCTTGTTTCTATTGTGGTTGTTTGGTTCTATTTTTTTTTTTTTAACAAATTGCCCATATTTAATGGTTAATGGTGTGAAAATTGCAAACAAATCTATTCGAATAATTCAAAATTGTCTGATTCTTTCTTCTGTTTTCCGTTTTTTTTTTATTTTGTTATATTGGAAACACATACACAGGCATAAAGACAATTAAAAAAAAAAAAACAAAGAAAGAAAACAAGAACAAACATTACCTCACACCATTACTCATTGATTACTGACTTAGTCTCTAGCTCCCTGTGTGTGTCTCTCTCTCTGGGTATATGCAGACATACTATATGGATGTACGAATACACATGGCCATGTATGTATGTACATATATGTATGAGTGTACAAGAGCAATGTCTTTAATTTAAAAAATATTGAGCAAGACAAGCAAAATAACCGAAGAAGGCAAAAATAAAGAGAAAATAAATGTTTCAAGTGTTTGTTGTGTATACTACATGTACTACATGCATGCATAAGTGAAAAATAAAATAAAAAATAATTAAATAAACAAAAAGAAAACATTAAATAATAAATAAATAAGCAAATGTATGAATAATCAAAAAATATAAAAAAAAAATTTTTTTTGAAATTTCCCATGAATTTTCACTTTCTTTTTGCTTAAAAGAAGAAAAAAAAGTTTGAAATAGCAAAACAAATCAAAAACAAGAAAGAAATTGCAAAATTTTAAATCAATTAAGAGCAAAGGAAACCTGCTAAATCAACACAATTTATGATATCCGTATAACTTATTTTCTTTACTGTGCTCTGAAAGAAAGCTGCAAATATTTATTGAATCTCTTCAATCCATCGGTCAATCCATTAATCAATTATAAAAATAGCACAAGCAAAAAAGACACAAAAATGGATCACAAATCAATTGCCAGTCAAGTGCGGGGTAAGATCATTAAAATTTGGAAAAAAAAAACAATTTTTTTTTTAAATTAAATTTTAGAAAAATTTAATAAAGTTTAAATGCTTTAGAATCAATTATACTGTTCAATAAAATTTAAATTTAAAAGTATAGTTACATCAGATATGTGTAAACTTATGATTTCCATGAAACTTTAGTTTCATTATAATATTTCGAACCCTATCATTATGTACGAAACACGTACATGTGATTTAAATGATCGAATTGGGATTGGTAACAGCAGTCGATCCTTTTCAGGTAGTTTTCTACCAATTTTTCGCACAATTTCTTGCTGTATCTTAAAAATAACTCAACGAAATCTGGTTTATAAATGTGTAAACAATAGGGTATTTATCCGGCTAGACATAACCTTTAATGTAGCTTGATCCAGGCAGACATGACCTTTAATTGTAGTTTTTAATCTGGAATCTTCTTATGCAATAAAGCCATACATGAACGTGTTATGTTTATTATGACATCATCTTTAAGCAACATACCGTGCAGTTAGTTATCACATGGCCATAGCTGTCGAGATCATTTTCAAAAATATACGGCCCAGAGCACAATGCGCATTAAACAGTTAGATTTTCCGGATTAGTTTCACACAATCCCTACTGTGTTTTCGAACCCTATGCTAGCCTGCATAGTCACCGATTAACATTTAATATAATAACCAAAATCGATTGCGTCCAGTGCCTCGTGGCACTTTTTTGATTAAACCACATACCAGTCCAGATCATAATCTTCACTTGCTGATTATCAATGTAATCAATGTAGCGCAATGACACGTCCAGACCATATGGAGCACTAAACAGTGGATTTTCCGCAATAAATTGTTGATATAACCGTCATTGACAAAAATTTTGCTTGGAATATTAGCATTAAAAAGCCTGTTGCTCTAAGCTCCAATCGGCATACAGATATACGACATTGTGAATGGTCAGCCGATTGTAATTGTAGTGTAGTTGAACTTTTTATGCATGGAGGTACAAATCCAAATACAAAATATGACGAAATAACCTTCAACATAAGCTAACTTGCTGAGAGCGTCATGTAATCCACAAATTCGGATTATCTACCACACTATCAGTAGCAAAAGCAATGTTTTCGGGAGTCTGTACATTGCGATGATGCACAAACTTGATTACTTCTGTAACTTTTCTAGTCTCTTCAACTTTTTTTTTTATAATTTTCCCAATTCCTTGTACAGTAGATCAATCCTGAAGACATTTGTCGTAAGCAATACATACCATGAATAGCCAACATTTTACAGTATAAGTGACAATTCTGACGTAAAGTATAATTTTTTTATATAAAACATTATAAATTAAGAAAACAAAATGAAAGCCTTTAGTCAAAATTTTGTTTACACGGACCGTGTGCATCACTTTTATCCGATACTGTATGCTTAAATAATTTTTCTTTAATAAATTAATACGAATTTTCGTGTTTATGTCAAATAATATAAAATTATTGTGTATCGTATTATTTCAATGAAATTTAACAACATTTTAAAGCCTATTTTCAGTCTCCATAACTTGTCTCAACGAGCCTTTAATGCTTCAATGAGCTGACCCCTTTTTTGTTGTAATACTCTACTTATACCCCTAAAACTATGCAACAAATTTCAACAATTATAAACTTTTATTTGCTTCGAAAACGAAAAGTTTTCTTCAACAGATGAATCACGTTGATGATGATGGCACACATGTTCTGTGCTCTACTTTACTTAAGGAAAAACAAACATATTTACCTATACACACATGTATACGTTTGTATATGTATATACAAATTTAAAACTAAAACAATTTGCCTTGCCGGTTGGTTCTATGATTCTGCCTTACACTCATTACATGAATAGGAATGAAAATAAAATTAAAAGAAAACTTTTTATTGCTTTAACAACAGCATCAACGACAACAATTAATAGAACAACTTATTACCACTACAACGTTACAGTTTCAATTTATAAAGAAAAAGTTTTTGTTTTAAGTAAGTGTGTTATTAGCAAAACATACACAAAGAGAGAGAGAGAGAGGTAGCAAGAGTGTTGTATGTGTCAAAGAGCATATGGGCATAATTTTTGATCTTTAACATTTTGTTGTTTATTTACTGGTTTATTTATTTGATGTTGCAATTAAAAGTTTTCGTCGTCCTCTCGCTCTCACTTTCCCTTACGATAACAGTTGTTGTTAAATTATATTAAAACAGTGGCTTCAACTTGAATAGAAGCAAACTTAATGTTTTTTATCAGGTTTTTCGAAATTTAAAAACTTCTTGGTTTATAATGATTATTCGTTTCAAATAAATTGTTTGTGTGGTTTGCATTTGGGTGTTTAAAAATGTTCGATTAGGAATTTTCGATTGATGGCTCTAAAATGCAAATATCTCTGGTGATATTAATAGTATTTGGCAACACTACACCTTATTTGAAAATCGATTTTTACTTTTGCTTTACTTTGCTAGAAGACATTGTTAAAATCGCAGTATTCTGTGAGAAGTTATCCGCACTTAAAAATGTATCGTAGATAAGCCGAGAATACGTCACGGAATATGATAAAAAGTTCTAAAGTTTCTAGAGGTGAGATGCTGCTACAAAAAAAAAAAAAAAACAGTGTAATGGTTTGAAAGTTTTGGATTTGCTACTTTTGATGTTAGAAAGACACTTCGCTCTGGTCGATAAAACAATAAAACAGGCGATGAAATCATGGAACAAAATTGTGAAAGTCAGGCACATAAACAACGTGAACATGGCTAGATAGGGACCTAGGCGTTCATTACCATACAATTATCAACCGTTTGAAAAAATTTGGATGATTTAAGTGCCGTGTCAACCACCACGGGACAGAGATTAGGCCTATTGTGATACCACAAAAAACTTTCTTCCTCTTCATCCAGATGAACACCTAATTCGAGGGAATGTCAAGTCTATCGGTGGGCTTTCCAATAAAACAGAGGTCTGTGAAAACAGTATGGAAGTATGGAATGATGTGTATGATAATCAGTCCTCTTCTTATCCATATCCGTCCAGCAGAGCTCTGGAATATTGCCCTCATGCTACCAACAAGTTGAGACTACTTGCATAACGAGAAGAAGATAAGCAAATGATTACAGACTATAAACTCAGATTATAAACTATCACAATAATGTTCCAAGCTTAAAAGATGGCAAAGCCAAGATTGTTACCAAGAAAGCTAATGTGTGTGTCTAATGGAATTTAAAAGGAAGTGTTCATTATGAGCTTATTCAACCTGATCATAAGATTTACTCTGATTCTGATTGTCAACAATTAACGAGAGTGAAACAAGTAATTCCATTAAAATGGCCAGAATTGATTCAATTCTAACAACATGTCTTTAATGAGTCGGCAGAAACTGAAACAAATTGACTAGAAAGTTTTGATGCATCTATCATATAGCCCGGAAGTTGCACTTTTAGATTATCATTTGCCTCGCTATCAGTTAAACTATCTTCATGACCAGAAATTTAAATTCTGTACATGCCTGTAAAAAGCAATTGAAGTAGGTTTGCGGTCGGAAAACCAAAAGTTTTTATGCAGTAGGACTTTGATTATCCGTGATGGTTGGGACCGGAAGCATTCCGGATAATCGATTTTCCCGGTTAGTTGAGTAGCAATTTTGGCTAGTTTTTAAATAGATATTTTTATTAGTTAATAAATGAATATGTACATATTTATATAAAAACTAAATAATTCAAGGATTTTATATAGAAATATAAAAAAAAAATAATAATGTTGTCAGAAAACAGTGAACAGTATATAAGGATTTCGTATACTAAAGAGAAAATTCCCCTTTTTCGCTTGTTTGTCCAAAATAATAGAAAAAAATTTTTGCTTATAATCACGGATAATAGAGGTAATCACGGTTAAACGGTGCAGAAAAATTTAAGTCGATCCAAAATAAAATTAAGCCGATCCAAAAAATTTTTTTTTCCATCCCGGATAATTGATGTTCCCGGATAATCGAATCACGGATAATCAAGGTCCTATTGTACATTGATGGCATCATTGCGTCTCACCAAAAATGGCAAATGTTATCGTATATAACGGTATACAATTCCTTTAATAAAGTTCGTTTGATATATGTACATACATATATGTATATAAAAAGGCACGTTAAATTTTTTTTTCGATCACCTAATATTTGTTAGTTTCCATGACTCATCCAACGAAAGCAAATTGTACTAATTTTCTATCTTGACAAGAAAGTTTATTTTTTAATTACAAAAACCAATTAATAAGTTTGTTGTTTACAAAGTGTCATTGGAGATAGAAACTTGAATCATAAATTAGAAATTTGAGTAACGAACTGCGCTGTTGACACCCTATACTCCCTATACCATAATGTCGAAATATGAATTGAAATGGTTTTGCCGCTAAACAGAGTGTGTTTCCTGTTTTAATTTGTTCTCATAAATACGGCAGTACCCTGTTTTGTTTAGTACGTATTCAATTGAATTAAAACTGTTATAAAATTAAAAGATAACTGTTGTGTTGTAAAACAACACAAGGGAGTGAGAGAGAGAGAGAGAGAGAGAGATAGATAATCATGGTTTCCTTTTGTTAGTGGTATTTAATAGCAATAATTACACTTTAAAAATGAAATATAAACACAATTTAAACTATGTTATCCTATATTTGCTCGTATTTCTTCGGGATTACAACAATAACTTTGTATTTCTATTGCTGTTGTTATTAAGTATTGCATATCGTGAACAGGCATTTAATTGCGTCTTAGCAAAAGCATCATGAACACCAAAGAATAGCTTTGTTTTATTCACTTCTATTCTTCGTTGTTGTTGTTGTTATTAAAACATAACCTTACCAGTGTAATGAATTACTCTTCTGTTCAACTTACACCATAACATGAATTGTCTACGTACTCATACTCACCCTTAGTTGAGTATTATTACTATTATTGAGAGTCTGTGCTCTTTTATTTTTATTCGTTTCCATTACTGCTATTGTTGTTGTTACTATTTTGTAAATGAAAAACTTGTGTCTGTTGCTTACTAGCGTTATTGTTTTTGTTATTTTGAAAATGAAAAACTTGGTTCAATGAGTTGCTTCCTGCTCTTTTTTGTGTTTTTTTTTCTCATATTCTGGTTTCATTTATTTTCACAAAGAGACTTGAACATACTCCCACATAAAAACATCGCTCACACGATTGAAATAAAAAAAAAAAATGCAGAGAAACAAACATAAAGCAAAGTGTAACAGAATATTTATAAAGAAAGAAAATCATTTAAAATTGTGTTTAGAATGCGTAATGAACGTGACCAGCTTTAAATTAAAAACCCAAATAAAATAAGCCAATAAGGGAACAACTAAGAAAATATAGTCTACACGCGTTAATTGTGAACCGCCTGAACTCCTAAGGTTTTAATACGTTATTACACTGTAAATATCCTTTTTTTTTCTATGTGAAACGAAGTGTTGCAACATTCGATTTGGTGTAATGCAACTCCCCAGCTCAAACCATTTAATTGATTTCAAAATCAATCTATTGTCCCCTAGTTTACTATGGATTCCATTCTATGGCAGTTATTGCAATATCTTTAAGTAGTCTTTAAAGTAAGTTGCCAATAATTGCCATTTGCAATTAAGAATCTTCATGTGCATTCAGGGATTTGTTTAATTGTTCGGGTTGGTTGGTTGTTATTCGAGATTGTGTTCGAGGAAAGTATTTTTAATTTCCTTCGAAAATAACTGTTAATAAATGCTTACATACATAAGTAGCGTTGGCATTGCGTGATGCCATTTCCCAAATCTTACATCCATAGATACGTTCTGAACATTTATAAGAAAATAATAGTCCATCTCAAGACAGTGGTTGACTTGACAAATCGTAAATATTGTTTGGTTTCGAAGAGTATAAACATTTTATATTATTTGGAATGCTGTTAACGTAGTAGAAATTAATAAATTTTTCACACTTTTAGTCTTCATTCATTCAATTTAGTCTAGATTAATTAATTGAAGCTTAGAACCACTCTTAAAGCTTTATCCTCTAGAAATTTAAGTTTAGATACATACATAATTGGTCATTACAACCCTTCAGGCAGGATTACGACGCAGCTTCTCCCACCACTTATGTATGTTGTGTGTGTTAATTTTATACATGAGTGGTATAAAATTTTTAAAAAAAACTTTTCATGGCAAATTTTATTTATCCTCTGAGTTTTTGCCTGAAATCTGCTGAGAATAGGTCGCCAAAAAAATTTTTCATATTTCGTTTTGATGTCTGACCTGGAATATTAAGTTTAGTTGGCATAAATCATAGACAATTCGCCTATTTTCAAAATGCTGGTTTAATGTAATACTACAAATGACAACATCGAGAACTATATTGAATAGTAACTACGGATAATATATGTATACCCTGTAGGTCTCCAATTATTACTTACTAACTATTGGTCATTACAACCCTTTCATCAGGATTACGACCTAGTCCTTCACACGATCTTGTGTGTGCTAATTTTATCTACGAGTGACGGAACAGTGTAAAGTCGTCTCCGGACAATAGATTTTCGAGAAACTTTTAATTGCAATTTCATTTTATTCTCAGAGTTTTTTATCGTAATGTTTGAGCATAGGTTTGAACCACAGGCGTGCGTGTTATAAGCCAACACACTACCTGCTAGCCTACGGCGACTTACATTGAAAATATTACACAGCATCGTCGACTCAGCTTTATAAACTAAGGCGTTTCAGATCGAAAAGTACAAAAAAAAAAATCGATAACAAAACAATAATGAAATTACTAGAATTAAAATAAGCAAAGCACGAATTATAAAACTACAAAGGAAGACCACGAAGTATAGAAAAGACAAGAATTACAATACCAAATTAACAATAAGATTCTAGAAGTTGACAGACCAAAAATAAATTAAATATTTCTAACATTCTAACAGTCAATTCCTCTATTGTGTTATACACTGTGACTTCTATAATCTCTATAATTGTGAATAAAGTCAGTATGAAGGTTTTATAATCTTATTTTTTTTTTCTTATTTAAACTTAAATTTTTCTTCAGTTGGTCACATTGTCCTTATTTAAATTAAAAATTGTGATCCTCTTTTACTCCTTTGTTTCTTGTTTCTTCTTTCTGCATTATAACTGTTTCGCTACTGTTGCCAATGTTTGTTTTTAATTCAATGCATGCTATGTATGTGTTGTGCTTTCTTGTGTATGTGAATGCCTTCACGATTGCATGAGCATTCATTCACATTTATTGCTTCATACACTTGCACACAGTTGTCATATGAATATTTGGATGCATTGTCTCTCTCTCTCTCTGTCTTTCTCTCTATAATTTTACGACAACAGTAATGAAAATACACAAAGACACACAAATATAACGGTAAATAAAAACAAAAGTTTGTCTCCCTCCATAAGCTTATAAAAATTCATTGTAATCTTTAGTGTTATAAGCTTTTACCGTTATGTATATATGCATGTTTGTAGCACTGTTCAAGGATATTTTTACGTAAAGTTGGATAAGAGACAGAGAGAGAGAGAGAGAGAGAGAGGGATGTATTACAAATACTTTCTTTATGCCAGCATTTTAATATACTTACACAGCTTATACACTTACAAAGCTGCTCTGCCGTTTTAGAGGCAGATTACATGCATACACACCGAATGACATTTTTAAGTTTTTGTCATTTTCTGCGTGTTTTTTTTTTTTGCATTTTATTTTTCTCTTCTATTTTCTGTTTACTGGTGATAACTGCGTTTGACATTCTCAATGGTTATGTTTTTATGATTGCTGGTGTTGTTTTTGTTGCAGTTGTTTGTATAGAGTATGCAAAAGCCGCAACACATTTTTGATCAAACGGTTTGAAAAGGTTTACCGCTTGTTTCTGTAAGAGAAATAATATCACGGAAGGTTAGAGAAAATTTGTATGAAAAGAAGGTAAAAATATTTGTTTTTCATGTACATACATATGTATGTATGTACACCCGGTTTTTGTAAGACAATTGACACTGTATGACTATATCTTGTGTTTGAAAAGCTGAGTTCTTTTCATAGCTGCTATGAGGGAGTTAGGTACTCCAAAATTAGGTTTAATTTCCTTTCTATTCGATGCAGGTAGTTTCAGCTCATTCCATGATTTCAAAAGTTTCTAGATGTCGGCGACAGGTGACGAACTACATTCAACAATTCGCATCCAGTTTCGCACAATAGCAGACCATTTAAACGCCAGGTTATATCCATCGTTCTTAGTGTAACTTTCTCTAAAATGCTAACAATAACCACATTGAAAAGCAATAGCGATGAGGAGGAGCTTTGACGAAATTCTAGATTCACCTTCATGAGGTCGCTTAGCATCAATCAAGTAAAAGGTAGTAGTAGTAGAAGACTGCATTTTCCGTCTTTCGTCTTTTCGTCTTATTTCTTGCTTTCGTCTAATTTCTTTCTTTCGTCTTATTTCTTGTCCTAACAACATTTAAAATTTGCCGCAGAATAGTCAACAGTGTTTTGACTTAATAAGACGCATCAGGTGGTTCAAACCCCAACTCAGACATCTCGAACAAACGAAATATGAATAAATATTTTTTTATCAACTTACTCTCAGCAGTCTTCTGGCAAAAAAAAGTTTCTCAAAAATCGTCGTTCGTAGATGAGTTTAAACTGTGTGTCCGCAACACGTAGACATGGATGGTGCGACAAGCTAAGTTGTGATCCTGACTAAAAAGTAATAATGACCAATAAAATAAGTCAGAATGTAAGGGGAGTTATATGTATTTCAGGCCTGTTAACAATGCTAGTGTCACGCTCTGACTTCCCTATTTGTTTGGTTAGTTGAATTCCAATTTTCAAAGAACTTTTTAAAATAATAAAATTAGTTTTTACGCTTTATAAAACTAATTTAAAAATGTATGTATTGTTTCCTATTTTATGATTCTTGATTGGCTCTCTTCTCTGTTCGCACATTTAAATGTCAAGCAAAGTAATTTCATTTGTTTATATTTTAATCAATTTTTCTTTTTGTATTAAGAAAAAGCATGTTAAATTATTGTTGGTTTTTTTTTTCAACAACATTTCTCTTAATCTTATCAGGCAATAAATTAAAGGAAAATATCGGAAAAAGAATATTTGATAGCCTCTATTAATTTAGATTACAATGCTTATCAATTGAAGCACACGCTTCTACTTTTTTTACGAATCATAGTTCAAATATATTAAAAAGAAATTTATACTGTATGATCAGAGTGTAAAACATCCACACTTGAGATAAAAATTAAACAATTTATAGTTTAGATATGCAAATAATGAAAGAAAAAGAAATCATGACACGTGTTTCTCAAGAATTTAGATTAAAACATTTTATCACAACAAACAAAACAAAAATATTGGAAATGGTGTACTACACACACAATACAGATAAGTTATGTATTTTCCCTGTAAAAACAATTATTTCGCAAGCATTCAATGGTTAAAATTTTAAAATAAGTGAAATTGTTTACTTTCACTTGTTATGTTATTTAAATGAAAACTTTATTTAAATTTATGAAGTCGCCGTAGTCTAGCAGGTAGTGTATTGGCTTATTAGACATGAGGCCACGTTTCAAACCTCAGTTGTGACATCTCCATTTCATTTCAATACCTCACAGGGTATATAAATACGACACATTTGTCTTTCTGGATTGTAAACTCTAATATTTCATTTATTTTCGCCCTGGCAACTTTTAGAGTATTAGTTTTGATTTGTTATTGTTTTTATTTTTTGTATGCATCTTTTTACATTCTGTTATTGTAATACAATCTCCGTCTGTCTCGTAATCTCATACCTTCTTTGTTGTACAGCGTATTGTTTACATTTCTCTTATTCTTTTTATAAAATGCAACACTCGGTGTTTATTTCGATTTCGCACAAATTAATATCGCATACACTAGGTTATTTTTTTTTTGTTTGTTAAAAATTTTAATACCAGATATATTCCTTACATTTTGACATCATTTTTATTGTGTAGCAAGTAAGTGCAACTGCCCAAACTTGAATGTTAATAATTTTCTCCAGGTTCAAGTAAATCTTGCATGTCTTCTGCTAAATTGGCGTTGACTATTCATCTTGGACAATCCTGTAGTCTCCTCAAAAGAGCATTCTGCAGAGATCGAAACAAAATCCCAGCCAAGGCCTTATCAGTTTCTGTGGATTGATCAAAGATGTGTGTGGTTTGCCATTGTCATGAAGGAACCCAGTACGTTTTCTGTTGAGCACTGCTGGCCGTGCTCGCAATTAAAAATTCGGTTCTTATTATTTCATAATTTAGAATTCATGTCACTGTCATTCAAACAGTGAGCTTTTTTGTGTATCCAGCTTTCTTTATATGGTTCATAATGACGAGTCCTCTACTCCATGTCCATCAAATTGTGCATCGTTTCCTTTAGAGTTAGAGGCCGGGACCACTCCGAAGTGCCCCTTTAACATAAAAATAATCAGATCGAAAGATAACAAAGCTATGGAAACTTTAGTAAATTCTTTTTGTAACAGCTTGCAACCCATTCTTACTTTTTAATTGATCGTTCCAATTTTTTGGTTAGGATTATCTACTAGCTTCTCACATCGCCCATGTTGTGTGTGTTAATTTTATCCACGACTGTCGGAACCTAGAGTTAAAGTCGACTTCTAGTTTTTGAAAAACTTTTCTTGGCAGTTTTATTTTACTCTTAGAGTTTTTGCCAGGAATCAGATGAGAGAAAGTCTCCAAAGAAATATTTATTCCTGTGTCGTTTTGTCTCGTGGTCTCGCGTCTAATAAGCCAACACACTTCTACAAGACTGCTATTAGATTAGAATGCTACCAATTAAATTGAAGTGTTGCCTGATTTATTTAATATTACCAGGGAAATTATATTTTTAGGGCCATCTCTTGGCCATTTCTTTACTGATCGGCTCAGCTAAACTGTGTATTTTCTGGCTGGTTTACAAGCAGACCAACTATGTTTGTAATAGGACCGTACGAGTAATATTGCTAGGCACTGCTGTAATGATAAGGATAAGAAGACGATCGATTGTCTTCTTTGCTTAAATATCATGGTTATAATTCGTTCAAATGACTTTTGCAGAAGCTGTGCGTCTGAGGATGAGAAACACTCTATCTTTCACTTTATGTGAGAGAGCCCAGCTTTTGTCATGTAAAAGCGCCGGTTCGTCATTTCTCATTTTGTGTCATCTCTGACTGAGCGCTTCAAAATAAAGCTTGCTGTTGCACAAAGCATAGTTGGGTTACCTATGAGGAATGTTTGATTGCCTGATTAGAGATTGAGGTATCACAGTGGGCCTAAGCTCTGGCCTAATTGAGACCTTACCTTTCAATGATGATTTGGCACCTAACCTCAGAACACACAATATTTTAGGTTTAAAAGGTATTTTTTAACGCTTCAAAAATTACAACAGGGATTACAATCGAAACGAAAGTAGGAAACCAAGTGAACAAAGTAAGCAAATAAAAGCAACGTGAATTAGTTTATAATTTATTTCATATTCTTTCTTGTTTTTGTTTCTGTTTCTCCTTATTTTGTTTCATTATTGTGATTATTTCTTGAACTTTTCCTGTAGCAACAGCAGATCAGATGGGTCTGACTGTGGGTTAGTTACCCACAGCAATTTTTGCAGCAAAAAAGAAATGAACACTAAAACTAAATGAAAATAAGAAAATAAAATAAATAACGAATTAAATAAAACGAAATGAAATGAAATCAGTTTTCTGTTCTTTTTTTATTGTGTTACTTCTACGCACAGGAAATGATGGTTGGAAAATAACGAAAAAAAAAAAAGAAAACGTAACGAACGTATCAGACGATAAGCAAAGTTAGGCAGCAACTCTAATGGGATTACAGAGTGGTTGTGTATGAGGAAGGTATGCCAACAGGTGAACAGGTAGATGAGAAAAAGTGCAAACAAAACTTATTTTGCAAATTTCAAATGTAATGACATGATGATAAGGTTTGCTGCCATTCTTTCTCTCTCTCTCTCTCTCTCTCTCTGATTTTTTCCTAAAGAATAAAATTCGAAACTCAATCAAAGAAAACAAACACCAGTGGCTTTCGCAGATATAAATGTAGTTTCTTCTTCTTATTATTATTAAAACGGAAAGAAATATTTAATTGAAATGCTTTTAATGCTAACCGTAATTCGTTTAAAATTAAAATCATCTTAACACTGCAGACAACGCAACAATTCCAAACGCAAGAAGAAAAAGAGAATGAAATTTAAAGTTTGAATTAAATTTGCCATTCTTTCTTTCTCTCTTTGTAATCAGAGGAATTCTACCTTTACATGTGCTTTATAAAGCCTTGGTAGGCTAGTCTATGTGAGAAATTGTATACGACTTTAAAGAAGCCAGATCTGTAGTGTCAACACACAAAAGCCACAGGACTGGAGTTGGTGTTTAGGCATCGTCAAGCCAAACGGTTCCTAATCTTGAACAGGAATAACAGAAATAAGCTGTTTTCTTTAGAGTGAAAAAGACTTAAGCGTCGTAATGTCGAACTTTACGGGCCATTGTACAAAATTGATCTCTCTGAGGCCAATGTCTGTTGATTTTGTGGAACAATCATTGACAGCCCAGTTCACATGTCATGCCCTCGGCAGACATAGGTTGGAGAGTATAAAACCTCGAGTAGAACTTAAATTAAAGCCTTTAATTTGGGTAGTTTAATGTAATAGACTTTGTGCAATAGACGCCCTTGGTCGCAGTGATTTTTAATGGCAATCATATGAGTAGAAAGGTTTGAAATACTTGAAATCAATACATCCATTGGATTTGTTTTCAAGCCTAATGTGTGGTCTGCTAATGTAAAAACGATCACTGGCTTTTTAGATTTAGATTTGAATTCAAATCAGAAATAATAAATAATGGTTTAGATTCCATTCTTTATCCACCTTCTTTGATCATTAGATCAATACACCAAGGTTAGGATTAGTTTTTTACCTCAAAATTCTATCTATGAACTTTTTTGTCGACTTATTATAAGTAACAGCCTATGGACTGAAGTAAAAAGGCTCCCCTCTAGTATTGACGATGGAGATTCACCATGTAATCAAATCAATATTTCAAAAAAAAAAATTGTTTGTTTTATTTCAGTCACCACTGATTATCCTTTTTATGAGTCTTTGATTGATCAAATACAAGCAAAAATATTTTAATTAAGAAAATCACTTTAAAAATATCCTTTTAGGAGGTTTAAGAAACCATTTTTATAGCACAATTTAAGGCGTACAGTTTCAAATCCACAAAAAATACAATTCAGTATGAAAATCGCAGAAAAAAAAACTGAAAAAAAAAATTATTCCCACAAAGTACTTGAATTGTTAACAAAAAATAGCAAAAAGAAGACATTTTATTGCAGCTACTAAGACGAAAGTAATTTATTTTTTTATTTTCTGACAGTTTTTTCCTCTCTATTTATTGTAGTATACTTTAAGGCTTTAGAGCCACAGTTATATCATTGATAAGCCGAAGCTTAAAATGATTCGTTTTTTTCTTTGGCTTTCTCCCTCTCTCTCTCTCTCTCTTTGTTATAGTAGGCAGGGTAGTTTCAGTATATGTATACATTCATACATAATCATAGTATGTATGTACTATATGTATTTAATTTTTTTCTTTCTTTTTGTAATGCTGGACTTAAACACTCTTAAATATTCAGGAGATTATAGGTATATATGGGGAAATACTAGGAAATGACTATAAAGTATGTCTTTGAAGTTTTTTTTTAATTGTAGGAGTAAATATATAAAACGAGCTTTATTAAATCAAATATGCTTTGTTTTAATCGATAGGTAAGATAGGTAAGATAGGCGTCCACTCAAGAAGTTAGGATAGATACACTTAGGCTATATAAAGGCCATTCCGAAACCACAGTGATCGATTTCACTTGGACCCAGACCCTTCACAGATTCTGAGAAAGCGGCATTACCGGCAGATCGTTCAAACAGCATATGACAGCATGACATGTGCTCAAGACCAAAACATCTTCAATGAGTTCCCATAATGCAATGTCCTTTAACGACTCTAAAAATCATACTGAATATGCTAAGTTTGTTATACAATTACCTGGAATATCCCTGTACCCATTTGATAGAAATGTCTACCACTTATTTAGAGAATTGCGATAGCTATAAACTATCTTAGAGTATGGGATGTGAGAACACAGTCGCCTAGCTATTAGCATGGTGATATCCCCTTCAAATATAGTTTCATTCTTAGTAATCCTTGCCTTAATGTCTATGGCCGACATTCTGCCTGGAAAAGGGTAGGGTAATTCAGTAGACTTCTGGGATAAGCTATGCCCCCTGCCGTTTCATTCCGTTTCCACTTTTCCAAACCTCTCTTTCTGGAATGGATGGTCTGGACCTTTGATCGATAAAATTTTGTCATTTTGAGAGCCATGCTGTTATTTACAATACAAGAGTTGTGCACTGATCGAAGTGTATATACAAATAAAGTGGTCGGGATGGATCAAATAAAATTTCTTAGCCAAAGTCTCTTAGTTTCTAACGGGTTATCAGATATAAGTATGTGTGATCTGGCGTTGTCATGATAGATGCCCCTATTGCCGTCCTCAACTCAACTCAGTTTGGTCGTCTGCCAGTCAATCCAACTTTCACTCAACCAAATTATTTTTTGATATTGCGGAACTCAACGTTTTTTAGTTGTAATTGTTATGGTATTGCCGGTATGAAATTTCATTTTCATCTTGGTAACACCATGAAATTTATTTGGAAATAGAAGAAAAGAAACGCAAAAATAAGTTAAAATCAAGTTTTTGTAGAAATAAAAGTAAATTAAAAATGGATTTAAGTGTGGATTTATCTTGAACTACCCAGCGCGAAGTAAGAAATGTCCAAAATTATTAACAAATATTTATAACAAGTGATTTTTTATAGATTTATTAGCTATTTTCGGCTGAACAAAGAAGCATTTTGTTATGTGCTGGATGAAATTAAGGACCACTTAAAGAAACCTGCGAGTATGGCAGCTATACCACCGATATTAAAGATATGAGCTGTCCTTTGATTTTTGGCTGACCGAAGCTATCAGAAGTACTGTGGAAATGACTTTAATGTTGGATTAACTCCATCCACAATGCCACTTATTTAAAGGAAGTGTTACCAGCAATAGAGGATCGCATTTGGATAAATGTAAAAAAATGGATAGTGATAACAGCTGGATACGCAATCCTCAAGGATGTTAAGGGGAATTTCTTGTGAAGGACCACCTCCTGTTGCTTAATTGTTTTTTTTTTTTTTATTATTAGCAAGTTTTTTTAAATAATTGCTTTGTAGTGAATCCAAACCTATACGGAGTAAAAATTCTAATAAAATGTCTTTTTACAATATTTTAGGTGCTGTAGGCGGACCCAAGCTGTTTAATTCTGTAGAAAATCCTACCCACGTTTCCTTGCACTGATTTTTGGCCATCCCAAATTTTTGCTTTTCTTTCGAAATTTCTGGATTATTTTCCATCAACTTCACAAGTCCCTCAAATTGGGCTTTGGTTGTTATTTTCAATTTCCTGCTAATTGAATATTTAATTATTTATTTTAAGCAGAAAAAGACTTACGATTTTTCCATTTTTTATCTTTTTTCTATTATTTTTAAAAAGAAAATGTGTTAAATGTATAAGTGATTTCTATAACTGACAGAAACTCAACTGCTAATAAGCAGTTGTCTATATTTAACGTTTTTGTCAACCAAACTCATACAAAGTGGTGTATCGCAATACCATAAAACACAACTAAAAAAACAACCGCACAACCAAAAAGTCAACCGCATTTAAGTTGAGAATGGCAATACCGATTTCTGAAAGACGACCAAACTACTAAAAAAGTTATCAACCGCAATAGGGGCAAGAATTCAAAATCTTTTCTGTTGATCACTACTGGTCGTTTTAATTGAATTGATAGCTTCAATCTCGTTAACTGTTGAGAGTAGAGATGAGAATCAATCCTTTGATCAGATTGTAGAAACTCATAATGAACAATTTCCATCCAAGTACACCAGACATACATCACTTCTTGGACATAATCAACATAATTCGACTAAATTAATCGGAATTGTAGGCAAAAATAAGCTCGATATGTAGAGAATCTCGAAATATACGCCGCAAACGGTAAAAATTAGAAAAGTTGGAGTGAAAATATGACTATACGAATATGTTAAGAAAATTGTGAAGTGTTTCAAGTGAGGATCATGGTATTTCAACATGTTTGAATACACAGCATTCCTACAAAATGTATATCAAAAAGTTACAAAACAAAAAAGACAAACGATAAATTATTGTTTAGTTGGTTACATAAATATTTAAAATTGAAGCAGGTCTGTAATCCCCATAATACTGATTATATTTTTAAAAATATTTCCTGGTGCTTTCACTTTACTCGTCTTTATGTTGGCATTGTAATGTTTAATAATAAATTTGTTCATGTTTAAATCAATAAAAAGAATTCCTTTAAATTTATTGAAAATTAATTACATTTTTATGATAATTTATTATTTATTGTTATTTTTTAATTAATAATTTTCATATTTGTGGTTAAACACACAGGCTACAGCTTCAAAAAAATAATGAAAATATTTAATAAGCATAAAAGCTATTCATTGCTGTATTTCATTATATTTTCTTTTCATATTTCGTTTTCTCTTTTGCAGATTTACGCACAGCATTTGATTTATTAGACAGAAATCGTGATGGCCGTGTTACAGCAAATGAATTACAATTTATGCTTAAAAATTTAGGCATAAATGTCAGAGATGATGTCATAAATGATCTAATACGAGAAGCCAGTCATTCGGGTAAGTAGAAAATTTCTTTCTTGCAAAAAATTTCTTGAAGGGTTATAAAAACGCGTTAGTAACTTGAATGATTTAATTTATTTTTTAATAAACATTTATTATCTCTCTTTAAAATGTTTGCTTGGTTATAATCCATCCATAACTACTTGTTCCACAGGGGGGGGGGGGGTAAACATTAAAGCAAGAGTGTATGCATGTTTATTTGCATGTTTACATTGATACTTTTTTGATAGAAATTGTGTTTACTTTCAATATAAAAATCCTCACTCTGTATGTGTGTGCATACACATAATAAAACTCACACATAAACACTTTAACACAACTGCTGCATTTTTGTTTACAAACATCAATGAGTTTATGCAAGTATGTGGGAACATATAAACACACAATAACTTTCTCTCTAGTTCATACACTTTACTACTACTACACTCTTAACTCTACCTCTGTACGTCTTGCTCTCTACCATTGAAAAGAAAAGAAAAAAACACTCTCTTTTATGTTCTATTTTATTACGGTTTGTTTACCACTAGTAGAGTAGAGTAGTAGAGTAGAGTATGTGTGAACAAATCTGACTTAATGGCTGGTTTATGTGTATGCAAGTGGGCGTTAAAAATACTTAAAGCGGTTTTTTTTATGGGTTATGTGTGTGTGCGTAAATTTTACTCTTTAAGAGAATCTCTTTTTGTCCTGTTTTTAAACTATTTAAAGAGTTTTTTTTTTTAATCTAAAAATAAAAATAAAAACTAAGCAGAAAAACCAGTTTTAATATTGAAAAGAAAAGAGAGAAAGAGAGAGAGAGAGAAAATAACTAACCTTTAACAGTGGATTGTATTTCAAATTGAATTTTTCTAAAGGCTTTATGGATTGGTGTTGTAAACATAACATAACGGTTAAAAACCAATTTCAGAGTAAATTGAAAATGACCTTTTGTTGTACGTTTTTTGCAAAAACTACATATTTTATTTATTTTCTCTTTTGTTTTGTCTTTCTTTTTTTTCTTTTTCTTCAACTTTATTTTCTGCCAACTAAGAAAAATTCTTTTAAATTTCTTTCTTTTTTTTTTTCCTCATTTCATTTCGAAACCATTTCCCTTAATAAACGTTAAGCACACTGCTGTTGGAAATAGTTGTAATGGTAACTCTCAGCCAACAATCCATAGGAAAAATATCGTAAAATAAGAACCATAACGTTTTATTATACATTTTATAAAAAGCCCTTTAATAATACACATGTACACACACATATACGCACACAGAATGACAGGGGGAGAGACGAGTGGTGAATAAGAGAAAATTCCAGCAGATAATAAAAAATCAAATAAAACCGTATCGACTTCTAAATAGTTTTGCTACACCATTTCTCTAGTGAAGAAAATAATATTTAAGGAAATTTTTTACACCATTTCCAACAGAATTTTTTTTCTAATTATGTATTCTTTTATTTAAAATTTTTGTACTATTTTCCTCTATAATGGATTTTGCATTTTTCGTAAATTAAATAAAGCGCTTATGAAGAAGCCATGCTGGAAAGAAAATTGTGAATTAGTCGTTTTGCTTGTCAGGGGTCAGTGGGTGCAATCTTCAAACAAGACAAAGTTTCTGCGATAAATATTTGATTGGTGTTGCCATTGATTACACAAAGTTGTTTAATTTGAAAGACATGTCATGTTAAACATTCGGAATACTTGTGTACCTTATGCATCAAAAGGTTAAATAATCGCCTCTAGATTGGTTGCAGCAGTCGATCCTCTCGAGGTAGTTTTCCATTACTTTTTCAACAACAAACCTTGGTTTTTAAATACAGGTAGTCCCCGACTTACGACTATTCGCACTTACGATCATATTTCCAATTTTCTCATAGAAAATACTTAAAGAAGACAAATATGTAGTTGCGGGGAATCCCTAAAATTAAATTTTATATATATAAGGGCAATTTCGTGTCAAGTGACCCAATTTTTAAAATCGATGTCTTCCGATTAGGATGAAAAATAAAAAAAATTTTTTGGAAAGATTGAAGAAATAGCTATCTAATATCCTTTGGAAAATTTTTGCTAGGACCAATAGGTGAAAAGTTACACACATTTTAAAAAAAACCCTGTATGACCAAAATGTCCAACTTTGACCCCCTCCAACTCCGGCAGTTCTTGACTGATAGAGCTGAAAATCCAATAGTACTAACCTTGGTGCAAATTTCATCCAAATCGGAAGACATCGATTTTAAAAATTGGGTCACTTGACACGAAATTGCCCATAAATAAATATAAATATAAATTTTGGGTAGATTCATTTCTCCTGACCCTCAAAGTTAGCAGTACAGTATGTAATTTTTTTCTTAAATGTTGTTTAATATGAAATTCGACTTACGTCTTAACCGACTTACGACCGATGACCAGGAACCTATCTCGGTCGTAAGTCGGGGAATACCTGTACTCCCACATTAGTGTAGATATAATCTTTTATGTAGATTGATCTTACTGTCCAATTGACGGCGTCAAAACATGAATACATGTTCTGTGTTCGTGTCACCATTATGTGGAAATGCTATACTGTACAGCCGCTCGTCAAATAGCCATAGTGCTTCATATTTCAGACTTAAATTTTTTTTAATACGGTCCTGTGGGACAACCGAACATGCTGTGATGAGTATCACGTTTTTCACTTCTGGGGGTTTCTAGCTCCACAAGCAATAATTTTGCTCGTTGACATAACCGCCGGTAGGAAATAGATTAATCGATGAAGGAAATTTTGTTCGAAAAATATGGATTGGAACCTGTTGTTTTAGCTCAATCAGCATATTTACGCCTTTGGGTATGGTCAGTCGAGTTTAATTGTTGCCTAAGCTGAAGTTTATATGGATGGAGGTGCATATTCAAATGCAAAATAAACCGTAATAAGACAGACTTCATTAATGAGAACAGTTTCAGTAATAGGAGCAATATTGTCATCAGTGCATACATTTCGATGACGCACAGTTTTGACCACAACTGTAAAGCTTCCAGTCTCTACAAATATCTTTGTAATCTTACCAATTTCTTGTACCGACCTTTTAGACATCCATTGTTTTATAATGTCTACTACTCTGGACATGTGTGTGACACAAAGAAACCACACTTTGCATAACTCAAATGGAACAAACTGCTGCTCTGCACCGGTGTACATAATTTTCGACAATTAAGATTATATTGGGTGGCGTCATCACCCGTGAAATTTCCATTGTACACCAAGTTTCATAAGAAAAAAGCATGGATGCACGCCTTTAGGAAGGATCATTTCGCCCAAACCATCTAAACTCTATAGCTTACGTACTTAAATGGATATATAAAATTCGGTTGGTATTTACCCAAAATTAGAATCAAACTCCTCCTATTGTCTGCCGTTTTTCTCAAATTTCTCATATCAAAGTTTTTAAGATCAACTACCTGATGCTGTCGTCGGAGTTTCGTACTTTCCCTTTTGCAATATCTTGCTCAAATACATAGTCAGTTTGTTTCAGTACAAACTCACTAAAAACCAATTCTACAGAGTAAAACAAAAAAAAAATTTAGTTTTCAAAAATTATCGTCTAATGAATGACAATTTTTAGCGTGTTCCAATTATTCCTGAATATCTCTGGAAATGAATGAAACGATCAAATATTTAACAGTTCGCAGCAATACAATAGAAATAAATTTTATTGCCAGTCATCACAACGACAGTCAGTCATTCAGTCGGACATTTATTCGTTCACTCACACAAATGATTGCATAGTTCTCCACACAAAGGATGTCACTTGACGCATACCATCTGCCATGCAATACGGTACGTACAATCCAGCTGGTGTTGTTGTTGTTGTAACCCATTTACGTGTCAACGACAGAGAAGTGTCAATGCTTAGCACATGCATACATACATATGGATATATAATCCATCCTTCATACCGCACTACACCATAAACTGCAGTCTACACAGTGTATGTATTTATGTATAGCCTGTATATGTATACCTTTAAATCAATCGATGGTTTAATATGGAATATCGAAGTGTTTGCACGTGTATGTGTGTGTGTTAAACTGTTTGTATTGCAGCCATTCGCTTTTAACGGTTAGAACACCGAATGGAAATTTTCTTCTTCAAACCCATTTGGAACAAATCTTGGGTACGGGATATAATAAAATTTCTATTTTGGTTGAGATTTCTTTTGGGTTCTCTACACAATTCGCTTTTAAATGTATATGCTCTCTCTCTCTTGTATCGTACAAGCAATAAATGCACGACTAAAGGGAACGACATACTCTAGAGAGTGTCCGTGTGTTTCTCTGCCAGTCTGCTTTAAAACTCCAAGCAACATTTAAACACAGTTTTAATGTCCAACGGAACTTTGCGGATTTTCTCCGGACAGTGTTAATGCAGGTGGCATAGAACGATAGTTGAAACTCTTTCACATGTAAAAAAAATCGTTTCAGAAAGAATCGCGACCAGAGAAGAACCCCACAATTGAAGAAATTCAAGCACTATCTGGGGTTTTGTGTTCCACTAGTTAAGTGAAGGGACGGCCATGTCACCATAGCCTCTGAAGGCTCTATCTATCGAGACAGAAGAATGTGCTCGCAGTCCTCAGCATCACTATCTCAAAAAAAGCGACAAACGTTGATTTCACAGAGACCACATACTGCAGAGGCCCATTCAGTACAGTGTTAAGAGACCTTAATCTGCTTTACTCAAGCGAAGCCATCTTGTCGAAATAACTCTGTGTGAGATAACGAATCTATTACAACTCTTTCCAACAGTACATAAACATTTTGTTCCTGAGGCTATTTGTACTTCCGTAAAACAAGTCAAGGCCAATTTGAGGCACGTTCCGCTGATAGTCTGGTATTTCATTGTTTCCCAGATCCAAGAACACAATCCATTTTAAGAATTTTAAAGTTCCTTAGAATGTCGAGAAGATCTAAGATAGAGTGTCTACCATTTTTGAGGAGATCGTAGTCGATTTGAAGTGATCGTTGGGCTTAGAAAGTATAGAGACGCGAGTCCGTTTCTTTCTCCTAAGGAGACATTCTTTAGCATTTCTGTGTGGAAAATTGTCAGATACTCACCCAAAGAAATGAATATCTTAATTTCAAATTAACTTGGATCCATCCGTATACTATACCTGAAAAAACGGCTCAAAAGTTGATAGAGATAGAGTTGATTCTCGGTTATTAAAATTTATTTTCTAAATCTGGGCTCTTTGTTTCTCACCCTTGTTCTACAATCCTTCAAGTGATATCATTGAAAATCAATTGGAAGTTTCTGAAGAGACCTGTTGCTGGTAAAGTTAAGTCAGGACTATGGAGAATTGAAAACCCTAAAGATCATTAAATGTCTGTTCACTAATACTATCAATTCGAAGTACTTTATGTTTCAGGGCAGTAGTAAGAACTTCGTTATCAATCATTATAGCTATTAAACATTGTTCTGTTCAAGGCATGGCATCTGAGATTGGCGCTTTTTTTTTTGTTGATGAACAGAACTAATGTGGTTTTGAATGATTTAAAGGAAACGCACCATTTTTCAAATCTTACTTACATACCGTCCCTTGGCTGTAAGTTCAAAAGTCCAGGTCGTTCAGCTTGCAAAGAAGTTCGTATGGTAAGAGCGTCCACAGAAAAGGTGGTAGAACCTGAAGAAAATCTGTTGAGGCTCGGATAAATCCTGATCATTCTAGACTTTAGTAGTAATGTAATGATCACTTCAGATACAATAGTAATGCTCACAGAGATTTATTGCTTCTAAAAGTTTTAAAAGAAAATAAAAATTATTTTTTTTTTTTGCTTTAAAAATGTTTGTTGGGTTAACTTCACATTTTTAATAGTCAAAGCTAAAGTGCTTATCTATACGAGCTGGCTGGCTCTAGTTGATATTTAATCGTTGATAAAAAAAACCAATACAAATGCAAAAATGAAAACGAAAGTATATAGTATGTGTGTGTATGTATATTGAAAATCATACGTAAATATTGTATAGAGAACACGAGAACACCTAGAAACACGTTGTAATATCTCTTAATAACGGCATATTGTATAATACGAGTGACTGGCTCTAAGAAGCCACTTAAGGTGGATAAAGGTGGTCTACCAACGTTCGAAAGATAAACAAGCTCAACAGCCAGGCGCAATAAAAAATTAACATGTTGACAGCCTTTCTAATTGGCTTTAAATTATTGATAAAAAATGAAAAAAAAAAAAAAAAAACAATAATGTTTCGTTTGTAGCAGAAACAATTTATTGTAATTAAAACTTGTAATTGCTCAATAATAATAATAACAACAACAACAATAATAATTAGAACAGAACATAATAACAACAACAACAATAATAATAAGAACAGAAAATGGCAATAAGGAAATATAAACGAATCCAATCAAATAAGGAATGATAAATCGTTATTACTCGTACATTTGCAATAACAACAATGAAATGTACAATAATAAAATAAAATTGTAATTAAAAATAAATTTTACTTTTTTGGAATTCTTATATTTTTGACGGGAAACGAAATTATTTTTTGAACAGACCTGGGATTTGTTATGGTAGTGTTAGTAGTTCTCAATTAAATATCTTTTTATGTATAACGTAAGGCACGAAATTTAAGGTTTTAATTTAACAACAATTTATGTAAATAAATTAATTTTTACCACCTTAATTTATACCAAAAAAAAAATCGACAAATTGTGCTAAAAATAAATAAATAAAAAAAAATTAATAAATAAAATATTCATAATTTTGAGCTGCCTGCTTTGAGCAGAGAGAAAATGTATATGCAGCGTGTGAACAATAAAAAAATGGTTCTTATTTATTGTGATTTTTATTCTTTGGTCATTTTGCTTACTTGATTCCTTTTTTTGGTTTCATGAAAACGTCACTAACACAGTATTTTTATTGCGTTTTATTAGAACTTTATTTGGAAATATTGTATTTAGTTCTGCTATTTTTCCTCTTTTAAATGGCGTGCTAAGAAATATAAGAATCTTTACAGTAATATTAAGTAAACAGTTGTTATATCATATTTTTTATTCACAAATTTAAAAATATTCTAACAATTTCATCATGCAATAACAACAAATAGTTATTAGTTCTTAACTATTTTTCTTTTTTATTTCAATTATTTATTCTATTTTTCTTTAAAGTTGTAAATAACTTACTTATTTAATTGGTTATTACAACCCTTTAGTCAGGATTACAACCTAGCTTCTCACACCACCCATGTTGTGTGTGTTAATTTGATATACATAAATGGCGAAACCCAAAGTTTTAAAACTGACTTCAAACAACAGATTTTTAGGAAACTTTTCATGGCAATTTTATTTACTATCAAAATTTTTGTCAGAAGACTACTGAGAGCAAGACGCCGAAAAAAATATTTTTTTCATATTTCGTTTTGTTCGAGCTTTCAGAGTTGAAGTTTCATCATTTAAGTTTTGAAAATTAAAAGGGTGACCATGGACTGCACGAAAACATGAAACTAATTGTTCACCAAACTCGAATCTCACTAGGTTCCCTGCGCCAATCAAGTTCAGATCTTCCATTTTGGGTAAAAAAGTCGGATATCATTATACGGTACCCTGTGCATCAACTATAACTATTTTGTCATCGACTGCTTGAAAATGTGAAACTAATTATTCACCTAACTCGCATCTCACTTTGTTCCCTGCGCCAACCAAGTCCAATTCTTCCATTTTGGGTAAAAAAAAGTCGGATATCATCATTCATCCAAACAATCATTCTTAAAGAAAAGCGACCCAATAATGACTCCGGCCCTCAAATTGCATCTCACAAGTTAGATTCGCAGCTCTTGAACCGCCTCTGTTTTTTAACGTAGCCCTTAGCAGCCTTGTTGAAGGTCATTCTCCAATGTTTTGATAGAAAACTTTTTTAACGCAACACGAGTTTTGTTTAAAAATGAAATGACAAGCCTTAATAAGCATTTTTGGCTTTCATTGCCACCTGTCAAGAAACTCTTTTTATACTGAAAAAATTTACACCGAAAAAAAGCGAAAAAAAATCACGCGCTATTTGGTAGACAGTTTGCCTTCGCTGGTCAGTAATTTCTAAAATAATTTATTATTTCAAATTTTCAGTTTCATATTTCTAAAATTAACTTTTAATATGGAATTATACCTTTTTGCGTTTTAATTGTTGTAGTAACTGCCATAGTTTGTGTTTTTTATGGCAACGCTAATATTTTATTTTTTTTAATGTTACTTTATCGATCAATATTTTCGTATTCAAAAAAAGGAAATCATAACAATAAACAAGAACTTTCTACAGAAGTCTTTAACGCGTTCATTGTGTTTTTACTACATGCATTTTAAGTTGTTCTTCGTTCTCACTTTCTCTTTACAGCTTCGTTAACAAGAGCTCTTCTATTGTTTACACTTAAAATATTACAGTGTATTCAACAGTATTACAGTATCGAGTCCATCCTCCATAGAGCAAATTTAACTTAAATGGATTAGATGGAAAGCAGTACGTTTAGCGTAAGCCAAATACAGAATTCTTGCCTAACAATACTCAGGCTATTTTCAAGCATAGTACTATGTTCAGACATGTATTTTTATTGAGTCAATATTCGGTTTATTGATTACAATATTTTAAGTGTTTACACATAACAATATACGCAGTTCCGCTGCTTATTTAATATTCATTTGACAGCTAGTAAACAAAACAGCTGGTTGTTTCAACAACATTGTTTTTGTTTTGTTCGTTGTTTTTTTTGTTTTTTTTTTTTTGTTTGTCGTTGTTGATATTTGAGTTGTATTGTATCAATAGAAAGTGTTCGGAAAATTATAATATGTTCACAGAACGTACTTATGGCAGTGCTGTATTTCAAGTTTTAATCAATATTATAATAATTTATGAATTTATTGAGCAATAATTAATTGACATTTTATATAAAATATTGAGATCAATAATGCCGTTTATTGCGATTTACTCAATATAAGTGCATGTCTGGACGTAGTATAAGGCACTTGATCTCAATATTATAGAGCATGTTTGGGAAAAACTTGTCCGTAAATTCTATAAATCCAATATCAGCACAGTAGAGCAGTTGAAGCAAGAAATTAGGCGAGAATGGAAAACATAACCTCATATTTTTACGTCAATCTCGTGCAGTCGATGCCTCGACGTTTGGAAGCAGTAGTTAAAGCAAAAGGTTTTGGTCCCAAGTGATAAAACAGTGCATTTATTTGACTGTTTGACATGGAATTCGTTAATACTGTTTTCCTTTTTTGTTTTAAAAATATTTTTAAATAAAAAATGCTAATTATTATACATTGTTTAAAAACCTTTTTGCATTAAATTTTTTTGAAAAATCGCTATTTGAATAATCTCATACCAAGTGTCCAATTATACATTTGAGCCAGTGTATGTAGATTACTAATAGACAATTAACAGCAGTAAAGATTTAAAAGTAAAACTGTTATTATGTTGGTGAGTAAACGCTAACTAAACTGTGAGAAAAGTTTAGCAAATTTAAAGCTATCGATTTGATTTACAATTTCTAAACAATATATTTTCGATGAGTTTGTTAATAATTTCAACTTTGATTCCTTCCAGCATGACTAAGGAATGGAAAAATTAAGAGAAAACTTTTTATAGCTTTAACATCATGATGCTGTTGGACATCAACGACAACAATTAATAGAACAACTTATTACCACTACAACGTTACATTTTGAATTTATAAAGAAAAAGTTTCTGTTTCGAGTAAGTGTGTTATTAGCAAAACAAACACAAAGAGAGAGGGAGAAAGATGAGAGAGTAAGAGTGTTGTATGCAGCGTTGTCAACTCAGTGCTTTTAGCACTGTTTTTAGTGCTTTTTAAAACTTTCGACGCGGAAAATTTTAGAGTTAGTGCCTAGTGCTTTTTTTAGTGCTTTTCTTTTCATGTCAGTGACACCAAATCAAAAATTTAAAAAAAAAAAAAATAAAAAAAATAATTTGTCAAGTGTAGATTATTTAACGTTTCAAAAAGGTATTACTTTGAAATGCAACTCTTTATAAGTTACATATTATACCTCAATGTTTTTTTCCAAATACATTATATATTTGTTATATTATTTTTTTAATTTGTTTTTTTATTTTTGTTTAATTTTGTTTTACTTTATTATTTATTTTAATTTTTGTTACTTGTTTTATTAGAGTTTGATCTCATTGTTTTGTTTGAAATACATTATATTTGCAACCACATAAAAAACTTGTTAAAACTAAAAAAAGTTTTTAAAACTAATAAAAGAAATAAAAAATTATTTGTTTTGAAAAATAAATTAATACAAAGTATTAACTCAAATAATATTATATACTTTTTAAAAAATCATATAATAAATAAACAAATAAATAAAACAAAAACTCTTATTATTCCTGGAGTTAAATAAATAATATTAATTTTGGCTTGTAAATTTTTTTACTGATTATATAAAATGGTGATAAAATTAAAATAAATATTATAATGTTTTAGTGCTTTTTTGTCAAAATTACGCTTTTTTTTAACGAGTTTGGTGCTTTTTGAAAATTTATTGTTGACAACGCTGGTTGTATGTGTGAAAGAGCATATTGGTTTTATTTTTTATCTTCAACATTTTGTTGTTTATTTACTCTTTTTTTTTATTTACTGATGTTGCAATTAAAAGTTTTCGTCTCCTAAATACATACATACATAAAAACAGTGGGTTCAGCTTAATTGGAAACAAAATTAATATATATTTTTTTCTTTTAAACAAAAAAAAACCAATTGTCTTGATGTAAAGAGTGGTTTCCTTTTTACTTTTGTAAACTTACTAGACTATAATGATTACATACATAATTGGTCATTACAATACTTTTTATTTGGGTTACGACCTAGTTTCTCACACCACTTATGTTGTGTGCAGCGTTGCCAGATTTTTTTTTTAAACTTTATTTCTGGAAAAAAAAAAACTTTTTTTTTACAAAAAAAAAACTTGTTTTCTACAAAAGTACCAACATTTTTAAAGGAAATTCCGGAGCCCGGTACCCTCTGTTGGTGTTTTTTTGCGTTTTTTGTCCGGGACTAATAAAATACACAATATTTTATTTAAAAATGTAAATATTTCCTGTTTTAATACTGAATTTATTGAAAAAAATTTTCAATTTAATTTTGTTGAAAAAACTTGTTTTGTTAGAAAACAAATTTAATGAAAACTTTTTCGCCAAAAACTTTAAAAAAAGGGAAAACTTGGCAAATGGCAACGCTGGTTGTGTGCGTTAATTTTATACATGAGTGCACGGACTTACTGTTTAAAGTCGATTACGAACGAAGTTTTTGGGAAACTTTTCATTCAATCTGCTGAGAGTCAGTAGCCGAAGAAATATTTTTTCGCATTTCATTTTGTTGGATATGTCTGACCTGGGGTAAGAACCATGGCCTCACGTTTAATAAGCCAACACACTACCTACTATACTACGGCGACCTAGACTATAATGATTATTCATTTCAAATAAATTGTTTGTGTGGCAAACGGCAACACTGTAACTTATTGGAAATGTGACATTTTAAGCTTCAATTTGTTAGAAGACTTTATTGAAACCACCTTATTCAGTGACACATTACCGAACACAGTATAAGCCGTAACGAAACGAATTTGACAGGAGCACTATCCAAATATGAAAGAGACAGCAAATATTACCAAAAAGTATTTCTGTCCCTGTCTGATTCTTTCAGTTTTGTTTATTTATGTTTTGTTAATTTTTAGGGTGGGTTTTTATTTTCTATTTTGGTAGAAATTGATGATATTTTTGTAGAATAATAGAAATAGTTTTAAAAGGAAATGGACTATTTTATTGGGGAAACGTCATACGGAACTAATGTATTTGGTGACACCTTTCATCGATTGTCACTAACTTAGTATTTAACCAATTTAGAGGTATATTCACAAACTCCTGAAACAAAAAGTTATGAGTATATATTTTGTTATATTTTTCTTTTTACTTATCTTTTACACACGGAACTTATTTCATTGTGAAGAGAAATTGCTAAGAGTTCGATTAATAATGAAAAAATTACCGAATTTTAACTTTTTCATTCAAGAAATTAATAAATACTGGTAATATACACAAAGTTCCGCAAGAAAAAAATTTTATGGGCAATATGTCTTATTTGATCTTGATATATTTAGCTTCTTACTAACCTTTTGCACAAGAAACTATATTCATTGTGACCAAAAACCACACAAATTTCGATTAATAATCAAATATTTACGAATTTTTACAATTTTCATTGAAGAAATTAAAAAATATCCTAAATTTTCCCTTAACACAAAATAAATGTTTGTATAATATAATGTCTGTATAACTGTTGCTTCTAACACATTTGGTTCGCAACACTTATAACATTTTTTTTCTCCCTCTAGTTGGGCCAGTGTTTTTATGTTATGAGCCTTTTTCAAATGTCATTGCTTTCGTTTCTGTGCTATTCTGTGTTAGCGAAAACTGGAAACATTACTGTCATGTTTTGCTTTCCTATCGTAGAAAAGGCAATTAAGCGCCACGGGCTGGTGGAAAAAATTTGTTATATATACAAAGATGCTGCTGCAACTAGAAAAACAGCAACGAAAAAGTTTGCTTGCTTTAGATTTGCTAATTGTTGGAAATGCAAGGAACTTACATACTTAATTGGTCATTACAACCCTTTAGTCGGGATTATAACATAACTTCTTACATGTTTTGTGTGTTAATTATATTCAGAAGAGTGTAGACCTACTGTTTAGTGACGACTCCGAACGACAGTTTTTTGAGAAACTTCTCATGGAAATTTTATTTGTTCTCATAGTTTTTGCCAGAAAACTGCAAAGAGGAAGTCGCCGAAAGAAATATTTTCCTCTTATTTCATTGTATTCGAGATGTCTTAGCCTGGGGTTGAACCACAGGCTCTCATCTAATAAAAAAAATTGCTAAAGACAGGCACACAAGCAACGTTGATGTTGTTATGAATCAATTGAAGAACGCAGGATACAAAAAGAAGCTCAATTTTTGGGTGCCACATAAATAAACAATGAAAAACAAAAAGAATTTTCGTCTATGATCCACTACTGAAACGGAAAGAAATCAGCCATTTATAAATTAAAATTATTTTACGACATTATTACTTACAATATTACAATATTACTTACGACAGTAATGAGCGAAAAAGTTCATTCACTATGCATGGTGTAACTTAGCAGGTGATGATAAAGCCAGAATAGAATTGAATGGGATGAAATTATTTATGCGATAATAATACTAATCGTACGATATATCAGGAATTTAGCAGTTGTAAATTCCATTTGTAATGAGAGAAAATAAGGATGAAAATTAGGTATTTGTACGACATTCGTCCCGTTTTTTAAATTTTTATAAAATTAACATACTTCATTGGAACAGTGTTGCATTTTTATGTAAATAAATAAAATACACAGAAAACATCACTGAGTAGCTAAAACAAAGAAGGTGCAAAGAAGATTTGGTTTTTACCAATCGTGAAACGCAAACGTCGTAGTCTAGTAGGTAGTGTGTTGGCTTATTAAACGTAAGGCCCGGGTTCAAACTTCAGGTCAGACATCAAAACGAAAATATGAAAAAATATTTCTTCGGCGACTTCCTCTCAGCAGATAGTAAATGAAAATGCCATGAAAAGTTTCTCAAAAATCTGTCGTTCGGAATCGACGTTAAACTGTAGGTCCCGCCGCTCATGTATAAAATTAACACACACAACATGAGTGGTGTGAGAAACTATGTAGGTCTTAATCCTGCCTGAAGGGTTGTAATGATCAATTATGTGTGTATGAAACGTAAACAAAAATCTATCTTAAGATATTTACCCTCATTTTTAAAATATGGATAGAATTGTGTAATCCTTTATCTCTGACTTTACATTCGTTGGATTTTATCGTGTAAACTAGACTTAAATGAAATTTTTGAGTCCAATGGAAACACTTTACAGTTCGTCTTTACATCTTTGATTATTTCTGTAAAAAACACGCATTAATTTGCCCTCATACTCACAATTAAGCAACGAAAATAACACAAACAAGATTTTTGCCTTCAAAGAAATTGTAGGTGAGAAAAATTATATTTTTTTTTTCACAAATAATTGCACACACAATAAATTATAAAAGTAACAGAAAAATAGCAGAGAAAATAAAAAAACAAGAAATCAATAAAGTGTGCGTGTTAAATTGAACATGAAAAAAGGGGGGAAAAATGCAGAGGAAAAATTGATGATGAGTGAATATTGGCGGAATAACTGCAAACAATTGCCAAGGGGAAGGGTTTATTACATAAACAAACACAAAAAAAAATATGAAAACAAAAAGAGAACAAACATCTAGCAAAACTACACAACTACAACAATAGCTATTATATAAGGGGTGATTTTTTAAGAGCTATAGGAAATTTAAAAAAAAAACAAAATTCAGAAAAATTCATGAAATCTTTATTTAAATCGATAGTAAGGTCCATATAATTTAATGTTTGAAGATTATTTCATGCAAATGTTGACCGCGACTGCGCATCAAATGGTCCATCCGCTTAGTCCAATTTTGGCATACGCTTTCCAACATTTCGGCCGGTATCTCACGAATAAATGCCTCAACGTTGTCTTCCAATGCGTCAATTGAAGCGGGCTTGTCTGTATAGAAATGAGCTTTAACATAGCCCCACAAAAAATAGTCTAAAGGCGTTAAATCGCACGATCTAGGCGGCCAATTGACCGGTCCCGAACGTGAAATAAAATGTTCACCGCACTTGGCTCTCAATAATTCCATTGTTACGCGTGCTGTGTGGCATGTGGCACCGTCTTGTTGAAACTACATGCCATGCAAGTCAAGCTCTTGCATTTTGGGCAAAAAAAAAGTTGGATATCATCTCACGGTAGCGCTCACCATTCACAGTTACGTTACGATTCGCAGCATCTTTGAAGAAATACGGTCCAATGATGCCAAATTCAATGATTTGCAAGCGTTGTTGGTTTGTAAGACGATTCATGGTTAAATTATAGACCAAACTGAAGATGTTTGACAGTGACACAAAACACGAAACGTGCGTGAGCTGTTTAAACCAGTGTTGCCAAAAAGATAATAGCTAAAAAATCACCCTTTAGTAAAACCAATTAAACCTCATTGCAAACATTTATTGTTTTGTTAGTGTTGTTGTAATCAAAGTTGTGTGTTATCGGTAGTCATATGGAAATTTATCAAGTGTATGGTGCTTGCTTGCGTGCATGTCTATTTGTTGATATTTATTGAGCTCTCTTTGTAAATTTGTAAACAAAGCCTCAGCACACAGGCATACTCACAACCACTCTTACACTCACATACACTCGAAATCAAACAGCACTGTTTTGTTATAAGCGCCAATGTTGTTATTATTTTAGTATCCTTTTGGTATAAACCTATAAACGTGCCGTTCAAAGGCTTGTTTAACATGTTAAATGTTTTACAACAACACTACACATTTTATTACCATTTACTGTTATTTACTTTTGGGGTAACTACGTATGTGTGTGTATGTGAGTTATAGTTCGATTGTATTGCAATTGTAATGGCATTTTTAAAATAGAAACCAAATAAAGTAATCTGTACGCAGTAACACATGGACATGTATTGCTAGTGTTGCACATTGACCATATGTTTACTGTTATTAAATAGTGTGTTTATTAATAAAAAGGGCATAAAATATGAGCTTAAAAATATGAATTATAGGGTGAATTTAAAAAAAAAAATGTGAATATTAAATTCGAATATAAAAAGTGGCAGCAATTTTAATTGTAAAATAATAAAATTTTGATTTCAGTTCCTCTTAATCACTTCCAAGCAGGGTTGCCAGATTCCGATTCGCAAAAAACTGGACATTGGGTTTTAAAAAGCTGGACAAAACAAAAAAAAAAAGCTGGACATAAAAAAATACAATTTTTTTCTCTGTTGGGACTACAAAATTCGAAATAGTTTGAGACAACTTCTGCGACATCTCCATTTTATTATGTTTTTTTTGTTTTTATGTGTTTATCAAGCGAGCGGCTGCCTTCATATTTGATTATAATGTCTGTTTGGCATAATTTACACCCTGCCGTGTAATTATCTTTTTTTCTTATCCAATTAGCATATTTTGCAAACTCTTTCCATCTATCACAGAAAGTTGTGAGTCGTCTTTTTGATGGACCAGCTTCTTCATCAATATCCATTTCAAGATTTTCTGCAAATTATTTTTATTATTTTCATGTACAAAAAAATAAAAGCTGTACGTAAAGCAATTGACTATCGCTCGCAATAATATTTATTATGACATCAGCTGTTCAAGTGTTGAGACATGTTGTCAGTGATGATAGAAGAGGGAAATCATAACTTGGTTGTATAACAAATGTACAATCAGTGTTGGCTAACATGATTTGACAAAGATAACATGAAAATTATTGCCCAAGTTATTGCAGTGTACTAAAAAAATTTCTATTTAGCTGGACAAATTAAATTTTAGCTTGAAACTGGACAAGCATAAAAAAAGCTGGACAATCCAGCCAAGTCCAGCCAGGCTGGCAACTCTACTTCCAAGGTACATAAATGTTGTAGCAAAACCTTAAAAATTATTTTCTTTTCCTGTCTATCTGGAATTAATTATTAATCATACGCCTTGTGAATAAAAATTTGTGTTGGTTGATCGAAAAAATTCACAAATTAAACAGTTTTCTTTAAAAAATGTTTATGCGCCCTTTTATTCGGTAAAATTTTGCCTTTTTAGGGGTATAGTCATCGTTTTCCCAGGCAGAACCTCTGGTTTTTCTGATCGAATTGCGTTCTGTTGAGATCGAAATAAATGATAATCTGAAGGTGCAAGGTATGGGCTATATGGTGGATGCTTTATGACTTTTCAGTCAATTCTGCCTCAGTTTTTCTCATTTTATCAAAAATGCATGGGATACCGCACCATGGGATACCACACCCTTTCTGTTAGTCAGTTCTAGCCGAGTTAATTGAATTGTTTGATTTGTAATCGCCGTAGTTTAGTGGGTAGTGTGTTTGCTTATTAGACGTGAGGCCACGGTTCAAACTCCACGTCAGACATCTCCAACACACCGAAATATTAAAAAACATTTCTTCGCCGATTTCCTCTCAGCAGATTTCTGGCAAAAACTCTGAGAGTAAATAAAACTGCCATGAAAAGTTTCTCAAAAAATCTGTCGTTCGGAGTCGACTTTAAACTGTAGGTCCCGCCACTTATGTATAAAATTAACACACACAACATAAGTGGTGTGAGAAACTAGGTCAATAATCCTGACTGAACGGTTGTAATGACCAATTATGTATGTATGTCTTCGGCGACTGCCTCTCAGTAGATTTCTGGCAAAAACTCTGAGAGTAAACAAAATTGAATGAAAACAAAAAGTGTGTCGTTCGGAGTCGACTTAAAACTGTGGGTCCCGCCACTCATGTATAAAATTGACACACACAACATAAGTGGTGGGAGAAACTATGCCGTAATCCTGACTGAAGGGTTGTAAGGACCAACTATGTACATAAACTATGTATTACTGGGTTCAGATATGCACCTTTATTGCGTAAATCGCAATAAACGGCATTATTGATCTCAATATTTCATATAAAATGTCAATTAATTATTGCTCAATAAATTCATAAATTGTTATAATATTGATAAAAAACTTTAAATACAACACTGTCATAAGTAGGTTCAGTGAGCAGATTACAGTTTTCCGAACGCTTTCTATTAATATTTGACAACTCAAATGTAAACAACGACAAACAAAAAATGATTTTTTATTTTGAGTTTCATATCAAATTTTTCTTTCTCATCCATCTGAGAAAAGCCACTTTGGAGTCAAAACTAGTCCTTATTAACCGGAACGCAACGGCGTTTACGTGTCACTAATTTTCGCGATTAAATTAAAAGCAATGTTGTTGAAGCAATCAGCTGTTTTGTTTACCAGCTGTCAAATAAATTTTAGTATATTATATGTCTGAACGCTAAAAATATTGTTCTCAATAAACCAAATATTGATTTAATAAAAGTGCGTGTCTGAACATAGTATAAGTTTTCTTCAATGCCTGACAAAAGAGATCATAACCAATAGTTTGACCCGATTGCATAATCGATTAATTGTTTGATTCATACGCCTACCATTCAGATTCATAAATTTTATAAAAATACTTATAATACTTACTAATGATTCGAGTTACTCGAATCATTCATCAAAATTTACAGTAGTAGTTATTGTTGCATTTACAAAAGAAGAAAAAAGAAAAGACAAAAACAGCAAACAAAGCACACACGCAACCTTCTAGCGAGTATTATGGTGTTCGTACTCGAATCATACTTATTTTGTGCTTCGTGTATATGTTGAATCATGGCGAGTCGAAATCAACAACATCGTGCGTATTGTATGAGTACGATGAGTATTTCTAACTTTGAATATGAGTAGTATGAGTATGATATTAAAATAAGTATGAATGCGTATAAGTAGCTGAAATTATAAGTATGACTCGAATCTACTCATCGTTTTGAATACTCGTTGCTGATCTCTGTTCTGAACATATCGACGTCTGCAAAGTTTCATACATTACATATTGGTATATAAGCTCTACTTTTCATCGCCCATAATCATTTGCTGTAAAAATTGTTCAAGTTTGTTTCGTAAATTCGTTTCATTTAATTTGTCACTTTTAACTCATGTGCCAGCCAAACCATGAGCTTCTCAGTAGGTACATATTTCATCAGTAGGTTCATGACTGTTGTGTAATGAATGCTTATAACTCACAAGTTTCAGTTCGAGTTCGTTTCTTTAATCCGTTTCATTTAATTTTTCGCTGTTAATAACTCATGTGGCAGTCAAATCGTGTGCTTCAGAAGGTTTAGCTTTCATCAAATGGCTCATAACTGTTGTGTAATGAATGCTTATAACGTACAAGCTACTTATTTTTCTATTATTTTATCAACTTTTTTAATGATTGATCGTTCAGACAATTCAAAATTATCAGATTGGTTAAGGCACAGATCATTTTGTTGCTTTTTTTCAAGCAAGAACTTCCTCAACTTCCTAAAAACTTTCTGTAACATACGACGTGTTCTTTCCTTTTCTACGATAGCAAAGCAAGCTATAACTGTAATGTTTGGAATTTTTACAAATTTTTAAACGTAAAATAATGGGTCACAGTATAATAAGAATGTAATAGAGTCCTTTAAGAAAGTACAGCTTAAATGTCACCTTTTAAGCAGGCTATAGAATTGCCTAATACGATTAGTGTCACCAGAGATAGAACGTTGTACAGCCATCTACCGATAATTTGTAATCGTACTTACTTTATAACAATATTAATCATACGCCCCGGGGAATACAAATTTTTATTTAAAAACTCTTTCAAAAGAAATTTAAAATAATTTATGACCTGTGTTTAAGGAAATGTTATTATTGGTTGTAAGTTTTCTCTTATAAGACTAGAACATATAATTTTGCCTATTTTTCGTTTACAAACTAATAATTAAAATCGTTAAAAGCTAAACATTGTTAAGAAGTTAAGCTTCCTGCCGTGCTAACATTAAGACTAGGGTTGGCAATCCCGCTCTATATTTTCAATCCCGGGATTTCGGGATTTCATTTACCTAGTCCCGGGATCCCGGGATTTATCCCGGGATTTTAAAAAATTTGTTCTTGAAAGATATTAACATATTATTTCAATAAAATTAATAACATGACACATCCAAAAATAGGTTTAGAAGAAAGAATTTATTAAATTATAAGAAAATTAATTTTATTTTTAATTTTACACATTTTTAATTTAATTATAAAGAGTTAATTGTTTTTATAGATATATACTCTTTTGTTGATCAAGTGCGATAAGTTATTTTTTATTAATTTTAAAATACGTTTTGAGGAAGCACAGAGCATCCAAAGTTTCATCGCTCAACTGACTTTTTATTTTAGTTGCGAAAAATCCAGCTGCAGAAAAAACACGTTCAGACTCTACACTGGCTGGCTTAATAGTCATTAAAAAATCGTATGCTCTTTGCAAAAAGTCACCACGTGTTCCTCCATTTTCAAACAAGAGCATTTCTCTCTGAATTTTTACAGACAACATCTCAAATCGAATTGCTATCCTCGGTAAATGTGTTTTTTTATAGCTTCATTGAGCTCGTCTGAAATATTTAAAGGTTCTTCAAGAGAACAAGAAAGAGATTCAGATGGAAGCTCAGAAGAATCTGAAACAATTTCGAAAGGTGCCTTATCTGAATCAGAAGGTGTAATTTCTGACTCAGAAGCTATTAGAAGTGATGTAGCTGGACTTGAAGCATTTAGTCTTTCGAGTAACTCAACTATTAATTTTACATTTTATGGAAGAAGGAACCGTTATGAACTCTCTTTCGGATTCGGACTGAACATTTGTTCTACCATTGTGCAGATACTGAAGTACCCCACTGATATCTGTTCTCCTTTGTTGCATGCGAAGGATGAGGGCTGAATGTAGTTTTTGACTTATAACATTGTTAGCATCTTTAAGTTTTTTTAACATTAAAGTTATGGCAACATCCGCTGTGAACAGATTAGCATCCCGATGGCAAAGGGCGTCAACTGTTGCTTTAACTGGGACAAGAGCACTTATGATTGCGGATACCATATTAATCTCATCTTTGGATAAAGCAAAATATTCACCTTCAGGTGGACCTATGTCTATTAATGCCTTTTGTACACAATTTCTTAATAAATAAAGACGTTCCAGCATTAACAAAAGGCTGCTCCGCCTAGTTTTACAGTCTTTTATTAGAGTTAGTTGCTTTCCAAATTCAGCCGTAACATAGTTTTGCAAGACATCATTTTTTGTTGGCGAAGTTTTGTTTTTAATTTCAGAGCGGTTAATACATTGAAACAACAGATTAAAATTCCTGGAAATTCGAATTAGAAAGAGTTCTAATATACATTTTTTTTCATTGCGGCTTAAAAAGTCAAATCCCGGGATTAAGTGCTCAATCCCGGGATTTCGGAATTGTTAAAAACTGCGGGATCCCGGGATTTCGGGACCCCGGGATCCCGGGATTCCCAACACTAATTAAGACGTTCGTGACTGCAACCAATATTTTATTCATTTTAAAACTCAAAAGGAAAGAAAATGAAACTTTTTTTTTTAAACTTCCAATTTCAGTTTAAATCATTTCAATTGTTGTGTTCGAACAAGAAAAATTTTTCATTCACATGTTCGCACACTGGCTGGCTGCTTATGCAACCGCAATAATGACTTTGGAAAAACGGAGCAGAAAAAAAAATCGTTTTGAATTATTTTCTAAAGCTCAGCAGCAGTATGGAAAACATGAGAACGCACGATTAAACATTTACTACCTATTGCAACTACTCACACAAACAAAATTTGCCTACAGTTCTCTTAATTCATTTACGGTCTAAATGTCATTTTGTTGGAATAGTAAACAGGGTTGCCAGACTAATTGTGACTTTAACTGCAATTTTAATATGTATTAAAAATCGCTATAATCCTTATAGAAACAAATCGGAAATTACAACACCAAACGAGTTTTGAAATTTCTATGCTTTGCGAGAAATCGGTATACATCTGACAAACATGGTTGCTGGTATGCAAATTCATGCTCATTCTCTTTTTTAAGTTACTGTTGTTCTCACTCTCTCTATCTGTGCCTCTAGTTTTAAATGCTAGTGAGAAATCCTGCAGCAAGCCAACAGTGCTTGTTAAAGTCAAAATTGCATTCCATTTTATTGGGTGACTAAACCTCGTACAAAAATGTCTGACGCTTAAAAGAGTGAATTCTTCGATATCTGTTGAATAATCCAAAGCCGTAGAATCCACGGTGCTTTATGCAATTGGGACTATGTTATATCTCTATATGGCTTATTTTGCATTTTGTTTTGCAGCTTCATCTAACTGAATTTCAACTCACGCTAAAATCCGACTACCCATTCACAACATCTTAGAATACAGATTGAGTGTTAGAGGAACAGGCTGTCATTATTGATTTTTCGAACGGAATGTTCGACCTATTTGTATTTATTTTTTAATTTTCAAATCTAAAGCATTTAAAAAGATCACCCGTTATATATACATAACTTATTGCCATTTTGAATGTTATGCCAGTATATTTCTTAAAAAATTAAGAATTAAAAAAAAAACAAAATTTTTTCCTAAAATGCATACTTTTTCAGCTCTGGATATGAAGTTCTCTGTTATTATTGTATTGTTATACGGGGTCACTTCAGTTGTTGTTGTTGCCATTATACAATGCTTGCATTGCATTGCATTATAACTCTGATTTCTGTTTTTGTGGGTTTACGTATGCATTTGTATGAGTGTATGCATGTGTGTGTATTTTGAATTTTAAGCAAATGATTTTATTATGGTTTTTCTTGGCTGTTGTTAATGGATGATTATGTAAATTTTTTCACTCATTTCACAAACACTCATTACAACACATTTACATACTCACACAGGCAGATTGAATAAGCGTATATAACGGTATAGCAAAAGAGAAGATTTCTTAACAATTGTGTTATACAACGTGTTAAACAAAAACTAAGCTATTAACCTTTAGCCTTTAGGTGTTATACAAACAAACACATTTACCTAAACACACAAGCTTGCATATATAGAAAGATGAACGAATAATTTGCAGGCAAACAAGTAAGCAGGAGCAGTGTGACTGACCATCTGCAATTAAAAAGAATACAAAATTTATTGAAATAACAAACGATTGCATTGAAATTTATTCCGAATAGAAAAATTCGTAATAAAATAGATACAAGGTGAAGGAGAAATTTAATTTTAAATTTATTTACAGTGTGTTAAAAAAAATACAGAACATTGGGATACTGCATGACATTCTCGATCATTTCGTTTTAATAGTGATTATTAGTAAATGTATGGGGGTTTTATTATAAATTCAGTTACAGAATTGCTAAAAAGGTCACTCTCGGATGCCATTAAAGCAGAAAAAACTACTTTTCATTTGAAGAGTTATAATAACCGTTATTAATTTCGTTCTCTCTTTCTATCGTGTACTTATGGTTTTGAAAAATAATTACATTAAGTGAGTTATTATTTGTTGTTACAATTCAATAAAATTCTCATTACTTAAAATGAAAGTTTTCCCAAATAAAAACATTTTTCTTTCTGGTCTACCTATAACTAAACAGTTACAATACAGTTATAGACGTTCGTTTAATAGCAGAAGCATTTTTTCCCCTTTGTGTATCGACCCTGGAGTAGGTTAATATTTATAATAGAAAACTATTCCTTAATTTTCTACGTATCAGCTACCGTTGTCTGTCTACAGAATTTTTGTCAAATGATGTGATGTGCTAGAAGTTCCAAATACGTTGTTGTATTCATTTTGATAGTAATGACGTAAACAGAAAGGCTTAAATTATATGAAAATCCTTTCCACACCATAACGCAGAAAGTTTGATCCGGATCATGTCAATACCAGTTGTAGCAGTCTGGACCATCTAAAATATATTTTTTCTAGTCGGAAAATATAATTTGTTTTTTCTAACCTTCGGTTCGTGGGGATTTAACAAATCTCTGTCACTATTTATAGTAGTTAAGGGTAGCTTAGACTAATTAAGAAATTACGAAAGAACGTTTAGTGACTAGAAGATTAAAGGGTTAGTAGTAGTTAGTCCTAAGGATCGTTGTTCGACTTTGTTTTTTTAAATTGTAATGACCAATTATGTGTGTATGTATTTTAAAGATAAATTTATTTAAACAAATGAATATTTTTATTTGTTAAAGAGGACATTTGAGTGTTTATAAAAAACAATTTAAGTCTCTTTTATTATTAATCGACATTACTAACGATCCTTAGTGCGCTCATGACGTATTGGTCCTTAATGTTGATTTTTTTCTTTTGAAATTTCTTTCCTTTTGTGCTTTATTGCCATAGTTTTTGCAAAGTTTTAGACAATTTCTTAACTTTGCTTTGTTTTCCAAGCCACTTTTCTATTAGAATATCCTTTTGCTTTAGATTATTAAATAAATACTTTTTTCTAAGCCCATTTCCAAACAGTTTAGTTTAATTTTTAACTAATTTGTTATTTTTTTAATAAAATTTTCAATTTAAACGAAAAAGTTAACAAAAACACAACTTTTTGTCTATTACGGTCAAACGAATGCCGTACTAAAAGCATCTAGTCGGTTACAAATCAATGCAAATTTCTTATTAAAGTGATGTTAGACTAATAATTGTTATTGTTTTGTTTACTAAGCTTAATAATAAAAATAAAATAAAGAATAAAATTAATGACAACTACAATAATAAATTAAGATAAATAAATTAGGAACAAGAATGAAGTGCTATCAAACGATTTCGTATCACTGTATCTTGCATGGTCTTCCATTAATTCTTCTTCCCAACGATTTAAAACAAAATCATAACAAATGTAAACTATGGAGAGAATGATAGGCAACTACAGCAATAAAAATAAAATAATAATTTCATTATTGTATTGAAGGAGACAAGAGGAGTAAGAGAGAGAGAGATGGAAAGAGAGTAATGGTAGGTAATAATAGGAAATGTCTACAATAATGGTGATTATTTTTTTATATAGGCTCTCCTCGTCTAAAACAAATATATTTCTCTCTCTTTCTCTCTCCTTCTCCTTTAAAACATTTGAGAGTTTTAGCGGTAAAAACTTTATTTACGTTTAACAGCAACATTGGATTTAATGCGTAATAAATTCAAGAAGAAGAAGACCTACATATAACAAGACTCAAATATCGTTATGCTTATAACCAGACGTCGGCACCAATGTCCCTCAGGGGAAGATTTTCTTCGGCTTTATATGTTCATATGTTGTCTTTGTGCCGACGACTGCTTATAACATCAAATGAAAAACTCATTTTGATTTTATGATTTATTACGAAAACACAATCCCATTAAAGAAAAATATATAAGATATGACGAATAATATTGTAATTTAAAAAGAATATCAAAACAAACAAAACAATAAAGAAAACTTAAGGGAAAACCTTTAAAATTAAGTTGTAAAATTCTTACAAAATAGGAGCCATCTATGTATTTTGTTTTTAAGCATATTAATTTGAATTCTCTTGGGAAATAAAATATCAGTTTTCAAAAGAAAAATTAGATACAACACACATAAAGCCGCGATTCCTTATTATGTTGACCATTTCTGCATTAGTCAGGTATCGATCCTTTTGAGAGAGTTTGCAATCCCTTTTACGCATATTGCACTCGGATCTCGGCGATAACTTGACGAATGTTGGTTTTTAAAGCCGCCAACGTTGGGCTGTTATCATACTTACTTAATTGATCATTACAATCCTTTAGTCAGGATTACAACCTAGCTTCTAACAACACCCATGTTGTGTATGTCAATATTTTACACGAGTGGTAGGACCTACAGTTTAAAGTCGATTCCGAACGTCTGATTTCTGAGAAATTTCGTCATGGCAATTTTATTTACTCTAAGAGCTTTTGCAAAAAGATTGCTGAGAGTAATTGGCTGAAAGAAATATTTCTTTCATATTTCGTTCTGTTGGAGTTGTCTGACCTGGGGTTTGAACCGAGGCCTGACGTCTAATAAGCCAACACACTACCTACTAGTCACGGCGACTATAATACCGCGCGTATTATTCGCATAATTTAATACTCATAATTTTATTGGCAAACTAATGTCGTTAAAACGAAAAAGTGCTTTTTCTGAAGACTTATCATACAATAAGGTTAAAATCGATTGTATTGTACGGCTCGTGATACTGTCTTGTTGAAACCTTATACAGTCCAGTTCATAACCTTCAATTACAGTCCAAAAAAAATTGATTATCATACGACAGTGACGAAAAAACCTATTCCATGATCATTTTCGAAAATATCATAAAAATACCTTCAGACTATAACGCCACCCCAAAATAGTCACTCTTTCTAAATCCAATGGCTTTTCCACAATCACTTTAGAGTTCCCTTAGCTCCACATGCGACGATTTTTCTTGTTAGCGTAATTACCGAATGGAAAATAAGTTTCAACGTCGAAAAAATCGGCATTGGAAATCCTGTTGCTTTAACACCCAATCAGCATAACAACGGTTGTGGACGGTCATCCGACTTTAATTGTTGCATGAGTTAGACTTTATATGGATGAAGGTGCAAGCCCTTATGCAAAATATAACATAATAAATCGTAAGATGGGCAAAATGGATGGGAACGCCATTGAAGCAATAAATACGTATTATTCATCAAACCTTTTGTAACAGCAGCGATATTTGTGGCACGGCATACTTTGCGATGAGGTACAGCTCCGCTCACAACTGTAAAGCTTCAAATCTCTTCAAATTTCTTTATAATTTTGACAAAAATTTTGACAAAAAAAATTCAATCAAAATCTTTAAAGAGATTTTTTCCCTCTTTCTGTGAGACCAACGACTTCAGAAGAACGTCTATTTATATAGAAAAATCACTCGTTTACTCAAATATTTTCACATAAATAGGCAATCATCTGAAATCATTCATATTGTTACCTTTTTACTCTTTTAAAAACGTTTAAAATATAAGTTCGTAGATTGCAAATAAAATAAAAATAAATTTATGTTTAGCTTTAGATAAATTCTCTATTGTTCGCTCAATTCTGTGTGGCAATGTTCACAACTTGATGTAAACAACAACAATTGCTTTGTTTGTTATTCTTCTCTACACTCTTGCGTAACCACTAACTATTGTTCGGCAGATCTTTATAATGGAGATTTTAAAACCACGAATATTCTCTTCACACGCAACGCGTCTCCACACAAGACTATTGAATTTTTACTTACTCCGTTACTTGCCTTCCCTTGCCTTTTATATGCCAACGTAAACAGTCTGATGAATGATCTTGAAGTCTAATGTTCGTGGCTTCGCGATCTGTATAAATCTAAACATCGTTGTTTCATTATTGTTGTTTGTGTATTTTTGTTTACATTTATTCTTGCAGTTTGTTAACTTGTTTATCCCTATTTTATACTGGATTTTGTTGGTATATTTTTGTTTACTTATTTATCCCTTTTTTATACTGGTTTTTTGTTGATATATATTTTTGTTTACTTGTTTATTATGTAAACAAGTTCATTGTTTATGTTTTTGTAGTTTTTGTTTACAATTAAAACGATTTGAAAGCAAAACACCATTTCCATTTTCGTAACAATATTGCACGATCGAATTTCGCCTGTTTTTGTTTGCGTTTTTTCCAAGGTTTAATTATATGATATAAGTAAGAAAAAATACAAACATGTATTTGTATTCGAAAGTCGAATAACGGTTAGTAGAAAAAGTACAAAGCAAAAATCGAAAACGTAAAGTTGAAATCTATTTCAAATGAAGGTGAAGCTTAAAGAGTTGTGTTTAAAATAAGAAGGCAGAGACAAGAAAAAATATCAAAAAAAGTAAGTACATGACAAAAAAAGATAAAATTGTCCAATGCAGACGTTGAAAGAGTGTTTAGCCAACTCAACCTAGTTAAAACCAAACTACGAAACAGACTAATAACCTGTACAGTCAATGATGTGCTTAAAGTAAGGTAAATTTACTTTTAACGCAAATATTAAAATTTATATATGTACATTTTTTTATTAAAATATTTTAAAAAGTCTCAAAAAGCTAAATTCTAAATTAAAAAAAATATATATATTTCTAAATCTTTCCAATGATTAAAGGAAAATGGAAAAATTAAATCAATTACATAATTACTTTAAAAAGTTGTAAAATGCAATTTATTGAATGGAAATGAAATGAAATGGTTTCTTAATTTTATTCAATTAAATTTTTGAATATTGATTTAATACATTTTTGAAATGTGATTTTTTTGTAAACGAATTCAATTTTAATTACAGATACGGTCTCAAACTTGATAACAAATGTTCTTTTGATTATGAATTTTCAAAATCTGTTATAAGAGAAGTAGGTACAACGACCACTTATAAACAAAATGCAGAAGACTGGCACTATATTTTTGAAAATACCTAATTTTGTTTGTAAATCATTAAACATAATTGAAAAAACAATTCAATAAAAAATATGTGTAATTATTTACATTTTATTTAACGTTAATTTAAAATTTTCAAACTATTTATTTGACGGGTTTCTGACGGTTTTGTAAAAATTTAATTTAGCGATTTCTGGCGATTTTAAAGCCCAATTTGACGGGAAATTTTGAAAAAAATTTGGCAACACTGCTGATAAAGAGAGATCATTTTGTTATTACACTATCCACCGAAATATCAAAAAATATTCAAATGATCGTTTCAGTGATGCCAACTCTTAGGACACCAAACGCGTGAAAAAAAATTAAAAACGGTCTAAAACGGGCTAAATTGAAAAAATTACGTTTTTAGTACAATACAATTTCATTTTTTTCAAAAAAGCGCAAAAGGGGGCTAAAATTAAAATAGTCTTTTCAGATAAAAACACCACCAGGCCACAGTGTTTAGCGGCGATTTGCGTGTTGCAGTAAATAGATACTGCTTTGAATTCATCTTTACAAGTCTTTATCCATTTCTTAAAAAAGGGATCTGTCTCCCAAATTTTACGATATCTTTGCGTGTAGCGCTCCATCTAAACATAGCATAACATTTACATTAAAGACACATCCAAGAATATTAAATTATCACTTACATAAAGTTATACAATGCCTAATTATTAGGTAAATACAATTTTAAACTTTCAGAAAAGCTTGTGTTTCTCGGTACTTTTGTTAATTCTATGTAAATGACAAAGAAGAAAACAAGAAAAAGGTGAAAAAGGAGATGCCACATTGGCTTACAATTCGACATTGCCTGAAAAACATAAGATAATATTGTCATACAGAGTTAAAGGAAAAACGGGCTAAAAGGGCTAAACAAAAATTCTGAAAAGCGCTAAAATTGCGCGTTTTTTAGTTTAGGACTAAAAAATTTTTTTGGCGTTATAAGTACTTCAAAAAGGGCTAAATCTAGCCCGAAAAGGGCTAAGTTGGCATCACTGGATCGTTTTATACAAACTTATTAGAAGAAATGAGAGTAAGATATTGTATAAAGAGAATAAAATCTGAGAGTTCTCCTTTGATATGGTTTTCCTACTCTCTTCTGCTGAAAATTATACTCAGCTAATGGTTTACTGCATAACCATTTCATTTGGCAGATTAATGTGCACTTTATTTTGCATTTAAATTCTTAAGTGTTTAAATTCCTTTTAAAGATTTATTGTTTCCAATTTTTTGTTTTTGTTTTCGTTTTTAACTTTTTAACCCATTTTATAATTGCCATTTTCCTACTTATATAACCACCGATAGTAATCGGCAAACGGATGAGGGCTATCAAGACAAATCTAAACTATTTTAGCCAAAAAAAAAAAAAAAGAACCAAAACAACCCAAAAAACATAGAAACCAATTAAAGCCAAGAGAGAGACGAAAAAAATATAAAATCAAACGGAAGTTGTTGGTCGATAACAGGCAACTCAAGAAATAAGAAAAAAAAGAGAGAAGAAGAAAAAACGAACTCAACAACTGTAAATTGCTGACTTTTATCCTTGACCTTGAATGTTCGTTCACAGACAATATTTTGTTTTGGTTTTCTTTTTTTGGCAAAAAACTTTAAAGTGGAAAAAACTAAAAAACACAGAATTTTTGGTAAATTATCTTTTGGCCGTTTCTTTAGTCTTGCACAGCTACAGCCAAATGCAAAGGGAGAAATCGATTAAATTTCAACATAAATTTGGCTAATTTCCCTACAGTATCATTAGCTTTATTGGCCTTTATAAGGCAGCAGTAAGAACAACGTTTTTAAGACATGCATTTTTGTTTTTTTTTTTTTTTTTTGTTTTTCCAAAGCATAATAAACATGCAATAAAAGTTTGGCGCAAGAGAATTTAATAGAAATAAACAAGAAAAAATTATTAAAAATTATTCATGCTTCCCAGTCAGGGCTTTTCATTAACAAGGCTGGCAAAAACTAAGGCAGACAGTTTAATTGTTTAAAGGTTGAAAAAGTAAACAAAAAATAACGGGTGATTTTTCATTTTTTGGTTTCATAAAAACAAAGGGTTATAGACTAGCAAGCGAAAAACACTTGCAAATCATTGAATTTCATTATCAAAATTCATACTGAGTGGGTAATGTATTTCGAAATTACCGCCATTTTGTGGTCGCAGATCATTTTAGAACACCAGAGTACGTCCAACAAACAAATTTGGTGTGAAAAACAGCCATAACGTTGCACGGTTTGCTGCAGTTAGACACCTGACAGCTTAATGGTACTGTATTTCTTCAAGAATAATCAAAATCTCAACTTTACTTGCAGTGGAATACTGCATTAACCCTTTTTTTTTTTTTGCTCAAAACGGGAGGTTAGGGTTTGGTTGTCAAGTAGTTTTAACAAAGCCCTTACAGATGACACTTGGTAAACAATTAATCCATCTTTTTGGAGCTGTGTTTGCATTATATTATTTTTTTGACACGTGAAATCGCTTGTGTTCCAGAACAAGCCAGTCACAATTTCTGACATGGAAGTATGACGAGTTATCTACAGCGTAGTCCGGTGTTTATTTATCGGCTTTAATAAATATTTCATTTTTACTTTTGTAAATAACTATGGTAACACTGTCTGTAATTGAACTTCTCTCTTTTAAAAATGTCATTTCTTGAGTTTTTTCTCATGTAAATTTTCGATCGTTTGAAACTGTTTGATGTACAGATACAGCAATCATAGATTAGGCAATCGCCTCAATGGGCACCTGATGGTTTGAATTTTTTCAAATCGCCTTTGGCCAGACATGCTTTGTCACAAAATTCTGTGTGCCCAAGAATTCTTCTTCTTAGGTTGTCAAGTATCGGACAATGACAGAGAAGATGTTTTGTCCTCTTATTCCTCACCGTTGCAGATTATGTGGAAGATGTTATGAGGAATTTCCACTCTCCGGCCGTGTACACCAGTCGCCAGTATCTCGTTATAACTCCTACGAGGTTTCTTAGATGGAAACATGATAGGTTAAATGCAAATTGTGTTCTCCATATATCCATATCAGCGCAGATTTATGACACCATTTGTTTGCTTCTCTGTAGCGGAATACCAGTCTCATGTAGAAATTCAATTGAATTTTTCGTTGTGCTTGCTCTTGCAAGTGTGTCGGCTTTGTTGTTAGCCGAACCATTGAATGTTTCGATATACTCTCCAGAAACACCGGGCATTTTTGGACAATCTTAGGTTTGATGTGCACATTCTCTAGGGAGCTAATGAACGCTTAACTGTCAGTAAATAAGCATATGTATATCACCATACGGTATAAACTGATACCCCATTTGCACAGCGAAAATTTTTAAAATTATTATTATTACGATCAAAAATTATGAGGTTCTAAAAAGATGATCCGGATCTACCAGTAAAAGAATCTATTCGGTATCTTCGTTGGAAAACCCGGATCGAAAGTGGCTTCGGGTGTCGTGTAGTTTATAGGTATATTCAAAAAAGCCATACCTATGATGTTGGCATGCCCATAGCTTCTGTGCTTACATGTTCTTATTATGTGAACTCCGGCTCATTGCCACGTTCACAATCACTTGTTTCTTTTTTTCTCTTCTGTCCGGTGGTACCCAGTTAAGAATAATTAGCAATGATTTAGATGGTGTAGTAATTCTAAGATCATCTGTTATTATGATCGTCCCCATCTTTAATAGAGTTGGTTTGATTACAAAAAATATCAATTTAAAAACATTGTTTTCTTAATTTTTTAAAAATTTTTCAATTTATTTCATTCTATTTAAATTTTTGAAATTAATGTGCCTTTAAAACTTTATGTAAAGTAAACTTTTGTTAAATTAAATAGAATTTATTGTTTCATTTTTCTTTTCTTATTCTTCTTCTTTATTTATTTATTTATTTTTTTTTTTTTTTTCCTTTGTAAATCCTTTTTACAATATACCCAAACAAATAAAAAAAAAACACAATTATAAGGCTTTAAGCCAGCTTTTGTTATGAAGATTTAACGAAAAATAAAATCTTATTCAACCAGATTATTATCAATGACATTATTTTTATTCTTTCTTACCTATTATTTTTCCTCATTTCCCATAGTTTTAATGCCATTGTTTATATTCCGTACTATAAAACTCAAGCGGCATTTATTTTGTTTTGATTTCATTTCTCTCTTTTTCTTTCTATTTTTTTTTTTTTTTTTGTATTTACAAGGCTATTATATCATTATTTAAGCAACAACAAGGATTAAAAAAATAACAATGATACAAAAGAAAACAAAAAGTAACTGCTTTGCTGGTAATTCTCCCTTTCTCTCTCTCATTTAAAATCTATGCAATCACTCACTTGAATTTTAGTATTCAAATAAATACGCATTAGTTATGCACTACATTACTACCACTAAAGGGGGAAACATAATTGCCGCTATATTTGTTATTTGCAAAAAACATTTTCATTGTGGGATAAGGTGCTGGGACAGTCGAACATGAGTTACTGTTATTTCTTCTTTTGTTTTTGATTTGGTATATGAATGTCACCACAAGTAAAATTTCTCATCACTGCTGCTACTGATGCAACAAACAACGGCAAAAGCAATAACAACTACTGACAATGTCAAATGTTGTGTATTTGTTTCTTTTTTTTTTGTTTTGTTTTACAAATTGTTGCCTTTGTAAGTGTCTTCGCCTTTCTCTTTTAATGTTACCATTTTCTGTTTTTTTACTCTTTAATTGACCTTGATTTTGAATTTCTGGCGTCTATAAAACATACATTTCATACATACACACATGCATACAAATGTAGTGTGAGTGCAATGAGTGAAAATAGAAGAGGGTGAGTGAGTGTGTGGTGTGAGGTTGGAAGTAGTGGTGAGACAAAGAAATATTTGCATTTAAAAATAAGAGAAAAACAAAAATAAACAATGTTTTAAAGGCGACAATAAAATGTTAAAGAAACGATTATCTTGATTTTTCAAAATTATCAACAACGGCTTAAAATGTTTGGGAAATGCTTAAAGGGAATGTATGCCAAGTAAAATAACTATACAAAGAGTGGATTAAAAATATTTATTTCTTGAAAAGCATTAAGAGAAATTTTTAATTTTAATTTTTAATATACAGTCAAGGAAATAAGTCTGCATACACACACACCCGCCTTTTTTTTTTTTTTTTGTTATTTTATTATATTATAAAGAAAATTCTATCGTCCGACAGATGGCGCAATATTTAGTTTTTTTGTGTTTTTGCACCGTAACTCAAGAACTACTGCACTATGCTGTGTTTCGTTGAAGGCGTTGGGTCGTTAATCAGCGTGCAGTGGCGTTAATTAGCCCGATACCGACTGGAACCTAACACCTTTTTGTGAAAAAAAATATATTAAAAAAGTAAATAAATATCTATCACTCTTTTTTAAACTCTATTTGCGCAATAAGCCTACTTTATGTTTTGCTGAAGGCGTTAGGTGCTTGATCGGCGTGTGGCGGCGTGTAGCGGCGTTAAGTATCCCGACACCGACTCATACATAACCTCTTTTCGTGAAAAATTCGTGGGTGTCAAACGAAAAAAAGAACTTATTAAATTAAAGATTAATTTATTTAAATTAAATATTACATACATTTTAATAAATTAACCCAAGGTGTTAGTGAAAGTAAATTAATTGTATTATTGAAAGCTATTGAAGAAAGTAAATAAGCAACAAAAAAAAAAAATATATCATAAAAAACGTATATTGCAGTACAAAATGCCACGCCCATTGCTATGTCGATTTAGTGCACCTTTCATTCTTCTTCTAAATATCAATCAGCCATGACTTTGCATGCAAACCACACTTATGGTGTTTTCTTTTCTACAAAGAAAATGTCACCCTCTTACAAGGTGCATTAAAAAAATTTTTGACCAACCCTGTTGTAATGTCATTTTTTATTTGAGAAGAACATAACATAAATATTAAAAAAGGGTATGCCCTGTGTTTACCACTTATTAAGAAAATGAATGAGGAAATGCCAATATGTTCAAAGGTGTCGCCAGATCGCTAATTTTTCGACTTCATTTTTTGCACGCTTTTTTATAACAAAAAAAAAATATTTTAACACTGTTCTAACAATGAATGTTCTAACAATGAATGAATTTTAATTACTGCTGACCATGTAGCTTTAATAATGTAATATTTCCTTAAGATTACTCCACAAAACAATGAAAAAATTAACTTCTAATTGGATAACAATACCAGGCGGCTTTTTTAAATTTCATCTGGTAGCTCTATAAATAAACAAAAGTCATCTGCTTTACAGGGCATTATCAGCACTCTCGATTTATACAGGGCATAAAATGCAATGCCCTCCACCATTGGCTAGTGCGAATTATTTAGAATAAAACATACCACCCTTTTAGAGGGCGAAACATTTTTAAGAAACAAACGCAAAATTGCATTTTGCTTTAATAAAATGCACATTTTTTGGTAGAAAAGAAAACACCATATGTGTTTTTGTTCTTCTTTTTTATTTTAGTTAAGGGCTGCCATGCCATAGGCTATGTTTATCGGCAATTATTTCTAAAATTTCCATAATGTTTACTTTTAGTTCAAAGAAAATTTCCCAATAAATGTTCTAAGTATTGATTACATTACTATTTTTTAAAACTTTAAAATCTTTTGCTATATGAATACTTTTTCCCCTAAACTGTACATACAATGTTAAGGTAGAAAAGTGTATAAATTCTCCTTGCGACATTGCAATTTTCGTAATGTTAACGTTTAACCTTTGTGTCAGTATGTTTAAAAGTATTCTTTCTTAGTTTTAACAATAATAATTTCATGTAACATAAGCAATTTTATTACTAAAAAACGCCATAAAAACCTAACTTTTATAACCCTTTACACAATAAAAACAACAGAATTCAATTCAATTGATTATTTAAAAAGTATATTTTAACTTATAACGGTTTCTTTCTTTTTTTTTTACTCTCTCCCCCACTCTCTTTTTTTTTTCTTTGCATTTACATTTTTCTTTTTGTTTGTGTGTTTTCAATAATCCACCAGGTAATGGTTTAATAAACGAAGCGGAATTTTTACAATGGGTTGGTCGTATACAAGCCTTACGCGATGAACAAAGTCAACAACAGCAACAAGAACAACAACAAGAAAATGCCAGCAAACCTGATGATTTGGATGATGTCACCGAGGATTTAATTGCTGCATTTAGGTATGTACACACCACTACCAATAACAATAACATCAAGACAATTATAAAAACAAATGGACAGCAATAATAAAGCGAAGAGTAAAGAAAAACGAGAACATAAGAATTGAGTATCAGTGTAGTAGTGAAGCAATATAATCTTGTTTTTGTTTTTTATCTTAAGTAGAGATGGGTTGTATGTTCAATACATTTTTCTTTAATAAAAATTATTTAATAAAAGAGAATTTTTATATAAAAACAAATGCTTATGCTTAACAAAAGCCATAGAAATTAATGTTTTACATCCATGTACGATATTCGAGAGCGTATGCGTGTATGTTTTGTATGTATTACCACAAGTGCATTTATATTGTTTTTGTGTTGTTCATACGCACTGTTGTGCAATGTTGACAACACTGATGAAATACAAATACATACCAAAGACCACATTTCAAAGCCAAAAACAAAAACAACATGAGTATAGTTATGGCAATGATAAAACAAAATTCCTATTGACAACCGGTTCGCTAAACTACACTTAGAGGAAGGTAAGGTTAGATTTCTTTAAAAAGTTTTAGAAATTTTCAAACACAAATTTAGAAATTGAAATAAAAGCAAAGGAATTGTTAATGTTTAAACGTATTTTGTGCCATTATTAGGGGAATTCAACCACTAGCTTTCTAGGACAAGCGATTAAAGATAATTGAAAATTCAATTTCTTAAATAGTATCTTGTTCTGTCTTCCGAACAACATACATAATTAGCAATAAGAAGGGGAAAAATATTGATGGCAAATCGTCGTATTACCTTTGGAGATGTTGTTAATTAGGATGTCATTTAATTTTTTCTAATGTTTCCTCCATTAAACTTTAATACCGATTGTCCTTTTAGCGTGAATCTATATGAGATCCATAAAAGAATTCTTCTTTGAGTCCTTACGTATTCAAATACAGTGTACTCTCTCCTAAGGGACACCCCTCTTAAGCGGACATTTTCAATAACCGGACACTTTTTTCAAAAAAATTGTAAGGGATTTTTAAAATATTTCTCTCTTATGCGGACAACCCTCCCATAACAGGACACGGACACTTTTTTCCACGACATATTGACATTTTAGTTCCCCATAAACGGACAACTTGCAGAATGTTAACACCATTTTTTGATTACAATTTTTTATTCGCTGAGTGGATTATTCCATAAAACATGTAATTAAAAGGGGGAATCCCGAAAAGATAAAAAGCCTGTTGTCTTGAATGTTGTATATAAATAATATGTACACAAATTTCTTAAATTACGATGCCTAAATCAGTTTTAACTATTAAAGAAAAAGTAAATGTCAATGAAATTTATAAAAATGAAAAACTTAATGCACGCGAGTTAGCAAAGAAATCTAAAATCAGTCAAACACAAGCTACACTTGCATCATCAAAAACAAAGACCAAATTTTAAGATTGTGGGACACTGATATCAATCCGGAGAGAAAAAGAAGCCTGTTGAATCCCATGGGTCTTAACATAGATAAATTGTACTACGAATAGTTTATTAAGGCTCGAAATAAGAACATTACTTTATCGGGCACACTTATGAGAAGCAAGGCCAGGGTAACTTAATTACGTGGCTTAATATGCTGGCTGGAAAGATTCAAAAACACGACATAATATAACGTTTCGAGCTATATCTGTAGAAGTTTTAACCAAGATGATATCAAAATTTTTATCGAAGAAGTGCCATCTTTGATTGAAGGATATGATCTGCGAGATATTTATAATGCTAATGAGACTGGATTATTTTTCGAGCATTATCCGATAAGGCATTTGCATTAAAAGGTGAAAAATGCACAGGCGGAAAAATGGCTAAAGATAGAGTCACGATTTTGCACTACGTCAATATGGTTGGAGAAAGAGAACGCCATTTTGTTATTGGGAAAGCTGCAAAACCTAGGGCGTTTCGCAACATTACTTCCAACGAAACGCTGGCAACCTCGTCTGAAGATGAGCTGAAAAGTGGAATTGAAGACAAGTTCACTTCTTATAAGGAGGCTTATTTCGCTATAAGAAAACTAAAAGATTTTTCTTTATATCACAGCGATCTTGAAAGTGTTAAAATGCTGACTGTTCTTCAAATGCATCTCCAAGATATTGAAATTAAAGGTGAAACTAAGCTAAAATTTCGGACTATGTTAAACCCAGTTGAATACATATCACGTTTTTCAAACTGTTTTCTCTTTTATTCACAAAAATATAAATTAAATTTTTGTTATTTTGTATTGCCTTATATGAGTGTTTTTGTTTTGGAAATAAAAGTGTTTAAAGAATATATATGTACTTATAGTTTGCTGATCGCTCCTTTCGATTTTCTCTCATAAACGGACACTCCTCATAAGCGGACAAAATTGTCAGTCCCATAGGTGTCCGCTTAAGAGAGAGTACACTGTATTTCTAAAATGTTGAAAAAATTTTTTTTTACATGTATAACAAAATACTGACATTAATGCTCTGATTTTAATGGTCTGTATGATACTATCATTGCAAACACATATTTATGCGAATGATACATATTTCAAACCACCTTTGTATACTTTCATGCGAAAGCATATGCACCCAATATCAATGGAAAGTATTGCACAATTTATTTAATTTTCTATATAAAAAGAATTTTTTTTCAATTTTTATCCACTGCTACTGACCACTTAAAATGTAACGCAATGAAACACAAACTCTATGCCTGTCTAATCATTTGTGTAATTTGAGTGTTAAACAACTGGAAGTAATGGACAATTTTTTTACAACACAGATGAAATGTTTTTAATTTTAAAAATTACACAAATATACATAAAAATTTATCTTCTGCCATTATAGAGTATTTGATCGTGATGGCAATGGTTTTATTACCCGTGATGAATTACAAACCGCCATGGAAATGATTGGTGAACCTCTGAATGAAACCCAACTGTCACAGCTTTTAGCCATAGCGGATTTAGATCATGATGGTAAAATAAATTATGAAGGTATGTAACTAAAAAGAATTGAAAAAAAATCCTCAAAAAATTTAAGTTTAATAAAACTATTTCGTTAATTATTATAAATTTTTATTATATTTTACTTTATTTTTGTTTAAAACTTTGTTTATTTGTAAACTTTTTTATGTTTGACCCCAATTACGGCAATAATTCAAAATTAAATCTAATTGGTCTCTTGGCAATTACAAACAGTTTCAAAAACAATTAAAGGGTTAAGCTAAACATAAGCACACACAACAGAAATTAAATTAATTGCAACAAAAAGGAGAAGGAAAAACAAATAAAAACTCTCACACTCACACACACATTTTTATAACACAAGAGCATGAAAGTATTAGTACGCGACATCTCTAGTAATTTTATTTACTACGAAATGTAAACAAATAAGTATAAACAACTCTAATAACACAAAAGAAAGAGAGCGTGAGTGGAAGACGATATATCCTGTACTTCATTTACAATGAACCGTTAAACAAGTGCTATAGTAAACAAAATAGTTCTCACCATTAAAACCAAACTGTAATAACACAAGAATTTGAAGAAATACTAAGAGTACTAACTGTAATAACATATGAGTGCGAGTGCGCGAGTGTGAGACTAACAAATGTAAACAAATATTACAAACAAAATAGTTCTTGCCATTAAAACAAACTTTAATAACACAAAACTTTGAACTGTAATAACAAAGAATATGAGAGTATGAGTGTGCGACATTACTCATACTCATATTTACTGCGAAATGTAAATATGTACGATAATAACAAGCAAAATAATTCTCACCATTAAACCAAACAAACACTGTAACAGCCAACATAAGATTTTGATTAGAAACTTTTACAGGCGAAAGTAAAGTAAAATAAATATTTGTTTACACTGTGTTGTTTGTGCGTTATTACATATGAAATGGCAATCAGTGCGTAAATAAAACAGAAGAAAAGTAAATTATACACGTTTTCAAAATATAAATCAATTTAATGTTGCCATTCGAGATTTGCAACGTGATGTAAAGTACTTTGACAAAGTAGACTCTATAGTGATACTATTACCATCCTACTGTAATCTTAATAATTTAATTTCATTTAGAGTTTAGGAAAAACGTGTTGATATTATTTTACAATAGTGAAAGAGATCAAAAAAGGAGTGTGTATGCAGTTTGTGTATCACTTGTGAATATTTTTTTGTTTGCAAATTCGAAGGTGCCATAATTAAAGTAAATAAAAATCAGCTTAAATCCAAAATATATAGCGTAGGGTGTTTTTGAAAAAAGTGTAACAACAACGAAATGGCTTTAAGAAAATGAGGTTAATAAACGTATCAAGCAACAGCTTGTTATCGTTATTGTTTTTGTACTCGCTGTATTTGTACCGTTAAATTGAGACAGATACAATAAAAACAAATACAACAATATTCAAGTGAAAATATGTTGTCCTTCTATAGACATTGTGTGAGTGTTATTAAAAAAAGAGAAAGATTCTTGCATTAATACAATATTTAATAACCCAGCAAACACATGGCGAATTAATCCAAAGCAAACGCTTTCTCTAAAGGGAAATTTAAAAGTTTAAGACATAAATGTTTTGCGTGTGTGTGTGTGCTAAATTAAACTAATACCCCATTTACACTACAGCGAAATCTAGTACTTATGAGATTTCGAGCCAAATCTAGTTGATTTTAACTAGATTTCCCATACAAAACAAAATCTACTTATTTAGTAGATTTCCGCAAAATCTACTCAAAATTTAGTAAAAATAGAAATGCAACTTTGTGTTTTGCCAAATAGTACTTAAAAATACAACGCTGCGCAGGAAAAAAAATTACAGTTCAATTTAAAAACATGTACCCATTCCATTCTGCTAAAGGGTCCGCCAAATAACTTTTTTTTTTTTGAAAATGCTTTAAAAAAAAACTACTGAATATTTTCTCAAATTTCTTTTTTATTTTTTTATTTAGTACGATCCTTCCGGTTAATTATGGAAAATAAATGATTATGCGTTTTCGCTTCGCTAAGTGTATATAATCATAATAATAAATAATAGTGGGCCTGCGTTCGACTTACAGAAGATGCCGATTTTGGCAAAAAAAAATCATCTTTTCAGATCTTGGCGGGTATGTAAACAAGCAAAATTGTCGCATTTGGGGCACAGAAAACCCGCACTCATACATTGAAAAGCCGACGCACCCAAAACGAGTCACTGTTTGGTGCGGATTTTGGGACAGTGGCATAATTGGGCCACCTCGGAGCTGCGATTTGACACCGTTGGACTATTATTTGTGGGGTGCCGTCAAAGATAAGTGTTACGCCGACAAGCCAGAGACAATTGGCGCTTTAAAGGACAATATTGCCATTGGTGAAATACAGCTGCACACAATCGATAATGTGCTTAAAAATTGGACCGATCGTGTAGGCAGCCATTTGAATGAAATTATTTTCTATTATTAACCGGAAGGATTGTACTTTCAAATAAAAAAGAAATTTGAGAAAATATTCAGTAGTTTTTTTTAAAGCATTTTCAAAAAAAAAAAGTTATTTGGCGGACCCTTTATTTAGCAATTGTATGTAGTAATACATTTGCATTATTTTTTAAATCTTATATTCTACAAATGCTGTCGTTTTTTTTTTGCACCAACATTATTTCTGATTGGATCTTATTTGGTCTTGATGAAAACGATACTAAATGTCCTATATTTTTCATTTTTGTTTGGTATTAAACTAAATTTGGAAATATTATTTTCTTTTAAATTTCAGTCAGCTGTTTTTGTTATTAAAATGAAATATTGCTACTGTCAAATAAATCCAGTGTAAACGATCTAGATTTTGAGCAAGATTTGAAATCTAATCTACTAGATTTCGCTGTAGTGTAAATGGGCTATAAATTTAATTTTTATGTTTAATACTAAAAATCTTCTTGTGTTTGCTGGGTTATTTGTAATTGATACTCAGACATAGAATTTGAGAGAGTAAGAGAAACAAAACTAAATGTTTACAAGGTAATTAGGCAAAAACAAAATAACAATAAAAGTGTGTGTTTGTATGAGTGAAACGAGTAACAGACAGCTTTATTTATTACGTGTAGTAAAAAAAAAGAAAATGCTAATACCCCCGATTTACACGGTAGATACGTTCCTGAGAAAAACTCAAAAGTCAAGTCAAAACCGTGTAAATCGAAAAGCTTGCAGAAAATGCATAATTTTGCTATTTAACAGTTGTGATTTTTTTCAATATTTTTAGGTGTACACAGAAATAAAAATAAAATGCATTGACAGGTTAAAATATGTAATATATTACGGAAACACTGTTGTTTTTTTTTTATTACAATACATTAAACAGAAGAACAAAAAAAGAGTGCGATAAAAACAAAAAAAAAAAAACTTATTTGGAAAACCGTGTAAAAGCGAAAACGTGTAAAACAAGTACCGTGTAAATCGGGGGATAGGTGTATTTTTAAACTAATAACACGGTGCGACAGTCAAAATACACCCAGCTTATGACGTAGTGTACGTTGAGTTTTTTTGTGTAGAAATCAAAAATATTTTTTTTACATTTCTCGAACCCTCCAAACTTCTTTTATTTGACAAAAAAACGGTATTTTTAATCTTTTCATACAAAATTATTGATTACCCAAATATTTTTTACCCTATTTCGTAGTTTTTTGAAAAGGGGAGAGATGAGGCTTTAAAATGGTATACAAAAACATATGGTTAAAACTTACATGTTATGAATTTTGATCGGTTGAAATTGGAAAATTATAATTTTTTCAAATTTAGCCGTTCTTAATTGCCATATTTAATTAAAAAATATAAAGTATATGGTGACATTCTGGAAGTGCATTATCTTGTGAAGACATTTGCGTCAAAAGTGAGTAAACACCGCTGAAATAATTCATTTTCTTAGGATAGCGAGAAAAGTAAATGAGAATAGTCGAATAAATTTCCATAAATTAAAAACGTTTATTTATTACTTATAAAATGTTAAAACAAAAAAAATCGCAAAAATTATTGTTGTGCTACAAGTATACTTTTTATAATAGAAAATTTAAAATTATAGTGGGTGTTGACTCACTTATTGCGCTCTGTGTATGTATGTCACCTTATGAAATGAACTTTCAATTCAAACATGTTCTAAATTTTTGATGGATCTTGATTGTTTATCACAAAATGTGTCAATTTTACGTCTGCACTACTACCAGAAGTCGGCTAATATTTGTGTTTTTTGCTAATATTATTATTTCGCTTTGCGCAAACATTGGCCAACTACTGGTGGTCGCTCAAACGTGAAATTGACATATTTTCCAACAAACAATCAAGGTCCATCAAAGATTCTGAAAATTTTTTAGCGGAAATTATATTTGAAAAAATATATGTATGTATATATGACAAATATAATACGACTGTAACACTCTTTAAATAATAACTACGGTAACTTTTGTTCCATTTTATCAAACGAAGTGTCAATCTCTTCACAAGAGAATGTCACCACTTATTTTATATTTTTTAACTAAATTTTGCTACTATGCATTCATAGTGCAAACTTGAAAATTTTTTAAAAAAATCGCATATGCCAAGTTTATCTCATCAAACCTTATAGCATATTACGTCAAATAATATATATGTATACCATTTTAAAGGCCCATCTCTCCTCTTTCTAAGAAAGTTTAAAGTTGTTGACATTGGTTCAGAAACGTTTGCGTAATCAATAAAGCCCACAATTACAGTTTTTGTCTAATAAAACAAGTTTGGAGTGTTCAAGAAAGATAAAACAAATATTTTTGAGTTCTACTCAACAAAACTTACAACATACACTATGTCATTAGCTGGGTGTATTTCATTTTGTTTTTATTTTGCCTCGTAGTGTAATTAAAAATTTGAAACAAAATACATTTTTTTAAAATTAATTTTTTTACGTAGACATAATATTAAAAAAATTCAAAAAACTTTTGCCGCCACTGTAACATTTAAAATTTCATAAAATTATTTACAATAAATTTTGTTATATCCTTTTACATTCCAGAGTTTACAAGACTTTTACTCTAAGGAGCGCAATAAAGATGGAGAGAGTGTTGGCCAAGTGTTAAGAACCTCATTACAACAAATTCTTCTTACTTAAATTTAATTTAAAAAAACAACAAAAACAAAAGATAAAAACACAAAATAAATTTATAACAAATAATTATACTCAAAGAAAGAAAGAAAGAAAAAACAAAAACAACAAATTTAAAAATATATATTTTTACTAAATAATGCATATTAAATATTATTAAAATTATAATCAAAATTTATATTAAAAAAAAGAAACAAAAAACAAAAAAAATAGGCTTTACTTTAAAGGAAGCCATTAATTTTTGGGGAAATTTTTAAAACTTAAAATTTAGAGATTTAAAATAAACAAAAAAAAACACCACCTTATAAAAGGCATATACATAATATATAATTAAAAATTAAAATTTTGTTACAATATTATTAATATTGATTAAACATATAAAAAATATAAAAAATATTTTTGTTAAGCTTATAGGAGAAGAAATGATGGAAGAAAACTAATAAACACAAACAAAACAAAAGAGAAAAACAAATAAAATATTTAAAAAATTAGTTTCGTAAGTTTTTATTAAAAAAAATTCAAATATTTATAATTAAATATTGTATCTTAAAGAAAAATTAAATCAATGTTAACAATAATTTATGCATAAAAAACAACATACATACTTAATTTGTTCATTATAATTTTTTTTTTTATTTGACACTGTTTCTGTTTTTAATTTTAAGTTTTAAATTATAATGTAAAACAAAGAACAAAAAAAAAAACAAAATAAAATAATTTTTGAAAACAAAAACACAAAAATAAAAAAAATTAATTATTTAAATATTATTTATACCCAGAAAACAAAAAAGAAAATTATTCATTAAAAAGTTAATAATTATTAATATACCTAATATTAATTAATAATAAATAATAATAATTAAAAATAATTTTTTTCGGATAAGTCTGAAAGTGAGAGTGATATTGTGTTAAGGGTGCTGCAATAATTACAACAACAAATAATAATAATGATAATAAAAAGAAATATTAACGAACGAACCTACTATTTAAATACAAAACAATATTAATAAAACAAGTCTTACCATAAACATTTTACAAAAAAAAAAAGAAAACAAAACAGCAGAAATGAAAAAAAAAAACATATAAAATGTACGTGAATGCACATACACCACCGTATGTCTATGCAAATATACATTAACAATAACTACAACAACAACAAATACCACTAGCTATTCAATACAACTACAGTATATACAATACATACATAGTAAATCTTTAAATGTTTACATATTTTGTTGTTACTTTTTTCCTTTTTTTATTATTTTGCTTAACTCTCTTCGATGTTATAGAGAAAAACAACAAAACAAACCACTACTATATACTACTTACTTACTACTCGTACTATTACAAACAAAAATACAAGCATAACAATTATTAAATCGAACTAAAACAACAAAAGCAAAACAAACCAACAAAACATTATTATTTAAATAAAAATAAACAAATTATACTTAAAAAAAACTTAAAAAAAAAAATTATTGTTGTATTCATTTTGATATGTCAATCAAGTAAGTAAGTGCAACCGACAGTCAAGGAATTCAATTGAAAAATAACGGTGTATGTTTTTAAATTGAAAAAGGTGCAGAAAGTTTGAAAGATGGAAACATTTATTTGTGGGTATAAATGCAGGCCAGATATTTTTCTGAATTACTTCTTGTCTTTTTTCATAGTAAAGTCTTTATGGGATAACTCCATTGTTCAATAACCTGTCACCCTACAATTCTATTATGTATCGATCGCAATTCATCAATTTTATTTGAAACGAATTTTGACCAACGAAATCATTTATCACAGTAAATATAATGGAAAATACTTAATGTCCTATCAATGAAGTTGTAGAGTAGTTAGGGAAGTCACCATTAAGAAAGTCAATTGTTATAACAAAATAGGATCAACGTTGCTTTTCTAAACGTTAAAACAGGCTTGGCCTTAGTTCGTGCCATCTCATCATTTTGCTTTACATTGTTGCAAGTGATTCACTCTTCGTCACCGCTTAAGAGACAAAATAGTTTTGTTGTGAGAGGGAGACTTACTTTGAACACTGATTTGTATCCAGTTTAACTGAAGGCTTCTAAAACATTTATTGTAACAATGTTGTGAGATTTTGCAAAGTGTGGTGAGTTTTTGGAAAGTATGGTTTAAACCACCAACGTATTAATTTGCAAGAATTATATTTTTACTTAAAGCTTAATCGTATTCAGCTGCTTTTGTTCTATACAAAAGCAAATTGTTATGAAACACATTGCCATTTTTGCTTATAAGTGTGGCAACTCTACAAGGTTTAAACTCCCACTCAAAAAATGCAAATTCAATTTGGTGATTTCATTTTCAGAAGTTGATTACAAAATTGTTTATTTCCTGTCAACATTGTTTCTCAATATAAACTTTTTCCTAAACTTTTTAAATGCTAACTAAACAGGCCGTAAGATACTCTAGTCAGTGTATTTGATGCAGAATTATACTATCAAATAAAATATTCAAAAAAAACTACCATAGCTGGATAGACACTTTATATTTAAAAGTTTATTATTTCCATCATGGAAAATTATTATTTGATTGCATTCATTCATGCTACTGTTTTCTATAAAAAATATTTTTCTAGTTCTCCTTCAAATTTAATTCAAAACAATATACAAAAAAAAACGTTATAACATATAAATTTATTTTGAATTCTATATATTTTCTGATAAATTTTATTTAAAAAAAAGTTAAAAAAATTAATTAATTAAAAATGCCTCCAGACGGGGAAAATGTGTCACAAACTGAGAGCGAAGAAGAGAAATTGGAAAAAATTGAACATTTTTCAAAACCAAAACCGTTACGTACCAGGGGTGGTGGCGAGGTAAGTAAACATTAGTTTATACACAAACCAAATGCTGCCTAGTTTTCGTTTTAAATTACATTTTCATACTAACGACCTTTTGTATATAATCAACGTATGCACTTTTGACATTTCTTATTGTGCTGTCGCATGTGATTGGACGATTATCGAATTTTGTCTTCTTTTTGTTATAAAATTATACAGAAAAGTCGTGTGTGTTGCGCAAAAGTAAAAAATATTGTAGAATTTGTTAAAATTTGTAGCAAATCGGTTTTTAAATTAAAAAAACATCAACACCACCTTTAATTTAGTTTCCCAATTGTTTTATTTTTAACTGAAAAAGTGCATTTTCCGTACATTCGAAAGTTTTCAAATAAAGTGAAAACATTGTGTGCGACCGTTTAAAAAAGCGAATAAAAGTGTTTTAATTAATTTTTCGGTTGTATTTATTTAAAAAAAACACCAAAGTGGATACCGTAAAGATTGAAGATTTGGTAGACTCCGATCCCGATATCGAGTTTATCGAAAAGGATAGCGGCATGTCTTCACTGGGTGGCAGCAAAGATGAAACTCCTGAAAGGAAAACCACAACTGTAGCCACAGTAAGATGACATTTTTTTTCCGTCTCTTTTAAAGCCACTGACCGCAGCATTGGCAATAGAAAAGAATCAATAAAATTATTTGTACATCGTTTTCTATGTATTAAAATTTGTTCTTTTTCTTTTTCAGACCACTGACAAGGATAATAAAAATGAGGAAAATTATGATGATGTAAGTAAAGCATTGATTATTATAATGTTTTTAAAATTTTCATTGATGGAATTTTTTAAGGTTTCATTTATTTTATCAGAATAGAAACATAACCTCATTCTATGTATTAGGCAATCTTTTAATATTCTCATACAAATTTACATACTTTATTGTTGTTATCATTTTGCTACTATTTTCGTTAGATATACAAATGATAGACATTCAACTATTTTTATTTTTTTGTATTGATTATAAAAGCTATACAAGCTAATTCCAAAGGAGAAATTTAGCAGGTTTTAGTATTTTCCCCCATATGGTGTATTTACGCAGTATGCAGAATAAAATCTGTATAATTGTATTGTTTCAAGGTGGCACTTTCAGTTTTGTTTATCTCTATATTGAGTAGGTATTTAGTTTTCTAAAAAATTTAGAATGTCATCTAATTCATGATGAACAAGGAGTATTAACAATAAACAATAAAACCATGGTAATCCTTATCAACTCTATATAATTCAAAATTTGAGTGTATTTTATAAGCGAAAGGTATATTCATAATGAAATTCAAATCAGGTGAAATATGCAACGTTTTGTTCAATAACTTGTTTCCCTGTAATTTCATTATGCATCTCATGAAAATCTTCGTTTTCCCTGGAACACTAGATTACACATACATCATACATACATAATTGGCCATTACAACCCTTCAGTCAGGATTACGGCCTAGTTTCTCACACCGCTCATGTTGTGTGCGTTAATTTTATACATGAGTGGCGGGACCTACAGTTTAACGTCGACTCAGAAAGAACGACAGATTTTTGTGAAACTTTTTCATGGCAACTTTATTTACTCTCAGAGTTTTTGCCAGAAATCTGTTAGAGGAAATCGCCGAAGAAATATTTTTTTTCATATTTCGTTTCGATGCCTGACCTGGGATACGAACCCGGGCTTTACGTCTAATAAGCCAACACACTACATACAAGACCACGGCGACTTCAAATTACATTTGCAACAAATTACAATCATTTATTTTGTCGAATACCTAGCATTCTTTCTCTTAACTAAATTCTCGGATAGTCATCATTAAGAAAATCCAATTGTTAATAGTATGGGACCAAGTTAAGAGCATGGCCAAACTCACAACATAACTGTCTAGGTCTCAATTTTCGCTCGCCCATGGTTTTGCTTGGTATTGTTGCAAGTAACGCACTTGTTATCGACCTCAAGGTTGGAGGTCGTGTACATGTCTTGATGACCTGGAGGTCAAACTGCCCTATTGTATTCGTTCTAAAAATAGATAATAAAAAAATGAAAGTAGACAGAAAGAAGATAAAATGGATAGAGGTATTAATTAGAGATAAAAGTGGATAAGATTACCACATCACTTAAGAGAGCGCAGGAAAAGACTACTGCGTTGATGTCCTAGCATCTCTTAATCAGCTTAAGCTCATTATAGACCTCAGAAGAGCCCTACTAAGGACTGAACAGTTACAGTCGTTTAACAAGTGAAACAATTTTGTGTTTCAACGTGAAACGGGATCGAACTCTTTTCTTATTAGAATATTGATTTACAGTTACAGTATCCTGAGAACAAAAGATTTTCTTTTACACCTCTATACCCTGCTTGCCGTCCGTTTTCAAAATTAGTTCAGTAACCTATGATTATTATTTGAATAATTCCCAATTTCACGTCGCTTATTAGTTGTTTTATATTTCCTTCATTTAATTGGATATATATACTGTAATTCTTATTGGAATTGTTTGCATATTATTAAAGCCCACTTCACACGGTAATACTTTACGTACGTAAAGTCTAATGAAAAAGTAAAACGAAATTCCATCCGTATGACAAAAAAGAGAATAAAAGTCGTATGATTTATATTTTTTGCGTTTATATGATCGGTATGAGACAATAACAAAGTAAAATGAAAACAGCTGTTACACTTTTTTCTATGTGTTTACATAAAAATATATCCCTGATCTAATGCGACTTGCTTGTTTTTTGAATCATTTCAAAAAATGAAGAGAGCCATACGACTGTCAAAGGTTTCATCCGTCTTTTCTCTCAATGTGTGATGGTTTCATTACATAGTACGTTTAGACGATCACAGCCGTACTCTTCTACACAAAATTTTGACAGATCATATTACTTGTGGGACCGTGTAAAGTAGGCTTAAGTTCGATATGCTGGCATGCTGAAAAACAGAATGTGTAAGTTTACTTTATTAAAATGTTGCTATTCCACTGTAAATGAAACAGTAGAGAAGCAGGCTCGACGTATCAAAAATAGTATTGAGTGTAAAATAATTGTATAGTCGCCGTAGTATAGTAGGTAGTGTGTGGGCTTATTAGACGAAAGGCCACGGTTCTAACCCCAGGTCAGACATCAAAACGAAATATGAAAATATATTTCTTCGGCGACTCCCTCTCAGCAGATTTCTGGCAAAAACACTGAGAGTAAATAAAATTGCCATGAAAAGTTTCTCAAAAAATCTGTCGTTCGGAGTCGACTTTAAACTGCATGTCCCGCCACTCATGCATAAAATTAACGCACACAACATAAATGGTGTGAGAAACTAGGTCGTAATCCTGACTAAAGGGTTGTAATGGCCAATTATGTATGTATGTATGTATGCGTGTAAAATGAACTTGCAAGGATGTTTTTGAACCGTAAAGAATGAGAAAACTTTTGATCCACTTATTCCATTTTTCATAAACTGTTGACAGCTTAGTTGTTTAATTAACTCTTTCAGATATTTTGTCCAATATATTGGACATTTGACTTTTTATTATTGAAGTGATGTAAGGCTGACAATAATACATATTTTTTTACATTTAATACTGTTATTGAAAGTGTGTTTTTTACAATATGTACACATAGTTTCGATTTCTAATTTATCATTATTTTTTTGTTAAATTAAGTCAAATTTTTGTAAGTGTTTTTCCGTTGTCGGGTTCATTAATAATCAGTGCTCCTTAAAAAATGTAACTAATTGGATATTTTTTAGATATTTTATAAAATATTTATTTTGGTGTATGTCCATACGTATATTGGACAAATTCACTGTGCGGGTGTAATTTTGTAAATTTTAAAAAATGAATTTTGTGGCTTTAATGCTACAAGTTAGTGAAAAGGAAATTTTGAAAAACTTAGAAAAAACTTCTGATACACTGCTTGCCACTTAAATAGCACACCCCCTGAAGTTTAAAAAATCTCCTTTTTTTTTCTCAAAGACTAATAGCGACACAATAGCGAAAATAAGGCAAAACACAGTAGTGAACGCAAGTTTAACGCATACATAGCCGGGCGACGATGTCATGGTATGGGGAGCAATTTCATATTACGGTACAAGTGATCTTCATTTTTTAAAAACGACGATGAATACTACATCCTATATTGGGGTGCTTCAAACGGCTTTCCAGACTTTTAAAAATCTTTTCGGACCTCTACTTTGGATATATCAATAGGATAATGCGCCTATCCACACTGCCCGGGTTGTATAAATTTATATTGACAGCCAAAACATTGAAGCCCCCGTATTCTCCCGATTTAAACATTATTGAAATGCGTTTACGTCGACGCGTTCGTTAATACTCGGTGCTAATTAAATGTGATAAATACATACTTTAACCCTATAAAAAAATTTTGTAACTATTAATTGAATATTATTTTAGATATTTTTTAAATTACTTACAAAAACATATAGTTATCAGACTTATTTTACTGTATGCCAATATATTGGACAAAGTTATTGTGCGGGTGTAATTTATGGAAATTTAAAAAGTGAATTTATTGTAGTGAAGAGGAAATTTTGAAAACCTTAGAAAAAACTTCTGATATAAGCGATACAGAAAAAGATGATGAATTGCTTCGCCAATTACACGGGAGTCGTCAAGAAGCATTGGCGGAACTTTTAGATAAGACTGAGGTGCAAAATCTTTCCCATTCAGAAAATTCTTGCAAAGATTCAAATAGCATTGAAATTCAATTTACAATACTTATATCATTCTGTCACAAAATTTACTATAATATCTCCACTGAACGTAATGGATCGATTTACGCTTGAGCAATGTTGGGATTTATTGGAAATTTGGGCTAACGAAAACTACACGATGATGTCGATTTTGCAAAAAAAAAAAAAAAAAAAAATATTTTCAGATGAAGCACATTTTCATCTTAGTGGGTACGATAAGAAGCAAAATTGCCATATTTAAGGTTCAGAATACCCACACGTGGTTTTACAGAAACCAATGCACCCATTACGAGTGACTGTTTGGTGCGGCTTGTGGAGCGGAGGCATCATTGGCCTATATTTCTTTGAAATTGAGGACGTCATGAACATTACGGTCAATGGAGCCACCTATCGCACGAGGATAACCGATTTTTTGTACCCGCTTTTCATGGTATTGATGTGAAAGATGTTTAGCTTCAACAGGGTGGTGCAACTTGAAACACATGTCATGCCATAATCGATTTATTGCGTCAAACGTTTGATGTCCGTTTAATTAGTCGAAATGGTGATGTTAATTGGCCGGCAAAAAGCTGCAATTTGACATTATTTTCTATTGGACACCTTTAAAGTGTTATGCCGACAAACCAGAGGCATTTGAAGCCCAACATTCGTGATGCCATTGCCGAGATACGACCTCATACACTCGAAAAAGTGCACGAAATTGATCCGATCAAATGAGGTACTGTGAGGCCAGCCATATGAATGAAATATTCTATTTCTAACCGGAACAATTGTACTTCACAACAAAGAAATAAATTTGGCAAAATTTCAAACCGTTTCTTTAAAATTTTAAGTTTCCCACCTGTATATCCATTCATTCTCCAAGGCAAGTCGTCTTTTAAGTATGGATGGAGTGGACCTCCTAGATTAAATGTACATTGCGTCAAATAATGCACTTTTTTGATTTGGCACTCACCGCTTCATGGATGAAGTACAATAAAGCGTGTGAAGTAAACAGTGTTTTGCAAAAAAAGTAGCAAACATTTTAATCAAGTTGCAGATACCAGAGAATGAGGCAGACAATCTCGAAGCTCTACATTAACCGTTTGACTGCTACGCGGCGCAAAGCGCTGCGTTCATTTGTTACGAAAATCGCGCTGCGAGTTTCAGTGCAAAAATATGTCAGTGTCAAAATATGTCCCGCAGTTTTCGAACGTTCTCACCAGAATCGCTTAGCAGTTAAACGGTTAAAGTACCACGTCAACAACTCATAGTAAATCATTGCAAAAAAAAAAAAAAAAAAAATCAAAAAAATCAAAGTGCACCTGCTAAGGAATTCGACATGATAGTCGAAACCACTTCCAAAAATTTTTGGAAAACGCTAAGCCAAGTCGTTGTAAAATGGACGGATGTTCAAGAAAAACTTTTATAATTTGCAAGAAATTTAACGTTGAACAACTTCTGCAGCTCCTTCAGTTTAATACTGCGCTAGGTTTCAGACAAATCGATCCCTTATTATGCGACCTTTCCAGCTTCGTAATGGAGAGTGTTCTGCGGAAGTACATCGCAATAGCACTATTTTAGAAAAAGTGTCTAGTTGCATGCGCACGCTGACAACATTGACTGCATACGGCGTACCAACCGAGATGTTATTGCTGCCTTTAGTACTATTGACCGGGAGTCTATTGAGATGGGTCTGGCAGTAATTGAAGGCAAAACGAAATATGTTGTCGAGAAGTAGGAACATGCAGCGTATTGGATCCCAGATTACGGCCGATAATTATACGTTCGATATAGTCAGTGAATTTGTTTATCTTGGCTCAGCCGTTAGCATCAGAAATGATGTTACTCTGGAGAACAAGCGTAAGATGTCTCTTGCCAACAGGTTCTACTACGGTCTCCATAGGCAATTAAGTAGCAGAGATGTTTCTCGCACGACAAAAATAATGCTCTACAAGACGCTCATCCTCTCCGTGCTTCTTTATAGCGCAGAGGTATGGACACTATAAAGCACAGATACAGCAGCCTTGAGAGTATTCGAGAGAAAAGTCGTACGTAAGATCCAGTGCGCGTTGGCGATGTTTTCCGCATTCGATTCAACAATGAGCTGTATGAGCTCCTCAACGATGTGGACTTTGTGCAGCGTATTAACATCTATCGGCTGCGCTAGCTCGCCCATGTCGGTCGAATGGATGAGGATGCTCCGGCGAGACGGGTATTTGCAGAGGACTATCTTGTTTGCGTTGGAAGGACCTAGTCGAGGAAGCCCTGTCATCGATTGGTGCCCCAACTGGCGAAGGAGCGCAATAAGCAGAGGCGCCTGGAAGGATGTGCTAAAGCAGGCGAAAATCCTTACTTACATATAAACTGGATCAGCAGCCTCTAATTAGCTCACAGTAAAATTTTCAGAATTTTATCTTAACTATTTCGATTTATTGTCTGAAAGGGTTAAAATAATTCTTATATTATTCTTACGATCTTAACGTTTATTATCATGACTTTTTTATTTTTTATGTTCTTATAAATACATTTTATTCTAAACTAACTTAATCCTTGTTATTATGAAGTCAGTATGTGGCCTGCGACCTGCAACGTATCATCCACTGGATATATACAGCGGTTGTACTGCCTGTACCTTCCTTCAGTGCATTAGCATAGTGGGCGGCTATGCGAAAGAGGACCTTTCTCACTACGATGGACAAGGTACAGAGGTTGTCATGTTTGGGCATCACGGATGCTCTGAAGTCAACGCCGCAAGCTGGCCTCAAGATCATCTTGTTTCTACGACCATTGGACATCTTTTTTCGAAACGTGGCTGATAGAACTGCACTACATGGTACCGGAGACTGTTTTCGGACGAATATACAAAGCTCATACTCCTACACGGGACGAATCGGTGACGGTGATATAACAATCTTCTCTGGTGGCTCAAAATGGAATGCGGAACTGGATCTGGAGTCTATACCGATAAACTGGCACTGAACGGGTCGTTCAGATTACCTAATCAGGCCAGCGTATTTTAGGGAGAGATTTTTGCTACTGAACAAACTACAGGCATGGTTGGAACCAGGGCACTCGCATAAAAGATGTTGCACCGATTCCTTTTCCTCCATATCATGGCAGCTCCTGCAGTAATCCTAGTAGGGCAGTCCAGCGAAACTGCTAATAGCCGTTATAATCCGAACCGTTTTCTTGTCGAACTCAAGCAGTACGCTGGTTCTCCTGCCAGTTTTGTCGGACCACCCTCGGTTTGTCGAATTCCATGCCGCTTTTTCCAATTTGGAAAAGTATTACTGTAGAGGCGCATATAAAACTCCTCAGACATCTCCGATCCCTTCCGTGCAAGTTCGTGTGCCTTTTCGTTTCCCTCTATGCTACAGTGGCCAGGGATCTAGAAGAGGCAGGTGTTGTGTTGACTTATACTGTGAAGAATGTCCGGCGTCAAGATATGTTGACCCACAAAAGGCTTGTTAAATTCCATGCTGCTTTTCCAATTTCGAAAAGTATTCCTGTAGAGGTGCATAAATCCCCTCTATCGTCTGCTCCTCAAATATTTCAGATCCGTTCTTTGTCAGTTCAACCACCTTTTTGTTTCCCTCTATGTCACAGCGGCCCGGAACCCAGTAGAGGTGGGTGTAGAGTCCATGCAACTCTGACGCCCTTTGATTTGACGAGATCGGAGCCCAGCTCTAAGGAAGTAGGTCCCTGGTTTCAACCATACTTGCAGCTTGTTCAGTAGCAAAAATCTCTGCCTAAAATACGCTGGCCTGATTAGGTAATCTGTATGACCCGTTCAGTGCCAGTTTATCGGTATAGACTCCAGATCCAGTTCCGCATTCAATTTTGAGCCACCAGTGAAGATTGTTATATCACCGATTCAGCAATCCATTCTTCCCGTTTGGGAGTATGTGCCTTGTATATTCGTCCGAGATCAGTCTCCGGTACCATGTATTCATAGGCCACCGTATGGCCTATGAACGGCAAGCTACCCGATAAACTAACCTAACCTAGCAAGATTTTTCCATTTTACTTGATATAGGTTAAGTAGCTTACAATACCCTACACTATTTATAGTATTCGATTACCGTTAAATTGAAACCTGTTATACTGATATAGATATCATAAAACTTTTAAAATTGTCGCCACACTAATATTCATATATATCCTTTTTCTCTCAATATTCTTATATACAGGAACCTGATGAGAGCATTGGCGAACGCATTATGGGTCTAGCAGAAATGTTTCCACAGCCAGTCCGTAATTTAACCACATTTGTTGTGGATGGTACCATCAATACAGTTAAGGGCCTATACAAATTCACCTGTAATGCCTCGTGGATATTTTTTACTAGTTCTGTCATATTATTCGCACCTGTAGTCTTCGAAACGGAACGTGCTCAGATGGAGGAAATGCAAAAATCACAACAGAAACAGGTACTGTTAGGACCAGGTTCTGCAATGTCAGCCGTAGGTGTACCACCAGAATTGCCATTATTACGATAAATAATTCACCCATGTAAATCGAACTTTACACCATCTTTACTATATAGATAATAAATAAAATAAAAGAAATTATTAATTATTTAATAATAAAAATAATAATAAAATAATAAAAAAAAAGAAATTGTAATAATAAAACTTATGTAATATCTGGTTTAGAACTACTATATACATACATATAGAAAAAGAACTACCAAATAAAAATCTAAATAACAATATTTTTTTTACATACACAAATCAAATGTTTAAGCGTGCAATTTTGGTAATAAATTATCAACCATTATTATTAATGACGGTCTAATAAAGTGTACAAATTCCAAAACATACATGCATGCATGTGCGTACATACATAATAAATATATTCTGATATTTATTTACTTTATTAAACTTGGCCTATTTAACGCCTTAATAAAACTCCAATTGTTTTCAAATTTAAAATACAAATAAAATACATACATATATGGTACGATGTAATTAGATTTACATTTTAAAAATTTAGTAGACGTTCATTGCCAAAACGCCTATAATTAATTAGATTGTTAAATATAAAATAAAAACTATATACGATATGATATAAAGCAAAACAATACGAAATTAAAAAATATTGTAAAATTCTTATTTAAACGAATGCATACAGTGGCACAAACGTACATATAATTGGACACATAGGTATGGTATGAGATTATTCAAATGTCGATTTTTCCACTTCAATGGAAATATTTCTAAAAAAGTGTTGATGCAAATTTGTAGATAACCAAAAAAGCTTTAAAAGAATGTATAATACTTAGCATGTTTTATTTAAAAAGATCTTTAAAACAAAAAAATATCAAAACAAAAAAGAGAAAAGAAAACAAATTTCTCGTCAAACGCATAATTGGACAGCTCAGTACAAGGCATAGTTTTAGTACTTTACTTGCTTTTATTACTGCTTGAAGATTGTAGTAAAATTCCAGGGTTAATTATTCCATTCGCGTGTTATTCCTGGTTTTAACTGCTCCATTGTGTTGAATGCTTATGGGCGAGTTCTTTCCAAACATGCTCAACAATGCTGAGAGCTATGAACTGTGCTGATGTTTGGAGTAATTTTGGACAATTGTGGATAAGCGACAGCATCGAAACGTGCGAATTGTACTTCGGATCGTTGTCCTGGTAGAACGCAAATCTGTCTAACATGTTTAACTTATCGGAAGTTTGCTATACATTTTGTTTTATAATGTCCAAATATTGGAAACTATCCATTTTACCCTCTATATAATGAATATACTCTACTTCTGCACTTCAAACACATTCCCACACCAGTACCGACACCCCCATTCTTGAAAATAGCCTGAGTATTGTTAGACAAAAACTCAGTATTTGGTTTACGCTAAACGTAATGCTTTCCGTCTGCTCCATGTAGGTACTTCTTTTATATGAAAGTAATTTTAAACCTACATAGATTAGATGGAAAGCATTACGTTTAGCATAAGCCAAATACTGAGTTTTTGTCTAACAATACTTAAGACTACAGTCAAGCATAGGGGAGGAGCGATACTCATTATATAGAGGGTAAAATGTATCGTTTCCAATATTTGGACCTTTTAAAACTTTTTGAAGCAAAGTGCCGATAAGTTAAACATATTAAGACACATTAGCGTTCTACCAGGACAACGATCCGAAACGCACTTTACACGTTGCGATGCTGTCGCTTATCCACAATTGTCCAAAATTACTCCAAACATCGGCACAGTCTCCAGATCTCAACATTATTGAGCATGTTTGGGAAGAACTCGCCCATAAGCTCTATAAATCCACTTTCAACACAGTGGAGCAATGGAAAGAAAAAATGACACTAGAATGGAACAATATAACCCCGCATTTTGCGCTAATCTCGTGGACTCGATACCTTGACGTCTGGAAATAGTAATAAAAGCAAAAGGTCTTGCTTCTAAATCAGGAATTACCATTTCATAGCACAATTGTGCAGAGAGAACTCACACGCATTCTTGTGTTTTTTGATTTAGTTGTCGATCAGACTGCGACAAGAAGACATGTGCGGCGGATGTTTTATAATTTTATTTCAGAATGACACTCAAAAAATATTTTGTGTTAAAAATGTTCTATGTCATTAGCTGGGCGCATTTCATTTTTTTTTTATTTTGTAGCATAGTATAATTTTTTTTAAATGCTTTGGAATTCTCCCTATTTTCTATTAATAAAAAATGGGTTTCTTATTTTTATTTATCTATTACACATGGTCTAATTTTTAAGCCAAAGATGGATAGCTTTATGTTATTTTAATAAAAAATAAATTGTTTTATTTTATTGATCTAAAATTATTAAGCCAAAGATAGATAGGTTAATGTATGTTGTTGAAATGAAAATCAAAATAGCGTATATCACTAACACTTTTTTATGGCTGTAAATAAATAAATTCTCTCTCTTACTCACTAATACACAACCAAAAAATTTTTGGTAACCCCTGTTCTAAATACTAAAACTGTGTCTTATAATGGACTGCCCAATTATGCGCTTGACGTGAATTTTGTTAATTTTTATTCCTTTTTGTTTAAAGATATTTTTAAATAAAAAATGCTAAGTATTATACATTGTTTTAAAGGTTTTTTGGTTATCTATAGATCTGCATCAAAATTTTGTTGAAATAATAATCTCATACCTAGTGTCCAATTATACGTTTGAGCCACTGTAGTTCTTACTAAGGAAATCAATTTTGAAATTCAGTGCTACAAATCCTTTAGAGATTGCATATTAAAGTACGACTACCCTATGGTGGAAACTAGCCTGAAACCTTAATAAACAAAGCTATATCCTTGGTAAAGAACGGAGAGCCGAATAACCTAAATCTGCACCTCGCAAGAGATGGTCATTGACAAAAAAGTGGATAACAGTTTTCACCTCTTCAGCAGACCCACACCTAGGGCAGAAGTCGTTGGATGGGAGCTGCAGACTTTCCGCGCATCGTCCCATAACGCAATGACCTGTATTGAGATGACATTGCAACACGCTTGAGTTGTTGTTTGGTACGTCTTCTATCCATCATGGGTCAATTGAGTCTGGCAGTGGAGTAATATTCCTAATTGACCCAGTTGGCGTCCTAGAAGAATTCTCGCCTAATTGCCAATTAACCGAGGTAAGTGGCATACCCAATTCAATTGTCGGGGTTCCAAAAGTAGTGTACCTCCTTGGACGAGATCATCGGCCCTACAGTTGCCTAGAATGTACCCGTGCCCAGGAACTTAGACAAGTGAAGCACCCGAGAGAACATCGAGGCAACGGCGACACTCTAACGAGTTGATCATAATGCTCGAAAGGGATCTAATACCGGCTTGACTATCAGAAAAGATTGAGACACGTGTAAAAGGAGCACCAATGAGGATGCATTGAGCGGCCTGCTAAATGTTCATCACCTCCCCCTGAAATACGCTACAGTAATCCGGCAGTCGGAGGGAAATGTTCAAGTTGAGTTTCAGAGAGTGAACACCAACTATGAACTACCAACCCTATCATCGAGTCTGGAACCATCAGTTTACACATCTAGAGATTCCGGAAAGATGAGCATGTGAGAGACCCAGTCGTTTTTACTCGGAATCAGAAAATCAAAACTTCTATCCAAATAATATTTCGTAAGGAGATAATCGATATTAGATGGGGTTGGGGGTTTAACCTTTAAAAGAGAGGAATGCCCAGAAACAATGATACGCCAGCAAGTCGAGGCATTGAGTCTAGTCGCGGCCGTTTATGGCCAAGAAGCGCAGTGGGAAGCAAGTTAATCATTGCGAACAAGGCTTTTGTAGGAGTGGTACGTAGAGCACTGGTAATATGAATAGCTGCAGATATTCTGACCTTGCCAAGAAGTTTGATATTATGTCGGATCGTTGGATGCAGTCGAGAGATTTATATGTGAAACTTAATATTCGGCTAGTTTCGGTAGAGGATTCCACACTTGGACAGTTTGTCTGTTGCCTTTTCTATATCAAAACGGTTTCAATAGCAGGGGGAGTCTCTGGGAGACAGAATATGAATTTTTTCCTGAAGAGAAGAGAAGAAGGACCAACAGTGCCCGAAATACGCAAGTTTATTACTAAAGTTCATGAAATTGATTTAATTGTTAATGCGTCAAGACGTGAGCATGCTCATACAGTGCGTAAAACCGAAAATATCGAAGCTTTGGCTGAGACATCAACATCAACTCGCCATCGTTCTCAAGAACTGAACTGACTGTTGCGAAAAGATCTCGGTATGACGCCCTACAAAATTAAATTGGTTCAAGATTTGAAGCCGCATGGCCATCCGCTTTGTTTTCGCTTCGTTAGATGGGCCAACGAGATACAGCACGATGATGTCGATTTTGCAAAAAAAAAAAATCATCTTTTCGGATAAAGTTCATTGTAATCTTGGTGGGTACGTTAATAAGCAAATTTGCCGTATTTCCGGCTCAAGAAACTCGGCTTGTGGAGCGGAAGCATCACTGGCATATATTTCTTTGAAAATGAGGACGGCGCAACCATTACGGTCAATGGAGACACCTATCGCACCATGATAACCGATTTTTTGTGCCCGCTCTTCATGGTACTGATGTGAAAGATGTTTGGTTTCAACAGGATGCAACTTGACATACATAGCATGCCACAATCGATTTATTGCGTCAAACTTTTGATGGCCGTTTAATTAGCCGAAATGGTGATGTCAATTGGCCGACAAGATGCGGCGATTTAAAGCTGCGATTTTCTGTTGGGCGTCAACCATTACGATCAATGGAGAAATCTATCGCACCATGATAATTGATTTTTTTGGACCCGTTCATGGTATTGATGTGAGCGATGTTTGGTTTCAACAGGATGGTGCAACTTGTCACAATCGATTTATTGCGTCAAACGTTTGATGGCCGTTTAATTAGCAGAAATGGTGAAGCTGCGATTATTTTCTATGGTGGAATATTTTCTGTGAGGCGCCGTTAAAGAAAAGTGTTATGCCGTTAAAGTAACAATTGAGCATTTGAAGGCCAACATTCGTGATGCCATTGCCGAGATACGACCCCATACACTTAAAAAGTGCACGAAAATTGATCCGAACGAATGAAGTACTGTAAGGCCAGCCGCGGCAGCCAAATACATTAAAAAATATTCCATTTCTAACCGGAATAATTGTACATTACAACAAAAAAATAAATTCGACAAAATTCCAAACCGTTTTTGTTTGCATTTCTAAATTTAAACTTTTAAATGGCCCACCCTTCATAATTAGTTTAATCATTATAACTTTGTATAAGCAATAGTATTAAATAAAATTATATGCTTGTTGTACTGGATTTAACCAATAAATAAATAAATAAAAAATAAAAACAATTAAAAAGGCACTCACCACGTTCATTAGTATCGATGCTGCAACATATAGTATGGTGGAAGTTGGCATTGGTTCCGATAACTACCGGAATCTCACGTTGGCGCATATCTGCTACCAATTGACTGATTGACTCTTGCGGGAGAGAGAGACCATAGTCTTGCGGGAGTTATGTCGATGTGATCCGAAGGGTCACCGGATTTAGCTGGATGACCATGGTGACAGTATAATTGTCGCTATATCTGGGGAGAAGAAAAGCATTAATATTAGTTTTGACCATTACACAAGCCCTAGGCCTACCTGAATCATGGGCAAATGCAATGCGATATCTGTTGGCGTTGACTCCACAAACTCTGCGATCGACAACCCATCCTCCACAGCTAGGCGGAGAAGTAGAGACAGCTTTTGAGTGCTGGAGATTAATTTGGATGACTTGGCATCAGTCAAGAGAAGCAACCACTGTTGCGTCGGCGTCCTCTTCGACCACTAACAGAGAGGTTTCGCCTGCGTCTACATCCATTTGGTTGCAGAATTCTGCAACCTGTTCAGAGTTGAAGATTCTACTGGCCGAGGAGCATAGTGAGAAGTGGCTACTGATACCACCACATTCGATGTCCTCGGTTCGGGGAGGCACTGGACGAGAGTCAGCCGCCCCAGCTGGAGGTTGCAAAGCTGCCCGAGATTCTGATTTATAAATCCTGAGCTCGATTGCGCCAAATCCGTAGTGTATCACACCATCGCGGGCATTGACCAACGGGAGAGATTGGACCATCACCGCCTGGCGCATGCTTTTATTCAGCTCTCTGGTATAAAAAGAAGTCTTATGTCAATAAAATAAAAAAAATTTGCCCTGAATTGGACGCTCTTGGCTCTTTTGTGTTTCAACTACTTCTTATGCTATGGGCTTTTGTTGAGGCTGTCTTTGATGTCGCAATACTGTAGTTAGTTCCTTTAATCTTTATTAATTACCGCATCATTTCATTATCGTAGGTAGGAAGAAGTATGTATATTAGCTACTCCAGCAGCAGATGTCTTACAGGAAAATTTATTTTATATTTTAATATTAAATTCTTATTTCTAAACATTGATTTTAAAACAAACAAAACGATTTTCAATGAATTTTGCAACATGTTCAATGGCTCGTATACAAATATTTAGTAAAACATAACATTGTTTTATAAAAAAAAGAAAAACAAATGGCATATTAAATATAAAAAAAATATTCAGGACCAGTAATGTTTATATACACAGTACAAATATAAATTTTCTTAAACAATAAAAACATGAATAATACGAACACCAGGTTCGATTCTTTAAAATAAATGTTTTCGTGTTGTAAATATAAAATATAGGTAGATAAAAATATAAAAATTTAAAGGACATTATAAGAAATAATAATACCGTTAAAGAGTTAATAATGGAATTAGGACAATTCATAATTGGACATGCGAACACAGGTTTGTCTCATAATAGCCGACATAATAGCCTCTGTAGAAACAATAACAATATTTTTATTTAAACGCCGGTATTTATGCCATTCTCTTTTGTCTTCTGCTGAGGAAACTAAATAGATTTTTTGTCCTTCCTTAGGTTCTGGAGGAGATTTATGGTGAACCAGGCCACCAGAAGCTTCAATAATAGCTAAAAAGGTTTATTTTATACCAAACAGATTAGTAGTTTTTCTTTGTTGAGGAGTTAGTTTATTTTTAAGTTTAATTACCTTTAATTTCACTGGGGTTGGGTAATATATTGGCAGTCATTAGGAATTCATAGCCTTTAAATAGTTTCTGCTTTTGCGCCATATGCAAAGATTTCACTAACGAAAACTTATGCTTCTTTTCGAATTCAGGATCCGTGAAAAGATAATCAACTATAGGCACCTTTTTTATTGATTGCATTTCATTGATTTTTCGTAAATAGTCTGAGGTCACGATGGGTATACCTCTGGCCATGGCCAAGAGGAATTTAAATGTACGAAAAGCTTTATCCATTACCAATATTTCACTTTCTGCCGGGTTCTTGGCTATATTCCAAAAACCATTTGAGTTCTTAACCAATTCCTTAAATAATTCCGGATCGACCATTGTCATAGATATACAAACATGGTCAGCAGCATGGCTTGATGTTAAGATTGAGCTATTCGAATCTAGGGAATGCTAATAAAAATTTAAACAGTTTTAATATAATATAAAATAAATCATTTTCTTTTAACCCACTGTGCTTCTTAAACGTTTCCGTTCAACCTTAGCTGGCGGTTGAACCAATGTTGGTTCCGCTACACGTTTACGCTCTGTTAAGGTCTTTGTCACACTTCCATTTAAAGAAGTATTGTAAGATAAAGAAGTTTCACTACCGTTATTAGTTGATTTACTCATGGAACTACTAGAAGTTAAACTATGCTGAGATTCACTATTCTTAGAGCGTGAGCGACAACGTCTTATACGCACAACTGCAAGTAATCGAGTATGTTTTACAAGTTTTTTTGCAAGTCTGTATTATTAACACTTACATGGCTGTGTAGATACACTGTCCATATCATCCCCCGATTCTTTTTCGTTGTGCGAGGCTTTTGTTTTACTTTTGTTTATGTGATCCGCACTAGAAGTAGTGGAAGCCTTATTTTCGTTTATTGATTTTGAACGTGTCATTCTCCTGACTGGCAGTGGTTTTTCAGGTTTCTCAGATCTAATAGAATCGTTGGATGCTGTTTCAGATTTCTTTGTTTGCTTTTCTTCACCTTTTTTTTCTCTAAGCCCTCTCTTCCTTTTTGAGTTTGTTGCATGTGTATCAAGAGATTTATTATTATCTTCAATTGTTATTTCATGCTTGGAATTATTTGATCTTGTTTCAATTGAATTCTTTTCTGAATCCTCTTCTGAACTTAATCTTCTTTTTTCCGTACGTTTATTTTGCTTAGAATCTTTGGACTTTTTATTCTCTGCATTTTGTACTACTTCCGATTTATTACGCTGACGCCTCGTTCTTCCCTGTTTGTCAGAAACGTTGTTTTCAACAGTTTTTTCTTTTACGTCCTTTTTTACATTCATTTTCTCTTCTCGTTCCCGTTCTCTATCTCTGGCCATATGCCTTTCGTCACGGCTGGACTTGCTAGGTTTAGAGGTGGTAGATTGTTGAGCCTCTAGTTCCTTTCCAAAAGGTATATTAAATTTATATTTCTTTTGTATCTCCTTAGCTAACTTTTGCTCTTCATTTTCTTTCTTTTTCGTTTCTTCTTTGTCACTTTTCAAATGAGGCAACAGTTTATCAAAGTCTTTAAAATCTTTAGGAACATTGATAAGTTTTACCAAATCAGTTTGGCCATCATTAGTCTCCTCCTCATCGGTATCATCCCCAAAAAGATCTTTATGTTTGGCAGCCAAAATATTCTTTTTTAGGTCATCTTCTTTGTCCACCCGCAAATGTTCTTTAATTAGTAGTGGAGTGCACATGAGCAAATCCAAATCATTGTCTGACGTTATACTGGCTGCCGAAGATGTTTTTCTTGGAACTAGAAACTCTTTGTCAGGAACTTTGAATGTATCTGTTGCTGCTTTAGTACAAGCCTGCTTAAGAGGCGCTTTCTCCAATTCAGCAAAGAAAGCGGCAGGATTTTTATCCATAGATTTATCATCCAAAAGAGTAGAATTAAAACATTTGACTGGAACAGTCTTGTTGTTGGTGCTCGTCGAAATTGTTGCAGGTTTTGAGGGAAGTAGGAATGCTTGGGTTAAAAGATCGTCCTCATCATCTGGATCTAAGTTTAATAATAACTTTGGGTTGTTCTTATATTCCGTAGGTTTATCGGAAGTCGAGGGAGCAGGGGCGGGTATAGTAAAACTATGGAGTTTGGCAGCGCTAGAACTACTTGAGCGTGAAGAATTTGATAATGCAGATCTGGCTGAGGGAGCTGTGGTGAAAATATTTTGTAAAAGAACATATTTTCTATTAGAATACGTACATAAACGATTTTAAGATAATAAATCTTACCCTCATTTGTGGCAAACAGCTGAGTGGGTGGAAAATCTGTAACTGGATCCAAAGTAACTGGGCATCTATTCTCTTTATCACTTAACGTTAAAATCTCTTCATTTTCTTTCTCCAAACAAGGTTTTTCAACAACATTTAGTGTTTTCTTGTCAGAAGGTTTAGATTTTTCTAAAGAAAACACCTGTGTAGGCAACAAATCTTCTTCATCCTCTTCCAATACATTCGGTGGCATTTTTTTAATCTGTTCATTGGCACATGGTTGTTTATTTTGTTCGATATCATCAAAATCAAATATATCTGGAGTAGAACAATCTGGTCTTAGACTTGTAGTTTCTTTATCACCTTTGTTTGCGGACCACTTTATAGCCGAAATTTCTTTATCACTTTCAAGTTGAGTTTGATTCTTTGAGGTATCTTTTTCTGACACGGAGCTTGTGTTTAAAACTATTGCTTTATGTTTAATTAAAGGTATTATTTGGGAATGTAAACTACCCGTTTCCTCACCAAAGCCCTCATTATAGTCCTGAGTACAGATGCGGAATTGTGAGCCATCCATTTCTTTTGTACTGTCTTCTGCTTCCAATTCCGAAGTCCTTTCTTCGATAACTGTTTGCTCTTGAGGTTTTATACCTTCCGAAAGGAGTCGTGGCCTTTGGCTTGTAGGTACTGGCATAGCTTCTTGGGTTTCTGGTATACAAAATTCGTCGTCATCATCGTCTAGGTTACCAAAATTAAATTTTATTTTGCTAGCATTTGCTTCGGGTAGGCTTTCGGCTATCGAATAATCTGAGCCATTAAGTGATATACGAGGTTTACAATACTGTGTATCAGGTATGGTGAAACTATCACTACGACGATTGCTGGCGTCGGAAGAGACATTCAAAGAATTTCTTGACTTATCGCCATCAACTTCAGATCTAGCCATACTTGTGTTGGGTGTTCCTGCTGATTTACGACTTGGTATAGAAGGCACTAAGAAATTGTTATTATCCGTACGCTTATTGTCATTTTCAAGCTGTGATGTCGACTCAGGACTAGAGGTAATATTCGAAGTATTTTTGTTGACTTCTAAGAAACCGCTGCTATCGCGTGACTAAAAATTATTAATAACTCTGACTTATTAGACGACATAAAAAATAATTTCTTTTAAAGTAAAAATGCCGATGATTGTAAATTTTTCGCATACTGGGGTCAATTTTTGAATGTCGTTGAATGTATAGGGTAACAACGATATCAATTGTTTTAAAAAGAGATACCATGTAGCGAGTTTGGTGCAGTGAAAGATAGGATTTTGTACTAAAAAGTGTTTTGATTGAGCGGGCGTTAACAATCAAAACCAAGCAGGGAGAAATACGCCACATATTGCAGTCAATGCACGACGTTAAAAGCACACAATTTGGATTGCCCAGAGACGAAACGTTACCCATAAAACTAATTGGAACAATAGGAGAGAAATTGTGGTTAATCAGAGCGATGATAGTAACTCGGTTGGTCTGTTACGTAGAAATGCCTGACGAAAAATATTAAGGCTTTAAAATTTATATCAATCGATGCTTGTGAAAATCGATTAGTACAGAATTTTGCCAATAAGACCGAAAGTTTCTATGAGACACATAAATGGCAAGTTAACACAGACGAGGTACATTTTCGATTTGAGTAAGATCATTATAATTATGCTATATGTTTATAGTGTTTAAATAACTATATGTATACTCTAAACAATAAAAATAACTCACCATTTCCTGTTGTTGATAGTAAAATTTGATCTCCTGTTGGCCCACTTTTATGACATCACCATTTCTTAAGCGGACCTTCTCCAAACTTTTTATTAAGCGATTATTAAGCAAAGTTCCTTGAGAACTGAATAAATCGTAAATGTAAATATTATCACTGTGACCAACATCTATAACGCAGTGTTTTCGATTAACCTCATCCTGTTAGCAAACAAAAATCAATTAAAAACTATAGCTTTATTCAGAGTGTTAGCTTACCTTATTCTCTAAATGTATAAAATATTTATTATCAAAATTTTTGTTCACATCTGTTTCTTTACCCAACAAATACAATTGCCCCGGATCCAAAGGCAAGCGTCGGCTATTAATTTCCTGAAACATTGTTGTTGGATATGACACCTTAAGAAGCAAAAAAAAATTATATTTAGTTTAGAAAATAAACAAAACTTTTACAATAATTACATTTTCAATCATTTTATTTGCAGTTGTTCATTGATTATTTATATCACAATGTAACAATTATATCAAGTTTTTATGCTTCTCTTAAATTTACAGAATTTTTTTTTTCACATAAAATTGCGCGATAATACAAAAATATTTGTTGATAGTTTGTATAAATTGGTAATGCAATGTCAAAAAATAAAATAGTGATGTCAAGTTATTAGTAAAAGTAAACAATTTGAATTGCCAACTAAATACAATAAGTGCATTAAAAAAAATAACGATTTATTTATTTTAGATAAAATGAAATTGTTCTAAAATAACATGAAACATACTGACTTTCTTATTTAAAAATCTGCACATTTTTCGGAATTTTAATTATTTGTAAATCGAGTAATGAATTGTTAATTTAGTTTAATCTTGAATTAATTTATTAGTTTCACACTTATCGGAACTAAATGTAACTAAGTTTGATTTTATGATTAATTTTAATTTATTTTGAAATGGAGCTAAAATAAGTTTTCGATTCCAGCCTGTCGAAATCACATACTTTATTTCTATTACCTTCGTGTCCTTTAGACATTAAAAATTTTCCAATATAATTAATATTTTTTGTAATTCAGATTTAATAATTTAAATTAATATATTTATGTTATTAAATAATTTATTTTTTCAGACGATACTGCACAACGAATAAAAAAATTATTTAAATAAATAATGAAAAATATAATTTTTAAACCACTATCAGTTTAATCTAACTATTTAAAGGTTATCAAACGAATTTTATAACTTTCGAAGTCAATTCTTCTAATTGGCTCATTTTAAATACATATTTGAGTCGTCATATATTTTTTCTAATTAAATTTGTTTGTAGTTGGCAATACAATATAGTTTTAACAATCTGAGTGGATCTGGCAGCCTAAGATGGTAAATGCTATCAATTCAATGTGAATTAAAGTTTCCAAAATAAAAGAAATATTTTCAGACTGTTTACATCCCATAATTCAAGTGGTTAATAAGCTATTAGAAAAATATTAATAAACATGTCCCCTCTTGCTCCATTACGTGATCCACAAATAGATTATAAAATAAAACGTTATTATAATTGTGTTTTAGCCCAAACCATATCCAGTTCAGGCAAATTCTTATTCGCCGGCAACAGAGATGGCGATATATTTGTGCAGAGGTATGAAGAATTAATTGTAAATTATAAATTAAAATCTTTAACTAATCGACCATATTTTAGACTACAGGATTTAGAAAACCCTGAGGAACCGTTGGAACCTATCAAAATTTATGGCCAAGGCGAAGATGTGGAAATTAATTGCTTGTGTTTTCATCGTGACTTCTTAATAGTCGGATCGATTGGTGTGGTTTATGGTCTGAAATGGTTGGAGGAAAAGGGTGAATTAGTTAACAAAAAAGCTTGGGAAATAAAAATACCCATTGAGTCAGATGCAATTGAGGTGCCCGATGTTAATTATATGTGGCTGAGACCAGAATCGGATCTTCTCTATGTCGGCTGTGGAGACAATGTTGTTTATGAACTGAGCTTGGAGGATGGCCGTATAGTTCGGGATTTCAGAGGTCATGATGACTATATCCATAGTGTTTGTGGTTATGGTACCAATAAACTTTATTCCGCCTCGGAAGATGGCTCATTGCGTTTTTGGGTATCTAATGAGAAGCAAAGTGTTGGCTGCATAGAACCATATAAAAAGGAAAAACTAAATCGTCCCGAAATGGGTAAATGGCTGGGTGCTGTAGCCGTTAATGAAGATTGGTTGATATGTGGTGGTGGTCCTAAATTATCTCTCTGGCACTTGCGGACTATGGAATGTACAAATGAATTTCCATTCCCTGGCAAAGTACATGTGTGTGATTTTGTTGAGGATATGATTTTCGCTGGTGGCGAACACACAAATGCCCAATTCTATGCCATGAATGGCAGTCTAAGAGCAGATATTAAGACCGAAAATACTGCAGTTTATTCCGCAGTATGGCAAATGGAACCACAACGTTTTATGTCTATAGCTGGCTTTAGCAATTATTTGTCTATATTAAATGATTTTAGATTTTTGGACAGTAAAATCGAGTTGTATACTTTGAAAGATAAAAGCGAGAATGATAATGATAAGAAAAATACATAGAATTTTAAAAATAAAAATTACTTTAAAATAACATAAACTTCCTGTTTTCGAAGTTAAAAGGATATTATTTAGTAGAAACTCGTAATTCATTGAGTTATACAAAAATGCGTATATTCCTACAGTAAATTGATATCCAAGACACGAACCACTTAAAATTATACAAACTACCCTTTTGGGTTACCTTTAAAACAATATGCCTTCGAGTTGCCGGAAAACGACTTACACTTGCATCCAATAAAATATTTAATAATACAGACGAGCGATGGATTTTCAACAAGGTGAGAAAAGCTTCGATATTAGCGCCGGAAATATAGACATTACCTATTGTGGCTCAGTCATTCTGATAGTTTAATATAGATGTGAATGTTATTCAAATCCCCTTTGGCTATACACGGTCTGTAAATTAAATTTGGAATCTCCAAGTGCCGGGCAATGATAGAAATAGAATAGAAATGATATGTGATTTTCTCCTCTTCCTTGTCATTAAAACTTCTGTTGAAGATGTTCCGTGCCTAGTGTTCCGTTATAACTGCTGTGAGATTCCTAATATAAACTTCGGTCAAGTTAGACGCAAATTTTATTTTGCATTTACCCACATCGGGCGAGATTTTTCTAGTTTCTCTGCAGATAGGTTCATTATTCCATTTTTACATTTAGAATGAATGAAGTTTCTGTCTGCCCATTTGTATACCCCTCTGTAGAGTATGAATTCTCAATCTCATGTATGAATTCAACTCAATTTTCCATTGTATCAGCCTTTGAAAGTGCGTTATCTTTGCTGTTACTTTCGGTATCTTTGTGTTCAAAACGATAATTATCGAATGCACCAGGCAATCTTGGACAATATTGAATGTGGCGTACACCCTCTAAAGGGATCTAATGCCCGCTTTATCGTTAGTAAATATGCGTATATCTCCAATTTATATACAGTACTCTCGCGGTAACGTTAACACCGCCTAACGTGAACAAGCTTTTGTTTATGTTGACTACTCTGTAAAGTGAACAAACTCAGATAGTTTCACAACGTGAACATTTTTTTCACTGTTTTCACAGTTTAGAGAATCCCCTAAAAAAAATATGTTTTTTAGGTTGAGTTTTCCTTGCCAATGGTTCATGAGTGGAATAATGATTCTTGTATTGATGATGCGACTGAAATCCATGAAATTGGGCAAAACGAAAGAAATGACGACGGCCCAAAATTTCTCATTGTAAATACGTACTAGAGGAGAGCGAGAGAGGATACCGAAGGAGATGGGGAAATTGGAAAAGATGACGATGTAGGAAAAGGAGGCTATAAGAGACGGAGGAGAAAAAATGGACCACAAACACACAGAAGAGTGTGATGCCCTAGCACTTCTCAACCAGCTCAACCTGAATCTATTTAGAGCCCTAATGTCGGCACTCGACAAAGAGTCCAAACCTTCGAAGAAGTCCTTGCCCAAGGTCCTCAACCTCAACCTACTAAGGGCTGTACAGTTGCAGAGGAGTTGTTCGATAGTTTCCAACTCCTCCTCATGGCAATATACCCTGCAATAACTAACCTCAGACTGGCTTTTTAATTGCTAAAAAAAAACAATTAAAAAACAAAAAAAATTAGGTGATGTTAAACAACTACCAATGACTGTAATCTTATGCATGGCATATTAAAAACATATACTACATAAGATTAGTAGAATCGAATCATACTTTTAATTTCTGATACTTATACGCATTCATACTTATTTTAATATCATGGAACCTCTACTCATATTCAAAGTTTGAAGTACTCATCATACTGGACAACACAGATGATGTTGTTGATTTCGACTCTCCATAATTTAACATTTACTAGAATCACAAAATATATAAGTATGATTCGCGTACGAACACTAAAATACTCACTAAAAGATTGTGTGTTTGGTCTGCTTGCTGCTCTGTCTTTTTTGCTTATGTGTCTTATTCTTTTTTTTGTAAATGCAACAACAACTAAGGCTGAAAATTTTGATGAATGATTCGAGTCACTCGAATCATTTATAAGTATTATAAGCAGCGTTGCCGTTTTGGTTATTTTTAACCAAATTTGGTTATTTTTTTTTTGTAATGTGTAAATGTGTATTTTTTCTTCATTTTGGTTATTTTTTTTATTATGGTTAATAAAGCAATCACTTCTTTAATTTTATTTGAAAATTTGTATTATAAGCTTTGCAATCGTTAGCAAAGTGTTTTAATTCTTTAAGCGTTTTTATTACGTTCAATTGAAATATTAAAAAATTTTAATACAAATAAATAAAAACCTTAATTTATTATTTGTAGTTTAACCCTCTCATTCCCGATGTTGCGTATATGCAACATTGTGTTTATGAGCCTCTAAGTACAGCTATTTTAAATATTTTATTCTGATTCTTTCGCAAAAATATAGCCTCATGTGTTGTTTAAGCTTACAGCTAATTGGTTGGTAGTCAGCTGTGCACGTGCTCACTTAGTAGTTATTCTCCCGAGAGCGAAATTTTAAAAAAGTGTTAAAACACATTAATATAATTAAGTCATCCTAAAACCAAGTTCGACAACTGAATAATGAAAGGTAGGTGAGTAATTTAACAAGTTAACTGCCGACTACGAGATAACTCGTAGATTGCGTTCCCTTCTAGGGAGACAACTCGTAGATTGCGTTCCCTTCTAGGGAGACAAACTACGAGTTATCTCGTACTCACTAATGTGAAAAAAATCAAGTTGTCATTTTTGGCTAGTTTTTTGAAAATTGCCGCGGCAGTCAACGTGTTAAAAAAACCCGGCTTAAAAATATTATTTAGTTTGTCTGTAATAATTTAAAAAATGTAGTGTTGCGTATATGCGTATTATGGTAAGTTTCGAAAAATAAAAACTTATTTTTGTATTCACATTCTAAGATGCGCCCAAACGGTCTGACACAGGATGAAATTGAAAAATTTGATTGGGATGATTCGGCTGACGAGGAAAATGAAGAAGAAGAAGATGTAATAAAAGGGTACAACTAGTTTCAAACTATGCAATTAAGAATGCAAGTGAATGCAAGAGATGGTACCGCAAAGACAAGAAGTTCATAACTATACCTCGTCCAGGTATAGTAGAATGATACAACAAGCACATGGGAGGTGTTGATCTTGCGGACATGATGCTTGAATTGCACAAGTCAAACTATAGTTGTCGCAAAAAAGAGAGGTTGTCCACCATCACTCCTTTTGACAATTTGACAATGAATTCAGGAACTTCATCACCTTCTCCATCGACCCCGTCATCACCAGCTCCTTCTACGGGTTCTGAATCAATTCCCTATAAAAGAGCACATGTTGCACAGCCTGCAAAATCCCTACGATTTGATGGTTATAATCATCAGGCGGAATGGGGAACAAGGGGCAGATGTAGACTTTGGAAAGCCTGTAAATGCAGCAGATGCAATGTGCACTTGTGCTCCAATCCTCAAAAAAATTGTTTTGTATCCTTGCATACATAAATTGAAATAAACGACATTTGAAAAAAAAAAATCAACTTGTATTTTAATTTATAACACCATTGCCCAATGTTGCCTATACATACGGTGACCATCCGTCCACTATTATAGCGGACAGTCCGCTATTTTAACCTCCTGTCCGCTATTTTTTTTGCGTCCGCTATTTGTCCACTATTTTACCACACGTAACTTCTAAAAAGTATTTATTTTCCAAAACGTCCGCTTTTGTCCACTTTTTTCATTAATTCTCTAAAAACGCTTATATTAGCTGGAATTACATATGAAATCGAGTTGGAAACTCTATATTTTGTCTATGTTGTAGATGCAATTCCATCTTGGTCTTCAGTTGAAAAGTCTTTAATAAAGGTAACAGAAAGCAGAAATAATTTAAATATAAATAATAACGAAATTTTTGATGAATTCACTTATGTAAAAAATTATGCAAATGCTGAACAAATAGAAATATGGAAACAATCAGCATTAAATCCCGATAAAAAGTAGATTGAAATTTTCAAATTTTTCGAAACGAAAAATATTCCTTATAAAAACATACTGAAATTAGTAGATTTTTCATTTGCTTTGCCAGCGTTTAGCGCAACAAAAGAAAGAGATTTTCCATATCTAACAATATTTGGTCTTTCGAAAAATCCCAAATGGAACTAGGTAGGTAGGTAGAAGTGGCTGTCCACCGATGGAGTCATGAGCGGACACACTTAGGCCGCATACAGGGCCCATTGTGACACCACAGTTTCATCTTTTTCCCCTATCCCAGGAACCACTTGGAGCTTCCGATGAAGCGACTCAGACTGCCAATATCCATGCATGACAGTTCATCCATGCATGACAGTTCATCTAGGTCTTCCATGTAGTAGGCACCCAGGTGTCTTTTTCTCCTCTGACCAAGTGCCGGGCATGTGCACAGTAGGTGAAGAATAGTTGGAATGGAACTAGAAACTTTATAATCTCTTTTGACCATAAAATGCAATTTTAAAATGGACTGTTCGGAATTTAAAACATTTGTATCCAACAGGCCAATACTTAAAAAAAATACATTTTGTAGAGAAATATAAGAAGTAAATTTATACACATAAGTTTATCCATATGTATGTACATATACGAGTATGTATAAATTTAAGTTTGTGTACGTTATTTGTACCTATTTATGTCTGTATTTCAAAAATCTTTATATAAAATATTAATTATAATAAATTAATTTTTTTTTCAATTTTATATATTTGTCCGCTTTTTTCTCATGGAAATAATGGTCACCGTACCTATACACAACATCCTGTAGCTTTTGAACCAGGACACCTAGGACATTGAAATTTTTGTCAGTTGATATTGAGGTCAACTCTATTTTATTATCAAAAAAATTTTAGCCACTCCCGTTTTAATTCGGGCATGAGAGGTTAACTATACAGAAAAAAATAACAGTTTTGTATTAAACCTTAAATTTGTTAAAAACAAATACATTTACAGTGGGACCTCGATTATCCGTGTTGGTCGGGACCGGAAGCATTCTGTATAATCAATTTTCCCGGTTAATTGAGTACCAATTTTATCTAGTTTTTTAATAGATATTTTTATTAATTAATAAATGAATATGTACATATTTATATAAAAACTAAATAATTCAAGGATTTTATATACATACATGTTTCAAAAATATAAAAAAAAAAATAATTTTGTCAGGAAACAGTGAACAGTAGATAAGGATTTCGTATACTAAAGACGGAATTCCCCTTTTTCGCTTGTTCAAAATAATTGTTCAAAATAATAGAAAAATTTTTTCTTATAATCACGGATAATAGAGGTAATCACGGTTAAACGATGCAGAAAAATTTAAATCGATCCAAAATAAAATTAAGTCGATGCAAAAAATTTTCTTTTTACATCCCGGATAATTGATGTTGCCGGATAATCGAATCACGGGTAATCAAGGTCCTACTGTATATAAAAAAATTTTTGGTTATTTTTTTCCTTATTTGGTTATTTTTTATTTTAATTTTGGTTATAAAATTTTTTTGGTTGTGGCAACGCTGATTATAAGTACTTTTCTAAAGTTATGAATCTAAATGAGTAGGCTGCTGAATAAAACATACGTATTTCGAATGGTATGAGTTTGATGTCAACGTTGTACGCATACTCATTGCAACCTGAACTTATAAATCAACGATTTAGTGAGTACGAATGAATCAGAGTGGTTAAATTTCAATATTGTTGGCTCACTTACAATTCAAAATTTCATGAGTGCTTATGAGTAGCGAAAAAACGATTCATTAATGATTTCTGATACTTACATATGTATGTACTGGCTTCTATAAGACAATCCATATATTCATTTAAAATTTTTCGAAAAATTTATATTTAAAAAGTCTTAGAAACAAATTAACCCAGATTAAATCAGTAAGACAAAAAAACCTATAAAAATGCAAATAAATGGGTTGTATTTTAATTTTAATTTTTGCAAAACATACGAGATTTTTTTTAAGTCATTGATTTATTTTAATTTAAGGCCATTAGAAAATTAAAAATTTATTTACAATCATTAATACTCGGTTAAAAAGCAAAAAAAAAAAACGAAAAAACGTACGAAATTAAATTAATATTAATTAGAAAGATATCGATCGATTTATTGATTTAACTTGAATAGCAAAACAGGCAAAACAATAAAATAAAAATTTAAAGGGGAAATTGAAAAAACAAAACCAAGATATGTAGATATGAAAAATTCACCAATCATATCATATTTCATTGTTATTATTGACTGATGGAATCGTGAATTTGAATATAAAAAATTGATCGCATAATTATGGATTTGTAGCAAAAATGAATGGTGCATAGCATAATCACAAAGCCAACGTATTTATGAATGAATTAACAATATTTGTTAACTATTGCTTTCTGTTTACGCACTAAGATGCTGGGCATAGATATCACTTCCAAAGAGGCAATGAAGTTAACAGCCAGTGGCTGAGGAAAACTTTAAAAAATAGTTGCCGATGTCAGCGAATGGCCTGGTCGTAATGATCATTAATTAATTATTTGAACGAGTTTAAACAAAGCAATTAGCCAAAGTTTTGAAAACGTTTTAAAAAAACAAAAAAAAAAAAAAAAATAAAAAAGTAAAAATAACACAAGACAAAAACATGATATTAACAATAATAAAAAAGAATTCTAACAATGTGAAAGGAAATAAACGGTACAAATTTGTTTTTTTGGAAAAACAATAAAGCTTCTGCAAAATTGTGTAAAAAATATTCATAGTAAAATAATATTTCTTCCATATAATCCATAGATCCATAGGTTAGGTTTAGGTTAGGTTAGAGGACGTGTACTTGTCACAGTTGACACTGTGACCGGAGGTCGAATTGACCCATTGTACAACGTCCTAGCTTCTCACACCACTCGTGTTGTGTGCGTTAATTTTATACATGAGTGGCGGGACCTACAGTTTAAAGTCGACTCCGAACGACAGGTTTTTGAGAAGCTTTTCATGGCAATTTTTACTCTCAGAGTTTTTGCCAGAAATCTGCTGAGAGGAAGTCGCCGAAGAAATATTTTCATATTTTCGTTTTGATGTCTGACCTGGGATTTGAACTCGGGCCTTTCGTCTAATAAGCCAACACACTACCTACTAGACTACGGCGACTTCTCCATAGATCCATATATCTATAGAAATCGCACATATGTATTTATAGGAAAAGCATACAGTTTTGGTATTCTAGGTTTACTTAAAGGACCTTGGTTTAGTTTGCTTTGTAGAATCAGAACTAGGGTATTTTTCGGACGAACTCTAATATGAAATTATTGAGCTACATCACATATGTATAGCTCAGTGACAGGTGTCGATCTCAAGCCGCTTAAGCCATATAATTTTTAGTCATATAGCATCGAAACATAAATTCAGAAAAGTTTTAAAATTTTTATTCTGCAAAGGTATTTTTAAACAATTTTCTAATGTGATTAAAGTACTGTTTAGGTACCCTTCCACAAGTTTTCTCTAAGGCTTTGGGGTTTATTGTGACACTCCTATAACTATCGCTTCTAACAGGACGCTGAGGGTAACAAGACTGAAAGTTTTCGCCGACATTTTTCTTAATCTCCTAAAAAAAGACGTGTTTTACGGCGCTTGAAGTAAGTAGTAAAAACGCACCATGATTCTAAAGCTCTGAACATTATAGGCCAACTCCTTGAGGTAGCAATACACCAGACTGCTGACAGTCTTTGAAGTAGCCGATGAAAAATTCGTATGGCTTCAGAAACACTACGTTGACGATTGATGGAATTTAGTCTCTTATGAAAAGAGCCAACCTTCTAACCTTAATGTCGTTGCATAGTCTAAATCTAAATCCTATTTATCGAACTGTAATTATTTATTTTCAAAAAATTTTTGAGAAGGTCTCACATTTAAGACATCAAGAAGGCCTGTTGTGCCCTCATTCCATAGAAAGTCTGTTTGTACATGCATCCTTAACTTCTTCCTGTCCACTCCTCTGAGATGAGTTAGGCCTGGTATAGTGTGTTTCACAAAATGTTGGACCTCGAGCTAACCCCAGTTTATCTTCTCAATTCTTCCTACCGTGCCACTATAGTCGATGTGACAGTTTCTCCCATTTTTGTAGGCCGGTTTTTAAAGCACTAAAAGTCGTCGTATTCTAGTAGGTAGTGTCCTGACTTATTAGAGCTCATGGTTCAAATTCTAGCTCAGACATCTCAAACAAAACCAAATATGAAACAAAATTTCTTTCGGCAATTTCTTGTCAGCAGTCTTTTGGCAAAAACTCAAGAGAGTAAATAAAATTGGCATGAAAAAATTTTGAAATCTGTCGTCCGGAAGGTTCCGTCACTAATGGATAAAATAAATACACACAATACGTGTGCTGTAAGAAGCTTGATTATAGCCCCGTCTAAAGAGCTGTAATGACCAATTAAGTAAAGTAATTAGGTAAAAAGGCACTAGGATATCCAAGTATATGACACAATTTGGCTGTTCGTTTCATTATTTTCAATCACTCTTTGCCACGACTAATTAATCATCTTACGTTAATCACCTTTTTAGATTTCAGCACAATTCTTTATCCCTTATCCTTACCCTAGTTGGTCAAATTCCTATATATATTATACATTCCATAACTGCACGTACCTCGCTGAAGACGGTCTCTGTAGAAGGGCAGATTAATTTACGCTTCGAAGTTGCACTTATGAGTGTTAATTAACGGATAATTTAAAAAAATTCACTTTAAATATTTCATTATCCTTAAAATTTTGTCTAAAAAATTATCAGTTCTACTGTATACAATATTCTTATTATTTCATTATGATTTGAACTGTTTTTGACTGTGTTTTTTTACTCCTTTTTTAAATATTTTTTATGAGGAATTAAAAAAATACTGATTACTTTCGAGGTAAACCTGATATCCAGATATTAGATGTTGCATCTAGAAATTGCTCTCAGTTCGTTAAACTAGTTTAAAAGACGTCATAAAATCGTATTAAAAATAACAAAAAGAACACAAATATAAATAAAAATTTTATTTTGACAATGCAAACTCTCCATAAATATTACTTTTTGTTAAATATTTTTGAATTGTAATTAATTCCGATTTTTTGATACAAAAATAAAAAAATTATTGATCAGGTTTCATGACAATGTGAGTATATGTATGTAGCCTACTTTTTTTCCTAATTGTGTTAATTACAGTTTTAAAGACCGCACCTTAAAAAAAACGTATTTTTTTTAGATTTTCGATTTACAATCCACTTGACAATATTTATGTATAATTTATTATAATATTGCCAAAGAAATCTGTATTTGTATCATTGAAGAAAATGTAAATTCCAACCGTAATAAGTCTTTTCAGGTTAAACAATTTTTTTCTAACTAAAAAAAAATACGTTCCGGTTTAATGAAATATTATTGTTTTAGACATAAAAACAGTTTTTTGACCACCAGCCGTGTTAATGAGCATTTATATCCGAATTGCGGCATTTTTAAAAGGGGCTTATAAACATATTTAATTTAAGTTTGCTATTCCTTTTAGTAGTTTTAAAGTTTTTCGTGGTAAGCAAAGGATTATCGAACAGGACGTTTAAAGTTATAAGATAATGCACATAATAAGGTTTCATCCACCAAAATTTCATTTGTATCGTACAACGTTTGCTTGATCTAGCTCAAGCTAATACATTTGTAATGGTCTGGACCATCTTTTCCACTCATCAGTCCATGAAAATTCAGTGGCAACAAAAGAGTTAGTTTTTTCTTTATTTATTGACATAATAAACGATTTTTAGTGGCGTTATGTCTCGAATATGCTTTCTCTGTAGCTTTTTTGTTTAGAATTTCATTTCGTTTTTGCCAAGTTTTAGGCAATTTCTATTAGAATATACCTCTTACTTTAGATTAGCGATTAGACTCCAATCATTTAATCGCTCTCCTGAGCCCATGTCTATACAAGTCAATTTGATTTTTTTTTTAATAATTTTTCGATTTAAATGAAAAAGTTAGAGAAAAGACTTGTTCGAACGTCGTACTGCACAAATTATCGTATCGTTTTGGTTTTACGAAAAAAAGCAATAAGTTTAACAGTCCAGACATATTTATTACTAGAATACCTTTTGAATAATAATTGTTATTGAGTTATGTATTAATTACAACAACAAAGGGAAGTAAGGAAAGAAAAAACTAAAAATAACAAATTAAATGCGGTCAAACGATTGTCTATGACTCCATAAATTCGAATTGTTTGCCTTATTTAATTTTTTTTCTAAACATGAAAAAACTTTAAATTATTAATTGACCTTTTTCTATATGTAAAGTGTTAATAGAGGATGGCATAATTAGTGCAATTAGTCTTCAACAAGATGGTGCTTTAAATAAAGAAATTTGGCTTGTATAAATTATTTGCTTTTATTCATTAAATGTACTTGTACTCTTTACCTAATTTAAAGAGAAAATAAAAATATTTTTTATTCACCTTAACGTGGGAATTTTTTTTTATTGCAAAAATAAAAAAGAACAAAAAAATTATGCTGTCTCCACTTTGACTGTCAATCGGGTCTTTGATCTTTTGGCTATTGTGAGCAAAAACTTTAATTCAGTTACTCATATTGTGTGCTTTAAAGCTTCAGATTTATTTGCTACGAGTATTTGATCGAAAATAATAAATTATTTAAAGAAAAGATTTTTTTTGTTAGTTTTTGGCAAATTTGTTTTATAATTTTAATTTATTGTTTAATTGTTTCAGTACGATCTCATATTGTTTAATTGTTTTTATTGTGCATACAATATATTAATATTATTTTATTTTATTTTTTATATTTTTAACTTTTTTTGGGTAGGTCTCTCTCTCCATTAGTATCGTATAAAATGTTGTTGTTGAGTTGACCTTGAAGATGTTGTTTTAAAACAACAATTTTGTGTCTCTGGCTTGGTATCAGCGAAAAAAAAAATTAAATATTTTTTGTTTTTAAAGAATATCATCTGAAAAGTTATTGCCTGTTTAAAACTATACCGGTTTTTGGTCATGTCTTTCAAATTAATAAAAATCGCTTTTAAACTCTTTTTTTTCTGGTTTTAGTTTTAGCGAATTAAATTACCGATTCGAATCTATGAAATTAAACGTTCGCCAATAGAAAGAAATCGAAAAAAAAAATTGAAAATTAAAAAGAAACAAGAGTTAAAATAACTTGAAAATGTTTAAAACATAATTATTTAAATTAAGATCGATTCTTGTCAAATTGGTATTTAGCATAAAATGGTTGTGTCAATATAAAACAAAAAAAAGTTGCCATAAACAGGAAGTGTTTTTTCAGCATATTTTAGCAGCATAAAAAATAGTTTAATTATGTAAAACTTTTTTTCTTTTTAAATTTAATTTAAAAGTAAACGTTAGAAAATGATATTGTTAATCATATTGTATGCTTTAAGCGGGTAAATTGTTAAAATGCAAAAGAATGAGGAGTGGGAAGAGCATTGACATTGAAAACTCTTAGTACCAACAGGCAGATATTTTATTATGCCGTTAGGTTAGGTTAGGTTAGTGTGGTAGCTTTATACCCAAAAGCTCACTTGAGCTCGCATAGCGGAACGTTGTGACGCCACAGGTGAACGCAGTCTCTGTACTGACCAAGTTCCTCCGAACCAAGGAGGGAGCAGTTGGTCAGCGCAAGGGCTGCACATTTAAAGCACGACTACCTCACGCTGGAAAACCAGTCAGAAAGCTTGATAAACGAGGCTATATCTTTGACATCAATGGATGGTAGCTCTGTCAAGCTGACAAGGGTTGGAAGTCCAAATAACCTATATCTGCACCTCGCAAAAGATGGGTCTCCTCTTCCTCAGAATGTCTACCCATAACACAGTGATCTGTAAGCATGGCCACTGTGATCGAGATGATGTTACGACCAAGTCCAAGTAACTGGTTGGTGCGCCTTCTATCCATTGAGGGCCAAGTGAGCCTAGCGGTGGATCAGGACTCCTCATTGATCCAGGATAGGTTGACGACTCGGCAGAATTTCCGCGCGATGGCAGGTTTGAACGAGGTGAGTGGCATTCCCAAGTTGATTGAAGAGGATTCCGGAAGAAGCTCGTCTGCTCTGCAGTTTCCCGGAATGTTACAGTGTCCAGGGACCCAGATAAGTGTGACACTGAATCGCCCAGAAAGATGGTTAAGACAGCTGCGGCACTCCCTGACTATCCTGGAATTATTCGCAACGTTCGACAGAGACTTTATTGCAGTCTGGCTATCAGAAAAGATCGAGATGCGGGTGAAAGGAACTCCGTATGCGAGGATCCATTTGCGGCCCGGTAGATGGCCATCACTTCCGCCTGGAACACGCTGCAATAGTCCGGCAGTCGGAGTGAAATGTTCAAGTCTAATCTCTCAGAGTAGACTCCGCTGCCTACCCCGCAATCGAGTTTGGAGCCGTCGGTATATACATCCAGGAGTTCCGGGGGAACGGTATCATGGGTCCAATCGCTCCTGCTCGGAATCAGGAAGTTGAAACCCCTGTCGAAACAGTATTCCACAAGGAGATAATCGATATCCAGTGGGGCCAGCGGGTCAATCTACAAAATAGAGGAGTGACCAGAGGGGACGATGCGCCAACGAGACAGGGCATTGAGTCTTGTCGCAGTGAACTTAGCCAGCGAGGAGCTCGATAGAAAGCCAGTTGAGCATTTCGAAGAACGCATTTGTGGGGGTGGTGCGTAGAGCACCAGTGATGCGAATAGCTGCGGACCTTCTGACTCCGTCCAGAAGTTTGACATTGTGCCGCTTGTCCAGAGCAGTCCACCAGAAGGCAACACCGTTGGATTCGATGACTGCATGGCCCTTGGGCTAAGACCCCATCTGGATCCAACTGCCCTGCCGCAGCAGTAGGCAGCACAGGCCGATTTTCGCGCCCTGGCAGCCAGATTTGACCTCGGGACTCAGCGTGAGCCTGGTCCCGTTTATGATAGGGAGGGTGAAGGTCGGGACCTTGTATCTCCTAATGAAAAGAATTGTATCTGTCTTGGAGGGATTAACGGATAATCCAAAAACCCCGCACCAGTCCAGTACAATTAATAGCGCCAAGTTTAGTTTATCAGACAGCGTCTGCGGACATATTCCCGACGCTGTAATGGCAATGTCGTCAGCGTAGGCTATGGCGTTATTACCAGAGGATTCAAGCCTTCTCAGGAGTGAGTTGACTGCGAGATTCCAGTGAAGTGGAGATAGAACACCGCCTTGTAGTGTACCTCTGCAGACAATTCTTTGACACTGTGAGGCCCGCACTGTGGAGGTTATTATTCTCGATTTGAGGAGGAGCTCAGTAAACCTGACCAGATTCCGATCCAGGTTGAGAGAATTAAGAGTCCTAACTATAGCGTCCGGGTTGACGTTGTTGAATGCACCCTCAATGTCCAGGAAAATGGCCAGAGTATATTATTTAACGTACAAGGACTTTTCCACCCGAGAGATATGGGAGTGCAGTGCAGTCTCCACTGATTTACCCCTCGTGTAGGCATATTGGGATGAGGATAGAAGTAATGGATCAATCGAGGCCCTAATATGAACATCAAGGACTCTAGTATCTTCTAGTATCTTCAGAAGAAAGGAACAAAGGCTGATTGGTCTATAGTCACCCGCCTTAGTGTGGGACGGTTTCCCAGCCTTGGGAATGAAGATAACTCTAGATATTCTCCAGTTCCACGGGATATAAAGGAGCCTAAGACTAGCGTCATAGACGGCAAGCAGCCAGGGGAGAATAATTTCCTCCCCATGCTGAATGTCACCTGGAATAATACCATCCGGTCCTGGGGACTTGAATGATTTAAAGGATCTAATAGCCCACTTCACTTGGCCTGGGTTAAGAGTCAGGGGAGAGTAGTCCTCAGACGGCTGTGCCGTAACCTGATAGAGAGCCTGACCTCCAAGGATGACACTCCCCGGAAAATGAGTGTCAAGGAGAAGTTCAAGCGTCTCTGAACTAGTTTCAGTCCAGTTGCCGTCAGACCGTTGGATGCATTCGAAAGACTTATGTGTGGAACTTTTGCACAGACGGCTTGTCTCGGCAGAGGTTTCTACGTTCGCGCAGTAGTTAATCCACGAAGCCCTCTTCGCCCATCTTACAGCGTATTTAAGTTCCCTCTTTTTGGCTGTGTAAAGTGCCCATTCACCGGTGGCCTTTGCCCTATTGAAGAGTTTGTCACTGGATCGACGGAGATCCTCGATCTCCTGGTTCCACCAGAGCGGTTTGGGCTTACCTCTGTGGACAGAGTTATTGACGGAAGATACGGCCGCCGACTTAAGTGCCGCGGTCAGTGTGTCTGTAGCCCTATCCAAATCAAAGCGGGTGGCAATGGTCGGAGGGGCTGCAGGAAGGCAGTCACGCAACCTCTCCTTAAAAGTGATCCAGTTGGTCTTTCTTCTATTGATTGACAGGGTCTCCCTATGTGAATACTCTACCGTGTCAATGTTAAATGTGATGTATCTGTGGTCCGAAAAGGAGCATTCCCCAGATACATACCAGTCCCTAATATAATCAGAGAAATCAGAGCTAATCAAAGTGATGTCCAATACCTCCTTCCTGTTCGATGTAAGGAAGGTTGGTTCATTACCCCGATTGGCTATAACTAACTTATTACTAATAATAAAGTCAAGTAGGCACTCACCACGATCGTTGATATCGGAACTTCCCCATATCGTATGGTGGGAGTTGGCGTCGGTTCCGATAATTAATTACCGGAATTCCACGTAGTTGCGCATCTGCTACCAGTCGGCCAATGGGCTCCTGGGGAGGGGAGAGCCCATAGTCGTGCGTAAGATATGTTGTCGAGATCCAGATGGCCCTCAAGTTTGACTCGATGACCATAGTGACGGTATCCCTGTTGCTGTACCTAGGAATGGGGCCCATAAGGGCGTTGATAAGCGGGAGAAATTCCTTGTTTAGGATGATCACCGCCTCGCGGTACTCAAACCACTGGTCAGCAACTTTACTTATCGGTAGGAAGGTCCTTGTTGCTGGCCTTGATGATCCTCAGGATGGCTTCTGGGTCCGATGGTCCGGTGGTGACTCTCGCTCTCGATCGGGAATTTGGTCCGGAGGGACGGCATCAAGGGTGGCCAAATTTCTCCAAAATTGCTGATTGCCGCTTTGTAGAGCTCCATTGAATGGAGGTCGGAGCAGGCTATCAGTTTAATGTGTCCCTGAAACCAGCTTTGCTACTGGTTCCTTGTGTGCCAGATGGGGTGTTGCCAAAGTCGTAGGGACTTTGACACCTCTGGCGGGGGCAACTGATTTTTTAGCAGGAGCCTGCCTGGACAATGTTGAGCGTCCACCGGCAAGAGCGGATGCTCTGGGTTTCTGTCCGAGCGTCTGTTTGTTGTTGTTGCTGTTAATGTTAAAAGGGTCCCCACTCAAAGCCGCTATCCCTGCCCGCGATGTGTAGTTACCCATAAACGGTCCCGTGGTTATCTTTGCATGCAGGGAGGCCACGCGAAAATTGGCACCAGCCCTTATGGGGACAGGTGCTCAGAGCCAGACCGGGTACTAATCGGGAGTCCTCTCAACCGAACCTACACCACCAACTTAACGGCGACGGGCAAGGAACGTACTTTGAGGCCTGCCAGGGTTTTAACGGGACGGGGGCGGTTGCAGCCCTAGCCTGGAGCCGTTCACACCGCGGGTTTCACCCCGTTGTTACCGTGCATACGCAACTTGGTCCTGAAAGCTGCAACCACCAGCTCGGAGCAGTCAGTTCAAAGAAGTGAGGGTAAGATGGTCTGTGGAAAACAGAAAAATGGGTCCGTGCCAATGGGGTATAAAAATATACGTGGTCCGACGATTCGAAAAGATCAAGCATGACATCAGTCCGAAACAGAGTTTTCCCACGATATTAGGGTAACCTTTAGTCATGCACTCCAATCTACTCTGGGTCCCAGAGTGAATCGAAGTACACTTAAGCCCCCACATCGCGGCAAGATTGTTACCCAGGTGGGGGTATTACGCCGTGCTATTTCATGAAAATCAAAGAGATTAATAAGACATGCCTTAACGTTTGGTTAAATTTTTCATACAATTTTCGGTTTTAGCTTGCTTATATATACTCATAAAATAGTCGCCGTTGTCTAGTAGGTAGTGTGTTGGCTTATTAGACGTAAAGCCCGGGTTCGTATCCCAATTCAGGCATCAAAACGAAATATGAAAAACAATATTTCTTCGGCGACTGCCTCTCAGCTTATTTCTGGCAAAAACTCTGAGAGTAAATAAAATTGCCAAATCTCAAAAATCTGTCGTTCGGAGTCGACTTTAAACTGTAGGTCCTGCCACACATGTATAAAATTAACGCACACAACTTAAGTGGGGAGAAGCTAGGTCGAAATCCTGACTGAAGGGTTGTAATGACCAATTATGTATGTAGGTGTGTACTCATAATGTATACATAGTGTTGAATATATGCAGATATTCAGTCACTTGAAGATTGTGATACTCATAAAAACTTTTTTTCTACTTTATAACCTGTTGACGTCATCAATTACAAAGTCACACTCAAAGCATTAGGATACGATTCAGTGTCATACGCGTTAAAAAGTGGTAAAGAAGAGAAGAAACGTTGAAAAGTCTCCAATTCTTTCTGAGTTCAATATACTGGTAAACTAAGAGCGCCATGAGAGAGAGAGCTGTCAATATCCCCGAATATAGAATCCACCATAGCTGGATTAGAACTGGCAGATGCTAGTTCTTGCGGCATCTGCTACCCAAATAGTCGTTAGTCCATACATATTAAGAGTGACAGCCCATAATCATAACTGACTATACCATCGCGGGCTTCTATTAATGGCAGCTAATGTCTGTTAAGAATAATGACTGCAACGACCGTAGGTGATCCACTCTGTTTTTGTCATCTTTGGACAGAAGTGCGGTGCCTACTGTGTTCAGTTTGCAAAAAACACCGAGTTCCATAAGCGCTAGGCTAGTTTCATATTGGCTTGAATCCTGGAAGACGAATTGCTACCAGAAGGTGGCGTAGTCGATATATTAGTTCATGTGAGGAGTACTCAGGCATGATAATTCTTCCCGCAGCAAAGATGATAAACAAGTTACTGTTTTCGTAACAACGTAACTTGCACCAGAAATGTCCACTTTAAGAAGAAAGAGTGTGTGTTAGGCTCAACTTTAAGTAGAGAGTCGCTGTAAGAAAAGTCTGAGATTGTGCTGGTCAATGTTTGTGTCCACCTGCATGTGTTTTGTGTATGATTTTTTTACGGTTTGAGTTCTTTGAAAAGGGGATCCCACTTTTAATGTAGTAGTTACTTTTAATGTAAAGACGACAGGTAAATAAAGTATTTCAAGTCCTTACAGGATTTTAAAGAAATGGAGGCAAAAATCGTTAAAACTCGGAATACTACCACCAGCCTATATCAACATATTAGAAACGTGGACAAGAGACAGCATATTGTATAAAAAGGGACAGACCAGTTATTTTACTATTTTAAAGTTTTGAATGAATATTATGTCTAGTCTAAATATATGCCATCGAGTCCTTAAGCTTTCGAAGCATTTTTACTATGTTTAATTAAAACGTTGAACGTCTTTATAAACTATTAACTAAGTTTTAAAGAACTTCACTTAAAAAGTATAAAATCACAATCACATGAAATGTAGGTTGTAAATACCAAGGCTTTATGCGAAATTAAAAATTTAAAAGTGACCCGCCACTTTGGACGGTTGATTTTCTAATTTTATTAAAGTATAAATCTTATCTCATTATGGCTTTATTTTTAATTAAATGAATTAAAACAAAACATAATTAGAATTGAAATCAACAGAGTTTCATCGGTACTACCGAATTAAACTGAACTGAATTACAGCTGAAAGGTTTGCATTTAAATTTTTTTTTGATGAATTAAACAGAAGATCTTCCGGTTGGCATGCTGACAGAAGCCATTAGAAGAAATTAACACGCACATATTTTTCAAATACCTATTTTCATTAACAAAAATGGAAAAAATAAATAAAAAAATAAAAGGGAATTAAAACTAAATGAGCGCAGAAACCGCATTTAAATAAATTTCGAATATATCTTTAAGAACTTTGTTTTTTAGTTTAAAAAAAAACAAGAAGATACGGAACTTATGAGATTTAAAATATGGGTTTCTTGGTACTATTAGGAACAAAAATAAATAAATCTAAATGTTAATAATTCATTTTTATATGAATTTTCATTTTATTTAAATGACTTTTAAATAGTTTCGTATCTAAACCGGAAATGTTCAAATTTTCAAAAAAAAAAAAAAAATAAAAAAAAATTGAAAAACGGAAGAAAATCTTTGAAAACAAATGAAACGAAAACGCAAAACAAATTATGAATAATTTTATTTTTTCAATTTACGAAATTAAAGTTGACGTGACAAGTAGTCATTTGTAGCGTTTTGTAGGTGACCTGATCTGTTATAATTTTTTTTATTTTTTCTTTAAGCTAATTTATATCAATTACGGTATAAGACAAGTTTAATGCCATACTTACGAAGAGCAGCGTTGGCTGACAACTTTATTAACATTTTTTAATTTATTAGCATGTTGTACGAAATTCTTTAAGAAATGCTAACACGAATATTGCCCTTACTTGGCAGTCATGGCTGTAGCTCTTTCTATTTTTGTTTTACTTTATAAGGTTAAACTTGAAAATTATTTTGGTATTCGCATTATAAATAAATAATAAAAATATTTTAATAAATAAATGCGCACACTTCATTTTGGTTTTAATAGGAAATCCTAATTTAAAATAAAGACCACAAACAAAAGTGAAAATATTAAAACTAACGAGAGGTGCCTGGGTTACACCCAGCCGAAAGCTCTCTGTGTTTACCAATTATGCCAAATTTATTACATATAATATGCATTTTATTGAAAGCAGAACACTTCAAATTATGAAGAAAATGCTATGCAGTAGGAACTCTAAACATACATATGTTCGAATCGCACGTACCAACGTCTATGAAACTCACAAACATATGTATTTTATTTTTGGCACACATTTTATATTTTTCACAATATTATTCGGATTAGAGGAATATATGTAGATTAAGAGAAAGAGAAAATAAAGAAAAAAGCAAGCAGAAATTGTGGAGGGTTACCGTCTGATATTGTGACATCTGTTCGAATCCAATTTTGGTGTTATTAATGGCGTTACGCTAGTGCTGATGGTTAAATGATTACCACGTTCTGGAATGCAGATGAAATAATGACCATAATAAAGTTCGATTTTGATTCACGAGCATCTTTCGATATTTTGAAAATTTCAAATAATAATTCCATTAATAACACCAAAATTAGATTCGATTGTTTGGAGCTGGATACAAAAATAAGTTTTATTTATTGGGCTCACATAGAAGTCATACCAAAATTTTTGGTATAACATATTGGTCATAACAACCAAACTAGGATTACAACCAAACTTCTCACATTACTTATGTTGTGTGTGTAAATTTATTTACTCTCAGGTTTTTTGCCAGAAATCTGCTGAAAGAAAGTCGCCGAAGAAATATTTTTCATATTTCATTTTGTTAGAGTTGCTGACCCGTGGTTTGAACCGTTTCCTTACATTTAATAAGTCAACACAACATCTACTAGACAACGGCGACTTCAGGGGTTAAACACGTTTCATTTCGATTAGCCAGGAGCGCAATATTACTCAAAAAAATTGTTTGGAACCATTTGAAAAGGCTGGATTCGAAAACAAGATCTTTTTATTTTTCTCTTATAGCAGCTATGGTCATACTAAAATTTAAGGAAATATTTTTTTGATTTTACAACGAAGATACTTGATAGATCTTTTTATCGAAATGTGTTACATAGCGTTAGATAGCGTGCACACAACAGCTAACATTGTCTAAGGATAGCGGGTGTCTCTGGAGAAGATAGGGAGACATTCGACTGTTATCTTCACATGGGTTCCTGGACACGGGAACTTTGAAGGTAAAAACAAAGCAGACGCCCTTACACTGGATTTTACAAAAGAAAATTCAATTAAATTCTTACATGAGATCGGCATTTATCGACGGAGGAGCAAACAAATGGTCTTAGACAAATTTCATTGCAGAGGTCTGTCTTGATATAGACATACGTAGAACAAAATTTGCGTTAAATCTGACCAGGTTCAGAATGTCTTTCTTATTGTTGTCTGGCGCTTGGAAATCTAAGAAGATTTAATGGGCACCCTGAATTTAATGACGGAACGTGTCTAGCGTAAAGCGGTTTGAATGGAATTCACGCCTTCATATAAATCTCGGGATGGTTGAGAGATGCCAACGAGAAGTAATAATTTTGTAACCGAATATGTAATATCGGTATTACAACTAGTCCGTGTGAGATACAAGTAAGTTATGCTTGTTGAGGCGGCTACCAATCTAACGTAACCTTGATCTCACACAAGGATAGGATAGAAGGGAGCTAATTTTAGCACATTTTATGGTGAAGTGATACTTCAGAGCTGACATGCCCTAATTAACCGGCCTCGATAATTATCATTAAGGTTTCACACTAAAGCATGAGGCTCTTAAAATCAGGCTGAAAACAAGACTAAATTTTTTATGAATTTAATCGACTTGAAATCAACTTTCGTTAGTTTATCCCTCATATTCAGACCTTATTTATTTATTTATTAATTATAATACAATTACAAATTATATTTAATTATTTTCGAGCTGAGTAACTTCGACCATATGCTCGGTGTAGTGTCACAGACCAGAGTCTGTGGTGGGAATCGAACCCATGACCCTCACGCTAATAGTCTAGCCCACTACCCACTAGACTACCAGGGCACTCATATTCAGACCTTATCCTTGAGGATTAAGAGAAACAAATTGTGTTCTTTCAAGCCAGTAGCCAAAAGACATATTGATTAGGAATTTCTTAAGTAACTTCCTTAAAGTTAGTACCTGGAATCGATTGACAATCATGTGTTCATGTCTAAGGAGAATAATTTTCTTGGAAAGGAAAAAGAATGATTCTTCCGATTGTTGTTGATAAATACGCTTTATATGAGCAAGACATATGTATGTATGTAGGAATGGTATCATTCTAACCTTTAATGGAGGCAAAAATAATGGAGCTCTTTTGTCTGTTTTGTTATAAAAAGCAATGCTCAAGTCAGTCATTTAGGAAGCAAAAAATTTAGGAAGTTCAATGACTTGTTGTCATACATTAAAATCTAATATTTTTACAAATAAAATGCTACTTGAACTTGATTAAATACTCTTGGGATTGAGAATGATGTGCTACTGCAAAAATTAAATTGCAAAGAAACTCATCAGACAGACATTTTATAAGGTCTCCTTGTAAATAAACTCACACTTCCATTAATCTTCGTTAATTAAAAATGTTTTGTTTTATTTTTTAATTTTTTTTCTTCTTTTTATTCATCTGAACTTTTTTGGCTTAGCACCACAGAGTCTGTTGAAAACTGGTGGCGTTTTTGTTGGCATCCATGGGATATTATTACATAATGAAAATTGAAATTGTGTGGAACTGGTTTAAGAAACAAAAAACTGGTCGTTTTGACCTCCATGCGATCATTATCACGTGTGTAAAAAAAGAAGTATTTCTTTTTTCATTTCGTATTAAAATTTTTTGATATTTTTTTCTTTTGTTGTGTTTAGCACTGTAATCTAGTCCTTTATGGAAAATATTCAAAAGTTGTGAGAATAATTATAGAGAATGATTGAAATTATTCAGTTAATTTTGTTTTAAAAGGTATTGTTGAAGTATTTCCGGTATAAAGTATGAAATTAATATGATTTACTTAAAACAATCAGAATTTTTTTTGTTTTTTTTTTATTGAAAGGATAGAAGAAGGGCAGTATTTAAATTTTATTGACCTTTGTTGTTGGCCAGGTCAGTGATAAATGAAAAGATTTACTATATCAGTCTACAATAATATATTGTTTTAAGAAGAAAGAACAAAGAAAACAAATTATAAAATGTTCATTGTTCATAAAATGGTAAACATATTTATACGTAATCTTTTTTAATATTACATACGAAATTTACCTTTAAAATAATCCTCTTGAAGGATGAATATATTGTTAGAATTCAATGTTATTTATTTTAGCTCTTTAACCTTGAGACAGAGTCACCGCTTATATTTATTCGTTTGTGTAAATAAAAACTCAATTTGAGAATATTTATTGGATTTAAAAACGTTCGTTTTCGTTTTTACCCTGTAATAGTATTCATTTTCTAGAGAGTATTTTCACAGTTTAAAGTACACTTCTATTGTTCTTCTTGTTTAATAAAAACACAAAAATTCTTTTACGCAATTTACATCAAATTGTATGTAGAAATGTATTAAAATTAAAACCAATGCATTTTCTTCGTTTTTTTTTTATAAACTCAACCAATACTCAAGGCATGGCTATAGCTGCCAGATAAATAAAGCATCAAATCGTCAAATATTAAAAAAATCGTCAAAATCGTCAAAGACGCTCATCAAAAAATCGTCGGAAAAAATAAATAAATAAAAGGTTTCTTAAAAAAAATATTTTTAATGTAGTAAAAGATATATTTTAAATAAAACATAAAAACATTAAAAAAAAAAAATAACAAGTAATTGTAAAAATAAACTTAATAAACGAGTGTTTTATATAACATATTTGTATTTTCAAATATATGATTTAGAATTAAACATTTTAATCAAATCAGGTACAATATTAAAGTCGAAGCAGTTACGATTGCTGCGTTGTAAATAATCTATTTATACAACATTGCTTCTAAGGAATTTAGTTTAATTTAAATTAACTTGGCTTAATTCCATCTCTACGTTAGCTGAAGAATGTGATAATACTAATATTTCTTAATAAATTTAGTCCAGGCTGGAAATTAAAAGCTACCATCCCTCATTTTCATTTCTGATATTTTTTTCAAAAATCGAGAAGTTTTATACCATTTCAGGAAAAAATTGTTTAAGCTTTAAACAATCTATCCCAGTGTTGTTTATTAACACATAAGCGCAGCAATAATATTGCATCATCTACATATATCTATGGGTGGTGCAAATATTAGGGAGTCAGAAGATCTTGACATTATGGGCATGAAAATGCAGTGTGATGTTCGCTAGAAATATTTCACTTCATCTGAGCTTTTTTTTTAATTGCACCACTTATATCCGACCGAGAATGGAATACAAATCTCAGCTTTTATTTTTGACTTCTTGACCTCGTACAGGAGAGGGCGAAGCTTCTCGTTAATGACGGTAGGGTATTCAACTCCTTCAGTAGAGCATCGTTGCAATGTGGCTTGTGTTTCACTGTTCTAACGCTACTACAAGGGATTTTGTTAGAGCGAAATATGGAGACATGTTCCTGAGAATCATGTAACACTCGTGTTACTCGGCGGGCAACTCCGTTTGTGGTCGATTGGTCAGTGGATCGCACAATGCCTTACAGACAAAATTTGTTCTTTAGTCGGGCTATTTGTATGTGGAACTCACTTCCTGCAGTGGTCTTTCCTTTCACTTATGGTATAAAAGGTTACAAACACTACACCCTCATTCCTTCTTCTCATAACATATTTTCCTAGTTCCAACAAATCACTGCATCAGTAAAAGCCAATGCAAAGCAAATACACAGATAATAGAGACTTTTAATGTACTAAAGTAAAGAATATGATGTAAATTTTTAATTTCTAAAAATCGTCAAAATATGGGCATAAATCGTCAAATAGGCAATATGATATTTTTGGAGCACAAAATCGTCAAAATGACGATAAATCGCCAAATCTGGCAGCTATGGGCATGGCCCTTACTCACGTATTCTGTTGTTACTTGTGTATGATATGTATTAGAACTATCGATACCGATAGCTGGGAATGTTTCTTGTTCAACACGCTTTGAAAAGTCAATATGCATTGCGTAGCTTCATAGCGACGCTTTTAAATTGTGGAAATTTTTGAAAAAAGGAGAAAACATCCTAGTATGCGACTAATTCGTAAAGTTATTGAGCATTTTGATAGCAAGACAAAGAAATGCGCATAACGAAGAGAATATTGGCGCTGTCGCGTGAAGTTTTGAAGAACACGCCGATATGGCAATTGGTCGCCGTTCTCTATTTGAGGATCGTTGTTTTTCTTCTTCTGCTTTGTACTTGGAAAATTCTATGGAAGGATCATGTACAATACATCAAGTGCAAGCCCACCGTTTGTGTCGCATTTTTGCTGATTAGATTCATTTGAAACTCGCCAAAGCAATAAAACAATCCCTAAGCCATACCTCAATCAGTATTGTATCCAATAAAATTGAATGTTTGATGCGGTTTAAACGCTTGTGGTAAAAATTTCTTTCAAAATGAGTAAGGAGTTGCCCTTGGGGTAAGTTGACTGAATTTTTGTTTCCAAAAATTAATCACATAAACACAAACGACTTTTGATTCAAACAAGACGACACAGCTTTTCATACAGCGCATTTAATAATGGATTTATTGCAAAATCAATTTGGTGATAACTTTCTTTCCATAAGTGGTTTATATCGACAAACTAACTATACTTGAAGTATTGGAAGACAATGTTTCAGTCACCAATTCTAGATTTATTGTAAATATTTGTAAAGAAAGTTGGACGTCACCGTGGTGTACATATATCGGAAATCTTATCGGGATATTATAATTACTTAATTGGTAATAATAACCCTTTTAGTCAGAATTACGACTTAGATTCGCACACCACCCATGTTGTGTGTGTTAATATTTTATCCATAAGTAGGGGAACACACAATTTAAAAAGTTGACTTTGAACGAGAGATTTTTGAGAAACTTTTTTTGGCAATTTTATTTTGCTCTCGGAGTTTTTTGCCAGAAGACTTCTGAGAGGAAATAGCCATAGCTATGGACAAATGGAACATTATCGGAATTTGAGATTTTTGTTACGATGAAACCGGGGTTAACATCAGTTTGTTGATGTGCAAACAGAAAATATTAAGCAAGACAATCAAAGATCTGTTAAGAAATCATTATTAGCCCGAAAGAAGTCGGGATTTATTACATTTTCTTTAGATGTCATTGTATTCTACTACATATAATGCTAACGTCACCCTTACAAAGTGAATATTAGTTATCATAGATAGAAAAGAGAATAAAAAATACAATACACCATGATTTGCTAACTTTGATTGTAGAAATTTGTACCGCTCACTTAGATGACACAGCATCTAGAGTTTTTGCAATAGTGGGCGTGTCACCTCCCATGAAAAGTAAATATTTATAAATGTGTAAAAAAGTACTACTGTTAGGATCTTGACATGTAGCGCTACAAAAAAAGTTTGCTCACAACAAAACAAACTCAATATGTACTTATTATCACATACCCAAGAAAATTGAATATACAGTCAATTAATACTAATATCTGATATTCAATGCTATTGATTTTAGTTTAATTTAAAGAAACTATAATCAGACAGAGGAGCACAGCAGGCGGTTTCTTTAATTAAAAAGTGTAGATTTAATTTGAAAATGGTTAATTGTTTAACACTTATTTAATAAATAAATAAAAAAGAAAATACATTTTATTTTATTAAATCAAAAAACAAGTTCGTTGATATTTCGAAAGAAAAAAAGTTATTAATTAAAGTAACGACAGTTAGAATGGCAAAATAAATGAAATACAAATAAATAACAACTGCTAATGACACTCTCCAACACAATCAGTAATAGCGGGTATATGAATTATTTTTTTGTTTGTCAAATAAAAATTAAAAATTAAAAAAAAAACATTTCAAAAGAAAAAATCTACTCATAATCTATAAAATAATTTTTTAAATGTTGTTTCTATTAATTAATAAACAAAACAGAAAAATCAATTAAAAAAAAAAACCAAAAACATAACAGATTGACCATTAGAAACAATGGATAACAGTATATTTTAAATACTCTTTGCGTAGCCAGTCTTTTAATTCTTTCTTTCTAAATGTCAAATAATTATTTTACTTGAATTTATCCCTGTTCGTGGAGAATATTATTTTTGTTCTCTAATTTGCATACACAATTAATTACTAACCTGTTATCCAAAAAGATATCTTTGCTGGTTGTTTTTAAGAATTTCGTTTTTTAAATTTTGAAATCCTGAAAGAGACCTTGGTTGTCTGAAATAACGGTAAAAAATAGAAATAAGGAATATTAAATTATAAAAATAATAAAAAACATTTCAAATAAAATATTAGAAAATAGATATTGAAATCAAAAAGATAGAAAATAATCTTTAAACTACAAAAGATCTTATTTATTTCTTATTGATATTTCAATTATCTGAAATGAAAAGAATTAAAAAATTTTGTTAAGTTATCTACATATATAAATGAAATTAATCGAGACTGATTACATATCGGAACGTTATATGGTTCTAACAAATGAACATTTACTCGAACGGAATATTTTAGTTTAAATTGTAAAATATGTAATTCGTACATGTAATTCGAAAATAAATGAAATATTTGAGAATTGATGTGTTACTTACAAATAAATAACATGACCGTTCTTCGCACAATTGCGCTTCGCATGGGCTACTGTCTATAGTATACCGACAGACTTAGCATCCTATCGAATCACTTCTGCTGGAGCCGTAGGACTGAGAAAAAGTCTTTAGCCAAATGTGTCAGTTCGCCGCTATTCCCATGAAGATGCGAAAAACTGCAATAAAAAGTTCCGTAGTCTAGTAGGTAGTGTGTTGGCTTATCAGCTGTGAGGCCTCTGTTCAAACCCCAGGTCAGACATCTCCAACAAAACGAAATATAAAAAAATATTTCTTCGGCGACTTCCCCTCAGCAGATTTCTGGCAAAAACTCTGAGAGTAAATAAAATTACCATGAAAAGTTTCTCAAAATATGTCGTTCGGTCCCGCCACTCGTGTATAAAATTAACACACACAACATAAGTGGTGTGAGAAACTACGTCGTAATCTTGACTACAGGGTTATAATGACCAATTATCTATGTATGTATATTTATACTGTCACCTAACCTTATCTAAATCGTCAATTCTTTTTCCCATTACAAGAGAATTGGGCCTTCGTCAGCACCCTTAGTTAATTCCACCACTTTCCTCATTCATGTACTACATTTTACAGTGCTCTTCGTCACGATGTTGTAGGCCAACCTCTCTTGTGGCATTCTAGAGAGTTCCAACACAGACAAGTCGACAAATCTTCGTCTGATCATTTCGTAGTGTGCGGGCCATTACACTCGTTTTTTTTTTTAATTTTATATAATTGGCTATTGGCTATTGTTATGTTGTGATAACATTTGGTGCTTAAAGATTTACGTTTTCCCTGTTAGATGATCAGTTAATAGCTAAGTTTCGCATTTATCACATTATATTAAACACACACATTAGATTTAAAAAGTTAAATTTTGGTCCAGAAAGAAATTTGAGTCGAATTTAAAACTTTGCTTAGCTGTGCATTAGGACGTATTAATTCTGGTCGGAATATCCTTCCTTTACAGTCACCATTATTGAGTAATCTGCACTTGAAATCAGCACAGGGTGCTCTGATTAAAGACCACGGATTCTTAGAAATACCCTTGGACATGAGCGATTTCCAATTGTTTTCATGAAGTATGTTATCGAACGCCAACAAAAAGTCTTTTACCATTCAATATTTTTCTTTAACTATATAGCGAAGGGTGTTAATCTGTGTGAGTCAAATCACGAACGTTTTGAATGAAAAAATGTTTGCTGCTTTTGCAGTTGTTGATCTAGCTTTGAGCAAATGGGGCCTGTAGTACTTTGTATGTACTCGTATATATATATATTCTAGAACCAGTCCTAAGGTAACCTTTCAGCAAATACACTAGGCACACTTTCAGAATTTCAGATATTTCTATTGTATATTGTATATTGTGACTTGTTGTTTTTTAACGTTTTTACTGCCGAGACTATTTTCGATAGGGAAATAGGGCTGCTTCCGTGTTTCCTGAATCTATATCCGAGTTCGTTTCTCTTCGTGATTAGCTTTACTCAGAATTACATTTGCGTGAAACGATGTACAGCAATATTATTTCCCAGTGGTAATCGTCCTATTTAGCCAGCCCGATGTATTTGGAGGTGAAAAGTTCTTGTCACGTTGACGCTAGGTCAACTAAAGTAGAAACTACAAAAAAGCATCGAAATGAGCATGAAACATACATCTTTAAAACGCATTCCTCTATAGCCACATATATAAACGACAGGATAGTGTGAAACTACTAAATCTAAGGCAAACAATTCGATTAAGCGAATTACAATTAGTGAACTGTTGGTGAAGTTTATTTTTGAAGTGAACCATTATGAACGATGATGAATGGCTTGAGTACGAGTAAATCAAGGGAAAATAAACCTTTGTCAAATATTAACAGTGTTGACACGGAGGCGGTTAGTAACTGTGGATTTAATTTAAAGAGTGGAATTTTAAGCGATTTATCTGTTACAATCAGGCGAAATAACCAGCACTAATCTAAACTAATGTTGGTTTTTAAGTGCTCAAGAATTGAAGGTTTATCTGCATAAACACGGTCTTTCGCGTAGCCCCACAAAAAAAGTCTAATGGTGTCAAATCTCATGATCTCGGTGGCCACTTGATATCGCCACGACGAGAAATTACGCGGCCAGGAAATGTCTCTTGCAATAAAGCCATATTCGCTCGAGTGATGTGGCATGTTGCACCGTCTTGTTGAAACCACATATTCTCCAAGTCGTATTCTTCAATAGCAGGCAAAAAAATGTCGGTTATCATATAACCATAACGCTCCGAATTGACGGTGACAGTCAATCACACCTTCGGACCAAAGAGCGCACCAAACAGTGACTTTTTCTGGATGTAATGGCCTCTCTTCAATTACTTGAGGATTCTCAGAACCCGAAGTACGACAATTTTGTTTATTAACATACCCACCGAGTGTGAAATGTGCTTCATCGCTGAAGAAAATTTTGTTCGAAAAAGCACGATACGTGGCTGTGGCAGAATCACCATTTTTGTAGTAGGTTATGATAATTTTTATGCGTTGTGTGATAGTTACTCGTAAACGATCCATTTTCGTCAATGTCAGACTTTCAACTGAAAAGAAAAAAATTGGTTTCACAATTTAGTTTGACAGATGTCGAATTCCAGTCCCATACTTTTGAAACCACGAAATGGATAGCCCTTTACTACACTGTGCTTTTTTCTAACCACAGGTCAGACATCTCCAACAAAACGAAATATGAAAAAATATTTCTTCGGCAGCGGCCTCTCAGCAGATTTCTGACAAAAACTCTGAGAGTAAATCAAATTACCATGACAAAGTTTTTCAAAAAAATCTGTAGTTCGGAGTCGACTTTAAATTGTAGATTCCGATACTCAATAAAATTAAAACAAACAACATAAGTAAGGTGTGAGAAGCTAGGTCGTAATCCTGACTGAAGGGTTTTAACACTTAGCATTTGGATTTTATGATTGTTGGTTTTTTGCGTTATGTATTATCGTTCGTTACTGACTGCACTATTGGTAATAATTTGTTGTTAAAACGACTTCTCTCTATGTAATTCAGCTTTGAGATTCAATTTCCCTGTTATCTTTTCCAATTGGCCAAGATCATAGATATGGATGGTATGGTATATTAAGCCAAGGCATTATATCTATAAACTTCTGTCATTTTTTAAATGAAATTTCTTTTTCACTTAATATTTGAAACCTTAAAAAAACTATGTTACTTACTATTCAGAAGAATTGCACTAAAATATATTTTAATGAAATTAATTAAGAATGCTTTTCAGAAGAATATAATAATAGAATATAAATTTATTAATTAAAAAAAATTCATAAACGGGAACCTGCTTCAGAAAACGGAATAATCTGGTTAAACCCGGAATTATGGATCACTTTAATTTTGAAGATATAACACGTTTCTCATAGATGTGATATTATGAAACTAGCTACAATCGGTCACGTATATGCCAATAATTTCAATACAAGTTTTTCAATACAATTTGCGACTATTTCTTAAAATTATTAAATGACGCTCAAATAGCTCTACAACTTTTACTTTTTCCGATATTACTTTTACTTAAAATTCATACTCAAATGGATATGCTTAAGTCTCAAGACATTGTTTTCAATATAAAAACAACAGTTATTAAATAAATTTCTAAATTATCTTTAAAATGTTATTAAAAAATTTTTTTTATTTTTATTTTATAGAACCTGAATACAGAATTGAGCATGACAGTGAATTAAAACAAAAAATAAAAAAAGAGTTAAAAACGTGTCTACCTCTACATAATGGCAATAATGATGATGGTGATCATAATTATTACTATTATTATTATCCCCCACTAAACAATAGCGACACTTTCATCTGCAGGCTTTATGGTGCCAATGCTCATGATATTCATCTTCCAAAGAACCCCACAAAAAAACAAAAACAAAAGCAAAGCCAACAATAAAAATCAGCATGAAGCATGATCACTCTTTTTATTAAATATATTGCTTTTATATGGTTTGTTGCTTGGTATGATAAAAAGCAAAATAAAAAACCGAACAAGTTTTATTTTTAGTTTTAAAGAATGTTTTTTATGGTTTTTAAATTATTTTTATTTATTTGTTTTATCTTTGTTTTCAATTTTTTAATATGCGTATTATTTGCATAAAATAAGCTTTTTAAATTTTTTTTGTTGCGTTTTTAAAGCAATTTATCGTTAAAATTGTACAAAAACGTCGAAAATCAATAATAACAAATCAAAGCATGGAACATAAAATTAATGACGAAAATAAAATATGTTCAGTTATTGCAAATTATGAATATTTTTCAAAAAAAAAAGAAACAGCACAAAGCAAAGAAAAACTATAAACATGGTATGGAACAGAAGGGAAAATGAGGTGACGATGTAACTAAGAACACAGTTCTTGCAGTTGGTATTAAAGAATTATCAATTTATTTAAATGCGCCCTTTATTTCGTTAAATTAAAAAAATACTATATTTACAACTCATTTATTTGCAGTTTGGTAACTTCCAGAATTCATATCTTATTTGTTTTTGCTACGTCGTTTTGTCTCTGTTGGTTTTCTAGAATCTTCTTCATGTTTGTACAATAAATGTTCAGTGCTTATTCGGTCTGCCCAAAGAATGTTCATGTATTGCTAAAGCACAGTCTTGTGTGTAGTTGGCATTTTCTATTAAAGCTCGGTTTAATTTTTATTTTATAATATCACCGATAAAGTAGAAAATTAAACAAAGTATGTGTGAGTTATCATCGACATTTTTTATTCATTTGAAAGACGTATTGATGCCATTATGTGTGGAATGTAACATTTTCGAAATCTTTTACCCGTCTTCTTGGGTGGACCACAAGCGAAGTGCCCAATTTTCAATAACTCTGACGCTTATATGAGGCTAAATTTACTCGAAAACTCCAAAAGCAAAGCTTTCGGTAGTCTGATACCTTTAAATCGCCGAGCGGAATATATAACGTTGCATGAGCTGTGTGGCACGTAAAGCAATACTGTCGAAATCACGTATTGTTGGTGTACATATCATCCAATTTAGGCCTAAAGACGTTTAATAACATCGACCTGTAGTAGTTGCCATTGACAGAGACAGCCTATGCAACATTAATCTCAAAAAATATGGACTGATGAGACCGCCAGGCAAAAGTCCACACCAATCACTTATTTTTTCGCGATGCATTGAATTCTCTTGGATCTCATATAGATTCGTATCGTGCCAAATTAGGACATTTTTTTTGTTCACGTACAGATTGATTTAGAATTGAAAATTATTTTTCATTGAAAATTAGGGTCAGCTTAAACTGCTTCCTAGCCTATTCTGCGAACACTCATCGTTGCCTATGGTCGTCCATGATCTGACAGAACAGACTGAATAAATGACAACTGATTTGACAGATGTATCTTCAACAAGGTGGCCATTATAAATTGTCAAAGCTCAAAAGTGCCTGTTAAAAGCCCCTATATATTACCTTAACTTTGTCCAAGTTTTACTGTTCTACATTGCATACGAGAACTGTACAAGTTCGATTACTAATTGAGTTTTTCTGCTTGTGAATAATCGGGACCTTTTCTTCCACTATTCCCCACTTTAATTAAAATAAAAAAATTGTCCATTAGAATGACAATAGTTTGACCGGCGTAAGAATATTCTGCAAATCGTTCGTACAATCACTAACTCAAGCCTAAATCTATAGAAATTATTGATGAATGCTCATCAATTTTGAATCTGTCATTAAGCATCTACACCCCATTGATCACAACATCCTGTTTAATTTTAGAAACTTAATTTTTTTTGCTATTTTTCTTTTGTTTTCATAAAAAATAAGCAAAAACTTTACAAATTATTAAGTATTGCATAATTTTTTATAGTTCTGGTTTTATGACGTCAAACGTGGCCATAAATAAGACAATAAAACATTAATTTTATAATTAAACCAGTCTTTACATTTATCACAATAACTTTTTGTGCCTTTTTTGTTTGTTAATAAATTCTTTTATAACATAAATTTAGTTAAAAATACTATGAATTTTAAAAATTTTTTTTTTTTTCAGAAAAGAGTGGCTCGTTTTCAATACTCGTATGTTAATACATACAAAATTATGTTTTTTTTTATTGAATAGCTTTTATTTAATTAATTAAGTAGGCTTTAAATTTATGTTTTTTTTTTTGCTAAATGAAGGAAAATAATTTATTTTTAATTCGTTTTTCGTGATTTTTAATATCAGATTTCGTGAGCCTCTTTAATTATGGTTTAAAACACCTTTTTTGCAAAAAAGAATAATTTTTTTCTTCGAATTAATTTTTAATAAAAATCAAATTAATCATGTCATTAGACACTTTACAAAGAGCCGCTTAATTAAAATGGTATTAATGGTTCTTTAAATATTTTAAATTTATGAAATTATTAACAATTAATCTCAAACAAATTAACATCGGAGATATAGTTGATAAGACAAAATAAGAATCGTGCCTTTATACTACGGTGACTAATATTCAGCTGATCCGTACAACTATTGTTTATATAAGTAACCAGTACTTTGGTTTAGGAGGACATCATAGCTGAGTTCGCAACCTGGCCATAAAGCCAAGTAATCCACATAATACAAATACCATGACATTTCAATAATCTCATTTTACTCTCTCTTTAAGCAGTATACATGGTGGAAATTAATAATTTGACCGATAAGTGCGCTCTGGACGGAATGGATAGACAGAATGATAATGGAAACGTAAAATTACTTAATCTTGGACAAGTGGAATTTGGCACTATTAATTTGACCTATAACAATGGGCCGCAAGATTGGTCTTAGGGCCATGCGCATGGGAATTTCGGAAGATGACACAAGCAGCAGCTTTTATAAGAGGAAAGTAGCATTAAATATACAAGATTTTCTGTAGCATCATACGGCTTTGAAGGTGAGTAAACAGAAATGCTTGAGTGAATATCTATCATTAAATTTTTAAAGACTTCAATATTCATCGAATAAACAGTGGCAAAGAAGTCGCCATAGCTTAGTGGCAGTGTTTTAATTTATTAGACGAGAGCTGGTGCTTCAAACCCCAACCCAGACAAATCGAACAAGAAGAAAAATGAAAAAATATTTCTTTCTGCCACTTTCTCTTGTGGTAAAAACTCCGAGAGTAAATAAAATTTGCCATGAAAAGCTTCACAAATCTTTTGTTCGAGGTCGACGTTGAACTGTAGGTCCTGCCTTTCATTGATAAAATTAGTGTACACAACATGGGTTGTGTGAGGCGCTAGGTAGTAATCCTGACTAAAGGGTTGTAATGACTAATTGAGTAAGTAGGCAAGGAAAATGCGAATTATTTACCAATAGTAAGGGTTAGTAGATATTAGATCTTAGTATCTATGGCTATAGTCTCCATCTTTTGTCGAAAGTGCAAGAGAAAGCGATGGAACTAAGGCCAACAGATTTTATTTACTTTGGATTGACTATTATTTTATTTGACCGGATGAAAAGGAGACGTCGACATACTTTCGGTATGGATTAAGTACTAATAATATATATTCAATTATTGGCAGAGATCTGTCATCAGAAGAGTAATGTCGAGCATAATAGCAAAGTTAGAGCAAGGTATAGAAACTACCTGAGATATCGTAAAATTTTATTTGATTGAAAGACCTATTAATGCCATTATGTGTAGAATATAACATATTTTAAGTCTCCGCTACTGCTTTGGTTGGAGCGCATGCGAAATGCCTAATTTTGCACGACCACGGCACATACATTAGAATGAATTTAACCAATGGCTTGAGTTACGTTCGCTTTGAGAATCGTTGTTATTTGTGGCATAACCTAACTTGTGACTGCGATATAAGAAACCCCACAAGAAAAAGTCTTACGTGGTCAAATAGCATAATCTCGGTAGCCAGTTCACATCACCTCCACGTGAGATGACTATGCCCTCAAATCGTTCGTGTTGAAAATTCAATGTGTAGCATGTTGTGACGTCCTGTTGAAACCACATGTCATTAGAGCCCAGGTTATCCAATTCAAGTTAACAGAAGTTGGTATTCATCGAACAATAGTGCTCGCCATTTATAGTGATGGGCTGGCTAATGTCGTTCCCACCGATGAAGAAGCCAGAATAAAACTTTTGCAGAATGCATTGGAAGCTCTGGTAGATTGGTATTGCCGCATATACGAGAATTTTGTTTGTTCACGTTCAGATAAGATAATTTTTCAATGAAAATTATGGTTGGTTTCCAAATACTCCAGAGCCCATTCATGGTTCTCACATGGAGATTTGGTAAAACAGATTGAATAAATGACAACCTATTTGATTTGTAGTTTCATGAAGATGATCGTTATTAACTGTAAAAGTTCAGAAGTACCTGTTGAAGAACCTTACAATTTTTTAGTTGTTTCATCTATTTATTGAAACCAGCAAAGTAAATATGCTGCAATTTATCCTAATATATATTATAAATCTTTCTGTAAGTCTGTTTTTTTGTTTGTTTGTTTGTTTGTTTGTTTGTTGGTTTGTTTGTTAGTCAATCACGCCTGAACGCCTGGACCGATTTTCTTGAAATTTGGGATATAGATCGAGCTTTTGCCGGTGCAGGTTATAGGCAATAAATCTTTTCAAAATTTTGACCCCAAAGGGGAGAAAAATGGGAAAAAGGGAGAAAAAATGGGCAAAAATTAGTACTTTTATGCATAAATGCTGTATTTTATCTGTTTTAAAGGTATTTTTTTACGATTTAGCTTGGTTAAGTTTCCCAAATAGCTATTGGAGGTGTTCAGTTTATAAAGTCGGACCAAAAGGGTTCCAAAAAGGGGGAAAGGGGCCAAAAACGGGCAAATTGAGTGCATAGCCAATCACGCCTGAACGCCTGGACCGATTTTCTTGAAATTTGGGATATTGATCGAGCTTTTGTCGGTGCAGGTTATAGGCAATAAATATTTTCAAAATTTTGACCCCAAAGGGGAGAAAAATGGGAAAAAGGGAGAAAAAATGGGCAAAAATTAGTACTTTTATGCATAAATGCTGTATTTTATCTGTTTTAAAGGTATTTTTTTACGATTTAGCTTGGTTAAGTTTCCCAAATAGCTATTGGAGGTGTTCAGTTTATAAAGTCGGACCAAAAGGGGTCCAAAAAGGGGGAAAGGGGCCAAAAACGGGCAAATTGAGTGCATAGCCAATCACGCCTGAACGCCTGGACCGATTTTCTTGAAATTTGGGATATTGATCGAGCTTTTGTCGGTGCAGGTTATAGGCAATAAATCTTTTCAAAATTTTGACCCCAAAGGGGAGAAAAATGGGAAAAAGGGAGAAAAAATGGGCAAAAATTAGTACTTTTATGCATAAATGCTGTATTTTATCTGTTTTAAAGGTATTTTTTTACGATTTAGCTTGGTTAAGTTTCCCAAATAGCTATTGGAGGTGTTCAGTTTATAAAGTTGGACCAAAAGGGGTCCAAAAGGGGGAAAGGGGAGAAAAACGGGCAAATTGAGTGCATTTATATTTAAGACTTAGAGTATTCAAAAAACTGGGTTGTTTGTTAAACCGGTTTCCGAATAATTTGAAAAATTGCATTTTTTAAGAAACCGGTTTCAAAACCGGTTTCGAAAACGATAAACCGGTTTTTTATTTATTGTTATTTTTAATGCAAAAATGACCCAATAATAATTTTTTTTAATTTTTTAAACTAATCCAAACTACATAACCCGCGCAACGCCGGGTACAATCTGCTAGTTATACAATAAAATACTTGTGACGTATACAGTAGTAACATAATAATTTTATGATTAAATTTATTAAACAGAAACCTCAGTGAAAACCACTGCACTCGTGCTAACAGTTAACGTCAGGACAGTTGTTGAGATATTTTTTTTAATTTAGTTTTCAATTTTAAAACAACAATATTTGTTTATTGATTTGCTGAAGGCTATCGGAAAGAATAAACAAAAACATTAAAAATTCTAAACAACTCCCCAAAATGGTAATGAACTTTTTGAGATTTTTCACAAATAAATTGTATCTGCAATCTTAATTACTCGTATACTTGACAATTGCATAATATTTATTGAATTATGAGTTGGCAATATTTCTTAGCATATTATGGTATTTAATTAATGAAAAGTAAAAAAAACATTTTTGCAGTTTTGATAATGAATTTTATTAGCAAAATTATTTTGGCTGTAAACAGCATAAGACCAACAGGTAGATAATCAGGTCAAAATGATGGCCAATAGCAGAGAATATCAATGACAAAAAGATCATTATGGATCAAAGAAATACAACAAAGATAAATATCAAGATGAGTTAAATAATTTCTGAATTTTTGCTTGTCAGTTCATGGCATTGGGGCTGACGTGAAAAATATCGAATTCTGAATTTGTCTTTTTTTTCGTTCAAATGATTGACCAGTATTCACGTAAAGGTTTACGACCTACAGTGTAACAATATCATAATGGTCTAGGCTTTTTTTGTTTTTATTATGGATTTTGCTAATTAACATTTAAACAAGATTCTGGGCTTGTCAAACAACTGACATGATATGATATGTTATGGAAATTAAGACCCATTAACATCACAATATGAATTGAAGAACTGAATGGAGGCGACGTTGATGCTTAAATATTTTGTCTATCATTTGATTGTCTTTGATCTTGAAAATTTTGAATAACGCCCTTCTCCCCTCCTCAGCGTTTGCTGCCCTTACTATTATCATACTGAATTTGTGTTCAACACGATAATAAATTTTTGTGATAATTTATTATAAAACCTGATTATTAATTTAACGCACTTGATGTCCATGGCATATTCGTTCGAAATCGAAATCTTCATACAGAGTTTTATGAACTGAAATATTTTTTTTTTATTTTTTATTAAAAAAAAAAACAAAACAAAATTAATATTTAAATCTAAATAATACTATTGAAGCCATCGAAACGACTCGCACGTCTAACATTTTACAACAACTATAAAATCGAACAGTGTTATTTCGAATGTGAATAACATCATTGAAATGCATCAAAATCCCATTATTAGCATTACGATCATCGTTAGCCATATTGGCAGCAACAATAGAATCAGGGAGAAAAACTTTTTAATATCTGAGGCGGTAAAGAATTTAAAACACACTTCGTTAAACAAAAGAAAATTGCAATTAAGTCTTATTGTTTTTTGAATTGTAAGATAGATATTTAGTATATTTATTCATTTGGAATTCATATCTCATTCGGAAGGTACAATCGGTATTAAGAAATCCATTTAAATTTTCCAAAGCAACTCTGTCAGCTTTTCGAAACAATTAATAACCGTGATAAGTATGAAATGCGTTCTAGTGCTGAAAAGACGCTAAAAATGCTGAGCAGACTTTTCTTCCTGTTTCTTTAGAAATATTATGCATAAATCGTTAGTTAGAAAACCCAAGGTCAGTTCTAATTTGTCCCAACTTGCCAAGGTCTAGTGACAAAATCAATCAGAATAAACAATTTTACTCCATCTGCAGAGTTTCATATACTAGCCAATAGATTTTCAAATTTCTGTAATGATAATAGACTAGCAATGCTTCTGTTTAAAGTCCTACTTTCAATCATGTCTGAGAGCTATCATTTTCAAATGCTGATTGAAGTTTGAATTACAATACATCCCAGAATGCTCTTGAATCCAAACTAGGCTCACTCTGTATTCAACTGCACACTTGATTGATAGGATACATATATTTTGTATTTAAATATTTGTTCCATGTATAATCGTAATGTTATTAGCGAATCAAAATTCACCCCAAACATATCAGTGACTATTGCTGAATAGCTTTGGATTTATTCTCTAAAACTCTAACAGAATTGTAATCCTAACTCGATTAAAACAGTAACTAGTAGTAGTAAGTAGTCTAGACTTAATTACATATATACATTACAACCCTTCAGTCATGAATACGACCTAGCTTCTCACACCACTTATGTCGTGTGTGTTAATTTTATCCATAATTGGTGGGATCTACAGTTTAACGACAGATTTTTGAGGAACATTTCATGGCAATTATATTTACTTTCAGAGTTTTTGCCAGAAATCTATTGAAAGGAAGTCGTCGAAGACATATTTTTTCATATTTCGTTTTGATGTCTGATGTTTTGATGTTTGAACCGTGGCCTCAAGTCTAATAAGCCCACACAATACCTACTGGACTACGGCAACTATTTATAGATTAATAGCTTTCAGGGGTATCAACGTTGATTTTTATTCATTGTCAAAAGGCTTATCTTATTAATCGTAGAAGAAAGTCCAATGGTTTAGACTTACGTATTTCTTAGACATTCTATAGATGGTGATGTTTAGGCATCTAGCTGCAATCATTGATTGTATGTACTTCAGTCACTTTGTACATTAATAAAACTCGGAGACGTTAGCATATTCGGGATTTTTTCCCATTAATGACTGAATGTCTTGTATATTATAACGCTTTACTCTATGCCTCACTAGTTGTTCCAGATGACGTATTCGGTTTCACGTTGTAATTTATGTCGAACTACCTGTACATAGTCCGTTACTATAACCATCAACGCTTAGACGAATTGTGCCTCACACGAGTTAGTAGAAAAAATCGTATGGCTAAACACAGGTGGTCTTACAATTTAAAGCGTAACCGAAAAGCTGACGTAAACAATTTTCAACTGGGAAGATGATGAGATAGGTACAACTGTGTGTTTGATGGTATCGGCGAAAGACACAAACTCTATATTTGGACCAACACTATCAGTGCAAGGATAATAATCAGTGCCTCAGATAATAGTAGAAGCTTGCGTTTTATTATGAGGATAATTAAACACTTTTTTGATATGAGTCTACTGAAACTCTGGAAACTGAATGGTGGTACATAACACAACGTACATAATTGATTATTACCATTCATCCATCCATCCATTCTGTCAGGATTACGAGTGCACACATAATTGGTCATTACAACCCTTCAGTCGGGATTTCAACCTAGCTTCTCACACCACTTACGTTGTGTGTGTTATTTTTATATATTAGTGGTGGGACCTAAAGTTTAAAGTCGACTCCGAACGACAGATTCTTGAAAAACTTTTCATGACAATTTCATTTAGTCTCAGAGTTTTTGCCAGAAATCTGTTGAGAGGAACTCGCCGAAGAATTTTTTAATAAAAGCCTTCACACTACCTACTAGACTATGGCGACTTTGGCTACTGTATTGTAGACCTAATGATTAATACGTCTAACTGTTTACTGAACCTTGCTTCAAAATAAGAATTGCTTCAAAATAGTGATGACATCGATTTCGTTTGTAAACTAAAGTTTAAAGTGTGAAAAGAACGTGAAATTGGTTTTCAATTTAAATTCAAAATATATTTGCAAAAGTTTTTATAACTTTTTCTGATTTCAATATCAGCAAAAAGCCTTAAAATCATTCTTTCGTTGTATCATATTCATCAAATGACCGATACTCTACAAATAATGATCGAAAACTGTGAAAACATAAAAATTTTTTGCATATTTTTTACGAGCATGAAAATAATAATATTTGCATATGCATTAAAATGTTAATGAAACATAAACTATCTATTGTTTAAACATGTTTTTTTTAATTTGCGTTTTTTTTATATGTATATTCTTGTTATTATATTCATAACAAGCAACAACAACAATAATTAAAAAAATATAAAAAATTAATGCGTTTAATGTCTTTTATTAAATAAACTTTGTACGAAAACATACATATATTCACGTTAGTAATCGTAAATTGAATAAAAGGAACTATAAAAACCTTTATAATGTATTGGTAACATTTAAAAACATTTTTTGTAAGATTAAAAAAAAATAATAAAAAATATGACACCTTTTAATTGACAGTAACTTTTCAACCTTTAAAATTAATAAATTTTTTGTTTGGCAGTCGGTTTCTATCTTGGCTATTGGAAAACGTGCGAATTAAAATTTGTAAAAAATAAAAGGAAATAAAAAAATAATTTTTTTTCCAATTTAGCATGTTAATGATTTTAACTATCGGCAAGAGTTATAAAGCATTAAGATTTATGGTGATCATAAACACTTTACAAATGGTAAGGAACTTGATTCAAAGGAAAATTCAAAGTTCTGATACAGACGTCGTAGTCTATTAGGTAGTGTGTTGACAAAACGAAATATGAAAAAATCTTTCTTCGACGACTGCTACTCAGCAGATTTCTGGCAAAAGCTCTGAGAGTAAATAAAATTGCCATGAAAAAGTTTCTCAAAAATTTGTCGTTCGGTGTCGAATATAAACTGTAGGTGGCGCCGCTCATGTATAAAATTAACACACACAACATAGGTGGTGTAAGAAGCTAGGTCCAAATCCTGACTGAAGGGTGACCAATTATGTATGTATGTATGTATAAGAGATCAGCAATGAATCGTTTTTTCGCTACTCATAAGTACTCATGAAATTTTGAACATAAGTAAGTCAACAGTATTGAAATTCAACTACTCTGATTCATTCGTACTCACTACAACGTTGATTTACAAGTTCAAGTTGCATACTCATTATGCATGCAACGTTGACATCTAACTCAAACTCTTAGTTTTTAGGCATTTACAAAAAAAGGAAAGGACACATAAGCAAAAAAGACAGAGCAGCAAGCAGACCAAACACACAACCTTTTAGTGATTATTTTAGTGTTCGTGTACGAATCATACTTATTTTGTGATTCTTGTAAATGTTGAGTTATGAATAGTCGAAATCAACAACATCATACGTGTTGTTAAGTATGAATGTGATGAGTACTTCAAACTTTGAATGTGAGTAGGGGTTCCATGATATTAAAATAAGTATGAATGCGTATAAGTATCAGAAATTATGAGTATGATTCGATTCTACTTATCTTTTTGGATACTCATTGCTGATCTCTGGTATGTATGTATGTATGTATATAATAGATTGCCTGAAATTTCTGAAAAATTATGTGGAGTCGAATTAATACGGGATTATGATCTTCTAATCGAAAATCTGTATATAAAACGTTCTGAATGTGGTCTTGAATACAGTAAGCGCCGTTAATACCATAACACAAAGTACACAAAATATGTACTGTCTGGTGAATAAGCTAGTGCAGGAGTGGTCCTTAAAATACGGTGATATGACATGATGCCTTTGATGTCGAATATCACTGATAAGTTGCCTCAACGGAAAAGAAAACAGAGGAGGCTGACCATCAAAACCCAGTCTTAGAAGGGTAATAAGTGAACGATAAAACGATAAGTTTTGGTTACTTCCATACGGCACAGCAATTGTTAGGGTTTTTAAGGTCCTTGAGTAAAATGTAATTAGTAGCAGCTATTAAAAGTATCTAGAGTTTTACATGAAGGAGGCTGGTGTCAGCCATTTGCTGTGTGAGCGTGGTAAACTAAGGTTGAGTCTTTCTGCCAATTATGTCAATCCAGAGTTTTAAACTGGGACTTTGGTATACGCAAACGTTCTCGATTTGTTGCAGATAGCTAACTGGGACTTTCTGAGGAAGCATTTACAGTCGGATTGCGAGAATTAATTTAATTAACAGGCTCCTTCTGACAATTGACAATTTTGTTGCTGTAAGTTTACCCACTTTGGAACATCAAGGTAGCATTTTGACTTGCACTGGGGCCACCTTTGATGATATTGACATCAGACTAGGCCAGTTAAAAGAGTTTTGTTTGCATCTTTGTGTTTGGCGAAACAATAAATTGATTAAGACTACCAAAATGAAAATATACAGGGTGCGAAACGTGGTAGGTGACTAAAGTAATTGCATACAATATTCTGCCATAGATAAAAAGATGCTTACGATACTTATTTACTTGGGCAATCGAAGACGAAAATAGCATTGACTTGACGCCATGTTGCAGAACGAAACTGACAATAGGAAAGTTTTCTTGTAGTATTTACGGTACTGCCTTATCTTTTAAACTTTTTTAACGTCGATAAAAATTTAAATGTTGACTCCGAAATATTTTAGAAAAATTTTCAGAGAAATTTTCTAGTCATTAGAACTTTGTTGGAATTATGTTTATTTACAATAATCCTGAATGAAAAATATTGTTAAATTAATTACTTTACTTTACCATTTAAGTGGAGACGTAATAAAAAAAAAAAACTAGAAAAACAACATCTTATTAAGCTAAAGTGTAGGAGGAAAGGTACACTGGGTGTGTGAGTATTACGAATGAAATGTGATCAATGTGAGAAAAAATTTTAATGCATTTACGCTTTCAGTTTCGATTAACGATGACCGATGACAAATATAAAACTAAAGTAAAATACTCTCATTCATATTCTCACTCATAACTAAAGTGGCGTTGGAGCTCACATGTCTATTTGGTTTCGTACGGCGATTGCTGATTAAATTTGTATAAATACCGGCCAACTGGAGGACGGACAGATACTGACATACAACCATTCGATTATTAGTATCATTATAATTTGTTTATTACGTTTTTATATTCAAGTATTTTTTCTTCTTATTCTTTTGAATTTTTTTTTTGTGATTTTTCTGTTTTTTTTTTACTGTAAAGGTCACTTGTCCGCATGTGTTAATTGATTAAAAATTTTGTTTAAACCAGAATTTGTTGTAGTAAATTGCCAACATTGTCATTGTTGTTGTTGTGTTGTTGATGCAGTTGTACTTGTTTGCAAAAAAAAAAAAAAAAAAAATACTCATATAAAAAATTTTTTATAAATAAATATTCAAATTATTACCATTATTATTATATTTTATTCTTATTTGTTTTGTTTTCTTCTTTTTTTTCTTCTTAATTTCAATAGCATTTAAACAATGTTTGTGGTCAGTGAACAATGCAGCAAAAGAAGAAGAAGAAAAAAATTCTGCTTCTTAGTTTAGCGTTGGGAATTAAATTAAAATGATTCGTTTTTAATTATTATTGACTACACATATTATATTTGAAAATATTATTATTTTTTTTATATGTATGTACATATGTGGACTTGGTTGGTGGTTGGCGGTTTTATAAACCGTGCAGCAAGTGTTAGTTTCTAATGCAAATACTCGTTCGTATTGTGATTATTCATAAATAATATCAAAGAGATCTTGATAAATGGGTTCGCCGTTTAATCACAGTTTATGTAAGAATACTAGAGAGGAGTTAAAGTTATGTTTTTCTTGTTTCTGGTTGTATGAATATTTTTAGATACACACATTTGTTTGCTTATCTCTTTTGATTGAAATATATTTTAGTTTCAAAGACTTATTTTTCATTGTTAATTGACAAGAAATTTTGTGGTTTGAGAAGGTCTATTGGTTGGTCGGTCTGCAGTTTGTATTTGGCCTTCCAAACAATTATTATCTCACATGAGATGTTTGATAGATTTTCAAAACCATTTATAAATAAATAAAAAAAAAACTTAATTTATTTGTGAAGAGTATAGAAATTTTAATAATTTAAGTTTCTTACTCATAAATTGTAAATTTTTTAAATTCTATTGACAAACCTGCAGTTTCTATAAATAGAACTCTTATGTTCTCACAAGTATTTTGATTGGTCAACATGTCATCTTTTTTAATGCCAAAATAAAAATATTATTTTCCTTCATAATTTCTATTATTTTTCAACGTTATTCCCTTTATTTCAATATTCAATGTAAAACTCCTTTATTTCATGGGTGCCTTAATTTTGATAATATGGTGACAAAGACCAACTTGTTATCTTATTTGGTCAATAATTGTTTGGAGTTTGATTTTGGTCGTAATTCATCACCTTTTGAGTAAATTAAATTAAATTATTACACCATACTGCAATGGTACTCTTGCGATATTCACAATTAATCTGTGGTGGAACACAAACATACATACATACATTGGTCATTGCAACCCTTCAGCCAGGATTACGACATACCGCTAATGCTGTCTGTGTTAATTTTATACATGAGTAGCGGGACCTACAGTTTAAAATTTACTCCGAACGACAGATTTTTATGAAACTTTTCACGACAATCTTTTATTTAATCTCAGAAATCTGTTGAGAGGAAGTCTCTGAAGAAATATTTTTTCATATTGAATTAAACCGCGGCCTCAAGTCTAATATCTACTAGACTACAGCGAATATTGTTGCAACACACTTTGCTGAAAACCATCGTACAAAACTAAATTAGATGCCATGGATTTCTCTAATGACAATTCAATCTACAGTAAAATATTTTTTTGCACGGTAGATACGTTCCTAAGAAATTCGTGTAAATCAAAATCGTGTAAAAAAATACACGGTTCATATGTAAATTTGTAAATATGTTCCACAACCATAAAAAATCGTGTAAAATGAAAAAAATTCAAATATTTCCTTAAAAAACCATGTAAAAAAAGTGTTAGCAAACTCCATTAATAAAACAAAACAATTCATATTTACTATTATTAATAAGCGCACTGTAGAAACGAAATTAAATAAAATTGGTTTTTGCAATAACAACCTAACACTACGTTACCTTTTGAAAATTTATTAACGATTCCGATTATATAATTTGAAGCTGTCACCAATTTATAAAAAAATATAAACTTAAACATTAACTTAAAGCGCTTTGAAATTATATATTGCGTCATCAATAAACTGATATGTTAAATAAAAAGGGTATTTCCCTTAAAGTAAACATGCTGTGTAGTAGAGTTGCCATAATGATGTTATCCTGTAAGACACTAAAAAAATCATGAAAAATTATAATTTTTTTTTTTAATTCGTATTAATTTTTTTTTGGAATTCGTGTTAAAACAAAAAAAGCGTGTAAAAAAATTAAAATTTATTTCTTGACGAACCGTGTTATTTCAAAATCGTGTAAAAAAAGACCGTGTAAAAAAAGATTTTACTGTACTTCAGTTATTGAAGTGCTGTAGTGTCCCTAGAGAGATTCGTCTTTGGTATTCTTTTTAATTACAGTATTCCCCGGATATAAGCACCCCGGATATAAGAACTCCCCGCTTAATAGCACCAAAACTTATGCAAACTTGATTTTTGTTTAACAATATACTGAAAATATTTCGATATATGCATCCCGCTTATAAGCACTCCCCGCTTATAAACACAAATAATTTTACCTCATAATTTAAATGTTCTCTAAAAAAAATTCGTTTATATGCACCCGGTCACAATTATTTTGAATGGCAATAAAATTATTCAGCGGCATTAAAATTTGTTATGGCAACACTTTCTTAAAAACATAATCGGTACATGTATGTATGTATGTAATCGATCTCAGTTCCTTAGACTTAAGTATATCTACATATCGTCGTTGAAAACCCAAAAGTACGTACCATCAAAAAATCGTAATCGTGGCTTTTATTGATTCTGATTTGTTAGACAAAACTACATACCTCTAAAAAATTTTAGAACTCTTTGTAAAAAATTACGTTTTTATATCCATTATTCAAAGTAACTTATCAATAATAATAATAACGTATCGTGTTTTTTTTCTCCTATAAAGTTTTAAAAACTGATGTTATGTACTTTTGGATTTTCAACGACGATTTATAAACATATGTAATGTTTTTTTGTCAACAGATTTTTTGTTTTGTTTTTTTTTTTTATATTGTTTTATAAATGAGTTGTTTTTTGCTTTTGTATAATAAAAAATAATAAAATGGAATTTTAACACAGATTTGTATTAATGCATTTCATGTCCGCTATGCGAGATTTCGATATAAGAATCACCCGCTTATAAGCACCGTCTTGTAAGCATTTTTGAAAGTGCTTATATCCGGGAAATACTGTACATAAATGAGTTGGTAATATTTATGAAACATTTTTAATCTGAGTAGACTTACCATTAGCGTTGATGGCGTCTTCAGGTAGAAATTCGTTGACAGCAGGGAATCTCCTAAAAAATAAAGAAATTCATTACATTAAAAAATGTTTCAGTAAAAATCAGAAATAATTGTATTAAAATGTCATGAATCTATAAAATATCGCTAGTTTTGATGAATGTTTAACAGTTTAATGAAAATCAATTTTAATCGAATAGCTAATTTGCCTAATGAACTATCGAAATTTTGCTTATAATCAATCACTGTGAAAGTTCTGTAGTTTTGCTAAAAATTAAATCAACTGATTTTGGGCGATGGATTGTTTGTTATCAACACAGTTTTGCAAACAAAGAATATAAAAGTTAATCAGACTGTGCAAGGTCTGGGCAGTAAATTTCTGGTTATCAAGAATATCTGTAGCGTGATATTGTGGTGATGTAATACAAAACCTTTTCTGCTAATGAGTTCTAATTGCTATTTTTGAAATATTCTTTCAAATATTCAAGTTAAGAATGCTGAGGATTTGCATTGATAAGTTTACAATGTGTAACTCTATTCCTTTAAAGCCTCAATATAATCTAATGTCCCGTCAATTCAGGGCTTTAGATTTTTGAAGATCGTCATGGAATATCGTCGGCATTCTGCAATTCAATCAATTTTCTTAACATTCTTAAAAATAATAGGCTGCCTTCCAAAATGTATAAATACAAAGTTTGTATGCAGTTCTACTACTGTATATAAACTATGTAGATATGCAAAGTAACCAAACAATGCATCAACTATAAATACGATGCCTGATTGCTTTTTGACTGCATTAAAAATACACATTGACGACGTTTTGGAATAGAATACATTGTATACATATATTTTGTACAGCGGCATTATGAAACACGATACTTTGTTCAAACACAAAGCAACTAACATTTTGGAAGGCAGCCATACTGTGCTTTTCCCCATCGTTTCACTGCAATTATTTTGCTAATTTTTGTGGCATAATATCCATCTCCTTCGAGTAATCGGTATTACGTAGAGGGACTTCACTATCTGCTGACTACTTGCAGAGCGCTGTAGCTCCATTAGTTGTATTTCAGAGATTGGCTAATCAGAGTGTAGGGAAAAAATTAACAAACCACTCCTGGCTCTGGAGCTCACGCACAATAATCTCATCGTAAACTTTTAAAATATTTTCGAAGCTTTTTTCATTTCTAAATTAAAAAAGCAGAACATAGCAAAAATCTATGCATTATTTTACACGAGTGATCAACGATAAGGGAAATGTCTACACAAATGGAACTTGAAATGTCACCGCTCCAATACATACATGCATACATATGTGTTTAACCCAAGACAAGCATCTATGCATACTTTTTACTGTATAACAAACACAATATAATCGTAAATACAATAGAAATATAAGAGATAATATACACTGCGAGTGCTCTGGTAATCTAGTGGGTCGTGTGCTAGCGACTTTGGCACTATACCGAGCATAAGGTATATATTACTCAGCTCGTATTAATTAAATATAAATTGTAATTGTATTACATACATACATAATTTGTCATTACAACCCTTCAGTCAGGATTATGGACCTAGTTTCTCACACCACTTATGTTGTGTGTGTTAATTATATACGTAAGTGGCGGGACCTACGGTTTAATGTCGACTCCGAACGACAGATTTTTTGAGATACTCAGAGTTTTTGCCAGAACTCTGCTGAGAGGAAGTTTTTTTTTATATTCGTTTTGATGTCTGACCTGGGGTTTGAACAGTGGCCTTACGTCTAATAAGCCAACACACTACCTACTAGACTACGGCGACTTCTGGTAATTGTATTGTAATTGATAAATAAATAAATATATAAAATACGCTGCGTAATCTTATTTAAACATTTTAAAAGTTTTCTTATTACGTCCCATTATAGATCAATAATTATTCGTCTAATACATACAATACGTCTTATTTTTTTTAACATAAAAACTATTTTTTTTTTTAAATGTTGTTTTCGTCGTATTTGAAGCACGCTTCTATTGTTCAAAGTGTTAATTTGACCGTAATAAAACATTAGACTTCAATTATAACCCCAATGCTTTATTTGTTCATTTAGTTTTTGTTTTTATTTTTTTCATTCTTTATTCGGTTATTAACAATTTACGAACTGTGAATTCGATGATATTTTTATTTTTCGAAAACAAATAAATTTTAGAATAAAATAATCATAAATAATGTTAACAACTCTGAAACAGTTTAGTTTGTCACTTCTGTTGTTGTTGTGGTTTTTAATTTATTTAATAATTGCTGTTGTTTTTTTTTTCTTGTATTGTGTAATTAAATTTATTAACACGTTTCTAAATGCTTTTTTAATTTTCTAAACAATATTTTCAACCAAAAATAGTAGTTGCCAGTTAAATTTTAGTATTTAGCAGTTAGAATTAATTTTACTTTCAATAAAAGAATAAAAGAAATTTTTACTTGTTTAAATTGGGGGACTGGTAATTGGCAGTTTGATTATCTAAAAGATGTGTTCAAGGAACAGGTTATTTATCGCGAAATTTTAATAAAAAAAAACAAATACAAGTCATAAAAATAATGATTTAGAATACTTGTATTAACAAATGCTAATTGTTATTTATTACGTGAACTGTTATTGTCAGGATAAATTAATAATCTTTCTTATAAAAAGAGTGCGAATTATTTCTATTTAAATAAACCCTCTATTTGAGTTTACACAGAAAATAGTTCATAAGCATTAAATATGGCGCTCTTGCGGTAATTTGACAGACGTGTATATGTTATTTTAAATTAGTCATGAAGTCATGTTAAGAAACCAACTGTCTGATTATAGTCCCTTTCTTGTACAGATTAACTTAGGAACACGGTGCAATTATAATAGGATGGACAGTTATTAAAAATTACAGTGAAGTCAAACATCTATGTGTTGTGTTAGATACGAAACTACAATTGAACTCCCAACTTGGAGTAGGACTTGCAAAGGCAGCAAGGGACAGGTAAGCTTACCGTGACCATGAAGAGAACACATTGGGTCTGGATTCTAAGGTTATTTATTGAATGTATACTATGACTATTAGGACGATCATTACATATATGCATCTTCTGTTTGGTGGTCGCAAGAGGGCAACGGGATAGTCTCCAATCTGACCATAACCACGCCTGGCTTTACGTAAATTTCTTACTGGTACCATAAAGGTCATAAGAAGTTTCACTCATCTGCACATCTTTGTGAAGAATTGCGCTATGTGCACTACTTTGAGTAGGCCTGAACTCAGGAACATTAGCCACAAAATATTCTAGAAAAAATTCCGCATCGTATTGTACTATATTCGACTACAGTTCACATGGATCTTTAATTGATTTCCGATGGAGATTAGAGATTATATCACCTGCTCGCGATTAAGAGATTTTTTTCCATCTTTTAAAAGATGGAAGGATGAATGATATATGAGGGAAATCTTTAGTTCTAATACAATGATTTCCGTATCTATGGGTATCTAATAAAGTGATTTCAGGTTGAGATTAAAGCAATTTCAGTGTCCAAAGGAAAAGAATTATGTTCAGCGATAGTCAAGCTGCATTGAGAGCCCTCTATTCTTCATTTCAATGGCTACTGCTTCGATTGTTTTTAGTAACTCAGGACGGAGAAAATTATGGTGCTCTAATGGAATGACTAGAGAAGGATCCGTAGCGGACTTTATTGTTCCAAAATCGTATTGTTGGATTATTAAAGGGCCTATGTTTTGGATTTTTAAAACCTATATTCAGTGTACAAACGTGAAATAAAATTGCAAAGGGTGACAAGGTAGTCTAGTGGGTAGTGTGCTAGACTACTAGCATGATCGAATCCCACCAGAGGCTCTAGCCTGTTACACTATACCGAGCATAAGAACTAAGTTACTCAGCTCGGAAAAATTATAATCTAATTTGTAATTGTATTGTAATTAATAAATATATAAATAAAATGGCAAAATTCAATAAATTTTCTTAGCTTTTATGTAATTGAGTTGTTTCTGCTATGAAGACTCGAAACGAACTTTCTCACCACAAATAATGACAGTTTTAAAAATGTCATGTCTGTTAAGCATTTGTTTTATAAATCGTAGCAATCCAATAAATTAACTTTAACCAGATGAAGTTCAAAAATTAAAAAGAAAAGTGTGTTTCGATTTAATTCGATTGTTGGTGTCTTTAGTGTTATTGGTATTATTAGACGCCGTATTCTAGAAGGTAGTAGGCTTATTATACGAGAGGCCACGATATAAACCCCAGGTCAGACAAAGCGAAATATGAAAAAATTTATCTTTGCAGATTACTGGCAAAAGCTCAAAATAATTTTCATGAAAAAGTTTTTCAAGAATCTGTCATTCGGGGCCCACTTTGAACGGTAGGTCCTGCCACTCATGTATAAAATTAACACACACAACATACATAAGTGGTGCGAGAAGCTAAGTCGTAATCCTGACTGGAGGGTTGTAATGATCAATTATCATATATATTATTTCTAAAGCACTTTTTTTGTCGGCTGAAAATATTTCCCATACCACCGCATCAAATTTAATGAATGATATCTCATTTTAAAGCTTATAATGACGAAAAATAATTAGAAATTGAAAAATTAATATTTTCATTGATAAAAATTATATTTTATATAGAACTGCATGATAATACTGTTGTCATTATGATTATATGTTTTTGTTCAAGTGTGGTAATACAGGGTCGCTTAATAGTAATGCAGTTCTACATAATATAGTATGTATTAAAATCCATTCTGACAATACCGCTATTTACTATAATGCCGTTTATTACTAAGTCAGTTATATATAATATGCATATTAAGTTGTAAATAGCTGTTTTGGCAATACTTTGCAGTAGTTGTTAGATCAAGTGCGATAAACAGGGTCGCTTAATTGTAATGCTATTCCACATAATATATAAAGTTGTAAAAGCTATTTTGGTAATGTCGTTATTGTCATGTCATTGTTTGTTTTATGAAGTGTAGTAATACGGTGTCTTTTAATATATACATATATATAGTGTCAGCTGATATTTAACAGTTAAAAAGGTTTTAAGAAAAACAAGGTCAAACCCTTCAAAAGGTAGGATTGTATTTACCAGAACCGGTCTTTTCACATGGGCAGTTATACGTTGCTTTTTCTCGAGTGCGTACGTTTAAAGATATTTTTGTTTGTATTAAGGATTCGTACGGGCAAAAAGTTAACGATAATCATGTCATTACCTCTAACATTGTATTCAAGGAAGTATTATAAAAGCATTTAAACATATGTATGTATGTATGTAAATATGTATGTATTATGATTTCTAATATTTTTATACTTTTAATAAAATTTCTATTAATTATTTTCATTTTATGTTACAAAAAAGACAACTAACGGTGCGAAATATTCGCACGGGTCATCTAGTGTATACATATTAAAAATTTATAGAAATCATAAGAAAAATTTGGAAATAAATAAAATAATATGGTGGATTGAGTTAATTTTTCATATTTTTGAAGAAAATCTAGTTTCGGTTTTTAATTATTACTGTTTTTTTTATTTGATTACAGTAAGAAAGAAATCTTTAAAATGTTTGTATTTCTTAAATACAATATTTTATTATGGCTTCGTGGTATTTTATTTTTCTTGTCGAAAAGAAACAAGTTTCTGTCTTAAATCTTTTGTTTTACGTTCAACATACTCGTACATGAGCAGAAGATGGAAAAAAATTACTGCCAAAATATTATTTATAAAAACAAACCTTCTAAATGATAAAGAAACAAAAAAACAAGTTATAAAAAAAAAATAATATAATGTACATATGAATGTATATCCAATATACATTGTATACAATCATTTTAAATACACACAATACGAGTATTTATGTGCAGATGACTTTTTCTGTACAAACAAAATATTTTATTTTATAAAAATAAATAAAACTTTAACTTTAACTTAATATATGTAAATGAAAACAAAATTTTAGAATATTTTATACTGCTGTTGTTGTTGTCTGTAGACAAAATACAATTTTGTTGTTGTTTTTATTCATCGATTTTCATTTTATACAAAAGATATTTTAACGATTATGTAATACACATTAGAAAAGAGACAATAAAAGATTATGAAATCGTTTTAAAATCAAGAAATTAACAAAAAAAGATAAACTTAAAAACCCCTACTAAACAAACAAAACAAAATTAAATTCATTAATTAAAAATTAAACTGAAATAAATTTGTTTGTATAAGTAGCAATGGTTTTACCAGTAACCCCCCATCGATGTTGACAATGTTTAATTGTTTCTTTTTAATACCATTATTTTTGAGCTTTGTTATCTGCTTACTTAAGACAAGAAACCAATAAGCATTAGTTGCTACTGCAGTTTAATGAATGAATAAATGAATGAATGTATGAATGAAAGAACAGATGAATTGAAAAAAAAAAAAACTTTTCTACAAATATGGTAAATAATCAATTAGATGTTCTACGTTGCATGGATTTGAATTGTTTGTCATTGGAGTTGTGATGATTGTGGGGACAAGTAGCAATCCTACTCATTGCTGAAATTAACTCAACTAAAAAAACCAGCATATAATCACAAAACAGCACAAGTAGAGTTTGTGACAGTAGAGTTTGGAGCAGAATTACTTTGAAATGAATATGAAGGAATGAATGAATCCCAATGTAGTTGATTAAAAAATGGTTTTCGAATTTCAAATTAAGTGGCATCACCCCCTCCAATACAATCCATCTAAGAAGCCCCCTAGAAATGGAATAAAAAAAATTCCAGGCATACATAATAACATACATACATGACCTTTGGTTATAATTATGACTTTGCTTCTCCCATGACTTATGTTGCGTTTGTTAATTTTATCCATAAATGACGGGACATACACTTTAAAGTCGATTCCTCCGAATTTTTTGCGAATCTTTTCTTGACAATTTTATTTACTTCCAGGGTTTTTCACTGAAATCTGTTGAGAGGAAGTCGAAGAGGAAATATTTTTTCGTATTTCGAATGGCGAAAAGTCCAGCTTTCCGTTATTCATTTCATTGCACGCTGATTCTATAACTCACAGACGTACAAAAGCATGGATTTTAAATAAGAATTCAATGTTTTCTGGTTGAATCAACCTATATTTAATAATCAAAATTCTTTTATTTACAGGATGATGTCACGTTTCGTAAAATTTGGTTAACAATTTGGAGAATATTTATCTGAAGGAAATGCATGCACTTCGGAAAGAGGGGAGTGAACTTCTTTTAGTTTTTAATTGATGGTTCAAAGTGGAACCGATAAGCATTGCTCAATCAATAAGGTTACTGAACCACTGCAACGTCTTCCAGGCGAAGGTGTCCGTAATACAGGCTGTGGTTAAGTTGTTAAGGATAAGGGGATATTAGCGTACTTTATTACAGCCAGGCGGTTCTAATAACACGAACTCTGGGATAATTTATACCTATGTCAGATAATTATCATATAGGTATCGGATCATAGTGGTCTTCCTGGTAACTGTAGAGAGGGTACACTAGTCAGGCGTTGCAAAAACATCGAACTTTCTGGTGAGTTCTTTGCCTCTTTAAAGATCTGGAAGTTTATAATTGACAGTTCATTTATGAAACCAGATAGAAAGCATACATACGAAAACTGTGATCAAACTCTAAAAGAATGCGCTCAGTAAATATGGTTATTGGACTCATTACTAGAAATTGCATTATGGGCAGTAAGGCGATGTGCATTGGTTTTGGATAACAGGTAAATTTATTTGCAGACATGAGAAAGAAGAGGAAACTGTTCTTCACCTATTGGATATATGCCTAGCACTATGTCGAAGGAAAAAAGGCATCATGGTGCCTGATAATAAATAATTTGAACTGACTGTCAGTGATGGTCGTTGGTCCATTGTGGGAAACAATAAACGATTGATACCAATAAATTGGTTAACAGACAGTTGTAATAAAGTCGAATTGATAAATAACGAGTACTAGGCGAGAGATCTGCGTTCAAACCTCAACTCTGACATCTTAAAAAAAAAATGTTTTTTTAAATATTTCTTTCGACGAGAGGGCGTCTTCTGGCAAAGGGTTTAAGAGTAACTTATCGCCATTGGAGTGGCTCTAGAAAAGTGCACGGCTTTGTCTAAAGACCTTTAATAATTATTAAACAAAATGTGGCTGATGTTTAAAAACTAAAAATTTTACTATTTTCTTTGGCTTGACTGTATTGATTGCCTACGTATTTAATGTGTCTCTATTTGTTTTAAGATGCTGGTAGCAAGCACAATAATAATTATGATAAGAATTTGTATGAAACATTGTCAATATGTCAGTATCAGTTTTAGCAGCAGCAGCTTCGCCACATCCACTACCTTCAGCTCCCACTACAAAATAACCACCTGTCTTAAGAAGCTTAAGATAAAGTTTAGGTCGTGCTTCAACTAGAGGTATTATTTGAACTTCATCATCAACCAACAGTCTCATCATACACATGGTAATAGTAAGAATATTTAAGCTTTTTTTTATAACCGCAAATACATAATTTATGTCATAATTTTGAGTATAAAAGACTTTTAAATAAATGAGTATTTAACGATTAATAAAATATTAAATTTTTTTATTTTATTAGAATTTTTTCTTGCAAGAACTGGACACGGCTTTTGAAATATATAAATTTAGCATTTATGCCTCTATTTCCACAAAATTCGAGAAAAAACAACTTCTAATTACGAATGCAATTAAATGGTCTGCTGCAGAAAGTGTGTGCAAGAAGAAAATTTTACATTTTTCTAGTCTTCACTGAAGAAATTAAAATCTATTGCAAGAAAAGAGCACAGAACACATGAATGTCACAAACAAAAAATATGTTTTTATTACTTTTTTTTTTTTTTTTTTTTTTTAAAGTAAGATCTATAGGGTGGGCCATCTATCGGTTTAAATTTGAACCATCGGTTATTTCGAATCTGGCAATACTTATGTCATTCTATTCTGTCACAAAATTCAGTATATTATCTCCACTGAACGTAATGAATAGATTTACGATTGAGTTGCGTTGGGCCAACGAGAAACTGCATGATAATGTCGATTTTCCAAAAAGAAAAACAACTTTTCGGATGAAGCTCATTTTCATCTCGGTGGGAACTTTAATAAGCAAAATTGCCGTATTTGGGCCTCAGAAAACCCACACGTGGTCTTACAGAAGTCAATGCACCCATTACGAGTGACTGTTTGGTGTAGCTTGTGGAGCGGAGGCATCATTGGCCCATATTGCTACTACGGTCAATAGAGACTCCGATTTTTTTGTATCCACTTTTCATGGTATTGATGTGAACGATATTTGGCTCAATCGATTTATTGTGTCAAACGTTTAATGGCTGCGATTTGACACCGTTGGACTATTTGCTGAGGGCCGCCGTTAAAGAAAAGTGTTATGCCGACAAACCAGAGACAATTGTGCATTTGAAGGCTAACATTCGTGATGCCAGTGCCGAGATACGACCCCGTACACTCGAAAAAGTGCTCGGAAATTGGTCAAATCGAATAAGGTCTGTGAGGCCAGCCGCGGCAGCCATATGAATGAAATAATATACCATTTTAAAATTTTTGATATTTATTGATAAAATCGAAAATAAAAGAAAGTTAATACTGGTCTACTGGCCGCATCAACTTACCAAAGAAGGTTAATTTTAGCAAATTGGGTTATTGTAAGAGATTAACACATCAATAGAATAAGTTACAGCAAATCGATATGATTGCATAAAATTAATGAGCAGCTATAATTTAATATATGTAGCTAAATAGAATAATTTATTTATTTAACGTTTTAATTTGTTTCCTTATAATTCTTTCGCGTACAACCTTTTGGGCGCATGTGTCTGCAGCCAAGTAAGTTACTGGGTTTGCGAGCTAACCATCCAGACTGTGTCAAATAATCCAAATTCAAAGGTCAACTTGAAAAATGCACAATTTATTTGCCAACATGTTAAATTCGATGTTTTAGAGCAGCCAGGGTATACAAAAAAAAAGTTAATATTTTGTTTTTGGTGCAAAAAAAAAAAGAAAAACAAGTCTTCGTCTGTTTGTTTAAATAAAATTTTATTTAAAGAAAATACGAAAATAAGAAATGATTTTCTGGTGATTTTTGTTGTTTGATAAGCCTACCTTAACATTAAACTACAAAATTTAATATTTTTAAATGCAATATGTTGGCCATCTATCTTGTAGCAGCGAACAACCAACCGGTGCAACCAGTATCATCTTTTCCTTTAACTGCTATGGTGGATGCTGCAGTCTGCTGTTGTTGAGGCAGTCGCAAACACAGTCGTTTAAATTTAATTTCAATACTTCTCTTATGATATTTTCGGTTTTTTTTTTGTTGGTAGATATTATTGTAGTCAAAAGCTTTTATTTCTCTGCATATGCTTGTAATTTTTAGTTTGGTTTTTTTTTTGTTTTTGGTCAACCAAAATTACCAAAGGCGTTACATGTTCAGCAAACGTTTTATGGCCGTTTCATATATGTATGTTGGTGTTATTGTTGTTTTTTGGTTGTTATTAAGAATTAAATACAATGTTTTTGTTTTTTGTTTTTGGCTTATTTCATAATTTAGCACTAACACATACACACAGTTATTGACACTTAAAACTTGAAACCCATACAACCATGTGCTGATGATATTCGGAATGCTATTTAGCTGCTAATTTTGTTTTTATGTGCTGCGCAACATTGCAAATGTCTTATTTTTTTCGGTTTTTTACAAAAAAAAAATGTTAAAATTTAAGTTTTTATTTTTATTTTTCTATACAACTTCTTTAAATACCAATTGTGGTGTAGTCGTACATGTATTATTAATTATATAAATTATTATTCATCTTTTTGAATGAAATAAATGTTTTATTTTCTTTATTAACAAAAAATTCAAAAAATCTTAACATGTATCACAATTGATATTTATTTGAACCTTGTAGCCATACCGTTGTTATTACAGTTAGCCAGATTTTCCTGCTTATATGAATGAAAATCCATCCGTCCCCAAAAACTTAATTTGCAATAATAATTGACGTCACCTCCATGTTTTATTGTATTTGTTTATAGCACACGTTTTGCGTAGTAGAACGGAGCATTGACCCTGACTAAGTTGAAAGCATTCAAATTGCTTTGACCCAAATCGCTGGAATCTATAAAAATAGATTCTTATATTTTTATTTGCATTAATGCCGGTATCAATAAACAAAGATTTTTTAAAACAAATCATATTTGCATGAATTTGTTATAAAGGAATACAAATTATAAATATTTCTATATTTCTATACTACACATCAGCATTAATGCTTAAGAGAATATAAAATATTTGTTTAGTTTCGGTTGTAAAAAACTCCATATTATTCGGTAATTTTCAATCATATCAACACATACGATAAAATTTCATGGTTTTTAGCTGAAACACATTCATAAAATCATAGTAATGGACAAATGCTATTACCGTCACAGCTTAAATAAAAAACATCCAAAGTTGCGAAATTTCTTCTCTCGCAATAGTATTTCTATCCACATTTCGTACACCTAAATAACTGTATAAAATATAATTGCATATAAGTCAGTTCATAAATCATCTTTTTGTCCTAGAGTCTTCACAGAAGGAGTGCAATTTCCATTTTGTGTTCTGTCATTGTATTCTGTCACAAAATTCAGTATATTATCTCCACTGTACGTAATGAATCGATTTACGATTAAACTGCGTTAGGCCAACAAGAAACTGCACAATAATTTCGATTTTGCAAAAAAAAAAAAATCAACTTTTCCGATGGATCTCATTTTCATTTTGGTGGGTACGTTAATAAGCAAAATTGCAGTATTTGGTGCTCAGAAAACCCACACGTTGTCTTACAGAAGCCAATGCCTCCATTACGAGTGACTGTTTGGTGCGGCTTATGGAGCGGAGGCATCATTAACCCATATTTCTTTGAAAATAAGGACGGCGCAACCACTATGGTCAATGGAGACTCCTATCGCACCATGATTACCGATTTTTTTGTATCCGCTTAACATGGTATTGCCGTGAACCAAGTTTGGCTCAATCGATTTATTGTTTCAAACGTTTGATGGCCGTTTAATTAGCCGACATGGTGATGTCAATTGACCTTGGTGGGTACATTAACAAGCAAAATTGCCGTATTTTGGGCTCGTGGTCTTACAGAAGCCAATGCACCCATTACGAGTGACTGTTTGGTGCGACTTGTGGAGCGGAGGCATCATTAATCCATATTTCATGGAAAATAAGGACGTCGCAACCATTGCGGCCAATGGAGACTTTTTTGTACCCGCTCTTCATGGTATTAACGTGAAAGATGTCCGGTTTCAACAGCATAGTGCAACTTGCCACACATCGATTTATTGCGTCAAACGTTTGATGCCCGTTTAATTAGCCGAAATGGTGATGTTAACTGGTCGCCAAGAAGTTGCGATTTGACATCGTTAGACTATTTTCTGTGGGGCGTCATTAAAGAAAACTGTTATGTCGACAAACCAGGGACAATTGAGCATTTGAAGGTTAACATTCGTGATGCCATTGCCCAGATACAACCCCATAATTTTCGTGTGAAAATCCCATGATGATATTTTAAAGATAAATACCATAATTTGTTTTGACAAAAAATAATCTGTAAAAATATTTCTTCGGCAACTTAATCTGAGTAGGTTTCTGGCAAAAACTCTGAGAGTAAATAAAATTGCCATGAAAAGTTTTTCAAAAATCTGTCGCTCGGAATCGACTTTAAACTGTAGGTCCCGCCACTTCTGTATAAAATTAACACACATGGCATATGTGGTGTGAGAAGCTAGGTGGTAATTCTGATCGAAGGGTTGTAATGAGCAATTATGTATGTATGTAAGTGGAGACTATGTATATATATGTATTTATGAATATTTTTGTGAGAAAAGTTCATGCCACCTATAAATAATCGATTTCGCGAGTAGAAATCAACAAACTTTGAGTAAAATTGGTGTGAAAAAACAGCTAATTGCTCAGAACACAATGGTTTAAATTAAATTATAGTTTAAGGTGTGGCCATACGGCCACTAAAGATGCTTTCTTTACCATCAATCCTAGATCGATCATTTCAACTTGACGTTTTATTCAGCGACTCAATTTTTATCATTACTCACTGTCCGCTCCAAATTCTATTATCGATTACGTTATGTTAGGTTAGCGGGTAGCTAACAGGCGAATTCACTCGGTGGCCATATGCCTCATTGTGTGAGGTAATTTTATCGATTTGTGGACCGAAATTTTTTTCTTTGTAAACTTGTGTGTAAGTAATACAATTTAATGGTCTCACACCTTGTTTGAGGGTACAAAATTTAGATTTTCGGTTACTTAGCTTACGTTTTTGCCTTTAAGTTACGAAATATATATGTATATGTATGTATGTATAGATGTATGTAAATACCACATTTTGTTGGTTTTGTTCAAGGTTAGGTTAGGTTAGTTTAAGTTAGAGGTCGAATTGACCCATTGTACAACGTCCTAGCTTCTCACACCACTCGTGTTGTGTGCGTTAATTTTATACATGAGTGGCGGGACCTACAGTTTAAAGTCGACTCCGAAAGACAGTGTTTTCAGAAGCTTTTTTTGCCAGAAATCTGCTGAGAGGAAGTCGCCGAAGAAATATTTTCATATTTTCGTTTTGATGTCTGACCTGGGGTTTGAACTCGGGCCTTTCGTCTAATAAGCCAACACACTACCTACTAGACTACGGCAACTTCTGGTTTTGTTCAAACTTAATCATTTTTTTCAGCTAATTAGGCGATTGATCTAAGAGGAGAGCTGCTGGTCAATTTGTCGTAGTCTAAAAACAACAACATTTTTGGATATGTATTGGATGTAGAATTGTATAAAATACAAGCTATTTTTTTATTGCTGGTGTCCGAAAAAAATCTTGTTATTCTAGTAACACCTATCGCGATCCAGTCTCTCTTATATACATATGTATATATAGAATACGAGATACAGATAAATATAAAATAATGAATTATTGGAAGACTATTTAAATTTGATTACCTCACATGTATACATTTGAATATTAATAGACGAGACTTTCTTAAATTATAACGAAATTCGAGTGGCTAACTGTTAAGAAATAAAAATTTGCAAAATATTTTTTTGTTTTGAAAGAAATTGAAATTAAAATATCGACTGGTTTTGTAATTAAAATCGTTTAAATAAACGATTTTCGATTTATTAAAACCAGATTCTAAAGATATTTCTGTTTAAATATTGCTAAAATTATATTTCTTTCGGTTTAATTTAAATCAGTTTTAAGTAGGCGTTATAAATTAAATTCTTTTTTCTGTCTTCTATTTGGCTGTTTAATTTACATTCTAATTTGTTTAAAATCGTTAATTAAATGGCCCTCAAACGACTTGAACCACAAAGGCGTGAAGTCAACATTCAACAAAAACAAAAGAATATTCGCTTATTTATTTGCTTTTTGCTTTGTTTTTTTCTGTGTTTCTTCCACTGTATTTATGTGTTTTGCGTTGAGCATAAAATGAAGATGGTGTCATAGGCTAAGATGGAACCAGATCTTCATTGAAATCTAGTTTAATTTAACGCACGTATGCGATTTATAGCTTGGCAAGCGGTCAAGTGTAACTGAAATTCGAGGAAAATAAAAAAAGGTCGCCAAAATATTTGAATGACGAAAAAAAAAGCCACCATAACATAACAATTGTAATGAAAAATCTTAACTGAATGGTGGACTACTACATGATGTAATGATGTGAAGAATTTTATCAAAAGATTTTTCAAAGGAACAACAACAAACAATTGAGAATAAATTTGAAATTCAAAAGTTTTTCTTTTCTTGGTTATATTTTGAAATTAAACAAAAATTAAAACAAATTTATTTTGGTTTTTTTTCATAAAATTAAATGCTTATGAAACAAAGAAACGCTAAGCCGGTTATAGTCAAATTAAGATTGTTTAGCATAATTTTTGTTAAATTTATTTCCATTCGCATATGGCAAATGTTGGTGATGGATTTAAAATTCATATCAAGATGATCTTAACATTAAAACAAGAAAAACAAAAAAATAATCATTAAAATTAAAAAAAAAAAATACTCAAAAATATATACACGGCCTCAGTTTCAGAAACAAATGAAAAAAATCTTAAATCTTAAATTTTAAAATTTCAGATTTTTTTGCTTGTTTTCATTTCGTTAGGCATTGACGTCAATACGAAGCGCTATGCTAGTAGGAAACAAATAATTAAAATACTTTAATCGATTGATCTGAAACAAATTAATTAAAAACTTTAAATGATAATTGTGATGGTACATGATGACTACACCAAATTTATGATTTGCAATTAAAAGGTTAATTAAAGATTTTTTCTGAATTCATTTAAAGTTCAATAATATTACGGATCCCCTTGGCGTTATGTCGCCACCAAAAAAAAAAATAATTTTTAGTAAACAGTTCCGAATTCTTATGCTTTCATGCGAAATTTCTTGTTTTCGACAAATTTTGTATTGCCTGGGAAACCAGCATATTGGCATATGTAAATATTTTATAAGGCATAATAAAAGCAAATCAATTAGCTTTTGCATGAAATCGAAGGTTTTATTTGTCTGCTTAGAATATTCACATTCAATTCTAATGAAAATATTTTTGCTTGTTTTTACTTGCTACGTTTTCTCTATAAATCCCAACCATTTTATTAAAGCAACAAACATTCAGAATACGTTCCACTTTTTTAATATGACCTGCACTTAGGGAATCGAGCCTTATTGCTATTACGAACCTCCTCTCCGGATGGCACTGCAAGATTTGTGTCTTGATTTTTTTAATAAGGATGCAAAACCGCACCCATATTATTGTTCAACCATTTAGGTCACGGCATCAATATTCTGGTCAAAAAAAAAAAAAATTTCTAAATTAAATGCTTAAACAAGACGTTAAGATCGGATCTACAAGCACTGCTTATTAGGATTAGCTGTTAGCTGTAATTTATTCAGTATGTTATGCCAAATCACCATGGACGACAATGGTCAACGTCGTGGGTTCGGTGAATGGATTCTGGAGCGTCATCGGTCCGTATTTCTTTAATAAAGACGATGGGCAGATCATCACTGTTAGCGGGTAGCACTCACTATAAGTCGATTATTACCAAATTTTTTCAGCGAAAATTTATCTTAACACCATGTATGCCGTTTCAACAGGACAGAGCTATGAGCCACACAGTTCACACCACATTAGATATGCCGTAAGAGCGAGTTGAAGGCATGGTAATCTCACTTGGAAGTAATGTTATTAGGCCACCGAGATTGTGCAATTTGACCCCTTTAGACTTTATACTGCGGGGATTTTCTTAAGTCGCATGTGTTTGCAAATAAGATACAAACCACAGCCTGATTTATGCACCAGTGTCATGGAACTTGAATATTCTGGGTGCTTTCAAGCCAGATAAATCCAATATTGTACGACTTTATATTCTCCATATAATGAAATCAATAGGCCTTTCAAACGAATACGATTTTTTTTATCTCACAAACACTTTCTATATAAATTTAAAGATAGGAAACGGTTAATGAAAGAGCCTATATTTCTTTTATTTCGAGACTTCGAAGCTGAGGTTTGAACTCATGAAGCCTTCTCTAGTAAGTCGTCCTTCAATAAACTATATGTGAGTTGGTTCATTCACTAGTAGCGTAAGGTGGTTGAGAGTTGCGAAAAATTCGACATATTGCCCTTTTGGATGGAATACTGAAATCGCAAGCAACAAAAATTTCTCTCAGGCAACCTTTAAGGATTGAAGATATGGAGTGGAAACAAGGAAAGTTGGAAAAGAATACAAAATCAGAAATAATTACCTCTTCTTTCTCTTCTGGATACATTACGAACTTTTATAATTTTTTTTTTCTAAACAAATCGGTCCGTAAATGTCCGATAATTTACTGAGTATGTGAGATTACTTTTTTAAAATTCGGATTTTAAATAAAAGATTTCGTTTTGAAAATACATTGAATCTTGATTGTTGCAAGCCCTTAAATAAACCAATATGATCAGAAATGTTTAAGTAAAATGTGCGTGAATGCAGAGCGTTTAGTACAGATCACATACAACTGGTAAGTCCAGACAAGATAAGCAAGTCGAGTGACGCTGTCGTTAATGGGCATGTGTGTGGTTGTTTTTGTGATTTTTTTATATTTTCGCTAGCAAACCAGCTAGCTAGCCAGCTATAAGATTTTAGCTTTTATTTTAGATGGCTTTTATAAAAAGTTTTATTGTTGTTGTTGCTTAAAAAAAAAGCAGAAACAGAAGCAGAGGCAGCAGAAAATGAAGATGTTGCTGTGGTTGATGTTGTTGCCGATGATGATGTTGATGATGCTACTCTTTGTACGTGTGATCTGATCTGAGCGAAAAGAAGAGAGCGTTTCAAATAAAACAGCAGAAATATAAAATAAAAAAAGCAACAACAGCAAATAAAATTTAAGAAAAGATTTTGCGCGCTTAACGTTGATCTTCTTCAATCGGTCAAAGTGTTACCCAGAGCCACAGTTGTCGCCCAAGCTTAAAACCAAAAACTTACTCGTCACATCTGCTAGGGGTATATATAGAAAATCTATAAGTTTTAAACGTTTAGTTGGTAACCCACACTCGAACTTATAAAAAGTGCAAAACCAACAGAAGAGGAACTATACATACATATTTCTTCTCCTTTAATACATTTAAAGATTTTTCGCTTTTATTCTACCCCCCTATTTGCCAGCTTGTGATTGCTGCAGCTGTTTGTGTGTTTGAAATTTCAAATAGAATCGATCAAATTCAATTGGCCATATTGAATTTAGATACGATTTCTCGAAAGAAACATTAAAGGATTAATTTAAAAACCAAGAAAAAAAAAAACAAGTGAACGCGAAATAAATAAAACACAAGGATTAAATTTTCAAATTTAAATTAATACCGCATTTTGGATTACAATTTGTGCTCAAAAATGGTAAAATAAAGAAAAAAAAAAATTTAATTTTTATAAAAAAAAAAATATTTTAAAAACTGTGACTATAAAAATAAATAATAAAAAAAACAGAAAAACTGAAAAAAAATTTAAACTATTGACCAGACTAAGTGTGCTGTGTGAACATTTCATAAAAAAAAGAAAAGAAAAAATAAAAAAAAAACTTAAAATCAATATTGATTTGAGGCAAACAAAATAAACACTTGTCTTTAGCTACTACACTGTGCAAACGTATGTTGACATTTAAAAACAACAACATCATGATCATCACTACTATAAGAATGACAACAAAAACAAATAAACAAATATTTTTTCTACAACAACATTTGTAAAATCATTGGAATTGCCAAAGCAAAAGAAAACAAAAATATAAAAATCAATCATTTAGCAATTTTCCAAATATCAATGGAAAAAAAATCACACGAAAAACATCGACAAAAAAAAACGAAAAAAAGAAATCCAAAAACTCAATTCAATGATTACAAGCTCGTAATGAGGAAAACGTTAACAGACGTTAAACAATTTCAAGAGTGTTTAAATTTGTAAAACTATGAACAGATCTGTTAAATTAAATTAAAAAAAAACACAAAAAAACACGAAAAATTCCATGTAATTTGTTTAAGTGCTATTTATCGATTAAAAGCTTACAGAATACCAAAAAAAAAAAACAACAGAAACAAAGAATTGAAATAAAAAAATAATAATTTTTAAAAAATTTACAAAATAATAATAAAATAAATACATCATCTGTGGCATACAATTTGTTTGACTCCAAATGCCACCACAGACTTGATGTTCATGAACTCAACACAGAATTTACAATACAGATAAAATATAATATTAAAAAAAAATTATGCACGTATAACTATAAAAAAAATATTTTTTATGTTTTTTTTTTTAAATAAGTTGTGACACATTAAAATATTTCATACAAGTTTTTGAAGATAAAGCAAAGATTCTTTAAAATGATAAAATATTTAAATTTACAACATCTGCAACAAAAGTTGAAATGAAATTCAATCTGCACTGAGAGAAATTTTTCTTTTCTACTCATACGATTATACGATGAGCGTAATTATTCAAAATCTCTAGGATGTTTATCGAATATTGTGAATATACATAGCCTATATGTTGAGTTTTAATCATTTATTCCCTGAAATTCGGAATATAATTCAAAATATAAACATAATTCTCTTTAGACTTGTTTTGAAAAAATTACGATCACATCCACAAAAGGCACTGAAAAGTTAAAATTTATCGATATTTAAAAGATGGGCCTGAACATATCCTAGGATATGTCTCTTTAGACTTGGTTTGAAAAAATTACGATCACTTCCACAAAAAGCACTGAAAAGTTAAAATTTATCGATTTTTAAAAGATGGGCCTGAACATATCCTAGGATATGTTTTACTAGAATTCTAATTTCAACAAAAAAAAAAAAAAAAATATTCCCTTTAAGGATAATATTGAGGAATTCATAGAATAACTGCGGGTTATCCCAAATTCGTAAGATGAGAACGGTTTTATATCAGAAATATTGGTCGTAATATATCAGAAATATCGATTTGTATTCCTATACTTATAGATAGATTTCTACATTTAGAAAAGCCTCTCTATCCAGCAAAATGTAAAATGTAAAAAAATACTCCAGAATTGTAAAATTCATAGTCTTAGTTCGATAGAGCGTATTCCGATATTATTAAAATTAGAACGCTTTAAATCAGGAGTTGACAAGGGGTAGCCACTCCACTCCATTCTGATAAAACTGTGCCTTTCGCATAGCCGATTTTCTACAGCTTCTGACACTTCAGACTACACAAAGGGATATAAAACCCTGCGTGGATACTGATGCTGCACCCAATCTACCAATTTCGCATTCTTTATCTTATCGCCCTCTTTAGATAACTGGTCATCAGTCAGCATTACGACCTAGGTTCCACACCACTTATGCCATGTGTGTTAATTTTATACAAGAGTGGCGGGACCTACAGTTTAAAGTTGATCACGAGCGACAGATTTTTGAGAAACTCCTCATGGAAATTTTATTTATTCTCAGAGTTTTTATCAGAATACTGCGGAGAGGCAATTAGCCCAAACAGACTTCACTTATTCACAGAGAAATTGATGGGAAAATGTAACAACAAGGACGAAAAAGGACCACTAAAAAGTCTACAGACTTAACCTAAAGGAGTGTATCTTTCCAAACCAGAAAATAATTTCTTAAATTAGCGAAAGTGCTTGATAATTTGCAAAGTTCGTTTCTTAAGTCTTTTAATTTGAAAGCAGGTAATACCGGTAGAGTTGAGAACTTTTTCATGTCTTGATTTGCCAGAAGATTTTTTATGTACGTTTTTTAAGATGTGAAAGGTAAAGTTTGAAACCAAACACGGTTGATTTTAATGAAATTTACATGTCTAAGAAACAAGTACTTTGGATAACGCAGCAGCTTTTATTTTATAAATAAGAGACCATTATTTTTCAGATTCTGTGCACTTAATGACGAAATTGTTGACCCAGGAGAATTAGAAAAGTTATTTTACGTTAAACGTTACTTCATATAGAGTATAGCCTAAGGAGATTGTTATGCGAAATATAAGTAATAAAGTTGTTGACAAAATTGGAGACTTGAAAAGACCTAACAATGAAGCAATTTTAACTCATAAGAAATGTTGGTGACATTAAGCAGACTGAGCATGAGGCTTCTGATATAAAACCGTTTCAAAACTTTCAAAACCCCAAGTGATAATTTAAAAAAGTTAAGTGTACTTAGGCTCAGGCTCAAAATTTTTTTTATTTCGTTTTCTTGATGTCTGAGCTGAGGTTTATACCATGGTCTTGCATCTAATATTACACTTCATTCAATTGACCTTCGCGTTTTGTATTAAATTATGCCTTAATTTACATACAAATTGTTTCTCATTCATTATTTTTTCTGAATAATTAATCTTATTCGATAGAAATAATTTCTTATAGGCAGCAATACATTTTTAAATTAATTTTTTTCTCTGTGCACACGTACATATGTGTAAATGGGTATATTTACTATTTTCTTCACTTTTGACACACGTTAATGTTTTTAACGATACTTGTCAAATATAAGTGTGTGTCAAAATGTGTTATTGTTGTGTTGCTTCTTCAACGTCTACTACTATTTAGCAATTTAAGTGTAAATTTTATTAATAGAGCCATGTGAGTAGAATTATTGGTGTGGTGCATCGCCTAAATATTTCTGCAGTCTATTTGAAAAAAAAATGTTTTTTTTTCTAATCATTAAGTCTGACATTTAATTGACAGATTTAGGCAATTAGTCAAAAGAGATGTGTGTGAGAATGTGTCAAGATTTATGTTGCTTGCAAATACCCTGTTTACCTTAAACTTTTTTTTTTTGAAGATTTAGTTCGAGAGTGTAATTTGGAATCTATTTTATATGTTATATTGAGGATTTATATTCAAACAGGTTCTTATTCCCACCAGAGTAGATTCAAAGAAAAAACAGAAGTTTGTTGCTTAAGTCTTTTGTTTGCATTAAAAGAAGACTGCTTTGACTTCAATGTCAATGCATAACTGATTATGATTAATTTCGTAATCATTTTTATATATTTTATATATATGCATATAAAATATTTATATACGTATTCGGTAATTTGTTATTTTTAATACTAGTTGTTGTTAAACTGAATTCAATTGCTTTTTATAGAAAGTTTTACAGAAGGGTAATAAAGACATTGTCGAAAATCGCATTGCAGATGCCGCTCATTCTACAGAGATACTTAATTCTGTAGACTTGTATGACTGCCGGACTTGTATGTTTAAAAAGCGGACTGATTCGCTTCTGTTCCTTAACCGAATGGCTAATACAATTGCGATTCTTACAAACTATTGTTATATTGGAAGGTATGGCGATAGATTTGACATTTCGTCGAATGATTTCTGCATAAGCTGTGAGTCTGAGGAGGGGAAGAAAGTATATTTTACTTCATGTGTCAGAGACCCTACTATTGCCAATATAAAGATTGCTGCAATATTTTGGTGATTTTTGTAAGTTTCCTTAAGGGAAGGTTTTTTCCTCAGGCTGGATATTAATTGTAGTATCACAATGGGTCTAAACATTGGCCTAAATGGAATCTTATTCCTACAATGAGGGCCCACCATCTAACCAACCCCTTCTGTTGATCTCTTGTTGTAAGAAAAATACATACATAGATTACATGCCAATGATTTAAGTGTGTGGCCTGAGGATGCTGGTAAAATATAACTTCCATCTTTTGGAAAAACTTGACGTTTGTGGACATTAGTTTCTTTCAATTGTTGAGTGCGTAGGTATGAAATGCACAAGAATTGTTTAAATAAAATAAAAGATTTGATGAGCATGTCTAAATCAGTATGCATGGAGGCGGTTGTCAAGCAAAATTTATTGAAGACTCAGCATATTTCTCATAGATTTGGTGCTAAAAAAACTTAAAACAAATTGGGTGTTAGGACTAAACTTTAAGCCAACATTACGAGATAATGAAATACTAAATTTATATCGTAAGTGCTATACATTATAGGCGTTACAGAACTGTACGTTATTTTAACTCAAGAAGGCAATACAAAAACAACAACAACAAATTGCATGTATTATTACTATCATTATTTAGAGTTTTGAAGTCACCGTAGTCTAGCAGGTAGCGTATTGGCTTATTAGACATGAGGCTTCGGCTCAAACCCCAGGTTAGAAAAAGTTTCTTAAAAATCTGTCGTTCGGAATCGACTTTAAACTGTGGGTCCCGCTACTCATCTATAAAATTAACACACACAATTCTGACTGAAGGGTTGTAATGACCAATTATGTTGGTACATACATATGTATGTATTCCGAGTCCAGCAGGCACACAAACGATGATACTGTCTCCTGCATACATACATACAGTATTGATCTGTTCAAAGTTTTAGTCAGGTTTACAGAACAGCTACTGTTGTATGTAGTGGGACCTACAGTGTCATGTTGCCTCCGAATAACAAATTTGGGAAACTGTTTCATGGCAATTACTAACTCCCAGAGCTTTCGTTAGAAAACCGCCGAAAGAAAAATTTTTTTCTTATGAATATGATTTGAGGATAATAATAATAAATCGACATAAATTTTGAAAGATCTATCTAGCAGATTATGCTTTTTGCACAATGCAGTTTTAAATTTTACTTTATTTTTTGATTTTTCATTAAATTTAAAATAAATATTTTTAATCTTCATTGAATACATTTTTATTGTTTTCTTTTCTCAATAACTTTTATAGCTCAAGTCATAAAATTTTTTAAACACAAGTACCGAACTTTGTAGTGGACAATGGTATACATGTACAGTCAATAATTTTTGCTTAATTCTTTTCATATTTGATTAAGTAAGAAACCCAATATGAAAAAAAATTAAAATTCTTTATTCAATAGCGGCCTTCAAACAAAAGACTTAAGAAACATACATTAAATTAAGGCAGTGTGACTAAAATGTGAAAATTTTTGAATTATTTGTTGAACATTGCATATAAAGAAAAAAAGTCTTAGCGCGTTGAATCGAAAAACTTTTTCAATTTTATTACCTAATATCAACTATTTGAATGATTAGAAAAGCGTTATCAAAAAATTCCATTTAAAATGACTTCCGGGACTTAATTAAAAATGGGTTACAATTTTTATAGTTTTTGCATTTTAAAACAGAATTTCATTAGTATTAAACTAAATACAACAGAATATACATATATATATATATATATTTAATAAAATTAATACGAATTCATGAATCGCTTTCATATTTTAAATATCAATTTCTGAAAATTTCATAAGAAAATCGTTAAAAAAAACTTTACAACTTAATCAAGATGTCCTTGAACTAATTATAATGAAGGCATACGAAGCCATGGGAAAAATATTTTTTATAAATCTTACTACTTATAATAAAAGAAGTCGAACACTCCATTGAACGATGTAAAAACAGAAATAAAAAAAAATAATAATAAAAATAATGATTTTGATTAATAGCCAAGGTAACTCAATAATTATCACAATTAATACCAATAAGGCGGCGATTAAATATTTTCTTTTAATTATTTCATTAGCATTTATTTGATTTTGAATATTAAATTTTAAAGAAATACAAATAAAACATGTATAATTTAATACAAACCTAATAGTTATTATTATTTTGAAATATAAAAGAAAATTTCTAGTTTAACATCGTCTTACAAAAATAATTGGCCTTTAACAGCCATATTGAAAGCTGAAACTTTTCAACGTTTGCACAGTAGTTGTTTGTCTCACTTAATTTCAAGTTCAACATTTTAATTTTATTGTTGTTTTTTGGAAACTCATTATTAATCAATTCATTATTTTTGCAGAGGAGCGCAATTATTTTATTGACGCTATGCGTCATTGGTATTTATGCTGAATCCAGTGAAGACTTACTTGTGGTATGCATTATAATAAGAAACATTAAATGATGCAATTTTATTTATTATGTTTATTTTTTTTTTTATTTTAATTTAATTTTTATGTTAAACACAGAGAAAAGTTCGTGCATTTGAAGGTTATAGCTATCCACCACCTGAAACACCCTTCACTTATCCCCCACCTGTACGTACAACCCAGCGTCCTCCGGTAACAACACCAAAAACAACTACTCGTGTTCCAGCAACATATTTACCTCCTACCAATAAACCACAAACACCAGCTACAACTCGCGCCACTCCTAGACCTACCACACTTACTCCAGTGACAACACCAAGACCAACTACTCGTGCTCCAGTGACAACACCAAGACCAACTACACGTGTTCCAGCCACTTATCTTCCTCCTACCAATAAACCACAAACACCAGCTACAACTCGTGCCACTCCTAGAACTACCACACGTGCTCCAGTGACAACACCTAAACCTACCACACGTACTCCAGTGACAACACCAAAACCAACTACACGTGTTCCAGCCACTTATTTGCCTCCTACCAACAAGCCACAAACTCCTGCCACTACCCGTGCTACACCAAGACCTACTACTCGTACTCCAGTGACTACACGTGCCACACCAAAACCTACTACTCGTACTCCAGTTACTACTCGTGCCACGACTCGTGCTACGCCTAAACCAACAACTCGTGTTCCAGCCACATACTTACCCCCTACCAATAGACCACAAACACCAGCTACAACCAGAGCCACTCCAAAACCTACAACTCGTGTTCCAGTTACCACTCGTGCTACTCCTAAGCCAACTACTCGTACTCCTGTCACCACTCGTGCCACTCCAAGAACCACTCAACCTCCTTTCGTGCCTTCAACTTATCTACCACCAACCAACAGACCTCAAACTCCAGCTACAACTCGTGCCACACCTAGACCTACAACCCGTACTCCAGTAACTACTCGTGCTACTCCTAAACCAACAACACGTGTTCCAGTTACAACACCTAGACCTACCACACGTGCCCCAGTGACAACACCAAAACCAACCACTCGTGTCCCTGCTACTTATCTTCCTCCTACCAATAAGCCACAACCTCCTGTCACTACCCGTGCCACACCTAAACCTACTACCCGCACTCCAGTGACTACTCGTGCTACTCCCAAACCAACAACTCGTACTCCAATCACTACTCGGGCTACACCTAAACCAACTGCAGTAACCACACCTAGACCAACAGTACGCAGCACACCAGGTCCAACATACTTGCCACCTGATAACAGACCTCAAACTCCTGCTACTACTCGCGCTACTCCAAAACCAACTACTCGTTCAACAGTCACAACGCGTGCTACACCTAAGCCAACCACTCGTTCTCCCGTAACTACTCGTGCTACTCCAAGAACCACTCAACCTACTTTCGTGCCTTCAACTTACTTGCCACCAACAAACAAACCTCAAACTCCAGCTACTACTCGTGCTACACCAAAACCCACAACTCGTACACCAGTAACAACCCGTACTACTCCAAGAACCACTCAACCTACTTTCGTACCTTCAACTTACTTGCCACCAACCAACAAACCTCAAACTCCAGCTACTACTCGTGCAACACCAAAACCCACAACTCGTACACCAGTCACAACCCGTGCTACACCTAAACCCACTACACGCACTCCAATCACCACTCGCGCTACACCTAGACCAACTACTCGTGTTCCCGCTACATATTTGCCACCTACCAATAAGCCACAACCTCCAGCTACCACTCGCGCTACTCCAAAACCAACAACTCGTGTGCCCATCACTACCCGTGCTACACCTAAACCCACTACACGTACTCCAATCACCACTCGCGCTACACCTAGACGAACCACACGTGTTCCCCAAACAACAATCCGTACCAGCACAACAGGTCCTACTTACTTACCACCCACTAACAAGCCACAACCCCCAGCTACTACTCGCGCTACACCTAAACCCACTACACGGGTGCCAGTAACTACTCGCGCTACACCAAAACCAACTACTCGCACTCCAATCACAACGCGTGCTACACCCAAACCAACTACTCGTGTTCCCGCTACATACTTGCCACCTACCAATAAGCCTCAAACTCCAGCTACTACACGTGCTACTCCAAGACCAACAACTCGTACTCCCGTAACAACCCGTACCACACCACGTCCAACTACCCGTGTTCCCGCTACATATTTGCCTCCTACCAATAAGCCACAAACACCAGCTACTACACGTGCTACACCAAGACCAACAACTCGTACTCCCGTAACAACCCGTGCCACACCACGTCCAACAACCCGTGTTCCCGCTACATATTTGCCTCCTACCAATAAGCCTCAAACCCCAGCTACTACACGTGCTACTCCAAGACCAACAACTCGTACTCCCGTAACAACCCGTACCACACCACGTCCAACTACCCGTGTTCCCGCTACATATTTGCCACCTACCAATAAGCCTCAAACTCCAGCTACTACACGTGCTACTCCAAGACCAACAACTCGTACTCCCGTAACAACCCGTACCACACCACGTCCAACTACCCGTGTTCCCGCTACATATTTGCCTCCTACCAATAAGCCACAAACACCAGCTACTACACGTGCTACACCAAGACCAACAACTCGTACTCCCGTAACAACCCGTGCAACACCACGTCCAACCACTCGTGTTCCCGCTACATATTTGCCACCTACCGAAAAACCTACAACTCCAAAACCTACAACTCGTGTTCCCATCACTACCCGTGCCACACCCAAGTCCACTACTCGTGCGCCAGTCACAACTCCTAGACCCACTACCCGTGCTCCAGTGACTACACCCCGTGTGCCACAACCCAATACTACTGAGAAATTCTCTGGTTACACATATCCTAAACCAGCCATTCCTTTCAATTTCTAACTCTAGATCAGCTCTAAAAGATTACTGGTGATAATTCTAATACTAATGAGACAGAAGACCATCACTGCCCTCTTTTAAGGTTTTTTTTTTAAATTTTTTTGTAATTTAGCCAAGTTGAAAGCAATATTTTAATTAATTTTAAAGAAACACAAACATACACAAACACACACACACACACTCATATGACAAGAGATTTTAATTAAAACAATTAAACAATGAATTAGTAGTTGTCTAGGGCTAGAGATGTATCTAGTCAGCTTTTTTTTTTGATATAAAAAGAAGAAGAAAAAAAAATTTTTTTTTGTGAATAAATTTTCAAAACTCAAGGTGTTGTTGAGTAACGAGAATGAAATGCTTATCAATGCAAGAGAATCTATGTTTTTAAGGCATCGTGACAGCGAGTGCGATCTAATTAAATTGAAAAATAATAATAAAAAAATATTCTTTCCCAATACATAGTTATTTATAATATAAGAAGAAGAAGAAAATAAAAACGAAAAATCTTTTAAAAACCCCTTTTCTTAGAACTGCAAAATAGTTTCTTCCCCTATAGCTCCTGTAGGACCTAATTACGAAAATCTTTTTCCTGTTTTTTTTTTGTACCAATTATTTATGTAATCGTATGTATAATTAAATAATTAATTAATACAAACAAATTTTATGTTTAATTTGATGAAATTGTTTTATTTTTATTAGTTTTTTTTTATTTAATTTTTTACATTTTTAATTTAAAAAACAAAAACAAAAAAAAAAAATAATACCGAAATCTGTTTATAATACTCTCTCTATTTTGTACCATGTTTATGTACGATGATAGATTTTTTTAAGAAAAAATTTATTTTGTTGCAAAATTTTTATGAAAAATAAAAAATATAAAAAAAAAAAATTAAATTGTGTTTTATTTTACAGGGTTTTGGTATTTCAGGAACATTACCTGACTTGGAAATAATGTCATAAGGTGACAGGCATTTAAATTTTGTAAATGTCGCCGTTATACGTTCATTGTGCTTTATCACCCTGCATATGCTGCAGGCAAACAGAAGTTAGTTGGTCGCAATGCAGCAATATTCATTCACTAGCAGTTGTAACTGTTCTTTCTTTTGGTCTATTGTTTTAAAGCAGGTTTCCTGTTGCCATGCCCTGTCTATTGTCACAATTCAAACTGAGTGCACAGGAAAAGTTGCAAGGTTCATCCCGTTTGTTTCACCGCATTAAATGCAGATGCTGTTAATATGCAATCTATAGATGTCGCCAATCGAACTGTTAATTATTAAACAAGGTTGTGAATATTGTTGTCGTTAGACGTGCCATAGTACTGCGACCGTACGATCTATTGTATTGCTCTCAAACTTTCAAACGCTATATGCCCTAGCAAACTTCAGAATGCTCCTCTTAATACATAATATGTATTAAGGCCTCACAATTTCCTTGCATATTTTCTGAGGATTCATTCTTATAATCACAGAATCCCTATTCTGAAAATGCCCACTTTCAGTATAGAGAGACCAGTTACTAACCTCAGGTTGTTCCTGATGGCTGATTTAAATCTCTTCCTATTTTAATTTCTCAACATAAGTTTTGATTATCACAAATCCATTTGGTTTGAGAAGATTCTTTACCTCCATTTATCTTCCTTTTTGATGAGTATACATTTCCAATTCTCAGTTTCCACTCCACAGAAAGGTTCGGGCCTCATCAGCGATGAGCTTTTCTCTTCTCAAGTTTATCTTCATGCTCATTGCCACCATGCCTTTAGAATAATCCATTCACTTTTGTTGCTCAGACTCGTTGTGAAACATTTCCTAAAATCTGAGACAGTTAAGGCGAGAATCCCCTAATGTTTTTTGTGTTGGACTTGTCTTCTATTATCCTAACTGTAGTCTCCAAAGCTCTGGCCTTCACTACCATGTGCAATAGATTTGAATACAACAGATCCTCCTGCGCCGCTGTAGAACAGGTTTTCAATGCCGCTGTTATACCAACACACATGAGTAATTGTATCTTGCTCGACTTAAAAAGAGCTGTCTGTACAGACAATGGTCTCAGAGTCCTGACAATCAGACTTAACGGCACGAGAGCATAGAAGCTTGTAAACTATGAAGGTGCAGTTGTTTTGGACCTTACTACTGACGGCTACTTCATAAATGAGCTCGCTTTCGATCACTCTGTGGAAATATACTTGTATTTATTGATAGTTGGTTAGGTTTTCGGGCAGCTAGCCGTTCGCATGCAAGTTCATTCGGTGGGCTATATGAACCATTGTGTCACCCAGCTGGAGGGGCTTACCTCAATCTGTTAGTGGTGGTTTTGAACCATCCCGAGCTTCGGATTAAACCGGTCAGTTCACTTAATGGCACGTCCGCCACTATGCCCACATCTTCGAACGTTCTGTCTCCCAAAACTCGCTGATGTCTGTTTTGATGTGCAGGACACTTACATTAAAAGTGTCGTAGCGATTTTGTTTCTTCAACATCCTGGCAGCTTCTGCAATAATCGTGGTGGGGCAAACTGAGCTTATCTGCAAAACTGCCAATAGCGCAGTGTCTCGTTAGAATTCCTGTTAGATTGCGAACCGCCATCTTGTCGAACTCAAGTAGTTCCCTGGTTCTCCCGCTGTCCACTGCTGGACATAACAGTTTTCAAATCCGGCAAACAGGTATTTCGCAACACCCTCGGTTTTTTTTAATTCCATGCTGTTTTTTCCAACTTGGAAAAGTATTCCCAGAGAGGCGCATATAGACAAAGAAAGCCAATTGTATCTCGTACAACAATTAAACGAAACGAATTCAGACGTTATCAGTCACATACATTATTAGTCATTACAACCCTTCAGTCAGGATTATGGACCTAGTTTCTCACACCACTTGTGTGTTGTGTGTGTTGATTTTATACACGAGCGGCGGGACCTACAGTTTAAAGTCGACTCCGAACGACAGATTTTTTGAGAAACTCTTCAAGGCAATTTTATTTGCTCACAGAGTTTTTGCCAAAAATCTTCTGAGAGGAAGTCACCGAAGAAATATTTTGTTCATATTTTCGTTTCGATGTCTGACCTGGGGTTTGAACCGGGCCTAATAAGCCAACACTACTTAATAGACTACAGCGACTTCGTGATCAGTCGCACACACTTAATAGTAGAAATCTATCTTGAAATCCTCACAGTCATATGGAGACCCTGGAATATTTCATAACGACAGCAAAAAAACCTGTCTAGATCCACGTTTTCAAGCATATATTTTAGGATGATGTGCCAGTCTACAATTGTGGAACATATGGTGAAATTATAATGATATTATGATGGTACCTAACAGGACTCAAAATTGCTATGTTCTACCAATCTAATTTTACATAACCTTTAAATATCATTGCCGTGCCATCAACTTCTAACAATTTCTGTAAGACCGTGTATAATCCATAGCAAACACCTGATCTTCTGACAACATGCTTATCGGATGAACTCAGTGATCACGAGTAAACCAATAACATCTAAAATAAAGTCAAATACATGGCATTTCCAACGTTATCAGAGATAATTGTATCGCCATATTTCTAAGAATGAGGAGTTCTTTAGTAATATCCTTGAATGAATTGTGCGATGCGTTAAACTATCCAACAGAGGACTTGCCAATAGTGAAATTTTTTATTTCTTGTCCTTATAACAATTCTGCGATGTCTTAGACTATCGAAAAAGTCCTGTCCAGATTATCAAAATTTTTTATTCCTTGTCCACATTCTCGAGTTAAAATTGCACGAAACATGTTACTGACATTTCATGCCTATGTAAAGTTCTTTAAAAAATTTCTTCCTTTATCTTATTTTTTATTAAAAAAGGGCGGTTACCCAAGTAATGTATAAGAAATACAGTCCACAGCTAACAATTTCCTTAAAATTAAATTGAAGCCCCTCTATTACCAGGAACAGGAAACCTTTACAGTCGTATTGATTTTAGCAACATTTTGCATGTAAATTAATTTACGAATTATGGTCATTACTTAAAGCGGAAGGAAATGTTTTGTTTTAACAAAAATTTGTGTTAAATTTTCTTCTTTCAACACTTCAATAAAAGTGAAAACGAATATATTTCGGATCGGTATTTAAACACGCAATTAAAATGTATTGATTTCGTTACAATTTCCTCTTTTTTGAAACATGGCATTCTAAGAAAATTGTTTAAGTTTTTAACCTAATAAAGGAAAGATAAAATAAATCAAAATGAAGCAAAACCATAGAAAACAGAGAAACAAAAAAAAACAAACCGTTTCATGGCTTATAAGAAATTATAATTTAGGGTGTGCATGAAAAGTTGAGTTTTACATTAATAAACTATAAAAACAAATGAAAAAGTAACAAAATTTCTAATTTTTCGAATGTTATACTAAAAGATGTGATTCTAAACAAAAATTAGTTACCGAAAATAATTTATTTTTCAATAGACGGCTTAAAATCATGAGTATCCATAGTGCCAAACCGTCGTGCACTGTTTCGATTGCTTTAAAGCTAAAGGCTGAGTACAAAAAGAATCAGATAATTTAGAAAGTAGATTGTGACTGGTGTAAATGGCAACCATTTGTAGTACAGGTAACCAGTTTTCACCAATAGTACCGAAAAAAAATCGATTATTCCAGCTTTTTGACAATAGCGACACGTGTTTTTACGATAGACGCATCGAGGAATTATTTTAAATGCCAACGAGTTATCTAAATTATTTAAATCATGCTGTTTTTATTTAATTGACTTCATAATCTAACCTAAAATTACAAAAAAGTTTCACAGTTTAGTAAATCATTCCCATAAGATGGGCTTCTTCCACCACTAATGAGGAGTTGGTTTTTGAAGCAATTATTGATAACACTGTATGAGGTATGAAATTTTATGATTTTCTTTTTTACATCATTCAGGAAGATCTTATGATTGTAAGTCGGTGGTAAATCTGGGCAAGACAACAGTAGCACCGTTTACGAGAAGCAATATTCGACTCTTGGTTTAGGTAATATCACGAAAACTGAAGACAATATGTCTAAGGTTATTACTATACAATAAACGGTGGTAGAAGACTCATAGATAGAGCATTTCAGGTAAGACCAGCCATGCCATAAAGGTATACAGAAGGCTGGCAGAAAACTCTTGTAGTGCAACACAAGGATTGTGTACTGATTGTATACCATTATGATTAGGCCAATTGCGTCCTATGGGCATGTGGTTTTGGTAGGTAGAATTGTAAAATTGGCCAATATAACCGTGGCAGCGAAAACCTTTGCAACAACGTAGTTGTTGGATTTAAGCCCGTTGTACAAAGTAGTAGAGCTCCTACAGAAACTCGTGGCTGACCTTCCATTCCGAAATATGTATATCTAACAATTACGTCCTCACCCGAGCACTCGGCGCGAATGAGGTTAAGTAACTATATTTTTTCTATATCATTAAGGTAACATTTTACCTCGTATTGCAGATATTTCGGGGTTAACAAAAGGAAAACTGCTCTTCACTCCCTAATTAAGTAGAATAAAGTAAAAAGTTCCATCAAAATCATTACCTTAATTTAGTCAAACTACTGTTCTTTATATAGCTGAATGAATCTTTCTTTATATACAAAATAATATCTACACTATCAACTGTACAGAATTCTTTCGTAAATGTCAATGTAATAGTCATGAGATTTATTAGTAAATGTGTGTAATTTAATGTTTTTGGAAATAAACACTCGGTCTGACAAAAATTTAATAGGTCTTACGTTTTAACGGTCGTATAGATTAAATAATATTTAAATAAATATTTAATTATTGTTGGTAGCGCTAATTTACTCAATTCTTGTTTGAGCCATTGTTAAGCGTCGCCCTGTCACATATGTAATGCGATCCTATATTTTTAAATGATGGACCACCTAAACGTAACGCGTTATATACATATTTAATATTGGACCTATGTAGGCCGATATACCATATGTATAAATTTCAAATACAAAAGTTAAGAGACATGAATGTTTATCCGCTAGCTCCAGACTAAGTCTCGTTGGTTCTCAACCCGATTTGACGCATTAACATATAACACACTCTACATGTCACCAGAGTGTGCGAAAATAAATAAAGCAAATAAATTAAATAATACGCTCACATCCTGGCCGAAGATATCCTTCCCCATTAAATAAATAAAGATAAATAAAGAAGTTAACATTAATCATATAAGTTCCTTACTTGGCAAGTGTAAAGAGCAAACTAAAGTTATTAATTCAAAATGCATTATGAAATAGAGAACATAAGAAAATAACAAATTCGGACAGAGGGACAAAACTGAATCGGACCGACTATATAATATTACTTAACATAATAAAAAAAAATTAAAGAGAGAAATATGAATGAAACATTTATAATCATCACTTACAGATCATGTTTATCCACAGCGATTGAGATGATGGGCCCAGCAGTCAATGTGTGTTGTTGTTGTTATCTAAATTCTGTTTTAGGGATGATCAATAAAGTTTACTCATATATCTTACAAATGCAAAGATTTAGCAAAATATACTTAAAAATTACACTTAAAGAAAAATGTTAGTAAAAAAAAGAAATTAATAAAAATTTATATTTGATGCAAATAATTATCAAAATAGGTTAGAAAATTCAAAGAAAATTAAAATTAAAAAAAAAAATAATTCATTATATAGATATTTGATAGTACATATTTAATAATTATTTTAGGTTACAATTTAATAATAATATACAAAAATAATACAAATACAATAATTATACAAAATTAAAATTATACAGTAATAATTTTAATTCAATCATTTTTAAGTTTAATATTAATTAGGTTATAGTTGATTTACAAATTGTACATTTTAGTTTTAGGTTAAGTTTGAGACAACTGATAATGATTTTAATACATTTTAATTAGACTTTAAATTCTTTATAATAATTAAAGATTTAAATAAATTTTAAATTTAAATAAAATTTAGAATGTAGGAGATTCTTTAAAAAAAAACTGAGAAAACTTATTAGAATTCTTGATAAATGTAATATGAAAAGATAAGATCACTTGATTTAGAAATCCATGTGCTTCCAGAAACTTCTGTGGACGGCCCAGTTGAGTCCAGTTATGTTTAGCCTTATGGTTTGCGGAATGCGTAGACCATAAATTTTACCAGGACAGAGGTGATGAAAAATAAATTTAGCACGACAATTAAATAATATCCTGTAGTCTTTTGATTTTTTTTTTCACTTTTTTAACTTTTCCACTTTTTATTTAAAATTTAATTTAAATTAATATTTAAAAATTTTCTCTTAGAAGCTATTGCAGACTTCTGCACTCTTTGAGTTCTATTTCGTAAGTCATTCCTTCTGCTTGAAATTATAATCTAGCAAGCTTACATCACTTCCAATGAAAAATATCATTTTAATGGAATATCATTAGATATTTAAGATAAAGAGGGATAGATATATGTATGTCTATTGGTAAGAATTATAATATATATATAGAAATCATACGATAATCACACGATAATCACATGATTTTCACTGATTTTGCTGTAAATAACGTGACAAACAAAATTCTATCATGCTATAAAAAAAGAAATATGTAATGATACAATGGAAAGATGACAGTACGTAGCAAAAGTTGTGTAATAAAAAATACAATGTAATAATAGTACAGAGAAAAAAAAATATTGTGTTCGTAAAATCGTAACACCGTTGCACTCTTAATTCGGAGAGTTTAATTTAAAATTTTTTTTTAATTATTTATTTTTACTTCTAAATTTTGCAATCCCACTTCTGACACCAATTGTTACGTTTTTACCCTTTTAAAAATGTTAAGAATATGAGTTCGTAGATTGCAAATAAAATAAAAATAAATTTGTGTTTAGTTTTAAATTAATACTTTATTGTTCGTACAATTCCATGCGCCACCTTTAACGATTTGACTTAAACAACAACAATTCGCTTTAATTGTTATTCTTCCTTACACTTCTTCCGCGTACACAATAACAATTGTTCAATAGATCTTTATAACAGAGATCTTTAAACCACAATTATTCTCTTCACACGCAACGTGTCTTCATACAAGACTGACTGAATTCTTACTGAATCGCCGTTGCCTGCTCTGTCTTGCCTTTTATATCGCAGGGTAAGCAGTCTGATGAATACACTTGAAGTAGAATGTCTTTGCCTTCGCGAAATCCCTATAAATGTAAACAAGTTGCTTGCAGTGTTGTTGTTGCCTGCTTGCTTGTTTATCCGTTTTTTTTATACTGCACTTTGTTCTTACCTGTTTACTTCTTAATCCCTTTTTTTATACAGAACTGTTGCTGTTGCTTGTTTACTTCTTTGTCCCCCTTTTTTATACTGATGTTGTTGCCATACTTTTGTTTATTCGTTGATCATGTAAACAAGTCCATTATTTTTGTTTTTGGAGCTTTTGTTTATCATTTTAAGAACACCATTTCCATTTTCGTAACAATATGAAATGCGAACGCTTAAATAAATCTTAAATATTATTTGCTTAAATTAAACTTACGGAATTCACCTTCAACCTCTAAAATTTTAAACAATCTTGTCTCTTATAAAATCTATAGGGACACCCTAATACATAGTTTTGTATTTTTAATTGCTACCTACGAATGCAATTTGATTTCAATGGATGAATAATTAACAAAAATCATCATCGTTTTGAAGACAGATTTAAAAAGTAAATGTTGCAAGAAACAATTACTTTATTAAGTCTGTAATTGGTGGCTCTCGCAGCTGAGCCATGAGATAAATATTACAATAATAATAATAAAAAAAAGAAAAAGAAAACATAAAAAATTATAATAATTATTAAACACATGAAATTTATAAACATATTTTCGGTCATTACTTTTTCCTTTTTCAGTTCAAATTTATTTTCATAGCATTTTGTACTTAATAAAATACCATGTTTTAGTTTGCTTTCTGTTTCTTGCTACTTCTATTTTGTTTTAATTTTAATTTTATTTGCTTTTAACAAAAACAACAAGTGGTAATTAAAAAAACAAAAATACTTTCTATCTTTCTCTTGGTTTTTGTTGGTTTCATTAAGAAAATCTTGGGTGTTTTTGATGGTTTTTAAACATTAATTTTGAAAAATTTCCTGCAGTCTTTAATACAAACCGCAATGAAGCAGAAGTCGTGTAAAGTCTTGATAAATTTAAAATTTGGTTAAAAATCATTTCAAAATAAATTGTGATATTCAAACAAAAAAATATTCCCCTTTAAAAATTTGTATCCCTTTCTTGAGTGTGTGTGTGTGTTTAGTTTAGTTGATTACTAATTTGGATTTAATCCTTTTACTTTTCAAAACCAAATTCGGGTTTTTTAATTATCCAAAAAATGTATAATCGAAAAACAAAAACTTTAAAAAAATCGAGACTAGAGACGACGCGTAAATATAAAACGTTAAAACTGCCAATACAATTGAAAGGAACGAAAAATTATATTCAAATCCATTGTATTCTCAATGTATGCTTTTTGATTGTAAGTAAATATGATAGAAGTGAAGATTAAGAAATTATTAGAAACAATACAATAAAAAATATTTGAAAAAAAAAAGTAAAAACAGAATAATACATGGAAATTATTGAATTAATTTTCAATGCATAAAATTTTTTTTTTTTTACAATAAAACGTTTCTAAGGACATTCAGTAATTTTTATCATTGCCTAGTACTGCCTGGAAAAGAATTTAAATGAAATATGTAACTTTCAGTTAAAATTATTCATTAATCAAGTTTGAGGATAAAAAAACATTTTAATCACCGCAGTATAGTCAATAATAAATGGAGAGATTTGCATCGGGGCAACGCTAAATTGCATCATTAGCTGTTATATCAGAATAAAACCGCAAAACTTGATAACTGGAACATAAATAAGGCAAAGGAAAAAGACAGTAACCGAATAGAAAAATGTTTTATGACAGTAAAATTGAAAAAGAATTGCGTCTAGCTTATCACATCAGCCACGTTTTAAGTCGTGAGTGGGTGGAACTATAAAGAAATACATATGATTAATGATGCTTTTTAGGATAAGCGATGGATGAAGTATAATTCTTCATTCGCTAGAATTTAAAAAAAAAAATAATTTCTAAAAAAAATTCTAAAGTTTAAGGTTAAATAGCTGCCGTTAAGATTAATTCTTAGCTACAAAGTGTTTGATACGGTTTTTAGAGGAGTAGTGCGACTGAAAAGTTGTTGAATTCTAAAGAACGTTCAAATTTCCTCTTTTGTTTTTAATAATCATTAAGTAATTCATTGGAATTTTTCGATTGATTTACAACAAATTTCATTTTGACCTTAAGGCTTATTATATACCCTTTTATTCCACCGGGAAATTTACAGAAATAAAAACTTTTTTCCAAAAATTCCTCTCGTACATGTGTGTAATGCTCAAGTTTATTTTAGGTCAGTTATGTTTCTTGTCTATTAGTTGGCATTTCCAACCATGTTCGGAGTAGAAAGTAAGCTAAGTATTGTTAGGAAAGAAAAATAATATTAAAAATTTCCTAGGAGGTCTGGAACGAAACATTATTGTTTAGAGAGTTGCGAAATGATAAAAAATTTTAACTTTGCTCCAATAAAAAACAGTCAATCTAACCTTTTAATATTTTTTTTAAATTTTAACACAGTAAAACCGTCATTAGATTCGTAGAGTATACTATCTAGGGTTCTTTAAGAATGCCCAGTGCCTTTGCAAAAGATAGCGAAACATTCGACGACTTACAAAGGCTGTCACAATAAAAATTCAAATGAATTCGATGAGCAAAATTGGCAAACAAATGTTTTACCACAAAACTTACTAATTTGTTAAAAAAGAGCGGATATAATGAGTTCATTTGTAGAAAAGCCAAATATATATTCAGAACAAAATTTGCATTAAAACTGACTAGATTCCATCTTAGGAACCTCATAGCAGCTATAATTGGACACAAGTCTCTAACTGCACACGCCTGTAGACTGGGAACACTACACAACAACTTCTGCAGAAGCTGTAAGAAGAGGTAACCAACCGCAATTATTCTCTGTTTTGTCTGGTTTTAGACAGAGAGCGTCTAGCACAGCTTTAAAAAATTATCGGCATTGTTGGAAAACGCTAGATAGAAGTTGTACGGTGGAATGTCGGATTATATAGGATCCAAGTAAGCTGTGCTGTTTGAGACTACTTTCAATTTAATCTAACCTAAGAAATAAAAAGTAGTTGAGTAGCACAATGGACTATATAGGGCCACCAAGTGAACTTGTCTGCGAACGACAAGTTACCCGTTAACCTAACCTGCAGTATACTTTTTCCAATACTTTTTGGTTTGAACTTTTAGTCTGTACTTCGCTGTTGTTATTTGAGAATAGTAAAAAACAAAGCACATAAGTGCAATATTCTACCAACAGATATAAAAATATTAGTAAAGATAAACTAATTATCGTAGGACATTTTTAATTTTTTTTTTAAATTTTTTTAAATTTCTGTAATACCATAAATTACTATTTCACTCTTTTTCCAGATGTCTGTTGTTATTGTCAAGGCTTCTGCAATAACAATATATCAGAATCAAACAACAGTCACAGCGACAACAGCAGATGATCAAGTGGTCAGTAGCAGCAACAATAATTTGTCACCATTTCAAGCGACAACGAGTAATTTCATCAATACAAGTCCCCTGGCGAAGAACTTGAATTCGAATTACAATCCCCAGTTGCAAAAAGATAATTTAACGATAACGAATCATATTATACGAACAAACATTATTGTTGGAGGAGGAATAGGAGGCGGTGGAAGTGGTGACTCAACGGAGGGAATCTTAAGAGAAAATTTAAACAAATCAACAGAAAATATGCGTGCAAAATTGCAACAATTACTACAGCGTGAAAATAATGATGATGATGAGGAGAAACAACAATTACAACAAGATCTACAGCAACAACAGCAAATGCAAGAACAACTACAGCAACAAAAACAACAGCAACAGCAACAATATCAATCGCAACATGCAATCTTAACTGGAGAAAATGCCTACTTACTAGAGCGTATAGATGGTGGTGGTGCTGGTGCCGGTGTTGGTATTGGTGGTAGTGTGCATGAGAAACCCATATATGGAACGTGGAACGCGAAAGCGAGACGACCTCCAGCACCTCTTTTAACAGCCACTGCCAGTGCTACAACAACAACGACAGCGTCAGCAATACTACAGCCATCAGCTTCGATGCAAACTTTATTGGCTGAAGTCGATGAAAATTTCTATGGACGTCAACAGCCGGTCAATCATCATTATGAACGTTTACCCAGACGTTCTTCCACCATGACACCTGTCAGACGTGAATTAAATGATCAAATACCAAGGCCACCACGTTTGACATCACGACAACCTTCAGTGGCCTTGAGAAGACAATTCAGTGAAACGCCTCTACCAAATGGTTTATTTAGAGATGAGTCGCGACCCAAGCCTTTTCACTATCCTTTTGACGGTCCTTTACCGGAAGAATTTAAAAAATTACAGCCAGGCGAGAGAGTTGTAGCTAATGGTTTGGAGCATGACAGCCAGGTGCATAATATACAGGATATTTTACAGAAACTTAATTTGGGACCCGCGGCCAGTAAAGTACCACCCCTAATGATGATGCCTACAGGTTTGCATATTTCGGGCTCTTTTAAAAACCTCAAGTCTAGTGGTTTGGGCAACTTCTTTAGAGGCAAACGTCATAAGAAACAAATTCAAATGCAATACCCCATGACGATACCAATGCACATGATGCCAAATCCTTATCAGTCCACCTCGGTGATGAATTTCATGCCGCAGCCCTATCAACAACGCATCGCAATGGAACAGTTTTATCCCTTTAAGCCACGATCCCCAGGGGATATCAATCTCTTGGCTATGCAACAGCAGCAGCAACAAACATTTAAGAACCCTCATTCTAAGAGCAAGAAACAGAAGAAGAAGCAAAAAGACAAGAAAAACTCTTTAGCCAGCAGCAATTTAATGATGCATCAGTATCCTTATGTTACAGCAGCACCTGAAGTACTGTTTCCTTCAATGTATCCTCCGCTAATGTCCATCAATGTAACACAGGTGCCGCCATTACAAATGGCAAAGCGGGTACCTTTTAAAGTTAATCTCGATATATTCCCCGTAATACCACCTTCTAAAAAATACAAATCACCGGGCGGCTATACCATGGATGAGGCGCGTATTTTTCCTACTATGAGATCACCCACGGCTTTAAGGAATCCTTATATGGACTTTTTAACAACACCGATAACGCCTACCACAGCAGCAGCCCTAAATTTCTTTAATCCATACAATCCCAAGAATTCGCTTTACAATCCCATAAGATTTCCCACAGCTGGGGCGAATACAAATCCTCTGTTAAGCGTGGCTCCATCAAGTAACATGCAAATGGTGTATCCCGATCAAATGCAAAAGTACCTACAACAACAACAGCAGCAGCAACAACAACAGCAGCAAAATCTATTTTCTAACTTCCTTAACAGTCAAGGACACCAGACACCATTCTTGCCTATCGACTGTGATCAGCCCATACCGTCGTCAGCTTCAGATTTACAATCTTCACCGGGTAATTCGAAAACTAATCCCATAATGGTACACTTAAATGTATTTCCCAAACAGAAATCTACCAACTCTGCCCCTTCTCCAATATCTACGAATCCTTTTTATAGCAATGTGCCTAACGTACAACGCAACACTATACAGGAGGAAAATGAATCTTCGCTAAGCGCAATAGAGCCACGACATCAGGGCAGATCGTTAAATGATACTGTACATACTAAAATTGCTCGAAGTGATAGCAACGAAGACTTGCAACAGTTGCAAACGTTACAGCGAGTAGAAGATTTAGTCGATTTCGAACATCCCATAGTAGCAGAGGTGCCAGATGGCACTGATGAATTACCACAACCAGAAGCATTAACTGGTGGAAAACAACTGCTTGGTCCCGAATCGTCCTCTTCGTCATTCTACTATGAAAGTCGACCGAATACGACGAGTTCAAGTAAATTATTGAATAATAATAACGTCAATAGTAATACAAATTATAACGGAAATTCACATGACAACATGGAGCAAATGGTATCGGAAGCTAGAACTGCATCGTTATTTAGATTTCCTGTTGAGGATCTGATACAATTTCAGGTGCATGACGCTATGTAGAGGGGCAAAAGGAGAAGAATGACAGAAAACACAGTATTGTAAAGTGTGTGTATGTATGTGTGTAATACAGTGATGCGTAAAATTATTTATGTACAATGAAAGTAATCATAAATTATAATTGAAGTGTAAAAAATATTTCTGTTGTAAAAATACCTCTACTATAGAGGTATGAAATGTTTAAAAAATTTTATGATTTATATGTGGTTTTTTATTTTTTTTAATTCCTCCAACTATATTTTTTAGTTGTTCATTCAACATTTTATCTAAGATTTTGAAATAATTCAACTTTCTTTAAATTTATCATCTACAATTGAAATTAATTGTGACAATTATATTGTTAGTTATGCTAATCAGCAAGACAAAAAAAAAAAACAATATTATTTTAAAATTTATTAAAATTTTTAGATCTGCCAATTGAAATCTAATTTAATTGAAGTTGTTCCTCACTAATTATTTTTCGTTGACTTTAATATAATGAATTAAAATATGGTTGTAGTAATGAAATTTCTTTTGGTGAAACAGAATGGCTATTAAAATACTGACTATAGAGAAGTATGTATTATCTTCTTTCTTCTTAGACATTTTTGTATCAACAATATTGTACCATCAAAAATAATATGACTTAAGGTGTGGTCAGGCTATACAAATATTTGACGTAAGAAAAAGAAGTACTATAATAAATCACAATAATTGGATAACTTTAAACATTGTCAAATAATATTTTAATATTTTGTTGAACGAATCAAGTATCTCGTTTTTCATCAAAACTAAAAACTTTAGAAAAAGTTGGAGTAACATCTGTTTTTGAAAAATATTTGCGTGGTATGACATTACCGTGCAATATGATATTACTGCAATATAGAGATGAGCGATCCAGTGATTTTTGAAGAACGTTGTTCTCAGTGAACGTGATTTGTTAATCACTGTCCTTTAAAACAGTGATTGTGATCACAGTATTCCAATAATACAATAATGACAATAACGTATTTTATCAAGTCGTAAGAAAGAGACAACTAGATACATACTACGAAAAGACTACTAAACAAAATCAAAGTGGTGTCATCAATGTTATTATTTTTAATGTAATTTTTTTTTTTATATGAAGTTTGACAATTAAGTTTCACAGAAAGTTCATGTATAAAAGACAAAAGTAAATAATTAGCATCATCTACGAGTAATTCTGCTTTGCTTAAAATAAAATGAAATAAATTTGAGTATGTAACAATTTTGAAAGAACGATATTATTAGTAACTGTTATTTGGCTATTTCAATCACTGTAGTTACCAGTGAATTATCAATCACCGTGATTAAATCACAGTTTTGAAAATATCGCTCATCTCTACTGCAATATGATATTATTAATATTGAAATCCTATTGTTTTTAGGAGTAAAATTTGATTTCATTACCAAAAACATTTATTCAATTTTGCATATTATGTACTTCCTACAGTCATATTATGCGATATTATATTGTAATTAATATCAAATAATCTTTCAAAATTATATTAATTAATTAACTTTTTTCTGATAGCTTTCCTAAGTCAAAATATTTAAGTTTCTAAGCGAAACATAGCATTTTTGTACCAATTTTGAGGGTATTATTCAGTTGGGACAAACAAAAAAGATTTTGGTTCATAAAACTTCTTTACAGATTAAATGATTTTCATTTCATTTTCATACAATGTATTTCGTTAAATGCTTGTAGGAATAAAACGTACATTCAGAGAAATATAATAATTTTATATTGGCTTTTATGTTCTACAACTATAATATTTAGTTGTGATATTCAAAAAAAAGTTTTAGGTCCATAAAAGTTATCTAATGATTTTCATTTTATTTTCATACAATGCTAGTAGGAACAAAAGTAATTCTTTTTAAGAAAAATGGGGCGAACTTATGCGAAATGAAGATATCAACTAATTTTCTTAGATTATTTTCTTCAATAATATTTTTCCAGGTTTTATTTTCAACAACTATATTATTTAATCTTTATTTTATAATTTTTAATTACTCTCATTTAAAAAAAAAGCGGCATACACTTATTTTGACAATTAAAATATTGTAAATTTTAATGGAAATGGTATTTAAATTTTTTTGATAAACCCAGAGAACATATTTTATTATAACCTAAATTTGAATATTAAATTTGTGGCCAGCTACAGGCAATTATATAATTATAATTATAAGATCAAAAAATGTATTTTATAGTAAGTCAATTTTTCTAAAGTCAATTTTACTAACATGAATGAAACATGAAAAAAATATATTCATTTTTTAGGAGATTTTTTTTAAATACACAATAATACTAATCACGAAATGCAGAACAAAAATTGAAATAATTAATGAGATTAGAAAAGGAGAAATTTATTATTAAAATGTTTTTTTTATACAATTTTCTTTTGAATAATTTTAAGTTAAACATTAAAAAAATATACCAAAAATATTTTTAATCCAGTATATAACAATATAACACGAAACAACTTTCATTGAATATAGAAAAATGCAAAAAGTATAAAAAATGCAAGAAGTATAAAAGAGCGAAATAAAAAGAAATCTATGTAAACAAAGAAAAAACTATAAAACTGTAGTAAACTAGATGAATATCCTTTAAATATCACTTTACATTTGTAAAACTTGTATTAAAATCACTCATCTACAGTTATTAGAGTAAAATTATAACACGTTATTGGCTAACGAAAGTTTTTATTTCTTTTCATTATTCCAAAATTATGTTTTTATAAAGTGAATTTGTAGTTTTTTTAAAACAATAATTTATTTATTATTTTTTTTTTTTTTTAATATTAATGTTATTATTCATATATAATGTTAGAATTAATTATTTATTCTTTTTAGCTGTTTACGAGTAAAACAATAAAATAATATTTTTATATTGGAAAAAACTTTAAAATACAATGAGTTTTAATTTAAAATTTGGAATGTTTAATCAAACAAGATGGAAGATCTTTAATCAAACAGAAGAACACGTTTGAATGTCTTAAGAAAGTGATGTCAGCCAGAAACACAGGTGCGTTTAGAACTACTCAATCTAAGGCTATGTTCACTATCATTAGCAGACGACCGGTAGATAAGTTAGCCAAACAAGCAACTGCGAATAGAGTAGTTAGAATGTTGAAGAACAGAAGCTATGAACATGCAAAGGAACTTTTATTTGAATGTCCTTATTGACTACACTATAGCTGAACCTCTCGTTTCTTTTTTGAAAAGAAAAATACCTGAATGATCTTATTATTCACACAACAAGCTCCAATGTAATATCTCTATGGATCAAATGAAATAAAAATAGTAGAATTCAGGATTAAGCAATTGCAACGAATAAAGTTTAGTATTAATGAAGATTATGTCGCCGTATTCTAGTAGGTAGCGTGTTGGCTTATTAGACGTTCAAAAATATTTCTTCGGTGACTTCTTGTCAGCAGATTTCTGGCAAAAACTCTGAGAGTAAATAAAATTGCCATGAAAAACTTTTTCAAAAATCTGGCGTTCTGAGTCGTCTTTAAAGTGTAGGGCTCCGTCAATCCTGTATAAAAACTCATCTCACTTATGAGATGCCTTTATTAAAATGTATTAAGGGAGATGATATTGTTGTAGTCGCCGTAGTCTAGTTGGTAGTGTGTTGGCATATTAGACATGAGACCTCGATTGAAACCCCAGGTCAGAGATCACCAACAAACCATGGAAGAGTTTCTCAAAAAATCTGTCGTTGGGAGTCGACTTTAAACTGTAGGGCCCGTCACTCCTGTATAAAATTAACATACACAACATAAGTGGTGTGAGAAGCTAGATCGACTGATGGGTAGTAACGACCAATTATGTATGTATGTATGTTATTGATACTATAAAAAAAGAGAACTAAATCAGTAAAGGGCAGTAGTAAACTGCCTTTTTTTTATAGAAAACTTTAAGAATATAGAAGAGATTGAATATTTAAGAGATTGAAAACTGTAAACGATATTCTTTTCGTTTAGTTATTTTGTTTAACTCTTTGCTTACAACAACCGATTACAATAGATACAATGTAAATAATAACCTTGACTTCTGGAAGCTGTTTAAAATTCGTCACAATCATTAGGTAAACTCATGTACATATGTATGTATGTTGCGGTTTCTAATAGATTTAGAAAATAAATAATTTTCAAACATAAATACAATAAAATAGATAATACATTGAATTATACGGTCAAATGTTTTTTTTTTGTTTAATTGAAACATTTGATTTTAAAATTTGTTGCATAAATGATTTAAACGTTTTCTGAAATAAACCAAAAGCGATGGCAACAACTTTATACAGAGACGGCATGTATTTGATGTTCTTTAAAAAAGAAGAAGGAGAGAAAAAAGCAAAGAAAAAAGTAATAATAATTAATAATTCTTTTAATGGTTATTGTTTAATACGTTTAACCATTTAATTATGAGCTGTCTTTCCAAACAGTTCGATGTATACGTGATGACATGCTGTTTAATTGGAATAAATTAAATTAAATTATTTACACAACCTCCTCGTTAATTTCACGATGCCTTGTTTTACCAATATTGTCAATAATTTTTGATTAATTATAAAATAACTTAAAATATTATGTGAATAAACTAAGTAGCAAAGAAGTTAAAAATAATTTTAACCAGCAATTCTTTTTTCATCTTGAATGTATTTTTAAGTCAATTTAATATTATTCTCTAATTTATTTTTAAATAAAAAAATGTTAAAGGCTAGACAATTTGGGCGGTAAATTTAACTAATTTTTAAATACAAAAATGAAGTTCAAGCCACATTGGAAACATTGAAATAAAATTTATTGTTTTGGCCTTGATGTCAAATATGTATCTCTCCTATCAAACAAACTGCTTAAATATATTGAAATATTGGAAATGATATAACAATTGTACAACCCTTGGACCAAAAATTGATGTATACTGTGTTAGGACTAAAATTTGTTTTGAAAAGGGATCGAATGTAGAAATTTAACTATTGGGTACCTACATATACAAAATCCTTTGTTTCATACCATTACAGCACCGCGTTTAAAAGCTATCGGCCAAATTGATACTGGGACTAAAGGATACAGACATAGTAGTGTACATGGTACCTTGGAATAAACAGGCTAACGTTTGCAGAATTATATAAAATTAACCAGGCTTACGCTTTAAGATTATTTGGACAGAGTTTGACAATTCCCGTATCTTGTCTTGTCGATCGCAATTGTTCTAATCTGGGCAAATGCATGTAGAGTTGCGGGTCTACTTTAACAATTCTGCTATATAGGTTGTCTGACCCTCATGCTTGAAATGTTTGCCGTTTAGAGTCGTCATTAAACTCATGAATAAAATTAACACACACATAACATAAATGGTGTGTGAAACTAGGCCGTAATCATGACCAAAGCATTGTAATGACCAGTTATGTGTGTATGTATAATCCTCATGCTTTATTATTTCCCAGTTTTTCAATTGCATTCAGGACTTTCTACAGTGATAGTTATGACGGACCGAAAGCTCTGCTAGGATTTCTGCATTTTTTAAGAATGAGTCCTGGATGTCGTCATTGCTAGCTGTGCGCCTTTTGTCTTAATGAATGATGCATTTTTTGTGATTGTACTGTATGCTGGCGTGGTCTTTTTCTGCAGATTCGGCTTCGTTAGAAGATCTCTTCGTGATATATCCGTTTGTGACGGTCGAAGTTTTCGGAAAAGTACCCACAATTTTCTTCCGTTTTTCAATGAGGCTCTATGTGCAGTTACTAATTCATAACATCACAGTTGCTGTGACCAAGGACATTTTTTGTAATGTTGTTGTAGAACTTGAGTAGGATAAATGTTGGCAAATTCAGGAAATAGTTCTTAAGGTTATATCTTTAAGAATAGTATAGTAATGATTAGCGTTTTGATACAAACTATCCGAACGTTCACGAATTCATCGAAATTAAATAGAAGACAAACGCGCTTTGCATCATTAACTAAAAATACAAATACATCCGCATTTGCCCACTGTATTGAATAGGTGCTAGAGATGCCAAACGGGAATTCCCGATTCCCGAAATTCCCGGGATTTTCGGGATTTAAAAAACCCGAAACCCGGGATTTTTTAATTTTAAATCCCGGGATTTTCGGGATTTGATAATCCCGTTTTCGTTTTATTTATTTTGTCATACTAATATTTTTTATGTACATTCTGTAAAAAAGTAATAAATTTTTGATACAGCCTGTTAAGAACATGTTAAAAAGCAACTTTATTATACTGTTGTCTATAAATACTAATTGAAAAGTTGAGAAAAAAAAGAGATAATAGAATTTAATTAAAAAAAAAAAATACAACAAACTATGATTTTTGTGGAACATAAAACTAAAAATGATGACAAGGGTTCGGTTTGGCATCACTTTTTGATTGACTCCAATGGCTCTCCGAATGCCAAGTGCAAATTATGCCACAAAATCTTAAAAACCAGCGGCGGATCAACAAAAGGTCTTTTAAACCACATAACCTGTGTAAGAAGATGGCAAACAAATTATTGGAATAATAATACACTTATATATATATTTTAGGTTCATTTTATTAAACTTCAAAAATCAGTTTGTGATGAACCACAGCGAAAGATCAAAAAATTACAGATTTTGGATTTTTACAACATGAGGACACTTTTCCCTCCGTTATAAGTCGGTTGGTCGCACTTGATGGTTTACCGTTTTCCTTATTTATAACATCTAAAGAGCTACGTAAATCACTACAAGCTCGTGGGTTTGATGTCCCAAAATCTAAAGAAACCATCAAAAGCAAATTCGTGGAATTCTATTCCAAGTGCAAGGAAAATATGAAAAAAGAAATTAGTAAAATAAAAACAGAAGGTAATAAGTTTAGTATTACTTTTGATGAGTGGACGTCCATTTCAAATAAACGATACATTAATATCATTGCTCACACAAATGGACAACTTCTTAACCTGGGTTTGGTTAGATTAAAGAAGTCCGGTACGGCTGTTAATTGCATAAATTGTATAGTTGATAAACTCAACGAATTTGAAATTTCTCTGTCATCCAACGTAATCGCTTTTACCACTGATGGTGCATTTACCATGCAGAAAATTGGGAAGCTTATAGCTCCAAAACAACAACTTTGTTTTTCCCACGGTTTGCATTTGGCGTTAATAGATGTTATTTATAAAAAACCTGCAATTATATTTCCAGAAGAAGAAGTGTCATCTGATGATGATGAGGATGTTGATGAATTGGAAGTTGTTAATCCAGAGGATGTTTTTAAAGTATGTTTATATGAAAAACAAAATACCATTACTGACAATTTTCATGTCAAACCATTAATTGACAAAATAAGAAAAACAGTAAAAATGTTTAGAAAATCGCCTACAAAAAATGATATTCTACAAAAATATGTGAAAGATGACAAGGGAAAAGAATTAAAATTATTAATTGATTGCAGAACAAGATGGAATACTTTATTCGAAATGTGCCAGCGATTTTCAGAATTAGAAATTCCTTTAAAAAAAACCTTCATTGATTTGAAGTGTGAACAATTTACTGACAAAGAATTTCGTTCAATTAAAAAAATTGTTAATGTTTTAAACCCAATAAAAATCACTCTGGAAGCATTATGTCGCAGTGACATGATGCTATGCAAAGCTGACGCTGCTTTAACATTCATGTTGAATGAAATATCAGCAATGAAGTGTGATATGGGCGATGAGTTATGTATATCCCTCCGAAAAAGAATTGGCGAAAGACGCTCTGTATATTCCACCATTCTAAACTTCCTACAAAACCCAAACATGAAGTCTTTCTTTGACAAAAATGTGGATATCACTGAAATAAAATTTGAGATAAAGAAATTAATTTTACGTTCAAATCAAAATGAAAATTCTAATGATTCTACTGCAGGGAATGAAATAAATATTGCATCGGACAAGGAGTTAGAAGAAGATAATATGTCAATAGCTCAAAAATTGCAAAACGCTATTGAGCAATGCAGAAGCCCCATAAGACATATTAGGAAGTCTGATGAAGATGAGTTAGCATCAAAGCTCAATAATGAAATTGAAATGTTCATATCAGAAGGTATAAGGGGACAAATTTTAGATACCACTTATAAATATTTGCAAACTATTTTACCAACCAGTGTAGAGTGCGAAAGGTGCTTTTCTACAGCGGCATACGTAGGAAACAAAATCCGTTCCAGATTAACTGACGAAACGCTAGATGCGTTGATTTTTTTAAGAAGTTATTTAAAAAACTAATATGTACTTTATTTGTTTCTTTAATTTTTACATAATATTTATGTATGTAGATCTCCAATGTGATTTATGAAATTTGAATTTTTATTTAAAATAATTATTTTTTTTAATACTTTTCTAATGTAGACTAACAAATATTAATATATGTATTTGCTTTATGTTTTACATTATATTTATGTAGATCTCCAAATGTGATTTATGAATTTTTAATTTTAATGGAAAATTAATTTTTGTTAATACTAATGTACACTGATAAATATTATTAATATTACATTATTTGTCTTTATTTTTTACATAATATTTATGTAGGTCTCCAAATATAATTTATGAAATTACTTATAAATAACTAATTTTTGTTAATAAAAGTGAAATATGTTATTTGTTTTAAGTATTTTTCACTTAAAAAACTTTTAAATAAACATTATATAAGAAAAAAAAATCCGTTTTTGTGTTAAAAGTGAGAAATTTCAGGAATTTTTGTTCGGGATTTAGAATTCCCGAATATCCCGGGATCGCGAAATAGGGATTCCGGGATTTTTTGAAAAATCCCGAATCCCGGGATTTTTAGAAACCATTCCCGATTGGCATCTCTATTAGGTGCACAACGAAGAATTCAGTTTATCGTCTTGAAATGATAGACAAATGCGATGTATCCCTCTAATATAATTAGTGAGTAGACTTCTTTTATAAGTAAAGAATATTACGATACTCCAATAATGTTGTTGAACTTTATTAAGCAAGGCACATCAATATTTCTTTAAGTTATTCCCGCTCACTTCGCCATCGCACAGAGTCATGGGCCTTGTTTGAAATGACATTAGTAGAGTAGGTGGTCCGTCTACTGTGTGGAGGAGGTACAGCTTAGAGTATGAAGTAACGTACGCGGAAATACTTATTCTTTCAACCAGATAGTGACTATTAGTGATTTTTAGTAATGCTATGAGTACAGAATAATCGCTGCTTTATTTATAACGAAAAACACTTATGACCGAAATGTAATTGAGAATTAAAATTCCAGTGTCTTTATCTTGTTGCTAATCAACAATATCAAATACTACGCTGCATGTTACGTTTTGCACACTATTTATTTAATTATTTAATATGCTGCACAGTGTAATTGTATCATACTTAATTTAATATTTTTGGTGCCGCCTTAAAATAGACGTTGAATATTTGTTGTTGCTTTGAAAGATATAAAACGTTAATTGTATATTTTCTTTTAAGCCATCATTCTAAACAAATAATAAAAGCCGGCTTAAATATAAACAAACAGCGGTTAGTGGTGAGAATGGTAAGAATGAAAAAATGTGTTTTCATACGACACTACAATTGAAGATGGTGTACACGATTGAAGATGGGCTTGTAATATTAAATTCAATTTGAGGCATAAAAACCGATTATAGATTATAAAATTATTGTTACGAAAATGGAAATGGTGTTGTTAAAATAATAAGCAAAAGCTCCAAAAACAACACAATGGACTTGATCACACATAAAATGATAAACAAAAGCTCCAAAAACAAAACAATGCAGTTGTTCATGTGATCAACGAATGAGTAAACATATACCAACAAAAATAACAGGCTTGTTTACAAGATCGATGAATAAACAAAAATATAGCAACAACGTCCGTGTATAAAAAAATATAGCGGAAAGACAAACAAACAAAACAACAACAACTCTGCCTGGACGAAAGTAAACAAGATACACGAACAACAAAAATGGAAACAAGTTGTTTACATTTTTGGATTGTTCCCGAAGGTCGTCATCATCCTTCAAGGGCATTCATCCCACTGTTGATCCAGTGATATAAAAGGCAAGATAAAGCGAGCAACGATGATTCAGTTAGAATTCAGTCAGTCGTGTATGAAGACACGTGATTCTCGGAGATCGAGTTAAGTTAGTCGTGTGACGACGTCGCGTTGAATTGAGTGAGAATTCAACCAGTGGTGTGTGAAGATACGAGATCGAGTTATAATTCAGACAGACTTGTGTGCAGACAAGTTGCGTGAAGAAAACAGTTGTTAGTGTGGTGCTTACAAAAAAGGTTGTAAGCAGAGAAATATCACGAATAAGCACATATTGAGGAAGTTATCATTGTATACGTAGAATAAGTTCGAACAGTGGCACAAAAGCTGTGCAGATAATAAAGAATTGACTTAAAATTAAACACAGATTTATTTTTATTTTATTTGCAATCTACGAACTCATATTTTTAACGTTTTTAAAAGGTAAAAACGTAACATTATGTTGGTGATACCAGTTACTACAGAAACGTAGTTTGATCCCACTTGGCTCGATCTCGGCATAAAAATATTTTTTCTGTTTTAGTTTCTACCTGCTACCTGATAATATTCTGTTATACTACACCAATCACCTGCATTATAAAAAACTAATTTACAGACTAACCTAAATAAGAGAGTTGTGCGTTGCGGTGTCTAAAGTACAACGTTGACGCTGAAGTGACATACCTAAATAAGAGCGTTAAAGTTGTATAATAAAAAGTAACGCTAAATTAACTTTTTAAGAAAACATAGAAATAGAATTCCAATGTCAACCGCTAAACTACCACTACTATTAAAAAAATAAACAGTTCTTTGCAGCCAACTTCACTATTTATAGCGCTGTCAAAACTGAGTTTTCTAAGGCGTTGTCGCTGCGCTATTTTGGCTTGCCTTATATAATTTGTGTAGGCACGAGCATTTTTGACAGGCAAACAACTAATAAGCTAACATATTACCTACTAGGCTATGGTGACTTTGCTTAGAATTTTCTTTTGCCAAATCGAAGATGACATTCCTACCTAACAAATCTTATTTTCCACATCAATCTTGGCATACTGTGGGTCGAGATAACAAAATCGCTCTAAAATAGCATATCTGGGCAATAACATTGATTCTGATGGCCATTCATTTGGCCTTTGTAGCATTTATTTAAAGGCACATATCACGTAAATTTGACAAAATGGCAGCCATCTAGAACTCCTGTTACAGGACTATGTTAAAAAAATCGCAAAAACGTAGATACAATTAGAAGTTAAACTTGTAATTGGACACAGAAAGCAATGGGATACCAACCGGAACAGTAGTGTCAACACAATGAAAATTCTATATAAATAGTACCGACACCAGAATCTAATAAATTTCTATAAAATTACATTGCTTCGCACCCATATTTTTTTTATTAATCTCCTCTGTTAAAGAGCATCTTCCGTACATTACCTTGTTTTTGATTTGCATGTCGTTGCCGAAAAACAACGACCTCTGTAAAAATGTGTTGGGATTAGTGGATATAAATATGGTTTATGATTTAAATCATTGTCAAGAGGATTTGGCACTGTCTGGTCATCCTATGATGTTCGTTGTTGATGCTATTTCCTGTAAGATGCAGAGAACTTCCTGAATTTCTAAATTTTTTTAAAATCTTAAAACATAATGTAAATTTTTTTGCTTTCTCTATGGTTTGAAACTAGAATAAGCTTTACTCTCACTAAATCATTGGCTGCGGTTAGGTTAGGTTAGCCGGTAGCTTGCCGTTGACAGGCAAGTTCACTCGGTTACACAGTATAATAAAAGCACGCTTGTCATGATCAGTTGGTGGTGGGTTTAAACTCATCTGAAAATGGCCACTTTCCTTAGTGGCACGTTCATCATCATCCACAGGTTTTCAAACGTTCTGTCACCCAAAAACCGATGATGTCTGTTTTGAAGTGTAGGGCGCTTACAAAAAAGGTGTTGTACCGATTCCGTTTCCACCATATCATGGTGAGGTAGACCGAGCTTGTCAGCGAAACTGCCAACAGTCTTGCAGTGGCCTGTAAGAATTCCATTTAGAGTGAAAACCGATCTCCTACTGTCAGACTCAAGAATCGTTGGCTATAGTGATTTCCTTTTTGCGAAAGTAATGGTATAAAGTGGGAAGAGTCTTTACATATCGATTATTATGCAGCTTTTTCAAATATAAATTCATTAGAGGGTTATTTTTTTATTCAATATTATCATCAATTGCTTTGACTTTATTCTGAATATTTTCTATGAGCAATACAGAGTTTAAGCACATTACAGCACGCTGTTATGATATTATGTATTATCACTCAGCTCATGTTTAGGTAGTGGTATAAGCGAATTTGAATACCAACACATTCAGTGGGATAAAATGATTTTAAGAAACTATTTGCAAACCTTTTTATCACACGTCAAGAAAAACAGACTCCACTTTGTAAATGAAATGCACTAAAGGGAATGAGGAGAGATAACCAGAGAAATACCAGTATTTTTTGGTAAAGATACAACAAGCATAAAACGCTCTCTTTCGCTCTCTTTCTTTATAAAAAACTCACCACTTAAACTGCGATTAAGATACAAATACAAAACAACAGGTAACAAACATATACTATTTATACAGGTAAAACACTAGTTGAGAATATGTCGAAACGTCAAGACGTCTGGAAGTGCACGTAAAGCGGTAACGGAAAAAAGAAGCGGAAAAAGAATTGAGAATAAGAAAAAGAAAAGGAAAGAATTTATAGGTATATGTTGTTGGTGTATCTATAGAAAATAAGGTAAAGCCATGATGGTCAAGCACGAATCCAGTTTTTGCGATCGCTCACTTACTGCTGGTTTAAATATGTGAATTGTGTGTTGTGCAAATATTATACATACAAAGGCAAAAAGATGATAAAGATTTAAGAAAAAAAATTTAAGAAGAAATTATTAATGATTTCAGTTTAAAAGTTCAGTTTCAAGCAACAAAAATAAATCTCAATTTTAAAAATTAATAAAAAAAATTTTTTCAAATAATGTGAAGTGTTCAAAGAACTGTAAAATTCAAGAGTGAAATTATGAATTTTTTTTTTAATAAAAATGAAATTTAAAAAAAAAATGTTTTTTTTTTAATATTAAAAAGCCCTGAGCAGAAAGTGCTAATTTTGCACATTCCATTGGAGAAGAAGAAAAAAAAACAGATTAAAAACAACACCAAACATAATTAAACTACTTAGAGCTGTGTCTAGATATCTTTTGTTTCTTATATTGTTTCACCATTTTTTCTTCATTACTTTATTAACGTCATCATCATCAGCAGCAGCGTTATCATTATCTGTTTTAGAAGCATAATCATTAATTTCCAATATGACCGCAATTTACAGTTTTTATTTCTAAATAAACAACTGTTTTTGAGTAGAAATGATAGAAGAAAAAATTATTAAAAAAAAAACTGTGTTTTCTAAAGTTTTCTCCACACTTCAAAATCGAACTAAAATTTACAACAATAATAGAAACAATAACAATAACAAAAACAAACAAAACAAAAAATAGAAAAAATACCAACAGCATCTCTCGCATGCACATTTAGATCAAACGAATAAGAAGCAAAAGAAGATGCAAATCAGTTACAAATCGATACGAGTAGCGCTATACCATACCAGGCAGATACGATTTTACTGATTACAGTTACTGATTGCACATGATCACAGCCCATAGAATGCATGATGGTGTGTACCACATTTAAAAAGTATTACAGAATACATACGTGAAATACATACATATGTATGCATATAAAATATGTTTGGATTGAGTTTATAGGCGATAGAAACGAATGCAAAAAGCACTAAAAGAGCTTAATTTTCAGAGAATTATTTTTAGTTTTCCATGGCATTATTAGGTAAATTGGGGAAGTTTCCCAATTCTCTCAATACTCTAAGGATCAAAGGATTATCATAAAATTCTCCCCCACCTACTTTTTATTGCTTTGCTTTGTTTTAGATTCACTAAGCAAGTTTTTCTAATTTACTAAGTAATTGGTCTACTGTTGGAAGTTCTAGAGAGATACAGTTCCCATTTGTCGTTGTGTAGAAACTATATTCTCTATAAAAATGTATTGGATTGTTATCTTGGGTGCAGTGGCGAGGAACTCTGCTTATTGAGTTCAACTCTTTGTCAAAAGGTGACAATGCCTTTCTTGAAGTGGCTTGGCTCAAAGACATTTCTTAGATGTATTATTTGGAGAAAAATGAAGTCTCTTACTTACTTAACTAAAGCGGTCATTACAATGTTTTATTTAGAATTACAACGAATAACGAATCATGTTTTGTGGTATAATTTTATACATGAGGGGCAAGAGCTACAGTTTTAAAAGACGACTAGGAAAGACAGATCTTTGATAAACTTTTCCCGGCAGAAGACTGGTGAGAGGTAGTCGTCGAAAGATATATTTTTTCATATTTCAATTTCTGAAAGATTTTAACAACACTACCTAGTAGACTATGATGATAACTTCATTACTATCTGCATAAGCCATTATTGACGGATGGTTTGGTAATAGAAGTTTATCATCAACGGGAATAATAATAGACCATCGGTTCTATTAAGATTCTAGAGAAGTATAAGTGTCGGGAAATATAAAGTCTAGGATTAGGTGGGCATAGTTGTCCTCGAATATTTATAATACATACATAATAGTTGGTCATTACAACCCTTCTGTAAGGATTACGACCTAGTTTCTCACACCACTTATGTTGTGTGTGTTAATTATATACATGAGTGGCGGTACTTACAGTTTAAAGTAGACTGCGAACGACAGATTTTTTTTAAACTTATCATGGCAATTTTTATTTACTCTAAGAGTTTTTGCCAGAAATCTGCTATGAGAAAGTCGCCGGAGAAATATTTTTCATATCTCAATTTGTTAGCGATGTCTGGCCTGGTGTTTGAACAGTGGCCTCACGCCTAATAACTATTTACTAGACTTCGGTGACTGCCGAATAGTTATAATAGTCACATCAATAATTTCATGTACAATAATGTTAAATAAACTAAAGAATAATTTATACTAGGCTTTTTAAAAAGTTTTAGGTCACATTTGAGTTCACTGAAAATTTTATTTTTAAATAAGGGGAGCCATAGACTAGATGAATAGATCGTAGATCTCACAAATTAAAAAAATTTTGTCGCCTATATACATACATATGTATGCATGTTCTTAATTTTTCAGTAACAGAGTGATACACATTTGCTACAAAAGACTAATTAAAAACGGCCTTACAAAAACCACTGTAAAAGCAACAAATCATTTTGCCTAAATACTGATAGATAGTACGTTGACCATATCAAACCTCTGATTCGTAGTGTCGATTTGATCGAGCCATTCTCGACCTGTTATTTAATCAAGTAACGACAAAGATTTTTGTAACATTTCAATTTTTCTCAAATTTTATAGCCACATAAATTTGTATTCTGCCAGAAATATTTTATATTTCTAATGTATGATTTACTAGCCGACAACAACCATATACTTCCCTATTTTCATGTAGCGCATCATTTTAAAGAAAAACAATATTGTATCTATTACCACGGTACTGTTTTCTATTCTATGATGGTGCTGTTGTTGCTGCTGCGACTGAGACTGGTGCTGCCAATGATGATGGTCATGATCATGATCATCATTATTAGTGAAATTTGAAATTTTTATTTTTCTGCCAACTAAAATTACCCACAAAGTTATAAAGAAACCTCTTCTTTTTTGTTTGTTTTTGTTGTTGTTTTCATTTGTATTTGTTTTTCTTTTTCTCCTTAGCTTATTCACTACTTATGGTTATTGTTTGTTTATTGGTTTTCAGTTTAGAGTAGAGAGTTAAAGACCAGTGAACCATTTTGTTTTCAAAGTGGTCACAATTTGTTAATAGTTTGCCGATAACGCATGGTGTGATTAATCAAATTTTTTAACTGAATATAATGTTTTCCTAAAATTGAAAGCCTTTAAATGGTTTATGATTTCTGAAGAAATTATAGGCAAAGTTTCTAACCTACTATGTACTAAGAACATCCAGCCGGATGCGGAATTATTCGCCAACACTCATTGGATCGATCTTTCTTACGACTTTTCTTTTGAATACTTCAAAGATAGCTGCATTAGTGCGTAACAATGTTTATACTTCTGTGTGATAGAGAAGAACACGTAAGATGAGCGATTTTAGAGTATTAGTTTCTTCGCATGAGAAAGATCTCTGCTACTCAATTGCCTATTGAGACTAGAACCTGTTGGCAAGAGTAATTCTAAGCTTGATCTCCAGGCTGACATAATTTTCGCTGGTAGTCTAGTAGATAGTGTGTTGGCGTATTAGACGAGAGCCCATGGTTCAAACTGCGGATCAGACGTCTCGAACAAAACGAAATACCATATCAAAAAACATTTCTTTCTCATAGCAGATTTCTGGCAAAAACTCTGAGAGTAAATAAAATTACCATTTAAAGTTTCTCAAATCTCTCTTAAAGACTCGACGTTAAACTAGGTCCCGCCATAAAAAATTAACTCACATAACACGGATAGTGTGAGAAGCTAGGTTGTAAGCGTAACTAAAAGGTTGTAACGACCAATTAGTTAAGAAAGTAATGCCGGAACCAGGATAAATACATTTTGATACGCTGTGCGTCTCTACTTGTCGACGCCACATACTTCGTTTTGCTTTCATTTGCAACAAATAGTGGCTTTGAAAGAACTCCCACTAGGATTTCATACGAGGATCAGCCGGGGCAGAGGACTAGTTTGTCTTTGTTGAGTGCACTAAGTCGGGGAAGTTCTGTTATTGAATGGTGTGAGAAACTGAGATGAACTACTAAGATATGTCAAAATCAGAAAAATGGGTTGTTAAGACCAATTAACTAAGTGCATAGATTCCTTAGAAGAACGCTGCCGTTTAAAGCAACGCCCACTTCTGTATGTTTTGAATAACTTACAGAACGTCCTCTCAAACATAGGCATTTCAGCTAATTCTTGCACCCTTTCAATAAATATGTTCTTTCCAAAGCAAAGCAAAAGAACTACAGACTTCTGACATCGCTCAAAGATGAAATGATTCTGCATCACATCAACGGAAACCTCAGATACATTTACACTTAAAAAATATAGCAATGCCTTAGGGAATCGTTGGAAATGTCTTCAACCACAATTACGTAATTGACTAAGATCAACTAGAAGAGAGAAAAGTTAACAAGGGTAGTAGACTAACCATATTGTCAATAAGATGGTAATACAATACTATTGTACTGAAAAGACAAATAGATTACTTTGATCAGATTTTATCACTAATGAATGATAAAACAAAAATAAATACTCACTGGGTAGCTTACTTTAGTATGACTTTTAGAATATATTTTGTTGGTACTTCCCAATGCTTGGGCGATAGCAACATCAACAGTTTAACGACTGATTCGTCAGACTCACTGTGCAATACTTGTTTTCTTACTAATAAAACGAGTTTATTTTTTGTGTTACTTTGCGAAAATATATAAAAAAACATTAATAAACAAAAAATATGTATTTTTTTCTGATTAAGGTTTCGTTGAAAAAGTTCTCTTTAATATTTCCTTAAAAAATCTACAGCATCCGTAGAAAATTGGAGTTTTTTTGTGGATTTATTTCAGGTTTTAAAGCGTGTCAAATGACTTGAGAGATACTTGGCGATTTCTTTTTTCATTTCTGTTTTACATTTTAAAAAATATTTTTTAGATACAAAGAAAGAGAGAGAGAGAGAAAGAGAGAGAGAGAGAAAGAGAGAGGGAGAGTGTATTACAGTGTACTTGTATTACATACGCCGGATTAAAATCTATTTAGGCTGGATAAATTATTGCATTTTTAAAACTATTAAATATTTTTAGAAGTTTTTTTTATCATACATCTAAATGCTAGAAGTGAAGTTTAGTGTAATGTATTGGCATATAATTTCATTTATAACTTCCTATGGACTATAATTTTCCACCTACTAATCGGTTAAGTCAAGATTACAACAGAGATTCTCGCACCACCCTTGTTGAGTGTGTTAATTTTTCCATAAATGATGGTACAGGTATTCCCCGACTTACGACCGAGTTAGGTTCCTGGTCATTGGTCGTAAGTCGATTAAGTAGTAAGTCGAATTTCATATAAAAAAAAATTTAAGAAATAAATTACATACTGTCCTACTAACTTTGAGGGTCAGGAGAAATGAAACTACCCAAAATTTATTTTTATATTTACTTATATACATAAAATTTATATTTTAAGAATTCCTCGCAACTACATATTTTTCTCCTTTAAGTATTTTCTATGAAAAAAATTGGAAAAAAAATAGTCGTAAGTGCGAATAGTCGTAAGTCGAACGGTCGTAAGTCGAGGACTACCTGTACCTATATTTTAAACGTCGGCTATGAACGACAGTTTCGAGAAAGTTTTTATTGCAATTCTTTTTATACTCAGAGTTCTTGCCAAAAGTCGACGAAACGAATATATTTTTTTCACACTTCGTTTTGTTCAAGATTTCTAAGCTAGGGGTTAAACCGCCGACTCTCGTCTTATAAGCCAATATACTACCTAATAGACAAGGGCGACTTCAATTAGTTAAATTATAATTTCGAAATATAATTAAAAAAGTTTCCCCTAAGTACCACACCAGATTTATTGTCAGTGCGGAGAACAATGCAACCTATGTCTGGCATATGCTACTTCTACACGCCACTATCCCTAAATTCAAAATTCGGAAACATGTAGCGAATATACACAGTAGTTAATATTTCAGTCAACGACTTAATTGCAGAGCATATACTCTGCCTGCCGTTTGCTTACGAAGCCTTTCCTGATAGATAACTAAAAATCAGGTGAAATTTTCGTTCGACAATACAAAAGTGGGGAAGCTTTTTTCCGGAAAGGATTTTAACACACCAAGTAAGACAAAAATAAGCAGATGATATGAATAAGAAGCTATTTTGTGCCTTCAAACATAAAACATATTCGATGAAGGGGTTGAACATTCACTGTGACAGCAATGTTATTTAAGGTAGAAGACCTACATGATAATACGGGACTCTTGGTAGCGGAATTATTTCCATGTTTCTTCATTTGAAAACTTTCGAGATGAAATACAAGAAGATTTGATACTTATTAAATATCAGATTGTCAGTTTGTTTTAAACGTTTGGAGAGGAGAGATTAAAACTAAATTGGCCATGAACTACTTAGAAAATTATAATTAATTAAAATAACAGTTTTTAAGATGAACATTTTTGAAAACTCTTTTTAGGTGAGGAATTATTGAAAAGAAGCAGAAAGAATTTGGAAATTTATCTCACGTTAGATGATGAAGCTGTTCTAAGGGCCTTGAATTCATTTGATCAGCGGTATGATTTCGTAATAATTTTAATAAATTTAAGCGGTTTTACTGCACATCTAACAAATTATATTAAAACCCATTTAAGGGCTATTCAAGGGAATATTTAGTTGTAAAGGGAATCTTTGAAGGGAATCAAAGCTACAAGCTTCATACTGAAGGCCTTTTACAACGTTTACAGGGTACAGAGATGCAATATCTGACATTTTTTTTTCAATTCCTATACAAACATTTTAACCGATTTTTAGGTTGGATATTTTCTAGAAATAATTAAAAACAAATTATTATCCAAATCGGATGCCCTCATTTAAATATGGGAATAATATCTTTAGAAAATTAATAAAAAATAGGAATTGTTTGTGAGAGCAGATTTCTGGCAAAAACTGTGAGAGTTAATAAAACTCTGTCGTTCGGAGTCGACTTTAAACTGTAGGTCCCGCCACTCATGTATAAAACTAACACACACAACATAAGTGGTGTGAGAAACTAGGTCGTAATCCCCAGTGATCAGTAGTGTATATGCCACTTAAAGCTCTGAGAGGAATAAATTACTACCTTGCAAAATACCACAGAGCAAACAATATTAAATAAATGTTTAGTAGAGCAATGCAAAGAGAACTATACTCAATAATCAGAAAACACTCATTTAGTTTTTCCTCGTCTCACGACCTACGTACGTTTTTACATAAAAATTTGAATAATTAAACGAAATATTTTACTTTCAAAATGTACTGATACTCGAGAGAACATAGAAAATAAAGTAGAACGTGTGAATGCAGATCAAGTGAATTCTGTTGTACAATTCGTGTTATTCTCTTCCCTAGACTTTCAATGCACGCACTTGAAGTAAGAATAGATTTAACGAAGAAAAAGGAAATTAAGAAACGAAATTCACATTTAGAGAGTATGACATTAAATATAACAAGAAACAAGAAATTAAAACTCAAGACAAAAAGACTTGTCAGTCATTATTACGGATACCGCTGTCATTTTCACCACATTTTCGTCAGTAATTATAACCAACGATGGAGGATCATTTTGTCTGTGTTATCCAAAAATGTGTTCAATTGAAAATTTAATCAGTGCTGTTGTGTAATTAGTCTTGTAATACAATTTTGTTTGATTTGTTGAAATTAATTTAAATAAAAGCTTTTACTGCTGCAACTATAACAAGAGTACTAAAAACATAGGGCGTAGCTGCTTGAGAGCTCATTAGGTATTTTTCTCTTCTTATTGATGGAATTTAATGTGGTTTTACTGTGCGTATCATGAAATTTTAAAAATGTGTTTGGCAAATTAAATCACTGTGTCTTCAGGAGCGCTCTACTACGGAAAAGCGTGCCCTTTAAACTCATCTCACTTATGAGATGCCTTTATAAAGGTAAAGTGGAACGGTGTTGTTGTAGTCGCCGAAGTCTTGTAGGTTGTTAGCTTATTAGACGTGGGGCCACGGTTCAAACGCAGTATGAAAAAATATTTCTTCGCCGACTTTTTCTCAGCAGATTTCTGGCAAAAACTCTAAGAGTAAATAAAATTGCCATGAAAAAATGTCTCAAGAATATGTCGTTCGGAACTGACTTTAAACTGTAGGTCCCGCCACTCATATCTAAAATAAACGCACATAACATAAGTTGTGTGAGAAGCTAGGTCGTAATACTGACTGAAGGGTTGTAATCACCAATTCTGTATGTATGTTATGTAAGCGAGACGGTAAAAGCGGATATAATTGATAACCAAGGTTGTATTTTATCACCTTTTCAATACACTCTAAGACGTGGGGATTACATTGCACCCTAACTGATTTCAAATACGAAAATGATAGTTGCCTTTTAGAGCACAGCTTTCCAAATCTTGCCTTAAATCCAACGTACATAACAAGATCAACACTACCAAACCTATAGATATTCTGGATAAATTTTTTTATATCCGGACTTTAATTTTCGAAAATGGCGGGTCGAGTGTAGACACGGATAATTGCGTACAGAAAGTTCGACAGACTTTCTGATGCTGGAGAGCCCTTTAGAAATTATCTTTTCTTTCGCGGAGCTCAAAGCTAATACGAATGTCAAGTTCATTCTTCTTCATGTTTACAAGACATCGAAAGCATCACCTCGTGACAAGCGGAGGGTTCAAATGTTCTTAATTTAATACATTCACAGGATCTAACGACTATTCTGGCCTAGAGTGGTGTCCAGCAACAGGCTTTGAGAACAGACCAATTAACAATCTATGACCACCGAAAACGAAACACAACTCTTCAGTGTGGGAGGAAGCACTTAAACTTATTTTTAAAATAAGGAAAATAATTAAAGTGCGTGTAAGTAACAGCAGTCTACCCATCAAGACTGTAGATAATGATGCAACACCATATACAAACACTCATTTTTAAGTAAAGAATTTAGTATTTTGCGGTATCATATAGTCATGCCATAAACACAATAATCGCAATGCAGCAAAAGAGTCATTTCTCTCAAAAAAAAAGAATACATGGGTGCATATAGAATCAGCAAATTGTTGTTGCAAAATTGCTGTATTTGCTGTGTGGCGTTTATTGTGTTTATAGCATCAGACGTCACCGACGTCTGGTAAAGAATGTGCATAAAAATGTCTAAAGACGAAATGTTTATTCCTCTTAAATTAATTTAATTAAAAATAATTATTAGTGGAAGCTATTGCAGGAAACTAATAAAACGTACAATTTAATTAAAAAATAAAAATATATTTTAAGCCCTCTTAGTACACGCTTTTATCTTCAATGTAATGCTTATCAATGTTATTCCAATTTTTAATTGCATTGTCACGCTTAAGGTAATGATTTTACTTTTACTATTAAGCTCTCAGGCAAATACAATATTACAAACACAGTGTAAATTAAATGAAAAATATTTTTTAATTCAAAATTTATGAAAAAATCAAATAAATTTAAGAGCACAGTGTTAAGTTACCAAATGCCCAATTGTGTAAAGCCTGTACAATATTTACAAAAGCCAGTAGCACGTATTAATTTTTGGTTTTCAACTAGACATTCCAAATACAATGAACATTCTTTTGAACTGAAAAAATATGCAAAATTACAACAATAAAAAAATAAAAAAAATAATTTTTTAGAATGTTTTGCAAACAGCAAAGCATAAAATGAAGTTTTTAGTTTCTGTTTCAACCAAATACTCATACATACGGAGTATTGGTAACAAGTTTTAAGCTCAAGGTTGTTTAAGACTAGCTTAAATATTTTCATGTTTTAATGCTTTAAAATTTTTAAGCATACATTTTCTTATTGAAATCAAGAAAAAATTTATCGTATTTTAGATTCAAGAATTTAGATACAAGATTTTGAAAAATTAAAATAAAATAATTTTAAAAAATTACTTTTCAATTAAGAATTTAACTGATACAGAGGTAGTCATAAGTATTTACACAAAAGAGCGTTTTTACGTTTTTCTTAAAAAAGGTCTCAGTACTTTTTACTGGAAGTAAATTTTGCAAAAAAATTTTTACTATTGCCTAGCCTGGAATATGCAGAAGGAAATAAAATATGTTTTGGGGATGTCTATCATATTACGGTTTTGGCAATTTGGTACCGATAGACGGGACCTTAAAGCAGTCTGGTCATCTCGAAATTATAAACAACCATGCCTTTGAGTCCGCAAACAACCTTTTTCCAACCAGTGAATGGATTTTACAGCACGACAATGCCCCTTGCAACAAAGGATGGTTACCTACCACATTCTTAGAAAACGTAGATCAGGCTGTTCTTCCATGGCCTCCTCAGAGCCCTGACCTAAACGTTATTGAAAATGTTTGGACTTTCATAAAATATCATAGAACTATAGATAAAAGTCAAAAACGCGAAGAGGCTATACAAGAAATTAGTGAAATTTGGTCTAAATTGAGTCCCGAATTTGCCCAAAACTTAATTAACTCAATTCCAGAATGATTACAGGCGGTCATTGATTCAAAAGGCAGTATTACAAAGTACTAGTTAAGTTTATTAATAAACTATGTAAAAATAAAAAAAAAAAATAATTAAAATAAAGATTGCGACCGGACTTAAGGTCTTGTGTAAATACTTTTGAAAAGAATAAAACGTGTGTAAATAATTTTTACAACTTATAAGCATATGGTTATTTGTTTTTTATTTAGTACTAAGAACCGTTATATTTTCCAATTTTATTTTATTTGCTTCTGCATATTCCAGGCTAGGCAATAGTAAAAATTTTTTTGCAAAATTTACTTCCAGTAAAAAGTACTGAGACCTTTTTTAAGAAAAACGTAAAAATGCTCTTTTGTGTAAATACTTATGACTACGTCTGAATATAATTAAAATTCTCAGACAGGTATTTGAAAGAATCAATTTGAATTTTTAACAAAAAATGTAATTAAACAAACAGTATAGAGTCGCCGTGGTAGATAGTGTGTTGGCTTATTAGACACGAGGCCACGACCTGGGGGATATCTCCAAAACAAAATGAAATACGAAAAAATATTTCTTAAGCGATTTCCTCTCAGCAGACTTCTGGCTGGTATTGAAATAATACAGAAGGATATGGAATTCTTTCCACATAAATATTTGCATTCTGCAAAATTTGAGTTCCTACGAGCAACACCATTCGTTTTTTCATTTTCAACGGTGATCCTCTGTCGTGGGACCCCTTAAAGAATGCTTACATTACTAAGCGGCATTACAGGGTAAAAGCAGGGTTCTGATACCAGTTAGCTTTTCTTAATAATTTTAATTCTACCAACAGGAACTTGATACCTTAGCATCTTATATGTCTGGTTTAGAATCTTGCTAATAAAGAAAAGGGGAATGAAATCATAAATTCTGCTACTAGGGAATGTTTTTCCTATAATCGAGTACCGTGTTAGTTTTTTTTCCACAGAGTCTATTCGGTTGTGTAATACAATAACCAAAGCACTTTATCGCTTTATTTGTAACAAAATCTTTACGACCATATTTATACTTGAATTACTTGGACAAATAAATTTCAAGCTTCAAGATAATGCAAAACGAAACACAATTCAAATATTATGCAGGACAGTTTAGACCTATTTTGCCTTATGACATGTAATGCCAAATTTGTTTGAACTTAAATTCTAGCGTGAACGCTGCATATAAACAAAATCCTCGCAGTGCACAGCATTAAATAGGTGGAGATTAATATAGATAGATAATTAAAATAAAACCTACACATGAATACCTACATATGTATTTAATCCTATTATTTTTTGGTGAATAAAAAAGATCAAGATCTCCTGTAAACAGTTAAAGTCAGACGTGTATGTCACTGTGACAAATACAAGTTTAACACAATTTTATATTTTTTCTTAACAGCAAAATCGAGCAAAACGAAATTAAATAACCATTAAACAATTTATTGTATAAAAAAACTAACGAAAATTGGTTTAAAATAAAGATTCAATAACGAATTAAATCCATAAATGACACGAATACGCGAAGTGAACGTGCGTTACGTTTGTCCAAGAAAAGTTTAAAGCGGTTGCGGTCTTTTTTTTGTAGTGTTTGTGTTTTCGTTCTTCAACAAAAAACAAAAAAGTTGTTTTGTTAATAGAACGAGAACCAACCCATAAAAAACCGTAAATAATACATTAATATTATAAAAAAAAAAAAAAAAAAAACAACAACAATAAAGTATAACCAAACAAAAAGTTGTTGATTGAAAACACTTTAGTGGTACAACATGTTTAAGAACAATTGGTGGTGGTCGTCTGACCACTTTTTGGTACAAACATTTCATCACTTGAAGTCATACACTTGCCTCAGAGTCATATTAATAGGCCTACTATTGCCAGCTTTTGTAAAATGTCAAAATTTAAATCAACCGCCACATTTTGTACCCGGTTCAGGTGATATGTCGAGATTTAGTCTGTCGGAAAATACACCTGTTGGCAGTCCAGTTTATCAATTGAAAGGTAAGTGATTTCAATTCATTTTTAAATTAAGCGTAATGAGCACAAAACAATAAAATATTAAATTAGCCAACTTACCATGAGTTTGACATAGAGTTGCCAGATTTGTTTACCTAAAAAAATTAAAATAAAAAAAAAAACAATTAAAAGCTTGTAACACAATATAACAAACAATAAAGTGTAATAAATCGAGAAATATTACATTATTTTTTTATAATAAAAGGTCAGAGGTTAATTTCATCACCTAAATGAAATGCAAATCATTTTAACTGATTCAGGCGCTTTCAGTCTCTTTGTTTTAATATTTTGTAGATATTCTTGATAGTACTCGACGGTGTCCGTTTTGGCAGTTGGCTGTTACCCAATATTTTAACCATAAAAGAAATAACAGGTTGCACTACAGTAGAATTTTCAAACGAAAGTATTGAATTGAATACTCTCTATGGCGCCTTTGTAAAAGGTTGTCAATCTTTGCCAAAAAATTGATTGCAAATAAGTGGCCATCCTCATATATGTATAGGGAGATAGATGATTTAAAAGTTTAATTTTAAAAATGCAATGAAACCAAAACGGTTTGAAATTTTGCCAGATTAATTTTTTTGTTGTAAAGTATAATTGTTCCGGTTAGAAATGGAATATTATTTCATTCAAATGGCTGCCGCGGTTGGCCTCATAGTACCTCATTCGATCGAACCAATTTTCGTACTCTTTTTCGACTGTATGGAGACGTATCTCGGCAATGGCATTACGAATGTTGGTCTACAAATGCGCATTTGTCTCTGGTTTATCGGCGTAATACTTTTCTCTAACGGCTAACAGAAAATAGTCTAACGGTGTCAAATCGAAGGTTTCTTGGCGGCGAATTGACATCCCCATTTCGGCTAATTAAAAGGCCATCAAACGTTTAACGCAATAAATCGATTGTGACATGAGATGTGTGACAAAATGCACCATCCTGTTGAATCCAAACATCGTTCACATCAAAGAGAGGATACAAATAAATCGGTTATCAATGTCCGATAGGGGTCTCCATTGGCCGTAATGGTTGCGCCGCCCTTATTTTCAAAGAATGATGCCTCCGCTCCACAAGCTGCACCAAACAGTCACTCGTAATGGGTGCATTGGCTTCTGTAAGACCACGAACCCCAAATACGTCAATTTTGCTTGTTAACGTACTCACCAAAATAAAAATAAAAATAAGCTTCATCCGAAAAGATGATTTTCTTTTGGCAAATTTGACATCATCGTGCATTTCTCATTGGCCCACTAAATCCCAAAGTTGCTTAAGCGTAAATCGATTCATTACGTTCAGTGGAGATAATATACTGAATTTTGTGTCAGAATAGGATAACATAAGTAGATAAATTCGAAGTAAATTTAAACTAATAGATGGACAACCCTGTACAAATTACATAAAAAAACTAAGTTAGTTACAAAGTAATTTATCAACACAGCCCAAAAGTGTACTGCGTGAAGCAAGTATTTTATCTCAGCAAATAGATTTACCCTAAGATTACATAAAACTCTGTTTTTTTACAATAACAAAAGTTAATAAATTTTTAAAATAAATTTTTGTACTTGTTTTGACTATATTGAGCAGGTTTCTTAAAATTTTTTTTCGAGGAATTTGCAGAATTTTTTTTTCATATCCATTGAAAGTGGTAGTCATGACTCATTGATCTGCAACAAACTTGTTCCAACAAATATAAAACAAGCATATGGTTGTCTGGAGACCATAATATTTTTGCCTTTTTTTGTGAAAAATTAATCGTAAACTTGTTTAATTTTATACTTACATTTTGGTTAAAAAGGCAATAAAGTTGTTACTTTATACAGTGAAGCCAAACCAAACAGCCAAGCGAACAGTGGTAGATTTGGGAATGAAATTGAAAATAAATCTTTCAATCTTATTATATGCAGAGTCCAACTTTAATCTTGGGTACTAGAATATTAGCGTGAGGGTTGTGGGTGCCATTTGATGGTCTCGAAGAAAATCGGTAGTGCAGTAAATCGGAGTACACCCCACAAGTAATACGGATAGAACGGATAAGCGTATTTTAAGTTTGCAATTCCTCACCATTACGAGTACCACAGCTAAGAATGATTTCAAAGTGATATTACATTCGCAAGTTCTATCACGGTGATAGAAATTTTCAATGTTAAACCTCAATGTTCTTAGCTGATCCAAATTTAGTATTTCGGTGTGAATCCGTGTTCTGCTATTCGCTGCATTGAACAAATGAGTGGTATCCAGACTTTGCTTTCATTTTCGGAGCGATAATCTTTACAAAAAAAATTTACAAAATAATATATCAGACGTCAGGTCGTCTGCTTTTTCGTGACTTAGACATCCGTGTGAAAAACATAACAGTTTGTTGGTCAGCCTAATGGAGTCAGAAACTATTGACTGCTGGGAACACTTTTTTTTATAGTTCAAGATATTGATAGCTCTGGAGGACATACATACATATGTACATATACTAAGTAATGTATGTATTAATCAGGATTGAAACCTAATTCCTTACATCACTCTTGTAAATCTTAATTTTATTCCTGATTGGCGGGGCCTACTGTTTAATGTCGGCTACGAACGATAGATTTGATAAATTTTTCATGCCAATTTTAAGAGAGTTTTTGTCAGAAGACTGCTAAAAGAAGTTCACCGAAATAAATATTTTTCATATTTCGATTATTTCGAGATATTTGAACACGGACTCTCACTAATAAGCCAATACACTAGAATACGTCAACTTCAGTTCTTCAGTTGCCTCTAATTGTGGAATATATTCAGCGCATACTGAAAGACTTGAAACCCGATTTTTACGCTTCAGTTTTTTTTTCAACAAAGTGAGGTTTAAGTCTAGAATAACACCTAAAGAATATGTCGTTTTCGTCAATTCCAATGATGGCAAAAAATTTCTTTGCTTAACTACTGGAATTCATTTGTTTTTATATAAAAAGTTCCAGATAAACTTTATCAAATAACTTCCTGAAAGGGTTCCAGATAAACTTTATCACATAACTTCCCGAAACGGTGTCTATATTAGATTATATTATTATATTGCAGATTGATATTCACTTATGAAGAGTAATACCTTTATCTCCTTATTAGATGGTCTAAATAGGATTTTGTAGTAGTAATATAAATGCCTTAGTTGCTGTTTTTCTTATAAATACATCGCTTAGGTTTAAATGTATTGTTCCGTTTCCAAACACATTTCTATCTGTTATCGCTCTCTTAAACAATCTAAAAGTCCGCAATGAAAATCTTGCATAAACCCTTGATAGATTAGCAGATTGTCATATTAATTTACATCTACTTGATGTTGTGACACACCCAATAAATTGGAATTTAAATATAAAATTATAGAATGTATTGTATTGTACTGATTTAATACTATTTCATAAAACTCATGTGAATTAATTTTTAATTTTAATAAATATTTGAGATCATTTTAAATGGGAGTGGTGGTGGAGTACTTCACACACAATATTATGCTGGTCATTTTTAAAACACTTCTATCCTACAAACTTCTACATATTTCTACCTGCACTTTTTTATTTTTTATTAAACGAAAAAACAAGCATGATTTATTGCCTAATGTATTCATACGATTAAAAAATATTTTCGTTTAACAAATGCTACACTATGACACACAGACGTCGTCGTTTGCATAATAGTTTTGATAATTTGTTCAAATCTTAAAATAATTACAAAACATTAAGAATGTTAAGAAGTACTTTTTGTGTTTTGTTTTTTATTTTAAATATTTTTTTTGTTTGTTTGTAAACAGTTAAGTTTGTATGTCTTCATTGGCCGTTTCAAATAAAAACAATCTTTTGTGGACATCAAGCACACGTGCTTTTATAAAATTAAATTATTTTTCATTTTTAATTTATTGCATTTCCATTTATATGATTTAAAACTTTATTTTTAATTAATCGCTAAAGAAAAAAACACGTTCAGTTTACAAGTTTTCGTTACGTTTGCATTACGTTATAATGCTAGGAATGTTAAAATGATTACGTTACTCTTTACTGGAATTTGTAAAATCATTTTAAATTAATTTTTGTTTGGTTTTGCAATTCTATTTTAATTTCTTTAATTAATTTTCGGTTTTTAAGGCATAAACAATTCATTTCGGTTTGTTTCGAATTTTATTGATTAAATAATGTTTTATTGTTAACATTTATGGCCTTTGCTACTTTAAACCACAGTTATTGTAAAAATTTTTATTTAAATTGCAGAAATATTATGAAATCATACAAATTCCATTCAATAAATTCAAGACACGTTACTATGCAACATAAAAACTTACATTCGATACGTGAATATTGCTCAATAAATTGTATATGAAGCCTGGGCAATTGAGAATATTCCATAGCTGGACATTCACAAAATATTTCATAGCACCACACATGTGTTATGTACTATTAAAACCTATCAATTTACTAGAGCCGCCTCTACAGACATTATCGTCATCTTTCCTTAGAACTGTAGTTACAAGAGATGCTTGAACAGTAGATACAGAAGACGAAACCCAGCAATACTCACTGAGTGTCAAGTTTCCGTCCAAGCGTTTAGTTGCCATGAGGTAGACCCGAAATAAGTAAGAATCTACCTGGGCAAATTGAGCAGTATTCCAGATCTTAAGAAAATTCAAGTAAAAGAACGAGCTGATAAGCTTGCCGGAAGGAGAGTTGTCATACCGCAAATGCGGCCATAATCTTTCTATAGAATCGAAAGCGTAGTTGAGATTGACGTAGTAAAAAAATTAACAGATAAGCTTGTCAGAAGGAGAGTTTCATACTGCTGATGAGGTCAGAATCGTTCTATAGAATGGGAACAGGATTTGAAATTAACTTAGTGACGGAACAACCAAGAATAAGCTTGCTAGAAGAGAAGTTTTTATAACGCAAATGCGGCCAAAATCTTTCTGTAGAATGGGAACAGGAGTTTAAATTGACGTAGTAGCGCGTTGACTTACTAAGCGAGAGCTCAAGAGTTCAAATCTTAACTCTGAAATCTTGAAAAACAAAAAATAAATAAAAAAGTTTTCATTCAGCGTTCTCCACTCAGCTGTCTACTGGCAAACGCTTTGAGAGTAATTGAGTTTCAATTGATAAGCTTCTCAAATCTGTCGTTTGAGCTCACGTTAAACTGAAGTTTCTGCCATTTGTGAACAAAATTAACACACACACAACTGAGATGTTTCGAGAAGCTAGGTCACTGTTCCTACTAAAGTTTTGCAATGCAAATTATTATTTTTACTATGGGATGAGGAATGATGGCAGCCAGGGTTGATACAATCAGAATTTTTGCCACGCAATTTTGGTAGAAAAATATGGATATTTTGTTTTAGGCTACCAGTAAAAGCTTGAGTTACTCTGACTCATTTATACAGAACAAGAGGATAATAGGCAAAGAGGTATGCCTACTGACGCCGGATAGCATCCTGAAATTCCTCATTGCAACAGGGTTAGGGAAGATATTTTAGGCAACCCTATATATGTATGTACATACATTATTAGTACATCCACATGTCAATGGTATAACGCATCAATTGCTTTGTTATTACTGCAATTTTTAACGAGCAGAGGATTATACACCAACACTAAAAACATCTGGCCTTAATTTCGAAAAGGTTATCCACATGGACATTACTTTCAATTCATGGACGACAATCTAAACCATTTAAATCATGACTGCTTCAATACTTTAAGGTAAGTCAAGAAATCAGTAGTTGCCGTGGTGTAGTAGGTATTGTGTTGCTCAAGTCAGGCATCTCAAACAAAACTAAATAGAAAAAAATATATCTTCGGCGACTTCCTCTCAGCAGATGTCTGGCAAAGGCTCTGAGAGTAAATAAAATTGTCATGAAAAGTTTTTCCAAAATATGTCATTCGGAATCGATGTTAAACTGTATACAATTAACACAAACAACATAAGTGGTGTGAGAAACTAGGTCGTAACATGGTTGAAGAGTTGTAATGACTAAGTACATATGTATGTATGCATGTATGTATATAAGTCAAGAAATGTTGATGTTAAACTGATGCTCCACATAGAAGCTGAGGACTATGAAGTTACGACAACTGAATGAAACTGGAACTGACATCAGAGTAGCATTGTTCGGATACAAATTCAGTGAACCAGAATTCTTTTTCGATTTGTTATATTAGGAAAAAATCTTAGATCTTCTTATTAAGAAACTTTTATGTTAAGTTATATCGGAGAAGGTTTCTCAGAATTGTAACAATCAATATGGTCTTTAAAATTTAAATTAATGGGTTGAAATTGGCAACAAAGAGTTTAGAAGTTGTAGTAAAATTTGGGTGTGTGCGTTTTTGTTTGCACTGTCATGGGTATTTTCATATATTTAAGTGCCTTTGGAGTTACTAGTATTGATATTTCGCTAAACAAGATTAGGGGCTGCATTTAAAATTTGGAACTCATGCTGAAAACTTTCCGTTACGCAGCGGCATAGTAATAAAATTTTCTTACAACCCAATATCAATAATCAAAATTAATGTCATTACAATTTCCGATACCAAATTACCGAACAAATTAACGTGTCCACTTTTTATTTGACGTTAAAATGGTACGACATATTTTATACTTTAAAGTCAATGGCCTCTAAACACATGGAAATGAAAATTTAAAATTGTTTTCTTCAGCAAATTTTTGAAAAAATTAAATTTTTGATACAACAGCAAAATGTCGTAAAAATTAAATAAAAATTTTCCAATTAAGATTCAAAATATTTTTCATATTAAATTTAAACAAATGTTCATATCTCTCAAGGAAATTAAACACAATTTTTTTTTAAATTTCCCGGATATCATAATAACGTCATGATCTGTATTGCATGATCCGATGTTAATAGTGACAAGTTTTTATTTCACAAACTGCATATGACATGTCAATTGTATTGCATTGTATTGAATCATTTTAAAAACAAACAAATAAATCGTATTTGTTATGATAGCAAGTAAAGTAAAAAATAAAACTCGATTTTCCCCAAGCAATTCATTCATTTTCCAACTTTTTGCCAAACAAACCAAACCAGACAAAACAAAAACAAAAATAACGCTTGAAAATAATGTGTGAAATCAAACTTGTTACAGAGGAAATCTTGATGAATTACTCTAATGCTGCAATGAAACTTTTTTTTGAACAGAAACTATGTAGACAAACATGATTTGTTTTAAAGTCTTTTGGCTTTTACACCAAATTTACCTGACTTCACTTACTTAAAAAAAATAAGAAAAATTAAAACGAAAAATTTTTTAATTCAAGAAACTATTACAAAATGTTTATGAAGGCAGAAAATCAACAAAAAAAAAACTGTTGAAATAGGAAGGAAACCCAATACCAAGTAGTACAGTAATTAACAAAGAACATACAAAGACATTTTAAAGCATAGCAGAACAGAGAATATTAATACATTTCAATGACAATTTTTGAGTTTGGTAACGACAGCTGCTATGTCACAAATACAAAATGATAGAAAGAAATCCCATAATGAAGCTTTACTTCCCCTAATTATGGTAACCGCAATATTTAGTAGATTATACAGAAAATAAGTTCTTAAATTACTCATGCTTTGGCTTGATTACTTATTTTATGGTATACCACGTATGGCTATGCAAATCAGTTTTACAGCATAAGAGTCAAACATTTGTGGTTTTCATTAGTCTTGTTAACTTTTTTTTGTCGTCTGTTGTCTTTTCTGAAGTAATTTTCTTATTAATTCTGAGTTGTTGTTGCTGTTGTCTTCCTTTTCTGTGTGCTTTGGCTATATTACTTGTGTACATATTAACAGTACATATATGTATGTATGTATTTTGACCTGGTTTAAATTACTTTATTCACACATTTGTTCATTCATTCATTCATTTTTCATCAGACTGATACATAAACCGAGTTACACAAAAACAATTTGTATGAGAAAGTAGTAGGGCAGTAACTATTATTTTCTAAATTATCGTTTAAAAGTTTAGTGATGTCTAAAATTATCGAAGTTAGTTAAGGCATACTGTGCTTTGTGCTATTGTTTGGACCGTCTAAAAAACAATACCGGCGTATTTTTATTTTAGCAATGAGATGTGCTGAATGACAGGAATATTTGTAAACTTTTAAATATCATAGAGATGGAACATTAAGAGGAGCATATCGATGGCTTAATATAAAAAAGGCCTAACTCAATTTTTTTTTCAAAATAGCGTTTTTTGTTTATTCTTGAAGACAAATGTCAGATACACCTTGCCTCAAAATTTCAGGTGGATACAATTGCAAATATCAGATTTATAACGATTTCAAAAAAAAGGCTAAATCGTTTTTTATTTCGTTTGATTGGTTTTATCCATGATAAAATAATACAAGTATGTAAAATTATAATCGCAGCTGAAGTTGTGAGTTTATATTTCCCAAGTAACAAATTCGCTTTAGCGGAAAAAGTTAATTAAAAAATTTCGGCGGTGGGTCGAGTTCTTAAAAACAATGGCTATAAATCGATCGACATAACATGCCTAAACGATACTCTTCCATATACCCCCTGTTCACTTTATAAGGAGAAAATACCAATCACGAAAAAGAAATGGCACCACCTACAGGACTTAAAAAAGTTTTTACCTGCAGATTGTCATCTTTTTTATGATAATTTGTCTTATAAGAACTAATTTTTTACAGATAACTTTTGATTTAATCCTCTTAATTTCATGAATTTCTTACTTTTGTTATTTATTTTATTTATTTATTTATTTATTAATTACAATACAATTACAAATTATATTCTAATTATGTACGAGCGGAGTAACTTGACCATATGCTCGGTGTAGTGTCACAGACCAGAGTCTCTGGTGGGAATCGAACCTACGACCTTCACGCTAATAGTCTAGCACACTACCCGCTAGTCTACCAGGGCACCCACTTTTGTTATTTAAACCTGAATTAAACCTGAATTATTATAATAATTTCATTTTCAACTCAGTTTAAAAAAGGCCTAACTTAATTTTTCTTTTCAAAAATATCAATGAAAAAAGGGCCTATCTTAGATAACTTCATTAAAATAAAAATAAAAAATCTTTCAAGTGAGAAATAAAATGTGTTGCTGTTTTTTATTAAAAATTGTATTAAAATTTTTGTTGTATCTAATATTTTACGGATTTTATTAAGTTTTTTCCTTCTCCTGTAAAGTAATAAAAAATCGAGTTAGGCCTTTTTTATTTTAGTCATCGATATGCAAAGCTATGAGGATCAATTTAGTGCTTATATGAAGAACATTTACAAGTAACAGACTGAATGAAGATGTATTCTATACATACATATGTACATAATTGGTCATTACAACCCTTCGCTCAGGATTATGACATAGCTTTTCACACCACTTACGTTGTGTGTGTTTTAGTTTTGTACATACATACATAAGTGGCGGGACCTACTGTTTATAGTCAATTCCGAACGACATATTTTTGAGAAACTTTTCATGGCAATTTTATTTCTTCTCAGAGCTTTTGTCAGAAATCTGCTGGGAGGAAGTGGCCAAAGAAATATTTTCTCATATTTCGTTTTGTCGGAGATGTCTGGCCTGGAGTCAAACCGTGGGGTTTATGGCAACTTTTGAATTCCACATCTGTTTTAAATAATGTTGCTTTTTTGCTTTTCATTCCTTTCAGGATCGTACAATTGTTATAAAGCATCTCCATCATCTTCTTATTACTTCTTTGCATTAATTTAGTTTCATTAATCAAGCTCTTCCAAATGAGCAGGTTTCACAGTACCAGGTTTTAGAATGCTAGCAGATTCATTGCCGTTGGTTAAAAATAACTTTCGCAGATATAATCCTATTAATTTTTAAGAGGTGCTACTGCCTATGCTTCTAATGAAGTACCTAAATAGGGCAGGTTCCACTTCCGATGTACCTGTATGGTAATCTTCTTGTAAAAAGATGTAAAATGCAGTACTCTGTACAAGGTGCTGAGTAATCCACTCGTTAAAGCTTCAATTATGGTTGATTTTGATTTTAGAACTGATTCGGAATATAATTGAAATGTAAACTGGCAGAATTTTATCGTTTGTACACCTTTTCTTTCTTTTGACAACCGATTCATTGTCAGATCTATGAAATAAATTGAAGAAGAATTCAATTCAATTCATAGATTTAAACTTATGAGAATGGAGAATGAAGGTTAGGGTGGAAACAAGTACTCCAGCGTAGATAAAACATATCTCGCTTTATCAGATAATGTCACAAAATAAGGTGTTATGATCATCTAACTTAAGTTCCATAAAAAAGATACAATGATTTTGCAAATAGCACGACTCGCATAACAAAGTAATCGTAAACCTTTTATTATTACTGTCGTGAAAGCTACTAAAATATTTGTCGTATTAAATTGCACACTAATCCTGCTGCCAGACGAGTCTCAGGATGTTGTCTGGTTTGAGTAAGGGTAAGTCTCCGCCTAGTACCCACTAAACCTCTAGGTGTTTCCTTGAGAAATGCATTAACATATTACAGGTTCCCAGTATGTGTTCCAGTGATTAATTCGCTTCATCACATAATATTGGTATTTGACTTGTAGTGATCGCTGAACTTATTTAGGATATCTGGCTCGTTTGAAGTCGTCTCAAGAGCATTTCGAAAAATCATGTAAAAGCGATTGATAGGTACTCATGACAAAGGAATGGGACTTCCCAAGTCTAGGTGGTGCCCTAGCATCTGTAGTCCATTGTCCAAATATAGGTGTGATAGGATTTCATGGCATCTCGTGGTCAACATATTTAATTGGGTTTTGTAACCGAAACTAAAATATGTTGGTTCCTAACTACTATTATCTGTCAAAAAATAAATTAATAATTCTTTACAACTATAACTTTTGATCAACTATATCATCTTTCTTTAATTATTTATTCCATTTTTTAGATCATTTTGGACTACCTTAATGTTGTCTATTAACATAAATACAATCTAAATATGATCTATTTCATTTGCTCTACATTTATTGATGTACAATTTAAAATAATAAAAAAAAAGAAAAACCAAATACACACTGAGTTGTAATTAATATGTGAGACACGCATGCGTTACAGGTTGTTCCATATAGAAAACATTCATTAGCAGCGAGGTAGTTAGTAAATTACGTCACATAAATTTTATGCGATTTGTTATTTTTATTGTTACTAAATAATTTAATTGTGTTAAGAAGTAAAATAAAAATAATATACTACCGTTCACGCGATTCCATGGGATAATTTAAAATTTCTTTTTTAATAATATTTTCACATTAAAAAAAGAATATTAGTATACGTAGATCTAATTAAATCAGCCTCTCTCTTTGTGTAAAATTAGAGCATATTCCTTAACTTTCTTCTGGGTTAGACTTTATAAGGAACACTTAGCAAATTCAAAATCCTGAATTGTTAAAAATAAAAAGGAATGAATGATAACCAGATTTATACTATTTTACGGAGCGTAAGACTTAATGAGCGAAAATGTACGGGTCGGTCATCTGCTGAGTGCTGATTAAAGAAAAAGTTTTCAAATTTGATAACTGTCAAGTTCTAAAAATACCATGAACTGATAGAGTTTTAAATGATCACGTTCTAAGCCGAATGAAACCATTAAAAATCAATAGATCTCATATATTGGTTTGAGTATGAGGAACAATAGACATGAATTTCTTAAAATAACTCTGAATTCAAAAATTTAAGAAAGGTGTATAAGACCTACATAGATGGAAACAATTTGATTAAAAAATAAATAAGATTTTACCGGATGTAAAAAAGAGAGAAACCTACTCAGCGTTATTAAAAACCGTCATTTGACTATATCTTGAATAAAGCAAGATTTTACTCAATCAAATGCAAAAGTCTGTTATTCGAAAATCGGATTAGCAAATAAAAGAGGAAGAAAAAGAGATACAGTCATAGAAAAAAGTGAACATACACCGCTGCATGTAAACGTTTTTCCCGCTAATTTTTTTTGGTTTTTCTAATAATTTCTAGGTTATATTTTTTTATCATCGTTTTTGCCTTCAAACATTTTTAATTATAACTGTCTTAAACAGCGCTATAACATATTCAATTTGATAAAAATCGCCGGGAATGCGGCGTATGTAGACTTTTTTCTTTGACTGTATACTATCATCCACTGCTTGAGGATAAGAAATCAAGCATCAGAAATCTCTTCATTCACCTAAAGTGATCGTTTGGGCTTAGAAACGAAATGTAAGGCAATATGGAGGCTACCTACCGAGCCTTCATTGCACTAGGACGATACTAATTTTATCAAATAAATCTTAAATTGTCTATCGGTCCATATATAAACCTTCTTATGAAACTCCATACATAATTGGTCATTACAAACCTTTAGTCAGAATTACGAGCCAGCTACTCACACCACTTAGGTTGTGTGTGTTAATTTTATGAAAGAATTTTAAGTCGACTCCGAACGACAGATATTTGCGATCTTTTTATTTGCAATTTTATTTACTCTCAGAGTTTCTGCCAGAAATCTGTTGAGCGGCAATTGCCGAAAAAATATTTTTTCAGATTTCGTTTTGTTGGAGATGTCTGACCTGGGGTTTGAACAGTGGCCTCACGTCTAATATGCCAACACACTACCTACTAGACTACTACAGCCACTTCGACTACATATCTACCTTAGAACAATTAACCTTTAACCCTGAATTCGATCAATGCTTATACAATGCTTTAATTGAACCCGGCCAAAAATATCAGAAAAAATATTTAATAGAAGACTGACGACATTATCAGTGATATTCGGTGCTCCTAATATTTTACAATATCGGGTCCGCCATCTAACGTTTTTTTTTTCAACTAGTGCTTATTCTGTGAATGGTAACACTTAGCTCATGTCTGATTTGACAGATAATTAGTTTTATTCTTCCGCTGAACGAATATGGTTGTGTATACGCTTGAACAACAACGCTAAGTGGGCCTGCGATCGACTTACAGAAGATGTCGATTTTGGCAAAAAAAAAAATCATCTTTTCAGATGAAGCTCATTTTGATCTTGGCGGGTATGTAAACAAGCAAAATTGTCGCATTTGGGGCACAGAAAACCCGCACGCATACATTGAAAAGCCGACGCACCCAAAACGAGTCACTGTTTGGTGCGGATTTTGGTCCAGAGGCATAATTGGGCCATTTTTTTCGAAAATGAGCAAGGAGTGGCCGTTACAGTTAATGGCGATCGTTATCGGGCCATGTTGAACGAATTTTTGTTCACAAAAATTGAATAGGAGGATATTGGCAACATTTGGTTTCAACAGGACGGCGCTACGTGCTGCACAGCCGAAGCTACACTCGATGTTTTAAGCCCTGTTTTTGAAGATCGCATTATCAGCCGCAGAGCTGATATCGTTCGGCCACCACGGAGCTGCGATTTGACACCGTTGGACTATTATTTGTGGGGTGCCGCCAAAGATAAGTGTTACGCCGACAAGCCAGAGACAATTGACGCTTTAAAGGACAATATTCGTGAAGCCATTGGTGAAATACAGCTGCACACAATTGATAATGTGCTTAAAAATTGGACCGATCGTGTTGGCTACTGCATGGCCAGCCGAGGCAGCCATTTGAATGAAATTATTTTCCATTATTCACCGGAAGGATTGTACTTTCAAAAAAAAAAAAAAAAAAATTTGAGAAAATATTCAGTAGTTTTTTTTAAAGCATTTTAAAAAAAAAAGTTATTTGGCGGACCCTTTATAATAAATTTTTTCAATTACTTTTGTTGTAAATTATACAATTGATATCATTTCAACATTTTTATGTAACTTCGCTTACAAATAAAAACTGAAAAGGTAGAAAGTATAAGCGAAAGGACAAAAAAAAAAAGGAAAAAATCAAGACCCATGAGTCATGGCGGCAAAGTTAACGATTATGTATGTGGTTACACCCAAAATTTTTTAATACTCCAAAACCCGAAACAAACTATTTGTTTGTTGTTATTCAAATGGCAATATCTACTGCTCTTAAAGATACAACTTACTTTAACGATACTACTCCGCATATAATTTTTTTCTCTATGCCCCTTAGTGCCCTAAATTTTCCATCGAAGTCTTCAATTATGGCCTACAAATGGTCAAATTTTCTACGTTAAGTAACAATGGCTTAAAGTCCGAATTGTGGTCTCTTTGATAATCAGGAACGCAGACAGTTGTGCGCATGTGCAGCTCTTTTCCTATTAAACGTCTTGTAGCATAGTGCGTGCATTAAATTTTGTTGAGAAGAGGAAAAAAATAAAGCAAATCATGCCACATTATGTGGCTTTCAATGATTGTGTCTTTTTGCTTCCCTCTGGCTATGGCTTAAAGTTGTTTGTTTAAAAATGTTGTTTTTTGGATAAATAGGAAATGTTAGGTTTTTGTTGTCTCTCTTACATTTGTTTCTGTTTAATTTTGTTGTTGCCGTTTTTTATGACTTATAGATGCCGCATTTTATTTTATCTTATTGACTTTGAGTGAGAAATATGACTTGGCGTTCCTTTATTTTACCAGATGCTGTTGTTTCATTCGCAAGCAAAACTGACAATTGAAAATAATTACACAAGAAACTTTCTATTTTATTTCTTTTTCTGGAGTACTTGGGGTTTTTTCTTGTGTATGTACGAGCACATAAAGACTTTTTAATTTTAGTTTTTATTTTTGTATACCTATTGGTAATACAGGGTCATTAATATGTTTTTTGAAACAATTTGAAACAATGATTTGATTGATTTAAATAACGTGCCTATTTCAATGTAACTTATCGATACATCGAAACAATTCGATGTATTTTTATTGGTCCATCCATCGACGGGCGACGGACTTGCGTTGGTCTAACCGTGTCAATAAGAACTAATTCTATAAACGCGTTACAGTCTCTGTCGAATTGAAGCCCTTTGCATGCGGTAGAGAAAAGGAGAGTTATTGAGACTGTGGTTAGGTTAATGGGAGTATAACGCGATAACCCTCATTAATTGTGTGGTAGACAGTCCCAGTGAACTCGATGACTTTGGGAAATGCTTTACAATGAGAATGAGTAGTCTTTCAAAAGGCGGACTATTCTGGATATACATACCAATGTAGTGGGGCAGAAACGAGGTGTTCGGTACGAGAGTGAAATATTCGTGTGTTGCTTCAAAACAAAATTTTATGCCATTAAAAAATGGCAATTCAATACAACTGAAACAGGAAGAATTTACCTAAAAGATTAATTCGAGGTTAGAATAGAAGTCACAGCAATGAACTGACAAAAAATGTTGCGGAGAGTTGCTTCCAGGCCGCTAATAATGCCAGAACCTTTAAGCGGAATGGAAAAGTATATCCAGCGAACACTCTTCTGAAGTCAAAAATGTTTGATTGGGTAATTAGAATGGGAACCGATTTGAGTTATGCATCACACTATTGAGCAGAACGGCTTCTTGAGTTTGCCAGGACAACAGAAATGTGAACGACATTCCAAGGATAACCTATAATAAATTTAAGGCATTACAATAAATTGTCTGGTTGTCTGTTTGCATTCTGTTTTATTTAATTTTTTTTTTTACGAAAATCAATCGATTCAAAAACATCGATGTATTTTGCGATTGATCGATATAACATCTATGCATCTTTGTGATGTATTGCATAGAAAAAATCATCGATGTTTCATTTTAATTTCCATCACTACTATAGGAACGGTATGACGCACTTATCCAGAAATGAACCACTGGTTTGAAATTATGTTTAATAACAACAGGACAAAAGTCCTACAAACTCATTTTCATGAAGATACAACCTACATACATACTGCTTCAACATTATGTTAATTGTAGAACTTAAAGAGGGTTGGAAACTATTCAGATATAATGTGAAGAAGAACGACAAGAATATTATAGGAGACAATCAATCAAAACAGTCACATACGAAAAATAAAAAGATAGTAAACTCACTGGCAATGTGAGAATATACGACAAATATTCAACGTTATACATGGACAAAGAATTATGACTGACACTGCGGGATGTCATTAAACAGAACAGACCTCAGAACAGACGCTTTTGAATTCGTTAGCATGCGGATCGTAATAATAATAGTGAGTGCCTTTATTGACTCATTTTGATCAGAAAAAAAGAGTTGTAAACTCTCATTCTATAGGTACCATTTGACTTCAAAATCTAATCTAAAAACATTCATTCTACTTCTGCAAATAATTCTGATTGAATGGGTGTCCTGGTAGTCCAGTGGATAGTGTGCTGGACTACTAGCCTGACGGTCGTGGGGTCGATTGACACCAGAGACTCTGGCCTGATTCACTAGAAGTTGAAGTTACTCAGATTGTATATAATTTAAATATAATTTGAAATTGTATTGTAGTTAATAAATACATAAATGATTTCTGATTGAAATTCTCATTCTGGTTCTTGAGCATTTGTTGGATCTTCTAGTCAATATGAACTGTGTTACCAAGTGTAAGGTAAGCCCTCGTGTCATGAATCGTTAGCGAGAGGTTCGAAAAACATCGAGTTTCGGATGAAACCGGCCTGTTCCCTTAGTGGCACGTTCGATACCATGCCCACCAAAAAAATTTTAAAAGAAGAAATTCTGTATTTTTTCTCTCATTTAAACTCTTCATAATTATTCCAATTTCCTTCAACAAAAACAAAAAAAAAAAAAAATAACAATAACAACAAAAAAAAAACGAAATAATAAAACGAGAAAAAAGAAAAGATCGTCATCATCGGTGAAAAGTAGGTGAAAATTGTTTATACTCCACATGTCATATTTGTTATGATAATAAGAAAATAAGTTTTCCACGGTGCGCAACAATGTTTTCAATCATTACTTGAATATTTATGTGGTGGAACTTTATCTATTTTTTTTCTCTCTTATCGAAGTTATAATAAAAAAATGGAAATTTTTTTATTAAAATATGCTTCGTGAAGCATGAAATCTTAAACAATTTTTCCTTTCTTCTACTTTAAATATACAACATGTGGTTGCAATACAATTTAAAATATAAAGAAATGCAAACTATGTTATATTATACATTAAGACGTCCGTATAAACTTAGATACTCGTTCAAATTATAATCATCATAAGTGTAGACTAATGGGTTTATAATTGTAGACGGCGGTAAATCCACTGTTAATTGTTTTATTTTCAAAATGTTTTCAATTAATTAACAAGGCAATTAACAATTTAAACTCTTACACTATGTTTTTGGTAACAAGAAAATCATGTGGTTTTCTTTTGGCTTATACTCGTATGCGTTTAGAGATTAGTCTTTTTTTTAAATTTTTTTCTGGAACAATTTACACTTATGTAAGCCATATTACTGTATTTCCCAATATTAAGTGAACGCCTATGGTATATAATGATTTAATTTACGCACACTTTGATAAAAAAAAGTTAACACACGAAGTTTACTGCGGTTCATACAAAACGCATCTTTTAATTACAGACTTCATATACGAAATCATTTGTAGACCTAATCAATGGACTCTAAAGAAAAGGGAGCATATAAGCTCCCCTTGGGAAATGGAAACTATTTTTATCCAGAATACATTATATTTCTTGATAGAGTCAAGTATATATCCGTTGAAGCAACTATATTTTTATGATTCAACTGATTGTAAAGGTTAATGTTTAGTTTAACTACGACGAAGTACTATTGAAAAGGGTCTTCCAAACTTTAGCAGTTGATATCGGCTTATTGTTGTTGAAGCTACATTTGTCAAATTAGTAGTCATTTAACCTGCCTATTTCGCCAAATCACCATGGACGGATATAGCACTCAAACAACACGTGCAAATAATATTTTTTTTTTATCAAAACGGGTGTTTTGTTCGGGTCACCTACCTCTCGAAAAATCATCTTCAGCGATGTGTTAATTTTATATATGAGTGGCGATATCTACAGTTTGAAGTCGATTTCGAACGATAGATTTTTTTGAGAGTTTTTGCCAGAAATCTGCTGAGAGGTAATGGTCTGACCTGGGGCTTGAACCATGGTCTCAAAAGGTTTAAAATTCAATCATATAGCTGCCGCGGTGGCCTCACAGTACCTTATTCGATCCGACAATTTTAGTGCACTTTTTCGTATCTTGGCGATGACATCACGAATGTTGGCCTTCAAACACTCAATTGTCTTTGGTTTGTCAGCATAACACTTTTCTTTGACAGCGCCCCACAGAAAATAGTCCAACGGTGTCAAATCGCAGATTCTTGGCGGCCAACTGACATCACCATTTCGGCTAATTAAATGGCCATCAAGCGTTTGACGCAATAAATCGATTGTGTCATGAGATCTGTGGCAACCATTCTGTTAAAATGAGGAGCGGTAAAAAAAAAATCGGTTGTCATGGTGCGATAGGTGTCTCCATTGACCATAATGGTTCCGCCGTCATCAGTTTTAAGGAAATATGGGACAATGATGCCTCCGCTCCACAAACCTCTCCAAACAATTACTCGTAATGGGTGCATTGGCTTCTGTAAGACCACGTGTGGGTTTTCTGAGCCCCAAATACGCCAAATTTTGCTTATTATCGTACCCACCAAGATGAAAATGAGCTTCATCGAAAAGATGACTTTTTTTTGACAAAATCGACGTCATCGTGCACTTTCTCGTTGGCTCAATAAATCCCAACGTTGCTCAAGCGTAAAGATAATATTCTGAATTTTGTGACATAAGTATTGCCGGATTCGAAATAACCCATGGTTCAAATTTAAACCGATAGATGGCCCACCCTATACATACATATGTAGGTTGTGCCAAGAAATGTTTTTTTTTTGTTTCGCGACCGGTATAGGAGACAGAAGTACATATATCAACGCCACAAGCCAAAATAGTGTCAGTGTCGATACAACAATGAAAAAAATAAGAAATCTATTTGATATCGCATATCGTTATGAAGTTATTGCTATACCGGCGTGTATATAGAATATCTAGCCATTTTGTTTAAAGATTTGATATTAATACAAAACAAAATACCTATCTCTGCCATAGAACATTCTAACAGAACATGCCGTCAATGATTTCAAATAATTTGTATGTGTTTCTAACACAGTGTCATCAAGTTGTTACAATTCGAAAATGTCAGTGTTGAAATGAGATCCGGTTATTACAATGTAATTAACGTTTTACTGGCCATAACAAGATATGGCAACCAACCGTTTTTTAACCTCAATTCAAAAGAAAAGAACAAACAAAAGTTTCAATCACCTTTACCACAAAAAGTAAAAAGAAAAAACAGAAATAGAAATATTAATTATAATGAAAATTTATAATAAATTAAGTCGAAAAATATTTTCAAGTGTGATTGTTAGCATTTAATGTGATTTTAATGGTTTTTAGTTTTCGAAATAATTTCTTGTGTTCACATGCGGGTTTCTATGTCTTCTTATTCTAATGAACTTAAAACAACACCATAATTAAGTAACATTTTTAACATTCCTTTTTTTTAAGATCTAAAAAAACGTTATTATTCTGACAATTAAATTTCACTATTTAGAATAGACAACATTTACAACAACATTTGAAAAGAAAATATAAATTTTATAAAAAGTGGCAGAAAACATTGTTCAAAATGACAACAAGTTGAATGTCATTGGCTTCGTTAGCATGAATAAATTATTTTAAAGCATAGTACAGTGAGGAGCAAAAGTAGTGTTGAATTAAATTTGAAATATGATAGGTTGAAAAATCTTTTAATACATATTAAGTTTTTTTAATTCTTTACCTTACATGGCCTCTTAACATTACTTCTCATCGTCTGAAGTATTCACTGAGAACGTTACTTGCTTGGCTTAAACATCTCGGCGCAACTGTCTAAAGTTTCAATTGCGAAATATGTCAAGAAGAGTGATAGAAAATATTTTTGCCCTCAGGTGCAGATATGCTCTTTGCGTTAGTTGGTAGTGAGTTGATTTTTTAGATGTGAGGCCATGGTTCAAACCCCAGATAAGAGATCAAAACGAAATATAAAGAAATAATTCTTCAGCGACTTAATCTCAGCAGATTTCTGGCAAAAACTCTGAGAGAAAATAAAATTGCCATGAAAACTTTCTCAAAATTCTATCGTTCGGAGTCGATTTTAAACTGTAGGTCTCACTGGTGTGAGAAGCTATGTCGTAATCCTGATTGAAGGGTTGTAATGACCAATTATTTTATGTATGATAAGTTTTGACCAGGGTGGGTAATTGTTGGCCATCTGCTGAGAGCAAAAACAAAAAGAAATCTTTCAAAAGTTATTAAGTTACAGAAGAGGTCAATCGTTTGCTCAGATCTTCTCCTGTAAGTACACTTCTGGTGATACTGGCTTCAATGCAAATTAACGCATATGCTAATAAGGTAGATAGAATTCTCGCTATTACGACTAAACATTACTCGGATTTAGATAGGCATATCGTCCAATTAGAGCTCAATATGGGCAGATAGAACGAAAATTTGATAAATAAACTCTCTTTTGAAAACAGGTTTACAATCTGAATTCTCTAACGGTTAGATTCTCCTTCGGTCTGTGTGGTCTCTCTGTAAACTAGTATAGCGTATGATAACTTATTGGACTAGAACGCCAATTTAAAATATATTGAAAAAAATTAAAATCAAAAAGGCTTCTCAAATCTTTTAGCCGCTGTCGACGTTTAATCGTAGGTTCCGTCACTCATGGTTTAAGTTAACACACACAGTGTGGGTGGTTTGAGAATCTAAGAATTAATCCTGTTAACTTGGTTTTTAACCGGTAAGGATGGATTAAGTCAAATGATGAAGTTTTTGGCGGTTTTAGATTTTGAAAGAAGATCAGATGGTAATTCTCTAGGTATGGATGTCGATTGAGATTATTTACGTTGATTATGGGTATAATTTTTCAGATGGATACTAACGTTATTGTTGAACTGTCATATGGGTGTACAAGATTGCGAACATGGAATTGAACACGCGGTGAGAATGACAATGGAAGTAAAACGGTTAAACGAACCTGAACTTAGACAATGCCCTCTTCTTATCATAAAAGATAATTTTTATTAATCAGCAGCCACTTATGAATATTTATTGCAGTGTTTGCTGCTAATAGGGACTCATGAAAATGACTTCTGTAAAGTTTGCAACAATGTAGAGAAAAATGAGACTATCATTCACCACGAGAACTATAGTATGTATTGTAGTTCAGTATCACGTCGGTATTACAAACCCATATCGCGTTAATTGGGCTACCCTGGTGATCTAGTTGGCAGTGTGCTAAACTTCAGGTGCCGAGGCCTTGCGTTATAATCCCACCAGAGACTCAGGGTGTATGTGATTGTATGTATGACATTATACGTGATAATCTACAATACAAAGCAAGTTTATTGTTGTAGTATTTGCTGTTAAGATATTCAGAATATGGAATGATTCGAATACAGGGCGCATCCAACTATACGATTAGTATACTGACCACTTATGCTACAAATCTATCGAATAAATCCAAATAAAACGACAAAATGTACTGTTGTAGATATTGAGAAAAAGAAGTGAATGTTTCTTAGATTGAGATTTTTAGGTTATAGGACACTTGTAAGCTTGTAGTGAGCTAAATATTCGTAAGTACGATTAGGCGATAGGAAACTGAGATATGTATATCAGTCTAAAGTTCAGTTTAATAAGAGTTCGACCAGGATTGGTTGCTCTGAACCGAAAGTCTAGAGCATCCGTTTCATGCTGCCTTGCGTTACATGCGTATACTCGTCTTGTTTTATTTTGACGATTTTCGTAGGCCTTAACGGCACAAAATATCACATATGTAAACTCATAAATTTGTAATTAATGCCATAAATTCTTTTAAAATTACAATTTGATTTTTTATTTTTCCCAAAAGTGTTCTTGTTTGCTTGTTTGTTGTTTACCACAACAGCTGATCAAAACAAAAAACCAGTCGCATAAAACGCATTGTGTGTAACTTGCATTAAAAATTGCATAGAATGCAAGAATCGCATGTAACGCAAGGTGGCATGAAACGGATGGTATGGACTTTCGGCTTAACTGAAGACTTCTATATGCTTAAACACTTTGTATCTGGGTAGCAAACTTGTAAAGACTGTATATTAAAGATGATTTTGAAAATACTATTGTTGTCTACCTTTTTTGGCTATCAGCCTGCATCCCTATTTTGGGTTAAGTAGCACTTTCTCCAAAAGCTTATATAGTATTGATTGAATACTGTTTCACTCTGTTAGTGATCTTCTGTACTATTTATATGTAATAATCATAAACAATCGTAATTCTAGACCCATAGCACTATAGCAAACCATGGTGAGCTTTTAAACGATATTCGCGCATGCCTCTCATTTGAAATATAATTATCTTGCGATAATAATATTTCATAATAATTAATAATAATATTTAATAATGTTTTAAGTGAAAATAAAACCTTTGCTTCTATTATGATCTCCACTGTGTTTTTTTTAACTATAAGTACTGAAAACATTATTTAAAACCATTTCCAACAAAAACACAAGACAACATTGTAAACAAACAAAATCAGTCTGTCTAGTACGATTACCATTAACTTGGATGGGCATAATAAATTGAATTTTCTGTCTTTATTTTTTAATGGCTCATACAGAAATGTCATGAAATAAAAACAACAGAATCAAAACATAAAGAGACCCAGTTTTTGACATACAATTTCCAGTCCACACACTCACAAATATTTATTATGATTATAAAACCATAATAATTATGATGGTGATGATGATGATGATGACGATGACGATGAAGATATAGAAGTATCATAGAAATTATCAACAAAACACAAAGAAAAAGTACAAAAAAAAAAAAGAAATTTTTTAAGCAGAATAAAAAGAATAAAAAAAGATTCAAATACCCAGAAATATATTGAAATGTACGTACAAGGTTGTGGGAAATAAATTCTTGTTTTTCACACGATTAGTGAATTCAATTCAAAAGAAAGACAAATCAAAACAGAAGCGAAACTAAAAATAAGTAATTGTTTGGAAATCTATTTCAGACATGTTTTATGTATGAAATGATACTGGAACAAGCTTTAAGTAATTAATTCTATAAGAGTTCTTAATGTTGTTGTTGTTGACTTTACTAACACAGATTCTCACGTTTTAAAATTCTATTCTCTTGTGGTGTTATTTATGCTTTTATTTTGTTTTGTTTTCTTTTTTCTTTCTCATTTTCAACAGGTATCGACCCTGAAGGTAGCCGCCTTAAGTATAGCATATCGGGACCAGTTTTTTCTGTTGATCGTGATACGGGTGTGGTACGCTTACGTCAGGAATTGGATCGCGAAACACAAGACAGTGTTGAGCTCATTATCAGTATCACCGATGAGGGTATTTATGGTACAGAACCGAATACGGTTTCCCTAAGACGTGTTATACCCGTAAGAGATTACAACGATAATCAACCAATATTTTTGGGACGCCCATATTTGGTTAGTGTTAGTGAAGGCCTAACAGTGGGCTCAGTGGTGGAAGTTAAGCCACCAATTGTAGTTGTGGATCGAGATGATGGCATTAATGCTGAAGTGCGCATAAAATGTGTGGAGGTAAGATTTATTTCATAACTAAACTGTACGATGTTGTAGAAGAGGAGAATATACGCCAAGTTTTTATAGGTGTGCAGTAAAAATGGTTCTCGAAATCTATTAACCTGTTTTTCCAATTCCAGGAGAACGATATCTGTGATACATTTGATGTAACCGCTGAAAAGATATCGGATGGCAACTATACCGCACGTGTTACACTCAAGAAGCCTTTAGATTACGAAAGTAGGCCAACTTATATCATGACCATCTCTGCCACAGACGGTGCATTTGATAATCCTTTAACATCTCAAGCAACTGTTTCCATCACAGTAATTGATGTGCAAGATCAGCTACCGGTTTTCACAAATGCGCCCTATTCGGCAACAGTAGATGAAAATACACCGGTTGGTGTTAGTATATTGACCATAAAGGCCATAGATGGAGATGTGGGCATACCACGAGATATTCTACTGACTTTGGAAAACGAAGATTTTGGTCATTTTGATTTGGTGCCATTTGGTGATGCCAAAGAAGGTACTGCTGTTCTCATTACAACCGATAAGGCACTGGATCGTGAAAATCCCGAAATCCTGCAGAATGGTGGCGTTTATGTATTTACCGTTAGAGCTACAGAATTAATAGATGGCGTTATACCTGCGGATTCAGCAACCACACAAGTAACCGTAGTGGTAAACGATGTGGACGATCATATACCCGAGTTTAATGGCGATGTTTTTAACATTTCTATACCGGAAAATTTGGATACCGGCATGCCTTTGCCTGGTTTGACTGTTTTTGTCAATGATCGTGACATGGGCAACAATAGTCGTTACGCATTAGTTTTGCGTGACATAAAGAACGCCTTGGATACTTTTGCTGTTAGTCCTGCTGAAGCCCAAGGGCGTACACCCATAGTGGTGAAAGTGTTGAATTCTTCACATTTGGATTATGATGTGGAGGATGAGCAGAAGCGTTATTTCTCTTTTGAGGTGGCAGCTTTAGTTAATGGCGAAGAGAAATCCAAGGTTCTCATTAATGTTGAATTGACGGATGTCAATGACAATTCGCCGGTATTCGAGCATAACAATTATCGGTTTTTGGCCGCGGAAAATTTAACCATTAATTCTCAAATTGGTATGGTAAAGGCCACTGATAAAGACTCCGGGAAATATGGTTTTATTACATATCGTTTGAAAGGTTTCGGTGCAGAATATTTCTATACTGATCCTTTAACGGGAGGTTTATTTATTAAAAAGCCTTTGGACTATGAGAAGCAGAGCAGCTATAGTTTATCCATAGTAGCGGTAGATGGCGGGGGCCTAGAGGCCAATGCCCAGGTCTTTGTCGAAGTTATAGATGTCAACGATAACTATCCTATGTTTGAGAGTAAAGAATATTCCCGCACTATTAGAGAGGGTACCAGCCGCTTTGAACCCGAATTCAAGGTAAGAGCTACGGATGTAGATGGTCCCACTCAAGGGGGTGGTAAGGTGCGCTATGCAATCATTTCCGAGAATAGTATAGCGGGTAACGTTTTCAAAATTAATGAGTTAACAGGCGAAATAAGTTTGCAAAAAGTGGCTCGTTCCATGGATACGGAGAGGGGTGAATATGAATTGGTGGTGTCGGCCACTGATTTTGGTATACCACCTCTGGTTAATACCACAAGAGTTTTAATACGTGTGGGTATATCAGGCAATCAGAGGCCAATATTTAAAGGACACTTTCAGAATATTGAAAATGTACCTGTTTTGGGTCCGCCTAGCTATAGAGTTTCGATACCGGAGAATGCCCCTGCGGGATATAATGTAACAACTGTAAAAGCTCATGATCCGGACGGTTTGGACAGCTTACTGTTATATCGTATTGTGGGAGCAAATGACAACTTCGAGATCGATGAAATGTAAGTTTGAAATAAAAATTAAATTCACTGCAGTGGTTATAACAATAATAACAAAATGTTCCTTTTCAGATCCGGTCTTATTACCGTATCGCCACAGGCACGCATAGATCGTGACTCCAATATGGATAGTTTCGAGATCGTTGTCAATGCCGTCGATTCCGGCTTGCCCATACCGGAAACTGCTACTACCACAGTGTATGTTAATGTCAAGGATATCAATGATGAGAAACCGAAATTCGAACAGCCCAGTTATTTGGCTTACGTTTCGGAACGCACCGAAATCGGTGAAAGTATTCTGAAAGTGAGAGCCATAGATAAGGATTTACATTCTCGCCTCAATTACACCATAAAGGCAATACCCAGTGCCACTTCTAAAGCCGGTATTAGCATAAACAAACGCAGTAAATATCGTGTTGAAGATGCTTTCCGCATTGATGCCGAAACCGGTATTATTTATGTGAATGGCAAACTAAATCATGATGAGGCTGCTGTTATTGTTTTACTCGTGGAGGTTAAGGATCTAAACGCTGAAGTTGATCCTGAGGGCCAAGTGGACACCACTGAGGTAACGATTTATGTACAGTCCTTCAAGGATACCAATCCTGTATTCACCAATAAAGGCTGGTCCAGTTCTAAGCCGGTGGTGAATATTAATATAATGGAGGAAATGCCTATTGAAAGCACTTTGTTTATACTGCAAGCTGAGGATCCGGTCTCAAAATTACCGATACAAAGCTTTGAATTGGTGGAACCTTTAGAACTGGAATATTTCCATGTGCATGAAAGAACCGGTGAAGTTATTTTACGCAAACGTTTAGACTATGAAGCCTTGGAAGAGGGTCAGACGCAATATGAATTCCAAGTTAAGGCCAATGCACCTGATATGCAGCGCAGTACCGTAACCAAAGTTAATGTCACAATACTCAATGTCAACGATAATAGTCCCATGTTTGAGGCATTATCATACCAAGCGGCCTTTGCGGAAAATTTAAAACATCCTGAGAGAATTCTACAGGTCAAAGCCGTTGATAAAGATGCGGTTCTAACGCCACGTGATGAATTTTTGGGTTATCACAAGATCTCTTATACCCTATATGGAGAAAATGCTCATCTCTTTGAGCTGAACAGTACAACAGGAGAAATTATAATAGCTCCTCAGGCTGTCATAGACCGTGAACGCACGCCTCGTATAAATCTGCAGGTTAAAGCCGAAGATTCGCCGGGTAGGCCCAGCGATTCCAAGCAAAGTGTTGTAGAATTTGTGATTGATGTCTTGGATATTAACGATAATGCTCCCGAGTTTAATCAAAAAGAATACACAGCAGTTATACCCGAGAATGCCGGCGCTGATGTGTTTGTTATAAAACTATTCGCCCTAGATTTAGATGATGGTCCAGGTGGTGAAGTTTTTTATGAAATAGTAGATGAGGGTGAGGTTAATGGTCTGTTCAAGATTAATAAAATGACAGGAGAAATTAAAACCAAAAGAGAATTAACCGGCAAAGGACGTTCCGAACCCTATGAGATACGCATTAAGGCCCAAGATAATGGTGGCCAACTGGCCAAACAGAAATCCTTAAGTTCGGAGGTCAAGGTAACCATATTTATTGGTGATGTAAGTGCCAATGATGGTATACCATATTTCCTAGAGCCCGTAATCGGACAAATGGCTAATATTACAGAGGTAAGTAGAGAAGAAGAAATAATTTTGAAGAGATATAAAATAAATCCTTTTATAGAACTCTCCTGTGGGCACACCAGTGTTCCAAGTTAGGGCCAATGATCCCGATAATCCAAAGACCCCCTCAGGCACATTAACCTTTAAAATATTGGATGACACTAAAGACACCGATGCATTTGAAATTGATGAAATGACGGGTCTTATAACCACAGCCGAAGTATTAGATCGCGAAGCAAAGGACATGTACAATATCATTTTGGAGGTAGCCGATAATGGCCAGCCCAAACAATCGGTTACACGAATTTTGCATATTAAAGTTTTGGATGTGGATGATCATAAGCCCAGATTCGCAAGAGAAGTGGTAAGTACCTGAATGCATTTTCCTAATTCTTCTCCATTTCATTGTATTATATTGTTTGCAGGACGAAGCACCTTTGGAATTTAATTTATTAGAAGAACAACCCGAAGGCACAGTGGTTGGCAATTTCACTGGCATAGATGAAGATATAGGGGAAAATGCCGCCATTGAGTATGTTATCATCGAAGGCAACGAGGAAAATATGTTTATTATCGAAAGAAATAAAAATAATACGGCCATTATTAAGACTACCCAGCCTATAGATCGTGAAGTGGTAGATAGTTATACGCTGACCATAAAATGTTTGAAATTGGGTGAACCTTCGTATGCCTTCTTAGGGGATCCTTATGATCGCTATGATCTCTCTTTACTCCGAATTGTAATAAACATTATCGATATTGATGACAATTTGCCAAAATTCGAACACGAGGGCATGACAGTGGGTATACGCATCAATGTGCCCATAGACAGTAAAATAACCACAATACATGCTACAGACTTGGATGCCGAAGCAGAGCCTATCATTTTAAGCATAGAGAATGTGACTTTTGTTCCACAATTCTATAAACGAACGACCAACGTTAAAACAACTTCCCTGGAGAATCTATTCACTTTGAATAATCGTACAGGTGAACTACGCACTGGTGGATCTTTTGCCAATTATGTAGACGGTTATTTCAATATGAAAATAAGGGCCAATAATTCGGTAAAAGCCAAACGACATACCTTTAACAATTTGAAGATATTTGTTATACGCGACAAGTCATTATTGAAGTTTGTGTTCTCAAGGCCGGCCAGTGAAATACAGACCAATGTCAAGCCTTTCGAAATGAAAATAAAAGAGAAACTTAGACCTTTAAGCTTGGATTTGCATATCTTAGATACACAGGTATTAACTAGATCCGACTATACATTGGATTTCACTTCAACGAGTTCCTGTTTCCAAATGTTTAAGAATGGCTCCGCCATTTCAATGAATGAAATGCAAAAACTTATAAACTCCGACATGCTAAAGAAGCAATTATTCGATATTTATGTGGAATATGGCGTCAGTGAAGTGGAACCATGTGCCATGCGTAAAATAATGGCAGCGGCCACGTTTATGAGCTCACCAGGCACATGGTTGGTTATAATAGCGGGCTTCATAGGCCTGGCAGCCATAATAACAGCCTGTACTGCTTGCTGTTTAAAGAGAAAGTAAGTGATTGATTTCTTATTTCGTTTTAATTTTATTAAAATTTTACTCTTCTAGGTACAAAAAACATTCGAAACGTAGTTTACAAGCATCACGTGCCACTACTGAATCGTATGGTGTGGTCAGTGTACCCACTGTTTATATGCCGTACTCAGAACCCATCTATGGACCATTGTAGCAGCCAGTCGTATGGCTTAGGAATAGTTAAATAAGTTTTAGTTTTTATCGCTCTTTTTTTAGGATTTAGGCAGAACTCAAGCACACCAGTTGTGATTTCCTGTAAAGTTAAGAACTATCTTGTCCTAAGACTCTCTATACAAAATAACGAAAAAAAAGGATTCCATTTAATGAAAGGAAGAATGAAAGCAAAACTAGCCATAAAGACTGCGCATATTATTTAAAAAATAATCCAATATTTCAATTTAGTTTAATAATATGCCTGTGATTTTGTATTTTTAATTTTTAATAAGTACGAGTATTTAAAATATTTTATTTCTCATCATAAACTAATCGTTTAAATTCGTTTGTGTTTTTTATTTTTTGTTTGTTTGTTTTTATTCTTTGCCTATTTAATTTTTAAAACTTGTGATTTATTTTTTAATACTTTAATATCTTTGTCACTTTAATTTAAATTTTAGTTTAATTTTAATTAAAAATTGAAAAAATAATTAAACAACGAATACAACATGATGTTCAAACACATGTTAAATAGTCTTTAAATGTAAAAAAGAAAAACAAAACAAATTAAAATTTAGTTTTATATTTAAGAAGAAGAAATTATTTTTATAAACTTTAATAAATAATAAGATTTTTTTGCAAACTTTTTCAAAAATATTTAATTTAAATTCAAAAAAAATAGAATTTGTTCAACTTTTCATCTCAATTTCAATCAGAGTGATTGCTGGAAGACTGCTGAGAGGAAGTTGCCGAAGAAATATTTTTTTTTCATATTTCGATTTGTTCGAGATGTCAGGGTTTTGAACCATAGGTTCTCATATAATAATATAACACCCTACCTACTACTGCACTACGGCGACCACAACTTTACTTTAATTCATCTTCAATTGACTGTAATGCTATAAACACAATAGACGCAACGCGGCAAAGATAGCTATCTCCCAAAAATAGAATACATGAGTGTGTATGGAACGATCCTGCTGCATTACATTTGGGCTAATTTACCTTTTTATTCGCAGCAATGAGAGAATTAGTGCTAACACTCAGAGGATTTGTGCTGACAATGAATATTTTTAAAGCAAAAAAATTATGTTTCCCAGTTTTTCTTCACATTTTAATTGAATTTTTCTTTGGGTGTATAATAGATACACAAAGAAATTTCAAAAAGAAGCGACGGGAACCTGCTTCACTGAATGCTGACAAGCAACTGAGCTTTGGTGCCGACGTCTGGATATAACACTGTATGACATATAACGCAAAAAAAAAGAATAAATGAACTGTTTATTTTTTGTTTTGCTTATGCTTTGGCGCTTCTGCCTTTATTATAATTAATACGCATGCAGCTTTGCGAGGAAGTACAAAATTGTTGTACTTGCTGCGTTGAGTCTATTGTGTTTGTAGCATAAATTGAGACTTCTCCCTTTGTACGGTATTCGCTTGTATCATTGTCCACAAGATGCATAGAATTATCCGCAAACATTTTAGATGTAAATTTCAATTTATAACACTTCATGCTATCATATATTTATATTATATTCTTAATATAAATTCAAAAAAAGTACAGAAAAAGCTTACTGATCGCCATTTTCCATTAGCAGTTACAATTAATATCGAAAAGTGAAAATCGGTTGATTTCAGTTAAGTCGAGGGGTATTTCACAAATCAAACTTCTTTTTATATATGTACAGCTTAGTTTAAACGATTTTAACCAGTTTTTGGCAACGCTTAGGTTCTAAACATAGCACTTAATTTACAGACATCTTCAAAAGTTGGCAATGAGAACACGCTGAATCTTTGAGGTCAAATTAAAATATTGGCTGTTACGTATCGGATCGGAAGTGGTAAAAGGAATTTCATGAAGGCCGAGAGATGCCAAAGAAAAGAAAAATTTGGGAATCAGCAGTAGAGAAATGCGGGTGGGATTCCACGACATCTATATCTGAGCATAAAATTATTTTCGATTGTTTTTATCAATATTGATAGCAGTTTTTTTCGATTACAGTCAGTAAGAAGTATAAAGAAAAGTACGGTCAAAATATGATTATTCGTAGACTAAAATACGATGTTTGTTAAAAAATAGGGAAATTGTTTACCTTTTTACTACTCAGGACTTTGAAATTTCTCTGATTGAATGATTTTACATATTTTCACATAAAAGTCATCCAAATTCTGCAAATATTGGCATAATAGTTTAGGTATCTATATTAGATTTTCAATTAAGAGCAGAACAACGACATGTGAAGTATTTTCTCATTACCAAATGAAAATTGTGATAAAAACTTTCATCATTAAATTAAAGGAATACATATATACATATGTACATAATTGGTCATTACAATCCTTGAGTCAGGATTACTACCTATCTTCTCACACCGCTTATGTTGTGTGTGTTAATTTTATAAATGAGTGGCGGGACCTACAGTTTAAAGTCGACTCCGAACGACAGATTTTTGAGAAACTTTCCATGACAATTTTATTTACTCTCAGAGTTTTTGCCAGAAATCTGCTGAGAGGTAGTCGCCGAAGAAATAATTTTTCATACTTCGTTTTGTTGGAGATTTCTGATCTGGTGTTTGAACCGAGGCCTCATGTCTAAGCCAACACACTACAAACTGCGTTCAGCAAAACCTTCTGTTGAACTGTATTTCAGAAAACAAAAATGCCTGAAGTCTCAATCTCCATTATGGAAAATGCAGGACCGAAGTTTATCAATTTATTGACTTCCACAGATTTTGCCAGAAATCTGCGGAGAGTAAGTTGGGGTTGTCTGTCCTGTGGTTTGAACTGTGGCCCAAGTCTAATAAGCCAACACCTAAGTCATTCTTGTTAATAAATTTATTAAAATTATTGGAATATTTTTTTGTGTTGAATTAAAAATAATTTTGCGCCATATGTTGTTAACATATGTACTTTAGCATTACAGAAAACATGTCTTATAAAACCTTTGCAAATATTTGTTTAACAAATGTTTCACTATTGTTTTTTGTTTTGTTTCTTTTTTTACCTTTATGTAATGAATAATATTATTTATTTATTTAGTTTTATTATCTACACTTCAGAAGTCCATAAAATAATTTACATACTAATGACAACCATGCCAAGTAAGTCACATCGTAAATTATTTATTTCAAGTACAATACAAAAATCGCATTTTTTAAGCATAAAACAATTCATATTTCAGATAAGATAACAACAAATTTATTCTATTAAATTTATTACAAACACTACGTTGCAAATACCAAATAAATAATAATAAGTTTAAGGAAAGTCAGCGGTTTTGATAACCGGCGAAACAGACTAATAACTGCAAGAGTGTGGTATGGTAGGTATGGTATATGGGTCAATAATATCCTTTTTTTTTGAAAAATTATTCAAAATTTGCACAAATTATACCACAAATTTTAAGAAATATTTTCAGTAAACATGAGACTATCTTAAAAAGTCATTGGCAACTACAGTCGATAAAATAAAATGAAAAAATTAAGACAAAACGTTCTTAAATAAATTCAGCAATTTTGCGGCTTCTTTTTAAATAATTTTAAAAATTAATGATATTGTCTTATTGGAAATATAACTTTCTGCTGTTAATGTTTAAATTTGATTTTAAAATGTGAGACTATCGAAATCACGAAGACTAATACCACTTAATCTGAGTACAGTTTAGTACATACATATAAAATTGGTCATTACAACCTTTCAGTTAGGATTACGACCTAGCTTCTCACACCACATATTTTTCAGAAGCTTTTCATTTTTACCAGAAGTCTGATGAGAGGAATTCGCTGAAAAAATATTTTTTTCATATTTCGTTTAGTTGGAGATGTCTGCCCTGGGGTTTGAATGTTGGCCTCAATAAGGCCACCACACTACCTACTAGACTACGGTGACTTCGGAGTACAATTTAGTCTCGCGATTATATTGATACAATATTTTATCTTTCGCTGCTCTTGTTTTAGTTGGATTAGGTTAAATTGGCAGCCGCCACAAAAGGCATAGCTTACTATGAACCTATAAGATTCCGTTTAAAAATCTCGGCAGTATCTTTGCTGTCATTCAATTATCGGGTTTTACTGTCTGTTTTTCCAAATCACCACGGACCGATATAACTAACATTCAACAACAGGCGTAAAAATAAAATTGTGTTATCAAAATGGTGTTCCTGTTCGGGCAACGTACGCCAAGCTTCGCTCAGATTATAATCGCCATAGTCGTCGCAATTCAAGAATACTTGGCTATTAAACGGTCGAGCAACGGCCATATGTCGGCGAAACTCAAGATCTGCAGAAAATAGTGTCGATATCACTTCGCTTAAAAGAACTCGATCTTTCGCAGAACACAACTTGACGACTTTTGCGTTTGTGACTTAGGAACTGAAGGTAAACGAACATAGACAACGATGTGGGTTCACTGAATGGACTTTAGAGCAGACGGAAACTTACTTATTTTCATCCAAGAACTTCTTCGATAAGGCACATTTCTGGATGAATGGGTACGTAGAAAAAAAATGTCGAATTTTCGATGATATCAAACCACATGAGATCCCATTGCATCTAATGCATACCGAAAAAATCACTGTTTGGTGCGGATTTTGAGCTGGCGGCATCAACGGTCCATATTTCTTCGAAAACCACGTTAGCCATACTGCTCCAGTCCACGGCGAGAACAATAGATCGTTGACAAATTGGATGATCTGGACACCAACGGCACAGTTTCTTTGAAAGGAATTGTAGTTTAAAAGGATGGATACATAACAAAACTTAGCTTCTCACACTACTTATGTTGTATGTGTTAATTTCATACGTGAGTGATGGGACCTACAGTTTAAAGTCGACTCCGAACGACAGATTTTTGAGAAACTGTTCCTGGCAATTTTATTTACTTTCAGAGTTTTTGCCAGAAATCTGCTGAGGCAATCGCCGTAGAAATATTTTTTCAGATTTCGTTTTTTTGGAAATGTTGGACCTGGTGTTAGAATCATGGCATACTACTAGACTACGACGACTTCTAAAGTTTGTTTTGCGAATATTTGATAAACTAAGTTTTTTATATATCTCAGGATTTAAGACGCACTTAACAATCTAATAGAAAAGGAAAGAAATAATAATCTTTGAGTACAGTTAGCCCATTTAAAACATTGTGAAATCAATTATAAAATTTTTAAGTCGGTATGAGTTTGCCAGGATAAATTACAGTTTCGTCTGTCTGTTTGTCCGTCCGACAGTCTGTGTTAAAAATAACAATAACAATAACATCAACTTGTTATTTTAATGTTTTAAAAAGTTACAATAATATCCATGTACTTACCACACTTTCACTTGTATTTGAAAATACGCTTGTTTCCCTGTTGCCCGCTTCATGTTCGTGTTCATATTCATGTCCATTATTATTATTTTTCTTTCTATTATTATGATTATCGTTATTGTTTCATGTTGAACTGTTTGTATTCTATAGAGCAATACACTTCATTGCACCCTTTGAAATGTGCGAATAAAGTACCACACCACACCCTGATTTGTCAGAAAACAATTGAAGCAGCAATATTTCTTTGGATCAGTGTTAGGAGTGTAATTTGAAGATCTACAATAAGAATAGAAAAACAATTTTTATGAAATAAAAAGAAATAAAAGGTATTTAAGAAACTATAAAAAAAAGAAATATGCAGGTGATTGGAAGGTCATAGAATAATAGAGTTGCCATCTGTTGTTGTCAAGAAAATAGATTGGATTGTTATATCGGGTGTAGGGGTAATAAACTTTGCTTATTAGATCCTTCTCTTTCCCAAGAGGTAACTTTGCTTAAACTTTTTACAATTATAGTTACAAGGAGCTTCTGGATGGATTTGGGGAGGTAATAAATCGAATCTTTTAAATTTCAAAACATTTCTGGTAATACATTGATGAAAAGTTTTTGTCTCCCTTGTACTCGTATTGTATTGAAGATATTGTATTTGTAGTCAAGCACTATAACACATTAAATGCTTCTTATCTTTAAATTTAAATAAAACAAGAGAAGGTCTAACAGGACAAATCGAATGAACTTGGAGACTAGTTAACATCACCTCCGCGTGAGATGACCATGAACACAAATCGCTGACATGAGCTGTATGGGCATTAGCACAGTCCTGTTTAAACTACATATCGTTGGCATCCAGGTCATCTAATTCAGGTCAAAAAAATTTGGAAAACGTCGATCTCGCCGATGGCGGTGATGGCCTGGCATGTTTCGCTCTCAAAGAAACATGGACCGACGATACCGATAGTCTAAAATCTACACTAAACGGTGACTTTTTCGGGATGCTGATGATTGTCTCTCATGTCGATTGGTATCACTCAAAATCGACACTAATTTGATCATGTACCTATTCGTCCAGAAATAGGCCTCATCGCTGAAAATGATTTTTTGAGGAAAAGTGCAAAATACCTTACCTAAATAAAATACCCATTTTGGTAAAAATAAGGATTTATTTTCATTTGTTCTGATTTTACAAAATAGACTGAATAAATGACAACTAATTTGACAGCTGTAACTTCAACAAGATGGCCGCTATCAACTGTCAAAGTTCTGCAGTGCCAGTTGGAAGATCCTTGCTATTCATTTTTATGTTGAGAACTCGTTATAACGCGTTTTTAAGATTTCGGTATCTTTCTGTATAAGCAATCTGTTTTATTTCAGCTTTTTTGAACAGGTTGCAATATTAAAGGCCGTTGTAAGAGATATCAGTGTCAATAACATTGTTTCTACCTTTTTTGCATGGCTAACCCTGATTTTATTGTACCAAAAGGCATTGTTTTTATTTTTCTTCGTTTCTTGTTCATCGTCGTTTTTTTTATAGTGCAAAACAAATATTTTATTTTTCCAATTGAAAAGGACGAAAACCATCCCTTAAAAGAATTTGACACATTTTATAATGTTACCGCCAGTGCCAGCAGCAATAATGCAGTGCAACAACACCATCACTAGCACTCAGACAGGGTTAATGAGCAGCACTACACATTATAAATCTAATTTCCAACATTTATTATTTATGGTCCTTTTTCAAATTCTTTTCTATTTCTGAACGGCGAGTTGGGTGTTTCATAATTACTTTTCGTGTTTTTTCTCTTCTTCTATTCTTTTTGTTTTTGACAATCAAAGTTGACAGTTTTTACGTTGAAACATTTAACGAGCCTCGTTAGAGGTGTAGCTCAAATTATAAATTGCATTTCATTAAAATTATTGCCAAGAAAAAAAAAAAACGGAAACGAAAGAAAAAGTAAATTATTAATTTAATTAATTTGTTTTTAGTAGGATATTAAAATAAGGAACAGAGATTTGTTTGCAAGCTTTATTAATTTTAATTTCTACAATTGCTTAAGAGGGAAAATTAAAATTAAAGAGGAAATACGAATGAATAGGCAATAGAAAAAAAGATTCTTAATTTTTTTATATCGTCCTCTTATGCACCAAAACTTCCTTTAATGCTTTCATCTGCACTTCATACATTTGGTAGTATTCAGGGAACTACTGTTTCATAGACTAAGGCCTTATGGATACACACTGGTTGTTTACCCCAGAAGGATCGGACTTTACATGTCAGAAGGTATCATTTAGAATAATGGTGTTCAGGAGAAATTGGGCAACCACTAATTCTGATACTTTCTAGTTTCCCATGATTTTAGACACATTTTTGCTGGTTCAGAATAGAACATAGGACTTGTGTCGCTTTAGGAAAAGTTTTTTATTTTCGGTTTTCTTTTAATGACAGACTCATTGAACCATATAAAAATGTATTAAAGTTTTGTTCGCAGTTTCATTCAAATCGATAAGAACAATTAAATTAAATTCAATGTTACAATTACTGCAATTAATAGATTAAAGTCCTCAATACCAATAGAAAATACATTCCATTGCAGCATCCCATGTACAGATACTTGGCAGGTACTTCTGATAACTGCATGCTTTTTAAGATCTGTTAAAAGCACTAGGAGCCTGCACAAACTTCATTCTAAGTTGAGTGATATTAGCTTTCACTAACACACAGATTGAATTTTGCCTCCGGATCTGGCACGGTTGATCCAGGCGTTTACCAGATGTCTTAATTCTTTAAGCCAGGAAATCAAAATTTCCAAGCGGAACACTGCTCAATATTGGGAACCTATACAAAAAGGACATTCATAGGAGTAGGAATAAAAACACTTTGTGACAGTCTATTTATCCTCAAGGCTGTTAGCAGTTGCACATTTAACGTCGAGGGTATTTCGGAAATGTCACAACGCGTGCAACGCGGCCAGCCAAAATCATATTTTGCTCATGAAGAACGCAAACAAAATAAGATGGCTAACATCTATGCTAAAAGAAGCTTTAAGAGACAGAACCTATTTCATCTTTTGACTTCAGCAGGAGACTGCTAAAAGAAGAGATGAGAAAATGGCCAACATCATCCAGAGGAAACATTGAAATGCCACAATTTACCATGAGCATTCAAAATTTTTTCTCAGGTTTGATGCTAGTAGCACAGATTTTATTTTTCATTTTCTGTTGAACTGAATGGAAACAGTTTAAAAACAGTTTTAGTGGAAGCTGCAGATCACTATGCCTGTTACTTGCAGATTCTACTCGGGGAAAGAATGGTCAATGAAGTACTTGATCACCAACTGAATAGCAGAAGATACAAAGTGTTATCGCCATTCATATATGTTTGCAGTTACTTTAATTAAAGAAGCTAATCCGGTTCCTTGACATTCTTAATCTGTAACTGACAAGAGGAAGATAATCAGTAATGGCAGTGTAAAAGGCCATCTTGATGGTGACATAATATTCATTACATCACTTCGCCAACGATATAATTTAAAATATTTCCATGTTTACCGGTTAGTTAGAAGCTATATAAGATCACCGTAATCTAATGAATAGTGTGGTGACTTACTAAACACGAGTTCAAGAGTTCAAAGCGCAGTTTTGTCTCTTAAAAAAAATGAAACATAAAAAATGACATTAACCGTTCAGCAATCTTCTGGCAAATGCTCGAAGAATAATTATGAAAAAGTTTCTCAAAACTACCGTTCTGATTCGACGTTTAACTGTAGGTCACTTCACTCGTGTATAAAATTAAAACATGCAGCAATGATGGTGTGAAAAGCTAAGTCGTTGTCGAAGTTTTAGAAGTGATACATTCATCTCTAAATTTAATACGCATTATGTATCATTAAATCATAGTGAAGATTTACTGTGTATCAGTGGAAACACATTAGTAAACAACCTACTACACACACTAGTACCAATTGCATCCCAAGTATTTTCGTTTGCGTGTCTTGAGAGCAATCCATGCATGGCAAAAATTATATTTTATTCATGGGTAGAAGTTCTACAAATTGTGGCACAAAAAGTTTAGTGAACTTCCTGTAGTTTTCAATAAGTAATCTTCTCAGCTGGCCCTATCTACAGTGAAAATATTTGTTCACCTCAATAACAATAATTCGTTAAATTCTTTTTTTAACTTGAATTTTATTAATCAAAAATCAGTTAAATTTCAGATAATATTGGGTTTTCTCAGCAGGTGTGTTAAACGAATAAAACTTACGCTGCGTGTCAATCAACAATCCTTTTGACTCATTCACACTTTTGGAATAAAAAAATCATTGTCACTACTTGTCGTTTGAATGGCACTGAAATTTTTAAACATAAAGCGGGCACAAGTAGCCACAATTTGATTCACTTGCAACATATTCATTCAATCGTACAAATGAGGCACTCGTATGTGTTTGTCTATCTGTCGGCATTGAACTTGGACAGATGGCCAAGTCCATAAGAGTAAACAACAGTTAATAACAATGTACGACAATTAACGTTTAAACGTATAAAAAAAAGTACACAACATGCACACACACACACAAATCATAAATACTAGACGATTGCAACTTCCTTTTGTTTTCTTTGCTTTTTTTTCCTCATTGTTGAGCAACAAATTAACGGTTGCGTGATTTCCTTATTCAAAAAAATTTTTTTTTTCATTATCCTTGTGCAGTTGAACATGTGAATACAGTCTGTGGTGATTGAATGTGAAAAAAGTGTGTGTAACGTCAAAACGAAAAATACGTTACAAATACAAAAACAATTTATGGTGGGTAAACATGTAAAATAATAATAAAAAAAGTGTATAGAATATGAGAGCAGCAGAGTGTAATGATTAAATATATTACAAGAACAATTACAACAAAAAACGAAATTTTGTTTTTTATTTTCTTCATAGCCATGCACTTTTTTGTATATTTTTTTGGGGTAATTTTTACAGTTTTTATCATAAAAATGCTTTCTTTTGTTTTTCTTTTTTTCTGGTAAACCGGAAGCTGTGTGATAATCTTTATTGAAGCCTAGTTTTAATGACACATTAAGTTGCAGCATATGAATAATGGATCGTTGGATGAATTTGTGTCATGTGTGCTTAATAAGGATTTGCAAGAATAATAGGTAGTTTGCAAACAATTTTTAATGATTATTTAAGAAAAAAATTAGAGATTGCTGTCCAATCTCAAATGCTCTGTATATAAGAGATTGGAAAATGCATCCGAAATGTGCAATTTGCCACGACTCTGGCTCATAAATCAGGCTAATGACCCATGTTGGGTTATCATATGTTGTCTTTAATAATGCTGTGGTTTGTGATTTTCCGCATGTACCTGCGATTTAGAATCTTGGTGGCTGGTTCACATCAACTCCACGTAAGGTGATGATGCCCTTAAATCGTTCGTGCAGAATATACAAAGTGGCATGAATCGTGGTACCTATCCGTCTATTGAAGTGGTGGCTCACTTGAGATAATAGCTGTCCCTGTTCTGACCGAATTCGACCGAAATGGCGAAGAAGTCGGTCAGCGCAAGAACTGCACTTTAAAATCACGACTACCCTACGCTGGAAACCAACCTGCAAGTTTAATAAACGAAGTTATATCCTTAACATCAATGGATGATAACTCCGTTAAGGCAAGCAATGGAGAGCCAGATGACCTAAATCTGCATCTCGCAAGAGATGAGCATTGACAAAGAAAGTGGAGAACAGTTTCCTCCTTTTCAGCAGATCCACACCCATGGCCGAAGTCGTTAGATGGGAGCTGCAGTCTTTCCACGTACCTTCCCATAACGTTATGACCTGTAAGTATTGCCACTATGATCGAGATGACATTGTGATCAAGTCCGAGTAGTTGGTTGGTGGGATTTCTACCAATCGTGGGCCAAGTGAGAGCAAGATACCTCATTGACCCAGTATAGGTTGGCGTCCTTAAAAATTTTAGCCCAATGGCAGATTTAACCGAGGCAAGAGCCCTGTTTAGTGGAAACCATATGTTTCTGGTGTCCGGATCATCTAATTTAGGCCGAAATAACTTGACATCAAACTATATTGCTTACAATGATGACGTGGGCAATGTCATTCTCAAAGAAATATGGACCGAAGATACCGCCAGACCAAAATTCATAGTGACTTATTCGAGATGCGTTGGATAAACTCTATAAATGACAACCAATTTGACCGATGCAAATTGAACAGGATGGTCTTTATAAACTGTTAAAGTTCGAAATGTCAACTTCTATGTCAATATCAACTTCTACAGCAAGGCATAAGATGCCTCGTGATGCCCCTCAATACACAAATAGGCCCTCTAGCATTGTAAAAGCTGTTTGATGAAGTCAATGAGAGAGCACTGGAATAACCAGTAAAACAATTTCTCTGTTCGAAAACAAAAATTGAATGCTTAAATTATGTATTTACAGAGCCTAAACAGAAAAGATGTGCCCTGATTCTATGAAAGTCAGAGAAAGTTCATTAGAAAAATACAAAAACAAAAGAACAAAGCGATCCTAAAGCAAATAAGAATAATATTTACGACTTCACACCCGCTGGTAGTTTTCAATAATCATTAATTTTTATACACTTTTGTTACAATAAACAAAACAAATGCAACAAATCAAAAGGAAAAAAATTATTATATTAACAGTTCCATTGTTATGTAAATGAAAGCAAACGTATCCATATTTTTTAAATAAAATGAATGAAAAATATTACAATTGCTAGGAAAGAAGAATATAAAGATAGGCAAATCAATTCCATAGAAATCTCTATGCAACTAATGTCAGTCAGTGTTAGACAAAATGACGACACGAATTCAAAATGTTGATTCACTGGTTGCACTTCATCAAGTGGCCATAGAAAATTGTTAAAGAGAAAATTGAAATGAAATGAATGAATATACCTAAGCAAACATTTTTCCTTTCGAAATTTTTATGCTCAAAACTCATTTGCATAGCGTGGCATATAAACAAGTAAACTTTCAAGCAGGGAGGATTTGCATTTTGCCTTAAATGCCAGTAAAATAATAACAATGTATGAAAGTCATACGAAAAGGACATTTTTCTTTAATAACTCGACACTGCCATAAGCAAAAATGTTAATGTGAATAATTAATAGGACAACAACATCGGTAATTTATGGTCTTTTCATATGATTATTCATTTACTTGTATATGTAAATGTATGAGAGTATATGTAAATTTTTAGTTTTATTCATTTCCCGTTTTATTGTCTTTTTTTTTTATACGAAAGTTGTGAAATGATGAAGATAAACAACGGTTTCATGCCTTGTTAAGAGGGCCCAACATAAACAGACAAGACAACACCGTACAACAACCATTTTTTAAAATGGGTGGAGTTTTCATTTTTTCGAACACTTTTTTTGAATGGTTTTTTAAGTTAATTGAAAACCGGTTCGGTAAGAATCTCATTTCTAAGTGTTGGAAATTTAAATTTCGAATTTAAATATTCATAATTTACATGAAGAAACCATTAAATAATGTATGTTCCATTATTTTCCAATATGAACTTATTCATACCTATTCTACTCACACATTTGGCCAATAAATTAAACTCTTTAAAAAATTTTAAATAAAATAAATAAAGTATGTTGGCGCTTATCCTGTCTGATAAACGAGCACGTGGTTCAAACTCCAGTTCAGACTATTTCGAACAACACATAATATCCGAACAACACGTAAATCTCTCAGTAATATTCTGGGAAAAACTCTGAGAGCAAATAAAATTGGAATGAAAGTTTTTCAAAAATCGGATGTTCGGAGTCGATTTTAAACTGTAGGTAATGCCACTCGTGTGTAAAACTTAACACATACAATATGTTTGGTGTGAGAGCTAGGTGAATTATAAACATACATAACATAATTGGTAGCTTCTCCCACAACTTATGTTGTATGTGTTAATTTCATACATGAGTAGTGAGAACTACAGTTTAAAGTCGACTATGAACGGCATGTTTTTGAGAAACTTTATCTTGACATTTTTATTTACTCTCAGAGTTTATACCAGAAACATGCTGAGAGTCAGTCGCCGAAGAAATATTTTTTCAAATTTCGTTTTGTTGGAGATGTCTGACCTGGGGTTTGAACCGTGGCCTCACGTCTAATAAGCCAACATACTACCTACTAGACTACGACGACTTCACACGAATTAAATATAATCCCACACATGATGACATTGCAAAGCGTAAGAAATCATATGTGAAACGCAAGCAACGAGTAAAATCTACCCTGTATAATTAATTCGTTATCTCGCCCGCGTATAGCCCAGACCTTGCCCTTCTAATAACCATTTATTTCGGTCCATGCAGAACGTTCTCACTTAGAGTATGCTTCACTTCAGAGCAGGGTATCAAATATTGCCTTGATTCATTATTGACGGACTTCATAAATTACTAAAAATATCGGAAAAAGTTGTAGCTTTCGATGGACAATACTTTTTCGTTCAATAAACTATTTTAAGAAAGCATTTTTTTAAATAAAAATTACCGATTTTTAAGTTTGACAGAATTGTTATTAAATTAGTTTGATGGCCTGTTGGCAAAGACAAAATATCGAACATGAATTTTATCCCATTACACGAGCTGAATGCCTGTCATCAGGTAGTCAGGTCAATTGAAGTTGGATCGTGCAATCAGACTGTTCCCAAACCTAAAAAAGGTACAGCTGAGAGAAATTTGACTCCATTGTTGAAATCATCTCAGAAACCAATATCTATTTTGATGACAACAACAAAAGTAATTTTTTTAAAAAAAACAAAAAAAGGTTGGTAAAACGTTGATCTTTAAATACCAGCATTTCGCTTAAAAAATCTCGGGCTTATTGATCGATGCTCATAATGCTCAAAAAATAAATAAAAAATATTTTTCTGTACAATTCGGTTGGAAAATAAGGTGAAAGAGTAAACTTTTCATTTATTTTTCAAATTTCTCTTCAATTTCAATTTCTCCTCAACAAAAATTTGTTGAATTCTGTTTAAAAAATTATGGAATTTTCTTTTAAAGATGCCAATAACCAAGGTGTCTTTCTGAATTTCTATTAAAGCAGGGGGCTGAATTGGAAGTAGTAAATTAAATTAAATTCTGGCCCAAAATGGAATATGGACATTCCGCTACTATGTGTGGACTTGGACACACCCGGGTCGATTATATGATTCCTTCTAACTTTCTGAGTAGAATCTTTGATTTTATAATTTTAAATAGAGACTTCTGGTGTAAAGATCCAGAGGTTTCCAATACGACTTTTGAGGTTTATATCGATGTCTCAAAGAGGCGTGACAAATCAGGCAGTGGTATATTTACAGGCGGAGGTCTTGGCCAGTCTGAAGACGGCACAACACCTGTTCGGTGGCGGGATTTTGACTCAAAATGTCATAAATTACTCGGACAGACAGGCTACGATTAGGTTAGGTTAGAGGACGTGTACTTGTCAACTGTGACAAGTACAGTACCCGGAGGTCGAATTGACCCATTGTACAACGTCCTAGCTTCTCACACCACTCGTGTTGAGTGCGTTAATTTTATACATGAGTGGCGGGACCTACAGTATAAAGTCGACTCAGAACGGCAGATTTTTGAGAAGCTTTTCATGGCAATTTTTTCTCACAGAGTTTTTGCCAGAAATCTGCTGAGAGGAAGTCACCGAAGAAATATTTTCATATTTTCGTTTTGATGTCAGACCTGGGATTTGAACTCGGGTCTTTCGTCTAATAAGTCTACACACTACCTACTAGACTACGGCGACTTCAAAAGGCTGCGATTAAGTTTTTAATGAACGTATTTTCAACGTCCCGCAATATGCATAAATGATGAGGATTTCTCAGGAAAATTCCATATCATTTGAAGGTAAATCTAATATGAAATCCGAGGGATGGAGGTATCATTTGAAATAGAATTGCATAGCTCACTAGGGCCGATCAATCTCCGATATGTTACAGGGCACAGATATTCTGTTTGAGTCAAATAAATTTCGCTCGAAAAAAAAATGCTCGATCTCATCGGCAGCAATATTGTTAGACTCTGCTGGACACATATGGATATAGAGGGCCGATTCCGTTTTATCTTTAAACAGGATAGTGATTCCCGTGGACCATTGTCCTTTTAGTATTCATGTCCTTTTAGTATTCATTTTTTCATAATTCGTTTTGTTGGAGATATCTGACCTGGAGTTTGAATCGTGGGCTCAATAAGCCAACACACTACCAACTACAAAAGTATAATAAAAATATTACATTCAGGTCTAATATATAAAAAACTAAACAAAAACAAAAATGTTTTCATAAAGAATTAGAATATTTTCAGTTCACAATTTAGACTTTGCGCTCATATGCATTCTAAATTCCAATTTAATGAACTGTATTCCTTTGAAGTTCTTGTTTTAGTGTACTGTTTATTTTATTTTTAGCTTAAAATTGTAAATCCTTGTAAACTTAGTGACTTCATTATGTTTAACCACATTTGCAAAACAGGCAACAACAAATATTCGATTTTGAAAATATCAAAAGAAGAGAAAACACGGTAACAATATGAAAATATTTGTTTAGAATGACACAAATCCCTTTAAATATTGGCTAAAGCGATTTGAGCAGATTAAAAATCATCATCATTTTGATTTTGTAACAAATTAAACTAAATGGAGTAAAAAAGGAAACCTACAGAACGATATGCGACATTAAGGATTTAAAATTTTTTTAGAACGAAACACACGTGAAAGTCGACAGTATAGACAAGAAACAGGAGTACTTGTTGTAGAGGAAACAGGGATATTTTCTAAAAGGATGTTTGTTTATCCAGTGTTTATATGTCGAAGGGGTTAGAAGGGTAAGCTTATGAATAATAAAAAACGGATACAATGTAATTCTTTTTTTCTTTCATTTTTTGTTGCTCTGTTTGATATTTAAAAATTGCAAAACTACTCATACGAATATCAAACATCCGGCTGTTGGAAATGAAAGTAAAAACAGACAAAACAAAGAGTTATGGCAAGAACAATAACACAATTTTGTTTGCAGTAAACGGGTGGAAAATTTATGATGAAAATCCTTTAACCTACATTCTAAGCACATCATCAGCAACACCATCACAATATGAATGGAATGGAACAATCATACGATAGAGAGCATACGCATGCAATAAGACAACGCATTTCTTTTAAAGGTCGGGATTGTTTTTACGAATGAAGCATTATTTCATAGATAAATCAATTCGAGCAGGATAATAAACGACCATACATTATTTGTTTTGTTTTTTTCTTTACGTTTTTTATACGTTGTTAAGCATTCGAAATAGAGAAACTTAAAAATGACAGAGAAATTAGAAAAAAAAAACCATCAGCAACAACAATAACCTTTTAATGGAACGTGTAGTTGCACAACCAAAACGAATTTCCAGCTAAAAGGATTTCTATTTCAAACTAAAACTCGTTAGTTCGTAACACCTTTACGGTATTGAATGCGCAAACATTATTTCTATTTCAAGTTCAAACAAATCACTTGCATTTATGGTTCGTGAAAGTGTGACAAATTTTTGTGTATTTTTTTAGCACGTATTTCGTGCAAATTTTTTACAAAAGGGTTAAACAAGAATCAGGTTCACCTTGTTTTTTTTTATAAAATCAATATCCATTTATTTTATTTAAAGCAAATTCGTCTTAATTAAGCATTTTATGAGTTCGTTGGCTCTATGGAAATAATTTTTTAATGCTAACAAATGTCATGTTATCGCATTAAAGCATGAAATTTTAATTTCAGATTGTTTCGTTGTAAGGATATTTGCGTTACTGTTGATCTAAAAATTTTCAACGTTAATCAGACTAAGCAGGGTTAAAATATTAGGACAGTCCAATAAGTTCATGAATTGTTGATAACTGCAGAACGGATGACCTAGCCAAACAACCATCGACACAATCATCGAACACTCCGATAGTTTCTCTACTTTGGCAATCCCTTTAAAGACTTGCGGGCTCATTGCTGGCAATACAATTATAAATTCCACCAACGCCGGATGAGTGGCGTCGAATATTGGCAGGAGGGTGGAGAAAATCAAACCAAAACTATACAAAGGGCTCACGGAAAGTCTGCTTAAACTCCAAAGGAGCTCAAGGTACATCAGTCATAGACACATGGCGGGAGCTGCAGGGATGAGGGAGAGAAGGAAACTGTTCTTCACCTACACCACGATATCACAGTGAGTCTTATGTAGCCTAAGTGTGCCTATGCAAAGCCCTGGGGTAGACAGACATCTCTACCTACTTACCTACCATGGTGCGAAAGACGAATATTAGGAAAAAAAATATATGATTATCGGAAATAAGCCCCTTTATTTCATTAAATTACGATTCGTTGCAGTATCTCACCCATGTGAATGGAATTAATGTGTATTAAATCGCATTCATCCCGACAAAGAAGATCAAGGTGGAAGCTTTCTTTGAAGCTGATTCGCTGTTATAGCCAAGTGATCATTCGAATATGAAATTACAAAGCCACGTGAAAAGCCTCCCACAATCTGTTGCACTTTCAACTTCTGATCAGCCAATAAACCTATTCTGATTGAAAATCTGAACTGGACGTAGAGACGCTGACCATCTTCTGTGTTTCTACGGTACTTAACGCACTTAACTTTAGTTTGAAAAATGGTTTTCCTGCAAAAATAATGCTTAACCAACACATGAAATCCATTTGTTTCGTATTTACGGAACATTCTGTTACAAGTATCAATGGCCGTCAAAACTTAAGAAAATTTTGACAAATGTCTTGCAACAATCTTCTCATCTCCATAACCCGCGAATACAATAGAACCAAGTAGTTCGTCTAACATAAATCATAAGGCAATGCAAGCCCACGTTTGTAATACATTAGGGATTTTAGAATCACTAGATGCTGTATAGTTTTCGTGACATTTTCACCAAGACAGCTGCTTTCAAAAATATAACCTTTCACCACGTCCAATACTAGATCGTATATTCCATTCCATGCTTTTTTTAAAAAGTGTATACAGTATTCCTTCGATTTACGTCGTCTCGATTAATGTTGTTTCGATTAACGTCGTAAAAAATTTTGTTCCCTTCAACTTCGATTTGCGTTGTCATTCGATTTACGTCGCTTTTTTTTGGAACCAACTGTGACGTAAATCGAAAGATTACTGTAACTTTTTTAAGTTCCTTGTTAAAAACATATTACTTTGTAGTATGAGCAATATGAAATTCGATTTACGTCGCCTCATTCCGGAACATTCTACGTCGTAAATCGACTAACGACTAACAAATTCGTAGTTCTTCAGAAGCTACTAACAACCAGTCCCTTGTGCATCGTCCTACCATACTCTCTAAGCCATTTGAACAACATATCAGTCGATCTGTGGTCTAGTGAATGAGTTTGACCTACTCCGGAATTCAAGAGTGCAATTTGAAAAAAAAGAACGATCAATTTCTTTAGACAAACACTCTCAGCTGTTTTCTGGCTTAAACTCTGAAAGTAAAATAATTGGTCTGAAGAACTTTCTTATATATGTAGGTCGTATTTGACGTTAAACTGTAGGTCCCGAACCCAACATGAAGCCAGGTCGTAATCCTGGCTAAAGGGTAGTAATGGTCAGCATTTGGGCCTAATGTAATTCAAGTTTTTAAAATGATTAAGTATTAGTGCGAAGTCGCATGACTTTGTGGTCTAGTAGCCTGTGTGTTGGCTTATTAGACGTGAGGACACGGTTCAAACCTCAAGACAGACATCTCCTCCCAGCAGACTTCTGGCAAAAACACTGACAGTAAATAAAATTGTTATGAAAAGTTTCTCAAAAATCTATTGTTCGGAATCGACTTTAAACTGTAGGTCTCGCCACTCATGTATAAAATTAACACACACACAACATAAGTGGTCTGAGAATCTAGGTTGTAATCCTGACTGAAGGGTTGTAATGACAAATTATGTATGTATGTATATGTATTAGTTCGATCATAACGACAAACTAAAGCGAAATTTTATTTAAAATGTTTTACAAGAATTTAACAGAAATTCTAAATAAAATCATTACGAAATACGACACGTTATTCGATGTGAGACTTGAATTAATTCCTGTCAAATTCTCAGTTACCATCAGCTTCAAAATTTAATATTTTCAAATTGATATTAATAGGATCACAGGGGCAGTTGAGAAACCTTATACCCATTCATTCCGAACAATATGAGCACAATTCCAAAAAAATATTTCTTCGTCCACTTTTGAAATTCAGAGGGCTTTAATTAGTGCCTCCTTTTTATTGGGAGTTAATTGGGAAGTCTTATAGAGAGCCTTGGAAGAAAGCTGGGAAGCTTGTAATCTTAGTTTTTATACAGTCAAAATTTAACAAAAAAAGGCAAATAAAATATAAGCATTTTGTTAAGGCAACTATAAAGGAAAAGCAAAATCTGTATAAATTTTTAAGAATAAAAAAAAATATGAAATAAAAATTTAAATTTCTACCACCCCCGGTAGAGATTTAACGAACTTCACAAAATGCACTCGGTTGGCTGTAAAATAATTCTAGAAAGAATGCAAGAATATATTGAGAACAACATTAGAGTCACTAGGAACTCACATTAAAACATATACACGGGGTTGAAAAATAGAATTTTTTTATTTCAATTTTAATGTGCCCTTAAAGGCAACACAAACGGATATTCAGAAAATTTGGAAAACAAAAGATGACGATTTCGCGTCACCTGCCAAAAACAATTGAATGCCGAACAATGGCAAATGGAATTAAGAGACATAAATAAAGGCATTCATTCATTCATTCCTTGATTTGTTCATTCAGTTAAGCAAAAACTCTGCATACATGCTTACATACATATGTATACAATAGATACAGACTCACATAGAAAATTCTTTTATCCTGGAGTCTATTATTGAACAGTAAACAGAGAAGAATTTGTTTTTTTTTTGTTTGGAAAACATAAAATGTGACTAAAGTTGTAAATAAATATTTATTCAAACTGAAATTATTTATGGGAATAATTAAAATAAATAAGAAATATAATGCGAGAGAATTGAGAAATAATTGACTATTGCCCTATTGAAAGAACAAATGCACTGATTTTATTTCTAATTCATTAAATCAAAATAGTTTTAGTAAATTTGATTGCACTATAGACTTCAACCAAATAAAATACAATTTCTCCATTTTCCTTGAAAATTTTTGTTTGGTTAAAACAAGCTAATCCCGTCATAGTCAGCTTCAGTTTCACTGAAATTTTAACCGATAGTTTTTCCTCAAAATTTACTTCCACCTTAGGATGTTTGGAGCATTAAATGGAACGTGCAGTTGCACAACCAAAAGTAATTTCTTACTAAAAGGATTTATATTTCAAACTAAAACTCTTTAGTTCCTAACACCTTTACGGCTTGGATGTGCAAACATTGTCTCGATCTGAAGTTCAAACAAATCCCTTGCATTTATGGTTTGTGAAAGCGTGACAAATTTTTGTAGATTTTTTTCAGCATGTATTTCGTGCAATTTTTGCACAAAAGGGTTAAAAAAGAATCAGGTTCCCATCGTTTTTTTTATACTGTTGATGTAAGAATTTAAGTTTAGTTAGGGCAACTGAAAAATAGTTTGTCGTTAAAACATTATATGATACTTTCTAACAGCCAATTGACTAAAATGAATTAGCTTTGTTCATTATCACTCCATGATTGCTATTTATACATCAGTTTTACGGATTAGTTTATCGAATAGGTGCTCTCTTATTGTTAGCCACCCAGGCACTGGCTGTGTTTGCAGCTTTCTTTACTTATTTATTCAGCAAGACCTATAATTAAGCCAGCATGATCCACAATTATGTAGTCGCTGTAGTCTATAAGGTAGTATGGTTTAATCCTCATGGCTCAGACATTTCGAATGAAACGAAATTTAAAAAAATATTTTTTCGGCGAGTTCCTCTCAGCAGTCTGCCGGCAAAAACTCTGAGAGTGAAATTAAATTGTTATGAAAACTTTTTCATGGAATCGATGTTAAACCGTGGGTTCCACTACTCATGGATAAAATTGAAACACACAACACAAAGCTGTGATAAGCTGGGTGGCAATCCAGACTAAAGGATTGTGATAATCAATTAAGTAAATAAGAAATATTTAATGTCGAATACGACATATAATTTACTTTGTGTTGCACTATTCTACCGCTATAACAATGTTAATTCTGATTTTTCTTGTAAATAATTTATTTATGTTCGTTAATCGGCCAATGGATAGCATAAAAATGAAAATTCACAACGTCGTACATATGCTGACTGGATGCTGAACAACTGTTTTTCAATGTTGCACTTTCAAGTAAAATTTTCTTTTCCGTGCTTACGTTATAAAGCGAAATAGTTGCACATGCAGCTGGCAGAATTGCTTATGGAAAAGCCGAAATATTTGGAAATAGTAACTGTTTTGTACGCATTACGGTTTGGAGATGTCATTGCGCAGTATTTTTTCGAAAATTACACTGCAGGAACCGCCTCCGTATGATAATTCCTCTTAGTCTGCAATTGAATTGTTTGTAAAATTGGTTGGAATGTACTTTCATAAAGCCGGTGCCATGAGCCACATAATACCACCGATATAGGTTTTAATGAATGAAAAATTTCCAGAAAGAACAATTTAATTTTTTGCCACGTCAACTGGCCACCAAGATCATACGACTTGGGGCCAATTAATTTTTTCTTTTGTGGAACTAAATCAAATACTCTGTCTACAGGGGTAACCTCCTAACTTTGGATTATTTGAAAACTAACATTCAACAATTAATCACCGAAATACCATACGAAATATACGAAAAAGTATTCTAAACCTGCCTCAAAAGAATAAACGCGGTACATCCCTTCTGTTAGGATTACGACCTAGCTTTTCAAACCAATTACGTTGTATATGTAAATTTTATACATGAGTAGCGGAACTTACAGTTTAAAGTCGACTTCGAACGACAGATTTTTGAGAAACTTTGTCATGGCAGTTTTATTTACTCTCACACCTTTTGCCCGCGATCGTCGAAGAAATATTTTTGCACATTTCGTTTTGTTGAAGATGTCTGGTCTGGGGTTTGAGCTGTGCCCTCACATCTCAAAAACTAAGAATTAAAATGAAATAAAAGGATCCTCGTAACGATAGCTTTATAAATGTTTTAATTAACTTGGCTTTTGGAAAATGGATTTTCTTAATGTTTCATTAATAATTATGGATTCATTTATATTATTTGTTAGTTAAGAGACTAATTCATCACAATTGCTATTTTATTTAAGTTCGTAATACTATAAAGGGTCATTGTAATTTGTAACTTTGACACAGTTTTATCATAATACTCCTGATGTTTCTTACGGATTTAGATTGCCGCTTACCAAACCTAAGCTCTTTTGCAGGCTATTTACCAACGAAATTCAATTTCAAACTCTTATCAAATGTTTTGATAAAACAAAATATAAAACAAGAAACCACCATCATACAAACAACTACAAATTTATGCCCATAATTATTCCACTGGAATAATTTAATCCACATTAGTTTTCAAAATAATAGCAACAACAACATCAAAGTGTCCTATAATACCAAAAAAAAAAGCAAAAAACTACAATTACAAAAGGAATGCAAACGAAAAACATACACATTTAATACTAAGGCACCCAATGGTTAAACCCAAAGAATGTCATTTACGACCCATATTGTTGAAGGTGTTAAGATTTATCTTTGCAATCATTTGTTTGCCAGACAACAACAACCAAAAACGGAAAAGTAATACCGAAAAGCAGTAAACACCCAGCAGGATACATTCAAATCATGCACAAAGAGCATTATAGAATAGAACCTGTACGCTAAAATCTCTAATAGAAATACGAGCAGAGCAAACTATAAATGTCAAATGAATTTATCTTTTCTACTCTCATTTCATGTGACTCCTTTCGAAATTGATTACTTTTAAGGGTGGGTTGCTGTTTAAGCCCTGCAAAAATTCAGATCAAAAATATTTCGCTTGTATATCATATGAAATAAAATACCAAAACGTTTTATAGTAGCGGAGGGGTACGCGAAATTTTTTCAAACAATAGAACGATAGAGAGAAATAAAGTATTTGTGAGGGGTAGATTTTTATCAATTCACTTACTATTCTCGATTATAATTTTTTTATATTTTTGTTAATATGTACTTTAATAATTTCGGATTGGTACACTATACATTATGTGTTATTAAATATAGTATGTAGGTGTAGTAATAAGAAATCCACTACTTTCTATTATGGCAAATCAAGTTATCGACAGAGCAAAAAAGTCGACTCCGAACGACGGATTTTTTGAAAATTTGAATTTTTTTTTTTTTGGTATTTATTCTCAGAGTTTTTGCTAGAAATCTGCTGAGATGAAGTCGCCGAAGAAATATTTTTCATATTTCGTTTTGTTGGAGATATCTGACTTGGGGTTTTAACCATGACTTTACGTCTAATAAGCCAATACACTACCTACGGGACTACAGTGACTTCATTAAGGCTTATATTTGATTGAATTTATTCGATATATAGACTATTATACAGCAAGGGTCTTGGATATTCAGTCACTACGGAGTGTGTCTAAAAAAATAGAAAATACTACTGGAATGTTACGAATCCGAGACACATGCATAAGCCACTTCATGCACCAAATAAACAAAATAGTTTGCGATATCAGATAGAAGATATCACAGAATCTGTCTACTACTCGATAAATCGTTTGTTTAATCCGTGAACCGAATATACATTTTATTTTAAGATACCTTTTGAAATTTATAAGGACAATCCTTATCTTGCATAATATTGAATAAACCTACATAGTTGGGGCAAGAAAAATAACACTTTGTGCTCAAATATTTCTTCGACAGTTTTTCGATAAATTGTTTCCTCGAACATGTTGATACATTACCAACTATGTAGGTGATTACAACCCTTCAGTTAGGATTACGACCTAGCTTCTCACACCACTTATGTTGTATGTGTTAATTTTATACATAAGTGTCGGGACCTACACTTTTAAAATAGACTCCTAACGGCAGATTTTTTTGAGAAACTTTTCATGGTAATTTTATTTAATTCTCAAAGTTTTTAACAGAAATCTGCTGAGAGAAAGTTGCCGACGAAATATTTTTTCATATTTTGTTTTGTTGGGGTTTGAACCGGTTCCTTACGTCTCATAACGGCGACTAAATGTCGATCACATACAGGAAACTATTAAGAAATGACATCATGTAAGTATTGCTTCGTATGCCTAGAAGTTCAGAAGTGTACAAAACTGTTTTAAATCATTTGGAGACGTTGTGATACAAAAGGAAGTTCCATATATTGCTCCTACATGTGTTATCATATAAATCTTTATCTATATTATGGTGCAAACAAATTGACCCATTTCTGGAGCGGATGGTAGCTACTGATGGCAACTAAGCTGCTTTTGATAATCTACAAGTGAAACAGTAGAGCTTATATCCACGGTGTAAAAGGTGGTCGTGCTAGAATTGACAGTCATGAAGGATTCAAGAGTATAGGACTATCACAAATTATTTGGTTTGTTTAGCTTAATTAATAGAGTTTTTACAACATTAAGTATTTTAATTGTTGTCTAGGGATTAAGCCCGCTTTGAACATGCATTGGTAAGAAATTTTAAGAGAATGACGACATCATCTGATGTTCATTGTTAATGTTATTGTTGTTGGGGTCAGACATTGAAGCTTCTTAGTTTTGTAAATTAGAAACTCACGAACAAAAGTTTTTTAATTTGAGTTGACAGTCGAAGTCTTTAACACCAGTCTACATCGTATCCAAGAATGCATGCTTGAAAAAATTCGTAAGAAAAATTCTACGTAGGGTCCAGTGAGTGTTGGTAATGATTAACATATTCGATTAAACAAAGAGTTGTATGATCTCATTCATACAAACATACGATATGGACGTTGTTCCACACATTCACATCCAGCAGCTGCACTGACTTGGCCATAGCGTTAGAAGAAAATAATCCGGCGAGACGGGTATTTGATACAGGAATAAGTGAAAGTTGATATAGAGAACGATCTTGCCTGCGCTGAAAGGACCAAATTGAGATAGTCCTATCATCGATTGGTGTGACCAACTGGTGAAGACGCGCAAGGCAGAGTTGCCTGGAAGAAAGTTTTCTGGCAGGTCGAAATCCTACAAACGTTAAGTTAAGTAAAAAGTAAGCAAGTTGCTCGATACAGGAAATTTATAATTCGATTCCTCACTGACAGGCTACACGGTCAACCCACAAAGATCAGTACAAGTATCTAAAGGGTCTCGAATTTCTGGAAGCTTTTTTGTGGGCTTTTTATGCATCCACCTTATATTCCAGACCCTAAAGCTTCTCCAGTTACAGGTCAATAGTATTGTTAACGAAAAAAACTCCAAAATAGCAAAAAATGTTACCTTTCGGGACAAATTCTTGCTTAATGTAAAATTGGCAATATCAATATGACCGTTAAAATATTTCACAATACCATTGTAAAATTCCTATCTTCTTTTCCCCGTGCATTTCCATTTAAATCCATTAAAGTGTATAACTTTTCCATCACTTGAAACTGTTAATCCTACGGAATATGCGGAATATAACAACTGGAATAAACATTTGTTGAAATCAACAGCGAAAAGCAGAAAAAGAAAAACAATTTTCCGATTGATAAGATGCGATAAGCAACCAACAAAAGCAAAAAAAATTAAAACAACCAGTTTCTATATAAACACACATATATAAACGACAACAACAACTACAAAAAAAAAAGGAAGAAATAATGTTACAAATTGTTATACCACCACTTACAAGCACATCTCTCATCTCATCATGATTTCATACATCATTTGGGAATTAAACAAATTTTCGTTTTTATTTTTTCCTGTGTGTATCCTTTTGATTTCTTTGAAGTTGTTTACATACATATATTGGCAGGATTCTATCTTCTTTTTTTTATTACAGTTTATCAATTTGTTGCTGTTGTTGTTTTTTCGTTTTTCTTTGTATTTTACAGATTATAAGCCAAGATATTGATTTGAATTACCATCGTAATGTTATTTAAGTAGTTTGGGATTATATATTGAAATTGATTTTTAATGGCTTTTTATTTAAAGGTTATGAATTTTCGAAAATGAAAATGCATTGTTTTCATAGAATAAGTAATTGACTGACTTACTAAATCTGTTTTAAGTAAAATGTTCACATTTTCGTTCTATTAATTCTGTTTCGCTAGATCTACTATTGCACCTGGAAAGAGAATTCTAAATTTTGTTACCACATACACAAAGAAATCGCCTTTACCTCCTCGGTTGCGATTTACGGCTGTGAACCATGGAAGTCAAAACAATGCTGTATCAACGTCATACAAACCCGACAAACCCCTATTGACTGTGAATTCAGAAAACAGAAATCACGTTAAATTGGGCATGCGCTGCAGAGACAAAAAAGGTTGTCGGGTCACGCGTAAAAACGTGGAATGAACTAAAAATCGTAACAGCAGATTAGGGCCCAAGTTTCTTATATTTGAATCATAATAATAACTCAAACAAAATCACAGTAAAATTATTTACAAGAAGGAGAAGACTCACGAAAAATCGAGACAGAATATCTCGAATTAGTACGCAGTAAACTAACGTAGAGGGGTCATATAGAAAGCTTTTTAAGCAGGATCAACCAAATGTTTTATAGGTAAATATTGGAAGTGGAGCTAAAGAATGATGCATTCGTTGGCGCAATACCAGGATGGAAAAATTTGGAGTCAAAACAGATAGTGTGGGTCGAGAGCCTGAGAGTTTGGTCACTCGAAACATATGACAGTACTTTGAACCAGAAGTTTTCGTAGTTGTAAATTGTACGCAACTCAAGGTTGTCAAGAGGTACAGAGGTCCAGATATACCTATACTATCAAGTCTGACCTTGATCCCAACATTCAGTTCCTGGTAAGTAGGAAAACCGGGGTCACAATCCGCTGGATATCGAGTGATAACAGAATTCACGGCAATAAGTAAGCAGAAGAGCTTATCAGAAGAAGGGCTTCCACACTGCTAGTGGGGCAAGAATCTTTCTATGGACAAGTAGGAGGAGTGTAGAATGGTATAATTAGCGAAAAAGAAGAGAGAAATAGGCTCAACGGGTTTGGGAAATTTAAGTCTTTCAGCAGAAATTCCACTATAGCTTGAGAACAGTGACCGGATTTTCTGAATGTAAACTCAAAAAGTCACTAGAACTCACACTTAGAACATGTGCGGTGCCAATGCCTTCCAGAAGGAAACATCTGATCAGGGAGTTATCCTCACTTATGCTATAAACACATTCGATGCTCTAAGTGATGCGCAGCAACTTATTAAGAATAGAATACATGCGTACATGTACATACATAAATGATTATTTTGAAGGCAGCGCGTAAAGATGCTGTTGCTTAGCACTTGAACGGATTAATGCTGTCAATATAATAAGATGAATGAAATAGAGTTTTTAAAAGCGATGTTTACAATATAACTATTTAAAAAGCGAAAAAACATTTATTGGCATCATTGACAAAGAAATAACGAACTGTTTTTATCTCCTTTGCCAATACTTTAACTCTGCCGTCTTAGAAATAATTAATGCGCATGCGTCTTGGCAAAGGTGACAATTGCAATATTGCTGCACAGCATTTTGCATGTAGAATGCGTAGACACGTCAGGACTTCTTCTAAAGCAAACTTCGATGATTGTGCTTAATAGTAAAAAATTTAATCGGATGCTTGCCTCCTTAAAATAAATAAATTACTTCACGAAATGGAAGTAGTCTAGTGGGTAGTGTGCGCAACCATTAGCGTAAGGGTCGTGGGTTCTCACCAGAGACTCTGGTCTGTTACACTACACCGAGCAGAGCATATGATCGAAGTTACTCAGATCGTATATAATTATATATAATTTGTAATTATTTTGTAAAAAATAAATAAATAAATATTTTGTCGTATAATATAGGGATGCGCCTTAAAAACCCTACGCTGAGATCGCCCCATAAAAGCTAATAAAAAAAATTGTGTTTCTTTTCAAATTTTATTTCTTTATTTATTTATTTTTATATCAAAAATACATCATTTTTTATCTGTAATATAAAATGCACACAATAAACTTAATAATAAATACTTAAAATTTAACTTGAAAAGAAATTCGTTAAACAATTTAATAAAATGACTAGCATACTAGGGACCATTACCTGACTAGTAACAATTACGATACATTTATTAACGCCATGGGTTTATCCGTAGTTTAAAATTTTTCTTAATTATATAAAAAAAGAGTTACAAAAATATGTATATGCGTGTTTTACGTTTACATTTGATAAGAGGTGTAGTAAAAAGGAGTATCAAGTTAAAGATTAAAATTATTTAAGGTACTTGAATTGCTAGTAAATGGACAACCTTTAATTGTTTTTTTTTTTATAATTTTATACGTTTGTGGAGGAAAAAATATTTTTTATAAAAAAAAATCATTGAAAAGAAAAAATTTCTTTCTTTTAAACAAAAACGTTTTCCATGGATTTTTATAAAAAAGATTCTTTCTACAGAAGAGTTTTGTTTTGTAAGGACTTTGATAAATCTATTGCAAACTGTTAGGCAATAGAATTATAAAGTGCTTTAGTCAAGTAAATTAATGTTTTCAATTTAAAATTAAAATCAAATTGAAAAGTTAATTTATTTAAAAAAAAATATTTGAAATAATTTTGTTTTTTTAATTTTAGAAAATTATTTCAATATTTTTTTTAATTTCTTGTATAAACTTTTTCTCTTACAATTATTGACTTTGAAAGTAAACAGTAGTATTGCACAATTACACTTAAAATATCACTGTTTAGTTCCAAAGTGTGATTTGGTTCGTGAATAATTATTAGCTTAACTAAGTTATTTATAAATATAGGTATCACGCCTGTAAATTTGCATATAAAGATTCTCTAGAAAATCCTTTAAAGCTTTATCATCATGGTATTCACGAAAATAGTGTTCGAATCATATTTCAAGTCTACCTTTGTGTTCTAACTGCACTGTGTTAAATATACCTAAGAAATAGACTGATGGTGTTATAACAATAAAAATGGTTTGTAAGAAAATTAAAAAAGGAATTTGGTTGTGCAGGCAGTGGAACTGATCCCCTTACTTAACAGAATGAATAGACTTCTGGAGGATCGGTTGCCGTGGATGTAAAGAATGTTTTATAGAGATTCAAAACTTTGAGTTGGCAACACTGCCTTATTTGATAACCGATTTAGCAGTTGATAGTTGATTAGCTTGGTTTAACCTTTCATTATGGATAGACTTAAGGTGGAGTCACATAAAATCCATCATACGTTAAACTTTGACGTTTCCAACTGACAGCAGAGTTGAAATACATGCTTTCTTATGTGCTTTGTTGCATTCGGTACTTACTTCTCTGTTAACGCAACGTATAAAACAAGACAACTTTTAGCTTTTGATTTACGTTGAGTACTTTGACTTCACGTGCAGGTAAATTTAATACACGTCATGGTATTAAATATGTATGTATGTTAACCTTATACGTTGTTACTTTGTTGTCAGTTGAAAATGTCAAAGTACAATAACTGAAGGATTATTCTCGTCGTTTTACATTTGAGTAAAGCTTGTAAATTGTTTTTTGCAATCTGTTCGTCAAACTCGTCCACTTCATGGGTACATAATCATTAAATCAATCAATTGGTTGCCGTTTTTGGCAACTATGACTGTAGTTTTTCACTTTATGGGCCATGCTACTAAAGGATCTTGTTTAAGAATTAACTTGTGTTGCAATTAAAGTCACGCAACTATCGCATGAGCCACCAATTCGGCGAATTGATATAGAATTGCCATTCAAAATTTTGTTCTCCAAGAAAACTATTTTTGGTTGACTGAATATAGTAAGAATCGTCACATGTCAAGTGAGAATAATCCGTAAGCATTTATCCAAATATCACTATATCCAATATCACAATGATACCGGCGGAGTCATTGATTCATAAGCCTTAAAACGTGATGATAAAGGGACATTATTAGACATTTTTGTGTACCTCAGCATTAATCTCGCACACAGCAAGTGCTACAACTATTTTACTCAAACAAGCTTTGGATGTAATTTCACGTAATGGTCTAATTAATTTGCGACCAGAATCGTGTAATTTAACCGCATTGGATTATTCTCAATAAACCTGAGGTAATTGAACACCTAGAAATCAAGGATGCCAAGGGTTATTGGCGAAATACAGCCGCATAGGCTGTGAAAAGTTTGTGAAAATTATTGTTCCGGAATGAGACTATTGCGCGCCCGCTGTGTATAGCCGATTTTCTATACAATATAGCACGTTTAATTGATAATTAAAATCTATTTCTTTGTTTTATTTTGATTTAAGGATGTTAACCCTTCTAAGGTAATTGTGTAAGTGGCATGCGAAACTCTTAATGTTGAACTACCTTTCGAATATAACCTTCGAAAGTTAAACTATTACCGAAGATGATTAAACTGAATTCAAACGCTATAACTGTAAACATCACAGTACCGAATAACATTCCAAAAGCTTTAAAGGATTTAAATCTCTGAAATGGAAAAATTTTAAAAAACAACCGCTATACCGCCCCATATTGAGCGTAAGCCTTCGATGGTGCGGTATTAATCACCTGTTCATTAAAATCTTTCCATGGTGGCGTTTGTGTATAAAAACTACTATTATGATGATATTGCAACTTGGCAGGAGATCCATTTGAAGTTGTTGCAGCTGACATTTGTGTGCTGTCGATGATATGTGAGTCATTATAGCCCGCATTTATTGTGCTATAGTCAGAGGTGTTGGGGTTGTCCATTGAAAGAGATTGTATTTGAGTTGACAGTGCTGATGTATTTGATTTCATTTGAGCAGCTGCTTCAAAAGTACCCTTAAATAAATCGTATTTTTCTTGTGAAAAATTTGCATCCATCAGATTATCCGGCTGGCGTTGTTGAGTGTTGTAGTGGTGCATGCTGTTTAAGAAATCATTCTGGGTAAAAGCTACACTAGAAGACTCATTCAAATTATGATGAGAGGGCACATTAAAGTTTCCTGGATAGCCGCTAACAGCAGATGTAGTAGGGTGTGTGAACGCTATATGTGGAGGATAGGGTATACGACCAAAACCCATGTAGCCATTGGCCAGCATAGGATAGGGTTGAGGGTTTACAAATATGGCATCAAACAATTCTTTAGTAATTCTTTCGCCACTCAATGTGAAATTTTGTAACTTTTCCAAATCCAAATTTAAAGTACCACCACTTTCGAGAACCTGTTCCAAAGCAAAAATATAATTGTGGGCAAAACGTAGAATCTCAATTTTTGTTAGTTTCGTTTCCTCCGGCAGTTGCGGCAAGGTGACACGCAAACGTTCTAAAGCATCGTTTAAAGTATGCATGCGATTACGTTCACGATCATTAGCCTTTAAGCGGCGAAATTTCTTTATGCGCACAACTTGAGTGGGACTGCGTGAACGTGTCATACGATTTTTGCCGACGGCATATTTACGCTTTGGCCTGGGTTCAGTTGGTTGATCATCACCGCTCTCTCCTGATGATTTTTTACTCGGAGTCGAAGTTTGTTGTCCCAACTTGGGTTCGAATTCCAAGTCATCCGGCGGTGCTTTACTTATGATATGTTCTACTAAAGTGCGACCACTGCGACTGCTATGATTGCTGCTGGTATCGAAAAGACCTGGAATTAATGTATGATCCAAAGGCATTGACGTATTTAAACTCCCCGCTAAGTGCTGTGAGAAATCACTATTCGCCGCAGAATTATTATAATAGTCGTTACAGTTGTCGAACACTAGTTTTCTGGGCTTTAAACGACATTCGGTTTCAAAACTTTTCTCATAACCACTATCGAAAGACGAATTATCATCGTCTTCGCCAAAATCGAAAGAACGATCTTCAAAACCGCTATAACACGAGGACATTTTTTCTCCGTTTTGCACTTTTTATAAGGTTTTCGTTTTTTTACTTCGTTTTTCTTTCGTTTTATTACATGTTATCCTTTAACTTTCAACATTATATCGAATTTTGTTTTTGCTTTTAAACATTCACAGCGGTTTGTTGTTGCCCGTATCACGTGTTTTAACCAACTAAACAAATGTTAAGGGTGTTACTGGTATTTTATACGTACTGCCTGCCTGTAGCGCTTATCACTTGACCAACCCCGTGTGCATTGGTCGTGGTCGTGAAGGCGCCATTATAAACCTTTTGATTTTGTTGTTTCACTTTCCACTTTGTTGGAAGGGTAGTTTCTAAATTTATTAGTAAGTTATGGTTTTCTACGGTTGTATTGAAGGTTTTCAAACTATATTTGCTAGCAACTAGAATTTTCAGCCAATCAGAACATTTTAATGATCAAAACGATTATAACTTAAAGACCCACTTGGAAGCATTAACGTATGTTTTAGATATTCTTTGCATAGTATTTAAAGTAATTCGTTTCTGGCCCAAAATTTACAACCTAGAAAATCCACTTGAATGAAAAGAGACAATCAAATAGAAATTGTGTTTTATTTTGCAATTGAAGACCAATTTACTAAGCAATAAGAGAGAGGATGCACAGCAGATCTTATGGTTTAATTTTTTAATGTTTATTGTATTAAAAATATAAAGCTGAATCCGTATCTATCAGTCAGTCAATTGGAGAAAATAAAATAGTCGGGTGTCCTGGTAGTCTAGTGGGTAGTGTACCAGACTATTAGCGTGAGGGTCGTAGGTTCGATTCCCACCATAAGATCGGAGTTACTCAGCTTATAATATAATTTGTAATTGTATACTAATTAAGACTAAATAAATAAAATAGTGGAAATTATTAATTTCATTAGTTATGTAAGTGCTATTTCGGTTGTACTGTACAAAAAACTGTACATTGATCGAGCTTCTAGATGTGTAGGTAGACCCCATGTTTATATGATTTTATTCGATACATAAACTCCAGTTCATATCTTTCAATTATCACCTACAGCAAATATCACGGCAGTCACTGTAAAAAGCTTAGCTTACATGGATCCTATAAGTTTCCGTTGTATTCGTAACTATTCCATCATTTACCTATCACTACTGACTGGTATTCCTGATCGTGGTAGTTTTATGAGTGTGTGGCTTTTATCCAATACACATTCTGTTAATAACATCAGGTCCGAGTTTAAATAAATAAATATAAACCAAAATCAAACTATAAATTAATATTTGTGAATTGGCGAAGCATACCGATCCTGGAACGCAAAAATAGTGGAAGTGATACTGGCCCAATTGCTGACCGTTAATCAAAAATGGTCCACATTTAGTAAACAACAGTGTGATTCATACGATTGGTAGAGTGTTATTTACTATGAGCTGCTTATATACGTCGCCGAATTCACACCTGTACTGTCGACAATTGCAGTAATAAAAAATCAGCCTTAAGTGGCTAACCTTAAGAAATATAAGAGAAGCCCTTAGTACTAAGAAAGTAGAAAAGTTCCACCTTAAATATGTCTCCACATTATTGTTGGTATCTGATACACTGCGATTAAAATCTATATCTTCTCTATGTTAAATTATTTTTTTTTTTTTGCATAAAAATTCAACATTTTCTATTAGAGTTGAAAACGGTTAATAGATCCCAAAAATCAAAAGAAATGTGCCGAATTTTACCGACTAAAATTATCTTCATCTACATTATCACACTCTGCAGAATTTGCATTGTCAACTTTCTTCCTATTCTTCTTGCTTCTCCCTTACTACACATGTGGTTTTGCGAATTTCCTCTGCTATCCGCAATACTTTATTAAAATCGTTAATGAAATTGTCGATCGCATTTCTTCTCGGAGAGAAACATTATCTAATTGTATTGTCTACCATGAGGATTTTTATCATTTCCTTATGGTTCCTTATCGTTTCCTGGGTATCATTTCCCAGGTCGTTAAAAATTATCCAAATAGTCAGAAATCACTTCTCGTACAAGATGCTGTATTACGAATTGGGTTGATTTTATTACGTAAGTTTTCCCTCAATATCCTATCTTAAGGCCGCTATTATGAAAAGTTGTGTTTAACGGAGTAAGTAGTTTGAAAATTCCGGACAATGTATCAAGTGTGGATTTTACCAATGATGCCACTGTAGTTGAAGAGACAGTGCAACTGGAAGTTGCATAACTAGCAATGTGAAAGACTGAAGCTGTTCTTATATATATGTAAGTCGCAAACAGAAAAGGGAAACATCAAAAATCGAATGGATCTGAGCGATACCAACTTCATAGAGTCCATAAAATATCTTTGTGCAATGATTGACGATCATCTTGGGTTGAAAATTTACATGGTTTTGGCAACAAAAGTTTCAAATGCATTTTCCCGGATTATTACAAATATAGGAGGACCTAAGCAGAGTAAAGACCTAAGGGAAGTAGGAGTAAATAACTCAGTGTAACTCAATGATTCACCAGTTTTGGAAGGTATCCTTAAAATACAGGCAACAAGAACACGTTTTAATTTTAAGAAGGATCGGCTTAAGAGTAGATATCGCCCTATATCTTTAGAAGCGGTTTCTGCAGAATCGGAATTTTAACCCTATAGGTATAGTAACAAAAAAGTAACGGAGTTATATCATACCAAAGGAACCCTGCACGTTCTAATACGATTTATATGCATGGATTAAATAATTAAACAAAAATGACAATGAATACGGAAAAAACAGTAGACTTACAATCTACACCCAGGTAGTTTCAAAGATAAAGTTATAGAAGATATGGAGATTCAATTATAACTTCAATCTGTTTTAGCAGCACATGATAGTTATAAAAGCATTTTATATTGCTACAGCATTACATTTTCCCTTTCTTTGCTTTGTATCCGTTTTATTAATCTATAAATTTGAGACTAAAAAGGGCTGTGAAGTTTTCTCCGATGAACTTAAAATATATCTCCGCTTCGCTAGCCGCTGTAACGTGTTTCAGGCTGTGGTAAAGCCATAAATTACGCTGCGAAGCATAAGCAAATATAAAAATTAAATAAAATAAATTCCAAATTAAAATAAAAATAAATTCAACATGGATCAGTTGATTTTATTACAGAAATCACAATAACTTCATTTTCAAAACATTTCCTACTGGGTCTTCAACATGATAACAATTTCTCTTTACAAAAACAGTTCTCTCCCTTATTGTCTGACTCTCTTGGAAAAATGTTCTCAGTTTTGATAAAGCTTTTCTATGGATAAAAATAATTGTGAATTGTATTAATGTAGCTTCATGGTTTATTGAAATGGAAATGGAAATGTTTATTGTACTTTCGCATTCTAAGGGTAATATTTACTTCAATTGTTTAACGCGTTACGTTACGTTTTTGGCGGTTTTTTCTAACTTTTATTTAAAGTACATACATGTATGTTTATAAGCCCTTATAAATATTATTATCATAGACATAATCAACAATGCCGTCATCGTCATGATGTCAAGTTTATTCATTTCCTTATTTCGTAAAGCTCCTCATTCATTATGTGGACTTATTGTTATTTGGCTGTGCAGTAGCAAAACTCTTTTATTTTTTATATTTACCCCGCGACGTATTTAACCAACCCAGCCAGTGAGTTATTGTTCTGATATCGCAAAATAAAATTTAGATTAACCACAGAATTGCATCTTAATGGCAGAAGGAGAACACAAAAGAGTGCTGCTGCCAACTGCTTTTTTTGCGATAAAACAATGACGATACTTTGACAAATGTTACGACAATTGCGGCCATAGACAATATGTTGTGCTAATATGTTCAGTCATTCAGAGAGTAGCCATTGGAAAAGTTTATTCTATTTGTTGAACCTGTTGACATACATAGTTTGCAAAAGTGATTCTTAAAATAAAGTGTTTATTTTGTTTTAATTTATTCTAAAGGCTAAAAAGGGCCCTAGAGAGGGAAAATATAAACCAAATAAAATTACAAGAAATCCTTTAATATATTGTAGTAACAGAGAACATATTACATAAGTTTTCTGTTAGAGTGGAAATTAAGGATTAAGTGAAGTGAAATGTTCAGTGCATTTCAGTACTTAATGTTTTAAAAACACAAAGTGGATCAGAAGGAGAAAATAATGCGAGTGGAGATCAAAATATTTTTATTTTAAAAAGGTATAGGGTACAAATCTTCTCCAAAGGATAAATGTTAGTAACGTCGACAACAAACATAAGAGCAGAGTTAGGCCACCTCTTCCAAGAACTTTGTCACCATTAGTCCAATACAACAACCCTATACATTTTTACATAGTGCAGCACGGATCCGCTACAGAGAATAACCACTGACTTAGCGAAACAAGTTTATGTTAGGTTAAGTGACGGACATCCCCTTGAAGGGTAAGGTCCCACTTAGACCAGAGATTAGTCAAGTTAAATATGACAGAAAATGAGAAGTTAAGAATCTTCGCCTCGTCATGAAAAGACTTGGGAGTTCACAATATGCGATGAAATATCATTACAGCTTCTGCAGAAGTAATTTGGATCTATCTATTGTCTTCCAATAGAGAAGTGATCTGTGAGAACCGCATTAGTGGGATTGATATCCGTGTGATTTAAGCTTAGAAGCCAATCACTCCTTTTCTTAAACATATCAATCTAGCAGAGCCTAGCAATACTTTACATGATCTCCTGCTGCCCACGAAATTAAGACTCTCTGTTCATTGTCAGGAGAATACCCAGTTTATGTGAGAAAATCGGGACACCTATACCCTGAAACATATCGGAAATTGTAGGCTTCGTACCAGCCATGTCCAATTCCTCAGCAATACAATTTTCGATGATATTCCTACGTTCTAAAACCCATATAAGAGTTACTTTTAAATGATCAGTCAATCACTCTTTTTCTTAAACATATCAATCTAGCAGAGTCTAGCAATACTTTACATGATCTCCTGCTGCCCACGAAATTAAGACTCTCTGTTCATTGTCAGAATACCCAGTTTAAGTGAGACAATCGGGACACCTATACCCTGAAACATATCGGAAATTGTAGGCTTCGTACCAGCCATGGCCAATTCATCAGCAATACAATTTCCAATGATATTCCTACGTTCTGAAACCCATATAAGAGTTACTTTTAAATTTCCTTGAGAAATTCGCGGCGAGAACAAACGGCGAGGTGACGTGAATGCACAATTATTACTAAACAAATTAGCCCCTTTAAAGATCGTTAAAGATGTCTTGCTTTCAAAAGTATTTGAATGAGTCTTAAAGATTTATACGATTTTGCAAAAGCTTATGTAGAAGTCATCAAAACAAACACCTTTAAATTCAAAAGAACTGCGTAATGGCTCATGTAGGGTCGAACTTTAATATTCAACTAAAGTATTATCAACTTTTACTTTCAGTCTTTAGTCACCACAGACAAACTCTACAAAAACGTCTTGGGAAATTTGTGTCATAATTTAGTACCAGTGCATTTCGAATTGCGATTTATGGTGCAAAGGTTCTCATACATATTATGCTAGATGCAGTCTAATAAAATCCAGAATTTCTAGCGATTTTTGTGAAAAATATTCAATTGGAATTGGAAAATTTTTCTCACACTTAAAAAATATTTTCCCAGATGATTTACGTTTTTTTAATGCACAAGGTTAAAATTTTTTTTATCAATATTATTGTCAATTAATAAATCACTTATTCAAAGAGGTTCTAAACACTCTCTTTATTTAAGTATTATATACGAAAAACCATAAAGCAAAATTTTTTATAAAAATAAGCATATCCTTACGATCTAGTCGTTTTTTTGTTTCGATTATTATTAGCTACACGTGACCACAAGGGTTTTAACAACATAATTTGTGGTTTAAATATCCTAAAACATTTAAGCAACTGTTGCAATATTTAACCATTCTTTGCCATCCTTCAATAATGACCCACCAAATGGATTTAAAGTGTTGACACACTCCTACCGGGTTTCCACTTCCTTTGTCTTTCCGTTGGGTTTTCTTTACGCTATTTTTTCTGACACAAAGACTTATAGCTTTTTGAAGGCATAACGGTGGTAAAACGTTTTGGCTATCACTTAACAAATGATTTTTTCTGTTTAGCAAAAAAAAAGAAAAGGGGTCCCCTTTTAATTGTCCGTAAGCATGACACGTGCATTGACTGGTGCTTCTGCTTGTGCTTCAAGTGTTGGCGGTGGCGGGTGGTGTTTTTTTATAGGCCTGATTCAAGTTTTGTTTGTTGGCATTTTGTTTTTGGTTAATAGTTAAATAAGTGTCGACATGTGGCGGTGTTTTTTTTATTATTATTTTTGTTGTTGGCTCCATATCTATGGTTTCTTTTTGGGTTACTTCAGTATTCCCAAAGTAAATAGAAAATTACCCATTCACTCATGTAAGTAATTAAATTATTATGATATTATGATATCATATGATAAGTTTATTAAAAAAGCAAAAAAAACGGTGTTTATATTATTTCTTGACGCCTCTTTCGACACGTGTTTATGCTTATTTTGTTAACACAACTGTTAGCATAAGATTTGTCAAATAATATGAGTGCAAAAGACTTTTGCATTCTTGAAGAGTGTGTGCTTAATCTAAACTGTTGTAAATCTGGTAAAAAATCATAACACTTGGATGACGATTGAAAAATTATTTTTTTTACTTGGACACGTTTAAACGTACAAACAGGATTACGTTACTAGCTTCTCACACCAAATATGTTGTGTGTCTACCTGTGCGGCGGGACCTACAGTTTAACTTTAAACTCCGAAGAACAGATTCTTAAGAAAACTTTTTCAAGGCAACTTTACTCGCTCTTAGAGTTTAGCGAGAAATCTGCTGAGAGGCAGTCGCCGAAGAAATATTCTTTCATATTTCAGTTTGTTAGAGACGTCTGACCTGAGGTTTGAACGGAAGCCAATACACTGGCTACTAGACTACGGCGTTTAATTGGTTTGAATCGCAACTTTTACCTCTACAAGGCGTTTTGTCTGATTATACACAAGAAAAAAGATTTAAAATGGATTTTAGAACAACGTATTTGCAATACATTTGGTAATGTTGTAAAATATTAAATAAATCTGTTGTTGGTCGATAACCATGCATTTCAATATTTAAAATCATTGAAAAATATGCAGATAAATATAGTGTGCATTACTTCAAAGGGTACGAAACTTACCCTACAAGAAACTATCAAAATTTTATTTTTTAATGAAGTCTGGAAAATTCATAGGGAAAGTTTCCAATAGAAGAGTAAAAACTACCAGAGGACATTACCTAAACGGTCATGTAAAAATGTTGCCATTTAATGAGTAAGCGGAAAAACTTTGAGTAACCTAATGAGGATGTTTGTGGCAAAAAATTAAATCAAATAAAGATCCTGATCGCATTCGAGATTAGATAGAGGTTGTTCATATAACCTTATCTACCAAGCAGTTTTAATATTTAAAGGAAAGGAAATTTTAGTAGTATTAGAAACTAACAGAATTTCCTTTTTTAATGAAGTGATTGGGAAATTCATTGTGAAAGTTTCCAATACAAGAGTAGAAACTACGGTAGGACATTACCTAAGCGATCATGTAAAAATATTTGCCATTTAAAGCGTAACTCGAAAAACTTTGAGTAACCCAATAAGGATATATGTGGCAAAAAATTGAAAACGGATAAAGACTCTTATCGCATTCGAGATTAGATAGACGTTGTTCATACACTGCATAGATATTTCAGTTGCTATGAAACAACACAACAGATTAAAAAATGCTGATTACTTAATCCCACTCATAATACTTTAACGTTTCCATGGTATATCCTTTGTTTACATTATAAAAAAAAAAACTCGTTAGTGCTTTGAGTATACATAAGTGTGTTTATTACTCTGATAGGTATTGGTCTTGACAACAGACAGAGCCCTTTTTTATATTACTTTTCGGAGGTTTATTGGTCTTGATAAAACATATTTTGTAAGTGGCTTGCTTTGGATTAACGTAGAATTGAAGCGAAAACAATAACCTGAATTAAGTACAACTTTTCCAACTATTCAGTGTGAACCTAGAGTCTTCGGGCTCTCTCGTCTAAATATTAGGGGAAGAAAGCTATTAGAACTCTTACACAGCAAACATGGCGCCCTCAAGTACCAGCATGTCTGGTTGGTCAGTTGGCAGACCCGATAAGAGAACCGCAAGACTTATTTGACCACCATTAACATGAAGAATACGAATCAAACCATCCTTAAAACAAATACTAAAATGGAATGTATGTAAATAACGGTATCAGAACCATATCGCCTTGTTCAACTCTTTAGAAAGTTTTTAAACAACATGCCGACCACACTAGGGGTTGGTAAAACTGGAGTTACTTCGGCAAATTTTCGATGACAAATGGAAAAGTGATATTGGAATCTCTTCTCGCGAATACTTCTCGAATGCTCCACAACTCAGGGTAAAATTAACATTGGTGCACGGTGTAAACATACGAGTATCACAGAAATCCATACAGAGTGCGTTCAACTTTAACGTCAAGACAAATTGTCTGTATGAATGTGAATGCAAATCACTTCAAGCATTCAAGAATAACAATCTGGATATATAGGGTCCGCCAAATAACTTTTTTTTTTTTGAAAATGCTTTAAAAAAAAACTACTGAATATTTTCTCAAATTATTTTTTTTTTTTTTTTGAAAGTACAATCCTTCCGGTTAATAATGGAAAATAATTTCATTCAAATGGCTGCCTAGGCTGGCCATGCAGTAGCCTACACGATCGGTCCAATTTTTAAGCACATTATCGATTGTGTGCAGCTGTATTTCACCAATGGCTTCACGAATATTGTCCTTTAAAGCGTCAATTGTCTCTGGCTTGTCGGCGTAACACTTATCTTTGACGGCACCCCACAAATAATAGTCCAACGGTGTCAAATCGTAGCTCCGAGGTGGCCAAACGACATCAACTCTGCGGCTGATAATGCGATCTTCAAAAACAGGGCGCAAAACATCGGGTGTAGCTTCGGCTGTGTGGCACGTAGCGCCGTCCTGTTGAAACCAAATGTTGCCAATATCCTCCTCTTCAATTTTTGTGAACAAAAATTCGTTCAACATGGCCCGATAACGATCGCCATTGACTGTAACGGCCACTCCTTGCTCATTTTCGAAGAAAAATGGCCCAATTATGCCTCTGGACCAAAATCCGCACCAAACAGTGACTCGTTTTGGGTGCGTCGGCTTTTCAATGTATGCGTGCGGGTTTTCTGTGCCCCAAATGCGACAATTTTGCTGAAAAGATGATTTTTTTTTTGCCAAAATCGGCATCTTCTGTAAGTCGATCGCAGGCCCACTTAGCGAAGCGAGTGGTTGCGTATACACAACCATATTCGTTCAGCGGAAGGATAAAACTAATTATCTGTCAAATCAGACATGAGCTAAGTGTTACCATTCACGAAATAAGCACTAGTTGAAAAAAAAAACGTTAGATGGCGGGCCCGATAGATAGAGTGCAAACGAATTCCCCTACGTCTTCCATTATAGCAGTTTCGCGGAGCTGTTATAAGTCGCTATTTTCAAAATTCTGGTCTTTTCTTTAATTCAATGGTAGGACTCTTCAGTTTTAGTCGTTCAATATTGTCCAGATAACGCAAGTGACATAAGCTTAGCTTTACATCATGTACCAGACTAATCCCGGAAAATGCTTTGAGAAATTAAGTGACTGTTTTAGTGATGGTTTATTTACACGATAAGTGTCAGTGGGATTAAGGATAAGACCGGACAAAACCACAATACTTTCATGTATAGGATAAAACTTTATTTGACTTCTGGATGGAAACTGTAGGTAAAGTATCTGAAAACATCACTAGAGGGTAAATTGAGATGGAAGTAATAAAATGCCAGACATCCCATAATGATATACAGAAGACTTCCAGGGAAAACCGAGGGGACGCAACCCAAGGTTTATGTAATGGATGTATACCACGATGGTCAAACCAACAGTGGCCTATAGGACCATTGTTTGGGTAGATCGAACAAATCCGGAAATAATATTGATGGAGGTAATATAAGAGAGCCAAAGAGAACCTATTCTTCAGAGGTGCTGGTAATGAAGACCATAATGGAAGACAAGTCTAAGACGTCATCATCATCAGGAGGCATCGAGGCCTACTGAATAGAGTAGCTGACAACCACCTCTCTTACTGCATCTTGAACACAATCGGTAGACTCTATGGTTTTGGAAAATGCTTCGCTACAAGATTTAATAATGAGAGTGAATGTCATAACCAGGATGCTGCATATTAAGTTTATGTGAATATTCAAGGCAATAAGTAAACAGATGAGCTTACGAGTATGAGAGCTTTCATGCTTATGTGGCCAGAATCTTTCTGTGCAGGGGGAAGAGACGTTTGAAAGGATATACTCATGAAAAAAAAAAATCTTCTGAAACCAAACGTGGAAAATAGCGATAGGGTTAGATTTGAGCCATATCCAGACTATTCAGGAATAAATTGAGGTAAGTAACCTAACTATTGACAGGACACTGTAGATCTTAAAGAACACTTGTTCAGAATGGGATTGCTTGATGATGAGAATGAATTATCAAATTGCCAAATAATTATTTTACAAACAATATTTTTGTTGCATAAAAGATTAATTAAAAATAAATATTTTTATCGGAAGTATTACAGAATGACTACGTGTTAATTTGTGCATAAAACAAATAAACAATTTCACAAATAAATAGAGAATCGTGTCCATAACAAATTCCAATTTTGACCGGACAAAAATCAAAAACAAATTTTCAGAAAGAGAAAAATCAACAAAAAATAACTGCCAGAAATAATAAACACGACCAGAAACCAAATCGAATTCCAGGTGCAGTCAGAAAATCAAATAAAACTGCAGGCAGTCGTTGTCGTCGTCGTCGTCGACATACAAGTCAATCACATAGAAAGGAATAAACCCCGAAAGCAGAACGGACACAATAATTATTTCGAAATAAAAACAGAAAATATAGTGGTACACACGAACGACAGGCTGAATGAGAGTAGAGTAGCGACGGATTGACTAACGAACTTAGCAAATGGGGGTGAAATGTGAAAAATAAAAATCATACACACACGTTTCAGATGTAAAGGAGAGAAACGTTAGCTAGCAAACTATAGGAACAAAAGTAAGTAATAAAGTTAAATATCAAATTTCAACAACAACAAAAAGAGGGAGACGAGAGAAAGAAAAATACTGCAGGACTAAAAATAATACAAATACATACACACAAATAACAATAGCACTCTACAGATTCAGTTCGAAAAGACAGGGAAAGCAAACAGGGAAAGAGGGAGAATTTTGGGTTTTTATTTAAGAAAAAGGACCATACCAAGAACAACAACAAAATAAAAAGAGAAAATAGGATATAAAACAAACATAAGGAGCGGTACGAATTGAATTTAGTGCGGCTTGTTAGAATGCAATTAGCTTTAGGGCAATTTGTTTAAGTTTGACAACGAACTGACACACTAGCTTCATGGCTAGGGGGATGCAGTAGCATATATTTTCTAAGCATTTTTTCCTTTTATTTGACTACAATGAATAAATTATTTGCTTCACATGTAGAATATAAAACATAACTACACTAAAATTTTCAATCATCTTGTAATTCGAGAAAATACAAAAAAAAAAAAAATAAAATTGCCTCGAGTACTCGAAAATAGTACAACAACATACAAAAAAAAACCCTTTTTATTATAGTATTTCAAAATTTTGTGATGTTAATTGATTTAAAATAAATATTTTGTTTAAACAAACTATCATCGTACGCAATACCTATTCTATCCACATACAAATCCTTGGAGAGCTTCAGCCTGAAATTAAGCAAGTTTAACAAGTTCTACGGATATTATAATTTCATAATAAATTTTTGTTTAATACCATCCATCGTGTATTAAACAAAAATTTATTATGAAATTATAATATCCGTAGAACTTGTTAAACTTGCTTAATTTCAGGCTGAAGCTCTCCAAGGATTTGTTACTTAAAAGTAATTGTTGTTGAATAACGAGGAAAGCAAATAATTCTTCTTAACACCAGATACCATTTACACAAATTTTACTACAGTCTCACTTTTCACCACGCTACACGCGTATGTCGATGTTGTAAATATTATGGCGTATACTATGTAGGATAACATTTATCTTTGACGATATCGATAAGGATTTAAAGAAAATGGATTTGCCAGTCCAACGAATGCAAAGCGAGGACAAAGAGCGCAAAGGATAAAAGCAACTTGCTCTTTTGTCCTTAAGCAGTCCCTCTCTCTCGAAAAACATACACACCATAAGACGCTTATACTGCCCGCACTCTTATAATGTGTATAATACAGTAGGATCTTGATTATCCGTGATTCGATTATCCGGCAACATCAATTATTCGGGATGGAAAAAGAAAATTTTTTGCATCGACTTAATTTTATTTTGGATCGACTTAAATTTTTCTGCATCGTTTAACCGAGATTACCTCTATTATCCGTGATTATAAGTAAAAATTTGTTTCTAACGGGTGATTTTTTAGCTATTATCTTTTTGGCAACACTGGTTTAAACAGCTCACGCACGTTTCGTGTTTTGTTTCACTGTCAAACATCTTCAGTTTGGTCTATAATTTAACCATGAATCATCTTACAAACGAACAACGCTTGCAAATCATTGAATTTTATTATCAAAATGCGTGCTCTGTTAAGAAAATTCATCGCGCGCTTCTTCCATTTTATGGTCAGTTTAATCGACCCACTTTTTTTTGCCCAAAATGCAAGATCTTGACTTGCATGACATGCGGTTTCAACAAGACGGTTTCAACAAGACGGTGTCGGAGAGGCGAGTTCGGTGAACATTTTATTTCACGTTCGGGACCGGTCAATTGGCCGCCTAGATCGTGCGATTTAACGCATATAGACTATTCTTTGTGGGGCTATGTTAAAGCTCATGTCTATACAGACAAGCCCGTTTTAATTGACGCATTGGAAGACAACATTGAAGCATTTATTCGTGAGATGCCGGCCGAAATATTGGAAAGAGTATGCCAAAATTGGACTAAGCGGATAGACCATTTGAGGCGCAGGCGCGGTCAACATTTGCATGAAATAATCTTCAAACATTAAATTATATGGACCGTACTATCGATTCAAATAAAGATTTCATGCATTTTTCTGAATTTTATGTGTTTTTTTTTGAAAAATTTTCCTATAGCTCTTAAAAAATCACCCATTATTATTTTGGACAAACAAGCGCAAAAGGGGAATTCCCTCTTTAGTATACGAAATTCTTATCTACTGTTCACTGTTTTCTGACAAAATTATTTTTTTTTTATATTTTTGAAACATGTTTGTATATAAAATCCTTGAATTATTTAGTTGTTATATAAATATGTACATATTCATTTATTAATAAAAATATCTATTAAAAAACTAGCCAAAATTGGTACTCAATTAACCGGGAAAATCGATTATAAAGAATGCTTCCGGTCCCGACCATCACAGAAAATCGAGGTCCCACTGTAATAGATGTTTACACAAGCAGATAAAACTATTATTGTATTATTTGAGAGAACGATTCTAGATTCCACGGACTAACCTGAGTCGTCGGAGAAAATCGACATTGTTTGAGCTTTATGAGTTGTCTGCCGATATTGATATAGTAAAACGAAAACGGCTATGTGAGCTAGGACATGTTGTCCGAATGAGCGAAGTAAGTCCATTAAGAAAAATTTTTGAAAACGATGCCGAGAGTTTTCGCATATCAGATTGAGGAGAACCTTTTGTCACTTGGTGTACGAAATTGCAGTAAATGTGCACAAGACCGAAGCACAAAGAATTCTATTTTATGCTCCTCCTCTGATATAATCGGTTTGTAGCAAATGACCATCTAACTAAGTATTGTTGCACGGGCAGAAAAATTTGCTCCGCAATTGCCCCTTATAGCAATAGTTCCGAATATCGGGACATGATCTTCAATGCAAAGCTCAAATGGAGAGAACATGCGAAAATCAAAACAGATGAACTGTATTCAGTTGTGGGCGTGCTCTCTGAAATCTAACGTTGAAATTATACAGCGTTTCCAAAACAAAGTACTCAGAGAGATAATTACAATACCCTGGTTAGTAAGGGACAAAGATTTTCACAATAATTTAAAAGTAGAAAATTTGCAGATGTAACCATCATTTTGGTGCACTCACAAATTTAGAAGTCTCGCCCAGTGACTTTAAAATAGTTAAATAAATCAAGCTCAACATTGTTTTTTAGACATTTACCATTGAAGTTTCGTAGTTTGATTTTTTTAATATTTCAGCTCGAAAGTTTGTTTCTTTCGACCAAGGTGTCTGTTACATACCTGATTTGAATGAACGAACATTAATGGACATTATCGGTCTAAATCTATTCATTAGAAACTTCGAATGGTTGTGAGACTGCGGGAAAGGGAAAACTGTGATGTCATGGTCATTATAATGACTTAAGTGTGTATATACCAACTAATTTGGGTGGACAAGCATCTCTATATACCTACCTAAGGGTTTGAAATGGTTAGGCACGCAAGAGAACAGAAGATGGAGACGCTCTGATCATAAATATAGAAACAAATTAGGGCAGAAGTAAACAGCAGCAGCAGGAAGTGGCGAGAAGTGAAGCATTTAGCACAAAATAGGGATGCGTTCTAAAATATTATTGAAGCCCTATGTATTTAAAGCGAATTTATTTTCATTTCTTGTCTTGTTTAAGACGCTCTAAGCGGATTTTATATTCTGTAGCAATAGAAAGAGTACCTCCATATTTACTTTATTTAGATTTTTCAGAATAGGCCTTCCAGAGCGTGGTGCATCTTTGACATCAGAATTATAGGAACGTAATGGACTAATCTAAAATTAAGAATGTTGCACTATACATACATACATAATTGGCCATTACAACCCTTCAAGCGGGGTTACAACCTAGCTTCTCAAGCCACTTACTTATGTTGTGTGTGTTAAATTTTATACATGAGGGTCTAGACTTACAGTTTAAAATCGACTCCGAACTACAGATTTGTGAGAATGGCAATTTTATTTACTCTCAGAGATTTTTCCAGAAATCTGCTGAGTCAGGGAAGTCGCCGGAGAAATGTTTTAGGCCCCTAACAGACAAAAATATATGGAGTTTCTGATTTATATCAATTGTTTATAAATCATTCGCCTCTATAGAAAAATCGAACATTTTAAGATAAGAAAATGTTATTTGCTTTGCGAGTTACACAACCGACACATCATTGTAAATAAAAATTAATCGAATCTCAACTATGAAATGCTAACAGACTAGTCTATAATTCAAACCAGAGATCAGCAACGAGTATTCTAAACGATGAGTAGATTCGAGTCATACTTATAATTTCAGCTACTTATACGCATTCATACTTATTTTAATATCATACTCATACTACTCATATTCAAAGTTAGAAATACTCATCGTACTCATACTTAACAATACGCACGATGTTGTTGATATCGACTCTCCATGATTCAACATATACACGAAGCACAAAATAAGTATGATTCGAGTACGAACACCACAATACTCGCTAGAAGGTTGTGTGTGCTTTGCTTGCTGTCTTTTTTTTTCTTTTCTCTTCTTTTGTAAATGCAACAATAACTACTACTGTAAATTTTGATGAATGATTCGAGTGACTCGAATCATTCGTAAGTATTATAAGTATTTTTCTAAATTTATGAATCTGAATGAGTAGGCGTATGAATCAAACAATGAATCGAATGTTGTGAGTTTGATGTCAACGTTGTACTCATACTCATTGCAACCTATACTTATAAACCAATGTTGTAGCGAGCACGAATGAATCAGAGTAGTTGAATTTTAATACTCTTGACTCACTCATACTCAAAATTTCATAAGTACCTATGAGTAGCGAAAATACGACTCATTGCTGATCTCTGATTCAAACTACAATTTAATTTTTACCCTTAAACCAGCAGATATTATTGCCCAGAATACGAATACGAAAAAGAAAAATAATGGCAATAATAGTTTTGTAGTTAAAAAATTGCAATTTTTACTCCCAAAAAGAAGTCAATTTAACAGCGAAATAAAAGCGCACCACATCCATCATACTTAAACAAGTACCTACAGAACACAACATCGTTCAAAACCTTTATTTAACTACCCTATGTGCACGTATGTTTCAGTATGGAAAACGATGATCTGATCCATAATAAGAAAACCAACACTTTTATAGGTTTTATTACTTTTTTTAAGTTAAAGGCTGCAGACATTTTTCAATATTTTTTGTTAAGCCAGTAATGAATTCTAATCATGTTTACTTATTTCTAGGATTAAAGGACTGCCATTTCTGTGGAATGTATTGAGCAGGACAATGAATAATCCTTGGTATGAATGGTTGTATGTGTGTGTTTAAATAAAATAAACTAAAATCTGTCTTCAATGCATGATTTGGCCAATTTTAAAGTGAACATATTGTGCGTTTTTGTTATGCAGAACCTTAACTGCATGTAATTATTTGTGGTTAATAAATGAAAAAAATATTAAAGAATTAATTTAAAATCAAACAATGCTTTGGATCAAAACAACATAAGAAATATAAATGCAAACAAATTAATAAAATCACGGTTAGAGAATATCTGGCTACAACTTTTGCGCTACCGTGAAAATGGACTACACTTGTTAAAGTGGACGTCTTGAACTATATTGCCTTCTGTGAAACTCTGTAGAATCGCAACAAAGTCAATACCTGTTAAGAAAAGTCAAGTAAAAAATGTATGTGTCAAATAACAACAAATGGTCTCAAACGGAGGGAAAATTAGCATTGACGCTCAAGAGGTCGTCAGACACTAGACTGGGACATTAACAATTATGCGCCTGAAGCTTTGTAAATTCATTCAACTACCTTATGCTGCGAATCTGATACCAAATGATTAATTCAAAATCCTTTTGGGAGAGACTAATGACCCACTTTTTTGTCAAGAGATTTGATATTTAATATGAAACATACTGGATTTTGTTTGAACTGACAAGTTGTGGAGCAAAATGATAATCTAAATGGAATCATTTTATAGAGCCTTCAATTTTATGTAAAAACTATGAATATTTTCATAGCTGTACTTAGGACTTTTGCTATTTTTATATCCTCAAGGTAATCGCATTTCAAAATTAAGTACCAACTACTAATAATTCTATGAAAAATATATTATTTGCGTACTAATTTAATAAAAAAAAAAACAATTTAGCTAGTAAAACTGTTTTGTTCTACATTATCTACATTGAAGAATTCATTATTTAAAGCAACATCTTTATGTGCCAACATCAATACCAACGAAATACTTCGTTCATGCTATAACTACCACACGCTACCAATAGATTCCGTTCAAATACGAATTGCCAACAACAACGACATGACATACGAACAAACAAAATAACCAAAAAGAAGTGTCTGTTTATCCTATTGTTGTATTTATTGTTTGAGTTTTCGTGTTGGATTTGTTTACTTTTCGCAAATATTTTATGACACCCTCGAAAGAATAAATGTCAACCAAATGTATGGGCACAAAACGAAGAATTGAAAAAGCCATATGAACAGCCAGACACACACACACTGTTAAGAATGAATGAGGACAAGGACATTTAAGTGACATGAATTTAAAATAGGATTTCTTTTTTCTATGCGAGTATTTATACAGAATTTGTTGAGGTGGCGTTTGTGTTGATCTCATTTATATTTGCGTAAAAAAATTCATTCGATGTGGTGGCAATTTTAATTACAATGTAGGTTTACATGAGGTTAAGTTAGATAAGTGCATAGGTACTGGTGCAAATAATTATTTTCTATACTAATTTTTGTGTGAAGTCCTGAGACCTTCTAAGATCTCGTTTGATCATGAACGCAGAAACCTCTGATGGTAATCTGGCATTCGTTCGAAATTGGTATGACATGTAATAATTCCTAAAAGCTTACCAAATTTTAATAATTGCATTGCCTTTGCAAGATGCGGATATTACTTAACACCAACCAACTCTATACCAATCCACTTGGTACCAATTATCAGTCATATTCAAAATTCGGGCCCAATTTCAATACGGCAAATAAACTAGTCTTACATAATCACTTGCCATTCATACGCTCCAGTAGGTAGATAGTAAACAAACCAGCATACAGCTAAGCTAATAAGTAGAATTGTTCTGCGGTCACCAATAAGGTACATCAACCACACCTTCTTTAAGAAGTTTCTTGCACAAATTTTCTTAACTTTTTCTATTCTACTCCTCTGAGAATAGTTTCTGTTTTTCATAGAATCCTCCCTAAAATATTATGATCTCGATTTGACGGGAAATGAATAAGAATTGTTCCATTATTTGTCTTCACCACAAGCCCTTTATTCATATTTTGTGGAGTGCACGCGAAAACATTCCAGGATCGACAATCAGCCATTATGCCTGGACATTTTTTCCCTCAATATCATTAGACTACCAGTGAAAATATTAAACTCCTTATTCGTTGCTCCAGTAGCCTTACGGCGAGATTACAAAGCCTTAATTGCAGCAAGTCTATTTTCATAGATAATAATACTCATGGCGTCCAAGGACAAATCGTATGTTAATATCACCTCCTTTCTTAAACGTATATTTCAGTCTAGAAAGCAGAAAATGAGTCCAGTAGCCTAAGTGCCTGCTAAGAAATCTGCAGGCATTAGGAGAAGATACATCCACCTTTTACAAGCCAATTATCCTTTTAGAAGCCATTCGCAATTTATTTCTGATAATACAGTCATCTCTGAAGGAAAAAGGTTTATCAAAGAAAATCCGAGAGATTTAAACCGTGGGCATTTCGAGATCTACCTGAGATAGCTTTTACAAAATATTCCCTTGTCCCATATTTTACTAAAAATCAGTCGTTTAATTCCTTGAAAACTCCAATCTGCCATCAAGTATTCATCATTTAACTGCTAGAATTTTGCCATTTGTCCTCGTTTATTTTGGGATATACGCCGGCTCCATTAGATCGCTTATAATAGATAGAAATTTACCTCTTAAATGATCACCTTCAGTCCAAATGAAGTAGAATTTCTTTTACAACTATGCTCCCCATCATATAAATGAAGTTCTTTATTTTATTAACTAACATCTAATGTTATCCTCTTTAATTAATACTTAATTGTAATTATTTACATGCTTATTGCTCTAGAAAATAGAAACAATAAATTAATTGAATTCGTTTCCTCTAAACTTTCTTAATTCAATGGCTTTAAATAAAAATTAAAAAAAAAAATAAAATAAAAAAAAATATAAATAAACATCGTATAAGGAAAGAGTAAGAAGCGAAAAATTTAAATAATAATTTCTTCTTCGAATAGAGGATGATCTTCTATTTCGATAACTTCCTCATCGATAACCATTAAATCATTTAGAATACATTCATCACTCGATGACGATGACAATTGTATAATTTCATCGTAAACTATTGCCTCGGGTTGTTCACGCTTCAATGGCGTCGTTTCGGCATGTGAAATACGCAATTTTAGACCGCTGGCACTACGTGGTGTAACCACCAAATTGCTATTTTTTGATGACTTTGGTCCGGCCAATGTCTTATGACGTGTCGATTTTGGTCCCGAGGTCCTAGGCTCATTTAAGCGTGTTTTTGTAGAGCTTTGCGATGTTGAGGGTGTACTAACGCGTCTAATGCGTACGGCTCGAGATGTCACTGTTTGTGAAAGTTTCATGTCCTCTGAAGTATTAGAATCATTATCGGATTCAGATAGCCGCATGTGGCGTATAGATTGACGTCTTAGGGGAATTCTTCGTTTTACCTTGGGCGGACGATAGGTATCGGAGGAACTGGTATTGTTGCCGCAACTGTTACTCGAACTGTCATCATCTAAGTGCAAATAAACTAGACGGAGAATAAAAGATGGGTTTTGGGTTATCGTAAGGTACTTTGAAGGGGATATTATTTAATTGATTTAATTTATAATATATGTAACTGCCTAATTTCTAGTCAGTTGGGGATGCATATATACAGAGGTTATGTTAGAGAAAAAACAAAAACATCGCATTATCGGGGAAGTAAAAATAAAAGCCAACGGCTATTTAGAAAAACTGAAGAAGTGTCTTAATTTTATGCCAATATGGAGGAGATTTTTCAAGAGTGAGGTCAGCCCCCTTGCCATGATCCGTTAGTGGTGGGTTTGAACCACCCCGAGCTCCCGATGAAACCGGCCAGTTTCTTTTGTGGCACGCTCGCCACCATGCCCAGATCTTCAAACGTTCTGTCACTCAAAAACCGATGACGTCTGTTCTGAAGTGCAGGGCAGTCGCGTAAATGGTGTTCTACCGATTCAGTTTCTTCCACGTCATCGCAGTTTCTGCAGTGATCCTGGTGGGGCAAAAGCGCAGTGTCCCGTTAGAATTCCTGTTAGGATGCTAACCGTTTTCTTGTCGAACTCAAGTAGTTCTCTGGTTCCCCCGCTGTCCACTGCTAGGCGCATGTGTTTTGAAATTCGGCAACCAGGTATGTTGGACATGGTTACCGCTGCCGTTTAGGGCATAGTTAATGTTAAAAGACCGCACTGGGATATTAATCTTGCGGAGGAATTTTCTCCCAAATATGAAAAGAATTTCATGAATTTAAAAACGTTTGATGTTTTTGTTTTAAAGAATTAAATTGTTTAATAAATTACGTCATTTAGTTAATCAATTATCAATAACGAATAAATTTGTTGCTCAAAACTCGAGTAAAAAATGTCAAACTACATACAAATATTTTAAAAATTTGGGACTTACCTCGACCGGTGGTTCGTCTTCGTTTTGCTTGAAATTCTTCAGCGTAACGTTCAACGTTAACGCGCTTAAGTTTGACTTTTGGTTGACGTAAAACTGTCAAATCTTCTGCTCTTAATCGATGCACTAATATTTTAACACTTCTCGTCAAACATACATTTTTCAAATTACGCGTTTCACTGTCTGTACTATTTGCTGTAGTTTTTAATGAGTCTGCAGTGCTTTCATCCAAAACAATTAAAGGTGTGTGTGGTTTATTTTGAGATAATTTGAGATCGTTGTGACTTAATTCCGCCAAAGAAATATCTTCATCAGCAGAGGAATAATTTAAAATAAAATTCGGATCACTGGCTGTAGTTGCAGTATTATTTTGATTTTTTACTGCAGTTTTTACATCAGTTGATAGAACTTCGATTTTGTTCTGATCTGTAGATAATTCGGAAGCTATAGCATCAGCTAAAGTCTCTATTGAAGGTGTTGTATCTTCATGTTCTACTGCGTTATCATCATTTTTATTTTTAATTTTAATATCTTGACTAGATTTAGTGTCAGACTGTTCTGTATCTTTCTCCGATTTAATATCTTCTGTGCCACTTTCATTTGCTTTGCTAATGTTTCCGTCTTCACAAACCATTTCCTGGGTATTAGATTTATCATCTTTAATTAATTTTTCGTTGGTGTTTATTTCTATTAAATCTATGATTTTATCAAAGTTTTCGTTTCTCTTTTCAAGCAAATTTTCTTTTGTTGCTTTAACATCGTCTTTTGAATTCTCAACTTCATTAAACGCTTTAGAAAAATCATCATTCAAAACTAATTTGTCTAGATTTTGTTCAGTATTTGCGTTTTCTTTTGCTTTAGTTTCATTCTCTAACAGTTCCTTTTCAATAGATATTTCCACGGCTATTAAGTCTGTGGTGTTTTCTGTAGTTTCTGTATCAATTGCCTTCTCGTTTTGATTGCTTTCTTCACCAACATCAGCACTTCCCATTTCTTCAACATTTTTTTGTTCCCGATCAGTCTCTTCGATGTCATTCGTTTTAGTGGCGCCGTTGTCAAACTCATTGAAATCTGTACTAAGTTCAGTTTTATTCTCAATCTCGTAATCATTGTTAAAGCTATTGCGTTTTGAATTTGCTTCAGTATTTGATTCACTAATTTCGCCACTATCTCTTTGAGCTTCTGTAGACACATCTGAATTTATACTTTCGCTATTGTCTTCAATATGCGAAGTCTGGAAAAGAGAAAAGAAAAATATTTGAACAAATATTATAGTAAAATTAGGAAAACTGTTGGACACCACATAGAGGTTTTTCGAACATGTTTTCTTCGTATAACCCAGTATTTCGAATACTTAATTGATCGTTATAACCCTTTTAATCAATTACAATCGAGCTTCAAGCGGAGATTATTTATTTAATCAATCATAGCCGGAGAGGAAATATTTCGTAGTTGTATTGCCGGAATTTAATCAAACTTTGGGGTGTTTTTGCCTGTTACGTCCCACATGATTTCTTATACGCTAACCCAGCAGTAAGACAGTTTTCTAGACCTTGAAAAGAATCTAAGCAAGATGCATCGTTACTAAGGAAATATTTTTCTGTGATTCTTCTAAATACATGGACATACTGCCCCTGTACTCAGTAATATCGATCGACAACATTATTCAAGTTTTATAGAAACATGATGGAAAAGACGGAAGGAAATTTAAAAGATTTTCGCTGTGGAACATATTAAAAAGAAAAGAAATTAAAATCATAAAACTTGTAACGTGACCATACAAGCATTGAATGCAACTTTCTGCTTTTGTCCATCACGAAGCGAGATTCATGGAAAGAATCTTTCTTGGTGGACTGTCTGATCTAATGTAAGTTGATGTTAGAAGACTTTAAAAAGAGTCTGTTAGAACTTTTTGGCGGTTTAAGTATGATTAGTTCCACTGAGTAATCTCCTTTGTTACTTACTGATAATTGGATATGGTTCAAAAAGGATTGAGATGTACTGCAATACGGCCAAGAAACATACATGTCAGTTAGCCTATGTTGCTTACGAATATCAAGGACTGACAGCTAGTTGGACGTAAGCAATCTAGTAAAGTCGTGATTTTTAAATATTCAAATAATTCAAAATTAAAAGGAGCCTTGGTTCACTACCCCAGATCCTCCCAAGGAAAATTTCTCAACTAATGGGCACAAAAAAATTAAATTGTTTTGTATTATACATACCTCTTCAATTTGTTCCTTTTCAATCTGTTCTCTTTCGCTAAGTATTTCTTTAGTTACTGTAATTATAAAACAATTTATTATAATAAAAATATTAATAAAATTAAATCAAAAGCTTACCACTGCCAACAGAAGCTTCCTCTAAATTAGCTTTAAATGCTTCAACTGATAGAGGAATATTGTTATTTTCTAAAACCACAAACAATTTTATAAAATTAAGTCCAGTCTTAACAATGTGATACCTTTACAATACCTTTTTCTTCTTCAATCACTTCCATTGCTTCATTAGAATCACTATCTTTCAACACTTCTTCTGGAACAGGTTTTACATCGTCTAAACTGGATGTCCCCATATTAAAGCTGTATTCCTTTTTAATGGGTACTTTGATATTTTCTATAACCATTTCGGTGTCATCGATATGTTCCTGTTCGCTATAACCCAATGGATTTATTTCCTTATTTAAGGATTTCCATTTTACCGCACGTTGAAGTATATTTGAGCTTTCCATTAAAGAGACATAATTTTCATCGATTGTTTGTAGTTCAGTTTTTTCCACATTCCAAATATCGATTAAATGTTGGAAACCCTCAGTGGAATTTGAAAATGCTGGCCTATCGTGTAAGTATTCTTTTATGTTTTTGGTGGGCAAGTTAGCAATTTGACTGTCTTTTGATTCACAACCAGCATTAACTGGCGACCGAGCAGGATAGTCAGACGTTGTTATGGGAGATTTTGAATCCGATGATTTTTCTCCAGTTTCCTCTACATTGGATTTGGTTTTATCTTCAGCAGCTTTCGATTCATCTTCTTTTTCATTTCTTTTACGACGTGAAGAACGTGGTAACGTTTGAAAGAGTATACTTGCCAAAGTAGCTGCCGTACGAGCTCTCGTACGTCGTTTACCCATTAAAAATGGATCGTCTTCTTGGGAGTTGTCGTCTGGATTGCAAAAGAAATAAAAGTCTTAAATATCTGAAACACAGTTCTATATTTCGAACTAACAAACCTTCAACTTTTTCTGCCTCTTTTTTTCGAGCTGATGCAGCACCTCCGCCCCTGCCTTTATGTTTGTTCTCATAAAGATCTTCGTCATCTTCAAAGTCTTCTTCTTCCTCTTCTTCTTCTTCCTCCTCTTCCTCAGATTCTTTATCGAAATCGCCACTGTTCATTAGATTTTCATAACCCTCCTCTATAGTACCATAGTCCAGCTGAGGTCGGTTCTTATATTTCTCGTAATCAATGATCAAATATTTCAAACGTTCATTGGCTTCGGCCATATTTAGTTCTACAAAACGTTTTTTCTCCTTCATACTGGTCATGATCATCTTGCAGCGTGAACGTAAGATTGTCCAATCAACTACCCAAGCAAAACTCTTATTGCGTGGCAAAAATATGGCCGTTATCATATCTTTAACCAGACTATCTGGTACTCGTAGAGAATATAAAACCGAATATAATGGCTGATAATCTGTATAGGGATCATCTGTGTTCGCCAAAGAGGCTATTTCCTTAACATCGATGGTGGAACTTAACAAACCATACTTGGCTTCTACGTTATCAATGGTCATTACCATCTTCGGAGGATCTTCGGTACGTTTACGATTGTTACGCATGCCTAAACGTTTGATAGTTTCATAAATATCTGGTACTGGATTAAGATAAAAAGCAGTAAGCCAAAATTCTTGCTCAATCAAGGCATGATCTTTAAATATCTTTGCCAAATCGACATAATGCCGAGACAGTTTTACTTCTAAATTTAACATGAAATCGGTTGTTAAACCAGGATGATAACGCCATGTTTCAATCATATTCAGTTCGTGATCAATAATTTTCATAAGCAAAACAACTTTGGCAAAATGCCAGCCTTTGTAATCCTAAAGGAAAAGAGAAAAATAAATAGCAAATAAAAAATTTTAAATTCCGGAGAAAAAATATACCTTCTTAGCTAAGACTTCATACACATAGTAGAGTATGCTCTCATTGTTGGGTAAATTTTGAAATATAGGATCTAAACGCAGTTCGTTTTCTTTAATCTTAACACTAGTCTCTTCATCTTCGGCATCATCAAGGTCTCTTATGTCATACTTAGGCTCCAATACCTTTTTAACATCCTCATGCTTCTCTGGCTCTATATCAGTTTTCATTTCAGCTAAGGGTGCTACAGTGTCGTCAGAATTTTCATAATTGCCAATATTACTCATGCGATTTCCTTTACAAATTTTATTTTTAAAATCGGTAATATTCTTCACATTCTGAACAATGTTGTGAGCATAATGTTGTAATTCCAATTTCTGTAGTTCGTTTAGCAGAAACAATTCACTTTTTTCTCGTTCATTCACATACGAATTCATTAGACGTTTATACAGTGGTATATTGGCAGCAAAGTCATCCTCATTCATGTTGTTGAGTTCCATTAGAAGATTACCCAGTAAATAACTTTTATAGGCTTGAGAGACAACGCCAAATAAGTTCACTGGTGATGTATCGTATTTATTCCAAATAAAAAAATCAAAAAAATCCCGCTTTTGAACACGCAAATGAATATTGGTGAGGGCTATAAAACGGGCAGGCGTATATTCTAAGTTATCCATGGCATAAAGAGCAGTAGAATTTTGAAAACCCTGATAATAAAAGCGTATATTGTTTATCTGCAAACAAATGAATTTTAGTTTATAAAGAAAGCACTTGTAAATTTACGTAAGTCAGTAATTAATTTACCATATTATCTATAACATAGCCTTTAACATCATCTGCTTCGTAGACAGCCATTAGGTAAATGTGACAGACGAGCATAAGACATCTTTTATCTTCTGGTGGTATATACGGCAATCTTCGGCCAGAAGTTTCTAATTCCTTTTGATAAACTTTATTCCAAGCGGCTATAACACGCATACATAAGGTTTTAACCATATCAATAGAGGATTGATCGAATAGTTTAACCAAACGCAAGACAATTAAGGGCAATTGTTCCAGTCTGACGTACGATACATCTAAAAATGTACAAAAGTTATCGATTATAATTATAGTTTCTTAACAGGTGTTCATTAAGGGTGTTTTGGCTTATTTTCCAGAAGCCTTTTAGACTTCAGTGCTCAAAGACACCATGAGTACCAAGATAAAATTCGACATTATTTCAACTAATGCACTAAAGGGTCTGTACTAAACGTGTTTTCATCTCAGAACAATAGTTGATAAAACACACTTACCTTCATCGGTCGCTGGTAATTCTTCCGTCTCTATAGACTGCGCACCATTCTCCAACGTCTTATCCTTTGTTACCGTAAGATTCTTCAAATACGGCACATTCCACGGTGTCAAATTGTAGAGCAGCAAAAAATCCCAATTGATTTGCATCATATCCGGCATGCGCATCATCAAATCGCGTGCACGGTTTAAACAGTGTATTATACCGGTTCTTAAATACGATTTGCATTTGTCCCATTCCTTGCTAAACCAAATATCCATACTCCAAGGCACCAGCAATTTTAAAATTGTCTCCAGCTCCTCGGGTAGTTCCCATTCATCAGGATTAAGTTTTTGTTTGTAATCCTCACACAGTTCCCAACCATACAGGAGAACATTGATGCGTTCATCTTGCATTTTGGGAAATGTATCCAAATCACTCTGTTGCATCACATAAATGAATTTGTACTGAAAGAGAATTAATTTTTGAGAAAACTTATTAAATGAGCAATCCACAACGTTTATTTACAATTTCCATTTCATTGTAGCCCACTTTTAAGGCACTATCGAAAAATTTTTGTTCATTTTTTATTTTAAAAGGTAAAATGGCTTCCATGATTTGGCGAGAATGGTTTTGTTGTATTAACACTTATTAAATTAAAATTTTCCTTTTTTAATTTATTCAGACATTTTATTTATAATTATTATTATTAGATTTTTACATTCAGTTTTAATTTTTTAATTCTTTATATCCCTCTTTTTTATAAACAATTTCAACAATTTTTGTAAAGAATAGACGCCGCTTGTCAAAATAAAAGAAAAATATTGTAAACAGTTGTTGTGATCAGCTGTTTCATAATCTTTACTTTCGAACACAAATATACGGCAATGGGTGACTCATATACTGTTAATTCTAAATGAATGATTCATATGAATAATACCGTTGATATGAACCGCCAATTGGAATATTTTGAACGATTAAATTTTTTGGAATCCAATTGGAATACTTTAAATTAGGAATATGTATATCTATTTTATATAATATTGATAATTGTTTCAAATTTTTTTTTTATATTTTTAATAAAATATTTTTAATATTTTTAATAAAAAATGATATCACGAACAAAATGAAATATGAAAAAATATTTCTTCGCGACTTCGTCATGTAATCCATTTTTTGACACTAGGTATAAGAACGTATCTCCATCTACCGTTATGGTAGATGGTCCTTTAGTCAGGATTACGACCTAGTTTCTCACACCACTTATGTTGTGTGCGTTAATTTTATACATGAGAGCCGGGACCTACAGTTTAAAGTCGACTCCGAACGACAGATTTTTGAGAAACTTTTCATGGCATTTTTATTTACTCTCCGTTTTTGCCAGAAATCTGCTGAGAGGAAGTTTTTTTCATATTTCGTTTTGATGTCTGAAATGGGGTTTGAACCGTGGCTTTTCGTCTAATAAGCCGATACATTACCTACAAGACTACGCCAATTGCCTATTATAGACCCAGCTAAGCTGTATCACGTGGATATCTACTGGCATCTTTCTCGATATTGTTCGGTGTGTGCAGGAGTCTTTTAAGGTAGATCGTCTATGAAACTGTATTATCTGCGGCATTCAGTGGATTTTTGCGCTGCACCATTAGGTACTGTCCGAGGAAGGTAATCAAAATGTAATTTCCTAAATGCTACATTTACAACATTTATTTGCATTAAACTGTATTTTTTGAACACCCCACGCACTAAGAAAATCTCACCAACTATGGTGTATTTACGGCAATAAAAATAATCATAAATCGGCATAATTAACTCGTTAAGTACATGGACCACTGCAATCGATGTCAATGGTTGTTATTGCCGACTTGCCATTGCAAACACAAATGGTTAGTACATTTAAATTCAAGGATTTATTTATAAATACACCATTTCTGTTAATAGTTAAACCATTTCTGTTAATAAAACAATTACAATATGTATGTATGTGCTCGTATTAAGTGAAATAAAAGTGAAATAAAATTGCGTATTGTTTAAATGGTTGTTGGATGTTGTTTAAATGGCCAAAAATAATAAAATTTTACAACTTCACTCTCTCAACCCACTACAGAAGCACTTTGTGTTGGAGGATGTTTAATAGAATGGTCGTTCCTTTTCTTTATTTTTAGTCTTGCTTCACATTGGATATGGAATTCTTCTAAATGGGTACAATTTTTTTCTCTATTTGTTTAAATATTTCTAATGAATATTCATGCTGTGGTATCGCTATTTACAAAACCGATTGTTTTATGTTTTTGTAGATTCCATAGGTTTAAGGGAAAAACACATCATGTTGAACAGAGTTACCATTTCTAAAATTTTAAAATAAAAGAGGGTCAATTAAAAACGAAATATTTTTAAACTTTCTGCAACGTACCTTTTGGAATGATTAGTACCTATGAGGTATAAAATATCAGAACAATTACAGTTAGTGGAAGAAGGACAAGCCCAATTCTCCAGAATATGATCGTTTAGGAATGACTTCAAAGTGAAGTTAAAAGTATCAGGTAGTATTTCCTATATATCTAATGAGGTTATGCAATACCACACATACATAATTGGTCATTACAACCCTTCAGTCAGGATTACGACCTAGCTTCTCAAGCAATAAAATAGAGATTCCTAAGGAAGCAATACTTGAAACTTTTCCGCTTAGAATCGTTCAAGGTAGTATAGCCGATCACCAACTCCGAATCTATGATTAATGCTTTAACAACTCATAGTTTTGTAAAAAAGGGTTCAAACGTTATTTTGTACTTTTGTAATATTCAGTGGCGATACACTCCTGTCCATTCTTCATCCATTTTATTTCAATGATTACTAGATATCTGCGGTGCATATACTGGTTCTCTTCTGGGATCCATTAGTCACTCACAGTGTACAACAATGTCTTGTGATCATTGAGTTTGAGACAATCTCAACTCTGAACAAACGCACTTTGAGGTTGTAGTCTCTTGTCAAAAGTCTGGTTACCAACCTTACCAAATTTCTGGATAATCTGAGGCATGACTCAAACCTTCTCTTATTGTAGGTTAGGTTAGAGGACGTGTACTTTTCAATAAAGACAAGTACAGTACCCAGAGGTCGAATTGACCCATTGTAAATTCCTAATAAAAATTTTAATTGTTTCAAATCCATTTGGTTTGAGAAGAGTCTTTTTTTCTCATGTTTCCTTTTGTTAAGTATACCTTTTCAAACGTACCATGTTTCCATTATACATGAAACGTTCTGGCTCGATCAGCTCTCTTCCGCCACCTAGTAATTTCATTCGCCTCCTCGTTGCTTAAATTCTCACATGAGCTGGGGCTCTAGCTTAATTACCCGACCTATCTGATTCAGCTTCCCCAGATCTGATTGTCAGATATCCTAAATCCAAATTCAATTAAGTACGTTTTTCGATGTCACAGACTTCTGCTTGCAAGATATCCGCGAGTTTTCGCGAAACATTTAATTTTTCTTGAATCAGGCGTATAACGCAAAAGAGTTTTTCGTTTAAAAATGTGAAAGCTTCTTATTGCGAAGCATTTCCCAAATATAAACAACCTACTGGTTGTGTTCAAGGGACAGTTAAGGAAAGCTGTCAGTCAATCGATTCAGTAGGTTACGAATACCATAAATAAATTTTATGTTAGATTTGTCTGATCTTCATTACAATATGCAGCGGACTGTATCTTTCCCAAACCCCATCTGAGTTGTTTCCAAGTTTGTTTTGTCTGTCTAGACATAGACTCCCTATGCGCCTGATCACCTTGGTTAGCGAACGTTTGTGGCTTGTCGGAATATCGACTCATATCCTAGTCCTAATGTGCTGTACGTGTCACATATGTAAACCCAAAGGTCTTAAATTAAATACTAATTTCAGATTAGTCTGTGACGAAAATAAGCTAGGCAAAGAATCTTCTTTAGGATTGCTCCTTAGCTCACTAATGTTCTTATGCCAGCATGGGTTTAGTTCAGTGGACATTTGCTTAAAAATAAATACAGCGAACAAAATACTGGACACTTTCTGAACATTGGGTGCGTTTAACTTAATGCCTACTGGTGTCTACAAGGAGCTTCTAAATAAGCAGTTTTTGTCTACGAAGAAATTTAGAGCTGGAGGAAGGAGGTTTTTGGGCAATTTCGCTTCAAGCATATGGGCATTTTAGTGTCAAGTGACCCAATTTTTAAAATCGATGTCTTCCGATTTGGATGAAATTTGCACCAAGGTTAGTACTATTGGATAGTGGTAAGACACTAAGCGGAACACTCTAATTGGGTACTTGTATGTGGGTTATTGATGATTTCTAGCTTTAAATAGTTTGTGTCAGACAGTTAATGTTTCAACTGTGCATAAAGGCCCGGAGTATTTAGTCAGATATGGAGATGAACATGATTAGAGAATTTTGGAGAATTGCTTGTAGTGATTTGAGGAAGGATTTGTCGATACGAGACACCTATCACTGTGTACTGCAATCTTGGAATACGGTTTTTAATTGTGGCCATTTCACGAACTGGCTTTAGTTAGACCATTTTTATACGGTCTTAATATAGTGTCAAGGTCTCTCTTTCTGATCATCAGAAAAAAATTGAGTGTACAACTGCTTAACTCCCTGACAATAATCAGGATTGTCTTTAAAGCCTTATGTTTTCTTATACTAAAGTTTTTATACACAGGCGGATATGATTTTGAATCCATTGTCTTAATAAATGGAGTGCATTTAAGGTATTACAAATAATAACGTTTACAACATAAACACGAGCTTCCGCTACTTAAGGTAGGAGGGGAAAAGACTATCAAAATAATTCTAGTTAAATAGCAAGAATTTTCGTTGGCCTCATGAATATTTTTAGCTGCACATAAAACAGTAACAAGTGCACGTAATTAAAACGTTAATTCTTTTTTCAAGTGCCTAAATATTTTTCGTACTTCCTAGGCAACTAGTAAAATATTATTTATAGCAACACTTTGTCTGAAAACGTTAATAAAAGTTACAAACGAAAACAAAAAATAAAAATTGAAATGAAGTGATAAGGGCTCACCATTTAAATCGTTTCATCCATTTCCCATTTATGACTGCTGACTTGAAATGTTATTGATGGCCACAATATGTGAGCGATGATGTTGATTTCATGTGATGGCATAATTGATGATGGGAACATTTTATATCACTGGCAGGTCTCAGTTATTTTTCTTTTTTTTTTATTGAATGTGTTTTAGTTTTGAAGTTCGATACTAAAGTGTTTTATTTTTTTTGTGGTCGCTAGAATAAAAGAAAACAAAACAGTTTTAACGTCATACTTATTATTATGAAGACCACACTTGCCATACGGTTTCTCACTCTCCACAATATGTTAAATGTCAGGCCAATATCATTTTTATGACCTTCTTTTAAAATTGGTATTATTATTGTTGTTGTTGTTTTTATATATTTTCTTTATTTAGTTTATTTTGTCAAGTTGATAAACACATACCATAATCTATTCATGAATTCCAATACATAGTAACTTAAGAATACCATCAAGAAATGTATTCTTTCCATGGAACATCTTGCCATGAACGTATGTATGTGTATAGCTTGGTGCAGTTAGACAATGTGCCACACATTGTTGCATTTGCATTACGATGTTGTCTAAGAAAATATGTCAACAATTGTAATATTTTACAATAAAACTTATTAATCTTTATTGGTTGCCATAGCTGCATGGATGATATAGCAGAGTCTAAGAAGACAAAATCATGAAGAGGCAGTATTCAATTAGTCAACAGTATTAACATAATCGTTTAAATTAAGTTTTTAAAACTTGCAAAAGGCAAAAAAAAAAAATTGTAAGCTTCCTGGGTGAGACAATGACTAGTTTTACCCACCTCATATCATTTGCTGCTCCTGCCAAACAATAGGGACAATTCCAATACGCACGATAAATTGTATGAAAAATTTTGAATGCATTAAGAGAAGATTCACTCCTTAACAAGAGAGGGAGAGAGAGAGAAGGAAGATGGCAAAGACAATCGGACGAATGGGAATTGGAACTAAACTTTCATTTCACTCAATTTCGGTCGTACAGGATACAGAAGCAACATCTATAAATACGAATATGACCACTCTCTGGCCATGATTTGGCCGAGAATTGAGCCAGACAAGTTTTTATTAAAGGTAGAGAACGACTCTTCAATCTCCACTATGATAATGGTTTGAACCCCATAAAAACTTAGAGGTTGTAACCATATTCGTTAGACTGATAATTTATTGATAGTCTATTTGGTAGTGTGCTAAACTATAAATGTCGAGTTCGTGGATTTAATTCCTACCAGAACAGACTATCTCCGTCTCACTATCTGTCCTCAACCCTGCCATATATCACAGCATAGTTTCTCTCTTAAAAGTATATTTATCTTTTAAATTGTTCCACTTGCTCCTATTACTCAATCTCGTTGCGAAGCAATTTCCAAAATTATTTTGTTTTCTGGTTGTCTCCAGGGAACAGTTAAGGAAATAGTTGTCAGCCACTCGTATTTCTCAGGTCACGATGCCCCCTTGATGTATCTCGTGTTAGACTTATTTCCCATTATCTTCACAGCTCTGGTTTCTACTACCATGTATAATGGACTTAAATACAACAGAACCCTCTACGCCGGTATAGGACAGGATCTCATTACCTCAGTTATATGAACACATGACAGTCTCTATACCTTATTCAAACTCATTGGAGTTGTAATTGACGAAACCGAACACTCGCACATGCATTAAAAGTGATGCTGCAATCCGATTAAACCTGTGCGATAAAAAATATAGGGCCTTTCAACAGGGATTTCCGAAGTTTAATAGCTGATAACGATCACCTTATTCAAGCTACATCTGTCAAACTAGTTGTCATTTATTTAGTTTGTTTTGTCAAATTACCATGGACAACCATAGACAAAGGCGTGTGTTTACTGCATGGGCTCTAGAGCAGTACACAATTGACCCCAATTTTCATCAAAAAATCATTTTCAGCAATGAGATCCGTTTTAGAATGAATGGATACGTGAACAAACAAAATTGTCGAATTTTGAAAGATACCAATCGACATCAGGTCCAAGAGCGTCTAATGAATCCCAAAAAGACACTGTTTGGTGTAGATTTTGAGCTGGAGCTGCAATCGGTCCTTATTTCTTTGAGAACGACGATTGCGAGGCCATTACTAACAACGGAGGTCGATGATTACCAACTTTTTTTGGTCTCATTTGGATAATCTAGACACTAGAGACGGCGTTACGTGGCATTCTGCATGAGCCATGTTAGGACATCGGCCTCCTACAAAACCTGTCTTGTGTTGTTTTACATATCAGTCGCAACAGTTTTTTTACAAACTTATTAAAAATGATAAATTGTGATGAAATTTTCTTTTGTATCACAATATTTCCAAGAATAACAAATTTTAGAGATTCTTTTATGCTGAACCAAAGTGAAATAAATAAAAATATGATCATCGTTTAGGTTTCATTTGTGTTGCTGCCGCAATTGTGTTGCAAGAAAGTGAAAATGAAAGAAGTCGAACCCATAAAGACTTGCAATATGCAAACAATATTGACTGATGCATGAACAACAACTGACTGCCATACAACTGAGTGATGCACTGAATGCTTGGCTGGTCGCTTAAATAGATGGATGGTGGTTAGGCGTGCTGCATCTTTTAACCAACAATAGACGCAATTTCATTATTCATATCATTTTTATAGTTTCGCTTTTGTTTTCATATTATATTCCTTACTTTTTTGTTGTTATTTTTTATTATTTTTTTTCGTTTATATTATTGGTACGTATTGTATGCACAAATATTAGTTTTTATATGAAATTTTATTTTTATGTTTTGTTTCTTTTATTGGTGACAGCACAAAAACAAAGTAATATTTGTTTGATGTTCCTTTATTAACACATACTACACTTGTGCATTTGTTTAATTTTCTATATTAAATTTTATTGAGACGCATAATTTCAAATTGTTATGGAAAATATCACGAGTTGTTTTGAGTCAAATAAAAATTGTCAATATATTGTTGTTGTTCAATTCAGATCATAATAAAAACAATAGAATATTTAAGAATTTTATGAATCTACAATTGATAATACGTTTAACAGTCCTGATATGCAATCTCTTTAAAATTGAGTAAAATTTTGAATTTGAAATGTCAATCAAAAGTGTTAGTCTTTATACAGAGCCGCTTGTTTTCTAAAACACATACATACATACATACATACATAATTGGTCATTACAATCCTTCAGTCAGGATTATAACCTAGCTTCTCACACCACTTTATGTTGTGTATGTTAATTTTATACATGAGTGGCGGGACCTACAATTTAAAGTCGACTTCGTACGACAGATTTTTGGAGAACCTTTTCATTGCAATTTCATTTACTCCCAGAGTTTTTGCCAGAAATCTGCTGAGAGGAAGTCGCCGGTGAAATAGTTTTTAATTTTTCAATTTGTTGTAGATGTCTGACCTAGGATTTGAACCGTGGCCTCACGTCTCATTAACTAACACACAATCTACTACGCTACGGCGACTTCAGAGCCGGCAGTTTAAAATAAACTTAGAAATGATAGAGAATTTATACACAGATCTTGCAGTCGTCCTGCAGTAAATCCTTACCAAATATTTCTGTATACTATACTCGACAAATGACTCTATTAATGGTCATTGTTTCAACCTGACCAAAGGCAGAGTGAAAGTAGATTTTACATAGTTTTCCTAACAACTCTGGTTTTTATTATTGAAATCCCCAAGAAAACAACGAATCCATATTTCCTGCAATTCAAGCACCTTACTATACATAGAGAAAGTAATAATAAGCAGGATTTATATCGGGTCGGCCTATGCATCCCGAAAAATTCTCTGTTTGGTGTAGATTTCTGGCTGCGTCATTGCAGTAACGACGTTGGATACGGCAAGTACTATAGTTGGAAGATAACAAACTTCTTTTGGCCTGAATTTGATGATTTACATATCAATGATCACGCTAAGTTTATCTGAACCGAGATGGTTCAATTTGACCCTGTTAAACTTTTTGTGGGGTTTTCTTAAATCACAGGTGTATGCGCATAAGCCACAGGGGTCCTTAAAACTGACATGATCCATGCCATCGCCCAAATTCAACCTGATTTATGTTACAGAGTTATGGAAAATTGATAGTTTCATATGCGTTGCACCAAGAGTAGTTGTGGCGAACATATTAACGATATTATATTCCACACTTAATAGCAACAACAATTCTTTCAAATGAATAAAATACTCCGATTGTATTTTACACTCACTTTGTTTTATTTATAGATAGGAAGTGCTTAATGACTGACCCGATTAAACAGAAATTTTAAGTCAGCAAGAGATTGTGTGCGAAGAGGGCAAGATGTCGGAACATACAGTATTAGAGTAAACTGTCATTATTATAAAAAAATTTTGAAATTGGCTTACATGATCGCATATGTGTAGTATACAACATAACAGATGTTTTTATTTTTAGCATTATCTAAACCTACAACATTAGAATTTCTTAGGAGTATACATACCAACACTTGCGATCCTGCATGCTTTCAGATGCCACTGCGACACAACCATCTACAAAGTGTGTGGCCATCAATATCTATAAGGTCTCTCTAATGGTTCTAGTCCTCTCTTCACATGTATTGAAAACTATTTACACTCATCGCCAGTGTTCTGCTTAACTTCTTTTATAGAAAATTTTTTGTTTAACAATTTATTTTGAGCTGGTAAGTGTACATGCTTTTTTTGTGCACTGTTTGCGGAATTGCCCCCCTCATATTTTAAATTAAATTTAGTAAATTAATAGAGTCGCCGTAGTCTATTCTATAGTGTGTTCGCTTCTTAGACGTGAGACCATCGCTCAAGCCCCAGATTAGACGTCTCCAACAAAACGAAATATCATAAAATATTTCTTCTTCTTGAGTAACTTCGACCATATGCTCGGTGTAGTGTAACAGACCAGAGTCTCTGGGGGGAATCGACCTACGACCCTTACGCTAATAGTTTAACACACTACCCACGAGACTACCAGGGCACCCAATATTATATATAAATATATGTATTTATATAAGTAATTAAATTAAATTTATTAGTCGCTGCACTGTGTATATATGAGGATTTTGTATGTATAGGTATTTATATGTATGTAGTATGTAACCTAGATTTACGTAGAAATATTTATTTAAATACCATTAGTATGTTCAGAAAGTATTTCAATAATATGCCCATAAGTTAAGTTAAGTAGGTCGCTGACGGGGATCTGCAACAGATCCCAGCCGGACTATTAAAGGGTATGTTGCGATGACGAGGAGTTGGAGACTATTGAGCACCTCCTCTGTCACTTCCCTGCCCGAGGACCCTTGGCAGGGGCTTCTTTGAGGGTTTGAATTCTGTGTCGAGAGCCGACATCAAGGCTCTCCACAGATTCATTAGTGGCTTGAGATGGTAGAGAAGTGCTAGGGCTACATCAGTGAAGTCGCGTTCTCCTTTTTTGTTTTGTTTTGGTCTGCGTAATTCCTCCGCTTCCCATTATCCCTTTCCTACTTCCTCTCCTTTTTCCTATCCCCTCTATTATCCTTCCTTTTTAAGGACGTTGTACAATGGATCAATTCTACCTCTGGGTAATGTACTTGTCTCAGTCGACAAGTACACGTCTCCTAGCCTAACCTAACCTAAGTCCTTTGACTTAAATTTAGAATTTTGTTTCTATTATTGTTGTCCCCCTAAATCAGAAAAAAATTCTTGTTGATGTATGACTTATGTAAATTAACAGTTTGATTTATAAACTATATATTTACTTAAAAAAAAGTAACAAGTAAATATCAAAGGGTATATGATACTTAATATCATATCATATCATACCATCAAAAAAAAAAAATAAAACAACGGCTGGCACAATTCATTCCTAACGATTCTATAAAGTTTTCAATAAATTTTCTATTTCTGAATAATTTTTGCGTCACTTTTCTACCGTTGTGCAGTAAAGGCAATGCAGCAATAAAACAATTTAAATTATGAGTACAATAGGGAGTCGTTGATTTTTGTGGTTGATTTCATATAAAATTCAGTCTCCTGTAGCCCCTTGCTTAACAGAAGTAAGCGGTACTATTCAACTTTATTTACAATTCTAACAAAGAAATGATCAAATCACGTTTTATCAATTGTCACATATTGAAGCGTTAATTCGTTCAATTTATTGTTGTTTTTGTCAATTGTGACTTTGACACTTTCCAGTTATTCAAATATATTTTGTTGGAATTTTTGATGTTTTCATCGCTAACAGCCATTTTGCTGCTGTCCTCAGTTCTCATTTTCTCTTGTTTAAGCTTAGTCATCTATTTCTGAACGGTTGAAAATTCCGAATAATGTTTATTAGACCAAGCCCATGGCTTAAACAGTCTTTTTTCATCAAAAAACAATGCTTTATTAAACAAGAAATTCCTTTTAATATTTTTTCTTCAAAGTAGACAAATTTGCTGCGCTGAAAACGGTCTCCCCACAAAATACGAGCCCCACAGCTATCCAATATTTACACACGACTTTTAAATATCATATCTGCGTATAGCCTATTAACTTTTCAGTCCAGCTATTGTGTTTTAAAGTGACACAGTGTTTTGTAATCTTTCTGGAGTCATTGAGAATGAAATGATCTCTGGGATTTTGGAAATAAAATAAAAACGAATCGTTGTGTAAGTCAATACATTTATTTTAAATATTGAGGAGCAATTATTATTAAACCCTAGAGCTGGGAACTCTACTGCTCCTAATTGATGTGTTCACGTTAGAAACCGTTAAAAAAAATACAAAATAATAATGAATGAACTTCAATTGAAGGTGCAAGGGCAAGATAAAATTAAAGTCACTGTAAAGAGAGCTATAAATCGCATGCTGACTAAGAAGATAATATAAGAAAGCTATGCGCAGGTATTGTATTGGTTTATTAGACGTGAGACCACTGTTCAAACCCCAGGTTGATCAAAACGAAATATAAAAAAAAATATTTCTTCGGCGACTTCCTCTCAGCAGATATCTGGCAAAAACTCAGAGAGTAAATAAAAATTGCCATTAAAAATTTATCAAAAATGTCCCGCCATATATGTATGTATATAAAATTAACACACACAAAACAAGTGGTGTGAGAAGCTAGGACGTATTCCTAACTGAAGGGTATGTATTAAGTATTAAAAATAATGTAATAAAGATTTTATAATATAGAATTTAGCAAATTTTTCCACAATTAAGTTAGTTTTTGTATGAATTTGCAACCGTGGATGATCACAGTTCATTCAAAGAAACCGTTAAAGCAGATTACTTCATTGGGAGAATCGTGTGGAATTTGGGCGAAGGTAGTTCCAATTGATGGTAAGACCATTTAGTAAGTTATTTAGGATTCGCGTGAAACAATTTTTATAGATTATAGATGAGGACTGTGCTTACTTATTGCAATGTTTAGGGGTCATATTTGAGGGTCATATTTAGTAAAAATTAATATTTTATTAATATAATGCACCAGTTCGGACGACCACTATTGCGAGAACCATAAGCATTGGATTATATATCATCATTATTATCAGATTTAGCAGCTTTGGGGGTATTTTAATACCCCTAAACTTAAAGAAATGGCGGTAAAAGATTTGGCTACGATGTAGAAATATACTTCGATGTTGATGACTATGTTAAGAAGCTAGTCAATGTCCACTGTTATCCTGCTATTAGGTCAACTAATATGGTCTGCTTCATTTTAAATTATTTTATAAATCTTACCCCATTTTTTTTTAAGTTTTGGCTACTGATTTCATTAGATTTTCTGATTTTTTCTATTTATCCCTTCGTTTTAGAAAAAATGGAGTTTTGGCTATTTCTAGACTGCCTAAATGAGGCTAAAGTTCTTAAATAAGTATTTTACGTAAATGCGTGTCACCCTTATTGTTGTACTTTTTTTTCTTATCAGTTTTATGTTCATTTATGATGGATACAATTATCAATCAGTTGCTTGTCATTTATAAAGTAAAAAAAGGAAAAATAAGCAAAATTTTGTAGGATTTGTCATTAACAAATGTTTTTTAATTGTTTACTAAGGTATTAATAAAACAAATAAAAGCATTGGCGATAAAAAATTACGATGTCACATTAAAGTGCAGTGATTTAGTACACTGTTAAAAAATAGTACGTACTTAAATACCAGTGGTGTTGTGCTAATTTTTTTTTTACCGGAACGCGTATATATAATTATATAGACAGGGCCGATCCTGGGTGTGCGGTCTCATGTCCCAAATTTAACGACGGGGGTGATTTTCCATGATAATCACTGCGTTTTTTTTTTTAGTTCTCATGTCCCAAATTTGACGACGTGGGGGAGGGAGATTTCCCCCAATTTTCGCCAGTCGCCAGGATCGGCCATGTATATAGCATAAAAACGAGCTACGATGTAGAAATATACTTCGATGTTGATGACTATGTTAAGAAGCTAGTCAATGTCCACTGTTATCCTGCTATTAGGTCAACTAATATGGTCTGCTTCATTTTAAATTATTTTATAAATCTTACCCCATTTTTTTTTAAGTTTTGGCTACTGATTTCATTACATTTTCTGATTTTTTCTATTTATCCCTTCGTTTTAGAAAAAATGGAGTTTTGGCTATTTCTAGACTGCCTAAATGAGGCTAAAGTTCTTAAATAAGTATTTTACGTAAATGCGTGTCACCCTTATTGTTGTACTTTTTTTTCTTATCAGTTTTATGTTCATTTATGATGGATACAATTATCAATCAGTTGCTTGTCATTTATAAAGTAAAAAAAGGAAAAATAAGCAAAATTTTGTAGGATTTGTCATTAACAAATGTTTTTTAATTGTTTACTAAGGTATTAATAAAACAAATAAAAGCATTGGCGATAAAAAATTACGATATCACATTAAAGTGCAGTGATTTAGTACACTGTTAAAAAATAGTACGTACTTAAATACCAGTGGTGTTGTGCTAATTTTTTTTTTACCGGAACGCGTATATATAATTATATAGACAGGGCCGATCCTGGGTGTGCGGTCTCATGTCCCAAATTTAACGACGGGGGTGATTTTCCATGATAATCACTGCGTTTTTTTTTTTAGTTCTCATGTCCCAAATTTGACGACGTGGGGGAGGGAGATTTCCCCCAATTTTCGCCAGTCGCCAGGATCGGCCATGTATATAGCATAAAAAGGAAAGGAAACGAAAATCATTTTGTGTATGTGTATATACAGTGGCTCCCACCTTATTTCACCCAGCACCTTTAAAAAAAATTTAATAAGAGTTTATAGAATATGTTTAAAAATTAAACAAAAAAGTTTTATTCAGTCTCAAATTTATGGGCAATTTGTGATCAAAACGTCCGCCAACACCAGATTTCGAACAAGAATGACCTTATAGCAGCTCTGAAAAAGGAATGGGCAAAAATAACTCTCCAAATCACTAGGAAGTGGAATCAATGCAAAAAAGGCTGAAAGCTGTAATTAAGCAAATAGGAGGTCATACTAAATTTTGAAATTAAAACTATCATTTAATTGTTTGTTTATATTAAGTGGTTGAAATAAGCTGTGACGAATTGGGTTCCTATATTTTTGGTTTTTAGTTTGTAAGTTTATATTTGAGACTGAATAAAACTATTCTTCTTAATTTTTAAACATATTCTATTAACTCTTATTCAAATTTTTTTAATATCTTGTTTCGTTTCGAAATTATACGAGCTTAATTTTTTTTAAAGGTGCTGGTTGAATAAGCTGTATATACATATATGTTTATTACAATAATAGGAACGTTTAATAAAATTTACTTAACAAATTATAAAATACGCTTAGTAGATACTCAAACAATATTGCATAAATATTTTTAACAATACATGAAGACACTAATGGTTTTTATAAAATATTCCAAATAGGATTAATTTCAGGATCATGTGGTTGAATTTTCCTTGTTTTGTTGTCATCCGCTGAACGATGAGACCTTAACCAAGTTTTTACATAATCATCTGGTTTAAATAATTGTTGTGGTGGGCCATTCATTTTTATAAATAAAAGATTTGCTAGATTTTCAATTAATATTCTATTTTTTGTTAATTTAAAATAATATTCATATTACTTTTTAATTTTTTTTTTCAAAACGTCAGCCAATTCTTGTTATCAGAAATCATCTTTAGTTCCGGAACGCGTTCCTGTCCAAAAAGGAAGTACCGGAACGATGTTCCGGAGCGTTCCGGCTCGACAACACCACTGCTTAAAACCAATTATTTTAAGGACGTAGATCTGAACGGCTAATTACTTATTGTAGACAAACCCCCACCATTCCCACCACATGCACAGCAAAGGCAGTGAATGATATTTTTACCATTTTCTTGCGTGCAACTCATACATCGAAATTATTTCTGAATTCAGTCTTACTAAAGTGAGTACTTGCTAAAGCAATTGTAAACAAAAACGGTACATAATCTTAACTTTTAAATGCTAGATATCTGTCTCTAATCAAATTTATGTATTGCCGCCAGAATTGTGACTGGGAATCATTTTTTTTTTTTGCTGCAAAGCAGTATGCAATTTTTGGGAACATTGCCGTAGCGGCTGGTATACTGAACCTTTAATAATGAGTATCTTACACCTCTATTGTATGCAGTCCAGAAGCTTCAATGAAATTCTACAGCGTTTTCGGTCATACACCAGTGGTGTGAGTAGTTAGTTGACGTAGAATATTTATTGCCTCGTTTTGAAACACTTGAAAGGCAATATCATTGAAATCTCACGCTTCGCATCAGCAGCTTCTGACGTTTCACATAAGCCTTCTGCTCCACATAGTTAAAGAATTTTCTTCTGATTAACTCCGTTTTCTCATTTTTGAAAATCTTATGGCAAAAACTCTGAGATTAAAAAAAAGCAAAAAAAGTGAGGAGTTGTCTTTAATCAGTAGGTTCCGCCACTTAAGGATAAAATTAACACACACAACGTAAGTGGTGTGAGAAGGATAGTAATGACCATTTATGTCTGTGTGAGAAACTAGGTCCATAATTCTGTCTGAAGGGTTGTAATGACCAATTATGTATTTATGTCTGTATGTATGTATGGAAATATTCGTCTAATATTTAAATATCAATTGAAGGATCTTTCTATACTAAAACTAGAAGAATACGATTCTGTTACAGTAGAAATGTTAAGACCACAATAGAACTTGTGGTTCAGAAAAGGATTAGGTATTCAAACAAGCCTTTAAATTAAATGGTTCGATCTCTAATCAAATAAATATTCTAAAAGAGTACGTAGAACTAGTAGTTACATTTATCGTTAACGGGTGGGACATAAAAAAATATATAGAATAATATAATAACTATTACGGTAAACTAAACTATAAACATAGTATTCTCTTGTTTTAAATCCACAATGCACAACATTACAATTATTTCATGTTAAATTGACACACAAAAAACATCGGAGACACTGTTCAATGTCAATAAGCAATTCAAAATAACTCAGGACAATATAGTTAAATGTTAACATGTTTTTCTCAATTATTAAAGAAAAAAAGAAATAAAATAAATTAAATTAAAATGTAGTGCAACAATACAATTTAATATCACAACATTTATTTCGCATACCAATAATATTAATACAGCGGATTAAAAGAACTACAATTTTAAGTAAAATGTTCAGCAAAAAAATCTACTGAGAGGAAGTCACCGAAGAAATATTTTTCATATTGCGTTTTGTTCGACATGTTTGACCTGGGATTTGAACCGGGGCACAAGTCTAATAAACCAGGACATTACCTATTAGACTACGACGACTTCAAACTGCTTTTATTCGCATTTAATCTGTTCATCTGTCTTTATGTTTAGGTACATGAAGCATGATACATGAACCATAGCATAGGACGCAATTCTAATTATGTAGATAACCAGTACAGTCCTATCTCCACGTTTTGAGCCTTTCATGTAGCAATTAATTTCCAATGTCAACTGTATCAGTTACTGGATATCATGAACATTATTTCAACTTAGGATGGAACCTATTCAAGCAAGTAAATAGCAATCAGAAATATGTACTTCGATGATTGGGAATAGTGTTATTACAAGTGTATTACACTTAGGGCCATTTTTTGGGTGCGAGTTTAAACTCAAGATTAAGTTAATCTCCAGTTAAATTTAATCTTTAGTTAACTGAGTTTTCATCATCATCAATTTTTTATATTTTAAACTCTTGTATGAATAATACAATAAAAAAGAATTGAATATGTTTGTTGTTCTTAAAACCATAAAATTTTAAAGTTATTTGCATTCATGCTATTATATGTACGCACTTCAACAGCACTGTTATAACACTCTTGTATTATTTTTGACTATGAAAATAACAATAAAACTATAACAACAACAAAAAGAATAATATTGAAAATTATTGTCATACAATAGATGTATGAAATATACAACTAAAGTGTAGACAACACTGTTTTAGCAACTTCCTGTGAACGTTACCCTTTACATTACTGAGAGATTGCTGTATGTATATGTATGAGTACATTTCCGTTTGTATGTGGTTTGCCTGCTGTGTGTGTAGTTTAAATGTTTTCGTTATTAATCGTTTTTATTTTAAACTTCGTGTGTGTTTGTTTTTCTTTCGTTTTTCATTTATTCATACACTCGTGCATACACTTACAGTTTTTCAATGATGTTCGTTTTCCTTAACGTAAGAATTTTTTGCTAGTATTTGTGCATAACTACAGTAATAGTATACTGCTTAGTTTATGCGGATGTGTACGTGTGCATGTCGGGTTCGTGTTGTGTAAACGAATACGTCCTGTAATGGTATAAATAAGTGATGCCTCAATCGTTTCGAAATCATTTGTAGTCAATCAACAGGTTAATGCATATCGTCTAACCTTAAACAGTTTCAACTGAAATAAAAATATTAAACGAAAAGAGCAAAACAACGAGAGAAATATAGAAAGTGAGTGAGCAAGCAAGAGAAAAACTAAAGTGAAAAAGTGTTATTTAGTTTTAGTTGTAGTAGAGTTCTGTAACAGTGTTCGAAAGTGGCAACAAGTGCATTTTTTTTTGTTTTTTTTGAAGAATTCTCTTATAAAATATGAAAAATTGTTGCATTGTGTACATCTCTTAGAGCAATTTAAACCTGCGCGTTAATTGAATTTTACTACAATAATTCATTTAAATTCATTTTTTTCTGTTTAACTGTTTACATTTTAATATTTGCGGTTACATATTGCATAGGGTGGCAATCTGCAGTTTTGCAGGCTCGGTATTAAAAACGTTAATAATTTAATTTTATTGTTTCGCATTTTTTTTATATTTTCTGCATCAAATAGTACAAAAAATAGTTACAAAAAAGGGTTCAAAAGCTACAAAACCACTACAACGTAAACGGATTTACAAAACAGAAATTTATAAAAACATTTTCCACTGGTGGTTAATGGTAAATACGGGAAATAAATGTGAAAAACAATATGTTAAGGTCATATAAGGATTTTATAAAAATTGTTAAAAAAATGAAAGAAATGCAACAAATTAATAAAAGTTTGATAGACAAACTAAAAGAATAAATGTGAATAATAAAAAATATATTAATTACAAGCTTTAGTAGAAGTCACCTTATAGAATGCAATTGATGCAACGTTTCCCAGCTATCAAGAAATAATTGTTTAAGAGGTCTTAAGTCTCAAGTGCTTAGTAACGCCAGCAATTTTTTTTTGAGAATATTCCACAGAAAATTTTAAATATTCACCTCCATTCTTTATAGTGCTTAAGCAAAAAAATTGTTTTCTTTTTTAAAATACTATTTAAAATGTTAAAACGAGGCAGGGTCAATAAGCCCGAGAATTTTCTGATTCATAACTGAAAGTCCAATAGTTTTCCTAGGCATCGAGTCAGTTGATTTCTGTCAAAACTTTTCCCAACGGCGATATTTATTTCGTATTTAGCAGCTATTGAAAGCAGAGTACTGCTTGAAATGAGAAGAAAATGAAACAAAAAAGTATTTTTTTTATCTTAAAAATTTACAAAAATATGTGAATTAAGCAGTGAATTGTTCACTCATCTACCCTGCTCTCCGGTTTCAATACCGAGTGGCTAATTCATGAATAGCGGCAAGAGAAATATTACCCCACAAACAACTCGGTTTTTAACCACGAAAAAGAATTTTGAAAGAAATTTGAAAAACGTTGGATAAAGCGTATACAGATTGATCTCGACATGTTAAAATATAAAATGATTTTTTATGAATAATCTTGTCGCTGTAGTCTAGTAGATAGTGTATTGGCTTATTAGATGTGGGGCCAATGTTAAACCCCAGGTCAAACATTTCGAACAAAACGAAGTACGAAAAATATTTCTCCGGCGACTTCTTCTCAGCAGATTTCTGCCAAAAACTTTGAGAGTAAATAAAATTGCCAAAAATTCACGGACTTATTTATTAATCTGTGTTAAGTATAAACCAAAAAATTCGTGAAATAACAAAAACTTTAAAAAGGTTTGAAATATTGATAACAGTTTTTGAGCATTTAAGCGTCAAGCCTAAAAGTTCTTAGATCTTGGATTTCTTTGGAATGTTAAAATTAGTATGTAAATATTATAAAAACTTATTTTATTTAATCAAAATTTGTGAGAGTATATATCAAATTCGTTAAATTAAATTTCTTTAAATAAACCTTTTATCACTTTGCCTATTTAGATAAAAGTTGGCCTTCAGTTAGTAAAATTTTTGAATTTAAATCATTTTGTATACAGTTAGCACAAATTGTTTAAGAAACTTTTGCTAAAAACTTAATTAAACGTCTTTAATTCACTATAGAAAATCATCGTCAACACTGCTTTCAGATGATATTCAAGACTCTACTTCAACTTTAAATACTATACTACTACGTATGTCATAACATCGAAGTGTTTGATCGAAATTTCAATTTTTTGACAATAATTTTAAAGCCATTTTCAATTACATATTTTGACCACTAAAAGTGGTCACAATAGGCGTATGAGTGATTACAGATTTCACATGTATGTATTTCTTCAATTAATTGTTAATCATACGTCAGTTGCTTTATTTTTCGAATAAAATTTTTATTTACGAAATGAAATTTGAAAAAATGTGCATTTAAATTTGAATTGAATATTTAAGATGTCATCTTTTGTTTGTTTTATACAGATTTGTGATACGTGTGTAATTAGGTTCCAAAACTATGAGTAAATTACGGTCGTTTTATAATCGGTCGTATATTAGAAACAGTTAGGAGAGTATTTTTCCATATCGTTTCACCACTGCATACTCCTAAGAAGTTAGAACGAAAGGCAAAAATGGCTGTCCCCAGTTTGATCCATTATGATATCATAATGAATCATTTCCTCAAATCGTGAAATTATCCGCAACTTAAAAAGCAATTGAATCTGCTAATTCTGCCTATAGATATGGATATCTGTACAAACTGAATAACAATATACATTGCACGCATTTTTCTTAAATTTCTTTTTCTTTGATCATCTAGCCAATGTCCTCTGTGAAAGTTTTAAAACCAAAAAATAGGGGAAATAATTCTTCACCTACTTGATATTTGTTACAAATACCTGACTATCCAAAAGTATAGTAATGTATCTCATGACACATCAGAGCAGCTCGTTTGGCCAACATATCTGTCTGCAAGAGTTCGGTAAGCTTATTGAATGAACTTTATCTGAAGACTCCGTAAGAATATCTGCAGCATATCGAATGAAATTATAACTCTAGGAAAATCTGAGAAAATTTACACAATTAATTGAAATTGGTGTGTTTTTATGAGCTTTTTGCTCCCTTCCAGACCTAATAAAGCTCTAACCTTTAAAAGGTTTATTAAAACTTATGAGTCAATTACGAGCAAATATTTTCGAACAGGAAAAAAACGCGTATTACTGTGTAAGATGTCAATCCAATTAAGAATAATCACACAGTTTTTGGTTTTTTTCGGAAAACTTTTTATGATCCTATAAACACGTTAATTTAATTTAATTAAATAAATTAAATTTTCTTAAAAAATATTTTAAAATACTTAAAAAGTTAAAATTGAAATTAATGATATCAAAGTGGTTAAATGATGATATTTTTATTCACTTCTTTGAATGGTGAAGATTTTTAAAGAAAAAAAAAAACAATCATTTGTGGGGCCATAATAGTTTTCTCGTCCTTTCATCGAATAAACTATAGAAGTATGATTTTGGTGTTACTATGTGTGGATACCATTGACATTTAATTATTTAATACTCATACGTTGAAGCGAACCATAATAATACCGATACTTCTGTTTATTTATGTTAATAAAACATATACGTAATGAAGTTATAAAAAAAACCATTGCCATTCCATAATCCCTGGATCTGTATATTTTTAAAAAATAATAAGAAAATCAAGGCATTTTGCGGCTTAGTTTACTGCGTTAATGAAGCTTCCGAACCGTTGAAGATTACTGATAAGCTTCAGATGTTTAAAATTATCACGTTGAAGAAGATATAGTTTATAAGCATGGATTACATGGATAAAACTTTTATTTGTGGTTCATACATACATACATACGTAATTGGTCATTACAACTCTTCAGTCAGGATTACGACGTGTTAATTTTATACATGAGTGGAGGGACCTACAGTTTAAAGTCGACTTCGAACGACAGATTTTTGAGCAACTTTTCATGGCAATTTCATTTAAACTCTGAGTTTTTGCCAAAAATCTGCTGATCGGCAGCCGCCGAAGAAATATTTTTTCATATTTCAGTTTGGTGTTGATGCCTAACCCGGGGTTTGAACCGCGGCCTTAGTTCTAATAAGACAACACACTACCTACTAGACTACGGCAACTATTGGTTCACACTGTTGAAAACATAAAGAAAATTTAAATTCTCCATAACATCAAAAAAATTTTTTTTGGTGGAACTTAGTAACTATTGATCACGTGGTCCTTTTAGTGAAAATTAAGCAGTTTTTGGGAGAAATCCCAATAATAACCTACTTTCACAATTTCTGCACTTCTTCAACATATCTATCAATTAGTCCGTATGCTGAGTATCCCATCAACGTCTTTAAGAATTTGTTCTGCTTATGAAATTCGGTTTTACGTAAAGTGAGCTCAAATTAATACAAACTTTTTAAACAAGTAATATTAAAAAGTATTGGAAAATATTTTTTTAAATAATATTAATTAAATAATCTTTAAATTTAATCATTAATTTAATATTGAACCTTAAGTTCTAATAAAATCTCTTCAGCCTTCACAAAAAAAACTTTCAAATTTTAAAACTTTCCTGCAAATTTCCCCTTCCTTTGTATATGGTTGAAAATGAAATGAAAATACTTATGAATTGTTATAGAAATTGAATACAAATATTTACTTGCCTACTCTCTAAATAAATTTTATTCCAAAAACATATCCTTAAAAAATTTTTTTTCTTAGCACTGAAAAGAAGTTTCAATAGGTTTTGACAGGCAAACGAAATCCTTAATATGCAATCGAAAAGAAAATAAAATACTTTAAAAGAGCGTAAAAGAAACAGAGATTATTGGTGTTAAGCTTAGCGGCCGTTAGAAAAATTTCTTAAACTCTTAACCATTTGAGAAGATTAAAAGGAATTTTTGTTTAATTAGTTTTTCATAAAAAAAAGAAAGATTTGGGATGTTCATCATAATGATAAGGTGAACAATTTTTAAAGTTAACTATAAATTTAATTCCTTTTCATCTTCGAATTATTTTGTTTGCCTTGCTTTAGTTTTATTTATCAAGTTTTTCTAGTAATCATATAGATTGGTGTACTGTAGCAGGCCCTAGAATAATATGGTTGGCACATGTCATTGATGCTATTATGTGTGGAATATAACATCGTTCCAATGTCCAAGTTTCTATGACTCTGGCGTATAAATTAGACTGTAAATTGACGAATGGCATGGGTTTTGTTGGTTTTGGCGGCTGTGATATGTGGCTTATTCGCATACATCCACGGTTTAAGAAAATTCTACTAGAAAAACTGTCTGTCGCATGATCTCGGTGGCCAGTTTACATCAGGTTCACGTGATATGACCATCGCTTCAATTCGATCGTGCAGAATATTCAATACCCCATAAGCTGAGTAGCACGTAGTGCCGTCCTGTCGAAACAACATGTCGTTGGTGTGCAGATCATCTAAATCAGACCAAACGAAGTTGGTAAATAGTTGACAGTGATGACCAGTAACTTCTTCGAGATGCATTGCAAGCTCTTGAGTCTCATGTGGATTGGTATTGTACCAAATTCGACAATTTTATTTGTTCATGTAATCATTTTTCTAGAAATGGGTCTTATGGCTGAAGATGATTTTTTAATGAAAATAAAGTTCAGTTGCCAAATGCAACCCAGAGCCCATTTAACTAACACACGTCGTTGTCTATAATCGTTTACCTTCATTTCTTGGGTCGGAAAGAGCGCTGTACTTTGCCACACAGGACACTCTGAAAACAAATTTTTTTCTTTGCAAGTGTTGTTGAATGCTATATCCGTCCCTGGTGATTTGGCAAAACAGACTGAATAAATGACAACTGATTTGACAGATATAGCTTGAACAAGATAATCGTTTCAGCTGTTAAATTTCGGAAGTCTAGATATTGTTGGAAGACCAGATATAACAACACCTAAAATAAATTAATTTGAAGAAGAGCGGACGTGATAAGCGACACTAATGCAATACACGCCCTGCTCTCATCAAATTTAACTTTTTGATGTGAAATATAAACAAAGCATCAGTATAGCGAGCTCTACGGTTACTGAGCAAATTGAATTACTCTCCAGATGCGCTTCATAAGACAGTAGTTAACCCAAGATATATTAATACAGGTAGTGTTAGCAACATTACATGTCAAAAACAAGGTGAAAAATTTGTTTATGTTTACTTTTTATGTTTGTTTGTTGGTACTTTCATTTTATAGCAGGCGAAATAGCCTAGACGAATTAGATTTAACGGAATATGAACTTAAAAGCAACAAATACATGTTGTTTTTAGTACAATTCAAAGCGAAATGAATTGTTGTAATGCTGCAACGACCTATATAAATATATCTTTAGTTAACCGTACTTATGCTGAGTGAATAATATTATATAATAAAATAAATTTATTATTTTTTTATAATTTTATAAGTTTCCTCCTCCATCATTACAGCTTATTTCATAATTTTCTATTTAACAAAGTTTTGACCACGTCAGTGGTCTCATGGCATGATACAGTGATTAATTATAGCTGCTGCTGTTTTTTAATTAAACTGTTGAGATGAAACATTTTTTTTTTTGTAAATTCACACCTGTTTTAAATGGTTTTAATTTCTTTTATTTGCATCTAAATGCATATGGAACTATCTTTTATAGGGAAATTATTAATCAAAGTTGGTTTTCATTTATTTTACCTCGCATTGTTATTTCAAAAGGGGCGAAAAAGCATGAATAGGACGGCCAATGAATTATTTTATTTATTATTTATTCGTTATTTATGTTTTAGTTTTTTGTAAATATTATACGTTATAGAGACAGTTCTATTGTCTCTAGAAATTCTCGTTTAGGATAAGTGGAAAAAAACGTGAAGGAAAAAAGATTTAGTCTGTCAGCATCACCTGCATGTTAACTGATTTTTTTGTAAAATGAATTCCTTTTATAAAGTGTAGTAAATGGAAATCTAGTATTTGTCTAACTTTACATAATTGCTTTTGGATGACATTAAGTGAACTTAACAATATAAAATCGTTTGATTCACTATTGGAGTAATCGCTTACAAGCCATCAACATTCACCATCAGGAAAATCCTAGACCCTACACATCGACACTAACTCGCGTGTTACTTTTTTTCCTAAGACAAAAAGATTAAATACATACATATGTACATGCACAATTGGTAATTACAACTATTCAATTAAGACTTAGCTTCTCACACCAATTTTGTTGTGTATGTTAATTTTATAAAGTTTTAAAGTCGACTCCGAACGACAGATTTTTCATGGCAATTTTTTTTACTCTCAGAGTTTTTACCAAAAATCTGCTGAGGGGTAGTCACCGAAGAAATATTTTTTTATATTTCGTTTTGTTGGAGATGCCTGACCTGGGGTTTCAACCGTGGTCTCACGTCTGATAAGCAAATACACTATCTATTGAACTATGTGCGACTATAATGTAACGAAATTACTACCAAAAAAAGTTCAAAATTATTTTCAACAAAATGTTGCATGTTGTATGTTGTTGTTAATTCAAGCTCGTGTGATATCATTTTATTCAAATTCAAATTATAAATTTTAAACTTTTCAAGTGATTAGTCAGTTTAAAAAATGACAAAAACTTCTACAAGTGCATTTTGGTAATGTAATAATAATGAATAGTTAGAGTTAGAACTTGAGTCTTTGGTCGACAATAGCTTCTTAAGCCTTGAAGATTTCATTCTAACTCCATCCTTTGATCATGATCGACAATAGCTTCTCAAGCCTTGGATCAGGGTTCTTCTGATTTTGTTATTTTAACTTGCTTTAGTAGATATTTGTGATGCTGACGTCGCGGTACAAATGCTGTTGGTCAGTGACAGTTAGTCAGTCTATTGGGTTAACTTATGTATCTCATTATCCTATATCAAGGCTTTTGGATTACTCAAATCACAATGGGGCATAGATTACCAGGTCTGCTGTGGATTATTATAATGCTAAAGTCCTAAGAATATTTTCGTATGAGTAACTTAAACCGGTTATCGTAATATAGAGGAAGTCAATGTACCCAACAAAATTAAATAATCCTGTCTTATTCTGGATTGGAAACTGAAATACAAACAACACCAGAGCTACTAAAACATAAAATTTGAACCCAATCGGAGATTGCTACAGAAGACTAATTAAAATGTTAAATTTTCAGTAGTAGGGCGGACATAAAGGGTTCAAATAGTCTGTTCAACAAATTGAGACAGGATACCAAACATTTCCATTTCGACCAAATTCATTAGTCTGATTCTGGATCTACAATCCTTGCGAAATGAAACTATGATGTAACTACATGCGGGATAGAGAATCTAAAAATAGGGATATCATTTAATTGAGTATCAATACTATTGAAACACAAACGAAGCATTGTTTCCGATTTCTAACCATACTATTCCAAAGGTAGGTATTTTAAAGCTAGAGAGCGGCAAACGATAAACTTGAAAGATCCAAATAATTTTAAAACACAGAAAAATTAATTAACGGAGTGGTCACTATGGAACAACAAACCAGTAGACAAAATTGCTAGGACTCTCTGGGAACAACCCAGATATGGAGTAGGCCATGAGTGCGTTAAGCATGAATAAGGATGAACTTAGCAGGATAATAGGTCTCCTTTAGGAATACTTAACTTTACAGATGCATTTGAACGCATAGGTGCGGTAAAAATAGCGAATGCAGGGCAGATATAAAAGAGATCGAAATCATGGAACAACAGCAGAGCCAAGCTTTGATGATCAATATTTGATGGACAATCTTTTACTAGAGATTACTCTTCTAAGACAACTGAAATAGACGAAATTGCAGAGATACGTACACGATACAGATTTCTTTTAAATTTTAAAAGATTGTCCTTTTTGGTAAGCACTTAAGAAGCTAATGTGATGGACGATGGTATCCTCACGTAAACCTACTTACATAACAACTTCTGCCTCTATTTGTATACAATCCATTTATTACACATGAGTAAATTGTTGAAGAAACATATGACAGATGCAAGACAGTTACAACGGGGAGGGGTACATAAATTTATACTGCGTTTGTGATTCAAGAAAGAAGGAATTAAAGTGTTTTCGTGTTTCTAAAAATAAATCATTTCAATTACATATTCCGGGTTTAGAAAACACCCGCTCAGTTACAAATTTACACCCACAATTGGGTGTAATTCTCTATAAAGAAGTATTGGCCTTCAAAACGCATTTACGAGTAATCACAGGCATCTTGCGTCAAAAGCTAAAGGAAAAATCTCATTCGCTATAAGCAATATACATATGCTTGAATAATAAAATATAATGTATATATCCTTGTATATATGTACATATGTATGCTTATGTGTATGTATGTATTTATCAATTAGCACCATTTAGAGAAAATTCCTATGAAACAAAAGCAATAAAATTAAAAATGAGAATATTAAGCCTGTCATCATAAACATGTTGACGATAAAATGCCTCGTATTATAATGCTTTCCTATTCTACTATCTCGTGCTTGGTGATTGGCCTTTAAACAATATTTCTTTTACTTCGGTTTTGAAAACTGTTGGCGGATTGTTAACACTAGCGAATGAATGAATAAATTTTTCAATGATAAGATAAGCTACTCGAGTTGGTCCTTCTAAATGTTTTATTTCTCATCATCGTCACCGTCACCAACGTCATCGACATTAACATGGTTATTAAACTCAACATCATGATGATGATGATGGTGATTTGAATGCTTGTAATGGTGTTGGCTAATGTAACATGGTCTGTGTAGCTTACTACACTATACTCATATTGGTTGTATATGTTATCCACAATAGATGTCGTTGTCAATTGTCTTTGATGGCGAGTGAATATTTATGCAATTTTGCAAGAGAAACGACAAAAAAAAAATAACCGGCAGACAAGCAAATATTGTGTGACATGAAATATAAGCATTTGATAAAAATCGATTTAATTGAAACTGTTTCATTTCTAACATGTGAGTCATGTGATAAAGATATAAGCACTAGGAAGTCTATAGGATTTTATACGTGCAAAGACTAAAGGGTGTCTTAATATTTAAAGAATTTCATTTACGTTACGTTTAAAATCTTCATATCCTTCTATCCACATAAAAAGCTTAACAGACTCATTGGCATACTTTTGATTTCAGTTGGTTCTGGTAATGCATTTGGCCTTTAAACATTTATTTAATTTTAAACCCAAGGCCTTTTAACAAATTCTCTACAATCTTACCAATAATCCACTTCAAAAGGTCAGTTAAATTATTAAAGAAAACATTGCTTATTTGTAGACACCCTTTGTAAATATTTATTTACATTTTAAAATATTTCGGACAACAGAAATGAAATATGTACATGTGACGAAAACATTTACACTCTCTACTATATCCTTATCAAAACATTTCAAATACTTTGATGAAATGTTTCATAAATATGAGTAAGAAATGTTTCCATATTATAGAGATACAAGGCTTGACGCCTTTATTGCAGAAATTTATTTTAATTAAATTTATACTAATCGTGCTTAAGGTATCACGTAGAATGTTAGAAACTTACTTGCCAGTATATCACATCAATCTATGGAAAGATATTAATTGCCTACATCAGTCAATATGTCATTCATTGGAAATAATTGTTATAAATTTTATAATCCGATAATCAATTGCGGGAAGTTAGTGTTAAAGGAAATAATTTCAACAGGTTTTAGATTATTTTTTAATATTTTATTACACTTTTTATATACATACATATGTATTCTTCCACCTACGTACGGGTGAATTTTTTAACCGTTTGGTTATTGAAAATTAAAATAAAATTTGAATTAATTATGTAGTTGGCACAATAAGTGAATGCCTTTCATTACCATTTTAAAAATAATTTTATGTAAATATAGCCCACAGCTACGATATAGCTTGTCTATTCGAGAGCTCCAATTGTGATGTTCTTTTTTTATCGTTTCGGCCGGTATTGCATTATCAGAGTTTTTGCCAGAAATCTGCTGAGAGGCAGTCGCCAAGCAAATATTTCTTTTCATATTTCGTTTTGATGCCTGACCTGGGATACGAACCTGGGCTTTACGTCTAATAAGCCAACACTCTATCTACTAGACTACGACGACCTTAAAATATGACAACATAGCTGCCGATAATGCAATACCGGCCGAAACGATAAAAAAAAGAACATCACAATTGGAGCTCTCGAATAGACAAGCTATGTCGTAGCTGTGGGCTATATTTACATAGAATAATTTTTAAAATGGTAAAGAAACTGTAGGCTTCTGGATAAAATTAATACACCAAGCACGTAGGTGGTGTAAGAAGCCAGGCCGTAATTCTGACTAAAGGTTCGCAATGGTCAATAGTGTATGTATGTGTGCATCCTCGCGCATAAATAAATTTTCGGAGTGAGCGTACTTGGCATACGTTATCACAGACCCTATTTTTAGTCACTTTCTTTACACAATTTTATTAAAAAATTCGTTGGGAAATGAATATTTTCCCACAATTTCCCACACATTGATATTGATGCATTGTTCCTAACCAAATAGCAATTGATTTAATGACCACGGGGATGTTAAACTTTATTTATAACAATTTTTAATTTAATTTATTAAATACCACAATTAGTGAAAATAAATTCTAATTTCGGAAATTCTTTCTAATCGAATAGACAACAAATATTTTGAAGGGAGTTTATTAACCCACTCAACCAGTAAATTACCAAACATAAGCCACTAATAATAATAAATCAACAGACTTCAACAAGAGGTTTTCAATTTTAATTTTGTGAAACACCATCCACCATCCCCTAATAAATTTAAAGAATTTAAATTAAAATTAACCAAACAAAACACACAAAAAAAATGGAATGGTATTGGCAAAAGCAAATTATGTGGCCTATTTACAGAAGCCCAATATGGTAGTGCAAATAAGTGTGTCGTCTAAAGTGGTAAAATAAACAAATTTACGGGGGAAAATTTTTTAAAATTCTCTTAATGGAAGGGTAGGGAAATACAAATTCTAAAGAAATTTTAAACAAATTTCTAAGTACGTGTGTATAATTTTAGCCCACAATTCCTTATTATGCCAAAGGCATAGATAGCCGGGGAAATTGGTTGTTTATTTAGTCAAAAAAAAAAAAAAAAAATTAACACGTTAACATTACTTATGTATATAAGTAAGGGTATGCATTCATATTGATAGATAGACAGTTGCCTCCATTTTAAAAAATATTTATTTAATGTCCCAATTCATGTTTGTTTTATTTATGATTTTATTTATGCTGTAACATCATTTGCTTCTTCCTTTGGTTTTTTTTTTTTTTGTCACACAACATTTGTGTCATCTTAACCTTTGACAACTTCCGTAAGTGGCATTTGTTGCTTACATTTGTACTTACCACGTACACTTGTTGCGTGTTCATACATACGAAAGGAATTCCCTTTGTGTGGGTGCATATTACTCTACCCATGTGTTGGTGTTAGAATTGTTTTTGTTGTTGTTTTTTTGTAATACTAAACGGCATAAATTATGAAGATGTGGGACAAAAACGAAAAAAAAATTTTTTGTTTAAATATCATCTTAAAAAAAAGTATTTCAAACACGACTAAATAAATAAACTAATAAGCGTTGAAATCGTGCTATGAATGAAATGTTTTTTGTTTTTTTTTTTTTTTTTCAAAAAACATCTCCTTTTTTGCCTTCAAAATGCAAAACAGGTCGGAATGAAATAAAAATACATATATTTCCAGTGTCTATAAAACGGATTTCGCAAATTGTGTGTTTGGGCTGTCAAAAGTCCATATGATTGCTTATATGGACTTATTGCAGATATTTGTTAAGCCGAAAACTAATAAGCCTTCATAGCGTATGAGGACTAGGTCTAGTTTCATTTGACATATCAAATGATGATCAAATTTTTCTTGTGCAACTAACCATTGGTTTTTTGTTTTTTTTTAATAAACGAAGTTAATCTGTATGAAGTCTACGACAGACTTTATTGGATCAGAGACTTTTTATGCAAATAACTGGACGGATTGATGAAAACTCTCTCTCTGGGCCATAGATATGCGTGAATGTCCATTGTTTACTCTAGGCCAAACAACTAGTAAGATGGACAAATGGACAAAGGATTGTATAAAATGCGTAAGGTGAACATTGATAGAATAATAGATTTTCTATGGGAACAGTGTGAGATGTGTACCCCTCTTTCGTGAGGCTGGGATCCGGGTCTTTTTGGAAAAGAATAATACCACAGGACACACATTGTGTAAGTGTATTGCGCTGACTAGGACCAAACTCAACTCTTTTAATGGCGATCAATTGTAATATGCGACTATCGGCACATAAGTTCCTATCGCGTCTGTGTGGAAGAGAATAATACCACAGGACACATATTGTGTACGTGTAATGCGCTAACTAGGACCAAACTGCACTTTTTAACGGCGATCAATTGTAATCATGAGCAATAAAATCTGTGCCTATTGGAATATAATCAGCGAAGAGCACGATTTATGCACGAAGAATATTCTAAACATATGTCGGACTCGCTCTGCGGTTATTTTCCAAAAATAGAATGAATTGTTTCAATAATGGGTTGAGATTAAGATTTATAACTCAATCTGGCTAGCTTCAAGTGGGTACGTGCAATATTGCTACATACTGCTGGACACCTATGAATAAGAAGATGAGTGTCTCAATTCTGTCCTTAAATCGCAACAATCGCAATTTTTACGTGTCCCACACCTTTTGGTAGACATGATTTCTGCAGAAGCTGTGGTTCTGAGGAGGAGGACGTGCCAGTGTTCTAGTCTTGTCATAAGGTGACACTCATTTTCTGACATCTTTGATCGAGGGAATGTTTGACTTCTGCGTAGAATTGTGGTATCAGAATGGGCCTAGATGCTATTCTAGGTGGAACTTCTTCCTTTAAGCGGGGTCCGCTATCTTACCAAATTTAACTTAAGATTGTAATACTAAACTTATTAAATAGGAAGGATTGAAAACGTTGTGAACTAACTAACTGATAAGACCTAATAAAAGGATGGCGATGATCAAATTTTTGTTTTCGCTTTAAATCAAGGCCAATCCAGTCTAAAAGTTAATTAAAACCAGTGATCGATTTGATGTCAATAAGCAACAGCACATTTAGCCTACTAAGAAAGGATAAGGTAAGCGGATGAAGTCTGCGACAATACTCTATGTTAATACCCTCTTCCTCTACAACCTCTGCAGAAATCAGTAACGCGTAATATCCCTGTATGCTTACTCATTACACTATAACTCGTGAGAATAGATAGAGTGACAGACATGTCACATGTCCATTGAACAGCTGATTAGCACTATTTCTACCATTAAGGATAAAAACAAAATACAGGCGTTCTAGAACCTAAACGTTTATCAATATTGGGGTATTTTTCTGTGATTGTTTCAAACAATATACAGTCACAGAAAATGGTTCGATGTTTGGGAATGTTGTGCACAACTATATGCAGTAGATTGGTTTAACAGCTTGAATTAAGAAAACGTTGTACTTGTAATTGAATCTACATTGTAACTCGTTTTTAATTCCTATCCGCTTAATTAAGCACCATAGGGCTTTTATGAAGGATCTTCACAATTTTTTTTTTATTTAGTTAAACAGCCTTTAGTTTGAAACTTTCACTAGTTCTTTTAAGAAAATTTGTTCAGATGCTTGAAGACATGAAGCACAAATATTTTATTTAAATTTTTTTTTTAATTTTTATTAAAAAAAACCATTCCTTAAAAAATATTTAAAAATTTATAAAAAGATTTTTTACGTTATTTTTTCCTCTATATGTAATGAAAATTAATGTTTTTCCCTGATTAGAGGCCTATGTATCTAATTATGAACAAACGTTCATTATAAATTTGAATGTTGTAATCATTTTTTAAATTACATGCCTTAATGCCGAACTTCAAATAAATTCTTGTCTACTTTACCCCTATAATTTTTAGATTTTTTGTAAAGATCTTATAGTAAAATACCCCTAATATATCTTTACAACAATAATTTATGATTTCTTAAACAATAACTGACAACACAATTCACAATCAAAGAAGTTTCACAATCAATGAACATAAATTTGCAATACTTTGACTGTGAATAGGTAAATATAGTACAATACAATGGCAACATGAAAGGCGGTAGGTTGTGCCATTGTTCTATAACCGTTGTATTCATTGAAATAAAAAAATATTGTAATAATACCGCACATCTAAATAATATCTATTTAAATAATAATCAAAATAGAATTTATTGAGAGGCTTTCAAATTCTTTATTTTTTAAGTCTTTTATTCTATTGAAGGGGAGAAAATCAACAGCATGACATTGAAATGACACCCTACACGTTAATCAAAAATAGAAAAATTTGTTCATTCATTTGATATAAGAGTCTACAATAATTTTTTTAGATTCAATCCATTTTGTTTATTACTTGATTAGACATTACAACCCTTTAGTCAGTATCATACCACCACCTATGTTGTGTGTGTTAATTTTATCCAAGAGTGTTGGGACCTATAGTTTTTAAAGTCAACTCCGAACGACAGATTTTTGAGAACAGATTTTTAAATTGAAATCATTTAAAATTCACTTTCATTTTCGTAGGGTGCTTATTTTATTTAAAAATTTACGCTGGTACGTATACGTACTTGATTTTGAGATTATTTGAAACGCTTTGCAACTGTTAACGTGTTGCCATGTTCAATTGAAAGTAAGCATTTTCACACTTCATTCAAACCGGTGTGGTAGTATGGTGGGTTAAAATCAACTCAATGAATATTTGAATATAAATGATTGTGTGTGTGTGGTATTCAGGAACAGTTGTGTGTTTAAAACTAGCAACTGTATAGAATTATGTTGGTTCACTCTCCTTGTTGTTAGCTTCAATGTCTCTGTATACATTAACCCAATTAAGGGTGACCGTTGAACGTTTTAAAGTCATTCGGCAATCTTAATTTTAGAGGTGGTGCACACATTCTCTAGTGATCTGGTGATCATCATTATGCAATATACTCTAATATCAGATTTTACATAGCAGCGCTTTTTATAGCCATTATTTCAGCCTGAATAGTACTACCGTAATCGGATAGTGTAAGGAATAATATAAGATCTGGTTGTTACAAAAAGATTCCACATCCGACTTTGTCGCGTGATCCATTGAAGCAAAACTTGAATGGCGTTCATTCCAAGGTGTAAACGATTATCATAAAAGGATATATACGATATCTTCGTTGTAAATCAGTTGTGAAAGCAAATTCAGGCATTGGATAATCAATTTTGGCATAACACTAGCTTCTATGCGCTCATGGCAAACCGGGTCTGATAATTCCTTTTTTCTAAAGACAACAACCAAACAGTGATACTGTAGCACAGAACTGGTTTGTTTGTAAAGTCGTACACGTTTTTAAAAATCAGTTCACACTTTTAGGGTGAATGTCCTAGATTAGTACTATTGGTCTCTAAAAACAAAAGAGAACGATTGCTGCATTAGAGATTCTTATGTATTCATGTTCCAGTTTAGTTTGCTGTCCAATATGGTACCAAAATATTTGGGCGTATTGGATAAGTGAGATTTACTCAGTTGATTCTAAAAGAAAAAAATAACTTTGTATTCCTTTGTGAATAGCACTATCTCTGTTTTGGTTGGGTTAACTTTTACTCCGTCACACCATTTCGTCAGACGTCTTATGGCAGATTGCAGCATTTTCGAAAGTAATTTTGAATTTTTGTAGTCGTTAACCGTCTCTAAATATTTTTTTTAATTAATATCTCCAAAAAAAAGATTACATAGCGTTTACACTTGATATTCTTCATTCTTTTGTCAACAGAGCGTGGACTAAAACTCAGTTATTAGACCTGAATCGTTGAAACTGAAATTTTGTGAGATGTGCTGTTATAGTATCCAGATATTTAAAGATGAAATCCTGCTACCTTCTCTCAGTGCATAGCAAGATCTAATTGCGTTTATGCAAAGTGTAATATAGCTTATTAAAGTTATCTATTGACGAAAGATAACTGTTTACCACACTTTTTTAATTTATTCATTTCAGGTTCTGAACAGCAAAAGCTTTTGTCCTCTGTCATTTTGATTGTCATCTCTGTAATGATGAATAACCAGACCGCGTATTGGTGTTAGTGATTGTTAGTCGAAGTCAAATGAAATGCCATGATTAAACATTACTAGGCCGCCATAAATTCTAATGATTATGATTGTTTGCAATTTCTACTATTACTGGGTGACGGGGCAAATAGAAAGGGCGGGACACAAGAAGTATCCATTTAAACGCAGTAGGAATTCTTTGTATACACATTCACACGCACCCACATACATATACTTTCATAGGAATGTATAGAAAGTGTAGTTACATCAACGTACTACAAACTAAAGATGAGCGATATTTTCAAAACTGTGAATTAATCACAGTGATTGATAATTCACTGGTAACTACAGTGATTGAAATTGCCAAATAACAGTTACTAATAATGTCGTTCTTTCAAAATTTTTACATACTCAAATTTACTTCATTTTATTTTGATCGAGGCAGAATTACTACTAGATGATATTGATTATTTACTTTTGCCTTTTATACATGAACTTTCTGTGAAACTTAATTGTCAAACTGCATATAAAAAAAAATTACATTAAAAATAATAACATTGATGACACCACTTTGATTTTGTTTTTTAATCTTTTCGTAGTATGTATCTAGTTGTCTCTTTCTTACGACTTAATAAAATACGTTATTGTCATTATTGTATTATTGGAATACTGTGATCACAATCACTGTTTTAAAGAACAGTGATTAACAAATCACGTTCACTGAGAACAACGTTCTTCAAAAATCACTGGATTGCTCATCTCTACTACAAACCAAACATTATTATCATTTAGAAGTAATCAAAAACAACAACTGTTATCGCTACAGCAAAATCAGTTAACGAAACAGTATCAGAAGAGAAAGAATATTTAAATAACAACAACAATACAAGTAATCCATAGCGATTGTGACAACAATATGCCAGTGACCACTTGTTATTGTGTCTGTCTGTCTATTTGTATGTCTGACTATATAATAGGGTCCTTTCTTTTTCTTCTACTTGACAAATAAATATATGACTTTTGCTGTTCTCTCTTTCTGCCTCAATTCATTCAATTAACGGTGGTTTGTTGGTTTAAAGGTATAAATTACTTACGTTTTCCGGCATTCAATGTTTCAATTTCGCTTGCTTATCCTGTATTGGTGTTTTACTCTGTCTTTGAGGTTAACCGTTAACTAAGTGTTTATTGTAACGGAAGTTAAATTTCTCCCAAGAGAAGGTCCGTCTGTGCGTTTAAAAACTGGAAGTAAATAAAAAAAAATTGCTTTAATTGACTTCATTTAAGGCACATGCACGCATACATGTGGCATGTGTAGCAATTTATGAATGCGTTAAGTATTCATAACTGTATCTTGATATGTATCTCTTATACATTCACACATTCTGGCTTTCAGTTTTAATGTTTCATTTGACAAACAGGCTTTATTAGTCTAAGAATTTTACACTCAAATTAAGTTAAATTGTTTGGTTGCATGCGTGTTAAAGTTCATAACTTAATTAAACGGTCGAATGCGGCAGCAATGTATTGTTTGATTTTGTTATTTAAGGTTAAGTAATGTGATACTAAGCAATAAATCGAATGATAACAAGAAACACTTAATTCTATGTTCAGAGCTTGCTAATGTTAAAAAAGACTGAAGCGTATATCAATGGTATAGTGATTGAAGTGCTCGGCCATAACTCTAAGGATTCCAGGTTCGATTGCAGTTGAAGACAAAAACATTTTTCAGACAGCCAGACAGAATGTCGCTTCTGTATGCCATTCTCGGATGAGGCAACATTTAGAACCTAACACTCTTTTACATATGGACCAGCATCTATCGATATTTACTGCTCTATCCTCCAAATGTTGACTTCATATCTATTTCATATACAGGATAGCACCCAAATACTTCATATTATCTTATCTACTTAAATATTTATCAAGAAAGTGAGGGCTGTCATAATGATTGATCTTCTACTTTCTTGTGAATAAATATACTGCGGTAGTATCCGGATTTCCACCCATTGGTCATGCCCAATTTTATGGTAGCAGATTAGTTCACGTTCTTCTTCAACTAATCTGCAAAAAAACTATGATTGGTGGTGATCCACAAAAGAGTTGATTTTTCGTTCGTTGGGATTATTCGTTCTTCACATTGCGCCTTATAATTATGTTGTATGTACTGCAATTTATCCTTCTATACCTTGGTCCTATGGTCAGTCGAACAGAAACTCGTCTAAGGATTGGTTTCTTATATCGATAGGAAGAGTCATCAATTTTTACATATATTTATACCACCAGAGAATATACATTATCATCTAGGGGCCTCTCTATGTAGTGGGTGATTACATGTGGAGTGGTCACGGATGATCTTCTCTTGATGTAGGCATCATGTCTAAATCCAGGTCTTTCATCACATATTTTGTTGCTTAAACTTTTTACTACACCTTTATAATTAAAATATATGGAATCAACCTAAGAAATTATAATTAAAATATTGGGCATTTTCAAAACTCTTTTGGGAATTGTTAAATTCCCATTAGGGATCTGGTATAAAATATTTAAATTTTTTTTTAATTTTTCTACTTTCTTTTCTATTTTCGTATAGTATCCAACAAAATGACCAGTTCAATTAATACAAATAAAATTTGGTCCTATTTGTTTGCCCTCCAAATTCTGTTGGTTTTGTTGCCACTCACAGTCAAAGCTGAGATTGAATTACCAGATTTGTATGAAGATGACGAGTTTGAACCTCAGCCACAAAGACGCAGCAGTTGGCAAAAACTACATGGAGCCTGGGGTAAACGTGACATGGCCAATATGGATGGTATGCAATATGGTTTTATGGGAAATATGCCAGTTGGACAAATGCCCATGGGAAATATGCCATTTTACAATGAAAACATGTACAATGAGAACGCCTTTGAAAAAAGAGATTGGAAAAAATTAAATGCAGCTTGGGGCAAGAGATATCTACAGAGGAATATGCGTTTTCCAAATGCTCCACCTAAACGTCAGGAAACACCAAACTGGAATAATTTAAAGGGCATGTGGGGCAAGCGTAGCTATCAAAGTGAGGGCGCTATGGAAGCTTAAATTTATTTCGAAAGCGACAAAAAGGAGATGCATTTTATAGAGAAACAGATTGGCTGCTAATATTTCTGGAAACTCTGTGTGCTTGAGTAGAGAACTTAAGAAAAAGTATTACCCTAAACCGTAAAATAAAAACAAAAAAACTATTTTTAGATGTAAAAATTACAAAAAAAAAATTGAATAAAAAAATTATATTTATACACACATCCACAATATTGTATAAATATTTTTAAATATTTATAAATTATTAAATAATTAATTTAAAGTATTAAAAAAATTGCATGAAAGCCTACTTTAATTTGATTTAAAAAATTTTTTTAAACAAATTTCAAAACATCTACTGTAAATTATTTAACAAAAACGAAAAAGTCGTAATAAAAACTAAATAAATTTGAAAAATTAATTAATTAAATAATATTTAAGTATATAATTATTAAATATTATTTGAAGAATATAATTAAAGCAAATGTATTATAGGGGAAACTTCTAATGAAAATATTAAAATGAAAAAAAATTTCAAATAATTATTATTGTTTAAATAATTCAATAAAAATTAAAATAAATTATATACCATATGTATTAAAAATATTTATTAAACAAAAAAAAAAAGGAAAACTCTTTTAAGCATGAAAACTTAGACAACATCCGATTTATTTGCAGGGCGCTGTTCTAAATATCGGGAAATACCAAAGAAAAAAATTCGCATTCCATATGAATATAATCCACCAAACCAGTCATGATCCAAATGTTCAATTATGCAAAATATAAAACAATAAAAAAAAACTAAAAAATAAAACTTAAAAATTGTGTTTTTTACCACAGAAGCAACGTGAAGCTGAGTATATGTTAACAGTAAACTCACTGCATAACGTACTTATGTTTTTTAAATTTCCAGTTAGCTCATCACCGTGAAATATATAGACTTCCTGTAGATAGCTCAGTTGTTACGCCTTAATTATGAGCGCAAAACAAGTCGTCTTCATGGCTTGAAGACTTTACAATATTTTCATCACCTATAACTACATACAAACACTACATTAACATCCCGCAAATAAGTTAACAATTGAACTTTGCCTACAGGTCCCCAAAGGGCCTATGGTCAAAAGAATATGAACGAAATATGTTACTGTCGTCTACAAAAGTGTAGGACAGAAGTTAGAAAAGTCAGTCTTTAAGGAACAGGAATTTTGTGGTACACTTGAACTCTTACTTGCTTGATTGGCCAGGATTACGACCGAACTTCTCACACCGCCCATGTTGTGTGTGTTAATTTTATCCATACGTAGCGGGATCTATAGGCAGTTGTAAATGTTGTGAACTACATATGTGATAGTCTAGATAGTGGCTGTGGTGGTGTCGGTCCTGTTTTTTATGATTTTTCGAAGGCATTTGACCTTGTTGACCATAAAATATTGCTTGATAAACTTTCACACTACAGGAAAGTGCTATTTTTTGCAAAACAGGTTACAATATGTAGCAATTAATAATAACAGAAGTGATGTTGGAGCGGTTGAATTTGGTATTTCTTCAGATTACGGAGACAACCGATTTGACAAATTACGGCACACAATTAACACGTTCACTGTCCACAGCCCATATATGGGCTATGAACGGAAAGCACCAGCAGTCCACTGCCCATATGTGGGCTGTTTACCCATACAAATTTAAAGAGCTTTAAAATTGTGGACGTTGAGAGAACATCGTTTATTTGACTTGGACTTCACAGAACAGACCATAAAAAACAAAATATGTGTGGACGTGTGGGGCACTCCCCAGTTTTTACCTTGGACAGTGAACGTGTGAAGGGATGTGAAGACCAACCTTTTCATTGATCATAGACGTTTGGACCACCGCAGGGAAGTGTTTTGGGTCCTTTAATGTTCACAATATTTATAAATGACGTATCAAATCTCAAGCTACATGGCAAACTTATAATGTATGCCGACGACATTTGTCTTTTTTATACCTACAGCCATGAAATAATACTGAAATCTCAAATGGAACATGATGCCTTAAATAAGGACAAAACAAAAGTAATAAAGTTTCGTCCATATGCTTTTAGGAGTGATGCAGTTTTTAAAATTTCTGTTGGTGATGCGGAAGTTAATGAAAGCGATTCTGTAACTTATTTGGGTATGCTTTTTCAGAGTAATCTACAATGGAATAAACATATCCAGTCGTTGAGAAAAAAATAGCTCCAGCCATGGGCATACTTTATAAATTTAAGAATGTATTTGATATAAAGACTAAGTCTCTGGTGTATAATGCTCTTATTCAAAGTCATTTAAATTACTTGCCCATGATATATGCCTATAAAAAAACAACTGATCTTAAAGTTCTTCAGAGACTTCAAAACAAAGCTCTGAAAACTATTCTTCCTGTTTATGGATTGTACAAAATGCAACTAATATTATATATGTATAAAGCTGTACGGAATATTGGGTATCACTCCATAGAGTTTACTATCAACCAGAGTTACTATGGTACACGAAATAATACTAACTTAATGGTTAAGAGATGTCGGTTAGAAACTACAAAGCAACGTGTAGAATACGCTGGCTGTTATGAATACAATCATCTTCCAGATAGTATCAAAAACATATCCACAATTTCAGCCTTTAAAGCAACACTGAAACAATATTTACTTCAGGAAATACATAGATATGCTTCTGATGTAATATTTTTTTTTTTTACTTGAATTGAACTTTTGTGATATAAATTGATCTCAGCTTAAAGAGCTAACCTAGATATATTAGTATATTTATGTATATTTACTTAAAACTTACATTTAGTATGCATACTAGTTACTTTAATATATAAAGGGCTATCCATTTCGTGATTTCAAAAGTATGGGACTGGAATTCGACATCTGTCAAACTAAGTTGTGAAACCAATTTTTTTCTTTTCAGTTGAAAGTTTGACATTGACGAAAATGGATCGCTAAACTATCACACAACGCATAAAAATTATCAAAACCTACTACAAAAATGGTGATTCTGCCACAGCCACGTATCGAACAAAATTTTCTTCAGCGATAAAGCACATTTCACACTCGGTGGTTATGTTAATAAACAAAATTGTCGTATTTGGGGTTCTGAGAATCCTCAAGTAATTGAAGAGAGGCCATTATATCCAGAAAAAAATCACTGTTTGGTGCGCTCTTTGGTCCGAAAGTGTGATCGGACCTTACTTCTTCGAAAACGACGATGGAACGACTGTCGCCGTTAATTCGGTGCTTTATGATCATATGATAACCAATTTTTTTTTTGCCTGCTATGGAAGAATACGACTTGGAGAATATGTGGTTTCAGCAAGACGGTGCCACATGCCACACAACTCGAGCGAATATGGCTTTATTGCAAGAGACATTTCCTGGCCGCGTAATTTCTCGTCGTGGCGATATCAACTGGCCACCAAGATCATGAGATTTGACACCATTAGACATTCGTCAAGTTATGGCTGAGATACCGCCCAATATGTGTCAAAAAGTGGTCGAAAATTACCTCAAAAGAATCAATGCTTGCAACAATTCGCGTGGAGGTCATTTAAATGATGTAGTGTTTCACACATAATGTCAACGTTCAAACTTTACAATAAAAAAGAAATATCATAAAAAAAATATTTTATGTGTGTTTTATTTACGTTTACTTTTGAAACCACGAAATGGATAACCCGGTATTATTTTTTTCGTTTCTTTTCCACTGTTTCTTGTTAAATTAATTCATAAGTACTTGATATATAATATAAAAGTACATAAGATCTTGCAAACATGTACACTTATCCGAAGTATCCGAAGAAGAAAAGTACTCTTTTTTGAGAACAACAAAATTATCGAATAACTTCTTGTTGCTATTTGACTGCGTTCTCTTCATACAAATACATGTTCAACTCTCTTTCTTACTCGAAAATACCGACACAAAACATGTCGAGTACAATGAGTACCACCAAACTTCACGAAGTACTACAAATACCAATGAGTACTGCAAATACCACAAAGAAGTTTGGCAAAGAAAAGATCTACACCAAAGACTATAAATATGTAAACGTATTGTTCTCTTTAAGCAATTTATTCTCATATGCGTGTATACGTGTGTGCATGTATGTATACATGCATTGCCAAATAAAATAATAAACAAACTGAAAGATGCCTTGTTTTCGCAAAATGTATGTGCAAATAGCCTGTGGAAAACAAATATTACCGTTTGTTTTATTGTAGGGTAAGAATATGTGTTTTATTGTTGTAGAAATGAAATTATATCAATTCGCACCGAATTATAATGTTATTTTTTAGACTATTCAATTATGTATGTATGCATTTATCTATGTATGTATTTTTCGAAGGCAAGAAATCTTATTTCTGAGAAGAGGTCTGCTCTTGGAACTAACGGAGCTACAATAAACAAAATAATGTTTTTACACTCTAATATGAATAAAACAAAAATATACGAAGAAATAGAAAGAATAGAAAGTGATCTCTAGTTTTGAGTTTTATGGACATGAATTTTTAGTTTTTTTTTTATTTAAGGATTAATGTTTTTATGTTTTGTTTTTCTTTTTAAATAAATTCACAAATATTTTAAAGTTTTTAAAGTTCCTTCTCTTCTATATACATATACTTAACTTTATTTGTTACACTTATTTCTTCTTACATACTTTTATCATTTTAAATGATCTCTGAAAATATGAAATATAAACAATGTTTTTTTACGTTTTAGTAATTTTAAGTGATTTTTTTGTTATTTTAATTGTTTTTAGTTCATTGAAAATAAAGAATTTTTTAAATCAAAAAGCGAAAAAAAAATATTTTTCAAAAAAATTTACTATTTTCGATTTCTATTTTTTTATTTCAATGATTAATAAATATATGTATGCCCATGATACAATCAAATAGGTAGTGTTATTAGCCCAGCTGACTGCTTTTTTGAACGACCGGATATGTCAAATGTTTTGTATACGTACAGTGAGCAAAAAAAAATTGTACACTTACCATCTGGAATACATTTTTGAACAAATAATTACTATAAAATGAAATTTATTGCCCTTAAGATTAAATAAAAGCTTAAAAACTATATTTTGATTATAAACATTTCTCTATTGGTTACGTATAAAGAAAATAACCATCGAAACTATGAAATTCAACATTTTTAGGCACAAAAAGTTGTGATTCTTTGACTACGGTGACCGGATTCTCTAGAAAGTCATCTTGAACAAAATCCTGTTGAATAATTTATTTATTAGTTTTTTATAATAAGTGTACACATTTTTTTTTGCTCACTGTATATACCTCCTTTTGTTTATTCATTTTTTTATTTCCTTTTATATTTGTATTCTACACAATTTATAATTTATTAAAATATTCTTGATGTTCTGGCACAACTTTTATTGTAGAATCCGCTCTTATGCTTCCCAGTATCCCTCTGAAGCATAACGACCTCAGTGGTAGTGCAAATCAGCCCGTATTTAAAAAAATTAGTTTTTTACAATTTGGTTTTTTAAATTTTTTTTATAAACAAAAAGAAACAAAAGAGAAATACTGACACAAAATAACAACTTTATGTCATTATATGGATTCGCCTTTGTCATTTCTAGCTTACGGCGAATTTCATTTGACATAACCGGTCGCACAAAAACAACAAAAATTACATGTTGTTTTTGTTAAAAAACACTGCGAATTGAGTTGTTGTACAATTGCTATTACCTAGTTGATTGTATCATGTGTATGCCTAACATGTCGTTTGTTCATACACATAAGCATTTATATATAAAAAAAACATCAGTTATGTGGTGTTTTATGCTGCGAGTATTTGAAGTACCACATGAAGTGAACATAATTTTAGGAGTACTTGTTTTTGCGGATATATTTTTCAATGAGTACTCTTTTTACGGAACATAAGCAGTTTCGGATAAATACTTACTCGTATTTGTCTTGCACACATTCTCTTCTCTTCACTGCTTGAGCTGTTAGAGAGAGAGTAAGTACTCTATTTATCCGACAACGAGTTGCACACATGAAGCAAAAAAGTTATTCGTTGCAGACCTCTAGCATTTATCTATGTATGTATTTTTCGAAGGCAAGAAATCTTATTTCTGAGAAGAGGTCTGCTCTTGGAACTAACGGAGCTACAATAAACAAAATAATGTTTTTACACTCTAATATGAATAAAACAAAAATATACGAAGAAATAGAAAGAATAGAAAGTGATCTCTAGTTTTGAGTTTTATGGACATGAATTTTTAGTTTTTTTTTTATTTAAGGATTAATGTTTTTATGTTTTGTTTTTCTTTTTAAATAAATTCACAAATATTTTAAAGTTTTTAAAGTTCCTTCTCTTCTATATACATATACTTAACTTTATTTGTTACACTTATTTCTTCTTACATACTTTTATCATTTTAAATGATCTCTGAAAATATGAAATATAAACAATGTTTTTTTACGTTTTAGTAATTTTAAGTGATTTTTTTGTTATTTTAATTGTTTTTAGTTCATTGAAAATAAAGAATTTTTTAAATCAAAAAGCGAAAAAAAAATATTTTTCAAAAAAATTTACTATTTTCGATTTCTATTTTTTTATTTCAATGATTAATAAATATATGTATGCCTAACATGTCGTTTGTTCATACACATAAGCATTTATATATAAAAAAAACATCAGTTATGTGGTGTTTTATGCTGCGAGTATTTGAAGTACCACATGAAGTGAACATAATTTTAGGAGTACTTGTTTTTGCGGATATATTTTTCAATGAGTACTCTTTTTACGGAACATAAGCAGTTTCGGATAAATACTTACTCGTATTTGTCTTGCACACATTCTCTTCTCTTCACTGCTTGAGCTGTTAGAGAGAGAGTAAGTACTCTATTTATCCGACAACGAGTTGCACACATGAAGCAAAAAAGTTATTCGTTGCAGACCTCTAATATATATGTATAATATTGCCAACTTCCCCTTTTTATGTCCTAGGGACGCAGGGACACTTATACTTTTTGCTAAAAATTTCTTTGAAATAAATGAATGAATAAAAAAAGAAAAAAAAAAGTTGACTCCGCACGACAGATCTTTGAAAATCTTTTCAAGTACAATTTTATTCCCTCTCAGAGGTTTTGTTAGATGTCTACTGAGCGGAAATCCCCAGTATTCATATTTCGTTTTGTTCGAGATGTCTGGGCTTGGGGTTTGAACCGTTGTCTTACGTCTAATGAGTTACACACTACCTACTAGACTACGGCCACTTCCTCCCGTCAACCATCTGTTATCATATAATTTTATCATACTCCACAATATAAATTAAAATACCTCACAATATGGTAGCTAGCCATAATGGATAGATCTTTAATCTCACCAATTTTAAGAATTTGTGAAATTAGTGAAATTTTTGAGCATAGAATTTTACTTTGTCTAGACATCAAATACTGTTGCGTACAAAGATAACCGTACACAAATGAAAATGGTAACGAAATTTTCATTATGGTTTTAGAATTTTAATAATTAAGAATTAACCTCTGACTCGTAGGCTTTCTAAAGAGGATGACATCAATGACGGACATTTTAATCCACCACTTCATAAAGAGTAGAGCAAAGTTTCTCACCACTATATCTAGTATATTTTACCAAAAAAAAATCGTTGTATCTAGTCAAGTACAGCCGGATGGTCTAGAACTAGAACCTGTTACAGTAGAGCCATAACCTGCTTATCTTTAAAAACTCAACGAAACTGAAATGAATTTAAACTCGCTTCTATACTACTATATGTACTCGATCTATCCGCATATCAAAGAATGCTCCCGCTCTTAAAAATATTGTAACAAATAAATTTCACCTTTTACTCGTATTATTCCTTCGTTGCGAAGCAGTTTCTAAATGTGTAGAGCTTACTAGTTTTGTTCAGGTGACAGTTAATTCGATTTGTCGGATGATGTTGCTCCCTGAAGAATTTTGCGTTTGGCTTGTATCCCATTAACTTAATCCAAGCGAGCTTTTAGCGCCAATATTTGACAGGTCTTGCTTTTATCTGACCTGTTTTCAGGATTGTATTTACAAAACCGTTTTATTGCACTTAAATTTCGATTGCGATGTTTCGAATGAAAATCATCGATGTTTTATCAAGATTAATCAATTAATAAACTTGAATTGTTAGGTTTTAAATAAAAAACAATCATTTTTATAATTAAAATCAAATTTATAAATTATTCGAGAGTTAAAATATGCTTATTTAAATTTAAATTGAAAAATTTATAACAAATCCCAGAACGCAATACATTTTAGAGATGTAATCTCGGCCAAAGAAAAATTTTGTTTTGGTAATACTTTCCTTTTACTCTTTCAACTTGGCAGCACTTTTCATCATAACCTCAATACCAACAGCTGTGTGAAACAAATGCCAAAAAGGCGCCGTACAAACATTAATATTTGTTAGGAAGTAATTCTTATAAATTTCATAAAATAAAGACTATGAATTGTAGCATGAATAATATTTGGTAAGCGTTGAATCTCTTTTAAAGTTCCTTTTTAATATGTAATCTATTGCAGTTCGCCATTAAAACAAAACGTTTTGGTAGAACAAAGTTTGGATTTGAAATATAGAGCAACCAAAGCTCATTATTATCTGAGATGGGGCTCCTTCAATGTAGTTGTTTTGGCCTTTTTAATGTTTGACATCTCCAACAAGTGCCCCTATGCTGAATCCAAGTGGTATTATGTGGAATATGCTGCTGCTACTATCGTAGGCCTCAGCATGTTGGCCTGTTTCTCAAAGTATTTTCTCTACGTCTTCCATACGCAACCGGTGCAGGGTACAAGACAACAAAAAAGTCTCATGAAATTTGATGATAATGGTTTGTATTTAAAAAGTCTTCCAAGAAATGTTAATTCAATCGGCATTAAGTCTTATTTTTCTTTAATAGACAATTCTTTTATTACCACAACGCCTTCAAAAAAGAAAGAAGCTTTTGATACTAGTTTCCAAAACCAGTATGTTAACAATACAATACTTAGTTGGCATTCTTCTTTTAACGAATGTAAGTATTTTTCCTTTTATTATATATATTATCATCTATTGTTATTTCCTTGCATAATTTATGATAGCTCGTAGTCCCAACTCACCAAATTGGAGCTATACACGTACTACACCACCCCGTCAAAGTCTGAGCCCTCACCAACAGCAGCAGCAATTACAGAATGCTTCATGGAATTCTTCAATGGTGAACAATTCAAACTTTAATGCAAGCTCTGCAGACGATAGTTCACCATTCGTTTCCCCATATCACAAATATGAGCGGGAACAAATCACCGATGAACTCAGCTTACATCGTTATCTAAAGTGAGTATACTGAAAATGTAGTATGTATCATGCCATTCTGGTAGTATTGGCTTAAGCTAGCTACGTGTATGCAATTTTATCCTCGTAACAACGGTTCGTACCGATATAAAGCTATACGACTACGACATTTATCTTAAGTACTTCTTATTCCATCACCAGTCACCATTCGTTTTAGAAAATATTCAATTTTATTGCAATTCCCAGATTTAAATTCAGTTCAGATTTTATGGTTTCTTTATAAAAAATGTTTTCGTATCCAATTTCATGCAAATGATTCCAAACGGTAAAGTACTTACATTACAGCCGGCATAGATAGTTTTCGGTATTTTATCTTCACTTTCGACATTTGGGCTTCCAAAGCGTGAGCATCTTCGATCGGAATCGCTGAAATACATACTGCGTATGGTTAACTATCAGGACCGTAAGCATTATTTACTGCCCCTATTGCCGTTCTCAACTCAACTCAGTTTAGTCGTCTGCCAGTCAACCCAACTTTCACTCAACCAAATTATTTTTTGATATTGCGGAACTCAACGTTTTTTAGTTGTAATTATAATGGTGTTGCCGGTATGAAATTTCAATTTCTGTTGGTAGCACATAAAATTTATTTGGAAATAGAAGAAAAAAAAAAACACAAAAATAAGTTAAATTCAAGTTTTTGGAGAAATAAAAGTAAATTAAAATGAATGAAAGTGTGGATTTATTTTACGAAGATGAAAATCATGACGTTAATATAAATCTTCTTCGTATACGTAGAAAAACACGCGATGATTCAAATCCTCTTGAACTAGTGCGAAGTAAGAAATGTCCAAAATTATTAACAAATATTTATAACAAGTGATTTTTTATAATAGATTTATTAGCTACTTTCGGCTGAACAAAGAAGCATTTTGGTTATGTGCTGGGTGAAATTATGGACTACTGTTATGCTCTGCATAACATATTGAAATATGACATCACAATCCCTAAATTCAAATATTGAGGATACGGAAATTGGAATGAGTATCCGAAATAATATAATGCGTTCTTTTCAGCCATAAAATTATTTTATGTGTTTCATTTTTTTGTTTTTTTTTTCAATTGAATTCAGTCTTTGTTGTTTATACATTTAATGTACTTTTAGGTAAATAAATAATAAAATACTAAATGAAAAATAAATAGAAAAAAAAAAAACATCACTCCTTGTGGTCAAAATACGTAAATATTTCATGGTTTTTGTACTTCCATACCAATTTCATTTTTCAATTTCTAAATTTTAATTTTTTTACACTCCACTGTAAGATTGTGAAGTTCAGTAGCTTCATTAACTTGCCTTTTATATAAGACAATTTTCTGTTGTTTATTTTGTAAAAGCTGTTTGTTTATTTCATAGTTTTTATAAGTATTTTTCTCCAAATCCTTAATGCTTATTAAAAGTTTAACTTGTGTCTCGCATTGCTTTCTCAAAAGTTCTAGGCGCTCTTGTTCTATTGATTTATTTTTTTTTCTTAACTGGGGTTTTTAATATCTCAGGTGCATTTGTAATGACTTGTTCCATGTCGAGATTTTGACGAAACGCAGAAGAGCGACTGGTTGTAGGAGCAATATTTTCAATGCCGAAAGTGTGTCCAGATGGAGCTACTTGGTCATTTAGTGATAACAGCTAGGATAAGCAATCCTCAAGGATGTTAAGGGGAATTTCTTGTGAAGGACCACCTCCTGTTGCATGATTGTTTTTTTTTATTATTAGCAAGTTTTTTTTTAATACTTGCTTTGTAGTGAATCCAAACCTATACGGAGTAAAAATTCTTACATATTTACAATATTTTAGATGCTGTATACTTACACGTTGCCATTCGGAGGGGGTTCTTGTACGTGGACTCAAGCTATTCAATTCTGTAGAAATTCCTTCCCACGCTTCCTTGAACTGATTTTTCGTCATCCCAAATTTTTGCTTTCCTTTAGAAATTTCTGGATTATTATCCATCAACTTCACTCAAATTGGGCTTTGGTAGTTATTTTCAATTTCCTGCGTATTAAATATTTAATTATTTATTTTAAGCAGAAAAAAACTTACGATTTTTCCATTTTTTATCTTTTGTCTATTATTTTTAAAAAGAAAATTTATTAAATATATAAGTGAACTCTATAACTAACAGAGACTCAACTGCTAATAAGTAGTTGTCTATATTTAACGTTTTTGTCAACCAAACTCATACAAAGTGGTAAACCGCAATATCATAAAACACAACTAAAAAATCAACCGCACAACCAAAAAGTCAACCTTATTTAAGTTGAGAATGGCAATACGGATTTCTGAAAGACGACCAATCTACTAAAAAAGTTGTCAATCGCAATAGGGGCATACATTTACTGCCGCCTTCTTAAGTTTTTCCTTTCACAATACAAAGTTAAACGTTCACGAAACTGTCGAACAAATTTTTCATTCACCAGTTTTAGGATTTCAATCAATCCACCTTAAATTTCTTTAATTATGAACAAATATTCCGCAATTTTAACTCAACTTTAGTAACTACAAAACTCTTACTGTCCGTTGATAATTTAATAATTTTATTTATATTTACAGAGAAGTTTCACTTAAAGAATCTAGTACGACCGAAATCACAGACATTAATCAAACGTTTCCCACTGGCGGCTCAATTAACTCATTTTGGAATTATTGCAATAGTGCTGCAAATATGCTAAAGACATCATTGTATCAACTGTCACCACAACCAGGTAAATTTGTGTAAATAATTTATAATTTTGGTTGTTGGTCATGTGTAGCATGTTTATTTTTTAATCACTAACTCTTGAATTATAAGTTATAAAGTTTAAATGTTAAATGTTTAAAAAAGAGTTGAAGATTTTTGCTGAAATTATTCTTATTTCAGATATCTATTCTATATTCTATTCTATTCTATTCTATTCTATTCTATATTCTATTCTATATTCTATTCTATATTCTATTCTATTCTATATTCTCTTCTATTATTCTATTCTATTATTCTATTCTATTATTCTATTCTAACACTTGAGGTGGGTTAAGAACTGATTCTTTCTCTGCTTACTTATTCCCATCGAACATTTTTTGATTCATTTGAACCCCAATGAGACTATGAGGCTATTATAACGCAAAAATTACACTTTGGGTTCCTACACCGAACTCCAAAGCTATAAAATAATGTTCAAGGTCATTCACCAAGATGGTATAAAAATATGCTGTTCTAATTTCTATCTCTAGTATATTGTTTCGAGACCGCTGAAAAGAGTTACGGTTTTCAAAGTGAAAATATATCCGATCATCAGACGTTTTTCCTCCCATTTTCTAACCGTTTCTGGTATTCTTAAAAACTGGATACTGCCGTTCAATGGGAATATATTCAGTGTTCTCCGACATTGTAGAAAGTTTGTTTAACCATTACTTTGTAAAACAGGTGAAATAAGTTGCCCAGGAAACAGGCAATATGACTTCGGTAGAGTTCACTCAGCATTACTGAAAGGTGAAGTTAATCCTCCAACGTGTTGATAACAAATTGCACTACAGGAAATATCCGAATAGACTAGCGGGAATTGAGCTGATTTTAGAACGCGTAATAACTGTTAATATTAGGAGGATGACAAGCTGATTTCCTTACTATTTATATCGCCTATATCTTACCACAAACTAAAAGGGAGTCTTTCTCATAGACCAATGTCTAGCAGTCTACTTTGAGGCTTGACGATTGCATGCTGGATATACCGAATAGACTAGCGGGAACTGAGCTGATTTTAGAACGCGTAATAACTGTTAATATTAGGAATACGACAAGCTGATTTCCTTACTATTTATATCGCCTATATCTTACCACGAACTAAAAGGGAGTCTTTCTCATAGACCGATGTCTAGCAGTCTTCTTTGAGGCTTGACGATTGCATGCTGGAAAAGGCAAAAGTGCTTACAATAATTGCTTTATAACTTCAATTAAGCAGGGATGCAAAGTTGCAGAGGATTCGCAGATCCTGATGGGATTCAAGTATATACCCATGTTCTTTGTACTCAAGGTCGGTAGAGCACATCTTTATGGGTGCACATCTTTATGAAATTTTAGTACTGTCGTTTCTGTTGAAATAATGGAAAGAATAATTGTACTAGCAGAGAAATTGGATCGATAAATGAATAGGTGGAGCTTAGCATACCTACATGAGAGGCATATAGTGAGGCACAAGGTCATCGATCATATTGGAAAAGCATTGAATTACAAGCTTTACACTCCTTGATGCTTTGAAGGACAGGCATAGGCGGAACTTGACCTACAAGACTTTCTAGTGTTAATGCTTCAACATTAGGTTGGATTTGTATGAGAAAATCACCGTGTTGTGGTATATTTCGAGGGAAACATTTGCTTTGAGATCTTGTGGAACCACAATTCGGGGTCGTGGGAAGGAAAGTTGTTTATTATAAGGATGGCATATTAAACTTCTGCCAACTATCAGGGAGCTCATTCAGTTTGCTCTCAGTAAACTATCTCCTTGTGATTCGGAACAGTATCTCGGCATTAATTAACCACAGGAGCTTATAAACCGGAAATTTCGTATTGCCCAGAGTGCCTTAGGTGGTAGATACCATCTTCGCTCGAAGGTAATGAAATGGGTCTACGACTCTGCAGTCTTGTCAGTTTTCACATAAGGCTGCAGAGTACTGTGGAGAATTTTGCGGATGGTGAGTAGGAGGAATATGCTGAGTAAGGTTTAAGGATACGTCTCTCTAGGTACATTAAGAGCATCCAGGAGTTATCCTTAGGCATCGTTGGAAATTATCCTGTTTTCACTTGCAATAGAGGAAGTAGTGAAGAGTATCTTTGTCAGCAATAGCAGCGGCGCAGAGATAAATTGATTTTATTCTTTATTAATATATTTAGTCTTGCATGAATAAGATTTAGTCCTTAAGTGTAAATTCTTTATACTAACAACAGCGTTTATAATAAACTAACAATTTTTTGTAAGTGACAATTTTGTCTTATTTTTATTTCATATTTTTTTGTTATTATTGCTATATAAATAATACCCATATCTTCTTGCATTCATCCATCATATAACATATACTTCCCTCACCGCTTGTCCCAATTAACAGTATCGAAAATAATTTTAGCTGAATGCACTTGTACATGGATTTTTTTCACTTTCTTTAGCGCCAGCAACACAAAATAAACAGTCAGCGAACGAAGAAGGTGGTTTAAATATAATTGATAGCAACTCGGAGGTAATAAAACGCATTTCATCGGAAAGACTGGCTCAGTATGTGGGCAATTTGAGGACGGTATGATTTAATATTTTCATTAAAATAAATTGATGTACAATACATACATACATGCTTACAATACATTATATATTGTTGCTGTTCTTCTTTTATCTTTTGGTAATTTTCTCTTCGTTCTTCGTTGTCATCGTTCGTTGTTCTGCGTAATATTTACACCAACAGTGGATTTCCTTTACCATATTGCAACGTTTAACAAAAGAAATTGGAAATATTGATGAATCATTTAAACAACGCGGTTTCCATGATATGCAAATTGGTGGTATTGGTTTGGAGCGACTAAAGAAAACGGTTGAAAGTCAACAATTTATATTACTCTATATGCCCATGCTGCCAATGATAGTGCCATTTTTGGAAATGTCAAGCAATCAGGAATATTTGGTGCAACGTATTAAGGGTAAGTGGTCGCCTCCGTATGTATGCATGTCCTCTGGTCTTATCTGGTGTTTGTGCATAATTGCGTTAATAAAACTATTTACTCATATGCTGTTCTGTTATAATCTACAGACTTGGCTAAAGGCTCTTGTATAGCAGATTATCGTTGGAATTCTGGTGCTGAATATCATGGTCTTAAATGGGATGAGCATTTACCCACCGATTCGGCTGTATGTATTATTTATTATTGTCTACCGCATAACATCATAAAAGGAACAGCAGCCTTTCATTCAATCGCATTTCTTCAATCGTAGTTGTCTCTTTGTATGGCTTATTTAAGTTTATTTTTTTTCAGATACTTTTCCATTTGTTTTGTGTTTATTTGGATACTCAACTAATGCCTTTACCTCAAGGCGGTGGTCGTCCCTTTTATAGTCGTTATGTTATTATCGGCGAAGAGAAACGTTCGGCCAAGGATACAGTGGCCTTGGTACAGAATAAGGCACGTTGTGCCATATTGTGTACTAATCCTTTGAAACCGAAATTCAATTTTATTAGTGACGGCGAAATACACAATTGTGCCTATGACCGCAATAATCTTTTCTATGTTATCATACAATTTCTGATTTATATGCGCACCCATCAAGAGAGTAGCTTGGAGGGTGTTAATCTTGGCAAGAGTGGCATTAATATTATGTGTGTCATAGAAGACTGATTCCAACAATTTGAATATGTATGTCGTCTGGCTGTTACTGGCGTGCTGCTGCTGCTGCTGTTACTACAATAATGATTATTATGATTATGACGTTTTTTGGTATATCGTCAGTGTGCGTGCGTTATTATCATTTTGTTTTCTCTCCTTTAGTATGTATGCTTTGCTATGGTTGGTGTGTGAATGCGAAAATCTATGAGTGCTTGGCCTGAATGTATACCAAATTTGTTAGCGATAAAAAACAACAACAACAACAAAAATATATTTTAAGTATGCTTGAGTAATTTTCTTTTTCTTTTATTTTCATTTTCATTTATTCTTGTTTCATTTTTTTCCCATTATGAATATCATTATAACTTGTCCAACTTAATCATCCTTAAACAAATTGAAACATATTGAATTTTTTAATAAAGACTTTTTTATAAAAAAAAAACAGAACACGAGACATATTTGTTATTCAATTTAAAATAACTTTCAACGACGACACTCTTTAAGTTTCTACAGCAATAATCTTGCTGTAAAAAAAGAAATAACACGGGATTATTGTGTTTAGTTTCCTATTTTTTTTATTAAATATAGTAGAAGTCGATTAGTCCGGCATCCAACTATCCGGAATGCCCGATAATCCGGCATCGCTCCGGAAAATTGTGAAAATGTTGGTTTTCTCCAAAAGTGTATCTTTAAAGCAAATAAAAACGGTCGAGAGCTATTCGGAAGTTTTCGGGGTTTCCAGAAGCGCTCTGAAACGGAAGAAAAGAAAAAAATCAGCTGGGCAGAAGCTGCATAATCACTAAATGAGTTTATCTCTTTTGCTGAGGCTAGTACTAGTTATAGTGCGTCAGAAATTATTGATTTCCATATCATTAGAAATAAGTTTTATACTAAATGCCAAAAGTCAAGAAAACAAAAAGACGTTCGTGACTTTTTTAAATCTAAGTGAGATATGTTTTACAGCACGTGTACATACATTATAAATATGAAATGTAAAATAACCTTTGTTGTATGTATTTGCACACTGTACTTGTAGTTTAATTATTAACCTAATTGTTCTTATAATTTCCGCCCGATAGACCGGAATTTTCGGTAGTCTGGCACCGAGCCGGTCCCGAACGTGCCGGATTATCGGACTTCTACTGTATTTCTATTTGTCTACCTTAAAAGCAGAATATTGCTATGCAATATTTTTAAATTAGTTAGAGACGGTGGTCTGGGTAGGTTTAACAATTCATTTTTTAAATGTTTAATTTACAAATTAGAGATCTATGGGCACAGACTAGGAGAGTCGCATGCAGTGTTGCCAAAACATTATTGAGAAAAAATGCTAGATTTTTCTAAAAAAAATGCTAAAAATTTTAAAAAAGTGCCAAAGAAAAGTGCTACCAAAAATTAATAGAAAAAAATTGATTTATAGTTAATTATGAGATCTGTATTTCTTAAAAATTCATTTTTGTACTTAAATATGAATAAAGAAATTGTAATTAAATTAAAAAAAAAAATCAAAAATAACATGTTCAATTCATTTTTAAAAACAATAAATCGAAAGTAAATTCTTAAAAAACAAAAAGTCTTCAAATTACTGTTTAAACATGAACTTTTAAATTCATAGTTTTTCACATACGTTTTAAGATGACTAAAATAATTTGATGAATTTAAAAAGTCCAGTCATCATCGTCATTTTCATCATTATTATCATAACTTTCACCAGATCCAATTAATTTCAGATAACTCGTTGGGACTTCATATTGGTAACAGCACTTTCCGCTTCGTTTTAATCCGTTTCTAAAATGTTATTATATAATAAAATTAAGAAATAAAAATTTAACATTAAAGTTATACCTAATTGCTAAAACAGAATTTACTGTCTGTAGATGTAATCGGTTTCTTAAATTTGTCTTTACGATGCTCATTTGTCCGAACACACGTTCTACGTCTGCATTAGACCATGGAAGACTGAGGAGTTTTAAAACAAAATTGGCAATCTCAAATCTCTTGTTTCCTCCGGCATCTCTATATTCTTTTACCTCTGACCAGAATGATACGGTGTTGTTTTATTAATCCATTTTATATATTGAATGTTGGAATATTGATCAATTATTTTTCCAATTTCTTCCTCGCTTATACAAAATAATTTTAAAATTGGTAAAATATCACCTTTTTGGGAACTTAAAACGTTTTGTACCGAAAAAAATCTATGTTTTGTAAAACTTTTATATTATCTGATAATCTTAAATCAAGAAGGGATTAGTTTATGTATTTTTTATATTTATCTTACCTTTGCTTTAATTGGTTAATTAATCTAACAACGAAGTTAATGCAATTATTTCTTATTTCTTGTACTTTATTTTTACGAATTTTATTTGTGTTTTTCAATTTTTCCTAGGTGCTAGACTACTTTTTTTTGGTGCTAAACGAGTTTAAAAAGTGCTAAATCTAGCACCAAAAGTGCTAAATTGGTAACACTGGTCACATGTAACTAATCTTTCTTTCAATAAAGTGAGCAAATTTACAACAAGAGCCCACAAATCTAATGAGCAAAAAACTTGCTACCACAAAATCTCTGAAAGACCGTATCGAAACAGATCGTAGTCGTGCAACATTTCTACCGAAAACTTCTCGAAACACTACCGACATCTTCCAGAGAGTAACCATATAATAAGAGTAACCAAAACTCTGGGCCTTAAAGTCAGATTTCGACAACTGATAAAAGCCAACCTCCCCAAAGTCGTGAAGTTCTTATTGCCTTTAATACCCGATTTTTGCATAAGAGAGATATTACAAACCGAACTAAAGAATGAAATCGTAATCGTTCAAAAACAATATGAGTGGCAAATATTTCATTTCCGTATGAAGTTAGTTCCGTTGGATGCATACGAAATATGAAACGAAGAGATTTAGTCTCTTTATATGCCGAGTAATTACTTTAAACTCACTTTAGAAAGTTTACTCAGGGATGTCAATAATCTCGTTTCTAATACTTTCGTACCCATTTACGCGAATGTTTGACACTGACACATTAAGTGAAAAGCGATCTTTCCCTTCTCCTTTGGGTATACCTACACTGCGTACTATGCAATAAATTGCCAGTTAACAGCGGAAAACTGTTTCATTCTGCTTGAGTTAAGGTTCGGTAAGTTCAATCTAGACATCGATAAGGTTCCAACCGAAATAAGTCATAAGCTATTCATTTAGTCCTGCACTTATTCTGCCCAATTCGTCTTTAATACAGTGTAGGTTCCTATTCCAAGGAACCCGTCAAATAATCCATCATGGGTTGTAAAGGCCTTATGGCTTAATCCTATTTCTATGAAACCAGTCCTAACCCTAAGTAGCCGGAAGATGAGAGATATTATAGGAGTACAAATGGGACATGGTTCCTTTAGACATAGGATCAGCAAATAAGATAGAAATACATATCTCTGATTTCTGTAGACTAACATATGTAAGAATCAGAGGAAACGGTGTATCATGTTTTATGTCACTGTTTTTGTCTGTAGATAAGTAGGAAGAGATATTTCTGAGACTGTGAAGAAGTGGAGGAAAAGGTGAATAATGTTAAATTTCTCTCACCTTGTATATAGGTACGTATGTATGCAGAAATGGCTATATAGTCGATTTGTTAAGGAACTCGGAGATCTAAATGACTGTAAACTTGAGGACCTAGTAGGATAATTTTATCTATAGGACATTATGCCACATGAATAGTAATTGTGGGTTGTTTTTCCGCTTTTTTTTTCATTCTTTCTCGATGTTAGTTTCCTCTTTTCTACTATTTTTCTTTTCTTTTTTTACATTTCGTTTTCTTTTTTTATTAAGAGTCATAGTTGTCTCTGGGCTTAGGCATGAAACTGTGAATTCAGTTCACCCTTCCAAGCTAGATTACCACAATTTGTGTGTTGCCTACTTTTCATTTTTTTCTTAGCCTCGAAATTGAAAAATCGCTTAAATATATAACTGAGGAGCTAAGGACAGAAGTGAAGTAGAGCTTAAGTTTATAAGCATAGGGTGGGCCATTTAAAAGTTTAAATTTAAAAATACAAGAAAACAAAAATGGTTTGAAATTTTGCCAAATTTATTTTGTTTTTTGTTGTGAAGTACAATTGTTGCGGTTAAAAATGGAATATTATTTCATTCATTCGATCATTTCATGACTGCCGGGGCGGGACTCACAGTACGTTATTCGATCGGACCAATTTTCGTGCACTTTTTCAAGTGTCATCACGAATGTTGGCTTCAAATGTTCAATTGTCTCTGGTTTTGTCGGAATAACAATTTTACTTAACGGAGGCCCACAGAAAACAGTCCAACGGTGTCAAATCGCAGCTTCTTGGCGGCCAGTTGACATCACCATTTCGGTTAAATGAACGACCATCAAACGTGTGGTACAATAAATCGATTGTGGCATGAGATGCGTGGAAAGTTGCACCATTCTGTTGAAACTAAACATCGTTCACATCAATATCATGAAGAACGGGTACGAAAAAAATCGCTTATAATGGTGCGATAGGTGCTTCCATTGATCGTAATAGTTGCGCCGTCCTCATTTTCAAGAAAATATGGGCCAATGATGCCTCCGCTCCACAAACCGAATCAAACAGTCACTCGTAAAGGCTGCATTGGTTTTTGTAAGACCACATGTGGGTTTTCTAAGCCCCAAATACGGTAATTTTGCTTATTAACGTACTCACCAAGATGAAAATGAGTTTTATCCGAAAAGATTAATTTTTTTTTTTTGCAAAATCGACATCATCGTGCTGTTTCTCGTTGGCTCATTAAATCCCAACGTTGCTCAAACGTAAATCGATACGTTATGTTCAGAGGATTCGTAATAACCGATGGTTCAAATTTAAAACGATAGATGGCCCATCCTATACCAGAAAAAAATGCGTTGTGTGTGCGCTAATTGATGTTTCGGAAGAGTTGCGATTAAGTGCGGATGACAATATGACATCATTTTTGGTTTTACTTGATCATTCTAAGGCTTTTGACACCGTTAATCATACTATTCTCTGCCAAAAGTTGGAACACATGTGCCATTTTTCGAATACTGCTGTCAAGCTAATCTCGTCGTATCTACGTGATAGAAGTCAATTTGTGTATCATGATGGTACTAAATCGGACAATTTTTTAATACCTAGGGGTGTACCACAGGGCTCGATTCTTGGTCCACTTTTATATTCGATATATTCTAATGATCTGCCAACTAAGTTGAAGTTTTGCAAGGTACAAATGTACGCAGATGATGTTCAGTTGTACATTAGTTGCTTGCCATCTGATATTACAAATTGTATAGCGAAAATAAATTGTGATCTGCATAATGTGTTTCAATGGGCGTCGATTAATGGTCTTTGCCTCAATCCGAGGAAATCAAAAGCTTTAATAATAGGCAAGGTAAACTATACGGCACAGCTTACACCATTACAGATTAATAATACTTCTATTGAGACTGTACATAGTGTTAAGAACCTAGGAGTTATCTTTAATAACAGCCTTAATTGGTCCAACCATGTGAATTCTATTTGTGGTAAAACGGTTGCCATGTTGCGAAGTCTTTGGCTAACGCAATATTTTACTCCGTTTGATATTCGTATGCTGCTCGCGAAAACATATCTCATCCCCACTCTGCTGTACGGATGTGAACTGTTTTCTAGTTGCGACTCAGTAAGTAGGAACAGGCTCAAGGTCACTTATAACAGTATTGCTCGATATATTTTTGGTCGTACAAGGTACAGTAGGATATCTGAGTTCTCATATAGAATCTATAATACATCTTTTGAAAATTTGTTGAAATGCCGTACTCTGGTGTACCTACATAAAATCATCTATATTAAGAAACCCCATTATTTGTTTGATAGATTAGTTTTTTCAAGATCTAATAGAGGCTTGAGAATTAATAGCGTTAGATACCGCAGGCAGATATCTGAGAGACACTTTTACATCAATGCAATCCGTCTCTGGAATGAACTCCCAAACAACATACAATTACTAAGCAATGCTAAGCATTTCAAGACTGCAATAATTAAATTTTTAAATGAACATAATGCACATACGTAATTAATCAATCATATTTTTTTTTAATATAATTATAAATTTTGTTTTTAATAATATTTGTTATGTTAATTTATTTTTAACGTTATTATTTTGTATTTTCTTATATTTTGTTATGCCTATATCCTTAGCAGTACTATTAAATAAGATGTATCTTGTTGTACTGTATTTACGCCTGAATGAATAAATAAATAAATAAATAAATAAAATTAATCCAGATTGCGTTGATCTACATAGACGATAATTTTTTTACGAAAGAATGGTGATGACATTATTTGAGATGACGATTTATTGAGGCTTTAATTATTTGTGCTTTAAGCTATTTTACCACATCATCAAATTTAATTTATTCATCAATTCAAATTGGATAACTACCAGAAGTCATTGTCTTGTTTTTTTTTACGAATTACACAATTTGAGTGTAAAAACTAATTGAAATTAAAATGGAATGAAACCAATGATGATGGTCTAAATAAATGAACGAATGAATGAATATATACGAACGAGTATTGTTTAAATTGGTTTTAAATAAATTTTAAAATTAAATTCTTAATTAACAACACACTCAATCTATTGTCCTAAATGTGCGTTGTTAATTAAATGAGTTATTAATGATATTTGCCACTTACCACTAACATTTACACCGCATCCACCATGCACAATCACACTATCATTGTTACTGTCGACGAATATCGTCCCACCACCGCATTGTCTCCGCATTGTACATATATGCAATTGCATTGTATTTACACAGCGATGTAATATGAAAACCGCAAACGCCACAGTTTTGCATATAAAATATGATATTGTTTACGTCTATTTTGTCGTCTCTCTTTCTCTATATGTAGTTAGTCCGTCCAACCGTTCGTTGTTGTTTGCAAACGTGCACTGTGACCTACCGTTATTCCTCCTGCCGACTGTCGCTGTCGGTCTGTCTCTCGATTCGATTGCAGTTTATAAAATTGTACAAAATACGCAACATTTACATTTTTATTTGCGCATACATACAATGTTATTATTATTGTTGTTGCTATTGTTGTCATTAGCCCGTAAAGCGGCAATGAAAAAAAAACAAACAACAACTACAACAACCAAAAAAAAATAATTCGTAATGTTTGTAGGTGATAGAAAAAAAAGGTATCAACCAACGAATGGCATGAGCTGCAACCTCAACACGGCTTCATAGTAGACAGGTCTCATGTTGAACAGGAAATAAACGCTCACAAAAAAAAAAAACAAAAGAACTGAAAAGCAACAATAAAAAATGCAACACTAAAATACCACAACATCCGGTAAAGTTTTGTAATTGAAATGGGTGGTATGAGTGCCTGCTGCCATAATGATGATATTAAACATGGCTAGTGGCAGTGGTAGGAAAGTTTGTAAGAGTTAAGTAAACAACTTAAATTGGCCATATGGTATGCCAGGGGAGCTGATTGAATTTGTGCCCTAATATGGGTGGCAACAACAACAACAACATTTACTGGCAAATAAAAAACATCATTTAAAGCTATTTGATGAGCGTATTGTTCGCTATGTTTTCTTTTAAGTTTTCCATTTTACCTCTTTAGCAAATGATGCTGAACGAAAAACTAACAGCCATCGTATTAACTGTGTATTGATAACAATTATACCTAAAGTCCTTTACAGTTTTCATTGATAGTTTAACGTTCAGTCAATGCCTTGCAGTTGGAAATTATTTGTCAAGTAATTCATTGTGTTTCTTAAAAATCGGTCAGGCAGAAAGAAAATACTGTATAGTCTACTTGTAACTCATAATGGTAACAAGACCATTCGGCATTCTGGTTAATGACTTTCTCCTGAAGCGACAGCCAAATTTTGCGGTAATTAGTCTACACTTTCGGTATCCCGAACCTTAGTAACTAATTGTAAGGATGTTTAGACATTATTTTCGCAATCAAAGACTTCTGGAATAGAAACTCATATTCTCTTGTAAATTTTCCGTATGTTCGGAAGGTCCCATTTGGTATAGAACATCAGCGCCTCTGTTGGACTATCGAACTTTGACAGCTGACATGAACCATAGACAACAATGTGTATTCGCTGGACAGGTTCTGGAGCAGTCGGCAACAGACCTTAATTATCATCGAAAAATCATATTCACGAATAAGGTCCATTTCTAGATGAATGGGTATGTAAACAAACAAAATCGTTGAATTTGTGTTCAATCCACAAGAGATCCAAGAGCGTCTAATGCATCCTAAAAAATATACAGTTTGGTGTGGATGTTGGATTGGCGGCGTCTTCGGCGAGAACGCCGTCGGCGATCACTATAAGTCGACGATTACTAACTCCTTTTTGTCTGAATTGGCTGACCTGGACACCAACGATATCCACGCCACATGGGATATTCTGTACGAGAGATTTGAAGGCGTGCCTGTATCGCATGGAGGTGATGTGATCATCGTCTGGGCAGGTAGAACAGCAAAAATTAGAGAGATTAAGGTGTGTTGGTTTAACATGGACAATGAAAACATGTCCTAAAACGGCGCTAGAAGCTCCGCTGCATATGATAGTGAAGACCAGAGATTTGGAGACTATGGCTAGAATAACGGAAACAGGTCTAACATAAAATTCATTAGAGGATTTCCTGCCTTTCGAGGAACTGTCACCTACTTATTTAACTATCAAATGGACCTATTGGTTCGGTCCATAATTTAGTCTATAATTTTAGTAAACTCTTCGCCACTAAATTTGGTAACAAAAGTGAATCTCGAAGCTGCATACTTTTTCAAAAGAGTGAACATTTTGTAGTATAGGGATGGGTCAAGAACAGACCTTAGGACAGAAGTGGGATTTTTGGACCCAGAATGAAATATTTCGAGCCAATTAGATAAGTCGCGTGTATATTTCAGGCTGAAGTCAAAGCTATCTAAAGATGTGCTCAATTCAACTGGGACAAGAGGTATAAAGGACGTGATATGGCAATGCTATCACAGCATTTATGAGGTTAATTCAAATATAGGATGTTGCTGTTTGGGGAAGGCTGAATCTGTTAAGCAAGTAAGCTGAGAACTAGATCATGTGGGAATTTGTGAAAATGAACACACAGATGAATTTGTGGGGAGGTGAGCCTACATGCGGCTGATGGAACCATAAACACCGAGTACTCTGTTTATTTTGTGGCCAGAACTTTTCTCTAAAGTGGGACCAATCGTTTGGAAAGGTGTACTCAATGAAAAGAAAAGTAAACAGAGACATAAACTCTTCTTAAGCCAAATGGGTTTGAGGCAATAAAAACTTTTGGTGAAGAATTACAGAGTCATGCAGAAATTTGAGTCATGCATCAAAGTATCCAGGAATATTCTGACATTAGTAACCAGTCTTTTGACAATGCTTTGTAAACTCAAAGTACACTTGTTCAGAACAAGAATTGTCTCGAATCACCCATTGGTGATTCTGTGTTAATGAGAATGAATTATTAGAACATATTGTTGGAAACCGTGAGCTAGTAATGCATCCCAGTAGGTAACGTCTGGATTTATACCGGGGGTAGCATCTTAAAGTTCATTAAAACAAAAACGCTATGAAAGTACTTTATGTGGAACCTAACTGTAGTAGGGTGTCCAAGAGAATAAGATAATGGCAACTGGAATAATATGAAAGAATAACAGCTAACAAAAGCAAAAAAAACAAAAAAAAGTGTAAAAAGTGCAACAACTAACTTGTTAAATACAAACAACGAAACAACAACGATAATAACAGGAATAAACAGACAATAACAAAAGGAAGAGTTAAAGTAACCATTGGCTCAGAAAGTGTAAACGACACTTTTATACAATTTTACACTTCCGGCTTAACTTTACAACTGTATTTTGTGTATCCGCCAGCTACGTTTTACACACTTTTCAATATTGTTGTTGCTGTTAATGATTTTTTTCATTGTCCTTTTTGCTTTTCACTCCATTTTATTTTCACTCGCAATAAAATAGTTTAAAAATTATGTACACGCTCTGCACTCTTTAATTAGGGTCATTCAAATTTTTATTAGGTTTTCATTTCCATTAGGGAAATAAGATTTAAAAATAGATTAAGAGATATTTTATGGAGATAATGTGGATAGACAGATTGCTTAGAAGATTAGAAGACTACATTCATTACGTATTCTAAAATTGAAAGTCAATTGTGTCTTAATTATAGCGCGTCCTTAAAGTTCAGATTTTTTAGGAAGGTTAGGATAGACTAGATTAGGTTAGGTTAAGTTAGGTTAGGTGGCGGACCCCCTTGGGCCAGCATTTAGACCCATTGTGATACCACAATTAATTCTACCCGGATCTCAACCATTCCCTAAAGAAAACCATCCCAAGTCCAAAAGAAATCTTGCTAATGCAGCAATCTGTATATATACATACATATGTATTAGAGAGCTCGGTCAACGATGTCAGAAAATGAGAGGTCAAAAACCTCCGTCTTTTCGTGACAAGAGCAAGGAACTGACGCATGAGGAGAAAGACAGTCACTTCCTCCTTCTCAGCTCGACAGCTCGTGCTAAAGTCATTAGTTGGAATGGCGAGTCTTTCAGCATGCCTATCCAAAGGACAGTGGCTCATAGGATTTGCTATTGTGCCATAGATGGCCGCCATACGAATTAAGGACAGAAGTGAGTCAGTCCTCTTCTTGTCCATACGTGTTCAGTGGAGCCTTAGAATATTGCATGTACCTTCCCGCTGCCGCTCGTAAAACGAGTGGACAATATACAAATTTACCGACACTTTGGTAATACCTATGCCTTGTAACATGTCGGAGATTCTCAGCTCCGTACCGGCCCTGACCAGCTCATTAGTAATGCAATTAACAACGATATTCCTGTGTCCTAGAACCCATACAAGAGTTATCTTTGAATGATTCCAAATTTCTGCAAGAAATACTCGGCATTTATGCACAAGGACGGATATTGGAACCACGTTTGTTAGAGACTTAATTGTGGCCTGGCTATGCGAGTAAATCAACAGATTTTCAGGGAAAATCCCGCCACTCAGCAAAGATAGGACCAGCATTGTTATTAGCAACGTCTTCTACATTGCGCTTCTAAACTATTGGTGCTGTATAGCGATTTGATGGAAGTCTACTGGGTGTTATCTTAAGCCTTGAGTGTATGCAGAGGTGATTTCTTTCAAGTAACTTTAGTGATTTCCTTTTTATGGAATTTAGAATTTAGTGTTTAGTGTTAATTAGTGTTGTTGCTCCTTGCCTTACTGGCAAAGTATCGCTAAATAATTTCGGATATGAGCTGATCAAAAACTTTTGCTCTTTGTCTAGTAACCTATCCTTTGATGAGAGAACAGTTCTGGATATAGAAAACCGTATTGCTACAAAGCAAAGTCAACTTCTTTTGATGATCTGGATACCAACGATATGTGGTTTCAAGGAGCAATAAGCCATATACTTCATGCAACCTATGATACTCTGCACGAGCTATTTGAGGGTATGGTCATCTCATGTAGAAGTGAGATTTCTTCCAGTTCAGTACTCGACCCTCTGGTAAAGAATATTAATTTGTGGTGTAAAGACTTCTTCAGAGAAAATTCGACCTTCTAAAGCATTGCTTGTTTGTAGAACGCTCTTGGGCGATTCTGAGAAGAGAGCCATGACCAGGTGGACTGGAAGAACAGGATAAAGACTTCCTATAGATAATATGATTGACATCTCTTCGTAGTGAGCACACAACAATACAATTTGATAGCTTACCTTAAATATCTATGGTTTGTTTACTTCTCTTGGGCTTACCTGGCTCTCTACACATGATTTAAATAAATTCGGAGGGGGTACAAATAATTTTTTAATTGACAAAAAGATCGATAAACCTGTAAACATTAATCGATCGTTCTGAGAGAATTTTTTCGTTTTCCTGAATCTAAACATTGTGCGAAAAACTCGACTTGAATAAGCCTGGATGGAAAAAAAGAAATCTTCCTTTAAAGACATACGACCCAACAAAAATATGTGTATCCAGTGACATGTGTATTTGCCGTTTAACTATTTTGCTTTATGTCCTTTAAACAAGAGGCGTTACACTAAAACTCCTCTTTCAAAATGTTTCCATTAAGCTTTTGTTTTTGTTGTTTGCTTTTCTATTCATACATTCACATGGCTTTTGTTTGGTTTTATTGTCGCAGTCGATTGTTCTTTTCATTCTTATGGTATATTCATCTACAAATCACTATTTTTCTGACGCTTGAATCCCTATAACTAAGAGAAGTCACTAATACATACACGCACAAACGTTGCGGAAAGAGTAGTGCAGAAATAAAAGTAAGGGGGGAACTTTATTCAACAACAGTGGCATTAACTCGCTACAATAACAACCGCAAAAACAATTAATGGACCAAAAACATGCGTCTTAAATTTACAAAATAAATCAGAGTAAATCTGTTTAATTAAAAAGTTTTCCCCACTAAAGACACAACACAACAAAACACAACACAGCAGACACCACGATAAAGAGAATAAAACAACAATGGATTTGGTATAGAAATAGAAAATGTCCTTTAATGTATTAATACTGTATGGTATTATCCCTATATATACATATACAAATACACACCCATACATACGTATGTCTTTGCATGTATTTATGTAGGTAAGACGAACCACTACAAAGTTAAACAGCCAATTATATGAGGTAAAACAAAGAGAGAACGAGAGAGAGCGAGGAGCATGCCAAGGTTTATAGTTGAAATAAATATTCCTTGAAAGCTTAGAGAATTTATAAGCGTTTGAAATAAATTTAAAAATCAGCAGCAGCATTGTTGAGTGTGATAAATAGCTGGTTATTTCAACACCATCACACGCTTGAAAGGTATTAAAAATTTAAATCATACTCTTGACTGGCAACAAGATGAATGGAATGGTTTTGGATTATAAAGTTCTATAAGCACATTATATTTCAAAGTATTTTATGGTAAAGCGATTAGGTTTTACGGTTTGCAAAATATTCGTGGCAAGTGAAATTTTCTATAAAAGCTCTTAATTAACTTTCATGGATTCCAAGAATATCAGATAGACTGCTTTGGACATGGGCTGCTCGAAAGGTCTGTTTTAACGGCAAAGAAGTGCGCTCAGTATGCGGCATTACAGTATTGGCACGCATACTTTGTCCTTGTTCACTTTGCAAATGATTTTTGCAGAAGCTGCAGGGATGAGGAAGAAGAAACGACTGTTCTTCATCTATGCCTTCCACTATGTCGAGGGAGAAAAAGTCCCCTTGCCACCTACTATGTATATAGATGATCTGAAGGAACTGTCACGCTTCGACATTGATAGCCTGAGTTGCTTCATTAAAAACTGACATTCATTTTAAATTAGTAGAATAGATAACGTACATACATTATAGAACCATTTCGGGGGTTATTTATCGAAAGAAAGATATATTTTAACTTGTAAGAAAAAGCCACGTCCACTATTTATTTTTTGTTTGTTTTTCGTACAGAAACGAAAACTAACCGCAAATTAATTAAAGACAACGTCCGCTCTCTGTGAAAGGTGGTATGTTGATTATTTCCCTTTTTCCAATTTTTTTAACAAACAATGTGTTACCTGCAGGACAACTATCGATATTGATAATTATGCTTTGATAGCTTAGAGTGTGTGAAATTGTGTAGAGATTTCTGTTCTGTGGCTTTTATATTGAAAATTTAAATTTGAGTGAAAATTTAATTTAAAAAAATATCTGTTAACGAAATTCATAGAACACTTTGTCCATTATACCGTAGACATAATCGGCTTAATGAGATAGCAATCTATGAAGTCATTCATGGTTTTCATAGGAAATTAACTCCTTACAATTCAAAGCCTTTAACAAGGTCAAAAATAAGCTTATCCAAGAGGATATTGCTGCTAGAGCGCGAAGACTTGTAGATGACGATGTTGGTCTTTGTTCTACGACTACGTGGAAATTATTACGTAAGGATCTTCGATGCCTAAAAAATTCAAAAATTGCGACCAAGTGATGATATTTCATCCAAAAGCTTGTGTAAAAGTTTCAGTTGTAATGACTTGCTCTCGTATTATTACATTTTCACATTCAGTGAAGTGTATTGAAAGATTTTGCTTTGTTTATGCGAAATCTTTAATTGAGTTTTGTTCTTCCATTTTAAAGTGATGCTGTTCACAAAAAGATAAAGTTTTCTGTGTATTCAATAAGAAGGGGTAATGATCCATGTCAAACCAAGTGAATTTGAGACAATCCAAACTTTTGTTAGGAAAATAAAATAAGAAGAGATCTGAGTCATGTATCAGACTATCCAGGAATAACCCGAAGTTGATAACCGACATTGTAGCCTCAGAATAGACTTATTCAGAGCGGGGGTTGTTTCGAGCTAAACATTTAGATTCTGTGATGATGAGACTGAATCTGTGGAATACATTATTGGAACGTGTGGAGCGTGAATGCTTCCCGTGAGGCCATTATTCAAACCTCTGGTGAAACATCTCCAACAAAACGAAATATGAAAAAAATATTTCTTCGGCGGCTTCTTCTCAGCAGATTTCTGGCAAAAACTCTGAGAGTAATAAAAAATGCCATGAAAAGCTTCTCAAAAATCTGTCTCTCGGAGTCGACATTAGAGTCAACATTAAACTGCATCGCCCGCCATTCATGTATAAAATTAGTACACACAACATAAGTGGTGTGAGAAGCTAGGGGTTGTAATGATTAATTATGTCTGTATATATGTATACTAAAACTAGTATACATACTAAATCTACGTATTAAATCTAAAAATTAATATTATTCAGTTTTTAAATTGAAGAAATATTCCTTTAACAAAATAAAAAAAAAACGCTCTGACATCGATTGTGACCTAAGCGGGTTGATTTTATTTGGGTCTTGTTTTAAATTATTTTTTATTTCTCTATTTTAAATATGTATGTATGCATATAATATTAAATTCTTTTGAAAACCATAGAGTCAGTTTTAAACTGAACCATTTCGCTGTTAGTGGATGCACTGCTTTGTGAATTTTGTTAAAATGTTCGCCGATTTTTTTATAATATTTTGCCAACAAAAATTTGTATATGCAACTAAACTTTTTTGAGTGGAATGAATTTTGTCATTTTATTCTTTGTACTGATGACCAATTAATTTCTTTTTTTTGAGGAATAAATCTACTATTTTTTTATTCTGCCGTATGCGGCTTAGTTTATAAAGCCATGACAGTGAGGGTTTACTTTGTTGGAAACGTTTATTAGAACCAATGCTCGGGAGATGCCCACTATTCATGCATGTTGGAATACAGGAGAGATAGTTTATAGGAGAAAGGAAATAACCTTCGTCACTTTTTTTTCGAAAATTTCTTTTTAGTAATAATTCTCACTTTCTTTTTTCTACTGTGAGTACTCATACAGACTATTGGGTCACCCATTTAAAGTCATAGATTGTTATTCATACCAAAGCACTTTGAAACCAGGTGGCAACATTAAATTGTGAAATTATGGAGTCAAAATATAGAAAAAAAATGTTTCAAATAATTTCAATAAATTAAGTTTTCAACAAAAGGTCTCATATTTAATTACAACATATTTAGTTCACATCCTTCGTAAAACAATGCTCACATAATATCCGATTGAATAATTTGTAACCCCAAATCATTACTCTTTTGTTGATATTTAAAAAAAATTCACGAATAAATTCCAATTCATTTGCTCTTATTGTTTTTGACATTTCTTATAAATTGTTAACATGTTTTTACTGCCTGTACTTACAAATAGCTTTGACAATAGCTCGCTATTTCTCTGTTAGCCTTTCGTGGGCGACAATACCTCTCGTTTGTAGTGTATGTTCGCGATTATATTGTGAATCATTCTAAGCAAAGGAATTCCTCTCCAGTTTATATTCCAGTTCTTATTCAGTTTATTTCAAGTTCCTCTTCCAATTCGTAGTAGAGACTATACAGCTCCAAAACTGTTCTATAACAGGCCGTATGAGATGGGGAAGCAAATCAGGGATCATTGCTTAGACAGACATAAAGTAGTTGAAAGCAGCTTACATGGAGTTGACCAATATGAGAGTCTGGTATGTGTTTCTATAGCCGGGGTAACGAGGACCTGACCTATAGCGGCGCTGGAGGCTCTATTATATTTAAGCCTTTTGCACATAGTAATTAGGACTAGAGCTTTAAAGATTATGGTTATGATAAAGGAGGATAGGTCTAATATGTGACTCATCTGTGGGCATTGTGAGCTGATGAATCAAATTGCTGACAGCTTTCTCTTTAACTGTACTCTAGAGTCTACTGACGACTCTATGATTGAATGGAGAAAAATCTTACTCTTGAGTGGAAAAAGCTCTTGAGTGTTTGCAAGTGTTTACTCGACCAACGGGAAGATGGAGGAGAAGCTGAGTTTTATCTCAAGCCATATGGGTTTAAGGCAAACGAAACTTTTGTTCGCTAAATAGGAGGAGATTTCAGTCATGCAGCAGGCTATCCAGGAACAACCTTTTGATCGGGCACTGTTGACTTAAATAGTACTTGTTCAGAATAAGGATCGATTTCAAATACAGACTCAACCACTGCGACAATTACAGTGGTAATGGCAGTGGCAACAGCGGAATTGCAGTGGCAATGGTGGCGACTACAGAGGTAATTGCAGCTGCAACAGCGGCTGTAGTGGCAAATAAAGCCACAATTATAGGGGCAATTACGGCCACAACTACTGGGGTGATTGGTGAGGTATTGGCGGCAATTACATCGGCGTCAGGCGCAATTTCAGCGTCAATTACAGCCACAGGTACGCAGATTTTGTGATTCTGATACTCGGAACATGTGTAATGGCAATGGATCTCCACAGGAAATAACTGTATGCGTACCAAATTCTAGACATAGAGTTGTCCTTTCTGAGACCGTGCAGCATTTTGAAGTTTGTCAATGTAATAGGATTGGAGGAAGTATTATAGGGATACCCTTTATAGATTAAAGGCAGTAAAATAGGCCATATGGTCACAGTATTGTAGGCCCTCTACCCGACGGTAATAACAATCATGTTCGGATTTTATATGAACAATATTAGACATGCGAAAATAAAACAAAACCAAGTAAAGAAATAATAGCCTCTCGAATACACACACACATGACTCTGTTTTTTTTTAAATGCTATAAATTTATACAATCAAAGGATCATATTTTCTATATGGGTGTGCTATATACACATGTATGTGTGTGGTATAATGGGGTTTTTTGTTGTATCTCTGCCAACATTGTTATGAATTTCACATTAATGTCATTCACAATCTTTCTCTTTGATTAGCCGTCTGAAAGGCGAAAGCTGAAACAAATTGCAAAAACTTTCACTTAAAAGTACAACAACGCTAACCGCTTAGGAACTTTTAATATAAAAATTTTTATTTCATTGTGTATGTGTGAGAATTTGAAACCAAGTAAAGTTGTCTTCTCACTCTCTCTCTCTCTCTCGCCGCAATGGAGGTTACTATGGAAATGATTTTCGACCGCGAATATCCCTACGAAATTGTTGAATTTTGAATTTTTTATTATTTTTAAAATTTTTTTTGTTAAAAACAACAAAAAAAAACAGACTTAAACAAATACACAGAAATGAAAATCAAAAAGCTTTTTGAACCTTTTTTCCAGTTTTTTCGTTTTACAATATAACTGAATGGAAATTATTAAATTTTTGTTGGAAAAATAAAGACCGTAAATTCTGAACTATGTATGTATGTATTTGTGTATGTATATATGTGTTTGTATGTATGTATGTAACTATTGCTATTGAATAGATAAGTTGCTATGAAATTAAATTTACCATAAAAAAATCCATAGAAATCTCTTTTTAAGTGGTTTAAAGAGTTTTGAATTTTTTAATATTTTTGAGAATTTTTACCATTGTCTTCGTATCGTTCAAAGTAATTTTTCCAAAATGTTTCAAGATTTTATTGCCTCAATAAAATAAAGGCTACAAAACTTTTTATATTTGTAAAGATACACGTAAATCTTCTCATTTGCAACTTTAACTTACTGAAATAATGAACTGAATGTAAACTTGAATAATATTTTTTTTTATAGATATCAAGCGAAAAAGACAACTCAGTTGCTGATTCCTGAAAACTATTATCGTCGTGGATTTGTGTAAAGATACGACCAATATTCCATCTATTGTTGCTGTACTACACCATCCATATAGTTGAAGTTTCGAGAAATTCAGAAAATCATTGCCAGGCTGAATACGAAAAAGGTTTTTGGTATGTACATAATTAGTAGTAAGATAGTTATAAATCGTAGGATTATTTTTTTAATTTTTAACGATATTTTACGACTTAAATATTTCCAACATCAGTGCAAAGTCGCTTAGCGAAGGCAAGAAAGGACAACACAATTAAATATTTCCCTTGTCTGTGAACGGTTACTTTAGTTAAAATGATACCAAAGGCAAGCAAGGAAAAAGTCACTCGATAGTCTTTTCATAGAGACCTATAAGCCTATTACCGATACTGTCAAAACTCTTTGAGAAACCGTTAGGTTTATACACACCCATAGACTTAAGTTAGGTTAGGTTAGAGGGTGGACCTCCTCGAAGGAAGAGGTCCGATTTAGGCTAGCATTTAAGCCCATTGTAATGCAATAATTAGTTCTACCCTGGAGTCAATAATTCCCTAGAGAAAACAGTCCTGAGTCCAAAATAAATCTTGCTATTGCAGCAAGAGCTCAGCCAACTCTTCATGACAGGAGCAGGGCACTGCTCTTGCTGCAACACTTTCAGACCCATAGCTCGTTAGCCGTTAGTTGGAATGCCTATCAAAATGTCAATGGCCTGCAAGGATCGCCAGTGTGCGATGGATGACAATACGAATTAAGAACAGAAGTGAGTGAGTCCTCTTCTTGTCCATACGTGCTCAGCAGAGCCTGGCAATATTTCACGTACCTTCCTGCTGCCAACGAGATTGAGCCTCCCAGTAAAACAAGTGAACAATATCAAAATTAACCGAAGCAATGGGAATACCTATGCCTTGTACCATGTCGGAGACTGCTAGCTCATCAGCAATGCAATTTCCAACGATATCTCTTCATCTCGGTACTCATATAAGAGTTACCTTTGACTGATCCGAAATTTCTCCTAGAAATCCACAGCACTCATGGTTATAATAATCTACATGTTAGCTCAAACAGTAAATGAAAGAAAATATTGTTCGAATTGGCAACATGAATAGTCCCTCAAGTCGATTATTATTCAGAAAGGAACTAATGGCAGAAAATGGGTTGTATGTTCTTGAGAGAAAGATAAAACACAGTATCTCACGTCGGTTAAGTTTAGAATTATTCGTACGAGAGCAGTTGTAAAAATATAGTCCATGGCGGTAACATATGTGTGCCTGTACAAGAGCTTTATAACATGACCCTTCAAGGAGGGTGCCTCACCTTGCCTAACTTAGTCAACTGATAAAGTGGACATGACGTTGGAAAGAATCTGCTATTCAGAGGACTGTGTACTTTCAATTGTATTCAAGAAAATTTTCTTTGAAATTTTAAACGTCCAGATCTGGATGTCAATCTAGAGTTGTCTGAGATCATGGAGAGATTTCTTCAAAGAATTGTTCCGAATCATTTAAACAGAATGACGGATTTAGCATCCTTTGAAGTCAAATTTCTCTGTGGATACTTAAAATCTAGAAAATGGTTCAAAAGAAATTCAATATTATTATTACCGCCATCAGCCTTATTATTGGGTACATATTTGTATTTCATGCTGTATAGTTAGGTTTTATCTACTGCCAATTATGTGGGACTTTATGTGGTCTCGTTTACTTTTTTTTTATTCCTGCTTGTCTTATCCCCTAAAACGTATTGCCAAAAAAAGAAAAATGGAATTTCAATTTAAATTCAAAACAAGTTCAAGTACTCTCAGTGACAATTTGTAGGCAGATGATGATGATGATGATGAAAACTTGTCATTCCCTATCAAACTTTCGTTTGGTTTTTATGTGTGTGCAAAAAAATGTGTTACTTTTAAGTATAAATATCAATAATAATTTAATAAAATGTACGTATAAATATATGTATGTATGAGTGTGTCATATATCATATACAATATAAATTTATATGTTAATACTTAATCTTATCACGACTGTGAATATCACAGAAAAAAATGAAAGAAAATCTCTTGAAAAAAGAAATTCTTACTCAATATTGTTTCCTTTTGCCATTGCTTATACAAACGTATGCTTTTCTTTGACAAATTTTTAAGCCAATTTAAGAAAACTTATGAAAAGTTCTGCTTGTCATGAATACGCAACAACGCAAGCAGAAGACCTCCGCCATTCATTCATTTATATTTTTGCATTCAACTGCGAAGTTGTCAACAAACAGTGGGATAAACAATAAAGACAAATTGCCGGGTAATAAATTAAAAGCAAAACATGAAATATTTTAAAGGATTTTCAATAAATATTCAAATGATGCCAAAACTTTACAATCCTTAGCCTCTTTATGTATAGAATATAAGGCTTATAATAAGTACTGCTGATATTGTTTAGATTAAAGGCCCACCGTTTATTAACGCCAGTGTCATTTCCTCTAACCATTTACATTTGAAAAATTATATCATTGTTTGTCACATTGTATGAAAATAGTGGCATAAAGTTGACATCGAAAACATTATTCACTCATTCAATGGCATTAAAATAACACACATAACACACTAAAATTTACAGTGAAATCTCAGTTATGTGAACACAGAGAGCATTTTGTTAAAGAAACATATTTTTATTGAAAATTTATAGACATTCTACTATAAAACCCACATGTGCTATCATATATGAATATATACTTATGCTTTCGCTGATATACTACTACATATGTATGTATACACATAATTTATATTGGTATACATATACATATAATAGTAAATATCTAATTGTTCGTTTGTTTAAAAGTTATATAGGGTGGGTCATTTAAGAATGTAATAAATTGAAAATGGTTTGAAATTTTGTCAAATTTATTTTTTTTATTGTGAAGTACAATTGTTGCGGTTAGAAATGGAATATTATTTCATTCATATGGCTGCCGTGACTGGCCTGACAATACCTCACTCGATCGGACCAATTTTTGTGCACTTTTTCGATTGTATAGGGCCGTATCTCGGCAATGTCATTACGAATATTGGCCTTCAAATGCGGCCAATTGACATCACAATTTCAGCTAATTAAACGGACATCAAACGTTTGACGCAATAAATCAATTTTGGCATGAGATGTGTGGCAATTTTCACGCACCATCCTGTTGAAACCAAATATCGTTCACATCAATATCATGAAAAGCGGGTCCAAAAGAATCGGTTATCATGGTGCGATAGGTGGCTCCGTCCTCATTTTTAAAGAAATATTGACCAATGATGCCTCCGCTCCACAAGTCGCACCAAACAGTCACTCGTAATGGGCGCATTGGCTTCTGTAAGACCACGTGTGGGTTTTCTGAGCCCTAAATACGACAATTTTGTTTATTAACTTACCCACCAAGATGAAAACAAGCTTCATCAGAAAACATGATTTTTTTTTGGCAAAATCGACATCATCGTGCATTTCTCGTTGGCCCAAATTTCCAATAAATCCCAACGTTGCTCAAGCGTAAATCTATTCATTACGTTCAGTGGATATAATACACTGAATTGTGTGACAGAATAGAACGACATGAGTGTTGCCAGATTTGAAATAACCGATGGTTCAAATTTATACCGTCTATCGGTTATACCCTCTACCGTCTATCGGCCCACCCGAAAAAAAAGAAAATGGAAAAACCAATGACACTGTACAACAGTTATAACTTTTAAACTGTGAATGAGAAGACGAGACATGAGAAATAAAATTCGAAATAAATAATTATACAGCAACACTGTGACTGAAAATTGCATATTCTCCGAATATAGGGCCGTGTGACAATTTCCTGTACCCAAATCTGTAGATAAGGGACGGCGAAAAGAGATGTGATTCCAACAACGAAATCATGTCGTGAAATCTATCACCTTCTACAACAGTAGACTTAAAAACATTTGATTAATTGAACTGAATTAAAGCAAAAAGAAATATTAGCATTGACAAATGGTATGGCGAAGTTCAACGGGTTTTCCTTAGTTGTTTTAAATTTTTCTTTGCTTTTCGTTTTTTTTTAATTCGCCACCAAAAGAGAAAAATCAACGAAGGAAATAAAATATTATCGTTTCTTATTTATACAAGAAAGGACGTATGTGTTACTTATATGCATACATACATATGAGCTATTCACAAACATACCCAGCCAGCATTTATATACAAAAATAAGCGTTTTGTAAGCGTTCAAATGTAAGCAAAACACTGATAAAACGCTGCTGGGACCTTTACAAAAGACATCAAAGCAAGGGGTTTATAATCGAAAAGCACCCAACTTTATAAGCGTTAAAAAGACGATTGCAAAACATGTTTTTTAAGTAACGTAATTAGACGTTTTCTAAATGCTTAAAAAACACGTTTTGAAAATACTTAAAAAACACGTATTTTTAATGAAATTAGTAAGCGTTTTAAACATTTACTTTGTTTTGGATATGGTTTTTTATTGATACATTTAAAAATCATTTTTAATAATAAATTTTTTTCTTAATAGAAAAATATTAAATTAAAATATAAAAATAGGAACTTCATTGTTGTTTCATTTAAAAAATCATTAATACTTAGTATTTTAGTTTACTTTTTTTGTTGTTTTAATATTAATACAATTTTTTGCGTACTGGAAATATGACTTAGATGCAAACACAAAGTCCTCTTCCTTGCCTACATTTTCAGCGAAAGTTTCTGCAATAGAATTTAAATATGAATATAAAAATAAAACTAGAAACCTATTAAACGTATTTCACTGACGACGAATGGCAGTTGCGACAGTGAAGGCCCTAATGCACTTCTTATCTGCAGTTCCTCGCCAGGAAAAGCTCTCAGCAACGTTGTCAGTCACGATTTTCTGCCACGCTTTCGTAACAAATTTTCTCGAATTGGAATTTGACAATGTCTTTAGATCTGCCTTCTAAAAATAGAAATAAAATCGACATCAGTATACAGTCACCGGTCATTTCAAATTTAAATTCTTACTGCCAGTATTGTTTTCTCAAAATTGAGGAAGTCTTCACAATTTATTAACACAATTTATTAGCACAATTTTTGACGGCGAGAATGACACGTTATGCTTAAATTTATGAAACACTTTCATTTGCAAGCAAATTGTCAACGACATTCGCAAAACACTTGCATTTGCAAGCAAATTGTCAAAGACGTTCGCAAAACTCTTATTTATGCAAGCTTGCTGCAACATTAATTTACAAAACGCTTGCCAATATGTTTGATGGGTATATATCCGTACACATGTTCACACCATTACACTAATACTTACTTATGAAATACACATCAATTGTTGGTTGATTTTTCTTTCTTTTTTCTTCTTTTCTTTTGTTTTTTTTCGTCCTCTTTCTGTTGAGAAATAAAAAGGATGTCATTTATTTTTATAGTAACATCGAAAGTGGCAAAAGACTTAAAATTTAAAATAAGAGAAGAAGGCATCATTGAAAATTGTATTTATTTTGCAGACATGATGCGAGTAAAATGTTTCCTGTTATCGGAGACCGCTTAAAGTGGATTCTATAATTTTTATGAGAATTTAAATTTTTTTTTTTTTTTGATGCAAAGACTTCTTATATTCAAAGTAATAGTTGCTTTTTAGAAATGATTTCAAGTACATATTGGGCACGTTTACAACGACATAGACAGTCTATCCATGACCTTCAATTTTGTTATAGTTTTTCTAGCATTTCGATTGGTATCTCGTCAAAGGTAGTCGTAATGTTATCTACGATTGTAAAATTGTTGGTGGTGAGTTCAAAAGAGAATTCACCTATCCCCAGTAAATACAGTCTATTTAGATGAAATCGCTCGATCCTCAAGGACAACAGGCTGCTCAATGTCTAGTTGAAGCCATAGAAGTTGCCATATTTGTTACTGGAAGATTCAAAATAGAATTCACCTATCCCCAGTAATACAGTCTAGTTAGATGAAATCGCTAGGTCCTGTAGGCCAACAGGGTGGTCAATGTCTAGTTGAAGCCATAGAAATTGCCATAGTGTAGTTGGATGAATGTTTACTTATTAGACGAGAGCTTGTGGTTAGAATGAAATATGAAAAATACATTTTTTTCAGCAACTTCCTCTCAGCAGAAGACTGCAAAAGCTCTGAGAGTAAAATAAAATTGCCATGAAAAGTTTCTTAAAAATCTGTTATTCAGAGTCGACAACGAATAAAATTCACACATACAACATAACAGGCGTGAGACGCTAGGCCGTAATTCTGATTGAAGGTTTATAATGTCCAATTATAGTCATTACACGGTACTTATGTATGTATGTATGTATTATTTACTTACATTAACAACAAACTTTTCTATTAACGATCAAAACTCAGTCCCTAATAATATAGGATAGGTAGAGTTGAAAAAAGGGAAATAGTATTTATGAATATTAGATTTGAATAAGTTTGTAGTATAAAAGAGAAATAAATCTTCGGCTGGAAGTGATTTCCGCAAATGGATAGTGTAACCAATGACTAATGGGCGACGAATGTATGTGTTCTACGCGACAGACTTATAAAATTACACGATTTTCGGAAACAACTCTTTTATTTATCTCGCGTACATTCCGGTGAAACAGCGATAAAACAGCGAAATACTAATCACATTGTGACTATTCTCTGATGAGACAATAGTGATGGATACTATACTATCATCAGTAAGCATCCTCGCTCTTTCCTGTGCGCAGCCCAAAAGCCTTAAAATACATGACGAAGCTATGATTTAGGTTAGGTTCGGTTAGCGGGTATGTTGCCGTTAACAAGCAAGTTCACTCGGTGGCCCATATGGCCCATTGTGTTGCTTAAGTCATAGATTTGTTAGATGTTCAGAGGTAGTGAATAATGTCTTGACACTTGAATTTTGTTCTAGTGGATTATATTAATTATTTTTTAGAATGATTTGATGTTATAGAAGTTCAAAAATTAAAATTCAGTTCATGCTAAACAATCGAAATATGATGGCTTGTTGTTCAAACACGACTGTTTTCATAAATTTATAAACTTTTAATTTTTTCTTACGCCAAGTCTTAGGAGATGACCCCTATTCATGCATAGTGTTGGAATGCAGAAAAGATAGCTTGGTGATGTGTGACAATTATCTTTTTAGTCTGCCAGTGTTTAGTGCATTGGTGAGCATATCGCCAAATCAACTGCCAAATTGTGCTTCATTGTGGTATTGTATCAGCAGAGTAAACTTGATTCGCAAATTTAGCTGCATGACAATCTTTCCTTTTTAGAAGAAAAACTCTAAAATAGGGCGACCTTTCTCTTTACTGGTGTTCATTTTGAGGACAATTGAAACAAAAAGTGTTTTCTTAGTACAAAATCCAATCGTTCTAATACCGTTTAATATGATGTTTACTGTAGGTTATACGCACGTATACTTAATATTTAATTCATTGATACTCATAACGTATACGCCACTTTGATAAACAAAAATAAATTGTATTGAATTTGCCTAAAAGTTTGTTCCATTCATGGCAATGAAATTTAAGAGAAATTCGTAAATGTTTTTCAGATATTTTGTAACCGTTATAAATGACGAAGGGAGAATTTTAGTGTATAAGAGATTTCTTAATGCGGGTGTGGTATTTTCGTATTAAAACACTTTCTTATCAATGATGTTCATGTTGCTGTCGTCTGTTGTCTGTTTGCAACATGTTGGAATTGCACAGGCGCATTGTGAAATGGAAATATTATTGACAAAATGAGTGGTGTGAGGAACTTTTTAAAATTAACTGCAAAGAGAGAAAAAAACGGTGGTAAAAAATGCAAGGCTCAAATTGTTTGTAGATACCAGCGACAATAAGTTACTTGGACAATAAAAATGCAATTAATATGCAATTAAATTGCAATCGCAATTTTTTTCATGTCTTTTCACCCACAAATTTTTGCGTTTCAATTGAGGTAATAATTTGCAATATTTCCACGCTTGCAATGAATTGTAATGTAATGAAGACTTTAAGAATGGAAAGTTAATATTTAGTTTTGCAAAATATATGAATTAAATTAGAAAAAAGTTGTAAAAAACTAAAATAATTTAATTCATATAGCAAGACTTGTGCCTTGAATATGAATATCTTAACAAATGTTACAGAATATGTCAACGAATTTATTTCGTTTTATATTTAATATATGCCATATTGCCTGCTCCTCTTTTTAAGTTTTTCTTTATTTTCATTTTTCTTTGAATAGGCTTTAGAGATGGTTTTTTTTTGTGTAGAACAAAGTGCCTTTTTATAAAATGTGTTAAAAGTTCGTATTTGTAATTTTGTGACTGAAGACACTTCAGCGAAAAAAAACCGAAAAAAATGCAGATGTTGCAGTTTCTGTTGCTGTTACTGTTACCATCACTTTGTTTCTACTTCAAAATTTCGTTGGGTTTCTTTTTTCCTTTTTTTGCGTATTTCCCAAGCCAACGTGTCTAGAATTTACAAAAATATGTTCGTTATTTGTAGAGTATTGCGGAGATTTATGACTGTTTTATGTTATTTTTGTTGTTAGCAACTGTTTACTGCTTACATACTACAACAAAAGAATAAAAAAAAAGAAGATATCGTAACACAAATACATATTTCGCCATTTAAACCCACAGATGTATTGCATAAAACCGTAAAAACACAGAGCCAAAGTTTAAAGTATTGAAGGGAAAAAATGTGGCACAATAAACTAAAAAAAATCTGATGAAAAACATAAGGCAACTTTCAAATTTTATATCAATTTTTGTCAGTGTAACAAGACTATAATATTTGAAAAGTTTAATAAAAGTTTTATTCGACTTTTTTTTGGAATTTTTTTTTGTACAGGCTTCGTGCAATAGCGGTTGATTAGTTAAAGGCTGTTAAAATGCAACACAAAAAAATTTTTTGATTTTGCAACACCTTTTGTCATCGACGTTATGATTGATGTTAAACGATAATGAATTTTTATAAGTATTTCGATAATAAATACATCCGACAAAAATATTTAAGACTCAAATACTTGGTACAAAAAAAAAAAGAGTAAAGCATGGTTAGCATGTTCCCCTTTAACATTTACTTAATTCGTCTCTATAACCCTTTACTACAGATTACAACCTAGCTTCCCACACCACTAATGTTGTTTATGGGTTAATTTTATCCATAACTAGTGGGACTTACAATATAAGGTCAACTCTTGAACTGGAAATTTGAGGAGCTTTCCATGGCAATTTTATTCCCCTCAGACAACGCAGACTACAGGAAACTCTATGTTGCATAGTTCTGGAACACAGAAATATAGTAGTTCATCGACAAAGGTATGAATAACTTGTGGACGCTCAATACAGTTTGAATAGACGCAACATAGTAATACTATCTGGCAGTTAGGTCTTACGATGTTAAATCAAAGATAGCAAGGAACTATCTGGCGAAGCACAATCGGCTAAGCAGAGAACATAAGGTTACACTCTGCTGGATCCCAGATCATGTGGGAAATCTCGGAAACGAGCAAGCAGAAAAGCTAGTGAAGAACTCTTTTGTGGAGTGCCAGCGCACAAAAAGGTATGCTTAGGACCTTAGAACTTGGGATACCTGGAGTCCAAAATGTAGATTCTAAAGCGGCAAAAATGAATCATCACAGCACATTCTTAATGCATCCCAGGAAGAAAAGTCTAGATATTGTTGACACCGAGCAGCAGCCTAAAATTTATCAGGGCAATCAGCTTGGAAGAGACATTACACAGATACCCTATACAGATTCAGAGGAGTACAATAGATCGTATGGTTGCTGTGCTAATTTATGGACGTTCATCTCCTAGTATAGGGAGCTTGTAATATCCTGTCAATTATTTTAGACACAGATTTGAAATTATTGTCTCTGGTATAGTTTTTAGCCAAGTAGGTTTGCGGTAATCGAAACTCTTGTTGGTAGACTATAATAAGAGGAGATCTGAGTCATTCATTCAGAAGAGCTTGTGAAAAACCCTTTTGTGGAGCGACAGCGGATGTCTGGAAAGGTATGCTTAACGAAACGGAAGATAAAGAGAAGCAAAGAGTACTCAAACCAAGTGGGTTTGCGGTAATCAAAACTCTTGTTGGTAGATTACAACAAGAGAAAATCTTAGTCATTCATCACACTATTCAGGAATAAACTGAGAGTGACACTAGGCCCTATAGAACTCGTCATAGTCTAGTGGGTAGTGTGTTGGCTTATTAGACTTGAGGTCACGGTTTAAACCCTAGGTCAGACATCTTCAACAAAAAGAAATATGAAAATTTTTTTTTTCCGGTTACTTAACCTCAGCAGGTATCTGGCAAAAACTCTGGGAATAAATCAAAATTGTCACGAAAAGTTTTTCTAAAATCTATCGTTCGGAATTGACTTTAAACTGTAGAAGTTAGGTCGTAATACTGACTGGAAGAAGGCCAGTTAAGTTACTGTTTCTCGTACAGTTCTAGCCCTTGCAGCTATAGCTCTCGTCTCTACTTTATTCATATAAAGTGATATCAAAAATACTATTATTTTCCAACTATGAAAAGATTTTGAGGTAGTTTTTGTTAGAAGAATAGACTTATCAAAAATACTATTATTTTCCAACTATAAAAAGATTTTGAGGTAGTTTTTGTTAGAAGATATTGGAGCATAAGCTAAAGATCCGCATTTTATAACTGCTTTACGTTCTAAGAATGATGTTTTTTGCATTGTGATCTGCAAACCTTAATGGTTGACTTACTTAATTTTTCTGTATTAAAACAGTTTCATTTAAATTTTCTCCATTGAGTGGAAGAAAATTAATTTTAAAATTTCTATCCTTGTTTTTTTTTAATTGGTCAACTTGTTTTCCACATAAAACTTAATTTAATTCCTATTTTAATTTCATTCATATTCTTGAATATAATCAAACGATTTTCATATCTTTTTTTTTGTTTTCTATGGGATTTTATCTCTTCTTTATGAACACAGAAATATGACTTTCTTTTAAATACCACTTGGGCAGTGTGTCCAACAGACACAAGTTTTGTTGCATAGTTTTGGAGAAGTCGACAATAAAAATACCAACAACTATAATAAAAACAAAAGAACAAAAGTGTTAAAGAAATGCACAAAAGTGTTTAAGCATTGTTTTCACAGATTTAGACATAAATTTCACATAAGCTCCAAAGAATAAGGAAAAGAAAATAAAAACCAACCAAAATAGAAAACATAAACTTGAACAATGAAAAACAATGAAAAAAAAACTGAAAGAAAAGGAAATAATGCAACCAGCACTGATACTATTTAACAAATTCAAATGGATTGTGTTGGCGTAAGTTCTGGACGAATCAAATGATCACTTTAACAATGAAGAAACGTTTTCAAAAGTGAGTGAAGTTACTAAAGATAGTAACAGATTTGTTGGCTTTTAAATTTATTTTCAATTCAGATGTTAAAGCAGATTTAACACTAAAATTTAAATTGATAATCCACCTGAGGGTGGAACACAGTTTCGTAAACTGATTAATAGTGATTACGAAATTCAAGATTAGGTTGGCTTTTTCTGTGTGGTTTAGATTCAGTGTTCCCTAAATTTAGAGCCGTATCGTTCCGGCAAGGTACTCTTGTGATGTAATGAGGACAACTATAATGAATGCTCCTCTATGACCAATGACCTTTGGAACACCTCATACATACATACATAATTGGTCATTACAATCCTTCAGTCAGGATTACAACCTAGCTTCTCACACCACTTATGTTGTGTGTGTTAATTTTTTACATGACTGGCGGGACATACAGTTTAAAGTCGATTCCGAACGACAGATTTCTGAGTAACTTTTTCCTGGCAGTTCTATTTATTCCCAGAGTTTTTACCACAACTACGCTGAGAGGAAGTCAAGTGTCAAATTCATGAACGAATGCAAAGATATCCTTTAATTGGGGTATTGTATACTGTGGTTGCCACAGATAACATGATACCAATACTGGATATTGTGATAACCGAAGAATAGATCAGTCCCTATTGTCTCCCTCTGACATGTATTTCAGAACGGCAATGAATCGTAAACAATTATAGGAAGAGCTCCTCAGAATTCCGTTGTAATACCTCTATTGTGGAACAGTATGTATGGCTGCATTTATCACCGCTTCATATCTATGCCATGAATGTCACAAAGTGACCCAGTATACATTGAGGGATATTGATATTCTTCACAATGTGAAACCCAAATTAGGGGTTGGATTTCATGATTTTGAAAAACTCCTTTGCGAATATAATGATTACTTTAGACCAAATAATGATGTCGATACTGGTGTATACAGATCGAATCGAGTTTTTTCAGGCTAAGTAAGCTCAAGCGTTATTTTACTTGATATAACATCTCACACCCCCATGTTGTACGTGTTAATATTATCTATGAGCGGCGTGACCTACAGCTTAATGTCAACTTCGAACGATTAATTTTAGAAGCTTTTTCATGGCAAATATTTACTCTCGGAATTATTGCCAGAAGACAGCTGAGATTGTGCCGCATATATATTTTTTGTCATATTTCATTGTTTCAACATGACAGATCCGGAGTTTCAATCTTCGAGCTCTAGCATGAGCATTTTCTCAGACAGCCAGTATCTTAAAGGCACCTGGTTCTTGTCATATGATATCAAAGGTGGCTCTTGTGAATGTTGGAGTTGCTTTTTATACATGACAAGTCGTATATAGGGCAACGAAATAGCGGATGTCTTAGGGCATGAAAGAATTCGTGGCATTCTATGTACATAGGCCCTATTTTGCTTACTGCTATTCCCAATCTAATCGTGTAATTGGAAATTGTGGAATACTTGTAACTGTGGAACGCTCAAAGCGACTTAGGCACTAGACAGCAGCGATCAGATTACAAGGCTCTCCAACGGTCTTTCATACGGAATTGAGATAAATATGCCTACCCACACCAGAAACAACAGAACACATATTCGAATCTAGGTTTTACGATATTTATGGCCAGATCATGTATCTCAATGGAGGACATTACCACAGCGAAAGCATCGGAGGTAAGCACGGAAATCGGTAGATCTACTAAGCGAACTATAGATTTGGTAGACAAATAGGTTGTATAGGTGCCAGTGTCACCTGGAGGTCCGTTTGGCCGAGGACTACTGGAAAAGGGAGTCATCGTGGTATTTATATCATGTGATTGCAGCTGGTCACACGATATTCCTAGAAATCGTGATAAAGCCAATAGATCTGAGATAACAAAAGACAAAGAATAACAACACAGCGTCTTCCAACATGAATTTCCAAATTTTGATAGTTAATAACTGGGATTTTGTTGACGTCATATCTGTCAACTTGCAATATCAACACGAGCAGGGACCATGATGGGTGTTGGCTAAATGGGCTCTGGAGCAGGGCGACTGACACTAATTTTCGAAAAATCATTTTCAGCGATAAGCCCCAATGCTGGTTGAATCAATATGTGAATAATCAAAATCCAAGAGCGACCAATGCATCCCGAAAAAGGCCCTGTTTGGTTTGGTCCGTAGTACCTTGGAAACGTCTTTGGCTAGGTCATCTCTGTCCACGGGAAGCACTTTACTAAAATTTAGAAAATCGCGATAACATTCCTTTATTACCCCAACATTAAGAGAGAACTTAAATGCGATTTTCAACACATTTTTCGTTAAATTTGATTGTGGTTAAAAGAATATTTTTTGTTTATTTTCAAATATGACCTGCTATGGCCTGCCGCCTTTCGGCACTCAGAAAGTTGTACGAGTTCTGACAATTTTAACTTCATCCTAAACAACAATAAGAAAACAAGAAAAATGAAACTGGGAATAATAAGTGTGAATCCCTATACAAAGATTTTCCTTTTAAACGAAAAATCTACAAAAACATTAAAAAAAAACAGAAGTTTTTGGATTTTCTAGTTTTGGTCTTCTTTGTAAAGTTTTATGTTTGTTTTTTTTTTGTTTTTGTTTTTGTTTTAAGAAGTTTTAAATTTCACTGCAATCGTTAGTTTAGCAGACGAAAATTTAAACAAGTTGTTGTTCATTTATGGTATGTTGTTCTTATGGTTGCTCTTTTGTTGCTGTGTTTGTTGGTATGCGTTACATGATTTAAGACAGGAGTTTAACAAAATTTTTTTTGAAAAACTTCTGATGATTAGAAACGGTTTTATTGTGGCTTCTTATTCGGTTTTTCTTTTATTTTATTTTAAGAAAATTTTGTTTTAAATTTTAAAAAATTACTTAAAAAAATTAAAAAAAATCTATTTTTATTTCATATACCATTTAGATAATAAAGCCATAATAGGTCGTGATGTGAGGCTTGTGTGGCTTTTTAAATCCATATACCGTCTGCTTTACAATCTTCATTCCCGAATCATGCGCCTTATTGCTCTGAATTTTCGGTAACGGTTATTCCAGTGTCAGTTTTTGTACAATGGGTCAATTCGACCTCCGACTTGTCTCTGTCGACAAGTACACGTCCTCTAACCTATTCCAGTGTCAAATTGTTAAAAGGATAAACTAGTTACATTTCCCGACCATATTTGACTAAGCGCATCTTCTTCTTGTACCTTTAAATTCAAATAAAACAAAGTCTGCGTAAGATGTCATTGAAATTTTTTTATTTGTTTCAAAGGCCTATTGATGAAATTATTTGTGGAATAGTGGAATACAACATCGTTCAAATATCTGCCATAGATTCACTGCGTTGAGCGCATTCGAAATGTTCAATTTTCCATGACTCCACGGCGCATAAACAAGACTGAAATTGACCTATTATATGGATTATTTTGCCTTTGAGGACCAGTTTGTGCCTTATTCGTGATTTGTGGTTATACTCCTGCGACTAAAAAGAACCTTTGCAAGAAAAAGTCTAAAGGGGTTAAATCGTACGGGTCAGTACTTGTTTTCATGACCTCAACGTGAGAGGGCCTTGCCGTCAAATCGCTCGTGGAGAATATCCACTATGGTACGCAACGTCCTCCTGTTTGAACTACATAGCGTTGGTGTCCGGATTATCCAAATAATGTCAAAAACAGTGGGTAAACATCGTTCTATAGTACTCGCCGTTGACTGTGATAGCCTGCAAAATGTCGTAATATCAATCGATAACGCTGCCAGCACAAAGTAGACACCAAACCATGACTTTTTCTGGATGCATTGGACGATTTTCGATCTCATATGGATTGGCATCATTCAAAATTCGACAAATTTTATTTGTTTACATAGATTTAGTTGCAGCAAAATGGCCGTAGCCTAGTAAGCAATGTGTTGGCTTCTTAGGCAAGAGCCCACGGTTCAAACCACAGGTAAGACATCTCCAACAAAACGAAATATGAGAAAATATTTCTTCGGCGAAATATGAAAAAATATTGCCATGAAAAGTTTCTAAAAATCTGTAGCTCGGAGTCGAATTTCAACTGTAGATCCCCTCACTTATGGATAAAATTAACACACACAATGTAAGTGGTGTGTCGTAAGCCAGTTTGAAGAGTTGTAATGACCAGTTATGTATGTATGTCAAATTGCCGTCATCAACTGTCAAAGTTCCGAGGTCCCTGTTCGAAGACCTTTACAGTTTCTTTTCCATAATCACTTCTAGATTCACCGAACCTTATCTACTACAAACTTGCTTGCTGACTTAGACTCAGAAAAAAGCGTCATTGCTGAAGAGATTTTTGAAGGCTGTTGCTCTAGCTTCCAATCAGCATATCTATGTTATTGCGAATGGTCACTGGTATTTAATTGTTACGTGAATTATACATTACGTAGATGGATAAGGAAATCTGAATACAAAATATGCTAGAATGAGCCCAATTGCTGAGAACGCCGTACAATCGACAAGTTTGGTTTTTTGCCATAGATTCTCTAAGAGAAGCAATATTTACGGCGGCGCATTCATTGCGATGATGAGAGACTGGGAATATTTCAGATTTGAGAGCGCTTTCAGAGCAGTTTCCCTTTCAGAAACTCTTCGAAGCATACCTACATAAATACATAATTGGTCATTATAGTCAGTATTATAACCTAGCTTCTCACACCACTGATGCTGTGTGTGTTAATTTTACACATGAGTGGTGGGACCTACAGTTCAAAGTCGACTCCGAACGATAGATTTTTGAGAAACTTTTCATGGCAATTTTATATACTCTCAGAGTTTTTGCCAGAAATCTGCTAAGAGGATGTCGCCGAAGAAATATTTTCTCATATTTCGTTTGATTCGAGATGTCTGACCTGGGTTTGAATCGAGGCCACGAGTCTAACAAGCCAACACATTACAGACTCGAAAAGTATCAATTCATATCCACATATTCTAGTCAGCATTAAAATCTTGATCGGCCTAGTAAACAGTACTAACTCCTACTTGTCAGCATTTTGTCGTTCGGGGGTACGATTACCGATTTCAATGATTCTCATTATTTTATCGATTGAAAAATACTGAGATAAACTGTTAATACAATGCATGATTTCTTTGTAACACACTATACTTTATACATACACAGAATACGGAAGAGACAGATAATTTAATAGGACGGACTAGTTACTTCAATTCCTAGTAATATTTTATGTTAAGCTTGATCTGACTAAACTATGGAAAATTTTAGTTGGTATTCAATTTTATGAATTAATTTCTTTAATTCTTCTTTTTTAGATTTTTATTAACAAATTAAATAAATTTAACACTTTGATAATCCATTGTTCGAGGCTGTAAACGACTGCTGTAAACCTGAACCTGTGCAATTGATCTGGTAAGCAATTAAAATTCAGTGTAAAAGTTAATTTCAGTAATTTAAATGCCCGTATGTCCGTTCTCTAACAATTGTTTTTAATCCAAATATTGTTATTATTGTTGTTTTTTTATGAAATTCATAAACAAATATTTTTATGGGTATAAACAAAAACATTTAAAATTTTGTATAAAACAATAGAAATTATAAGTAAAAAAGTAAATTAAACGAAAAGTTTTTGTAATTTTGTGAAACTCAATTTGGAAAAACTCAAACAAAATACATGTTTCGGAGAACTATTTTATAATACGGACACATACCTACATATGAATATACGTAAGGCTATAGCATATATGCATAGTAGTACACATACATATATAACCATATAGAATGTATTTATAGCATACGCAGTTATAAATAATATTGGAGTTCTAGTTACTCTTGTATACTAATAATAGATAGATGCGTATGTGTTTCTTTAATTGCCATGGCAAACTATTGAAATACATTTTAATTACTTTGTGTGCGTTTGAGTGTGAGAATAAATTTAAAAACATCATTTATTACAGAAGTTTTCGAAACAAATGTTGTTGAACAGTAGATTTAAAATGAATAGTTTTAGACTTCTTAAGATGCAGAAATAACGTCTTATTTAAATTCCCTAATCTTACTTAATTGGTTATTAAAACATTTTAGTCATGATTATGACCTAGCTTTCCACGCCACTCATGTTAAGTTGATCCTTGAATGGCGGTATTTACTGTTTAATGCCGTTGCTTGTCGTTCAGATTAGAGAAAATCCTCATGGCAATTGTATTTTACTCTCCGTTAATACCTCGTTTCTAGAAACCCATATGCAGGTATGTTGGAGTGGTAGCTTTGATACCAAAACTCTCTTCAGCGCGCATAGCTGCACATTATGATGCCACTGGTAAGCGCAGTCCAATTCCACCAAACACACCAAAGACGTTGGTCAGCGCGGAGGCTGCACATTAAAACATGTCTCCCCTATGCTGGAAACCAGCATAGAACATCAATGGATGATAAGTCTGTTCAGCTGACAAGGTGTGGAGAGAAACCTAAATATACACCTTGCAAGAGATGGGCATTGACAAAGAAAGTGAATAACACTTTCCTCCTCTTCAGCAGACCCAGAACCTCGACTAATGTGGTCTGATGGAAGCTGCAGTCTTTTCGCGTGTCTTCCCATAACGCAATGACATGCAGGCATGGCCACTGTAATTAAGATGACTCTGCCGCATTTTGCGAGATCAGTTAAAAAGTGTTAAGGAATGTTGCTCAATTTGACTACTATTTCTTCCGACCTATGCAGAAAGCTCTCAATGTTTTACGTTTTACTGCTAAAGAAGGTATCCTTTGCTTGATTAATTTTTGGCGTAAAAAAATTAACAATTATTCTCTTGCAGAAGATGGGAAGATATCACAAATAGTGAGCCAGTACTTTAAATAAATTTATGTATGTATAGAGTGGGAAATTTAAAAACGTTGTGAAATTTTGCCAAATTATTTTTTTTGCTGTTCCGGTTAGAAATGGAATATTATTTTATTCACATGGCTACCGCGGCTGGCCTCACAGTACCTCATTCGATTGGACAAATATTCCTGCACTTTTCCGAGTATATGGGGCCAGTGTTGCCACGAAAAAAAATATTGTAACCAACATTTGTGAAAAAAATCACCAAATAAGAAAAAATATAACCAAAATTAAATTCGCAGTTTCTTTATTTTATTTTTTTTTCAAATATAAATTATAATTAATATAAAAAGAAACAAAAAATAACAAAATAATATTTTAGTCTTAATTACTATATTAAATATAATTTATTTGTTTAATATTGATCATAGCACAACAAGATATTAATCTTATAAATGACAGTGCTATCGGATTTCAGCAAAGAAAAAAATTATAAAAAATCATTAATAAAATAAGTAATAAAATATAATATCGGGTCCGCCATCTAACGTTTTTTTTCAACTAGTGCTTATTTCGTGAATGGTAATTTGACAGATAATTAGTTTTATCCTTCCGCTGAGCGAATATGGTTGTGTATGTTGCGTTTTCACTTCGCTAAGTGGGCCTGCGATCGACCTACAGGAGATGCCGATTTTGGCAAAAAAAATCATCTTTTCAGATGAAGCTCATTTTGATCTTGGCGGGTATGTAAACAAGCAAAATTGCCGCATTTGGGGCACAGAAAACCCGCACGCATACATTGAAAAGCCGACGCACCCAAAATGAGTCACTGTTTGTGTTAGTAATATTATTCGATTACTTATATTCAATAAGTTTATGTACTTGTTATTACTCCACTGTATCTGTTACATTATAATACAAGTTTTTATAAACTTAGTATGCTTTGATAAACTTTGTATATATAATAGAAAATAGAAAAATTACTTCTCAATAAAATTTATTTGAACAGGTTATAGGCCCAGACTCGCGTGTTTTATTAAAATCGTTCTTGTTTCTGGAAATTTAAAAAAAAAAAAATTTTTTTATTAAGAGAAAAAGGAAAAATGAATACGGCAATTACGCAGTTTCCTAAATTGACGAACAGCAATTATCATATTTGGAAATTTAAAATATAATATATAGTTGTGGAATGTTGTTGCTGGTGTGGTTCCTGAAGAACGTGATGCGAAGTGGTTGGCGCAAGATGGAAAGGCCAGAGCTGCTATAGGTCTTGCTGTTGAGGAGTCGCAGAAAATATTAATCAAACATTTGAAAACAGCGAAGGAATATTGGGATTTTTAAAGAAACATCATGAAAAAGCAAATATAACCAACAAGGTGAGTCTTCTTAGACTAATGTCTTCAAAAAGGTTGGTTGCTGGTCAAAGTATGGAAAATCACATAACGGAATTCTTATCAATTGTTGATCGTTTGCGTGATTTGGGTGAAAATCTGGAAGAACACAAAACTGTTGCATTCTTACTTGGCACATTGCCTGATGACTACAATAACTTGATTTCTTCGTTGGAAATGCGTCCGGAAGCTGATCTCACTATAGATTTTGTGAAAGAGAAGTTGGTGCAGGAGTATAAAAGAAAATCTGGGCAAGAACAAAATAATGATTCTGCGTTCAAGACACAAAAGAAAAGAAAATTTATACCAAAATGTTATTCATGTGGTAAGCCGGGACATTTGAAAAAGGACTGCCGAAATAAAGGAACAACAATCGTGTGAACATCATAAGAAATGATGCTAATATCTGTTTTGGCGTAATGCAACAAAGACCAAAATCTGAATGGTATGTAGACTCTGCAGCAACAAATCATATGTGTTGTGAAGAAAAGTGTTTTACAAATTTAAACAAAATGGCGGACACTGTATACATGGCAAATGGCTCTGAGGTTAAAGTAATCGGAGTGGGAGATTGCAAATTATTTTGTGAAAATAAAGAAATTTCTGTTCGCAACGTACTTTTCATTCCTGAATTAGACGGGAGTTTATTATCTGTCCGGAGATTAACCGATATTGGTTTTGAGGTAAGATTTGACAGTGATGGTTGCAAAATTTCTAAAAGTGGAAAAATTTATGCCACTGGTTATCTGAAAAACAATTTATTTGTATTAAACCATAAAGATAAAGCCTTGAATATATCCGAATATCAGAATGATTGTGTTCACGTTTGGCATCGTAGACTTGGTCACAAAAATATACAAGCTATAAGTATGTCTGTTTCGAAGAATTTAGTGCAAGGTATAAAAATAAGGAAATGCAAATGCTCTTCTGAATGTGAAATTTGTTTAAGAAAAAAGCTTACACGGAATAAATTTCCAAAGTCGTCATCGTCGAGGTCTAAAGAAATTTTAGATTTGGTGCACTGTGATTTATGTGGTCCAATGCAAAATACAACACCTAGAGGTAACAGATATTTTTTGACGCTCATTGACGATTATAGTCGTTATTGCACTGTTTTCTTCCTTGCTTCCAAGGATATGGCTTTTGAGAAAATTAAACAATTTATTGAACAGTCGGAGAATCAACTTGGAAAACGAATTAAGATACTCAGAACTGATAGAGGTGGAGAATTCGTAAATAAACGAATGCAACAATACTTCAAGGATAAGGGTATCATTCACCAGTTGACCGCACCCTATACTCCTGAGCAAAATGGAGTGGCAGAACGGAAAAATAGAAGTCTAATGGAGATGGCGAGATGTATGCTATATGGGGCAAACATGAATTTAAAATTTTGGGCTGAAGCTGTAAACAACGCCAATTATATTCAAAATCGTCTTTTATCTACTGCTGTAAATGTTACACCATTTGAATTATGGTATGGAAAACAACCGAATCTAAAACACATTCGTACTTTTGGTTCTGTGGCATATGCTCAAATTAATAAACAAAATCGTAGAAAGTTGAACGAAGTATCAATTAAATGCAAATTGGTCGGCTATGCAGAAGAATCTAAAGCTTTTCGTTTATTGAATACCGAAACTGGGAAAATCATCATAAGTCGAGATGTAAAATTTTTGGAGCCTGAAAAATAATATGAGCATAACTAATTTATCTAACTGCGAAAGTGGCGTTTTAGACAATGGTGGTGTTGATGACAAAGGTAATTGTAGTTTAGTTAATGTTCTACTAACGAATAAATCTTCTATTGATGGTGCTGGTGATGATCGTGATGTGAATTCTACCCCGAGAAACTTATGTAACGATATTGTATCTTTTGAGTCACCATACGAAAGTGACGTTGATGTAAAGAGTATTGATAATTTTTGTGTTTTTGAATCATCTTCCGAATCGGACACACCACATGTTACTCCCAGAATGTCTTCAAGAAGCAATAAAGGCGTACCTCCTAAAAGATATGGTTACAAAATTTGCGGTGAAGCAGACCCAGTAAGTTATGAAGATGCTTTGTCTGGATCGGATAGTAAATATTGGTTGAAAGCTATGCAAGAAGAAATAAGAGCACTAGAGGAAAACAATACATGGGATTTGGTAGATGTTCCCAAAAATTGCAAACTAATAAACTGCAAATGGGTATACAAACTTAAACATCTGATCAACGGTGAAAAGAAATATAGAGCTAGACTGGTCGCGATGGGATTTTCTCAGAAATATGGTGAAAACTACGATGAAATATTTGCACCAGTTGTAAAACCAGCTACATTCCGAAGTTTACTGGCTATTGCGAGTTACAAAAATATGAAAGTACGTCACGTGGATATTAAAGCAGCATTTCTTTATGGTGATATAGATGCGGAAATATATATGAAACAGCCAAAGGGATATATAATACCCGGTAAAGAGCATTTTGTTTGTAAATTGAATCATAGCTTGTACGGTCTAAAACAGTCTGCTCGTTGTTGGAATCTCCGTATTAATAAGGTACTAATTGATTCGGGATTCAGAAGGGGAGAAGCAGAACCTTGTTTGTATGTGAGAGGCAGTGGCGATTCAATTACTTACGTTCTTATCTACGTTGATGATATTGTCATCGCATCGAAGGATGATATGGAAATCAATGATGTAATTAAAATTTTGAAGTCCCAATTTGAAATCACTGATCTAGGTGATTTGAGGCTTTATTTGGGAATCGAAGTCACACGAGAAGATGGAATGTTTTATTTATCACAGAAAAAATATATTGAAAAAATTTTGAATGACTACAATCTTAAAGATGCAAAGATTTCAACTATACCGATGGACCCTGGTTATTTGAAGGTAAATTCTGAAAATATTCTGAATAACAACAATTTATATCGCAAAGCTATTGGTTCGATGTTATATGTTTCAAATAACACACGTCCGGATATTGCTGTGGCCGTATCAATCCTATCTCGAAAAATAAGCAATCCAAACGATAATGATTGGACAGAATTGAAGCGAGTAATGAAATATCTGAAGGGTACAAAGGACCTAAAGTTATGTATGGGTTCTAATTCAGATTTGAAGTTAAAAGGATATGTTGATGCTGACTGGGCAGGTGATATAAAGGACCGAAAATCTACAAGTGGTTTCGTTTTTAAGCTTGGTGATGCCGTGATAAGTTATGCCAGCAGAAAACAACAGAACGTAACTTTATCATCAACTGAGGCTGAATTTGTTTCTCTTGCGGAAGCGTCTCAAGAGTTCCTATGGCTTATCCAGCTGCTGAAAGAATTTCAAATTAACAGCCGTGATCCCATAATTTTTGAAGACAACCAGAGCTGTTTAAAGATGCTACAAGAGGAAAAAATAACACCAAGAAGCAAGCATATAGACGTAAAATATTATTTCGTGAGAAATTTAATGAAGACTGGAAAGGTGCTTTATGAATATTGTCCTACTGAATCTATGTTGGCTGACATTCTAACCAAACCCTTACAGAGGATAAGGATATGTAAAATAAGAGAATTAATTGGTTTATATTAACAATTATTTTTATTGTATTATTTTTTAAATATTTTAACTTGTATTGTATTGTATTGTAATGTATATATCTGAAGCAATATTTATAATATTGGGAAGGGGTGTTAGTAATATTATTCGATTACTTATATTCAATAAGTTTATGTACTTGTTATTACTCCACTGTATCTGTTACATTATAATACAAGTTTTTATAAACTTAGTATGCTTTGATAAACTCTGTATATATAATAGAAAATAGAAAAATTACTTCTCAATAAAATTTATTTGAACAGTTTGGTGCGGATTTTGGTCCAGAGGCATAATTGGGCCACCTCGGAGCTGCGATTTGACACCGTTGGACTATTATTTGTGTGGTGCCGTCATAGATAAGTGTTACGCCGACAAGCCAGAGACAATTGGCGCTTTAAAGGACAATATTCGTGAAGCCATTGGTGAAATACATTTGCACACAATCGATAATGTGCTTAAAAATTAGACCGATCGTGTAGGCTACTGCATGGCCAGCCGAGGCAGCCATTTGAATGAAATTATTATCCATTATTAACCGGAAGGATTGTACTTTCAAATAAAAAAAGAAATTTGAGAAAATATTCATAAGTATTTTTTTAAAGCATTTTCAAAAAAAAAAAGTTATTTGCCGGCCCTTTATATACAGAATAAAAGAGGCCCTAATATTGATCCCTGAGGAATACCTCTTCCAACGTCTAGCGAATTTGAGATGTTTCCGTTTAGGTAAACTCGTTGTGATCTGTTCACAAGATAAGAACGTATAGACTACAAGCTGAGTTAGAAAAATGAAAGAAAATCATTTTAACAAAGAAAACAAAAGCTCTTTTTATAAGACAAAAAAATAATCAAAACCGGAAAAATCTACACATCTACACATTGAACAAAAAAATAACCAATTTTGGTTAGAAATAACCAAAAACGGCAACACTGATCTCGGCATTACCATTACGAATGTTAATTTTCAAATTCTTAATTTTCTCTGCTTTGTCGGCATAATAATATTAATTAATATAATAATACTTTTAATTAACGGCGCCCCATAGAATTTAGTCCAACGGTGTCAAATCGCAGTTTCTTGGCGACCAATTGGCATCACCATTTCGGATAATTAAACGGCCATCAAACGTTTGACGCAATAAATCGATTGTGGCACGAAATATGTGGCAAGTTGCACCGTCCTGTTGAAACCAAACATCATTAACATCAATACCATGAAGAGCGGGTACAAAAAAATTGATTATCATGGTGCGATAGGTGTCTCTATTGACCGTAATGGTTGCGCCGTCCTCATTTTCAAAAAAATATGGGCCAGTGATGCCTCTGCTCCACAAGCCGCACAAAACAGTCACTCATAATGGGCTTTCAGAACTCCAAATACGCCAATTTTGCTTATTAACTTATCCACCAAGATGAAAATAAGCTTCATCTGAAAAGATGTTTTTTTTTTTTGGCAGAATCGATATCACCGTGTAGTTTCTCGTTGGCCTATCTAAAGAAGCAAAAACGAAGTGGATGGCCATGCGGCTTCAACTTTTGAACCAACTTGTAAGGCGAGATCTTTTCGCAAAATTCGACGTAAACTGTTGCGTAAAATGTTCAATTCCTGAGAACGATGAAACTTCTGCCTTTTTAAGTTATACATCCAGTAACTTTTCTTCGTAAGTTCAGGCCTGGTATTATATTGTACTACAATTTTGCGTCTGTCATGTAAAGTTTTAATTTTTTGTATCTTTGTTTGGGACAGTGTGATTTAAATTTGTTTACTGTTTTAAATATTTTTTTTCTTTCTTTTTGAAGAATATATGACATATACATACTTCGTTTGACATTAAATTGTTTTTCAAACTAAAAACCATATTAATAGGTACAAAGTTTTTAATAGGCTTTCCTTTTTAACCGTCTGTGACCATTTTTTCTAACAACATTTCTTAAATCAATTTCCAATTTAGAAAAATCTTTTTTATTTTTTTTTCTGCTTACACCATAGATGAGCAACTCCAATGGGTTTGTATTAGTATGAGTGTATGTGTGTGTTTTTTTAATACAAATTAAAACCGTTTTACAAAGTTATCGATCTTAAAATGGCAAATAAAGCCATTTGGTTTAAAGGAAAATTGCTTTTTAAATTGCCTCTCGTTTTAGCAGCCGTAGCAGTTTGTCAATTACTTTAAATTTTAAACGAAAGTTGTAGAAAAAGTTTTACGCAAATTTCTTTCATTTTCCCTTTCCCTCTCTCTCTCTCTCTATCAATTTTCTCTTTCTGACATTTTATGCTTAATGTTCAAGTTTCTATTTAAATTTTTTTTGAGAACATTTAAATACAGAAGAAAAATTTCAATTCAATAGATTTTATTTTTTTTCTACGACAACAAATTTATAGGAAAAAGAAAAATAAAAAATAAAAGTTTTTATTGCTCCATATATGGTACATTTAGGTATACTTTATTATTTGCAAATATATGTAATATGAGTGTTTGCTTTATGGGATTTATCCTGCATTAACTTCACTGCCTCTGCTATACAAACACAATTCACAACTAAAGCAGCAGACTGAAATCCACATGTATTCGCATGGTTAAAAGCATGAATGAATGAATGAATGGATTGGTGGGATGTCTTTAATCTAAATACAATAGGAAAGTGCTTTACAACACACCATCATTATTTCTTCTTTTTCCCTTTCTTTTTTTTTAATTCATATATTGTATACATGTATGTGTGTGCGGACATTTATTTGTATTGGTGTCTAAGCTATAGTCATTCATCAAAAGTCCTTAACAAATTCGAGAGCAATTAAACTCATCAATTAGATTGACATTATTGTACACACTCGTATGCTTTTAGTTTTTTTCTGCAAGTCTACCACACACGCTCACTCATTTTCATTTGATCCTTTTTTTTTTATAAATTTTCTCTGTGTTTTTTGTGCTTGTCTTCATCCTTTTTATATAAAATAAATTTATCACTCTCATTTTAATAGAAGTCGTTCAAAAAACGAGGCTAGTGCGAGAATATTTGGGTAAAAAAAAAAATTTATGACCGAAAAAAATTGAGGAAATAATTTAATTCATAAGCATACATACTTACGTACATTGTTATGTCCTTAAATGTTGAAGAGGTTTAATAAATTGATTGCATATGTTTCTACAATGTGCCATAGTTTTAATTTTTTTTTTCGATGTTTCAGCACTAATCTATATATTCCATCTATGAGATACACTTCAGATTTTAAATCTATCCACCGTCCTAACCATATTTACATATATCGATGGCTACAGGATATTCACCGAAATGCACTTTTAGCCTGCTATAGGGCATGACAGTTGGGTAGAAGTTTCTCAAAATACTGACAATACAACCATATATAAGAGCTTGGATATTCTGCAGTTCGTTGTTCCAGCCACGGAGGTGCTGAATTTTGTACTTGAGATCAGTAGGCTTAGTTTTACAAACAAGCGGGTCTTGAACGATCGATTATGCCATTTGTTTTGATGATATTTTTTGGTTGTTATGCTTAAAAATAGCAGAGCTGACATCATCAATCATCATTGAATGTAATTAGTGTTGAAAAGGTTTACCAAGCCGAATGTGAAAGCTCAATACGAGCATAAACACATCTTGAGTGTTTACCACATGAAGCATAAAATATGTGTGCAGTTCAAATTTCGTCAGATCGCAGTATTTAAGAAAATCTTCTGGTTCAGTACGTGATATTCCATATAAGTAGTGCAAGGTCTATTGGATATAGTTTTTAAGGGATAGACGAACGCAAAATAAGGGATTAATTGTCTGCTCCTCATAAATATCGTCACAGCAACCACTGTAGTCACTTAACTATAATCAAACCAGTAGATTATGATTACTATCAGTCAGTGTTATGTAGGGTAGGTTAGTTCACTCAGTGGCTCATATGGTCCATTGTGTTATCCAGTGTGAGATAACCCCCTTGTGAGCTTGAACCACATCGAACTCCGGATGAAACCGGACAGTTCTTTTAGTCGCCGTCATGCCCAGATCTTCAAACCTTCTGTCACCCAAAAAACGAGGACGTCTGTCCAGAACTGCAAGACATTCGCATAAAAGGTATTGTACCGACTCCATTTTCTCCACATCATGTCAGCTTCTGCAGAAATCCTGGCGGGGTAGACTGAGTTTGGCAGTGAAACTGCCAATAGCGCAGTGCCCCGTTAGAACTCAATTAGTTCCCTAGTTCTCCCGCTGGACACAGCACGGACTACCACCGGCTTGTTGAATTCCATGCTGCTTTTTCCAAATTTGGAAAAGTATTCATGTAGGGCTGCATATATCCCCCTATCGTCTCCTCCTTAGACATCTCCGATCACCTTCGTGCCAGATCTTCCGCATTTTCGTTTCCCTTATATTGTGTCAACGTATACGGTGCAGAGGGTTCATGCTACTCCTGATGACCTTTGATTTGACGAGATGGGATCACAGCGCTTTCATTGCTACTTGACTGTCCACATATATGATCCAGTTCGAGAAGGTCCCCGGTTTCAGCCATGCGTGCATCTTTTTTATTAGCAAAAATCTCCGTCTGGTTAGGTAATCTGTATGACCCGTTCAGTGCCAGTTTATCGGAATACACTTCAGATTCAGTTCCACATTCAATTTTTGAGGATCTAAGCCAACATCATCAGCCTTTAGAAGTAAATGCCTTTTTGGTTATTGCAAAGACATTAGGCCCATCAAAAGGCTAAGTGTCTTGGTTAAATGACCAAGTGCTCCTAAACCATATGTATTATTGAAATTAATAGAAAATTTAACAAGAATCAGAATTTGGCAATATCCCAGTTTTTAATACAGCTATGTTTCAATGTCGCACTTTTTACCACAAATGATTAGGGACGTTGTCCGTTGCTCCATTTTTACATACATACTAATTGGTTATTACAACCCTTAAGCGGTATTAATTTTATACCTGAGTGGCGGGATCTACAGTTTAAAGTCGACTCCAAACGACAGATATTTGAGAAACTTTTCATGGCAATTTAATTTACTCTTAGACCTTTTGTCTGAAATCTGCTGAGAGGCAGTGGAGTTTGAACCGTGGCCTCACGACTAATTAGCCAACACTCTACCTACAAGACTTCGACGACTTTTGTTAAGTTTACTTAAACTTTTTTCTGATTTAGCTTATTATCCCATCATTTGTTTGCTCCTATGCAAAAGAATGCCTATTTGACATATGAATTCATTCGAATTTTCTATTTAAGCAGCCTTTGCTTGTGCGTCACTTTTGTTGTTACCTTTAATGTTATGGTGTGCTGCTACCAATATAAGAATATCCATCGAATGTTGCGCTAACTCCTCCGGAGAAACCAGGTATTCTTGTACAATCTTGATTTGCACCTTGTTTTCTAAAAATGCTGTTTATTGTTTAAATTATAATACAAATGAAAATTCCTCGAAGACTTCTTAGGATTACCAAATATTATAAAATGGTTTTTCATTAATTTTTATGTTAATAGTGAGAAACTGCTGTTGCTGTTGTTGTTCAGTGTCTAGCCTTAGCTAACCTTATCACCAAGAGAGATATATGAATTTTTCCAACACGAAAACCACTTGTTTTTTTTTATTCTAAAATTTGTGATTAAAACAATTAATTTCAAATAAACAAAATCTAAATCCAAAAACAAATGATTATTTATCGTATATCGTGTATCATATGTATTGTGTTTTGGTTTATTGTAGTTGATTAAAAATAGATATTTTGGGGTTTCTGGCTAGAAATTTTGCAAATAATATCTTATTGGTTTACCACCATATCACAATGATTATTTAACATAATGATTGTGTCTGTTAATGTTGCCGTGTGTTGCTGTTTCGATGCCAAATATTAAGACCATTGGACTACTTAATTATCTTGTCTTTCAAACGACTCTCGCATTAGATTCAGTCATTCACTGAATCTCCTAATAACATCATTATATACCACTATCGATGTGTATATGTATAGACTCTCTTCGATAGTATAGGAATACATATGTACATATATTAACAGTCACCACACTATTAATTTCGTTTTATGTTTTTAGAGAAAATATCTTTGTGTGGCATATAATCCTTATGTTTGACTACTTCCCTTTTAACGTTTTACCAACATTATCAAAAATCTAAAATAAAGTACAAAATGGCATCCACATATGTACATACGTGTAGAACTTAATATATGTATTGGTATTAACACCCTCATAAACATATACCATATAATATATACGAGTATATGAATCTTAGATATATGTATAAGTACAATGCTAATCTACATACGGTGTGCTTCGCTATGTTTATTATATTTTAAACTCAACATTACCTTCGCTAATGGGAAATTATTTTATCCGAAAATGGGTCTTAAGAGTAAGAAGAATTATAACTGAGCTAGTAAGTAGTTTACAATTCATAGACCTTTTAAAAGTACTGGCATGCCCATTATTATTATTCTATAAATAGATCACCTAACCCTGTGACCCAATTAAAAAGGTCTGCCTTTTGGTTTTCGAGGTCGTCGCAGTCTAGTAGTTAGTATATTGGCGTATTAAACGTGCAGCCACTGTTCAAACGTTAGGTCAGATTTCTGGCAAAAACTATGAGAGTAAATAAAATTGCCGTGAAAAGTTTCTCAAAAATCCGTCGTTCGGAGTCGACTTTAAACTGTAGGTCTAGCCTCGCATGTATGAAAGGGTTGTAATAACGAATTACGCATGTATGTATGTAGCGATTAGAGATGAGCGATATTTTCAAACCTGTGATTTAATCACGGTGATTGATAATTCACTGATAACTACAGTGATTGAAATTGCCAAATAACAGGTACTAATAATGTCGTTCTTTCAAAATTGTTACAAACTCAAATTTATTTCATTTTGTTTTGATTATTTACTTTTGTCTTTTATACATGAACTTTCTGTGAAACTTAATTGTCAAACTTCATATAAAAAAAAAATTACATTAAAAATAATAACATTGATGACACCACTTTGATTTTGTTTAGTTGTCTTTTCGTAGTATGTATCTAGTTGTCTCTTTCTTACGACTTAATAAAATACGTTATTGTCATTATTGTATTTACACTTATTCCTCTTAGTGTGTTCCTTTTGAAAATCAAAAACGATTTTTTAGAAAAAGTGCAGGTTAAATAAAGTAAAATAATTTGTTATTTGAAATAATGGCATCAGAGTTTAAGAAAAATAAAACAAGTGAAATATGGATATTTTTTGAGCCTATCGATGATTTTTACGCAAAATGTAATATTTGCAAAGATAAACTTTCATATAAAACAACAACTTCTAACTTAAAAAAACATATGAATAAAAAGCATCCTACTGTTGTTTTGCCCGAAAGTAATAAAAAAAAAATGGTAATTCGTATTCTATATTCTTATTATTTATGTCAATAATATATAAATACAAAATTATTTAATAGGCGCAAGTTATAGAGACGGTGAATTTAGAAAACGTTTTAGAAATGTCTATATTGGAGTCGACAACATTAATTGAAAATACTAAAGATAAAGCTTCATCTAATAAAAATAGCCAAACGCCATCACATTCAAAACAGAATAAATCTGTTGGAATTACACCTAAATCAAATACAATACAAAACGTAATCTGTTCTGGAAGCAAAGATCAAGCTGCAAAACATGTCTCATCAAATTGTTTACGACAATCAAAAGTATCAACAATATTTGGCAACTCAAAACTAACAAAAAAATCTTCTAGCCAGATTGACAGAAGCTTGTTAAACTTGTTTATATCCGATTTCCAACCTTTCAGTGTTGTCGATGATTCGGGATTTAAGGCGTTTGTTTCTGCATTGAATCCATCATATCAACTCCCAAGTAGACACTCAATTTCAAAAACAGCAATTCCTGCGTTGTATGAAGAATGTAAACAAAAAATGAAAGAAATTATAGAAAAAGGAAATCAATTTTGCATCACAACTGATTGTTGGACATCTATAAATACGGTCAGCTACATTGCCGTTACTGCACATTTTTTAGATGAAAATTTTAATTTATGCTCTGTTCTACTTGAATGCCATTCCATTGATGTATCCCATACTTCTGAAAATTTGGCATCAGAATTATTAAATATTGTTGAAAAGTGGGGAATACAAGGAAAAATTTTGTTATCGGTTTCAGACAATTCTGTAAATATTAAAAATGCAATCACAATAAAATTAAAGTGGAAGTATTTTGGATGTTTCGCCCACACCCTTAATCTTATTATAAAAGATGCACTTAAAAATGAAGAGATTTCAAATATTATAAATAAAATTAATCATATTGTTACTCATTTTAAAAGAAGCCCCAAATCCAACGAAAAACTAATTTCTTATCAAAGGATGTCCAGATGTCGAAACTAGATGGAATTTAACTTTTTACATGCTACAACGATTTATATTACTTGAGGAGGCAATTAAGCCATAGTGGATGGCTCTAATTGATAAAAAATTACCAACTATATCCCAAAGAGAATGGCTCATAATGAAAAATTTGTTAATTATATTGAAACCATTTGAAGATGCAACAAAAAATATAAGTGGGGACTCATATTGCTCTGCGTCGTTAGTTATTTCAATTACAAATGGTTTAATTAATGTTTACTCCAAAATCAAAGCAAATGAATATCCTCATGAAATATGTAATGTCAGTTGTTTCTAAAATTAATTCAGGTTTAAAAGATCGCCTCAGTGATGTAGAATATAACGATATAATAGGAATAACTACTTTTTTTGATCCGAGATTTAAAAAGTTTGCCTTTTGCGATCCGGCTTGTGCAGAACGCATTAAAGAAATTGTTATATCTTCTGTCTCTTTAATATATAATTCTGAATTAGAACCTCAGATACAAGAAGACACAATTATAGAAGATGACACCCCGAAAGAATTTTCAGTATGGAACTCTTTTGATTCGAATATTTTTCACTTTAAACCAAGAAGAACAGCACATAGTTATTTGGAAGATGATGTTATTCCACGAAATAAAGACCCATTAAACTGGTGGCGTACTAATAAATTAAGATATCCTAAACTTCATAAAATTTCTCAAGAGAAACTTTGTGCCCTTGGTTCTTCTGTACCATACGAAAGGGTCTTCTCAAAAGCTGGACAAGTATTAAATGAGCGACGAACGCGTTTAAGTGACAATAAAGCAAAAATCTTATTGTTTTTAAACTTAAATTATAAATATATTTAATAAGTACAATGTACATATTTAAGTAATTTTTCTTTCTATATATTATTTAGTAATGTACATAAAGTTTAAATTTTCTTAATTTGTATGTATATTTCTTGTTTATTTTACATTAATTTATATGAATTTATTGCATTTTTGTTTTGTCATTAGTTTCCGCCCTTATAGTTATTTTTTATTGTTGGAATAAAAATAAAAAACAATTTTTGTTTTCTTTTGGAATACTGTGATCACAATCACTGTTTTAAAGAACAGTGATTAACAAATCACGATCACTGAGAACAACGTTCTTCAAAAATCACTGGATCGCTCATCTCTAGTAGCGATGTTGCCATTGTGTTATCCCGTATCATGATCAGCTCCGTATAAAACCGGCTAGTTCTCTTGGTGACACGTTGGCCACCATGCCCAGATCTTGAAACGTTCTCTCACCCAAAAACCGATGATGTCTGTTCTGAAGTACTGATTCCGTTTCGTCCTCATCCTGGCAGCAGTAATCCTTATGGGCCAGATCGAGTTTGTCAGCGAAGCTGCAAATAGTGCAGTGTTCCATTAGAATTTCTGTTCGAGTGCGAACCTTTCTTAAGCCGAACTAAAGTAGTTCTTTGGTTTGCCTGCTTTCCAATGCTGGCATAGCTGCCAGATAAATAAAGCATCAAATCGTTAAATATTTGAGAAAAAATCGTAATAAATATATAATCAATTTATTGAAAGGTTTTAAAAACAAAAACATATAAAGTCAATCTTAAGCAGCAATAATATTGCATCATCTCTATACCCATGTGTGGTGTAAATATTAGGGAGTCAGAAGATCTTTGTTTATGGCCATGAAAATTCAGTGTGTTGTTCGCTAGAACTGACACATTTTTCCGTGCCTTAGTTTCTTTAGACGGTGCAAAAAATCCTTCATTTCATCTGATCTATTGACCATTTACACCATTTATAACCGACCGAGAATGGAATACAACCCTCAAGTATGGACTGGCCCTTAACGCCTATTTTGAGGCTTCTCGACCGTTTACAGGAGAGGCCGTCGTAGCTTGTTAATCACGATAGTGTTCAACTCCATTGATATTGCTCGAGCGAAATAAGGGGACTTGTATATGAAAATCATGTATTCCTACGTAACAGAGATCTTTCCTGTTACTTATGGTATAAAAATATTCAAACCTAGTGTCCATAAACGCTGATCCCTCTTTCCTCCTTCCTATAATATATTTTCCTAGTTTCAAACACAATGCTATCCCCTGAGTGTTGATCGTATGAAAAAAAATAATGATACTTGCCTTCGTTCTTTCGATGGTAATAATGGCTATAATCGAATTTTAAAAATTGTCTGCAACGGCATATTATAGTTTATGCTCAACTACGATGTTATTTAGGAGTTAGAATTTTTTGGCTTTTAATGTACTAAAGTTAAGAAAATGATGTAAATTTTTAATTGATAAAATCGTTAAACTAAGGGCATAAATCGTCATATCGTCAATATGATATTTTTGGAGCACAAAATCGTCAAAGTGACGATAAATCGTCAAATCTGGCAGCTATGGATGCTGGACATAGCAGTTTTGAAATTCGGTAACCAGGTATGTTGGACCACCTAAGCTTTGTTGAATTCCATGCTGCTTGTAGGGGTGCTTATATTTCCTCTATCGTCTACTCCTCCTTAGACATCTGTGAACCTTTCTGCGCCAGTTTGTCTGCCTTTTCGTTTCCCTCTATGCCACAGGGGCTTGTAAACAAGTAGAGATGGTTGTTCTGTCGACGTATACGGTATAGAAAGTCCATGCAAATCCTGATGCTCTTTAAATGCTGCTCGACTGTCCACACATATGATCAAGTTCGAAGGAGATAGGACCCCGGTTTCAACTATGTATATGTGAAGCTAGTTCAATATAATAAAAGTTTTTCATTTAGCAAGGAGGATAAATCGCTCATCTGTTAACTGCAATGTTAGACTAAAACAAACAAACCAACTTTCGTTCTCGATACTTCAATAGATTATGTATATACTTAGATATGCATCTTATATTATATTATATATAATATTATATATAATATTATATATAATATTATATATAATATTATATTAAACATAAAATAATTTTCTTTATTCTGTTCACTTTTGTTTGAAGTTAAGTCTTTATATGGAATACGTGTTTGTCTGTCATTTTGTTGACATATTTAAAACCTTTGCTATTTGTTGGCTCAAGCACTGCCTAGTAGTGGCAAAAAGAACCAGAAACAATAACAACTACTGAGAAATAATTAAAAAACAAAAGAATGAAAAAAAATCTAAAACTATATGAATATAGACAGACAACCTATCCCTTCATATATACATATGTATATGTAGTCATGTGTGGAGAAAAGATCATACGAACACTTTCGACACAGATTGATTTACTCTAAATCAGCAGCATACAGTATAGTAAAGACACATGCTTTTATTTAAAATATTATCTTAAATACATACTTATTGCATATAAAAGCAATTAAAGGGTGACCATATGCAAAAGTTTTCTTTTTACATCTATGTCAAGCTGCTGGTTGATAGCTGTTAAATAGATGGTGATCACCTTTGTAAATAAATTCCTAAACCATTTGCCGTAAATAAATTAATCTCGATTTGTTTGGTGATTTAATATTATCAACTAATATCTATGGGTGGTAATACAATTTATACCATTAAGGGTCCGTTTTAAACACACACGCACACATACAATTAGTTTGCTGGGGTTTATTTTATTTAAGAAATTTAAATAATTTTTCTGGCATGCAAAATAAATAAGTTTAAGTTTGAAAACTTTATTAATCGTGTATTGGATTAACAAAATACACACAATACCAGTAAATTATTGTGTACCATGGCGTATGAGTATAAACAATTTTGTAATTAAATAATAAGTATACGTGCCCATAGGTTAGGTTAGGTTAGAGGACGTGTACTTGTCCGTTAAGACAAGTACAATACCCGGAGGTCGAAATTGACCCATTGTACAACGTCCTTGGAGAGGGAAGGAAATAGAGGGAATAGGATGAAAGGAGGGTATAAGGGTAAGGTGCCCATATATAAATTGTAATTGATAAATTATCAAATAATTTCAATTAACACATTAATCGATAACAAGAATAAAGCCGAAAGTCCATACCATCCGTTTCATGCGACCTTGCGTTACATGCGATTCTTGCATGTTTCATGAAACGGATGGTATGGACTTTCGGCTTAAGTATTTCGCTCCATAGGTAGCATAATCGAAAAAAATAAAATCAGAAAAAATTAACTCTTTGACCATAATCTCTGGTTTGTCGGCATAACACTTTTCTTTCACGGCGCCCCACAGAAAATACTCCAACGGTGTCAAGTCGCAGCTTCTTGGCGGCCAATTCACATCACCGTTTCGGCTAATTAAGCGGCCATCAACCGTTTGACGCAATAAATCAATTGTGGCATGTGTGGCAAGATGCACCATCCTGTTGAAACCAAGCATCGTTCACATCAATACCATGAAGAGTGGGTACTAAAAAATCGCTCATTTCCAAAGAAATATGGGCCAATGATGCCTCCGCTCCATAAGCTGCACCAAACAGTTACACGTAATGGCTGAATTCTGTAAGACCATGTGTGGGTCTTATGAGCTCCAAATACGGCAATTTTGCTTATTAACGTACGCACCAAGATGAATATGAGCTTCATCCGAAAAGATTAATTTTTTTTGCAATTTTTCTTCGAACGACTGATTTGTTTAGAAGGTAGGTTGGCAATTTTACTTGCACTCAGAGCTTTTACCAGAAACCTGCCGAAGAAATATTTTTTATTTTATATGTCGTTTTGATAGAGCTGTCTGACCTGGGATTTGACCCATGGCCTCACTAATGGATAAAATTAACACACACAATTATGTATGTATGGAAACGGTTTTTATTTTGACGAAAATTTATTTGAATTGTAACGAGGATTTATTTTTATTAGACACCGAATATACGCAGAGGTTGTTTGATTCATTTTGTTCAAGCAGTTGGTTTGATGGAAGCCTGTGGGCCCCACCCCACAGATTTGTTTCGAGACAATGATTCTTTAAGCACCTTTAGATATTAACATTACTCTTGGATATTAACAGGACGTTTTTAACTGCTCTGGATAAGTGATTTTATAAAGAGAATTCAATCTAATGGATTTACAACTGCTGTTTAGATCTCTGCAACTACAGTTTTCAAAAATTTCAAAATGTGTTTAACTTCCAGAGATGACTGAATTGTTGAATTTACCGTTAGAGATAATACTATATTAGTTTTCACGAACAGTTCTTTATTGCAGTAGGTCTTGTCGTTGCCTATAAATAATGCCCTCCGAGAACATGAATTGGATGTAGGCGATGAGTTACTATTATACTACGCCAGTCTTTAAGGGATTAAAGACTCTAAATTTTATAAATTCTTTGAAAAATCTCTAACCATTCCATCACGACAACTGTTCCTTTGAAATAAGGTTTCTTACAGACAACTATCGCATACGTTTATGTGATATTTGTTTAAGCCTTCGGCTATAGTTAACGCTATTACACAGAGTTTTAATTCTTTAGATACACATTGCTGTACTGCATAAGAAAGAAACCAAGCGGGTCTAATGCAATTATTTTCTAATAACAAATTCATATATTAATTGTTGCCATAATTAATTTTAATTATTCAAATAATTTTATCTTAAATAATACCTGTGTCCTAAACTTACATTACCTTAGCTACCCTCTGTGTATGACTTGGCATGTATATTTACTTGAACTTTTCGAAAAAAAAACACTGCATTTGAATGCAACTTTACAGAAGTTTAAATCGTTGTGTGCAGTAAATGGAAATTTTTAATTTTTATTTCATAGCTAAACTATTATGCACTGTAGTATATTTAGTTATTTTATTTAAATTTCTCTTAATTTTTTTTTGTTGTTTTTACTGTGTTTCATACTAAAATAACAAATGATAGGAAAATTTTCAACTTGAACTGTTGCAGGAACAAAATATTGTTTTAGCTGTTGGCTGTTGGATTGGGTTGGCTCTTGTTTTCTGCATAATTTTATGCAAATTTCCTGAAATGAATGAAGAAACTGCTCCTCTCTACTCTGCAGCTTATTCAAGTTCAAATTAATGAATGAGTGAATGAATGAACGAGTGAGTGAACGAATGAATAAATGAATTAATGTTTTACAAAATATGAATGAATGTATTCATACGTGTATGTTTTTGTATGCCAGTGCTAGTGATGAAACATTGGGGGAGAAAGAAAAAAGTTTTTTTTTTGTTCTTTTCCTTGTATATGCGTGTAATTTTTGTAAGTTTTTGTATCTGTATATGAGTTTGTGTTTGTGTTTGTTTATGTTTTTTCTCTGTTTCCTGTGTAAATTTACATTTAACCACAATAACAGCAAGAACACTACAAAAAAAAAACAGTAGTTGAAACAGCAACAATAACAACAACTGAATATAAATAGTTGCAAAAACTTTTAAGTTGCACTTACAAAATATAAATTGAAATCAAATAAAAAAGAAGAAAAAAAAACAAGAATAGGAAATGTCTTTAGTCGGCGATGTCGATTGGCTACGAAATTAACCTACACTCAGGTGTAGATTTACACTTCCAAGCGAGCGTAGTGTGGATTCAGTCTAATCGTTGACATTTCCCAATTTTCCAAAAAATTCTTTCGGAAGTAAACAAAGGTTTTATAGTGGCCTCCACGTAATTCTCCCTGAGTATTTCCCCTTTTAAGTTAGGATTGAATTCGAACTATGGTCTTTATCATATCCGATGGTCTAATGAAGTCTCCGAAAGTAGTCGTACATGTTACTGTCTTTTTCCAAGTCAGGCTGGTGGTGTAGCGAGTAGAGCCAACTGAAGTCTAAGGAAGCTAAGTATTGATCATCGATTTAGAGGTTATGTTGTGAATTGTTCGTGAGCTTCCTCTTAACATGTCGATGATTTAACCGATCATTAAAATCGTTTCATAGTGTTAAACCAGCCAAATTTATTTTAGAAAGCGTACATTTTTCGCAGTGCCAGCATTTTGATTATTGTTGTTGTCTTTAGGCACCTTTCCTCTAAATTTAGCATTATTTTCGCAGTGAGATTTTAGTATTCAGAGGTAGTAAACTACAATCCTTGTCCTTGCTTTCCGAGTTTTACTTTCACATTGGTTCTTTGCTTGAATTCATAGACATTGTTGCCCAGCTAAATACTGTAGTGTACGGTTTAAGAAATAATTTTATTTTATCATTCTCACACTCGATTTTTATTTATTTGAACCACTGTAAAACCTTTTCTTTATATGTTAACAAGATCACAAACCATTTGATTACACAAAAACTTTTTAATACTTAATCTTGTCAACATGTTGCTAACACACAGATACATGTAGCCAATGAACATATTTATAATGTATAAAGTAAACCAACATGAATATTTTGGATTATGATCCTGTATGATTTTTCCGGATATTAAATGTGAAAAAGATTTTCTTAACATTCATTACATATACATATATATTAAAACAATTAATTTTTTTTATAAAATAAATTCTGAAGTGAAATGTTTGTAATTCAAATTATTTGGCGTAAGGCCAATGACCTAAAATGTTAATTTTTATTATTTTTTTATTATTATTTATTTATTTACTTACTATCATTGAGTTTCTTATTTATATTACATTTTTGAGTTATTATCATTTTAGATATTACAACAAATATATACATTTTATAAATTAATAAGCGTATTAGAATAACTTATTATAGGAAAAAGATAGTAAAAAACCTTTATCTATAATCACAGGGGGAATTTTGAAAAGTTCAATCACATTAACTAATAAAATCTATACCTGGGTATAGAGTCACTCAGTCAACGTCCTGCAAACTTCTCAAATGGGAAAAAGTAGACCTACTACATCTGTCATAGGATGTCTCAGCCAAGTCGTTTATTAGGGTTTTAATTGTTTTTTGTCCTGAAATTCTATGTAGTTCTTTAGTGGAAAACCACCTTGGTAAATTGTAAATGATTTTCAAATTTTTATTTTGAATTATCTGGAGTCTTTTTTTGTGAGAGTTTGCGCAGTTCTTCCAGATAACGCAGGCATATGTAAGAATAGGTTTAATACATAGGTTGTATAAAACAGACTTGTTTTTGGTATTCAGTTTTGACTTTCTATTTAAAAGAGGGTACAAAGCTCGGCCACAACGAATCGCCTTGTTACAAATGTTTCCTACAGTTACGCCTAAGTATTTAATAGAATTTGAAAACGGAATCTCCGTCCTGTTTATAAACATTTTAATTGTGGGAATTCTCTTCGGAGATTTATTAAACGGAAAAAGTATCGCCTGAGTTTTTTCGTTATTGATTTTAATTTTTCACTTGGTAAAATATTCGTTGGCATGAGTAAGAACCTTTTGCATGCACTTGATAATCGCGTTTGACACTTTTCCACAAGAAATAAATGCACTATCGTCGGCATAAAGTGCCACGTTCTTTCCAGTTGGTACTTTGTAGTCCGATATGTAAAGGTTGTAAAGAAGGAGAGATAGCACGGAGCTTTGTGGCACTCCAGCAAATATAACTCTTTCCGCCGAAAGGGTTCAAGCAACATCAACAACAAATGACCTATCAGTTAAAAAGCTTTCCATTATTTTTATTAGATATGTTGGAAGCTCCATTTTGTACAGCTTATAAATTAATCACTTATGCCAAATCGAGTTATAAGCTTTTTCTATATCGAGAAAAATCACTCCAGTTGAATATCGTCTATTTTTATTTAATTTTAGCATATTTACCACTCTTTTTAATTGACAATTATGGAGAAGATTGTTTTCATCTGTGAAGTTTCTGAGTCTATTCAGTATAATTCAGACTGATTGGCCTGTAACTAGATGTTAGTTTAGGATCTTTACCACTTTTGGCAATTGGAATTACTTTGGCCTTTTTAAAACTCTTTGGAAAGTAGCAGTTTTGAATACAAAAATTATAAAATTTTGTTAGAAAGTTATAAGCTGAATTAGGAAGTTTCTTGAGTACCACGTTGGTTATTTTGTCTAATCCCGGAGCTTTTGAGTTTTTAAGATTTTTAATAATAAATACAATTTCCTCAAAACTAGTTAAGGTAGCTATGTCCTCATTTAAAAATACATCGTCAGCAATTGAGCTAGCAAATAAATTTTCTTTATTCTCAATGGAACTGGAGAAATTGGTTGATGTATTATGAGCTGTAACAAACTGATCGGCAATTGCATTTGCTATATCAAGTTTCTCCGTTACTTCACGGTTGTCGATTACTAACTTGTCTATCGCTCTAGATTTATTTCTAATACGTTTAGAAATTTTTCAAAAGTGTTTGTTCCCTACGGGTAATTTAGATAAAAAGTTTTCCCATTGATCATTTCTAGAGTTAGTTATTTGAATATCGATTAGTTTATTTTATCTCTTACCATAGCTCGGAACATTATTCTTCTAGAATTATTGTTACAATGTTGAAATTTTCTACTAAGCATGTTTCTTAGTGAAATCATTCTTTTACATTGTTCAGAAAGTTGAAAATGTTTAATGTTCCTAGTTCGATGTGGTATCGTCGAGCAAATTGAATTATTGATCAAGTCTGTAAATTCCTGAAGTGACTGCTCCACAATAAAAAGGGTCAGGTGGTTGTTAAAGGCGAGAGGAATTAGCTTTTGAATTTACCTCGCTTTAAATCTTTCCCAATTGGCATTAAAATAGTCTGGAAAGAGTTGTACATTTTCCCTAACAGTTTCATTAATAATAAATGTAATTGGAACGTGATCAGAGTTTAATATGTTTGGATGGGTTTCTAGATCTCTGTAAAAAAGTGTGGAATTTGATAGAAGAAGTTCTGGGGAAATCGAGTAGGACTAGAAGGGCAGTAAATATAATAGTTCGACGAATTCTGGGAGTCGTATAATATTTTTCCTGCTCTATCTATTGTATTGCAGTTCCAACTTCTGTGTTGGGAATTAAAATCGTCTGAAATGAAGTAGTCACAGTTGAAAGAAGTTAATAGATTAAGATCTGTGCTAAAATCGTCAGAATAATGCAGATATGAATAGTACTTTTCTATTACAAATGTTCATAGAAATACAAATGTTTTCAAAAATGTTAGTATTGTGTGAAGTTTCTAACTTATGTTCTAATGTTAATTTTACAGCAATTGCTACTCCTCCACCATGAGAAATTCTATCTTTTCTGTAGACAATATATCCAGGTAGCTTAAAACTATGGTTAGGTTTCAAAAGTGTTTCATTAAGTAGTAAAATATCAATATTGTTTTCTAATAAAAATAAGTGGTGTTGAGCTGACTGGCTAAAGTTTGTAATGCCTTGACAATTCCAGTGCATTACATGAAGGCTGGTATTTATAGAGTTAGACGGTATATTTAAGCATTTGCATTATTACAGTAAGCTGATCCATCTTTGAAGTACATTTTTGGAGATCCAAAACGGCTCTAGAAAAAATTTCGAACAACTCATCGATGCTGAAGATATTACCTTTTGTGTGATGAGATCGGTGCGGTATCCTCACCGCTTCAGCATAACTTTTAGTGGCAAATGTATGACTATTTTCATTCGGAACACTGTTTGAAGATTCATCATTTTGCGTTACATTTGGGACTTGGTCAAAAAGTTCACGATAGAAGTGATTTTGTTGAGGCTGATTTTTTTTGTTGACATTATCGCGCATAATTTGGTATTCTTTACGGCTAGGGTATCGAAAAAAAAAAAAATAATTTAAATATTTTAGTGTCCTTACATTCATGGGTGTAGAATTTAAAATTTGCAGCAGATATCTTATTTTCAGTAATATTATAATTCACCATAGACGAAGAAATTATCTTAGTTCCAAATGACATTCTCTTAAATTCGAACTCTTTTCCAATTAATTTAAAAACTCGAATGAATCCATGACTAGGATCAACTACTATAGGAGGAATCACAACTTTATATTCCTTTATTTTATTATGGTCATCCTCACTATATTTGTCTTCATCACCATCGTTAACATCTTGTAATATTTTAAAACGATTTTCATTAAAATTCAGTTTCATTTTTGGGGCACTTGCCCAACACTTCATTCTTTTTAAAGCACTCATTGATAAACAAAAACAAAAAAAAATTTCTTTTTCTTGATCTGTTTTGTTCTGATTCTTTTATTTAACTTAGTAAATTTATATAAAATTGTTGTTTTCCGTAACGGTTATTTTTATTTGTTCGTTTTAATAATATGTACGTCTGTTCGCTATCAGAGGCTGAGAGGTACTGTTAATTTTTATTAAAACTATAAGTCCTTCATTAAATATCTTAGTTCACGTTTGACATGACTACTGTAGCGATTATTACAACTGGATCTTCACTATATTTTAGAAAATAAGTCTCTAACTCTGTGTAAGTTAGTATTTTCATTACTCGTACCTAATTTCTTTAATAGAACCGGTTTATTACAGAACACATAAAATACAACAAAGATAGAAATAGAAGCACAAAAAGCTTTGTGAGATCGAACATGTTTGACCGAACATAATAGATATATTTTTTTTAATAATTCTTTTAATCTTTTTCTCTATTTCTATGTATAAATTGTTAATTTATTCAATATATTTGATTAATTGCATTTTAAAGTGCTTCTGTAGTTGGGAAATAATTTATGCGCCATAGTTTATTTGGGTTCCTAATAAAACGACGTCTTTAGGACCAAGACTAGTGGTGGGTTTTGAGACAGGCGTATCAATAACACCAGATACCGCTCGTAAATTGGTTTTGCTAATAAAATATGTCTTTTTGCGTGTAATCTTTTTTGCTTTCATTACAAATGGCTGTATTCGCGCTTTTTTGAAATAACAAATCAAAACTTTTAGTCTATAACAAAACAATTGTGTTAATGGAAGGACCAAATCCACACGCCCGACTGTTTGCTAACGAACCAATGGCTCCCGCAGTTCTTTCTTAACAATTTCTTTCAGCACTATTTCTTTCTTTGATATAGTGTAAAAAACCTTTATTTGTCCCTTTACATACATACACAGTTGGTCATTACAACGCTTTAGTCAGGATTATGGACCTAGTTTCTCACACTACTTATTTAGTGTGTGTTAATTTTATACATGAGGGGCGGAACCTACAGTTTAAAGTAGACTCCGAACGACAAATTTTTTTGAAAAACAGGCAATTTTATTTGTTCTCAGAGTTTTTGCCAGAAATCTGCTGAGAGTAAGTAAGTCACTGAAGTAATATTATTTTTTCATATTTTAGTTTTAATGTCCGACGTGTGGTTTCAACCATGGCCTTACGTCTAATAACCCAACACCCTTTGGATATCTTAAATGGCGGTTACATGTGTACTTTACAATACAAATTTCTGATCAGACCTATGGTATACTTACTTATTTATTAAATTGCTTATTATAATCCTTTAGTAAGGATTTCGACTTTGCTTCTTGCACCACCCATGTTGTAGGTTCTAATTTTATATTATTTGCAGAAACTACATTTTGCAAAACTTTTCATAGCAATTTTTATTTTACTCTCAGAGTTTCATCAGAAGACTGCTGAAACACAGAATATTTCTTTCGTATTACGTTTTGTTCGATAAGTCACAGCCAGGGTTTAATCAAGAGCTTTTGTCTAAGAAGCCAACACACTAGCTACTAGACTACAGCAACTTGTACCAATCTATCTGTCGAATCTGTTTATTCCATCAAATTGACATGCCAAATATCAATGGTTTATAAAGGACAGCACAAACCTAAATTACCTACACTAATGTAGGGTGGAAAGTAACAACAATAACAGCGTTTATAACAGAGAGTCACTTGACTCGACGTTATGAAAACTTGAGCTTAATTAATTATAGTGTTTATGTTGATGTTTATTTTCTGAAATATAAATACAAGACAGCGAGTGTGCATGTGTGCGTGTCTGTGTATATGTAAAGACATCATTGTTTGTGTTTATAGATAACACGTTGATAGCAGTAGGATTGTTCGTTTGTATATTTATTTGCGTGTCATTATAAAAACAACAAAAACAAATTCTATTTGAAAATGGTAAAGTAACTTGTAATGAAATAACAAAAATAACAACAACAAAAAACAAAATTAAAAACAATTACAAACTATTCGAGTACAATTTGTTATTGTAGTGATAGTAATAGTTGTTGTAGTTGTAGTAGTAGTTGTTGTTGCTGTTATTGTTGTTGTTCTAGTTAAACACATAATGTCAAAAGAGAAATAAATAAATTTATTTACTTTATATTTTATTGCTTATGATTGTTAAATGTTTTATCTCTGCTACATTAATTGAAATAATAATTGCTCAAGCAATAGCGCAAACTACCATGAACAACAGTACACAGGCAAACAATTGCAAACTTAACAAAAAAAAAAATGTTGTCAGTAAATTATTTGTGGGTCTAGCAATGAAAGAGATATTTCTTAAAGAGAGATAGAAAGAGAGAGAGAGATTCTTAAATTTGAATTCATTTAAGAAAATTAATGGCAATTAATTATTGCCGGGTCAAAAATAAAAACTGCTTATAAATACCTAAATGCTGTACTCACAATTTAATATAGCTTCGATCACCCAAAATTTTAGAAAATACGATAAAAAAATAATTAAGCTCACTGCCTTTTATCTTCGTCTCAGAGATGTAAAGGAATTCTTTATTTTGTTATGATACATATTTTGATATTCATTTCGTATAGACTGATGATATTTAGTTTTAATACACACCGTTTTGTGTGATATTTTGTTGCTGTTTTGAATTATATTGCATTATACCGCTTTAATAGTGACATTCGCTTCTGATGGCAAAAATCTGGGTAAATAGATATTTACAAATTCTGTAAAACAGCTATTGATAGTAGACAATATTCTAACCATTCCGTCAGCCAAGTAATGATTTGAACTTCAATCAGAGCTTTGTCACTGCTTGCACCGGTTTAAAGCTTCTTGACCACAAGTGTCTCTGCTTGACTTTGCTGTAGACGCTAAATTTCCTATCATCAGTCACGTAGTAGAACATAGAGCCACAACAAATGATTTCCTAACATTTCACCTCATGCGATACATACTTCCCTTAAATGGTTTGTTCTCATATTTGTCGTTTTCAGGTGTTCCAAATCTAAAAGATGTAAGCTGCGAAATTCCTCGTGAAATCGTCAAAAGTTTTGTTCATCATGTGCCTTAGTCACTTGATTTGCGGAAACGTATATCGCGTTCAAAGTTAGTTCGATAAGTTTAGTTACTTAGAGCAATGTATTAAGTAGTTTTGTGCTAGAATTTTCCAAGTATTCGTCGTTGAGAGCAGTAACCCAACACTCTGATAGAATTTATGACTCGCAACCAGAAAGAAGCACAGATATGATTTTGGCTTAAATATCATAATTTGAGTATGATTTGAAATAGTTTTTCTTCTCAAAAACTTGGTTAGTATACCGTATAGATATCGGGCCTGTAAAAGTTTGTTTGTAACTCCATCTTTGTTTCCCCCACTTTTATGTATCAAACTTACTAGGCAGCTGCAATAATCAACATCTTTTATGAAGTGCCCCTTATGTTGGAATGCTGCAGTAAAACAAATTTAAACGAATTTAAGCGATTATGTAAGACAGCTTTGGTTGGATCTTAGCTTTCATATCTAACAAGCGTTCGGAATGAAGGCAAACGTACTCTTTCAACGACAAAACCATAAAGTAAAAGTCGTATTATGTTGACAATCTGTCGAATACACAGTTTGCTATAGCCTTTAAAAAATATACCTCGGTTCTCTCGAACACTACCAACAATTACTCTTGTTCTAATAACAATTCTTCAATTATAGTTCACCGTAGTGGGTTGGTATTGCCTAGTAGGTATTGTGTTGGCTTATTACATAGATGTAAGGCCGCGATTAAACCCAGCTCCGTGGCTCTTCCAGAGACCATAATGCGCTCTAAACAGTTAGATTTTCCTCAATGCAATGGCTATTCAGCAATCGGCTCTGAGTTTTCTGAGTCCTAAATGCGTCAATTTTATGTTCTGCCGAAAGCACCGAGTTTCCACGCTAAAGAAAACTTTGTTCCAAAAATCAGCATTGGAAACCTATTGCTGTACTACCCAATCAGTATATCTACCGCGTTTGCGAATAGCAAGCCGTTTTTAATTGTTGCCTGAGTTGGGTGTTTTATGCATAACTGTTTGCCAGATAGAACCAATCCGCAAATTCGGCAGCTTATAATTATCAGCTACACATTCTCTGGCACAAGTGAACTTTTCGGCAATTCATTGCATAATAGATCAATTAGGGTCACTATAAACACCCTGTAAATATTGAAAGTTGGCCAAGTTTGAGTCATTCCTTTTATAGGAACACGATTATTATGCGTTTTTCGGGTGTTAAATGATCCATATTCGTAAACTTTAAAACTTTATCTTAACTTTAACAGCTAGCAACCTTCTCAGACCGGTAATTTTGGCTTATAAAACGAAACATAAAAAAATATTTCTTCGGCGACTTTCACTCAGCAGATTTCTGACAAAAACTCTGAGAGCAAATAAAATTGCCACGAAAAGTTTCTCAAGAAGTCTTCCGTCGGAGTCGACTTTAAATTGTAGGTCCTGCAACTTATGGAGAAAATTAACACACACAACATAAGTGGTGTGAAAAGCTAGGTTGTAAACCTGACTGAAGGTTTGTAATGACCAATTATGTACTACTGTATTGAAGTGAGTTGAAGTGAGTTGTAACACGATTCTACGTTCTTGGGTGGTGAACGATCCATACTCTTAAGTAGAAAACCTTTCACTAATTATATGACGCTTCAGTTGAACAATTTTTAATAGCTGGCAGCCTTGTCAGAATCGTTATTTTGTATTGACTAAATGGATAATTCAATATAAGATTAATATAAGATAGTCTTTGTGTTGTTATGTTTTATAAAGGAAAGTGCAGCCCTTGCGCTGACCAACTTCTCCCTCATTGGCTCGGAAGAACTTGGTCAGTACAGGGACTGCGTTCACCTGTGGCGCCACAACGGGTCGCTATGCGTGCTCAAGTGAGCTTTTGGTATAAAGCTACCACACTAACCTAACCTAACCTGAAGGAAATAAGTAATGGACGGTGATTACTGGAGGTGATTATTTGCTGCAATTGTACTGAAATCACTTGTCCAGAGATGCTCTCTTTCTCTCTCTCTCTCTCTCTCACTATGCAATGCATTTCCTTTAAAGTGCATCCTTTAAAGCTTTTTAAGTTTTCCTTATCACATAAGGATCATCTATAAATTTTTGTTTTGTCTTGTGTTTTTTGGGTGCTAACCAAAATATGTGGATTTTGTATTTATGGCTGAAATAAATAACTTGTTGGAAACAACAAATACAATTAAAACAACTTAAGCTGTATAATCACATCCTTGAAGAGGACTAAAGAACGATAATGGTAACGCAGTATTTTGGCATGCAACAATCTAACTTTGTTAATGGCCAAAGCCAAAATTAAAATAAAAAAAAACAATATGAGAAATATGGAATACATAAAAATCATACATTAGATGTGGTAAAGATTAATCGGATATGGTGATTTCCATGAATTCTAGTTAACTAGAAAGCAATGAAATTATTTTATAAAATAATGCTATGGACACTCCCATAGCATTAAAAAAAAATTATGAAGAGGGATTGGGTGCGGTAGAGCGAGCAATTTATTTATTTGTATACAAGATTTTTGCCAAAAACTATTATTATGTTCAGAGTAACATATGGTGGCAACACGCCAAATATCAAATAAAATTAAAATTAAAAAAAAACAACACAACAGAAAATAATCGCAGAAACAATAAACATTTAATGCACTTCGTTTTGGCACTTGTTAAACGATTGCTATGTGAAATTATCACTAGAAAAATAAAATAAAAGAGAAAGAGGAAGAAAAAAAAATTATAAAATAAAATAGCAACAGCAGCACCATTTAGCCATAGAAGAGCAAATGAAAAATGAATATCTCTATGAACAGTTGCTCATTTAAATGTCTTGCAATCTTTGCCACGATAGTTATTATTTCTTTTCGATTTTCCTTGTTGCATCTTCTTTTAGGTTATTGTTGTTATTGAAGTCGTTGTTGTTGTTACTTTTGTGTTGTTAGTATAAAATGAAATTCTAATTAACATCATTTGCATAACTCAACCAAGCAATAATAAAAGCAAATTTGTTACCAACAATAATTTGCTGTTTTTTTTTTTGTTACTTGGCTAACAAACAACTTACTGTGGTGCTTGAGAGTGGCATGCCACATTCAAGATCTTGTTGGATACCATTACTCTAGAAGAATTTCATTTAATATTATTTTTTTTTGGCTAGAATTGAAATTTTAAGTAGTTTGGCGTAATTTTAAGTGCAGAAAATATTTGGCAATCATTTTAGAAGGGAATAACGAAACCATTAGAGGAGGAATTAGATTTTGTAAAACACATACTACACGTTATAGTGTAGGTGAAGAGAGCAAGGTTCCAGTGTCTTGGTATATCAATCAGTTTTTGTTTAGGACTACATAGTTGGTCATTACAACCCTTCAGTCAGGATTACAATCTAGTTTCTCACGCCCCTTTGGTTGTGTGTGTTAATTTTATACATGACTTTTTATGGTAATCTTATTTACTTTATTTACAGAAATCTGCTGAGAGAAAGTGTCCGAAGAAATATTTTTTTCATATTCAGTTTTGTTGGAGATGCCTGATCTAAGGTTTGAACCGTGACTAACGTCTAATAAGACAACATACTACCACTAGACTACGGCTAGACCTACAAAACATTTAAACCACTTTTCTTTTCAATGCTATGCATGCAGCCTGTTTCTAAATTTTTTTCTTTACTTAGCAGTAATTCGCTGACTAAGTCTAAAACTTCCTATTTCTTTTGCCATCTATAAAGTGGTGGTGGCTATTAATCTCTCCTGAGAAAATATAATGGCACACTTTCAATGCTGATTGTAATAGAGCAGTAGCTATTGATTAGACTTTTAAAATAAAAGCGATAACAACATTTTCGTGAGTTTAATTAAAACCATTTTACTATGGTTAAAGAGTTGATAGTCTTAGATACGAATTTTTAAAATTATAAAATTATTTTTCGAGTGCAAAATATTCGAATAATTTCGATGCGAATATTCTATTTTACTTTTTACCTCATACTAGCTTTAAGTCTACAAAACATAATAATAGCAATTGGCCATTACAACCATTGTCAGGATTACGATCTAGTTTCTTATACCATTTTTGTTGTGTGTGAAACTTTCTCCATAAGTGCAGGAGTGATTGGTCGACTGTAGAAGATCTTGGAATGATAGCAGAATGCCTAGAAACTGTAAATCTGTTAACATATGTCGTTGATTCATTGGGGGTGCTGGTGAGTATCCTTGCTTACTAAGTAAACATAACTGTTTATACCTTCAGGAGTGGTGCTGTCTGACCTTAACAAGCTATTTTCAATTTATTTTTTTAATTTTAATTGAGAAAGTTGTATTTGTCTTCTCCTGGATTCATACCTGGGTAGCTGGTGTTTGTTAAGTTAAGCATAGTTATCACAACTGCCTTACACATTATACGGCATTATTATCTCGTGATAAAAAAATCAGTTGTATAACGCTAGGTAGAGTTTTGATCTCTATTGAGAGTTTTATGCAGACTATATTCTCTATTAAATTGAAACGGTTTTTACATCTGTAGCAGTAAAATACTCCTCTTTGCCGATTCCTTAAAATGATGAAATTCATTGCATTCATTATTCACTGTTCATGATGATGAAATTAATGAAATAATGGTTACTAACTGAAAATTTTCGTTCATTTGTTGGCTTCTTCATTTAATGAGAAATCTGTGAATATTTATGAATTAATGTTGCAAGACATTTTATGCAATTAAAATTATGAAATCATTTCATACTTTCCTTTGCACATAACATCATAGCATAACCACACAAATTTTGATGACATTTTATTCGAATTGCTTGAAAATATTTGTTTATTTTGTAGTCATTTTAATGCAATTATTCGGTATTTATTTTTTTTTCTCAGTTTTTATTATATTGTTTCTCTTTTTTCTTTTGTAACACATAAACAGGTTCAGTAATTGCAAAACAACATGGGTATCTACGTTATTAATATAAATAATTGTTAAAATATTTAATAAAGAATTATATAAAGTCTTAAGGTTATCGTTAATACAAACACATAATTGGTCCTTACAACCCTTCAGTCAGGATTGCTACATAGCTTCTCATTTCACCCCGCTTATGTTGTGTTAAATTTATACGTGAATGGCGGGATCTACAGTTTAAAGTCGATTCCGAACGATAGATTTTTGAGAAATTTTTCATGGAAATTTTATTTACTCTCAGAGTTTTTGATAGAAATCTGCTGAGAAAAAATGCCGAAAGAGTAATTTTTTTTCATATTTCGCTTTGTTGGAGATGTTCGACCTGGGGTTTGAACCGAGGCCTCATGTCTAATAAACCAACACACGACCTACTAGACTACGACGAGTTCGATGATATACGGCCAGATTTCTTGAAGAAAGTATTTAAAGATTATAATACAAAATTAATTAAACAAATTTTTGTTTTGATTTTAACGTCCATAGCCTTAAGCTTATCACTTGCAGGTAAATTTTTTTATCAACTTTTTTTTTTGTGATAAAAATCCTTTACTTCGATTTCACTGTCATTTATTTGCCATATTTATTTGTTTTCATTTATTTTTTTATTATTGCGTTCAATCGTTATGGTGTAAACAGGTGAAAAATTTTCCAATTTTCATTTTAATGACTGTCATTACAAATGATAATGAACGGAAATTGTATTACAGCGTGTATTTTGATATATTGCCTCCTTAACAACTTGTTAAAATCAAATTAACAAATACATCAAATCAACACGAGTAACGTACATACAGACATACATATAATGATTGGTGTAGACTTTAATAAAAAAAAAGAAAATATTTTCTTTATTTATTGCAATAAATATACATACAAATAAAGCATGAGGATAACATTAAAAACAACGAATATTTGATTTATGCGATAATTTTATGTTAATTTATTATACTCATTCAATTGGAGACTGAGGAAACAGATTCTGATACAAAAACGTAAGTGTTTTCGCATGGGAATCCACACAGATCAGGATAAATTGTGAAGTTTTTCTCAGTGATCATCTTACTCTCTTACAACCAATTCTATCTGCAAAGCGCAATTTTGATTTCGTGTATTCTACTTCGGTATTTTTAATGCTAATTGACAAAAATAGTGCTGTATTCTACAGCTTATGCAGCATATAACAGTGTAATGAAGATGATTCGCCTATTGTTTTAAAAATCTGCAGTTCGGAATCGACTTTAAACTGTAGGACCCGCCACTCATGTATAAATATATCACACACAACATAATGGATGTGGGAAACTTGGTTGTAATCCTGACTAAGGGGTTGTAATGACCAAATGTGTAAATATGTATGTATATCATCAATAATGATTGCCTATGTTTTTGATTCCAATGCTTCAATAATAGCTGCATGAAAAGTAAGCAATGAGCCATTAAATCTCACGCTCGAGAGGTCCACTGAACATGACAACTTCTCAAAACAAAGTTGCTATCAAATAAATTTTGAAATAAATCGTCTATTCTGTGCGCAGTATGAAAAGTTTGCGAAGCCTTGTTGGAAACAAATGTTGTTGATGTTTAGCCGATCAACCACCGCTGTTATTTGTCTACTCCTGCAAAGTAAGCAGATCCCACTAGAAAAAGTCTAATGCGGTCGAATCGCAAGATCTCGGTGACTAGTTCATATCATTTCTTCATGAGATGACCATGGCATGTAGTGCCGTTCTGTTGAAACCACATGCCGTTGGTGTTCAGATCCTCCAATTCAGGCCAAAATTATCGATCTATAGTTCTTGCTGTTGATGGTTTGGCCAATGTAGTTCTCAAAGAAATATGAACCGACGCATAAAATCCACACCAAATTTTTTTGTAGATGAGCTTTTCGCGATACATTAGAACATTCATACATATGTACCTAATTGATCATTACAACCCTTCAGTCAGGTTTACGACCTAGCTTCTCAACACCACTTATGTTGTGTGTGTTTATTTTATACATGAGTGGCGGGACCTACAGTTTAAAGTCGACTCCGAACGACAAATTTCTCAGAAACTTTTTTTTTTTTTTTTTTTTTTTTTTTTTTTTTTTTTTTCGAACGTCCCCGGCCACACACAAACCCACCCTCACCCGACCGCGGAGGGCTCATCCCCATTACGTAGGGACACGTACACACTACAGTCCGGACTGTAGCGGGTAAAGGAAAAGTAATGGCAATGGGAACATAAAACAGCTACAGAACTTAATCACAAGCTGAATAAAGTAACAATAAACTACGTAAGACAAGAACGAAAATACATTTTTATATAATAATTTACAAATTAATGCTAGCATATAAGCTACGTTTAATATTACAAACATTACAATTAAAATCAATAAAAGCATAATATAAATTAAAATCATTACATAATCTACGAAAAGGAAAATTAGCTCCATAGTTCGTTCTATAGAAATCTAAAGAAAGAGGACGATAGTGCCGTGAAAATCTTGCTGGAATACTGAAATTCAGGTTAGAAAGCAAAAACTCAGAATCGATATCACCTTTAACCAGATTAAAAACAAAACAAACCCCTAAGACAGCCCTTCTACGTTTCAAAGTTGGAAGTTTCACCAAATCTAATCTAGCCTCATATGATGGAAACCCATTGGCATAATCCCATCCTAGGCCACGTAAACAGAATAATAAAAACTGCTTCTGCACAGACTCTATTGAATCACTATGACAACGATAGTATGGATTCCAAATAATAGACGCATACTCCAAAATAGGTCTAACAAGTGAAATGTACAGTAGTCTTGTTATATAAGGATCAATGAATTCCCTAGTGCATCTCTTCACAAAACCAAGAACGGCCCGAGCCTTGCCAATCATCATACTAATATGATCAATAAAAGACAGTTTCATATCCAATAATATTCCCAAATCAAGAAAGTAAGTACAGTTTCCAAAGGGTAAGAATTAATCGCATAAGTGGACGAAATTACGCCCCCGCGAGAGAAAACCATGCATTTACATTTTCTCAAGTTAAGATCCATTAAATTAATTCTGCACCAAGTTACAAACAAATCAATATTGCATGGCAATTTTATTAACGCTTAGGGATTTTGCCAGAAATCTGCAGAGAGGCAGTCGTCGAAGAAATATTTTTTCATATTTTGTTTTGTTGGAGATGACTGACCTGGGGTTTGAACCAATGCCTCATGTCCAATAAGCGAACAGACTACCTATTAGACTACGACCACTACATGTGGATTAGTATTGTCTCAAATTTTGTTGGCAAGGTTTGGCCCTGAAATGGGCCTTATCGCTGAAAATGCAAATTATGGCTAATTGCCTACTGCTCCAGAGTACTTTCAGCTAACTTACATACGTCATTATCTATGGCCTTCCATGGTGATTTGACAAAACAGACGAAATAAATGGCAACTAATTTGACAGATATGGCTTCAAAAAGATGGCCGTAATCAACTGTCAAAGTTTGAAATATTCTGTTGGAAGACCGTATACATTGTTTATTAAATTAAATTGAAATATTTGTTTATTTGAAAGAGTGGAGAATAAAAGATATTTTCAAAGAGATCTGCTTTTAACTTATTATTGATGAAAACAAATATTTTTGCTCTCGTTAATATTTCGTATGCCATTGAGTGTCGATATCTAAAATTTTTTTTTAAATTTTATTTCGCTATAAATTTTTCAGATTTCTGAATGAACAACATCTCTCATTATGAACACGACAGTTTTTTCTTATTCTTCTTTTTAATTTAAGGGTCCATAGATCGACAACTCTTATCCTCCCATAAGATTGATTTTTTATTTTCGGCACATTAACCTCTTACAACTCGTCTATATTATCAGATTTAATGAATGAAAAACAAATTTTCAGAGAATTATATTTTTTTAAAGATAATTAATATTTAACAATCGCATTATTATTGTTAATACGCGTAATATAAATTTATTAAAGCCAGTCAACCAGTGCTGAGGGAAAATATCTCTTTAATGATTATAATTTTTCAAAAATAATTTTTTAATAAAAATATTACGGCAGCCATCCATACTTTATCAAACGGAGAGCTTGTTGCAGTAACTTATTTAATGTTCACTTTAGTAGCCTCCGGTGTTTATTACCATTAAAATTTCATTTTAATTTTTATTAAACAAATTAATACGAATCGATATAATAATACACTCGATACCAATAATTGTGTGTGATAGTTTTTAATCATGAACGAAATAAATAAACAGAATAATTCTTTGTGCATAACGAACGGCAGGATTGGACCAGTTGCAGATAAATTTCACGAATTCGGCAGATTGTAATTATTAGCCACACATTCTCTGGCATAAGCCAACTTTTTGGCAATTCATTGCATAATAGCTCAATTAGAGTGACTATAATTGCCTTGTAAAACTCGAAAGTTGGCAAAGTATGAGTCATTCCTTTTATAGAAAGTTTTAACACGATTATTATGCATTCTTCGGTTGCTAATCGAACCATATTAGTAAACAGTAAACCTTTCACTAAATAAATGACGCTTCAGATGAAAGACCTTTAACAGCTGGAAACTTTGTCAGACCGGTGGTTTTGAAACCACTATAGGGATTGAAGTCGACGTAGGCTAGTAGGTAGTGTGCTGGTTTAATAGACCAAACCCCACTGCAGACAACTCGTACAAAACAAAATATGACTTCGGCGACTTAATCTCAAAAAAGATTTGGCAAAAACTCTGAGAGTAAATAAAATTCCCATGAAAAGTTTCTTAAAAAATCTGTAGTTCAGAGTCAACTTTAAACTGTAGGTCCTTCCACTCATGTATAAAATTCACACACACAGTGTTAACGGTGTGAAAAGCTTGGTCATAAACCAAACTAAAGGGTTGTAATGACCAATTATGTATGTATGTAGGTGCATAATTTAAATGGGGCAAAGCAAATACGTAATTTTTTCAATCTCTTAGAATATATCTAACGCTTGCTATCATTTTATAATTATTTACCTTAGTGGATTAGAGTTCATTAGGCTGAAACAAGCCTACTTCTTATAATTTCTCTGATTTGTTTTAGTTTCATAAACAAGTTGTTTAGTTAAGAAAGTGATTGATGTAATGTAGTGGGCGCTAGGATGTTGCTAGTGTCATCTGCAGTTTCAAGACACGACGTTCTTGGGTTGTATTATTGGGTAAAGTGGTGCGGAATTTTGTTCACCTTTTATTTGAAATTGTCTGTGTCTGATCTTTTTATGATGCCCGTTTGATCAAATTATTTTCTTTGCGTATCACAAAGGTTCTGGACGTAGAGTTTGTTGGCAGAACGAAGCCTATTAATCAAAAATTTCTTCAGTTCTGTAATATTTGAAGTGAGGATGTATTGAATGCACCTTCTTTATGTTTTGATGACAAATATTTCATCAAAAATATGATCTAATATGAATTCTGTGTTTCGAAATATTTCATAAATTTTCGTTACCTTCTAAAATCATATAATCAGCCCTCAATCATTCAGTGTCAAATTTTTCTTAAAAATGTTCGAATTAATATAACGTTTACTCTCCTCAATGAAAATAACTTCATTCCAGAACTGCTTGGTATGGTTTATAAAATGATCTTTAGCAAAGGCAATCGTTATAGAATTTAAACGCCAGCTTAAACATCTCGAACTAAACAAAATACAAAAAATATTTCCTTCAGCGACTTCCGCTCAGCAGTCTTCAGCCAAAAACTTTGAGAATAAATAAAATAGAAATGAAAAGTTTATCAAAATCTGTTGTTAGGAGTCGACGTTATACTTTAGGTTCCGCTACTTTTGGATTAACGGTGGTGTTATAAACTAGGTTGTAATCCTGACTAAACTGTTACTTTCCTCACACTGTATCGGTGCTGATAGATTCCCAAAACTGTTCTTTAATATTTTCGTCATCTTTTCAGTACAGTTAGCCTAAGTTTTTATATCAACAACTGTAATTTGAAAAGACCAAGCTCGAGAAAACTATGCTGCACTCTTTTTCAAATTTTGAATGAATATTACGTAATAATTTTCTTCTCTTGCCTTATCTCTCCCCTCTTCAAATTTTTGGTTGTGTTCTTTTAACCTCTTTAAAACTCAGGTTATGCATGCATGAGTGGTCTAAGAAGTTAGGCCGTAATTCTGTTTCTTTAAGATGTTCTTGCTGAGGTGTGATTGAGAGCTGTAGTGTGGTGAGCCTGTATACTAACCATTACAATTAGGTTAGTAATTTTGTTTCACACTGTTGGAAAATATCGTATAGGGCTAGACCTAACTGAGATCGTAGAAAACGGTTGAATGAATGCCAGAGTATGCATAATTTTACATCCAAGTGTACAAACGAAATGGCTTAAATGCATTGCATGCGTACATACACGAGTATATACATACATACGACATATATGGTAAATAGAAATGTATATATGTATGCTACATACATACATACATATGTATTTAAAAAGGGTATTAATTATTTGTATACATGTGTAGGTTAAAGACTTTATTTGCATTGACATGTATGTAAACATTAATAATACACAACAACAACAACAACAATCACAAAAACATGAACAAAATAATAAAAAACAATGTACTGTACAATGTAAAATAAAACGTTTCATGCCTAGATTCATATCAGCATTTGTTACTTAAGGTTGTGTTGTGTTGTACGAATAAAATATTTCAACCAATTATATGCCTGTTAACACCTTTCTACCTGTATATCCTATTGCAGATTATTTGTATGTACTTAGGTAGTAACTTTAAATATAATTTAATTTTTATTTTTAATAAATTAATTTATCGCGTGTCGTAAGCATTTTGTTATTAACAAACATAAATGACTTGTTTATGTAAATTATACAATTTCATTAAGTAACATTAGGTCAGGCTTATATGCATGATAGATACACTATATATGGTAAATTGATTTTGAAATAATTACATGAAGTTAAGTATAAATTAGTTTGAATTCAGTTGTGTTGTCCCAGAGTTTACTGGTTTGGAACTATCTTTTTAAGAATTTATGCGGTATTCTAGAATCACTGATCGGTGTTTTCTAAAGCGGGCAGCACATCAAGAATGTTTCTACAAAGAAATGCTATGAGTTCCACAGATCATTGAATGGCAATTCAGTAGCATTTTAAGCGCAAAGCAAACCTGTGCTTGAAAAGATTGGTTGAATATAAGCCCTTGTCACTGCATCAGTATCCCGATAACCTTCCACTTCTCTGTGGCTCCGGGTCTGTGTTAACTAACAACAAATTGCGAAGATGGCACTATTATTGTCGTGATGTATATCGAGTCCTCACATCAATAATAAATTCCGTTCATTTCATCCGAATGATGATTTTGAAACGAAAGACAAAGCTAGGGCAGATGAAAAAGACTAATGGTGTTTTCTTTTCTACAAAGAAAATGTCACCCTCTTACAAGGTGCATTAAAAAAATTTTTGACCAACCCTGTTGTAATGTAATTTTTTATTTGAGAAGAACATAACACAAATATTAAAAAAGGGTATGCCCTGTGTTTACCACTTATTAAGAAAATGAATGAGGAAATGCCAATTTGTTCAAAGGTGTTGCCAGATCTCTAATTTTTCGAATTCATTTTTTGCACGCTTTTTTATAACAAAAAAAAAAAAAATATTTTAACACTGTTCTAACATTGAATGCAATTTTTTATATTGCTGAACAGGTAGCTTTAATAATGTAATATTTCCTTAAGATTACTCCACAAAACAATGAAAAAATTAACTTCAAATTGGATAACAATACCAGGCAACTTTTTAAAAGTTTCATCTGGTAGCCCTATAAATAAACAAAAGTCATCTGCTTTACAGGGCATTATCAGCACTCTCGATTTATACAGGGCATAAAATGCAATGCCCTCCACCATTGGCAAGTGCGAATTATTTAGAATAAAACATACCACCCTTTTAGAGGGCAAAACATTTTTAAGAAACAAACGCAAAATTGCATTTTGCGTTAATAAAATGCACATTTTTTGGTAGAAAAGAAAACACCATAACTATTATGAATTCGTGATATAACGCAATATAAGTTGGTATCAAACTCAAGAATAATTTGCATCATTTTAAGAAGTCTCTTTAAATTTTTATTTCACTTGTCTTCCTATACAGATCTTGAACCATCTTTTTTTTACAACCAACAATCAAGGGATAGCTCCTATTTAAAGAGTGCGTAGATATCATATTTGAATGACGAAGGGAGTTTCACAAACGAATAGTTTAGCTAGCATACGAATTCTGTTTGTAATGCATAGTAGGATGAACTGGAAAATCAACAACGAACGTCTGGCCTCTACGAGACAGGCCAATATGACGTAAAAATTTTCTGTAGACAAACTTAAAACCCCAAAACAAACTTTGAGGCCCATACTTAAGAGTTGTTTTCTACTTTCGGACGGACTATATGCAGTGTAAATATCTAGTCTTTAATTTCTTTATACTGAAATAAAACGATATGTGCGAGATATCATGGAAATATCCAAAATGGTTAATTGCCATGACCTTGGTGTCCAGTTTACATTACCTCCACATGATGACCATACCCTCAAATTGTAGAACATCCAATGTGGCATGAACTGTGTGGTACAGAGCACTGTCCTGTTGAAACCACACATCGTTGGCATCTAGAGTATCCAATTCAAACCAAAAGAAGTTGGTAATCAATTAGCTTTAGTGCTCGCTGCTGACAGTTATTATCGGGTAAAGGTTGTTCGCGAAGAAATATAAATCGATGATGCCCTTACACAAAATTTACACCAAACAGTGTCTTTTTCCGGATGCATTGAATTCCGTTGGATTCAGAAGTGGACCTCATGGCTGAATATGATTTTTCGATTATAATTAGGGTCAATTGCCAACTTTTCCACAGTTCATTCAGCGACAACGAGTCGGTTTTTATGGTCCATATCTATCCATTCATGGTGTTTTGGCAAAATATTTAGTAAGAAAAATTGAGAACCAATTTGGCAGAAAACAAGATTGCCATTATCAACTGTAAAAATTCGAAGTCCCTGTTAAAGGACCCGATAGTAAGGAGACTAGATGGATGAAGTAATGTAGAATTATTTACTTGGAATACGTTTCATTTCAAAACAATATATCGGACATTGAATTGATTCGTTTTCGATATTAAAAAATAAGCACAGAATCCGTATGGTTATAGAAAAATAAAAAAGTTTATTGCTAACGATGGCCAGTACTTCAAAAAAAAAGGTTCTTTGTGTTAACGTTTCGTAAGAGAAAGCCATCATTAAAACAAAAGCAAAAAAAGCGCAGTTTAAGTTCTGTACTCAATACCTTGGCCACTTTACAGATTTGTTAACAACTAACACTTTGGAGTTCACTTTTATTGCAGGTTTTTTACAGCCTTACGCTTTTACAGATTTACGTACATACGTATGTATGTAAAAATGTATGTATGTATAAATGTATGTATGTATGTATACATGTATGAACAATCCTTTAGTCAGGATTACAACCTTGCTTCTCACGCACTTACGGTTTAAAGCCGATTCCGAACGACAGATTTTTTAGGAACTTTTTCATTACAATTATTTATTTACTCTTAGAGTTTTTGCCAGAAATCTGCTGAGAGCCTTTCGCCGAAGAAATATTTTTCATATTTCATTTTGATGGCCGTGGCCTCACGTTTAATAAACCAACACACTACTAGTTAGACAACGGCACTTAGAGATCTTGCGGATTTATCCGCTTAAATTCAATATTTGATTGCTGTTTGGTATTAAAGCTTTAATTTCCCCTTCCCTATGGAATTTTAAAGCTGTCATAAATATGTTTTTTATTGCGTTTTAAAAATAAATAAAAAACTGCTTATTTTGTGTGACCCCAACCGAAAAAAAAAAGAAAATTCGCCCATAACTTATTAACTTCGCTTACGATTTTATTTTTATTTCCACGTCTTTTTTTTATCATTTTATTTATTTTTCTTTATTCATAAAATATTTATTAAATCACAAATAAAACTTATTTATTTTGCCATAAAATCTATATAAACAAGTCTATAACTGGAGGTGGAGTGGACAAAATAAGAGAGAAAAAAATAAAACCTTAAACGGACTTTAATAAATGCCATGGCAACGATTTTTCGACTCTCTTATTTTTTCTGTTATTTATTATTTAACATTTTTGTTGCTATTGTCAGTGTTGTTGTTGCTGTTTACAATACAACCTTTTAAGTCGAATAAAAAAAAAAAAGAAAAGGTTGGACAGGGAACCCAATGCCATGGTAAAATGTTAAAGCCAATGTATGAACGGATAAATGAATGGCAGAAATACTCAAAAAAAAACCAGAAATTCTACGAAATTTTACTGAAAATACAAATGAATGTAGAATAAATGTAGCAAAAGTAAGAGAAAAGGAAGACAGGAAGAGAGGAATGATATAAAGCAGATAAATAAAGAAATAAATTCGAATAAATAAATGGAAATATTTCATATTTGGCCATAAAGCATGAGGGAAATGAATAAAAGCTGAGCGAAGTAATAAAGGCACGACTCTTAGAGCACATTTTAGGCGGAAGACACTTAAGTACGTGTAATATTACAATTTCTGTTCCTTTTTTCTTGTTTTTCTTTTTCGGCATTCTTAAGTTCGTCAATTTAAATGCAAACAGAAACCACTTAAGCCAATATTAATAAATGAAAAAGTGGCCAAATACAAACAACATTTTCGAATATCCATTCAAAATGTACCATTTACCCACCACTTCCTATACGAATTTTATAGGCAAATACATCAACAAAAATTTAAATGAATTGCTTAACGAACCATGACATTAAGTGTCCTTGGCCATGATGGATAGTAGTTAGATTGATATCCCGAATCCAGATTAAAAATTGTAACAAATTTTCTTAAATAAACAATTTGAGGAATTCGTTGACTGATACCATAACGCCAATGAATAATTTAAAGCTAGACCTGATCTAAGAAGTTGTGAATTTTTTTTCTTATGTTCATAACTCAATGTAATCAAACGAATGAAGTAGTTTAGCACACACAGAATAGAATAGCGGAAGAGAAAAGTGTTTAAATTTGAAGCTAGAAAAACCCCGAATTATATTTATTTCCAATAAAGACTAAGATCGTGGGTTAAAGTAGTCCTCAAGACTACAATAGTCCAAAGGGATTACAATAGAAAGTTTAAAGTATGTGTTTTGTAGGACTAAGGGCCATTATTACAACTTTCCGTTAACTAAAAGGAGGATTTTAACGGCCAGATAATTTTTTTTTCATTATTATAAGTGGGCAATATGGTAGAAGTGAGCGAAAACTAAAGGGAGGATTATCCTACCGGTAACTTGCCATATTATACATTATATTCAATATGGCAACTCCAAACATAAACAAAATGAGCATATACAACAAAAAAAAAAAAAAAAAACGAAGCCCGTCGCTGCCACTGCATCTAAAAAAACTTTTTTAATTGAGCTGTTTTATCGACATAGCTCCGGCACTGCCATATTTTTTGAAAAAGTTAACTTTATTTTATCTGTAAGTTGTAATAACGAAAATAAGTTAATGGTAACTTAACAGTTCCCTTTAGCTAAAGGTACCTTTAACTAAACCCAAGTTTAACGGCCAATTGTAATAATGACCCTAAGTGGTGCGATGAGGACATCATTTATAGAAGCATTTTTCCAGCCCATAAAGATATGGCACTGAGGGAGTATAGTCTCCATGCTATGGCAGTATGGATCAACCAGAGCCACTATTCATATCATAATAATAATCTGTGACTGAACGGTGACTCGTAGTTATCCGAGAGAAAGCCTTACATGTCAAACTTTAATACCGCATCGACTTTATGGCTGCAACGGATAGATGTCCTTGGAGACTAATTGCTACAGGGATGACTCTAAACATGCTGATAGAATGGCACTGCGATTCTATTACAGCTCGACCGTAATACTACTACCATACTACGACTTTTCAAGCGGTGATTCGCGAGATCATGCAATCATGATCATGAAACTAAAGAAGTTCGTACAAGATACAGATTTATTTAGAAAGTATCGTTGATATGCCTTAATGTTAAATGTGCAATAAGCCTACTTGATGGCTTGGGTGTATGCCAAAACATATGGTTGGTTTTTATCCCTTTAACATATTTATTCGAAAGGTTACTGAGTTCAAATAGACTTTTCTTTTCAGGAATTTTTTCTTTAATCGAATTTTTATACAAAAACTTAAAAGAAGTTAATCAATCATCATTGTTAATGCATCTTTGGTAGTAAACTAGGTTCTCAAAAAATGTACACGATTTGTAGTACAGTGGGTTTAAATGAGAATAGTAAAGTGTTGTTCGATGTTTTGACCCTTTGGTTGCAGAAAAGCAATTCCTATCGTAAAAAATGCCACCAAACCATAACCTAAATTGGGTTCTCACTCTAAGGGGCTGGTATTATGAAGTATTTCATAATCTTTGTAGTGTCAGTGTAATACTGCGCGTGTGGCGTAAATAACTGTGTATTAAATTGAATTTCGTTACGCCTACAGAGAAAATTCCTGTAATATGGTGAGCTGATATCTCTTGTTGAGCTTCTCTAGCCATCATAGACTCATACTCGTGTACTTTCTGCACCTGTTATTCTGACTATGCTTTTCTATTTCATAAAGAAATTCAAACTATTCCATCATGCCTTGAGTTCTTCTTTTTCTCTTATTTTAAACGGATTAATAAACAATTTTAGTAAATATTTAAACATACTTTTTTATTAATTAATTATGAGTTTAAGTTTCTTTCTTACGCAACAACTTGTTTTTAAATTTCGCATTTTGTTATGAAATATTCTTAATCAATAGAATGGCTCTCTCTACGTCAATTACTTATTTTTGCCAGAGTTTGCTATGATTGCAACACATTGCGAATCAGCAAATGGTAGCAGCATCAATGGTAACAATAATAAGTAAAGCAGTAGAAATGAAACAACAAAAAATAGTTTAAAATTGTAGAAAAATACGACAATACAACATAAATCATAAATACTAAGCAATAGTAATCCCGAATATTGCATTTGAGGCACGTACGTTGCATCTACAATTTAAGCACAACTATTTATTGACGATTTCTGTAAATCTTTTTTTCAAAGTGTAAATTAAGTGAAGTGAAGTGCAAGTACAATACAATACACTGCATACAGAGATACCTAAGACCTCGGACTAATAATAATTCATGCCTTTACCGTCTACCTAGTATAACTTACAACATCATAACTATGGTAAGGACACGGTTACAACAATTATTGTACAGCGTTGCAACAAATTGAACACATTTTTTTCTGTTTTCTAGTTACCTGATGAAAAAAGAATAGAAAACAACAAATAAAATCCTGTGAAATTGAACAGAAAAGAAAGAACCATTAGTATGAGCTTAGAACAGGTATTCAATGAATTGTATGTCCTCTCACGTAACCATGAAGCATAAACTTGGTTATTAGATTAATCAGACTTTTATTTGCAAGTCTTAAGAACGAAAAGGGGAAAAAAATATTAAAAACTAAGAAAATCTATTGAAAATAATTTCAGAAAAAGTTAGCCATTTAACCCGTTGTTGTGTATAAATTTAAGAGATAAGGTTAGGAAAGGAAACAATAGCAGTTCAAGCGCTGTCTGGAATTAAAAGGGTTATTATCCACTAAAGGTTCATAGACTAGTTTTAAATCTCTCAATAGGTAAAAGCACAATGGCAAAATGTAGTTCAAGTCCAAAGATTATGTGAAAGCATTGCTGGATGGAGGAGGATATTTCCTCTGTTTGCTATCACGGAAGCATCATCAGCAAGTTCGGCGGATTCAAAAAAGTCATCCAGACTAGAATAGAGAAAGCATCCTTTCTTAGTCCTCTTAGTCTAATAGGTTCGCTTGTTAGACGTGGTATAAACCTTAGCTCAGACGTCTCGAACAAAACGAAATATGAAAAGATATATCTTCGGGAACTTCCTCTCAGCAGTCTTTTGGCAAAAACTTTAAGAGTACATATAATTGCCATTAAAAGTTTCTCCCAAATCTGTAATTCAGAGTCGACTTTAAGCCGTAGGTCCCGGCACTCATGCATAACGATTAACATACATTTTGGGTGCTGTGCGAGTCTAGATTGTAATCCTCACTAAAGGGTTGTAATGAGATATTAAGCATGTAAGTAAGTTAGACCTTTGAATGCCAAAATTACTTACGGCGATGGCTCATTAGAAGTTAAGATCATGCCAATTCTGGAGATACTACGTACGATCATGGTTTTACAACGCTTAGATTCTGTTATAATAATGGTTTACACCATGACAACGTTATCCAAGCATTCACTGACGCATTCATATCTTGCGACAAAGTCGAATGTAGAAGCATTTCAGAATAGCACTATTCACAATGAAATAATTGCTATAAAGGCTGCCGGAATGCAAATTCGGTATAGGAGTATATTGAATGGAGGTATACGCATATTTACTAGCAGAAAACTTTCCGTTAGAAACCTATAGAGTCTGTAAAGGAGGCAGCGAGACGTTCGATAGTTACCCTCATATATTTAATGTCAATAGATGCATTATATCCTTATTGACTATATGCAACAACAACAATACAGTTTTATATTAATTCAACAGGAACTTTATATTAAAAATTTAAAAATATAGTTAGGGTTTTCTTTAAAACATTTTTACACTCCGAAAAATCAACTACTTGGTAGCATTCATTAAAGGTTTTACAGGCTCATCTAAAAGACTCATTATTTTCATAGTCTGATCTGTAGTAATTCAGTGATAGCAGTTCAAAATTGCGTGTAGGTCGCACAGGAACATTGAATTTCAATCGACTGAGCAGGAACTCTGAATCAACATCTCCTCGTATTAAACCCAGAATAAAGAGAGTACTCATCATGGAAAGACGACTTTTAAGTTCTTTTAAGTTCCAACCAAGACCTCGTAAACAGAAAATTAAAAACTGTTTTTGCACTGACTTATGCTTGAACTGCATAACAAGGGTCCCATATGATGGAGCAATACTCCAGGATAGGCCGGACAAGAGATATAAATAACATTTTTGTTAAATAAAGATCAACAAATTCCTTAGGCCAGCGTTTCATATAACAAAGTATGCCATAAGCTTTATTCACGATCATGGATTTGTTATCCCGAAAGTTGAGTCTGTGATCCAATAGAATACCAAGGTCCAAAATAGTTTTAATTTTATCCAAAACAGCATTCTCAATGCAATAGAAGGTATCAATTTTTGAGTGTCTAAAAAATGTCATGTGCTTACATTTTTTAATAGTTAATTCCAACAAATTCAATTTGCACCACCTATAAAAACTGCAAAAGTCAGCACGAAGTAGATCGAATCCATAAACATTGTTAAAAGTGTTAAATATTTTAACGTTGTCAGCATACATCAGTACCTTAGAATGCAAAACAACTGAGGGAAGGTCTTTAATAAAGAAAGTGAATAAGATTGGGCCCAAATGACTGCCCTGAGGTACAACAGATTGCACTTTAAAAATTTTATATGTGACATTTCTAAATTTGACTTGTTGAGTTCTTTGTGACAGATACGAATTTAACCATTTTACAACAGAATTACTAAAGCCCATAAGTGATAATTTGTGCAATAAAAGCTTATGATTCACTTTATCAAATGCTTTACTAAAATCAGTGTATATCACATCAGTCTGCATTTTATTTGAAAATCCTTCATTGACAATTGTAGTGAGTTCTAAGATATTAGTTCTTGATGATCGAGATTTACGAAAGCCGTGTTGTTCTCAAGCACGAGAACATCGAACATAACCAATTACAAAGACTGCAGTAGCAATACAGTTTCAGTAGGATTCCCTTGACTGATAATTGTCGAAAGTGAGTATAAGTCCAGTTAATGAAAAAACAATAGGATGATTTAATTCCGATAAGAAAACTCCGGCGGTTTATTTGTGGGTACTTATCTTGTTGAAAATTTAAACAGGAATGAAAAAATAATTAAAAGAACTTCAATTACAAAAATATGAAATGTCATGTAAATCAAAAGTTATATGATTCAAATATAACAGGTTACAATGTAAATATTTCAATACCCCTTCTTATTCTAAACTGTTAGAAATATTCAATTTAATTCTGATGTCTTTAATTCTATTAGCTGAAAGCGGTTTAGTTAGTAAATCAGCCTGCATATCAGCGGTGGGACAATATTGACACTTGATGACGTTCTTAGTTACATAGTCCTTGACGAAATGGAACTTGATATCGATGTGTTTCGTCCTGTTGTTGACCTTAAATCCTTCAACAATTTTTATGCAACTTTGATTATCCTCATTTATGACAATAGGTTCGCTGATCTGTTCCTGAAAATCTGCCAACAGTTCTTTCAACCATAGTGCTTCCTTAGATGCCTCCGCAAGTGCAATAAACTCTGATTCTGTTGAGGGCAAAGCCACACAGGTTTGTTTACGGCACGACCATGATACAAGCGCTCCATAGACTTTAAATAAATAAACACTGTTTGATTTTCTATTAGGATTATTCTCACCCCAATTAGCATCCGAATATCCTAAAAGGATTTCGTCACTGTCTGGAACTATACGCAGCTTCAAATCAAGAGTTCTCTTTAAGTACCTTGCTACTCTTTTCAATTCCAACCAGTCTTCTTCATTCAGCTGCAGTCGCATCTGGCCTAGAATTCAAAGCTATATACAATAGGCATCATAAGAGCTTTTGGTATTTGTTGTTGTTGCTTAGCATATTGTGCTCTTTACCAGACTTTCCATAAGAAACTTCTATAGGAACTGACGATGGCTTTGAATCTTGAAGTCCATTTTCTTTTAACATCTTCTTAATATATTCAGATTGAGAAATTTAAAAATAACCATTTCTTGAGCAGCTTATTTCCAGACCAAGATAATACTTTATTGGCCCTAAATCACGGATTTCAAATGCATTTTTAAAAATATTTTTTACCTTAACTATTGTCGACTCCTCTTTAGACGAAATAAGTATATCATCGACGTAGATCAGCACGAATGCTAATAGTGCCCCTTCTGAATATATATAAAAACATGGATCTAACTTGCTTTGTATAATTTTTGACTTTATTAAAACATCATGGATTGTTTGGTTCCAGGATCTGGCGGATTGCTTGAGTCCATACACTGACTTTTGAAGTAAACAAACTTTATCATCACTACAGTTTACTTCAAACCCTTTAGGCTGCTCCATAAAGATTCGTTCATTTAAATCGCTGTTAAGAAAAGCAGTTTTACAGTCCATGTGATGTATTTGAAGACTTTGTTTGCCACTAATTGCGAATAGAGTCCTTAATGTAGTGTGTGAAACAACTGGTGAAAATACTTCTCCGTAATCAATGCCATACTTTTGTGAGAAACCTTGGGCTACTAGCCTGGCCTTGTACTGTACACCTTCATCACCAAACTTTTTCTTAAAAATCCATTTGCATCCAACAACATTGCGATCTTTTGGTCTTTCCACTAGTCTCCAGGTATTATTGTCTTTCATAGAATTAATTTCACGCTCCATGGCCGTCAGCCAATTTTTACTTTCATCACAAGTCACCGCTTCTTCATAAGTTGTTGGTACATCTCCTTTCACGCAATTTAAATATCGTTGTGGAATTTTGCTTTTAGTTGTTCTTTGCGACCTTCTCAAATCGGATACCCCTGGTTCACCTTCAGTAACATCTGTACGAGAGTCATCTGAACTTAAGCTTTCATTAAAATCAAGAGTGTCGTGGAACTCATCATCACTTTTGTCAATTGCATTTCTTTCATCTTGTCTTTTGAATATGACTTCGAAATCGTTATTCAAATCCAAATTATTTTTGCAATTTATGAGACCATCAACCTTACCAGTAAATTTAACATCTCTTGATATGTAAATTTTAAAATCTTTATCAACCATACGATAAGCTTTGGAATTAGTATCATATCCGACAAAGACTATTTTGATTGACTTTTCAGACAATTTATTTCTTCTGACTTTAGGAACATGTACGAAAACTGACTCACCAAATAACCTTAAATGCTTTAAATCGGTAATTTTACCAAAAAACCTCTCAAAGGGAGTAACACCAGTTGTACGCGTGACGATTCTGTTTTGAAGATGGTTTGCGGTAGACACTGCTTCACCCCATAATTCATTCGCTAGCTTAGATTCAACGAGCATGCATCTTACCATTTCAAAAAGTGAGCGATTTTTGCGTTCTGCCACTCCGTTTTGTTCCGGACAATAACCAGCAGTGTACTGTATTTGAATACCTTCACGTTCCATAAAACTTGTTACTTCTTTATTGGCGTACTCTTTGCCACGGTCGGACCTTATTATTTTTGGCTTGGCTTTTAACTCCAAAATACTTTCTGAACTTACCCCTGTCTTGCTCGGAAATGGTGGTCTGGATAATTTTCCTACTGGGCGAACTTCACAACTGTCACTCTTATCACATGGCTTAATATTCATACCAGATACCAACTGCTTTAAATTCATAGCTTTAATAGCATCTGAATGTCTATGACCCAAAATTTTATGCCAATGGTGAATACAGTCAGTTTTACATACGTTCAATTTTACTTGTTCCTCAATTTTGCACACGTATAAGCCAGATTCTATATTTGCAAGAAAAACAGTTTCCCCATCTTTACGAATCACGCACTTATCTTTATAAAAATCAATTTGACAGTGCTTGCGTCGACAGTGTAAAATTGGTATTCTGTTTGTCGTTATTGACAGTTATAGATGACTGTCGACACACATTTGGTATTCTGTGAGTCAATACGCCGTCGATATTGTGTTGTGTCGACTCTGATTTTGTCGACTTTGATTTTATCGACATCATTTTTGGTAACGACGACGACGGCGACGACGACGACGACAACCAGAATAAGGGTGATTGGTGTTTACCGTTGGTACAAACAAAACGTTCTCAAAAGTTATGTTGTTGTTCTTTTCATCGTCTGCTTTGAGTCGGATTTTTATCGTGCCTTCTCCACTTGAAATTACTGTGTCATTATTTGCAAGTACTATTGGTTTTCGAACGCTTCTGTTTAAATTAACAAATACATTTTCATCATTACAAATATGATATGATGCGCCAGAATCAATGATCCATTTACCATAACCATCTGTAGATACAGAACAATAGTCGCTGTTGACTGCACTTAAACAAAACTTATTATTAGCTGCGTTGTTAACATTTTGTTGTTTCTTTTTCCATTCGATATAGCGCGTACAATTCTTCTTTAAATGGCCCCTTTTGTGACAAAAGTAACATACGATACCACTTGATTTGTTCTTGTTGTTTACTGTCATCATTGCCTTATGTGTATCATGTTTGTCACCTTTACGCCTTGTGTACTCTTCTATTAATTTCGACTCAACATACATGATCGTTAACTCTTCCTCTTTTCGCGACTCCAATGCAGTTATTAAATTATTGTAACTATTTGGCAAACTGCTTAATAGCATGGCTATGTTCCATTTTTCATCAAACGCATTTTCACCCAGGTTCTGTTGCTTCAAAAATAAATCCTTCATTAATCCAATATGAGCCATAACGTCATCATTGTCATCCAGCTTCATGTTGCCAATCTGCCTCATCACGGTTACTTTGTTGCTTAGTGATTTTCTTTCGTGGTAGTTTTGAAGATTTTGCCACATTTTGGCTGCCGTATTGCATTGTCTTATCAGGTGTAATTGATCGTCCTCCACAGATAATGATATTGTTGCCCTGGCTATGTTATCCTTATGTACCCAATTATCTGCATCTTTTTCCGGTTTTTCTTTACTCAAAACATCGCATACTCCTTCTTTAGTCAGCAGCATCTCTATTTTAAATTTCCACATGAAATAATTTTCGCCATTTAGTTTAGCCACTGAACTTTTAATTTCGGTCGTCATTTTTCCTTAAAATTTTATTAAATAATGATTCAAGACTCTTTAATTAAGGTGACTGGGCCCATAACCTAATGAAAAAACAATAGGATGATTTAATTCCGATAAGAAAACTCCGGCGTTTTATTTGTGGGTACTTATCTTGTTGAAAATTTAAACAGGAATGAAAAAATAATTAAAAGAACTTCAATTACAAAAATATGAAATATCATTTAAATCAAAAGTTATATGATTCAAATATAACAGGTTAGAATGTAAATATTTCAATACCAGTCAACGATTTCGATTTATGTGATAGGTCTTAGAGCCGTAGGTATTTTAAATACTTGATTCTATTGAGCTATTTCAGGTAATTCATTGCAAATATCAAGTACTTCATTAAAGGTTTGATATCATTAAAACGTTGCCGTTGCCTAGTAGGTAGTGTGTTGGCTTTTAAGATGAGAGCTCGTGCTTCGAGAGCCGCAAACACAACGAAATATCAGCAGATTTCTGGCAAAAATTCTGAGAATAAATGAAAATTATCATGAAGAGTTTCCCAGAAATTTGTCGTTCAGAATCGACATTAAAAAGTAGGTCCCGCAACTCGTAGATAAATTTATTATACTAGCTGTTTTGAAGGAGGAAAAAGAAGAGAGAGGAGAGAGAGCCTTTTGATACCATGCGAGGTTTCAAACAAGGCTATTCCTTCATGCGACCTCTTCAACTACGTCATGGAGAGTGTGCTGCGGAGGGCGGTACTATGACATCATGTGTCGTACCAAGCGTACCTTTAGTGCTATTGAACAGGAGATGGGTCTAGCAGTAAATGAGGGCAAAACGAAGTATTGGTTATCGACAAGTAGGAACATGCGGCGTATTGGATCCCACATATAGTCAAGGAATTTATTTATCTTGGTTCCGCCGTTACCACCAAAAATGATGTCAGTATCGAGATCAAGCGCAAGATCACACTTGCCAACAGGTGCTACTATGGTCTCAATAGGCAATTGATTAGCAGAGACCTCTTTCGTACGACAAAACTAATACTCTACAAGACACTCATCTTCCCCGTACTTCTTTATGATGCAGCCTTGAGAGTATTCGAAAGAAAAGTCCTACGAAAGATCTACGGTCCAGTGCGAGTTGGCGATGATTTCCGCATCCAATCCAACAGTGAGCTGTATGAGCTCATAAAGGATACGGACATTGTCCGGCATATTAACATCCAACGGCACCGATGTCAGGGCCATGTCGTTTGAATGGAGGAGGATGTTCCGGCGAGACAAGTATTTAATGCGGGGATTTGCGGAAGCGGGCAGAGAGGTCGATTGCGCTAGAAGGACCAAATCGAGGAAGCCGGGGCTTGGAAGGATGTGTTAAGGCATAACAGTTTATGTGTGAATGCCTGTATCTATAAGAAATTTTTAGCAAAGGGGTTGACTCAGAAATATTTTCATGAGAATTCTGAAAAGATTTGTCAGGAGAACTAGTTGGCTCTCAAAAAGAATTTACATGGAATTGAATTATGGAAATAAAAATTCTGAGATGATCGAGCCATGAATCATAGTTGGGGCAAATATGACAGCATGTAGGAATAAAAGGGTTTCTTATTTTCAGGCATTTTCGATTTTTATAATCAAACGTAATACGAGGGTTATATATATTCCTAATGTTAGTGGAGACTGATGTTAAGTTTATTCTTGACCTAAGAGCTACTTCTGTTTGAAACTGTTTTACAACCTAGTTCATCATCATTCCATGTGTGCAAAAATTTAAAAATTTTTAATGGATACTCTTATTATGTCTCCTTCTTCTCTCGATTGTATTAAACGGTTGGATTAGTTTATATAACATTTTAATATTTATTAGCAAATAAAACATATTAGCCAGAGTCATTTAAAAAGAAAATGTTCATTCAAGTGAAGAGGACTTGCTCTAGATGATGGGGAAATTGTTTCTCATTAAATTTGAAAATCAAATATTTATTGCATAACTTTGAATCACATTCGGTGTTATAGGTCAGAAGAACATTTTCTGGTTCCTTGAGATTAAATCTGGACTGCAAATAAATCAAGATGAACAGAAAAGCCTTTGTAACGTATTCCTTGTAGCTATAACGGATGCGCGTATGAAAGCTAAAAAATATTATGTTGTGATAGACGGATACATAATCGCCCAGGGATTTTGTGCTCGATATCAATATAATGGGAACTTTGGGACGAAAATGCGATAGTTTGACAGCCATGTCGGGCAATGAGGCACATACAACTATAGCCTTGGCGCGAGATTCAAATGACGCGGCCACACAAGCTCTTGCCAATGTGTCGCCACCCTCACCGGACTCATCACAATATAGCTGTTGTGATAACTCCTTGTAGGGTATTTTATCGCCCATGCTATTCTGTAGCAGATAAAAGTAGAACGATTTGCTAAAGTTGTCTGTCGAAAACAAATATTTGTCTGGATAGTAAAATATATGCGGGAAATTATACGGTTGCACCAATAACTTGCGTTCTGCTAACAGTATAGGATTCAACAGTATAGGCTTCTTTAGTTTATAGACTTCGTTAAGGAAAATGTCTGCATTTGGGGAAAGGTGTAGTAAGTCTGGCATAACAATTTCAGTTTTATGGCAAATATCCTTTTGCTGTTCCATAGTAAAGTCTACTAAAAAGCCATCGTAACGCTCAGCTATCCATTTGAAATCTTCGGTTTCTCCACGAAAATCATTCAAGACTATGCGTGTAAATAAACGTAAATTTTCACAATTCAAAAGACGCATGGCATCTGAAAACTCATTTAAATAATTAAGTGTACCCGGTATATACGACACAATTATGTTGATGCCCACTTCTCCAGCAAAAGTAATGTTCTCCAGCTCTTCCAGCGATATGGCATTACGATTACATCTAGCGGGAAAACGTACCGGTAGGCGTGATTGCAACACACCACCTTCCATTACTTTGCATTTTAACTCGCCATCTAAAATTTCAACAATCGAAACTTGTATATCGGGACCGATAAGTATAAAATCTCCTTCTCTACAGTCACTAAGTAGAAAAACGGCATTCACATAGATCCGTTCATGATCACTGCAGCTGGCGTATTTCTTTTTTGTGGTTAAAATCAATTCATCAGAGACTTTCAGTTCGTGCCCCGAGTTGTGTTTATCCATTATACCCGTGTATTGGTGACGTGGTGCCAACATAGCCATGAGCGTGGCGGTTACGGGAAATCCATATTCTCTGGAAATTGCCAATTCAGTTTCTCGCAAATTGAAAATAATTCTTTGATTTTCCAATTCGGTGGCGGTGAAGAGATCAATCATGAAACAACGTATACCCGAGCGTAAATAGTTTTCCAGTGTCGAACTGTCATCGTTCAGAGATATTAGCACACACTGTTTATTTTCGCTTAGTACATATTCTTTATTCTCCTTTAAAATTTCATAACCATCAAAATAACCCAACCAGACATCATCGGATAGTGGTTCACATTGTACACTTCTCACCCATTCATATTCGTATTCTTCCGCCTCTTCGATGTCCAATGGTATAGTTTCCACATCATTACTGCTTATGCTAATACTGCTACCCGATTGTTGTTGGCCAACTGATAATCGTCGTTTAGTTTTCTCAAGTATATCGGAAATCTCTCTTATCTGATATGTACTGGGTCTGTAGGTTTCCTCTCTCTCCAAACTATCTAAGACTTCTTGTTCTCGTAGTTTACCCAGCATTTCTCGCGCATGATTTACCCTTTCCAAATCGTCAGCTATTTCCGAACAGTGCAGCTTCTCACATAATTCATTTATAAAAACTTGGGTTTTAGAATTTTCTACGTTCTCCATTTTTCAAAGTTGACAAGAAAGAAAAATATATTAAAAAATGAATTGAAATATTAAATTGACAAGAAACAACCCAGTAAACCAGTCAGGAATTAATATATACTGAAAAGTCCAATGGAAGAAGTTTTCACTTCACTCAATTCTAATTGCTGCTTGCCACGATTCCTTATAGTTCGTTAGACACAATCTCTTATAGCACCCAACAGTGGCACCCTAACAAAACAATCGACTTGATGTACTTTTGACATTTTCTATATTCTATCAATTAGCATTAGAATAAAACTATTAAGTTAGTTGATTGTACCATGATTAAGTTCAAGCTTGTACGTTGAACGCTGTCTCAAGATTACCCTGCGACCTACCGACCAATAGCAATATGTTCCATACTTTCCAAAGCTATGGAAAGCATCATAACCACTAACTTGTGAAAAATCTAGAGTCTAATAACCTAATCACCAACAGGCTGCACGATTTTCGAACGGCCTTTATACAGGAAATCTGTTGGTGTTGGTATCGAAAAAATGGAACCAGTCTATCCGACACTTTTGGTGAGAACAAGGCTAAGGCTCCAGATATTTCCAAAGTATTTGTATTGATCACAAATGTTGTCACTTCTCTCGATTTATATCGAGTTTTTTCACGGATCGTATTGTACGGGTTGTTATAAATGGAATACCGTCAGACGAGTTCAAGTAAAACTCAAGGCTACCGCAAGGTTCTGTTCTACCTCCTACTCTATTTCTTATTTTAATTAGCGATCTTTTTTCTTCAGCTTTTAATCCTGCCTACTCTTTTGCAGATGACAGCAATTTTTGCCATTCATATGATTTTAATAGGAGATCGAGACGAAAAGGCTTAACGTTATACATAGTCTCACATCCGACCTGCAGCCAACCTCCGAATGGGGTCGTATGAATAGGGTTGATTTTAACACGCGAGAGCGTTTATTAACACACAAGCGCAGAAGTAATATTGCCTCAACTGTAGTTATGGGTGGTGTAAATATTAGGGAAACAGGAGCTCTTTACGTTCTTGGCTTGAAAGTTCAATGTGATGTTTGTTGTGTTGAAAGAAGCATTCAAGAGCCTCGGTTTCTTAAGACGGTACCAGAAATATTTACACCACTTATAACCGATCGAGAATGGAATACAACTCTCATTTAAATGCCAGTGCCTTAAAGTCTATTTTGAGGTTTCTCGTACAGGAGAGGGCGAAGGTTCTTATTAATGACTATAAGGTATCCAACTCTATTGATCCATAGGAGCATCGTCGCAATGCGGCTTGTGTTTCACTGTTCTATCACTACTGCAACAGATTTTACTCTATTGAGATAAGGGGACTTGTTCCCCAAAATCGTGTATTCTACGTAGCACTCTTCTTTCTCGTCGGTCACATCCGTTTGTGGTCGATTGGCCAGTGTATCGCACACTGCATTACAGACAGAATTCGTTCTTTATCCAGACTATCCGTATGTGAAACCTCCTACCTGCAGAGGTCTTTCTTGCCGCTTATAGAAAGATTCTAATCTAATGTTCACAAATACTACTTCGCTACTGGGGCTGCTGGTTCAATCCCAGAAGCTATGCTCAGAAAAAATTTTTTTTTTAAGCCCACCGTTTCTGTAGGGGTATAGAGCCAATGATTTTCATGTGGTTGATAGAGATCCCATACACACGATCTGCGGAAACAGCAACTGAGTAATATCGATCCAGAAGGAGGAATTGTGCACGAACTTATGACAAAATAATATGAGGTCCTATACACACCATCCATGGAAACAAATGCAGGGAAATGAAATTATAAAATTCGGCTAAAGAAAGAGATTGCAAGTCGATGGTGCAATGTTAGTGGGTCCGTCAATAAACCTGGGTACGAGGAAAGAATAATGGACTTCTGGCTGAAATAACATTACAGAAAAAGGTGATAAATAAAGAAGGGGAGATTACTTGTCGCTGATGTTGCCAAAAAGGTAGGATTAAGACAGGCAAAAACTGTTCTCTTCGAAGTCGTCGTAGTCTAGTAGATAGAGTGTTGGCTTATTAGACGTTAGGCCACGGTTCAAACCTCAATTCAGATCTCGCGACTTCCTCTCAGCAGATTTCTGGCAAAAACTCTGAAAGTAAAATAAAAATTCCACGAAAAGATTCTCAAAAATCTGTCGCTCGGAGTCGACTTTAAAATGTAGGTCGCGCTGGGTATGGATAAAATTAACACACTCGACATAAGTGATGTGAGAAACTAGGACGTAATATGACTAAAGAGTTGTGATGACCAATTATGTGTGTATGTATGTAAGACTCTTCTTGTATTAAATGGATTTGAGGCAATTAAAACTTTTGTTGGAAAATTACAATAAGAGGAGATATGACTCATGCATCCGACGATCCTGGAGTAACCTAAGATTAGCAATCTCAGAATGGCGATGGTCTCGAAACTGAATGAGTCATTAGAACTCTCGTCATTGAACCAGTGAAGCATTAATGCATCCCAGAAATGCATATAAAGTGCTGGGCAGCTCGTTGATATCGAGGACAATAGGTTTGAAAGAGATATGGTAGTAAAATAGACCTAAAAATTGTTCTGCATATGAACCCATCGGGCCAAATCTGTCTAATGTCTCAGCAAGCGGTGTCTTAATCCCATATTTTCCATATTCACCATGGTTCCATTATACCAGCCTTTTGAAAGTGCCTTGGTTTTACATAATGTTACTTTTAATATCCATTTTCCTATAATTTTTTTTTTTAATTTTCAAAATTTTTCACTGATCTAATAAAATTAATTAAATTTCAAGTGGGTTGGCAGCCTTATAAATTTTTATTTAATTTTTCTGTAATTTCCATATAAAAATGTCACAATCTTCCGATAATAAAATTTGTACAACATTGCTGAATAAACTTTGGCCTTTAATATTAGACGATAACAAATGTGATATAAAGACGGGCGACAAAATTTATTTTGTACCGGAACGTAAATTTGATCACATATGGGCGAACGACTTCTTGGCCTGTAAGAATTTTGGTGATTATCAACCAGCCATTGAACTAAAGTGCCATCAACAGGACAAAGAAGAGGAGCAAGAATGTCTTTCAAAACCGGTGGTGAAAGAAATTCATCAACAACCATATCGCCATCCCTATATAATGCCTTTGGATCAGCAATTGGCGCATGTGGAGGAAGATGTTGAAAGACGTAAGAAATTAGCAAAAGATTTTGCCGAACGTAAATATCCCTGGTATATACAACGTCCCTCGTATGAATACGATTTCACTATAAACGATGAGATAAGGCAACTGTTCACGAAACCCTTTGAGTATGAGATTATTCGAAAAATACAGGTTTTCAATTGCCATCTGATGTTGATAGATGTTGCCTCAGATGTGCCTTTGAAAAATATGGAATGTTGGCTGAAATTTAGTCCTTATGTGGCCATTGTATGTATCGTCCACGATGAGGTATTATGTAAGCAGCTAAAGAACTTGAATCATATTTTTCATGCGGTATACATGGAAGTGGATAATGAAGGCACTTGGCATGATGAATTGGTTCATGCTATTGAAGTGGGTTTAAATACAGCGAAGAAGTTGTATTTCTTTGAAGATGTTAGCAAACCATTCGGATTTGTTTTTTCAAATAATCGCGGTATATGTGTGTTCGATAAATTTGTTGTATTAAGAAAAGCATGAAGTGAATAGAAGGGAATAAATGATTGACGTTTTCATTTTTAATATAAATCTTTGGGATATTAATATGTCAGGTATATTAAAGAGTATTTGCTAAAGATTAGAGTGAGTAGAGCTTGTATTCCTTCATCTTAAGTTATGGTTTATAAGAGATAGCGAAGTTATTTTAAAAGGTTTTGATTTTCACTATACAACCAGAATTCCTTAATTTTTGGTTTTAGATCATTTACGTTGGAAATCTTCTTTTCTTAAACAATAGTTGTATGGATTTCTCATAAGTTCTTCATGGGATTGTAAGACGAAAGATGAGACGAATATTTTCTAGAAGTTCCAAATATGTTGTGAAATTTATTATGATGGTAAACTTAACCGTGTAAACTTCATTTATTCGACTTGGTGGCATTTAAGATTTTCTTTGTTCATATACATGTGGTGGTAGAAGTGGGTTGAACCCCAGGTTGTGGTGGTAGAAATGGGATCGTCCACTGTCTTCAATAAAACACTCTTTTATTTTCTTAACAATCACATTTATTACTTATCGATTTAATTAAACAGTTATAATATGTTAAATATAAAAGATTTCGGTTTGACGACTAATCACACTCGCGTTACGTCTTTCTCTTAACTTTGTCCAGCTTCTTCTCTTCCTACTACTTCTATCTACTTCATTTTCTCTTCTCTGCGTTGCCGTATAGTCCGTCCTAGTCAGTGTTAACATATTGTCCGTCAACGTCCTGTTAACGGGGTTACCATACTGTCCGTCAATCTCCCAATCGCACATCCGACCATCCTGAACTTACATTCGTCCTCGAATGTCCTTCCCATGGTTTCATAAATTCAGCTACTGATACGGTTGATCCCGGACCCTCAAAACGTCCTACTCTCTGGACTTCGTAACGACCATGGTTTAGCTTTCCTACGACTTTGTACGGTCCAAGATATTTGGGTCGTAATTTCATACCCGTGCCAAATTGTGTACGCTTAATGGCTACCAATTGGTCAACGTCGTATACAGTTTCTGGGATCCTCTTGCGATCGTATTGCTTGCGGTTCTCTTGCTGTAAAGTGAGGATGTTCTGTTTTGCTTCTTGTCTTATATTGTCTCTATCCGCGTTTAATTCTTCTATTATTAAATCATCAAACAACTCTCGAATCTCCTTCATATCTTCTGTTTTCATATTCAATCCGGTCAGTAATTGGAAAGGTGCATGCTTCGTGCTTCTAGGTGGCGTGCTATTTAAAATTTGTTGTACACGACCAACATGTTTATACCAGTTTTCCGGTCTTTCTTGACAAAATTTTGCTAACATTGTTACTACGGTGTGATTCAATAATTGGTCATTACAACCCTTCAGCCATGATTACGACCTCGCTTCTCACGCCATGGTGTATATAGTAAGATCAGATGAAGTGAGGTACTTCTTGCAGCCTCTTAAAAAAGCGAGGCACTTTAATGTTTCTTTTGACACTTGAAAAATGTGCTGGTTCCAGCATATAGCATACTGAACTTTCATGCCTAGAACATCAAGAGTGTCTGACTCATTAATATTTACACCACCTATAACTACGGATGAGATAATCGGGCATGTTCTGAAAAACGCAAATCGCCTAAATTTTGCGTTTTCGTTTTAAAAACGCCAAGTGGATGTTCCATCGAACGCAAATCGCTAAAAATTTGTTTATACGATTCGAAATCGCCAAATAGGTGTTATGCCAAACGCTTGACGCTAAAAATTTGCGATTTCAAATCACAAGAGTATATTGCAGTGAACTGATGATATATGTTCAAGCAGAACTTTAAAATTAGAATTTTTAAATCTGGAGAAAATTAAAATAATCCAATTACTCCTGGAATTTTAAACTTTTGATAGAAATGCATTTTTGATGCTTTCGTTTCTTCATCTTCATGTCCAAACATAACATTTTACACAATATAGAACGTCCCATATTGATATTTATGTCATTAGCCCGAATGACAGAAATCTTAAGGTGCTCAGTAAACGTATTGTGTCTGGAATAGCACTTTTACATATATGCCCAGTAGTTTCTTCATATACCATCCTGAATTCAGTTTTATTCAGCGGTTAGAGCGTTCTAAAACTTAACACATAATCCACATATACATTACTCCTTTATATGTAGATATGTTCGTACTTACGCCTCCTCCGGAACGTCCTTCAAGACACGTCTTTTTAATATTTCTTTTCTGAATTGCAGCTTTTTTAAACAAATTATGCTTCATAAAAAACCTGTAGGCATTTTTGCTCTTTATTTTTTTTTTTTTTTTGCTAAATGCTAAAAATGTTGTAATGCTAAAACATATGTTTTATTTTTTTCGTAAACGACTTTGAAAAATGGAAAATCGCAAGTAAAACGCGTCAGTTTCAGAACACCCTGAAATATATTTGGCGTTTTTAAAATCACTTGCGATTTCAAATCGTGCGATTGTCAGAACATACCTGAATATTACTGCTGAGCTAGTGTGTCAATAAACACTTTCGCGTGTTAAGATCAACTCTATTCATACGACACAATTCAAAGATTGTAGGTCCGATGTGAGAGTGTCATTCATATTAAACCTTATCACCTCAATCTCCAAAGTGCTCGGGATTGCCAATGCTATAGAGACTGTTAAACAAAGTCACTTTGAAATAGTTTTTAACCCGTTTCAAATAAAAGTGTTACGGTTAGAACTTTACTTAATTTTATATATTTTATTTTAATTTTTGTTTTTATTTTTTTTAAATAATTTTTTTTAACTGAATATTAAATATTTTTATTTTCTTTCTGGAATAGTTGCCTGCTTGTCATTCTATTTTCCGCCATCTTCCATCATTGCCATTGTTGTAGTTGTAGTACGAAATGGACATAGTGGTCCTCCTCTTAGGCAAGCCAAAAGAATAATTGTTGCCTCAGCAACTGGACTCATAATAAACACAGTTAAAGCTGCCACAATCACAAGGTAGGTGCACAATATTGGTGACGTCATTGTACGTGTTAATGTAAGCGAATATCAATGATTAACCGATCAAATGCAATTGAAAACTAAACTTAACTTCAGTCATATTTATATCGTCAACATATTGCGAAAACTATTTTTCTTTGTTTACACCCGTAATGCTGTTGCAAAAACAGACCTTGAGCTAGTTATGCTTTATGCAAATATTTGTTAGTTAGTATGCGACAGTTTCTGTAGATACTATTTGAGACGTAATTATTGTTCTTCAAAGCATAAAAACGTTATTGTTTACCTAATATGGTACATATTTATTTATTAATTACAAATTATATTTAATTATATACGAGCTGAATAACAGACCAGAGTCTCTAGTGGGAATCGAACCCAAAACCCTCTAGCACAGTATCTACTAGACTACCGGGCCAACCTATATTGTACATTAAACGCTATAGGTAATTGAAGTCGATCAAATTGTATCTTAATTCTCTGCCATCACAAGTTTTTTGTGTCACAACTTTATTTGCAGGTTTTTTCACGCATGACAACAGAATGATAGGACCCATCTCGCTCTGTACTTTCCAGTACTGAGTTTTGTTGTTGACGTTTGATGCGTAAAAATTATAAAAAAATTTGTTTGCTTGTTACCATTTGATTAGGAAGAGTATTCAAATCATTAATTTACGCATGTTCTCTGCATGAGAGTCCAAATGGGTGTAACTAACATAAGCATAAAACAGTCACATTAAGAATTTTTGCGGTTATCATAGTCTATCAACTATTTTGGAAACACGATCTTACAGCGCTTAATTCGTTCAATAGAGATATCTAACCTGCTGTTTGAATTTGACTACAAACATCTCTTTAATATGGTGTGGCGCCGTAGTCTTGTAGATAGTATATCCGTTCATAAATTTTCTTCACAGAAATTTCTCCGAAATTTGTCGTTTGGAGTCGACTTTAAATTGTAGGTCCTGCACCTCATCCATAAAATTAACACAAATTTGTGGTGTAAGAAGTTTGGTCGTAATCGTAACTAATAACTAATCTTGTTACTGTGTAACTTTGTTTAAATGACCACCATGGCTTCTCTAGGTGCAGAGCATGCGAAATAAGTGTCTGGCGTTAGGCTGGATTTGGCCGTTGGCGAGGGTTATGTTGGCTTTGAGGACCGCTCTTGTTTGTAGCTTATTTGCGATATAAGGAAACCCCACAAGAAAATGTTTAATGGTGTCAAATGGCCAGATCTCGGTAGCCAGTGCGCATCAACTCCACGTGGAATGATCAAGTCACTCAAGTCGCTCGTGCAGAATATTCAATGTATCATGAGCTGTGTGGTATGTAGTGCCGTCCTATAGAAACAACATATCGTTGGCATCCAGATCATTTAAATTAGGCCAAAAAAAAAAAATCGGTCATCATGGACCTATTGTGCTCCCCGTTATTATGATGACCTGGTCGACGTCTTTCAAAGAAATATTGAACGATGACGCTGCCAGGGCGTTATCCACAACAAGCAATGACTTTTTCAGGATGCATTGAATGCTCTTGGATCTCATATGGATTGGTATTGTCCTAAATTTCACAACTTTGTTTATTCACGTACCCGTTCATTCAGAAATAGGCCTCGATGAAAATTAGGGCGAATTAGCGAACACACGTTGTTGTCTATGGTCGTCAATTGTGAATGGTGAATGACAAAATAGACTGAATTAATGAACACCAATTTAACAGATGTAGCTTTGACAATATCGCTGCTATCAACTGTCAAAGTTGAAAAGTTTCTATTGAAAGAAGTATTTCCCCGTATTTGTTTTTCATTAAATATCAGAATTGAGGTTTGAAGTTGAAGCTTTCTTTGGGTAAGCTAACACATGACCCTTTAGATTACAGCTATTGACACACATTAGATTATTTGATCACAATCAAAGTAATTGAAGAAGGAATGATGTACCTTTAAAAGAGTGTTGGAAATAGTAATTTCGAATGTTTGAAATACTAATGAAATACCACAAAAATAATCATTTCTACACAAAATTATATTGCGTTATAAGTAGATGGAATGTAGCCTTGTCTGTAGGAATTACTTAGCCATTGTATATTTCTTTTCGTTCTTTCTAAAGAAGTATTGTTACACTAGCCTTCGAAAGTGCGGTAACTTAGTGAGTTAGCTCATGTGACACTGAGTTTATACTCATTGTTTAAGCAACCTAGGTTCGAATCGTGTTAATCGAACAGACATCTCCAATAAAACGAAATATGAAAAAACTCAGAGAAAATAAAATTGCCATGAAAAAGTTTCTCAAAAATCTGTCGTTCGAAGCCGACATTAATCGCCACTCATGTATAAAATTATCACACAAAACATAAGTGTTTGGTGAAACTAGGTAGTAATCCTGACTTTATTTGAAGGCAACAACATATTACAACCCCATCATTCTAGGGCCTACCATGGTATACCAATTAGCTGCTTAACTGGAAATATTATTTCATAACACTAAAGAAAAAATGCTACTTACTACTCCAATAATCGCATCAGATTAGTAAAGGACATTAAGTAAACGTTTTAATATTTCCACATAATTATAGACCGGGTTTAGAATATTAATCAAGATCGGTACATTGTTAGTTTGTTTATTAGATAAGTTAGCTACACTATGTGTATTTTATATTGCTAAATAAACCATTCCTCTGCATCGAATGGCTATTATCCACCTTCTCCATCAGCTGCTGCAGCTGCCTCCGTTGTAGTGGTGGTGGTACGGAATGGACATAATGGCAAACGATATAAGCAGGCCAATAATAAAAATGTTGATTTAGCTACTGGAGCGCTCATCAATATAATGGTTGTCAACACCATCAAATACAGCCATAGACTGGTAACCCGCATGTTTTTTGTTTTCTCTCCTCCTTTTCGAGAAAACGTTACTTGATATGTTTAATGTTCCAAATCCAAATAAACTCTATGAAATAATATATGTAGAGCGGGACTATTTATATGAAATTGCGTTCAGTGTCACCCTTGTTTGATAACAATATTCAAATGACGGATGTTTAAATACAAACAGATATTTAAACAACTGGGGCGGTAATTAGCACAGGAACTGAAATGCTAACTAGAGATGCGAATTAATAAATAATTGCATAAAAAATTAAATACAATAAAATAAAAAATTTAAATTCAATTAGAAAATAGAGAAAACATGATTAAACTAAAATTGCCATGAAAATCTTTACACAGAAATTTTACCGAAATTTTATCCACTCATGGATAAAATTAGCCCACACAACATGTGTGGTGTAAGGAGTTTGATTGTAATCCTGACTAATGACCAATTAAGTAAGTACGTATCTCACATCCTTTGGGGGATTTTCACTTCTTTAATTTGAAAAAAAGGTAAAAAAACAGGTTAAACACATCTACTGCTCACAAATGCCGATATGGTTTGCATTTTAGAAAGTAAGACAATTTTGAAATTCAGAAAATAAAGTATTTTCCATTGAATTTTTGCTGGAGATAAATAATTAAACCAAAATATGACCAACATAAGCTCGGCCAAACAATGGAATCAGTAGTGGCAGTCAAGATGATCATCTATACTGAAAAAAATCTAGTCCCATCAGGCTAATGGATCCACTGAGCAGGCTCTCACTGGAATATTCTGCTTTCTGGGACAGGTTATGCGGAATTGACTAGATTCATAGTTGGCCACCCTTTTTGCAGGCGGCGAATCTTCCTGACGAATAAAGCACCTTTTAGATTTCAGGCTAAGCCCACTGTGATGAAACCATCCAAAGAAATTTTCTGTTTTTGGTTAAATTTTTCGTTTTTCTTTCCTTTTTCTATGAAAACTCACTTAAAAATCTGATATTTTTTATATTCAACAATAAGTTTCACTTTATCTGAGAGTATCAAGCAGTATTAACCCTTTTTCCCCCGATTATGAAAACTTCCAATCACGGTGTGTACTAACGAGGATACCCAGCTTAATTCAAGAAATAATATCACGTTTGTTTATTGCATATTTTTTAAGGCTTTATTACGATTTAATCACCATAATTCCACTGTAACTCATTCAGTTGCAGCTGCAGTTGTTGTAGTAGTAGTAGTAGTGGTACGGAATGGACACAATGGTGAACCGCGTAAGCAGGCCCATAATAAAAATGTTGATTCGGCTACTGGTGCACTCAACAGGAGTAGAGTTGCCAATACCATCAAATACAGGAATAAATTTGGGAATTGCATTTTTTTTTTGCTCTTCAAAAGAAAACGTAGAGACACGTTCTGTTTAAAACACAAGAAGAAAACTTATTGAGTTTTACAATTCAAGTTCAGGGCTATTTATATGGAAAAAATGGGTCAGTGTTATGGTTTTGGTTCAGTAGCAAGTGTAGTGCACAAGTAAATATTGAAACAAGTGTGGGATTAGACAGACGATGACGTAAATAAAAAGCTTTTTTGATTTTTTTTCTATTTATCAGTAAGTTGAGCTAACTAATGAAAGTAAGCAAAGAATAAAAAAGATAAAAAAAATATTCGAATGAATTACTTACGTACATAATTGGCCATTAACAATTCGATTATCGCCTCTGCTTCTTGCGCGCCTTCGGCAGTTGGTCACACCAATCGATGACAGGGCTCCCTTTGGGCCTTCCAAAGCAAACAAGGTCACTATTTACGGACTTCTGCAAATCTCCGTGTCAAATACTCGTCTTGCCGGAGTATCCTCATCCATTCGAATAACATGACGGAGCATTAATCTTAGATCAAAGTTTTGGTCGAGCTACCACTTAAATTAATTTTTATTGCTTTTTGACTCCTTAAAGCAATAAATGATTATCACAAGGCAGATCCTCCTTCTTCCAATTTTTTTTCTTTTTATTACAGCAAATGGTTCATGTATGTACTACAGCAGGCCTAAGGTTTGCAATCGGATTTGTTGCTCAGTGAGTCCTGCTCTTTCTCAAAAAGTGGAGTCGCCTGACTTTCCAACGGCTTCTTTTATAACTCATTTGAAAAAGTCAGGAGTTTATCTAGATGAATTATTTGCACTGGTATTCAAGACTCTTTGAAGTGGCCTTAGTCTAATAGGTAGTGTGATGGCTTATTACGCATGAAGCTACGGTTCAAACCCCAAAATATTTCTTCGGCGACTTTGTCTCAGCAGATTTCTAGCAAAAACTCTGAGAGTAAACAAAATTGTCAAGTTTCTCAAAAAATCTGTCCATCGGAGTCGACTTTAAGCTTTAGGTCCCGCCACTCATGGATAAAATTAACAAACACAACATGGGTAGTGTGAAAAGCTAGGTTGTAATCCTGACTGAAGGGTTGTAAAGACCACTTATGTATGTATGTACTCAAGACTCTTAATTTTCAAAATTGGAGGATCATGATGAAAATAAGCCACCTTTTGCCGGTTGTAGTTACACTTTAGCCACCACATCACGTAACCTCCCTAGTTGATCTGTGGTAAACTTTATTTATAGCATGCGATACATTTTTGTCTGTTATTGAAATACTAAAAAAATATTGCACAATTCGTCTGTTGCAGTAATAGCTGAAAAATATTTAAACAAGTGTTTTCAGTGCAAAATTAGAAAATATAGAAACAATAATAAAAAGAACCGTTGAATGAAAAATTTCTAAAACGACTGTCAATAGCTATGAATAACAAAACAAGTGAGGTGATATTGTTGACGCTAAGATCTTAATGGCAAATCTTTATAAATAGAAGTGAATGTAAGTTTTGTTAGTTTAGATGCTATGGCCGCTTACATCAAAGCAACGAAATTATAGCGATTGTCTTAATACTTTCCATACAGATTGAGTATTGAAATATGAAAACATTAGAACTAGTATCTCTAACATAACCAAAAACTGTTAAATAATGAGTGTGGCACGTACATAATGATCATTTAAAAATAGTGTCTCTTCGCAAATGCAAATCTTCAAATTTTGTTTGATTAACTTAGGCATCGTATTGGAATTATTTTAAAAAAGTGTGTGGTGGTCTTCTTGCACAGCAGTCATTCGTATTCTGGCAAAATTACCCCGTACCACAGTGAGGTTTTTTTACTTCACTCTACTACTCATCTACATTACTTAATTGGTCATTACAACCAGTTTAGTAAGTTAGTAGTTTTCCACTTACCCGAAATTTAATGGGTACTGACATGCTCATGAATAAAATTATCTCACACAACATGCGTAGTGGGAGGAGCTAGGTCATGATATTGACAGATTTGGTAAGTTTTTTCGAATGCTGATTCTCAGTGTTTTTCCTGAAGACTAATGGGAGGTGATCAACATAAAAAATATTTTTTCTTTTCAGAACTGAAATATAAGCTGGGAACAGTCTTCTAGTAAGGCTACACATTATCCACTGTTTACGTGTGCGCAATTGTTTGCTTCTGCGCAATTATTCATGTGTTGACATGTGGTTTATCTGAGCATGATGCATTCAATTATAGAAAACGAAGTGCCTAGCACAACCGAAGAGGCCAGTGGATAGGGACACTTGTGGAAAGAAAGTTGTCACCGACTTAATGCTGCAATAAATCGATTGTTAAGCGCTCGCTGTATGGAAAGTTATATCGTCTTGTTGAAAATTTGAATTTTTGAAAACGAAAATTCAGTCAATATCGCTTAGTAGAGCTCGTCATTTATTGTAACTGCAGCTGTCTGCTCATTTCCAAAGAAATAAAAACCGATAAGGTTTGAATAAGAACCGCATCATACAGTCAATTTTAATGTATGCACTTGTGACTCGGTAATGCCAATTTCAATCATAAGGGTTTACGTACGTAAAGCAGAGAGACGATGTTACAGAAATCCATACGTATATTAAAAATGATAGTGAGAACCTTTAGGTTAGGTTATGTCTGAGGACTTGTACTTGTCATTGGAACAAGCACAATACGCGGAGGTCAAAATGACACATTGTAATACGTCCTAAGGAAGATAGATATAATAATAAAGGAGATAGGGAAAAGGAGAAGAGGAAAAAACAGACCACAAAGCCTAGCACTCCTCAACCAGCCTAACCTATTTGTGCATTTATGGTGTGCCTTAATGTCGGCTCTCGACAAATAGTCCAAATTCAAAGAAGTCCCTGTCCAGGGACTTCAATCTACTGAGAGTTGCAGAGGAGGTGTTCCATAGTTTCCAACTCCTCCTCATCGCAACATACCCCGTAATAGTCCTGCTGGAAGTTGATCCTTATCAGCAATCTAATCTCGCAGTACCATGTAATAAAACCAATAACTAAGCTTAGACTGGCTGTATCTAAGCCCAGCAGCAAACCTGTTTTATCACTGTCTATAGCAGGCCATAGACACGTAGACACAACCTCAAAGTCTAACTAGTTGAGAACGATGAGAATTCAACATTTCGGCGTCTTAAAATAGGCTTTGTGATGCAGCGGTAGTATTCACTTCGGTACGCATATTATTACTTTTTTTTGTTGATGCTTTTATATCGAGAAGAGTTTACGAATTGCTTGATCTCTAGGCCTATTATGTTGCCGGTCAAATGGACGAAATGCTCTATGAAAAGTTTCCTTTTTTTCAAAGTAAATTTTCACAATTTTTGTCAAATCATTGCTATCGATATCGTTAGTTCTCATGCAATGCTCTCAGTACATACAACCAAATTTGACCAGAAACTTTCGAACCCCTATTAAAACACAATTAATTTTGTTCCATTTTCTTGCTTCTGCTCTTCTCTCATTCGTTTGCTCTTTATGGGATCATCATATCTGCTTGTCCCTACAAAAACTTAATTCGTATAATTTTACCATAAACATGCCATTAAGCAACGGCAGCAGCATTATTTCCCGTTTGGCTTTTTATATAAATTAAGAAGAAAAAGAAAAAAATTAAATGATGGTTGCCTCTCAAATTTCATAAAAACTTAAGTAAAAAGTATGTTGAATCGAAAGAAAAGCAAACTGCAAATGATAAAATTAAGAACAAGAAACAAAGCAACATGCTGCTGTCCTGTCTTGAACAACAGGATATCGAATAGAAAATAGGAAAACAAAAAAACAGAGAACTTTTTAATAATAAACCCCTGTCACCCTATTTATCCTGTACTTTATTATGATTTCACTCTTTCGTTCCATTAATTGTTCGTTAATGGATTCTCTAGAAAGTGGAGGGATAGATATGGGAAAGGTTTGGTAATTTTTCTTTTTTTTTTTTGGCTCAAATATCATAAAACAAAGCAAAATGTATAGAACGCTCTCTTCCCCTTGTTTTTTGTTCTTTTCTTTCGGTACTTTTTTAATTTTCGGTCAGATTTTGTTTTGCGAATTGCTTCTTTATATTCATTGTTTCCCCCCTTTTTTGTTAATATTTGTTGTAATTCGGAGTTTTTGTGGTGTTGCTATCGGAATCCATTAAAGGCAAATGGCCAAATGTTAAGTGTCGCCAAAATACTTAAATAGTCCACCATCGTATTGTTGTCGTACATCTGATGATGATGATGATGGCAATGGCGTTTAACCAACAAACACCTCTCCACATATTTTCATACATACATACACTTATGCAATACAACCACTTATGCATAGTTCGTATAGTTGTATGTTAAATATTCAAAATTTTTTTTTATTTTTTGCTCATGAATGCAAAATATAAGAAAATATAAATTTTTAGGATATCCCCTACTGTCCGAACACCGACATATTTATTTTTTCTTCTGGTACTCTACGTAAAAACTGTTTACAAGCTAGGCCTGAGTGAGACTCTGATCGAGTGAGGCTGAGGTCGAGAAGAAGACAACAGAAAAATCCTTCTGAGGCCATGTAAGAAGTACAATAATCCATTAATTTTTATATCAAAGTTCGTGATGATGACACATACATACCTCCTAGCTCCTGGCATTGAAGTTTTTTTCGAAATTGATAACTTTTTCCATTGACTCTTAAACCTAAGACTTTCACAATACATGTAACATACGTACATAATTAGTCATTATAACCCTTCAGTCAGAATTACGACCTAGCTTCTCACACCACTTTTGCTGCGTGTGTTAATTTTATACATGAGTGGCGGAACCTACAGTTTAAAGTCAGCTCTGAACGATATGTTTTTGAGAAACTTTTCATGGCAATTTTATTTACTCTCGGAGTTTTTGCCGGAAATCTGCTGAGAAATAAGTCCTCGAAGAAATATATTTTCACATTTCGTTTTGTTGGAGATGTCTAACCAGGGGTTTGAACCGGGGCCTTACGTCCAATAAGCCAGCACACTTCCTGCTTCCTTCCTCACTCGAATATTCACGTCGAAGAAATAGTTTTTCATATTTCGTGTTGGTAGAGATGTTTGATCAGGGGTTTAAATCCAGGCCTCGAGCCTAATAAGCCAACATACTACCTACTAGACTAAGGTGACTTCAGGTATGCTGTAAATAACTTGACAAGAAAACAAAAGTAAGTTTTCAGTCGATTTTTTCCACTGTTGATACAAGCCCTCACCTCTGTTCGACAGAACAATAGCATACATTAGGTATTTGTCAGTCGAAAATTGCAATGTAGTCAGATGTTCGGATAACTAATTATTTAAAACTATAAATTTTATTACAATATGCTTTTACAACAAAAAAAAAAACTTATCAGTTCTTTTATACTCCCTTTTTACTCCCTTCGGCCTACTTATATTTAATTTATTTTCGTTCTGTCAACTTCCAGAACCTTACTGTTTCTATGTAGTTTTGTTATTGTAATTTAATTTCAGTTTGTTCCTATTTTCGTAAGTTTTTTGGTATTGTAACTCTGTAATAAAATAACCAGTCTAACTTAGCTGTTTTCGAAGATAATCATGCAGGTGTTCTTCAAAATGAGTCGTGCAGAAGTGATCGGTGTGGTAACAGAAAGTGTGGGATATGTTCGTTCCAACCTTTTGGTTTCTCGTTTACAACTTTCCACCGTTATTCCTCCATGGCATGATTGAATCGTTCTATTATTTCGCCAAACTGTGGAAGTAGCGGCGTTGTTCTTGTACTTCTTATTCCGCATAGTTCGCCATGTCCTTAAAACTGGATGATTCAAAATTTCTGCCTTGATCGGAAAGTCCTTCCATGGAACACAATATCGTTAGCCCTTGTCATTCACTAATTGGGAGAGGTATACACTTTTGGTAAATTATTGAAGTAGTCCATTACGAAAAGAACAAACAGATTTTTGTCGTAGGGAAGATAGAAAGGCTCCGTGACTTTTTTTACTTACTAGCTACAGCCTCTTGTCATCCAACATAATTTTTCCGGTTTTTTTTTTTGTTACTTCAAAGTGGACTTTACTAGAATCATCATTTATCTCGTTTAAGTCTTGTTTTGCATTGGATGAGTATCCAATTGTAAGATACACCAGATCAGATCAAATATTTTTGGACACATCGAAACTGAACGGATCTGAGGGAGGTATCTTCTTGAAATCCACAAGTATTACTGACATCAGAACACTAACTAACGACTGTAATGTCTTCTTAGTTAACTTATTAATCATACAATCTGCTGTCCTATAACATATAATTTCGGCGATTGAGAGGTCTGCAAAGGTTCTGGGATCTCACAGAATGACATCGAGAAAGGACCCATTTAGAGGGTTAAATTTCAGAGTAGCTAAACTGGACAGATATGACACGAGAATGCGAGCAACATTAAGAACCTTAGGATTAATAATATGGTAATAAAGTCTGTTAACACTGCATGAGTTGATTTTGGGTACGGGCAGAGCTTTGGGTAACGCGAGAAATGTGGCTTGAATGATATTAAGGAATATAACAGCTTTACAATTAAATCCTTATAGTATCAGGAATGGACACAGATTCATTGTGGCATCACAATAGCCTGTCGTGCTTATCCTATCTGGAGGCAACCACTTCATCCTACATGCCTACCATAAAACCGCCATCAATTATGATCCTAAGTTGCGAAAAAAGTAACAAATTCAGGAAACAAAGTTTTATGCACCTTTAATGAAAATTGGGAGACATCAACAGAAATCAACAGGGATCAATACATACACTTGTGGGAACATATGACAGACGAACAAAGCAATAGTGGGATACTCTTCCTATACAAGATTTCTTTCCATAAGGGAAACCCTAAAATATAGTTTTTGATTAAAAAAAACAAAGTTTTCCTAACCACATATTGCTTTTAATTTTAAATACTTTATCAGCTGTACAATATCTGTCCATACATACATACATACATATATAGTATGTATGTAGTATAGTTAGTAGAATTTGGCACATGGTTTTGTTAGTTTGTTTCTCGTTCTTGGTCCCTTAAACCACAGAATGACCAATCATGAATCTTTACAAAATACTTGGTATTGGCTGTTGTTATTGATCGTTATATTATGGGTTTCTCACACTCATTCCCAAAAGTACGCTACAGTGGGTACTTTAAATAATAAATTGTTTACATTTCTTACTTTTTATTCAGGCTTTTGCCATTATTTTATGGAGCAAAATTTCGTTCTTAATTTGTTGCTGTTTAGGCAACTATTTATTACTTGTTAGAGTTTCGTCCCCTACACAGTCAACACTGTGTTGCTGCTGCTTCTGTTACTACTTGCCTATAACTGCAACATGTTTTTGCTGTTGTACAGCAAACGATACTTGTTTGTTGTTCCAATTTTCCAATCTGTGGTTGCCATAAATTGCAATTGCCACCCTCTTTGCAATGTAACAGCAACAACTGCTAGAATCTGTAAGAGTATAAAAAAAACTCTTAAATGTTTCTTGCCGTTACGGTTGTTTTTGTTTTTGTGAATTTATGAAAGTTGGAAGTACAAATTTTAAGAGTATCACTGGGATATTATCCTTTTGGTCAATTTATAATCAAATAATTTAAACTCCCAGCTCGGAACTAATCGATACAATCAAGAAAATCAATGGGATTTTTAGAGGTCAAGTCTAGATTACAAAGGAATTTAGGGACTTCCGAAGCTACATCTGTCAAATTAGTTGCCATTTATTCATAACTTTCTGGCAAATCACCATGGACGACTATAGACAGCGATGTGTGTTAGTTGAATGGGCTCTAGAGTAGTTGGAAACTGGCCCTCATTTTCATCGGACGCAAGAGCGTCCAATGCACCCCTGCGGGACATCCCTTTAGGTATATGTCAAAACGAAGTTGGCCATGCCATTAGGGTTTATGTTGATCCTTATTAATATAATTGGAATAAAAAAGATGAGTAAGTGTACCCAAAGTCGCCGTCGTGAAGTCGCCGTAGTCTAGTAGGTAGTGTGTTGGCTTATTAGACGTAAAGCCAGGGTTCGAGCCCCAAGCCAGACATCAAAACAAAATACAGAAAGTATTTCTTCGGCGATTTCCTCTCGGCAGATTTCTGGCAAAAACTCTGAGAGTAAATAAAATTGCCATGAAAAGTTTCTCAAAAAATCTGTCGTTCGGAGTCGACTTTAAACTGTAGGTCCCGCCACTTATGTATAAAATTAACACACACAACATAAGTGGTGTGAGGAACTAGGTCAATAATCCTGACTGAAGGGTTGTAATGGCCAATTATGTATGTAAGTGTACCCAAAACTTCTCACAAGCACTGCTTCTATTAAGAGTTCCATACCTTATAAAGAATACCACACTACTGGTCTCTATTAATTATATGTGGAATCGTGCATTGTCCTATCTAACGCTGCCGATCATTTTTGCTTATCCCTGCATAAAATACCCGCTTTGCCGATACATCCTCTTACTGCATAATGTTTATGTCGTTGAGAAGCCCATACAGCTCATTGTACCGTCGTTAGAAGAAATCATCGCTAAATCATACTAGACTGAATATCTTACGTAGGACTTCTCTCGCAACTAATCTTAAGTGTTCACTCTTTTGTGTCCATTGCGATGTACAGTCTTGTTCTGCAAAACAGTCTCCATGACGAAATTTAAATCTCGTACAGTATCAAAAGTATTGGAGAGATCCATACCTACTATGACGATGGGGCAGTAGTTGTTCAATGTCATTCTGCACAGCTTTATAAGTATGGCAGGAATACCGAGTTCAGACATAATACCTTATAGGGCTATCGAATGCTGCTTTATTGTCGAAAATATATGGTGTGTCGACTTGATTTACATGACTTTTCTCCGGGACTTAGCACAATGTTGAAGATCTGGTCTGTACCCTAGAGAGAACAATCCCGAGTCCAAAATAAACCTGCTATTGCAGCAATTTTTATACTACAATAGAAAGCTGTGTCAACCCTTTTCGAAAATGAGAGGTCAGAAAGCTCAGAGCAGGGTATTAACATATGTGGCGAAAGACAGTCTCTTCCTCCACCTCACACACACAGCTCCTGCAATAATCATTAGTCGGAATGCCGATTTTTTGGCAAGCCTACCAAACGGACAGTGACCCGTAAGAATTGCCATTGTGCGATTGGTGGTCATGCAATTTAAGTGAGTCAGTCCTCTTCTTGTCCATACGTGTCCAACAGAGTCTGGCAATATTACACGTGCCTTCCTGCTACCATCGATATTGAGCCTCCGCGTAAAACGAGTGGACAATATCCTAATTAACCGATACAATTGTAATACCTACGCTGGTGGAAAAATTCTGAGGTCAAATTTATATACAGAGCACCAGAAACCTTTAAAGAAATATAGTCTAGTTTCTGTGTTAAAAACCTTTTTGGTCGATGTTATTAAATAAACGTATGTTTTATTTCTATTAATAAAGATGATTAAATTTTTAAACTTAGCATTGTTATTATTATGTTAGATAGGAAAAAAAGACAATTTTTAATATTATTCATAAACCATTGATGCATTTAAATTGCATTTAATTTGATTTGTTAAAATGCACTGTATTATGTTTAATTGCCTTGAAACATTTTTTTTGACTGCATACGCTAATCTCTTATACAATCCAGCGAACCGAATATCTGATTCTAATATTAAATCAAAGATTTGTTTGGTTTTATCATGTTGCGATGTTAGGAAAATGTCTAAATAATTTACACTAAAAATGTCTTAAAAGAAAAGAAAAAACCATTTAGATGATAGAACAATTAAAATGTTGACGGACTTACGAATTATTTTAGTTTACGGACTGCGTAATCGCTGTTGTAATACTAAACAAACCAAAAATATTGTTTATGAAGATTGCCTTCAATGCTTGGTACCAGAATTGATCAAAAGAATTGAATAATTCGCGACGGGAAGCAAAAAAGTTAGGTTAGGATAGCGGGGAGCTTTCCGTTTACAACCAAGTTCACTCCGTGGCCCATATGGCCCATTGTGTCGCCCAGTGTAAAGTAAGACCCCTTGTCATAATCTGTGTGACAGATTTGTGTATGAAACCCGCCAGTACCTCTAGGGACACTTTCGCTTTCATGCCCAGATCTTCAAAGGTTCTGTCACTCAAAAACCGATGACGTCTGTCCAGAAGTGCAGGGCACTGGCATAAATCATGACAGCTTCTGCAGTAAACCTGGTGGGGCAGACCGAGCTTTTCAGAGAAATTGCCAATAGCGCAGTGTCTCGTTAGAATGCTAACCATTTTCTCGTCGAACTCAAGTAGTACTCTGATTCTCCCGCTATCCACTGCTGGACATAGCAGTTTTGAAATTCGGCAAGGTAAGTTGGATCATTCACGATTTGAAAAATTCCACGCTGTTTTTTTCCGATTTGGAAAGTATTTCCGTAGAGCCGCATATATCACTTCTATCATCTCCTTCTCAGTCATCTCGGATTCGTTCCGTGCCAATTTGTCCGCCTTTTCATTTTCCTCTATGTCATAGTGGGCCGGTTGCCAGTAGGGGCTGATGTTGTGTCGACGTTTACGGTGTAGAGAGTGTCCACACAAATCCTAACGTCCTTTCATTTGACGATCACAGATATATTCAAGTACTAAGGAGGTAGGTCCCATGTTTCAATGGCAAAAGTCTCAGCCTGAAATATGCTGGCTTAGTTTGGTGCCGCGAACGCGGAAATGAAGCTGAGCGCCACAATTTTTAGCTATACTCGATCTGTGTAGCTAAACAACAGTTGAACTCGCTTTCGATTTTCGTTTTACAGTTAAGATACCGCATAGATTGATAATGGTTAGCACGTCCCAGAAAGCATCATCCAAAAGTATTCACTGAGGCATCACTGTTGTGGAATCCCGTGGTGTGGAAAATTGTCAAAATGGTTAAATTTTAGAACATTCCTTGCACTACTAGACTATTGTATTACTATTTAGGCTGCAATAATGGCATTTTTAACTACCGTGGTGCGAATCCGGTATTAGTATATCGAGTGTACATATTCGCACATTTCATAAATGAAAAGACACGTCAACGACTTTTTAAGCATTCCTCGGCCAGAATGTTAATAAATCTTGCAATTGCAGCAGCGTTTATTTTGGAGAGTGGCGTTAAGTGTGATATACAATGAGAGATTAAAAACTTCCATCACTCTTATAACGTACAAGCGGAACACTGACACATGAGGTGGATGATATTTCTCTTCTCTTCCTTTGATAAAGTCATTCGATGGAATGCCTTCCAATAAGATAAAGGCTTGTGAGAATTGCAAGTGTGCTCTGGATGGATATGCGATTTAAGGGTAGAAGTAAGTCAGTCCTCTTCTTCTCAGTACAGGCTGAGAACTGCAACTTCCAACAACGTCACTAGCTCCTGGAATCTATATAAGAGTTCCTATGAATGTTTGAAAATTTCCCTGAGAAATCCTCCTTCTAACATCGAAGAGACTTCCGTTAGGATAAAGTTTTAGAAAAATATTCACTTAAATACTGCGATCGAACCTTTTCTACTGCCCACAACCTGTAAGGTTCCAAACCTGTAGCTCTGATAAAACTTAGTACAGTGCCCGGTGTGAGTAAGGATAGCTGCATCATCTGGGCATCAATAAACCACGGTGTCCCATGTATGTCTTCCGGTGAATCGTTCTGCTCATCACATAATCTACATGTTGTGCTGGCAGCGATTATCTTTCTGTAAAAATGTTGATTGAGTTTATAATGGTCGCTTAGAAGACCAGTTGCTAATATAACGGTATTCCTTGAGAGTCTAAACAAGGAAAACTTTAGACTGCCTCAACCCAATGTAGACTGAGAGATATCTTCGCTTTTCTCAATTTTTGCTTTCCCTAGAATACGCTTCCATACTCTACTTTCCATTCCATTGAGAGATAGTGGCCACATTAACGGCGTGCCTCATACTTACGTACATTGCCTTGAATTTGCACATGAGCTAGAATCCAGTAAAACGTAACATTATTCCCCTTATCTGTTTTAACATTTCAGCTTTAAAAGTTTTTAACTCAAATTGGAAGAAAAAACTTTCCAAATTAAATTTCTAACAAAAGAAGAAGAAGAAAAAAGCGAGAGAAATTATAGACTCATTTATAAAGATACATGAGTAAATTTCGCAGTTGTTGTCTTAAATATCAGCGCGGTTTAATTTTGCACTTTAGCAGCATAATTTTGAGGCCATAAAACACTTAAAAACAGTTTCAACACACACACACATGCATTCGTCTACCATATATGCAGCATGAATGTGTTTAAGGCTCTGTATGAGCCTGACTCTTTAGACATAATGGTTGCTTAACGCTTTACCATTCATAAACATTTGTGTTTAGGCAATAGGCATTTGATACCCTACACCATGCTATTCTACATACATCCATACATAATTGATCATTACAAACCTTCAGTCTGGATTACAACCTAGCTTCTCAACACCACTTATGTTGCGTGTGTCAATTTTATATATGAAAGGCGGGACCTACAGTTTAAAGTCGATTCCGAATGAGAGATTTTTGGGAAATTTTTCATGACAATTTTATTTACTCTCTGAGTTTTTGCCAGAAATCTGCTGAGGAAAAGTCGCCGAAGATATTTTTTTCATTTTTCCTTTTGTTGGGGATTTTTGACCTAGGTTTGAACCGTGACCTGACGTCTAATAAGCCAACACACTACCTGCTAGACTACGACGGCTACGGTAACCTACATATGTATGTATGTATGTATATTCGAAACCATTTGTCGTCTGAATTGATGGAAATTTGATTTAGGATATGAATTGCCATAGGTATTTGGTGTAGGTCTTCATCTATTCGAACTTGACTGTCAGAGTTTTCATTTGTTTTGTCTCCTTTTTTTACAATTGCAAACATTTTTATGAGCTTTAAATTTAACATTTTTATTGCTACAACAACAAGACTCTATGCTCTTAAATATTTTTGAGTATTTCCTTCTGATAGAATGAATGAATTCGAAAAAAAAACAAAAAAAAAACAACTCAAGTTGAAATAACAAAAAATCACCCCCAAAAAAAAACAATTGAAATGAAAACAAAAAGCCAACAAGAACAACAACAAAAAACGATTTACTAGATACTAACTAAAAGAAAAACTTGTAACATGAATTTTATGCAGTCCTTGCAAAATGTTGCATGTACTCTAGTGTTGAATGTCTGGCTGCATAACTATTTATCGCTGTAAGGTACTATACGTGAACGAATGTTTGTGTTTTGTCGACTGTAGAGTGCAAGTGCATTTTTCAGCCTAAGAAAAGGAAAGATAACCAACAAACCAAAAAACAAAAATTTTTAAAAAAAAGAAAACGAAAAAACTGTTTGTGCTGCATAGACTCTTCCTACATGAACAATATCTACAGACTACCATGAGTAGTAAGTCTCTAACAGCAGGGCTGTGTGAATTTTAAAGTAAAACAGGGAAAAAGGTTTTTGGGAAATTTGTTACCATCAAATTGGGAAATGATTTGTGCAGCTCAGGAGAAGTGATTTTGTGTAGTCACCGTATTCTACAGTTGGCTTATTAGACCCCAGGTCAGACATCTCCAACGAAGCGAAATATGAAGAAATATTATCTTCTGTAATTGTCTCTAAGCAGATTTCTGGCAAAAAACTCTGAGAGTAAATAAAATTGCCATGAAAAGTTTCTCAAAAATCTGTCGTTCGGAGTCGACTTCAATCTGAAGGTCCCGTCACTCATGTATAAAATAAACACACACAACATAAGTGGTGTGAGAAGCTAGGCAGTAATCCAGAAGGGTTGTAATGACATCAACTATATAAAATATCTGAAAATAAAAAAAAACATTCATGAATTTTTCTTAAATTTTGATTGCCATGAATGGAGTAAACTTTATAGGCAAATCCAATACAATTTATTTTTATTTTACTAGGTGGCGTATACGTTATGAGGATCAATGAATTACATATTAAGTATACGTACGTATACAGTAAAAATCATAGTAGACCTCATGAACATAATTCGTCATTACAACCCTTCAGTCTCTTTCCACTCCACTAATGCTGTGTGTGTTAATTTGGTACATGAGTGGTGGGACCTACAGTGTAAAGTCGACCCCGAACGACAGATTTTTAGGAAACTTTTTCATGGTAATTTTATTTACTCTCAGAGTTTTTGCCAAAAATCTGTTGAGTGGAAGTCGAAGAGGAAATATTTTTTCATACTTCGGTTTTTGTTGGAGTTGTTTGGCCAACATACTACCTACTAGACTACAACGGCTAAGCAATGTAGTATCTCTTTTCTTAGTTCAGATTTGTGCTGTCAGTAGTGAGCAGTCGGGATGTCTATGATTAATACGAAAGGAAACGCGTTACATCCGTACAGCAATAGGCCATACACATTCACTCGCTTCAAAATCTGGACTTTACTATGTTTGGTACTTATGCATCCATTTTATGGACTGCTTTTTACTTCAAGGATATACTTTTCAAACGACTTAGTAGAAGCCTGTAGATACCAACCATCCCAGTTTTTTGAACACAGTAAAGATCTCAATTTAATTCCAGATTGTTAAAAAATTTTTTTTAAAGAAATGTGGCAACCCCTTCAAACAGAACAATTTCACTTCTTTTCCTTACGTACTCCCTCATTTATTTTCGGTTGCAAACAAAAGTTGCCTCCATTTTGATGATATTTTACTGGCAGCAGTAGTAGAAAAAAAAAACATTTTAAAGGCACTGGGAAATAAAACGAAAAAACATTAGGCAGTTGCAAGAAAAAACGAACAAAAAATAGAAGAAAAAGAAAAAATCACTACTTTTAAGGACAAGTACGATAGCAAGTCTTAGACTGCGACTATCTTTTGCATTTAATTCGTTCCATGATATGATGACTTTTGCTATTACTCAGCTGGGTTTGTGTGTTTGCAACAGCAGGAAAGTGAGAGAGAAAGACAACAAAAAAAAAAAAAAAGAAAGAAATGCATTGCCAGGGTGAAATACTGACTCTAGCGGAGTTCAGACAAAATTCACGTAATGAAGTATACTCGTTTGGAAATGTCGCAACCAAAAGACATGGCAAGACAACAAAACAACACCAACAACACTAACAATAATAGACAACAACAACAAAAAAACGAAGTATTATTATTAAAATATATTTTGAAATAAAATAGGCTCAAGTGAAATAGACAAACAGGCAGGAAAAACCGACAGACAAAAGCAAAATAAAAAAAACACACAAATAGTGGGGAACTTTTGCAAAACAGACAAAATGTTGTGTCGAAAATTTACAACATTTAGTTGATGTAATTGTTGTTGTTGTTGTTGTTGTTGTTATTACTGTTCCTTAAACGTCACCTAAAGTAAGAAGTTATTCGTCTTACTGTGAAGCGATAAAATTTTGAACTTATTTTGAGTTTCAAAAGCAGTTCGAATCCAAATTATTTTTAAGTGAGTGTACAAGATGAAAACCTTTTATCGACAAAGGGTAGGTTAGCGGGTAACTTGCCGGCTTGCAGGCAAGCTTACTCGGTGGCCCATATTACTCAATGTGAGGTAACTCCCTTGCCATGATCCGTTTAAACAACCTCAAGCTCCGGATAAAACTGGCCAGTTCCCTAGTGGCGCGTTCGCCACCATGCGCAGATCTTCAAACGTTCTTTCACCCAAAAACCAAAGACGCAGATCGCAATGGTTTACTAATTAAATTGGTTCCACTTCAGAATCGTTTAGGAAAATTAGCAAAATGGTTGGTTGCATGATTATCAGTTGAAAATGCGTGAACTTGCTTTAATGACAGGCATTGATTGATAAGAAATCTGATTGGGTACAGTGTTTGCTCACAATATATTTCTAGCAATATTGCAAAGAGTTCCATTAAATTATTTGGCGCTGCTTTACCACAATTAATTCGCAATCAATTGTATCACACACATATGACTCCCTTTTGCTAGGTTTAGGTGGGGTTCTGTTTCCAACATTTCTGCCAGCTCTTCCACATGACCTGGAAGACAGCCGAGGGTAACCCTAGTTTTCTTACTTACTTTTGATACTATCATCGAGTCAACTTCGACTGTCAGATAGTATGTCTCGGTCTCTGTACTTTCTGTATTGAATACATTTTTTTATACTTACATTGAAAGTAAGCCTCGAGTTTCTACACTGAATGTCTCGATATCTATTCTTGATCCATCCGTGAAACACAGAATGGTCCTACTTTTAAAAGAGTATGCAGACTCCGGTATGTTTTTTGACGACACTCAGGAGATGACTCCTACTCATGCATTGTATTGTGTTGGAATAAAAGAAAAATATTTATAGGAGAAAGGATACAGGGGTAGTGAGTTACTCAAATCACTTAGTTTTCATTGCGAAGCATTTACATTTTGTACGGTGTTTCAACAGAGACATCCGCTTTTGACAGTTAATAACGGCCATCTTGTTTAAGCTACTTCTGTAAAATGAATTGCACTTTGTCAAATCACAATGAACAGATATGGCATTTAAAAATATGTGAAAGCATTAAATTTGCTATATGAAGGGTGTGCGGGCAATGCAACTCACGGTTTTCATCGAAGAATCATCTTCAGCGATGACACAAAATTGTCGAATTTGGAACGATACTAATCCAAATGAGATCCAAGAATGTCCAATGGAATCCGGAAAAAGTCACTGTTTGATGTGGAAACGATGTTAAGTAGGCCATCACTGTAAACTGTAAAACTGTGAGCATTACAGGGCAAAGATTACCAATTTCTATTGGCCCGAATTGGATGGTCTGGACACCAACGACGTGTGATTTCGACAGAAGAGAGCTACGTACTATACGGCTCATGCCATATTAAATATTCTGCATGAGCGACGATTAGAGGGAATGGTCATTTCACGTTTAGGTGATGTGTACTGACCGCCATTATACTTTTTCCTTTGGTGTTTTCTTTAGACACAGGTATATGGGAATAAGCAGCAAACTATTGCGATCTAACATAACCCATTTCGTTGGTCAAATTTTATCTGATTTATGAAAAATTTTACATTTATGATGCGCTCCACATAGTGAAGCCATTGATTAGGTTTCACATATAATGGCACCAATAGGTCTTTTAAACGAATAGAAAAAATCGATTAAATATCCTACACACTTTAATGTAACGCCCGATATATTCTAGTTACTGATATAAAATTAAAACGATTAAGGGGTGAAAGGATATAACATTAGTTATTGTATTTTTAATACCTACTATAGAGTGCCCATTAAAAAACGTGCCTATTTTCGGCAAATTTAATGACGACAACATTTCTTTCGTAAAATGAATAAGACAAGAAGGAAACTTAAAGGTAAAATGTATTGTGAAATGTCTTAAGCAAATTGGTTTGTTTAAAACAGTTCCTTATCCTTATTTCTACGGCAAGAAGTAATAGATTTGATTGTTGTTCTTGTTGTCGTTGTTTTAATAATAAAAATAAAAAGGACATGATTTGAGACAACTTCTCGTTTTTCTCGTCTGTCTATTCTCTAGTCTGTTTAAAGGTTTCATACGTATCGTTGAATGTTGATATAGATTTCGTCGGGGGTTTAAAAGCAGTTGAGAATATTCTGTTCAAAACGAAATGCAGTTTTTGGCCTACGACAATTGAAAATAAAAAACCTACAGACGGATATGGCATAGCAGGAGAATACACTCACGAAAATAAAATAAGATTTTTAAAATTGTTTTCATTTGTCAGAATATAGACACCTTAGAAGCGGCGTGATTCTTTGAATTAAAACTGGAACTGAAAATATTCCATTGAAATCTCCTCAATGGCCTCCTTTTTATAAGATTAAATTTGTTTTGTTTCACATATGTTTCGAAAAAGACTACTAAGAACTGTTTTTAGGGTGTAAATTCACATTCATTCGAATACAGTTTGAAAATTCGCACATAGTTTTACAAACGTAAACGCTTTGTATGTGCAGTTGTTGTTACAACATTTTTGTAGACCGTGATTCAGGGTGACATTTTGGTGATTTAAATGCAAATTTATGAAAAAATAAATATTTTAAGTAATAAAAATTGTCTGGAATTTCAAACGAAAATTAACAAAAACAAAATGAAAAAAAAAAAAAATTAAAAGGAAGAATCAAATATTTCACTTCAATTACAATGTAAATAATTGGATCCTTTGTAGTTTTTTATTTTGTTGCTTTAATTAATGACCAGATAGTAAAAATGTCCTGCAAGTGTTGCAATCAATATGACACAGGCGGTCTGTGTAGGGGGCATGACTGAAGGTTACCTTAATATCGAAAGAAGACTTGTTTTCTAACTGTTCCATACTCAGCAGCTGGTTTGCAGTTAGGGCACTAATCCAACTGTATTATAGAGGAGGCTCTCTCAGGTTTCCGTGAGGCACCTCAGTGTGTAAATAGTTTTCTGTTATCCTTGTCATTGTTAATGGGGGCTATGACATGATCAACATCCCTTTGCCCTTACTCGTGTGAACAAAAACCAACAAAAACCAATCAAAGAACAAATACACGGACAACGGAACGAACAATGAAATGGAGGTACAACCTGGCAACTAAAACTGGACATGAAGCGTTCCTTCTCATTGCTAGGATTTAGGCGAGCTTCATTAAAACAAACAACGAAATTTAGCCCCCATTATAACGGAGTTCACTAATCTATTGGAGTCGTTTAATGCGGCGGCTGCTTCAGCGGTCCCCATTTCGAAAGACGATACGTATGTGGAGTCAAAGTATCAGAAGATGGTGATAGTACTATCATCGAAATGCTCGCCGTCAGTTATATATGGCTCACCACTGGGAGCAAAGAGGAGCTGACTTCCCGTATCAGACATCCTTTCGTCAAACAGAATGCATCCAACCCAATAGAGCAATCAGCTGCTACTGATTCGAGCTGATACGTCAAAGACATCCCATCATACCAGGCGAAAAAACCCAAAAACGTTCCGCCCTACATAGAGAAGTAAAAACTCATATCGAAGGGCTTGCATGATCTGGAAAAGATTTGAACTGCCATGTTAATTCTTTCTCAGTTAAGAGGCAGAAGATGCTGGCTCGATACAGAGGCATTGTTTCGTGACAGAAAAATCCTTACTTGTAGATCAGTGTGTAGCGCCAATAGCTTCTACATCCGTCAGTAAGGTATCAGAAAGTACGGCACCCTTAGTTCGGGCTGGAGTAAAAAAACAAACGATTAATCTGCATCACTGTGAAGCCGCCTCACTTGACGGTCTAACCACCTCGCGCCCTAAGACGATTCAAGGTAAGAACCTGTATTTTAGCAGGTAGTAAGATGGATTTGGTGGCTTATAGAGAGGACTTTGAGCTCGTGGTGATGTCATTTGTGTACATGCCGAACGAGGATGCAACTCAACCTGGAGACCTCTTCGGACTTCTGGTGGAGGGTGCTTAGAAGAAAAAATGTCATCACGTCTTGGGTTGTAATGCCAATGCTCCACCTTTAAAAATCGTGTTAGGGAAGCTGTAATTGATATTACGCTCTCTGACATGGTCTATAATTGGGCATTAGAGGATTTCAGAAGAGTGTTCCTTTTCGATCACAATCTTATAACCTTCAGTATTAAACTATCTGGTGGCTCTGAAAAGTATTATAGGAATACAAACGGTCCTTGTATCAAATTTGAGAAAGCTGTGAAGGAGGAACTTAGGATTCTGAAGGGGGCATTCCATTTCTGGCATCGTTGATCGAGATGGCTCTTAACCGGACATTTTGTTGAATTGATGTGGAAATTCTTATCTGCTTGGTGACACGCGAAACTTCAAAAATTCTGTTGTTGTAGTAGAAGACTCTTTAATAAGACGAAAAGGTCGGGTGAGAAAGCTGACTGATCTATGATTAAGATCCAGTTTTAACAATTATTAAAGGGGAATTAGGCGCTGCCACATGGCAGAGTTTTTTCAAAAGTATCGAGGGAGTTGAGATTGTGTGGATCCTGACAGCTTACCGTGAGGAGTAGCTGAAGCCGTCGGTAATGATGTCGAACTTGGAAGAAATTATTAAAAGGAATAAGGTCAAATGGACTATCGCCTGGACGGATTGGTAGTAATCAAACTCTGCTCTTGGATTTTTCATCATTTTCCTTATATTTGTCAGAACACATTTCTTACAATGATTGTTCCCGTAGGGAGTATTTAAACATTCTAAATACCAAATTCTCCAAAAGTTCGGAAGAATTAAGAATTTGTAATGATTATTACTTCCAACAAGTCAATCTAATTTGTTGTTGCTAATGTGAAAACCTGATTTTTGCCTATCGAAGTACCCACAGGTTTAATACTCTTCCACAAAGCTCCGATATTACCACATGAGAGTATTTATGAAGAACGACTACGTAGCCGCTAAATATCAAACAACAGGCAAATGATAAACTTGCTCATGAGTGCATGACAGTAAATTTCAACTGAAAACGCCAAACAAAACTGGTACATTCAATGTTAAATGGGTTAAATCAAGTGCTTGACGTTAAAAGATATCCTACTAAATATTGGATTAAACATTTCAATATATTGGGCCTTTGAATTTCAAATTTATTGCGATCGCTTGTTTGTGAAAAACCTTAAAAATTTTTTGTTTTATTATAAAATGGATAAATAAATAAATACAAAAAACATCAAAAATTTTTACAAATTATTACTTAAAATTGATAAAATTGCTTACATATATTGGGGTACCTAGACTTTTGCTGTCCACTGTAAGCCTTCCTAGTAATTGTTAATGCATGCATATATAATTGGTCATTACAAACCTTCAGTCAGGATTTCGACCTAGTTTCTCACACTTCGCCACTTATGTTGTGTGTGTTAATTTCACACATACGGTTTAAAGTTGATTCGGAACGACAATTTTTTGGGAAGCTTTTCATGGCAATATTTTATTTACTCTCGGAGTTTTTGCCAGAAATCTGTAGAGGAGTAGTTACCGAGTTTATATTTTTTCATATTTCATTTGTTGGAGATGCCTGACCTGGTGTTTGAACCGTGGCCTCACGTCTAATAAGCCAACACACTACCCATTAGATTACGGCGACTATAGTTTTTCTATATACCCTAAAAAGTACATAAGTGTTCCCAAATTGGCACGATGTCCATATATATACATATATTAATCGTTTGAAATTTCAATAAAAAATTGAATATATTCCGTATTATCCTTTGTTCAATTACTTTTAATTGGCACTGTGTATACTTATTTATACAGGATCATATGGAATTTCTATAAATATTGAATTGCTGCGAATGTTCCATGAAACAGAAACGGTTTTAATGAACATAAATGGCATAAAATAACAATACTGGGAACAGTAATAATTCACTTTAATTTTATAAAAATAAACAAGAATTCAAGGATTTCATGTGTATTTTTAAATTATTAAGAATATTTTAGAAAAAAACAAATGTTGTTTCTATTAAATCAAGTTTAAATTTCCTTCATATTTCCTCCCCAAATGCATTGCAACAATAATACAAAATTTTTAAAACATTTTCTGTCTCCTGAAAAATAATTAGAAAGTATTTCAATATATTGTTGTTGTTGTCGTTTACAGTAATCTATACATATGAAAGGAGGGGGACACAATAAAATTTTTGTTGGAGGGTCGTTATTATTTAGTTTCGTACAACAACTTTTTAATCAAATAAACATTTACAACAAGTATGTTTACATGCAACATAAAATGAAATTATTTTCAACAACTTTTTCTAATTTTTTTTTATAATTCATCCCTAATGTTGTTCATATGGTTATTGTTGTTTTTTTTTTTTTTTTTTTTGTAACAAACAAACGGGTTAAAATCAGCTCCCGTCATTTACACATTTGTAATGCATTTTGTTGTAATTTTATGCTGCCACATCACGTACAATTTCTGTTTACAAAATAACTTCATTTTCAAGTTGCCGATTTGATTTTTTTGTCCAAAAAAAATATTAAAAAAAAAAAATATTAAAAAAAATATTTTTTTTTTGCGTTGCTTTGCCTTTAATATAAAAAGTTTTAACTTGTTAACGGTTTTTTGTTTTGTTTTATTTTTATTTTTATTGTTGTATTTGCATTTGCATTTGCATTTTCATTTCCATTTCAATTTTATTCTTATTATACTGTTTTTTATTTTTAATTTTTTGTTTGTTTTTGTTGTCTTTTACAGTTTTTATTTCAACTAAAATATGAAAACAATCGTACATACACTCACTGCAATTCTATTAAAATTTATAGACCATCGATCAGTATTCTTTAAATCTGGTAAGTTTTTCAAAAGCCTTAATTTGTTGCGTATTTTATTTCATTTCTTCTTCTCTTTATGAAACAAATCCTTTTTCCATCTTCTTAGTATTTTTGTGCTTTATTTTACTTTTTCACTTTGTGAGATAACAATGTAACGCAATCGATCTTCTGCTACTGGTTCAAAATTGATACGGTTGTCTTCGGTCGTTGCAAAAAGATTCGTTCCTCGTAAAAATCTATTCAATTGCTGTATGTGCGTTTTTTTTGGCTTTATGTCGCCGTTATCTAATAGGTAGTGTATTGGCTTATTAGACTTGAGGCCACGGTTCAAACCCCAGGTCAGACCTCTTCAACGAAATATGAACAAAATACTCAGCAGATTTCTGGCAAAAACTCTGCGAGAAAATAAAATTGTTATGAAAAGTTTCTCAAAAATCAATCGTTCGGAGTCGACTTTAAACTGTAGGTCCCGCACAAATTAACACACACAACATAAGTGGTATGAGAGGCTAGGTCGTAATCCTGATTGAAAGATTGTAATGACCAATTATATATGTATGTATGAGGTTGGACTGCTTTGAATGTGAAATTATGCTGACATTTTTTTCGGTAAGATATTGCAAGTCATAATGAAGCAGTGACAAAATAACGCTTCAAGAATGTAGAAATCTATCCTCAAAGTTCATAGAGCACTTTCCAATTTTACGGTCAAATGACCTAGTAAGGGAGTAATTCATGCAGCTATTAATTTGCACTCGTTTTACTCTTTTCGATTTAAAACCAATCAAAACGACAAATGAATATGTGTACCGAAGAAAATATTGTTGTAGCTCAAATTCTTAAACGAGACGACCAAATTCCCGATTCGTCGTTATTCTTGTTAACCCTTGCTTGTCCTTCAACTACGTAGAAAATTTTATGTAAGAATTTTAGCTTACGTGCATATAACAAGCAATTCGTGCAATACTTTAAGCTAAACGAGCATCATTTGCATTGCATTTATACTGATTGGGCTTATTTTAAACTGGCTGAAAATGAGTATTTTTTTTTTGCCAGTAACTCTTAAAGTATTGGAAGTCAATATTCAAGCCACTTTTGACATCAAGAAATCACTGCCGTATGCTCAGATTTTCTAAAGAAAAAGTGATTAAAAAGTGGACAATTGTTTGTTTTCTGTTGTGTTTGAATCTGGCATGCATGGGTTTATGTTCAAGTACTTTTGCCATCGCTCTTCATTCATCCCATGTAAGTACTATTTTCCTAGGTGGTAATGCAAAGTAAAAAAGTGATTGAACAAACAAAAAAATCATTTACTTCGATAAGAGGTATGGCGAGAATTACACTTTTTACATAATTGCTTCTCTAACGAAAACAGGCAATCGTTATAGAACCATCTAATGACAGTTTCATGGCTTTAATTTAAAGTAAGCTATCCAGGCAATCTGTGACAGTCTGTCACAATTAAGTTATTGTAACAGTTGTATGAGCCAACGAGTTCAAAAGATTTCTTTAATTTTCTACAGTTTCAGTAACTAATTGTGTTGCGGCGTTAAAGACCAAAACCTATTTGATAGGTCTGCTATATAAAGATGAATAGGCATTCTGGTTTAATAGGTGGCCGCTTCTTAGCATAAAAAAAGAATCCATGTGTAACCGATCACTCTGATTACTGGCGCTTAGCTGTACAGTTGTAGCTTGCTACTGGCTTCAAAGCTTGCCTTCAACATAAGCGATTTAAGAGGGTCTACCAGTAGCTACACTACAACCTATATAGTATGGGTTCATAATAGAAGGAAATTAACTAGACATTGGTATCGAAATTGGTATCGGATATTTGGGTTCTTGTTGCGAAGACTAGTCTAGACTATGGCAAGAATCTTCATCCATGAACAAAATATGTATATTCAACGTGAATGTGAAATTCTTTGTATACATACATACGTACATAATTGGTCATTACAACCCTTCAGTCAGGATTGTGTTAATTTTATACATGAGTGGCTGTGCAGCCCTTGCGCTGACCAACTTCTTCCTTTTCCCTGATTGTGGAGGAACTTGGTCAGTACAGGGACTGCGTTCACCCGTGGCATCACAACGGGCCGCTATGCGTGCTCAAGTGAGCTTTGTGACATCAGAGCTACCACTCCGACCTATACATGAGTGGCGGGACCTACAGTTTAAAGTGTACTCCTAACGACAGACTATTGGGAAACTTTTCATGGCGATTTTATTTACTCTAAGAGTTTTTTCCAGAAATCTGCTGAGAAGAAGTCATCGAACTGATATTTTTTTCATTTTCTATTTTGTTCGAGATCTGTGACCTGGGGATTGATAGACTATGTCAACTTACTTTCTTGCGTAAGCGAAACATGACTGGTTTCAGTGCAAGCAACGAACAGATAAACATCAATCGCTGCCTGGGAATACTTTTTGCACACGGTGGTCTAACAACTAGATTTCTTACCCAGAAGTCGCTGACAGATACCTACTGCAATAGAGATAAGATTGCTGGAATGGTGCTGGATGGAGCACACTTTGCAAAAGACGACATACAATATCACAAGAAAGGGAAATCATGAAAACGAAATTATTTTCCGTTGAAATCTAGCGTCTTAAGAATGATTTTCTAAATATGGTTCTACATCTGCTGAAATATCTTCAAAATTATTAGAATAGAACAGCATTATTAGAACAACACTATTGTCGTATACTGTAGAGTCACCTATCTTTAGATTTAAATGATTTAGAGAAGCTAGTTTCTGTAAACAATTTGTTCTACTCAAATAACTCGTAGTGTCATGCAAAAACATTTGCTTGTGAGCATACAATTTAAGTAAAACAACTTAACATTTCGTCATTCCAATAAGTCGTCGTCTATGGCTACAATTGCAGGTATTAGTGATGAGAGCGTTTTGTGAAATAATTCGTATGCCGTACTAAATAACGCATACGACTACGATTGTGTTATAAACACGTCGGCAAATATCTTTGCGAATAAATCTGACGAAAACAGGCAATCTGCCAACAACAACAGCAGCAAACCAAATGAAAAATTCAAAAATTTCTAGTTTCAGATACAAAAGAAACAAAAAAAAGTTCGTAAAAAATTTAAAATGAACAAAAAAAAAAAAAAAAAACACAACCACCATATGGTTATTGCAACAGCGACAGGAGGGAAAAAAAAAATAGAAAACGAAAAGGAAAAGGAAAAGAAAACGCAAAAGTATGCGAAATAAACTGCAACATTTATTGCAAAATGGTAAATGCGTCGTCTACAATTTTGAAGTGAAGAAAGCGGCAACAACAACATCAGCAACAACAACAACAAAATACAAATTATGTAACACAAGTAACTTATGGCTAAAAGAAATATTGCAAGAAACAAAAAAAAAAACGAAAAAATTCAAAGTCAAGACCATAAGGACGATAAAATAAGCCAGCAGTGACAGCAGCAATTAAAGGAAGAAGAAAAAAAATTGCAATAATATTGCAACCCTTTGAATGTTGCAAAGGTTGCATAAATGTCTGCAAGCAATGCTAAGTAGCGAGAGAGAAACGAAAAAATGTAAAACGTTTAAATATGCAGAAAAGAAATACAAAAATATGTTGTTTTGCATTTAAAATATGTTTATGCATGTCACACTTACACTGCTACTTACACTTCCACTTCCACTCCAGAAATTCATTGCATTCCTCTTACGGTATAAACAACAACAGAAGAAAATAAAGCTTTAAAAACATGTCAACAAGATTCAGACTTTTTTCTCAACTTTGTGTCCTTTTACTAGACTGGGTTTGTTTGTTTATTTGTCATAAAATAAAACCGAGCACAAGGTCGGAAATATGAATCTATTTATGTTATAAAATACAACAACAACAACAAATAATATTTAAGGAGTTTATTTTGAATGGTAGACATTAAATTATTTTAAATTATGCTGGCGGATGGTATAAATCGACTTTGTAACGCAGCAGACACTGAAATGTTCAAAAATAAAAATAAAATTTTAAAGCGGCGTTTGTTTTTGTCAACAAATATAATGGATTTTAAGAAACATAAATGTAAAGTATGTGTACTATTAGACAAAAATAATATTTGTATAAGGTCTTGCATTAAGCGCTTTCTATCTTTAAATTTAAATAAAACAAGGTGTGAGTGAGATGTTATCAAAACTTTTCATGTGTTATAAAGGCCCATTGATGCCATTGGCCATTATGTGTAAAATATAATATCGTTCAAGTATTCGCTTCGATTTCTCTGCGTAGCGTGCATCCGCATATTATCTCCATGTGAGATGATAGCAATATTTGCCATTATTTTCTTTTAATGGTAGGACGAGCCCTTTGGAGGTTGGGGCAAAAAGGCTTAATTTGAATGGTACTCTTACGTCCGGTAAGACGGAAACTTATGCTTACTTTACTTCATTAGAAGTCCTTACATTTACACAACTTCCATCCGACCGATAATGGAATACAACTTTTATGTATGGACTGGTGTCTCAAAGTTTATTTTGAGGCTTCGTGACCGTATACAGGAGAGGACGAAGGCGCTCATTAATGACGGTGGAGTATCCAACTCTATTGATTCATTGGAGCACTGTCGCATTGTGGCTTGTATTTCACTGCTCTATCGCTACTATAACGGATTTTGCTCGAACGAGATACGGGGACTTGTTCACGAAAATAATGTATTCGTACGCAGCATCCGTCTTTTTCGCAGGGCACATATTGTTGTGGTCGACACAGTATTACAGACAGAATTCGTTCTTTAGCCGGAGAATCCGTATGTGGAACTACCTACCTGCAAAGGTCTTTGCTGCTACTTATTATATAAAGAGATTCTAATCTAATGTCCACAAACGCTACTCCCTCGGTCCTAATTTTCCAACACAATGCACTGCATGAGTAGGGCTATTTCCTGAGTGTTGGACTTATATAAAGAAAAAATAAGTCGCTCGTGCGGAATATTTAATGTGGAATGGGTCACATTGACATGTACGGGATGCATTTGGGTTGCCGGTCAGGATGACCAAAAGCAGTTTATTTCGCGAAAGTACATTGGATTGTCATGTGTCAAACCACAGGTCAGACATCTCCAACAAAAACCAAAATATGAATAAAATTTGTTCGGTAACTCCTTCTCAGCATATTGCTGGCAAAAACTCTGAGAGTAAATAAAAATTGCAATGACAAGTTTCTCAAAAATCTGTCGTTCGGTGTCGTTTTCAAACTGTATGTTTCGCTACTAATGTATAAAATTAAGACTCACAAGGTCGTAATCCTACCTGAAGGGTTGTAATGACCAATTATGTATGTCGGCAACAATCCTAAAGTACGTTGCCTATTGATATACTGCTATCTGACCTTTTTAAGATGTTCGCTGTTGAGGTTACCATATATGGGAATCAGTCCTCTTTTTCATATGTTGTCATACACTTTAGCCACTACATCGCACCGTCATTCTAATGTGCAACAATTACGATAGTGATTGGCTGGATCTACAGTTTAAAGTCGACTCCGAACGGCAGATTTTTGGGAAAAGTTTTCACAGCAATCTCAAATACTCTCATATTTTTGCCAGAAAAATTTAACAATTATTGTACCCTCAAATACCCAATAATATTTCCAGCAATAAATGGCCACTGAAGCTGAACTTTCCAACTAAGCGCCACCATTTCAAAACAAAATGATGCGAAAAGTTCGTTTCGTTTGGCATAAAAACTTTCAATTACACTTGTAATCTTTAGTGTTTCGTTGTTTTGTTATTTGCAACAATTAGTTAATGCTGCCCATCACCCCAAGCCCCAAGATGGCTGGCAATAAGTGTTAATAAGTGGCCTTAGCTTAAATACCTTCCATCCCAAAAGCCATTCAACCATAATTTTGTGTCAAATATTGTTTTAGTTTCAGTGTTGCCCCCTCCCCCCTCTCCAAAAAGTGTCACGTGCCGCTTAAGCGATGATGCATGGAATTTAACAAACACCACCAACACTGTTGGCTGTTTTGACACGGTATTGTTGTTACTTGTTTTTTTTATTCGAATTTATTCTCTACCCACAGTGGCTGCCTATCTTTCCTTTTGAAATTATTTTCCGCTGTGCGACAATATATTTTTATTAGATTTTCTGTTGCGTTTGAAGGTTTTTTTGTTGTTATTAAAATTAGTAGTGCAGGTCGGGAATTTTGTACAACGCAAAATGGTTTTGTACAGACTGTTGTTTGTAAAATTTCAGTTGCAACATGTTACAGGGGCAAAATAGAGAGACAGAGAGCGTTAGCATTTTATTGAAAACTTTATTGTAGCTAGGAAGAGAGAAGAAACTATTTAGTACTCACTGAGTTTTTATAAGAGTTTAGATTTTAAGAGAAACAAAAAACAAAACTCAGGATAAGTTGTATTATACCTATACGGTGTGCTTCGTTACCCCAATTTTATTCAAATAAATTGAACTAAAAAATCCATAAAAAATCAAACTCTTTGATCTCAATTAACTAAACAGGGATACAAATTGGTTCCTTATATGGTCCTACTTGTAGCTTTTGGCACTGAAGCATCCCGCTTTGGATTTGAATAAAATGCGAGCTCTGTTTTGACTGTTGGCACACCGAGATGCCTATGTAAGTTCAAGTTTCTGATATACTTAGGTGCTGCCTTAATAATCTGTTAGATCTTGCTTTAGAGGCTAAAATTTTTTTTCCATGTGCAAAGCTGAGGCTGTTTTCTGCAGTTCTTAACCTCATAATGATTTTATCTAATGTTCCAACAGGAACTTCCGAACTTTGAGAGTTATTAACGTTTTTTTATTTAATCTCTGAGTTTTGCTAGAAATCTGCTGAGAGGCAGTTGCCGAAGAAATATTTTTTCTTATTTCGCTTTGTTGGAGAAATTTGACTTGGGGTTTGAACCATGGTTTTACGTCCAATAAGCCAACACACTACCTACTAGACTTACTGAATACTGTGATACACTTACAGCAATTGTTTGGGGAACACCAAGAAAAAAACCCTTCTTAGTAACAAAACATTGTCCAAAATTCAATTTCTTCTCAGGATTTTTGGCAGAAAGCAGCTGAGAAGAAGTCGCCGAAGAAAAATTTTTTCATATTTAGTTCTTGGTCGAGCTGTCGGAGCTGAAGTTTTGAAACATGGTCACTTGTCTAATAAGCCAGCACATTATCTACTAGACAACAGCGGCCTCAATGTTTATTATACAATATTTGTATAGAAGTGCTACTCCTAGAGTACTTGTCTAATTCACCACATTTTTTGTCTGAAGAATTTTATAGAACACAAAGTAATTTCGAAAAAATTTAGAGATTTTTATTTCTATCTCTTGAAGAGGTAATTGTTTTAGACAATAACAGCTAGTTATCCGCATTACCCTCATCCATTTGTTGACAATATGTACCCGGATTAACAGCTGATAGAAGAGAATATGCACAAATACAGTTTAAAACGTTCTTACAAAACTACCAGAAAACAATAATTTGTGATAACTTTTCACCATATGCTTCCAGAATGATACGACAGCAAAATTTCATTGGGATTCTTTTCATAATCAGGAGGTCAAAGAGCTTCTTAGTAGATTATACATTTTTTAAACCATTATGAAAAATTTCTCGTGTTCAACTGTTAGGCTGGTAATCAAGTCCTTTAACCACTACGCTACCACTACAAAGCGTTTATCTTTCTCTAGGCTGCTGAACTAAAATTATGTCAATAAAATTGGTGCTGTTTTGCAAATTTCCTTGGCATAAAGTCTCTTCTTTTGTAAGACTCGGTTTAGATTTCTCAAATGTTGCCTGTGGCGCTTTAACACTATTCTAACTATTTTCGAAAAAGACGTCTACTGGGTGCACTTTTCAATTTAAATAAATCTTGAATACTTAAGAATGTTTTACAAACTGTAGTTGGGAAAAATTATGCTATGCGCACTTTCCTCGATTGCAAACGTTAAGGTCTTTTACCATTTGGAATCCAATAACGTTTATGCTTTGGATTCATTAACGATATATCTGCAGAATATTTCCTGATTGCCCTAGTAGTCTAATGGGTAGTGTGCATGGCTATTAGCGTGAGGGTGTTGGGTCGATTCCCACCAGAGCCTGGTCTGCTAAAATACAGCGAGCATATGGTCAAAGTTACTCAGCTCATATGTAATCAAATATAATTCGTAATTAAAATATGCCAGAGCGTCCACGATTGCATGGTTGGATCATATAAATTTGTTGATTTTATAATAAAACTTTAACAAAAATACCTACTGGGATATCTATAGGTAGTCGTCTGCAGTCATGTATAACTTACGACATCGAACGTGTATGAAACCACAGCATGTCTGAAATATTTGAGAGTAAGTTTGACAAAACACGCGATTTACTTCTAGCATATTTTCAAAAAATCATTTCAACTTAAACTTATACATACACACGTACTTACCTAAACACTAACATACTAATAACAAAATGACAAACATGTTGTATGCAACCCGATTTACTATAAAAATCAAAATTACAAAAATAAAAAAATCTCAAAGCCGACAACAAATTGTCCATAATTTACGGTTTTGTTGTTGGCAGACAACACTAGTATTGTATGCAACACAATGTTTTCTAAATAGAAAAAACGGTTAAATGGATTCGTCCATGACTGGCACTCATTAGCAAGTGCAACAGTGATGGTTTTCCTTTTAATTCAGTTCGTTTTGTAGGGATTTTGATTTTCCATCCTTTTTTTTTTATTAGTTGTATGAGACTGGGGTCTGGTTGGTGTTGGTTTGTTAACATTTGCAGGAGTTGTTTCATACACGTTTTGCATGACATTGTGTGATAATTTATTTATATGTGTGGGTGAGTGAGAGAGAGAAAGAGAGATTAATTTGGAGTGTACAATCTTTAAATTAAATTTGTTATATTTCACATCGTTGACATTGTATTTCTGGTCGAATGTGAAAATTTCAGTCAAATTAGGCTAGACGCGAATATGTTTATACATGTTCCAACCAAATATTTCGAAACCTAGAACCCGTTCTAATAATTTGCAATATAAAAACGGGCATACTAAGACGATTGCTTTCAATACCCCTTTATAACAATACTAAAGAAAGCTATGGTAAAAAAATCTAGGCTATAGGTTTATATACCCTATGAATCATATTCTAAAATCATTTTTAAGCGTAATAAACAAAATATTCTGCAAGATATGTGATCTTGTGCTTCACAGTTGCAATTTTCTGCTTCAAAAGTAAAGTTAAATAAAGCACCCATAAAGCCATACGATGTCATTTAAATGATCGCCACTGGTATCTTGGCAAAACTTGAAATTTTTCTTTTTGGAAACTTCTCATACAATAAAACTAAAATGTAGCGTGTTGTGTGGCGCATGGCAACATCTATCACATACCACATGGGCGGAACAGAACTCGCAATCTCAGACATGTTACAGAGCATAGGTATGCCGATTACATACATACGTAATTGGTCATTGCAGTCCTTCAGTCCGGATTACGACCTAGCTTCTCACACCTATTATGTTGTGTGTGTTAATTTCATACAAGGGTGGCAGGATTTATACTTTAAAGTCGACTACGAACACAGATTTTTGAGAAACTTTTCTTCGCAGTTTTATTTACTCCCAGAGTTTTTGCTAGAAATCTGTTAAAATGCAGTCGCCGAAGAAATATATTTTCATATTTCGTTTTGTTGGAGATGTGTGACCAGTAGATCGAATCTCGGTCTTACCTTTAATAAGCCAACACACCATTCTATATTCCGATTATCTCGGTTAATTTGTACATTATTCACCTTTTTATAGGGAGTTTTAAACTCGTTGAAAGCATAGGGGTACGTGGAATATTGGGTTGACTTACTTCTGTCACTCAATCGCATAGCCATTTATAATATACCAAAGCGATGCCCTTTCTTTGTGCATATCGGAAAATAACTTCTGTAGGAGTTGTAGGCCTGAGCATAAGAAAGAGACAAGTGTTATTGCCCTAGTAATAAAAAGAACCTCTAAATTTCTAAATACCTTAATCGAACACTCAAATATAAAGATAGCTGCAGTATTAAGATTTATTCTGGATTAGAGTTGATTTACTCTGAGGAATGTTTAACCTCGGGTTGAATATTGATTGTAGTATCACAATGGGCCTAAATACTGGGCTAATGGGACATCTCCCTCAAAGGGGAGTAGACCATGTAAACTAATCACAGAGTGAGAAAAGAAAAAATTTGGAAAAATTAGCATTCAAAGCCTATTCATGTAGCGCCCCATCAGCATATCAGCCATAATGTGACGTATAGTAGGTGACAAATTCGAAGAATCAATAGATTCTACTATATTTTTTCAAACGGAAGCAAGATTTTCGGCAATGTGTACATTGTGGTGATGCATGGGCTAAACCATATTTATAATGCTTCCAGTATCTTCAAATGTCTTTATAGTTTTGTGGATTCCGTGCACGGTAGGTCGATTACTACGTCTATAATTGTTGTACCTGATGTGTGTATAGCCGGCTCCTTAACACCATCTCATATTGAATAGCATTCCTAAAAAGATTTTCTGTTACTTTTCAAACTTCATAACTGTGAACTGAGGTTCTCATTTATTTGTGATATTCTTGTTTGACTACTGCTTCTCCTCTAAATACCCAACTATACGGTTGGCAACACTTGTCGTTTGAGTTCGATATTCGTTGTGAACAATTTGTTTGAGTTGTATTAAGTTCAGGTTGCAAATGGATTTTGTTTTTATTACTACAAACGGAACTTAACGAACAAAATTTCTTATTGTTATTATTGTTGTGGTAAAAATTGTATGTTCGTTTTATTTTATTTTTTTTTTCATATCGTTTTTTTTCCTATTTTAATGCCATTGTTGTTGTTGTTATTGTTGGTGTCGTAGCCGTAGTCGTAGTCGTAGTCCTAGTAGTAGTGTAGTAAAGGTGTTTGACTGACTACAACGACGGCAACGAAGACAACAACGACGAAGGGATGTGCTACGATGATTTCAGCCATGTCAACGAAGTTATGCGGGTGTAGGTGTATGTAAATGTTCGTAAACACGATGTTGAACAAGCGAATGTTTGTATGTATGTGTGCGATTTCCTTTTTTCTTTTTATTGTTGTCTGTATTTGTCTTACTGTTCGATATGTTGATGTCGTAAAATTTTTTATTTTTATTATTATTGCTATTGTTGTAGTTGTTGTTGTTGTTGCAGTTGCTGCTATTGACTGCTGTTGTTGTTGTTGTCGTTATGCCATTCCATTCAGTTTGTGTCCTGTTGGAGTTGTCTGTATTAGTTTATATGTTCAGTTAAATGTGTATGCCTGGATATAGGTTTTGTGCGAGTGTGTATGTGTGTATGTTTGTATGTTTGAATGTATTTTATATTTTTTGATTTTTTGGCTTTTTTGTTGTATTTTGTTAGTCAGTCGTTTGGTCGTTGGTGGCACTCTCTACACTTGCAAACAAGTATTCATCGGCAATTGTCTTCAGTTGATAGTGGTATATCGACTGGAGTGGTTGTGTTCTAATCCTCTGCTACTTTTGCTGCTTTATTAACTTTACTTAACTAATTTTGAATATAATTTAAAGCCAAAAAATAAAACAAAAATTATGAAATTAAAGAAATTTTACTAAAAAATTCAAAAAAAAAAGTGAATTTTAAAAATAAAATGTTGAAACGTTTTAAAACGACAAATTCTACACATACACGGTGGCATACTTTAACTGTTCTACTACCACAACAATTGAATTGAATTGAATAAATGCATATTTACATACATACATCCATACATATGTATTTTATGAGTGTGTTCGTGTGCCCATGTAAGCGTGTGTGTAAGTGTTTGTATGTACTAAAATATGGGCCAGTGAGAATAAGCACATGAACAAATGGCCACAAAAATTTCATTAAAAAATTTTCGGTATTAAAGTAAGTGACGAGACATGAAGGAAAATAAAACAAAAATTAAAAAAAAAGAAAAAAAATATTTAAAGACCTGTGTGTTGGAAAACTTTGCGTGAATCGTTTTTAATTTTTTTATTCTTTTTTTTATGATTTTTCTATTTCGTTAACATGTGCGACAATTCCCATCGGTATGTGTTTTTTTAGTCGTTCGTCCTCTTCTTTTGTTTTCTTTTTTTTGTCCTTTTTGTCTTTCTGGTTTTGTTGAGTGCATTTTATGGTGAATCTACACAAAATTTTTGAGAAACAATTCACTAAAGCTGGTTGTTTGCTTAATACGATATAACCTGCTTAAAGAGGAAATACTTTGAAATGAAATATTCACTGGCTGTCTGGGTGTACATTTAGAAACTAAAAATTCAATTTTATTGATTTTTGTGTGGCGAATTAAAAGAATTGAATCTTTTAAACCTAAAAATGCTAAATTGGTAAGTTTTGAAAATTTCAAAAATTCTAATTGAATTGAATTTAATAATTGTTTAAAACTACTTAAATACGAGTACATATATTATCTAATCATTTTTTTCAACGGTTTTATGTCATTTATAAAGTATAAAAAAGTTAGTTTCGAAAAAGTTGAAATTTCTTAAATGCAAACCTAATTAATTTGTTCTTATTAATTTTACTTACAATTAAATAAATAATTACCAAATATTTTTAAAATAACTACTTAGCATCCCTAAATTTTGGTTATTGCAATGGCTTAAACGCCATGCATTGCTTTTAATTTCTGCACGAAAATTCTTCAAACTTCTTAATTTTATATAAGGCCTGATGACCATAAATATGCATATCTTCCATTACTTTCATAATAATAAGGAATTTTTTAAATGATCAAGTTATCCATTTAATACCATCAAAACCGCCGGCAACCCTATCAGCTGTTGAATGTCTGTAATCAAAAGCCTTACAACTTCCGAACATGGATCGTTTATCAACTATGGAACACATACATTTTTGAATGCTGCTTATGAGAGCAATGATTCAAACATGGCCACTTTTTGCGAATCACTATTCGTTTTTCGACACTCAAAACATTGCAAATGTGGCAAGATCTAAGAACCATGGTATTGCTCTGACCAAAAAATTACGTTTTTGTTACAAAAGGTGTCAAACATTAATTCTATAAAACCATTTGTTTCAGCTTTGCCCTCCACTGGTTATCAAACTAGTTTGATTGAGATTGAGATCTTCCGATTGAGATTGAGATCTCCGCTACAAGTAAAACCGAAATTAATTTCAAATACTACACTGTCCGTTAATGTATTTCACTTTTTCTATCTGTTGCCTATACTTCTCTTCCGACTATTGGTACTATTGGATCGTAGTCTAGTAGGTAGTGTGTTATCTTTTTAGATGTGAAGACACGGTTAAAACCCCAGGACAGACATCTCGTACAAAACGGAATATTAAAAAATATTTCTTCAGGGACTTCCTCTCAGCAGATTTCAAAAACTCTGTGATTAAAAAAAAATTGTCAAGAAAGTTTCTAAAAAATCTCTCTTTTGTAGTCGACATTAAACTGTAGATCCCGCCACGCATGTATAAAATTAACACACACAATATAAGTGGTTTGAAAACATCTTCAGCAGATTTCTGACAAAAACCCTGAGACTAAATAAAAATTTGCCATGAAAAGTTTCTAAAAAATCAGTTGTTCGGAACCGACTTTAAATTATATGTGCCTACACTCATGTATAAAATTAACACACACAACATAAGTAGTGTGAGAAGCTAGGTCGTAATACTGAGTGAATGGTTGTAGTGACCAATTATGTATGTATGTATTATCGAAAACTTGAAGACTTGTTGCCGTAAGTTTAGAGAGCAATGGCCATTTAATAACCGACCTTTTGAGGATTATGAACTGGACGGTATGCAATCTGAACAAGATGGAGTTACAACGACTCTGGGTTTAAGTTTTCAGAAATAGTAATTCCACGTTTTGACGACGTTATGTTATTTAGGCCCTTAGGCTAGTCACTTTTGATGTGCTTAGACTAGTGTTATCATAGTATAATATAATTATACTAACTTTAACCCAAAATTGTGCAGTGGTCGAGCTAGGGCTAGTCTCTATGGCCACCGTTCTTGACAACCTGTTTCATCTTCAGAAAAACTTGGCTACAATTCAGCAAACGGAGAACTATAAGCAAACTCGTAAACTACTTTTTCATAAGAGGATGTAACTCCTTCTATTAGTATTTCGAAGAAAAATGGTACTGAAGAATCGGTGGCACCAAAACTAATGGATGAAGCCACCTTTAGAAATCAACCATGTTGGGTTTCTACGAGATTTTGCAATTCATTTAATATCAGGGTCATCAAAATCTAGGTTACATGATGATCGAATACAATGAGCTTCATAACTTTGTCTTAGTTTCGACGATTCCAAAATTATCACATATTAGTTGTAGCGCTAAAACGAACAGTAGTCTATTGATCCTTTGAGAGGATAGCATCAACAGCGAAAATTGTTCAATAAAATTTCATAGAAGGCGTTTTATTTAGACAACAGATTGGCAGTTGACAGATCTCTTGCATAGCTGGAGAAAAACTTACTTTGTGGAAGCTTCATGTTTCCTAAAGGAACGAAAGGTTATAAAATATTTAAAATTAGAATAATAAGCGGTATTCATAAGATTCTATTTATAATCGCTTGTCTTACATTTTCATCTGTATAGAGTGAAGACTATAAAATATATCTCCACGACCTTTGCCGTAATGTCAAGCAATATTGAATTCAGCAAACATATGAAACTATCAAAAAAGATTTAGCAGTAAATGTTAATCATTTTGCTGTTAAAAGGCTACAAATTTGAACTTTGCCGGTATGTACGAAATATAGATTTATTTAAATGAGTGCCATTGCGGATCCACATATACAGAGATATTTCTGCGATAACTTAGGGAATGTTAGTTTTTAAATGTTTCAATGTTATCCACTTAGATACATTCTGTGACATAATCTTACAAAAAAGTCTTGCAGTATCAAATCGCATGATTTCGGTGGCGAAAAGGTAAAATTTTTGCAAACTTCTCATGCAATAAAGCTAAAATCAGTCGAGTAGTGCAGCTCGTAGCACCGTTATTAAAACCACATGATGTCCAGTTAAATAATTTTCCACAATTGAGTTTGACACCAACTTCACCCCTGAAAGTCGTGTAAAAAATCAGCATCTAAGGTACGTTTCTCTTAAAAACAATTAGCATTCCTGCGGAATTGTTATGTCAGTTGGACGTTATATAGATGGAAGAGCAAATTCAGAAGCAAAATACGTCGTATTGTGCAATAAAGGGGACAGAATTGCTGAGAAAAGCGTGAAATCAAAATATTTGAATTATTTACCGTATTTTCGATTGTCTGTTCATTACGATTAGACATAGGCCTGACCACATCTCTAAGGGTTCCAGTCTTTTCAAATCTTTTAATAATCTGACCAGTTTCTTTGCTATTTTAAATATTTTTACGAGTTCCTTATGTGGCAAATCTTTGACACTTCAAATGAAATTTATTCAACAGATGATAGCATTACCAGAAGGGCTGTATTGAAACCACTAATAAATAACTCTGTACACCATCTCTTTAAAACACATACATAACATACATAATTAGCCATTGCAACCTTCAGTCAGGATTAGCACCTAGCTTCTCACAGCACTTACGTTATGTGTGTTCATTTGATACATGACTCCGACTCCGAACGACATATTTTTGAGAAATACACTCAGAGATTTTACAATCAATCTGCTGAGAGGAGGTCGGCGAAGAAATATTTTTTCATATTGCGTTTTGTTGGTGATGTCTGACCTGGTGTTTGATCCGTGGCCTCACATCTAATAAGCCAACACACTATCTACTAGACTACAGCGACTTCAACATCTCCTTAACTCCTTTATATAATGTGGAATACAGATTACGAAAATAATTTTTTGCTCAGTCATCAAACGTGAACTTGTTTTGGATTTCTGTTATTAGAATCGATATTTTAAATATGATAACGGCATCAGATTCACAAGATTTGGTTCATCTATGACTTTAATTTGTTCATTAGCATTGTGGAGATCCTACAAAGTACGAGTGTTGGAAACAATTGATCAGATAAACACTACAAGGATGTAAGTAATAAAGGTTACACCACAAAGTTCTAAACGCTGGCGTTTTGGGTATAGGAAGTGTATTCTTTGAAGTCTCCGTCGTCTAGTATGTATTGTGTTGGCTTATTAAACGTGAGGCCACAGTTCAATGTCCAGGAAAAAATATTTCTTTAGCGTCTGCCTCTCAGTAGTTGCCATGAAAAAGTTTCTCAAAAATCTGTCTTTTGAAGACGACTTTAAACTGTAGGCCACGCCATTTATGGATAAAATTAACACACTCCACATAAGTGAAGCTAGGTCGCAATCCTGACTAACCAAACATGTATGTATGTATGTGTTAAGTGTATTTTTTGTTAGCACAATTCACAATGGTTGAGCTACTTTCTTTCATCTTGTTGGAACCTGTTGTTGGTTTACTTCAGTTTTTTCAAGAATGTTTTCTTTGCCAGTAATTGTTTTAATATGACAGACATTACTGCAGTAATGGTTTATTACTGGAGTTAACCTACAATCAAAACAGGCAAAAACAATACAACAAAATGCAATTGAAAGAAAACATTTTTGGAAAACACAATTCAATTTCAAATGGCTGCAATGAATTCAGAGGCCAGTCAAGTCAGCCTTTTTAAATTCTGTCAATCCGTAAAAGCCTATCAAAGCAAGCACTTAAATGGAGGCGTAATACAAAACAACAATTTAGACCAGGGCTTTTAGTATTACAACAGCAAAAAAAAAAAATGTGATTGAAACAACATCGAAAAAAAAATGTTAAGTAAACTAATATTTCAAATTAAACAGCCTAAATTACCTTTAGCTTCTCAGGTTTTTTATTTTTTCTCGTTTTATTTCCTTCTGCCCCATACATTATTTACTTTTAAAGTGACAGTTTTCTTGCCTTGCCTTGTCTTTCCTTTTCTCCGTTTTCCTTCCTTTTGATGGAATGGAAATAAAAAATTTTTGGATGCCATCCAAATATTTCTGGGGTTTTTTCTGTCGTATATATTTTTCTTTTTAGGCTCCTAACAACAATAACAATTTGATATGTTTTTAAAATAATAAAATATTAAACATAACCCACAAAGAAAGGCTCTTTTTAAATTCTAATTTCAAATATTATCTTTCAAATATGCAAAACAAACCAAAAACAAAAAAAAAAAAAAGCAGAAACAAACAGAAAAAATGAACAGAAAATGGAAATTTAAAAATGATTTCTTATAAATTGTTGCTGCTATTGCTCACAGTGATTATTCCCCACAGGGCCTTCAGTACAAAGTAGAGTAGACAAGATAATCTCAGTTTGATATTTATGTATGTGGGAAGCAGGATGAATTTTAGCAAATTTGCTATGATAATTTCATTACAAATGGCATGTAATTGTTATCAATAACAATAAAATAATTCTATTTTCCGTGTTTTTTTTTTTTTTTTTGATTTTAAAATTTTTATTTTTTTCTAACTGACTAGACATAATAAAAATAAAAATTTTTGAAACTACGTAGGCAGTTTTAAAATTATACGATCTAACAAATAAAACGCAACAAATGTAATCTCCTTTTACATTTCACGATACAATTTATTCTACGATATTCAATAGCTTCGATGTCATCTTCTTCAAATACCCAAAAGCAGCAGAATTGACTGCCTCATTGATGACAAAGAGAAAAATAATATGTAGTTAACTTACTTAACACTACTCAACCTTTCTCTCCTCCTACAATGTACTTATGAATACCTTGAAAGAAAAAAACATTTTTTACCTCCATTTTCGAATTTAGAAGTTGAAAAATTCGATCGAGCTAAATCTAAATGATCAAATGCGTGATGAATTTGAACTTAAAGTTATTAAATTGGTCACAACAAGAGCAGATGTCTGACGTGATGCATTGGCTTTAGAAAACAAAATTTTATTTTTCAGCAAAATGTAGCCTTTTTTGCCATAGTTTTGTTACTGCTTTGCAACAGTAAGTTAGGAAAGTACCCGCCACTGATTGATTTCCACTTTAAAGTTTATCAATCAAAATAATTTCACGCACCTGCCAAATATATGGGAATATGGAACGTATATAACTGTTGCTTTCTTTTGACACAATTCCGTTGAAAGCCTATGATTCAATTCTAGTGCTTTGACAGTTTGTTTATCTCAGGTGTTAACTGATCATCCTTGTCTTATGATTACAAATTGATTCAAAACTGGTCTACAATAAGGTAGGGAGGTTAGCTTAGCGTTCACAGGCAAGTTCACTCGTTGGAGTTAGACAGAGTGCGGTAAGTCTCCTTGTCATGATCCGTTAGTGGTGGGTTTGAACCACTCCATACTCCGTAGGAAACTGTCCAATTTCCTTAGTGCCACGTTCGACACCATGCCCAGATCTTCAAACGTTCTGTCATCCAAAAACCGATAAAGTCTGTTCTGAAGTGCACTGAAGACACTAGCATAAAAGGTGTTGTACTAATTCCGTTTCTTCCACTTCATGGCAACTTCTACAGTAATCATGGTGGGGCAGGCCGAGCCTGTGAGCGAAACTACCAATAGCGCAGTGGCTCGTTAGAATTCTCGTTAGAACTGTTATCTTGTCGAGCTTAAGTAGTTCTCTGGTTCTCCTGCTATCCTCTACTAGACACAGCAGTTTAAACTCGTCTTTCATGCGGTTAAACTTCGCCATTCACACTATTCGACATATCACGGTGCTTTTTTATGTTATTTGTGATCAAATACTTCAATCATCACAGCTTCATCATTTCCAAATTTTCTGTCAATATGGCACTTTATCAAATGCCTTCAATTTAATCTCGCTTACACACCTGCAATCGTAGATCTTCCAATACAACTTCGTGGATTTTCTTAACCATTTTTGGCATGGACACCTCAATTGATCGACTATGGTCTTGCCTTGGTGTTCGGCAGTGTTTAAACTCCACCACCGAATATTGTATAGTCGTTAATTGTAGATAAAGAAACAGAATCCTATAGAGTAGAATCTGAAAGTTATTGTTTCTATTAAACAATAACTAGGCTTTGTCAAGAATAATCACCTCGAAAAATATTTTAAAATTTATATAAATTAAACAGGATTTGTTAGTCAATTAAGACGACTTTTTATTGAAAAAGAAGCTGAATTTTTATTTAATTTAAAGCAACCCCACTTGAAAATTTAGAGTTCAAGATAGGACCTTGCTCAATCTATCGAAGCTTTGATCAACCTTTTTCGATCGAAATATTTGGAAAGACATGGTCATTTAGCCTTATGTAATACCTACTCTAACTATAATTACGTTACTCATCACAATGTTTAGAACGCATTTAAAACAGCCGAGAAGATAATACGGCTGAGCTGATTTTAATTTTATGTCTCAACAGGTTCGGCTGCAAGTAATTGTCTTGATTGTATCTTAAGTTTACGAAATGATTTTCAAAGCCACATTTTACAGAAACACAGCAAATATCGTAAATCTTTGTTTCAATATAAAACCATTCTAGCAATTGTACTGTAAACTGATAATGTGATTTGTCTTTTAGTTCATCGAAAAATTTCTTAAAATTTCAAAAGGCTTTAAAATAACTGCATTTCAACAGCAAAGACTTATAAATAAAACAACTTAGGCCATTTACTCAATTATTTTTATTACTTTTTAGTCGCCTTAATTTAATAGGTAGTGTATTGGCTTATTATACATGGGGCCACAGTTCAAACTTCAAGTCACACATCTCCAACAAAACGAAGTATGAATAACTCTGAGAGTAAATAAAATTGCCATGAAAAAGTCTCTTAAAAATTTGTCGTTTAGAGTTGAGGCTCTAAATATGTTAAGCGGATGCATTGTACATAATATGTAGCACTCTCTTTCCCCCTGTGCATAACCTGCTATTCAATGTTCTAATATAATGAGGTGTTAAAAATGGATAAGAAACTGTTGTTTTAAATAAATATTCCAACATTGAAAACAAAAACATGCCGTAGTAATAAACACACATACATACTTAATTTGTCATTCCAATCCTTCTGTCAGGATTACGACCTAGCGTCTCACACCACTTTCTTGAGTGCGTTAATTTTATGCAAAAGTAGCGGAACCTACCGTTTAAAGTCGACTCCGAATAACAGATTTGTGAGAAACTTTTCATGGAAATTTTATTCACTCTCAGAGTGTTTTTGACAGAAGACTGTTGAGAGAAAATTTCAGAAGAAATATATTTTTTATTTTATTTTTTTGGAGATGTCTGACCTGGGGTTTGAACCGTGTCCTCACATCTAATAAGCGAACACACAACTTACTAGGCTACGGCGACTTCTTACATCAAGCTCAGCTTGTTATAATTTTCTTTTGTACTGTAACCGAAACTTCACAACCACATTAAAAGTTGGAGTTTAAGCTTTGGATCAGATTACATTAAGTGGATATATTTTAATGCAAACAAAAAGTCGAAATTTAAAAATTAACAATTTCCTTGTTTTTCATGACTTTCTATGAACTTCTATGACTTTCAGTAATAATTTTGAACCAACGAATAATTTAAGATTTTTCTTATGTCCTCAATACGGGCCTTTTTGTTAAGGCATTTAAATTAATTTTTTTTAAGTTTAAAAGAGAGGTTTAATATGATATTTCCTTAATTACTACATCTAAATATGCATTGAAAATAAATATGCAATTTCCCTTCCAATAATACTATAATTTTCCAAATATCACATCAATATCCAGAGGCGAAAACAAAAAAATTTTTTTAACAATTAACTCTGAAACATTTTAAAACTTTGATATCAAATGATTACACTTTTTTAAATATGTTTTTGTTGTTATTGTTTTTTTGCTCCAATATCACATCACATGACATGATAGAACATAAATTTTTCAAACGAAATATTCGCTGATAACATCCATCAATCCACATCTACAAAGCCACGAGGGAATTTTGTGAATTAAAAAAAAAATGGTTGTGGTTTTAATTTCTATAACTTTTAAACCCAAAGCAAAAAAGTAAAATAAATTGTTAAAATACGTACAGTGGCGAACAAAACTAAGTGAACAAATCATATTTTGCATGCTATATTTACAGTAATAACTGATGGATTGCTACGTGCCTAATTGCCACGAGCCCTAATTATTCCTCAATTTCTTTCAAACCACTGCTATGCCAAGTAACAAAGATATCTCCTAGAGTTTTGCAATGATACAGAAAACATTCCACCATTTCAATGTCCTCTCTGCGTGTCTTTTGTTCAGGCTAATCAAACGTATTGCCTTCCCTTATTTAATATGACATAGAAAACCATTTTATCGTTATTATGCAGCGTTTTAGTTAAATCATTCAAAACTCGGTTTTCAAACATGGTTGTGTTAAAACACAGCCTGGAAGCAACAACTCATGATCGATTTTTAAATCTCCATGTCTAATAAAGGACAATGAAAAAAATAAAAAAACTGCCAAATAAACTTTTACGTACATACAGTTACGTTTCTTTTTTCAAATTGTCTTTACTTTCCATTGCATTAACATTCGATCATCATTCTGACAAATCCAGTTATTCTGGAGTAATTTAATGGTTTCAACACTTCGGATCTGACCTGTTATTTTTCATCTCTAAACTCATTTACTTTAATGAAAGATTTGTTATTAACGAAAAATTTTAAAATTACGAAGTAAGAAGTGACTGAAATGTGGCCATCTTACGAGCAATGCGAGCCATTACAATCCTTTAGTCAGGATTACTACCTAGCTTTTTACATAATCTATGTTGTGCGTTAATTTTATTTATAAGTGGCGGGACCAAAAGCTTAAGGGCGGCGCCTAACGCCAGATTTAAGGGGCTTTTCATAGCAATTTTATTTACTCCCAGACTTTTTTTCAGAAGTCTGCTGAGAGGATGTCGCTACCTTCTAGGCTACGACCACTTTAATCTTTTTTGTTGGTTCTTCGCCTATAAAAGGTAATAAACTAATTTTTAATGCTCTCGTACCATTCTTATTGTCCATCCAAGATGGACAATAACGTAGAAGCACTTTTGAATGTCTTTAACGTTTTAAGCTTTAAATTCCAAACTTTACCGGCTTTACAGTCACATGAACTGCTAACACGAGGCATAGGAATATAGAAAATTTAATAAACAATTAATATCAAGTTATGTCAGAGCTGTGCCTCATTACATAATTAGTTCTTCGTTTATTAAAATAACTGAAAACACAGCAAAAAGACAACAGAAATAAAGTTAATGTTCATGCATAATTAATCACTACAACCCTTTAGTCAGGATTATAACCTAGCTTTTCACACCACTCATATTGTGTGTGTTAATTTTATCCATGAGGTGCGGGACCTACTTTTCATGACAATTTTATTTACTGTCAGAATTTTTGCCTGAAATCTGCTGAGAGGAAGTCGCTGAAGAAATATTGTATTTTATATTTCGTTTTGTTGGAGATGTCTGACCTGGGGCTTGAACCGAAGCCTCACGTCTATTAACTACCAGACTACGACGACTACATACCGAAAGACGGCAAATAGAAATATTTATTTGTCTTCTAAAGTATTTGCTGATCTATTGTTTTAAAAGAATTTTAGGAAAAATGTTTTCTTATATATTTTCTCCAATTAGTTTTGACCGACACTGTATATAGACGACTGCGTGTGTGTATTTAAATATGGTAAATGAAATAAAATATTTCATTTGATATTCTATGATATACAAATATTTATCACTGATAAAACTGTGATCAGCAAAAGCACTGGCATAGAGCAGCAATAAAGAAGAAAAAAAAGAACAGAATGGAAAAAAAAGAGAAAAAACCATATCCTACATATACACACATACATACATACATATATTGTTATCAAAAAGTAAATGTAAATTAAATTAAGCTCTCCATGGTAATTAATGTTTAAACAATGATTTTACACAAATACAACAGCAAACAAAAAAAAAGAGAGCAAAAAAAAATGTGAGAAAAAGTTTGTAAAAGTGAAAGAAAAAAAATTTAGAGAAAAAAACAGGTTTTGATGTGCGAGCAGAGAATGCGAGAGTCGGTGTAGAGTGAAATAAAAAAAGTGCCTCCTTGTCTCGTAGAATTAAAGTCTATGTATGTGTGTGTTATATCACACTTCACACATGTTATATGGTTGGAAATGTATGTGCATGGAAAGGTATTTGCTGAAAAGTATTGCAATTTGAGTGTTCGGTGTTGAGTTTAAACAAATTTGTTGGAAGTAAAAATTACAAATTCATTGTGTTTAAAAAATGTAAAACCACATCAATGCATAACAATAGCCACCGCTCTCACAAACTTATATGTATGTACACACGCACTCACACTCACCTGTAATCGTTTAACAAATTAAAATGGGTTGTTATGATTATGTTAGTATTTCATTGTATGCATGTGTAGGTTGAAGAAGCACACTGTTTTCGTTTTTTTTTTTTCTGAACACACACGTACACATACATAAGTATGTCTACGTTTGAATTCAGACGCCTTATGCAATACAGAAAATTGAACGTGGGCGATTTGGGAATTAAGCAAAGTGGTTAATTTAAGATGAAATTAAATACTTACATACGTACATAGATACATTATTTGATATTTGATCCTTTAAACAGTATTATGACGTAGATTCTCATTCTTTTCTTGTTGTGTGCGTTAATTTAATCCAGGAGTGGCGGGACCTACAGCTTCATTTCTTATCCGTACGGCAGATATGAGAAGACTTTTAAGGTAATTAGATTACCGTCAAGAGCTTTATTAAAAAGAGAGTGAAGAGGGCTCTTTTTATATATTTTTTTTAAGATGTTAATACGGAGCTTTAAACTCACGATGTCTCATTTAGTATGCCAACACACTCCCTTCTAGACTACGGCGAACTAAAAATACCAAAAGTTATATCAGAAAATCACCTTATGGTGTCCCGCCGAATTCATACATACATAATTGGTCATTACAACCCTTCTGTCAGGATTATTGACCTAGTTTCTCACACCACTTATGTTGTGTGTGTTAATTTTATACATAAGTGGCGGGACCTACTTTTCATGGCAATTTATTTACTCTCAGAGTTTTTGCCAGAAATCTGCTGAGAGGAAATCGCCGAAGAAATACTTTTTGTATTTCTGTTTTGATGTCTGGCCTGGGGCTCGAACCCTGGCTTTACGTCTAATAAGCCAACACACTACCTACTAGACTACGGCGACTTCACTAAATTGAATATTTCTAATCTACAGGCAAACTCAAGAATGCGACTATTTAACACGATAGATTTTAATGAATAAAATAATTTTCACTTTAAATTATTCTCTCTAGCTCTCATGCCATTTACGATCACTTTATAATGGCAATGAAATAACATGGAGCCTAGACACCCTAAATATGTTTGCTTCAAAACAAAAGTTTTTCGACAGCCGTTATTTCAAAGATGCCACGTACATAGTTCTTTAATTTCAATACAATACTCCTTCTATGTATTTACTTCGACTTGGCATTTGCACGCTCGAAACTGTTTATTGTTAATTGTCAATTGAGCCTCAGTATTTAATTTAAATTGTGTTGATGACAAAGGAATAAATTTATTTAATTTCTTTATTAGGGAGGCACAATTTTAAAGTAACAACAATTTTATTCGCATACTCTGCACGCACAGTTTGATGCCATAAAGCGGCAGAATAAAATTAATCTGAATATTTTATCAGCAACATACGCTGTGTACATAGAATTCAAATGTTCGATGCCCAAAATCTTATTTTCTTTAGAAATTTTTCAACATATTTTAGACTGTTTATTTTCATGTGGCTTGAAGACTATCTAAGCTTCAAACCTCTTGTGAATTCCATACGACAAGGACTTATCGTTACTTGTATTATCTTGGTCACTAATTTGCAGTAGTACCACTTTCTCTACAACTTCTTAGTTTCTATTTTATTGTTACATTTAGCAGCCATGTGGTTCATTCATAAAAAAACCCAGAAAATGTTGGGAACATTCCTTAGGACCAATAAAGGAATACTTATGTACTTAGGCTCTAAGTTTGTCGCTACAAACCTTTTATTCAGGATTATAACCTAACCTCACACACTATTCATGTTGTGCGTGTTAATTTTGTCCATGAGTGTTGTCTAATTCTCTACAGTTTAACGTCAACTCCGAACTACGGATTTGAGATTTTTTTCACTCCCAGAGCTTTTGTCGAAAAACAACTGAGGGGAAGTTGCCGAAGAAATATTTTCTTAATACATTGTTCTGTTCGCGAGGTGTGAGTTGGGGTTATATCCACGGGTTATCATCTTTTTCATGTCAATTTTATTTACTCTCAGAGTTTTTGCAAGACATCTGTTGAGAGATAGTCGCCGAAGGAATATTGTTTTCATATATCGTTTTGTTGGAAATATTTGACCTGTTGTTAGTGGTGTATGGTCTATTCGTTAGCACTTTTTCCGGCACCTTTCCCCGTATCTCACGATTGATAGGTGTAACGTTGTCTTCTACGCATCTAATAGAGGCTAAAGTGTCGTTGTAAGTAAGTAGTCTAGTGGGGTTAAATCATATTATATTGGCGTTCAGTGGACTACTCAAAATTACTCCTTTAAGTGCTCAGCAAATTTGTCTATCAATATGATAACGTTCTCGTGTGCCATGTGACACCGTCTTATTGAAACCTCATATTAATCAAGTCCAATTCTTTCATCTTACACAAAAGAAAGTCTGTACCAAACAATCCATCTTGCAGGGTGCATTGCCTGCTCTTGAGCTGTCTTTGTCTACGTTTTACATGAAATTCTGCAATTCAGTTTGTTTACGTATTCATTGAGCCGAACATGAGCCTAGCCGATGAGAAAATAACATTCAATGTGTTGCAAACGTAGTGATTTTGTTAATCTATTCATGGTGAAATGACGCAAACTGTACTAAGCGATTTTGGCATTGTCACATGTCATGAATCTTTTTTTATACCGTATAAAAATTACGCTAAGAAACCTAATAGTGAAATTGTAAGAGGCTTGGAATTTGAAATTAGAATTAGACGGAAGTCAATTGGCTAGAGAAAATTTATTGCTTGTGGCTTTAACTTTATAAGCTTCTCAGGAACTTTCATGGTTCCTTAATGAAAGTCAGTGATCGTAATGGAAGATGATTTTGATTTTGTTTTCCCAATGTAGCCAGTGCTGTTTAAAGCGAGGGTGTAAACCGCTAATATTAAAAATTGCTAAAAAGAGCGGTCTGTGCACTGCTTAGTCTTGAGAAATTCTTCATATTGACGATACTCCAAAGTACGTCGCTCTCCTACATTTCTCTTAAAGTCTGTGGGTTTCTGCAGTTGGCGAAACATAAAACTTCTTTTGACACACCTCGTATGTAAAAAAATAATTAAACAAAATTACATTTTATTTCACAAGATCTAAATGCCTGTGCCAAATTTATTTCCAAACCCAAATCGTTACCGCCTTTATATTTAATAATATAATTTACATACATACATATGTACATATATATGAACACATGCATGCATATATGTATATACACACAGAAGAAGAAGCCTTTCGTATTTCCTTTATGTCATTGTCCTTATATGTATATGTGCTTGAATATCTGTGTTGTTGTATATTGGGTGACGGTATCAAATGTTAAGAAATGTTGTTTGCCCAAAAGCTTAAATACATTTTACAATACAGTAATAACAACAACAACAACAATAACAGCTACTCCAACAAGTAGAAATTAGTTTACAAATAAGGGGGCAGGATCGTTAAATGTCTTGACGATGACTCTCTCCTACCTTTTGCATACAATACAGTTTCAGTTACAGTTGCCATAAATCATTTTGACTTGACTCGAACACTTTAATTTTTTTCAATTTTTTTTTCGTCTCTCTCTCTCTTCACTTTTATGCAAAAGTAAACGTTAAACTAATGTGAGTGTGTAGGTCGAGAGTCGAGACAAACACTTTTCCATGCAAATAGGGTTTCTTAAATGGGGAAAGGAAAATAATTTCAATTTATATTCGTCGGTTTTGTTTTTGAAGAGTAAAATTAAATCCTTTTTGGAATTTGATAATAAAGTCGATAAGAACTGGAAGCTTTTGTTAAGTATAGTTTGAATTGTTTGAATTTCGTTAAAAAATGAGAATTTTTCAAACTTCGTTTTGAATAAAGTGGGTAAAGTAATCGCCGTAGTCTAGTGGGTAGCATATTAGATTATTAGACGAAAGGCCATGGTTCAAACAGACAGCACAGACATCTCCAGCAAAACGAAATACGAAAAAATATCTCTTTGGCGACTTCCTCTCAGCAGGTTTCTGGCAAAAACTATGAAAGTAAATAAAATTGTCATGAGTTGGCAACATGGTTGATTCGACTTTTTGCTTGATCTTGATTTCTTGCTCTTCTAATTGTCATAATTAATCCATTTTTCCTAGTAATGGTTCCATGTTAGGTGTCGTGGCGCAATGATTAAAGTGCTCAACTGCAAATTCGAGTAATTTAGACTCTAACCATGGAGAAATCCAATAGAATTTTATTTATGAATTTCGCGTTTACAATACTCTAAATTAGTCTTTCAGTCTCCTGATACCTGTTGCTCCTATAGCGTATAATAAAATCAACAATGAACATCATAGGAAAGCCATCTAATGTAGGATTATTAACCAAAGTACCTCTCCAATATACCCAATACAACAATCCTGAACAGTTTTGAGCATTGTTTTAAGTCAACGTTCGCAGGCAATCATATCAACCTGGAATCTGTTGCAGTATACCTATACTTAATTAGCTAGCTGGCAGTGATAAATGAAACTTAAATAATGCCAATGTGGAGGAAACGGTATCGTTACAACACCTTTTAGGCGAGGGCCTTGCATTTCAGAACAGACGTCATCGGTTTTTGAGTGACAGAAGATCTAGTGGCGAACGTGCCACTAAGGGAACTGGCCGGTTTCATAAGGAGCTCGGTGTACTTCAAACACACCACTAACGGATAATGACAATACGGCTTACCTCACACTGGGTAACACAATGGGCTTTATGGGCCACCGAGTGAACTTGCCTGTGAACGACAAGCTATCTAATCTAACCTAAAACAATGCCAAAAACCTAATAAGATGATAGGAAAGCTGCGGTATGACAGCCGTATGTTACATAAAAGAACGGAAAGGGACGTAAAATATAATAAAAAAAATCACCCTTTAGTTATGCAGTATAATCCTATGTAGTTTACAGTGTATTCAACGTTTTGAGAACCACTGTCTTTGCATAATGGTGTACCACTTTATAACAAATTACGTGGCTGTTGTGTCGTCTGCATGTCGTCACTACAAAGTCTATGTCTGAGTCTGTGTCGCACTTGAAATTAAAAATCATATTGAAAACTTCCTCTTTGGTTGGCATGAAGATGACTCCACTTAAACTGTACACGTACAATAGCAGGTCATTAAATGTTGCACAGAGGAAAAGTTGCACGAATTTAATGTGCCCGAATTACATTCATGGCAGTATTTGTTATGATTTTGCGAAAATAAAAAAATTTGACAAATAACAGGTTTACTTGAATTAAAAATTATATTTAAATTTAATTTGAGCAAAAAAGACGAAAGTCTAATGAAAGTCAACCGAAGTGGATGGCTCTTGTTGACTAATTCCTGAGACAAAAACGTAACTGCAGTGCCACCATATAATTATTGCCGACCCAACAAAACAGACAGTAAAACCGTTCTAGTTGTAATCCATGGCTTGGCTACCATTCGCTCTAGACTTTCCACATGACATTGGCAGACATGATTCACTATTCATCATCAGTTCAGATTTGAATCGATGGAATCCTTTGATGGAAATTTTTAAGGGATAATGATATGTTTTTTACCAGAGCCAGTGATTGGCTATAATTCTCAATCAGAATACATTTATGCTCTCACAAAGCTAGCAATTCACAATTACTTGTGTATTTCGCATACTACTACCGACAGCGTTCTATGTTACCCAACTTTAAAAAAAGGTGGATTTTATATTTGCATTACGTATTGAGTTCCAAATGGCTCTAAAGTGACCAAATGTCTGAAGGCCTTTTTGTAAACGATTATCAATATGCTTGTCCGATCCTCAACTTATTCCGAATGGTCGACATTCCTTATTTCGTGTATGCCTACTACAAATCGCTGCTGATAAGTTGTATTAATAAGCAGAGTTCCGTCTTTGTTACATTGACTTTCATAACGTCCTTTAAAAATTGACGCTAATGGTTTCGGTTTAGAGTATTTTCAGATTTGAAATAAACTAAATGCCCAAACATATCTAGAATGTGAGGCAACCACTTTCAGAAAGAAGTCAAATTTTCTTCAAAAATGGGTCAAAATTGATTTGATGACCTTATGAAGGTTAATATTCTAATATGTAGAACAGCACATATTTGCATTGAACGTATCAAGATTCCATCAAAGCAAGCTAACAGTAGCAGTAGACCTCTTAGTATTCATGCCTGGAGACTAGGAACACCTCATAGCGACTTTTGCAAGGATGAGGAAGAAGAGTAGGAGACCACAGACCACAGAACATTTTCTCTGTCATTATCCGGCGCTTAAACAACTGATATACGCAGAATTTTGTGACAAAACATGTCTAGGCAAACACGATCTGTGAAAAATTCACACTTTTATAAGGTTCTCAGGATGGTTGACAAATGTCAACCTGGAGTAATAATTATATGTATTATTTTAGAACCCAAGTAAGCTGTGCCCCTTGAAACGGCTGCCAGTTACACCTAATCTAACCTACATTAATTTAAGGACCTGCTGCTGCTTTAGCTGCAAACTTAAAGCTATATAATGGAACACCTATTCCAATTTCTAACGGCATACTCACAACGCTTTGGGGTTACGAGTTGTTGATGAATTTTCCACGATGCAGATGGCATTGTGATTCAGTTTGTGAAAGGCTCTGTCCAAGCTTTTGAAAATCAGATGCAGTGGTGAACGCCATTCCACACACTTTTCGATGAAGTATACAAACTCTTTACGGTAGACTTGTGGGGATAGAATCTAGCTTGTTTCTGTTACACAGAAAAAATTTAAAAATATATCTAAGCGATTATTTTGTTAATTAAAAAGATTAAAAAAATACGGCGCCAGTTGTCAGGATCTGTGAGATCGCCCTTTCAAGAAATGTTTTTAGGAACGCCATCAACCAGGTCACTAGTCTGGATTTATGGGAACATAAAGGGAACTACTCTTGTATCCAGTTTTTTGAAAGCCTTCTCAGTTATCTCAGAAGCCCTATCTGCTATACCGGGAGTTCGTTAAGAACGTAGGAAGGGAAGGAAAAGAAGTGTTTGCCTAATGGCCTATTCATTGTTCGCATTTCAATGCTATGAATTCATTTGAAAACTTTTCCCAACCATTTCAATATAATTAGCATTTGGTGTGAAGTTATACGTTTATAAATTATTAGTTCAGCTACGACTAACAATGTTTTACTCGATAAGACTTAATTTCAACTGTTTTTCGAAAAACAGAAAAATAAAACTTCAACATATTTTTGCTATTTTCACCTTAAACTTCTATTGCTAAGAGACTCACTCACATCTGATTTAATTCAATGATCCACACTTCTTTTATTTACAGGTAATCAGCAGTCGAAATACAATTGTTACTGGCAATGGTATATGGTAGGTAAGTAAACAGAAAAGGGATTATTAGAGGGGCTTATTTTATACTGGAAAACTGTTTTATTGTTCAAACGAATTAAATAAATTGCAGGTTACGTTTTAATTACAAATCATGTCATTTCGTTTGTTCGTTTACGGGTTTATTAAACATCTCTCACAGCTTAAATTTTGTATTTCAATCCAATTCAACTCAACTATTTCCACTTCCACTGCCACTTCTCTTTCCCTCTCTATTTCTATTTTCATTTCTATTCCCATTTCTATTTAATTATTTGATTTGATTTTAATTAATGAGACATTTTGTTTCTTTTCTTCTCTCGTTTACACGACTATTTTAGTTTTTTTTGCTCGTTAAACGTTTTCGATTTGTTGCACTTCAATTGTTTTATTAATTTTAATAACGTGTTAATTAATGACATTCATTGTACAACAAATAATGAGATGGATGGACAGACTCTCTGTCTGTCTGTTTAATTTCTTTAAACGTATACCATATTATCAAATTTAAAACATGAATTTAAATTATGGTTCCAAACAAATCACAAGAAATTTTTGTACAAATAATCTGCAAAATTATGCTGCTGCTGTGGCAATATGTTTGTCCAGTACTACTATACTCAAGATATTGACATGGCCTTTATTTTTATATATCCATGCCCTTGTAGCATTCATAACTATTTCTTTTGCCAATATCGCAATTAATAGCCACATGCTATAGATGATGTAGTTCTGAGAGCATATATTATCATAATCATTACCATCCTCATAGTGCGCTCAAACCGAATTTAGAATTTTTTTTTTCAACAAAGCCAACCACCAAACCTCAGCACTGTACAATAAAGTTGTTTGATTACAAACGGCGCAATGAACAATGTCCAGGTTATTAGGCAAACCGTTCTTCTCCTTCTCTTCCTATCTTCATAACGAACGTTGAAGCAGCCAACACTTCTGAGATAACTGAGAACGCTTTCAAAATACTGGATGCAAGAACAGTTCCTTTTATGTTCTCATAACATAAAGCCAGTCTATTGAACTGGTTGATGGCGTTACTATATACATTTCTTAAAAGGGCGATCTCACATATCCTAAAATTTAGAGGCGTATTATTTTAATATGAATGCCGCAATAAACAAGTTTACTTATAGACCAATTGGAAAACTCGTCTTTTCCTTCTGGTCCTACATTCTATCGATCGCCTCGTTGAAGCATCCAATAGATAACTGAGATAACTGATTAGGTTTTCTAAAAACTGAATGCATGAGCAGTTCCATAAAGCCAGACTAGTGAACTGATTGATGGCTTTACTATAAACATTTCTTAAAAGGGCGAACTCATAGATCCTGATCCAACTGGCACCATATGATTTTGCTCTTTGAGGTTGACGAAATAATCGCGCAGATAATTTTTATAAGGATCTCACACAAGGCAATATCACCTATGTAACAGAAACAAGCAAGATTCTACCCCCAAAAGTTTACCATAAACAGCTTGTATTCATATGTACATAATTGGTCATTACAACTCTTCAGTGTCTTAATTTTATGCACTAGTGGCGGGACCTACACATTAAAGTCGACTCCGAACGACAGATTTTTTGAGAAACTTTTCTTGGCAATTTTTATTTACTTTCCGAGTTTTTTGCCAGAAATCTACTGAAAGGAAGTCGTCGAAGTAATATTTCTCTTCATATTTCGTTTTGTTGGAGATGTTTGACCAGGGGCTTGAACCGTAGCCTCACCTCTAATAAGTCGACACACAACCTAGTAGACTACGGCCACATGCTTTACTGTTGGGCTGCTCAATTTAAAAGAAATTAATTGCGAATGTGTATGACGATGGCATATTTGTTAAAGTTCTCGGCGGCGAACTTTATAGACCAAATTGAAAACCACCCCACAATAAATAATTTCCCTACGAAACATTCTAACCTCTGCCCTCTTCTTAGAGATGAAATTACACAAACAACGAACTTCAGATGAAAATCAGGCTGTCAGTGTTAAGCATTGAGAAAGAAGAGGGACTCTCTGTCATATATAAATACATAATTGGTCATTACAACCCTTTCGCTCTGGACTTTCTACATGACATAGACTCTATGACTATGAGGTTTGAATCGAAAGAAAACCTCTAATGTAAATTTAGTCCATTGGATAAGGAATGTTGATGTGTCATTGCCAGATCCTGAGTTGGACGTAGTTCTCAGTTAGTATACACGGATCGTCCCGCAAAGACAGCAGTTCGCAAACACTTGTGCCTTTCACATATCACGGCTGGCTTTGTTCAATTTTTCGCAAACATACAAGTGCGTGGATTTTATGTTTGCATTACAAATTGCATACTAGAGATATAGATAATGAGTGTCAAACGGCTCTAAGGCGTCCAAATGTCTGAACGATATTCAATATTCTTGTCCGATCCTTCATTTATTAAAAATCGGATGACATTCTCTATTTCATGTGTACATACATAATTGCTCATTACAACCGTTTAGTCAGGCTTACGACCAAGTTTCTCACATTACCTATGTTGTGTGTGTTAATTTTTTCCATAAGTGGCGAGACCTACAGTTTGATATCGACTCCGAATGACAGATTTTTTTTTTAAACTTAATAAAAGCAAAGAAATAATGAGAAGATGGAGTTCTTAAAATAAAAAAATAAAATTGTGCGAAAATTTTGGGATTCTTGCATAATAAGTTTAGATTACAACCAAAGCTTCTTTTTCTTTCTATCAAATTGTCCATCAAGGCATAAGACTATTGAGAAGATTTTCAATCAATAATAAATATTTCCGTTTTCTTTACTTTATTATCGGCTTTACGATTGTGTAATCGATAGAAATTGAAAACAGACAGCAATGATCTAAACTGATAATCTCTTCAACGCATTTAAAAAGCCTTTAAAACATTATTTTTTACTTACTTCAAGAGTTTTGTAAAACATCAAAATTAACTTAATGCAGCATATGCTACTTAAAAAAAAGAGGAGAAAAATCCCATCATATTAAATACACTTAATTTACCAAAGAAATCTTAACATGCTTTATTACAGTATAATTTCATTAAAATGATCATTATTTGCCAAGTTTACCCAACCGTTTTTCCTTTGCTTTCTTTACTATTCTATGCTGTTGTATTCTATTCTGTTTTTTTTTTTAGAATTTATTTGAAAATGAAAATAACTGCTAATGTTTTCACCTGTCAGTTTGAATTCTACTACATTTTATGTTCTAGCATTGTAGAGCTTTCTTTCCCCCCTATTTTCCATTTTTTTTAAATTTCAACATCTTTTATTTGAGCCACAATAACGAAATGCCTTTCGCACCACAGATAATATATATTTGATGGCAATGCAACACCAAACAAATACAAATACAATATCAAGTGTTGCATACACTAGTATTTGGCACTATTTTTACTCTATGTATTCTGCTCTATTCAATGTATTGTACATACGTATGGTATATCTAATGTACTATAGGCACTGTAGCACTCCACTTCACGTATATTCGTGTAGAATTATTAAGAATGTTTGTGTTTTGATGTTTAAATGCATGGAATATAAGTGTCTGTATGTGTGGTATTTTTTCTTTTCTTACTCCGACTCTCCTTTCTAACTAATTTAACCAACTCAACAGCATCAACTTGTGCTTTTTTATTCACTTTTTAACAGAAAAAAAAAAAGAATTTTATTCAAGAATTTTTTTTCGTTTTTTTATTTCTGGCTTAAACCGCAATATACACCAAACAGCTGAATTGAGAAGTTAAAGCATCTGTTTGCTGCTGGTATTGCTTTTAAATAATTGCGGCAAATATTTTGAAAGTAAGCGCACAACTAAAGTTTTTGAGAGAGTAAATGCTTGAAATGGTATAAATAGTTCAGAGAACACGTTGGATAACAATTCTACCAGCACTACCTTAAGACTTGAGACCTCGATTCAAACCCCAGGTCAGACATCACCAACAAACCGTGAATGAATTTCTCAAAAAATCTGTCGTTGGGAGTCGACTTTAAACTGTAGGGCCCGCCTCTCCTGTATAAAATTAACACACACAACGTAAGTGGTGTGAGAAGCTAGGTCGTAAACCTGACTGAAGAGTTGTAATGGCCACTTATGTCAGCATGTATCTTAGGTTAGGTTAGCTTGAATTGGCAGCCGCCTCAATATGCATAGCCTACTTTGGTCTTCCATTTTTCCTTTGTAACATAGATATTACCTATTCTGTCATATCTCAGCTATCCTGAGAGTATTATGAAAGTTTGAATTTTGTTTTAGTCATCTGTCAATAAATTCTGAGCACCCAAGAATTCTCATCCTTCTTCTACTTCCTCACTGTTACAGCTTCTGCAGAAGCTGTACGTAGGTAGATAGGTAGAGGTGGCTGTCGTTCTAAGAGAGTTGGATGGAAACACTTAGGACACATAGGGCGTATTGTGTCAGCTCAGTTTTCCGCTATCCTTTAGTTTCGAAACCACTCGGAGTTCCTGATGAAGCGACTTAAACTGCCAATGACAATTCCTCCAGATCATCAATATAGTAAGCACCTAAATAATTTTTCTCCTTTGACAAAATGCCAGGCATGTACCCAGCCGGTGAAGGACAGTCCCTTCCTCATCATTGCAGCTTCTGAAGAATTCCAAGACCAATGCGCCTCGCATGCTTACGTAAATGTCCCGTAATGAACTCGACAACAACACTGAAGTTTAAGCAGATCTACCGTGCGCCCTTCATCTAGCCTTGGTCAGATTTTCCGCGCCTTTCTACCTGTTTTCGGGGCCGTCCATCTGTCGTTGACGGAATCGACAATTGCGTTATCAATTATGAGCCTACTGGTTCTCGTAGGAAGGCTCAGTGTCGAGAATTCATCGGAGAGTTCGATGGTCATGCCCCACCTGGCCAGTTCATCAGCTCTACAGTTACCCGGAATACCACTGTGCCCCGGTACCCATATGATACGGACATCATATAGTTCTGCTACCTAATTGAGATATCTGCGACAGCTGTAAACCGTCTTAGAGTTCTCTACATTGGAATTTAGAGCCGTGATAGCCGCCTGGCTATCAGAAAGTATGGTAATGTTACGCTTGGAGACGTTTTCGTCTCCAATAATTCTCGCCGCAGCCTACACCTATTACGTATTGCCAACACCTTTGCCTAAAAGACGCTACAGTCCGGCAGCCAGTCCGGCTATTTTGACCGATTCCGAAAAAATTCCACTCCCAGCAGCTCTGATCAATTTTGAGCCGTCGGTTTAAATATGCCATGCATAGACCTTTAACGAGGTGGGTCGCACCATTTTTCCAGACTTCGTTGTCTGGAATTGATATAATGAATCTCTTCGTGAAGTTGTACCACGGTGCCATGTAGTAACTGGCAGAAGCCGTAGTGGTAGAGGTATTTCCAGCAACCGCGAGTGTTCTACTATAACTGCTTAAGATTCCTAAGAAGGAATCTCTTCGTTTTTAAAACAAATTGTGTTCCGCTTATATCCACATCAGCCCAGATCTGTGTGATCTCACTGCAAGTCTCTGAATGAAGTTTGTGTGAGACCATCTATTTGCCTCACGGTAAAAACAAAAAAATTTTTCTTGTAATCGTACACGCTTTGCCGTGTATTTACTTTAAAGCTACTCAACATAAGTGTTTGTTTACCTGTAGAGTAGTATGTGTCTAAATAAATGAGAGAGTATTGGAAGTAATAATATGTTTGCTTATGTTATAGGTTGCCTGTTTGCCAGGTTGGCTGGCTGGCTGGCTGGCTGACTGGTAATGTCTAACCAAACATCATTTCCGCTGCAATAAACCTACTTTCAGTGTGTTATTTACCACCTTTTGCTTGCTATTTAATATAATAATGATGTTGCCTTTAATAATAATGATGATTATGATAATCATTATCATTATCATCATGTGTTAGCTATCACGTATAGCATGATTCTTCTTATTTCATGGTTTTTTTCTCCTTTTGCTTTTTGTATTTTCTATCTATTCATTCATTTTGGTTTTCAGTTTCAATTCTTTTTTTCTTCTTTATTTTTTTGGCTCCCTTTCAATACCTTACGTCTGCTACACTTTGAGGGTCTATTAATGCTGAACACGTTGTATGTGTTTTCTTTAATCAAATTTTAAAAATGAAGCAGATACTACCACTACAACAAGTGCTGTCAAAGCACACAGCCACCCTACCCACACACATACACCTGAACCAGTGTACTTTAATGTTCACAAGCGTAAAATAAGAATCTAACAAGAGTTGAAACACAAAGGTCCTCCTCTTGCTAGTACCGTTTTTTTGCTGAATTTTTTTTCTCTCTCACTTCTACTCTGTTTGCTTCCTATTCTTTTGCTGTTTTTTTTTTGTACTTTTCGTGGTAAAGTGTCTGTTATAAGTAGTACTTGAAGCAGTTAGTCAGTTAGAGTCGTTACAGGAATCAGATGAGACGGAAAACTCAAGTGAGAGTAAGAAAGAAAAGTTGTTTCCAGTCCTTGTCGTCCTTGTATATTTTTCCTTTTGGTGTTGGTGTGTTAATATGGTACCATATTGGTATCAGTATGGGTGTAATTTAAAATATTTCTTTAAATTTAACTTGATTTCGATTGATATTAAAACAGCCAGTTTTATTTATTAGGATTTTAGGAGATTTAAAGCATTTGTTATGATCCATGTAATAGTTGGTTGGTATTTATTTAAATAATTTATTTAATTTATTCAATTATGTTTAATGGATTGGAGTCTTTGGTGGAAATCGAATCCATGACCCTAATGCTAATAGTCTAACATATTACCTTGTTAGTCTAGCAGGATACCTACTTTAGAAGAAATTGTTGAAGGTGTTATTGAAAGTTTGGCAAAAAGGGGACGGATTTCAAATATATTTGGCGCATTATGCTTTTGAAGATGGTCAACAAGCTGCTAACACTCATGCTGTATAAAAGGCTGTCAACTTATCTTCTTCCTAAGCTCTGCAAAAACCCTGTCGGATTTCGTTATCATAAATTCTAGGTCGATCATTTCAACTGTTTAACTGTGTTTATTATGTCATCTGCAGATCATAGACTTCGAAAGCCGGTGAGACAAGGTCATATCAAAAGTATTGGAATACAAGAGATGATGTTATAAGATAATAAAACTTATTAACCCTGGACGGTTACTCTTCGTCGAATCGACGAAGCTCATTTACACTTTATCATATAACTCTTTTATGGTTGACCAGATTTCCCTTTTTTTTCAACAACGTTATTTGATAATAAAAGCTTGCAGTCAGTAAACAAAAAAAAATTTTTTTTTTGTTCGTCGATTCGACGAAGAGTAACCTTACTGTACAAAAATGACCATCCAGGATTATAAAAATGGGTGGCCCGGGTCCGTTTACTCACTACAAGCTTACGTAATCAATCAACATTGTTTATAAAAAGAACGAAATTTGGTCAAACATAAAAGAATTATATGATAAAGAGTAAATGAGCTTCGTCGATTCGACGAACAGTAACCAATTAGGGTGAAAGTGTTCGTCGATTCAACGAAGAGTAACCTTAATGTACAAAATAGAAGAGTAACCGTCTAGAGTTAAGGGTATATACGTAGTCTAGTAGGTAGTGTGTTCGCTTATTAGATGTGAGGCCACAGTTCCAACCTTAGGTCAGACATCTCCAACAAAATGAAATACGAAAAGATATTTCTTCCTCCGCAGATTTCTGGCAAAGACTCTGAGAGTAAATAAAATTACCATGACAAGTTTATCAGAAATTTGTCGTTCGGAGTCGACTTTAAACTGTTGATCCCGCCGCTCATGTATAAAAATAATACATACAACATGAGTGGTGTAAGAAACTAGGCTGTAATATTGAATGAAGGGTTGTAATGATCAATTATGTGAGTTATGTATACGAGAATTATAGAATTGGTGAATTCCATATGCAAGTTGCCGTACTCTATTGGATAATGTGTTGGTTGATTAGACGCTAGCTCACGGCTTAAGTCCTAGCTCAGACATTTCGAATAAAATGAAATACTAAAAAATATTTCTTCGACAACTTGCTATCAGCAGACCTCAGGCAAAAACTGTGAGAGTAAATAAAATTGTCCCGAAATGTTTCTCAAGTTACGAAGCCGACGTTAAACTGTAAGTCCCGCCACTCATCGGAAAAATTAACACACACAACATGAGTGTTGTGAGAGGAGAGGTCGTAAGCTTGACTAAAGGGTTATAATTGCCACTTCAGGAAGTAAATAGGAATTATGCATGAAAGACAACCGAACACTAAAATAAATATTATCTTTGGTGTACGTCGCATTGTCTTTAAGAAATCTTCTACAGATATTCTCCAATTAGTTTATTACCAGCAGTGGCAAAGTGTTCTAAGGTCTACTAATTTCTAAGCACATTTCAATATCAAATGTAAGCCGGTGTATTCTTGACCATCCCTAAGACATATATGTAAGTACATGAGAACGTTCACGAGAACAAAGCATCGCACCTAGAAAAAGTATTAAATCTTTAGAGAATTACAATATGTGTGAATCCTTTTTCGCAACACGCGCTTTATTTTTTATATAAAGATGTAGTAAAAAGGTGACATAGTACTGCGACTATACGTTTTATTGTACTAAACTTAAAGGGTGTTCCAATAGAATCTTCTCCAAGTCTATTAGCCAGACAAACTTCTAGACCAAGAAGAACAATTCCATGCCCGGCATCTGATATGCATTCAGGTGTTTCTATCTGGGATGCATTAAGACCTCACAGAGTTTAAGAATGTTTTCTAATGATACATTTTCATCCTTTTAAGTATCTACATACATACATATATTTGGTTTGTGATGATTGCCATTCTGAACAAGTGTTCTTTTTGTCTTCAACGCCCTGCGGAAAGGATGGCTAATAACTACTTGTACATGATTTAAATCTCTATCTATTGTAATTTCCCAACAATAGCTTTTTGGCCCCAAAAGTATTTAGTTCTTGTCTTTCCTTACGCCGGATATGTTCCTCTAAACATCTGTTTCTCGTCTACAGGAAAGTTCTGGCCCCATCAGCGACGTGAAAGCACTCATCCTCACTAGCTCATCTACCTGTTCGTTCCAGCAAATTTCCACTGGGAGCCAGCATTTTAAAGTTAACCTCACAAGAGTCGTATGCTCGAAGGTCAGAAAGTCAAATAACTTTTACATGTCCTTCTACCCAAGTTTAATTGAGCAAATCTTTTATAGACTTCGGCTTAGAAGATACCCGCATACCCGCAAACCTACAACGCTCGCTTCTGACTAGTCCGCCTCATTCGTTCTTGTCTCATCCGGATACCACAAGCTGACCCTCTCTTAAAAAAGTATATTGTTTTCAGATTACTTCGTTCATTTGTGTCACAAATTTTTTTTCTGAAGTATTCTCCAAAGTCGTAAGAAGGGAGCTATCGGTCACTCGATTCACAAGATCATGAAGTTCTCTCATGAAGTGTATGTAAGACTTGTCTCTAACGCTCCGGTCTTCACTACTATGTGTAGCGGACCTAAATATAATAGAGCCACCTCTTTAGAACAGATATCCATTCCTAATAAGGCGTCTCAGCAATCACAAATCAAAACTCTTACTTATATCAAGATGTACATCTGATTTGAAATAGATACGTAATGGAAATAAACAAAATACGGCAAACATACTTTGAAAAGTGTACTGTGAGAGTACTGTCAGTTTTACAGTGTTTCCTCGATTCCATTCCAGAAGTTTTAGTTTAAGGTATACAATAATGTAATGGAATATACAATATTGACACGTAAGCTCTTAGATCGAAGATCTAAACAATGTAGAGAATTAAACAACAAAACAAGACAGTTTGATATAATTTAGAAAAGGCGTATTTAGGGATTAAGGCTTAAGGCTTACATCGTTTAGTAAACAATGTTGAGAGTTACGAATACAAAACTCAGCTCTAATATATTGGAAAAGAAGGATTTTAAATGTAAATGCCTTTTGATGGCTTTCTCTCAGGAGGCTATCGAAAAAGAAGCTTTTTATGCCTGTTGTTCGAAGACGTCGTTTCAACAGTAGGCCCACACACTTATAGATAAAATTAACACAACAAACACGCCGCGGCGTGAGACTTAAAGCACAAGGTTCAAAATCCTTTGTGTTTAATCGTTCATTAGGAAAGGACTATGCTTGAGAGTGTATAATTGATTTCTAAAATTATTGTATACTGACATGCAGTCGTAGTCTAGTTGGTAATGCGTTGCCTTACTAGACATGAGGCCGCAGTTCAAACCCTAGGTCAGACATCTCCATGAAACGACATACGAAAAAATATTGCTTCGGTGACTATCTCTCAGCAGAATTCTGGCAAGAACACTTGTAGTGAATAAAATTGCCATGAAAAGTTTCTCAAAAATCTGTGATTTGGAGTCGACTTTAAACGGTAGGTCCCGCCACTACTCATGTAAACAACATAAGTGGTATGAAAAGCGAAGTTGTAATCCTGACTGAAGGGCTGTACTGCAGAAAGCTTTTGTAGTGCCGCACAAACTTGTTTTTCTCCCAAACCTTTAGCTCGTAACATTCTACAACGTAACTACAGCTTCCATTTCCATGCACTATGTGTTCAAATTTTTGCTCTCGTATTTAAAACTGTGAATGCGGTTGAAAACGCAATTTGTGAAAACTCTCTGTCAAAGTGCTCAAAATCTAATATCGAAGAGAAGAAATACTCTTTATATTTTGATTAACAAGAAAGTATTAGTTTTCTACAATTTAAAAACCTATCGATAAATTTGCCAAATCAAACTTTAACATTCTACAACGTCTGTTCTCTCTCTCATTCTGGTTATAAAACTCAGAACACGAATTAAGTTTCTTTCAACTTTGCAAACTTCACATACATATGCATAGTTATGTACGAGTATTGCATGCATTATTTTAACGTCCTTGTGCCACATTAACTTCTTCAACTAATTTTCACAAAAGTTTTGATAATTTTCACTAAAAACCAATCGTAACACACCTACATATACATGCAATCATACCAGCATTTCAGGTTTCATCCAGAATAAGAGCAAAAACTAAGAAAAAAAAAGAAATTTTTTTCCAATTTGACTCTAAACTTTCAGGTGGTAATTACGTTGTTATTTCGCACAAAAAGTGTAACAAAAAAAAGAAAAAAAAAAAAAAGACGAAATACTGTTGAAGTGTTAAGGTTTTTCACAAAATTTCTTTGACGTGTCTGTATAAAATGAACACACACACATTCACACTTACTCACAAAATAACTGTTACTATTATTATACTATATTACTATGTGTGGAACTCTGTGTGTGTATATATGTTATGTGATGTCAGTTATTTAAGAAATTTGCATATAAAATGATTAGAAGTATTCTCTTTCGCTCTTTCGGTCTCTCTCTCTCTCTCTCTGTCGTTTTTTTATTTTTTAGTTTCTTTTCTTTTGTCAGTTTAAGGACACATACATGTGTATATTCATATACAAGCTTACATCCGAGTGTCTGTATTTTACACTCTTTTTTTAGGGTAATGTAATCGAAAAACTTGAAAAGGTGAATGCAATGCAAAGTAGAAAGTAATCGAAAAATTTGCACTGAATAAGTTGTTACATTTTAGAGTGCAAGTAGATACAAAAAAAAAAAAAAATCAACTGAATTATTGATTAATTTTGTTTTTGTATAAAATGACTTAAAACATTTGTTTTAATGTAATTTTTCGCTGAAGGTGTTAAAGTGATTTTGTTTTAATAGCGTTTGTATGCATTGGAATTCAACAGCTGAGAACGTGTATTTCCTTCCAATTATAAAGAGTGTGTCACTCACTAAGAATACAATTTAAAAATTTCGTAGAATATTTTTAGTGAAATTGTTATCTTGGAAATTTGTCAGTTGTTAGATACCACTTCATGCGGTATTAAAGGGTATCCTACCGTACATTGCCTAAATATAACTGAGAACTTGAGTCTCACAGCAGTTTTAGCAGCCATATTTTAGAGAAAGGTGTCCAATGGTGTAGAGGCAAGATGACCTGCGGTGTGAACTTCAGAGTACCTGCAGGCCCCATCTACTTCCAAACGATTTTTTACAGACGTACAAGCATTCATCGCTTTCTTCAACTTTTCCTTCGTGTTCCTCTTCCAGGATAGTTTGGAGTTCAGAAGGCAGGAGTTGATTTTAGCTCGCTTTCTATACTGAATTCAGAAGATCACAGAATCACTAACACGTTATTAGCAAAAGTATCAAAATATTCAAGTCTTGATTAATTAGTGTTGATTTCTATGTGCATGAATTTTATCTTACATACATACATAATTGGTCATTACAACCATTTAGTTAGGACCCAACACCTCTTTTGTTGGGTGTATTAATTTTATACATGAGTGGTGGGACCTATAGTTTAGAGTCGACTTCAAACGACATATTTTTGATAAGCAATTTAATTTACTGTCAGGGTTTTTGCCAGAAATCTACTCATTTCTGAGAGGAAGTCGCCAAAGAAATATTTGTACATATTTCGGATTGCTCTAGATGTCTCACCTAGGGTTTGAAGCGAGGCCTCACGTCTAATAAGCCAACATATCACCATCTAAACTACGACTTTACATTAAATGGCGACTTTAATGAATTTTGTCGTTCCTGAGTTCCAGTTCAGCTCTCGCTGTTGCTATGTCTAAGTGTCATAGCTTATACCGCATATCGCAGAATATCGTTCGCATATTCCAATTCCCCTAGTCATAGCATTTTTCATCACAATATCCGTAAATATATTGAAGAGTAAAGGTAACAACCCGGTTTCTCATTAGTTTTCACTTTTATACTAATGCTTTGGGTTTGTTCTCTACACGTATGTAGGTCGGCTGCAAAAGTTTCCTATAAATTAATACACATTGTAAGTGAATATTTTTTATTGGGGTGGGCCGTTTAAAAATTTAAATTTAAAAATCCAATAAAACAAAAACGGTTTGAAATTTTGCCAAATTTATTTTTTTGTTGTAAAGTACAATTGCTCCGTGTAGAAATGGAATATTATTTCATTCACACACTACCTCATTCGATCGGACCAAATTTCGCTCACTTTTAGAGTGTATGAGGTCGTATCTCGGCAATGGCATCACGAATGTTGGCCAACACTTTTCTTTAAAGGGGCCCCACAAACGGTATCAAATCGCAGCTTCTTGGCGGCCAAATGACATCATTGAAGCAATAAATCGATTGTGGCATGAGATGTGTGGCACGTTGCACCATCCTGTTGAAACCAAACATCGTTCACATCCATACCATGACTCCCAATGTTGCTCAAGCGTAAATCAATTCATTACGTTCAGTGGCGATAATATACTGAATTTGTGACAGAATAGAGAATAAGATTCGAAATAATCGATGGTTCAAATTTAAACCGAAAGATGGCCCACCCTATATTAGTTTTATAACAGCATTATTAGCTCACCTTTTCTTTTTAATTATAGTCTGAGAGTCTTGTATTGGCGAAAATACTGCATGAAAACCAAATATTATCTACCGTGGCGTATGAGTGATATGGAATTAAATCGTTTATTAAGTATACGTCACCTGTTACAAATGACATGTAATACATACCATACATGCAGGCGTGTGTGTACATTTATAATGTTTCTTAATACTCGTATTATCATACAGAAATTAAAATAATTTTATTAAGTTACATATATTTAAACATTTTACTGCCATTTAATATAATTTACATACTCCTGTATGCTAAGCGGCCACTATCGGATGCTGTAATTAATTTCACTGAAAGTGCCAATAAAATGTTTAAATATCCACAAAATCCAGTTTACAAAAATATTCAAAACAGTTGATTTCTAACCAACACTTTATTAAATTAATTTATCTCCTGAATTGCTCGGGTATTTTCCACCAAATAAAGTGTATCTGTGCTCTGTTCACTTTCAGTTCATTTAGGCAAAATCAATGAATGAATCAATAAACTGTTGTTGTATTGTTGCTGTATTGTATGCAATTAATTTAGAGATTGGCAATAATATTATTATCGTCGGCTAATTAAAATGCAATTTTTATTGAAAACAATATGTGGGCGGGGGAAGCGAAAATGTTTAGTCATTATTTAATCATACTGAGTGTGTAGATTTAGTGAAACTGTGTATTGATATTGAAATTCTATACATAATCGATAAAATCAATCAAAGCAATTTAATGAAGTTGAATATGGTGTGTGGGTGATGATAATAAAGGCCAGTTAAAGTTATATACATATTTTATGAAGTTATTAGTGATCAGATTAGAAAGGAATCTGAATTTAATCGATTGAAATAATTTTCTTCTGTTGTTGGATTTTATCCCTCTAAAGATTTTAATTAAAGATTGATTCATATTCGTATATTATTCTTGAATTCCCAAAACATATTTGAAATTATTTTCTAAAGTCCTGTACTATCCTAATTCAAAATATCCGTGATAGCTCTGCTTTTAATAAACTTAGATTCTAAATAGGTCAGCTTTTCTCTAGCCTGGACATCTGAATAAGCTGATAGCTACGTAGGATACGTAGTTTCCATAAAATAATATTATTTCCTCTACAGAACTGTGGTTAAAGTCTTTCTTAATCTTCTCATTTGTCCTGTAATGATATTCCCCTGGATCGTCGATTGTTTTCTCTGCAGCTTATTTATATTTTCTTGAAGACTCAATTGCGAAGGGATAAGCCAATGCAGAGAATTTGATTTCAGTGTTATTCTAGTCGCCGTAGTCTAATATGTAGTGTGTTGGCTGAAAAGACGTGAAGCCACGGTTCAAACTCCAAGTGAGATATCTCGAACAAAACGAAATTTGAATACATTGGGCGACTAAATTGATTTGCCATGAAAGTTTTCTTAAAAGGTTGTGTGTTATACGTGAGGCCAGGGTTCAAACTCCAGGTCAGACATCTCCAACAACACGAAAATACGAAAAAATATTTCTTCGTCTACTGCCTCTTAGGATTTTTGTCAGAAAAATGAAAAAGAGAAAATAAAATTGCCATGTAGACTTTAAACTGCAAGTCCCGCCCGCCTCTCATTTAAAAAATTTATCACACACAACATATGTGGTGTTGTAATCCTGACTAAAGAGTTGTACTGACCAAATAAATAAAGAAGTAAGGTTATGCAGAAAATTTGGCCATTCGACATGAGATCCAAACAGGTCTTAAACTTATAACAGAATGGTGTTCATCTTGTAATTTAGGCGGTAAAACTCGCAAAACAGAATTGATGCTTTTTTGAACCACAGGCTCGAAACTAATAACCAAACATACTACCTACTAAACTACGGCGACTTCAATCGCTAAATAAACAGTAGGCCTTAAAACTAGTAGCTCTTTGAACGGCTTTTTTGCAACTATATTCCACTGCAAGTGATAGAGAAACCAACTCCACCTTTACTCACTTCTGCTGCTACATTAGTCTCCCCAATAGAGACAGTTCCCCAACGAACTTCACAACGATTTCATTAAAACTGCTTTCATCGATAGCCCTCACAAATGCCTTCCCATCAATGAAGTCTGCTAGTAAGTATTGCTTTATTACCAGAGTCTCTTAGTGTAGCTTACCAAGGAGCTCAATACAGTCTCAGTGGAGATGTCTCTAGTGCAGGTAGACATGCGGAGCACTACTATCAAAAACAGGAAACTTGTTGGGCTCTATCTCGATTTCGGGTATGCTTTCCAATATTTTGAGAACAGACGAGCTCAGACTTATGGGTCTCAGGCCAGTTACAGTGTTTATTGGTGGTCGCCCAACTGTTGGGATAAACTCGACTTCATTCAATAGGGACCAGAGAGTACTTAAGACAGGCATAATAGATTCTCTGCAACCAAGTAATGATCATAACAAATGTTTTTTGTAAGTGTGATGCTCAGTATCAGATCAGATCAGTATCCAGATATTCGATTGCGGCTAAGTCGTCACTAGCTATGACCCAACTTAGCTTTCTAGGATCGCTATTAGGAACACTCTACGCCGACTCATTTTTATTTTTTAAATTGAATCAGAAAATAATAGGCTTTCCATTGTGTAATACCAGATTAAGCAGTCCATAGTTCGTCGTTTCTTTTCTCTACGATAATTTTTACGTTTAAACGCATACCAGCTATAATATTTTAATGAGATTATAAAAGATTCTGTTGAAGTTTAACTTCTTAATTCTCGTTTGAAAATAGTAAGCTTCTCGTAAACATTCAATACAAACGAATAAAACTGTTCTTGGAGCGTTTCTTGTTTTTTCTGTTTTTTTTTATTTGTTGGGCTCCCCAGCAATCTTATCAGACAATTTTAATGAACTTTTAAATCATGACGTTTTAATTCCCTTTTTTTTATCCTACTATTCGGAATAAAAATGTAATTTTGTGCAACAGCACTTGTACAAATGCACGAACATAGCAACGGCAACATACGTATTTAACACAGATGAAGTGAAAAGTTTGTAACGAACGAAATAGCACAACGTTTACACGATTTTATTATCATTTAATTGCATTTTATGCTGCTAAAGTTGTATAAAGACAGATACAGATGTATGTATGTATAGTTATGTACAGATACATACATACATAGATACAATTGCATAACGTACTTAATTGCATGTTGCACAATCATATGCACTCATACCATAAATGCCACAAGATACTAGTAGAGCATGAATATGCACAGATATCCGTAGATCTGTGATGCTGTCAAAATATACAAGCACATGCACACGTACACTGCGTAACAGCAGGTATTAAGAGTGCTGCTGCATATTTCTGCACATTTAAACACTAAAGTTAAGCCTTTAATGCCTTATTAAGTTAAAAATAAGCTTTTAAAGCTTCTTTTTTTTGTTCCCATAAATGCACACACACCATATACAATAATTCTCAATGGAATTTTAAATGCCTGACATTTGATCTGTGCGGTGAGTTTATGTTCACTCTCTTATCAGAGCTTAATAAGTGGGGGACACATTTTTTGTAGATTTTTTTTTTCTCACTTCGGTAGACTTTTTATAAAAAGAATTTATTAAAAAGGAAAAATAATAACAAAATAAAAATCTTCATTTCATCTACGGTTCTAATTTAACTGCTATATCTTACAGTAGGCTAGGGGACAGTGTAAAATTGTCAAATATATTTTGTCTCTTAGGAGTTACAGGCATATAGCAGTGCCATGGCTTTGGCCATTTGTGCACCTACAAATGAGAGGCGCGAAAAACGTAAAATTATAGGAAATCTATTTTCTTAAATAAGCAATATCTGGTAAAGTCTCATTCATAAAATATTAGACTTTCATGAGGCCAAAGCTGAGCAATGGTTTAAAAAGTGTTTCATCGTTGCGATCTCATCTCTTTGTGTGCTGCATTCACTGTTATTTGCTGCATCTACTAACTTCACTTAATTGGACAACTTTTTAGCCAGGATTACAACCTAACTTCTTACAACGCTGATATGCATGAGTGGCGGGACCTACAGTTTAAAATCGACTTTGAACGACAGATTTGAGTTCACGGCAATTTTATTTACTCTCAGAATTTTTGCCAGTAAGTCGTCGAATGAAATTATGTTCAAATGCCTTAGTAAAGCCAACTGCTCCATCAGTACAGCTTGCATCCTTCTCAAGCCACTTTTGTTTAAACTTAAAAGGCTAATGGTTTCTCCCATATTTGGGGCGCACGCAGAATATCTTGGTAATTATGCTTACGTTCTCGTTGTTCTACAGCATTCTACAGCAGTGCGTTTACCTCCCATGCCTCTAGCTATGTTGGCAAGAGAAATTTCTTTTCTTTCACCAACACTCCACCGTAGCACTTTTTCGTTTTAAAATAAAGACACGCGTTTCTTGTATTGTTTGAGATTATTGGAGTCTAAAGAAAACATGTTCCCATTAAGTATATAATGAAATAATCCGTCATATGGTCGCTACGGCTCTTATGACAGGCAATTAACGTTTTAATGAAATTTCCCATAACATTTTCACGGAGATGTGGCTAACGCTCACGTGGATCTCTGATCTGAGCTCAGGAATTGTTCTGGTTTATTCGAAAATTTATTAGAAAATTTCATACGAACTTAAATCGCCATGACGGCCAGTTTAGATAAGAATTTCTTGAAAAAATTTATTTTGGAAATTGTTGCTGCAAGAAATCGTTTGTTACATTCGCACCGTCTATCCAAAGCACAAGTTGTTCAGATTTTCTGAGTCCCCAGTTTGTGTACTCACCATGCAAACCAGATATAAATGCGCCTTGTGGTGCAAAAAGATCTTTCCGAAAATTTGAAATTGACTGCACTTTGCTTCCTTGGTCATTGAACGAAGTGTCTGCACTTTCCCTGGTGTGCTGGTTTAAGCTCGTGAATAATCTCAATTTTATACGTTTGAAGGTAGAGGTCTTTCATCAAAATTTACAGCGTAGTATATACATATATACTCGTACATACATAATTAGTCATTACAATCCTTCAGTCAAGATTACAACCTAGTTTCTCACACCACTTATGTTGTGTGTGTTAATTTTATACTGGTGTGGCGGGACCTACGGTTTAAAGTCGACTGCGAACGACATATTATTGAGAAACTTTTTCATGGCAATTTTATTTACTCTATGAGATTTTGCCAGAAATCTGCTGAAAATAAGTCGCCGAAGAAATATTTTTTCGTATTTCGTTTTGATGTCTGACCTTTGGGTTTGAACCGTGGCCTCACTACTAATAAACCAACATACTACCTACTAGACTACAACGGCTTCACTGCGTAGTGCCTTGTGAAATTTGAAGTTGTTGCAAACGATGTGGAATTTATTTTTTAGAGTTTTCAGCAACACTCTCGCTTGCAACAGGAAGCATATTACACATTGGTATTTCATCACAGTTTGGTAGTTCATCACAGTTCTAATATTTAAATTAGCCGTTCCCTAGCCAACAAATGGTGCGACTATGTTATCAATAAAAATAATTTTTTTAGACAAAGTTTTTCTAAAGGTTGTAACAAAATTAAGTTGAATATTAAATTTAAAAACGAAAAACATAACAAATTTTATCGTTATTGTCCCATATATATGTATGTATGTATGTGTAGGCCAGAGTTACCAAAATGCATTACGGCTAAGTATTCCCCAAATGAGCACATATCCCTAGCTTGGGCGAAAAGCCGTAAATTGAATTTATGGTTTAATATCGCCTTGTGTTGCGCTGGTGTAAAGCCCTAAACCGTTTACAGCTGTAAATGTATTTGGCCTTTACCAGCAGAAGCAGCAACAATAACAATGTTGTTTAAACTAAAAGGCAATGAATTTTACAACAAACCAGGCGGGCAACATTTTTAAATGAATTTTTCAACATCCCCGAGTAATAAACGATGAGTCTCTCTACTGTGCGGTTTTAACACTTTAAACATACACATTTAAAGCTGTTGTTGTTATTGTTGTTGCAATTGTTGTTGCTGTTGGCACAGTATGGCCGTACAGTCTGTTGTTAATGGTCAGATAAAAATCATTATTTTGGTCTGACTTTAAATCACCAAATGAAACTTTGTTTGAAAACACTTTCTCCTTTACAAATCATCCAGTGCAGGATTGGGGGTGTATCGTTTTAATTATTATTGCGTTTAATTTGAACGGTGGAGCATGGAGGGCAACGTATATTAAATGTGCCTAAATAATTTCCATAAAACCTATTAACGTAGTTACTTTCGTAATTTTTTTTTTGTTGTTTTTTAAATGGAATTTTCACAAAAACCGTCAATTACTTGGCTTAACAAAATGTATATGCATTTTGCTCTCTCCTGTATGCACGTACATACATATGTACATATGTATGTATAAATGGTATTAAAATTGAAATATTTCGCAATGCTTGTTGGAATGTATGTGTGTTCGCGTAGCATAATTTGTTTTCTAAATTCATTAGATTTTCCCTTAAAATGCTATTAATTCCTGTACTTATTATCGAATCATATTATTTGAAGCGTTTTACCATATCGTTTGTATAGACATACATACCCAATCATACACATTAAAAGCATGTAACTATAAATTTTAAAATAATGGCAGTTACTTTTAATAGCAAAATATCACAACATACATACATACATATGTGCATACATCTATAGTTTTTAACAATTAATTACTGAAGCCTTTACATGTAGACTAGTTTTAATATTTTTCTGTTGTTGTCGTTGTTGCTTTTATTATGTACATTCTAATAAAGTGAAGTTCAATTAAGTCCATAACATGTACACAAATTTATCGTTACACGTTTGTTAGATTTTTGAAATTTTTCTTCGTTTTTTTTGTTATTGTTCTTTATATTCGTTTTAATTTGTTTTTCACTTTTTCATAATTTATGCCATTTTTATGGAAATTTAGTTCTGTAAGTGAATTTGAAATTTTTAAACACAGTGATGGGCAATAATTTAAAGGCTTTAAGCATTGAAGACTATTTCTTTAAAGGAAATTAAAGTGCTTAATTTTGTAACACATTCGGATCGAGCTATTTTCATTCAAACTTAACCGTAAATCGGGACATTTTCTTGCAATTTTCTTAGCATTTGCGATGTTGATATCAATATTCTTTAACTAGCCGCATTGTATTGACAGACTGACCGTCAAATGACAATAACTCTATGTATGGAATGGAACACAATATATGGGTGCCTAGTCATCGAAGAGTAAATAAAATTGCCATAAAAAAGTTTCTCAAAAAATCTGTCGGTCGGAGTCGGCTTTAAACTGTATGTCCCGCCACTCATGTATAAAATTAACTCACACACATAAGTGGTGTGCGGAGATAGGTCGTAAATCCTGACTGAAGAGTTGTAATGACCAATTATGTATGTATGTATGTAATACGCAGTAAATTTTGATGAAATACCTTTAAACGTATAAAATTTAGATTACTCAGGAGCTCAAACCAACTGACTATGGAAAGTGCAAGAAATTCGTTCAATAAAGCAAAGTGAAGTCAATTTCAAATTTTCAAAAAAATCTTCTTGTACAATTAGCAGCATTTATATGCTTCTGGCATGATGAGTACACAAAATTGTGCAATTTGATGCTCAGAAAATCCTGAATTGAACGACTTGTGGCAATAAAGGGTTCATTGCAGCAACAATTTCCGGAACAATTTATTTCAAGAATATCTTACCTCAACTGGTCGTGCAATTCAATGTCAAGCAATTTTTTTCTTTCAAATTTTATAAAATCAGAATCAATTCCTGGCCTCAAATCTGAAGTCCAAGTGAGCGACAAGCACATCTCTGTGAAAAAGGAATGTGAAAATTCATTAAAACGTTATTGCATGTAATAAGAGCTGTAATAACCATTTGATGGATTATTTCATTTCATTATTTCATTTTATACTGAATTGGAACCTGTCTTCTTAACAGTCCAATAATCTCAAGCAATTCAAGAGTTCCTGGCTTTATTTTAAAACGAAAAAATGCTACGGTGGTGTGTTCGAAAAAGAAAAGAAAATTCTTTTGCCAACATAGCTAAAGATGCATGGGAGATAAACTGAAAAAATCTAAAGTTTTTCGTGATACTGAAAACCGAGTTTGAACAGTAAGAAATAATATCTCAAAGAATGCTGTGGACCAGCTAGAAAGTGAGCAAAATTACTAAGCTATTCTGGGGGCACCCCTGATATTGGAGAATCCATTAGCCACTTAAGTTTGAATAAAAGTAGTCTTGAGCAGGATGAAATCTATACTGATGGAGCAGTTGGCGTTACTAATGCATTTGAGCAAAATTTTTTTCGGGGACTTACACTCAGTTTTTTAGCAAAAATTCTGAGAGTAAATAAAATTGGCATGAAAAGCTTGTCAAATCTATCGTTCAAGGAGTGATCGGAAATGTGGAAGTGAATATTCTGCGTAATAGAACCAGAGTACTGCACACCTTAAGCTTGGATAACCCAATGCCTTTTGCCAATGCCAATTGCCTTGAAAACAAAACTAAAAAGGTATGTAGGTGGCAACGTCTAATAATGACGAGGTACAAAGTATTACAAAGATAGTCTGGGGCTATACTAATGAGGGAAAAACCATGTGTATTTTAAGACTAAATAATGCGACTTGAGTACACTATTTAGGAGACGCTCCGCTCTACAGATACACGTGCACCGTATTAGCAAGCTGGCAAATGATGAATTCAGGATGAAGTAATCGAAATCATTTCCCAGAATTCGTCAGCTTAAGATCCCAATGTTTTGGCGATGCTACTATAAGAGATATAACTCTTTTCAGAGGAGTAAACTGGCAGATTTTAAGGGTTTTTATACAAAATACAGACTTCTCATAGAAGGTATGGTGAAATCACTTAATGGTGAGCACGCATCAAGCTTTATTGCAGGTGTGTGCCGATAAGATTCAATGTTGGTTTCCTCTCCTCTCTTCAAACCTATCTACCTACCCTTCTACCTAGTCCGATTCTAAGTAGTCTATGTACTCCCTATCTAAGGAATCATATCTTCATTTAAGAATCTAAGCTCGACGTAAAAGTTCTTAAAATTTTTAAAGAAGAAGGTCCATAAGTGGTTAAATTTTTAGTAATCTATAGGAAGTATTTTTTTAAACGAAATTATAAAAAGAAGAAAAACAAATTATCATCGAAAATACACACGCGATTTTCGATTCTCGATGAAGGTCCGCCTTTCATGGATAAAATTAACACAAACAAAATGGGTGGTGTGAGAAAATTGGTTGTAATTCTACATGGGGTTTCAAGGGGACTGTACTACGTCTCACACAACTCATGCCACATTGGATATACTCCACGAGAGCAGATCATCTAACATGGAGGTACTGTGAAATATTTACAGAGATCATATTATTTGACCCCGTTACACTTTTTCTTGCTGTGTGTGAATAAGTATCAAACAATAATGGTCCTCAAAACCAACACATATACATGTGTTAAATTCAGCATGTATCCATCAGTTAAATTCAGGCTGATTTATGCACCAGAAAATTGAACATATTTCTTCGCCGATTTCTGCTCAGCAGATTACTGGCAAAAACTCTGAGTGTAAAATAAAATTGCCATGAAAAGTCTATGAAAAACAATGCTTTTAAACAATTTTCCATTACTATAATATTACATTTATTTTTTGAAGATTTTTTCCTGATTTTTTATGATGCTACTACTGTTACTAAATATCTGCTCCAATGGCCTATCCTGGCTTATAGTATATCATCACATTTAATGCAATCAAATGATTTATTTTATTCATAATGGCTTTAAAATAAATTTCTTTTTTTTCTAATGTCTTTTTATTATTTTATTGTATTTTTTGTTTTGAAAAATTAACACAACTGCCTGTTTTGCATACATTTCTTGTTATTTGAAAAAATTGGAAAAATGTGTGTGAAATAAAAATGAAAAAAAAAGAGAAATAATTTCTAATAAATTCCATTAAAAAAACAGGAAAAGAAAAATAAAAATTATTTGGCTCGTATTAGAACTATAAATATTGTTTTGTTTTTGAATATAAATTAAAAGAGAAAATAAATACACAAATAAATAGAATTTTAATACATAAATATATGCACGTTGCTTGTATGTATGCATATGGAAAATATGCTGCATTTAAAATATTTATTCGTTTTAATAAAAATCAAATAAAATAAAATAAATCGTAGTGTGATAATATTTATCATAAAAAAGAATTTTTATGTATGCGTTTGTGTGTGTGTATGTGTGTTCGATATGTATTTACGTGGTAAACATAAATATTAAATTATTATTATTATTATTATTATTGTTGTTTTTATGCATGAGTGGCGGGATCTACGGTTAAAAGTCGACTCCGAACGACAGATTTTATTGAGAAACTTTTCATGGCAAATTTATTTAATCTTATCAGAGTTTTTGCCAGAAATATGCTGAGGCAGTCGCCATAGGAATATTTGTTCAAATTTCGTTTTGTTGGAGTTGCCTGTCCTGGGGTTTGAAGCACACATGTAAGCCTCACATGTAACATGTAACATGACTTTATTTGCAGAATATTGATAGTCATAAACAGGGTAGGCACTAGAGTAAAAAGGAAGGAGAAAAGGGTTTCTGGCTAAACAGGAGATGCCTAGACAATGCCAATACTGTAGGCATTAAAATAAAACAATCTCTTGAATTAAATGCTTTACGTGGTATCTTTCTTTACTGCATTCGATCGGACCAATTTTCGTGCACTTTTTCGAATGTATCCTTAATTGTTTCTGTTTTGTCGACATAACATACCAAAAATAATAATAATAATCTCATGAGATGTCTGGCAAGTTGCACCATCGATCATGAAGAGCGGGTACAAAAAATTGGTTATGACGGTGCGATAGGTGTCTCCATTGACGTTGTCTTCATTTTCGAAGAAATATGGGCCAATGATGCCTCCGCTCCACAAGTCGCGCCAAACAGTCACTCGTAATGGGTGCATTGGCTTCTGTAAGACTATGTGTGAGTTTTCTGTGCCCTAAATACGGCAATTTTGCTTATTAACGTACCCATCAAGATGAAAATGAGCTTCACCCGAAAAAATGATTTTTTTTGGCAAAATCTTCATCATCGTGCAGTTTCTCGTAGGCCCAAATTTCCAATCAATTCCAACGTTGCTCAAGCGCAAATAAATTCATTACGTTCAGTGATAATCTACTGAATTTTGTGATAGAATAAAATGACATAAGTATTGCCATGTGCTTCGAAATAACCGATGGTTCAAATTTAAACCGATGTCTGGTCGATGCCGACTCAGCCGTCTTTCCAAGCAGCAAATAAGTAGAGAAAGGGTAGGATTTGCTCGCGAAATAGATTTTTCTTTCACCATCGCGGCTGAAGCATTAGTAATACTTTTGTTTTCTATCCACCAGTGGCTTAACGCAGAGAGCATGCCTATATCCTCTCTATTTGTATAAGCAACTTGAGGTGGCTGTAGAGACAAATTTAAATCCTAAAACGAAATTGTGTCTTAAGTTGTATGGTGGAGACTAAACGACTAAATTGTCGTTCAACTTAGCTATGCAACTAGTAATAGCGTCTGAGGATCATACTATTCATTTAAAGATGTTTTTTTCTTCTGAATACCATAATCATGTTCGAATATATCTTTTTTTCTTAAATGTTTATAACAAAAACTAGACAAAGAAACAATTTATTTTCAAAATGATAACGATAATGACGACAACAGCAACAACAACAGAGAGAGAACATGATGATGAATCCAGTGTGAACATATGACAGAAACACACAAATAGCTGAACCGACAGACAAGCAAACGGACAGACTAAACTGCTGTTAATAAAACTTTTGATTTACGACTGAAGAATTTTCTTTTTTCCCTCTTTTTTTTTTTGCAAAACTACTCTAGCATATGCTTCATCATACATTCAGTCAGCGTAATGTGCAGAATGTCGAAAAATATTGTTTGATCTGTGCTTCTTCTTTTTTTTGTGCTTTGTTTCATTCTCTTTAACAGTAGACAGATGGATGTGTTGTTGTTTCTTTTGTTGGCTTTTTTTTGAACACAAAATATATAAAAATGTATAAAGATTTTATTACAAATACACACATACACACCCACACACTCACACATGTGTATTTGATAGTGTATGTCAGTTCCTATAAAAATAACAACAGAGAGATTTGTTTTTTTGATTTTCGTTTATTTTGACAGTATTTTTCCATAATATTTTCCATTTTCCATTCTTTTTTTTTTATTTTGAATTTATTTGTTGTATTCCCGAAATTAAGGTTTGTTTTTGAGCTTGATAAATTGCCTTGTCACGAGTTTTAGTAATCGCTTTATTGCTTGTGTGTATGTTGTGGCACATACACATACACAAACTAGCTTGTATGTGTTAAATTAATGCAAACTATTACAGTTGATCCCCTTTTTACACATCAAATGCAAAGAGCAGAGCATATGTGATGTAATGGTACATCAAATCATGCTTGAAACTTTCCATCAAAAACTTAGGCAGTGGGCGTTCAAAGATGGTAAAGTGTTCATAGATAGATTTTTTTCATATAAATTAGGATTTTGACATGAATACATCAGTGTATGTGTGGTGTATGTATGTATGTGTAGTTATAAAAACAGCAACAGAATACATTGAAAAACGACAATCAAATAAAAGTGATTTGAAGCGAAAATGCTATCAAAAATTAAACAAAAAAAAAAAAAATTAAAAAATTAATGTGAAAATTAAAAGCAAAATAAAACACACTTGAAAGCTACTATTGGTCAAATTAAACTTTACGTGATGTTTGCCGAAAACTAAAATATTTACTTGGGTTATGGTTTAGCAAACCGTGGGACTGATGACAAAAATATGTTTTTGTTACCAGAAGAGAAGGACTAGGCCGTCTCAATATCAACATCAGAGTGTAATCGATAAATGAAGCAGTTTCTATGGAGAATATTAGTAGCCTTCTCAGAAAAAAATCAGGCTTAAAGGCACATACATATGTGTGTCAAACAGTATATTATACAAAAAATGTTCTCGTCAATCCTTTAAAAAAACATTGGATCGACGCTATGCATCTCTTCCCAGTTTTCTCTGATTTAAGCAGATGTAACATATTTGTAACATATTTGTTATATGTCGTTGCATATAGGTTAGGTTTAAGGTCGTGTACAATCCATTGTAATATTTCCTAGAGGAGAGAGAGAGAGAGAGGATAGTAAAGGCGATAGGGAAATTGGAAAAGCAGAAGAGGTGGGAAAGGGACGACAAGGAGACGGAGAAAACAGAAACAGGTTGGCCACAAACACACAGGAGAGCGCGACTACAACCTTGAAGCCCTAGCACTTCTCAACCAGCTCAACCTATTTATGAATCCTTGGAGAGCCTTAATGTCGGCTCTCGACAAAGAGTCCAAACCTTCGAAGAAGTCCCTGCCCAGGGTCCTCAACCTCAACCTCTGGACAGTTGCAGAGCAGGTGTTCGATAATTTCCGTATGTCGGCGATTTCATCTTACAGCAGTCTTCTGGCAAAAACTCTGCCTCATAAATCTGTCGTTCTAATTCGGCTTTAAACTGTAGGTCCGGCCATTCATGGATAAAATTAACACACACAACATGGGTGGTGTTTATCCAGTAATTATATAATTATACGGGCGGACATTATCTGCCTTCATCACTTGAGGCTATGTAAGATAGGGTACTACTTTGTGACTGAAATCAAAAAAAAAAAGAAAGACAAATTCTAACTAAACAAATATCATTTCCATTAACTTGAGTTTAAACAAAGCCTGGAAATAGAAAAAAATCAAATAAAAAAATAAAATAAATTCAACAGAATCTAATTCGAATGATGTGTTACAATAAATAAATAACCAAAGAAAATCGAAAAATTTCATGCTCTGTGGCAACAAAGCACAGTTAAAAAACAATATTGATGCATATTTCAAATTAAAATAAAAAAAGTAGATTAATTAAATTCATTTCTTTTTTTTTTTCTGGTATAATTCAAATATGAAAAGATAAAAATTGGTTTTGAAACATTCTGTGACATTTAGTACGAACCATAGTGATGGTGATATCGTTCAGTAAATTAAATTAAATTTTAAAATATTCATTAAGCTGTGAGAACATTTTTCTACATACTGTAGAGAAACTCTAAGGCAGTTTTTTGATCATACTGGAAATAGATTGTAACAATCGATATACGAGTACATATATCAGGAGCACTTCGGCTTTTAAAAACTCACAATTTGTTTTGTATTTAAAAAAAGGTACTTGACCAGCTAAGAAAATAATTTAGCAAATACATGGAATGTCTTGTTTAAAGGTTCGTTTGATCAAAATCACCATAAAACGGTTGGCTAAAAAGCTGTTACGATAGGTTGCATGAGTCGCCCACAATTAAAGAATACAGCGGATAATCTTCCTTTAACCAGAATGTGTATTTTCATTGTCCTAGATTTATCCATGCGATATCCTTCCATTCCTGAGTTTAGAAGAGACATCCACTCAGTATTGTAGATTAAAGCTTCCCAGGAGCGGGGCGGGTCACAAAGAATACATCCAGGCAGCTACATAAACAATGCGTTCCGTCATCAATGAATTGTTTCAAGAAAAATTTCGAAAATGTTCACCGAGACCATTGGTCTCGATTGATTCGATTGAAGAACTTGAAACCAAGTCAGGCAAAATAATAAGAAGATAGAGAGAGGCTTTGTGAGAACTCCGCGTAGTGTATTCCTTAATGTCCTTTCATCTCTTAAATTCGATAACGTTGAAGTCCCAGGAGTCTAGTAAGTAGTGTGTGGGCTTATTAGATGTGAGGCCACAGTACTGCGGCGACATTCTATCAGCAGGTTTCTGGCAAAAACTTTGTGAATAAATAAAATTCCTGTGTCTCAATAAATCTATGCATGTATGTATGTATGCAATGTATTCCTTAATGCCCTTTTATCACTTAAGCTCGATAATGCCACTAAAGGGGAAAAGAATGTCTCGCTGTGTAAGAGGCACATGAAAAGATGATACTTTCGAGGCACAATTGTAGGCAAAATTGTTTCCTCAAATGCCCGAATAATTTAGAATTCATATTGACATGACTGCATGCAGGATGAGCCAGTTAGCGTATGCAGCCATTTCGATATTACTACGTTGGAGGGCTGGTTTGCAGCGTAGGATATTCGTGCTTTAACGTGCAGCCCCTGTGCTAGCAAAATTCTTCGTTTGGGGGAATTCTGTCAGTGCAGGGACTGCGCTTACCTATGGCATCACTATGTATACTCAAGTGAAATTTGTTAATTAAAACTACCACTTCAACCGACCTACCTATTTACGATGGAATGTTAAGCATTGATTGATATAATGATGTCCATGCAGATATCAATAAACGTAGTTTCGAGATTTTATTCTAGAAAATACCTCGCCAGACTGTTTCTGACTTTGGGAAATTTAATTTGTTGCAATAAACGTCCCATCTAAACCTTTTCTCTTCTTCGAAACTCCTGTAAACTTCGAGAAGACAAGATTCCGCAGACCAATTATCACTAGAGGGTATTTTAATCCCGTAGGTATCACTAATATCCTTGGCCACCTTAGGCCAGTTGATTTATTGCGTCCCAATGTAAACACCACAAAAACGAATTTAAAAGAGTTGGTCTCACATTATCCTGACATTGCCATGAGAAGAAGAACTAAAGCGTTCAGTGATAACAATATTTTCATTCAAAATGTTGAGGAGCCTCTACCTATTGTGCACCAATTTCCACCAAATGAGAGCACCGTATGTGAGGATTGATTATCATCATAATTTATGTACAATTTGATGAGTTAAAGTGGAACGCAAAAAAAAAAATTCTAAGAAAATGGGATAGTAGTCGCAGGGTTTAGTTGGTAATTAGACGTGAGGCCATGGTTCAAAACCCAGGTCAGACAACTTCAACAAAACGAAATAAGAAAAAATATTTCTTTGGCGACTGCCTCTCATCTATGTAAACTATGGGTCCCGTCACTTCTGTACAAAATTAACACACACAACATATGTAAGTGGTGTGAGAAGATAGGTCGTAGTCCTGACTGAAGGGTTGTAATTACCAAATATGTATGAATGTATGTATGTCAGAAGATGGAAAATTTAAAATTTACACTCAAGGTCTATTATTCATATTAGCCAACATGAAAATATCGCTCCAAATAACAATTAAAAATCATTTCCAATACAGATCTAATTTTCCTTATTATCTAACACTCCATATACGCTTTTAATCATAATCGAGACGGAAGAAATACTTCCACTAGCAATCTTAACCTGGCTGTATTAATTGGCGATATTTTGTTTGCAGCTAACTTAAGGATTTGAAACATTGGGTTGTATGCCTGTAAGCAGTGAACCTAGGCCGCATATAGCTTCTTATCATTTCTTTTAACTGATAATTCCTTAGTAATTTATGCCGGCATTTATTGCTTCTTACAGTTCCTTAAAGTGACGCGTCTGTTTAATATTCGTTCGCTTGGCATACAGTAGTTAAGAACTGTTTACAGTTGTGTCACAGTGTTATGCATAAAATTAAACAACACGGGCACATAAAAAATGCTTATTTTTATACGCATACATACATACATGTACATGCAGCAAATACTTATATTTCCTAAGAGAGAAACTAAGGCTCCTGAACAGACGAAAAATCACGAACACGAAATTTTTAACGCGACTTTCGTATACACATACAAACATACACACTTCACTTTTGCATATACACCAGTCCCTCGTTTTGCGAGGGACCGTTGTGTTTTTCGGTAGAAATATTACTTGAACATTCTCAAATTCTAAATCCTGAGGATGACCTGGTGCATTATCAATTATAAGGAACACTTTAAAGGGCAATCCTTTTTCATTTACTATAAATAGTGTCAAAAGCTTGTTTTCATTTACATAAATAAAAAAATCGGGCAAAACGAGGTATTTTTCATCAATCGATTTACACAAGAAATAAAAAAAATCGTGTTAAATCCAAATCGTGTAAAACAAGTATCGTGCAAAACGGGGGATAGGTGTACTGTCATAAGGGATATTTAAAAGTAAACACTCATAAATCTCCTTCTGATACAATGTGTTGTTATTGTTTATTTTATTTTCTTTTTGTTCGTATTTCTCATTTCAGTTTCAGTTTCATTGCTTAGCTACACTCTCATACACATATACCATCTCTGTGAATCTCATATGGTGGTGTTGAAATCTTTTTAAGCATCATGGCGAACGAGAATTGATGTTCGTTGGCATTGGTATTGGTAGTGTGAGAGGAGTTGTTTATATGACATGAAGTTTATTTAAGCCTAAAGCGAAACTTTCAATGTAAACAAACACTGTATGTATGTATGTACGAATGTATGTATGTATGTATGCGTGAATTTCATATGGTTGATGTTGCTTTATACATAATGTGATTGTATTGTATTTGGTGGTCTAGATGGGTAACTGTTAGTTGTTATTGTTTTGTAGGTTATTAACAGATAGTAAATGCAATTAAAACAACTTAAAAATCGTGCCACAAATAACTGTTACTGTATGTGTAACAATGATTATTAACTCACAAAACAATACTTATGCACAAAAACATTATCAAGTAACTGTCATTTCATTGTTATAGTTTGCCTGTCTGTTAGTGTGTTTGTTATGAGTAATTTAGGCTTTCGCTTGCTGTGTGTGTGTTTTAACAAATTAATCAACGTCATTAAATTCTCTCTTTAACATGCTACTGACAGCCATGACTACAGAGATTCCTATTATAATCTAACAAAAGTACGGCACTCATGTTTTTGTTTATTTATAATCAATGGCATCTTAGACCAAAGAACGCCTGCTAAAGTTCTATTCTCGTTTTAATCTTTTCAATATTGAAATCTCTCAACATAGAAGAAGAACGTAGCATAAAATACTAAATAAATAATGGATATAAATAAAGAGATAAACAAACAGATTTCTGTACTTTATTACAAAAAAAAAAAAATTTTTTGTTTAGATGTGTCTGTCATGGCCAATACATTCAGTTGGTAAGGATTAATTACGATTGTAGTTATGATGGAAATCCCTATTTTAGTTTCAATAAATTTATTTTAGTTTTTTGATTCTCCTGTATATATTGTTTATCATTTAAGACTGTCTGGAAATAACCAAACCAACAGTCAACGATTTTTTTTGAATACAAAAATTTTGTTGATACAAATGAAAAATATAACCATTATTCCATGAGTTTTTTTACTAAAGCTAGATTTCAATTGTCTTCTATCGGATGGGTCATCTATCGGTTTAAAATTGAACCATCGGCAATACTTATGGCATTCTATTCTGTCACAATATTCAGTATATTTTCTCCATTGAACGTAATGAATCGATTTACACTTGACCAACGTTGGGATTTACTGGGCCAACGAGAAAGTTGATGTCTTTTTTGATGAAACTCATTTTCATCTTGGTGGGTACGTCAATAAGTAAAATTGTCATATTTGGGGCTCAGAAAATCCATACGTGTTCTTACAGCAGCCAATGCACCCATTACGAGTGACTGTTTCGTGAAATTGAAATTCTGTCCAAATGCAATAAGAACAGATGTTTCCTAATAGTCCAAAGTGTTAATGGTATTAAGCCTTGATTAGTAAGAAGAAAAAAAAGGTTTCTTCTTCTCACTACTTTAAAACATCCAGAAACATATTGAACTACAAAAAAAGAACTTGCGAAGTAAGGTTGTTTGGTCTTTAAAAAAACTTCAAAATCTTCCTTAACAATATAGAGCGCAGTTCCAGTCCAACAAAACCAAAATACGCTGTCAATCTCTTATGCTGCCTGTATTCCACTTAAATCTTTGTGAACAATTTATGCCATTAAAGTATAAAATATAATCCATGTTGGCATGGATGGTATGTAACACATTGAAGGCATCAGGAGGCAAATATTTTTGCACATTTTTTTTCACAATTATAATGAAGTGTTGCCATGACAACACATACGGCCAAATAAATAAAATAAATTTGCAAAAAAGCCATACAGGTTTTATATCACAACAACAGAAAAAAAAGCTATAAAAATATGCATAAAAACACTAAAAAGGAAATATTTTTGTAACATTTTGATTGTCTACATAAGAGCACAGTAAAATGAACAGCGATTTTTATCAAAAGAACACCGGTATTGCCATGGCAGTAGCATTAAGCCACTTACTTGTACCCAATACAACCATTTGGTGAAAATAAAAAAAACATAAATTTTTATAGAAAAAGTGTAAACTTGTTATTGTTAAAAAGAGAGAGAGAGATATAGAGAGGGGGATAGACAACATAAATAGAAATAGAATGTGATTTATGCTTTGAAAATTGCCTTCGATATAAAGAAGCTTGTAGAAGGCCACACATTCTGAAACTTAATAAACAAAAATCGAAGTTAAAAGTTGAAAAAGTTCGCCAATATTAATGTTGCAATGTTGTGACATGGATTTACAAGAACAAAAAAGAAAATTTGGTTCGCAACAAAATTGCAAAAAAGTGTCGAAAGAACAAATCTCGAGAATACTGTGGAAAAAAAGTCATTCGTTCTCATGACTGACTGCCTTAGCCAGTCCTGATGTGATTACCAATAACACATGGTTGGCGAAAGAGTGACTGTGAAAAATGGTTGTTATTTGACTGAAGGAAAGATTGAAAAATCTTTCAAAAGTTGCTAAAGTTTTTCGTTTTATGACCACCACTGACAAATTAACACGTTATGAATATTGAATATATGATGCTATAACGAGTTATTATGTAAAGGAAAGTTAACAAAATGTCACGTTTTTGCTCAGGATCTTATAACACATTAACTACTCATACTTTTATCTACTACTTATATCTAAAGTAGACGCTGGTTCGCTGGTCTGGAGTTGAATCGATGGTAAGAGCACATGAATCGAACAATAGTCTGGTGAGAGTAATAGCCGTATGAAGTCGCCGCATTCTAGTATGTAGTGTGTTGGCTTTTTAAACGCGAGGCTTCATGAAATGTTTCTCCAAAAATCTGTCGTTCAGGATCGACTTTAAACTGTACGTAGGTGCCGCCACTCATGTATAAAATTAACACACACATCATAAGTGGTGTGCGAAGCTAGGACGTAACACTGATTGAAGGGTTCCAAAAAGTCTACTGAGGGAGGTGTTCGCTCAATAAAATATTTTTGATTTTTCTTTTTTCAAGCACTGAACTTTGAATTAGAAACTGTCGCCTAGGATTACTGTCGTCGTCTAATAGTGCCATAGTACTACGGCAATACAATCGCTTTTATGGCTGTGAATCTGTATCGCTATAAAAACTTTTGTTGCACTCACGAATGTCAGTATGCTGCACGATATAAAGAATCACAGTTCCATACCCAGAACCTAATATGCAACCATATATTCCCATCTGAAAGCATTAATACCGCTCAGATTCCGAATAGGTGTTCTGATCATTCATTTTCTCAACACAAAATCTATGTATTGGGTTCCCTTTTACTAACCTCAAGATTTACATGAATAGTTAAACGTAGAACCCTATTTTAATTTCGTAATAAAAGTATAGATTACCTTGAACTCAATTGGCTTGAAAAAAGAATTACCTCTTTCTCCACTTCACAATTAGGTTCTGACATTCAACAACGACATGGAAGGTTTCCTCCTCTCAAGCTCATCTTACTGATCATTGCCTTAAATTCCTACATGACCTGGAACCCATCAGAGGCCAACCTTATCCTCCGTACTTAGATGATTCAGCTTATCCAGATCGTCTCATATTGATTCCAATTTATTCTCAACAGAAATAAGCGCAAATTGAATTGAGCATAACTTGGTGAAGACTTCTGCTTGGAAGATACACACAACTCTCACCACTTATGTTGTGTGTGTTAGAGATGAGCGATCCAGTGATTTTTGAAGAACGTTGTTCTCAGTGAACGTGATTTGTTAATCACTGTTCTTTAAAACAGTGATTGTGATCACAGTATTTTCAAAAGAAACACATGAAAGAGGAATAAGTGTAAATACAATAATGACAATAACGTATTTTATTAAGTCGTAAGAAAGAGACAACTAGATACATACTACGAAAAGACTACTAAACAAAATCAAAGTGGTGTCATCAATGTTATTATTTTTAATGTATTTTTTTTTTATGAAGTTTGACAATTACGTTTCACAGAAAGTTCATGTATAAAAGTCAAAAGTAAATAATCAAAACAAAATGAAATAAATTTGAGTATGTAACAATTTTGAAAGAACGACATTATTAGTACCTGTTATTTGGCAATTTCAATCACTGTAGTTACCAGTGAATTATCGATCACCGTGATTAAACCACAGGTTTGAAAAAATCGCTCATCTCTAGTGTGTGTTAATTTCATACATGAGTCGCGAGACTTATGTACATTTTAAAGTCGACTCCCAACGATTTTTGAGAAACTTTTCATGATAATTTTATTTACACTCAGAGTTTTTGCCATAAATCTGCTGAGAGGAAGTCGCCGAAGAATTTTTTTTCGTATTTCATTTTGTTGAAGATGTCTGATCTGAGTTTGAACTGTGGTCTCAAGTCTAATAAGCTAACACACTACCTACTAGACTACAGCGAGTAAAGTTTTCCGCTGTCCAAATTAAAAAACGATTACATATCTTCTGTATTAATGGTTTTGGCATCTGTTGAATTAAGTCGCTACTTGTTACCTACCTTTTTAATAATAAATCTTCGATTTCCAAAAGCTAATGAATTCCAACAAAAGTATTCATCTTTAAAATTCAAATTTATTTTTACCTTATATCGTTTGTTCTATTTTTGTTGTGTTGAAATATTTCCAAGGAAATTATTTCAATTTCCTTTTTACGTTCACTACGGAATATCATAAAATTGATAGGCATCTTCAGCTAATCGGTAACATGACACGGCGAATCTGACAAAAAAGCCTAAATAGCGGCTTATTTGAACACCCCATACGGCATAAACGTGTCTCTAAAACTCCCTTTTAATGTTGCTGCCATTGTATTATGTTTGTATGTGTTTTTTTTTTATTTTTTTTTTTTTGTTCAGTATTAAAAACGATTAATTTTAATCATCATCGTTATTTATTTATACATGCTTAGAACATATACTTCTGTGTCTTATTCTTCTTCTTCTTTGTCGGGATATTATAATTTGAGAGTTTTTCCTTTCCTTGGTTTCATACAATATTTGTCCTTTTTATTTATGATTTGTTAGTTCCATTAAATAATAAAACGAGAATCATTTTCATGTTGTTTCTTTGCAGATATTCATGCATGTAAATTGGCTGTATTGAGTATTTGGAAAATTCAAAGCATCATCGTCATTATAGTCGGCATCGGCATAGTCAACATCCACTACCACCTTAACGACTTCAATGACAACGAGCATGAGTAGAAACATCACCATCACCACCATCAGCAACACCTACAGTTGCCTCATACTAGAGCTAGGTCATCAACCATCCATCCATCCGTCTGATTCGAACCTTGCTTGTCATTGTCTATTTGCTTATGAAGGAGGAACATGCATGGGAATGTGTATCTAAATATGGCCTGTCATTAATCATCATCCCAGGAAAAAAATTTTATATCAAGTATCGCAATATTTTTAAGTCATCTGACTATCGTTTCAACGTTCTGGTTTCTTTTCTCTCTTTTTCGGGACTTTTTGGTAAGTGTACGAATTTACATTTTATTCATCAGAGTTTCATTTCCTTCTTTTTTGTTATTCTTGTCTTTTACTCATTTGTCACTAAATGGAATTTGTCATCGTTGCCATAAATTAGAATTTATTATGAATTCGTATGTGCTTCTGTTTTTTAAGTCCTGTTTCCTTATGCTGTTATGAATTTTGCAATAAAAGTTTTTAAAGAAAGAAACACTTAATACAGAAGCATTCATTAAAACAGCGATAAGTTGTGTGATTGTAGTACATCAATTGAGAATCGTATTCAATTTCGTATAAATTTATTTAAAGTTTCCCTGGATTGACAAAAGACGAAACATAAAAATTAAAAGTTTTAGTGTTTTTAACAATTCATGCATTATTTTGACCAATTATAATGGTTGTAGTTGCCGTACTCTAGTAGGTAGTATATTGGCTTATTAAAGGTGAGACCATGGTTCAAGCCCCAGGTCAGACATCTCTAACAAAACGAAATGTAAAAAAATATTTCTTCGTTGACTTCCTCGCAGCAGGTTTCTGGAAAGAAAAACTCTGAGATTAAATTAAATGGCCATAAAAAGTTTCTCAAAAATCTGTTGTTCGGATTCGACTTTAAACTGTAGACCCCACCAATCATGTATTAAATTAACACACACAACAAAAGTAACTCTAGAAGCTAGGTCACAATCCTGACTGAAGGATTGTAATGACCATTTATGTTATGTTTGTATTATGAGGTCCTCCACATCACTTTTTGCACCTGACTTAATTATCTAGCAGGCAGTTGGTAGGTGAAATGACGTTTAAATTGAAATACGTTTGTCGCGAAATTGTTAAGAATTATTTCCTTTTTGTCTCACAATTCTTACACCAATATTTACTTAAAGGAGAGTACAAAAAAAGACTTGAATTTTTAGTGACCCTTTAACAAGGAAACAAACTTAGAGGATATCGTTGTTTTATGAATACTTATGACAAAAATTATTTAAAAACCTTTTTATCTTAATTGAATGGCACAGACCGATAAAACAAATTATTGTCGTGAAGAGATGACATAGTACTGCGACCATAGGATGCCTGCTAAGCTTCCATGTGTTTTCCCTGGGATAATTTAGTACCTCAGTTTCAGGAATGTTCTCTATTGATTCATTCTCCTCATCCCATTCTAAACAAACTTGAAATTTACAGTATCCTCTCAAAATACCGGTTACTAACCACAAATTATTCCTGGATAGTTTGATGTATAACTCAAATCTTTTCCCAATTTAATTTCTTATCAAAAGTTTTGATTGCCTATTTTTTCTTCCCTTTCGTGTAGTTTATTTTCCAAATATCTGTTGTCAAGTTGAATTGAATACATCTTTCGATGCTAAAGATTTTCTCTTCAAAAATATCTACGAGTTGTCCTTAGATCTGTTCTTGAGCCATCTTTATACCACAAAATGATCCCTCTTTTATTGCTAAGTCCCGTTGCAAAAAATTTTCCAAGACCATAGAGTATACGGGTTTTATCCAGTGGACAGTTGAGGAGGGAGTTGTCAGCCAATAGATTTATTAAGTTCCAAAAACTCCTAATGAATTTTATGTTAGACTCGTCTTTTATTATCCTAGAGCTCTGGTCTTCACTACATTGTGTAGGCTTAAGTTAACAGACCTTTCTGTGCTGCTATACAACAGGCTTTCATAGTCCTTGTTATACTAAGAATCACAAGCCTATGTATCTTATCCAATTTCTTGTAAGCTGTTTTCAGATTTAATCTCTTTGCTCAGACAATGGTCCCATAGGATCATGCTATTACATTTCTTGCACATTACATTTCCCTGTACGCTTTACGCATATCATTATGTCATGTCTGGCCCTTCCCGAGATGCTCTCTATATCAACAAAATAATTCTAGGCTTTAATAACCGCAAGACTATCAACGAATACAAGAATTTCAATTGTCAGGCCTTGTCAGATACACGTTTGGAAACTTAATAACAACACCATCGCTTATAACTTAGCACGAAAATATGTTTGACAGCTGTCCGATATTACGAAAAGTAATCCTTTATTAACCAACAGAATCCAATTTATAGTTCGCGTATGAAATTTTACTCGGAAAAAGGTGAACTTTAGAATGGATACTGGAAGAATTTCGATCAATTATTTAACAAAAAACTATAAACGGCAAGTAGAACGACAACGTATTGAGACGCTTAATTGACAAAATTATGGAAAAAAGTCCGGATTTGACAAAACAGCTTTATCAAAGCATTAAAGTTCGAATTGTTTCATAATGCAGTGCATAATTTCCTTCTTATTAGTCGTTGTTAACTTCCTCGGAATATGTTCTTTTCCAAACATGCAAAAAATAGTGTGTGTGAGTTTTGAATATAAATCAAAGTCGCTGTGGTCTAGGTTGTATGTTGGTACGCCCCTGTTTCAAACCCCAGCTCAGACACGTCAAATAAAACGAAATATGATTCTTCGGTGATTTTCTCTCAGCAAAAATTCTGAGAGCAAATAAAGTTGCCATAAAAATTTTCTCAAATCCGTCAAAGTTAAAATGAGGGTCCCGCCACTCATAATAAAATTAACACGCACAACATGGGTGGTATTGAAAAGCTAGGTTGTAATCCTGACTAAGGTGTTGTAGCGACCAATTAAGTATAGCAAGTAAGTTTTGAATACAACTTGAAGAGTTCAGTCAAATATGTCAATATCGATTCATTTTTCAATTCAAATATATTTAATTAAACTTTATCAAGCTTCAAACAGAGATACTCAGATACTCCTAGTTATTTCAAATCTTTTTAATGTCATTTAATAAAATAAAAAAAAAAGAATGCAAATATGTAAGTAATGGAAAATTATTATTTTTGCTATTTCGCTCTCTCTTAGAATTTTATATAATACGTTGATATTAATTAATAATACATATTTTGAAAGCTTTTTCCTTTCCTTGAATGAAATTAATTTGATTATTCCGTTCCTTTTCCAAAGTAACGCATTAAAAGTTTAATTAAAAAACATAAAAACATAGAAAAAAAGACAAAAACAGACATTTAGTTAGAAATGCGGAAATTGAAATTAAAAAGAAATATGAAATAGGAACGAAAAAAAAGGGAAAAATGAAATAAATATTGAAGGAATAATTTATAAAACTTTACGTGTGCAAGTAAGTCATGTAATTATAGATTCCTACTTAAGTGTTTAAGACTTGCTAACGTTGATGTTATTTAACTCATCGTCTCTACATTGGTTGATTCAGTCGATTCTTTAGAGGCAGCTTTCGAAAACTTCTCATGTAATAAAGACAAAAGTAGTCATAATCATAATTGCAGGCTAAAGTCTACATAGTTCTCGAAATCATTTTGAAAAAACACCACCTACATTACACTCTATGATACGCAAAGTGCAAAACAGTCACTTTTAGAGGATAGAATGGCTCAGTCTCTAACATTTCTTGGTTCTCCTAGACGCATATGTAATAATTTTGTTTGTTGACGTAACCACTGAATGAATGGATGGTCATGTGGCTTCAACTCTTGAACCAATTGAACTTTGTAAGGCGACATACCGAGATCTTTGAGCAAAATTCGACGTAAAATGGTGCTTGAAATGTTTGAGAACGATGAGTTGATGTTGACAGGTTCTCACGCACAGCCTCAGCCGCAGCTTCGATATTTTCGGGTGTACGCACTGTACGTAGCACTCTGACGTCTTGGCGCATCAGCAATGAAATCAGTTTCACGAACTTTAGCAATAAACTTGCGTATACCGAGCACTGTTGGTCCTTCTCTGCGATCAAATTTTGGTGCAATTTCGGATCAATTGTCTTTGTTTTGGAAATAAAGTTCCAATAAATCTCACCGTTGCCCAAGCTTAAATCGATTCTCGATAACTCTATCGCCATTACCACTACCTCTATCAGACCGTTTCAAAGTCAACTTGAAAGTCTGAAATAGTTGGCAATTGCCACAGTTCCCATGATCTAAACCCACAGCAGTTTTGTGTTAATCTCATGAAGATTCCTGTGTAGGTAATAGTGCTGGCTATGAATTTGCTACGGCAGATACACTTTTTAATACAGTAGTTTTTAATGTGAAACTGCGTTACTGATGAACGAGACTGGTTAACATGTGGTATCAACAAGATACGACAGTCAATTTCATAAGCCTATTAAAAGATGGTACAGAGCTCAATAAATTGTAGGTTTTGAAGTCGTAGTCTTAGTGGCCTACTAAGAAATGTATTGCCTTGTTAGACATGAGGCCACGGTTCAAACCTCAAGGCTGACGTCTCCAACAAAACCGAAATATAAAAAAAATATTTCTTCTGGCAAAAACTTTGAGAGTAAATAAAAAATTCCCATGAAAAGTTTTTCAAAAAAATCTGTCCTTCGGAGTCGACTCCGATACTGTAGGTACCGCCACTCATGTATAACTTTAAGACACCAGACATAACTGATGTGAGAAAATAGGTTGTAGTCCTGACTGAAGACTTGTAATGCCCAGTTATGTATGTTGTGTGCGTGTTTCGAGCAGTCCATTGATAGCTAATATCATGGACGCAACCCTAATAGATTATTTGCTTGTTTACAATTAGAAATTATATTTAATTATTACAAGCAGAGTTAAAAGATCATTTGCTCAGTGTAATGTTGCTGATCAGAGTCTCATGTAGGAATCGAACACACGACCGTCACACTAAGGCCATCAGAGCACCCAAATATTTCTTCTTTTTGGGCTTCGTGTAGTCTCTTGTAGAAGTTTAGTAGATAGTATGTTGGGTTGTGGTTCAAACCCCAGCTCTGGCATCTCGAACAAAACGAAACAAGAAAATTATTTCTTCTGTGACTTCTTCTTAGCAGTCTTCTGTCAAAAACTCTGAAAGTAAAATAAAATTGCCACGAATATATTGTACGAGAAACCGTATTTCAAACTCGAGCTCTGGCATCTCGAACAAAACGAAATAAGAAAATTATTTCTTTGGTGACTTCTTCTCAGCAGTATTTTGCAAAAAAAGTTAAATAAAATAGCCATGAAAAGTTTTTTAAAAAATCTGTCGATCGGAATCGACTTTAATCTGTATGTCCCGCTATTCATGTACAAAATTAACACACAACACAACGTTGGTGTGAGAAGTAAGTATGTAGTAGTAGTGAAGTATACAGGGACAAGTCAGCTATTATTTTATACCAGTCAGCGTTGGGATACAGTTTAAAATGATGGAAAAATATACCAAAATGTGTTCTCACGAAAGGGTCTCCTACAACGTAGTCGTAGGCAACATTTACATAATAATAATCTTTAATAAATAAATGGCAGTCATTCCTATCTTGGCCACAAATAAATATTTCTTGCACTTTTTTAAGTTTTTTTTATTTTTTTTTTTATTTTGAAAATAAAAACCAATGGCCAATTTGATTTCTGATTGTGCCTGCCACTGTATAAGAAACTAAAGAATACCCTTTTCATAGTTTCATATTTACTTGAAAACTTGTGTTTCGTTTGTAGTTTAAAATGTGTCAACAACATAATCTTATAAATTGTGTTCACTTCGATGGCAAAAACTAAAACTGAAGAGTAATAAGAAGAATTGTTTCCGAAATTTTCATTATTGGATGTCAATTTAAACATTCGAAGACCTTTAGTTGTGCTTGGAAATTTTTTTGGCAAACTGTTTTTTTTTTTGTAAATATGTTGTCCTTATTTTTATGGTGGAAATTGTGTATTTCATTAACACAAAAAAAAATATGGAAAATATACCGAAAATAGTAGAAATGAAAAACATGAGAAAACACTTTAATTTATGGGTAGAATCCCCATAATTCCATAAGCATAATTAGTTTTCAAACCATGAATGCAAAGAGGAACAAAAAAAAAAAATGCTCCAAAAAATTGAGGGAATTTTTGGTAACAAAAAATTACGGATATCTTTGCTAATGTTACCCTGCCATGGATTCCAAGGGCTATTTACACAGAGATATTCGCATTTACATTCATACTTTGTAAGTTTATAATTCGTATAACGGTAGTTATTCATCTCTCTTGTATTTTATTCCTATTTTTGTTTTCTTGTTTTCTCCCTTAAAGTTTATTAATGGAACCGGTTACTTAAAAGTCCCTTTTTAGTGCAACATCAATTGCCATATGGCTTTAGTGTATGTATGTAGTCTCCATTTGTTACCCAGATAGAGGGAGAGAGAGAAAGAAAAAGAGAGTGTATGTGTAAAAGAGGCACATTTCAAAAGGATACTAATGACATTAAATAAAAACCAGACGAAACAAAAAATTACTTTAGACCGATACCTACTAAAAAAGTAGAAAAAACAAAAAATATTTGGAAAAACAGACAAAAATGTTTAAAAGACAAGCAAAACAAATAGGACTACTGCATAAAAGAGGGTCCCCCAAAATATGTACAAGAGAGGCAACGAATGCTATATTTATGTCGAATACCAGTGCTTTAAAATACAGTTCATAGTGAAAAATTAAATTTGCCATAACTTCAGAGCAAAATGGTAAAAAAAAAGTTATAAAAAATGCTTTACGAAATTCCATTGAAATAATTTTGTGGTTCCTATAAGGCATGATAAAAGGAAATCCATTTTATGTTGTTTGTATTTGAAAATAAGTCTCTTGGGTATTTCATTAAATGTTTCCTAGCTTCAAATTTAAAAAAAACAAAGTGTGTGTGAGATATGTGAAGTCGCCTTGGCCTAGTAGGTAGTGTATTGGCTTATTGGGCCACGATTTAAACCCTAGGTCAGACATATCCTACAAAACGAAATATGAAAACATATTGTGGTGAACGATTCTTGTTGGAAGTTTAAATCGGAAAATTTTTTATTATTAAAATTATTGGCATCTACCACAAATTGTTTAATGTATATTCGATCAGAAAATAACTTCCACATATTTTAAACATGTTGCCCATCTGTCAGCAGTAAAATAAATATTGCGAGTTTAGATACTTATGACAATAAACATCTCGTTAAACATGTAGATATTCATTTAAACATTTTTCTCTTACATGTATATTGTTGCTAGAGTTTAGCAACAATGTTGCCAATGTCTACTTTGCAGACATGGATATCTCTATTGTTGGAAAAATTAATTTAAATAAATTTATTTAATATTTTAAACAATGCTTTAAAAAAATGCAAATAATTGTATTTAAAATATTTATGATAATAACCTTTTATTTTCCAATTTATTAGTATATTAGGGATTTGTTTAGTTTGTAACTATACTATTCAGGATATAGAATAAATAAAAAATTAATTATAATAAATAAAAAAGGGAGTCTTTTTAAAAAAAATCTATTTTGAATCCCCCCGCCCGACTGCTAGCTAGCAATTATAGGCTCTCGCAGACCTGCTTTAGTTCGATCCTTTATCAATATATAAGTGCCTTGTTTCTATATATCATTGAAGTACAGTGATATCTTTTATGTGTACATTACAATATTTCTTCGGCGACTTCATCTCGGCAGACTTCTGGCATAAACTCTGAGGGTAAATACAATTTTCATGAAAAGTTTCTGAAAAATTTGTCGCTCGGAGTCGACTTTAAACTGTAATTTGATCAATGGATGATAAAGGAGTAAAGTTAATGCCAACTACTTTAGTTCGACAAGAGAACGGTTCGCATTCTAACAGGAATATTAATGGAAAATTACGCTACTGGCAGTTTCAATACAGTATCTTTTATGCCAGTGCCGTGCTTTTCAGAACAGACATCATCGGTTTTTGAGTGACCGAAAACTTGATGATCTGGGCATGGTGTCGAACGTGTCACTAACAGAACTGAACGGTTTCATCCGGAGCTCGGTGTGGTTCAAACTCACCACTAACGGATCACGATAAGGGGAGTTAACTTACACTGGGTAACATAATGAGCCAAATAGGCCACTGACTGAACTTGCCAGAGGACAGCAAGCTACCCGCTAGCCTAACCTAAAGTTAATACCAAAATTTCGAAAAAAAAACTCTTCCCCTACGATGAAGCGCATTTCCATTTGAATGGCTTTGTGAATACACATACTTATCAGAAAATCATCATTCACCCTCAACAAGTTTGGAGGCTATGTGGGAAGGCATTACTTTTTTGAAGATGATGCAGAAATTACAGTGACTGTGAAAGTCATTCGTTACAGGAACATGATAATGAAGTTTTTGTCCTCTCAACTGGAAGGACATGGATGTGAACGACATTTGATTACAGCAGGAGGGCGCCTTCCGTCATATCAGCCTTACGACATTGGATTAATTGTAGCATCGATTTCCAGTACAAAGTATCTGAAAACGTTGTCATGTCAAATGGCTGCCGAGATCATGCAATTCGTGGTTCGTGAAATATCAAGTTTATGCGAACAAATCAGAAACAATTACTGAGCACAAATCCGATATACAAAGGCATTATCATATCGATACAACATTCCTTTTAAGAAATGTTTGAATATTTCATGAAAAGAACATTGTCCTGCCATAAGAGCTATGGTGGCCTTCGATAGGATATCATCGATACCACATTTCTTTGAAGAAATCTTTGAATATTTGATGAAAGGCCAGTCATCAAAGCCATGGTGTAGATAAGCTATGCTTAGGACGGATGGCCTAGACGCCTAGAGGCCACACAAACTAAAGATTTCCTTGTACGTTTAACGTTTCTTTATCTTTAATAGTTTCTTTATCTCTGCCATACAAGTAAAGCAATCAATTGATAGACATTATTTGCCTGAATATTATTTTTTTCTTTCTTCGTTCTAAAAGAACATAAAGGAACAAAAAGTAAGAAAAAATTAAATCTTAAACATAAAAATATTGAAAAAAAATAAACTTTGAATACCTCTCCACAAAATAAGTCCATTTATTGATACTTCCATAAGTGCTTCCCAGCCATTGATAATTATTATTTTTTATTTTTAGCCATTCTTTAGATATTTAACTCAAAAAGACATTATCGGTTATGGAAATAAAATAAGAAACTAAAGAAAGAAATAAACCAAAAACTTATTTTACTTCAAAGTTTCATTGAAATTTTTGGCCATCAATAAAGTTTTTTTCGCAGATTTATTTCTTCTCGCTGCCACTGCCGCTACTTTAAATATACAATTTGGAAAAAGAAAAATATGTATTGGAAAATGTAACGCTCTGTGGCAAATATGTCAGGGCATATGACTGAGCGTGTGTGTTTGTATAAGAGAATGATTTGATAAAACGATGCCATGACTGTGTATGAGAGAAGGTAACAAAAACTAGTCAACAGAAATGACAGTTTTTTTGTTACCCTTCAAAGACTTTTTTGTTTTCGGTTTTTTTTATTGTGTGTTCTATACTGTAACAGTTTATTTTAGTCTTTGTTCATTGTTTCCGTTATGAAGGAAACTATTGTGCACAAACAGTTGCTGGACCATAACGTTTAACGTTCGTTCGGTTTTTTTTGTCTATTATTGTATGAAATTTTGCACAGGTTTTGCAAATAGATACATGACTAGATAGGCAAAGATTTAGGCAGCGAAAGAGAAAAAAAAAAAAACTACCCACCTACAATTCTGCTGCCACCTTCAACAACAGTGTTAAGAAGAAAAACAGTTGAACGTGATTGCAGGAGCAGGCTATATGACGGGACAAGCTGACGCCAAAATACTTTTTCTTGTTTATTCTCGTCACACACACACACACATCTAAAATGAAAAAGTTTTTCCTGCTTTTCTTTTGCATTTCTGCAGAAAACACTCAGAAATCAAGGATAAAAAAATCTATACGTTATAAATGGAAGTTTTTCTTTATTTTCACTTCTCTCTTCGATGGGGTGGCAAAATTATTAGCAAAGTTTGCAAATTTGTTGAATGATTTCTTCTTCCTTCCCCCTCTCTTTCTCTTTTTTTTGGTCGCTGAACAATAAATGAAAAACACAAGGATTTATGCAAGAGACAGCAACCTGTATGATAAAGATCACAATCTGGAACATATTTTGTATTTTTGTGTCTCACGACTTCAAATGAAAGCAAATAATACAGGCACAATACTAGGCAATTTTTCCGGAAATATTTTTTCTTCACCTTGTTGCCGTAAACATGAGTTTTTCTGATGCAGAATTTTATTGTTCGGCAGCAAGAATTGTTGACGGAAGTAAAATTTCAAGTAATTACAATAAGAATTCTATGCAATGTGCGTATTGATATGTACCTTGTCGAAGGACCTATTATTCTGTAATACAGAGAAATATTGTTTCACAGAAATGTTTTTGAATGAATTTTTTTATTATTTGTGTGGCATTAAATAAGGGAATAAACCCCACCAACATACGTACATTTTCAGAGTACAAGTGACCTTTTAATCATCAATAATTATTTACTTATTGACAGATTTAAGTAGTTATTACAATTCTTTAGTCAAGATTACGACCTATTTTCTCACACCACCCAGTTTAATGTCGATTCCGAACGACAGATCTTTCTTGAGAAACTTTTCGTGGCAATCGTATTTAGTCTCAGAGTTTTTGCCAGAAGACTGCTGATACTACAGTCTTTCAATTCGCTTAATATCGAAACCATACAGATCTTTCGATGAAGCCAGTTCAACTCCCAGTGTTTATTATTGACAGATCAGTGAGACTTATTTTTTCTACACTAAGCATGCAGCCAATAGTTCAAAAATATTTTGCACCACTTTCCATTCCGGCAGTTCTGGCCACTTGTAACGCTTCAATGCTACAAATAATAGTGAATGTAGGGCACAAAAAGGCGAAATCAAAGCGATTAAACACCTTATATGTTACATCATCCAACTTTTGAACGTACATATATTTGTGGTCCCCTGGTATATTTTAATCGATAACGCTGTGTTTTATGTCTTCTTGCAATCTATTGAGTGCATAAACAAATTGCGCAGTTTTATCTCCATATTTGTTGTGCTATGGCCCTTTAAGGCCTATAAGCCTTAATGGCACATAGTGTTCAGACATTGATTTCTTAGGATTTTGCTTAGGCACTGGTTCAGAAATACTTGTAGTGCCTGTAAATCCTAATTAGAACTTCTGTAGAAGAAGTAGTTTCTGTGAAGCAGAACATCTTCTTTATAATTGGCCATCAGCTGAAGCTTCTTGCAGGAGGTATTTAATGTCAATACTGATGGCATCTCGCATGAGTATTCAGAATGCAATGTCCAGTAATAATTGCGACAATTACCTTCAGCATGTTCCTTTAGAGTTTGAGTAGCAGTTGTTATGTTAACTTTGTCCAGAGATGATGAGCGATGTCTTTCCCATATCCAAAGCCGCGGAAAGTAAGCAACTCTGATGTATTTTTGAGAGACTGTCATGTGTTGACCATAACATACATAACATACTTTTTAGTCAGGATTGCAACCTAACTTCTCACACCACCTATGTTGTGTGTGTTAATTTTATACATGAGTGGTGGGACCTACAGTTATAAAGTCTATGCGAAACAACATAATATTTTGAGAAACTTTTCTTGGCAATTTTATTTACTCGCAGAGTTTTGTTTTCAGAAATCTGCAGAGAGGAAATTGCCGAAGAAATATTTGTTCTTATTTCGCTTTATTCGAAATGTCTGAGCTGGGGTTTGAAACGTGGCTTCATGTCTAATAAGCCAACACACTACCTACCAGACTACGGCGACTACCACTAACGGTGTTAATAGTTTTTTTTTTTCATCTCTTGCGTTCTTTAAGGTTTGGAACAGTTCACAGCACAGTTCCCTTGAAGCCTTGTCTTGAACAGACTAATCCCAAAAGTCCATTGAAATAATATCAGGAGAGTATGCCGCTTATTGTTTTCATTTTCTCTGTAAAAGCAATTAACCCGTATGATTATTCATTGGACCAATAATTTTAACAAACTTCCAATTATAAAACATAAAATAGACCCCAAAATCAAAATTAATTCTCTTCAAAAAATTGTTTCTTTTAAATGCCTTTTCACTTCTGTTTACATTCCTTCTGAGTTCTTTGAATTCCTGTGGATTAAATGAATGCAAAAATTTCGAAATTTATTTTTCTCTTGTAAATAAATTTTGGCTTAAGAAAAATAAACAAATAACTGCATAAATGCATAAAATAAATATGGTAGACATACATATTTGATATCTTCTAACAAAAAAAAAAAAAAAAAAATGAAAGAAATATTTGAGATTTTTGTTTTGGTTAGACAAACAAATACTTCGTAGAAGTCCTGTTGCACAATTCACACTTGATTTGTTTATTTGACCAGAAATGTCATTCAAAGTTCGAATATTTATTCAGGCAACTCCATATGACTTTCAAAATATGCAGAAATATTAAAAAAAAAAAAATAGAAATTTTTTTGTTTTTAAAATATATCAGCATACGAGCATATGTATGTAAGTATGTGTGGCTATACATGGCTTTTTGTTTTTAAAATTTAAATACAATTTTAAATACAATCCAAACGAAAGATTTCTGTATGAAATTTTAAAATGAATTTCTTTCTAGGAGAAAGAAGTTGGTTTCAGTGATTTAAACAATAATTTTTCAAGCATAACTTTAAGACCCATCACTTCGTTTTCTGTGTATTGAAATACTTTAAACTAACTTAAAAATGAAATAAATAAAGACGTATGTAAAGTGTGCTTGAATTTATAAGATTCGTGAAAAGTCTGGCTGAATTATCGATTATTACAATCATTTAGTCAGGTTTACAATCTAACTTTTCACATCTCCCCTGTTGTTTGCGTTAATTTTATACATGAGTGGCGGTACCTACAGTTCAACGCCGACTACGAACGGCAGATGCTTTTCATGGCAAATTAATTTATTCTCAGAGTTATTGCCAGCAATCTGCTGCGAGGAGGTCGCCGAAGAAATATTAAAATTTTGTTTTGTTGGAGATGTCTAACATGGGGCTTGAACCATGACCGCATGTCAAGGCACTACCTACTAGACGACGGCGACTCACAATCTTTAGGAAATACCAACATAGAGTAGAAGGCACCTTGAGCTAGTTAGTCGCTTAGTTTGATGTTGAATCAAGACAAATAATGTCAGTTTAAAGCACATAAACGAATTCCGACTGCGTGCCAATTTCCTCTGCAGAAAACAATTTTCTGCAGATTTATATATCCTATCACGGTACACCATTCAACTTGCTCTGAGGAAGTAAGCATCTGGCTCGCAAGTAAGTTGCCAAATGACAAAACTGCTACTTTACATTACAAATAGAAATACAAATACAAAAGATGAGTACACTTTTTCAATATACTCAGAAAGATAGGATAGTATTTGATAACTTCGAGATTTGCAATAAAGTATTGAAAAGAAATGGTGTCTGAAAGGAACCTAATATGATAAGAATTCCTCGGCAAGACAATCAAATTCAACCAATTTTCGCAAAGATTTCACTGAATTAATGCGTAATGTGGTGCTATAACCGGGCAAATCGACTAGTACGATTCTGTGCCTCTGAGTGACTGACAGAGTTGTGAAGTTTTGGAAACATTAACTAATAGAAGACACAATATGTGTTCACAGATAAATTTAAAATAAGCAGTGGGAAAATAGTAAACTGCAAGTTGAAACTGAACGGAGCTGTCATTACTGGACACAGTATTCCTGAGACTAATGCGACTTAGGCGAATATTTCTGTTAAAGAAGTGAAGGAATCGATTAGCATGATAAAAAGAAGCTTCCGAGCTTCGCCACGTTTCTCTGAATCCTGTCAGCATTCTGTCAAACATTAGTCTCAAACTTTTGCCGACTTAGCTGCTTCAATAATATGATCTTTCTAAAGAAGAAGAGAAGTCGTCGTAGTCTAGTAGGTATACTATCTACCGGCTTATTAGACGTGAGACCACGGTTCAAATCCCAGGTCTCCAATAAAACGAAATAAAATAAAAATATTTCTTCCACAACAGCCTGTCAGCAGATTTCTGCCAAAAACTCTGAGAGTAAATAAAATTGCCATGAAAAGTTTCTCAAAAATCTGTCGCCGGAATTAACTTTAAACTGTAGGTCCCACCACTTGTGTATAAAATTAACGCACACAACATAAGTGGTGTGAGAGGCTAGGTTGTAATCCTGACTAAAGGGTTGTAATGACTTATTATGTATGTATGGAGAGAGATACTGTGTTTCTGCACAAATAAAATAAATTCAAGCGTCTTGAGTATACAGGGTTTCTTTATCAATTCTTCCCCAATCCTATTGCTTTTATGAACATTGACCCGTTCGTTGTCAATAGGGATAATTCCTTGCTGGGTGCTTGAAGCTCTTCCAGGTACTATGCTCTGAAATGCATTAATGTATGCCTTTCAAATATGAATTCACAGAATCTGCATAGATTTGATGCGATCCTTCAGTCCTGCAAAATCCCTCAAGAAAGTTTGTTTTGCTTGAGTAATTTGGAACTCTTTGATGTGAACAGTACTACGTTCGATGCGATCCAAAAACAGTCAATTGTGTCCCAAAAAAGCATTGATATTGCAGAACATCATACAGTTGAACTTGACCAACTGATACTTTACTTATTTATTTTTCTTATTTTCATTTTAATGCGTTTTACCTTCTTATTATCATCTTAGCAAGCGATTTTCTTTACATTGTAATTGCAATTGTTTAACAACAAATTTTACAATCGCTTTTAATTGCTGTATGTAAAGCAATTTTTATAATGATGCAGTTTTAAATGTTTGCAAACTGGCAACAATAACAATAACAATTAAAGCAATTAAAGTTTCTCGCCCATCAACAGTAAGCCTTTACGCCTCCAACTGGTTTCACACAGCTAGAGCGAGAGATAGAGAGAGAGAACGATATTGAATTTGAAACGGACGATTATTTCCACAGTACAGTTACAACCGCAATTACAAACTGAATATGAAATTGAAACAATTTTATTCAATTCACTTACTCACTCACACACACTCACTCACATACACAGGCTCACTCGCTCACTGCAAATAATAATTGAAATTAATTAAAGGCGAATGCATCATTTGGTTAAATTTGATGCCGCAATAAATGGTTGCGTATGAATGAGGAGTAAACATACATACATATGAATGAATATGCATCGATACATAAATATGTATGTGGGTAAGTGTGAGTTTACATACAGGTATGCATACATACTTAGTAAGTACTTACACAGGTATTGTTATTATATTCTCGCTTACAAAAGATTATACAGATGGAAACGGAGAACCAAGTGCAGGTCTGTATGTTGACTTTGAAGGAGAACAAATTGCTGGTGATAAGCAAGACAGCCGAATGCAAGCATTTGTATGCATTATTTCTCCCAGGGCCAAATATCCTCCTCAGAATTCTTAATGGACCAAACTGGACCTGATACATAAGTCACTAAGAGCATTACAAGGATAATTTCATAGTTTGCATGCATTTCTTACAGTAACTCGCATAGGGCGGTAAATATGAATCAATCAATCAATAAGTGGCGGGACCTACAGTTTTAGGTCGACTTCGAGCGTCAGGTTTTCAGAGAAACTTTTGCATGACAGAGTTTTTGACAGAAATCTACTGAGAGGAAGTTGCCGAAGAAATATTTTTTCATATTTCGTTTTGTTCGAGATTTTTGACCTGGGGTTCGAACAATGGACTCACGTCTAATTCGCCAACACACTACCTACTAGACTACACAGTTAATCTAACATGATTACCGGAATACTCAGGCAATTTTGCAAATAAATGACTGAGAGATATTCTGGATTATAAAGACTTGCAAAGCTTCTTACATATCTCTTCTCAAACCATTTGGTTTTGAGAGAATTTACAATAGAAGGAGATCTACTCATGCATCAAACTATCCAGAAATAACCGTTCCGATATTCAGAGTACACTTGTACAGAGTGGGGGTTGTCTTGAGCCCAACATATAGATTCTGTGACGCTGAAAATGAATTGTCAGAACAATCTATTATTAAGTAATCGTCTGTTCCTTTACAAGTTGGATGAACGAATAGCTGCGTAGTTTTTATTCTTTTATCAGAACTCTGTTCGTTGTAACCAAGGGTGCTATAAGACATCAATAGCATTGGATTCCTTGAATTCTATTCGAGAATTATATTCAGTTATTAAACGAATATACGAATATAAGAAAATTTTAGCCACTGAAATGCAACATTTTCTGCGCTAAGAAAAGACCTTTCCAGACGAATGTAGCTTTGGTTCAAGCGGTTGTTGCCGGTTGGTTACAGTTAACTTTTAAACGAGTATTGTTCCCTATTCTCTCAGGGAAAAAGCACTTGCTACATACATGCAGAATTGGTCATTACAACCCTTCAGTCAGGATTACGACCAAGTTTCTCACACCACCTACAGTTTAAAGTCGACTATGAACTACAGATGTTTGAGAAAATTCTCATGACGATTTTATTAACTCTCAAAGTTTTTGCCAGAAATCTGCTGAGAGGATGTCGCCGAAGGAATATTTTCTTATATTTCGTTTTGTTGGAGATGTCTGACCTAGTGTTTGAACCGTGGCCTTTAGCCTAATAGGCCAACACACTATTTACTAGACTACGGCGACTACACTAGAAAAAGCCAGTATGTACTGCACAATATTTGATTGGAATTCAAGGTTTAACGCTAAAAAATTGGAACAGAAAAATGTTGAAATTTAAAACTCTTGATATACACACCCTATAGCACTTGTATGTACATATATATGTATATCTCAGGTTTACTGTTCAAATTTGTATGTGTTGCAATGGTTTTATGCTGTTATTCTTGCCAACAGTATTCAATTAAAATATTCATATAAAATACATACATTTGCACACAGGTACGGGAACGTAGTGAAGTGTATGTCCTACACAACATACTCGTACTCCGACATACATATTAACTATTAAAGATTTCACAATACAACGTCTGTTGTCGTCTGCATAGATCGAGATGAAAATGGCTTGACATTTATGAATGAATTTCACAAGAAATGATTGTAATGCCAGCAATTTAGATACGACAGGAACTGCTTGTTTAAACCGAATTAAATTTATTCGCACTTCGAATTTTGTTGCGTTTGCAGTTAAAATTTACTGCAACAGTTTAATTTCAAAATGCCAATGAAAGTTAATTGAAATTGCATTGCAGATCTGATTCAAACTGTATCACTTAAAGTGGCTTATTGGTGTTACAAGATGGTTTTAAGAGAATGCTTTAAGGGAATTTGAAATGGAATATACATGACACGAATGACGACCTAGTCTGCGTTGGAAGGACCAAAAAATTTTTTAACGTTCTCTTAAGACTGAAATCTTTACGGCAGCTAAAGTCCATACAAATTTAATCGATTTTGATAAGAGTTGTGTGAAAGACAAGTTAAACATGGTTTAACTTCGTTTCATTTTAATTTCGTCTTAATTTGTGACTGGAAAATGTAAAATGAAAGAAATTTCTTTTTTTTCAATCCTGTGGTTATCAACCAATTTTTTAGTGGTTTTTAGTGCAAAAAGATGTTTGAGGTTGATGACCTCCATGTAGACATACATGAATATTCGGTCATCACAAACCTTCAGTCAGGATTACAACCTAGCTTCTCACACCACTTATGTTGTGTGTGAGATGCGTAAAAATCATAAGTGGCGGAACCTACAGTTTAAAGTTAACTCCGAATGACAGAATTTTTTGAGAGAATTTTCATGACAATTTTTTATTTACTCTGAGAGATTTTGCCAGAAAGTCGCCGAAGAAATATTGTTTTCATATTTCGTTTTGTTGGAGATGTCTGACCTGGGGTTTAATATGAGACCTCACGTCTAATAAGCCAACACACTATCCACTAGACTACGACTCCTTCAGTTCGATAACCTATCGCCATTATTCGCACCTTTCCTGTATTCGATAGAGAATCCTCAAAAAAGACTTTGAGAATATTTTCGCATCAATAGGATTGCGAAATTTCTTGTAATGTCATAAGAGATCAAGGTACTTAAATATTTCGTTCCGAACTTGAAAAATATGCTGGATCTAGTACATGTCGTATTGCACCTTTATGCTCAGAACATGAACACGTTCTGACTTTCCCATGTTTACACCACCCTTAGCTACAGATGGCGTAATATTATTGCAGCGCTTGTGTGTCAATATACAAAATTAAGTCTTACGTGTCTTAAAATCAACCCTACTCAAACTAAAGTCGAAGATTGACTGTAAGTCGAATGTGAGCCTTTTCAGCTAATATACAGTGAGCTTCAAAAGAAGTGTACACTATGGATAAAATTCTAACAATCTCAACTCAAGTTTTCTACTTAAGGAGAGTGCTCGAAAAAATTTTACAATATTTCCAAAATTTTCTAATTCTTTTCTTCTTCAATTTTAAAAACTGGCAATAAAATAATTTGAAAAAAAAAATTAACGGTAATTTATTAATGTATATTTTTTTGAAGTGTACACTTTCTTTTGACGCTCACAGTATATCAAAAAATGGCATACATAGACTTCGAAGTCTATTTTAAGGATTCTCTATCGAATAAAGGAAAGTACTCGTATGAAGGCGCGAAAGAGCTCAATATCGATTATCGAATTCAAAAAATTTGTTGGAACGCTGGCGCTAGCAAATTTAAAGAAACATGTTCTCTAAAATCATTTCGTTGTACTCGTCTGTCATGTAGAATACATTGATTTGTTGGCCTGTGTATTACAGACTGAACTTTGAACTCTCTTCCTGCAAAGTTTTTGCTGTCACATGTAGTATAAATAGATTCAAATCTAAAATCTAGAAACCTACTACTACTTCCTCTTTCCTCCCTTCCATTGCCTACTACCATTACCTAATTCCAACACAATACCCCGCATGAGTAGGTGTTATGCCCTGGGTGCTGGTCGTTATCAAAACAAAAAAAAAAAAAAAGAAATCAAAGTCCTTAATAATAACATTTTCCCCTGCTGGTAATTTATTTTTTGGACATTATTTTATACGAATTATTTCAAATACAATAAATTCGAAATTATTTTCATTTCACTTTTTTCTTTCTATAGACTCCAACTGTTTTCAAAAGAGATTCAACCGTGACATTTAATCATACAATCAATAAATAATTTTCTGTATTTCAAAATGAAAATAAAAACCAAAATTCTGTGTATTTTATGGCAGCCATCATAAATATTTACACAAAAGATTTTAGGGTTCTCCTTTCTCTGCAGAAAAAATTATTCACAAAAAAAAAAATTTTTTTTCCTTTTTTGCATATTTTATTCCACATTATTTAAGTTTAACAAAAATCCAGAAAAAAATAATTTTTTTACACTGTAATAAATAAATTTAAATACATACACACACACAAGAGTTGTATTGAAAATTTACAATTTATTGCTGAATAGAATACAACAATCACAATAAACGGAGAAAGAGCGATAGAGAGTCTCTGCATGAATAAAATAAAATTTCCAAATTTATGCAAATATTTTTGTTTACTTTTCAGTCATTTTAAATCCATATTTTCTAAATGATAAATTATATTGGTTTATAAATAATATTTCAAACATATACAACAACAACAAAAAAACATACAAAATAAACCCACAAAATAAATTTCACAAAATGGGAATAGGAATCTAAACAAAATCTGCATAAAAAATAAAGGAAAATTGTATGAATTATTGAAAGATGCCACTGCTTCTGCTGCTGCTGCTGCTGTTCTTACCACTGACTCACTAGCACCTTATAACAGTAGCTGTTACCAGAAATAAACAACAAAAAATGTTACCTCAAGGTGTTGCTTCAAAAAGAAATCCTTGAACTGTATGCTACAGGATGTCTTAGCTTGTCTGTCCCGTTCTGCGTACAAATTTCTAAAGGCAACAAATTTTGAATTAAATATTTACCCAACAACACCACCGGCAAAAACAACAACATTAGCGTGCTACCATGAAAAAAATGAAGAAATTTTTTGAAACAAAATTTGATTTGAATATTAAACAGATCTTAACGTTATTGTATGTAAACAAACAGGTGAGAAAGGCATCTGACTTAAGATGAGAAAATCCTTAAAAAATAAAATGCAGGTTGAAATTGTATTTACAGAAGTGTGTCACCAATAATGGTTGACACAATCACAATGGTGATCTAATATTCATGATTTCTCTTTTTGCTTTTGTTTTTAAAAGTTCAGCGGGAATAAATTTAGTTTAACGCTTCAACGTTTACTGTTTAGATGATTTAAACAAATCAGTTTAAATGTTTAAATTTATTTGAAATTAAAATTTTTTTAAACGATACATACATACATACATAATTGGTCATTACAACCCTTCAGTCATTATTATTGACCCAGTTTCTCACACCACTTATGTTGTGTGTGTTAATTTTATACATAAGTGGCGGGACCTACAGTTTAAAGTCGACACCGAACGACAGATTTTTTGAGAAACTTTTCATGGCAATTTTATTTACTCTCAGAGTTTTTGCCAGAAATCTGCTGAGAGGAAATCGCCGAAGAAATACTTTTTGTATTTTGTTTTGATGTCTGGCCTGGGGCTCGACGAGCCTTTATTTATTTAAGATTATGTGTCTCCTTGAATTTGTCGTGTCTAGTAGGTATTGTGTGGGTTTATTAGAGATGATGCCACGGTTCAACAACCAGGTCAGGCATTTCCAACAACACGAAATATGAAAAAAATATTTCTTCGGCGACTTCATCTCAGAAGATTTCTAGCAAAAACTATGAGAGTAAATAAAATTGACATGAAAAAATGTCTCCGATAAACTGACATTCGGAGTCGACTTAAAACTATAGGTTCCGCCAATCATATATAAAACTAACAGTCACAACATAAGTGGTTATTATGATCAAATATGTATGTATGTATGTGCCTCCTCTAAAGTAATTCAGCATCAGATCTGTAGGGTCAATTTTCAAACGTTTCCTATCTCGAAACTTAAATAAACAATTCTTTTTATTAATGCCACTTTGTGTGGCATATGATATCACTTAAATACTGGTGACGGAATCTCTGAGTAGCGCGCAATCGAATTGTCAAATATCCATGACTGTGTGGATGCTATGGTTGGCATACACCCGCGACTAAAGAAAATCACGGTGTCCAGTTCACATCACTTCCACTTGGGATGACCATGCTCTCAAATCGCTCGTATAGAATATCCTAATAGGCCTGAACTGTGTGACAGGTGTGGCCACATGTCGTAGGTATTTATATCATCCAATTCGGTCTAAAAGGAGTTGGTAACACGGTGCGACAGTGAAAATACACCCGAGTAAGAAAAAAATAATATTTTCAAAGTTTACCCCATCAAATCTCATAACATATAAGTTTGAACAAAATGTTTATGTGTACCGTTCTAATCTCACCCCTTTCTAAAAAGTTTTGGATTTTTAAAATAAAGGGTGATTTTTTAGCTATTATCTTTTTGGCAACACTGGTTTAAACAGCTCACGCACGTTTCGTGTTTTGTTTCACTGTCAAACATCTTCAGTTTGGTCTATAATTTAACCATGAATCGTCTTACAAACGAACAACGCATGCAAATCATTGAATTTGGCATCATTGGACCGTACTTCTTCAAAGATGCTGCGAATCGTAACGTAACTGTGAATGGTGAGCGCTACCGTGAGATGATATCAACTTTTTTTTGCCCAAAATGCAAGAGCTTGACTTGCATGACATGTGGTTTCAACAAGACGGTGCCACATGACACACAGCAAAGGCGAGTTCGGTGAACATTTTATTTCGCGTTCGGGACCGGTCAATTGGCCGCCTAGATCGTGCGATTTAACGGCTTTAGACTATTTTTTGTGGGGCTATGTTAAAGCTCATATTTATACAGACAAGCCCGCTTCAATTGGAGCATTGGAAGACAACATTGAAGCATTTATTCGTGAGATACCGGCCGAAATGTTGGAAAGAGTATGCCAAAATTGGACTAAGCGGATGGACCATTTGAGGCGCAGTCGCGGTCAACATTTGCATGAAATAATCTTCAAACTTTAAATTATATGGACCGTACTATCGATTCAAATAAAGATTTCATGCATTTTTCTGAATTTTATGTGTTTTTTTTTTTGAAAAATTTTCCTATAGCTATTAAATAATCACCCCTTATTTCAAACATATTTGGGTAATGAATAATTTTGTGTGAAAAGAACCAAAAAATCGTTTTTTGTCAATTAAAGCAAGTTTGAAGGGTTCGAGAAAAATAAAAAAAAGTATTTTTGAGTTCTAAGCAACTAACAGAACAACTTAGACTAATTGGTTACTCGGGTGTATTTAATTTTTTGTATTTTGTCGCATAGTGTAATCATTACTCTACAGTGCTTGCCGTTTGTCAACGATGGCTTGTCCAAAATCGTTTTTAATGAAATATTGACCGATGGCCAGCTTAAACTCCACACCAAAACAGAGATTTTTTTGGCAATCATTGGATGCTTTTCGATCCAATTTTGGTAATTTAGTTTATTTACGTAGCCATTCTTCCAGAAATGGGCCACATCACATACATACATACATACATAATTTGTCTTTACAAACCTTCAGTCAGGATTATGACATAGCTTCTCGCATCATTTATGTTGTGAGTGTTTATTTTATGCATGAGTGGCGGGACCTACAGTTTAAATTCGACTCCAAACGACAGATTTATTTGCGAAACTTTTTCATGGAAATTTTTTATTAACTCTCAGACTTTTTGGCTTTTTCGTTACGTTGGAGATATCTGACCTGGGGTTTGAAAAGTGATCCCACGTATAATAAGCCAACACTCATAATCCAAAATTGCTGAATTTTCAGACAAAACAAAATAATCTTATGAACATCGCTCAACAATGTATCGCTCCGCTATCTCATTGAGAGACGTGCTACAGCCATAAACCAACAGACTGTCTATCGAAAATTACTCTAATTTTTAATAATCCTTACCACAGCCTGTATAGTCGGCACGTATGCCTGAAAGACTGGTAGTCTTTTGTTGTGAGCTTGAGCTTGCTTACCGACTACAAAAAATATTTACCACCCACTGTGGTTCCAATCTGAACGGATTTGATAGCGAGATCTCTTTTACCGAAGTGAAAATTCCGAACATTCCTGAACATTCAAATTCCTTGAGCGTTAAGGTCCAGCGGAAAAAACATAATTTGTTTCCAGCAGTAACGTACTAAGCGAGACACTACTTATATTGATGGAGATTCAGGTGCTGGTTGTTTGAAAAAATCAAAAAAAAAAAAAAAATTCTTGAATTCTTTAAAAAGCGGCCAGGAACGTTTTTGTCCTGGGCTCTAAATGCAGTGTAAATTGAAGCCTCCAATTACATAAAAAATAAGTAATAATCCCAACACATTTTTTTTGTTATTTTTTTCAAGCATTGACACAATTGAAAAACGTAGAGCTAGTAGGGGAATTCCAAAAAAAGTTTTCGAATAAACGTTGAACTTATGAGGCTTTTTTATTTCCCCGCTTAATGAATTACTAAACTTGTCCTCTACTCCTTATGGTTCGTATTTACCGATGAAAATAAAAACATTTCATCACATAAACTTTCAATTAATTAAGGAGAAGCATTTTGGAAACACCATAAACAAGAAATGGTTTCAAAAATTTCCAAAAATTTCTCGCGTTTACTGGCATTTAATTAAACAAAGAAAGAACAGAAGAGAAGAGAAGAGAAGAGAAGAGAAGAGAAGAAGACACATTTTGAAAAGTTTTCAAAGCGAAAACAATTTGGCAAAAATATTTTTAATGGGAAAGGACAGACAGAGAGAAAGGGAGAGGGAGATAAAGCCAAAGAAAATCTTTTAATTGTTATTTACACTTAAAAAAATAATATTGTAAATTGAGGAGAAGAGTAAGGAACAAGACAAAATATTGAATTACTTGAGCCTTAAACGACAAGAAGAGAAGACAAACACTAAAACGCATTCTATTGCCAGTTATTCTAATGCAATAAAAACAAAAAGAAGAAGAGGAGACAATAGAAAACAGTGTTTCTAATTAGTTTACGAACAATATATTTAATTTTCTTAAAGAGTTTTTCTAAGATGAAGAACACTGTGTTACTTATTTAGTTTGTGTTGTTTTTTTTTTTTTTTTTTGTTATTTTTGCAGAGACAAAGTTGTTGCCACCAAGCAACCAACACTATACTACTGTGGCCGCATAGTGACGTTAATGCAGCTGTTTAGACAAAAATTACTTTATACAACAATATTAACCCTATTGTTGCCACAATGACTGACTACTAGGGATGCGATTGCTGCCGCTTACATTTATTTTCTTGCAATAGAAACATGAAACCGTTATTAAAAGCCAAGTTGCAACAAACTACTTACTGATGCGGCTGCTGCTGCTGCTTCTACAGTTCCTTAACGAATGCTGGCAACGAATGAAACTCATTTACGGTAAATGTAATTTAATAGAAACCGTTCTTCAGCAACAACTTTTCCCTGCTGATGATGTGTAGCATTTACAAGAAGATGTGCAACTTTTAGTAATGCCAACAACAACAACAGCAACAACAACAGCAACAACAACTACTACAAAACCTATTTAGTTATTCAAAAGCTTAAAGTAAAGAAAAATGAAAAAAAAAAAATAGGAAAAACATAAGCAAAGAAACAGTATGACAAAATTACTACGTTAGTGTAACGTGGCCCAATTCAGCAAGCAACTCATATATCGTATCGTACGCCTTTCTTGTTGCTTTACACTACTTTGCGCTACTCCAACTTCAATTTGCAACAACTTTAACTCTTGTTGATTACCTTCAATTGTAGTAAACCTAGCTGAGAGTTAGGCAGAAATAGAAAATCAACAACGACGACAATGGCGTATGGCGATGATGCTGCGCCACCAGAATGTTGAAGAAATAAAATGAAAGAGTCATGCTAGTAAAAGATTTTCTATTCAGGTGAGTTTAAAAGTTTCTCTAGTTTTATGTTTATAAAAGTGACTTTTAATGGCTTTTGCATAAAGTTGCCCCTTCAGTTTTTGCCCCCTCGCATACTAAGAGTTAAAATAACAAATCATTTATAACACAGTATAACACAGGGGTGGGAATAGTATTAAGGCAGCAAGAGTTGACAAAATACATTTAAGTTTTTAGCATCAAAGTCTACATAAAATGTAGATAAACAAACTGTAGTTGTTACAGTAAAATTAGTCTTTAATTTCAAAATGATTTCAAAATCATGGCATCATAGCCAGTGTAGCGTAAATCATTGTTTGTTTGTTTCAAGAGTTATAAATGAAAAGCCAGTTTAAATGGCAGGGAATTAAAGGCAAAAGGTATGTATTAAATATAGTTGAACGATATTTTATTATGATCAAAGGCTAGACAATTGTTTCATAAGGAAAAAACAAAAATCAAAAGAGCAATGCCATTATCTTAAACAGGAAGTTTGCTAGCAAGACTATTGCCATCTGCTTTTACTATTTGTCTGCTTTAATTTTTAATACTCTCGTATAACAAACTGTTCATTAAATCAGGTAATTATGTTTCAAATACCTTCAATTATATTTCCATCAAACAAATAAAGCCTAATATGCTATGAATTCTGTTTTGGAAATTGGGAAAATATATTGAGGAAGATAGAACAGCAAAAAGAGTTTAGCCTTTAAGTTTCAAATAGGTTTACAGAAAATCACTGCAAAATAAGTTTCAAAAATTGCTGCTTTTTTAGCTGCATGAGAACTATCGATAACTATGGTTTACATAGCTAAGAATGTCAAACTGTGTTAATATTTCCGTTCATGAAATGTCTAATGCTAGCACAACGCTACCAAAATTTTGAAAGCTTACTTCGAAAAAAGAAAAAAACTGTACGCGTAGTTCACACAACAGTTCGTCCATATTACGGTCAACATAACCGAACTATGTGGCAGTCAATTCCTGCAGTTATTGATTGAAATATTACACGGCAAAATATTGATTCGTCATCGTTCGCAATTTGTTTACCTAGTCATTCGACCATGTATAAAAATTTTATGTAAGGATCTTAACTTTAACGCATACACACATAACTGGTGATTACAACCCTTCAGTCCCTTCAATCAGCATTACGACCTAGCTTCTCACACCACTTACGTGTTAGTGCGTTAGTGTTTTGTACATGAGTGGCGTGACCTACAATTTAAAGTCGCCATCTTCAAAAATGAGCGAATACCCCAAAAGCCTTTCTGAGGCTGCTTTCAGCATCTTTATCTATATGTTCGAATAAATCAAAGCAACAGCACAGACTTAAATTCTGATTTTGAAAATCAAAAAGTATTTACATTTCAACTGCTACAAAACTGTTTAGGTTAAGCGACTTATACACAAAGCACATTTTCCATTACTTTGCTTTTAAAAGCTAAATTATTGAGATTTTCTTATGACCAGCATAAAACCTTCGTCATCTCTTTCTGATATTAGTTTATACGTTTTAGCTTTTCACATAATTTGTCGAATAATTATTAGACAAATCATTTGATAATTACAAACACCCAGGGTGTCTGGTTTCAATCGAACCCACGTCTTCGACACTTGTAGTATAATACTCTGCCAACTAGACAGCGAAGATTGTCTGGTTTTTAACGCACAATTGATTACATAAAGAAAATGTTAGAATTTAACTTCTGGTATACATTCAACACCCTTTTTAATAGTGATACATATTCTATATCCACGTCTGTTAACATAGTTCCACTGTTCAATCAAAATTTAGCAATAAAGCTTGTGAAAATGCCTACTGTATAGACAGATTGTCGTTATAATTTGTTCCCTGATGAGTGTAGTTTTAGCATAAGGTGCATGGCTTTGTAAACTAGTGAATGTCAATTCGATTTTTAAATTATTTTTATTGTATTTTATTTTATTTATCCTTTTAACTCTAAAGACTTCGTTCCGTCAGAAATACTACCTTGTTTCTCACACCATCTATGTAGTGTGTGTTAAATTATTCCATGAGTGGCAAGATCTACAGTTTAAAATCCATACCAAACAAGAGATTTTTGAGAAACTTTTCATGACAATTTTATTTACTCCCATAGTTTTTGGCAGAGAGGAAGTCATTTAAAGAAATATATACTTTTTTTCGTTTTGTTCGAAACGTCTCAGCTGTTGTTAAAAAAATTAACGTATTTGAGTGGAAAAAGTTTGAGACTCATAGCTTTAGTTTGAAGCGAATTATTAAGAAAATTTTAAAATTTTCAACGTTGTAAGTTGAGGTATGCAGCGTTATATAAAAATAAAATACTTAATATGCATGATGCCAAGACTATTCTTTGTTATTGTTAAATCAAGATTTCTATGAAAACAGTATCCCGATGAATGGTTTTTAAAGGACGAATTAGGTTTGCTCCTAGAAATGGAACAAAATTGATTTGTCTAGTTTCCGAGCTCCAAACATCACAAGAGATTTATGATCTTTGATTCATTACAACCCTTCAGTCAGGATTACGACCTTGCTTTATACATCACTTATGTATGTTGCCTGTGCTAATTTTATACATGCGTGGCTGCACCTACAATTTAAAGTCGACTCCGAACGACAGATTTCTGAAGAATTTTTATTGCAATTTTTATTAACTCTCAGAGTTTTAGCCAGAAATCTGCTGAGAGGCAGTCGCCGGAGAAATAGCTGTTCATATTTTTTTTTTTTTGTTGAGATGTCCGTCTAATAAGCCAACACACTAACTACTAGACTGCGAGGACTAGTACGGCTGATATGCAAAAAGAATTCGCACACGCAGTATAACATAGCATGGTCCAGTATTCAAATCTTTCTAAATAAAAACGTTGTAACGTTGTCCATTATGTTGACACCCAGTATCACAGTGCTTTTTCCACCCGGTTGAGTTTTATGAATAAAAGAATTTCAAAATATTTTAAAATAAAAAAAACTTCATTTAACAACAGACAACAAAGTGGGCATTGGGCTCTATTCTTCCGCAGTGCATTCTTTCCTATTTACAAACCCTTTTGTCCCCCTACAAGAGCACATTTTAGTAGACGAGAACAACAATTTTTTGTATCTGTAACTGGCATACACACCCTCTATTAGTTATACTCTGTATATCTTCATTTTGCATTTTTCAATTCGATCTATTTTTCGTTTTTTTTTTCGAATTTTTCGTTTTTTTTTTTCGTTTTTTTGTTTTTGTATGTTTTATCAGTATCTCTCCCTATTACCACACATTGTATGAGTATATCGGATATCGCTTATCGTCTACGTTATAAACTCAAAACTATGACTGTTAGCAGCAGCAGTCAGTTTCCTTTTTTTTTTTTGCTGTTTTTTGTAAATTTTTAATCGATTTTCCATTTTGATAAGTTTTGCATACCAATCTGATAACTTGGCAAAACGTTTAAATACCATCGAATGCAAAAGTAAAGGAATTGCTTAAAAAAATGCTCGTATTTTTTCAATTCTTTTTCTTCCCTTTTTTCCGAATAGTTTTTGGTGGAAGAGTTTTTGTTTAAAGGTGTGGTGAATATTAAGGAACTTTTTTTTTGATTCTGCTTAGAGCTTGTGGATAACCGAAAAATGTTACACAGAAAAAGAAAAATGAAGCGAAAAGTGTATATTGAGCACCGTGTTATTAAAACGGACAAGTAAGGTGTTGGCGTTACTAAAAAGGGGTTAAATTTGTTTCCTTATGAAATAGTTTATCAATGCAAAAATATTTGAACGGAATTTATTTTGCAAGTACAAGATGGCGCAAAAGTAATGTTAAAATGTTATTCGACCAACATTTTATTGGAGATGACTGAAATGGGTGTCAAAGTATAAAAATGTTGGAAATATCGGAACGTAGTTTTGCTGTAAATAATCGCTCTTGTCCGTGGTATACGGCTGCTGTCAAAAATGCTATTCGTGATCGCAATTTAGCTTACAACGTTTGGAAAAGGAGACCCACGTTGATAAACAGAGCTGCTTACAATAGAGCTAGAAACCGCTCCAATCTCATTGTCAGACAGGCTAAAAAATCATATTTCTCCCGGAAACTTAATTTAAATCTCCCTGCTGGCGAATTGTGGAGGAATGTGAGGTCGGTAGGTATACACTCCCGTAGTTCTTTTGGGTGCAGAATAGACCCAGATGAGCTTAATGACTTTTTTTGTATTAATGGCGTGACACATAATCATACCGGTCCTGATCTACGAAATGAACTCTCCTGCAATACTAACTTCTCATTTTCTACAGTGTCAGAGGCTGATGTAACCAGGCATATCTTGAAAATTCGATCCAATGCCATCGGTGCAGATGGTGTAGCCATTAAATTTGTTAAACTTATATTGCCATATATTTTGGGAGCGCTGACTCATGTCTTTAATCATTGCATTACAACCACCCAGTTTCCTACAGCCTGGAAAATTGGAAGAATTATACCGATAGCAAAGATTTCCAATGCAGTGAGTGCGGGCGATTATAGGCCAATAAGTATTTTACCAGTTTTTTCGAAAATATTTGAGTCCCTAATTGCTGAACAGATTACGTCATATCTGAATGACAATAATCTCTTGTCCCCATTCCAATCTGGTTTTCGCATTGCTCATAGTTGTACTACTGCGGTCTTGAAAGTAATTGATGACATGAGGCCCGAATATGACAAAGGAAACCTCTCTCTTATGTGTCTACTGGATTTTTCAAAGGCCTTTGACAGGGTTGATCATTTAATCTTATGTCGAAAACTGGGGCACTATTTTGGATTTACAAATACCGCTTTATCTCTTATGAGGAACTACTTGTATGGGCGAGCCCAAAGGGTAATTATTGGAAATAGGCAGTCGGGGCTGGGGCGTATAACATCTGGTGTTCCACAGGGGTCCGTGTTAGGCCCCCTGCTATTTAGTATGTTCGTTAACGATTTATTTTCAGTATGCAGGTATACTAAGGTACATGCATACGCAGACGATATTCAGCTGTACATCTCAAACCGTATTGGTCTGATAGAGGATACAAGTTACAAACTTAATTATGACTTGAGGTCTATTTTAAAATGGGCTGAGGATAATAACCTTATGCTCAATCCTGGAAAATCTTACATTCTACCAATCAGTAGATGGGAATATGATTTGAATTATTTTCCAACAATTTACTTGGGGAACAAATCTCTTGTGTACGTTAGTAAGATTAAGTACTTAGGGTTTTGGATCAATTCCACCTTGTCATGCACGGACCATATTAATCATGTTGTGCGTAACGTATACCTCTTGCTTCGTAATTTACGAATGTCGTCTAACTTCACACCAGTTGAAGTTAAGAGGAAACTTATAATTCAATTAATACTTCCACTGATTAATTATTTTGCAGAGGTTTACAGTAAATTGGACTCTCTGTCACTACATAAGTTGCAAGTATCTTTTAATAATGCTACGCGGTATGTGTATGGTTTAACTAGGTTTAGCAGTGTATCGTCCTGGAGGAAAATAATCTTGGGCTGTGACTTAATCGACTACCTTCAGATGCGAAATATTATATTCTTACATAATCTTCTTTATCGTAAGAAACCACCCTATCTCTTTGAGAAGCTTGTATTTGGTAGATCCACTAGATATACAACTCTAATTATACCTAGATACACTTACATCAATACTAGCAGATTGTTTTTCGTCAACGCAATTAAATTGTGGAATTCCTTACCAATGACTATTAAAAACATTTCGAGAAATAGCAGTTTTAAGAAGTCACTTTTTGACTATGTGTCCTCAAATAATTAAAAAAAAAAAATTTATATTACTTTTAATTTTTTAAATTTTATTTTAGAAATTTTATGTGAAATATAATTATTGCCTTTTTGTGAATTAGTTATATACTTTACAAAAAATTGCACTATAATTTAGGGAATACTAATGACCAATGTAATTTGTGTATATCCTACTGAGCTATAAAAGAATAACATTCTTAAAGCTCTTGTAAGCAAATAAATAAATAAATAAATAAATAAATAAATACAGTGGACAGCAAAAGTCCACAGTATATATTTTATTAAATCCAATATATTTTGACAAAAAAAAAAAACGACCCCACAGGCTTAACACTCTTGCACAAAGTCCCGATATGACTTCAAGAGAGTATTTTGGAGATCATTTAAAAGAACGGTTACGTAATCGCTAAACCTCAAACAAAAGTCAACCGAAAAACTTGCTCATGGTGCCACCAGAAAACACTAAACAAAATTTGTACATTCAATTCCAAATGGGATAAATGGAGTGCTTGACATTAAGGAATATTCTACTAAATACAAGAGATTACATTTTCATATATTAGGCCTTTGAATTTTAAATTTACTCAGGGTTCTCCTTGGGGGTACCTATGGAGTCATCTGAAACTTTTCCTTATTTTTCTCTTGTTTTATGAAAAACATAAAAAAGTTGTTTGTTTTATAGTAAAACAGAAATAAATTAATAAATTAAATATAAAAACCATAATTTTTTATACAAACTTTTGTTTAAAATTCATGAAATTGCTAAAATATATTGCCGTACTAAGACTTTTGCTGTCCACTGTATATTAAATAAACCCAGCTTCAGAATTAAAAGACTGGTCGCGATAGATATGTTTTGTTTTTTTATTTTTTATTTAATTTGTGGCTTTGGTTTATATTTGGTTAATAGCTACATGCTAGATATTGCAATTTATTTTATTTTACTGTAAGGATATTTTGCAGGTTTTTATTGAAAAAGTTTGGAATTCACGCAACCATACAATATACTGGCGTAATATGAAAGTTAAGCAGCCTTATTTTCTTAGGTAATGATTTGGTGGATGATTTCCGAAAATTCCATAACTAGGAGTACCTTCTCCTAGTCGTTGATATTCTTTAATGGAGGTTACTGGCAGTATCGCAATTTGCTCAAATGACAGTAGCCTAGAATTTGAAGGAGATGAAATTTATAAGAATGCCACTGTACGGTACAACAAATGTATCATTAATTTATCGATAGAGTTTCCAGCGTTCATATACAAATATAGGCTGGGCCATCCATCAGTTTAAATTTGAATCATCGGTTATTTCGAATTTAACAATACTTATACTTATCTCCACTGACCGTAATGAATTGATTTACGTTTGAGCAACGTTGGAATTTATTGAAAATTTGGGCCAACAAGAAACTGCACGATGATGTAGATTTTTCAAAAAAAATCACCTTTTTGGATGAAACTCGTTTTCATCTTGGTGGGTACATTAAAAAGCAAATTTTTGTAGTTGGGGCTCAGAAGACCCACACATGGTCTTACAGAAGCCAATGCGGCTTGTGGAGTGGAGCCATCATTGGCTCATATTTCTTAAAATGAGGACGTCGCAATCATTACGGTCAATTAAGACACCTATCCCACCGTGATAACCGATTTATTTTTTACTCACTCTTCACGGTATCGATGTGAACGACGCTTGATTTTAACAGGATGATGCAACTTGCTACACATCTCATGCCACAATCGATTTATTGCGTCAAATATTTGATGGCCGTTTAATTAGATAAAAGGGTGATGTCAATTGGCCGGCCGCCATTGGACTATTTTCTGTGAGACGCCGGTAAAGAAAAGTGCTATGCCGACAAACCAAAAACAATTGAGCATTTGAAGGCTAACATTCGTAATGCCATTGCCAAGATACAACCCCATACACTCGAAAAAGTGCACGAAAATTGGTTCGATTGAATGATGTACTGTGAGGCCAGCCGTGACAGCCATATGAATGAAATAATATTCCATTCCTAACCGGAACAATTGTACTTCATAACAAAAAAATAAATTTGGCAAAACGTCAAACAGTTTTTGTTTTATTGCGTTTTTAAATTTAAACTTTTAAATGGCCAACCCTTTATAATCGGCCACGGGTTATTTATTTCATAGCATTTAAAATAAGCTGTATTCGACCTCTTCGTAATTTCTATTTACTCCTTAATATCTGACTTTAGTAAACGTTTTTATATCCACCTTTGTTTTAAGACGTAAGAGTATTTTAGTAGTTCTTACGGCTTATTCATTCTGTGACGGCCACCATATTTTTCATTTTCAATGGAGGAAGGGTTAAGGATTAAGGAATATAATGATTTTCATCTCCTCCTCCCGCTAAAGAAATATTATCGTCTTGCTGGTAGGCGACCACAAGGCACTGATAGTAACTTGAGAAATGTAAATCCACCAGCAAAATCCTAATCTCTCAGTATGTTAGACGCAAGGCGTTCCGCCTAAAATATGATAGAATCTTTGATGTTGCAAAAGGTGCTTCAAAGTTAGTGGATTCGGAGAATACACCATTTCCCACATTTCATACCATTTTAGTTTACTTAGTAAAGAGTGCAGTATCAGAGCCTAAACTTTTCTCCAATTGTTTTCTTTCTGTGAAAAGTGCTTTGGTGCAGTCAGCAAAATAAATATTGCAGATGCAAGTGAACCTGAAGAATTGCTTTAAAGATTCGATACTTTCAGTTTATTATTGATTGTGATAAAAAGAGCAACAAATTTCGAATGACATTGAAAACAATATCCAATGACACTCAAACATGAATCCCTTGATTCAAAATTTGCAGCCAATCGGTATCTGTTTTACACTTTTTTAAAATTAGAAGTGGATTCACATGTCCACTAATATTTCAAACGTTTGGATAACTCAAGCTTGACTGTTTCTGGGCAATCTGTTCTCCTGCTAACTTAAGCCAATCACATCTGCTTAAGTAAAGAAAAAAACTTGATTGATGAAACTGAAACAAGAGCAAAGGAATTACAAGTAGATGAGAAAGATGCTTAGTGACAACCATATGTGCCTTAGAGGAACAAAAGGTAAATAAGACTTAAATGTTACTTGCACTTCCTTTACTTAATTCCCAATAAATAAACGTATTGTTAGTAAAAGAATTAAAGTCTTGAGTATTTCTTGTTGTTGCTCAAATTATCATAACAGATCCATCCAACTGATGTAAAATGCAGGACACGTTTTAGCATTTCTCTTTTATTCCCCTTTTTATTTTGCATCTGATTTTGTTTTCATACATTCCTCTGTGAATGACTCAGCTGCAGATTTTTCCCAGGACTATACGCGATAGAAAAATGTCTATTCTCCTGACAATGTCTAAATAATAATAAAAAAAAATAAAAAATAAAAGAAAATTAAAAAAGAATGTAAAAAAACGAAATAAATTGTAAATGAAGTAAATTCAACGTAAATAAGCAATAGAATGAAGAAAAAGGAAGCAAAGAAGAGAAAAAAAGGATTCCAGATTGTTGTTGCAACAATCTATTTAGTTAAGCTGCATTGTTGTTCTGGATTATATTCTATGTGCGCTCAAAGCTACTGACAAATATGCACGTACAGCCAGCCTGGCAAATTTACTTTTTTTCTCATTCTGCCATCCATTATTTTTATTTATTTCATTCTATTTTTATGCATTTTATTTTTGTATTTTTTTCTGTTTTTTTCTTTATTTTTTTTTCCTTTTTTCATAGACCTGCAAATGGCATTGGTGGCTTCTTATGCTGACTTATGACTTTAGGCTGGCACGAGGTTGATTTCATTTTTATCAATTTTGCTCTTTTCTTCTGGCAATATTTTTCTATTTTCTCACAAGTAAAAGAAAAAGAGAAAAAACAGAAAAAATATAAAAAATAATCAAATATTTCATGTCGAACACGAGATTCTATTGAAAATGGTGAGAAAGAGTGTCAACCTTTTTTTAATATAATCCTTAGCGTGTACAGTACAATGGGTCAATTCGACCTCCGGGTACTGTACTTGTCACAGTTGACAAGTACACGTCCTCTAACCTAGCGTGTACAACAAAGTGTAGTATTCAGGAATAAGAAAGGGTTACCTATCCTTTTTATATAAGAATTTTGAAAACGAATCCTAGTCGCCGTAGTCTAGTAGGTAGTGTGTTGGCTTATTAGACGTGAGTCCACGGTTCAAACCCCAGGTCTGACATTATCAACAAAACGAAATATGAAAAATATTTCTTCGGCGATTTCCTCTCATCAGATTAATGGCAAAAACTCTAAGAATAAAAAAATTGCCACAAATTTGACCTTAAGCTGTATGTCCCGCCACTCATGTATTAAATTAACACACACAACATAGGCGGTGAGAGATGCTAGACCATAATTCTGACAAAGGGGTTGTAATGAGTAATTACGTACATATGTATGTGTATGTAATCGTTTTAAACTAGAGTCAAACACTATTTATTTTGGTTTAAAACGTTCCAATATTACATATTACGGCTCCCAAAATAAGACGGAAATCTGAATACGATTGTATGCTTAATTATATTGGCCTGAGAAGAGAAGTATTTTTGTTTGCTTCATATACCATCTGTTATGATGAACATTTTAAAGCTGCTCATGAGTGGTAGTTAGAACAGAGGAACAGCAAACGAATGTACCTTATGTGCCGAATGTGCCACCACAGTACTAGAATCCTGATATTCGCTCCTCTGCGGGGCATGATGCCACAACAATGTTTTTCCTAAAGTTACTATAGCCAGAGCATTCAACATCGTTTTTACTTGTTAGCAATTCTAAGTACCTGTTGGTCTCCCTTTTCTTTAGTCCTCCTTTGATAGTTTCAATTGAACATTAGAGATGGTAGTCGAACTGTTTTTAACTACAAAGCTGCTGTTTTGAGGGGTTTTCACGTATATAAAGCCTTGACCAGTTGGATTTATTTTATTGGAACATTTTAAAGCATTGTATTTATCGGGTAGCTAGGGTTCATCAATGGGCTGACTTATTAAAGTCAATGAGCACTAGAAATGGCGGTAGTCTCCACTTAACAGACTGGTTTCTGATACATACGTTCTAAAATTGTTGACGTTGTCAAAGCGAAGTTTTTCAGTTAGAAAACCGCTTTGATCACGTGTTAAAGTCTTCTGTTTATGATTTAAGCGATTATTACCTATTGTGTTGACAATGTTAAGGAGGACAAGGCATTTCCGTTTTGTATTACCTTTGCAAACAATTTATCTTCTACGCGAGGATTTGAGTAGAAAACTCTACACAGTGCAATAATTTAATGTAATTTCTCACTCATGCTTGCCTTGAAAATGTACGACTAAATATGACGGTATGATTCTGGTTTCACAAGTCTGTGCTCTGTGCCAGCAAAATATCACTCTTCACAGAATATTTATCGAATATTTATGATTTCGCTATTTACTACTGTTTCCTCCTGGTGAATACGTGGCTTTATACTACTGTCTTTGAAGAAAAAAGGGTTTTATAAATCCTGATCAAACACGAACCATATTTCCAGTTTTAATTTTATACCCGTTAAGTGAACTTTATCCTGCTTGGTATTGAGGAGATAGGAACATCATTACTCGTTTTGTTGTTTGTCTAACTCGCCGTGGTCTAGTAAGTAGTGTGTTGGCTTATTAGCCGTGAAGAACTGAACGAAATATGACAAAAACATTTTTCAACGACTTCCTCTCAGCAGATTTCTGGCAAGAACTCTGAGAGTAAATAAAATTGCCATAAAAAGTTTCTCAAAAATCTGTCGTTCGGAGTCGACTTTAAATTGTAGGTCCCACCTCTCATGTATACAAATTAACGCACACAACATGAGTGGTGTGAGAAAATAGGCCGTAATCCTGACAAAAGGGTTGTACTGTATGTATGTTATGTTTGTCTAAAAAGCCAACGCACTAATTACCAGTTTACAGACCAATTTTATCAGAGACGGAGAAATGTGCCTTAAAGTCGTGAGAGAATACCTCCAAAAGCGTGCGCCAAAACCATTAAAATGGACAAAAAATGCAAAACGACGCTGAGTGCAGTATTGACAAGCTGCAAGGATACTCAAACATGCAGTTGTCTGTACTGTTTCCAGCTTAATGGCGATGAGGCTTAAGAAGTTTGAGGAATAATGTTTACTTGATTCAGCATTACTTGATATAGCCGACTGTCGTAATCACGCGTGTCTGTAGTACTTTTAATTTGAATTAGAAGTATCAGCATAGATTTTAAAATTAACAAAAAAAAAAAATTAACACGGCATCGAATAAATATTGACTATAATGATCACAGTTTAACTCAAAAAAATCTTGCCTTCGCACAGTGTCAGATTTTGCAAATTTAGGGGGACTAAACTCAATTTTTTTTGTGTGTTTTTTTGATTAAGTTTAAATGCAGTACGACAGACAACTGAAAGTGAAGGAATGTAAACCAAAACAAGGTAACGGTATTCCGAATGTCGTGTATATTACAAAAAATAAAAATCTTATTTTTTTCTGCCGAGTATTCAATAACTTTGAATCATTATAACTTTTTTGTTTATGGATATTTTTCCATTTTTTTTTTTGCTTTTTAAAGGTATTAATCTATTTATTAATAGTAATAAAGCTTTTTGAAATATAAGTGAGGACACATTTTTCTGTGCCGTTTAAAGTAAGTCATTTTATTGTAAGTAAGTTTTGAAATTAACAAATATTTAATGGAATCAAAAATATAGAATACCATTTGATTCCAAGGTTCTGTTGGCACTATATGATAAATTAATATATAACCTATTGGGATTACAAAATATTTTTTGCATCTTTTTGCATACCCCATACACATTTTTTCAAAAGTTCATCATGAACTCGCAAATGTCGAATCAACAAATTTTCGATGTTTGGTGTTCCGCTGCGCCAAATAATAAATATGAGCGGGTCTTTGATTTTATTTTAGGAAATATTAGTAATGGATCCAATCAAACTATTGATCTTAAAAAATTAAAAATTTTTGTTAGTAAAATTTGCCATGATATACTGGAAAAGTGGAGGAAGTCTCAAAGATTAAAATCAAAGTTTTTAAAAATTAACAGTGAGTGGCTCGCATATAAAATTGATTTCTCAGTATACTTGAGTCAACCTTCTATTTCAAAGTCCAGAGGTGGTAGACCAACAAAAAATTTCGTTGACTGTTGTCGAAAAACAAAAACAAGAAAAGCAAAGGAGATTGTGAAAGGGACCACTCCGAATGAGTTGTTAATGGCAGCGGCTGTACAACTACATTCATCTGGTAAGCGATCTTCAGCTGCAATTGTAACTGAGCTTGCAAATGCATCCCCAAAAAGAGGTGTCTCAATAAAAATGTCTAGAATGTCTAATGAAAGGCTAACTACTCTTTCTCCTGACCAGGCCTTAGCAATGATAATTGATACCGATTTATCGACGCATAAATATCGATTAGTAAGACAACATACAAAAGCTGTACATCCCAAGATATATCCATCTTACGATTTAGTATCGAAATCGAAGCGTTTATGTTATCCGAATGGTATAGTTGTCACTGAGTCGTATGCGGCTATTAATCTTCAATCTTTAATTGATCATACAGTTGAAAGACTATGTTCCGCTTACGAAGAAGTTTTTCTATCGATACCGAATAATTTCCATGATGTAATTATCATTATTAAATGGGGCTGTGATGGAGCTGAACATAATCAATACAAGCAAAAATTCGCTCAAGAAGATATTTCGGACGAAAATTTGTTTAGTATTTCCATGGTCCCAATTGAAATGTATGTAAATACAAAGGATGGAGTTAAACATACTATTTGGAAAAACTTGGCACCATCCTCAACGCGGTATTGTCGTCCAATAAAATTTATATTTGCTAAAGAAACTAAAGAACTTATTTTAAATGAAGTAAAGTTAATTGAGGAACAAATTTCGTCACTTGTACCAACCACGATAACAATAGGCACTATTGCTGTTACTGTTACTTCCAAATTAATTTTGTGTATGATTGATGGAAAAGTGTGCAGTGCACTTTCTAATTATTCATCGTCACAAGCATGCTATATATGTGGAGCATGGAGAAATGGGATTACTTGTCGATATGCCAAAACAAAAATCCGGAAATTCTAACGATGGAAACACGGCAAGAAGATTTTTTAGAAACGCCGAGAAAACAGCAGAGATAATTAATATTGACATGGAACTGATAAAACGTTTTCACATTATCCTAGAATGTTTAGCATCAGGATATCCAATAAATTCCACAGCTTTTGAAAAGTTCGCAAAAATTACAAGAAATATATATTTAGAGAAATATTCTTGGTACTTCATGCCAGTGACAGTACACAAAGTCCTCTTCCATGCAAAAGAAATTATAGATAGCAGTATTCTTCCAATAGGCCAGTTATCGGAAGAAGCACAGGAAGCTAGGAATAAAGACAACAGAAGATATCGACTAAATTTTACGAGAAAAACATCTAGAGTTGACTCTAATACTGATTTATTGCATAGACTTTTGATATCATCTGATCCGATAATATGCAGTTTGCGCAAAAATCCGAAAACTAAAAAACACGTTTTAACTCCTGAAGTTTTGGCATTACTTAAAGAGCAGGATATTTATAATGACGACTCTGATGGCTCTGATTTGGAATAAATAATGTAAATTAAATGTTTATGTACTTACCTACTATTGTATTATTCTGTAACAAATATTAAATTAATAAAAAATAAAAATATATTTTTTGACCAGCTATAAATTTTTTTTCAGTGTAGTAAGGCCCGAGTATTTTTAAATATGGGTTTATCCTAATGGGTTTGCCCTAAAAAATCTCCTGGCCATAACTTTCAATCTTTCCTTGGGGCAATCTTAGCATATTTATTCTTACTGTTACATGGGAGGTGGGCGTGTCAGTTGTCCGATTTCGCCCAATTTTTCTAAAAAGATGCGTCTTTTCATTATAATACCAAGTTCAAAAATTTGTGGCTTTACCATTAATAGTTTTTGAAATACAGAGTTTAGTCCCCCTAAATTTGCAAAATCTGACACTGTGCTTCGTGGCCTTCCTCGAGAAAATTATTCACTTTAAAGCAAACCTCTTCAACATCACTGCACCTTTAGATGCACAAATTAAAGAAATAAAATGGGAAAAAGAAAAATGAAAGAAAAAACTTAAATTTTTTCTTCCATTTCGATGACAGTCACGTTTATCAAATACCAGGGGGAAAACTTGTACCCGCAGCAGTAAACGAATAAAAGAATACGAAAAACTGTTAACTTTACAACAACAGTCAACATTTCAAAATGCATTTTTTTTTTGCTTTAAAAATTGTATAAGTAACTGTAAAAAAATGGAAATATAATACAGAGGGAAATTTGAAGGAAAAGAGAGAGAGAAATTTTGTTTCCACAAAACGGAACAACATCAGGGATGTCAAGGACTCTTTCAATTTGAATGAAACAAAATAATACAATAAAAGTAACAACCGGGTTTTATAACAGAAAATTAAAAAAAAAAGAATCAACTTTTATGGCATTATTAACGCTCATATAGACTTACGGCGGATATATGTAGGAGGTAAAATGTCAAGGCTATTTATCCTGCCCACGGTAAATTATTGAGGTGGAGGTAATAACCCTTTGATACGATAATTTGATCGAAATGTTGCTTACAAAGGAGCGTTTTGTTGTATTTGAAATGAGTTTTATTCGGTTTTGATCGATTTCACTTTACCAATTTTGTGGTAAAATCTTTATTCCATCTGTGTAGCTCTTCAGATACAGATATCATTGCGTTTTACAGATCCCTACGAAATTTCAATTCACATCGTTTCAATTGAATATCGTTAATTGCTGACAGTAGCTATTAAAACATATAAGTTTGACCAGGTTGTAGGAGCTCGAAGTGCTCAATTGCTCTCCAAGCCTACCGGACTCACACCACTTTTTTTTTCTTAGTGTTACCCATAATTCAGACATTCCCGCCAATAACGAAGAACCATGCATTAGCTTGTCGTTTCTCATTATCTTTTTTGAATAAATGCTAGTTCCCTCTATGCTAGTCTACATCCAGTCTTTGCTTATCTCCTAAGCCAGTGGATCAAGTCTTTGGCGTGTCTAGCAAAATCCAATTTACAGATGATAAGGTGTGTGAAAAATTGTATGTAGAGACGGATAAATGTGCCTTAACCTCATGAGAGAATACCTCCTCAAATGCTTTCTTTCCGAGTATATGTTTCACAAATTTTTTCCTACGTTCTAGCTATCTGCACTATACGTCATTATCAGCACGATGTTTGCGTCACATAAATCCGCTTTCTCCGCAACACAAGCTTCTTGTCCGGTGTCATCTATCACTTCATCCTCCTAGTAAATGAAAAAGTGTAAATGCTTTCTACACTTACAAATTGGAAATCAATTCTCATGTCCACATGCCCCGATATTAATTTTACCAAAGTAATTGCCGCTTTGAAATACTTCCTGTTGTATGGTTGCTTTATTCCATACTTTTGCCGCGTTTTACTTAGAAATCGTCCATTTCAGTGCCTGGCAGTCTATGCGAATTATTCCAGCTATTACAACAGCAACTTATGTAAATACCATGTGGAATGCTAATGTTATCCGTAGAGGTGCTGGTAATTTTTTCGCTCTAGTTTCCAAAAGCAGAGTCCATATTGCAGATCCATTGAGTATCGGGATCTATATAGTATAGGGATAAGAGTTGTCCCATAGGAAGTACGCAATAATCAGCCTTTCTGAGCAAATATTTCGGACTTGGGCGAAGTCTTCCAAGGTTTGCCCTTAGTCTACTTAATGTATTGTTATTTTAGCACATTTTCACGTTACATATTTAATCTGCTTCGGTTAGGTCAGACTTGTATCTATTCTAACCCCAATATATTTCATCGATCGATTAAGTCGTCTAATAGGTACAACGTTAGCTTATTATTACCCATTGGTTCAAACTCTAGCTCAGACATCTCGAACAAAACGAAGTATGAAAAAATATTTCTTCGGCAACTTCTTTTCTGTAGTATTCTGGAAAAAACTAGCAAAAAAATGAAATTGCCAGGAACTGTTCTTCCAAAATCTGTTATTCGGAGTTGAAGTGTAGATACCGCCACTCATAGATAAAATTAACACACTTCACGATGGCGGTGTGAGAAACTATGTTCGTATCCTGACTTAAGGATTGTAATGCCCAATTTAGTAAACAAGTCTCTCTATCTCTCTTTGATGACTGGTTCAATATCGTCCATATAATCATGAAGAAAGTGACGTCACTTGTCACGCACGTCGTTTAAAATATAGAAATGGTCTTGTGCGATCGTCTGTAAGTTTAGAAAAATAATAAATCTATAATACCAATAATATTTTCTCACTAAACAAATGCCTATCTGAGTGCACCAAAGCAAGAATAAAATCCAGAGAAAATCTTCGTAAGCATTACGTCTTCCGTGAAAATTTGTAGTTCGTTGTAGTCCTGAGTCATTGCTATTTTATCTCAAGAGATGCCTCTGTCTACTTTCAATAAATCAGGATCCGGGAGTTACTTGAATGACTTTTTTTATTTAAAAATCGATGAGGAACATGTCTTTGCTTTCTTTCAGATTCGTTTAGTCATATTTTAAATGATATCAGACTAATATTGCCTCTATTGCCTACTGGCTGCTTGTATTTATTATTATATTTATTGTTGTCGTGTAGAAATGCCATATTACTGTGACTGTACACTCTATTGTACTGCCCTAATTTTATGTAAGAATATAATATATTATGTTTAGAATATCGATACATAATGTCCCGGCCAAATCTATTTATTTATTTTATTTTTATTTATTTATTTATTTATTCATTCATTTGTACAATACAACACAACAAGAACATATGTATCTTATATTAAAGTGTTGGGCAGACAATTGGCAGTTATACAAGATTACTATAGATTATTTTTACACATTACATAAAATAAACAGAAAAAATTTTAATTACAATAAAAGTACATAGTACATAAAAATAAATTAGAAATATAAAATAAAAATCAACAAAAGAAACATAAAAATATATATATTAGTTAGGTGTCAAAAAAGCACAAAAAAAAGAAAAAAAAAAGTATAATGTATCACGTGTATTTTGCTTTTTATCATAGTTAAAATTAATTAAAATGTTTAAACATCTCAGATTTAAATTGACTTGCATTGCTTAATAATTGAATTTGAGGTGGTAGATGGCTCCAAAGACGGATGGCATTGATAAAAAAGTGCTGGTCAGACAATGCTTTATTATATTTGATTGTATTTACTTTGTTACCTCTGTTCGATCTGGAGAAATTGAGGCGACGAAATAGATAGGCAGGCTGTCCTGTATATATAATTTTATGGAGAAATAAAAGAACACGGCACTTTAATAAATTCCTAAAAGTGATATTGTATACTTGTTTTGCGTACTGCGAAATGCTCCTGTATCTTCTAATGCCGAATATATATCTTGCAATATTATTATACGTTACATTAAGCCTTTGTATACTTACTGCATCACAACTAGCAAACAATTCGCAACCGTACATTAAAGTTGGCAACAAGTATGTTTTCGCAATTACCATTCGAATATTTTGTGGTGTGTAATGTCTTGAGATCCATAGATTTCTAAGCATAGCAAAAGTTTTACCACAGTTTGCTTTAACATGGTCTGACCAATTTAGTTGTTTGTTAATAATAACACCTAAATTTTTAGTTTTATCAACAAGGCTTATTATATCTTTATTGATAGTTATTGGCGGAATGACGTCAGGCATATTGTTCAATGAACCAATAGCCATTGCTACTGATTTCTTTGGATTTAAGCTTAATCCGTTAGCGCTTGCCCAGAGATGAATTTGTTGTAGATCTTGATTTATTAGTTGCACGCAATTAGGGGCATCACTTATATTACAGCTTATGTAAAGCTGTACATCATCTGCATACATTTGTATTTTACAATGTCTTAATTGTTGCGGCAGGTCATTTGCATAAATAGAATACAATAGGGGACCAAGTATCGAGCCCTGTGGTACTCCTCTTGGCATCAGGCAGCTTACGGACACGTTTGATCCATGGCAAACACTCTGGCTTCTGTTACTTAGATACGATGTTAAAAGCTTTAACGCTGTTGAAGAGAATTGACACATGTATTTAAGTTTGAGACATAGAATACTATGATGCACTGTATCAAAAGCTTTAGAGTGATCAAGCAATATGAGAAACGACATAGTATTACGCTTATCAATTTGAAATCTTATCTCTTCCGTTACATCAGCCAAGGCTGTTAGGCAGCTATGTTTGGGCCTAAATCCAGATTGTCTTGTACTCAATAGGGAGTTTAAATGTAAAAAAGAACTGATTTGCTCATGCATTAATTTTTCACAGACTTTTGACAAATAAGGCAAAATTGCTATCGGACGGTAACTGTTATCAGGTTTTCGAATTGGGATGATTTTTGCATGTTTCCACTCGTTTGGATATGTTGATGTTGTCAAAATCGTATTAAACGTATAAGTAATATATTTTATAATAAATGGGAGTATGAGTTTAATGAACTTAGGATGCATTCCGTCAAGTCCAACAGCATTAGATTTAATCGAAGTAAAGGCTTTTATTACATCATCCTGAGAGAAGTGGCTGAAATTAAATACATTTTCCCGTTCATGATTGCTATTAAATTCATTGTAAAAATCTAGGTTTATTTGAGGCATATGTATATTCGCAAATTGGCGATTGAGTTGGTCTACATTAATTCCATTTGTGTCAGTATCATTGGATTTAATAATTCCCATTTTACGGATTTCTCTCCATTTCATTCCTGAGTCAATTTGCGATTGGAATTTATTATTGTAAAATGTTGATTTGGCTAATTTTATTTTTTTATTAACAGCTGCTCTTGAAGCTTTAAATATAGCATATAGTTGTGGCGTTCTAAACTTCTTCCACCTTTTGTATGCCAAATTTCTATCCTCAATTAGGGATTTTATTTCAGCCGTGAACCATGGCTTGCCATGACGTATTGTTTTTGTCTTTATTGGAACATATTTATTGTACAAATATGTTATTTTATCATTCAAAAAGTTTATTTGCTCGTCAACATTAGGCATGAAAAAAATGCTATTCCAATTTATTATCAATAATTCATCAGCCAGCGATTGATAATCCATACTTTTATAGTCCCTAAACTGAAAAGTTTTGGGCTTGGTGTCATAATTCACAGTAAAATTGTAAGATAGGAACAATAGATCATGTTTAGAGAACATTGGCGCAGACAATTGGTCAAATAGCAGCAGGTTTAATTTATTACTAACGAAAAATAGATCGAGTAAAGTACTCGAGAATGATGTGAAATGAGTTGGTAGTCTGTTGTTAGCCAAAAATAGTCCAATGGAACTCATGTCTTCTTCCAGGCTGTTGTCCTCTAGCAAGTTGGCATTAAAGTCGCCTGTTAAGATAACATCATTATATCCAAGAGTTGTACTGATTAGTGTCTCAAGAAAAGACTCCATGTTTATACTTTTATGAGGTCTATATATAGTACCAATCAATAGTTTCTCATTATTATTCGAAATTTCTATGAAAAGATACTCTATATCATTACCACTAGGGTTTTTTATTTTCTCTATGCAAAAAATGTCCGACTTAACATATATCGCAACACCGCCGCCGTTAGTAACTCTATCAGAACGAAATAATTTATATCCATTTAAATTATAGACGTGGCTATAGACGCCTGGAAAAAACCATGTCTCGGAGATGCATATTATATGGATGTCACTGTCCTCAAAAATTGATTGAAACTCGTCCATTTTATTATTTAAACTCTGTGCATTAATATGACAGATTTTTAGGCCAGAAATTTGCTTACAAAGTATTCGGACCATGGCACTTAAGTTTTCTTTAGAGCCAAACCTCGTATTATTGAGACCTAAGGTCATAACAATATTTAATTATATTCGCAATGCAAGCTATGGCTATTATCTGAGATTCTATGAAGTAGGAAATTATTAGCAAAAAATAATGTAATATATTTATTAAAGCAATAATTAAAAAAGAACGTAAAAAAAATGTATTAAAAGAATCCAATAAAATTTTATAAATCATTAGTAACATTATTTTGATTACGAAAAAACTGGTCCAAAAATTTTGGTTCGGTAACCTGGATTGGGTCATCACTTTGGTTAATCTTCACATAAACGATTCCGCGGTGCGTAAATGCTGCTATTAAAACCTTGTCCTTCTTAAGGCGATGCGCACGAAGAAATATTCGATGGGTTTCTGCCGTAAGATTTTCATTGACAAAAAAAGGTGTCGAGCTGTTAAAACCTATTATATTTAAACGCAAAGGATTCTTGTGAGTCCTTATATATTTTTTGATAGAGGCAAGGACGTAGTTTCTATCGTATGGACAGTTGAATTTGATAATGATTGCAGTATCTAGTGAGTTATTTCTTCCTCGAGGCTCATTTATTAAATTGTTGCTTCGGATCTTCTTAATACGGTAAGCATCTTTTATTTCAGGAGGGTTAATTTGAACTTTTTCACAGATTTTTTTATAAATGTCGCACAGATTTTCTTTAGTTTCGGATGGTATGCCGACAATTCGCAACTCATATGCAACTATTGAATTTTCATGTTTTTTGGCGTGACTTTTTAGTATTTCTATTTCATCTTTTAAAACTTTATTTTCGTTTTTAAGAGTATTTATCTCATTTCCGATTGTATTTTCAAAATCTTTTTCCATAACTTCAATGCACGCAACTCTCTCCTTAGTATTGTTCAAATCAGCCATAGTTAAATTTAGTCTTTTATCAAACTCATTTAATAGATGGTTTTTGTACTCGTTAAACATGTCCTCTATTATTTTTTGTAATTTAAGTGTTAATTTTTCAAACCGTTTATCCATTATTTGAATAAATTTAAGGGGAGAGTCAGTAGTTGGAAAGCCCTGCATTTTTGAGACGTTCTCCGCAAACGAACATGGGCGCTCACGCAACCTCTTAGAGATAGGAGTTGCTTCAGGTTCCATTTTGTTATTTCGTTATTTTACGTTGAAATTAGTAGAGTTGATTAAAAAAAATGGATAAAACAGTACTTTTTATGGTAAAGCAGTTTTCCAGCAGTAACCTATAAACTGTTTATTTATGTTGCCAGTATTTTTGTTAAAGCGAAACAGCTGGAGGGTTTGTTTATGTTTATAATGCGTAAACTGCACTTAGTTGAGCATTGGTAGCACTGAAACAGCTGTTCATATGTATTTTAAATTTTTGTTGTTGTTCCGTTTTCAATTGTTTATTTTAATTTTGTATTTGTATCTTAACAGTACAGTTGTTTGTTATTGTAAAAAAGATTTTTTTTTTTGCCATAACAACCTTTGGAATAATGTTCGCTACTGTCATTAAAGATAACTCCCTAGTATATGATACGCATTCAGATGTTTCCTTCTGGGATGCAACAACGCTGCATAAGTGCTAAAAAAGTGATCTGATGATACAATTTTCTTCTAGCAGAATCTACATATTGGCTTGTGTTGTCATAACAAACTTTGGGATGATATTCACTGCTGTCAGTAAAGATAACTCCCAAGTATGTATATGGTTCGCAATTTAGAAGTTTCCTTCAGGGAGGCAATAACGCTACATAAGTGCTAAAAAAGTAGTCTGATGATACATTCCTCTTGTAACAGCATCTACATATTGGGTTGTCTCATCGGATTAAAAATTTGTACAAATTTTTAGTTACTGGCTGAGCAGCATCTTCAATTATCAAATCTTTTTTACTGTTATCCTGTATAACAGTCTTGAGTCCGGTATTCTGTTCCACCATTCCCGCATCGTATTTCTTCAGATATTTCACTCCTTTGAAAATCACTCTACACTAGCAGAGAAATTAAGAAAAGTCTTCAAGCCTTCTGGTTTTAAAATGGGCAACTGAATTTAAACAATTTGGCTTTCAAATGGTTTTGCACCATATGAGCTGAATAAAATAGGAAATACAGTCGACAACTTTATTTTTTCTTTTTTTTTTTTTGAATTAAAAATAAGTTCCTTATGCTGAAAATTATTTCATTCAAACCACTTTTGTATTGTTTTTTTTTAAATTCATGGTCCTTTATGAACGTCTTTATTAGCATTCTGCCATATTTAGGAATAAAAAATATGTAAAATAAAATTTCTTTTTCCTTAATTAAAATAATTTTATTTTTAATATTTAAAACAACCATTGCCACACTCAAAATGGCTGCAACTCTTTGTAAGTGTGCCTCAATAAAATGGAATATTTTTTTTAATTTTTTTATTTATGTTTCAGCCATTTTATTGTTAAAATTTTAATATCAACAGTTTCTCCTAAATTGTTTCCTCCCCCCTATACAATGACATACTCATTCACATTCACTCATACACACACACAGTATAGCATTGTTCACATAAAATTCGGCCAGAAGCTTTTGAAAACAGAAACTAGGCATACATTACTTATGGTAAAATGCTAACGAATATCAACAACTGCATGCTTGTGGATATTGAATGCTTATCTTTTAAAGGAAGTGGGCGTATTATAATCATATTTTGCATAAAAAATTTCAAAATTAATTTCTTGTTTTTCACAACTCGAATTGCTTCTTTAATTGATCGATTGCCAGTCTGAGCTTTGACGTTTCGTAAAAATTAGTTCATATTTGCATCCTTTGACAATGTACCTAAAATATAGCATTCCACACACTTTGATGTCAAGTATACAACGTTTAGTCCTCAAAATTCTTTGTATTTAACTTACTTACTTAATTAGTTATTACCACACCACAGACACAACTCAATATGAAGATTTACTGTTAAGGAAATGTGTCATTAGACCACTTTTTTAGCAGTTATGCTGCGTTATTACTTCCACATGGATGCCTACCATGTAGTAGCGAATATCATCCCAAAGTTTGTCATTGCAAAAAGGCCTGAGCGAGACGTTATCTATCGATATTCTACATAAAATCAGGTCAGTGCAATAGCGTGTATAGTCACAGTAATAATACACCTCTATACGACAACAATAAAATTATTAATAAACACAACTAGCCAGAGGCAATTTTAATTAAAAGTTAGTTTAGTTTAGTTATTTAAAAAAAAAATTAAAAGAAGAATTCAAGTTCATATCTGAAAGAAACAAACATTTGTGAGTCATCGTTTTTTAAATGAAAAAATGAAAAACAAAAATCAGTCAAGAATCCCTTGAACCGTGTTTTCTTGAAAGTAGACAGCAGTATCTCTTGAGATAAAATTAGAGCGACTCAAAACTATAACCTTTACAACGAACCATAAATGTTCACTGAGGGCGTAATACGTACGAAAATTTTATTCGGATCTTATTCTTCCTTTGCTGCACTCGGTATTGGTTTAGTGAGAAAATATTATTGGTAATAAAGTTTTATTATTTTTCTAAACTTACAGAAGATCGCTCAAGAGGACTGCTATTTTTCAAACGACAAGCGTGACAAGTGACGTCACTTGCCTCATTGGATATATGGACGATCAATGAGAAGGAGAAATTGCATATAAGCGACTTGGTTACTAAATTGATCATTGCAACCATTAAGTCAGGAATAGAACTTAGCTTCTAACACCACCCATGTTGTGTATGTTAATTTTATCTGAGGGTGGCGGGAGCTACAGTTTGAAGTCGATTCTGAATGACAGATATTTGAGAAACTTTTCATGACAACACCTACTATAGATGACGGTATAGACTTCTCTAGAAAGAGAGTTTCTAACCCCGAAATATTTTATCAATGGATAAAGTCGTCGTAGTCTCATAGCAAGTGTGTTAGTTTATTATTAGCCCTTGTTTCAAACTCCAGCTGAGACATTCCGAACGCAACGAAAAATGAAAAATATTTCTTCTGTGTCTTCTTCTCAGCAGTATTTTGTCAAAAATTCTGAGAGTAAATAAAATTGCCATTAACGGCTAAAGAATTAATTTTCTCTGTAATACATTGTGCGATCGACCCATTGGCTAATCAATCACGGATGGATGCTCTAAGTGTGACAGGCATATAAGTTCGATTGTTCGATTATTTTAAGCAGAACTTGGCACTGTTCTCGAAGAAGATTATCATTGAAATTGAATGTAGTCAAATGGAACAAAACTGTCTGTCAATAAGCCATCTGAGCCAGTGGCTTTCATGTTTTTTGGTCTTTTGTAAAAATGTTATACGAAGAGATTTCAATCCCAAAGTCAAATACGGGAAAATCCATAAATCTGATAAAAAAAAATTGGTTTTGGTTTGAAAAGTTGTTTTAGTTTGGTTACTGGACTCTTCGAGGTTTACGTTTAAAAATATTAGCAGAAAAGTATGCTGTTGTTGGTTAAACTTCTATACGTTTCCGTAAAGATTGCGAGTGATTTAGTTTTCTGTTAGTATATTGCAATGAAAGGATTGGTATTGAAGAATTCAGTTCGAGGTTATACGTGAGTCATACCTCAATTGCATCAGCTTCGGTTAAATGAAAAATTCTGGAAAATTAGCAAAGGCAACTTAATAAAAAAAAAACTATCAGCACTTTGGAGGAGTTATGTTAATTAGATGGAATAATATGTTATCCAACAGTTAATGGATTCCATTAAGGCAAAAAGACAAAAACGAAAACAGAAACGATCAGGTATATGATGGATATCAATTCGTTTTTAAACGAAATCGTAAACTCCAAATCGAATGAATCGAATTAAGGTGTGATGAAAAACGTATCGATTTCATTTACCATTTTTGTTTCAATTTCATATTCCATAAACAAAAATATCAACTCTTCTATTTGTTGACATTTATTTTTAAGTAAACAAATTCATTTTATGTACGATTTTGTTTTGCAATAAAGTTACAATGGCATTTATTGATTTTATTTTAAATTGTATATATATTCAACTGTTCTTTTTGTATTTCTAACAGCTTTTGTTTTAGAATGTTTTTTTCGTAGTCTAATTTTTCAATTTCTTTATGATGTCTCCCGTTTTCAATTTGTTGATTAGTTAGTACTTCCGCTTGTTCCTTTATATGGTCAGACATTTTTCCAATGTTTTATAAATTTTACGGTTTTTACCCTCCAGATTTTTTAATACTTCACAATTTTTTTCCACATTACACTGTAATTTTATTAAAGTTCTTGGTATTTCTGAGTAGATATTTGTCTCATTGGTTATAAATTTTTGTAAGTTTATTTGCAAGCTCTGTTCTTCACTTTTTCTTTTCTTGGTTGGCTTGTGCTAGGTTCTTGCAATTCCTGGCTGTTCTGCTCTATGTCAGGTGTATTTAAATTATCTAATGACTGATCCTCATTTTCCTTACCACTTTGATATCCAAAAGAAGCGCTGTTTTCGATATCCTCGACGATGTCATACAGGCCACAGATTTTTGCAATGGCTTCGTCTCTGTTGGATATGTATTGATGATTGTTCGGGCCTCCTCCAGTAGCCCGGGATTCTTTTTTATTTATAGTATGTGAATAAATATATGTTAATATTAATTTTTACGAATTTTACTTACATTTTGCATAAATTACTTTAATAAAATTATTCACGAATTAAAAAAAAAATTTAAAACGTTCTTCCCAAACTTGCCGATTTCAAAACGAAAACAAAATAGAAATTTCGTTTTCCATCACACCTTAATGTTGCCATTTTTTCATAGAACAGAATGGGGAATGAAACTGCCTTCGATTTTGAACAAAAACGAAATAGAAAATAAATATGTGCCTGTATCACAAATTTTCACGTTTTTCAATCTATTTCAAATCGAAAACGATATCCATCACATACCTGGATATTCATTCTTACAATTTTCTTCTTAAATAACCACATATTTATGGAATGCCTTTATGCAGCCGGATTTTATGTGAACAATACTTTAAGTATGCCCGTTAGACTGATGAGTGCGAGTATATCGTTGAATATTTGTTTGTTGTCGCTTCGGTTTTTTTTCTCGCAGCACCAAAAATCCACTGAAGACAATTTCGGTTAGTTTGCATTTAATTGCTAAACTTTTTTAATTAAATTATTTTTGTTGTTGTTGTAGCTGTATCTGTTGACGCTACTGCCATTACTGACTGCTTTTTTATAAATTTCAACAATCTTTTTATTTTAGCCTCTCTTTTGCTATTGTACGAGCATTTTTTTTTCTTATAATGTGATGTGTGTATCATAGTGTGTACTTGGAGGGGGGGGGGGGGTAATTTTGTTAGCCCAACTTTGGGAACCATTAAGGAATAGACAACAGCTATAAAACTGCCATATCATTTAGAAATACACAACTATATACATACGTATGTATATTACAATTTATATGTGTATGTGTACACACAGACAAATATTTTTTGTTTTCTCTTCTTTAATTATTGTATTATTTTTCACACTTATTACGACGAATTGTGGATTTACATTGAACAAGTAAAATGTGTACATATGATAACATCTGCAGTGGTGGTCTTATAATTAGCACACCCATCCGTACGACTTTTTGCCCGTAACAAACAAAGGTGAAATATTTTTTCATGATATATTTAAGGGCTGTATTGTACTGTAGTAACCGTAGTCTAATAGGTATTGTGTTGGCTTATTAGACGAGAGGCCACAGTTCAAACTCCAGGTCAGACATCTTCAACAAAACGAAAACTGTAAAAATATTTCTTCGGCAACTGCCTCTCAGCAGATTTGTGGCAACAACTCTGAGAGTAAATAAAATTGCCATGAAAAACTTTCTCAAAAATCTGTCGTTCGGAGTCGACTTTAAACTGTAGGTCCCGCCACTCATCCATAAAATTAACACACACAACATATGTAAGTGATATGAGAAGCTAGGTCGTAATCCTGACTGAAGGGTTGTAATGGCCAATTAAATAAGTAAGACTGCAGCCTGCGACGGGCGTTTTTTGTTTCTCGATAATGTGTTTCCGCATTTCTGACGCCATTATGTAGGTATTCTTCATCGCGTGAGTAATTATTAGACTATCTGCGGTACTAGCACTGTTTCTTGGTCGAGGCTTTCTTCTAATGACCGCCGTTCTTTTCTTTGGCACAACACACTCAGGGGATTGTCCATACTTATGCAGTTCATTGTGTTGGAACTAGGAAAATATATTATAGGAAGGCGGTAAGAGAGAGTTGTCTTTTTACACACAATATTTGAATCTTTTTATTTCAGAAGTCACAGGAAAGAGCTCTGCAGAAAGGGAGTTCTACATACGAATAGTCCGGCTAAAGAACGAATTTTGTCTGTAATGCAGTGTGCGAGCCATTGGCGAATCGACCACAAACGAATGTGCTCTGCAAGAAAGGCGAGTGTTAAGCATGAAATCATAATTCACGGGAACAAGCTCATATTATTTCGTTCGAGTAAAATCCGTTGTAGTAGCGATAGAACAGTGAAACAATAGCTACATTGCGATGATGATTCAATGAATCAATACCGTTGGATACCTTACCGTTAAGTATTGAGCACCTTTACCCTCACTTGTACGTGGTCGAGAAGCCTCAGAATACCATACAGCCCATACAGCTTTTGAGATATTTTTAATACGACACTATTATCGGACAATTTCTAGCAAAATACATGGTGTTCTTGTTAATATTTATTTACTAGGTTTTATTAATTACAGTCGACAAGTTATTTTAAATAGCATATGACAAAAGAATAAAATATTCAACACAAACTTTTTGATGGATAGGTGTGCTAATTACAAGACCACCATTGTTAAACAGATATTGAAGGTCTATAATATATTGGAATCATTGAATTGTTCACTTACTGTGTGTTAATAAATAATTTCAATATATTTTTTTAGGAATTAATTTTAATATAGAAAACAAATTAATTGTTTTAATTATTGTTTGTCATCAAGAATTTCGTTTTTCAAAAGTGTTTACAATACGATAGCAACAAATTTACAATCAAATCTTAAAGAATTTAATGAAATTCAAACACTTCTAGAACATTAAATATTGAAGAGAGATTTGCAGTTTTCTCGATAAAGTCTCCCACATTCATTTATAGCTGTTTTGGCCTGCTGGTATGACGTACTTGTGTCAACACTTTTACAAATCAACCAGCTCTTGGCTTTTGGTTTATTAGGCGCTTCATTAGGCGCTTTCGGTCTTTAAATGTAAATAAAAGAACGTGTGTATAAAATATTTCAGAAATTTTCTATTTCAAATGTCCGTCACAGCTTCTCTAGATAGAGGGCATCTGAAATGTCCAATTTTTCTTTACTATGGCTCATAAATCAGGTTGTATTTGATCGTTGGCATGGGTTGTGTTGGCTTTGAGCACCGCTTTTGTCTGTGGCTCATTTGCATACACCTGCGATTTAAGAAAACACCATAAGAAAAATTCTAACTGGCTCAAATCTAACCACATCGAAGTCCTAAAATCGCTCGTGCATAATATCTAATGCTCTGTGGCACCTAGCGCCTATTGAATCCACAAGTCGTTAGTGTCCAAAGGATTTTTTAATCATCGACCTATAGTGCTCGCCGTTAACAGTGATGGCCTTGTCGACGCTTACAATGAAGCACATTTTCGAGATGCATTAAACGCTCTTGGATATCATGTGGATTGGTATCATTACGACTTTTTGGTCGATCGTATACTGAACCAGTTTACCACATTGCGAATAGTCCTCCCGGTATGCCAATTATGGCGATCGTAATGTGGACGTAGCGGGATTATGTTACCTAATATTAAAGATCCAATGTCCGTGTTGGAAGATCCGATATATCTCCAACATATTAGAGCTTTCGCTATTAAAAGTCTTCATTATCTGCGCATTAAGATTCATCCTTAATATAAAGTTTTTATTTGAGACTGTAACAGTCCCTAATATTTGTAGAAAACAACGATATTTCTACATCTCGAATGGTTCCAATCAGTATTTTTAAGCGTCTAGAGCCTTAGCCAGTGATGCCAGGAGATTTTTTTCAAAAATTCCTTTTTTCCCTACACCCACTTTTAATTTTCCCTACAAAATTCCCTACGCCACTTTTTCCGTTTTTTTTTTCAAAAATTAAATGTTTATTTTAAATTCAGGTACATACATTTATTATACAAAAATAACAAAAACAAATAAAAATAACACAAAAATAACAAATATAAATTAATGGAAAAAGAATTATTTTATTTATACAATTTTGTATAATTAATTTTTTTTAAATGACTCGATTTGCATTTAAAATTTACACAATTATTTAAATTTGCTTGTAAATGAGATCTTATAATGCAAATAGAATTTAACAACTCATGGCTTAATTTGTTCCTTTTTTTCGTACGTACGTCAGTTACAACAGAAAAAATTCTTTCAGCGTCAGCGTTGGCATGTGGCAGACTTAGTAAAATTTTTGTAATTTTTGCAAAATTTGGAAATATCAAATTGTCATTAAAATTTTTTGTTTTGCATATTTTAGACCAAAATGCTTCAACATCTAATTTAGACAATGTTTCTTTTTCATATTCAGAAAAACTATATTTTAAAGTTAACCATTCAAGCGTAAGTAAATTTAAGTCAACTTTATACTTATCACATATCAATTTAAATTTATAGACACTTTTGTTACTTGTTCCAATGGCCACTTCGGGGTTTAAAAATTCCATTTCTTTGAAAATTGATTTGTCATTAAGTGGCAGTCTTCTTTACGTTTCTTCAAGTGCAGTGCTGATGAGCACTGGCTTTTGGAAAGGTTTTCAACAATTCTTCACATTCACTGCCGACATAAACGTCATCTGTTGGTAATGAAACATGAGGAGATCTTATGACACAATCAATTTTCAAGCATTCTTTTTTAATAAAATTTTTGTCAAGTTTATAAAAAATTTTTGTTGACTCTGAATGCAAAACATGAACCAGCATTTTTTTCGACTGAAAAAGTGCATTTAACGAGTTAAAATAATTTAGCACATATTTCAAAAAAAGTAAGTAAGCTTTATTACACTCATTTGTAAGTTCAGTCAGCATAACGTCCGCAGATTTCAACTTGTCCTGTTTAATTGCAAATTTAAAATATTCAAATAGAACTTGCCAATTATCCAATATTCTTTCGATGCATTTTTGATGAGACAGCCACCTGGTTGTTGATGTTCTTAATATTTTTCTTTTTTCTTCATTCATCTTTTCTTGGAACTCCGCCAACTGAGAACATCTTTTAGAACTGCCGGAAATGTACGATCCTATTTGTCTTACCAAATCTTCTGGGGCTTTTGGCAACATTAGGCAAGATTTGTTTGCTATGATGGCGGCAGTGTGGCAAATACATTTGATTGTTATTACGTCGGGATTATCCAGCAAAAGTCTGGATGCGAACGAATTGCTTTGTCCGACCATAACACTAGCGCCATCGCACAGTCCAATGATGTTATCAAGGGGAATATTGTATGATAAAACTTTGTTGCCAAACTTTAATTTTTTTCTGATGCCCAGATTGTTTTAAATTTAAATATAGGGTTTTTGCTTAAGCATTTGGTCTAGTAAACAAACTTTAATAATGTTTGTACAAAAAAATTGGCAAACAGAAAAAAACCCTACAAATCGCTTTAAAAAAATACTGTCTTTTTTTCCCTACGCCTCAAATTTTTTTTGGAAAAAAACCCTACAAAAGGGATAAAACCCTACATTTGGCATCACTGGCCTTAGCTGCATGGAAACTCTGTTAGTCAGTAATAGTTTAGTGCAGAATTGCAACTCTGAAGCAGAATTTCAAACTACTTACATAGGATTGCGATCTAGTTTCTTACGTTACTTATAATGCGTGTGTTATTTTTATCTATGAGTCCACGAGAAGAAGGGGGGATTTAGTGGGTGAGGGCCCCACACACGGAGGACGTGACGACTTCCTCTATGGTGCGGTTAGGAACATTTACCCCTCCTCGGCGTAAAAAAAAAAAAAAAAAAAGTTTCTTACGTTACTTATAATGCGTGTGTTAGTTTTATCTATGAGTGGCGGGACCTACAGTTTAAAGTCGACTCCCAATGATAGATTTTTTCTAGAAACTTTTCCTGGCAATTTTAATTACACTCATCAGAGTTTTTGCCAGAAAATGCTGAGAGGCAGTCGCCAAAGAAATATTTGTTCATATTTCGTTTTGGTCAAGATGTCTGAACTGGGGCTTGAAGCGTTTCTTCACGTCTAATAAGCCAAGACACTACCTCTCAGACTACGGCGACTGCAAGTTACATTCTCTTCATTCACCATCTTATTCTTTGGACTTAATATTGCTTACTTGGTGAGCAACCTTCTGCATTTAATTTTCTCTCTCTCCTCCATAGAAGCGCTATACACTGTCCCTGAGAGTGTGAGAGTTCCCGCTTTATTTAATTAAAATTTTGATTTTAAAAACGAAAAAAAATTTGTTTTAAAAAATAATTTTTTTTGTTATTTTTATTATTGTACACATATTTGTTACGTAATAATAATAATTTAAGTCCATCTCTGTTTTGTTTTGTGTTGGTTCATGTCTTTACTTAATTAATTAATAATTAATATAATTATTCTAAAACTAAATTTAAATTTAATTTCACATTCTATTTCCTACAACTAAAAATGTCTTCATTGTTTGGTCACACAAAAAGTCAGTGAACGTTTTGTGCTTTCGACTTGTAACTCTCCTGGGCCGCTTGCACTAAAGCAGCGGCTGCTTCAGGACTTGTATCGTCCACAAGACTACGCAAAAAACCGCGTGGTTTTTGAAGTAACAAAAAGGGATGATCGAATTCTACAGCATTGCCAGCATCCATAACAAGAACACGATCACTATCCATGACGGTATGCAAACGATGGGCAATTGTTAATACCGTACACTCGGCAAACTTGCAACGTATGGTGTTTTGTATAAGACTGTCGGTACTGCAAAAGCAAAGAAGAAGAATGTTGAAAAATCATACGAAAAGATTAATAAAGATTTTAAAAAACTTACATGGGATCTACATTGGCGGTGGCCTCATCCAAGATTAAAATTTTGTTTTGCCTTAAAATGGCCCGGGCCAAACATACCAATTGCCTTTGGCCCACACTGAAATTAGAGCCACCATCGGACATGGCACAGCCTAAGCCACCCATGGTTTTTGTGACATGTTCTTTGAGCTCGACATCTTCTAAGGCTTGCCACATTGTGTCATCCGTAAACTCCTCCAAAGGATCCAAATTGTAACGCAAAGTACCAGAAAATAGCACCGGGTCTTGGGGTATAATTGAGATTTTACTTCTTAAATCGAAGAGACCCAATGTTTCAATATCAACACCATCTATGCGTATGATGCCTTCATTGTAGGCCAAACGGAAGAGCGATTGTATAATTGAAGATTTGCCTGCTCCCGTACGACCCACAATGCCTATCTTTTGCTTGGGTTCGATAACTAATTTCAAATTTCTCAAAACACAATCAGCACTGGGATTATATCTCAAGCTGAAGTTAATGAATTCTATCCGCCCTCTGCTTGGCCATGCACCTTTGGGTTTTAGGTGTTCTTCTGTTTCCATGGGTGGCTCTGGTTCTAAGTTGGCATATTCCATAACACGTTCCACACTGGTCATGTGATTTTCCAATTCGGCCGACTGACGCATACCCCACTGACACATGCCCACCAAAGCACAGGACTGCAAAATAGCCAAACCCACATCGCCACTGCTAAAACTAGATTTTAATGCCAAGAAACTGAAGGTCACAATGCTAATATAACAGACACACAAGACATCAATCCAGGCGGCAAAAGCACGATTGGATGAGAAGAACAAAAACCAGGCTGATGTATTTGCATTCTGATGATCATAAAATTCTGCCTCCAAAGCTCTTTCGGCTTGCAAAGCTCTTATGGTGGTTAGTCCCTGGAATGTTTGATTTGTTAGGGAATAAATAGGACTGCGGGCTGTAGGATAATTGAGAAAAGAAAACCCGATTAAAGATTATGGCTTGGCGCTAAACAAGCGTTAAAAGAAAAACTTACAAATGGATTCCAAACGTTTAACATCACGACTGGTATTAACGAATATCTGTCTTAAGGTAACCAGACCTATAATTATAATCACAGAAGGTATCAGCAGCCAATAATTAACAATGGCCACTATGGTCATGACACCGGTAATGTCAATTAGGAACTGAAAACAAAAACAAAATTAAAAAATGCCAATAAACGCTGAAATTTCCAAACCTACCGATGAGCAATCAATCAAGGTACGTGGCACGTCGACATCCAAAGTGCGTATATCCTTTGAAAATCGATTCAAAATACGGCCCGATGGATTGGTATTAAAGAACAGCATGGCAGTGCGTGTAATGGCACGGAATATCAAATCATGCATTCGCAAAGAGATCTGAAGGCACATGTGATAGAAGCCAAATGTACGTAAAATGTAGACAACCATTGTGGCGCATAGACTTGCGAAATAAATGAAAACACGCTCGTAACGCTCATCCGTATGGCTGTCATAATTAGCCTGGGCACTGTTATTATATGCAGCTTCAGTGGAATTGTTATCCCCTGTAAGTGTAGTATTCTTGTGATTATCACTGAAAGCCAAAGCAATTCTCTCTTCCCAAGTGACCCTAAGAATAAAAGAAAGAAATCACAATTAAAAAAAATATTCATTTCATTGTCTTTGTAATGGAACTCACCATCTCGACAGGTAATACTCCATGCTGTTCAACATAAAGCGTGTGCACACGAACAAGGCAATAACGGTGAACAACAGGAATTTATTATTCAATGCCTTAAAATAGTCCAAATAGGTATCAAACTTAACCGAACCGCCTTGTTGGGCCTCCTTATTAAGCTCTTCAAGTTCTTCCTTTTCATCGACCACCATTTCGTGGATATCAAAGTCGGTACTGTTCTCGGAAGCCAAGCGTGATCTGTGGGTTTTCACATTTCTTTCATCTTCCGATTCATCGATGTATGGCATATCATCACCTGTTTCTTCAGATTCTTTAAGAGATTGTGCCAAAAATTGAAATTGTTTGGATTTCTGTAATTGCTGGTAATTGCCCTGGGCTGCTATACTGCCTGCATCCATTAATATTACATGCTCGACATCGGCAACATATTGCAATTGGTGGGTAACCAAAATTCGGATTTTATCGTATAGGAACTGATTGATACAATAGTCCACTATATGTTTACCTACATGGGTATCCACTGCGGACAGAGGATCATCCAAGAGATAGATATCGGCTTTGCGATAGATCGCTCGCGCTAGATTAACACGTGCCCTTTGGCCACCACTTAAACTTACGCCACGTTCACCCACCACGGTCTTATCACGTCTGGGCCACAGTTCTACATCACGTTCCAGAGCACAAACTTTCAATACTTGTCTATAGCGACGCTCATCGTAATCTTCCACGAATACAATATTATCCTTTATAGTGCCCTCAAATACCCAAGGTTCTTGGGAACAATAGGAAATTTTTCCATTAACCAGTATCTCACCAGAATCTATTTTTACCTCTCCTAAAATAGCATTTAACAATGTGGACTTGCCGGCGCCCACTGGTCCTACAATGGCAGCTAAGGTTTCTTCTTCAAAGATGGTGGTGAAGTTCTTTAGAGCCGCTGTAATGCGTGAACCCTCATCTCCTTTGTTCTCCCAGGTGGCCACTACATTACGCATTTCTACACTTTTGCCTTTGGCATCGACATTTACCACTCTTTTGCCTCCCACTTGTGTCTGTTTGCCATTCAGTAACAGTTCTTGGGCAGCAGTCTTCTCCTCATTACTGTTATGATTGTTTAAATTCCGTTGATATTGACTCTGTTCTTTGGCCTCATCTTCATTGTACAACAAGAATGCATTGCATCTCTTAATCGAAATCCATGTTTCAGCCAAATAGATCAAAGATAACGGCCAGAATCTAACCATTGACTCATTGAGCATAGTAAAGTAAGAGGATATGGTGAAGATCTTTTTGGCCGTTAAAATATCACCGAAATAGATGTACGATATCAAAGCCAAGAATATAGAAATTGGCGAGATCATGTAGGTACAATTCAAAGTAGCATAGATGTACGCAGAACCCTTAATGGCATTAACCTCCTTGCGTCGCACAAATCCAATAACCTTAGCAAATGATTTCTCCCAGGCATACATTTTGATCACCTGTATGCCTTGGATAATTTCATTCATCAGCTTAACACGCCAATCCGTGCGCTCTACTGTCTTCTCCTTATAACTGGCTGCCTTGCGGGCACCCCATACCTGTAGCGGTATAAAGGCCAACATAAACGACATGCCTATCACAGCTGCCCAGCCAATTTCACGATACATTAAATAGCCGATTATAAGAGATTCAGCTGGTCCCTTCCACCAATCCTGTATGAAACACAAAGCGGAATCGAACATGGAAAGATCATTGGCTAAGATATTAATGGCACGCCCTCTTAAGCCGTCATCCGTAGAGTTTTTCGAGATCTGTAAACATTTACGATAAATCAAGCCCGACAACGCCACACGTATCCGGGTGCTGGTCTTGAAAGCATAAAATAAATACGGCTGCAAGGAACACACCATCAACAGAGAACACGATACAATACCGGCAGCATAGTATAAAGCTTCGCGTTCACTAACTGTAGACTGGCCAGCAGCAAAGTATGATACCAGGCCACCCAAAAATAAGGGTTGCAGTGATCTAAAACAAAAAAGAGAATTCCAATTAACTTGTATTCCCTATAAAGCCAAGATTCGTTACTTACTTAAGTGTAGTTTCTATGAGGGCAGCTATAAAGCCTAAAGGCATAAAACGTCGTCCATATGCTCTACATATCACACGTATTATATTGGGATTTTTACTTTTGGCCTTTTCCTCTTCCCACAATTTACCTACGAGTTCAGTGCCATTGGCACAATCTAAATCGTGGGGGATTTCGTACAAGTCTGTGTCCTCCAGCGATTTACTCCAACCCAATCGGAAGAGATCTTTAGTCCACCTAGAATTAAAGAAAAAAAATTTTTTTTTATTAAAACGGATGTTGAATGGGGAAATAGAAACCAAGAGAGATAGAGGAAGAGAGAAATAAAAGACACTATGCAAATAGCAATATGTTGGCCATGTTGCTTTTAAAAACTTTAAAATTATGAGCGTATTGTAATTCCTTTTCTTTTGCGTTGAAGCCACTTGCAGAGTGTAATTTATGCAGTTGCAGTATCATGACGTTCTAACATTTCTCAATCTGGCGTAACCTAATGGAACTTCATACGTAATTGGTCATTACAACCCTTTAGTCAGGACTACGACCTAGCTTTTCACACCACCCATGTTGTGTGTGTTAATTTTATGCATGAGTGGCGAGACCTGCTTCGAACGACAAATTTTTTGAGAGACTTATCATGTCAATTTTATTTTCATTTAGAATTTTTGCAAAAAGACTACTGAGAGGAATTCAGTGAACGAAATATATTTTTTTTTCATATTTCGTTACGTTCAAGATGTCTTAGCCATGATTTGAATCACTGTCACGCATCTAATAAGACAACACACTGCCCACTAAGCTACGGCTGTTGCGTTCAAAACATTTTGTTATTGGTATTACCTTTAAGCAGTGATAGATGAATTTATTACTCTTGTATTTACTACTTAACTGGAAAAACTTGATAAGTTTTCCAAGATGATTCTGTTTATATACTTTTGTACAATCAGCAAAAATCAAGACAAATAAACAACAACAAAATGCACACATCATACGGTAGACAGATATTACACAAAGAAATCTGTAATAATTTTTTAGGAGGAACAAAACAAAGATTAACAAGAAATATTTTTCCGTTTTGTTGGAGATGTCTGGCCTGGGGTTTGAACCGTGACCTTACGTCCAATAAGCCTACACCCTACCTACTATACTACTGCTAAGCGTTCTACGAATTTTGTCCTCACTTGCTGTGTAAATCACTTATTTTATTTTCTATTTTACATTTGCTTTGTGAGTCAGTAAAATGTCCTCAGAACATAAATAGTAGATTTTGTATGTTTAATGATCAACAGAATTTCCGAATATAATAAATGTTTCCTATTCAAATGCCCTCAATACAGTCAATGCGGTAAAACAAGGTCTAAGCGTACTAAGTTTGAATACATTAGTAGTATTCAAATGCAATGAAAGTAAAAACAAACTTGACCAATATATAGTGTTTTAGAAAATTAAATTATTGTTGTTGTTTTATTACTAATTTTTTTATTTAACCGGTACTGAAAGCCGTTAATGGGTTTAACAACCCTTACGAAAATCAAGTTTGATAAAAAAAACAAAAAATAATAATAAAACGTTGACCAGAAAACACGTTTGTTTTTTAAAATTTTAAATAAATTAACTTTTATTGGCGTCAAACGAAATAATTAATTATTGAACATTGTATTTTAATTTTTTATATTTTTTTTGTTTGTTTTTAGTTTGCTGTTGTTATGGAAAGTTTCTTAGTTTAAAAAGTAAACACTTCTTAGAATTTTAAATTCGATTTGTTTTTTAATTGGATACCCAGAATATCAATAGATTTTTAAGGACATATTTTTTGGGGTTTTTTTTGTATATGACAAGCTTCTTGTCAAAACAATATTTATTAAAATAATAACAAATATTAGCTGAAAGCAAAATTAACTTGAATTCAAAATAAAAGTAGAGAACGAGAGTTGTGAGAGGACACTCAACTAGAATGTTTTTTTTAACTGTTTTGTAAATTAGCAAAGAATTAAATGCTCGCATTAAACTTTTATAACAAGTAAATATAAGAATCAAAACTTTGACATACAAATTAAAAAAAATAACAATAATGATTGAAATAACTTCAGTGTTGAAACAATTTTACTGCAGTGAGTATTGGGGCCCACACCGTCAGTCGCCTACAAATAATTATTAGCCCTTGTTTCTGTCGTATGTTCAATATATTTTGTCCAAAGCTGTAACTGTTTGTTTTATGGGTCGAGTGTGAAAAAACTATTGTTGTGAGTGAAATTAGAAGTGTAAATAGCCGCTGGATTGGGTATATATGAATACTACCTGTCGATAATATTAGAAACGCTTAAGTGTGGAATATCTAGTCTCAGAAACGACCTACCGAGTCACTCAACCAGACATAGAAGCTGGAATGTTCACAAAATATGTAAAATATGTGTTAAAGATCATACGAGTAGGTAAGAACTCACGCACTCGATGACGCTTTATGCTTCTGATGGGAGCAACAGTAATACATATGTGTTTATGTATATGCTCTAAAATCAATAATATGCAATAACATGCTGTAAAAAATTGCTACTAATAATTAAATATGGTACAGGTAAATTGAACCAATAATTCTTTGGATATTCAAAATCAATTTAAAAACTACCTGCATATGTCCTCACAAAGTCTAGGAAGTCATAAGTAAAATTAAAGAATTTAATTCTTAATTTATTTTTATAAACATAGAAGGAAAAATGTAAAGTAATTTCAAAGTTAAATAATTTATTACGTATTCTGACTCACTTATGAGGATGGGTGTTAGCACTTATATTAGTGTGGCGCAAAAGTATAATATCTACATAAAAACATTAATTTCGAGTTTTTCAGTAGTAAATGGGTAAACGAGTTTATAATTCCGTTTATATTCGACTACTTTATGTGACTTGTTCGTCTTTTAACGAATTGATATTTTAATTTTATTCTCAGCTTCGATACTTTTGTGTTTCTTCCGGACATACTATTATCCCTTCTATTCTGTATAAATTTATTGATATGGACTACTAAATATGATTTCTGGATGTTGCGGAATATGTTCAAAATATTCATATTTTTTTAACACTTCAGTGTGGGCTAGGTCCAGATGATTTGTAACATCCCTTAAGACCACATTTCATAAGCTACTATTTTATTCCTTGAGTTTAAGTCTCTGCGCCATAAGGTATTAAGAATTAAAGAAACGTAATACTTTAGCATTCACCACTGTCATGTATTTTTTCACATCCTTAGAACGGTGTTAAGTGCTAGTTGGTATTCATGTAGACTGCTTGCCATGCGACACAACCAACTTTATCAACAACTAATAACGTTTCTGGAAATATTATTTTAAAAATTTAAATTTAAAAAATTATCGTTACAGTTCCTACAACTTCCTATAACTATACTTATTTACTTAGCCCAAAGATAGATTCCTCCTGCTACTAGTATTTGGAAAATGTTTCTGCAATGTTGTCCGTTAGTTGACTGCCATCAGCATACATACAAGTTTAGTTTTATTATTCGTGTAATAAATTGAAATTCGAGGAATCCTGACATAAACCTTGAAGAAGACGAAAATGGTCATCACTTATTCTGACGATCTGGACTGCACTTATCACTGGTTGCCATAAAATGATTCTAGAAATTTCTTTGGCCCACTATATATAATCGAAAACCTGAGAGGAGAGTCTCACAGATACCACTTCGTGAGAAACAGTTTTAATTTTAAAACATTTTCATATACCTCCTTGTTAAATTTCATGTCTTTCTTTATTCCAAAAACTTCTCTTTACGCATTTGCACACATATATTATTTTTTTCAAATTATCACTGTTATCACCATGATGTCAATATTTATATCAATAGATTTAGTGCTAAAAATGTCTCATAAATCATAAAAATTCCAAATGATATGAAATTAAAATTAGAATAAAAGAAAAAAAAAACAAAAAATTAAAAAATGCAACATAAACTACGAGTAATTCGTATATTTCGGAAATGAACACAGACAGTAAATGTTAATTTGTGAAATACTCGTAGCAAAGGTTGTTTTATTATCAGCAGATTAGTATAAATAGAATAGATTTTTATAGTTTTCGTTTTAGTTTTAGTCTAATGAAAGGAAAAGCTGTGAATGAGCATGAAAATAATTCCAAATTTTGTTCTTAAGCGTAAAAGAGATTCTGCTAATGGGAACCTCTTTGCAGGAAAAGCTTCATTAAATATAAAACATAACTTGCATAAAAAGTACAGTGAAAAAGTACTCTTAGTGATGAACAACTATTATCCCAAGGAGTTTATAATAACCGTACTGAACTGTACAAAGTCATAAAAACACGTTTTTTTATATAAAATCTCGCATAACATTACTACTACTTAATGGGAAATTTTTTAAGACCTTGAAAACAAAGCTTTTTTTTATAAACTTTAAACAACGAATTTGATTGCATTTGTAAATAAAGGTTTTCATACGAAATTACAATCACAGGTGTCTTCAATAAAATCAAATAAAATGAAATAAAAAAATGAAATCAAAGTCAGTAAACCATGACAATTTAATACCATGTATTCCTACAATTGTTATGTACTAGTACTACAGTATGTGCATATGCAACGTTGCTTTGTTTTTGCTGATATTTGCTATGCCATAAGAGATTGTTCTAGGTAATGACCTTTAGTGATTGCATCTTTTCAATCTTTATGGTCTTTATGGCCTTCAAGTTGGTGGTGTTTGAAGCTGCGATCATATAAATTCGCAGTTGTCGTACTTTTTCGGATACACATACATGTTGTCGGCATTGAGTGATGAAAATTAAAAAAAATTCTGATCTTTTCAGTTGATGACCTTTTATTTGATTGGCTGCAATTGTGATTGACAAGCACTTTCTCAGTTGCTTACTACGAACACATACGCGGCTAAAAAATAATAATGTTGTTGCCGATGTCAATACCATATAAATCGTCATCCAAACAAAACAGTTTATCAACCATACAACCCAAAATTAAAATCCAAATAATGATTGACGAATTTATTTGTTCTTCTTCTTTTTAACGTCAAGCACACAACACTAGCATTTATACATTATTTGATCGTCTTCACTGCGTTTAAGATGGTTGGAATTTTTACTTTTTAGCATTGCAAGTAATTTCCCAACAAAACAAAAATTCTGTTTTAACAATGTTTTTTCCAATCTTTGTTTCTGATAATAAGTTTGCGGTAAAATCTTTACCACTTAAACGTTACAGTTTCTATCCCCTCACGCGTCATTTGGACAACGATGATCTCATCACAGTTATATGAAGCAATAAATCAGTTGATAAAAATTATACAATTGAATGGCATTAATTTCTTTTTTATGTTTATAAAGTATAATTTAATGATGGTACAATAAATTTAATTTGAATTATAAATTGTTTATATTTTTTTTGTTCAATGCATGCCAGCTGGAATGTTTAACTTTATGTAGCAAACGTTGTTTAATCTTCCCACAAAAGAATGTTTTCTTGTTTTTGTGAAATCTTTATACTATAAATGAATGAGAAGTCTATGGTAATTGTTTATCTGCATGATATTGCACCATTTCAAGCATCAATCTGCATGACAAGTGCAGATATATCAATCTGGTAAACTCGTTATGAAGGAGGTTACTGGTGATGTGATATTTATCGAAATCTATCAAATCTACTTAACATTTTTGGTAAACGATTTCTGACAACCAGAGATGACAATGATTTGGAGGAGACTACACAATATTCGAATGCTCTTTAAAGAAAATGATAGAAGTTAATACTGCATATAGAATGTCGAAATTCATACTGCTTTCATACAAAACAGTGAACTTTAGTTTTGAATTGCTTTATTGCTGCCATTGCATTATTTTTATTTTGTGCAATATTTGCGTTTAACTTTTACTGGCATCTTATGTAAACCAGTAGAAATTTGTTAGGTTTATACACTCTGGAGTAATAAAATGATTAGCAAATCGTTATTTTTATTTATTGTAGTAGCAAGATGAAACTGAACCTTTTTAATCAATTACACTATTGTGATGAATTTCCACTTGTCTGTTTTCCTCCCCTGCTTAAAGCACAAAATCGTAAATTTGGCTGAATAGAATAAATTATTGGGCTTAGTTACCCCATTCTTATCGCGTGGTCTGTTTAGTTAAGGTCTAGGTTGAAAGCATCTGAGAATACGATATGAAATGGTTACTCATTTACTTATCATTCTAAAATATTTACAGTTTTTATCTTGTGTAAAGCAGAATAAAGTTTACAATTGTGGTAATATATTAAACCGCACAGGAGCAGAGTTTTGATATAAACAAAAAATATATCACAGATGAATCATTGCATGATTTCATTTGGATTGTAAAAACCCCGTATCAGCGGTTTTAGTGGACGATAATAAAAAGTAAAGATTTATTATGGAGTAGTACAGTCTTTCCGTTACCCTCTACTGTAGGAAAGTGCTCTTTGGGAATACTGAAACAAAAGATAGATTTTGATGTTATGTCTAATTAAAGAAGTCGCCGTAGTCTAGGCTTATAAGACGTGACGCCACGATTCAAACCCCCGGTCAAACATGTCGATCAAAACGAAATACGAAGAAATGTTTCTTCAGCGACTTCCCTTCAACAGATTTCTGGCAAAAACTCTGGGTGTTAAATAAAATTGGCAAAAGTTTCTCAAAAAATCTGTCACTCGAAGTCGACTTTCAACTGCATGTTCCGCCACTCTTGTATAAAATTAACGCACTCAACATAAGTGGTGTGAGAAGCTAGATCGAAATCCTGACTAAATGGTTGTTGAATTAAGTAAGCAAAGTAGATGATGCGTTTTCAGACGAAATTAAATATCCAATTAAGTTCTGTATTATTTTTATTTTCTGTTTTATTTTTATTATTAAAAAATTTCTCTTTTTGGTTTTAACCAACTTACCAACCAACTTTATTATGTTTCTACTACTACAGTTCCATTTCAAAGTTTGGAATCGCTGCATTTTCTTCTTGTTGTTCATGTCTTATTGTTTGTACTGGTGCAGTTTCTCTAATAAGTTTGAAATTCTCACATTTTCTTCTTGGGTGTTTGTTTAGCTAGGCTGCTTGTGGATTTACTTTCGTTTTTCAGAGCATTTCTAAAAATCTGGTTGTCGTCTGCACTTTCCGAATTATTCCATACCCCATGTAAGGATTTTCATTTCTGCAGCATGCATTCTCTTACTTACTTAGTTATGTTACTGGGGTATGACGCAGTTTTTGACTCCTGCTAGACGGTGCCACTTCAACCACCCTCTGTTTACGCTACCTATATACCGCTTCAATGTCTTTGTTTCCGTCATAATTTATGAGTTACACAAGCTATTTAAATCCAATCGATAAGATTCCGAATTAACTTGGTGAAGTTGCCACTAATCTTCCTACAAGGGATTGTTCTACTTCTGTCTTCTGTCTTAAGAGTATGTAAAGTATGTTTGACACCATTACAGATTTTTCATTTTCATGCACACCTTTTCGTATACTGATGCTAGGTAACTATTTCTTAAATTTTTATTTTTATAAGGCTTTTGGACTGTATGACACATACAGACATACATAATTGGTCATTACAACCCTTCAGTCAAGATTACGACCTAGCTTCGCATATCACTTATGGTGTGTGTGTGTTAATTTTATACATGAGTGGTGGGGCCTACAGTTTAAAGTCGACTCCGAACGATAGTCATGTAAAATCTTTAATAAAGTGGGAAATCAATGTCAAAATGGCATTTCATTTAACGCACTGAATATCATACAAAAAATTGTTTGACGTTTGTTTTCATATAATTTTTATTTGGCAGTTTTACTTTAAATTCATTATTACTAAGGCACACTGTTTGTTATTATTATTATTTCTACCTAGTATAGCATGTATCTATACCTACCCTACCCTGCCTAGTATACTACGGCATTAAGGTTTCTCAACTCAGAACAATAAACAATTTTCCGTTTGTCCGTTATAATAGCACGATGATAAATAATTTTCTTTGAGTTAAATATACAAACAAAGAATTTTTCAAACAAATACTTATTTCCACATGTAAATACTCATTAGGAAGGCATTTACTCTATTTACATATACAAAATTTCATGAGAGATTACATTATGCTGCGTCATCGAACAACTTTGGATTTTGCGCGCCTTTAACTCTGTCTGCATGGCTCCATTTAGGATTTTGTCTGTTATTTCCGAACTATTGTTTTGTCGTCTGGCCTTAATCTTGAAATTCAAGATAAATGAGGACTAATGTCACACAGTTGATGTCATCTATTAAAATATTAAATAGGTTGGGGGGCTAAGGGTTTGGCATTATTTTTTTTATTAGACATTGTGATGAAAAAATAATTAATTTTTTAGGGAGAAGTATGAAACATAAAAAAGAAGAAGGAATGAAAGCCAGTATGAAATGGAACTTATGATCAGTAAAAGTGTTCACATTTAATCGTGCATATTCTAAGCATGTGTTTGCAAATAGGCTTTCAACCTATTACGTAGAGATCTGGGTAAGAATAACAGTCTAGTTTATGTCACGTCCCCATGCACATTAAGATCGATATACTCAACTCCAGTGATAAACCAATTTTATGGTTATGAGTACTGGGACTCACACCGTCAGTGCCATACAAATATTTATCTATCAACTGATCGTTTATGGGCTGAGTGTGGACAAACTCCTGTTGAGAGTGAAATTAGCAACACAAATAGTCGTTGGATTGTGTATGCACTGTAAATACTAACGGCCGATAATATCAGCAACGCTATACCCTGGCATATCTAGTCTCATAAAAGATTCGCCGAGTCACATTAATATACCTAGAAGCCGGAATGTTGACAAAATATGTAATGAGTTGAAGATCTTACGTGTAGATAAGTAAGAACGGAAATCACACGATGAAGCCGTATGCTACTTATGGAAACAATAGGAATACATACATATGTATGTATGTACATACGTATTCAGACAAAAAAAAAATATTTTTATAATGTAATGGAATGGAGGAAATATGCAGATACATTAGCTCTCGTGTAACATTCTCTTTTCAAACAGGCATTATGCTGTGATGTACAGATGGATCAAAAATTGGTAGCGGCAGAGGAAAAAATGAGCCTAGAATGGGATATTTAGATTCCATGGAAAAAGTCTCCGCCATTTCAAGCGAAAGTTTATATACCTCGTTTGTATGTCATGGTATTATTATCTGTCAGTCAGGTCGCCAAACGGGCACTTAACGCCCCTGAGGTTGGCCCGTAGTTAGTATGGAACTGCCTGAAGAAAGGGAATCGAGAAGGAAGAGTATTAAAACCCATTATAGGATACCACCTCATATGGGTATTCAGGAAAATGAACAGTAAACTGCATTGGCTAAGAAACTCTCTGTGAAATGGGACAAACTGTTTGAAGGTCTATATTCGTCGAAAGGAAAGGTAGAAAGAACCGGAACCCTTCTTAAGCCAGATTAGATTTGTGTCAATCTAAACTTTTGTGAGATAATTGTAGGGGAAGCAGATTGGAGTTTTGTGTCAGACTATTCAGAATTGAGAATAATAATCGGCCCTTTGATCGAATTTTTTCTGTATGTCCTCAACCCCATGCTGTGACAAATCATGATGAATATTCCTAGGAAAAAGAAAATAAAAACTCCTCCTCTATGCATTTATCTGTTTAGATAGCATTTAGAAGCATATCTTTTTATTGCCTTACGGCTTGGGCTCAAGTAATTTTTTATTGCGTTAAATAGTTGTTTAGTATTTTTGTGGCACCATAAAATCGCTGAAGATAACTGCCATATCTAGGCATTTCATTAAAAAGTTTTCTCGTTAAAATTCGTAAAAGCCAGATGTTCATAAAAACCAAACGCGTGTGCTATTTTACAGCCCCTAGTCTCAGTAAAATTTATACTTCCGGGTAGAACTACACTGATATTATTGTGATATGAATTGTGTGTTTTAGGGATTTTATTTTGTGGAATATATTTCCAATTACACTGTGTATACTGTGTATTGAAGCACACTTAACAAATTGTGTGTATTTAAAAGCCAGAAGTTTTGTATTTTTATTTTGTTTTTTTTTTTTTTTATTTCAATTATAATTTTTCGTTCTTGGAGACAAAGGAATTCAATTTAATGGAATTGTATTTAAAAACAAAACTTGTTTAAAATCATTTTTAATAAAGAAAATCAAATGAAGAATTAAAAAAAAAGAAAAAAGAAAACGTGCACAAATTAAAAATTGCAATCACTTATTAAACAAACAACAAAAATTAAATGAAAAAATAATTAAAATTTTTTGCAAAAAATTATCAAATTTTTTTGTAATAAAAATTTCAAAAGGTCAAGCTTTTGCAAAACGCCATAAAAAAAAACTTCGTTCACAGACTTCTGATCCGACAATTTGTCTATTCACGTTCATTTCTTATGATAATTTTTAAGACAAAGTACTGGATTTCGTATGATTTATGGTGTTATCAGCTGAACTAAGAAACTTACCAAAAACTTACGCGCGATAATAGATTGGCTTTTGCATAGGGATTCTGTGGTCGTGGTGTCTTTTTTCTTGAACGATTCATTATTGCTTAGTGTCGCGGTATCACCAAGTGAAAAAAATAAATTCGTAATACTTTTAAACTTTAAACAAAGGAATTAAAATTTCTATTATTTTAAGAATATATTCCTATATATTTTTTATTTGTTGTTTTTTTTATATTATTTTCAATACACAATAATTCTTTTAAATTAATAACACACACTTAATCACTTTGTGGTTTTTTGTTATTTAAAATTCAATTGAAATTCATTTAATTGCTGCTGCTAATATTGATGCAAACAAATTAATTGTTTTGTTAGTAATTTTTTTCTCTTTTCTCTCACTATTTTTTTTTTCAAATTTTTATTTCATTTCTGTTTTTTAATTTTGAAAATTTCTTGTTCTGCACAGCAGAGCAGATTTTACACATCAAACAATGCTTTTGTAGTTTTTGTTTCAGACACTTTCTGCTTTTTTCCTGACTGTTTCTTGTCTGAGTAATTCATGTCTACTAATGGCTTTAACCAAATATTGTGTTCTTTTGTAAGTAAAAATTTCCCAATATAAGGCAAGAGCGTGAGGTTTTCTGTTTTGGTTGCAAAAATTATTAAAAATCACTCAATTGTTTCACTCACTCTCTCTGCTCAAGAAATTTCGATCACGAAATTTTCTCAGAAGTTAAAACAAAAATTTATTGTTGATATGATCCGCTGATAACTAGAAAAATTCAATGTTTTTATTGCTTTTTTTTTCTTTCAAAAAGCTGTTTGTGTAATGTAGCATAGTAATCTCCAGACCTATTGTATTGGTTAAGGGTAACAGTTACGGTATCAATTTATATTTGTTTGTATATCAGTGTGCCTGCAATACATAGTAATTTATTTAGAAAATTGTTTGTTTTGTCAGAAATAAGCGGAAAAACAAGTTGTTGTTTATAATCAACTAGCAGATTGTACCCGGCGTTGCGCGGGTTATGTAGTTTGGATTAGTTTAAAAAGTTAAAAAAAATTATTATTGGGTAATTTTTGCATTAAAAATAACAATAAATAAAAAACCGGTTTATCGATTTCGAAACCGGTTTTGAAACCGGTTTCTTAAAAAATGCAATTTTTCAAATTATTCGGAAACCGGTTTAACAAACAACCCAGTTTTTTGAATACTCTAAGTCCTAAATATAAATGCACTCAATTTGCCCGTTTTTCGCCCCTTTCCCCCTTTTTGGACTCCTTTTGGTTCAACTTTTAAAACGGAACACCTCCAATAGCTATTTGGGAAACTTAACCAAGCTAAATCGTAAAAAAATACCTTTAAAACAGATAAAATACAGCATTTATGCATAAAGTACTAATTTTTGCTGATTAATGCCCACTTTTACTCGCTGAGGTTATAAAGTCATCACTGTTATTATCTTCTCTGCGGGACGAGCGTCTGTGAGAATTACTCCAAACTCTAGAAAAACTTGCCAGTGGCATGACAGATAAAGCCATTTAAAAACGTTTGCAAATAACAGGATTTCACCTCGACGAAATTTAGACTACATTAGTTGATGCCGCTCGAGATGTAAAGAAATGATTATGTTATTAAGATGTTGCTTTAATGCCATTTAAAGGAAGTTGTTCTTGACTTGAACCATTAGGTTAGGTTAGGTTAGTGGGCAAGTTCACTCGGTGGCCATATGACTCATTGTGTTACCCAGTGTCAAGTCTCACTTGCACAATGCTTGATCCATTTAGCGAAAAAAAACTGCTTTTGATGAGACCAGAAATTTGTCATCCATTATGAGAAGGTTCTCATCAATGGATCAGAAAAAAATGCTAGCATTAGCAGAAATATTGTGGAGTATATGGGTCATAATGAATGAACGATAACAGTTTCTATTTTTCGTAATTGTTTAGTTCGTTTTATTTGATGATTTATTCATATCGTTACGTTTTTACGAGTATTTCAGTATATAATGCAGTTGAGAATTGCAATTTTATAGTGATAGAAATTGTTTAAAGTTATTTAAACAAATGCCTCATTTATTTAAATTTAATTCATAACAACGCGCTTCGAATTTTACTACACGATTCTTTTGCATTTTCATTAATTGCTTCGATATTGCAGTAATGAACTCATATGCGGATAAAAAAATAATAATTTTGTTGCCGATGTCAATAGCAATAAAGCGCTTATCAACAATACACCACGAAATTATAATCCAAATAATGATTGACGAATTTATTTGTTCGTCTTCTTTTAAACGTCAAGTACACGAAACTCACAAGTATACATTATTTGATGAATTTATTTGATCGTCTCCAGGGCGTTTAATTCAGGGTCGTAATCTTTTGAGATGACCCTCTTTAGGCTGCCGTACCTCCACCCAGTGATCGAAAAAATACTCTAAAGTACGCAACGTTTATATACTTTACTGAATGGCGTGGGTAAAGAACACAAACACATTCACTACAACGAGAGCAAAACTTTTCGTTTCTATTTTAATGTTTGTGAACATGTACGGAAACTCTAACATAACGTACTGAACAGAGTTCAGAAACACTATTTTTTAGTGTTTGTGTACAAAGTACACTAAAAAGATCAGTACACAACGAAAAAAATTGGGTTTTAGTGAACTTTTTTTGAGTACACTAACATTTTTAGTGTACGCGAGAGTTCATTCAGTATTTTTAGAGATCGCGTTGTGGTTTTTGATGCCATTTATTATTCTTTAGGAATAATGGACATATTTCGCTTAAGAATACAAATAAAAACTGGCCATTTTTCTCTCTCTCTCTCTCTCTCTTACTGAATGAGAACATAAACTCTCGCGTACATTAACAATGTTAGTGTACTCAAAAAAGTTCACTAAAACCCAATTTTTTCATTGTGTACTGATCGTTTTAGTGTACTTTGTACACAAACACTAAAAAATAGTGTTTGTGAACTCTGTTCAGTACGTTATGTTAGAGTTTGCGTTCATTTGTTGTGTACATGTTGTGTACGTAATGTGTTTGCGTACGAGTTCACAAACTCTTAAATGAAAGTTAAAAGTATTTTATCAGTTACGTACACAATGGTTAGTGTACAGTATTTTTTCGAACACTGCTCCACCTTTCTTCACCATTAAGTAAAAAAAAAAAATTATAAGCAATCAAGAGTCCTCTTTAACATATAAAAAGATTAATTTGTTTAAATAAATTTATATTAAAATAGTCTAAAAAACCCTTAGAAAGTATACTAACCCCTTTATTGCACACCCCATCATACTACAACCAAAAAACCTTTATGAACTATCAAAAAAAAATTTTTTTTCTTATTTTCCAGATTTGTTAAACAGATTTCAAGCTGTTTATATGCATACACGCGTTGACATCCAAAGTAAGTGTATAAAATTTCTAAATTCTTTAATTATTTGCCATTTTAAATTATGAATTCAACTTCTTTACACACGAACGAATTATGTGATGTTTTTATAACACTTGCTTGCCTGTTTGCATGGAAAACACAAACAAAAACACTAAATTTTGTTTGTGTTTCCCATATAAACAGGCAAGTAAGTGAAATAGCCTGTGTTACAAAAACATCACATTAATCTTATTTAAAGCGATCATAAATTTATAAGAAATAATCGTATAGAGCTCAGCAATAAATTATTCATTAAACATATTTTTTTATTTGTTTAAATGATTATCTTAAAACTACAAAAACAAAAACAGAAAGAAAAATATAAGCACACGACATTTAAGGAAAAAAAAAAAAACATTTTTTCCTGAATACTTGTTTATCTTCACACATATTGCGATAATTATTTCCAGCGTTGGTATCAAAAAATTCATTCAAAAAACATGTGGTAGTGGATAGTAACATGCAACTGGTTTTCTATTGAATATTATTTCTCAATATTGTTTATTTAGTTTTTTATTTATTTTTATTTATTTTTTTTTAATAAAAATATTTTCATTCCTTGTAAATGATTGTTGTGAAGTGTATTGCAAAAATTAATAAAAAAATATTTCAATAATCTTCAAAATATCGCGGATAAGATTACGCAGCGATTATTTGAAACGTATTTGCATAGCACGTGAAGCGATTTAATTTATAACGCCACTAAACAATTGTTTTTCCTCGTTAAATTACGGCTAAAGGGGCGTGCAATTTAATGCTTTTACGTACACATTTTGGGAAATAATTTCACTTTTTTTATTCAAGCAAAAATTTTGTTACCTCCGCGTTACCTCCGTCTACGTGATTAATTATGAAACTGGTCTAATGCGTAGTAAATGAAATGATTTAATAGAATCAAAAAATAAAAATTCTTTTCGAGTTTAGTTACTACCAGTTCAAAATGGAACGCAATTCATTTTTCTACTATAAATTATACTTACGCGATTACTGCCACTATATTGCATATAAAAACTACTACAAATGAGTAAAAATTCTTTGATTAAAATCTAATAAATAAAGTGATAATAAAAAGAAAGTCTAAGTGAAATTCCTTTTAGTTTTCTAAGATGATTTCCTAAACAACATAATGTTATTCAATAACATTTAAAGGTAATGGAGAGTTATATTCTCACTAAATCCAAAGCTCCTTAATTTCTCTTCGACTATAAATTTGACTAATTGTGATAACAGATGACCTTAGAAATTTACCATTCAAAGCATTCTTTATTATATTTAACTGGCCAGACATTTTGGCGAAACAATTGGTGACCCAATTGAAATTGTTTAGGTACCCCGATGTCCTGGTTAGTAGTGTGCTAAGCTTCAAGTGCCTATGTTGTGTGTTCGATCCCCATCAGAGACTCTGATTGTTTGTTTGACATTATTTGCGATTACTCACAATAGAAAAAAGAAATCGCCCAAAGCCATTACTATTCTGGCTGAAGAAATGGCTATAAAGAGTACCTAATCAAATGATATCGAATGGAGATGTCAGCATATTTATCGCCAGTAAAGAATGTGTACACCACATCTAAGGTTCACCAAGAATGTCTCTGGAAGATACAACGAGATGTTCGCCGCTTACCTTCATTTGGTTTCCTGTATAAGCCGATATTGAAGGTAACAACAAAACTAATGCACTTGCAAAGGCTAGTACAACAGAAAATGTAAACGAATTTATACATTACATGAAGTGTAACACAAACTTCACTCATTTGTAAAGGAAAGATGATCTAATAAACCCATTCTAAGAAACTCCAATATTTACGTATACAGACCAAAATTTGCATTAAACCTGACCACGCTGCAGTTATAACTTACCACTGGCCTTTTGGTTCAGTCGCTCAGGCTTCTGCAAAAACTGTAACGACAAGAGATGACAGAACATCTTCTCTGTGATTAGGCGGCAGAATTAAATTCACAGAACATGGAATAGTGGAAGTCGTGAATAGAATTCACAACTTCGTAAAACTATAGCGATGGCTGAAGGGTGTCAACCAGGTTTTAAAAAAGCATGATGAAATATGTTCGGTGTTACAACGGAACCTTATTTTGCTAGGCTAGGCTAAGTTTGATAGGCTCATTAGGCGGCTGCTAATTTATCCAATGTTTAACCAAATTTAATCTCAACAAGCCTTACTATATTGCAGTTTCAGGCATTTACTTAAAAGGTGAGCCCAAAACTAACTTGTGGTCACGTCATCCCTTTCAAGTTTATATTCGCTTCAATTGATAATCCCCAAGTGGAATTTGAGTTACCATTACGTCTTCCAATTTGGGCTTTCGACTAAATAAACATCATTCAAATGTCCGCTATAGTTTCTTCGAAAGTATGGCATTCAAAATGTCCAATTTTATATGCCTCTAGCACATAAATCAGGTTAAATTTGACCGATGAAATCGGTTGTGTTGGCTTTGAGGGCTTTTGTGGCTTATTCGCATACTCCTGCGACCCCACAAGGAAACTATTAACAGTGTCAAATTACAAGATCTGAGTGGTCAATTCACATATGGATTGGTATCGTTTGAAATACGAAAATTTTGTTTTTTATGTACCAATTCAACAAGAATGGGGATCATCGCTGAAAATAACTTTTTAATGAACAGCATGCACTATGATGCCCGAATGGAATACCCATTTTGATAAAACAAAAAACATGTTGCTGAATATTAAAAATATCGCCCATGACAACTAATATATCCGCCTCAACAACAAGACCGTCAAGTATCAGAAGTGACTGTTGTAAGTATTAAAATTTTTAAGTGCATTCATGTCTGCTTGGGATTTCGTAGTGAACTGTTGGGTCATTCTTCAGGACTTCTGCAATATATTTAAAGTCTTAACATATTCCGTGTACAACTTTAATAATTCGTTAGCCTAGATATCGGCCCACACTAAGTTGTACAGCGTATTCAAGGACTGGGATATAGAAAAACATGAGTTTCGAATTATTGTAAAAACTAATACTAGTTCATTTATGAAGTGCTATGGCAGTTCCCTGCAGCTAGATTTTAAACTAGTTACGTTTTGGGACAGTCATATAACTAGTTGTAAAAAGACTGTAGACAAAATAAAACAAAAATAAGACAAATAAAATTTCGACTGAACTGCTTTGAAAACATGTTGTCAACTTATTACTTTTATCACTGTTTTTAGTGATTTTCAAAAATATAGACGCTTTTAAAAATTGAAAAGTTGACAACATTGTTTTTGAATGTGTTTTCCCTTATTTTAATGTCACTTTTTTATGAAGAAAATAAATTTTTGTGAATAGTGAAATACATATAATAAATCAAATTATTTTAAATTTAAATTCAATAAAACAAATCCAATAAAATGTGTTCTAAAATTAAAAAGATGCCTCTTTGTGGAAACAAATCAAGTAAGTACATATAAGTGTATCTATATGTCATCTATATGTTATATCATTTAGAAATTTATTAAAATTTAAAAATTATTTTCAGATTCCATCATAAGTTTGCCCAGTGTAGGACAAAAAGATCCAGAAGCAATTATTCGACAGGCAATGCAGTTATGCAAAAAAAAAAAAAAAACTGTTTAGGCATCAATCAATCCTGAAGAAGAAAGATGAAGATTCTACGACCAATCCAACTAGCTTTTAAGATACATAATCTATTAACTTTTCATTTATGTATGTTTACGTTTTCTGTTTTATTGAATTTTACCTTTATTTTTTTTTTTAATTTTATAATATTGAATTAATAAAACTACACAATTAATCAGAAAACTAAGTTTTTCATCTAGAGTAATATACTATACAAATAATTAGTAAACAACTAGATCTGGTCTTAAACTGGTATAGAATGGGGTAGTATGCCATAGTAAAGATTAGATTAGTTTAAAACTACTTTGAAAAATACTAGTAAAAAACTATAAATAAAAAACTATTAAGTACACTAGTGTATTAGTTTACTGGTTATTTAACTAGTATATAACTATATACAAATGAACTAGTTGGCCTCCTATGACAACCCAATGTTAAAATCGATAGTCCGATATATGAAAAAAGGACAGATATGTTACTAGTTTAAAGTTATAAGCAACCTTATATTAGTTACTTTGTCTGCAGGGTTAGAACAGAAATATGTCCTCAGTTTCAGTGGAAATCATTATACCTTTTTACAGACCTTTTTTCAATTTATTTTCTAAATTATGTGTCACAGATGCCGGTCTCTGTTATTTCATTGTTCCAGTGAATGGATTTGAAATTGATTTTCCTTTCTCCATATACTTTTAAACAAATAATCTTTGTTTGCAGTTTTTCCAAAATGTTGTTTTAATCACAGTTTTACCTGCTGAAGTAATTCATATTTTCACTGTCACAATCTGTGTGAGAACTTTTCAACAATTTTGTGAAATATTCTGTTTACCAGCTACATATTTATTCTTGGAAAATTCAAATACACATACCATAGGTACATGCCTTGTTTATTAAATTTGCCGATAAACAACTACTTCACAATGTGTCGTATACAGATAAATTACTTTTTATCATACCCAATAAATGGGTGTAATGTATGAAATAAATAAATAAATAAAGGAATAAAAAAATAATTAATTATCAAAATAATTTATACAAATAGATGAAACAAGTTTTCTAATAAATGGGATGCCCCGTTAAGCGAGGATAGCCAAATAAATTGTACGTACGTATAAAGACATTATAGTACATTATAGTATGTACATTCGTACACCATATAATTAAGATAATAAACGTTGTTTGTATAGTAATGTTTGACAAATACAAAGTTCAGAGCTGAAAACCCACATCTTGATAATCTCTTTTAAAATGTCTGTTGATGGATATTTTGTTGCCTTCATTAATACAGCGAACAACGCTAGAGAGCGACCAAGAGGGAGAGCTACAAGTTATTAATCAGAAATCTACTCAAATTGAGCTGTATTTTTATAGTGTCTGTAATATTTGCTCATTTGTTTATGAAGATTGTTTTGAGTATTTCGTTTTTACTTTAGCCCATGGATACAAACAAAATATTTCTTGTGTTTAAATTATACACTCGTCTGTGGTTCCCTAAACGCTTATCAGCTGTTGTACACTATAACATCAATGTTAACCATCTGTTTCTGTACGACGAATGATTTCAGATGAGTGTATGAATTGATGATGCTATAAACACAATAAACTCAACACAGCTAACGCAGCAAAAAGAGAATAGGTACATGGTTATATATGGAAGTGATTACTTAAAAGGCAGCGCGGCAACAAGTAAAGACTCTTCTGCTTTTCATTAAGGCTAATTTTTATTCACACCAATGAGAGAATCAGTGTTCATAATGGGAAGATTTGTGCTGGCAATGCGAGGATTAAAGCTATCAATACAATAACAAGCATGAAATAGAGGTTTTAAAAACGCGATGTATGATATAAAACGTTTGAGTGGCACCAATGCTTAAGAATTCGTAAATTGTTTATTTTCTGTTTCCCTTATGCTTTGCTGCCGCAGTTTTTATTATAATTAATACGCATGCAGTTTACCTTAAGCTGCAATTGCAAACTACTACTACTACTCATGTATAAAATTAAGACACAAAACATAAGTGATGTGAGAAACTACGTCGTAATCCTGACTAAAGGGTTTTAATGACGAATTATGTATGTATGTAGTCTGTATACTGGTATTATTTTTCATTTTGTTTTCTTGTGTTTGTTTTTCTCTTGTCGATACGGGTTTTATTACTTTAACACGTAATTATACGATTTATTTTAATGCTACTGAACTAGGTTTTAGAGTCTGTCATTCGCATAGAATCCGTCATACGTTGCGCATTAGTTTTTTCAACGTCAACATCAACTGACTTAAACCAAAGAAAATAAAGTATATATATCCATATTCTTTGCTTAAACTCATCCATAGAGGGCCACAATTTATAGGGCATCACATAGATCTATCCAACTGGCTCTATCTTAAATGCTTATATTATTGTTTATCAGTTTGCGTTGGGACTGTTTACAAACTACGAACACGTTTTTCTTCACATTCACATGTGCGTACTCTCAAAAAAAAAAAAAAACTGATAAGAAAATCGAAATGAATAAGAGTGCCAGAGTGTATGCCTTTTGGGTATCGACGTTTGACAACAACACAATATTTATTAAAAATCAATTTCTAAGAGCGTTTATTTTACGCTCTAACGCTACTAATGTTTTAGCTCTCTAGTCTGCTACACTCTATTGAAAAGATTAACTCACTCATTAATATTGTAAAAAATACTCAAAGTCTGTTTGATGAGATCACTTGAGCTATTGCTTTGAGTGTTTTCTGGTTACCACTCTCACACTATTTAGAGTAGCCGCTAGTCAACTGCAACCATTGATTTCAGCGTGAATGCTATCGCACCTCATAAAACAGTATCAACATGTGGTACTCTTGGTTTCTAGTTCTGTTCGGTGTAATTAAATAAAATTATTGAAATTGCTTTCAGTTACAAATAATCTTTCAATAATTTTCTTAAGCAAATTATGTTGCATGTGCTATTGTAACTGCACATAATGCGACCTTCTTCGCTATTGACGTATGTGCACACATATTTGTAAAAACATAAATTTCTTCAATAACAACATAAACTGAAAACAAAAAAATGAATTTAATTTTTATTTTATTATTTTTTAACATTATTGACTGCAAAAACATTTTATTTAAAATACTGATTGGAATTATTCAAAATAAATAGACGCGAGGCCATGGTTCAACCTCTGACTCGGATATCTCGAACGAAATTTGAAAAACAGTTTCTTCGGCGATTTGCTCTCGTAGTCTTCTGGCAAAAACTTTGAGATTAAAATATAATTGCCTTGAAAAGTTTCTCAAAAATCTATCATTTGGAATCGATTTTAAACTGTAGGTCCCGCCACTCATGTACTATAACATTAATATGAGTGGTGTGAGAAGCTAGGTTGTTATTCTGACTAAGGGGATAAAACGTTTTGTAAGTACATTCTTGGAACCAGCTTAGGTGGAGTTGAATAAAATACACAGACGGACTTTCGTTGGTATAACTACAACAATAAATATTATGACGTGTCTGGATAGATTTTCATATCATTTCACACTTTAAGAGATTGGAGAAGAAGCTTCTTAAGTACTGATAGCTGGTATCACGAAACTCTTGGCTTCTTGTAAAGGTTGGGCCATTTAAAAGTTTAAATTTAAAAATGCAATAAAACAAAAACGGTTGGAAATTTTGCCAAATTTATTTTTTTTGTTGTGAAGTACAATTGTTCCAGTTAGAAATGGAATATTATTTCATTCATATGGCTGCCCTGGCTGGCCTTACAGTACGTCATTCGAACAGACCAATTTTCGTGCACTTTTTCGTAGTCGTATCTCAGCAATGGCATCACGAATGTCGGCCTTCAAATGCTCAATTGTGTCTAGTTTGTCGACGTAACACATTTCTTTAACGGCGACCCACATAAAATAGTCCAATGGTGTCAAATCGCAGCTTTTTAACGGACAATTGACATCACCATATCGGTTAATGAAACGGCCATCAAACGTTTGACGCAACAAATTTTTTGTGGCATTAGATGTGTGGGAAATTGCATCATCGTGTTGAAACCAAACTTCGTTCACATCAATACAATGAAGAGCGGGTACAAAAAAATCGGTTATCATGGTGATATAGGCATTGACCGTAATGGTTACGCCGTCTTCTTCTTCAAAGAAATATGGGCCAATGATGCCTCCGCTCCGCACCGCTGTGGTTGTAACCCTTGAACCAATTGAACTTCGTAACCCGTTATATCGATGTCTTTTCGCAAAATTCGACGTAAACTAGTGCGTGAAATGTTTAACTCTTGAGAACGATGACGAGTTGTAGCACACTCTCAGCCATAGTTTCGATATTTTCGGGTTTTCTGAGCCCCAAATACAGCAATTTTGCTTAACGTACCCACCAAGATGAAAATGAGCAAAATCGACATCATTGTGCAGTTTCTCTTTGGCCCATCTAGCGAAGCAAAAACAAAGTGAATGATCATGCAAACTAATTGATCTTTGTAAGGGATCTTGGTGCATCAACAAAGAAACCAATTTCACGAACTTTAGCAATAAACTTGCGATTACCGGGCATTGTTAGCCCTTCTCTGCCACGAAATTTTGTACGAGATTATTGTGCAATTTCCGACCAATTGTGTTTGTTTTGGAAATAAATTTTCAATAAATCTTTTGCTTGGGATTTTAAAATTTCATATATCGATAAAACAACGACTATTTTCTTTAAATATTTGCAAGCAGCACATCACAAACTTAAAATAAACTCTCCATTTATAGTGGTATCGGTAACGATAACAATAAATAAATTACCCCCTATTGTTTTTGAATTGAAAATATCTTCTAATAAATCACTATCGATTAGTTCAAGTTCCATGGCATTAAAAATGGAATTTTTCTAAATTCTAAACTTCTAAAGTTCACATGAAAGTTTTTATTTTTATTTCAGTTGATTTTTTTTTTTTTTTTGTTGTGTTTATGAAATATTTAAATTGTTAGTTTTAAACAAATATTTTTAATCTAATCGTTATAAGAACTAAACTGGTGTTATCGGATTCTTGACCTTGAGTAGGAGTTGATGACTTTTTATTTTTAATTTCTTGTTTTGTTTTTGTTTAAGGAAAACAATATTACGGTGATATTTTGCAACACCTCCCCAAATGGTCAAATATGCTGAACACTCAACAATTGTCACTAACTTTATAAAAAGTGTACACCAAACTTCAGATTTTTATATAAAATAAAACGGCACAGTATTTATTTATTTGAATTCGAAAATATGATATCTTTTATGGAACATTTCACAAATTTCAATCACCATCGAACTAATTTATAGAGAGACTTCCAAACTTTGACAATTTTTAACGGCCATCTTATTTAAGCTACATCTGTCATATTGTTTGACAGTTATTCAGTCTGTTTTGCCAAATCACCATGAACGAATTGTCGTACTTGTACTAGGTTCGCTGAAAGAGCTCTAGTGCGGTTGGCAACTGACTGTCGTTTTCATTGAAAAATCGTATTCAGCTATGAGACCCATTTCTGAATGAATGGGTACAGAAACAAAAAAAAATTGAATTTGGAACGATACCAATACACCGAAATGCCATATCGTCCAATGCATTCGGAAAAAGTCAGTGTTTGTTGCGGATTTTATTCCATATTTCCATATTTCTTGAAGATATACATTGGTCAAGCCAGCCTGAGTTGTATGACCTGTACACCAACGGCATGTGATTTCAAAAAGCTCATGTCACAAGCAATTTGAGGACATTGTCATCTCAAGTTAAGGTGATGTGCACTGGCCACAGAGATCATCTGATTTGACCGCATTAGTCTTTTTTGTGGAGTATTCTTGATTCACAGGTGTACACACACATGCCATTGGTCAAGATCAGTTCCTTTTATGCGCCCAACTCATGGAAAATTGAACCTTTCGGATCCGCTCCACCTAGAGAGATTGCGCTAGACATTTGAAAGATGTATTCCGTACATAATGGCATGATATCTTACACAAACTTTGTTTTATTTAATATTTGAAGATTGAAAGCGCTTAATGAAATATCTGATAGTTATTTAAGGTGACTTTTGCAATACGGTAGAAATATTAAAAATGGTAGTTTTTGACACATTGTATGCGAGTCCATTTCACTGAGGGATTGTGCCAGGCGTAGCGACAATTGCTTAAAGCATGTGATTGTGAGAAACTAGGTCCATAATCCTGACTGAAGGATTGTAATGACCAATTATGTATGTATGTAAATGAAAATGTGTTTACCTGTCCACTACTTCTTTCTCTCTCTCTAAGAACCATGCCGTTACGCTCACCCATACTTTTGCCGCGCTTAAGTATATGTTTAATGAGATATATTGTCGATCCGATTTCATTATGATTGTGAGACTATAATGCAGCAAAGGAGCGATGAGCCTTGCTTCCATTACTGAATTGGTCATTACAATTCTTTAGTCAGGATTACAATCTAGCTTCTTAAACCATTCACGTTATGTGTGTTTATTTTATGCATGATTAGCGGAAGGTACTGTTTAATGTCGACGCCGAACGACAGATTTGAGAAACTTTTCATGAGAAATTTATTTTAATCTCAGAGTTTCTCTTAGAAGACTGCTGAGAGGAAGTCGCCGAAGGAAATATTTTTCTTGTTTAGTTTTGTCCGAGATGTCTGAGCCAGACGTTGAAACAGGGGCCACCATAGTACACACTAAACTACGGGGACTTGCTTCCATTAAACATCATTTAATGTTAATTTAAGCTTAAGCTAAAATTTATAACCGCTTAGTGGTCGAAAGTACGTTGTAATCATTGTAGAGAATTTGCTTGGTAGTCTCTGGTTATCAATAGTTCAACGTTATTTAATTTAATTTGATCTGTGCTATGCAACTAAGGCTTGCTAGTGGATAAATGTCTTTCTGGACAACTTTCTGGACAAGTAGTAACTGCCTTTTATAAGAAAAAAAAAAGCGAGAGATTAAATCCTGCCAATTAGAGAAATAGAGTACGACCGTACGTTTGTAGCGTGGCCTCACGTCTACTAACCCAACACGCTACCTACTAGACAACGTGGACTACCAATTGCAATCATTTGATTTAATTTAGATTTAGTCAAAGAAATAGCACTCATTTCAAACAAATTAAATGAATAAATAAAAAACAAATTTAATCTCCATTAACAAATATGAAGCTTTACTCTCCTATACAAGCAAATTTGTCAAGATCTGTTACCATTACTTTCATTTCCCCATTTTTTTCTTTTCCTTGTTTTGTACAATAACTTATTGTTCTAAACTTTTATATAAAAAAGGACGAACAAATTTATAGACTTCTACGGGGGAATGCATATGCATGTGCGTGTAACTCTTTATGTTGTAATGAATTCATTCACTTATATGTAGAATAACTAAAATAAATATGTAGAATAACTAAAATAACAAAATGTAAACAAACGTAAAGTGACTTCACAAAATATAATCGTAATATGCAGAGTATGCAATATCAAGTGGCTTGTGTTGATTAATATGGGTCACTAGAAATGCAATACAAATGAATACGATATTAATATTATTGTAGGTCACTTAACTATTAACAATTTATAGTTTTAAGGGGAAAAGAAAATGAAAACATAGAATAAGTAGGAGAAATAGTTTAAGATTATAATAAGAAAACATAGACTAAGAAATAGTATATAAGCAGTGAAAATTTGTGAAATAAATTAGAAATAATTCTGACTTAAAACTGGTTTGTTTTATTTCTCATCAACTTCGGCAATTAACTTTGCCATGATATAGAGCCGTCTAACATTCTAAGGCTCTTCAAATAAATAAGAATGCTATAGGGAAACTTACATAAAAACATACATACACTATAGACTCCAACACATCACCAAACTTATTACATGGCGATCCTGCCCACTCGATCCCTGTAAACTATATTTTTTTTTTAAATAAACGTATTTCAAGTAGAAGTAAAAATCGTAACCCTTATAATTAACTATCATGTCAGATCCTTCAGAGGATCTTGAGAAAACAAAAAAGGAAATTGACAAATTATTCGAAAAGTGGGAGCAACTTCTAAACGTGTACATACCACAACCCGTAGCCACAACCCCAGAAGTTCCGAAGTACTGTCCTACAAAAAAGAGAATTCCAATCCAGGAATATTTGAAACGTTTAAGGAATACAAAGACGCCTGAAGAGACAAAAGCAAAACAAGAAGCCAAGGCCCCAAAGAAGAGAGGTGGTAAAGCGGTAAGAAGGAGGAAACAAATTGCGGAAGCATATAGAAGAATGCATTTGACGGGCAACAAGGCCGAAAAGTCTTCAGTTTTAAGAGAAATATTTACAATTAGAAGTAAGAAATAATTATAAAAAAAAATTTTTTTTTTAAAACTTATAATATTATCAAATATTGTTATATAAAAATATATATTCCAAAAGAAAAAGAATTAAAGAAAGATGGGTGGTTGGTTTTCAAAGGAAGCCGTCATTACAAATAATAATAGTAGTAATGTACTGACAATTACTGGTGACCATATGCAGCAGATAATTCTAATCCTTTTAGTTGTATTAGTATTAGGAAAATTAAATGACTATTACAAAGATTATATGAAGAAAAAGGCAATCAAATTAACTAATAAAATAGAAAATGTTTAATAAATGGATAGATTGATAAGTATTTATAAAAATTTAAAGAAGAGTCCTAATAGAATTTATACAGAAAACTATATAGCAAATACTTTAAAATTTGTTGAAGAGTTAAAATTTATTGCACTAAAAAACGAGGGCTATCCCCTAGAAGTTGTTAATGATATTGATAAAAAAATTTTAAATTATTTGAAAATAAAAGAAATCAAAAACATGGCATCGTTTGGCATTCTTGACGCGTCCAAAATAATACCAGAGTTCAATGGTGACCTCGGACAAATGAGTAATTTTTTGGGTATAATAGAGTACTACGCAGAAACACTTAGAGATAATACAGAAATTAGTAAGTTAATCAAGTTTGTGCTAGCTACTAAATTAACAGACAAAGTAAGGAACAAGTTAATTTCAGAAAAAACACCAGATTCCCTAAATACATTCAAAGACACTTTTAGGAAAGTATTCTCCCCCAGGAAATCACTATCTTCTGTACATACTGATCTAGCAAAGCAAACTCAAGGCAATAGTTCAGTAACACAATTTGCTAATAAAATTGAATCGCTAGTAGCATGCTTAAATGAACTGCAGATTGCTGAATTGGGAACTCAAAATAGAGAAACAATCATTAAAATGAATGACCAAGTGGCGCTTAGTACTTTTAAAAATGGTTTAAACGAACCACACAGAGCCACAGTATTAGCTGCTCGTCCCAAAAGTCTGAATGAAGCAATTCAAATAGCATCGGAAGTAATACCACAACACAACTCAATAATGCATTTCAATAAGAATAAAGGACATTTCAATAAAAGAGGACAACGCAACTATGCCAATACTTACAATAACAACAGAAGTAGTAACCCTGATCACGTTTATTATAATAATTATAGAAGTAATAACAATTTTCTAAGAAAAAACAACAATAATAATACAAGGAGCAATAACTTCAATAATAGCAATAATCATAACTACAAAAATACAGACTTTAGAAATCGAAATAGAAATCAAAGAAGAATATATGTTACTCAGGAACAGGGAAACGAAGGAAACCCCTGCAATCCTCAAGAGTAAATTTTAACGAAGATGTAGGGGAATTAAAAGAATATACCTTAAAAACTTATAGTTCGCATTCAGACGCACCACATTTTGTTACACTCAAAACTGATGAAGGATTTTTCATAAGATTTTTAATAGATACAGGTGCGGACATCTCTATATGTAAGGAAAATTTTGTAAGAAATAAAGAAATAAAAGAATACAATGCTTGCAAAATCACAGGAATAGAAAACAAATCAATTAAAACAATGGGTACTTCGATACTAAAATTGGTCTTTCCAGAAGATATAATAAACCACGAATATCAAATAGTGAATACAGAATTCCCAATAGCAACAGATGGTATTCTAGGCAGAGATTTTTTCACTAAATACTTAGCAAAAATAGATTATGCAACTTGCACTTTAGCTATCATAATAAATGAAACTGAATACGTTCTACCAATGAGAGCAAGTATCAATAAGTTCACAATACCACCGAGAACAGAAATGATACAGGCAATAAATTTACAAATAAAAGAAGATAGTGTTGTATGCGCAAAACAAATCAGTGACAATGTTTTCGTTAGTAATACAATAATTCCAAAATATGGGAAAAAACAAAATACTAAACAAGGAAAAATAAATACTAATGCCGATGCATTATCAAGAATCAAAATAGATTCGAATGACTTAAAGGAAATGATTCCAAAATCAATAAACATAATGACTAGAAAAATGACTGAAAGATTAAATGAAAAGAAAATAAATGAGGACAATACAGTAATAAAAAAGGATGAAAATAATAAAGAAAGAATATTTATGTGGAATAGTATTTCATTTTCACAAATTAAAGGCTACCCAAGATTAAAATTTGTTATAAACCAAAATGGTAAAAGCATGCCAAAAATTGAGATTTTTGGAAATCGCGTAATAGTATCTGGTAATGAAAATGCATACTCGAATTTAGGTTCAGTCTTGCAGAAGTTAACTAAGATTTTACGGGATAACCAAATATTTACAATAACGCTAGCAAAGGATGATACGATTTTCAAACTCATACGTGAGGAAAAATTAATTAAAATATATAATAGCATGCAAAATAGTGATAAATGTAGGCCGAAACCTATAGAAATTATATTATTTAAACAACCAGAAAGGATAATGGAAAAGGGTAGACAAGAAGAAATTATAAAAGAATATCATGAAACTCCATATGGCGGTCACGCGGGAGTACGTAGAACAGTCATTAGATTAAAACAGAAATATATATGGAAAAATATGTATGAAATGATTAAAGATTTTATCAGTCATTGTGAAAGTTGTAAGAAGAATAAAATTATTAGACACACTAAGGCACCAATGCAAATTACTAACACACCTACAAGACCATTTCAATTTATACAGTTAGATACTGTAGGTCCTTTAAGAGTATCAAACGGATATAGATATATACTAACGGCACAATGCGAATTAACAAAATACATTGAGGCATTCCCAATAGAAACAAAAGAAGCATCTGAAATTGGAAGAATATTAGTAGAAAAATTTATATTAAAATATGGATGTTTTGACACGGTAAAAACAGATAGAGGAACTGAATTTGTAAATGAACTTTTTAACAGAATATGTACTCTTATGAAAATTAAACATGTAACTTCTACAGCATACCACCATGAAACTTTAGGTAGTATTGAAAGAAATCATAAAGTATTAAATGAATATATGCGTTCTTTCACGGAACAATACAATTGGGATGAATGGATTCCGTATTATACATTCGCGTATAACACAACACCACACACATCCACAGGTTTTTCTCCATTTGAACTTGTATATGGAAGATTAGCGTCAATGCCAACTGAAACCATGCCTAATGAAAAAATTTATAACTATGAAGATTATGTTACAGAATTAAAAATAAAATTAAAACATGCCCATGAAATAGCACACAAAAAATTATTGGAAAACAAAATAAAACAAAAACATATTAAAGATAAGAATACTAATGATATTCAAATAAAATTAGGAGATAAAGTATTTATAAGAAAAGAAAACGCAAAGAAAAGCGAAAATCAATATATTGGTCCTTTTGATGTAATAAACACACAAGATGTAAACATCACAATCTTAAAAGATAATAAACCATTGACTATACATAAAAATAGATTGAAATTAGTTTAAGTATCACATATCTGTTAAATATTCCACTTTAAAATTTTGGTAATTTAATATTTTCATACAAAAAAAAATATATTTATTAAATAATATTTTTTTTCTTTTAAACGGTAGGGGTGTAATGAATTCATTCACTTATATGTAGAATAACTAAAATAAATATGTAGAATAACTAAAATAACAAAATGTAAACAAACGTAAAGTGACTTCACAAAATATAATCGTAATATGCAGAGTATGCAATATCAAGTGGCTTGTGTTGATTAATATGGGTCACTAGAAATGCAATACAAATGAATACGATATTAATATTATTGTAGGTCACTTAACTATTAACAATTTATAGTTTTAAGGGGAAAAGAAAATGAAAACATAGAATAAGTAGGAGAAATAGTTTAAGATTATAATAAGAAAACATAGACTAAGAAATAGTATATAAGCAGTGAAAATTTGTGAAATAAATTAGAAATAATTCTGACTTAAAACTGGTTTGTTTTATTTCTCATCAACTTCGGCAATTAACTTTGCCATGATATAGAGCCGTCTAACATTCTAAGGCTCTTCAAATAAATAAGAATGCTATAGGGAAACTTACATAAAAACATACATACACTATAGACTCCAACACATCACCAAACTTATTACAATGTGGTAGTTATTCCATTCAACACACCCACGCAAACACACATGCAGTTATTTGCGTTCTCTCCTATTTTGCTGTCGTAAATCTATTTTATTTTTCTATTGTCACTTGCAGTTGAAATTAAGAACAAGAAAAGCAAAATAGAAAAAAATGAAATGAAAAATGCACAAAAAAAGGAAATAAATTTAAATGCTTATCGTATATTTAAGAATTAAAACGCAAAAGGGTGTCCCTTAAAACCTCCGATGATGTCTAGAAAAGTGGATTTTAAATGTAAATTTTTTTACTTTCTAATCGAAACCCCTGTACTTATTATTGTTGATTTTGTTATATACATACGTATATGCATACATATGTATTCAATACAAATACGTATTATAAGCCAACATGCATTATTAACAAATATGCATTATGTATGCCTTTATGCTCACATGCATTTTTTTTGTATGTTGTTGACAGTTTTTGAATAAAAGACTGTCGAGCAATTAAAGAACATGTGTAGAATAGTCGGGCACCTCGTGTACAATAAACGTTTACTTGTTAGTGAAAATATATGAAAGGCTTTAAAGCGATATTTTCAAGTAATTGTTGTCAGCTAAAGTAACTAATTTTGTTATTGGCTTGTATCTATTATAACAAGATTTCATGGATACTTATCAATATGAGGAGCTCAATATGTTGTGGTTCCACAGTGAAGAGCGAGAGATTGATTTGCCCAAATTCATGAGTGATTTCCTTCTGGTTATATGCTGTAACCATATACCTATGACTCTTGGCTACCTTTAATGTCACCAAAAACTTCTTGAGCCAATTATTCGGCGACATACATAGCACAATTGGTCAGAATTACGACTTAGCTTTTCCCATAACTTATGTTGTATGTGTTAATTCTATACATGAGTGGCGGGATCTACAATTTAAAGTCGATTCCGAACGACAGAGTTTTGAGGAACTTTTTCGTAGCAATTATATTTACTTTCCGAATTTTTGCCAGAAATCTGCTGAGAGGCAGTTGACGGTAGAATATTTTTTTCATATTTTCGTTTTGTGGGGTCGGCGATAGGTCAGTTTAATTACAACTGATAATCACTCATTCTCTTGAATAACGTAATAGACACTCAACTTCCAAGAATAACAACATAACACCGTGAACCTAACAACCGGCAACGGAATGTGGGAAATAAGCAACATCGCTACTACTTCTCTGGGTGGAGCGTAAAATATAACATTAAATCAAATCCAATTTTCTATGGCTTTGGCGTATAAATCTGGTTGAATTTTACAGCCTTTGAGGGCCGCTGTGGTTTGTGGCTTTTTCATATACCCTGGGTTGAAATCGCTAGTGCTGATTATTCAGTGTGGCATGGGATGTAGCATGGTATGCTCTTGGGACTCATATGGATTGGTATCTAACCAAATTCAATAATTTCGTTTGTTTACCTACCAATTCATCTAATAATTTGCCTCAATGCTGCGGTACGTTTCCCGAACACTCATTCGTATAAAACAATTTTATGCTTTGCACGTGTAGTTGAATGCTACATATATCCGTCCATGGTGATTAGACAAAACAGAATGAATAAACGACAGCTAATTTGGCAATTGTTGCTTAAACGAAATGGATGTTTTCAACTCTCAAAGTTCCTTTTAGAAGGCCTTATATATACCCTAACGCTCTGTTCCAGAGCCTTCAGGAACATTCCATTTTTATGGATCTTGATTCACCATGAAATAATTCCTGGATTTTTATCCCCAAGGTCTTCTTTTCTATGAAAGTCCGAAATAATTTCGTTTCAGTCCCTGAGGGGTTGATTTTACAAATTGTATTTCAGTTTCCCCATAAGTAAGGTAAAGTAATTGAAAGTAAAAAATATCATTTTGATTACAGACATACGAGTATATACATTATTAGCCATTGAAATCATTTAGTCAGAGTTACGTCTTGGTTTCTCACGGCCATGTAGTGGGTGTTAATTTTATCATAAGGACCCGATCGAATATAAATGACAGATTTGAGAAAAACTTTCATAGCAAACCCATTACTTACAGAACTGTTGACAGGAGACTGCCAACACACAAGTCACTAGACTACAGCAATTGTCTTCATTCTGACTCTCAGAGAAGAATAATTGAGGTTTTTAATTAAAATCCACAACTTCCACACTGGTGTCAATCGAAAATAAAAAGGAAGACTTGGGATTATTTAAGAAAGGTGGCTGTCAATTCGAAAGAATAGACATACTGAGACCAAGTATGTTATATTCCTGGAATCAGCCAGATCTTCTGATGAAGTCACTACGATTCCCAATGCTCATGCTCGACAGATCAATGAGATGATATGTATGGTGAAACCCAAGTAGTTCTTTCTCCTTCGATATAACGCTGAGAAAAAGTTTTCGTGTTCCAAAAAAAAAAATTAAACAGGAGCATATGTAGTTAAACAAGCACTTCATTACTAATGCGAGTCGAAACACCGATATTTATCTTAGTCTGCAAAAGAAGCAAATTCAAATAACCAGAAAGTGTTTTCAAGATCTCCTCACGGTAGTGAAAAACCAATTCACTTATGCCAGTCAAATAATGCTTTTTATATAGCCAGGAAAGCCAATCCACAAAAATTCCCAGAAACTCCTGGCATTGAAAAATTTTAAAACAAGCTAATAGCAGGTGGTTGCAGTAGTCTAGTAGGCAGTGCGTTGGCTTATTAAACGTGAGGCCACGATTCAAAGCCCGGGTCAGACATCTTCAACAAAACGAAATGTGATAAAAATATTTCTTCGGCTACTTCCTCTCAGCAGGTTTGTGGTAAAAATTCTGGGAATAAATAAAAAATTGCCATGAAAAGTTTCTCAAAAAATCTTTCGTTTGGAGTCGACTTTAAACTTTAGGTTCCACCCCTTATGGTTAAAATTAACGCACATAACATAGGTGGTGTGAGAATCCACACTGAAGAGTTGTAATAACCAATTATGTGTGTGTAATAGCATGTGGAGAACTTGCCTTCAAAATGGCTGCAAAGACCTAATGCAAGGCATGCCCTCAGGAAAGAAAATCGTTAGAATCTATTAAAGCTTCGAAACGTGTTTGTGCATTAGAACTTAAACAATATTTACTTTAATTTAAATACGGTTTGAAATACTTTCACCCATCAGTTGAGTTATTATAAAGAGAAACTGATTAACCAAATTTTTTCATGCGCACTCCTTATATAAGTTATGCTTATTCCTTTGGATTTCCTTTTCAACGTCTCGATTGGAGATAATAAATTTCCATTCACTATGGATATATTTAATTGTGATCTCCAGAGCGATTTAGTTAAGAGTTTCCAAAACGGAATTTTCTCAATTTTTCTATTTTCTTTCAATATGTCTGCTTTAAGTCTTAATGCTAACATTGGCATTAAACATATGCCATCAGTTTAATTTTATTCCGGTGTTGTATTTCCTTTGAAACGTTTCTTAATGTTTCAATATTTTTAAATCCACTTAAGTTTCATTTAAGATTTTGAAAATTTTGCATTACCATAGGATAAGGGGAAGAAATTGCAAACGAGAAAAACATAGAAATTCTTGACAATTTTAAAGAAACGCCCTCTTTTCAAATATTGACAAGATACACGTTGTAGTGTAGTCGTAGCCGTAGACCGTGTTGTTTAAATGCATGAAGGACTGAGTGAATGAATGAATGAAGAAATGAAATAGTGACTGAATGAATAACTAAAGGAGTGCATGTTTCAAGATACTTGTTTACCTACCGTATACCATCAGACAAATAATCACACACTTATTCGCATACATAAATATATGCATGCATACATACATACTTATGTATGCTTATACTCGTATTGTATAAGTTTGTTTTGAATGCATACAAATTTGTTTGTTAGTTATTGTTGTAGTTGCTGTTATGGCGTTGTTAGTATTTGTATTTTTAATGTATTTATAGTATGTATGTATATGTATATATGTGTGTGTCTTATTTTACATACGATAACCCAACCCAACAAAAACGGCTGGCAGGCAGGCAAGTCAGTATTGAAATGAAATTTGTTAAGAAATAAATTGTTTACATATTTATTTGTGTATCCATGTGTGTATGCTTGTATGTGTGTTTTATTGTTTGTTTCTAACATTTAATTTAAGTTGGCATTGCGACCAAAATAAGGTGGTCGGGTCTACCGCTACTAAATTATGGCAAAATGGTTGTGTTCTTTGGTGGCTTTAAGTTGGAAAGCTTTAAACAAATTTTGTAGAAAAAACGACACTGACATCTAAAAGTATGCCCACTGTTAGAAGGGGTATCGATATATGTACATATGTTGTTTTCAGTGAAGTATACCTTAAAGTGAATTCAAATTGTTAGAATAGCACGATCATGTTTCTTAGTCTTGGGACAATTGAATAGCAACCAGCAAAGCTGATCTTATTGCGACCTCTTGACCTTATTTTTATATAATCGTCATAGTTTTTATTCTACATTCCACTTCTGAAGATCATAATTAAAAACCGACGTTCGTTTGCTATTTGACGCTGTGATCATATAAGTTTTACTCTCACAGGTTTCATAATGCATGCATCACTCGTCCAGATTTCTTGTACAGCTTAGCGTCCACTCTGCAAGGCTCAAACTTAACAAACTAAATTCGAAAAGAGTTAAAGTCTTAAACCAAATCAAACCAAGACCAAGACCTGCCATAGGATCAGAGGTGTTGCCATAATATATGTAATATTTGTTGGACTAGCTCTATACGGCCCTTGCCTTTATGGTGAACGGTGTGCAAACACCAGAGCCACTGCTGACTGATAGATAGAGTACGCTGGCAGTCAGCTGTCCAACTAGAACTATTCCAACTAGGACCCTTGAGGTTTATACCGACGGCCAGACTCCGATTAAATCCTTTATCGAACATAACTTCGACGTCTGGACTTGACTATGAACTCCAAAGGTTTTTCTGAAATGCGGATATATTACAGGGCACAGGTTGAATTTCATATTTTCAGCTCGTTTTAGTAGGAAGGCACGTTGAATATTGCTACACTCTGCTGGTCACGTATTGTATAAGAAGAGAGAAAATACTCTCATGTATGGGTGTCTCAAAGTATATTTTGAGGCTTCTCGACAGCATACAGAAGAGAACGAAGGTGACGGTAGAGTATCCAACTCTATTGATTCATTGGAGCATTGTCACAATGTGGTTTGTGTTTCATAGTTCTATCGCTACTACAATGGATTTTACTGGAACGAAATAAGTGGACTTGTTCCCAAGAATCATGCATACATATGTACGTAGCACCCGCTTTTTTCGCTGGGCACATCCTTTTGTGGTCTATTTGCCTGTGGATCGCACAGATACAGACAGAATTCGTTCTTTACCCGAATTATCCCTATATGGAACTCCCTACCTGCAGAGGTCTTCCCTACCACTTATAATACAAAAAGATTTAAATCGAATGTCCACAAACACTACTCCTTCTGTTCTCCTTCCCATAACCTATTTTCCAAATTCCATCACAATGCACTGCATGAATATAGGCAATCCCTTGAGTGTTGGTCTTTCTTCTATCCTTAAATCGCATGGCCATCCACCGCACAATAGCCATTATCCTTTGAAAGGAGATTTGGCATCCCGTCAAATGACTTGTAAAGGAGCTTGTGTAGGAGGCAGAGAATATCTTTCACTTCATGTGTCAGTGCCCTGATCTTGGCATATAAAGACGGAGGTTTTGACCTCCCAGTTTCTGATTATCTTTACTGAGTTCCCTAATGTAGAGATCGCTGTAATAGTACGATATACATATTTTGGTCTTAGGCTTGTTTCCTCGTGAGAACGTCTGATCCTTGGAATGAATAGTAACAGTGATATCATAATTGGCCTAAATACCACCCTAGGGTGTTTGCCACCTTACCTACCCTGACCTACCGAACTTCGTAATCATCAAATGAGAATGGAAACGTTCTTAATAATATGACCTGCAAGTAATTGTTGGATTCTGTGCTGTGCTGGCAGGTTGTCCCCCTTAGAAAATGCCATAACAATGGGAATTGTTGAACAACTCGGCTGGTTGTACACAACAGCACAAGCCACAAACAACAATTACGTGATTTCGTTTAAGCAGAACTAAAAGATGAACTTAAAGTTTCCAACAGCCATGTTCAGATCTCACACTCACTACCACTACCATTACTACTACCATCGCTACGACCAACATTACTTGCAAACTGCAGCTCTTTCACCACCACCAACACATTCACTGGCGTGCAATATTTGCACACACACATACACCTACACAACAGAAACTGAAACAGAAACAAAAAGAAAGTTGAAATTTTTGTTCTTGTTTTTGTATGTGTGTCTTTTATTGTATTGTTCTATTAAGTTTGTAGAAAATTTTTCCAACAAAACGTGAGTAAAATTTTTGTTTTCAACCACGGCAAAAGTAAACGAAAGAAAAAAATTATTACGCTTTTATACAAAGCTACATATGTATGTATGCCCAGATACAGGGTATACCTTTTTATAGTTCAAATATTTTTAATTAATCCCGTTATTATGTTATACATCGTTTTGACAGTTATTATTCATTCATTGATTTATGTTTACGGCGAACCCTTTTCTTTTCCTTTTGGAAATTATAACGAAACTGCAACTTTATCCTTTAAAGCCATGCTTTTCAAAGTTATTCCTTATTTGCTTTCCGTTTGGAGTAGTATTTGCAATTTCAATAGGCATGTGAGCGTGTGTTTGTGTGTGTGCTTGTATAGTTTCTTGGTTTGGTATTCGTTTCAAGAGTTACACAACTGTGTGTTGAATTTTCACGCCTCAACTTCTTTGGAAAACTTTAATTTGTTCCTCTTCTTTCATTTCATTTCTTGAGTTCTTTATTTAACATGTAGTTTTAACAACTATTGTACCATAAACAGTTACGCTTATGCATTCTTGAACAGAAAGTCAAGTAACAGAGTGAATCATTTAGGTGGAGTAGTACACATCTATCTATCTTCTATCTATCTATCTATCTATATATATAAAAGTGGATGTATGTATGTATGTAACGTATGGACTCCAAAACTGCTGGGCCGATTTTGATAAAATTTTCATGGAATCTTCAGAATATTCAGGCGGGTAACACTGTGAAGTCTGGTTTTTTATTTCCAGTCTGTGGGCGGAGGGGCGTGGCAAAATCCAATTTTCATATTCCACCTCCAGTGACGTGTGCATATATTTATTTTTTTTGCCTTTTATTTAATTTTTATTTAATTTTTTTTTGGAAGCCGTTGTCATGTTTTCTAAAATGAGATATCAAACTCTTAAATCGGTTATGTAGTTCCGTAGATATTTACAAAAAACCTATGTCAATAATGATCCAATATCAAAATTTTAAAACTTTCGAAATATGTTTTCGGTCTATTTATAATTGCTCACTGACTGATAGATTTTCGAGGAAACAACCAATCGATGGGAGGCGCTCTTACCCTTCTTGCTGGTGATTTCCGTCAAACTTTACCCGTTATTCCAAGATCAATGCCCGCAGATGAGCTGAACGCATGCTTGAAAGCATCACCTCTTTGGAACCTAGTCGAAAAAATCACGCTATCGACAAACATGCGTGTTCATTTGTTACAAGACCCGTCTGCCCAAACATTCTCAAAATAACTTTTGGACATCGGAAATGGAAAAATTCCAATCAATCGCGCCACGAACAAGATTTCGTTTCTGCCTAACTTCTGTCAACTGCAAATGAATATTCAAGCCGTTGTCGACAAGGTTTTCCCAAGTCTAACAACCTCCCACAAAAATCCGGATTGGTTGAGCCAACGTGCAATTTTGGCACCAAAAAATGATCATGTCAACAAGCTTAATGAGCAAATTCAATTGAAACTGCCCGGCAAATTAATCAAATACAAATCGATCGACACAGTAATGGATGAAGAACAAGCCGTCCATTATCCCACTGAATTTTTGAATTCATTAGAATCACCCGGAATGCCACCGCATGTACTAACTAACAACTTAAACGCACCGAAGTTATGCAACGGAACCAGATTGATTATCAAAAACTGTTCACCAAATTTAATCGAGGCAACAATCATCGGTGGCAGATTCAAAGGCGAAGACGTACTTATTCCACGAATTCCGATGATTTACCATTCCATTTCAAGCGGCTCCAATTCCCTTTACGTCTAGCCTTTGCTATTACCATCAACAAAGCACAAGGCCAATCATTGACTATTGCTGGCTTAATTTTGAAAAATTCATGCTTTTCACACGGACAGTTGTACGTGGCTTGCTCCCGAGTTGGCACGCCAAAAAATGTATACGTTTTTACACCAAATAATAAAACAAAAAACATTGTCTATCCGCTAGCCTTAAGATGAAGTAATAAATAAATATATTTACCAATTTGCCATATCTACACTATATTTAATTTTTCTGTAAAAAAAACTTTAAGATATGTATTCCATGGATTCTTACTTAAAGGTGGTAATAGAACACTAATGTTTGCTTAAGGCCAGCAACGCGGGCCGGGTCAGCTAGTTAGAACATAAATTTACTTAAGATATCAAATTCCATTTAAAAGAAATAAAACACATGTCGTTAATGGTACTTCAAGCGAACTGTTAAAAACAGCTCCAGATATCAGAGTAAAAATCAGACTGGGAGACCGTCTCTGAAACTGAAACACACTGTATTTAGATCATATAAACATACTTCGTCTGACAGTAGAACAACACGTAAATAATTTTATTGATCCCAGTAATATGTTCCACAAACTGAACTAAAATATCATATGATATGCAATAGAATGTAAAGGGTGGGTGATTTAAAAGTTTAAATTTAAAAATACAATAAAACAAAAACAATCTGAAATTTTGCCAAATTTATTTATTTGTTGTGAGGTACAATTGTTCCGGTTAGAAATGCAATATTATTTCATAAATATGGCAGCCGCGGCTGGCCACCCAATACCTCATTCGATCGCAACAATTTTCGTGCACTTTTTCGAGTGTATGGGGTCGTATCTCAGTAATAACATTACGAATGTTGGCTTTCAAATGCTCAATTGTGATTAGCACTTTTCTTTAACGGCGCCCCACAGAAAATAATCCAACGGTGTGACGCAGCTTCTTGGCAGTCACCATTTCGGCTAATTAAATGGCCATCAAACGTTTGACGCAATAAATCAATTGTGGCATGAGATGTGTGGCAAGTTACACTATCCTGTTGAAACCGAACATCATTCACATCAATACCATGAAGAAAGGGTACAAAACAATCGGTTATCATTATCATCCATTGATCATAATGGTTGCACCGTCCTCATTTTTAAAGAAATATGCGCCGCTATAGAAGCCACACCATTCAAGCCGCACCAAACATCACTCGTAATGGGTGCATTGGCTTCTGTAAGACCACGTCTGGGTTTTCTGTGCCCCACATACGGTAATTTTGCTTATTAACGTTCCCACAAAGCTGAAAATGAACTTCATCCGAAAATATGATTTTCTTTTTTGGCAAAATCGACATCATCGCGCAGTTTTTCGTTGGCCCACTAAATCCCAAAGTTGCTGAAGCGTTAATCGATTCATTACGTTTAGTGGAGATAATCTACTCAATTTTCTAACACAATAGAATAACATAAGTATTGCTAGATTCACAAAAACCGATGATTTAAATTTAAACCGATAGATGGCCCACCCTATACAAACATCCCCAAAAACGAGTATCTCTTATCAAGTGCCTTTACGAAAACGCTACTGCCGAACCGAAACACGAAATTGGCAGTTGTATGAGGATTAAAACTGATGTTCCCCTTTCTACTTAATTGGTCATTACAACACTTAAGCTAGGATTACAGCCTAGCTTCTAGCACCAGCCTTTTGGTGTGTGTTCATTTTATTCACGAGTGGCGTCACCTACAGTTATAGTCGACTTCAAATGATGGATTTGAGATTTTTAATACCATCAGAAATAATCCTGTGGCCAACCAAAAATCTCCATGAGTCGTAAAATACGCCGTGAACGAAGACAGTCGCCGTAGACAGGTAGGTAGTGTGTCTTATTAGACGTAAGGTCACGGTTCAAATCTCAGGTCAGACATCAAACCAAAATTATGAAAAAAAAATATTTCTTCTTCAACAGATTTCCGGCAAAAACTCTGAGAGTAAAGAAAATTGCCATGAAGAGCTTTTCAAAAATCTATCGTTCGGAATCCACTTTAAACTGTAGGTTCCGCCACTCATGTATAAAATTGACGCACACAACATAAGTGGAATGAGAAGCTAGGTCGTAATTCTGACTGAAGGGTTGTAATGACCAATTATGTATGAACATATGTATGTATGTGAACGAAGATAGTATAATTTTTTAATGGATGCAAAACAGACTGTAGCAAAGCCTGCAAGATGGAGATATTTTTTTGAAGTCACTTGTTTCCAAGAGTGGTAATGTAAATAGAGGAAAAAATATTCAACATTCAATTCTTCTTACAGGGCATTACTTTTATATAGGAACAGGTGGGAGCTCTTGCATTCTGGATCTTATTTATTTGGCAACATCTTGATTAAAGAAACTGTAGTCAGCATGGTCTAGTAGGATTATTAGACGTGAGGCCACGGATCAAACCCCAGGTCAGACATCTCTAACAAAACGAAATATGACAAAACATTTCTTCGGCAAATGCCTCTCAGCAGATTTCTGCAAAAAATTGCTATGAAAAGTTTCGAAAATAATCAACTATGCATGTATGTGGGTGTAGGCTTGTTTCATTTAAAAGGAAAATGTCAGAAATTGTTTTTTTTTTTTTTTTTGAAAATGTTGGTACAATTGTTTGGTACTTTAGATCAGATCAAATCATCTCTAATCATGTCTGTTTATTAAAGGGCAATAAGAATCAATATCCATACATAATACAGCCCTTAAAATGTGGCAAATACCATCAAAAGAACACAATTTTGAAATTGTTGTTATTGCTGTTTTCCATTTTTGCATTGAGTTAATGAGCCGTATTGTTTTTATTTATGTTTGTTTTATTTCTTTTGTTTTTATTTCTTCGTTTTTTTTATTTATTTTGGAAAAAGTTTTTCCCTTTGTTGAATTTTTCGTCTGTTTATTTTCCATATTAAAAGCATAAATATTTATGAGTTTTAATTTACTTTATTAAATACAATACACATTACAATACAATACAATACGATATGAAGACAGCCCTTGTGGATACGCATTGAAAGTTGTTGCATGCAACACATTGTATGACATGTAATTGCAATTTTCGTACATATCCTACATGTGTGGATGCATGTTTATGTACAAAAAATAAAATGCAATTACAAAAGATGAAATTATAAATATTTTCGATAAAGTATTTTTCTTTCTCTTTTTCTGGTTTTTTTTTTGCTTTTGTTTTTTGGCTTTCGTAAAACATCAATGATATCAGAGAAATATATGTCATGTAATAAAACAGAACGGATGAGCTATCGAATCGATTGGAATGGAATGGAAAATACTAATTAAGTTAATTGAAATGTAATAAATACGAGGAATACATTTTTATGATTTTAAATTCACAAAACCTTACAGAGATGGCTTTATTTACAGAAAAATTTAAATTTATGATTTCGTTGCAATTCTAAATTAAACTATTAAAATTGAAATTAGAAAAATAAACTTTTGAGAATTTTTGCAAACAATTCAATAATTTTATCACTACAGATCGGCCAAACTTTGTATAGCCATTAAAGCCAATTTTATAACTTTCTAGAAAAAATTACGAATAACTTAAATTAAAGTCAACTTGCGACTTGCTTCAGCTATTTAAAGCTGAAGAATATTACATTAAAAGTAGATTCGAATGATACATACTTCTTACTAACCAGGTTGATTTGAATTAAATTAAAAAAATATTTAATGGCTACTCTCGGTTAAATTGATGGATAGAAATCTTTCCCGTCTAATGGATACATAACAGATTATTAATTAATTTAATTGCAATAAGCAATTCATTATACACGGTCTCCTTATTTCATATACAACACAATTGGTCCATACAACCCTTCAGTCAGGATTTTGACCTAACTTCATGCGTACATACATAATTGGTCATTACTACCCTTCAGTCAGGGTTACGACCTAGCTTCTCACACCGCTAATGTTGTGTATGTTAATTTTATACATGAGTGTCGGGACCTACAGTTTAAATTCAACTCGGAATCTTTTCATGACAATTTTATTTAACTCTCTGGGTTTTTGCCAGAAATCTGCTGAGAGGAAGTCGTCGAAGAAATATTTTTTTTCATATTTTCGTTTTGATGTCTGACCTGGGGTTTGAACCCGGGCCTTACGTCTAATAAGGTAACTCACTACCTACTAGACTACGGCGGCTTCAACCTAGTTTCTCACACCACTTATGTTGAGTGTGCTAATTTTATATATGACTGGCTTAACGTACAACGCCGATGGGTTTTACATGGGTACCTGTCCGCGTGGACCTAATCCCATGGTGCTCTTAACACAGGGTGAAATACAATGCGTCTACAAACACCCTCAGATGTAACTTATGCTACACCTGAGTACCAATTCGAAGTCATGTATTTGGACATGACTTCCCCCTTGGTTAGGAGCGGAGCCTATCTAAAACTCCTTCCGATCTTTGGGTCACGGCACCCGATTGAAAATGCAACTCCACACCGAGCGCATTAACTGGCTTAACGTACAGTTTAAAGGCGATTTTTAAGAAACTTTTTCATGGCGAATTTATTTACTCCGAGAGTTTCTGCCAAAAATCTGCGCAGATCTTGTCGCCGAAAAAAATAAGTTTTCATATAACGTTTTGTTGGAGATGTCTGACCTGGGGTATGAACAATGGCTTCAAGTCTAATAAGCCAGCACATTAGAATACGGCGTCAATAAAAAAACTTGAAAAACTTCAGAAAATTGTTTAGAAAAGATTTACAAACCTGACATCTTCCCTTAAAAATGTATCGTGTGATAATCACTCATTGAACTCTCTAAAACAAAATTATCGTGTAGAGTTAGTTTCGAAATGAAGTAATTTATTGCAAGACATTGAGTTATATTTTTTTGTACAATGGGTCAATTCGACCTTGTCACAGTTGACAAGTACACGTCCTCTAACTTTGAGTTATATGTGGTAAGAATTCTGGATTCATTCGCGAAATGCATAGTTATAGTAGAGTAGTTATAGTAGAATTATAGTAGAGTAAGTAAGACAGCGCTTTATGATGTTCATATCTGTTGGAACACATTGAATTTCGTATCCACGTTTAGCCTAGTACGAATATTTTAAAACAACATTGTTGTAAATAAAAAGAAAATCATTTTTTGAAATATTGCAGTGAAATTTGAATTCTTATTTCATGTTGCCTGTTTAGTATTTTTGATATTGATATTCCTGATTAACCCATTAACGCCGAATGGGTAGAAAAACACCCAAAAAATTAAGGCTTTTTAAAAAATTCTATCTTGACCCAACTAAACGAGAGCCCCAACGCCTCTTTAAGAACGAATAAAGAAGACATAGAACGGTTTAAAAAAATTAGTAAGGCATGATATTCACATATTTTGGATGACAGCAAAAAGGTCAAAGATCACAAATTTTTCAAAATTAAATTTTTGTAGAAAGAACTTCTGCGGAATATGTGTGGATTATATTCTTAGAAAAACCTTGAGATGCCATGTAATATAATATATATACTACCCGATGAAAATACTTTTACTTGAATTGGTCTACTTACCTAAGCTACAGATGCGATTAAATGACATGGGTATAAAAATACCCACTTATGTATTGGTATGAAGGCTTAAAAAACAATTCATTTTAATTTATATTATAAAAATTTCAAATCATTTATTATATTTATTACTTAAAATCAAAACTGTGATATGAAACGTTTTTAAATTTGTTTACATTAAAAAATATATTTAATAAAAAAAAACGCAGAACGTACATTTCTTTCTTATTACTTTAAAATTAAATATTCTTATAGCACAAAAAACAACAACACACATTAAAAAGACATTGCATTTTCACATGTTACAAACCAATAGACCGATCGTACACAATTCATTTCACAATTCAATTCATAACTCCCAGCTATGCATGCTCCCAAATTTTAACACACACACACATTAAAAAGCATTACCTTTTCACAATTTCACAATACATGTTACAAAACTATAGACCGACTGAAAAAAAAATAAATAAAAATTAATGTGCTGCTCGATCAACATGCTTAGCTCAGAATTCCCTTTAGGAAAGTATTTTCATTACATAACTTTTGTTCACTTTCTTTCACAAATTCATATCCGTTGAAAGAGGTTTACTTTTTATCAGAAATAGCTCTATCATCGTTAAAGTCAGTATAGGACTCGTATAAGATATTTAAAATTTGCTTTAATATCGCCGGTGTAATGTAAAATAACAAAATTTCTCTGAAATAGCATAAACGTGAGCATAGACTGAAATGTTATCTTGTCCCTGAGCGTAACATTTGTGCCAACAGAATTCTCTAGGTCATGAAATGCTTGATGCTACCCAAAATTGTAACAGAAGTAATCTGAATTGGTTCAAAAACTCTTTTTGCCATTATCACACGGTAAATTTAAGAAGAACGGCAAAAGAAGAAGCGCAAGCACTGCTTTATGCTAAATACGAAACGCATTAGCATAAGCGATTCAGCTGGATATGAAAGGGTTTTGTCCTTATTAACATTTTACGATTTTCTATTACTGTTTGAATGAAATTTGTTTACAAAATAATGCCAACACTACGTATGAGCAATTTTTTTTATTTAAGCTGCGTTATTCAATATAACTCATCCGTCACATGTGAGCATATCGCTATGCATACGAGTACATATGATATTCAAATAATCTTAATTTAAGTGATTGTTTTTGAAATTTATATACGGATACATGTTATTTTTAAATTAAATTAAATTCCCATTTCATATTCCAAATAGTAAACTCCCATTATTTTTCCTTGGAATAAAACAGGGCAATATAAATATGCCAATAAACAATTTTAATCATATTTATTCTTAATTTTCTTTTTATTTTTATTGTTTTTCTGACCACAACCATATCTACAACATCTAAGAAGAAAAGACAAAAAAATACACAATATCAAAGACAATATGAATGAAAATGAATGAGAATGAATAGAATACTCATCATTTATTGTCTTCGTCTGTGAACGTGTTTATGTCTGCTGAAAGTATTTGCTTTTTTAAATTAAATTTAAATTTTGCAGGCCAGCTTGTATGACATCTCAGTGTCTGTTGTCACCATAGATACATAACAATTTGCACACTCACACACAATTTTGAACAAATTCAAGGCAATTCTCATCAAAAAAAAAAAAAAAAAATTAATCCTAGCAAAATAGCATCCCATAGATAGATAGATACACTTTGCAAAAGTTTATATTCCGAATAGATTCCACTTAAATGAATTGATTGGTTTTTTCGAAAATTTAACTCAATTCCAGTTGACCAGCATCAACGAATGTATGAATAAATGAGAATTGGCTTCGTTTTTGTTGTTTGTTGTTGCTGTATTCATTTCATTCACAGAGATTTAATGCCAGTTTGTTGATGAGAAAAAGGCATTTAATTAGTGCGTTTAATTTTAAATAAGTGGATTTATTATCTGTGATTGCAAAATACAGCCAATTTCAATGACTTGGACAATTACATACGACAATTGGAAAAACTTAGATAAATTCCTTTTTAGCCAATATTACTCTGTCGCGTCTTTCAATGGAGTTTTCTGAACTTGGATAGTAGAAGCTAATTTTCTCAAATAGTTGTCATTTATTCAGTTTATTTTGATAATCACCACGAATGGATAAAGTATTTGACAACACATTCAAAGTCTTGTGTTCGGGCGACGTAGTCTAGTAGGCCTATGGATACGGTGCAAATTCCTGGTTGGCACCCGAACAAAATTCTCCTGACCTAGTAGCTAAAAGAAACGACCACAGACAACGGAATGTGTGCGCTAAATTGACTCTATATAATTGCTTTCTGAACCTAATACCAATTCACGCGAGATCCAAAAACCTCAAATTAATCCCGAAAAAAGCATTATTTTCTGTGTATTTTGTATTGGCATTTCTTTAAGAACGACATTTTGCCGACCATTACTGTCAACGGCGTGCACAGAACTTCTTTTGGCCTGAATTGGGTGATCTGGACTATAACGAAATGTGGTTTCAGTAGAACAGATTCCACTACACTTTTTCTTGTGACGTTTTCTTAAGTAATGGTATGTAATGGAAAATTGAACATTTCGTGCTCCATGAATTCATGATCCGGGGTATTTGAGCGGTGTTATATTCCACACATGATGGCATGCGTAGGTCTTTTAAATTAATAAAAGACACACTTTGATTATACTCCAGACGGGAATCACTTAATGAATGATCCAAGGGTAGCCCAACACAAAATTGTTACTAGGGCGCTAATTAAGGAATTTTATGGAATTATTTTGCCCCAGCAGTTTGTTTAATTTTATAACCATTTATAACGATTATTTTGAAGCAGGTACGTAATTCAACGTAGTTTAGCAGATAGCGTGTTTGCTTGTTATACGTGAGGCCACGATTCAAACCCCAGGTCAGACATCTCAAACAAAACGAAATTTGTTAAAATACTTCTTCGGCGACTGCCTATAAGCAGCTGGCAAAAACTGTGACGACGAAGTCGACTGTCATGTATAAAATTAGCGCACACAACATAAGTAGTGTGTGAGGCTACTTCATAATTCGACTGAAGAATTACTAGGTATGTATGTAGGTATGCATGTTGGTATGTATGTAGGTGTGTAATTTGACAAAGGTAGACAAGACACCATAGTCTAGTAGGTCGTGCGTTGGCTTATTAGACAAAATCCTATGGTTCAACACTTAACTTAGATATCTAGACCAGACCGAAATGTAAAATAAAATATTTCTTTCTGCAACTTCCCCAGAGCAGTCTTCTGGTAAAAGTGCAAAATTTCTCAAATCTGTCGTTCAAAGAAGACATTATGCTGTAGGTCCCGCCACTTTTGCATAAAATCTATACACCCAACATGTATGTTACGAGAATATAGATAGTAATCCTGTAATTTGACGGATGCAGTTTCAAAAAATGGTCGTTACCAGCTGTCGAACTCCGTAAGTCCTTGTGGAATGACTCGTAAAATTTGCCAAAATATTTTCGAAAAAAGATATTGTCAATAACGATATTTAAAAAATAAAGACGAACTGTTAAGATCATGTAAAGAAAAATAATTTTTATAATTCATTTTAAAATTTTGCTTCTAATAATTGTTGTCCCACAGAGTAATTAATTGGATTATTGAAAACCAGAATATTGAAATTAAAATGTTCGTTTCCTTTTCTTTTGTCACAATATAAATATTTTAAGAACGAAATACAATTTATTATACACACTTTATTTATTGTATAGATTGTCTTTTTATTTTGTATATTTATTAATAAAAAAAAAAAACAAGTAGAAAAACAAGAAGGAATTCAAATAAAAAAAATCAAGAATATGGTATAACAGAGAGGCAACAATAAATAAATATTTTATTTGACTACTGCTACTGCCACTGCTGCTACTGCTGCTGGTGGTGTGTGTACTTGTATTGGAAATCTTGCGGCAAGTTATTCAATTTATTAAAAGAACACCACCAGAGGCTGTGAAAGAAGCATTAGTATCAACATCGACTGTAGCTATGGATGCGGCTATGGTTATGGCAGTGGGTATGTGAGCCAACGGAAAATATTGCAAACAAAGCATCATTTGTCTTTTCCCTGGAACATGGATGGGTTGGCCAGTGGATGTAAGCATTTTTATCATTCATTTTCTTCTTTGGCTTTTTGCAATTCGACTTTTTATTTTGCTTCTGTTTTCTGTTTTATTTTTTTTCTTGCAGATAAATGTTGAAATTGTTAGTTGTGTTGCATTAAATTTCCTTCCTATTTAAGTTCACTTTTTTTTTTTTTTTGTTTTTCTTATTGTGATTTTATTTCAATATGTATGTATTGCCAGTTTTTCTTTTTCTCTACCATTCTATAGAATATTATTTGGCCATTTGCTGTGTATATTTTTTGTTTTTCTTCAGTTTTCTTATCGATAATAAAATTGAAGTTGTGGTACTTCTCTACTGCTGTATCAATAAAGTGTTTATAGAATGATATGAGAAAATTTGTAAAAAAAAATTTAAAAAAAGAAAAATACATTCTAACGTTTAAAGTTCTCATCTGGTTTTTCATTTTGAAAATGCTCAACATATTGAAAAAAACTTTCATGAAGACTTGCAGTCAAATGTAGAAGATTGCTCGGCTTTCAATTGAAACTGCAAATAGGAAGGAAAACAATGTCTAACAAAAACCACTTGAAAATTATTGCAAACTTTAGTTTTCTTTTTCTTCCTTTTTCCCAGTTTTTTTTTTTATTTTTTTTACATTTTCTATCATAAATTTTTGTTTTATTTTTCTCATTCTTCGTTTTTTTTTTTATTAAATAATGCGCGATACATTTGAGTATTTAGAAGTGATGAAAGTTTCTTTCAATTTCATGAAATATTTATGAAAACCAAAGAAAAGAAAAAAAAAAGTCGAAGAAGAATTATAGCAGAGAGTAAAAGATAAGCAGCAAAACTAAAAAGGCCAGGCTAATTTGTGTTTCTTATTTGGCTCATTGAATTGTAAAAATATTTTTAATGATTTATTAAAGGATGAAATCAATAACAAAAAAAGGGAGAAATTGAAAATCCTTCTCAACAAACACTATTTATTCAAACCCTTGATGTATATAGAGCAACGATTACCATTTCATAGCACAATTGTGCTGAGAGAACTCACACGCATTCTTGTCTTTTTTGATTTAGTTGTCGATCAGACTGCGACAAGAACACATGTGCGGCGGATGCTTTACCATTTTTTACAGAATGACACTCAAAAAATATTGTATGTTAAAAGATGCTTTTGATAATATTCAATGCCTTATATATTTTGTCGCATAGTATAATTTTTTTAAATGCTTTGGAATGCTTGCTTTTGCTCTATTAATAAAAAATGGTTTATTATTTTTTTTATTTATCTAAAAACATGGTCTAATTTTTAAGCCAAAGATGAATACCTTTACGATATTTTAATAAAAAATGGATTTTTTTATTTTATTTTTATTTATCTAAAATTATTAAGCCAAAGATAGATAGCTTTACATATGTAAGTTGATAAAATGAAAATCAAAATAACGTATATTACAAACACTTTTCTATGGCTGTAAATAAATCAATTCTCTCAATTTATTTTCTCTCTCTTACTCACTAATACATAACCAAAACATTTTTGGTAAACCCTGATATAGAGAAACAAGCATAGATACTATACGTGTTTTACGTGTTTACAATGTATGTGTGAGATATCGTCGATACATTTTTCGTTTCATATCCCTGTTGATGCCATTATATATTGAATATAATATCGGAAGTCGCGGCAGTCTGGTAGGTAGTGTGTTGGCTTATTAGACTGAAGGCCCTTGTTCAAACCCCAGGTCAGACATCAAAAGGAAATATGAAAATATGAAAATATTTCTTCGGCGACTTAATCTCAGCAGATTTCTGCCAAAAATTCTGAGAGTAAATAAAATTGCCATGAAAAGCTTCTTAAAAAATCTGTCGTTCGGAACTAACATTAAACTGTAGGTCCCGCCACTCATGTATGAAATTAGCGCACACAACATAAATGGTGTGAGAAGCTAGGTCGTAATCCTGACTGAAGGGTTGTAATGACCAATTATGTATGTATGTATGTATATAATATTGTTCAAAGGTCCGCCATAGCATCTCTGAATGGAGGAAATCCAAAATGTCTAATTTTCCATGGTTACGTTAGGTTGAAGAGGTAGTTTTGATTACCAAAACTCATTTGAGCACACATAGCGGCCCGTTATGATGCCACAAGTAAGCGCAGTCCCTGCTCTAACCAAATTCTCCTAAATTAGTTGAAGAAATTGTTCAGCGCAGGGGCTGCATATTAAAGCACGACTACCAGCCTTAGAGTGTAATAAACGAAGCTATATCCCTGATATCAATGGATCATAATTCCGTTAAGCTGACAAGGTATGGAGAGCCAAATAACCTTAATCTGAAATCGCAGGAGATGGGCATTGACAAGGAAAGTAAATGGATAACAGTTTTCCCCTCTTCAGCAGAACCACACCTTTGGCAGTCATCGTTAGGTAGGAGCTGTCTTCCCATAACGCATTGAACTGTAAGCATGGCCTCTACGACCGAGTTGAGTAATTGGTGGGTACGCGTTCTATCCATCGTGGGCCAAGTAAGCCTGGCAAAAAGGAGTAAGGAGTCGTTGAGGACCTTTGGACCGGACCGTATCCGTCTATGCTGGGTTCCAGGTCATACAAGGCAATGAGACGGCGGATGCTCCCGCTAGGTTAAGTTCTCTTTCTGAGGGCGATCCTGACCCCTCAATCTGCCACCTCTACGGCCTCATCACTGGATGGGTTAAGAGGGAAGAGCAGAGGCGTTGGGGGAACGGATAGGGTTGTCATGTTTCTCTCTGTGCCGAGAGCCGAAATCATGGCTCTCCACAGATTCATTAGTAGCTTGAGCTGGTTGAGAAGTGCTAGGACTGCATCAGTGTAGTCGCGTTTTCCCTTTTTGTTTTGGTTGGTCTGTGTAATTCCTCAGCTTCCCATTCTCCCTTTCTTACTTCTTCTCCTTTTTCCTATCCCCTCTATTATCCTTCCTTTTTAACGACGTTGTACAATGGGTCAATTCGACCTCCGGATGCTGTACTTGTCGCAGTTGACAAGTACACGTCCTCTAACCTAACCTAACCTAAGCCTGGAAAGGGGGCAAGATTCCTTATTAACGGAAGATAGGTTGGCGTCCCGGAGGAATTATTAATGATAATTTAATTTAATTTGAAAAATGAATTTAATCGATGTAGGTGGCAAACCCAGCTCGACTGTCGAGGTTCTAAAGTTACCTATTTTCTATGACTATCGCTAAATATTACTGATGGAATTTCACTTTGAATATCGTTCTGGTTTGTGGCTTATTTCCATACATTTGCGACTTAAAAAAAGAAGTTATTTCCAAACGGCAAGTCTGAACTATTGCTCTCTCTCATTTCCTAAGGGAAATAATAGCTTATGTTTACTGATTAAAAGGCTGAGTGCAATGCTATTTCCATCCCTGCTTAATGAATGATTGTTTATTCTCTAGTCCGGTTTATAAGGCTTTTAACCAAACTATTTGCAAATAATTCTAACCTTCCGGAAAGCAATTAACCACTGTTCGAGCTCAAAAGGATATCAGTATTTTGGCCAGAGATTTTCTTTGAACGCACGTAGTTAAAAGGTTTCTTAATGATCATAATAATACCAAGTTTTCCGGGCGGGAAGGTATTTTAGCATGGGTTTTGAAACGCTATTTTTCGACGCTCGATTGTCCATTAGATAACCTTTACAGTGCCTTATTTGTACCTACCAGAGCTGAAGTTTAAATTTTTCAGATCTCGCTTAATAATCAACACGGTACTTTCTAGACTACGGCGATCTAAATTGGCCTATGCTGTACCAGTGAGCAGTATAGTTTAGTTTAGGAAATCTTATCTCTTTCACCATCCATATCCATATTATCGAAGGATTATGGCAGTTCATAAAAGGAAACGTTTTGAATTACAATTTGATTATTGAATTGTATAAATTAATAGCAGGAGAGAAGATAATACTTTTATACAGGAATATCTACTGACATTAGATACGTTTATAGTACTGTCGGTTGGTTCCATTCTATATAAATAAATATAAATTAACTCTGTTGTATGGAAAACAAACCCACACTCGAAAATTTCAGGTATTTGTCAACAAATGCCTCAGGACCACATGTAGGACAAGTGTCGCAACAATATATCTAATAACATGCTTCTCTGGAACTTTAACGGCGAGGATGCCGTAATAATATAATGAAAATAAAGGTAATGAAACCGTGTCTGCTAGACTATCAGAAAGAATACTGAGGTGTCGAATAAGAATAGCCAAAAAATTCCTGGAGATGTATGACATTCTTGGCCTTGGGTAGTGCAATGGAAATGCTTTGTGATAGCTGTGTGCTACCAAGGGAGGTAATGAAAAGATAGAAAAAAAAATTAATATTGTTACGAAAATGGAAATGGTGTTACATTGTTTAACATTAAAATGATAAACAAAAGATACAAAAACAATGAACTTGTTTACATGATAAACAAGTAAATAAAATATACCAACAGCATCAGTATAAAAAAGGGGATAAACAAGTAAACAGAAATTGCAACAACAAACAATGTAAACAAAATGCGCAAACAACAATGAAACATCGATGTTTAATGGAGATCTCGAGAAGGCGAAACCATGAACATTCGACTTTAAGAGCATTCATCAGACTGTTTATCCTACATATAAAAGTCAAGACAAAGCAGGCAACGGGGTCAGTAAAAATTCAGTCAGTCTTGTGTGAAGACGAGTTGCGTGTGAAGAGAATAATCGTTATTTGAAGATCTCCGTTATAAAGATCTGCCGAACAAGTGTTAGTGTTTACGCAAGAGAGAGTGTAAAGAAAAATAGTAAATAAAGTAAATTGTTGTTGTTTACATCAAGTTGTGAACAGTGGTACACAGAATTGTGCTAACAATAAAGAAAAATTTATTTTTTTATTTGCAATCTACGAACTCATATTTTAAACGTTTTTAAAAGGGTAATAACGTTACAATATTATTTCATTAAAATCGGTCCGTACTTTTGTAAAACCTTCATATAAATAAAAACCGTAAACCACTAAAAAGACCAAAAGAAGACCAAAAATTTACAAAATTTTATTGTGTAAAAAGCTAACATTTTTATTTTTTAGATTGTATTGTTAAAATCAAAAATTTTCAATTTATTTACAATTTTTTTTTATTTTTTTACAGAATATAAATTGCTGTTAGTTATGATCTTAAATGAAATTTAATAAATCTGTGCTTAAAGGTAAAAATCTTTAAAACTTTTATTGTCTTACCATTGCTGTAAAATATTTTATTTTTTATTTTCTGTGAAAAATTTTACAAAAGTTTTGTTCAAATAGAGACACAAAAAATTCCAAACTCGAATAACAATTTCTGTGTGTCATCGTATTTATTTAAACATTTAAATCATTAAACTTAATTAAATACTAAATAAATATAATAAAATACAACAGGGAAGAGTAATGAAAAAAAAAAATTAAAACCGAATGCAAACCGAATGCGAAACAAAAAAGGGAGAAAAATAATTTTTTTTTGCTCTACGTTGGTTGTATTATTTGCAATTGAATGCAGACAAGTGGAGAGAGAGCGTTTCTTTGCGGATTTTCATTGTCCAGCAACGTGATATTTTTTCAAGCATTAAACATGTATTGGCGGCAATTCATGCGTATTGACCAATTACGTGCATTTCCTGTGCTGTGCGAAAATTAAAACCTTCAACAGAAATAAAAAAATACAAAAAAAGAAAAAATAATAAATAAAAGCAGTAAACGAGCCAAAATGAAAAAAAAAAATAAAAAAAATTAAATGAAATTAAAATAAACTACGAGCACAATGATATTAATTTTCTAGCGACGTTTGTTGCCAGAATAGTTTATTTTTTCTTCTTGCCGAAATCGTTTCGTTTTCATTGAAAGTAATTAATTTGAAAATTTATAGCTTTTCAGCGGTTACAGCGGAGAATATTTTTGAAACAGCTTACCAATGGACTTGATAAAGCCTTGAGGCTTTTCTCAATAAATAAAAGGCTTTAAAAATTTTAAGGTTCAGTTACTGAAACCTTCTTATATTTCCTTTTTCTTTTTTTTTTTTAATAATTATTGGCCCCTATACAACAGATTTATTAATTAAAAACAAAATAATATTGGAGTATTTTTTAATTAAAATCGAAATAAACTAACTTTGTTTTAATCTGTTTTTGTTCTTTTTCCTCCCTTGTTTGTTATTGTTTTCATCTTTTTAATTGCGTGCCATTTAAAAAACACAAACAATTATTGTTTCGATTTCCAGTAAGTTCATGTCGTTGTTTTGTTTTAGTTTTTTTATAAACAAATTTATTTACAATAGAATAGAAAATTAATTATTTGACAAGCATAGTTTTACTATTACAAGCAATAAACAATACAAACGTTGACATAATAAACATTTTCATTTAAATTATAAAATAAAAGTAAATTATAAGGTGACCAGATGAAAAAAATCAGGCCGCTGCAGTCCTAATGGATATTAAAAACTAGTTCCTGCAGTTTATACATACATATGTATTTCGTTAATTATTGCAGCCTGTAGTAAAATTCCATCTAATCGACCTCAAACCTTAAGCTCCTAAGTAACATGAAGACAACTTCCTCTGTTCAACTTTGAAAGTGATATGCTAAAATTCAGCACAAAATTATTTTGCCAATAAAAGCAAAAGCCTTTCAATATGTCTGTAGAAAGAGTGTTGTGGTCTGTTGCTACCAGGGAAAGTTAACAAAAAGTCTGGTTAATTATACTGCTTTAAGGCCCATAACGGATAACTTAAACGTATGTTGTCCTCAGAAATTATCAAATTTTGGATAATTGCTCAGAAAACCTGTCATTTGTGCGTTTCTAACTCATAATCCCATATAGTGTACTAATCCTTATAAAAGTAACAATTTAGTTTAGAATATCTGACTACCTCATAGCACTAATGTTAAGTTTTGTCAATCTTATGAGCGATTGGCAGCATCTATAGTCTGAAGGCTTTGAATGACAGATTTGGGAAGCTTTTTAACGGCAATCACTTACTCCCACTTTCGCTTCACTCAAATCGATAAATATTTTTGCTCTCCTTTAGAAAGCCATCACTACTTCTCCATAAACTAACTCACTTACTTAACTCGTTATCACAACATTTTGGTCAGGATTACAACCTTATTTCCGACACCAACGATGTCGTATGTGTTAATTTTTTTATCCATTAGTTTCGAGACCTACAAATTTAAAGTCAACTCTGGAAGATAGATTTTTGATAAACTTCACATAGCAATTTTATTTATGCCACAAGTCTGACGACAGTAAGTCGCCGAAGAAAGAAGTCTAATAACCCAATACACTACCTTCAAAACTACGGCGACTCCTATACACCATACTCTATATAAAAATGGAAATAACTTCATTAAACCTTAATGAATGGCGTATTTCCATAAGTTTTACGATACAGAATGTTGATATATTAAAAGCAACTCTAATTTTATAGTCAATACTGATCCTTATACAATAAAGGATTCTTAAATCCGGTCTTTTAGTAGGCACTTCTGAATTTTGATTATTTATAACGGCCATCTTGTTGAGCTAATTCTGTTAAATTAGTAGACATTTATTCAGTCTGTTGTGTCAAATCACCATGGACGGATATAGCTTAAACAACACGTCCAAATACATATTTTTTTTTATAAATGGGCAATGTAATCCGCGCTTCGCGAATTTTGCGGTCGCCACAATAGCCTCAATCGAGAGGACTATTCGCAATGTGGTGGATAAATTTGAGTCCACTGCTGCAGTAAACAATTGGTTAAGATTCGTAAGTCGATGAAACGCAAGACCTGCCAAAATAGTGTGCAGTAGAACCCATGGCAGTAGTTTTCGAACTCAAGAACACGGCTTCTCGCAATCAACAATTCGGCGAATTCTTCGTCGTGATTTGTAAGTTCAACCCATCCAGGAACTGAAGGTAAACGATCACAGACAATGACGTATGTTTGCTGAATGGGCTCTGTAGCAGATGGAAACTGATCCCAATTTTCATCAAAAAATCATCTTCAGCGATGAGGCACATTTCTGAATGAATAAATACATAAGCAAATAAAATTATCGAATTTTGGTGGATACCAATCCGCTATCACCAGAAAAAATCATTGTTTGGTGCGGATTTTGGATTTGACATATGCCATCATCATAATCTAACTTTTAACGACAAATGGCTGTTACAAAACTTATAATTATCGCTTCGTACATGACATTTCATCAAGATAACCGATGAAAATGAAACTGCAAAACATATTGTGTTCAAATGCATGATTTTCAATTTAATGAGAAACGACACCGCAAATACAAAAAAGTTTTCTTTAGTGTAAGAATAGAGTTGCGGTTTCACACTTAGAATTCCGTATGAATTATAAAATTGCGAGACAGTGTCTACCGTAGAAGCCGAAAGGACATAGTGAAATATTAAAAAATATTCTCTCAGCAGTCTTCAGGCAAAAACTCCGACAGTAAATAAAATTACCATGAAAGGCTTCTTAAAAATCTGTCATTCAAAGTCGTCATTAAACTGTAGCCTATGCCGTTCATATATGACATTAGCATACACAACAAGAGTGGTGTGAGAAGCTAGGTCGTAATCGTGACTAAAAGCTTGTAAAGACCAATTAAGTAAGTAAGTGAAAACCTTAAAACCAATCTGCACTCCTTGGCAAAGAAATTATCGTGCTTCTGAGACAATGTTTGGTTACAATGTTTGATAAAAATAAGGCTCTTTTGCTCCTATTAATATTTAACACAGGAGAGTTCTGCATAGTTTCTTCGACATTTAAGTTGCAACCATACTATCCAAGTCCGGTGAAACTCTTAAGGTTCAAAAAAAAAAATTGTCGCACACTACCCCTCTTCGCTTCCTTCTTCAACTATATTTCTGTTATTCCGACACATGTACTGCACGAGTAGGATTCTGCTGCTGAGTGTTGGTTTTATAATAAAAAGAAAGTGGTGCTAGTCCTAGAAGGTTTACCTGCCCTTGTATTCTTCTGGGCTTTTGTTATATTAGCAGTCCCATCATTTCATTGCCAGGCGAGCGACTGCCGGTTGAATTCGCAACAGTTATCGACCACTGCACATTGTCTTCCTAAAGTCCTTTAACAGCATGGTCACCTTAAAATCACTCAAACAATGGCAAAAAAATTGAATAAAAGAGTGTACAAAACATTGCATAATTTTTAATGTTGCAATAAGCACTTGTTCAGCAACAATGCACACACAGATATAAACACAATAACAGCAAATAAAATGCAAAAAACATTAGATTATTTGTCTATTTGAGTTTATAAAATGGTTAACCAGAGAAATTAAAACAAAAATAATGGAAAATTAAAATGAATTCTATGGAAACGAGTTAAACAAACATGTTCGGCTTCATTTCATTCATGTTGCAGAAAATTTATTTTTTTCCTTTTTTCCCTTTTTTTTTTTTTTGTTTTCTATTCTCGTTTTTTGTATTTTGCGATTATAATGAATATCTGGATGACAAACAAACAATGTCATCCATAATTATATAAATAAATATAAATATATAAAAGGCAAAAACTATGAACATAATAAAATTATTGTTGTGAATAGTTTTTACTCAGCGATGCCATTATTTATAGTTCATGCATGTTTTGTTGGTTGTGGCAGAATATATAGGGGAAATAATATTGTAGTTGGTCCTGTCCGATTGCAATTTGAACTCCATGGTAAAACAGATACGAGAACATCTGTACATCACAATGATCTTGGAATTTCTCACTTCTTAGATTTTCTAAATTTTAGTGGAGAATTTAGTGCCAAAACTTTCCTAACACATACATACATACATAATTGGATATTACAACTCTTCAGTTAGGATTACTACCTAGCTTCTCGCACCACTTACGTTGTGTGTGTTAATTTTACACATGATTGACGGACGGTACCTACAGTTTAAAGTCGATTCTGAACGATAGATTTTTGAGAAACTCTTTTATGACAATTTTATTTACTCTTAAAGATTTTGCCAGTGTTCTGCTAAAAGAAAGTCATATTTCACTTTGCTGGAGAGACCTGACCTAGGGTTTGAAACGAGGCCTTACTTCTAATAAGCTAATACACTCCCTACTCGAATACTGTCACTTCAAACTTTCTTTACAACGGCAATTATTATACACGTGAACTTAGAAATCAGAAGAAATACTAATACGCTTCAAAATTTCATTTTAGTCTTAATAATACACGTGTACTTAGTCATGTGGTAAGTTTTCTACGATGCTTCACCAATATGGGTAATCGCCTCTAGTCTAATGTTTTTTTATTCTGTTGGAAATTAATCATCATAACACGTACATCACAGAAGAGGCATCAGAGTGATATTAATATCTCGTAGGTGGAAAGATAAGCCGAAAATTATTGCTTGTATACCATTAGAAAAAGTATAATTTTTTGTCATGTTGCTATTCATGTTGGAAGATATTATAGGGCACACCATATATAGACCTCTAAGTATTAATTTCAGTAATTTGACTGACACATATGTCGATTTCTTTCAACCATCCTAGTGGACTTTCAATAAAAAAAATGGTGGAATGGTGTGGAAGATCGTTGCGATTTTGATCCCTCATAAATAATTTATAAGTAAATCAGATATATTTTTACCACCCATTCGAGTTGCGTAATATATTATAAATTCGGAGACTTTGTAAGAGCATTAGAGCACAGCTGACAGGGTTTATAATTGATAACTGTACATTCAGATGGATAGTTAAGTAACTGGAAGTTTCACGCAATAACATTAGCAGGAGCCTCCCTCTAGATGGGGTCTAACTAATGAGACTATAGACACCATCACCATCACCATCACTCCATGCCTTATTTGCGCCTTTTCGTAATATGTTCCTCTAGTTTCAAGTGTCACATTTATGATCATGAATATCTTAAAAATTTCGATTTTAGTGCGATGACGTATCGTCAAACACTTTTTTCATCGCACTGTTTGTGTTCTATTATGAATAAATAGACGGCAGCAATCTTGTGCACAGCGCTCTTATCCGAAAATCTTCTGTTAATTTGCAATATTCAGCACTTTCCGAAATTTTTATGGGTTTAGCCTATCTCCTGCATTTTATCTGACGTATATTCATAATACATACATACATATATATATAATTTGTCACCACAACCCTTCAGTCAGGATTACAATCTAACTTCACACAACTTATGTTGTGTGTGTTAATTTTTTTAAACACGAGTGGCAGGACCTACAGATTAAAGTCGACTCCAAACGACAGATTTTTTGAGAAACTTTTGATGGCAATTTTATTTTCTTTCAGAGTTTTTGCCAAAAATCTGCTGAGAGAAAGTCACCGAAGAAATATTTTTTCTTATTTCGTTTTGTCTGACCTGTGGTTTGAACCGCGGCTCACACGTCAAGTAAGCCAACACACTACCTAGTAGACTACGGTGACTTCTAATTTTTTCACACATTTCAGGTGTGAATATCTCAGTTGATTGTCTAGATGGTGTTGTTTATCTTGAATTCTATCGCAGCCTCATATAAACGTTATCGCCGTATATTTTATAATCGAAAAACAAGAAACTTGTACGCCAGCTCTGCTTCAATATTGAAGTAAAAGCATTGAATTCCATAAAGCTAATCATTTCTCTTTTTGATGTTTAAAAATTCATGGAGATCGGACATGGATCCTTTAAGCTAATTTTTCATAAGGTTACTACCATCCATAAAAATAATTCTTTGATGGTTAATATCAAGTTTACAACCTCAGAGGCCTACAAAATTTTGGTTCCAGCAAATTCTTTTTTTTTTCAAATGTTACAAACAACTGCACACAATATTATTACCAGCCCTGACCGTGTAGGGTGAAATGTAAATGGAAAATGATAATGGAGGCTATCACAATAAACAGGAATTTGAATATGTTATAAATTTTGTCATAAACTTGTAAATGTGTGTACTCACTCATCTGTATGTGTGGAACACACTAACAAATACCAATAAACTGCATACGAACGCATGTAGTTGCTGAAGGGTGCAGTTTTTGCATGTATTTTAAATATTTTTGTTTACATTTAATTAAAAACCAATTGAAAAACTGTTTATGGTAATTGTTTTTGCACAAATATCTATTTTTCACTGTGCTACTGCTACAGAAAAAAAAAACAAAAACGTAACAAAATGATATAAAAATTGTGGAGAAATTATTGTTAAAAGTAAAAATTTGCAAATAAATGTTAAAATGCATGCAATAAAACCACATGAAAATATTAAACAATAATGACAATGACAATATTTTATTTGATTAAATAAGTTTCGGGGTTTATTTTGTAATTTTTTTTTAGTTGCAGCTAAATTGCAAATTTGCTACTTTAGGGTTGCAAGTTTGTTTCAAAATGAAATTTATGTTTTTGTTGTTTAATGAAATGAAATGACAGAAACCAAATACAAAAAAAAAAAATATGTGAACAATAGATAAAATGTTGATCATTTTTGAAAATTTCTAATCACATTCGTTGATAAAATATACGTAAAAGCATAGTTTTTAACATAAAGGGTGGGCCATTTAAAAGTTTAGATTTAAAAATGGAATAACACAAAAACTGTAAGAATTTTTTCCAAATTTTTCCGGTTAGAAATGGAATAGCATTTCATTCATATGAACAATTCATAGGACAATTTTCGTGCACTTTTGCTAGTGTATGGGGTCGTATCTCGGCAATGACATCACGAATGTTGGCTTTCAAATGCTCAATTGTGTCTGGTTTGTTGTCATAACACTTTTCTTTAAAGGCGCCTCACAGAGAATAGTCCAACAGTGTCAAATCACAGCTTCTTGGTGGTCAATTGACATCTCCTTTTCGTCTAATTAAATTGCCATCAAACGTTTGAACATCGTTCATATCAATACCATGAAGAGAGGGTACAACAATTCGGTTATCATGGTGCAATAGGTGTCTGCATTGATGCCTCCGCTTCACAAGTCACATCAGACACTCACTCTTAATGAGTGCATTGGCTTTTTTAAGACGACGTTTGGGTTTTCAGAGCCTCAAATAAGGAAATTTTGTGTATTAATGTACCCACCAATATGAAAATGAGCTTCATCCGAAAAGATGATTTTGTTTGCATCGGCCTTTGTCATCATCGTACAGTTTCTCGTTCGCCCATTAAATCCCAATGTTGCAACAGCTGTAAAACTATGCTGCTTCAATATGTTATTAAGCCGCAATTTTTCCTCATACTTTTCGAAACCTCATCGCTAATGAATTTTTATTTATTTTGGTATGAAATCGGTTATGCCTAAAATCTTTTAGATCATTTTAACAATTTGGTTTTGTTTTAAGTCCAAAGAAGTCCTTATTTTTCTCTTATTAACGTTAGAAATTGTAAACAAAAAAAAAATATTCGTCGTCTTTTAATAGCCATCCTTTCTATATAGCATGCCCTCGAATATTTCAGAAAAAAGTCTTAATTAATGAGATTTTTAATAAAAAGCTTCCTGATATGTTTTGAAAATTTTTGAATGCGTATTTATTTATTTAATTAAAATCGTATTATTTTGTCCCTTTTTGGAAGGTACCTTTTTACTGTGCCATCATAATATGTATCAAAGGGCGGCAGCCAATTATCTTTTCATGGAAAATGTTTGAATATATCGTCTACATTGAATTCATTTAATAGATTTGTTTACCATAATTTCATCATTTGAAATGTCAATAAAGATTTTCATACAATAAGGACCTTATTTTTATGCTCTTTTAAGTTTTCGGTGACTTGTTTCTTCTCTCTTGTCTCTATAGTCTGCTGGCAAAACAACCGCAAAATGTTGTGACAAAAAGGTGGCAGAGAATGAATAAAACGCAGGCGGCTGTTTATTAAAACGATGCTTATAAAGCCTTTTAAGTTGTAATGTAATTGAAGAAATATGATACCAAAGAAAAAAGGGACAAGAGGTGTCATATGGACACCTATTTAAAACGAAATGATTTAAAGTGCTAAAGAATGCCAACTTTGATAACAATATAGGAATTTCTTCAATCTAAAGCATTCACTTCAATTTTTCTCATATCCTTTTTCTGCTATTATTAGTGGATAACATAAAGCGTTGGACAAGTAATTGTCATCTTTTTCGCTGAAGTTTTACAAAAATTTTACCGTAGAAATCTGGACAACGCAATAGAAGAATATCGGTGAAACGAAATATTGTGCAGATATTAATTTGATTCATAAAAGCATAAACCCTAATATTCAGTGAAGAGGTTCATTTCTTGATGAATGTGAGGATACCATTCCATATACATAAGATCCAAGAACATGTCCAATACAACCTGAAAAAGTCACTGTTTGTTCTCATATCTCTGTGACAACGATATTGGCCATGATATCACCGTTAACGACGAGCACTATATTTCGATGATTACCAATTTCTTTGGCCTAACTGAATCATTTGGATACCAATGACATGCGGTTTCAAAAATACGGCGCTTCGTGTTACACAACATATGCCACATGGCCATCACATAAACTTTCCACTTTCATGCTATTTGACGCCATTAGACGTTTTCTTGCAAGGTTTTTTAAGTCGCAGGTGTATCCGAATAAGCTATAAATCACAGAAGTTCTCAAAGCCAACATACATACATACATAATTGGTCATTACAACTCTTCAGTTAGGATTTCGACCTAGCTTCTCACATCACTTATGTTGTGTGCGTTAATTTTATACATGAGTGGCGGGACCTACAGTTTAAACGTCGATTCCGAACGACAGATTTTTGAGAAATTCTTCATGGCAATTTTATTTACTCTTAAAGTTTTTGCCAGAAATCTGCTGAGAGGAAATCGCCGAAGAAATATTTTCCTATTTTCGTTTTGATGTCTGACCTGGGGTTTGAACTCGGGCCTTCAGTCTAATAAGCCAACACACTACCTGCTAGACAACGGCGACTTCAGCCAACATCAGTCAAATTCAACCTGACACACGCACAAATTGTGCATCCAGATAAGCCTTACCCGATAGTTGAACGATGATATTTTTTTCTCAATATAACCAATAGGTCTTTCAAATGAATCAAAAATTTCCATGAATTCTCACACACACCTTGTTTTATTTAAGAGCCTAATGAAGGACCCTATAGTTTCATAACCTGTTTCAATTTTAATCATTTTTTTACGTACTCTGCTATCATTAATCCAGACAGGACTTTTGGATATATGTGACCTTATTCCTAACATGTTTGAGGCTTGTTGATAGTGACTCGAGTACTTAAGAAACTCAAGAACATAGAATAGCTAGGTCCAACTAGTTTGCCAGCCAGCGTAAATTAACAAAACAAGAGATTAGGCGACAAGAAAATACAATCCTTGAGGTTTCAGTTATTGGTCGTGAACCGTTGCTCTATATTGTTGAACATACATGCTCTTAACTCTGCGTTCGTTCAGTTGAGGTAAGAGAATATTGTTGATTATTACTCCGTTCATAGTAGTTATTTGGATCTCCCCGATTAACATTACGCCATAAATAGTAACTTTTGACAGGTTATTCCCGTAACCAACCATATGCAAAGAGAACTCGTTGCTCATAATCATTTTCAATGAAAAATAGTCTTCATTGTGGTCGAGTTGCAGAAAGTTTAAAATGTAGTTTACACACGCTTGGCTATTATTATCCACAGAGTGTGCGCTCCGGAGTACCACAGAACTTATTACAAATTAAGTTGTCCCATATTGTTTAAAAGGGAGCAGATAAACGCCAATCTGTATGCCTAATTGATATTGTTCGACCTAGAAAACGATATCTACAATCACGAGGAGCCCATAGCACGGAAGAATTTTTACGCTCGAAAAATCGATGCAATTATTCCGTATTCTTGAATTATTCCGCAATGATCTGTTTCTTGTTTTAAGTCTTCACTTTACAAATGTTAGTCTTGATTTGAAATTATTGTCCTTTTTTTTCTCGATGAACAAAATAAAAATATTGTTTACTTAACCAAATGGTCTTCCATGATTTGATTTCAATGGAAAAAGGGATTAAAATGGAATCAAACAGTTCGAGTAAATAAATTGAAATTGAATTAAGCAATTCGTTTCATTAAATTCAATTTTGTTTAGACTGTTATTTATTTAGTAACAGGATTAAATACAATAAAAACAAAAAAAAAAAAACAAAACAAGAATAATAACAGAAAAATAAAAATAAATTAATTGATTTTTTATAGCAAAACTTATTCATCAAAAAACGTTTACAAAAAAATAAATAAAAGACTAAAATTGAAAGCGGTTAGTAAACCATTGGGTCTTTCATTAATCGCTTCCTATTTTTAAATTTAAACAAAATCATTGATGCCTTTATGTGAGAAATCTAATATCGTTCAAGCATCCCTCATGGTTTCTCTGGGTGGAGCGCATTCGAAATATTAAATTTTCTTGGGGCATAAATCAGACTGAATCGCTGCGGTTTGTGATTTATTCGCATACACCTGAGACATTAGATAACCCCACAAGAAAGAGTCTAATGGTGTCAAATCTCGGTGGCCAGTTCTCATCACCCCGACGTCAGATGACCAAATCTCTCGAGCAAAATATCCCATTTGGTATGTAGAGCAATCCTATTGAAACCACATGTCGTTGGTCTCTAAATCATCTAATTCCGGATAAAATGAGTTTGTACCCAAACGACCTACAGTGCAAGCTGTAGTCCATATGTATGTACATCCCAGTGTAATGTTCTATTCCAGGGCTGGAATTCTGATATGATTTGGCTTGCCCCTAAATACAAGAGACTCCTATTGCTGTCAAATTGCATTACATGTGGACTGCGCCAAAATATAAAATTAATTTTTTTTTACCAACCAGAAGTCCGGATAAGTTACATCGTGCCGTTTAGCTCAAAAGTAAAATCAGTATATAGAGCTCCATTTTTTTCATTGTTCTTAATGAAATACGGCTGAATAATGCTAACGACTCACAAACCACATAATATAGTGCATCTTTAAGGGTACTCGTGAAATGCCTCTGACTGCTTTTCACATCAAATTCACCAATTCTGTTTCCTGACGCACACTGTCGCGAGCGTGGCCAAAAATGGTTAAAATCAATGATGGAAATTCATTATTTTTTTACCTTTATCTTATAGAAAACACATCTATTAGTTGATATGTAACATTTTTTTAAAAACTTTTGCGTAGTTTTTTAGTTATTATATCTCAAAGTTAAGAATTCCATGCAATATGGAAAATTTGTGCGAAAACTTCAAATTTGACATATTTTTGTCACAGTTAAAATTCAAAAATTATTTTGGTAACGGTTAAATTATTTGTAATAGAATTGTAAGCCAGGTATGTAATTGTAATTACAACGCTTTAATTGTTTACAAATATTAAACATATGTGAAATACCGTTAGCCAAAATACAGGTCTTCAAAATATTAAGATTTTCATGCATTTATTAACTTCAGTAGTGAATTAAACAAAAAACCCAATATTACTTTTGAAATTTTTTGTTTTTTTATTGCCACAAGTATGTACTTTAACATATATAAATTTTAGCTGCTTCTGACTGCTTTTGTGGGCGTTATAAATGTTTTTTATTGTCAACATCATTGCAGATTCGTGATATTTTTGAGCAATGGGTGCAGCTTAAGAAAATTAATACAACAAATGTGTTGCATCATATTGAACAATTTCTGGAAAGTCGTATTCAAAGATTTCTAACAGATATGGAGAAGGACAAACTAAAATTCATTCTTTTAAAAATTAGTAATAATTGGACAAAATACAGACGCGGAAAAAGTAGGTTTAAAACTGAGTTGAGTACCTGGCTAGATAATGAGCTATTTTGTAAAGATATTTGTGATGTAAGTTTTTTTAGATAATCGATTTTTTATATTTATACAGAGCGAAAAAAAAGAAGACGAATCGAAGAGCTTGTTGCGTCCACTTCTACTGATGCTCTTACTAAAGAAGCAGGAAAAGTATATAAGTCCAAAAAAGATCAAATATCAGTAGAAAGAGCTTTAGCCTTATACACTGATATGGATTTCTCAGTTAAACAATACAACATGATGAGAAAGGTTGTAAGTTCAATTCACGGGGATTGTTTTCCTTCCTATTATTTAATTGCAGAAGCTAAAAAAGTCATTCCTGATGGTATTCATATATCAGAAACTTCTGCAGAGATTCCTTTGTAAAAAATTTTAGATAAAACAGCTGAAAGTATATTAAATAATTTCGAAATTGATACACAGAATGATCTATCCGTAGAATGTAAATGAGGTTTTGATAGAAATAGCGGACATAGTTCCTATAAGGATATACGGAATGTGAGAAAATTAAATTTTAATGAGTTAGTAAAACATTTAAATCATAATTTGCGATTCGAAAAAAGTATATATTCAATTTTTTTATGTCTTTTTGATACTTTCTTGAAAAAGGGCATTTTTAAGGTAGGCTTATCCTTACTCCAAACTGAACTAAAAATCTGCATCGCCAGTGTAGGTATATCTCGCACAATACGAACTTGGGCAATAAAATTCAACGATTTGAAGAAATAGTTCATTGACATACATAGTACATTTTTATTTGATAATCGATTTAACAATTGACATGTGATTCCAACAATGAGGATTCACCTTTGATGAAGGATGGCAACCAAGCTAATGCGATTTAATTAAAGTCAATTGAATACCTTGAAACTAACATTCGAAGAGTTGTCGATAATAATACGTACATACATAATTGTTCATTACAATCCTTCGGTCAGGATTACGACATAGCCTCTCACACCACTTCTGTTGTGTATTTTACTTTTACACATGAGTGGTGGGATCTACAGCTTAAAGTCGACTCCAAACGACAAATTTTTGAGAAATTTTTCGCAGCAATTTTATTTACTCTCAGAGTTATTGCCAGAAATCTGCTCAAAGAAAGTCGCCGAAGAAATATTTTTCAAATTTTGTTTCGTTTAAGATGTCTGATCTTGTACGCACCAGATTTGGCTGTGAGAATACTGAAAATTTTTGGTATTATAACATGAAACGAATCTTATACTTAAGACATTTACACTGAAAAACTAAATAGCGAAACAAACCACCCTTTATTTTACATTCATTCAAGCTCGGTAGAACTTTCGCAGTGGAACAGACACCAGACTGTTCATTTTAGAGAGAAGTCCTTCCATTTTGAAGAATAGAATTAGATTGATTCTAATCCTTTAAAATCTTTAAATCAATTATTTCTTGTCACATACATATGTACATACAACATTGTTAATATACATACATATGTCTAGAATAATATTAAAACAATTCATGATTTTGCTGTTGCCACCATATTTGTTTATCCATTTAATTTCTTTTATTTTTTTTTTTTTTGATTTCTATAGAAATTAAATTTGATTTGATTAAATTAATTAAAAAAAGTTTCTTTTTTCAATTAAAATAAATTTAAACAGGAATTTAACACGCGCCGTGTCAATTCAGGCATTAAAATAAAATATAACAATTAAAACAACAACAACTACAACGAAAGGCAACAATAAAATCAATACAACAATTTGTTGTTACATTGATTGACAGTTACTCATGCCAATATGTAGACGAACAACATGAAAACAACAACATTACCCGTCTAAAATGGAGCACAATATTTGTGTAAAATACTGAAAATCATAGAGAAAACATATGCAGACAGTGATGATGAGAATAATAGTTGCCATACAATAATATTACAAACAGTTTTTAATGCTTAATTTAATGAAATTTACAAATTACTTGTGAATTTCGGAGCACATTTCATTATAAACACTTCAATCAAAATTGCGGCCTAAATGCTCGCATCCCTCAACGCTGTTTGCATGAATTTTGTCTATGTGTGTCGGGGACTACAATTGATATGTTGAAATTGAGCAACGAATTCGATAGACCGTTTCACGGGAATCAGTTTTCTTTCAGAGCTTTTGCCAGAAGGCCTCTGATAGGGGAAAGGAAACAAATATTTTTGAATAATTGTTTGTGTTTTTGTCAAGGTGTTTGAGCTCAGTTCAGTAATCCAACACACTACCTAACACACTACGGCAGGTGCATAAAATTTCTATAAAAAGAAATATTAGGAACATCCCATCCTAACATTTTGAACAAGAATTGAGCTATTAAATCAACGCAACTTTCTCATAAATCCACTTTTTCCGCATTTCTCAAGAGTTATGTAATCTGCTGGACACGTTCTGTTAACAAATTCTGTATGTCTAATAATCTTTCGCTTCAGGTTCCTTAGTCCTCATCATTACAGCTTCTGCAGAAAACTTTGTGATATATTTCCAGCCTTCGGAAAGTGTAGCCAGAGGCCAGTATTCGTTATAATATCTATGAGATCCCTAAGACTAACTCTGATCAAGTTGCACAAGAAGGTTTATTATTCTAACCGTGTGGGTTTGTGTGCGACCATTGGTGTGAGCATCTGAGGAGCAATAATAACCTGAAGAATGAATTAAATTTTTAAGTGTACCAGCTTTTGTAAGTGGGCCGGTTTTGTTATTAACTTATATGTCGTTAAATTGGTATGCATCAGTATAAACGGAGCAACGAAAATATTTCCCATAGCGACGCTGAAGACTGTGTTGTATTTAAATTTGTTGTATCTGGTAGAGAAAAACAGTACCCTGTACACTTACGGTAACGGTGCATCGTGACCTATCAGATTGAATATCTGTACCTTCTTTACAGTCGTCTAGCCAGAATCAATAGACTCTACGATTTAGTGAAATGCTTTACAACGGAACTGAGTATGAAAGTGAAGAGAGTATCACTACATGCTCTTTTAAAAGGATGGTTTACAGATTGGCAGTGAAACAGTAACGATGGAACAGTTGCGGTGTTCCAGAAAGGAGCATTTAGTGTATTCGAAACCCATTGGAAGAGTTGCAGGTGGTTTCTAAGCAGAAGTTTATGCTTTGGGCGCTCATTGAGAAAACAGATGAGACGATTTCAAACTGCGAAAAGTTATTATAGTTACACGAGATAAGAGGTATGCAACAGACTATTAAGGATTTGCTTAAGAATGGCAACTGACATTCCGACTGGGAGTTTTTAAAGAAAAAGTGTGGAACAGCACTGTTTGATTCATCGGACAACAAAATTACTGGACTATAGTACCCCAGTACAATAGATGATCCTTTGCTTGTAGAATTCCTATGAATATTAAGCAAGCCTTAAAGGAGTGGGGCGAAAAGGCTTAATATTGGTGACTCCTTTTTTGGCTTTTTTTAGTTCATACAATGTAGTTTTCTCAACCAAGCAGATAGGTTTAGTGTAGCAAGTCCTAAGATAATAAAGTTAAAATTTGTCGTTGTGTTAAAAGAACACCCTTTGCTATAATCAAGTCGAAAACATTTTCTCCATTTGTCTGACTGTACCTATAATTATATTTACCACTGTTTGAATAAAATAACCATCACTCTACTCAGCAGACATCATTATTGCATCACGTTGTCAAACTCATACTTACATTACAAATGAACGAAGAACAAAAAAAAGTTGAAGTATACGTTACTATTTGTTTATTTGTTTTATACAATATGTGTACCCAATACACACTCACATGCACTTACACACATACTCTTATACGCACATAAAATAACATATAATGTATACAATATAAACATTCACATGGACATTTAATAGATGCAACAATAACATACTCATTGTTATTTTATTATTCACATGCACACACGTAAAAATACACACACGCAAGCAAAAAGTTCTCCAGGCGTTCAACACACTCAACAAAGCAGTTGTGGCTGTAAAAACTCTCTTAAAAATTTAATTTTTAAAAAATTATTAATGGAATATGCAGACATTCGAAGAAAATGTAAAATGATACTAAGTTCAGTAGAAAGATTTTCCAAATACATATAAGTGATTTGAAGTCAATTTTTTTTATTAGTGACAATTATTTAATTTCACAAATATTAAGGATGATTTGGATAACTTTGCTCCAAAGTTTATGACCCCATCATTCCTCATTCCACGTCGAAAGCTAAACTTTTGCTCTAAATACTCCTGGATCGTCGCTAACACTTCCCTGTGAGTCTATAAACCGTCCGGATATCACTGAATTATCCCTCTTTTAAGAGAATACGTAGCCTCCACTTTACTGCCTTCACTTTTATACTCAGTTCCATTGCGAAGCGTTTCACCAAATCATAGAACCTATTGATCCTAACCAGGAGACTGTAAAGGAGGCACATATATTCAATCTGTTAGGTTGCGATGCCCTGTCACCATAAGTTTACATGGCTATAGTTTTCTCTACCAGATACAACAAATTTTAAATTCAATATAGTCTCCAGCGTTGCCATAGGACATATTTTCTTTGGCTCGTTTATACTGATGCGTACCAATTTCTTCATCTACGTGCTGTTTTCTGACTTGGTTTCTACATGTCATACCAATCTAGAATTCAGTTGCGAATAGTTGAATATAAAATTATCAAAACCATTGTCCTAAGGTAACAAAGGCAACTAGGTTTTTCATTATTTAAAATAAAAATTTTATTTTGAAAAAACATTGGAGACCATGGAACCACTATTAGCTCTAGATATTCCATTTACTAGATAAGAGCTCTTAAAGTACTTGGAAAGTAATTTTTACCAAACGATGATCCAATGTAAATATATTAAATCGGTTGAAAATGACTTGCAAAACAAAATTTTAAGTTAAAGAAGAAGTCAAAGAGCCAAAAGATTTAACTTTAATCTGTATGAGAATGTGTAGTCGGCAGTGAAAAGACTGCTACAGCAATATATGTAGGTCAGTTATACAATGAATTTTGACGAAATTCGGCAGAAAGTGCAACCTATATTGACAAGTATACCAAGTGAATTTAAGCAGAAATTGGTGAAAGGAACACCAATTTTAACAATTCCTATTTTTAAATTTAAATAAAACAAACTGTTTGGTAGATATCATTGAAATGTTTAATCTATTGATGCCACTATATGAGAAATAAAATAACGTTCAAATATCTGCCATGGCTTCCCTAAGTTTAGCGTATTCGAAATGATAAATTTTTCCGATGGCATGGATTGGATTTAAGTTTGAATTTGAGGACTTCAAAACTCTACAAGAAATAGAATAACGCGATCAAGTCGTACACACAAGTCGTATTCACAGTTTATATCACCTCTACATCAGATGCCAATGCATCACTCGTGCACAATATCCAATGTGGCATGAGTTGTGTGGCACTTAGAGCCGTCCTATTGAAACCTCATGCCGTTCTTATCCAGATCATCCATGTTGTTCAAACCAAAAAAAGTTAGCAATCATCGGTCTATAGTGCTCGTTTTATTCAGTGATGGCTTGAAGAAAGGAATATAGACCGATAACGCCGTCAGTGCATAATTCACACCAGACTGTGACTTTTTGCTATTGTACGTTCCTGGATCTTATGATGATTGTTCGCATTTCTCCTTATATCTGAAAATAATTTTTCGAAGAAAATGGGCCAACATACACACGTAGTTGTCTATGGTTGTCCATGGTGATTTGACAGAATAGAGTGAAAAAATTACAACTAATTGAAAGATATGGCTGTAACAAGATATCCAAGTGCAAATCGAAGTACTCTTTCTCTATATTCTTGACAAGTGGTCGTAATGATACAAAGAACTAGGATTACAGCCGATCTATTCGTGCATGAAACTCTTTAACTGCAAGAAGACTTTCTTGTTTCTTATGGAGCAAATAGTTTACATTTTTTTTTCCAAACCAACACTCTGCGATGACTCCTATTCACCCAATGCTTTGTGTTGGAATATCCGAAAGATAGTTAAAGGCGAAATGAAAGAGGGTTGGTGTACGACAAGTTGACTTTATAATGCCCAACTACTTTGTTAGTTCTGCTTCTGATAGCGTTCCCCTATATTTAAAATAGATTGGCCTTAAGCTTGTGCTATAATTTCAACCACAACTAATTTAAATGTGATGCCCCTTTTTGAAAAAAAACCATTTCGTGTCGATACTCGTACTCATTCCCCTTTTGTTGTTAACTTCCTTTTCTACTTTTTTTTTTGTTTGTTTGTTTTTAAACTTCAATACAAAAAATGAATGAACTCATGGATGTTTTCCGTTGCTGTTACAATCAGTTGTACATTTTGTTATTGTTATTGTTGCTGTTGTTGTTTTCATTGGTGTCTGTTATTTTCCAACTTTTTTTCGTTATTTGATTTTTTCCGGTTGTTTTTTTGCTCTTCTTCTTCATTTATTATAAAAACAAACCGATTTATCAAAATATTTTCATTATTCTGCATTAATTTTTGTTGCATCATTGAATTTTTGTCATTGTGGATATTTGGTTGAATATTCTTTCCTCTTTTTACCTCTTCTCTTCGCTCTCCAATTTTGTTTTGTTATGTTTTGTGTTTTTTATTTTATTTTTCATTACACTGGTCATTGTCTTGTTAGTTGGTCTGATGCGTTTGATGGCTGGTATCGAGCTCATCTGGCCTCAAACTTATCTGTTCATTTATCGATTGATTTGCAATCATTTTTCATTGCTGACGTTTATCCGAGCAGTGTTACGGTATCTGTTTTTGTCATGTTCAAAACAGGCCAAAATGTTGGTTTTGGGAAATATAAAGAGACTTCAATCTTATTAAAAAAAAATGAATTTAAGCTGATGACGTTAGATGTATAATTAGAAGTGGAGATAATGAGATGAGTTTCAAGAAAAACTGAAAATATTGATTACATATCTCGTGTAGCAAGTATATTTCAATAACAGAAGGACTTATGTATACGGGAAAGGCATTTCAATTTATTTTTTACAATTTTTTTGCCTGTGTATTATACAACATGAACCTGGCACGAAGCCAATTCTGGCATCTCGAAAAATACGAAACATGAGTGAATATTTCTTCTGCGATCTTCTCTGAGAATAAATAAAATTGCCATGAAAATTCTCTCAAAAAATTCTGTCATTCGGAATCGATTTAAAACTGTAGGCCCAGCCACTCATGTGTAAAATTAACACACACAACGTAAGTAAGAGAAGCTAGCTCGTAATCCAGAATGCCCTCGATGTGGTCTGTAAATCGCAACGTTTTCATGTGGCGTATTTATTGAAACCTAAGAATATAATCATCGTAAACTTTGTTAGTAAACCAGACATTCACCATCACACAGTTATCTACCATTTGAAGAAACCTGAACATGCACAGAAGCTCTATATTAGGGTGCAACATAAATTAACTGCCCAATGCTAAAACGCAACAAAGTTTTTGGACGGAGTTTTAGGAAGGTTCCTTAGGCGTTTGAGTTTGGAAGAAAAATTAGTTGTTTTTGTTTTTGGTGTTTTATTCGAACATTGCTCCGGAATGGTGATTTTAATATTTTCCGTTTCCTCGCTGTTTTGGCCATCAAGTATTTAGCAGTCTAAATATTTAGCAGCTCTTGGTGTCTCCATACATTCAAATTCATTTTGATTGTTGCTATCAATTAAAATATCATCAATAAACTCATACGAAATCATACTCTGCACTAAATCGTCCCCTGCATTCAGTTCGGGGATAACCACTGAATTTCCTGAATTTGAAATCGCAACGTTTTCATGTGGCGTATTTATTGAAACCTAAGCATATAATCATCGTAAACTTTGTTAGTAAACCAGACATTCACCATCACACAGTTATCTACCATTTGAAGAAACCTGAACATGCACAGAAGCTCTATATTAGGGTGCAACATAAATTAACTGCCCAATGCTAAAACGCAACAAAGTATGCGAAAAACTTTCGTAAGCGGTGGCAAAGTAAGAATTGCTAGCATGCAAGGTAATGAGTGCCGTCGTTGACAGTTGACGTTGTCCTGTGCAATGTCGTTCTCTAGAGAACGCCCATTGAATGTTCTTGAATCAACTGCTCCAGAGCGTATTCAAGGAACGCGTTTCTTGGCTGTTTGCTTTCAGTTCAGTGAAGACCCAAAGTTAGAACGCAAAATTCGCCAACTTGTGGTTTTACAAAGGGCCGAGAACTTGGAGACGACACGAAATGTATTGCTTGGACACCGGAATGTATTCTGCAGAGTAAGCCTGCAGACTGCGATAGTAATCCTGTACACTCAAAAAAAGAATCAAGCCATCCGGGCTTGAATCAATCCATATCGGTCACAATAGTACGGTTTGGCTTGAATCAAGTACAAAAGAGTTGAATCAAGCCCGAATCAGCCAGGTACAAAAGTGTTGATTTTAGCGCGATTTAAGCCTTTTTGGGATCAAAGTGATCTCATCACGTATTTGGTTTAAGCATATTTTTTCTTGATTTAAGATCGAATTCGTACTTGATTCAAGAAACAGAAGTTGAAGTAATCCTTAAGCGCACTTGTTTCAAGAATTATAAAGTTGATTTAAGCTAGATTTCGTACTTGAATTAACTTACAAATGGGATCGAATTGAGGCAAATTTTACTTTATTCGAGCACAATGAACTTGATTTAAGCCCAAAATTGTACTTGATTTAAACCTAAATTTATCCAAAAAGGAGCTTGTTTCAAGAATTTTGAACTTGATTTAAGCTCGAACTCGTACTTGATTTAATCCTAAAATCGATTGATTTGAAAAAAAAATGCAAGTCATCTACAGTGTTGCCACGAAAAAAAAAATATTGTAACCAACATTTGTGAAAAAAATCACCAAATAAGAAAAAATATAACCAAAACTAAATTCGCAGTTTTTTTATTTTATTTTTTTTTTCAAATTTAAATTACAATTAATACAACAGTGTAAGAAAAGAAACAAAAAATAACAAAATAAAATTTTAGTCTTACTAATTAATACATTTCTACAAACAAAACAAAAGCTCTTTTTATAAGAAAAATAAATAACCAAAACCGGAAAAATCTACACATTGAACAAAAAAATAAACACTGGTCATCTACCCAAAAAAAAGTCATCGACCGGAATAATCCAAGTCATCTACCATAGAAATGCAACTTGCGAAAAATACGACATTTTGTTGGATATATATTGTATAAATACACATGAACTAAATAAGAATTTTTAAAATTTTTACTTTTGAACTTAAAAACCCACAATTTCATAACTCAAATAACAAATAACTCAAAATAACACTTTTTAATTAGATTTGAGCTTTTTAGTGTTGATTTTAGTAATATAAGGTTTAGTTTTTCACATCAATCCCGTTTTTTGCTTGTTTTAAGCAAACAATAGCCAAAACGGGCTTAATTTTTCAAGCACGTTTTTTGGCTAAAATTGAGAATAGAAAAGTTGATTTTAGCACGCCGTTTTTCTTTCTGTGTAGACATAGATTGTTTGATTAAAACTATTTTACGACAATTATGCACTCCTAAAGTCAATTTGTTCGCGTAAAGTCAACAACTTGTTTTGTATGCAATAGTTGATATTAAATGTAGTATGTAAAGTATTTTTTCTTAAGATCATCGCTCTATGAAGATGACATGTAGTCGCTGTTCATTGTATTCCTTTTGATGATAAACGATTAAAATTTTCCCACGTGAGTATAAAAGAATGGCCATAACCTTGGCTAAAAATAGAAATATATTCACGTTCTTAAAACTTGATTTTGCCAATCTAGTCCACCGTTATGAAAGTTCCTTTATGCCAGTTGTGAACTTAGTGGATCTAAAATAACAGCTTACACTCCATCAAGAAGGTTATTGTCAATAAAGCTGCCATTAGTTCATGAGTTCTTAGAATTGTTTTTATTTTATTGACGTTTCTATAAAATTTATACGTTATCCGGCTTTTCTTTATGGATATCAACGCATTATCGTCTTCATAAATCAGGTTGTTAAGTTAACCCATACTTTATGTGCCAGATATTTCACTCTTGGGAGTGTTATGTTAGCTTGTTGAAGCATCTCATGAATTATATGCGTATATATGTATGTACATAATTCGTCATTAGAACTCTTCAGTTAGGATTATATACATAAGAGTTATGTGTTAATGTGTGTGTGTTAATTTGCATTCATAAGTGGCGTAACCTAAAGTTTAAAGTCGGTATCGAAAGACAGATTTTTGAAAAAAATTTCAAGACAGTTTTTATTTAATCTCTCAGAGGGTTTGCCAGAAATCTGCTTTTGCCAGGAGGTCGTCGAAAAAAAATGTTTAAACCGTGGCCACATAGCTAATAAGTCAACACGCAACATACTAGACAACTTCTCGTGAATTACCGCCAAATATACAGTGGACAGCAAAAGTCTTATTACGGCAAACAATTTTTTAATATTTTTCATAAAACAAGAGAAAAATAAGGAAAAGTTTCAGCTGACTCCAAAGGTACCCCCAAGGAGAACCCGGAGTAAATTTAAAATTCAAAGGCCGGATGTATGAAAATATTATCCATTGTATTTAGTAGAATATCCATTAAGTTCAAGCACTCCATTTAACCCATTTGGAATTGAATGTACAAGTTTTGTTTAGTGTTTTCGGGTGGCACCATGAGAAAGTTTTTCGTTTGACTTTTGTTTGAGGTAACCGCTTTTTCAAATGATATCCTAAATACTCTCTTGAAGTCATATCGGGACTTTGTGCAAGAGTATTAAGCCTGTGGGGATTTTGTTTTTGTCAAAATATATTGGAGTACTAAGACTTTTGCGGTCCACTGTATATGCGGGGAACTCTTGTTGGGCACATGAGATGATAACAACAGAACAGAAAGCACTTCTGCACTCAATATTCCTTACTGGCTTGTATGACATCTGTATGAGACAGGCGGGAACCTTTCGTTGCATGTTAGCTTTGGTGTTTCAGACAATCAGAAATATTTCGTGTTAATTAATTGATTTCAGTCTGATTTAGAGGAATACACTATGGAATGTTGTGATGGGAATCTTGCCTTGTCCATGGACATTATGTCATGCCACCATTTGAAAGTGTAGCAATGTTGTTCGATTAAAAGTAGGAGAAACTTTAGTGTTACACTTATTGTCTACACATGAATTCTTACTGCAGCTATTGGAAGCCTTTTTCGTCTTGGTAGCATATGGCTTCCACAAAGTATGTCCATCTTATACGGTTGGCTGCTGTTATTGCGATAAGTTCCGGTTGATTGTTATTCTGCCTTGTTTCCGTTTCGCTCAACTATTGTTGCTACAACTAAGCCGGTGATTGATCCGCTGTAAGAGGCCCTATGATAATGATGCTGCCATCTATCGTTGCCTACGATTCGAAACGTATAGGTAAAAATTTATATTTTTTGCTTATTTTAACAATTGCTGTGTAAGAATTAGATTAAAAATTGCTTTCCATTACAGAACCATATAAAGTCTTATATTTTCTTTATAATTTTTGTATATCTTCTATCGTTTTTCATGTTTTTTTTTTATTCCTTACTGCATGTTTGATTACAATCGCATTAATTTACTTCCTTTACTGGTATTCTTTTTTTTCTATTTTTAATCACTGACCATAAATTCCAAAAAAAAAAAAATGAATGATGAAGGCGATGGTGGTGGTGGTGATGGCCATAATAACAATAATAATGGCAGTTATTTATCAAGCAATACAAAAAATGACAGCAACAACGATAAAAATAACAATGCAGGAACAATTTTAACAATACATAATGAACAACAACAACAACAATGACAACAGCAACAATATTTTTATAATGAATGATTTGTATTTTGAAACGATTTACAATATTTCAGAAACAGGAAAAAAATTTAAATTTTTTTTTCATCATTTTGGTTATTTTTTTAATATTTTTTAAAAAAATTCTTTTTGTTTTTGTATTCAAAAACATAAATCAGTAATAAATGACATGTACATATATATAATTTTTCATCCTGAAAATAGCATCAATTGAAAATTAATTTATTGTTGTTTTAAATTTATAAGCGTTTTACCTCATGCCTCACGTTATGATTTTATTTTTTGATATTTTTGATTGCAATTCAATACAATACATTGCTATTGATGGTTTACCCTCTACTTTTGGCATATTTTTGCAGATTGATTTTCCTGCCGTCGAGACACAATCAGAGTACATTGGATTGATTACGATTTTATTGAAGCAACAACAGCACAAAAAAAGGTAAGATTTATGAGTGAAAATGATTTGTAGTTCTGGCCAACAATTGTAATGCCAGTAACAAAAATCAATAAATAATACAATATTAAAAATTATTTATTTATTTTAATTTATTTTCTACTGATATACACAAATTTGTATGTATTTATCATTTGCATGTTGATATTATTTTTATAAAAAAATATTTTTTTAATAGGATTACAATATATTTATTTACTTAATTGAATAAAAAATTGTTTTCTATACAAACTTACGCACATACATACATACATGCATATAATTAAAAAAGAATGAAAAACAAAAATATTATAAAAGTGTTGTAAATTACAATTGTTGTAAAAACATAATCAAATTAAATATCATTTAAGTCTTTGCCATTTATAACAGATACTGAAATTATAGCACAAAAGTAAGCATTTCATGAGCAACTCCTTCAACATCATGCTATAAACACAATGGGCCATAATCATAGTCATCAAAAAAGTATACTTTAAGTATCATTTATTATATTGTCTACTTTTCAGCTACTATAGACGATAAAAAGCTTACTTTTTCCGCTAAAGTCAGTTTTACACTTAAAACAAGTTGAAGTTATTTTTAACAAATCTAACATCACTTTAACTCTATCAGCCAGCTGTTTGTCATTTATCAAAAGTTACAAAATCAAAACAAACCAAAAACAAAAGTTGTATGAATTGAAATTTCGGCAATAAGTTTATTTTTCTTTAAAATGTTAAATTTTTCAGAGAATAAAGATTCCATTGCGATTTGGCGTTGTCTTTCTAAAATAATGTCGTTTTTGGACGGAGTTTTAGGAAGGTTCCTTAGGCGTTTGAGTTTGGAAGAAAAATTAGTTGTTTTTGTTTTTGGTGTTTTATTCGAACATTGCTCCGGAATGGTGATTTTAATATTTTCCGTTTCCTCGCTGTTTTGGCCATCAAGTATTTAGCAGTCTAAATATTTAGCAGCTCTTGGTGTTTCCATACATTCAAATTCATTTTGATTGTTGCTATCAATTAAAATATCATCAATAAACTCATACGAAATCATACTCTGCACTAAATCGTCCCCTGCATTCAGTTCGGGGATAACCACTGAATTTCCTGTCGCAACAGAAGCACGCTTTACGCTCGCAACTGTTTTTCTTGCAGTAACTTTCATTCTCACCCATTGAGATTTAAGTTTTGAGATATCTCGATTAAAACCTGCAGATGCAATTGACTTTTTAATGGCCTTCCAAGCATTTTTTTGTTATTAATCATAGAGGTGTCATTGCCTTTGTTCTCTACAATGGACAGGTGGTTATTGATACACTCGCGCAAAAACTCCTTTTCGCTGGTGCTCCAGTTTGCCTCTCGCTCCCTTTTCTTTTGATCCTGTTGACAATTTATAAATCAATGATACATAAGTATGTAAAACTCCATAAATGTAAGAACATTAGATACATTTTATGCAATTGTTTTTTTTTACAGTTTATATTTTGTTTATTTTTTTGGCGCTTTTATTGCATCAGCTGTGTAGAGATGCCACTTATACAGTATTTATACCAGTTTGTATGCAAAATTTCAAACATTATACTAATCACCCACTTAAAGCTGATTCAACTTAAAACTATTATTAATTTTTACCATAGTTAAGAAACAGTTAGTAACAGGTTTAAATATTAAAGTTGTTTTTAAAAAGAACCGTCTTTAGTGTTTGACTATGATTATGGGCCAATAAATTCAACGCAGCAAAGACAGGAATCCCTCAGAACATTATTACAACTTGCCGTTAACTAAAGGGAGGATTTTGACGGCCAGATAAATTGTTTTTCATTATTACAAGTGGACAATATGGTAGAAGTGAGCGTTAGGCTAAAGGAAGGATCATCCTACTGAGCCAATTCAGACGAGAACATTTTTGTTCTTTTCAATTCACACGGGATGAATATTACTTTGGCATGAAATGTATACGTATACACAGCTTTGTATGTATTAGTGGTTTTGCATTCATTTGATGCTTTAAAAATGTGCGTGTATTAGTTTTGTGCTGGTGATGCAGGGTTGTAGCTGGTGGAAACTTTACGCCACCGAAAAACCATTCTCTTCACCCCTCTTGCCTATAAACTATTATTTTACGCCAGCACAAATGTTCTAGTGTGAATTGGCTCACTGGTAACTTTTAAAGTTAAGTTTATGTTTGAACTAGCCATATTATTATTATTTTCAATGTCGCAACTTCAAATATAAACAAAATGAATAAATATATTAAAAAATGAAACCCGTCGTTGCCACTGTGATTGCCAAACTGGTTTAATTGAGCAATGTTATTGACATTGCTCCGGCACAGCCATGTTTTTGAAAAAGTTTTATCTGTAAGTTGTAATAACGAAAATAAGTTAAAGGTATCTTTACAGTTCCCTTTAGCTAAAGGTTCCTTTAGCTAAACCCAAGTTTAACGGCAAGTTGTAATAATGGCCCTATGTAGATGTATATGGAAATAATTATTTTAAAGACAACGCAATTGTTGTTGAAAAATTGCTGCGTGTACTGCGTTATGTTTATTGTGTTTATATCAAATGGGCCATCTATCGATCTACGTTTCAACCATCGGTTATTTAGTCATGTCATTCTATTGAGTCACAAAATTCAGTATATTATCGCCACTGAACGTAATGAATCGATTTACGCTTGAACGACATTGGGATATATTGGAAATTTATTTCCAAAACTAAGATTATTGATCGCAAATTGCAAAAAAAAAATCAGTCTTTCGGATAAAGCTCATTTTCATCTTGGTGGATACGCTAATAACCAAAATTGTCATTTTTGGCGCTCTGAAATCCCTTCTTACAGAAGAAAATGCACTCATTACTAGTGACTGTTATGGCTTGTGGAGCGGAAACATCATTGGCTCATATTTCTTTGAAAATGAGAATTTTTTTTGCCACACATCTCATTCCACAATCAATTTATTGCGTCAAACGTTTGATGGCCGTTTAATTAGCCGAAATGGTCATGTCAATTGGCCTCCAATAAGCTGCGATTTTACATCGTTGGAGTTCTTTCTGTGGGGCGCCGTTAAAGAAAAGAAAAGTTATGTCGACAAACCAGAGACAATTGAGCATTTGAAGGCCAACATTCGTGATGCCATTGTCGATAGGATCCCATACAATCGAATGCGATACCATGACAACAGCCGCAGAAGTGTAAATAAAATAATATGCCATTTCTAACCGGAATAATTGTACTTCACAACCAAAAAAAAAATAAATTTTGCAAAATTTCATACCGTGTTTATTTTATTGCATTTTTAAATTTGAACTTTCAAATGGCCTAGCTTTGAGCATCATTCATGCGATGATATTACAACAAAAAAAATACACTTGGTGTAGCGTAACCACAAAGAAAATTTGAATATAAGCCGACACCTATAGTCTCATTTACCAAAGAAGGAAACTTAAATTCCAGTTAAAAATAAAAATGCTTTCAGCCAGCCGCACTACCTGTTGGCTAAACAAGTAAAGAAAACTGCAAGAAGAAACTCAAGAACGTTCCAAAACCAAACAGCAGAAGACAGCAGTAGAAAATTGCTGTAAGGAAATTACAGCAGATGATCTGTTGCCTCGCAAATTGAAGATGTAACAGGCAGTCTTTGTATGCAGTGGTGCACTGCTAACAAATAATTACAAATCCGTGACGTTGCTAATGTTGCAACTACTGAACAAAACAAAATTAAAAACATCAGCCCTGCAGAAAATATAGCGTGCAACCATCCCAGTATAAATACAATAAAAGAAGCCAGCCATTGATTTATGGAACAATACGATACGATAGTAGCCATATTAGACGTAAGGCCAGTGTTCAAACCCCAGGTCACGATATCTCGAACAAAAACGAAATATGATAAAATATTTCTTTGGCGATTTCTTTCAGCAGATTCCTGGAAAAAACTCTGAGAGTAAATAAAGTTGCCACAAGTTCAGAGTTGACTTTGAACTGTAGATCCCGCCACTAATATATAAAATTAACATACACACAACATAAGTGGTGTGAAAAGCTACGTCGTAAACCTAATTGAAGGGTTGTAATGACCAATTATGTTATGTAAGCCTCGATTAACTAAAATACACAGTGGGAGACGATTTGGATTTGCCCAAATCCCACATATCATGGAACGATTAATGAGAAAAGTTGTTCTTTTTCCGACAAGAAAAAGTATCGCTTACTTGGTCTAAACTGCTACAATTGTTATTGCCATGACCTGGGCAAACTAGCAATGTACGTTTTAAGCTAAATATTGTTAGAGGAATCATTATGGTGTGGTGAGCATTATCTTATGCCTTTAAACCTACTGTTGGCTTCATTAAAAAACTTGAATATTCTGAAGAACACTATATTTTTCAACACAAAAAACTATGTACACGCAGCCGTGAGCTATGGCTTCTTCGCAACAGTTTTCTGACAAAATCTCTGAAAGTAAATAAGTTCACCAAAGCTATCGTTCGGGGTCACAGTTTAAAATGTATTTACCACCATGCATGGATAATAATAAGCACACACAACATGGTTGGTATGAAAAGCTAGTTCGTAGTTCTGACTAAAGTGTTGTAAATGAGTCCATTAAGTCAGTGAGTATGTTACGATTAAAAGTAAGACAAGGTTTCCTTACAAACGGTCTTTATGTTTAGAAATAAATTCAAGAAAAACAATACACTTTTGCTCAAGCGATTCCGTGAACAATTCTTTACCATGTGATCGCATTTAATTCCTTCATGTTGTGATTAATTAAATGTGATTACAACACCTTAAATTACTCAACTATGTATGCACAGATAAATTTACATCCATCAGGAGTTAAAACCATAGAAAAAATTATTAAAAAATTCAAAAATTTATGGAAATAAAAATTATATTTTAAATTGTAAATTATACATGCAACTGCTACAAAATGACATGACAAGCTATATGCGATTATATACGAGTACATATATGGATGTAATCTTGTGTATGTGTGTTTGAATATTTACGCTCCATCAGCAATGTGATGGTATAGTTAGAGAAAGAAAAGGAGGTAAAAAGGAATGTTGGTGGGGTTTAGTAAATAAAATCCGTTATATTGTAATATGTCATGTCAATACAATGGGGTCATTTATCTGTCAGCTCAAGTATCAGAATTTAAGTTTTTGATTAATGCGCTAAATGGTCACTACGCTAAACGGACATTCTTACACAAATGCATACACACACATATGTATATAAGTTTACCTCTATAGATAGATAAACGTGTAAATGTTATACTAGCAAATATACACACACACAGAAAAACAACAATACATACATATATTATGTTATGTATAGAAATATGTTGTACGAATATTTCTACATTCATGTGATGTGACAATGCATGAGTACAAGTAAGAGTACGAGTAGTATTTATAACCATAAATACTATCCGTAAATGAATGTATCCAATGATAAATGTTTTTGCTATTGTTGCAATTGTTCTTTACATACAAAATATATCGTCTTTGTTATCTGAATTCGTCAGTGTGTATATATACACACAATATAACGTTCCGCTAGGTGTTCCAAATGGGAATATTTATAGAAAAAAACCGAAGAGAGAGAGAAACTCCAGTTGTTTAAAAAATAAAATGTAATGGTTGTTTATCTCTAGTTGTTGGTTTCTGTTGTTGCTGTTTGTTGTTTTTCTGTGTAAAATATCTACAATTCATCAATCACTCAACATAAATTGAAACATTTATCAAAATAAAATTTCTAAAGTTTTTCCCATTTTTCTGCTGCTGCTGCCATAGTAGTTAGCATTTTTAACCACACAGAGAGAAAAAGAACACAATTTTCTTGGTTTTAGTGAAGTATTTACAAAAAAAAAAAAAAAAATTCTCACATGTTGTAAAGAAAGAAAAATCAAAACTGTTAATAAAACAGTAATTAATATGGAAGTAACTCAAAACTTTTGTTTTATTTAAGTTAAAATTTTTTTTGATTTTATTACCTCATATTGCATGCCTCTACCTTTAAGATTTCATAACAATTTAATACATTTTTTAAATAATTTTAAGTTCGATACACTTTTGCCAACAAAATTCAATTGCTTCCTAAAGTCGGCATCACAACCATTTAGAGAGGGCCAGAAAGACAACAATAACACTTTACATCTGCAAGACGACCGTAGTAAAGTTCTGGGGTCTTAGAATAACCATCACATACTGGCTCTATACGGTTTGTAGTGACCAATTATGAATGTACATATGTATGTATATTTATTAAGGGTTCTGATATTAAACATACTTATAGGCCTCCTGAAGGGGGCAGTATTTTCCAAGCAATGGTTCTTTAGAAAATCTTTTAATTTAATTACAATATAAACATATTCAAGTACTACATGTATATTAATGATAGCAACATGCTGATATTATTACACAAGAAAGAATATTTTATATAAAACATGTTAATGTGGTTTGGATCCAGCTTTGCCGTTTTGGTCCAATTGGACCAAAATTGGTAGTTTTTATTTAAAAATGCTACGATTGGTAGTTTGGTTGGTTTGTTCAAATTTCATTTAATTTTTGGTAGGAAAATACAATTAATATCTGTAAGATTTAAAGTTGGGAGTATTATTTATTTTTAAGTCTAAAAACGAAAATAAAATGTTTAAGTAATACCTTTATACAAATATTAAATCAAATTTTCTATTAATTATGAGTAATTTTTTAAATAAAAGCGAATCCCTTGACGTTAATTTTCTTGACAAAAATAACAATGGAGATATAAATAAAAAGCTTTTGTAGGTACAAAAGCCGAAGTATTTTTGGAAAATAATTTTGATCAGGAAGATATAGTGGAAATTAAATCAAATATTCTACAATTTTATATAGAATATTTAAACCAAATTAAAATAAGATTTGACTTTGGACGAGAAGATGTAAAATTACTACAAACAATAACACCCAGTAATGTTCTTCCCAAAGAAAAAATAAATATATTGCCCTTGATACTGAAATTTAAGAATTTAGTGGATTGTGATCCAGATAAAATCGTAATGCAATGGAACTTATTTCGACTAAGTGATATATCCTTAGATATTACATTATGTGAATTTTGTGAGAATGTAAGCACACTTAAAAATGGTTTAGATGAATTTTATTATGGTGATTTATGTAATTTTATTTTTAATTTGCTTTCTCTTCCACATAGTTCTGCTGCTGCAGAATGAAAATTTTCACAATTAAGTTTAATAAAAACAAAACTAAGAAATAAGTTAGATAAAAGCATAAAAAGATCTCAATGATACCTGAATATTATAAATATAATTTTTGTTATATAATATATAGTCGCCGTAGTCTAGTAGGTAGTGTGTTGGCTTATAAGACGTAACGCCCGGGTTCGTATCCCAGGTCAGGCATCACAACAAAATATGAAAAAAAATATCTCTTCGGCGACTGCCTCTCAGCAGATTTCTGACAAAAACTCTGAGGGTAAATAAAATTGCCATGAAGAGCTTCTCAAAAATCTGTCGTTCGGAGTCGACTTTAAACTGTAGGTCCCGCCACTCATGTATAAAATTAACGCACACAACATAAGTAGTGTGAGAAGCTAGGTCGAAATCCTGACTGAAATGGTTGTAATGAATAATTATGTATGTATTATATAATATACTATATTTAGTATATTAAACATTTTTAAACAAATTATTTATGTTAATTTTATGTTAAAGACGAATTTGTTATGATTTTAGCTTTAATTTCGTATTTTTATATTTTTTAAATGAATGGTTTTGTTTTTTTTTTAAACACATTAAATGTGATATATATGAAATTCTTTTGTTAATTTTAGCAATAAAAAGTTAATTTCATACTGAATAATTTACAATTATTTAAATTAAAATTTTGGTAGGATTGGAATAATTTTGGTAGGTTTTGGAAAGAATATTGGTAGGGAAAAATTTTTCTTTGTGGCAACGCTGTTTGAATCGTTACATTATAAACCAACGATTACCATTTCATAGCACAATTGTGCTGAGAGAACTCACACGCATTCTTGTGTTTTTTTATTTAGTTGTCGATCAGACTGCGACAAGAACACATGTGCGGTGGATGCTTTACCATTTTTTTCAGAATGACACTCAAAAAATATTGTATGTTAAAAGATGCTTTTGATAATATTCAATGCCTTATATATTTTGTCGCATAGTATAATTTTTTTTAAATGCTTTGGAATGCTTGCTTTTTCTCTATTAATAAAAAATGGTTTATTATTTTTTTATTTTTATTTATCTAAAAACATTGTCTAATTTTTAAGCCAAAGATGGATACCTTTACGATCTTTTAATAAGAAATGGATTTTTTTATTTTATTTTTATTTATCTTAAATTATTAAACCAAAGATAGATAGCTTTACATATGTAAGTTGATAAAATGAAAATCAAAATAACGTATATTACAAACACTTTTCTATGGCTGTAAATAAATCAATTCTCTCAATTTATTTTCTCTCTCTTACTCACTAATACATAACCAACAAATTTTTGGTAAACCCTGTTATAAACATATTCAAGAACTGCATGTAAACATATGGTAGCAACATATTGATAAGATTAAGTAGCAAATAATGTTTTAATCAAAACATATGTATTCATATTGTTTCGATCGCTACTTTATAAACACATTAAAATAGTACATGTATATATATGACAGCGACATGTTGATAAGATTATGCAACAAATAATGTTTACAATACACATATTCATGTTGTCTGGATCATTACAATATAAATATATTCAAGTTATACATGTACATATGATAGCAACATCCTGATTAGATGAAGCATGAAATAAAGTTGAAATAAATCATATTTATGTTGTTTGGATGTTACATTGTAAATATGTTCAAGACTACATGTATATAAGAAAGCAACATGTTGATAAGATAGAATATCAAATAATGTTCAAAACAAAACATATTCATTTTGTTTGGATCGTTACAATATAAACATGTTCGAGAACTACGTGTATATATATGATAGCAACATATTGACAAGATTAAGGGCCATTATTACAACTTCCCGTTAAAGTTGGGGTTAGTTAAAGGTACCTTTAGCTAAAGTGAACGGCAAAGTTACCTTTAACTTATTTTCGTTATTACAACTTACAGATAAAATAAAATTAAAATATGGCAGTGCCGGAGCAAAGTCGATAAAACTGCTCAATTAAACAAGTTTTTTTTTAACGCTGTGGCAACAGCGGACTTCGTTTTTTTGTTGTATATGCTCATTTTGTTTAAATTTGAAGCTGCCATATCGAAAATAGTATATGATATGGCAAGTTCAAACATAAAGTGACCTTTAAATGTTAAAGGTAGGATGATCTTCCCTTTAGCTTAACGATCACTTCTATCTTATTGGGTACTCATAATAATGAAAAACAATTTATCTGCCCGTTAAAATACTCCCTTTAGTTAACGGCAAGTTGTAATAATGGCCCTAAGTAGCAAATAATGTTTACAACAAAACATATTCATTTCATGTTACTTGAATCTTTACAGCCAGGCTGCCATTAAGCCTCTAACGAACGTAGTTTCAGCGTAGATCCTTGTCCATGAAGGACATGAAGGATCTCTAATGGAAATATCGGATCATTCACGGGAAATTGCATTCCTGATCGGTCGTGTGGCATCTCCCTACTTCAAAACTCTAGGTAAGTTGTATCCATCCTACATACTATAGACTAGAAAGATTTTTGGACATTCTCCATTAATCATATTTTCTTTAGGAAGTCTGTAGCTTTTAAAACTTCTAGCTTCTTTTAATTCACTCCTATAAAATGAGTTTTACATAGAATAGTACCTTCTCTAAAATGTTAAGACTTTGAATTTACGAAACCAATGAATGGTTTCGAAGAAAACTCTATAACTTTGGGATATTCTTAGTAACCAAAGAAGGCTGTGGAATTCTTGAAAATGGCAGACAGATGAATTAATAAGGAGGAGGACTTCCTCATCAGTCATGTGGTGAAAATCTTAAAATTTAAAAATCCCTTTGGATAAATCTGCATAGTGAAATGAAAGATAAAAATAGGCGAAGACTGTCTACAAACCAAACAATTTCGAACCGAGTTTCTGTGCAACAGTAATTGAAAGTTATTCCAGCCTTACATCGGAGTTTTAAGGAACTGTTGAAAAATAGTAACCGGCCCTTAAGCATTGAAGGCTCTAAAAATAATCCAATATTAAAATTCTGTGGTGGAGAAACAGAATCACCAGAATATATGCTTGACACCTGTACGACGTTTCATAATGAGACATTTAAGCGGTTATCAAACATTTGACAGGGAATTATTCTTACGCGTGCAACCATCATAGAAAGATTCATCAAGGCAACGAGTTAGAGAGAGATAATATAGAGAAATCCTTAAGGGGTAAAGAAGGAGAGTAAAATTGAACGTATGGTTGCAGTAAGTTAAAGTCACCGTTACCTAGTGAGCAGTGTGCTGGCTAATTAGACGAGAGCTTGAGATTGAAATATTTCTTTCCGAAACTTTTTTTCAGCAGTCTTTTGGCACACATTCTGAAGTAAATAAAATCGCCATGGAAAGTTGTTTAAATCTGTCATTCGTAGTCGGCTTTAAACTGTGGGGTCCTTTATACTATGTTCACGTATGCAATTTAATTGATTCAATATTCGGTTAATTGAGAACAATATTTTAACCGTTCAGGTATAATAAATATACGCAATATTCAGCTTACTCAATATTCATTTGACAGCTGGTAAACAAAACAGCTGGTTGTTTCAACAACATTGTTTTTGTTCGTTGTTTGTTTGTTTTTTTTGTTTGTCGTTGTTGATATTTGAGTTGTCAAATATCAACAGGAAGTGTTCGGTTACTTATAATATGCTCACTAAAGAGACTTATGACAGTGCTGTATTTAAAGTTTTACTCAATATTATAACAATTAGCATTTAATTGAGCAATAATTAATTGAGATTTTATATGAAATATTGAAATCAATATTGGCGTTAATTGCGATTTACGCAATAAAGGTGCATACGTGAACATAGAATTAATTACTCATGTATAAGACTTAACATGGGTGGTGTAAAGAGCTAGGTTGTAACCATAACTAAAGCTTGTAATGAACAATTAAGTAATTAGATATACGGGAAATAGTAGTCTCTTACGGACTTATTAACGTTAAGAAAATAAGAAGAGTTGATTAATCGTTGTCTAAAATAGATCTTGTGAATAAAATCTGTATCAATATGTTTAATTATTGTCTTTTAGAGTTCGAATCTCAATGCATCTTACTAGTTAATCCCATTAATCTTTAATAACATCCTCCCTTACCATTCTATTAGCTGAAAAACAAATGAGTCCCAATTGAACTTAAACCTGCTGAAGTTCATAATATTTACTGTAAATGTTTTTAAATCTGTTAACAGTTATTAATCATTCCGGTGTTGAGCATTCTGTTCGTCTTTTTTATTTCAATAATTCACCAATAAATATTGAATCAATGCCTCTGACACATAATTATGGATAATCATAACCTAATAATTTAATCTCAAAATCTTTTCGTTGTCAAATATTTTTATTCCGTTAAGAATTTTATATTTTATGGTTGCCATTATCATTTTGGAAATCAGCTTAAAAAGTAACCGTTTTATAGACAGACAGACAAGCACACATAATGGGGTACTTAATTTACGTACTAAAACGATGAGACGATGGCGAACGTTTCTTGAATCGTAACATTTTTATAAAATAAATGTGTTGCAATATTATGTTGCCGTTTCAACAAAAGGCGAATAATAATGTACAACAACAACAACAAGAGAACAAAATGAAAGAATAGCAACTTAAAAGGGTGTTAAAAAATGTTTTCTTCGTTACATTTTGTATCTCTTCAGACTTTTTTTTTTGTTCTTTTCCAAAGAAGAAAATAACAAAAACGAGAACGAAAACTAAAATTTTACTATCATTTGTAAAGTGTCACGCCTGTGTATAAGATTAGTGTCTGATATCTATTTTACAACAACAACGTGTTACATTAACAAATACAAACGTATACGCATACTTAGCTTTATACATACAAACACACATACATGGTTTATAATACATATTACTAGCACAGACTATTTTGAATCTCTATTATTTTTCTCCCTCTTTCTTTTTCTCTTTCTCTTTATTGTTTTTTTTTTTTTGTGTTTTTTGTTTTCTGTATATTAATGGTATCTTTTCTATCACTATCTTCTATTCGCCAAACTATTCACAAAAACATAAGGGGACATTAACGTGTGGGTCACTTTACCATTTTATTGTCTTTCCAATTTTTGTTGATATTGTTATTATTCGAAAGAAAATTCTAAGTGATGTTCTCAAAGAACACTTTTCCGAATTACACCCATGCGTTGTGTTACAGAAGGGATCGAAAAATTGATAGGAAGTCAAGGAAAAAAGAGAAAGCATAAGCAAGCATAATAGGGAGTTGAATAATGCATCCAAAGCCTGCTTAAAGCACCCAAACATAGACATCGAAAGAAGTCTTTTTTTTGAACAACAATCTTACCACCAGAAACCTTTGGCGTTTTAAAAGTGAACTGCGGCTTGTGCACTTTGTTTATTGGCCTCTTTAATGTATGAAGTCCTTGATCTGACTTAAAAACATATTAATTTCCACCCATAAATCACAATACATATAAGTCCGTTCAGAAGACGGCAAGGCAAGGTGGCTGTAATATTGTTATTTGGAGTTAATTTTCCTATTGTGGAGTAAATTCGTTATATCGTATACAAGATATTTAGAAAGTAAAAGATTATGTTGCAATCCTTGGAAATTTTATGCTACATTTGGGCAATTCACACAAGCCGTTGTATCTTTGTATTGATTGTATTGTTGGACGATTATACAACAGTGTATGATTGTTGTTGATAATTTTCATGTAAAAATCCGATACACTTATACACATTTTTTTCCTATGTTTTTAAAAGTTGTATTGATTTCGTGCTATCAAATTCTGTGAATGAAAAAAATGTGCATATGTTTTCATATGTTTTTCAAAAGTTGTGTTGGTTTCGTGCTATCAAATTGTTTGAATGCCAAAAAAATACATTTGGAATACGAAATAAACAATACAGCATATCATTGACCGTTCACAAGCAACCAAGTGTATTCAATACAACATACACGATACAAAGTCGTGTGAATTGCCCAATTATGTCGCATAGAAATATTCCACTTCAATGTGTGTTACTACAAAATGCACTAAGCAATGGTTTGAAGATAACATGCATATGTACATATATAATTATTCATTACAACCCTTAAGTCAGTCAGACGTAGCTTCTCAGACCACTTATGTTGTGTCTGTTAATTTTATACATAAATGGCGGAACCTATCCTTTAAACCCTAATGTAATTGTGATAAGCCTTGAGAATAAACTCATGTTTAATTTGTATTTTAATTTTAAGTTCATCACATTTTTAAATTGAAATAAAATTAGAAATTTTGTGATAAATAAACTGAGGGCAGTTAAGTATCAGCAGTTTCCTCACTTTACTTTCTTTTCAAATCTCCAAATATCACGTTGGTGTCCTTATTATTTTTTCCATCACTGTATATAATCTTCGTAGATTACAGGTACAGCATTTGATACTATTACAGGTATTAGTACATTGAAAACTTGTCATCACAAAAGTGTCACAATAATAGCAACAGATATCATCAACATACATACATAATTGGTCATTGCAACCCTTCAGTCAGGGTTACGTCCTAGCTTCTCACATCATTTATGTTATGTGTGTTAATTTTATACATGACAGGTGGGACCTACAGTTTAGGGTCAACTCTTAACAACAGATTTGATAGTAGTTACCGGAATAGAAAGCCGCCATCGAGCAGCCATTAGTCCAAGAAAAAAAAAACCAGCAGTTGATAGTAGTAAGAACAATAACAAGCCGCCATCGAGCAGCCATTAATCAAAAAACAGCAGTTGACAGTAGTAAAAAGAATAGCAAATCTCCATCGAGCAGCCATTAATCAGAAAAAAACCCTCAGTCGATAGTAGTAAGACGAACAGCAAGCCGCCGATAGTGGTAATACCAATAGCAAGCCACCATCGATCAGCCATTAATCCAAAAAAAAAAAACGCAGTTGATAGTAGTAAGAGAACTAATGACAATGAATACCACAAATACATCTTCCTTCACTGTTAATAACAACGTTACAACAGATATGTAGTTAATCTGCAAGTTATTTTGGTCAATTATGGAAATCAGAACGGCAAATGAAAACCTGAATGCGCTTTTCAACAAAGCCTCTCAGACCTTGTACTCTTTGAGAGGTATACAGATTCATACTGGCTGATTGAGATATCTTTAACCGCTCCGCCTGGAGTCCGTCTAAGAATTATACGTGTAGACTAGCAGTCATAACAAATTGATGTTTACCGTGAATAATCCGATGCTTCCAGCCAAATTCAATAAAGAATCGAATTCAATAAAAAATTCACTCATTATTAAAAAAAAAAAACCAGCAGTAGATAGCAGCAACAAGGGGAGTTTTTGGTCATCAAGTGATATATTTCAAGCCCGGAAAACTCTCGGGTATCTTCCAAGCGGAAGTTTATGCCACCGAAAGATGTCCTCAATTCAACTTGCATATCGGTTTGATTAAAACATTTGTTGGGAAAATGAGGTTTGAATCATACTTTAGGACTTTTAATACGGCACTGTAGACTCAAAGTGCACTTACATTGAATGAGTATTGTCGCGAATCCAATATGTAGATTCTGTGTTAATGATAATGAATCATCAGAATACTTTCTTGGAGTCTGTAAGGCATTAATGCATTCCAAAAGGATTCCAAAAGTGTGCTTATCAGGTGCTGGGCAAAGAATTGTTCGGGAGTCTGTCAAGACAATGGCCTTGGAAGAATCAAGGCTATCCTTATAATGATAAGGATACTTTACGTACAAAGAATTGTATGGACATTGTTCTATGCTCACCACTTCAAGTAGTGACAGACATAATCACAGCAAACAAATTTGATTTTCTTTTCTCTGTAGAGAATAGGTCGCCGTAGTCTAGTAGGTAGTGTGTTGGCTCATTAGACGTGAGGCCACGGTTCAAGCCGCCGGTCAAACATCTCTAACAAAACGAAAATTGGAAAAAACATATTTCATCGGCCATTTTTTCTCTGCAGATTTCTGGCAAAAACTCTGAGAGTAAATAAAATTGCCATGAAAAGCTTCTCAAAAATCTATCGTTCGAAGTAGACTTCCAACTGTAGGTCCCGCCACTCATAATTAAATTAACACACACAACATAGTTGGTGTGAGAAGCTAAGTTGTAATGACCAATTATGTATGTATGTATACTCTGTGAAATGACTCATATACGGTATAGTATAACAATCTTTCCATGTGTTTTTCATTTCTTCGAATTTTGTTTGTGTCTCTTCTTATGAACACAAGTTTGTAAGTCGTTTGCCTGTGTAATGAGTGTGGATAAGTTTTTCTTCTTTGGCTCACTCATTCATTCATTCATGTATTCATTCAGTTCACATTGAGTATCTGTTTCTGTATCATGTTGTCGTTTTTGTGCTTGATAAAAAAACTTTGCTCAGCTTTCTTCGTATCCTCCATATTGCCATAACGATGTCTCTCATAAAGTCTTTTGTATTCTTTTTTTCTTGGTTTTTGTTTTTCTGAGCTTTTTTTCTGAGTATTCCTTAAAAGTGTATCCTCAGCTCATTTTAGAGATGCTGTTAATGTTGCTACTTTTGTTCCATTATTGAAATTACTTGAAAGTGGTTGAAATAATGTTGAAGTATACACACTTCCTCCTCCTTCGCCAAACAGCAATATCAACAACAAAACCAGCAGCATTCTCATACTGATTTTATCTTCAACGTTTTCTTTTTCGTTTTTCTTTATTTGCTAAATAATGCTGTTGTCGTCGCTGATAATGATGAAAATGCTAATGATGTTCACACTGGTTCTTATTAATAGCGACGATGTTATTGTCGTTGATAAAATAAAAAAGATCTTCTGGTGCTGGTGATTGTGTAAAAATGTTGTTCAAGTAAATTTTTTAAAGAGCAACGAATTTTTTTTCTGTCTTTCTGCCTTTTTGTCTTTTGTTTTCTCTTAGTCATGTGGCAGTCATTTAGTTTTTGTGTTTTCCATACAATTTTTAACAAATCCACCCACTGTTTCTAGTGTATATATCGTGTATGTATACATGTTTCAGTTTCTTCTACTTATGCTTGCGTTAGTTTACATACAGTTTTTATGTAGAGACGGGAGGAGGATTTTCTAAGCGTATATTTCTTAAAAATATTCCTATTGTTATGGTTTTTCCTTCAATTTGCAAACAATGCTCATATAATTTTTCTTTTGTTTATATTTACGAGTATTCATATGGAATGTTGTCTGTTTCATAAAAAACTGAAAAAATATGTTCAAGATGAAAGATTTAAGGAACATTTGTTTCAAAATGCTTATGATTGTGTATGCTTTCGTACTCTGCTCGATCGTTACTGCTCATACGTTACTTATTGAACTGATTTGAAGTGAAAAAAATTTCTTACAAATTTTTCAAATACCACAGGCTTTAATGGAAAGCGGTTTAGATGTGGAGGTAACAAGACATTACTGGCAAGTTTAGTTGCCGCTCATAGTATCGGTAACTCTTCCTAATGTGGAGGATAAATTCCATGACTCCACAGGTTTCAGAACCAATGGACGTAACACAAAGTGCACCGAAAACATCGCACATGACAGTGTGCAGAAGAATACGAGGCAGTCAATATCGCGTTGATCACAAGAATCGACAATTTGTAGATCAAAAGTTGGTGAAATCTGAATCACAACTTGAGTCTGCAACCGTACAAAATACAACTGCTACAGGTACTAAAGATAAACGACCATAGACGATTTATATTGGCTGAAAGGGCTCTGAAGCAGTTGGCAACATTGAAAGCAGTTTGCAACATTCCACTGGAAAGTCATCAACAGCGATGGGACCTATTTCTAAATGAATAGGTATGAGAATAAAGAAAATTCTCGAATTTGGGGCGACACCAATCCGCATGAGTTCTAACAGCGTTCAATATGGTGTGGGGATTTTGTGCTGGCGGCGATATTGTTTCATATTTCTTTGAAAATGACATTGACCAAGCCTTCATTGGCGATGGTGATCGGTGATTACCAACATCTTTGGGCCTGAACTCGATGATGTAGGCAGGACTGCTGTACGTGCCACACAACTTGTGCTACATTGGATATTCTGTACGAGCGATTTGAGGTCATGGTCATATTATGTGGAGGTGATGAAAACTGGCTACCGAGATCATGTAATTTGAACCCCTTTCACTGTGGGGTTTTCTTAAATCGCAGATGTTTGCGAATGAGACAAAATCCACATCGGTTCTCAAAGCCAACATAACCCACCCCATCAATAAAATTCAGTCTGATTTATGCATCAAAGTCATGGAAAATTTAACTTTCAACTTCAACTCCACCCAAAGCGCTTATTTGAAGACTGGATAGTATGACAAACATGTGATCGACACTTTTCAAGCACAATTTTCGAACGATTTCCAGTAAATTCTCGCTTCAAACAAATAAGATGTGTTCGGCACATGTATGACATGATTTTAGCCGCTTTTAACAGCTGAGCTGAAAAGTTTATAGGCAAACGTCAAGCAAAAAACTTTACAATAATGCTGCTGTAGATGGGTTTTCCCTTTTCAAAATAATCGATGAATAGTTTACCATTCGCATCTTAAAATTACTGAGGCGGCTTAACTTTGCCAAGTAATCTTTACGTCTTTGCAAATTTTGATTCAAATGCCGTTCACTTTCACAATTGTGAAAGTTTTGAATACTTACTTAATTACTTATATAAGTAAATTACAACCAATTATGTTGTGTGTGTTAATTTTATCCATGAGCGACAGATCATACAGTTTAAAGTCGACTCTGAATGACAAATTTTTATGAAACTTTTCATAGCAATATAGTTTCCTGTCAGAGTTTTTGCCAGAAATCTGCAAAGAGGAAGTCCCCGAGGAAATATTTGTTTCAGCATTCCTTTTGTTCGACTTGTTTGACCGAGGCTTGAGCCGTGGCTTTTCGTCTAATAAACCAACACACTGACCACTAGACTACGGCGCTTTAATCGATCGTTTTGATTCATGTGTGTAATTTTGGAGTCATGTTTCGTCCAATAACCACATATCAACGTATAACACCAGGCTAAAAACCATGAGTCCCCATGCAAAATTAATTTGAACAGATCGTATATTCATGCATGATATGTTCAACATTTTCCCTTGACATCTATAGATCTTAGACTCTATATCACTCTCAACTTCTTTGCATTCGATCGATTTCTTTGCTGTTGTCCAATACTAATTTTCTTTCTTACTAATTTCTCTAAACTTGATTTTCGCGGTGCAAAGCAAGTAATATTTATCAAACACCTTGACTTCTAAAGCAATTTTTTTCTCTCCTAAAGGCAATGCTTTATTAATACCACGAATTCCTTTTTATCCATTTTCTTCAAACTAATGAAAGTAATTTTACATAGAATGCTGTTTCTGTGTCTTTTGAAAAAATAAAATAAAGAATAAAAAAGTAGTAAAAAATTGTAATAAATAGGAAGGGAGTAGCAAAAATTACAGGACGCCATACGGTCGGTGCAGGTCGCCGTAGTCTAGTAGGTAGTGTGTTGGCTTATTAGACATGAGGCAACGATTCAAAACAGAGGTCATACACGAAACGAAATATGAAAAAAATTTCTCTCTTCTCGATAGATTTCTGGCAAAAAGTCTAAGAGTTAAATGAAATTGCCATGAAAAGTTTTTCAAAAATCTGTCTTTCGGAGTCGACTTTAAACTGTAGGTTCCGCCATTCATATATAAAATTAGCGCACACAACATAAGCGGTGTGAGAAACTAGGTCGTAATCCTGGCTGTAGGGTTGTAATCACCAATTATGTTTTTTATGTATTCGGTAACAGAATATGAAAATTTCCATTATGAATTCAAGTTCGGTGGACTATTAGGTTTTAAATTCTTGAGGAGTCTTATAAGAATTTGGAGAATAAAACTGTTTGGCCAGATGTACTTCAGTTAACTAAGTGTCCACATGCAAAATCAGTTCTCAAATTCGAGTAATTTTTAAACTCTCAAACAACATACCCATGGGGTTATGTATGACAGTAAGAAAGTTCATGCAATTGCATGGTAATAATGCGTACAGCATATAATATCATTTATGAATTTATGAATTTATGCATTTTTATATGTACATTATTATTTTTATGATTATTATTATTATGCATATGAACGAATGAACGCACATATGAAATGCATGTCATCATAATTTACAACATTATTTTACACTTCCTACGAGTAACACTTTTCATAATAATCTAGAAAAAGGAAATGAGAAGAAAAACGAAGAAACACAAGAACAGAAATGAAATACTGAAATTCGCATATTAAGAACCCTTAAGCAGTTTGAATATTTTCCTTTTTCTCAAGCATTACAATGATTTTAAGCAAAATGCAATAAATGCAGAGGTTCCTTGAAGTAGAAAAAATAAAAATAGCAAAAACAACAACAATAAGAAAAAAACAACAACAACAAAATATGTAAAATAATATAATTTGCCGAAAACAAAAAAAAATTGTAAAAGAAAAACTCTTGAATTTTCTTTCAAGCATTACTGCTTATTTCGTTATGAAAATGTACAATCAAGACTTATTCCCGGAATGGGTTTAAGCACTCGTTTTGCGTTTTGTGTTTTTGTTTTTCTTCTTTTAACATTCCAAACTCGTGCATAAAACATGTGCAAGTAATTTGCATTGTTTTTTTTTCTCCATTTACTTGGAAAACATGTTGCGAAGTACAAATAAAAATTGTTTGAGTATGTTCGACTAAATGAAGAACAAATGAACACCCGCATGCACTAGCTGACGTACATATATATGTATGCGAGTATGCGGTAATAAAAAAAAAAAAAATTAAAAGAAAATATGGTTTCATAAGAATGACAATGTTTTTATGGTTCAATCAACAATTACTTACCGAATTGCACAATGTGAGACTGCACAAAACTGCACTAGGGTAGGGTGTTAAGTTAAAAGCTGAAACTGAATTTTGTTCAATTTTTAAAAGGATGTCATTAGGTTTCGGTTAGAGGAGGTTGAGACAAGTACAGTACCCGGAGGTCCAGTTGACCCATTGTACAACGTCCTAAAGGAGAGAGGATAATAGGGGAGATAGGGAAAAAGGCTAGGAGGGAAAAATCTCATATACGTGGTCGATTTTCAATTCAACGGCTAAGAAATTATATTCGCAACATATTTTTATAAATTTTAGAATTCTACACTTAGAAAGTCATATGAAGTGTTACATTAGATGCTGCTTTAGTTTCCGTTCGAATTTTTCTTGTGCTTATACACAAATGAATGCGAAAAAAATCTTAAGCCCCGGTTAACCAAAACGTCCACGGAACGTAACGTCCACGAACGTTTTTAGCATATGAACAGCAATGAAAAATGCTTACCGAATTACATTATGGTTCGGTAATCGCTCTCATTGCTTTTCGTATTCTAAAAACGAACGTACGTTCTGTTACGTTTGGACAACCGAGGCTTTAGACTACAACGGTCATCAAAGTCCCCATACTACATGCTATCGAATAAATTCAACCTAAATTATGTCTCACAGTTATGAGAATTGGAAATTTCAAATAAGCTTTAGCCAGAGAACACTTGGTGGACATTTGAAAAATGTTATGTACCACACATAATGCCATCAATAGGAGTTTTCATTAAAAAAAATCTAATGATATCTCATACACACTTTATTTTATGTAAATTTAGAGATTGCAGCAGCTTAAAAAGGCACTATATGAAAAGAAAATTGTAGAAATAACATTAAACGTCAGACTTTGACTGAATTGGTCAGTCGAAAATTATTTGTTTACTTAAATCGGGATTACGACTTAGCTTCTCATACCATACATGTTGTGGTTGTTAATATTATCCATGAGTGGAGCGACCTACAGTTTAAAGTTGTCTACGAATGAAAAATTTTTTTTGTGAAACTTTTTATTACAATTTTATTTTAATCTCAGATTTTTCGCCAGAAGATTGCAGGAAGTCGCCGAAGAAATATTTTTCATTTTGTTTAATTTTGTTCGAGATGAAACGTCTTCACGTCTAGTAAGGCAACACACTACTTACTAGACTATTTCGATAATTACTAAAGCAATTTATGTCCCAAACTCTATTGTCTAGTTTTCATAAGATATAAGTAGTCCTTAAATTGCTTGTCCTACAGCATCCGTGCACTCTAAGTTCAAATACTAAAGAAAACGAAGGAATACTCCTTGTGATTTTATACGAATAAAGAAACTTTAATATCAAACAAAAATAATCGATTCATTGCACCCAGACAGTGTAAATTGAATAAACTTTACTATAGGAAGATAAGGCCGAACCACTTCTCTACAAAAAGTATGAATCAATCAGCAAATGCTTCCTTCTTCTACACCAAATACATGCTCTCAGTCGTTTTTATTTCCATGCAAACATAGATAGCAAATTATCACTATTAAATGCTTTGATGGAATAACTTTATTAATGAAACTGAAACAAAGCAATGTTATATGTTCTTAATATGAAAAAAAAAAAAAAAATCAGTTTCCCTTGTACATTCTGTTTAATAGAAGCTCTTTACGCAATGAAACCTCGCAGTTAGTAAGCAAGGCTTGCTTATGGATTTTAAGCCATATTTCTATCAAGAGAATATAAACGTCATTATATATGAGGACACATCTATAACCAGCTAATGGTTGTAGTCTCGAACGTAGTTGTTTATAGCCGCCATAATCTAGTTGATAGAGTGCTGGCTTACTGGATGACAGTTCCCATAAAAGCCCAGCTGTGACGAAATTATTCTAAGAAGTCTCCAGGCGAATGCTGAAAACCCAACCTATTTCCATAAAAAATTGCTCTCAAATCTGTTGTTTGGAGTCCACAATAAATCTTGTTCCTCCTCACTCTGTAGTGTAACCATGACTAAAGAGTCGTATTGACCAGTAATCACAGACTTTAATGTCTTCATCTTAGCGAGATTGTAAACGATTTAAGTCGTATATTAAATTTAAACCTGGAATGCAGACCATTAGTAGGTAAATCTTCCATTGCCATGCTACGGCGACTTCCATTGCCATGAAAATGTTTCTCAAAAAATCTGAAAAGTACATTGCGGGCCCAGGTCAGTTATTTTGATGCAAGCAATTTTATTATTTCCACATGTTGTTGAATGCTATGTTCATCATTCATTCTTTAGAAAAACAGATTGAATAAATGGTAATTAATTTGAAAGATGTAGTTTGCCTGCTACCAACTGTCAAACTTAGGAAGTCTCTGATGAAAGATGCCTGAGGTATAATGATCGAATAGATAGCCTATAAACTTTAATCAGAAAAGAGAGATTGGACTTCTTGGCCTTCGCCTTATGGCGAAACAAAAGTGTGCCTCAAAAGGGTAACACTACTTCTGTTTACAGTATTTTACACTAAAGAAAGTACGTTTTCAATACAAGTTCAGCCTCTATCACCTAACAGCTGAAACTGCTGCAACACTATTTAAGTAGTAGTCGTTGTCGTGGTCGTTGTTGCTTACGTTATTGTGTTTCCCTTTAAATTATTATTTGCTGGAAATATTTTGCACTGTAAACATCTTTAAAAATCTGTAAATCTTGTTGTTGTTATAATAAAACAACTCAAATATTTTTAAATATTTTATTAGTTTTACAAGTAAAAAGTAAACACAGGTAGTTTTCAGAAATTGCAATTATTTTAATCAAAAACAAAACAACAATAACTATTACTACAACTGGCTAAAGCATTACTTGAAAATCTGAAATATTCAAATTTAAATGGAAACAAACAAAAAAAAAGGGCAAAAAATTTTACTGAAATAGTTTTCTTTTCCAACTTTAACGAATTTTTCAATGGAAAGATTTTTTACAGATAATTTTTGTTTTTAAAAATGAAACGCTTTTAAGGATTTCTTATTGCATTTGCATGTATGAATGCATTACTTAATGTTCTTCTTAGGTACATTGCTGGTACACTGGTACACAAAAAAATATAAATACTAGCACATGAGCATGAGTTTTTGGATAAAATCGAGGGTTGTCATAAATAGCATTGAAAATGTTGCAAAAGATAAGTATTAGGGGGCAACCTATATATATATTGGGTCATCAATCGGTTCGAATTTGAACCATCAGTTATTTTGAATCTCGCAATACCTATTTCATTCCAGTCTGTCAGAAAATTCCGTGGAGTATTTTCTCTCGATTTACGCTTGAGCAACATTCAGATTTGTTGGTCCAACGAGAAACTGCACGATGATGTCTATTTTGTCAAAAAATCGGATTAAACTCATTTTCATCTTGGTGGGTATGCTAATAAGCGAAATTGCCGTATTTGGGCTTCAGAAGACCTACACGGGGTCTTACAAAAGCCAATACACGCATTAAGAGTGAGAGTTTGGTGCGGCTTGTGAAGCAGAGACATCATTGGCCCATATTCCTTTGAAAATGAGGACGGCGCAACTATTACGGTCAATGGCGGCGCCTATCGCCTATCATGATAACCGAAATTTTTGTACCCGCTCTTCATGGTATTGATGTTAACGATGTTTAGTGCAACTTGCCACACATCACATGTCACAATCGATTTATTGTGTCAAACGTTTGTTGGACGTTTAATTAACCGAAATTGTGATGCCAATTGGCCGCCAAAAAGCTGCTATTTTGACACCGTTGGACTATTTTCTGATAGGGGTCGTTAAAGGTAAGTGTTATGCCGATAAACCAGAGACAATTAAGTCGACATTTGCGATGCCATTGCCGAGATACGACCCCTTACACTCGAAAAAGTGCACAAAAATTAGTGCGATCGAATGAGGTACTGTGAGGCCAGCAGCGGTAACCTTATGAATTCCATTTCTAAGCGGAACAATCGTGCTTTACAACAAAAAAAAAATAAATTGGCAACATTCCAAACCGTTTTTGTTTTACTGTATTTTTAAATTTAAATTTTTAAAAGGCTCACTCTTTATATTATAGTTTTTGGTTCAACTTGTATCATTTATTTGGGACTCCCTTTGTATATGAAATGTAAACGTAGTACGTAGCCTTTATGCAGTTGTTTTGTAATATAAAACGAAATATTATTTCAGATGCTCACACTCTACCGCTCATTCCCGCTAGACTTTCATAAATTTATGCCTTATGCCACATACAACGGTACTTTGCAATTGCAAAATAACCGTAATAACGAGAACGAAGACAAACACAAATTAAAGTGAAACCCACTACGATATATTACAAGTAAACGAGCAATATTTTTTTTTTTTTTTTCGGAATATTCTCATTACCATATAAGCTCCCACAACATGCATGTACACATGCACATGTATTTACAAGCAACTCGTAATTGTGTTGGATCTGTAGTCGTATATTGAAAAAAAGTGTTGTTTTTCCAACATCTTCATAAGCATACATATGGAATATGCAACTGAGTATGTGTAAGCAGCAGTATATGCTTCACACCAATACTACAACGACTACTGCAAACAAAATTTCAGCCAATAATTCATCCTGTTTCTGCAGTCTGTTACATTTTTATGCTTTTAATATATGATAAATGTTTCGTTCTTCTTCTACTTTTTTCGTTTTTAGTTTTTTGCATTTTTATTGCAACAACCACAATGTTGTTGTTGTTGCTGCTATAGCAACACATAATTGTGTATAAGTTTGTTCGCATGCTCGTGTGTGTATGTGTGTGTGTTTCATTTTTGGCGAAGATCTTATGCTTAAAAATAATTTTTCTGGTTAAAAATTACTAAATATTGTGGTAATTCATTCATATGCATTACATATGTAGTGTTGCAGTGGTAGTGTTGGTGCATGTTGCCGTAATTTATACCTTCAACTCGACTATACATTTCTGCTTGACATTATGAATGGTTTTTCATTTTCTGTTTTATGAAAGCCATTCACTGGATAAAGTTGTGTTCACAATAAAATTGTTGCCATAAATGCTTTAATCCTAGAGTTGTAAGCTTCCTTGGATGTCACATTTAACCCCCTTGGAGTTGTTTTCATTCCTTTAAGAAATGTTGAGCTGCAACAAAGCATCTCATCCATCTCATCCATCTTCTTTGAATGATTGGAACAACCGGTGAGGACCTACACTGCTTAATACTGTATGCGAGATATAAGCGGTCATAATACATTAAATGATGCGAGGTAAAATGGAGGAAAATTTACTGTCACAGTAGCTTCTAAGGCCAGACCAAGATTTAAGCCGTCATAATAGAATAGTCACTGACATGGCATACTCCCATGTTGTTTCTGTTCGTAAACTACAAGAAATTTTTCGATGCCATTACTCGAACTGCCATATGGGAAGCATTGATATGAAAACGTGAAAGCCAGAAAATAATACATATTTTCACACCTTTGTAGAAGGCTCTAGTATTCTCAGTTCTTCACAACGGCACTATCAGTCATCTATTTTAAACTAACGTTGGAGTAAAAGCAGAATGTCTTCCATCACCTCAGCTATTCACCATCGAGTGTGATGACCCTATCAGCGAAGTCTGGTCATAGAGAAGAGAAATTAGGTTAGACCAATTCGAGGGTTTTGATTTTGCGAATGCTCTCACATAAGTTCTCCAACATGCGAGCAATATTAGAAGACTTGGAAAGATTAGCAAGCAATACTATATACAATACAAGTATCAAGAAAGTCGCCGTAGTCTAGTAGGTAGTGTGTTGGCTTATTAGGCGTGAGGCCACGATTCAAACCCCAGGTTTGTTTCTCAAAAATCTGTCGCTCCAAGTCGACTTTAAACTGTAGGTCCCGCCACTCATGTATAAAATTAACAAATATAACATAAGTGGTGTTATTTTGGTCGTAATCCTGACTAAAGGATTGTAGTGACCAATTATGTATGTATGTATGTGTATCAAGAAAACCAAAGATCACGGCACAAGACTAACCAGACGAGTACGTTTCTAAGCAGTACAGTGTCAAAGAATAATGAAGCGGCAATCGGTCGTCTTTAGACATTATGGCGACGGTTCAATGGTTACGTAATAGCAGCTCTGTTGTACAGAAGTGAAATCTGATTAGTTTCGAACAATCATTGGCAAAAGCAATAGGCGGTCATCACCAGAAGCATATGCAGGATACTCTTGCCCAATAACATCAGCAACCTGGATCTCTACAACTTTAATAATATAAGAAATCACCGTTGTCTAGTAGGTAGTGTATTGGTTTATTAGACATGAGCCCTCGGTTCAAACCCCAGACATCTCCAACATAACAAAATGTGAAAAATATTGCGTCAGTGACTTCCTCTCAAATTTCTGGCAGAAAACCCTGATAATAAATAAAATTGCCATGGAAACATTCTCAAAAATCTGTCTGACTGAACAATTGTAATGACCATTTATGTATGTACATACATATGTATGTAACCATACTTGAATTAAAAGTACCTTCTACGCAGCAAATATAAATTGCTTTATTATACCTTTGATGCTGAAAATAGCATTTTACGCATAGTTTTGTATGATTTTCTAACACAGTTTCCCTTTTCTTTTAATTGCAGATAATAGAAGAGTTTTAAAGAGTTTTCACAGGTAAGTTCTAGAATCATATACATTTTATCTAAAAGCTTCACACTGATAGAAAATTATTTCAAATTTTAAGAAAAATTTTTGTGATGCATACATTTTATACAATAAACACAATAAACGCAATGCAGCAAACACAACCATACAACACAACGTCAATTTGCATGTTGTAGCGTTGCCTTTAAAATAATCATTTCTGTATACACCTATGCATTCTATTTTAAAAAGATTGCTGTGTTTGTTGCCCTGCATTTATTGTGTTTATAGAATTAAGCTTGAAATATCACTCTACTGCATGCTCCTCATTTATTCCCTTTTTGTTAATTCATTCTTTGCTCGAGTCAATTATGTTCCCCTTCTTAATTAATGCGGTTGGACTGAGTTCTGGAATAGAAGTAAGACGACTAATCTAAGGCTAGTTTCTATTGTAAAGTTGCAAAGAGTATTATTTAAGTTCCTTCTTTCTTTAATCATTGACTTTTTTTATTCGTTTAAAAGACTTACGGATGCCACTATGTGTGATACATAACATCGTTCAAATGTGCGCCACAGCTTCTCTAATGGAATGCTTCAGAAAAGTTCAATTTTAAATGACTTTGACCGTTAAATCAGCCTGAATTTGATCGATGGCATGGATTATGTTGGCTTTGACGACCACCGTGGTTTGTGCCTTATTCGCATACATCTGTGACTTAAGAAAGCTCCACAATGAAAGCCCAATGGGGTTAAATCGTATGATTGCGATGGCCAGTTTACATCATCTAAACGCGATATGACAATGTCCTCAAATTGCTTGTGCATAATATTCAATGTGGAATGAGCTTAATGGCATAAACTGTTGAAACTATATCACGTCGTCATTCAAAAATTCCAATTCAGGCCAAAATAAGTTGGTAATCATCGACCAATACCGCTTGCAACAGTAATGGCTGTTCTCGAAGAAATATGAACCCATGGCAGCGCCGGTCCAGTCCAAATTCCTCACCCAACAATGACCTTTTCGGGATGCATTGGATGCTTTTGCATGTCATGTGGATTGGTATCATTCCAAATTCAACAATTTTATTCGTGTACATATCAATTGCTACAGAACTGTGCCTCACTGCATCGCTTAAGATGATTTCTCGATGAACATTAGGATCTGCTACCAACTGCTCTAAAGCCAATTCAGTGAACACTATGTACGTCGTTGTCTGTGTTGTGTTCATTGTGATTTGGTAACAGACTGAATAAATGAAAATTAATATAACAGATGTAGTTTCAACAGGATGGCCGTTATCAAATGGAACTTGATGAGACCTTTGGCCATCCTTCCTAATTTTATAACGACGTCTTCATATGATGTAATAGAGAAAATTAATTCTGTTTGCATAAGGCAGTTGCAAGTTATTACTGCGGCCACAATATCAAAATATTTTTCTAATCCAGTGCAATCAAGCAGCTCCCGGTTACTTCATTGACATTTTCGGTATCTTCTTTGTGGCTTAAAATATAAAATAGAGTCAAAGCAGAACACAAGTATTCCCTTTTTTATCCTCTAACCTAAATATCTATTCCAGTTAAAAAACCAAAACTTTCTCATCTCATGATGTAAAATTATGTTCTGTACTACGGTACGTATGATACATACGTTATCTTCTATTCATGTACATATAGTATTCTCTGCCATATTACGTATACGCCAAATAGGTGGCGCGTAAGTTGAATTGTGGTTAATAATATTGAAATAATGTGTCCAATTAAATTTTTAACACAATTTACATTCATTACGATTACATTAATAATGAAATGAAATTTATTTTCATTGTTTTTTCCCTTTTTTCGCATCTATTAAACGTATTCATTTAATGATATATTGAACGTTTAATTAATTGCTTCAATATTTTTTAATTATTTTTTATAGCCGGTTCTCTGTTTAATTTCTGCTATTTTCTCTTTTTCACACTACTTTCCTCTTGTGTTTTTGCTTTTTTTTTGCGTTTCGTTTCACCTTTCAGTAATTGTGTCATTAATAATGCACGCAATGCTTATGGTAATGAATCTTTTAATGTGTGCCTGAGTGTCTAGTTGTATGTATGGGTGTATGTATGTGTGTGTTGGGCAGACACATATATTTTAATTTTTTACTAAATATTACACAAAAACACATTTATTAACACATTTTAAAAATATTAATTAATGACCGCAGAATTCCAAAAGAACGACAAGTAATGAACATAAGTATGACCATCACCGATCATCGACTATGTGATACCCTATGGACCGCAATTAATATTCATTCATTCGTTTAACTGCAATAATCGAAAACTTTATTAACTTGTGCCATTCCACGTTCAGACGAGTGTTTTCATTAACTTTCTCCTTTAAATTGGAATTTTTTATACAAAAATTAAGAAAATTGTAAAAATATTAAAATAATGTGTTTAAGGATGGGATCAGGAAAGCTAATAAATGACCACGAATAAGGCCTAATCAGAAATCTAAACCAAGCAGGATATTCAAGAAGAAACATTTCTGGAGTTATGAGCTTAACTCTACAACGAAAGACTACTCGAAAAGAAAAAATCGACAGAAAGTACAGATTTGAAATGAGTCCAATAAAAATCGTTTATTATGTCGTGATATAAAAAGATGTCGTCGTAGTCTAGTAGGTAGTGTGTTGGCTTATTAGATGTGAGGCCACTGTTCAAGTCTCAGGTCGGACATCTCCAACAAAACGAAATAAAAAAGAATATTTCTTAGGTGACTTCAACTCAGCAGATTTCTGGCAAAAAGTAAATTAATAGTTTCTCAACACAAATTGGGCAATTCACAATTCATACTGTGAAGAATAAAAATTTAGGAAGAATCTAAGGACTCTCTGTACGGTCTAATTGAGTTACTCTAATTGGGTTAGCAAGAAGACGAGCTTACGATGAAAGAACCCTGCTATGGAGTGGAAGCAGATGTTTCGAAAGGTATGCTCAACGAAAGCTAAGCTGAAGAAAGGCGTAAACTTTGAACTGAAAACTTTTGTTGAGAAATTATAATAAAAGAATATCGGGGTCATGCATCAGCCTATTGATAACCGGTCTCTTGATAGGGCACTGCAAACTGAGAGCACACTTATTCAGAATGGAGATTATTGCGAACCCAACATATAGATTCCCTGATAATGAGAATGAATAATTGGAACACATTCTTCGAACCTTTGAAGCGTTACAAATGCATTCCAAAGGAAAGCATGTGGAAGCATATCAGGTGCCAGCAGAGTATTGTCATTGTAGACCCTGAGCAACATTATAAAGTTTGTCAGACCAATAAGCTTGTAGAAGATGTTATCTAGAAGATGAATCTATACATATAAAAATGAATGTGTGTTTATTTGTTTGTTTATTTGTTTGTGGGTTTGTTTGTTTGTTTGAAGTCTATAGACGGCTAAACGGCAGGACCAATTTTCTTGAAATTTTAGCAGTACCTTCCTGTATGTCTGGAAGGAACTATAGGCTACATTTTATTTTAAAATTTCAAGTAGGCGAGGTGCCACGCCCACATACCCAATAAGTATTTAATGTCGCATATCTCATAAACAGCAACAGCTAGAGTCCTCAAATTTTGTATGGACGACTTTGACGTATATATGAACAAAATGGGCGAATTGGCTATAGTGGGCGTGTCACCTCCCTTATAAAAAGATTGATTTAGTATATCTAAGAATATATGACAGTTAGACTCCTAAAATTTTGTCGAACCCACTTTAGTACCAATATGAATATTTTAGACAAAAATGGACTGACTAGCTATATGTATAACTAGAATAAGAAATAATTATTATGAAACATTGTAAATATCAGTAACAAAATAAATATTTAAATATCCAGACTTCTTCTTATTTTATTACGTTGAGGTTATTGACTAAAAATAATAGAAACATACGTAAGAAAAAATGTATATCAATATATTTTGAATATTTATATTTCTTATCGATAGGAGTAGCGAAGCATACCGGGTTTTAGCTAGTACCTTATAAAATATAAACGGACTGCTTTCCATGAGTACAGAAGAGCTGAGCACAAGCTACCTACTAGGCTTTTAAAAAGTTCCTCTGTTTTATAAAAGTTCCAAATCAAAGTTTCCGTAGTCTTGTAGGTAGTGTGTTGGCTTATTAGACATGAGGACTCGGTTCAAACCCCAGTCAGACAACTCCACCAAAACGAAAGTAAATAAAATTGTCATGAAAAGTTTCTTAAAAAATCTGTCGTTCAGAATCGACTATAAACTGTAGGTTCTACTACTTATGTAGGTTCTACTACTTATGTATAGTATTAAGGAAATAAGAGAATGTATAGAAGATGTGCAATACGATAACCGGATAAACGTGATAAGTAATAGATTTATTTTTCATACAATAACTATTTCGGAACTTAAAACAATTTGTAAGACAATAAAGAAAAAACCCGATTATAATAAAGTGAATATATGTTTGATCTTAGATAACTGGCATTTATGTGGAAATATAATGTTGCGAATAATAAATTCATCATTGGATACGGGAGTTTTTCCAGATAATTGGAAAACTTCAATGATTATACCAATTGAAAAAATATCAAAAACAAATAAAGAAGAATATCGTCCAATAAATACTTTAAAACTGTGTGAAAAAATTTTAGAGAAAATTGTTCAACAACAACTTGAGGAATACATGGAAAAAAATAAATTGTTATCGAAATATCAATCGGGTTTTCAGAAAAACTTTTCGTGTGAGACAACAGTGAACTATGTAATTAATAGATGGAAGAGAATTGATGGGAATAGGAAGATAATGGCTATTTTTCTTGACTTTAAGAGAGCGTTTGAGACCATTGATAGAGATATATTATTGTGCAAGTTGTATAAATATGGAATTCAAGATAAGGAATTAAATTGGTTTGAATCATATCTATCAAATAGAAAACAAGTGACTAAAGTGAATGATGCTATATCTAGTGCTATAAACAACGACTATGGAGTACCTCAGGGATCAATTCTGGGGGCTCTATTGTTTATTATATACATAAATGATCTACCCAATATATTAGAAAAATGTGAAATATTTTTATATGCGGATGATACGCTAATCTTTAATGAATCGGAAAATGAGCAACAATGCCAAATAAACTTAGAGCATGATATGACAATTGTAAATAAGTGGTTGAAAATGAATAAACTGAAATTAAATGAAAATAAAACGAAAATATTAGAAATAAACATGATCAGTGAAACACCTTTTAAAATTAATAATAAAATAATTGAGAGAGTTGAAAATATAAAATATTTGGGATTCATAATAGATAAGAACTTGAATTTTAAAGATCATGTAAATTATATATGTAAGAAAATCGGGAAAAAAATTGGATTTTTCAAAAGAATTAGAAATCGATTATCAACGATCACTGCAATTAATATATACAACACGATCATTAAGCCTCACTTCGAATTTGGTGCTACAATACTATATACCTCCTGTACAAACATACAAATAGATAGGCTACAAAAGTTACAGAACAGGGCTATGAGGTCTATAATTAAGTGCAACAGGTTTACTCCAATACAACTTATGCTAGATACTCTAAAATGGCTCAACATTAGACAGAGACTTCAATTGAATACGTTTACCTTTATTTAGAAGATGAAAATGGGCAACACACCGGAATATCTAACGGATCAATTAAGATATGTCAACGAATGCCAACCTTACAGTCTTCGAAATGCTAATGATTTTAGGATACATCGGGTAACAAACAATGCAATGAAGATGTGTTTATTATATAAAGGGCTACAAATATTTAATCAACTACCTAGTAGCATTAAAAATGAAGGAAATATTAATGTATTTAAAATGAATTGTGTGCAGTTTATAAGAAATCGTACCTAATGTAATGCATTATAGTAAATAAGAAAGTAATTATATACTACTAAATAAATAAATAAATAAATAAAATAAAAATGTACAAAATTAACACACATAACATAAGCGGTAGGAGAGGCTAGGTCGTAATCCTGACTGAAGGTTTGTAATGACCAATTATGTATGTGATCAAATAGCAGAACTTTGTACGACGGTTTTAGGTGGTTGTGATAGAGTAGAGTTATCTTGTTGCTTTGGTGGTTTTGTTGAAAAGAGAACACAACTGTTACCTGGACTATTACAGAAGACAAATTGAAAAATATTTATTTTTTTTTGGGATAAAATATGAAAGCTTATCTTGGAGATAATAATATTTCCCTTCTGTAAAATTTTTATTCAAATTTTCAGTAAGAAATTCCAAAAAGTTTATGTTTTTCATTTAGTATTTATAGTTTCATTTGAATTTTTGATTTTTTTATTTCTTTTTTTCCTTCAGTAAATATTTGTAAATTATGATGATATTAAAATTCAATTCCATTTTATTTATTGCAATAAAAACGCTGAATAAAAAATCTGCATGTGTTTCGGTTCTCCTCTTTCGAAAATCAAATAAAACTCGAAAAAGTTTTCATTAAAAATGCAATTTTTGCCAAACGTTGTGTATTTTGGCTGGTGGAGCATGTGTATACAGCAAATTTAGTTGTGAACGTTAAATTCGGTGGCAATAAATTAAACGCTGAAAAATAAATTCTTATTTGCATGTGAAGACAAATGAACGAGAGCATAAAGAAAACATTTTTTTTAATCATGAGTATATATTGCCAATCAGTTGAAATTGCATCGTTTTACATCAATTTTAAGTGCAATCATATTTCTTTCAATGGTACCTTTTCAATGTGTATCAATGGAATGGCAGTGGTAGTATCATAAAAAAATTCTTTTCCCCGAAGGAAATTTTCTTAGGCTTTGAAGTTGAATGGGATTACTAGTTCCAAGCAAATGTTTTATGCCAAGACTGAAGACGTCTCCATCTAACGTTGTCCTATATCAAATATAGAAGATTCATTCAGAATAACGGCCTAGCTTCTCACATAAATAGAGAACAATTGACATAAAAAATTACATCGCAAAGAGTATTATACTGCTTAGCAAGTTTGAATTCAGTTTTCAAACACTTTATTAAACAGCTGATGTTATAACTTGAGAGGTTTCAGTCTATTATGCATATCTCTGGCTATATTCCATGGGATTGAGTGCTTCAAAGACAGTTTAAATAACTCAGTTTTATTTGAGATCAGCTAAGAACGAAAAAACCATAACGAAATTACTATAACAACAAATTACAATAACAAAACAACAAAGATGTTATTACTATAACAAAACTAAATAGACAGATAAGAAAATTTCTAGAAGTTGCTAGACCAAATATAAATAAATTGTAAAAAGAGCAAAAGCTAAGTAAGTAGCAGCAAAAAGAGACCGTGAAATAAAATTGGTATCCCGTGTTTTATTAATTCAATTAAATACAGGACTTTATATCAATTTCCTATAATATTTTAACCATTCGAAGCGGCTTGTATTCTAACATGACTCCGACAGATCACTTGAATCGAATACCAATGTTTTCTTTCCTCCATCGACATTATATATGTACCTAAAAAGCGGAGAAAAGTTTAATTCTCTTCTTTTCTTAAATATATATATATATATAGTTTCAAGTTGACTCTGAACGACAGATTTTTGAGAAACTTTTTCATGGCAGTTTTATTTACTGTCAGAGTTTTTGCCAGAAATCTGCTGAGAAGAAGTCGCCGAAGAAATATTTTCTCGTATTTCGTTTCGTTGGAGATATTTGACCAGGGGTTTAAACCGCGCCCTCACGTCTAATGAGCCAACACACTACCTACTAGACTACGGCGATTTCAACGGCGAATCTATGTCTGTACTGTCAATTATATTTCAGCAATTCTTCAAAGTAGAAAACTTACCGGGAAGTTTGATCGTTCTATGACCTGTTCATTGGCTCCTTGAGTATTGCTATGTTGTGATATTCAGATCATATGAACATCGTACACTTATGTCACATTATTGGGAGACTTTCAACAGTTCGTGATGTTAAAAGCTAGTCCTCTGATAACCGCCTAGCTATCTAAAAGTATGATAATATATCCTCCAGAGATATTTTCATCCTTAATAATCCATACCGCAGCTACATATATATGACACGTTCTGCTATGATAAGAATACAAACCGCATTGGTATGTAGAAAAGTGATTTTTAAATGATCGGAAAAACACGAACTTATTCTATGTCGTATAATATTGAATAGTGGTTCCACTAGACACATAGATAGCGTTGTAAACTAAACTGTATTATACTTATTTTATCTCTTTTCTACTCGCGCAATGCCTAACATTAACCCAGCCAGTATTCTATCCTTACATTATGCACACTACCCTTTAATACGGATGACGGCCTAGTTTCTCACAGCACTTATACATACATACAACATGTTGTGTGCATTAATCTTATTCACGACTGTCTGTGCCTACAGTATATCAGATTTGAAAAGCTCTCCTTGGTTGGCAGTTATATTCAGAGCTTTTAACAGAAGACTGCTGAGAGAAGGTAGCCGAAAGAAGTATTTTTTTCATATTAATTTTTTACAGGAATGTCAGGGCTAGAGAGTGAACTCGTAGATCTCGTCTAGTAAGTCAAAATACTACCTGCTAGAATATCCGGCTCATACTAGTATTCTTGCTTAGGTGAATTAAGCTATGCATTTGGAACACACTCAAAGTTCATTGGCATACTGTACATTCTCCAGATCTTTAATTATAAAAAGGAAATGCTATAAAATTACCACTTTAATGGGTCCTGTAATGACTAGGTCCAGTATTCTGCGGATCAAAAAGGTGATAGTAATTTACCATCGCTTTTTATAATATAAAGTCGCCGTAGTATAGTAGGTAGTGTGTTGGTTTATTAGACGTTACAAACCCCAGATCAAATCGAAATTTGAGAAAATATTTCTTCGGCGCCTTCTTCTCTGCAGATTTATGGCAATAACTCTGAGAGCAAATAAAATTGCCATGTAAAGTTTCTCGAAAATCTGTCGTTCAGAGTCGACTTTAAACTGTCCGTCCCGTGGTGTGAGAAGCTTGGTCTTAATCCTGATTGAAGGGTTTGTAACGATCAATTATGTACATATGTATGTATCTACATATAAAATCAGCATTTTAATGGGTCCTAAAATGACTAAGCTTTCTGGTAACCAAGTTCTAGGGAGGCATCCACTATACCACCGCTGTTTATGATCATAATTTCCAAAGAAAGCACTTGCATCTACCTGTACTATAAAACGATCTTACATCTGAACGGTGCACCCATTCGTTTATAATTTACATGTTGATGGTTAGACAGCTGTTTTCGATTCCTGATGAGTCTGATATAATTCCAACTCACATTTCTAAGCTTTTTTGTTTGTAACAAAGTTTTTTGTAATTCTAATTAGAAAAAATCAATCAAACTATTCTGTTTTCAAAAGTTCCTCTCTGCCTGTTTTCTAAAAGCTGCTTTAAAGCATTAGTGCTGCTCTTGTATGTAATAAAATAACATTTAAGATATGCTGGCCTAAAACAATCTTGATTTTTTTTTGTAATTTTCTTTTAAATCCCAAACAGTTCATCATCATTAAATATTTTATTAATTGCTTCAAAAAAAAGAAAAAAAAAAAAACAACAACAACAACCAAGTAATAAAACGACCAACATTTAAATACTGATTGCAAAAATTATACCCAAGAGCAGAAGTAATGAAAGGAAAAACATTTTGCAAAAAATGGAGAGAGTAAAAGAAACAAAACAAAAAAAAAACAAAGAAAAATGTATGAGATTGCGAAAGAAAATGAAAAATACTGGCAAAACAATTAAAAATAAAACTAAAAAACCAAGGGAATGAGAATGAAAATGAGAATCAGTAAAGAACATTAAGCTATCAAAATACCATTTAAGTCTGTCTGTCTTTCTGTCCCTATGTCTGTTAGCCCGTCTCTTCGTTCATCACTTAAAAAGTATTTAAAGACAAGAGATACGGAATAAATAATACATGCCTACATCGACAGCAATTTATACTGGTCTACTGGTGTTGTTTATTTGTTTTTCCTTATTATTATTATTTTACTTCTCTTCTCTTCTTCTGCAAATTTTTATGGTCAAAAGACAACAGCAGCAGTTAAGAATATTTGTGCATAAAAGTGTAGCTTACAAGGTGCGTGTAAGTGGGTTTGTAAAGGTCACTGGAACCAGCAGATGAATTAATGTTCAAAGTATGATTGGTAGGAATAGACAAGTCCTTCTCACGAAAACTATAAGGAAAGAGCAAAAAAAAAAAAAAAGCAGAAAAAAGCAAAAACAAAAAAAATAAAATTATTTGTCAAAAGTCACGCAGAACACAAATTACGTAACATAAATCGAGCTTAAAAGTTTTAAAAGCAAAATGATTATATGCAGCATATACATACACTCATACACACAGAGAAGTCCTGTGCACTCATACGCAGCCAACGTACACTTTGCCAATGTATGGCATGTTGGGTTTACGTATAAATTACCCATTTACTCTTCCGGTCAATGTTCAAAGTACTGCATACTGCACACAAGTGATTGTGATATTACGGTGTATCATGAAAGTCAAACAGTTGAGATAAAAGAAATAGCAGCAGCAACTTGCTGTTGCTGTCTTAAGCTAAAGAGAGAGGGCGATTTAAAAGTTTAAATTTAAAAATGCAATGAAGCAAAAACAGTTTGAAATTTTTCTAAAATTTGTTTACGTTGTGAAGTACAATCGTTCTGGTTAGAAGTGGCATATTATTTCGTGCATATGGCTGCTGGGGCAGGCCTCACAATACCTCATTAGATCAAATCAATGTTCGTGCACTTTTTCGAGTTCATGGGGTCGTATCTGGGCAATGGAATCACAAATGTTGGCCTTCAAATGCTCAATTGTCTCTTGTTTATCGGCATAACACTATTCTTTAACGGCGACTCACAGAAAATAGTTCAACGGAGTCAAAATAGCAGCTTTTTGGCGGTCAATACGCATCACAATTTCGGTTAATTAAACGGCCAACAAACGTTTGACGCAACAAATCGATTGTGGCATGAAATGTTGCACCATTCTGTTGAAACCGACTATCGTTCACCTCATGTACCATGAAGAGCGGGTACAAACCAATCGATTATCATGGCGGAATAGGTGTCTCCATTGATCGTAATGGTTGCGCCGTCCCCATTTTCAAAGAAATATGTGCCAATGATGCCTCCGCTCCACAAGCCGCACAAAATGGGTGCATTGGCTTCTGTCAGCCCACGTGTGGGTTTACCCGAAAAAATGAAAATGAGCTTCATCCGAAAAGACGATTGACGTCATCGTGCAGTTTCTCGTTGGCCTATCTAGCTATGCGAAAACTAGGCAGATGGTCATGCGGCTTCAACTCTTGAACCAATTTTACTTTGTAAGGCGTCAACCAAGATCTTTTCGCAAAAATCGACGTGAACTGGTAAATGAAATGTTCAATTCTTGAGAACGATGACGAGTTGATGTTAACGGATTCTTCTCACGCACTCTATCAACCACAGCTTCGATATTTTTGGGTGTACGCACTATACGAGTACGCTCACATCTTTACGCATCAATAATGCAACCAGTTTCACGAACTTTAGCGATAATCTTGCGTATATGGGCACTCTTGGTCCTTCTCTGAGACTAAATTTTGTACGACATTTTCGTTCCAATTTAAACCGACAGATGACCCACCCGATATAACTAGGTGAATAGAGAAAATGAAAAGTTGATATTTTGAGAAAATATTAAAAGCATTAGTATCGAGCCGTCCAGCAGGCATTTCCGAACTTTGTCAATTCATAAGATGAAGCTTCCTCTATGATTAGTTGTTCAAACTGTTTTAACAAATCACCATGGTCGACCATTGACAAGTGCAGGAATGAATAGACTCTTGAGCAGCTGCCAACTACCCTTAATTTTCATCGAAAAATCATCTTCAGCGATGAGGCCAATTTCGATAAAAGATTTTTAACATTTTACTTTCCTTCCTGAATTCTATTCTGTAATTTCCTCTGCCACTGTGCAAATGGATTAAATGTGTGTATTTAAAATAAATGATACGGGGTAATAAATTTTAGCCCGTTTTTAAGAAAGAGCCATTAAGACAGCATAGCATTAAAAAACTGTTCACTTTCATGATTTCCAGTACTTATGCTGGCTATAAATGCTGGATTTTATATTGTTGGACTGTGATTGGCAGCAGACCATCAAACAAGTTAATTACAAAAAAAAAAAAAAAATTATACGTTACTACACAACAAAATTCTCTCGCCAACTCCTTTTTATTCTTTGCTCACCCACCCGCCGCCTGCCAACCAACAACTTTATTCTTTTGCTAGAGTACAGTTGCTTGTTTTTGATTTTATTTTTATTTAAACGTTTTCCAGAATATTGTCCGCTTTTGTTGTTTTCTTTCGGTCTTCTTTTTTTCTTTATCTTTGGCAATAAATTCCGACCAAATAATTGTTGATTTACCGCTTCGAGTATCTGTTCTATATGGATGGTATGGTGCACGTAGGGGTGAGAGTTCAGTATCTGTTACGAAAAAATTTATTTACCGGCATACAAAAAATTTTGCTGGCAGTTTAAATGGTAACAAAGTGTTCTTCTTCTTCAGTAAAAATGAAAACAAAACCAAACACCCTGTGTTCCTTTTAATTTTTGTAACGAAATCGAATTAAAATAAGTGCGTGCTTGAGAAAATATAGATAAACGGCCGAAATAAAAGCCGAAATGTTAAATAAAGCATTTAATGGAATTTATTACGGAGAAGAGTAATTGATGGTGTTTAAAATTTTTATAAAAATGTTTGTATTTAAGTGATTAAGAAATCATGTCGACTTTGAGCAAAACATGTCTAGAATAAGTTTTATGGGCATAAATATTTTAAGATAAACAGCCACTTAAAGTCAAACTAAATACAGTTTAATTTCAAAAGGCTTTTTTAACCCTGAAACTGTAAAGATTGATTCATAGTTCATTCACAGGAACAACAGGAAGGCAGGAACTAAAACTTTCGTTTCATTTACCATCGACTGAGCTGGCAGGAGATAACGATATTTTTGAATCTCAATATCATTTAAAATCTTTCAGCAGCACACTACAGGTAGAAGATTGATAAACACAACTGCATAAAGCAATTTTAAATCACGCAGACGTAACCTTAAATGGCTGATGTAGTCTAGTAGATAGCTTGTTAGACGTTGGCTTATTAGACGTGAGGCTACGGTTCAAACCCCAGGTCAGACATCAAAACGAAAATATGAAAAAATATTTCTACGGTGACTTCCTCTCAACAGATTTCTGGTAAAAAGTCTGCGAGAATATAAAATTGCCGTGAAAAGTTTCTCAAAAATCTGTTCGGAATCGACTTTAAACTGTAGGTCCCATCACTCGTATATAAAATTAACACACATAACATAAGTAGTGTGAGAAGCTAGATTGTAATCTTGAGTGAAAAGTTGTAATATTTAATTATGCATGTCGAGGTATTTATTTACAATATTCCTGTATCACGATATGTTTTAAAATCTTTTCTTTAGAAGCACACCACGGGTAGAAGAGTAATGAACAAAAGTGCTCAACACAATGTCGAATTATTCAGGCGATACCACCATGTAGTCTCAATTTGCCACTTTGGCAAGTAGGACAATTGATCTGTAAATTTAGCCGATTTAAACATAATGTGTAGTCACTCTCTTTCATATTGTTCTTCTCTAAATTGTCTGCCTTTATTCAATCACAGCAATGCTTGAGTACAGGCTATTTCCTGTGAATTGGTCTTATTTATAGACAGCACTCAACGACAAGTCGTCATTACGAAACTAGTAATAAGCTTATTCCTTTTTAACTTGAAAGGGTTATATCAACTGCATACCAAATGCAACCTTATTTCCAAAGAAGGTATTTTAAACTTACATACTGATTAACACAGCCTAGTCCAATGCAGTCAATGCTATTGCAGCACTATCTAAACTATATTTTTAACCTACACTAGAAAATAATATCCGCCTTTGAAAAATCGATATTGTGTGATGGATTGCCGTGCGTTATTGGGACGAAAGTGAGTCCAGAAGGCTCTACCAATATTGCACGTACTCTCTTGCTGCCAGCGAAATTAAGTCTCCCCATAAAATGAGTGGATAATATACAATTTAACTGTATCAAGTCACACATTGGGAGCTCCGTATCGGCCCTGGCCAGCGCATCTAAGTGTACTTTTTAACGTCACTTTTATGTAGCAAGACTCCATATAAGATTTGCTTTAGAATGTTCCAAATTTTCCTGAGAAATTCTCGGTATACATTGATAAGGACAAACGGTGTAAATAAGTTCTTTCTGATGTTAAGCGCATCCTGGCTGTCCAAATAAATCAAGAGATTTTCAGAGAAAATCTCATCACCCAACAGACATTGCATCAACAAGCATTAGCCATGACCGTCGCCGGAAAATATTGTAATGATCAGGCAGCATATAAGAGAATTTAATGTCTGAACTTTTAATAAATATAACATTGCCCACCTTTTCTTTGAGCCATCAGTATAAAATCTCAAGAGTCCCGAAGAGTGGAAACTCCGGATCTTTAGACCAGTAGTCCCTAGTAGTAACTCAAAAATGAAATGTTATTTTTAAAAAGTTATAAGGAATCATATAAAAGACATGGATGTTTTAATGACTTTCTCAAATAGTAGCATGTCTATAGTACACGTTAGGCCAGGATTTAACTGCATTGCCTCTGCTTCAATAGAAAATCACAGGAGAGCCAATTGAGTATGATAAATAATGCCTCGGTTGGAGTGGGACAGAGCTAACTGATGATCAAGACAACTGACTGACTAATTTAAATTATTGAAGCCATGGAATACTTTTTCCATTTCCACAGAAGTTCTATTTATTTGTGCAAAACACTGACTAGTGGATTTGTAATTTCTTAATTAAACAAATTACTAGAGAGTAAAAGGCATTTTTAAGTCGACTAGAGCTGCAATATGTTCACAGCTTGTATGCGTATCAAAAATGACTCTCTTTTGGCAGTAGTTCCAAAGTTTAAATCCTTATCGTAATTTATAGGTATTCGTCATATTCCAGTAGCCCCTGTGTTGGTTTGCTAGTTGAGAGCTTGTGCGTTTAAACCTCAACTCTTGTGTTAAAAAAAAAAAACCGAAATCTCAGCGATTCTGTTCCAGCATAGCAATGAACTCAAACACACCGCCATAATAACTCGAAATAGGCTTAACGATGAATGATGCCATGGTCACCCCATTCACCTGATTGACCACTTGCACTAATTGAATTTATTTGAATATAAAAATATAACGGTTTCATTGATTGCCCCCCAATGCACTCATTTAAAAGAAAACAACACAAGAAAAATAAGATCTCTCCACAAGCAACATCGGTTTTGTTGTCGTCAGCATTTGAATATACTTTCATCATACGTGGTCAAATGTAACTGTAGTAACATATATGTTACGAGGTTGCTCCTTGTCGACTATGGTGTTTTCGGATACGTATAAGCCATCCAAGAACTTACGGATATCCTTATTTTTAACAGTGGTAGATTGCTGAATAAGAGCAGCAGATCCGGAAACGGCTTCAATATCATTGCCTTCCACAATTAATTCATCTTTTTGTGCAGTTGAGTTTACAACTGTTACACCAGGTGCCATTTCGACACGACGAATGTACTTCTCACCCAAGAAGTTACGGATTTCACTTACTGTGTTGTTTTCAGAGGTAACGCAGTTAATGGGAAAATGAGCGTACACAGCACGCATTTTGTATTGGAAGCCAACAGTTACGCCTTTGATCATGTTTTCAATGTGACTGCAGACTGTGCGAACAGCAGCCAATTCTTTCTTGGCACCAAACCATTTCTCAACCTTTAATGTACGTTTGTTTACCATGTACATATCCAAAGCCAAATGTTTGAAACTACGTTTCAAAACTCCTCTGGGGCTAGTGATGGTGACGACGCGGGCACTCACCGAAGCCTTAATGTTCTTGGGGATTTTAACACACTGATTTGAGTTAATAGTCCTCATGTTTAAAAACAACGCTTAGGACCGACCGGAAAAACTGTACATAAAGCATATTTCTGCATTAACGTCGTTTTCCATCTTGTTTATTTCTAATATGTTTTGACAGTAAATCTATTGGATCTCCATTTCAAGACCCGTTTTCCAGCATTAAATCCGTATTGAATCCTGAAATCGCCTCCGCATGCTTACGATATCATTCCTTTCATTTCATTCATTATTTTCTGATTATTTTTTCTCTTACTTAACTCTACAAATTTTTTCAATTTCTTTTTTTATTTTTGAAGTTTTATTCAAAAGTTCAAAGTAATTTGAACAGTTTCCATTTTGTTTGCCATTTCCTGTGTTGCCAGTGTTTTCGTGTCAAAGTGCATTTTCATCTTCTTTTACATTCTTTGTTTCTGGTTTTCTTATGCTTAAAATTTTAATTTGGCAAACATTCGTTGGGGTTTAGTTTTTTTGGTGTGCAACTCGGTAACCGAAAATCTTTTAAAAACTTTTTAACAAGGAAGTCTCACATTACCAGCTACAGCCTTGGGTACAAAAAAAAAAACAAAGTGAAGAAGAGAACAAAATGAGAAAATTTTGAGTATAATTTTGTAAAAGAAAAAGTGTTATAATGAAAATATTAAAATTGTTTTCTTCTTTATTTTCTATACAACATATTTGGTGATATTATTCTTGGTCTTTCAGAGAAAACAGCATGATTTGTGATTTTTCAAAGTAAATTTTTTCCCTCTATTCTCATACTTTTCAAACCGAGTTCATAAACATATTTTTCATTTACTGCTGGGGATGTCGATTTCCTTTTTTTTTTTTTTTTTTTTTTTTTTTTGTAGAGTTCGTCTTTGTAATGAATTTAATTCAAAAGGATTTCTTTGAATAGAAAAACTTAATCGAATACATTTGCCGAATCATGGCGTATGGTCTACCATAAATACTGAAATTATGCTTTCACCTTCAATGCTTTTTTCCCTTCTCTATTATTAAATGATTATCGGTTTTATTTGTCGGTTTCTTCTTAAAATAAAATCAATTGAGAAAAATAGGAAGTACCCTCCCACAAGGAACTTCACATTTCCACAAAGTTGATAAATGTAAAAGAATTCTAAGAAAACAAAATTATTTCATTTCTGCAAAAGAGAAAATGAATAAAAAAATTATTTTAATGGTTGAAAGGAGAAATTGAATTGAAATTATTTTATAAAGAATACAACGAAATAAATTGTGGGAGTTAATGGTAAGTACTACATCTGGTATAGTATCTTCACTATAATATTGCCATGCCAAGCTTACGAAAGGTGGACTATGATATAAAAAGTGTTCCATTTCACCACGTCAAAACGGTTCAGCTGTACGTGTAAGGCTTAGGGTCCAATGAGTACACTCATTAGTGTAAATTTCCTATCCAGCATAACACCCAAGTTTTTTTTTTTTCAACTAGTGCTTATTTCGTGAATGGTAACACTTAGCTCATGTCTGATTTGACAGATAATTAGTTTTATCCTTCCGCTGAACGAATATGGTTGTGTCCAATGCTTTTTCGCTTCGCTAAGTGAGCCTGCGATCGACTTACAGAAGATGCCGATTTTGGCAAAAAAATCATCTTTTCAGATTAAGCTCATTTTGATCTTGGCAGGAAAACCCGAACGCATACATTGAAAAGCCGACGCACCCTAAACGGGTCACTGTTTGGTGCGGATTTTGGTCCAGAGGCATAATTGGGCCATTTTCCTTCGAAAATGAGCAAGGAGTGGCCGTTACAGTCAATGGCGATCGTTATCGGGCCATGTTGAACGAATTTGTGTTCACAAAAATTGAAGAGGAGGATATTGGCAACATTTGGTTTCAACAGGACGGCGCTACGTGCCACACAGCCGAAGTTACACTCGATGTTTTGCGCCCTGTTTTTGAAGATCGCATTATCAGCCGCAGAGCTGATGTCGTTTGGCCACCTCGGAGCTGGACTATTATTTGTGGGGTGCCGTCAAAGATAAGTGTTACGCCGACAAGCCAGAGACAATTGACGCTTTAAAGGACAATATTTGTGAAGCCATTGGTGAAATACAGCTGCACACAATCGATAATGTGCTTAAAAATTAGACCGATCGTGTAGGCTACTGCATGGCCAGCCGAGGCAGCCATTTGAATGAAATTATTTTCCATTATTAACCGGAAGGATTGTACTTTTAAATAAAAAAAAAAATTTGAGAAAATATTCAGCAGTTTTTTTTTTAAGCATTTTCAAAAAAAAAAGTTATTTGGCGGACCCTTTATTATACAAATCTCTTAATAACCGATCTTCATATTTCTTGTAAACAAACATATTTCAGAATTATCTGGTTGAGTCCGTCAGAAGTACTAACATTTAACAGCCCGGTTCCAAGTCCTTCGACGATTAATATCATCAAACAACTGTAATAAAAATATGCCTCCCTAGAGTGTTCTCCCCTTCACATTGTCATTTATTGTTAGCATATGGCCAACCCAGTCAATCAACGAGAGGTCCACCTTAACCCTGTATAAGGATAGGGTTAAATGGATCTCTCCTCAATGCCAACATACATTACGAGAGTATACACCGTGTCATCTAGGGGGACAGCTCTGTATAATGAGTAACTTTGTGTTGAGCAGACTACCTTTATAAGACGTGGGTATGAACGCCACCTGCCAATTTTTAAGTGTGTTTATGGTCTGCAAATACCGCCAAGATCAGTTGGTACAATACACTGTACATGCATAATTTATCATTACAACCCTTCAGCCAGGACCTTCGACGTAGTTTTTCACACGGCTTATGTTTTGTGTGTTAATTTTATGCATGAGTGGCGAGATTTACAGTTTAAAGTCGACTTCGAAAGACAGATTTTTGAGAAACTTTTCATGGTAATTTTTACCAGACGACTGCTGAGAGGAATTCGCCTAAGAAATACATTTTCGTATTTCATTTTCTTTGAAATATCTGACTAGGTGTTTGAATGGTGGCCTCACATCTAATAAGCCAACACACACTACCAACTAGACTATGGTGACTACTTTTGCAGGATATTGGCAGGCATAAAACAGGGAAGACATCAAAATAAAATAAAAGAAAATTTGTGAGACGAACAAGCAGGTCTTTGGCCAAACAGAAGATGCTTAGACCAGACCAACGCTGTGGGCATTAAAATAAAACAATCGCTTGAATTAAGTTCTTTTGTAAACCCATATTATGTATTTGTGATTTCGGGACTATCCCTTAACCTGCTGTTCCTCTTTTACTACACCAACGTTGATTCCGTCAACGCGTTGCAGAAGTGGTTGGTGTTAATTTATACGTGGCTGGTATCGATAGAGGAGGCATACAATGCCTCAGATCTTAATTAATAAGGAGTCTTAAACAATTATTTTCAAAAAATCATTTACTATGACGTACTTGAATTCAAGCTTACATATTGTGTATTTCATTGTCGTTTAATATTTAAAAAATTAAAATCTACACTCATCTATAAAGATTCAAATCCAATATTTATGTGCATGACTTTACAAGGCTTATGAATCCTGAAAATTATAACAGAAACGTATTTTTATTTCCATTCATTTTTCTCCATAAATTTTTCAATTTATTTCAATATTTAATGATACGAAAACCCCAAATCCATTGCAAATTTCATTTGTATCCTTTTGTCGTTTAATGCCAACCTTTTTTTTTCTTTGTAAGGCCACAAAGAGTCAAAAAAATATATTTGACTAAAACCGCAAATTTATTGAATTTAAAACAAAACGCAAAAGAAAAAACGAAAAACGTAAAATCAGTTACAGTTGGTCAAGTATGCATATGTGATACCCTATAAGCATATCGTAGTTTGTTGTCAATAATAAAGAAGCAGTAAGGCACCACTTACGTTGTGTGTGTTAATTTTATACATGAGTGGCAGGACCTACTGTTTAAAGTCTTCTCCGAAAGACAGATTTTTGAGAAACTTTTCATGACAATTTTATTTGATCTCAGATTTCTTGCCAGAAAGCGGCTGAGAGGAAGTCTCAAAAGAAATATTTGGTCGTATTTCGTTTTGTTGGAGACGTCTGAACTGGTGTTTGAATCGAGGCGTCACGTCTAATAAGCCAAGACACTACCTACCAGGCTACGGCGCCTACAATGATGAAAATACTTCCATTAATATTATTTAAGAATATTCTTTAAGAAATCTTTTGGATCAGAGCCAAAATAAAACGAAGTTCGATGTATAAGTTCCAGCCAAAACCAACTGACGTTGATATTAAGATATCAGGGTCCTCATACTATAGAAACTGACCGAACAAACAACCTGATAACATTTACTCCCATAATGTATGAAGACTGCCTTTGAAGTAAAACAATTTATTAAAAGTGTTACACACATCACCAATAACCAGAACATATCTTGACCACAAGGTAAAGTGTAGCAGCATGGGCATCAACTGTGACTGAAAACCGTAATTTTTTAACGCCATGAGTGGCCGAAAATAATCCATAAAAAATTTTATTTTGTTTTGCTAATGGAGCATGAAATCTGTTGATTTTATGAAAAATTATTGTGTCGCACGTGATGAGGGTCAACAAATGAAATGTTAAGCTTTAATAAAACAAAAAAAAAGCATAAAAATAAATAAAAAACTGTCAAAGCAAAAGTTAAAGCCTATTAGGTACGCCTGACCTGCATTACTTTCTATATGAAATTTTTTTAAAGAATTGAAGAATGCTTTTCTTTCGTTGAATAATATTAAATACTGGTATTGCTTAGCTTCTACTGGCATATTTTTATATCCTTTAGCACTGTCAAAGGAGTCAACACCGAACAATATAACATAAATGCGCCTGATCCTTTACAAAAAAAATTCATTAATATGCTCACGTTAATGCACAGGCTTTTAATATAACATTTTATTACGTAATGGTCTGTCATATTACCGTATATTGATAATGAACCACAATACCGGTTTAGGCTTTGGAGGAAAAAAGGATTTTCAATATTTATCCAAAGCATTTAAACATTTAAGAAAAGTTTTCGAAAATTACAATAATTAAGCTACCGCATCAAATATACAAATATTTTAAATTTTTTAAATAGAATAGACATTCAATTGCATAATATTTTCTAAACAATTTAAAATTTGACGAATTTGTCCAATTGGTCTCTAATGGTACTACTTGGAAAAAGTTTTCTGTTCTCCAAAAAAACAGAGTAGATACCGTGTTCTCGCCTGTTTTTGCAGAAGCCGTTATATGGTTGGTCCATTGTTCTATTATCAGTCCATTTCCAAAATGACGACAGTTGGTGCGAGTCCAAGTGGAGAGACTCTACTCAGCTGATTTTTAATGGAAGCATCTGCCACATCAATCAAATAGTCTTTAAACTCCTCTTAGCCAAGAACAATATAGAATGCCATGCTTGGTGGTGCCTAGTAATTTCTTACCGTATAAATTAAAGCTACTGTGTAGCGTATGTAGTCGCCGTACCCTAGTAGGAAATATGTCGACTTATTGGACATGAGGCCACGGTTCAAACCCCATGGTCAGACATCATCAACATAACGAAATACAGTAGGACCTTGATTATCCGTGATTCGATTATCCGGCAACATCAACTATACGGGAGGGAAAAATAAAATTTTTTGCATCGACTTAATTTTATTTTGGATCGACTTAAATTTTTCTGCATCGTTTAACCGTGATTACCTCTATTATCCGTGATTATAAGCAAAAATTTGTATCTATTATTTTGGACAAACAAGCGAAAAAGGGCAATTCCCTTACATAACATGAAATCCTTATCTACTGTTCACTGTTTTCTGACAAAATTATTATTTTTTTATATTTTTGAAACATGTATGTATATAAAATCCTTGAATTATTTAGTTTTTATATAAATATGTACATATTCATTTATTAATTAATAAAAATATCTATTAAAAAACTAGCCAAAATTGGTACTCCGGGAAAATCGATTATACAGAATGCTTCCGATCCCAACCATCACGGAAAATCGAGGTCCCACTGTACATATGAAAAACCATTTCCATTGGCAACTTCCTCTCGGCAGACTTTTGGCAGAAACTCTGACAGTAAATAAAAGTTCCCATGAAAAGTTTCTCAAAAATTTGTCGTTCGGAGTCGACGTTAATTTGTTGGCCCCGTCACTCATGGATTAAATTAGCACCCATAACATGTATGGTATGAGAAGCTAGGTTGTAATCCTGACTAAAGGGTTATAATGACTAATTAGGTAAGTTAAGTAAGAGTATCGTATGATCGGCAATGTCTTGTGCTGTTCACAGTTCTGTTTACTCTAGACAAAAAAGTTTTTTTTTTGTCTAGACCGAGACTCAGGGGATAAGTTCTATTTATACGATGCATTGTATTGAAATTAGCACAGGACGTCGCACAAACAGACGTAAAAGAGATGAAAAATTTATCATAGTTATTCAAGTTTTAAAATTTTAATCTCCTTCAAATAATTCATCCAGGAAACCTTTTAATCTTGCCCCCAGAGAGGATCATAAACAGAGTGAGTCTACTCCAAAGCGTGCAAAGAAGTAATAGTTGACTGGTAAAGTCTATTTCAGCCTGTGAACTTTTCAGTCTAACTGTAGATAAATTTCTCTTCACCAAAACTTTACATAGATTTACAGTTCTTCAAAGAACTCAGGACTATCACAAGGCATTTTGTCTATCTTCTTATTATTTGTGTTGCTTTGCCATTTGTCAACGTTCTGTATGAAATGTATGGCATCGTTGTAATGGGTGGAGTTGTAAGTAAGTAAGTGAGTCCATTTCTTAGGCCTGTCTGGCCTTTCTATATTCTATGTTCTTTATCCTCTTTAAAGGGTAAGTCGTCAAATGATTTTTTGGACAGGTTATTTGCAGACGGATTGAGGATTCATGATTTCCGAAGTTTCTGAAAACTTTTATGGGAATTTTTTCTTGGAACTTGAACTTGGGTTACTACACTACGATACTGCTCTTAGGGTGGCAAATAATTGTTTAATTATTTAATTAGTTTCAGTTTCAATAACGTATTCAATGGGCGAATATAACTTAGCCAGTATTACGGCTTATCTTCTCACACCAAATTATTTGGAATGTGTGTTGATTATAAGCGTGAATGGTGTGGCCTACAATAAGCTTCAGAAAAACTGAATATAATCTAATCATTTTTGTTTGTTTATGTTTTTTATTTGTTTAATTCTAATGTATTAAGAGGGAATTAAATAAATTTTTTTTATTTTAATTTTTTAAACATATTTTGGTCTGATTAAACACAAAATACGTTAATTAAGGTCTTTTTTTGTATTGCAGGAATTTGGATTAAAATTATATTTATTAATTACGAGTGTGTGTGTGTTTGTGTATAACGCCACAAATAATCATCTAAATAATTAAAATATTAACTATAACTATAAATAATAATAACAATAATATTATTTTGGTTTTGTTAACCTTTTTTTTCTTCTGTTGGTTTTAGAAATAATTACAACAAAAAAACAAAGCTGCTTTCATAATTAATAATAATTATGAATTGATGCGTGAGCAAAGTTAATATTTACAATAATTGCATTTATTTAAAATAAAAAAATCTAGATTGATAGACTCATATTTAATTTATTTACATTAAATTAAATTAAAAAAAGAAGTGAACTAAAAAACAGTTTAAAAAATATTTACTAACATAGTAATTCAATTCAAATTCAAAAGAGATTTAGAAAACAATCTTAATCTCTTAAAAAAGAAATGTAAAGAAAATGTGCAATTAATTTCAACTTAAATCGACTTTTTATACGATGTTAAAACCGGAAACGGAAGTAATTTAGTTGACATTAAAACTTGTGCTCAGTAGATAGATTGCATGTGAAAAGAAATGCAAAGAAAAAACTAAAAGAAGAAGAGAAGTACAAAGTATCAACATATATTAAGATTGGCACGGAGAACAGGAACACTTTATTTCATTCTTTATATTCTCCCAAGAACTGCTTGACGTTAAGCAAAGAAATAGAAATACGATCACAGATATATGGAGGTCACAATCCTAAATAATCCGACACTCATACCAATAAAGATAAAAAAAAAAACTTGAAAGAAATCACAAATAAATGCCCACCATTTAATTTCTGAAGTCGTCGTACCCTAGTCGTCTGGAATTCGTCTTAGTCTAGAAGGTAATTAGAAGTGAGGCCACGATCAAAACGAAATATGAAAATATATTTCTTGAGAGACTTCCTGTCAGCACATTTCTAGCAAAACCTATGAAAGAAAATAAAATTGGCATGAAAAGTTTCTCAAAAATCTGTCGTTCGGAGTCGACTTTGAACTGACTGAAGGATTGAGTATTCGTTAGATATTCATTCCAGTGCAAGTAAGCGATGATCGAAAGCTGTTGTATCGAATGCAGAAATCATCACTTACTTGCACTGGAACGAAGATCTTACGACTACTCTCATGGCTGCTGCGTTAGTGCTTCTGCGCCATTAAGAAACACGGGGAGGATGAGCGTCTTGTAGAGCATTAGTTTTGTCGTACAAGAGAGGTCTGTGCTACTCAATTGCCTATTGAAACCATAGTAGCACCTGTTGGCAAGAGTGATCCGGCGTTTGATCTCCAGACTGACATAATTTTTGGTGGTAACGGCGGAGCCAAGATAAATAAATTCCTTGAATGTATCAAAAGTAAAGTTATCGGCCGTAATCTGAGAATCAATACGCCGCATGTCGATAACATATACTTTGTTTTGACCTCATTTAATGCCAGACCCATCTTTGTAGACTCTCGTTCAATAGCACTAAAGGCTTATACGTCGCATAAGATTATGAGATTATTTGAAGCACAATTTGATGAACTTGGTTTTTTTTAAATCTTTTTTAAAAGACAAGATTGTAACATTGTTTTAACTGAATTAAGATCATTGCTTTGCTTTATAAGTTATGGAGATTAACTCAACTTAAATGCCTTTTCCGTTGCTTTTAATACTTGTGCGAATTTCTTTTCAAAGAAATGGAAAACAAAATGAAAATCATAAAAAATAATTACAAAAAAGTTTTTTAAGATTTTCATTTGTTTTGTGCTCTTAAGGAGAGAAAGAATGTTAAAAATTTAAGACAAGTGTAATTAAATTTTCTTTCTTTTTTATTTCTGTTTTTTTTTAACTGAAATTATCATTTTAAAGTACAAAAGTTAAACGCTGCTTTGGGTGCAGAATAAATTCTTTGGAATTTTTTTTTTGTAAATTAAGAAATATTTATCAGCTTAAATTAAATACTTTTTATTATTAAATTATTTTGTTGCACAGCTTAACCACAAAATTTATTAAAAAAAAAAAATTTTAAATAAAACATTGCAATATAACAGCCGCCCAATTATATAATGAATAATTTTTCTATAAGTCCTGCTGAATGATTTCTCATGATTATTTTTGTTTCGACATGTTTGTGTGCAACAACAGCCCGCGCTGTATGATAAATAAGTTTGTTTGTCATATTGCCATGGTAGTATGGTAGTTGTAGTTGTTGTGATAGTCTGCAAAAGTGCTCATAATAAATTAATGTTTTTCAATTATAACCGTAATTGCAGACAAATTAAAATTCACTTAAAGCCTAAAAGCTACTTGACAAAGACTATATGCAGCAGATGGAAAATACAACAAAAAAAGGAACAACCACTAGAAAAACAAGCGAAAGAAAAAACGAACGAAATTGAAAACTATGAAGCGAAAATACTCTTACGGTGTAGGGTAAAGGACACGGTGTATGCATGCATGTGTGCAACTTCGTTTTTGTCTCCTACTCATCAACATGCACGCCGAGTTGATAAGCACCATTGAGATGTTGTTGCAACGTGTGCTTTGCAACCATTACTGTGTTTTTCTCTTGTTCATAATTTATTTGTTTTTTTTTAGTTTCCTTTTTTTTGCTCTTGCGCCATAATTAATACCGTCACTGTAGCAGAGATGAGTTTTTGGGAGCTGGCATGACTTCGTGTCTCGTTGTACACAGCAGAAGGTGTATGTGGCATGACATTATTGTCGTTTTTATTTTTCGCATATATTTTGTGGCATTTTTTTTTTGTATGACATGGCAACAAAAAAAAAAAGCGAACTATTTTTATACCATAAACTACAAGCAGACAGAATGTGGCCAACTTATCAGTAACAGTTTTTAAATAAAATTTAATTTAATTTAATTTTTATAATAAATTTTATTTTTTTGACCAATTCCTGTACGTTTAAAAATTTTGGAATGAAACTATTAAGGCATTTAATTAAGCTCCATTGAATTTTAGCTGCTACGCTAAAGGAAAATTTTGAAATTCTGTTTAACTCTTAAGCAAAACGTTGTCAATGGTCAACAGGCATATGTCATAGGATGCCTGTGAAAATTTAAAATTTGGGACAGGTCAGACTTCCAGACAATCGCGTGATTTGACCAAGTGGTAAAATACATTTCCAATAAAGTTCAACCGTCCCTTCGCCATATTTAAACTCGAGTCTTAATTTCTTCTGGTTTCATACACGTAGAAAAGTCTTAGCGACAAAAGGTTTGATTCCAAGCAAATCTTTTTGTACATTCACAAACCTTGTTTTCTTTTGTAAGGGATTGATAAATTGGGAAAACGTTGGGCAAAGAGATAAAAGGTTTGAAGCTCAAAGGAGAGTATTTTGTAAAATAAAATTTCTTTTAATATAAAAGCCGGTTGTAGTTAAAAGAGCCATTAGTGTGTGGACGCAGTTTTGTAAATAATTATTATGTACAAAGGTTTCAAACAAGGCCTTTCGGACATCTGTCAAGTTGGTTGTCATTTATTCAATCTGTTCTGTCAAACCATGATGGAAGACTATAGAAAACGACGTGTGTTCCCTAAATGGACTCTGGAACAGATGGCAACTGACCCTAATTTTGATCGAAAAATCTTTTTCACAAATGAGGCCCTTTTCTGGACGAATGGGTATTTGGACAAACAAAATTGTCGAATTTAGGGCGATACCAACCCACATCAGATTCAAGAGCTTCAATTGCATCCCAAAAGAGTCACTAGTTGGAGAAGATTTCTTATCGGCAGCATCATCGAACTATAATTCAACAGCTTACACTACCAATCAACAGCTTACACTACCAATGTCTAATTGATGATGGCAGCAAGGTGTCTTTTTCTCCTTCGATATAATGCTGGGCATGTGCCCAGTAGGTAAAGAGCAGTTTCCTTATCTCTACGACCCCAATACATACCGCAAGCATGCTCCTTTCGTATTTAAGCAAAGAATGCCTTTTATACATATTTAACCAGATTTTCTGTGCCGTTCTACCCGTGTCTTTCGGAATTCATAACTGTAATTAAGAGCACAGATCTTAGTTCGATAGTTGTGCAACATCTGGCCGGTTTATCCACTCTAGGATTCGGAACTCACATTATCGCGATAGCTACATACATATATACTGACTTGGAGTTTAATAATTAAGAACCTAGTGCTGTCACAGGCACCTGACTATCAGAAAGTACGGCAATATCATTTTCTGGAATGTTTTCGTCTTTTATAATTTTTGTTGAAATTGAAATGCCAACAATTTTGCAGAGAAAACATTGCAGTGATACGGCAGCGTTATTGAATCAACTAATCGGCTGGGATAGCCAAAAAAATGCCACCACCCATAGAACCATTCAATTAGGAACCATCTGTGAAAGACTGATCGAATTTGTCAATGTTGTGCCCTACACTATTTTTCAGAATGGATGTCCCGAACTTCTGTTAAAAGTGGTAGCATACAATCAGTTATTCCAACCGTCCCGAAATTTGCTCAGGATTCCAGCATGAGAATTATTTAAACCAAGCCACTATCCAGTCGTCTATTAATATTATCAACTGCGAGGACTGTCGGTTGATGATTACCAATTTCTTTTGCCCTGTTGACGATCTCAACTTATTTATGTGCCAGTCATGGAAAATTGTACATTGGCGGTCTTGTAAAAAATGTTGCAGCCCACACATAATGGCGTCAATAGATGTTTCAAACAAATAACAAAATTCGAGGATAAGGAGATTTTTAAGCTTTTTGTTAAATAGAATTGAGTAAAATACATTTCTTAGAGTAACATACTGTAGTGTTTAAAGTGCTTCAGTACATAACTAAGTACTCCATTTTTACAATGATTTTCAATTTTAAAAAATTATGTTTACGTCCTATCATCGTAGGACGTGTTATAGTGGGCCACGCATGCTCTTATTAGGAAAAACTTGATTAATGAAACTAAAACATACATAAGGGGTGATTTTTTAAGAGCTATAGGAAAATTTTTCAAAATAAAAACACATAAAATTCAGAAAAATGCATGAAATCTTTATTTGAATCGATAGTACGGTCCATATAACTTAATGTTTAAAGATTATTTCATGCAAATGTTGACCGCGACTGTGCCTCAAATGGTACATCCACTTACTCCAATTTTGGCATACTCTTTCCAACATTTCGGCCGGTATCTCTCAAATAAATGCTTCAATGTTGTCTTCCAATGCGTCAATTGAAACGGGCTTGTCTGTATAGACATGAGCTTTAACATAGCCCCACAAAAAATAGTCTAAAGGCGTTAAATCGCACGATCTAGGCGGCCAATTGACCGGTCCCGAACGTGAAATAAAATGTTCACCGAACTCGCCTCTCAATAAGTCCATTGTTACGCGTGCTGTGTGGCATGTGGCACCGTCTTGTTGAAACCACATGTCATGCAAGTCAAGCTCTTGCATTTTGGGCAAAAAAAAGTTGGATATCATCTCACGCTTCTTACACCACTTATGTTATTTGTGTTAATTTTTTACATGTGCGGAAGGACTCACAGTTTCAAGTCAGATTTTTGAGAAACTTTTCATGGCAATTTTATTTACTTTCAGAGTTTTTGCTGGAAGACTGCTGAGAAGAAGTCGCCGAAGAAATATTTTTTCATATTTTTCTCTTTGTTGGAAATGTCTGACCTAAGGTTTCAACCGTACTCTCAAGTCTAACAAGCCAACACACTACTTACTGGACTACGACGACTTCATATAAATGAAACGAAAGGAATATTAAAAAATATGGCTATTTATTGTACTTTACTTATATTTTCACTTTTCCAAAGTACATACTTCCTTTCCTTGTGAGTAGCATAAGGGTTAAGAAAGTGATGCACAAATTGTTCATGCAAACACTTATTGGTCAAGCACTGCTGTTATGCATGGTATGTCGTCTCTTCATATTCGATAAAAAACCAATAAGCAACCTTATGAGCAAACCATGCTAAATAAATTGATTTTTGATGCAATTGTTAATATTTTTTCCATGTAAAAATAATTAAGGCAAGTAGAACTAGTGAAGCAAAACATTTGACGCGAAAAAGATTTCATCTAAAATGATGTAAAAAGAAATTAATCAAAGAATATTTTACGTGGACTGGCGCTCTTCCATTACATCCATAATATTAGTTCATGAAACATAGGGAATGAATTACAGCCAGTAAATCTTATATTATAATTTAAAAATATCTCTAAAAAATGTTACAAATTTATAATATGTTACTACATTGTTTGCTTTTTCAATTTCAAAAAAATCTTCTAAACTTTGAATGCGTGCGATTTACTTTTCATAGATTATTTTATGGAAATATTGCCAATTTTTTCTGTCATGGCGGGCAAGCAGGCAGGAATGTCCCTGAACTCCAAATACTTCACAAATCTCTATAAAAAATAGTATACTTGAGACAAATGTTATAATCTGGACTGTCAATGGAATACTCAGAACGGTGAGATTAATTGCTTGTCAAGCTCGATTCTCATTACATTGTTGAAACTACAAATCAACGAAGTCCAATTCCATCATATTTAGACAAAAAGCAGTAAACATAGTACGATAACTTGCTCCATTGACCGTAACATTGCGATTTTCATTGTTTTTAAGGAAGTGTCCCGAAATAAACAATGCGTTTGTCAGGGTACATTGGCAGCTCTTGAACTGATTCTGGCTGTTCTTTACATTACATTCGACAATTCTACTTTTGGACGTACCCATTGTCGTCTGAGGATAATTTGTGGATTTAAGGAACACAACACAGAACTCAATGATTTGTAACCGCTGTTCCCTTTTTAGTTTACTCTTGGTGAAATATTCAACATTTTATCATTCTTCTTCTCAGGTTTTGAAACAAAAAAAGTGCCCGAAGAGTAGATCGGATTCAATAGGAATTCTAAGTCTAATTCATGAATTTTTCTCATGGAAGCTGAACATAACACCTTTAATCTACATTCTTGACCTACCTGTATACCGTAGAATAGTCCCGCTCTTAAAAGATAAGGAAGCTACCAAATTGTTTCTATAACTCTTATTATTTAATATCATTCGAAAGCAATTCATAAAATCATAGAATAGTAATTCTGCCTAGGCGACAGTTAAGGAGGGCACTGTCAGCCAATCGATTTATCAGGTCACCATATCCCTCGATTAATCTCCTAACCATAGTTCCAAAGCACTGGACCTCATTAATATAAACAATGGGCTTAAATCCAAAAGAGCCTCCAGCGCTACTTAGTACATGTTTTCATTGCAGCGGCTATGCCAACGAAAGTTCTACTATATAAGGATGTACTTACAAATCGTTTTATTACATTTATGGGTCGATTTTGTATGGCTTATTGTATTTGTATAAGTATTTGTATAAAGACTCTAACGAAAAACATCGATGTTTTATTGAATGCCGAGGCCATGGGTTCGATTCCCACCAGAGACTCCCTGACATTATATGTGACTAGCAGATTGTACCCGGCGTTGCGCGGGTTATGTAGTTTGGATTAGTTTAAAAAATTAAAAAAATTTATTATTGGGTAATTTTTGCATTAAAAATAACAATAAATAAAAAACCGGTTTATCGTTTTTCAAAACCGGTTTCGAAACCGGTTTCTTAAAAATGAAATTTTTTAAATTATCGGAAACCGGTTTAACAAACAACCCAGTTTTTTGAATACTCTAAGTCCTAAATATAAATGCACTCAATTTGACCGTTTTTCGCCTCTTTCCCCCTTTTTGGACCCCTTTTGGTTCAACTTTTGAAACGGAACACCTCCAATAGCTATTTGGGAAACTTAACCAAGCTAAATCGTAAAAAAATACCTTTAAAACAGATAAAATACAGCATTTATGCATAAAGTACTAATTTTTGACCATTTTTTTGGACCCCTTTTGGTTCAACTTTAGAAACGGAACACCTTCAATAGCTATTTGGGAAACTTAACCAAGCTAAATCGTAAAAAAATAACTTTAAACAGATAAAATACAGCATTTATGCATAAAGTACTAATTTTTGCCCATTTTTTCTCCCTTTGTCCCATTTTTTTCCCCTTTGGGTCAAAATTTTGAAAGGATTTTTTGCCTATAACCTGCACCGACAAAAGCTCTATCAATATCCCAAATTTCAAGAAAATCGGTCCAGGTGTTCAGGCGTGATTGGCTATGCACTCAATTTGCCCGTTTTTGACACCTTTCCCCCTTTTTGGACCCCTTTTGGTCCGACTTTATAAACTGAACACCTCCAATAGCTATTTGGGAAACTTAACCAAGCTAAATCGTAAAAAAATACCTTTAAACAGATAAAATACAGCATTTATGCATAAAAGTACTAATTTTTGCCCATTTTTTCTCCCCTTTGACCCATTTTTTCCCCCTTTGAGTCAAAATTTTGAAAAGATTTATTGCCTATAACCTGCACCGACAAAAGTTCGATCTATATCCCAAATTTCAAGAAAATCGGTCCAGGCGTTCAGGCGTGATTGGCTAACAAATAAACCAACAAACAAACAAACAAACAGACTTACAGAAAGATTTATAATATATATTAGGATTAGGATTACAAAAAAATATTTTTTTCTCGTAATCAGTGCGTTAACAGGCATCGTTTGGGAGGTATTTCTACAAAAAGGGTGGCCATGGGACACCCTATTGTACAAATTTTTCTATAAATTTAAAAAAAAGTTATTATTGGGTCATTTTTGCATTAAAAATGACAATAAATAAAAAACCGGTTCATCGGTTTCGAAACCGGGTTTGAAACCGGTTTCTTAAAAAATGCAATTTTTAAAATTATTCGGAAACCGGTTTAACAAACAACCCAGTTTTTTGAATACTCTAAGTCGTAACTATAAATGCACTCAATTTGCCCGGTTTTGGCCCCTTTCCCCCTTTTTGGACCCCTTTTGGTTCAACTTTAGTAACGGAACACCTCCAATAGCTATTTGGGAAACTTAACTAAGCTTAATCGTAAAAAATTATCTATAAAACAGATAAAATAAAGCATTTATGCATAAAAGTACTAATTTTTGCCCATTTTTTCCCCCTTTGACCCATTTTTTGTCCCCTTTTGGTCAAAAATTTGAAAAGATTTATAGCCTATAACCTGCACCGACAAAAGCTCGATCTATATCCCAAATTTCAAGAAAATCGGTCCAGGCGTTTAGACGTGATTGACTAACAAACAAACCAACAAACAAACAAACAAACAAACAAAAAAACAGACTTACAGAAAGATTTATAATATATATTAGGATTACTTACAATGGAAAAAATGAATTGGGAATTATTACTAAAAGTGTGAATAGGTCACTGGTTATTAAAAAAAAATTGTCGCACACTCCCCGCTCTTTTCTTTCACCTATAAACTATCTTTCTTGTATTCCAACACAATGCATTGCATGAATAGGTGTCATCCCCTGAAAGTTGGTAAAAAAATTTTTTTGCTTTAATTAAGGATTAAAATAATTTTATATTAAGGTTTTGTTCAAAACAAAGTTTGTGCCCAAATTTCTTCATTGGCACTCCTTATATATGTATTTTTAAAATATTTTGTACCTTTTTTAATTATTTATTGAAATGGATTTTAAAATATTTAAAAACAATTAACTTAGAAAACTACTAATAAATGTCTAATCAACAACATATAGTCGTACTATTTCCGCCGATATGCTACTACACTACTCTGTGCTTGCTTGCAGTCATTTACATACACATAAGTATAAGCCTACATACGTGTGCATATAATGACTATCAATTCTAATAATTCCCACAGTGCTTGCTTGTATTATTTGTTAAACATTTGCAACCATCAGCAACATACATACATATGTTTGTTGTATGTTTCATCAGAACAACAAGAGTAGTTAGTTGTGTTGTTAACAACATTGTAATGAATCTGTCTCTGGAGTAAAATTATTAATGTGAACATTGAACATATTTAAACTACTTTTAACACACTGGCACCATACAACCACAATACAACACAACACAACACAGTATAGCACAATACAAAACAAAAGTAACAACAAAAGTTATCAACTGCGTTAGATAAAAGGACGACAAAAAACTATGTGTCAAATTAAGGCAACACAAACCTACACACATAAATGTGTGGCATAGATCGAGTTTATATTTTTCATGGAAGAACTCGAAACAATTCCGGTGAGAAAATTCAATTTGTTTACCATTTGAAAACAATGAAACCCTTTTTTACCTGCGCATATACAGCAATAAGAGACAATGGGAGAAGAGACTGGAAGACGAAAAGAAAATATCAGCCTTGTACAGTGGCGTCCATAAGTGGACCTCATATTTTTTTATTCTAATCAAATGTTAATAAGTGAGGAATTGTTAATTTAACAGAAAATTTTATTTTGCTTCTGGTTGAATTCGCAATAGTCTAGTAGGTAATGTGTTGGCTTAGTAGACGTAAGGCCACGTTTCAAACCCCTCGTCAAACATCTCTAATAAATCGAAATATGAAAAAATATTTCTTCGGCAACTGCCTCTCAGCAGACTTCTGGCAAAAACTTTGAGAGTAAATAAAATTGCCATGAAAAGTTTTTCAAAAATCAGTCGTTCGGAGTCGACTTTAAAATGTAGGTTTCGCCACTCATGTATAAAATTAATACACACAACATAAGCGGTGTAAGAAGCAAGGTCGTAGTCCTGATTGAAGGATTATAATGTCTAATTACATATGTATGTACTATATGTTCTGGTAGAAATTCATGTCATCAAATCGACGTGTGATTAATCTCCGTAGAATGTTAAATTTTTTTTACATTTTTGAATTTTTGTTTAAAATATTATACGAATATCCCAACAATAAGTGCATCGGAAAGAAAGTACTTCAAGCGAAAGGCTAAAAACTACAGAAGAAAGAGAGAAAACTTCTTGCACGACAAGTAGAATTTTATTCTTCAGCATGAAATTTTTCGCAAAAAAAATTTTTCTTCTTAAAGAGTGGAAAATTATTAAAATTAAAATTAAACATCGCGTTTAATGCTGTTTCTAGGAGTGAAACAAAGTTTGTTGAATTGGCATATTATTCCCTCCTAATAAAATTATTATGTCGCGTCCATGAAAAGAAATGTTGAGATGAGACTAGCAAGGAGAAGATATTGTGATTGCTTGACGAGTTAGTATTCGACAGCGACTATAATGTGACCGCCAGAGAATAGAAAAAAGGTCATATTTTATAACAGAGAAAGTGCAATTATAAAGGCAGACAATGTGAACCACGAGCATAAGCACATATGATTCTGATAACAAAAAAGCCAAAGCTTTGCTTTTATCAAACACATTTCGCAAATATTAATGTCGGTCCAGAAAAAGTTTGCATTGATCCTGTTTCCTTGCAGTAAAATTGTCTCAGAGACGGCTGTTTTTTGGCAACATTAGGCAACTAGGACTTAATATAGTAGACCAAAATTTTTGTACAATGGGTCAATTTCGACCTCCGGGTATTGTACTTGTCTTAACGGACAAGTACACGTCCTCTAACCTAAGACCAAATATTAGCTTGAATCGTTGTGGTCTAGTAGATAGTGTGTTGGCTTATTAGAAGTGAGGCCTCGGTTCAAACCCCAGGTCAGACATCAAGGCGAAAGTATAAAAAAATATTTCTTCAGCGACATCCTCTCAGCAGACTTCTTGCGAAAAATTCTGAAAGAAAATAAAATAGCCATTTAGGTCATGTGTGAAATTCACACACAACATACGTGGTATGAGAAACTACATATGTAGGTCATACGCCTGGATGAAGGATTGTAATAACCAATTATATATGCAAAATACCGGATTGATTGGAAAAACTTTCATTATGAAACTCGTACTGTGACTAAACGCAGAAAAAATATCACATTTTAGGGAAAAGAAAATTCAATCCTATGAGCCCTATGGTACTTAAGGCAAAAAATAATTCATCACATATGAAAAAGTGCAGCTAGAAGCACAATACGAAAGAGCCACAGAGCAACTCTATATGATTTGTGGTCTGAAATTTTATAGGTAATCTAGATGGACCCCGGTCATGTGGAAATTTTGTGTCAGTGAGTGAGCAAATTAGCTTACGGGAAGTGGAGCTTCTGTGTCGCTGGTAGGGCCAGAACCTTTCTGTGGAAGGCATGTTTGGAATTATATATAAAACGAAAGGGAAGATAGGCTAAAACTTTCCTCCAACCTAATAGGTTTGGGGCAATCTAAAGGCTTTCCAGGTACAACCAGAAAACTGTCTTCTAACAGGACACTGTGGACTCAATGTACATTTGTTCAGAATGAAGATTATTTCGATCGCAACAAGTGGATTCTATGATAATAAGAATGAATGATGAGAATACAAATTTGGAGGCTATGAGCATTAATGCATTCCAGAAGAAAATACTTGTGTGCACTTCAGATACAGGGAATTGTTCTGAAGTTTGTAACAATAGAAGCATTACAGAAAACCTTATAGAGAAACATTACATACGTCCAGGACTATAAAATAGATCGTTTGGAGGAAGCACTTTAGTAATACATTTGCAAAGACTTGCATGAGCAAGTATTGTACAACACTGATTAAGTAAAATTCTATAGGAATAGCAATAGTTTGGCAACATCCAGACTATACTCATGGTCGATTGCGTCACTGAGAAATCAAAATATTCTCCTACAAATCAATAAAATACAAAGCACTCATGTCTCAAGAGTACAGAGGACTTAAAATTGTCAAAAAAGGCCATCCGTCTGTATTATTTATACTGAAATAAGATTTTTAATGGATACACTATTAGCTCCCCGTATGGCATCATTTAGAATTTCATGTTTTTAATTTTTTTAATATGTTATCCTAAGAGTGTTGAGCTTTCACCAAATTCAATAAATTTTACGTAAGAAGGCATATCAAGTCCAAAGTTTAAAATTTGCAAACCTACTGATTGAGAAAATATTTTCAATGGAGATTATAAATCGTGGACTGCCTTTAGGAATAATTATTTAAGTATCTTAAAGTTATCAGCTTAAATACTGCAGGAGGAGTAGGGTATAGAAACTAAACGAAAAAACTTCAGAAAGGACTTAACTACACAAACAAAACAGAACCTTTTTGTATAAAAGAAAAGGAAAAAAGAGAAAAATAAAAAAGAAGAAACAAAGTAAAGATAAAACTGTCAATCATGTGTTCAATTGCGTTGATAGGATAAACGATGTTTTTCTTTCTTATTTTTCGTTCCTTTTTTTTTCTGCTCCTTTTTTAAGCCATCGTATTGCGATGGTATTTCAGCGTTAGTTGTTGTTGTTGTTGTTTAGGTTGTCGTTTCACTCATTGATGTCTAAATAAAAGATGTTGCTTTGACAACTTCACTCTCTTAAAGGGATCTTGACTAATTGTTTAGTTTTGTTATCCTCCTGCTGCTGTTCATTTAGGGACATTTTTCTTTGGTTTTCTTTTCTTTTCTATTTTTTATTTTTTTGTTTTTCTTTTTTACTTCTTTTTGTGTGTGTGTTGACAAGACCTTCATAAACGTTTTATACTTTTTGATTTGGGAAAATCTTTGCAAGTCAATTTTCAAACCGCAATTAATTAATTTTATTTTATTTGGAGGGGGTTGTTGTAAATGATTTACGAGCATTGAATAATGAACAGCAAAATATACATACATATGGTTAAGATTTCTAAAGGATTTGCAAACAAATTAATTTTTAGTTTTGGCCTTTAAATTACCATTTCACTTGTTTGATGATACATTACGTCATACAGCATATTTAATACGTTGTCGTCATCTGAGCTACAAATCTTAAAAATTTTATGTTGGAAACGTAAATCAGGTTTCAGGTGAAATAATGTATGTTAATTTGTTGAAAACACGATTTTGAATTTTATGTGTTAATCAACATTTTTGTCATGACATCTCGCCTATACCAGCTCTACCTTTGAAAATATACCTATCATGCTACAACATTTTGTTCGAATAACATTCCTACGACCCTAAGCCACGTCAATTAAAGAAGACTGTGAATAAATTTTTGAAATTTGGTTGATTTTTATGCACTATTGTCGGCAGAAGTAGTAGCCGCAGTCTATTAGGTAGTGTGTTGGTATATTAGACATGGAGGCCACGGTTCAAACCGCAGCCCAGACAAAAAATATTTCTTCGACGTGTTCATCTCAGCAGATTTCTGACAAAAACTCTGAGAGTAAATTGCCATGAAAACTTTCTCAAAAATAATCTGTCGTTCGGAGCTGATTTTAAAGAGTAGGTTCCTCCACTCATGGATGAACATGGGTGGTATAAGAAACTAGGTTGTATGTATGGTATGTAAAGGGTTGCAATGACCAATTATGTATGTATGGTTTTATCGACCGTAGAGGTTCTGAATTCGTTAGCTAGATTAACTAGACTTTTGATTTCGTTATCATGTCCATTTTTCCATAAGGCAATGTTTTCATCAATGCCGGCAGTACATCAAAACTAACTCGGTACCGACGTTATCAGTAACTGCTAACGGTTATTCAACGACGTCTTCTCATAATCTGTTCACTTTCTTAACGTCATCGCCTTCTTTCATGGACTGGACCCTGAAGAAATTTTGTCACTAATTATCATAATTTTGTTCGAACAAAATGAGTGAATACAGTCTTATGTAGTCCACCGACCTCGAGATATGCAACATATGCAACAGAATTTCCATGAGTATAGCGCCCGCCATATTGCATATGCATCCATATGCACACCTTTTAAATGTAATGTAGTAAACCAAGTCTTGAAGTCTCCGTAGTCTAGTACGTAGTGTGTTGGCTTATTAGTCGTGATGCCGCGGTTCAAACCCCAGCCCATGCAAAAACTCTGAGGGTAAATAAAATTGCCATGAAAAGTTTCTCAAAAAAAAAAACTGTCGTTCGGAATCGACTTTAAAACTGTAGGTCCCGCCAATTATAACATTAATACACACAACATAAGTGGTTTGAGAAACTAGGTCGTAATCTTGTCTGAAGGGTTGTAATGATAAATTATTTAAGTATGTTCATTTGTCTTGAGCTGGACTTGGGAATCTTCGAAAGACACTTTTGTTTCAACAAAAAGTGTGCACGATTCACCATCGCTGGTGCTTACGTACTAAACACACTCCCTAGTACTTCAAGGAGGGGTGGTTAACTCTAAAATTTTCTCCAGCATTCAGCCATTCTCTAGCTATATTGGCTCCATAGAATTTCAGAATTCAACATCTTCCTCATAAGCCGGTTTGGCCTAAAACTGGTTTCCCCGGGCCATTTAAATCTGGGCCAGCATATTAAGATATGCTCCAAGGAGGGGTGGTCATCCTCCTCATCTACACAGTATTCAAGTTCAAGTATTTCGTGAAGCATCCATTACCATTTAGGAACCGGGTCACGTTGAAGTTCAACTCGCAATGTTCGTTCTCCAAGCAAGGGGTTATATTAGGGACAAGGTGAAATGTACATCTTATCTTTAAACTGTTCTCTCATCGCAACTGCCATTTGTGCTTGGAGGTCCTTCGTTCCTCCGCTTTTATAGCTGCTGTTTCTCCTAGGTATTCGAGACGGCGGAAGTACATATATCCGCTTCATCTCGTCCGCCAATATTTCTGTCGGTATTGTTTAAGCCAATACCAGTACCGCTACATCAGACACTGTCCTGAAACCACTTATATGTGTAATTGCGCTTATGTATGTATGTATAAATGTATGTATGTATGAACTCACATAAGAACAAAAAGTGACTCTTTTTTACAGTTGTGTAGTCGGATATTATGTGAACAATACTTTACTCACATTTTGAATAATTGATCCATGAACTTTTCGACACAGTTGTCTTGCTATGTTATTCTCATAACATTTTTTACCATTTCATCCGATTAATGCATTGCAATGGTTTTCTGTTGCATAATTTCTCAAAATAAGATTAAAAAAACAAAAAAAACAAAAAGAATTTATTTTTCTGTTCGTTCATAAAATTTTCTTCAATTTTTTCTTTATTTTCTGTTCTGTTCAGTTTTGTTTTGATTTCTCCCACATCCAGTTTGACCAATTTAATCTCTTGTTGTTCGTTATTGTCCTTCGTTTTTGTAATATTTTGTTTGTTGTTTTTGTTTTTTCGAACTCGTAAATGTTAAGAATGAAATGTTGTGGCTTAACATTCCTTAACTGGCATTATATGTTGTCATGCGGAAATATGAAATGAGAGACAAACTTTTTCTACCAGAATACAGGGATACAGTGAGTTATAAAAAGAAGAACAGAACATATGTTTTCTCAATAAATTTTTGGTTTTTCGAATTGTATCATAGGATTTTATTAGAATTTTTATTAATAAAAAATTATTATAAATTTTTGTTCTTTTCTTTTACTATATCACCACTGTTTCAGTCATGTAAGTGTTTATTGGTTTTGGTTGAATTTTTTTTTTTTTAAAGGAAATGTTTAAATGCTACCGATCGGCCCTTAATTAAGTTTTTAATCAAAAGTAACACGTATTCAGTAATGTCATAAATTTCTTTTGAGTTACACCAGCACATGGTATCGAAAAGTCAATGTCAATGTCGAAGTCAATGTAAGAAATAGAAATTTGTTCATACTAGTATATCACTCTGACGGTCGGGCTGGATTACTAACCGCGTTTAAAGAGATTTAAAGAAATTAGACTCCAATAAAATTTTTTAGATTTCTTTCCATCCGTCGTTGAAGAAAGAGGTCCCACTACATAGGCCAGCATTTAAGCTCATTGTGATGCCCCAATCAATATTCAGCCCGGATATCAAGTATTCCCTATAGGAATCCAATTGCTATTACAGCAATCTTTTTATTAGAGAGCTCTGTCAAGGATGTTCGTGAAATAAGAGGTCAAAGACATCAGTCTGTTTCTCCTCCTCGGAGCCACAGCTACTGCAGAAATCATTTGCGGAAATGTCAAATATTTTGACATTCCAATTAAAATAATAGCGCCCTTGAGAATCGCTAATTTTCGATGTATGGCCTTGCGATTTAAAGAGAGAACTCTGTCGGTCCTCTTCTTATACGTACATGTCTAGCAAAGTCTTTCAATACTTTTACTGCCAACGAAATTGAGCCTTAACCTTCAATCTGGGATGCTAAGTATCACAAATGAATGTTCATATTAAGGCAATCGATTCAGAGAGTAACACTTTTATCGCATCCTACTTTAAAACCTAATTTGGGAAATTATTTCCGAAGTTAAACACTCGTGCAATGTAAACTCTCCTAGCTATGCCGCTAGGATTCCCCGTATGGTCAGAATGAATGAAGAAGGTTTCTGATGCTCGCCATGGTCTAGTAGGTATTGTATTGACTTATTAGACGTAAGGCCATGTTTCGAACCCCAGGTCTGATATCAAAACGAAAATATGAACAATTTTTTTTTCGTCGACTTCCTCTCAGCAGATTTCTGGTTAAAACTCTGAGAGTAAATAAATAGCCATGAAAAGTTGCTCAAAAATCTGTCGTTCAGATCGACAATACCTGTAGGTCCCGCCACTCATGTATAACATTAACACACACAACATCAGTGGTGTGAGAAGCTAGGTCGTAATCCTGACTAAAGGTTCGTAATGACCAATAATGTATGTAGGTTTCTGATGCTTACGATTCGTATTGGTTATATGTATATAGTAACAGCTGTGAAGGTCTGCCCCACCAGGATTACTGCAAAAGCTGCCATGATGTGGAGGAAACGGAATCGGTGCAACGGCATTAATACGAATGCAAACATGCCACTAAGGGAACTGACGGGTTTCATTAGAAGTTCGGGGTGGTTCAAACCCACCACTAAACCATCATGACAAGAGGGCTTACCTCAAACTGAGTAACACCGTGGGCCATATGGTTCACCGAGTGAACTTTCCTGTGAACGGCAAGCAACCCGGTAACCTAACCTAACCTAACCTAACAGCTGTGAAGATATTTTTTAAACCAAAACACGATGTTCGTAAGCATTGAAAAGCGTAGAAATTGATTGAATTATTGAATGCAATAAACGTTTCATGTCGACTAAAAGGACTAAAGGTCCACGCTACAAAAAATATTTCTTTCGGCGACTTCTTCTCAGCAGTCTTCCGACAAAAACTCTGAGGAAAAATAAAATTTCCATGAAAAGATTCTGAAAAATCTGTTGTTCGTATTCGACTTTAAACTATAGGCGCTGCCACTCATGTATAAAATTTACAACATGGGTGATGTGAGAAGCTATGTCGTAATCCTGACTGAAGTATTGTTATGGCAAATTCATTAAGTAAGTAAATAAGTAACTAACTAGCAGATTAATTAAAAGGAACTCAACATCAAACTCCAATTTCAGTTCATACGTTGGCCCGAAAACATTGATGTTGTGAATTATATCAATTAAGTTTATGCTCCAGTGCACTTAAATTAGCAAATGAGATGATATTTTTGGGTTAAGAACACATCTAATTCGATTGATGTCCCCATCATAGGTCTGAAATTAAAAACTACAGTCTTTTAATGATAATTAATTTCAATCAGGCATCCTCTTCTTTGAAAGATAGGACTTATCCACGATGTTCTTATGTTTACCAAAGAAGACACTTTTTTCTTCGTTAAATACAAATTAGTCGTCTGCCTTTATGTTTGTTAACTGAATTGTTTCGAATCACTTTTAAAGAATATGCTCCAAATAGTTAGTAATATTTTAATTGATTTACATTATCAAACACCCTCCTACTGATGAGTTTTGTGACATAAAGGCGAAAATAAAACACCAAAGTTTTGGGTTTCATTTCTAAAATCTATTCACTGCTCCACACCCCCGTGTAGAATTTAAACGTTTTCAATTAAATTTTAATAAAACACTTGAAAGTTGTTCTGCTTCTTAACTTTCAACAAAAAGAACAATAAAATGCTCACACAAAATAATTTTCACAAATATTTACACACTTCAAGCGATGTTTCAAAATATTTTCTATTTATCCGCTCAAATACATTTTCATCATCATCAACGTTATCATCATCATCATCATCGTCATCATCATCATTATTATTATTATTATTATTGTCAGAGTTAGAATTGTTAACATCTCTTTTAAATCATTAACATCATACAGCAGTCGATAGTCGCTGTTACAACAACAACTTGTTACAATTTCATTTGTTTTGGAGCAGTTTAAACAAGGGTAACAGCGCGACAATAAAGGAAAACATAGTAAAGTGTTGTATTTTAAGGATTTCCTTTTTTTATTTTAATTTGTTTTACAAATAGCACAACAACAATAACAACATTGATGTTTTAGTCGGTCGAATTTGACAGCATGATACCCTACATTACAATGTATTTCTGTTTTATTTTATTCCTCCTGAAGCACTTACTATCATCAGCGTATATCGCAATAAAATTTCATTGTTTACCCAAACGATTTTTGGGTAAAAATTCGTCAAGAATACTCTCGCCAAAGTGTTTAAACTTAAGTCCGAGGAAGGCAGTCTTGGTCCAAATAAATCATGCGTTATTCTCGTTAACTGTCAAAGAAATATAGGGTGGACCATTTCAAAGTTTAAATTTAAAAATGCAATAAAAAAACGGTTTGAAATTTTGCCAAATTTATTTGTTTGTTGTGAAGTACAATTGTTGCGGTTAGAAATGGAGTATTATTTCATTCATGGCTGTCGCGGATGGCCTCATAGTTCCTCATTCGATCGGACAAATTTTCGTGCACTTTTTGGAGTGTATGGGGTCGTATTTCGGCAATGGCATCATGTATATTGGCCTTCAAATGCTCAATTATCTCTGATTTGTCGGCAAATACTTTTCTTTAACGACGTCCCACAGAAAATTGTCCAACGGTGTCAAATCGCAGCTTCTTGGCCGTCAACTGGCATCACGATTTTGTCGAATTAAAAGGCCATCAAAAGTTTGGCAAAATAAATCGATCGTGGTTTGAGATGTGTGGCAAGTTGCACCATCCTGTTGAAACCAATCATCGTTCTCATCAATACCATGAAGAGCGGTTACAAATAAATCGGTTATCATGGTACGATATGTGTCTCCTCCTGGGTGCGCAGTCCTCATTTTCAAAGAAATATGTGCCAATGATGCCTCCGCCCTACAAACCGTTCCAAACAGTCACTCGTAATGGGTTCATTGGCTTCTGTAAGACCACGTGTTTTTTTTTCTGAGCACCAAATAGGGCAATTTTGCCTGTTAGCGTACGCACCAAGATGAAAATGAGCTTCATCCGAAAAGATGATTTTTTTTGGCAAAATCTATATCATCGTGCAGTTCCTCGTTGGCCCATCTATTCCAATAAATCCCAACGTTGCTTAAGCGTAAACAGATTCATTAAGTTCAGTGGAGATAATATACTAAGTTTTGTGACAGAATAGAATAACATAAGTATTGTTATATTCGAAATACACGATGGTTCAAATTTAAACCGATTGACCCATATAATGAAACAGTCTTTAGAATAACGGTATACACTTTACCTGCTATTTTTATATCTTGAAAAAATTTTTTAAGCACTCGATCGCTGAGATATCTGTGATGCCCTAGCAGAGGAGGGAGTTCTTCATAAACATAAATGTGCGTTCAATTGTAATGTCATCACTTCTGTTTAACGTTAGTTTAAACCGGCTACAAAGACGGTCGATAGAATAAATAGCACGTAAATTGTAACAACTTGGTAACTTGGAATACACAAATGCTTTAAATCTACTAATTGGCAAACTAAGCTATCTGGTAGTCAAATTCAAACTGCTTGGGAAACTGCACTAAATGCGGGGATAATGATCTACAGCAATAAAAAGAAGTCAAAGCGAAAGAACGCAAACTTTATTAGCAATGACTTCCCAATCAATTTCTATAACAGTTTTGGTATTTTGATTTCACTGTCAATAGCAAAGGCGGATCCAGCGCTGGTATCACACACTGAATAAATACTGCCTTACGGAATAATAATATTGAACCCTGTCTGGTACTCAATACATCTTTCAACATAGATCAAGGTGACAGTTTTCGAACATCAACTTTTTTGATATATAAAAACGATTCATAAAATGCGATACCTAAAATGAATTTTAAAGATCATTTGGCCATCAATCAATAGAGATCTATTAGCATCTACAATAATAGCTCTTCAGTGTAGCTTATATCCTAGGATGTCAGTGGATTTGGCTTGTATATGCGATGAGGACAACATGAAAATTGCGTGGATGTGGGCAACCTAGAGAGAAATAAAGATTAATCCACCTCCACCTTGAAATATGTATGTCGAATAAGTATTTCGCCAAATGTGGACTACAGAACATTATTTGTTTCAAGTTTGTCTTAGTTTCACTGAAACAAGACGTGAATACTAAAATTAAAGAGTATTCTAGGAATTCTTACTTAATCGGTCATTACAACCCTTAAGTCAGAATTACAACCTACCTGCTCACACCATAGCACCACACCATGTTGCTTGTGTTAATTCAATGAGTGGCAAGAGCTACAGTTTAAAGTCGACTCCGACAGACAGATTTTCAAGAAACTTTTCATGACAATTTTATTTACTCTCAGAGCCATTTGCCAGAAGACTCCTGAAATGAAGAAAAATTTTTTTCATATTAAATATTATTTATTAAATATTATTTATATTTTTTTCATATTTTGTTTTTGTTCAAGATGTCAGAACCAGCTGGCCTCACGTCTAATACGCCAACATACTACATTGTAGACTACGGCAACTTCATTATAAGGAAACATCATTGAAGTGAGACTGATGGTCTTCCAGTAATTTATAGAGACATTTCTTCACGCTTGAAGTCGCCGTAGTTTAGTTGGTAGGGTGCTGGCTTATTAGACGTGAGGCCACGATTCAAACCCCAGGTCAGACATCTCCAATGAAACGAAATATTAAAAAATATTTCTTCGGTGATTTACTCTCATAAGATTTCTGGCAAAAAATCTGAGAGTGAATAAAATTGCCATGAAAAGTTCTTCAAAAGTCTGTTGTTCGGAGTCAGCACACACAACATAAATGATGCGAGAAGCTAGGTCGTAATCCTGACTGAAAGGTTGTAAAGACCAATTATGTATGTATGTATGTTTTTACATGTCTTATGACAATAAAAAAAAGTATTCTCTTACAAACGTGTCTTTTAAAGTCTGACATAGGCAAGCAAAAATATATGTATATGTACTACCCCAATACAGATTGGAGTGTAGGGTGTAGAAACCATTTACTCATTCATTCACTCAACCAAACCAACCTAACATAATTAGAATAATTTTAAGGTTCTACGATTTTTATACCCGCTCCCCTTCTTTTATTAAAACTCTCCGTCTTGTAGCCTTTACCGTACCGTTGTTTTTATGCTCATTTTTAAATTGTAGCACAAATTAAATAAAACGAAATGACAAACAATATACGTTTCATTTTATTTTACATTAAATGTTTTGGTATGTGTAAATATTATATTTTGTATGTATGTACATATGTGTATGTGTATGTGTATCTTTATATATATGTTGTTGAGAAAAAGGATTATTTCAGAAGGCGAGTGGGAAGTGAGAGCTTTACTTTACAAAGTCCAATATTGACGTTACTAAGGCAACTGTAACAGAGCAATTTCAGTTTGCTTCATATTGAGGGGTTGAGTTTTCAAGGTGTCAGACGCAAAGCAGACAATATTCATCAGTCCTGATGCCGTTGGTTACACGGCTGCTCACGTTGTTACTTTGTTATTATATACTTTATATGGTGTACACTGGTGGCCAAAAATCGAGAGAGTTAATTAATAAAAAAAATCTGAAATTTAAAATGACTCTGAACATTCCCTCACTTTTGCTTGCCAGTGTATCTACAAATGTATGTTGGATGGTTGGCAGCGAGATATTTGTATAAAAGTTAACAGCACTAGGGAAAGTTACTTTGTTGGGTTGGCTTTTATTATTGTTGCTTAAGGTAAACATTGTTTCTCATATTCAGTTATATTGCCAAAGGCAAAAAGCAAAGACTGTAGCTGAATAAGGAGAAGTAGAAGAAGAAGAGAGAAAAACACAAATACAACTGCGTTTAAGCTGACTTTTAAAGGCGTTATAGAAAAGGCTTTAATTTATTTAGACAAGAGCTGTAACTTCTGTTTCATTCTTTCATACAATTTTAAATAATTTCTGGACCACGATCCAGCCAAGGGCTTTAAAATCTAACAATAAAAAAAGAAAAAATATTTATATTTCATAATCAAATATCATGATTAACTTCTGATATCCATTATCAATCATACCATCTTTGCTTATGTAGCTCATACGCCCAACATGAAAAACATATTACAACACAGTGTATTAAAGTGATGGCAGGACAACAAGTGTCACAAATAGCAGGTGAGTCTATTTCCACAGTCTGTGACTTAATGGGTTTGGCTGTCTGTGTATTTCATTTGAATCTCTCTTCCTCCCCCCTCTCTCTCTTTGTGAAAAGGCAACAATAAAAAACAATTTAAACTTTTTATTACACAGCATAATAGTTGAGAGAATCAAATAAAAAAACAACAACAACAAAAATTAAACATTAAAGTTAATAAATTCATCATTTTAGAGAATGAAAAACACGAGGAGGGATATTATGAAAGCATGACCATATTTCAAACGATTAGCTGTAAATGCCTCGCAGTCAAAGGTTAAGATGAGAAGTGTAAATGGATACATATTAACAGAATAGCCTTAAAGAATTAAATGGCATCAGGGGAAATGATGAGATTTTTGATGCAAGGGAAGGGAAAATTACATTCTCTGGTTTCATGTTAAAGTTAAAAACAAATTAAATAATGAGCTTGAAAATAAATTTGAATGCTGATATAAAATTTCTTTTGCTGGATGTAGCCACGAATCTAATCAAATTTATTAGAAATGGAAATACGTTGTTGAAATGTTGAAACTTATTCATTCCGCGCGAAAAAATTGTCTTCTTGAGGCCAAGAAAACTGTGAAATCAAGCACTCTTTAAACACTTTCTCATAGAAAGAAATAAGTGACAGTCGTCACGGAGCATTGCCAAAAGCTTAAGGTGTTTGAGGCAAAACTTCTCAAGTTCAACTTTAAGTTTTCTACTGATTTAGCAACATATGTTTGGGCTCCGTCATATAACGGCTGCATACTTTAGCATATCCTTTCGAATTTTCCAGGCTTTTTATTGACCAATGCCCGCAACAACCGAATTAATCGTATTCAGTATGAGTACTTGTAGTCCTTAAATAGATTTATACTTCCTCTGCAAAGAAGCTCATCGCTCAGCAAAAACTCTGTAATGACCGATTAAGTAAGAATTCCTAGAATACTCTTGAATTTTAGTATAATGTCCTGTTTCAGTCAAGCTAAGATAAGCTTTGAAACAAATAATGTTCTGTAGTCTACATTTGGCTGCATATTTATTCGACATGTTTCAAGGCGGAGCACACAGTCTTTAGGAGTTGACATTAAACTGTAGGTCCCGCCACGCGAGTACAAAATCCACATACGTGGTGTGAGAAGCTAGGTCGTAATCCTGATTAAAGGGCTGTCATGACCAATTAGGCATGTATTCTCGAAGACCGTTACCATCAATTCAGAGCTCAATGGACGTATTATAATAGATTTCTTGTTTGACTTTGAAATTTAAGATTTAAAAATGGGCGATATGTGGTGTCAAGAAAACATCGCCAACAACTACAAGATACTACAGATTTTGATTCTATTGCAAAAAGATATTTCCAGAAAGCTTAATTTCTAGTTTGAGTGACACCAAGATCCTTAGATTAAGCTTGGCCTATGTCAAAAACCGTATCTACGCAGATGATTTCCTAACTTTTGAGCATTTGATAACAAACATTGTTGCAGGGTTTACAGTGCTTGATCTCTAAACAAAGTATTCTCGAATACAGCAGAAGGCAAACTATTTTATAATGAAAACGTTTCATTACATCTCCAAATAATCCATCTATTCAATGCTTAAGGTGTCTCATCGCTACGTACAATACAGCAATCCAATAACTTTTTCAGAAAAAACGCTAAACTGTAGGTAGTGCAACTAATGGATAAAACATGGGTGGTATGGGTAAAGCATTCAAAACAAGAATTCAGCGTAATCCGCTTCGTATACAAAAAATTATTGTCCGGTAGAGTCCATGAATCGCATTACATATTAACCCTCTCATGCACGATGTTGCGTATATGCAACATTGTGTTTATGAGCGTCTAACTTCCGCTATTTTAAATATATTTTTTTGATTCTTTCGCAAAAATATAGCCTCATGTGTTGTTTAAGCTTACAGCTAATTGGTTAGTAGTCAACTGTGCAAGTGTTCAGTTAGCAGCTATTCTCCCGAGAGCAAAGTTGACAAATTCATTTTTCAGAAAAAACCTTGTTTTAAAAAGTGTTAAAAAAACATTAATATAATTAGGTCATCCTAAAACCAAGTTCAGAACTAAATAATGAGAGGTAGGTGAGTAATTTAAAAAAATCCCGGCATGAAAATATTATTTAGTTTGTCTGTAATAATTTTTTAAATGTAGTGTTGCGTATATGCAACATTGGTCTATTATGGTAAGTTTCGCGAAAATAAAAACTTATTTTTATTTTGTACTTTGTACATTCTAAGATGCGCCCAAAAGGTCTGACTCAGTCTGAAATTGAAAAATTTGCCAACTTTGATTGGGATGATTCGGCTGACGAGGAAAATGAATAAGAAGAAGATGATAATAAGAGTGTATAACTAGTTTCAAACTATGCAGGTAAGAACCCTATGAGTGAATGCAAGAGATGGTGCCGCAAAGACAAGAAGTTTATAACTATACCTCGTCCAGGTATAGTAAAATGCTACAACAAGCACATGGGAGCAGTTGATCTTGCGGACATGATGCTCGAAGTGTACAAGTCAAACTATAGTTGTCGCAAAAAAGAGAGGTTATCACTCCTTTTGACAATGAATTTAGGAACTTCATCATCTTCTCCATCGACTCCGTCATCACCAGCTCCTTCTACGGGTTCTGAATCAATCCCCTATAAAAGAGCAAATGTTGCACAGCCTGCAAAATCCCTACGATTTGATGGTTATAATCATTTTTTTTTTTTGCTGTATTCAAGTTGACACGCAGCCTCCTCGTGGCCCCTCCTGGATGGCATCCTAGCACCCGCTAGATGTTAACTAATGCGTGCAGCGAGGTCCAATCCCCTGGACGTTAAATTCGGGTTGTGCGTAGGGCTTGGAACCCACCACGTAAAAATCCCATCCAATGAAAACCCCAACAATAGCCTCTATAAAGATCCCCTCTAAAGTTGACGACCACGGCAAACGTTTCAAGGACAACGATTTAAGAATAGGCACATGGAACGTCCGCACCCTTTACAGGGTAGGCGCTTCCGCCCAACTGGCGGATGCCCTCATGAAATGTAGGACGGACATCACTGCCATACAGGAAATGCGATGGATAGGACAAGGATGCAAAAGGTTAGCATCTTGCGATGTGTATTACAGCTGCCATGTTGATAAGCACGAATTCGGGTGCGGATTTGTGGTTAATAAGAGACTTCGTCACCTCGTCTCTGGGTTCACGCCAGTGAACGAAAGAATAGCCACAATCCGCATCAGGGCAAAATTCTACAACATCAGCCTAATTTGTGCTCACGCCCCGACGGGAGAAAAGGACGATGTGGTTAAAGATGCCTTCTACGCTAAGCTCGAGGACGTATACGATAAGTGCCCGGCCCACGACGCCAAAATCGTCCTCGGGGATTTTAATGCGAAGGTCGGGCGGGAAGGTATCTTTGGCCCCACTGTCGGACAGTTCAGCCTCCACGCGAACACTACCTCCAATGGTATGAGGCTGATCGATTTCGCCGCGGCGCGTAACATGGTAGTATGTAGCACCAGGTTTCAACATCTCGACATTCACAAGGCCACTTGGATGTCCCCCGATCGATCAACATCCAACCAGATCGATCATATTGTGATTGACGGAAGGCATGTATCCAGTGTACTAGATGTGCGCACATTTAGAGGTCCGAACATCGACTCGGACCACTACCTTGTCGCAGCCAAGTTTCGATTGCGCATTTGCGCTTCGAGGACTGCGCGCTCTAGTGCATTGCGAAAGCTGGACGTTAAGAAGCTGCGATCACAAAGGACAGCTGAGGCGTTCTCCGCTCAACTCTCTGATAAGCTCCGTCGTTCCCCATCTAATCTCAACGACATTGGAGGATTGTGGGCTAATATCTCCCACTCCTTGCGCAATACTGCGGAAACAGTCCTTGGTTTCGAGCGCCCACCCCAACGAAATCAATGGTACGATGAGGAGTGTCGCGAGGCAGCTGCAGCGAAAAACGCCGCATACAGAAAAACGTTGCAGTCGGCCGCTACGCGAGCCATTGTCGAAAATTACAGAGAGAGGAGAAGGGATGAGAGACGCCTTTTCAGACGCAAGAAGAGGGAGCAGGAAAGGCGTGAGCGTGAGGAAGTCGAGATGTACAGATGTAGGAATGACGCTCGAAAATTCTATCAAAAGGTTAAGCGTCTGACCGAGGGGTATAAGCCCGGAGCGTCTTCCTGCAAGGATGAGAATGGAAACCTGGTTACAGATCCGCAGGGGGTGCTGAGGTTGTGGAGGAAACACTTCTCTACTCTGCTGCAAGGCGATGACGACATCAATACCGCCTCTAGAGATGATGTTCCGAACCCGATCGATGATGACGGCGTGGAGATCCCGCCACCTAGCCATGATGAGGTTAAAGTCGCAATTATGCGTCTTAAAAACAATAAAGCGGCAGGTCCTGATGGCCTCCCCGCTGAATTGTTTAAGACCGGATGTAATGAGTTGGTAGGGCGCATGCACCAGCTCATCTACAAAATATGGCTAGAGGAAAGTATGCCCAACGATTGGAACCTCAGTGTCCTCTGTCCTGTCCTGAAAAAGGGAGACCCTACGATATGCGCCAACTATAGGGGTATAAGCCTTCTCCCTATCGCATATAAGGTTCTTACAGGCGTATTGTGTGAACGACTGAAGCCACTCGTCAAAACACTGATTGGACCTTATCAGTGCGGCTTCAGACCTGGCAAGTCCACCATCGACCAGATCTTCATACTACGCCAAATCCTGGAAAAGACCCACGAAAATCAAGTCGACACACACCATCTTTTTGTCGACTATAAGGCTGCTTTCGATAGCCCCATAAGGGATCGTGTTTTTGCCGCAATGTCTGAGCTCGGTATACCTGCGAAGCTGATAAGGCTATGCAGAATGACGTTGAGCAATTCCTGCAGCTCCGTCAAGGTAGGAATGGACCTCTCCGAACCTTTTGATACCGTGCGAGGTTTCAGACAAGGCGATCCCTTATCATGCGACCTCTTCAACTTCGTCATGGAGAGTGTTCTGCGGAAGGCGGGAGTGCATCGCAATGGCACTATTTTTCAAAAAAGTGTCCAGTTGCTTGCGTACGCTGACGACATCGACATCATAGGGCGTACCAAGCGAGATGTCACTGCTGCCTTTAGTGCTATTGAACGCGAGTCTAAGAAGATGGGTCTGGCAGTAAATGAGGGCAAAACAAAGTATATGTTATCGACATGTAGAGACGTGCGGCGTATTGATTCTCAAATTACGGCCGATAACTATACTTTTGATACAGTCAAGGAATTCATTTATCTTGGCTCCGCCGTTACCACCGAAAATGATGTCAGTCTGGAGATCAAGCGCAGGATTACTCTTGCCAACAGGTGCTACTATGGTCTCAATAGGCAATTGAGTAGCAGAGACCTCTCTCGTAAGACGAAACTAATACTCTACAAGACGCTCATCCTACCCGTGCTTCTTTATGGCGCAGAAGCATGGACCCTATTAAGAACTGATGCAGCTGCCTTGAGAGTGTTCGAGAGAAAAGTCCTACGTAAGATCTTCGGTCCAGTGCGAGTTGGCGATGATTTCCGCATCCGATTCAACAGTGAGCTGTATGAGCTCCTCAACGACATAGACGTTGTACAGCGTATTAACATCCAGCGGCTGCGCTGGCTCGGCCATGTCGTTCGAATGGAGGAGGATGCTCCGGCGAGACGGGTATTTGATGCGGGGATCTTCGGAAGTCGGCGAAGAGGACGACCTTGTATCCGTTGGAAGGACCAAATCGAGGAAGCCCTGTCATCGATTGGTGTGACCAACTGGCGTAGGCGCGCAAGAAGCAGAGGCGCCTGGAAGGATGTGTTGCGGCAGGCCGAAATCCGTTAATCGGGTTGTTATGGCCAATTAAGTAAGTAAGTAATCATTGGCTGGAATGGGGAACAAGGGGCTGATGTAGGCTATGGGTTTCCAAGCTGCAAATGCAGCAGATGCAATGTGCACTTGTGCTCCAATCCTAAAAAAATATTGTTTTGTATCGTTCCATACGTAAATTGAAATAAACGGCATTTGAAAAAAAATCAACTTGTGTTGAAATTTATAACACCATTGCCCAATGTTGCATATACGCAACATCCTGCAGCTCTTGAACCAGGACACCTAGGACATTGAAATTTTTGTCAGTTGATATTGAAGTCAAATCTATCTCAAAAAAATTTTAGCCAAGCGCATTTTAATTCGGGCGTGAGAGGGTTAACAAATACTTAGCATTACACACTTTCAAAAGACGTATCGAACATGTGTAGCCTGCTGGTTAAAGAAATTGGATGAAAAAAACACATTTTGTTGAAGCACGTTGATAACTTGCAAAAAAGGACGGTGTTAACCAATTGAAAAATATTTACTATACCAAAAAAATTTTACGCCTTAAGTGATATAATGTATGCACGATCATCAAAGCATGCATCTGAACGGATTCCTCGGGTCCAAAATTTTTATCGGTTAGCTTCAGCCATGGTTTGGTGGGATGTCGCTAATGATAGAGTCACTGGCTTTTTGCGAATAAGGTTTCAAAGCATCGACCAATTGTTACTAAGGAATTGTACTGAAAGTTGATATTTAACCCCTTAACCCTTCGTTGTTGTAAAATCAAACGTACACTTACCAGCAAGATTCTGCGACACATTGTAAGACTAAAACTATACAAACCTGGCTCCGAAGCTGCTTACTTAATTCTGATTTCAGTCCACAAGGATTAAATTGTGTAGGCAGTTTTAGAGGACTTGGTTTGCCAAGAAAGATACCTCAACATTGATTCCCTTGAGACAGTCTTGATTGCTGCTCTGAAAAAGATTACAGTTGACGAATTGGGTCCTACTATTGATGTTTGACCAGTACGACTTACGGCTTGGGCGAAAGCCAAAGGTAGGTATTTCGAAAATACCTTATAGTATTTGATAAAACGTATGTAACAGCGTTTACATCCGTTTAAATTTGAACCATCGGTTATTACGCATCCGGCAATACTTATGTCTTTCTATCCTGTCCCAAATTCAGTTATTATCTCCACTGAACGTAATAAATCGATTTACGCTTGAGCAACGTTGTGATTTATTAGGGCAAATCCTTTGCACGATGATGTCGATTTTACTAACAAAAAAAATCATATTTTCGGATGAAGCACATTTTCATTTGGTGGATACATTAATAAGCATAATTGCCATATTTGTTGCTCAGTAATCACGTGATCATACAGAAGCCAATGCACACATTATGAGTGACTGTTTGGTGCGACTTGTAGAGCGGAGGCATCATTTATTTGCAATAGAAGACGGCGCAACCATTACGGTCAGTGGAGTCACCCATCGCACCATGATAACCGATTTTTTGTACCTGATCTGCATGGTATTGATGTGAACGATATTTGGTTTCAACAGCATGTTGCAACTTGCCACACATTTCATGCCACAATCGATTTATTGCGTCAAAAGTTTGATGGTCATTTAATTAGCCGAAATGGTGATGTCAATTGGCCACCAAGAAGCTACGATTTGACACCGTTGGACTATTTTCTGTGGGGCGCCTTTAAAGAAAAATGATATGCCGATAAACCAGAGACAATTGAGCATTTGAAGGCGAACAATCGTGATGCTATTGCCGAGATACGAACCTATACACACAAAAAGTGCATGAAAATTGGTCCGAACGAATGAGGTACTTTGAGGTCAGTACAATAATAAGTACAATGGAAGAATAGTACTTCACAACAAAAAATTAAACTTTTACATGGCCCACCCTTTATATTGAAATAAAACTCATCAAGCTGCCTGGAATTACAAACGCTTGACTGCCTAATGTTATATGTTCTGCTGAAAGACTTACTAATTTACTAATGAATTATAATTTTGAAATAAAATAGTTTGTCTTCAGCAGTAGATGCTGACAGTAGATATTACACTAGGTTTTTATGATATTCTTTTACCACACACAGACTGACTAATAACAAACATTATCTATTTCTCTTTCTCTGTTTTTTCTAATTCTAATTGCAGATAATTTAACTTTTTTTTCTCATTTAGTAATAGAAAAACAAAACTTTAACTTTGCAACTTTTATTTGGTGAATGAATATAGTTTTTTATGCAAAGCAGCACTTAAGGATAAATTGCATAATTTTGTTTTAACAGAAGCTACTTTAAATCCAATTAAGCTGAACATTGAAAAAATTCAACAAAAACCGAAAAGAAAATGGAAAAGAACATCATAAACAAAGATTTTAATTGTCCAAAATTTTCATTGTCGACAAAATCATGCCATTTAAACAAAAAAAAAAAACCGAAATAACGAAACAACAATCTGAATATTTACCTTTGAAAAACAAGAGCAAAAACTTTAAATTGAAACAAATTCGTATGGAGACAGGCATGTGTGTGTACTTTTTGCAATTCGTCTCTGCATCTGTTGGATTCCAAACCAAAAAATTATAAAAAATTCTGTTTCAGTTTTCTTTTTCCTTTACGTTCTAGAAGTTGTTGTTGAAAAAGAAATACAACAATTGGATTGTTATTTTTTTTTTTTAATTTAAAACAAGTATTAACAAAAAATAATTGCAATAAAAAGTAAAAAAGCAGTAAAATAGTAAACCCGTAAGACACTGTTCACATAAAATCCGGTTGCATAAATGTTTTAATAGGGGAAATAGATTTTAGGGTGAATGAGAACCATCGTTCTCAGATATATCTGCTCAAGAATCATTTAATGGCAGAACAATGCATCCAAATTATGGAAATTTAGAAATCTGAAGTCGCCGTAGTCTAGTACGTAGCATGTTGGCTTACTAGACATGAGGTCATGGTTCTAGCCCTGCCTCAGGAATCTCGATCAAAAAGAAATATGTATGAAAAAAATATTTTTTCGGCGACTTCTTCTCAGCAGTCTTCTGGCAATAACTCTGAGTGTAAATAAATAAAAAATTGCCATGAAAAGTTTCTCAAACAATCTGTCGTTCACAGTCGACTTTAAACTGTAGGTCCCCGCCGCTCATGTATAAAACAACATGGTTGTTGTGTGAAGTTAGGACGTAATGCTGGCTAAAGGATTATAATGACCAATTAATGGTGTTTTCTTTTCTACCAAAAAATGTGCATTTTATTTTAAAAAATGCAAGTTTGTGTTTGTTTCTTAAAAATATTTCGCCCTTTAAAAGGGTGGTATGTTTTATTCTAAATAATTTGCACTTGCCAATGGTGGAGGGCATTGCATTTTATGCCCTGTATAAATCGAGAGTGCTGATAATGCCCTGTAAAGCTGATGACTTTTGTTTATTTATAGGGCTACCAGATGAAATTTAAAAAAGTCGCCTGGTATCGTTATCCAATTTTGAAGTTAATTGTTTCATTGTTTTGTGGAGTAACATTAAGGAAACATTACATTATTAAAACTACATGCTCAGTAATATAAAAAAATTGTATTCAGTGTTAGAACAGTGTTAAAAAATTTTTTTTGGTTATAAAAAGTGCTCAAAAAATGAAGTCGAAAAATTAGCGATCTGGCAACACCTTTTTCATATTTACATATTTTATTGAAAACAAATCAAAAATATAACATATTTTTAAATTAAATTTTTAAATATGGATATTGCTGCATCTATTTTATTTGCGAAAATTTAAATAAATCAGTTATTAGATTCATCTTCGTCATCTTTTGAACAAATTGACATTTCCTCATTCATTTTCTTAATAAGAGGTAAACACTGAGCATATTCTTTTTTAAAATTTGTGTTTTGTTCTTCTCAAATAAAAAATTACATTACAACAGGGTTGGTCAGCAATTTTTTTAATGTACCTTGTAAGAGGGTGACATTTTCTTTGTAGAAAAGAAAACACCATAAGTAAGAAATCTGATTACAAAACTCATAGACTACTTTGTCCATTTTACAGTCAACAGAATCGGCCTAGTATTTAAAGCAAAGACCATCCTCAAGCCGCTAACAAATCCATTAACATTGACTATCTGGTGCGGTTTACACATTGGCGAGACCTTTAGCCGTAATTTCTTTCGAATTGATTAAGGAGCTGCCGTGGATGGCGTGTGCTATCAAGCGTGCTGACTGAATTTTTGATTTCACAAAATACTCACCTACACATTACAGACATTTGGTTTCAGCACTACGATTTAAATTGCATTAAAATGAGCTTAACAGTCAATTTATTCCAAAATAAATTTGATGGCCACTTTCTTAACAGCAGGGTTCTATTCACTAGCCCCTTCATTCGTGCGATATAACACCTCTGTTTTACTTTTTATGGTGCTATGTTGTCATTAGTACAGTAAGAGCCCGCTTAAACGGGGGGAATCGTTCCAATAAGTTCCAGCGCTAAACGAAACAGCGTTCAATGAGGCAACTTAAGACGTACATATGTAAATACATTGTGACTTCGCAAAATACAGTTGGAATCTTTATTCTGGACAGACTACCAAAAGAGCGTTGAGAAGGATACATAGTATACATCGTCGCTATATAGTGCACCGCTTTTGGTTGGTACATGGCCGTTTCATTTGCACACACATACAACAAGTGTCAACACAGTGTGCGATTTAGGGCAATCCCACTACTACCGCGTGGTACTGAAACAGCGTTAAGCGGAGCAGCGTTAAGTAGGGTCTTACTGTATGTGACGGAATTATTGGAAAAACCAGTACAAAAATCATACTCCCCAAATGAACCAGGTAACTTGTTTAACGTAGCCCCTCAAAATAAAGTCTTACGATATCAAATCTTAAAGATTTTGATCATCAACTGATATCGCCAAAATGTTAAATACTCCACTATGGAAAGTTTACTTGAAATAAAATCAAAATCGATCGTACTGTGTAGCTAGTACGCCACATAGCGTCCAATACAAAAAAAAGAAAAAAGGATTTCGTACGGCCAAAGCGCACTAAACTGACGGCCAGTGTTCTTTTCGCAAAAAGCATTCAAAGAACACCGCCAGTCCATAGTACTCACCAAATTAATAATTTTTCCGAATGTATGGCTTTTCCACATACATTTCTGGGTTCTTCTAACAATTTTGCTTGTTGACCTAAGCAGAGATCAGCAATGAATCGTTTTTCCGCTACTCATAAGCACTCATGCAATTTTGAGTATGAGTGAATAAACAGAATTGAAATTCAACTACTCTGATTCATTCGTACTCGCTACAGCATTGATTTATAAGTATAGGTTACAATGAGTATGAGTACAACGTTGACATCAAACTCACAACATTCGAAATGTGTTTGATTCATACGCCTACTCATTCTGATTCATAAATTTAGAAAAATACTTATAATACTTATAAGTGATTCGAGTGGCTCGAATCATTCATCAAAATTTACAGCCTTTGTTATTGTTGCATATACAAACAAAGAAGAAAGAAAAGACAAAGACAACAAGCGAAGCATACACACAATCTTCTTGTGAGTATAGTAGTGTTCGTACGCGAATCATACTTATTTTGTGCTTCGTGTAAATGTTAAGTAGAGACGAGTCGAAGTCAATAACATCATCCGTATTGTTAAGTATGAATACGACGAGTATTTCTAACTTTGAATATGAGTAGTTTGAGTATGATATTAAAATAAGTATGAATGCGTATAAGTAGCTGAAATTATAAGTATGACTCGAATCTACTCATCGTTTTGAATACTCGTTGCTGATCTCTGGACCTAAGCACCCAATGGGAAATTTGCTACAACCCTTTTGAAAGTTTTGAATTTCATTTGATACTGAAAATGAGCATTGAAAGCCAGTTGTCTTAGCGCCTAATTTCAATCGCAAGCCGATCTTATTAGAATATGTTGAATAGACATGTAAATCCAAATGCAAATTACGCTACCATGAGCCATAGCGTACTTACGAACAACATGTATTTTAAGAGCTCGTATTATTTGCTACACTTTCTTTAAAAGAAACAATATTTCAAACATGAAGTTGCCGTAGTCTAGTAGGTAATGTGTTGACTTATTAGAAGGTAGGCCATGGTTCAAACCTCCAGGTCTAAATATCCAACAAAAAAAGGCAATATAAAAATCATAATATGAAACGAAAAACACTTGGACACTTCCTCTCAGCAGTTTTCTGGCAAAAACTCTGAGAGTAAATAAAATTCCCACGAAAAGTTTCTAAAAAATCTGTCTTTCGGCGTCGACTTTAAACTGTGGGCCGTTCTACATAAAATTAACACTCACAACATTAGTGGTGTGGGAAGCTAGGTCGTAATCCTGACTGAAGCGTATGTAATATTTTCAACAGCGCATACGTTACGATGATGCACAGTCCTAACCACATCGGTAATGCTTTCAGTATCTTCAAGCTTCTTTATAATTTCGTCAATTTGCACAGTAGGTCGATTGTGATATCCCTAATAATGCATGAAAAGTGACTGCATTTGTATGTCCAATTTTGTTTTAAGTTTTAATTATTTCTGGAGTTCGTCGGTTGTTAAATTAATAACGCTATGCGACAAAATAAAAAAAATTAAATACACCCGGCTAATGACATAGTGTAGGTTGTGAGTTTTGTTGAGTAGATCTCAAAAATATTTTTCTTATATTTCTCGAACCCTCCAAACTTGTTTTATTTGACAAAACTTTTTTTTTAACTTTACGCACAAATTTCTAGATTACTCAAACATTTCTAACCCGATTTCCAAAATTTAAATCTTGTTGGAAAGGGGAGAGATTGACCTTTAAAATGGTATACATATATCTATTATTCGTCTGTTCTCTTGTGAAGAGATTGAGTCATCTTTTGATCAAATCGGACAAAAATTACCGTAGTTATTATTTAAAGAGTCTAACAGTCGAGTGATATTTTTTATATGTATATATTTTTCTTCAGTTTGGAGGGTTCGAGAAATATGAAAAAGGTATTTTTGAGTTCCAATCAACTAACTGAACAACGTGGACTATGTAGTTACTCGGGTGTATTTTCACTGTCGCACCGTGTAATCTTCGTAAAAGGCAAACGGCATGATCCTTTAAATAAAAAAATATTTAACATTCTTGCCAGGCCTATAGTTTTAAAATCACTAAACCAATTATAGTGCTGCCACTTGGCTTCTCTCAAACGCATTTCAGGTATTGCCGAATTTTATGTGAACAATGCTTTACAAAGGCCAGCATATACTCGGTCACATAAAACGAAAATTATTCCATGAAAACGTCCTCACAAGTGATTGTTGTTCTACAAAATGCTGGATGGAGTGTTGAAATGCTGCCAGAAATGAATATATTCTGTAATAATTTTACAATAACAAAATATAATAAAATTTTTTACATTATTTTTGGAACAATTTGCGAGAGACGCCTTTCAAATGCATATGAAGCTGTGCTATAAATGTGTGAAACTGAAAAGGGAAAATAATAAAAAATAAAATGAAGTTTAAAAGAAAAAAAGAACTCTTTTTTATCTATGTATTTCCACTTGGTTTTTACTTTTTTGCGTTACTTTATTTTTGTTTAAATTTTATTTTACTTCCAGTGTTTTTCCAGTTGCGTTTTCTAGTTTTTATTTCAATTTAGTTTTCCGTACAGCAATACAATGAATACAATTTTAATTCCGTTTTTAATGTGATTTAGTCTGTGTTCCTTATTTTTTTTTTTTCAATAAAATTGGACACGCAAATTAGTGCATGAATGCTAATACAAGAGTTGGAAAGTTGAGTTTTAACACACACACACACAAATTAAAATTTACAAATAAATTAGTGTCGGATGAATAAGGAAACTTAAGTTTTTGTTTACCTCCAAAGAAAGTAAGTGTTCAAGTCCTAACTTAATTTGTTGTTTCAACCCTTTTAGTCAGAATTACAACAAGGCCTCTTACATCATCCATATTGTGGGCGTTAATTTCATCCATGAATGGAGGAACCTACAGTTTAATATCGACTACGAACGACCGACTTTTTGTGAAACTTTTCATGGTAATTTTATTTACTCTCAAAGACTGCTGAGAGGTAGCAAATATTTGTTCCTTATTTCGTTTTAGATGTCTGAATGAAGGATTGAATCACGGGCTTTCGCCTAATAAGCCCACACTCTAGCCGCTAGAATACGGCGACTTCACCAGAAGTGAATCAATTAATTTCAATAGATGGTCATATGTGTACGTATGTGGTGCCCCGATGGCCTAGTTGGTAGTGCGGTAAACTTCAAATGCCGAAGCCCACCAGAGACTCTGTGTATTTGTGCCTGTCTTATTGTTTGACATTGTATATGAACGCTCACAGTAAAAAAAGAAAGTGAGAACTATTACCACAAAAAAAGGCAATTCTCGAAAAAAGAGACGAAGTTATATACACTGGTCACTAAAAATTGTTGCACACTACCCCCTCTATCCTATCGCCTATAAACTATCATTCCAGTATTCCAATACTATGCACTGCATGAATAGGGTCATCTTCTGATTATGGGTCTAAATAAAAAATTTAAAATATTAACAACAAAAACTGATATTCGACCTTCAAACAAAAAGTGGCAGAAGATATCGGTCATCTTCTTGAAGCACCATCTGTCAAAATACTTGCCATTTATTTAGTCTGTTTCGCCCAAGCACAATGGATAGATGTAGCATTCAACAATGCGTGCAAAAATAAAAATGTTGTCCTCAAAGTGGGTCTTCTGTTGGGGAACGGCATCGTGTGCTACGCCCATTTTGCGAACGTCATAAACGTCCTTCAGAGTGGATTACTCGAAATCACGGTTCAGTAAATGATCGAGCAACAATCGTACATCGACGAAACTCAAAATTTGTTGAAATGATCGGCGCTCTTGGTGAGATTGTACAAGATAATCCGATACAGTCGATTTCAATACACTCGCAAGAACTTGGCCTTTTGCATTCCACAATTTGGCGAATTTTGCGTCTTGACTTTTGACTGCATCCGTACAAAATTCAAGTTACCCAGGAACTGCAGGTATTTGATCATTGACAATGAAGTGTGGTTGTTGAATATGTAGGTTCTGGACTCGTTGGCAACTGACCCGAAACTTTGATCGAAAAAGTATCTTCAGCAATGAGGCTCATTCTTGGTTGAATTGGTACCTGAATTCGAAAGGCATCAGTAAGTTCGCTGCACACAGCTGAAGGCATTTGCTGCATTTATTATTTCAATTTTAGTGAATGTTCTTGGAGGGCAAAAACTAGATATTTTTATAGGTTCTTACAACAGCTACATCCGAGCTTTAATAGTTTTTAATGGCCATCTTGCAGCAGCTATTTTTGTCATATTTCCTTGAGAATTACGTCGATCAGACTTGTGCATCAAGACATTTAGTTTCAAAAGGAAGGCGCTGACGCAGAGGTCATCATATATTGGATATACAGCATGAGAGATTTAAGGGTATGGTCATCTTACGTGGGAGTGATGTGAACTTTTAGAATTTCACGGCGGTCCTCAGAGCCAACATTACCTATGCAATCGTTGATATTACAAATGCGCTCCTGTTGCTAAGATTAATAGTTTTTAACTAAACAACTGCTGTGGCTTTCCATGAATATATTTTATAGGTTCTGTGATATCACCAAAAAGAGTCGGTGCATCATTGCGTCCAACTTTTCCTTCCGTAGAATTATAGACGGTGAGAGACTTGTACAGAATCTGTTTCGCTTCAGTGGGTTGGTCTCTGCTACTCAATTAAACATTGAGATCATAATAGTATCTGTTAACAAGAGTAATCTCATACTTGATCTCCATACTGATATAATTTTCGTTGGTAGCTGAAGTCTAACTACCGACCTCAAACATTAAAATCTTTATCAAATAATTGCGAACCTCAAAGCAATGATTTCTTTGACAACTCAAATTGCTTGAAGCGTGATTTGAATCTCCTTTAAGTTTCTTACTTCATGTACGATTTTAAATTCTAAATCTATAATAGTTTTTTAACCACGGCTTACCACTCCGTTCATGTAATTCGTTTACTATCTCCACTTAAAACTCATTGTCAGTTTAACAAAGTATGATTCCTTCTACGATACAGTTTTTGTTTAATTTGTGCATCCCAACAATCCTGTTTTTTTGTTTTCATTGTGCCTGCTGATTTCATCCGTGATGTTGTTGTTGTTGTTGTTGGCAATGCAATCAACGTTTGGAAACATCATTACCTAACAAAAACACAGTCATTGTATAAATCCTCGTTTGGCATTTCAACCATCCGTTCATGCTACGCCAGATCTTTTAAGTCATCCATCCATCCTTTCATGCCAGACACATACATACATACATATGTATGTCGACGAAAGGCGCTGAGTATTTGAATGTTGAAGTCTACGCTTGTATGTCGAGTGGTGTGTGTGAAGTGTGGTATGGTATGGTATGAGTGTGGTTTGCTTCAATATTAGTTTTGTCGAGTATAAATGAATGTTCAAAAACGTGCCTCGAATAATAGTATTGTATACTACTCTACTATATATCTGAGTCATGTTTTTTCATTTTCGATGGTTATGTTATATCCACCATACATACATAAAGAAAAATATTTCATATATTCGACATGTATGTATTTGTGTATGTTGCATATTTCTATTGGTTGTTATAAAAACAATAATTTTTAAATGTTGCCCGAATGAATTCATTTGAAAAATATTAAAGAACAATAGCGATAACGAATATTGGACACATAAGGAACTGAAGTGATAGATAATCAAATCAAAATATATAAAATCAGTAAAAAAAATGAAGCTTTAGGGGGTCAATTTTAATTATGTTCGATACAATAAAGTTTGAACATAACATTTCCGGATTATATAAGTGTTATGTACGATATATAAACAGATTAACCCTAACCCAAGTCAGGAAAAAATTTTACAAATCCAGTCAAAATGTGTCTCAGAGGCACATACAAAGAATTTACATATTAATTTTGTTAACTTATTTTTATTTTATTAAATTTTTTCTTCTCAGTTACATAAATGAAATATTATTTATTTATTTTCGCATTTTAAGCAAACTAGAACTTTTGAACAATGCTCGTTGCAAGTATTTTTGTGGCAAATACTGCAAGACTGCTTACACATTCTGCATATCTTCGGTGGGAACATATAACATCTACGTCGCACATTTGTCTGCCTTGGCTGGTTTGAGGATTCATCCTCGTGTAGTATGAAACGAACATTGGATAAATTATTTTTATTTAATTTTAGAAGACTACGGCGTTTTATATTTGAAACAACAAGTTCCTGAATTAAATCTTTCAGAAATATCTGTCGTCGTAGTTGCTTTTGACTTTCGTTCCAATTTGGAAACTTATTTGTCCAAATAACAAAGGCTGCAATGCCTGAAATATCGATTATATTGTAGAAGTGCACGAGTGGCCAACGATTTGTTTTACGTTTGACGGAAAAGCTGTGTGCCATTTGATCAAGCGTATCTACACCGCCTTTTGTCTTATTATAATCAATAATAATTTCTGGCTTGTTTTTGTTGTCAAAATTTATCTTTGAATTGTAATGTAGTGATGAGAGTAACAAAACTACTTTATTTTTCTTTGGAACATAACTTACAAGTGTCTTATTTTTTCTGAAACCATGTAAGGAACTTTCCGTTGGTTTTGTTTTGGCTGCTAGAAAATCAGGCGGAATGCATCTTTTATTTTATCGCAATGTGCCAACGCATGTTAGACCTTTCGAAAACAACCGTTCTACTAATTCAAACGAATTAAAAAAATTGTCGAATGTGATGTTTCGATTTGTTTTTTCAAATGGTTTGCACAGTTCTTCAACAATTCTCTCACCGACATTTTTACTTCTTGTCCTAGATAAGGAAGAGGATACCGAGCTTCTGTTGAATGACAAATAAAAAGGGAATCCCCGTTCTTTAATTTTATTTTGTTGTTCACAAACATGAAGTCGCCGTAGTCTAGTAGGTAGTGTATTGGCTTATTAGACGTAAAGCAAGGGTTCGAGCCCCAGGCCAGAAATCAAAACAAAATACAAAAAGTATTTCTTCGGCAATTTCCTCTCAACAGATTTCTGGCAAATGCTCTGAGAGTAAATAATATTGTCATGAAAGGTTTCTCAAAAAATCTGTCGTTCTGTAGGTTAAACTGTTAAACTGTAGGTCCCACTACTCATGTATAAAATTAACACACACAACATAAGTGGTGTGAGAAACTAGGTCAATAATCTTGTCTGAAGGGTTGTAATGACCAATTATGTATGTAATAGTTAGCGTTGCCATATGTGCCTCATAGACACATTTTGACATGATTAAGAACATTTTTGATTGAAACAAAATAAAAAATAAAAAAAAATTAATTTATTACTTGAAATTTGTAAATTCTAAATAAAACAATTGAAAGTAGGAATTCAAGAAGCAGTAAGAACTAGAACCTATATTTAAGGAAGTTACAACATGACAAAGTGAAATATGTGTCTGACTGGATTAGGGTTAAAACTTTGAAAATACGTCGTAATGCAATTCATAATTCCAGCTAAACTAAAACCAACTAATACTTTTTATTATTTTTTTATTATTCTTTTTATTTTTTTAACATAATAAATATGCTGATTGCACCAGACATCACATTGCAAGAAAAAAACATCAAGAGCTTCTAACTCCATAATATAAGGACCGTAAGGTTTTATTAACGCCGTGCTTATGAGTTTCGAAATTCGGTAACAAGGTATGTTGAATCACCCACGGTTTGTTGAATTCCAGTGCTCTTGTAGATGCACATATATCCACTCTATCGTCTCCTCCTCAGGCATCTCCAATCCCTTTCGTGCCAGTTAGTCTACCCTTTCGTTCCCCAACGTACCACTTAAATGCAGTCAATTTTTAACTGGTTACTGGGTGGAACACATGACGCTTTCTACTGATCCATTCTAGTCACATTTTTCTAATTGACTAGCTTAAATAGACAATTGCAGTATTAGTATTAGGCTGCTAACAGCTTATAATTCTCTTTCATTTTTAGTATCTTGTTTGCCACCAATTCAGGCGTTAAAATGGTTTGGAAAAAAGTCGCTAGAATTTTGTTAATCTACTGTATTTAATTTAATATTCCCATATTTAAAAATCTCTTTAAAAATAACATTAATTTCACTTTTTAGTTAGGATTACAATCTAGCTTCTTACATCACCCATGTTGTGTGTGTTAATTTTATCCATGAGTGATGGGACCTGTAGTTTAACGCCCACGCCGAACGAAACATTAAAGAAACCATTCATGGCAATTGTATTTACTCTTAGAACTAGAGTGCGGGAAGGAAGTCACCAAAAGAAATTTTTTTCATTTTTCGTTTTGTTCGAAACGTTCAAGCTGGGTTTTGAATCACGTCGCTCTCGTCTAATAAACAAACACGCTATCAACTAGACTACGGCGTTAGATTTCAGTAACATTTTCTTTATTGTAATATTATTGGGGAATGGTTTTCTATAGACATTGTCTTAACTCCCGATTGGATATCGGTCTGTAGTATCACAAATTCTAGGAACGAACTTAAAGTTGTAAGTCGCCGTATACTAGTAGGTCGTGCGGTGGGGTATTAGGCGTAAGACCACGGTTCCAACCTCAGGGCACACATTACCAACAAAACGAAACATAAAAAATATTTCTTCGGTGACTTCCTCTTAGCAGATTTTTGGAAAAAAAAACTCTGAGAGTAAATAAAATATGCGTTAAAAATTTTTCAAAAAACTGTCGTTCGGGGTCGACTGTCAACTGTTGGTCTCGCCACTCATGTATGAAATTAACACACACAACATAAGTGGTGTGAGAAGGTAGGCCGTAATCCTGACTGAATTGTTGTAATGACCAATTATGTATGTATGTGTGTGAACTTAAACCTGGTAATTCTAAAGGGTTATAATAGTCGAATCCAGAGCTCTAACCGCTAATTGCTTGTCAATATTCTGAAGTCTACACAAAGTATACGAAGCAAACCAAAATAGCGAAGCATCAATTTTTTATAATAAGAAGCTTCGATTTAACAGTGCATTAAAGAGTGAAGTTGGCGGCGAGGAACAGTTTATTGTTTAAAATCTATTTTCATGTTACCCTAGCCATTAAGCACAGTTAAGTTAGCATTACTTTTTATAACACAACTTCAAGGCCTTTATTTATCATGTCACTTCGGCATCAGCTATGGATCTAGTCAACGATCTTATTTAGTTTGGCGTGTAATGTATATATGTGTCATAAAAAGCTTCAAATAACACCAGATACACAGGCATTAACACCATCTAATAACAAAAAACCACGAATACATTTTCTCATGGTAGACACTGTAACTCACTTGGTCGGTTTAAAATTTATTGCAATTATCAAGCAACGAATTCATATAGTCAGTCGGCTTTTAACCACACTAACTTTTCTGCTTACAATTCTTTTTGGTTTCTCTCTCTATTGTGTTTTAAATCCGGTTTGTTTTTTATTTTTTATATCCGCTTTATACAGTTTTTCTAGTAACTGTTATTATAGATGTAAATGTAGCTGTAGAGATGTTATTATTGTAACCATTACTTATATATGTATGTATGCTATTATAGTTGTTGTAACATAAATTGCAATAAAACCCCAGCATACATTCACTCAGAAATTTTGAATTCAGAAACGGAAGAACACATGTCTGTCGTACTACAAAGATACAATAAAATGGATAGAGATACACTCAGACAATGAAAACACCCTCCCTCGTAGAGTATATTTTACTAGGTTTGTTAGTATTTTTAAGTTTATTTTTCTTTTTTTTATTGTATTTGTTTTTGTGTTATTCATGGGACATGGCATGAATAAATGAGTGAGTGAAAGAATGAATGAAATGTTTAAAGCAATTTAAACCTACTTTTTTTCCATTCTGTGAAAACTAAACATTTTTAGGGGAAAAAAAAATAAAAAAACCAGGAAAAATGAAAAACAAAAATTTCATAGACAATGAAGAAATTGCTTGCTTTGCCTACAAATATGAACACGAACGAATATGAAAATGGAAACTTCATTTGGCTTTAATATTCACACAACAACTTTAGTGATGATGGTTGATGGCTGATGATGTTGTTTTTGATTTCCTTTATCCTTTCCATTGCTTATTGCCCATTATGATGGTTATATGCTCATAATAAGGAAATCTAATGTCATACAATAGAGTATAGTATATGTATGTGTGGAGAAATGTATGTATGTTCTTACAAGTGCTAATTTGAAGGGCATTTTATTGACTACAGATGACTTTTGTTGGTTAAGGAAATCTAGTTTTTAATAAATTTCAATAAAAAAGAATGAATGAAATCGAAATATTGATAACAGAGGAGACCTACACAATTAAGACACAGTTGTAGTAAAAAACCGAAATTGAAATTCATTAATGTTACGTACAATGCAAATAAAATTGTTGCAGAGTTTTCATAAAATTTTGTCGTATTTTGATATTAAATCCAAACAAATAATTTCAAATGCAAACAATAAAGAAAAATTTTTATTCACATGCACCGAATTTTTTTAATTTGTAAAATTTTATTCGGTCAACATGGATGAATCCAGCTTTACATACATATTTGAGCATTACAACCGTTCAGTCAGGATTGCGACCTAGCTTCTCACACCACTTATGCTGTGTGTGTGTTAATTTTATACAAGAATGGCGGGACCTACTGTTTAAACTCGACTCAGAACGACAAATTTTTGAGAAACTTTTTTACGGTAATTTTATTTACTTTCAAATGTTTTGTCAGAAATCTGCTGACAGGGAGAAATATTTGTTCGTATTTCGTTTCATTGTAGATGTTTGAACTGGGGTTTGAACCGTGACCTCGCATTCAATATGCAAACACACTGTCTACTAGACTACCAGCTTTTGTAACAAAAATTAATGGAGTAACCTATATAACCTATGCTCTTTAATTAAGCGACAATCTAAGTTTTTGTTGCAAAATTACAATTGAACAGTGTTTGGTTCACGCATCAGACTATTCTGCAATAAATGGTGGTTTGTAACATGCCATTTAACGGGCCACTGGAAACTGAAAGAACTCTTGTTCAAAATTAAGCTCATCTTGCACCCAATGTATAGATTTTATGTGTAAGCGTGCATTAGAATCACAAATTCGTGGAAATTGTGAGACACTAATACATCCCAGAAGGGAACATCTGGGTGAATATCTGGGTGAATATCAATTCCCTGTTAACACCTACCAACATTCTGAAGTTTGTCAGGGCAATAGGCTTGAAAAAGATATTATAGGAATATCCCATACAGATTTACGACAGTAATGATTAATCGCATGGTCGTAGTACTATGACAATAAGAATAATAAACAGCTCCATCAACTTCTTCTCAATAATTTGCAATGCTTAAGTTTCATTTGTCCATCCGGAGATTGATTTCCTATAGCATGTACTAGAATAACAGGGTTGCCAACTGTCGCTGAGATAGGGGGAAATGCGTTGATTTGTTTTTGTATAGGACGCAGTGAATTTCTACAATCAATTTTACAAGAGGTAATAATGTCTGATCTTCTTGTGATGTTTGTTGTTAATTTTGTCTATGTGAGAACAAAAACGGTTTGAATTTTTTCCAAATTTTGAATTTTTTCGAAACAATTTTCGTGCACTTTTTCGAGTGTATGGGCTCGTATCTCGGCAATGACATAACGAATGTTGGCTCAATAGTCTCTGGTTTGTCGGTATAACACTTTTCTTTAATTGCGATCCACAGAAAATAGCACAACAGTGTCAAATCGAAGCTTCTTGGCGGCCAATTGACGTCTCCATTTCGGCTAATTTAACGGCCATCAAACGTTTGACACAACATATAGATTGTGGCATGAGATATCTGGCAAGTTGCACCATCCTGTTGAAACCAAACATCGTTCACATCAATAAAGAATGAAGAGCGGCTACAAAAAAAATTGTTATCATGGTGCGTTCAGTGGAGATAATGTACTGATTTTATGACAGAATAGAATGACATAAGTATTGTCAAATTCAAAATAACCGGTGGTTCAAATTTAAACCGTTAGATGGTCCACCCGATATAAATGCCTGTATAAATGATTTTATTAAAAATTCACTTAATCACATAAGTTTGGAAATTCAAAACCATAGGAAATAATTTTACATTTTCTCGGTGTTTGACCCTGAATGGGTAGGGCTTTATCTGTGCCGAAGACAATTTCCTTTATTTTCCTTTGGCAACAGTCTTGAAGAAGTTGACGCAGTAGTTGATAGTACGTTGGCTTACTAGACAAGAGGTGTCGAGTTCAGACTTTAGCTCTTTTATCCCAAACAAAATGAGTTATTTTATCGATATCCTCTAAGAAGTTTCTGGAAAAAACTTTGAAATAAGTATAATAAAATTGCAATGAAAAGTTTCTCAAACATATTGTTCGGAGTCTGCTGTAGCTTCTGCCAATCATGGATAAAATGAACACTTGCAACATGAGTGCGGTGTGAAGTTATGTCTTGACTTCAGGTTTATAGACGCCAATTACAAAAGTAATAGCCTCGAAGGTCTTTTCAACTGCGAGACTTATTTTGGGTGGGTACACTTTGATTATAAGATCGGCGATGGAAGTTACCAATAATATGTGCCAGACTAGATGTTAATTGTCTAAGACGTCTTAATGATTAGAAATACACCACACAATAGAATACTTTTTCAAACATTTTTTTCCACGAGGCTGGATGAATAAGTCCTTGCCTTTGCCATCTCCGACCTCTACTGTATTTTATATGATTTTGCCTTCATAGAGAGTATCATCACCCATTACTATCATTGCCGATGTGAGTGTGTGTGTTTGTTTCATTTTGAATAAAATCTTAATCCAATAGATAAAAATTAAAATAAACTGATTGCGTTCACAAAAGGATAATAAAAACGTAACGAAAATATTCCCACAACAAATAATACAAAGTATCATGAGCGCATATTTTATATGGATTCTGTTTTTATTTTCCATTTTTTTTATCTTAAAACCATTATTATGGTGTTCATTGCTTGTTATGCTTTCGTTCTGATTTTATTTTTACGTTTCTTTTTTCTTTTTTTTTGCTTTTGTTTCGTTTAAAAGATTTATTTTAATGGCTTCTATATAATAATGCCATGTTAATGCTTTTGATAAAAAAGATACTTAACAAAATATATTAAAAAAAATAAAAGAAGAAGAAAAACAAGAAAACATAAATGAGCCAAGGATATACTCGTTATTATAAGAATAATGAAAATAATAATAAAAAAAAATATTTTTTACTGTTTTTAATTTTTCTGTCATTATTTTGTTACTCTACTTACAGTTCCAACAGCCTCAATGTTAATGAAGATTTTTCTTGACTTTGGCTATGGCTGCTGCCATTTGCCTTTTTGGTCTGTGAAACAGTCTTAATGAAATTTATGTGGATAAAGGAAGAAATAGAATAAAAAACTTGGAAGCAGACTTATACTGGCCAGAGGTGAACACATACGATACCCTACATCATATTCGAATATGTAGTGTTGTCCATTACAGGTAATTATAAATACATATTAAAGTTACAGTTTTTTTTTTTTTTTTGAAATATAATTTTGGTAAAATTTATCGTAGATAAATTACAGCTCATTTAATCAAATTACTAGACCTTATTTTACTGTAGTTTTCTGATCTTAGGCTGCTTTACAGTAACACATAACAGACACTGTAGAACAGGACAAATATTAAAAATAAACTTTCGAATTGAGCACACTAAGGGCCATTATTACAACTTGCCATTAAACTTGTGTTTAGTTAAAGATACCTTTAGCTAAAGGGAACTGTAAAGTTACCCTTAACTTATTTTCGTTATTACAACTTACAGATAAAATAAAGTTAAAGTTTTTCAAAAATATGGCAGTGCCGAAACAATGTCGATAACACTGCTCAATTAAACAAGTTTTTGTTAAACGCAGTGGCAACGACGGGCTTCTTTTTTTGTTGTATATGCTCATTTTGTTCATATTTGAAGTTGCTATATTGAAAATAATATATAATACGGAAAGTTCAAACATAAACTTAACTTTAAAAATTACCGGTAGGATGATCCTCTCTTTGGCTTAACGCTTACTTCTACCATATTGTCCACTTATTATTATGAAAAACAATTTATCTGCCTGTTAAAATCCTCCCTTTAGTTAACGGCAAGTTATAATAATGACCCTAAGTAGGTTGTTCTCCAGACTTTATATACTAAACTTCATATGTCACTGAGTTTAGTGGAAGAAGCGACTATTTGGTAAAAAATAGTAAGGCCAGCAGGCCAGTAAACCAATGGATATGATTTCCTGGGTGCTACGAAACGCCATCTGCATCGCTCTGAAGAAGACTTCAAAACTATATGATTACTAAGACAAGAACTGAAACAGAAGGCTTTCACATCGATGAACATCGATTAAACAACGATGCTGGGTATTCTGTGTATCAAAGCTAAAAACTTAATACAAACATAAGTCCAATGTAGATACATACATAACTGGCCATTACAACCCGTCAGTCAGGATTACGACCTAGCATCTCGCACCACTGATGTTGTGTGTGTTAATTTTAGACATGAGTGGCAGGACCTACAGTTTAATGTTAGTTCCGAACGACAGATTTTTGAGCAACTTTTCATGGCAAACTTATTTACTTTTAGAGTTTTTAACAGAAAACTGAAATATTCAAATTTCGTGTTGCTGGAGATGTCTGACCTGGGGTTTGAACCGCATCCACTCGTCTAATAAGCCAACACACTACCTACTAGACTACGTCTATAAGTCCAATAAACCATACATAATCGATCCATAAATATAAGAAAACGTTTTGGAAATACTTTTAAAAGTCACCTTCGGTGAAGTTGTAGAAAATACACAGAAAATACACGTAAGCCCCGTAGGTATAATTGTGGCAGCGAGAACCTGTTCCATAATGACGGTGAAGGTTCTGTAAGATTTAAGACCGTTGTATATAATAGTGGGGTTCAAGGGTTAGGTTAGAGTGATGGGAGACAACTGTAGGGGGAGATTCATTAGGTGGCGCCAGGACCTAACAAACCGAACGTAGTCTAGTAGTTTCTGTGCTGGCTTATTAGACGTGAGGCCACAGTTCAATCCCCATGTCTGACATCCAAAACTAAATATGAAAAATAATTTTTCGGCAAATTCTGCTCAGCGGTTTTCTGGCAAGAACACTAAATAAAGAAATTGCCATGAAAAAGTTTCTTAAAAATCTGTCGTTCGGAATCAACTTTAAATTGTAGGTCCCACCACTCATGGGTAAAATTATCACACGCAACATAAGTGGCGTGAGAAGCTAGGTCGTAATACTGACTGAAGCGTAGTAATGACCAATTATGTATGCATGTATATAATAGTGGTGTTCAAATGTTAGTTTAGAATGATGGGAGAGAGAAATTGACCTGACAATTCAAACGTTTTAACTTCAGTATATACTTCACAATATGAAAGGTTTCGCAACGATAAAAGGATGAATGAAAGGAATAATTTAGTTGCTACACACTCAGATATTTCTGTACACAGATGCGTCCAGAATATATAGTGGAACCGAAGCGACTCAAGAATATCTTTCAAGCGACAGTTTAAGTCATCGAAAAATTTACTCAATTCAACTTCAAAACGATGTAAAGACAGAGAACGGAGTATATTCAAACTATCTGACATTCAAGTCGCCACCTGACAATTTTGCTTCTAAGAGGTTGCTGAATCCCAAGCCGTATAAGATTTCACCTCTGATGAGACAAGAACTTTGCTGTGTATTTGGAAGAAGGGTTGGGAAGGGAATAGTCGGCGTAAAGAAATTGAATATACTCACACAATAGGCAGAGAGCAATTCTTACTCTGGACAGCATGCTGAAGTTTGTCAAGCCAACAGGATTGAGGGAAACATTATGGAGATACCTTATATAGATTAAGGGCAGTGACATAAACAATTCTGAAACAGCAAGGGACGGATGGATGGACAGAAAACATCGATGTATTTTGTGATAATTCAATAAGCATTGATTTTAGTTTCTCATCTCATAGTAGGATTCCCTGAAAATCGCTTCAAAAATACCAAAACCTATCCGGCAGGTAATACTGTCTTAGTTGTACATTAAGCAGTCTCGCCGCGATAACCTAATAAGTCAAATTAGTCATGAGTAAACGACGTTGTAACTCATCTGAGATTAGACGAAAATTTGGTTCATTAGATTCCTCTTATATTGGCTTGTATCTTTAGCACATACCCTATTGAAGTGTTTCCCAAGCGTATTTTGTTAACAGTTTAGCTGCTGGACGAACAAAGCGGTGCTGACATGATGATCACGGGTTTCATTATTTTTCTATGGCATAAAAATTTGTAGTCACATGGCTTGAGTTGAGCGTGGAAATCTGAATAATTAGTAGCCTCTGTTGGTTTTAAAATGTTAAACAGGCTATATTAGCAAACAATACGGGCTTCCAATTCGAACTTGAAGTCGCCGTAGTCTAGTAGGTAGTGTGTTGGCTTATTAGATGTGAGCCCACGGTTCAAACTCCAGGTCTGACATCAAAACGAAAGTATGAAAAAATATTTCTTCGGGGACTTCCTCTCAGCAGATTTCTTGCAACAACTCTGCGAGTAAATAAAATTGCCATGAAAAGTTTCTCAAAAATCAGTCGCGCGGAGGCGACTTTAAACTCTAGGTCTCGCCACTCATGTATAAAAATTAACGCACACAATATAAGTGGTGTGAGAAACTAGGTCGTAATCCTGACTAAAGGGTTGTAATGATCAAATATGTATGTATGTATTTATGTGGTTAATTTCAATATGGTGCTACTCTGCATCGATCACCAATGAGAGTACAAATAAATGTCGTCATAAATATCGTCTGCAATATTTTCTCTCATTTTCTTTAATTTGTTTTTTCTTCATTATTTTTATCTTCGAATTTTTGTTCAACCCCTGAGCATAATGAAGAATTTTTCTGATTGTATTGCATACTCTGGTCTCTTGCCCAGTGGAATATACATATGTATGTATGTCCGCGAATAATAGCAAACGCTACAGAAGGAAATAATGGAGAGTTGGTGGTATAAGACTATAGGAACTCATAAACAGGGCCAGTAAATTAAATAAGTAGTAACCAAATAACAATAAAAGGAAAACGAAAATGAAAACAGAAGAATTAAAATGGAAGCAATGAATTCAAAGAAAAAAATATGATTTATAATTAAAGTTAAAAAGAAAGAGAGCGAAAATAAAAAAGAGAAAAACATTTTATAAAAAATCATAAAAAGGAGCGGAGAAGAGGCAGTTTATGAGGCAAATGGATGTCAATATAATTCATGATGCATATTTCAGTGGCATGTTGTAAAGCATTTAATTGCAATATTTTCTTATTAATTGGGATATTGCAGCGCGTAGAAAAAGAAATTTCTTTTTTTTGCCAACAATTTTTCGAAATAAGTAACCAGTAATCGCTACCCACTAGACCCAAACATGTATTTTATTGCACTAGGTATTTATTTCACTAAATACGGTTGGAATTTTTCATATAAGAATTATTCGAATATCCTTTTCTGTTACAAATTTAATACAGCTTTAAATTTTTCAATCTAGTGTTTTAGGTTAGGTCATGTTAAACGGATAGCCGCTTCGAAGATCTTAACTTACTTGGATTATAAAAGGATCTGTTGTAGCACCTATTCCCTCAAAAAATTGCAACCATTAGTTGGCATCTCTCCACCTTCCCAATTGTTTGATGAAAGTGTGAAGCCTGGTCAAATGGTTTTGAACTAGACACGCTCTGTCAACAAAATCAGAATGTCCAAGAGTTCATTGCATCAGGTTTCCCAGCGACGCAAGATGTTCTGTTTCCTCTAGCGTTTGCACACAGAGACTATAAAGACGACAGCCAATCTTATGCATGAATCTGAATGAATTTTCCATGGTACCAGTAAATGTGTTGTCTTTGTTTGTACCTACAATGTTCCTGTATCCAGAATTCTATATGAGGATAACAATCGAATGTCTCGCCTCCAGAAACATCTGCCATTTTTTTGCACAATCTAAGAAAACAATTTAAGATCTCTAGAGATTACATAGCCCCTATACAGACTACGGAAACTTAAAATGCAATTGTTCTATAAGTAAATAGATAATGTTCTCCGGGTAGTGCAAATCAATGTCATAAAAGTGTTCCTCCATTATTTTTGTTGAAAAACCAAAAACGGGTTTAGGTATTGTGTAGCCAATGAATATATTTCGAGCAACTATAGTCAAGATTTTGGCACATTCGCAGCCACTTGAGAGCTTCTTTAGTTCTAAAGGATAGGGAGGATATTAATGCATCAAAGAGACTTAGGCACAATTGATATGGATCTGGCAAAAAGAATACTCAACAGACAGTTTAGGAGGAATTTTCCTAATGAAAAAGACTAGGGAACTAGTTTTCTCTTAGCAGTGCTTTGCCATAAAATCTGAGAAGTAGAATGTTATACTGGCGTATTGCTGTACATGGTTGTTGTTTTCATCAGAATGGTAAGCCAAAAAATCTATTTTGATTAGGAAAAACTAGAGCTTTGTTCCAATAAAGAATGCCTGGAGTAGCTTCTAAGGTAGATAACCAAAAAAACTATGACATACTCTAGCTAGTGAGACTTCCAACAAGAATAGGGCAGTCTGATAGGAGGTGTTCAACAGTCTTCTTTCACTTTGATCTCCTCAGCTGCAATAGTATTTGCTGCATTCTTTACTCAAACACCATGCCTGTCTCTTTATGAGACAGGTAATTACAAATACAAGTATTAGCTACTATACTCAGTTTCTACAGCATACCTCCTAACTTTAAGTTTGCTAGGAGTAAGAGCACACAATGGAATTTCTCATTCAGTGGAACATGATGCTGGTTTCTCAACACTTACAATCTCAAAGCGTTTGGAGTTTAGTGTGCTACCATCTCTTTAGGAGACTGTCTTTTACCTCATTTATCATGTATGTATCGCTCTTCATAAAAAAAACAAAGGTTTCCGACTCCTTACTTTCTGACATCCTTAACCGAGCTTTAGAAAATAAAGATTGGTGAAATAGCAAGATATATTGTAGGCTAAGATTCGTTTCCCCTAGAGAATGTGTGATCCCTAGATTGAATATTGATTGTGGTATTGTAATGCGTCTAAACACTGGCCTAAGAAGGACGTCTTCCTTCAAAGATCTCTTCCTGAAACCTCACCTAACCTACATCTCTTTAAAAAACGAGCAGCATTCGTAGGCAAATCTTGACATCGTCTGCTTAGAAACTAATTAAAAACACTTCTTTTAACTCAGGACCTTTTCTATTGGGTAATCCATAAATTGATTTCAAAATTGAAGATAACACGAGGTTATCAGCTGTTGAATATCGTTCGTCTGAAGTATGCTATTTGCGAAAGTGAATCGTTAAATAACCGAGGTACGCATGACTCTTTGGTTACAGAAGGTGTGATGCAAACATCGTCAGTATTAAGGCGTAATTTTGCTTTTAAAGAAATATGATGAGATTGGAAGCTTTAAGAATGTGCATCATGGCAACGGGTGCCTTGGCGTAAATTTCGCTTCTGTTAGAGGAAGTCTGCTGCATGATATGCAATTATCGATTAAACAGGAATTTCATTATGGCTTAGTTGTCATTTAAATATACTTTTGCATCCAAACAAAATTGAACTCAACAAATAAAGATGTCTGTAGAGAGGATATTTGCGCCCCTAGAAGAATACTTTTTCAAATTGGATTAAAATAGCATGGAATCCATCAAACCGTTAGTGCTCCAAAATACCTATTTGACAAATTTCGAAACTGCTGTATTCAGCAGTGGACGGCGGGAAAATCAAGGTACTACTTTAGTTTGACAAGAGAATGGTTCGCATTCTAAAAGGAACTCTAAAGGGACATTATGTTATTGGTCGTTTCGCTGCCCTACCACGATTACTGCAGAAGCTGCCATGATGTGCAGAAAACAAAATCGGTACAACACCTTTTATGCAAGTGTCCTGCATTTCAGAACAGACGTCATCGGTGTTTGGGTTATAGAACGTTTGAAGATCTGGGCATGGTGGCGAATGTACTACTTAGGGAACTAGCCGGAGCTCGGCGTGGTTTAAATCCACCGCTAATGGATCATAACAAGAATGCTTACTTCAAACTGGGTAACACAGTGGGCCATACGGGCCACCGAGTGAACTTGCCTGTGAATGGCAAGCTGCCTGCTAACCTAACCTAGCCTACTAGAAAGAGTAACTTCATTTTTAGGCCTCGTCATTTAGCCAACAAGATCATGTGAATGTGTAACTTTATGGGGCTTACCTAAAGATAATCCCTTAACGTTGAAACATTTCATTGTATTTAGTTATAGGGGAACCATTTAGTTTTCATTTTAAATTTTAATTCTTTGTTATACTTTTGTAAAATGCTTACAACCGAAACCAGTTGACTAGAAGTCCAACTTCTATCTCGCACTGTAACTGTTACTGTGTTGTTTGTCTTTTGCTGTTCTGTTCTTAGAAAAAGTTTTTCTGTTCTGTTCCCATTACAAGTATGCCTTACGCAGAGGATATACTTGTTTTGTTGTTTGTTTACTTTCTATTAAAAGGATACAAAGAATATTAAATATTTAGTGAAAACCTACAATATGAACTATAAATACAGAAACTGCAATAACAACTTGGAAATGAAAGGAAATATTACAACAAAAAAAAACTAAAGAAAGACAAAAAAGTAGAAAATAATAATAAATACAGGATTATAGCAAACAACAACATGAACTATAAAGCTGGAGTAAAAAGTATGAAAAGGAAAAATAAACAAAAAATCGAAAGACAAATAAAATAATCATAAAGTTTCCATTAACCCATTGGGGCCGATGCAACAAGTGTTATGTTCTTGTTCTTGTACAGACGTAGCATAGGAAATATATCATGCCTTAGTGGGTTAACAACGAACTAGCAGTCAGGGATAGAAAAATCAATGGAAAGAGGGCTAAACGTAGACACGCAAAAGTTTTTTCTTTTTTTTTTTTTTTTTTTTTTTGTTTTCTTTGAAAGATTGGCGTAGTAAAGACAAAGGCATTAGGAAATTGGAAATTAATAACAACGAGTCCCAAACGAGACTTTTTGAATTACTCCCCAATTGCCATATTAAATGCTGTACAAATAAACAACCCACTCGTATAATATGGCACATAAAGCCCCGCTGACTTTCCAACAGTTCTTTACGCTGAGACAGAGTAACAAGAATTTGAATCTTTGAACAGCAAAAACAAACAACAAGAACAACAACAAAATAATAATAATAATAATAAGAATGAAGAAGAAGGAGGTAATATACAAATAAAAGCACACTTACTTATACAAACACGTACACAAAGTATGCCACCCTAGGAGTACAGGATTTCTGTACATCCTGAAAGAAAAAATTCGATAAAAATGATGAGTTCTTCGTATAATTTCCATCAAAAGTTCTTAAAAAATACGAAACATGAGTATGAAATTACAAGAAACTATGAAAAATAAGTACGTGTCTACTATGTATGTGTATGTATTTGCTTATATGTATATGCGAGTGTGTATGTGTGTATGAGTTTATTTTAAATATGAAATAATGTGTTAAAGTTAAAGATTTCTTCTCCTCTTTGTTATTATTATCATCAACCTTTTTTTGTCTTTACTTTGCAGCAACGTGATCAAGCATTTTTATAAGTTTTTAATGGAAATACGAAGGTCGTTTAATAAGTTTGAAAATAAAAATTGAATATGAATTATTAAGTATGATATGAGCTAAGCGTTAGCCGATCTGAAGCAGTTTTTTTCAGTATTTGTATTGATAGCGTATGGCTTTCACAACGAATATTAAACTTTAATCTGTTTGCCATACTTCCTGGAGTATCGTGTATCTTCAGGATGTGTTATCAACCTTAGTTTCTTGAGTTTTTAGGATTTCACAACAGCGTCATGATGTTCATACTGCGGGGCTTACTCCTGATAGTGTAACCGATCCACTTCCACTTTCCTTCCTGTGAGAGCCAAGACTCATGTTGGTGATGGTGTTAAAGTCGCCGTAGTCTAGTAGGTAGTGTGGTAACTTATTAGACGTAAGGCGACGCTACAAACCCTAGAAAATATAAAAAATAGTTCTTCAGCGACTTCCTCTCATCAGATTTCTGGCAAAAACTCTGAGAGTAAATAAAATTGCTATGTAAAGTTTGTCAAAACTCTGTTTCTCAAAACTCAAAACTTATTCCGAGAAAATATGCACGTCAAATCGAGGATTTTGATTATACGGATGATACCTGGCTACTCGCACAAGATCTCCTATATCCGAACAGAACTAGGCGATCTGAAGCTATTAACGCGTAATGTTGAGCTTGAGAAAAATTAAAAAGCAAACACGTTACCACTGAGAACGCAGGTAGCTTCTGAGAGTGCCAATAAGAACAGGAGCATCTGACAAGACTCCGCTTTTAAGCCAAAGATAAAGCTGGCTTGTTTCAAATACAATTAAGGAAAATAAGGCAGATGTTTATCAATAAGTGCCTCAGAGTCGTATGCCGGATATTCTTTACCAACACCATCAAACACATAACATACATAATTGATCATTACAACCCTTCAGGCAGGATAACGACCTAGCTTCTCACACCACTTATGTTGTGTGTGTAAATTCTTCTGTTTTCATTTTCGTTTTCCTTTTATTGTTATTTGTTTACTACTTATTTAACTTACTGACCCTGTTTATGAGTTCCTATAGTTTAATGCCACCAGCTCTCCATTATTTCCTTCTGTAGCGTTTGCTATTATTCGCGGACATGCATACATATACTCCACTGTGCAAGAGACTAGAGTATGCAATACAATCAGAAAAATTCTTCATTATGCTCAGGGGTTGAACAAAAATTCGAAGATAAAAATAATGAAGAAAAAACAAATTAAAGAAAATAAGAGAAAATATTGCTGACGATATTTATGACGACACTTATTTATACTCTCATTGGTGATCGATGCAGAGTAGCACCATATTGAAATTAACCACATAAATACATACATACATATTTGATCATTACAACCCTTTAGTCAGGATTACGACCTAGTTTCTCACACCACTTATATTGTGTGCGTTAATTTTTATACATGAGTGGCGAGACCTAGAGTTTAAAGTCTTTTTTTTTTTGAGAAACGTTTCATGGCAATTTTATTTACTCACAGAGTTGTTGCAAGAAATCTGCTGGGAGGAAGTTCCCGAAGAAATATTTAGTCATATTCCGTTTAGTTGGAGATGCCTGATCTGGTCTTTGAACCGTGGCCTCAAGTTTAATAAACCAATACACTGCCTACTGGACTACGATGACTTTGTCTTCTTTTCTTCTTAGATTTTTAATTCTGCTTGGATATTGGATAAATCAGGCTGAGCTTGAAAGATGGTATGCGTTATGTTTGCCTGAGGGACCGCTGTAGTATGTGGCTTATACGCAATACATCGGCGACTGAAGAAAGCCCTACCAGAAAAATACTGCTGTTATGGCTTGGTCAACATAATTCTCAACAAAACAGTAACTTTTCCGGTTTACGTTCTATTCATTTAGGAATCAGCCTTATGGCTGAAGATGAGCTTTCGATTAAAACTATTGAACGAACGTTGTCTATGATGGTGATTTGGCAGAACACACTAAATAAATATCAAATAATCTGTTATTAGCTGTCAAAGTTCCGAAGTCCCTTTTGGAATATCCTCTAGGATGGTGGATAGAATGGATATAAAAAGCAGTTCGATGTATTAATCCAACTTAGTCTAAACCAAAATGAAAATAATTTTCATCAGCAAATCTTCATGTAGCGAAAACGATCAAACAGGGGAAAATGTATTTGAGGTATCAGTAAGAAACTTGCCCATATTTTATCCTTTCGTTTAGATGCCTAGCCATCATATAATGTATGTTGATTAAGTTTTGTTGATATTTATAACTCTTGGTGAACTCTTGAGATAGTGATGAAAATAAGCAAACAAGACAAAAACACAACAACAACACAACACACACATCGTACGGTACAAGAACTACAGAAATAAATACGTAAGAATGTATGAGAATATCAACAAAACAAAAAACGAAAATACACAAACAAAAATCCATTGCAAGAACTATCGCACAGATGCCAGACTATACATAAGACAGTATAAATAGGGTGAAAAGCAACGTTACCAGTTGGTAACTGGTTTGATTAACTAACCGAGCGTTGTATTAAAAAGCTCACAGTTTTATAAAATTTTTCCTTCTTTCCGCTTGTCCATGTGAATTATTTGAAGCATAATAAAGTCTGTATATTGTTTTTCTCTAAATTCGATAAACTTTCAGAGGAAACTTGGTATGCTTGGATGTATAGTTAACCTCTTTAACACTCCAATATGCCACTACACGAGGATTTTATGCGAAATTCCTATGAATTTTTATTTCAATGAAAAATGAAATGTGAACTGGCTTTCCATTCGTTTTAAAGCTATCAAGATTAGGTTTCAGAGTTCTTTTTACAGTGTATCTATAGATGCAACACGTTTTTAATACTTTTTCCTTAATTACTAGTTGTAAAGAATATTTTTCGAACAGTCTACGTAAATATCCTTTTAATTTGAAGAACTTGCAAACATACAAAATAAATATGAAATAAAACAAGACAAAATTTTTCTTGTTACTGCCATAAAAAATCCAAATCCATATACCAATATATATATATGTACTTACACATACATATGCCAAACATATACATACATATGTATGTATATACATATATACATGCATAGCTATACAAAAATAACTTTCAAAGTTTATTTTTATTTGTCTTTATACCCCCAATAATCCATGCACAACACAAGTATCTTCTCTTCGGCATATTTTTTGTTGTAATAAAATAAAAACAATAACAAAAACGAAAAAGGAAAACAACAAAAATAAAAATAAGAAAATATAGTCTAAAAGGAAAACAATTTCCAAAAAAAAAACAAAACTCTACGGGCCTATTTCCCTTCCATCACCCAAAGAGAAAAAATAGAAAATAATTTAGTGTGTATTGGTTTGTACGTTCAATTGCTAATTTTATCATTATAAATGAATTGTAAGGGAGTGAGTGAGAGTTTTGATAACTACACTGCAGAATACAAAAAGACTTACGCACGTTTACACCCACACATTTACATTTTGATTAGAAATTAAAGAAGCATAGACTATGACTGCTAAGGATGGTGGGGTGGAATGAGAGCATTCGCAAGAAGATCTCTATTTTTGGTTGTTTCGTGCATAAAATATTTATTAAAACAACAATGAGCCTATAAAACTTCATAAATATCGAGATGTTCCATTAATTTTAATGATGCTTCCCTTTTTTGTTCCCTTTTTTGTTTTTGTGTTTTTGCCTTCTTGCTAAAGGGTAGGTAGGGTGTATGGGCATAATATTGGCTTAAGTACTTATTGAAATAATTACAATGAATTAAAAACACTTTCGGGGATTTGTTTTTCCTTTTTTTGTTTTGTTTTGTTTTGTTTTAATTCTTTATTTATTTTTGGTCCTTCGTTTGGGGTACATGTAGTGAAGGGTAAAGTAACAAGATTATTTTGTAAGTGGCCAGATTTAATAAGAAAAAATTGAATTTAATTGGTAAAGTATGGCATAAGAAAACATAAGACTGTGGTGGAAAGAAAGAAAAAAAAAAACACATGACAACAATTAAGACGTAAACTTTTGAAATTTTGAAGTGGTTGGTTTAAAAGCGTATCCATAGATAAAGAGAGAGAGAGGCGTGGAGTGGTTATAAACGGAAACATTTCGAATACAGTTCTTGGTTTTTTGACTATTTCCCTTACAAATCATACGTTTAGAACAGCAATCAGTGTCAACTTCTGTATTGCTCAGCACTACATAATATATTGTAACGTTTTTACCTTTTTAAAAACGAAACAAAATAAAAATAAATTTGTGTCCAGTTTCAATCAAATTCTTTATTGTTCGCACTATTTTGTATGTCACAACTTGATCAATACAACAATAATTGACTTTGTTCGCTAACAACGCAGATCTTTACAATGGAGATCTTCAAACCACGTTTGTTCTCTTCACACGCAACGCGACTTCACTGACTGAATTCTTACTACTGTTTGCTTGTTTTATTTTGCGTCTTTATAGGCCCACGTGAACATTCTGTTTGCTTTCCCAAGAATTCTAACGTCGATTCATTTGTTGTTTGTGTATTTTGTTTGCATTCTTTGTTGTTGCGTTCTTTCTTACTTGTCTATCACCTTATCTTTCATACTGATGTTTTTTTTTTTTTTTTGTAGCTTTTGATTATCGTTTTAATGTTAAGCGATGTGACACCGTTTCCATTTTCGTAACAATATTTTGTTCTGAGCTGGTATTCCTAATATTCAATGGCTATTGCTACAAACGGGCTACTGTCAAGTGACTGAAACCCGATAAAGGAATGGAACCACAAAGCCCAATAAGATATTGGAAATAGTTTATAACTGGCATATGCTTCTAAGAAACATTCAAAACCCACACAGCTCTACAAATAAACGAGTTTGATGATCTTAATAACGCTTATCATTGTGTTATTACAATAGCTATAAGCGTACAATTTTAATTTCATCGATTTCTTCATTCCAAAGGCCATATTCCTGGCGGCTAATGCCGATTGCACGTGAACTAAACATTACAAAGGAATCGATTTCAATATATGACTTTCAAATGAGCTAACAAATTAAGCTCCATCAAGATAATTTGAATACTATTCCGCCCCAAAAAAAAAAAATATAAACTAAACGGAAATAGTTAACAAGGCAAACAGTCAAGAACAGAATAGACATATTGAATCGTTGAAAAAATTACACAACAATCGAACGGATTAATTTACAAGAAGGTAACAAAGGATCAAAGATCAAAAATCCAACAATAACAATTCAAAGAAAGATCGCGATAAATCAAACAAAATAAAGGAATATAAATACAGCGAATATGATTAACAAGTAATTGGAAAGAAGACTCCATAATAATTTTGAAAAAAATTCAACAAATATATTCGATGGAGTTGGTGGTGAAGAAACATGCGGCTAAAAATTTTTGACGTTTTTGAAGAGGATCTTGCGAAGGCAGGGAGGAAGTTTGAATATGGCGCAATTTTTGTGGTTTTCGACTTGAACATAAGGATCCAGGTTTAATGGACTATATGGTCATGTTAAATGTGTTTGAAAGGCTACCCTTTTACGACCTAGTGGCCAATGGTCTTGTATACACTACATTTTTGCTGATAATGCTCGAGACATAGGCTGACTCTGAAGCGTGAGTCGCTTTTATTAATGGCATTAAGCTGTCACGAAGTCATCGTAGATAGTGTGTTAGCTTATCAGATGCGACCACATGGCTTAAGCTACAGGTCAGACATCTCCAGCAAAATAAAATATAAAGAAAAAGAAAATATTTCTTCGGCGACTTCATCTCAACAGATTTCTGGCAAAAAATCTGGGAGTAAATAAAATTGCCATGAAAAGTTTCTCAGAAAGCTGCGTTCGAAATCGTCTTTATCTGCAGATCCCGCCACTCATGTATAAAATTAACATACACAATATAAGTGGTGTGACAAGCTAAGTCGTAATCCTGACTGAAGAATTGTAATGACCAATTATGTATGTATGTATGTATTTTGCAGAAACTGTAGCTTCTTCGGAATCATATTATTTTTACAGAATAATGAGATTGAATCAAGTTTAGAAAAAGCTGAATGAAATTAAAAATAAAAGAAAAAACAAATTCATGTGAAAATCTCATATTCTTCTTTAATGTGAACAGAATTTTTGTGTAAGAAAATGCTTCATGCTTTAACAGTGTTTACTCTACTGATTTACACATAACGATGTATAGCTGGTAAAGGAATACATACAAATTCTTGTAAAACTGTGTTGTTTTAATTTCTTTTAATTTTTAACCTTCATCCATCAATCCCCAGGAGGAAAGTTGTTCAACAAATGAAAAGTTATGAAAACTTAAATCAAACAACCATCATTATTAATTTATTTGCCATATTGTAGTAAAGTCTACCTCCCTCTCCCTTTCATATTCAATCCAATTTATATTGCTTGCTTGTAAATTAATTAAAAATGTACAACTTGTTTATCGACTTGTTATTTAAAATTTTCTAATATTCTTCATTATCTTTCATGTTGTTTAAGTTTTAATTCGTAATTTTTATTTTTTTTTTGCTTTTCCCCAAAGCAAAAGAGTTTTTTTTTTGTGAGCAAGACAAACTCTTTTTGAAAATTAAAAAAAAAAAGCACAGAAAAAATTTTATGCAAATTATTTGATTATTTCCCCTAATAATTTGCATATTAATTGTAATTAAAAGTTGAAAGTTACCCAAAATTATTATGAACATTTTCTTTTAACATGTTCACCTGTTTTCATAGCTTAATAATAATAATTCATATCATAAGACAACTTGTTTGTTTGCTTCACCTTCCCAGTCTCATATAATAAAAGTTTCTCTCTGTATGAACAATTTTAAACACTTTGTCTCTTCACGTTATCTTTGTAGCTGGCAGGCCTTTGATAATGTTATCGTTTAAATAACGTCTTCCACAATGAAAAGTTTTAATTGAAAATAAATTATTTTTAATAAAATAAATTCACTTCTTCGATACTACAATTCACATCCTGTGTTCTTGTGTTGCTGTTTTCCTGTTTCTTTTTTTGCCAATCAATTTTCACCACATGGGATTTAAAGAATGAAAAAAAAACTACACACGAAACATGAAACCTTGATTATGAGACTGTTATTGAAAGTTTTTTAAGTCAGAAAAAAAGAAACCAAATTTAAGTAATAAAAAAAAACAACAAAATTATGAAAATTTTCAAGTTAAAGAGAGATTTTCTTTACTTGGCGAAAAAGTTTAATGTATACAAAGAGCATATCCAATAAGTTCACCAGGTTCACAAAGATACAAACTTTTAGAATTTAACACAGTTTTATTAGTTGAATATGGGTTCGGCTTAGTGTTTAGAATTTTAATGGAATTGCTTTGTTTATACTCCCCTCAGACTTCACAGGGACCATACATAGCATAATTGGTAATTACAACTCTTCAGTTAGGATTACGACCTAGCATCTGTGTTAATTTTTTATGCATGAGTGGCGGGACCTACAGTTTAAAGTCGGCTGAGAAATCTGCTGAGAGGAAGTCACCGAAGGAATATTTTTTCATATTTCGTTTTGTTGGAGATGTCTGACCTGTGGTTTGAACCGTGGCCTTACGTCTAATAAGCCAACACACTACATACTAGGCTACGGACACTGCAAGACTTCATTGGGTATCCCTATAATCTTTTCCCCCAAGCATGATGCCCTGACAAATTTCAGGATGCTGCTCGAAGTCAACAAAGACAATTCCCTGCCTAGCAGCTGATATGCATCCAGGTATTTATTCCCGGGATGCATTAATGCTCATAGGTTGTAAGAATGTGTTCCGATTATTTATTCTCATTGTCACAGAATCTACATGTTGGGCTCGATACAACCCCCATTCTGACTAAGTGTACTCAGAGTCCTGTTAAGTTATTTCTTGATAGTCTGACGCATGACTTAGATCTCTTTTTATTGTAATTTTCCAATAAAAGTTTTGATTAACTCAAGCCCATTAGGTTTGAGAAGAGTATTTGCCTCTCTTTATTCTCTCCAAATATCCGCTTCCACTTCCATGGCATGTAATGTCCCTTCGTAGCAAGCTCGTCTGTTTGCTCATTGTGAGAATTGTCAAATGACCTGGGGACCCTAGCTGATTTAGTTTTTTGAGATACCTCATTGGAGCTAAGTGTTCGAATAGCGGCCTGACTGTCAGATAGTATTGCAATATCATGTCTTTCATTAATTTTTGTTACTAAGTCTCGTTGCAAAATACTTCTCAAATTCATAGAGTCTACAGGTTCTGTCCCGAGGACAGTTAAGAAAGGAACTATCGGGCAATTGATTCCTTCACTCTCGAAATCCGCTAATAAATCTCATATTATTCCATCAACGTAACTATTGCTTTGGTATTTGTGGTCACTTTACATCATATTTAAATCTAACAGAGCCTTCAGCTCCGCTATAGGACAGGTTCTCATTGTCCAACGTCAACTGCTTTCAGATTCGTGCATAATTCGTGGTCAGGATTTTACTGCAAGCTTTCTGCATACCATTGTCGCATGTCGGGCCTATTCAGAGATGCTGTCTGTAGAAGCCTTTCATGTTATTTTGTATTCGGTGTTATTCCTAGATATTTGACCTTTAGGAAGATTCCTTCTTTATATAAATTATATTATCGTGGCCTTGTTCGTGTTTAGTTTTAGGCCCACTGTTATGCACCAACGACTTACAATCTCAAGACCTTTGTGAACGAAGTCTCGGAGAGTTTTCTTCAAATTTTACTTTAACCATCAAAATTATATCATCTGGACATCGTTGGCATTTAATGGGTGCCTCATATAGTTTTGTCAATGCCTCTTCCATAACCAGGCTTCAAATAAGTGGGAGTAAGACACCAGCCATTGCCAATGCACGATATCCAAAATCAATTAAATAACCGTCTTTAAATTGGTTGCAGCATTGGATCCTTTTGAAGTAGTATTTGACCATTTTACGAAATATTTCTTGGGGTACCTGACAAATAACTTTTAAATCTGCGGAGACAGCTTTTTTTGTGTTTCCTCATAAATAATTTTAACGGTATGAAATTACATGCGGTTTCTGGCTCATTGTCGAGAAAAACCATGAAATTTATTTTTTTGGAAAATCTTTCATGTTATGTGAAACAACCACATACATAACTTGCAGTACATAATCTTCAAATGCAGTTCAAAAAAAATGGAAATGGTTATCATACGACCAGACTGCTCTCATTTGATGCTCCAATGACTACTCCAGACCATAATGCACAACACATCAGTCATTTTTTCCAAGTAGAGTGGGTTTCTTACAACCACATTCCAAGTTTTTCGACGCGAATATGCAACAATTTTACTTTTTGGCATAGCCACTGAATGACAAATGAGCTTTAACGCTGAAGCAAATTTTATACAAAGAATCACCAGTGAAGTCGAGGTTTGTCGTTACCAAACAACGTGGTTGTCATTGATCAGCCGACTTTGATTATTGCATTAGTTCGTCTTTATTAGAACAGAGATACAAATCCAAATGCAATATAAACCCTAATGAGCCGTGATATAAATCCAATAGTTGAGAACATCTTCGAAACTACAAATTCTGAATATCCGACCACACTTTCTCTACCAGTTTTTTTATTAACCTCACATATATTGCGATGATGCACAGGCGTTATCACCTTTGTAATGCTTTCAGTCTGTTCAAAGATTTTTTTTCTAATTTTTCCAATTTCTTTCCCAGTAAGATGGTTAAGACGCCGTAATACTTGAAATGTGACCAACACTTTTGCAGTAAGCTTTAATTCCTTCTATATATGCTGCGATTGCTACATTTGTAAGCAGAAAATCTTTCACTAAATAAATAGCATTTCAAATGGAAAATAGTTTTCAAGCGCACTTCTGCCAAATTAGTGATTTTAAAAACTAAACTAAACGGATAACCTGATGCATATTAAAATTAAGATGAACAAAATTTCATATTAAGAAGGTGAAACATTATCCATTAGAGTTTTTTAATTCTAAAATAAATCAAAGATACTTCTAATGCCGGCTCTATAAAGACGATAACTTCATCAACGAATGCCAGAAGTAAGTCAGTCGGACGTACAGCTTGTGAGAGAGACTGGAATTTAATCAGAAAAGTTCCGGATCCTTACATACAATACATATTTTCAGATATATTTTAGTAAACAATAGAAGTCAATAAGCATTGTTCCACCATAGTACTCCCAGATGTGAAAACAGATACCAAATATTTTTTCCCTTAATATTACATTCAAGATTTTCTGTAAGTTTTTGATTTTTTCTTAATAAATTTATAAAAATTTCAATGGAATGCAACTTAAAGACTTTGAAAGAGTTTTCATTTAAAAACTTTTCTGACATTTTTGTATTCGAACGTATTTATATTCCATTTTCTTTTATTTTTAATAATTGAGTGCCAAGAGCAATAAAAATAGAATCTCATTACAATGTTTGTTCGAATGTTTTTCTTCAACCATATTCCTTGAGTGTGAGTGTGCTTGCCACAGTTGTATACATTTTAAATTGAGTGAAAATCTCTTAATCATAAAAGACAGTCAGTGTTCATCACAGAAAATGCGGGCAGTGAAGGGGTTTAGAAAAAATAATAAAACACCAACAAGAACAACAACAACACATTGAAAAACTAACACTTTTCTTTTGTTTTTTTTATTTTTTTAACATTAAAAAGATGGGGTAAAAAAGAATAACAGAATAAACAACAACAAAATTGACAGATGAAAAGAATAGTTGAAAAGAATGTATACAACAATCAACTAAGGTGACACATGACTATATAAACGTAATACGATAATAATACATAACAACAACAATAATACCACTAACAAAACTGACATGAAAAGCAATGGCAATAGTAGTAGTAGCCGTAGCGGTGGAAGTAGAAGCGTCAGCAGCAGCAACTATAATAAAATAACAAATAAAGCCAACAACAAATCCACAAACCAACCGACCAAATGAATGAACACAAAAAGAACAAAAACCAGGAAAAATAAAAACGAAAAAGAAAACAAAAAAAAATCTCGGAAAAAAATACAAAGAAAACAAAAACAAGAGCTGAAATTGGATTTGTTGGTTTTGTTACTGACCACAATGGAATGGTCAAAGTATGGAACAATTTAAACGATTTCAAATACTTATAAAAATATATACGAATGTATGGAGGCGAGTGTGTGTGTGTGTGTGAGTCATTGCTTGAAAAAAAAAGAAAACAAAGGTCTTCAAACAAAGAGGAAATAAAAAGAAAAGTGGTGGGGTTATGTTTGTAAAACAATTTTGCCCCTTGCTAGAACGTCTACACAAACGAAAGATTAACTTTAAAGAAATACGATGCCAAAGTAATAAAAAAAAATACTCTCACACACACACATAGAATGACACTCTCATTGTCACTGACACTTGTACACTTATACTTTGTGGAAGTGTTCAAATACTTACCCAACTCACATATGTACATATACGAGGACATTAACACTTGAAATATAAAACGCAACCACAAGATCGTTATGGAAGTCCAATAATGTAAACACAATACGTGTCCTTTTGGATTATGACGGATGGAAAAGAAAAGCAGTTCTACTGTGAAAAAGCCAAAAACAAAGAGTCTTCTTGTCCAGTCTTCGAAAGTAATGGAATGCAGGAATTTTAAAAAGATTTTTTATAATAAATCCAATGAGTAGAGCCATGTTTATAAAGAAAAGAAAGTGTTCCACATCAAATGGATCATGTTAACCAGTCGGTTGGTTTTGTTTAAATGATCTTTTGTGTCCTACTTTAGTCTTCAAAACTGAAGTACTCGAGCAACCCTATGCAATCACTAGCGCAATTCTTATATCTAGTTCATTATATTGTTCACGGGTGCCCTTCCAATTAAGGGCTTCAGCAATATAATACAGCAGAAAGAACCAACCAAAGTGACAGAATCGATACTCCGTCTCATCCATTAGAAGTGAGAATGAGATAATGGTATCGCAACAACTGAAAACCCAATATTCCTATCAATTTATTCCTTCTGTAATCTATGCAACCTTCTGTTAAGGAGATACGCTTTACTAATCGACAAGGAGCCCTCCCATTCCGCCTTGAGATAGTGGTCCTTGCACTTTACCCTTCATTATATGTCTTCTGTCCAGTTAATCGAACAATAGGTCTACGAATGAAAGAAATATATTGCATATCCATGTCTCTCAAAGCAATCAGTCAACGCTGATAGAAATACAAGAGTGACACGGGAGTGACCCTGGGGGTTTGACTATTCAAAAATATTATTGTATGCTCTTCTCTGTCACTACTTCGTAGGTTTATCGTACACTGAAACGCATAAATCTCAGCGGTAAGTATACTTGACGTTTTACCCATATTTATAGAGATCGCTGTATTAGTTCCAAAGCATTCTCCCATATGTATCAATCACCTACAGAGCTATTGTATTAGCACAAGACTACCTAGATGCAATTCCCCGAGATTAGAGTAATCTTGAAACTTCGGACGAAAACCAATTTAGTATTCACGTGGTCATTAAGACACCTTACTACAGTAGGTAATATATCGACTGATTGGACGATAGCCCGTGCTTCAAACCTCATCTCGAACAAAACGAAATATGAAAAAAAATATTTCTTGCGGCAACCTCCTCTCAGCAGTCTTCTGGCATAAACTCTAAAAGTAAATTGGAATTACCATAAATTCTGAAATTAGTTGTTTAGAGTCGATGTTGTACTGTAGTTCCCGCCACTCAGGGATAAAATTAACACACATAACATGGGCAATGTGAGAAGCTTGAAAGTAATCCCGAGCGAATGCTTGTAATTATCAGTTAAGTAAGTTATCATACACTATCATACAATTATGCCTTCTCGGAATCAGCACCTCATGGCCTACGAATTTAGTCCAAAAGTATTACTCTAAGCATTACATCAAATCAATAAAATTTGTTTGCTTTTATTAATGTGGCACTCAAAATTCGATTTTCTTGGCTTATCAAATGATTGAAGCTGTCACGCGATTAATATTTAAACTTCTAACTGATTCTAAGGGGTGATTTTTTAAGAGCTATAGGAAAATTAAAAATAAAACACATAAAATTATGAAAAATGCATGAAATCTTTATTTGAATCGATAGTACGGTCCATATAATTTAATGTTTGAAGATTATTTCATGCAAATGTTGACCGCGACTGCGCCTCAAATGGTCCATCCGCTTAGTCCAATTTTGGCATACTATTTCCAACATTTCGGCCGGTATCTCACGAATATATGCTTCAATGTTGTCTTCCAATGCGTCAATTGAAGCGGGCTTGTCTGTATAGACATGAGCTTTAACATAGCCCCACAAAAAATAGTCTAAAGACGTTATATCGCACGATCTAGGCGGCCTATTGACCGGTCCCGAACGTTTAATAAAATGTTCACCGAACTCGCCTCTCAATAAGTCCATTGTTACGCGTGCTGTGTGGCATGTGGCACCGTCTTTTTGAAACCACGCTCACCATTCACAGTTACGTTACGATTCGCAGCATCTTTGAAGAATTACGGTCCAATGATGCCAAATTCAATGATTTGCAAGCGTTGTTCGTTTGTAAGACGATTCATGGTTAAATTATAGACCAAACTGAAGATGTTTGACAGTGAAACAAAACACGAAACGTGCGTGAGCTGTTTAAACCAGTGTTGCCATAAAGATAATAGCTAAAAAATCACCCTTTATGTTAGACTTAATTAATTTGTTGTATTAATCTTCTTCCAATTTTTCAGTGACTGGTTAACCAATGTGATGTATACCTTTGACTACGAAAATTTGCGAATCGAATGGAGCAACCCACTATTAGACATAACTACACAGCTTTACAAAATTTTCGGGATGTTTTGCAGCTATTTTATATTAAAAAATTTTGTATATATCTGCCAGTTTTTTCTTGAGTTTAAAATCAAGGAAATAAGCAATCCAGGGAAAAAACGCGACAGTTTGAATATAAAATTAAGAAAAGTTGTTAAGGGTAGTCGCCGTAGTCTAGTAGATGCTAGTCCGTAGTTCAAACATCTCGAACAAAAAGACATATGAAAAATATTCCTATCAGTAGTAATCGTGACTACAGAGTTGTAATGGCCAATTGAATAAGAAGGTAAGTTGAGGGAAATGAGGAAAACGGCAGCAAGCGAGATCAGATAAAAAGAGTTTATTGGGGCCGTTTTGTTCTTTTAGGAACATAAATTTAATAATTCTTAGAATGCAAATGGAGAAGGCGAATAAGTTTTTGCCAAAGTCTCCAAATTTTAAATTCTATGAGACTTCAATCCTATCCACATAGCCCATACAGGTTGCCCTGCAACTCTCTAGCTTCTCTTTTGAAAATCCTTCTTTTTACTTCTACAGAAGTCAACTCAATCTAAATAGCTAGAATAAACTGGAACAGGAAATATCATATACTATGAGAGCAACTACAATTCCCCAAGATATTACATGACTGGACCGTGTAGAAAATACGTGACTCGGAATCGTTTCTCTAGAGAGTCCTGCGACAAAGTTAATAGGATTTGTGATGCTAGAATAAAATGGAATATTCTTATTAAAGCTTTAAGTTTCTATGCAAAAAGTTAAAAAAAAATCAATAAAAATTAATAATTAAAACATATTTAGTTTGATAAGTTAGGTTTTCATAATTCGTTCTTTAAATGTCTTAATTTAGTGCAAATATTTAAATTTTAAATACAAAATTTGAACAAAAAATTTAAAGAACTTCACCCCTTTTGACTACTTCTAGGAAATAATTCACACTAGTAAACTACAAACCAACTTGCCGGGAGACAAACTTTTGCACTGGTTTTCTTGTATGGCATGCATACACAGTTTATTTAAACACCATCCTGTCCAGTGAGTGACAGGTTTATATGACCAAAGAAAATGAAATTTCAATTCAAACAAAATAAAAAACAAAAAAAGAAAATGAAAAGAAAACAGAAATCACAACAAAGGGAAGGAGAAAAGAAGACGTTGACATTTTAGTACCTCAACTGGTAACTAAAAAACAAAAAAAGAAAATGAAAAGAAAACAGAAATCACAACAAAGGGAAGGAGAAAAGAAGACGTTGACATTTTAGTACCTCAACTGGTAACTATTCTGCCACAGACTGCATGTTTTAAACAAAAGAGAATTTGCAAAAAAGGAAGAGAAGGAAGAAAAACAAAAAGTAAAACGAAAGAAATCCAAAGAAATCCCATAAAATCTTGGTTTTTATATTTGAGCACTAAGGAATCACTGACCGTTTTTTTTTTGTGTATTTTTGCAGCATGACTACATGGAATGATGTTCTCTTTTAATAGTTTTAAGAATTTTCTGACACTTTGTGTTGGCCTCAGTGCTATAATTTATATTAAAATATTTTTATTTTCCTTTCTCTCTTTATTATTTTTAACCAGCTCAAGCAAGGTAAGTTTAATGATAGTCAAGATAGATATTTTGCATGGAATTTGAATTGAATTGATTGCCATTTTATTTTGAAAGTATGACCACAAAGTGAAAGTGAAAGAAATAAAAAAAAAACAAAAGAAATGACATTCGATTTTTAGCTCTGATTGTCCAAACGCAATTCTTGTTTTCTATTTTAAATATTTCAAGGGTTGCGACTGGGCATCGTGGCTCGAAATAAGAATTCAAAACATCGTTGACAAATACAAAAAAAAAATTAAAAATAATTGAAGTATAAAACAATTTTAACCATTTTTTTAAATTTTGTTTTAAACGTGTTAATAGTAAAAAGCCAGGTGTTATTAATATTTATTTAATGATCATTTCACACTAAAAAAAACAAACAAAAATAACAAAAAAGATACAAAGTGTGACTGTAGCACCCACCATCAGTTGTTGCATGCTTGCTGTATATACACGGCGTATGATGAATATTAAATTTTCCATGATTCAATTAACACTCATACATCAGGTGTACAGTATATTATTTTTTATTTTTATTTTGTATGTGTATACATGTATGCATGTATGAATATATGTACATACATATGTACACTGAGCGTCATAAGTGAGTCAACACCCACTATAATTTTAAATTTTTTATTATAAAAAATATATTTGTAGCACAACAATAATTGAATTGTTGTTTTTGTTTTAACATTTTATAAGTAACAAATAAACGTTTTTATTTTTGGAAATTTATTCGATTATTCTCATTTACTTTCCTCGCTATCCTAAGAGAATGAATTATTTCAGTGGTGGTTACTCACTTTTGGCGCTCAGTGTATGTATAATGCAAATTGCAAACTTATGGATACCGTATGTTGGCATTTAATTTTCTATTAGAGGGAGTTTGTTTTTTTATAATACAGGAAATTGAATTATTTAACGTAATAAAGATGATGATGGCGATGATAACGGTGATAGGGGAACTTATATTTCTATACAAACAATAATAAACTATAATACAGAGAAAGGTTTGTATTAAATGATGTTTAAGTATTGATTGCATAAGTAATTTCATTTTTTATATTCCTTTACATTTGCTTAAGGGAACATGATGCATATCAACCAAGATATTTCCTCATCTTCTAAATATTTTGTTTGTTTTATTTCAGTTTCATTGTGGAAAAGTGGCTGCCCTTCTTATAATATCATGTGATATTCGTTGTTAAAGGTATGATGGATCATTTATAAAGAATTGAAGTGTTTTCGCTTTTAATATTCGAAAACTTTGATCAAAAATATTTCGACTTTTATGGGGTTTAAGTTAGGAAACATCAGTAGAGTACACACTTTTAGAGCATGAAGCATTTTCTCACACAAAAAGTCTGTCCACATTAAAGAAGAACATGAGATTTTAACATGCATTTGTTTTTTCTATTATTTTTAATTTCTTTCAGTTTTCTCTAAACTTGATTCATTTCCATTATTCTGTAAAAATAATATGATTCCGAAGAAGCTACAGTTTCTGCAAAATACATACATACATACATACATAATTGGTCATTACAACCCTTCAGTCAGGATTACGACCTAGCTTCTCACACCACTTATGTTGTGTGCGTTACTTTTATACATGAGTGGCGGGACCTACAGTTTAAAGTCGACTCCGAACGACAGTTTTTTGAGAAGCTTTTCATGGCAATTTTATTTACTCTCAGAGTTTTTACCAGAAATCTGCTGAGAGGAAGTCGCCGAAGAAATATTTTCATAATTTCGTTTTGATGTCTGACCTGGGATTCGAACTCGGGCCTTCAGTCTAATAAGCCAACACACTACCTACTAGACTACGGCGACTTCCAATATATAATATAATACATACATACATAATTGGTCATTACAATCGTTCAGTGAGGATTACGACCTATCTTCTCACACCACTTATGTTATGTGTGTTAATTTTATACATCAGTGGCGGGACCAACAGTTTAAAATCGACGCTAAAATACAAATCTTTTAGAAACTTTGGCTATTTTATTTACTCTCAGAGTTATTGCCGGAAATATGCTGAGAGGAAGTTGCCGGGGAAATATTTTTTCATATTTCGTTTTGTTGGAGATGTCTGTTCTGGGGTTGGAACCGTGACCTCACGTCTAATAAGCCAACACACTACTTACTAGACTTCGGCGGCTTCTTTTTTTATATGTTTCTTTTCTTCGTTTCGATTGACATAATTTTAGAATAATAGCGTCTAGCACCACTGCAGAAAGTAATGGCGAGAGTGAACTTCCTTCTCTAATGTCAACGTTAGAATAAAACAGATCACTTGCAAATTGTGTTGTGATGAACGTTAAGTACTGTATCAGAAAACATCGTGTGGGTTGTATAGATTATATAGAATAGTGTTCTGTTTTAGCTTGCTTAAAATCAATCAATGAATACCTCACAAGCTAGTTGTTGCCATTTAGAGAACTGTTAAATTTTTTAAGCGGCTTCAAATCAATCTGAGCGTCAATGAGCCAACCGTTCCATTCATTACAGTCCGTTATTGGTTAGAAAGTTGTCAATATTTGGTAAATGATGCTATTGTAGTACTTCAATCCATTTCCTTCGGGAGTTCAATTATGATCCACTTCATCTAAGCATTTTATATGTATCAAATGAATTTATTTTTAATTTAATTAAAGTCATTTCATTTTTATTTAATTTCAATGGCATTCCCCGATTTTAGCTGTGTTCGATGTTTTAATTTCGAGTGGAGTTTTTATGCATTTTTATCGATACGAAGTGTTGCCTCTAAAGCATCGTTTACCATTTCATAGCACAATTGTGCGGAGAGAACTCACACGCATTCTTGTGCTTTATGATTTAGTTGTCGATCAGACTGCGACAAGAACACATGTGCGGCGGATGCTTTACCATTTTTGTCAGAATGACACTCAAAAAATATTGTATGTTAAAAGATGCTTTTGAGCGTATTTCAATTTTTTTTTTATTTTGTCGCATAGTATAATTTTTTTTTTAAATGCTTTGGAATGCTTGCTTTTTCTCTATTAATAAAAAATGTTTTTTTTTTTATTTTTATTTATCTAAAAACATGGTCTAATTTTTAAGCCAAAGATGGATACCTTTACGATCTTTTAATAAAAAAATGGATTTTTTTATTTTATTTTTATTTATCTAAAATTATTAAGCCAAAGATAGATAGCTTTACATATGTATGTTGATAAAATGAAAATCAAAATAACGTATATTACTAACACTTTTCTATGACTGTAAATAAATCAATTCTCTCAATTTATTTTCTCTCTCTTACTCACTAATACACAACCAAAAATTTTTTGGTAAACTCTGCTCTAAAGCAGAGCCAGACAACACTTGCTATTGGTCAGTTGTTGCGAGAGCGAAAAATAAGAAAAGAGAAAAATTTTTACTCTCACATTCACTGCAATACAGGCATGGAAAATTTAAATTTTTAAATGGTGGTATTTTAATTAAAAATATTAGTTTATTAAATTAAAATTTGTAAAATTCGTTTAGACTTTTTTGATTATATCGATTTAAGAAAGCATTTTAGATTAAAAAAATTTAAAAAATTTTCGTTTTTATAGAATATTTTTAAAAAAATTTTCTTTTTTATATGTAGTTTTTATGAATAGTTAAATATAAGTTGTTTTTGTTTTATTAAATTTGTTTTAATAAATTAGAATAATTTATTTTGAAGAAGATTATAATTCTAAAAACGTACACCATACGCTGATGTTAAAAACATTAAGTTTTCCATCCCTGCATTAGCAGATCTTCATGTACAAAAGCAAGAAACATGCGACAACACAACCTCTTTAAATAAATGCTCAAACGAGACTGAGTGTGTTTTTAATACGTGTGAGTACGTTGTTGTAAATGTAGTAGTGGTTGATATGACCGCGTGCATAGGAAATGCCGAGCTCTGGATTAGACCCTTATTTTATTTGGACATTTGATTGCCTTATAAATTTTTTTCGCACCCGGGCAACTTCATTGCAAGACTCAATTATATTGTAAGAAATCCTTCCTGCTTTTGTTTTGTTGATAAAATTTTCGAATAAATACCTCTGATCGATTCGAAAGGTATCAGTAAGTCTCACCACACAACTAAAGGCATTTGCAGTTTTTATTGTTATAATTTTATTAGATGACTGTAGAGCACAAAAACTAGACCCTTTATATAGGGTCTTATAAGCGATACTTCCGAGCTTTGACAGACGGCCATCTTGATGAACCTACATTTGTCAAATGAGTTGTCATTTACTCAGTCTTCTTAGCGAAATTACCAGTTGTCAACTGACCCTGACCAGTTCATCGAAAAATCATCTTCGGCAATGAGGTTCCTTTCTGGATGGATGGGCACATGAACAAACAAATTGTCTGATTTTGGGACGATGGCAACACACATGAGTTCTAAGAGCGTCCAATACATCCCGAAAAAGTAACTGTTTGGTATGGATTTTGAGCAGGCGGAGCCATCGCTTCCTATTTCTTAGATAACGACATTTGTCAGATTATCATTATCAACGGAAAACACTATCGTTGCTTTCGTTGATTACCAACTGGGGGTAATGTGACCAAATGAGACTTTCTCTTGAGCGATTTTCTTATGCCGCTGCTGTATACGAATAAGCCACAAACCGTAGGGGTCCTCATGCCACCGGTCAATCGCGACAGAGTTACGGAAAATTTAACATTTCTGATCGACTCCACCCAGGCAAGTCGTGGGGGAAGTTAAAACGACGATATATTCCACCGCAGTCTAATAGGTAGACGTGAGGCCAAGGTTCAAATCCTAGGTTAGACGCCTTCAACAAAACGAAATATGTAAAAATAATTTCTTCGGCGACTTCCTCCCAGCAGATTTCTGGCAAAAACTCTGAGTGTTTAATAAAATTGCCATGAAAAGTTATTAAAAAAACTGTCATTCGGAATCGACTTTAAACTGTAGGTCCCGTCAGTCATGTATTAAATCAACATACACAACATAAGTAATGCGGGAAGCTAGGTCGTAATCTTGACTTATGGCCAATTATGTATGTATGTATTCCACACATAATGGCATCAAAAGTCCTTCAAATGAAGAAACAATTCGCACTTTGTTTAATTTAACTTTACAGATAGAACTCGTAGTTCTTAATGATTTTTACCAATGAACTCTTTTACAAATCAAAACAAATTTCGTAAATTTAGGCAATATTTGCAGTTCAAAAAATTTCATAATTTTGTATCGGCATACACTTCAGCAAAGGTCAGAACGTAAATCCTTTAACTTTTTTTTGTCAAATGCAAGTAAATCGTTCCCTATAGGTACCACAAATTTAATATTTTATGCGATTCTCCCTCTCATAACAATTTATAAAAATTTGTTGTAAACAAATATATTGGTTCTTTGTTGGTTTTAATCTGCCTTAAAACTAAATTGTTTTCTCTATTGTCTACCAAATCGTTTATCCTTTTAAATTTATGATAACAAGTGTTAAGTATGCCAAAACGATACGATGTGAATGGACAGGAGAAATAAAATGAAAAGAAGAGAAGAGAAGCGAAGCGAAAAAGAAATGTGAAAAGCACTTGCAACAATTCATTGGATTAAAAAGCATAAGTGAGGAAGTTAATGTCGGTCAAGTACGATTGTCTAATGCACTATGGCGTGTCTGTTAAAATGTGCAAAATATTTACTTGCTTACATAACTAAGCAAGTGGTAATGGATACGAGGTTACATATACATACATAAGGCTTGGTCTCTCCACAAACTGTAAATTGTGTGGATTTAAAAAGAATAGTTATCAGGGTAGCGTAAGAAAGAATTGAAACTAGTGGTAATGGAACTCCTTAGATTATAGGCAGCAAAGACCTTAGCAAGAGCTTTGTATTTATAAATAATGGTCGTCTTATTAAGCACTTCCTTTCTTTAAATTTAAATAAACAAAGCTTGTGTAGGATATCATCGAATTGCTTATTCGTTTGAAAGACTTATTAATGCCATTAGGTGTGAAATACAACACCGTTCAAATGACTGTCTCGGCTTCTCCAGATGTAGCATCCGAAATGTCCAATTTTCCATGACTTTGGAGCATTAATTTAGCAGATGGCATGGTTTTGAGGACATCTGTGTTTTATGACTTACTCGCAATTCTTCAATTCATCTCCACGTCAAATAGCCAAGCCCTGAAAATCGTTTGTTCAGAAAATCCTAAGTGGCATGTCGTGATGCTGCAGGTGGCGCCGCAATATCCAAATCAGGCCAAAAGAATATGGTAATCATCAACATAAAGGCCAATGCCAAATTCTCAAAGAAATATGAACCGGAGTTTTCGGTTCAAAAAGCAACTTTTTCGGAATGCATTGAGCGCTTTAGCTGTAACCTAAAAGCTATTTAATGGTCGGAACTAAATATCTCACTCCCCTTAAAAAAGAAAGAGTTTTACAGGTCAGATGCTCATCATAAAAAGCTTTAAGGAATCTTTACACATTCGAATTGGGAAATGCAATTTTGGGCGTTTACAAAGCATTCGGAAACAATAGAAAACGAGATATCATGTTTCTACGAATTAGACATCATGAAACAAGGTTTCTCGTGTGCGCAAATCCCAAAAATTATTCTCAATGAGAACAGATTATTAAAAATGAAAGCAGTTTTTAGAATTTTAGAAGAATGTGTTGCAAATTCTTCTAAAATTCTAAAAACTTTTACACCTGGACGTGAGATTCTTAAATGACGTTTAGAGAAAGACGAAGACTAAGATTTAGAACCTACAACCCGATTCGGTAGGTAGGTAGCTGGAAGAAAGAGAGACCAACCAAAAGTCTCGTGCCTATTCACATAAACCTAAGGCTCCAATAGTCTTCTTTTGAGCTTAGCATAACTGGATTCTAACCAACTTTCTACAGGACATCTGTACCTTGTACAAACATTCTCAGCTTCTTCTATCCCTGTCCTTTAGAAGGAGTTATATCTGATGTAATATCTTCGCTAAAGTAATTTGATCTCGAGATTATGAAAGGTAATGACATAAAAATTGTTCCATGCCTAGCATTCATTATTGTCTACAGTGCTTATCCAGATTAGCTGTACACGTAAGACAGAGTGTCCCGAAAGGATGATCAGCAGTGTTTCTAAAGTTGCCTTCTCATACATACATACATAACTAGTCATTACAACCATTTAATCAGGATTACGACCTAGTTTCTCACATCACTTATGTTGTGTGTGTTAATTTTATACATGAGCGGCGGAACCTACAGTTTCAAGTCGATTTTTTTAAAAAATTATACCTAGCAATTTTTATTTACTCTCAGAGTTTTTGCCAGAAATCTGCTAAAAGGAAGGCGCCGAAGAAATATTCAAATTTCATTTGGTTGGAGATGTCTAACCTGGGGTTTTAACCGAGGCCTCACTTCTAATAAGCCAACACATTACCTACTAGACTTCGGCTTTTATTCAGCCCTAATGCACTCATGGTTTTCCTCCTACCAGGATCGCTTCAGAACATCTTCCTAACGTATAATTGTTCCGCAATAGACAGTGTGATATTGCCGCGTACCTAATCAGTTTAGGCTGTAATAACTGAACGGTATTAGGTTATCCAAGCTTATGGTACATATGTAATGCTGGGTCTTAGTTACCCACAATATTCGCTTCCTACACATTTCTTATATAATGCATACCGTTTCATGCCTGTAGTAATTATTAATCGCCTTTTTACATTCCAGGCTGATTTTTGTTCTTGATTCTTGAGACCTACTCTTTGGAGTAGGTTATTGTTCCTAATGGAATACGACAATAAAGGATAGGCCATCAACCGGTTAAAGTTTGAACCATCGGTTGTTTAGAATCCGGCAATACTAAAGTCATTCTATTCCGTCGCAAATTTCAGTATATTATTTCCACTGAACATAATGAATCAATTTACGCTTGCGCAACGTTGTGATTTATTGGAAATTTATTTCCAAAACAAAAGCAATTGGTCGGAAATTGCACGAAAATATCGTACAAATTTGGTCACAGAGAAGGACCAACAGTGCCCGGTATACGAAAGTTTATTGCTAAAGTTCGTGAAACTGGCTTTCATTGTTGATGCGCCCAGACGTGAGCGTGCTCGTACAGAGCGTACACCCGAAAATATCGAAACTGTGACTGAGAGTATGCGTGAGAGTCCAGCTACATCAACTCATCATCGTTCTCAAGAATTGAACATTTCAAGCGCCAGATTACATCGAATTTTGCGAAAAGATCTCGGAGTGACGCGTTACAAAGTTCAATTCGTTCAAGAGTTTATGCTGCATGCCCATCCGCTTCGTTTTCGCTTCGCTAGATGGCCAAACGAGAAACTGCACGATGATGTCGATTTTGCGGAAAAAAAATCATCTTTTCGGATGAAGCTCACTTTCATCTTGGTGGGTACGTTAATAAGTAAAATTGCCGTATTTGGGGCTCAGAAAAGACAAGACTTGGTCTTAAAAAGCCAATGCTCGCATTACAAGTGAGTGTTTGGTACACCTTCTGGAGCGGAGGCATCATTGGTCCATATTTTTTTGAAAATGAAGACGGCACAGCCATTACGGTCAATGGAGTCAGCTTTCGCACCATGATAATCGTTTTTTTTTGTACCCGCTCTTCAAGGTATTGATGTGAACAATTATAATTTATGTGATTACACGTTCTTCTACGGCAGCCTTATAGCTTCAGGAATTATTCTAAAGTTTCCAAGAAAGGTTCCCGATATCGGGGATCGATTTCAAGTAAAATCAATCGATTTTATCTTTAAACTTGAACTTCGACTGTAATTTTAATATGGATGGACAAACATGTTTCATTCGCTTCATGAGCTAATTTTGTTTTCGACCCAGATGTAGCGTGCAAAATAATAATAAAATACGCTCTTATACATCCTCTTATTATATCTGTTTCTGTGTAAGTGTGTCGGTATGAAAGAGAGTACATGTGAACTCTTATCTTAACTGCTTACAATCATATAAACTTTCCATTTTTTTCTGTTCTCCTTCTTTTTATGCTTCTTTTTTAAAATCCATATTTTCAAAGGATTTTACAATAAAAGAAGTAAAGTAATGAAGAAAAAAAAAAAAAAACAAGTAAAAAACAGAAAAATCGGAATGAAACTAGAATCTTAACATGGTTATTTCCTTTTTGTTGTAATTTTCTGGCATAAGCACACGACTTAAAAGGAAAGAGCAAAGGGAAGAGATGCAGAGAGAAAGAGAAGAGAACAGTTTGAATTAATATAATAAATTTACAAAAAATGAAGCGGAAATAACGAAGCTTTAAGATGTTTTCAGAGCTTGTTATTGCTTTTAGTTTAGATATATCGTATGTACATGTATTTGTGTGTTCATGTAAGTATGGTTATGTGTGTATTTAGAAGTGTACATGTATCTTCAAGGATCTGTTTAAATGAATGTGTATCTGTTTCCATTTTTCTCTCTTTTTTTTCTTTTGTTGCACCAGCATTTGTTCCATTCAAAAATAGTGGGAAGTCAACTAAATGCACGATTTTTTCTTCATAAAAATTCTGCTTAAAGAAAAGGGAGTGTCAGTTAAAAAGAAAAGCGTAAGTGTTATCGGGATATGCAACGGGAATAACCATAACCGAAAAACATGTTAAGAAAAAAGCCAAAAAAAAAAAACTAACTAGGACTTTTATCGTTAAAGCAAACGGATAAATATGATACACTCTTATAAGACATATACGCTCATACATATGAACGAACACTAAAAGGGTGTATAGAAATTGTATGTCATTTGAATAATCCTAACAACAAAGCATTAGAATCGAATCTTCGCTGATATGAAAATTTAATTGTGGCGGTCAGAGTTATTATGTTTCAACAAAAAAGTTGTCTCTTTTGTGCAATGCGGGAAAACATGTAAAAAACTACACTTTGTCTAGCCAATGTAGCCAACGACCAGAAAAGCAAATTAAAAGAAATCTTAGAACGAGAACGAGCCAATAAATGATGGATTTCTTGAATACCCTGCCACTTAACTAAGAAACCAACGCTGTCTCAGACCCAACACTTCTCCTATTTGCCTTCTGGCAAAATTACAACAAACGTGTCATTTCGTTTATCTTTGACATCCGTTGAGTAATTAAAAAAAAGTAAATTTTACGTGCCCATTTAACATTTGTAGTTGCGCAAAAAATCTAAAAGATCTCTACGCCCAAAACAGTTGAAGCCATATTCATCTCAAACGTATTTTTTTCAATGGGAAGTAAAAAATCTTTCCGTAAGATGGTACTACATTTTCTCACAATCGACCACAATTTCAGACGTATGATAACTCCATTGAAATACTTGACGTTATTCAATTGCAACAAGAATGAGTTTTTTTGCGCTATCGCAACCAAAGATGAATCATTGTTCCACTTAATTCATTCGATTCAAAAGAGGAAGAATAGCAGTTAAAATATTGAACTTCTCGGGGATATCGATAGCTAAGAAGGCCAAGATGGGTTTGCTAGTCACTAAAGTCATGAGGATAATTTTTTGCAGTTCATGCGGTATAACTACTCATTGACTACTATCAAAAGCGCAACACAATCATTAAAGAACATTTCTTAGTTACTTAATTAGCCTTAACAACCCATTTGTCTGGTTTCAGCATTCCTTATCATTTCTGTTGAGACGTTTTTTGAAGTTGCCGTATTCTAGTAGCCAGTATGTTGGCCCATTAGACGTAAGGCCACGGTTCAAACCCTGGTCAAATAACTCGAACAAAATATCTCTTTGGCGATTTCCTCTCAGTAGATTTGTGGCAAAAACTTTGAGAGTAAATAAAATTAAAATGAAAAGTTTCTCAAAAATCTATCGTGCGGAGTCGACCTTAAACTGTAGGTTCCGCCATTCATGCATAAAATTAACACTTTTCAAATATCTTTGTACTCCGCGGATACGATAATCACCTCCAACTCAGACTGGACCTGGATATTGGATAGAATTTTTCTTGAATATTTCTAAGGCTGCTGTATGGGTGTAAAAAACCATCTATTCTTCCGCACCATACAGAACCATAGAGCGCACGAGAGAGCTCTTTTCTCTGCAGTTAGTTATTGAGATCATAATAACACCTGTCAGTAATAATAATTCTATGCTTAATCTCTAACTAACATAATTTTTGCTGTTAACAGTGGACCTATGTAAAAGAAGTTCAATGATATGGTCATTGGTGTAGTTGTTGTTCGCAAACTATAATTCGATACGTCACATGATTGTACTTGCCGATAACAAATATTTCATTTTGCCCCATTGACTGCCAGTAAATGTGCCATGGGTGCCCCTATGCCCTCGTAGGTAGTGTGCTAAACTTCTAGTGCCGAGGCCGTGGGTTCGATTCCCACTAGAGGCTCTGTGTGATTGTGATTGTCGGATTGTTTGTCTGACGTTATAAAGGGTAATTTTTTAGCTATTATCTTTTTGGCAACACTGCTTTAAACAGCTCACGCACGTTTCGTGTTTTGTTTCACTGTCAAACATCTTCAGTTTGGTCTACAATTTAACCATGAATCGTCTTACAAACCAACAACGCAGGCAAATCGTTGAATTTGGCATTATTGGACCGTACTTCTTCAAAGATGTTGCGAATCGTAACGTAACTGTGAATGGTGAGCGCTACCGTGAGATGATATCCAACTTTTTTTTGCCCAAAATGCAAGAGCTTGACTTGCATGACATGTGGTTTCAACAAGACGGTGCCACATGCCACACAGCACGCGTAGCAATGGACTTATTGAAAGGCGAGTTCGGTGAACATTTTATTTCACGTTCGGGACCGGTCAATTGGCCGCCTAGATCGTGCGATTTAACGCCTTTAGACTATTTTTTGTGGGGCTATGTTAAAGCTCATGTCTATACAGACAAGCCCGCTTCAATTGACGCATTGGAAGACAACATTGAAGCATTTATTCGTGAGATACCAGCCGAAATGTTGGAAAGAGTATGCCAAAATTGGACTAAGCGGATGGACCATTTGAGGCGCAGTCGCGGTCAACATTTGCAAGAAATAATCTTCAAACATTAAATTATATGGACCGTACTATCAATTCAAATAAAGATTTCATGCATTTTTCTGAATTTTATGTGTTTTTTTTTGAAAAATTTTCCTATAGCTCTTAAAAAATCACCCCTTATGTAATTCCTTACAATAGAAAAAAGAACGTTAGAATTAGTACAAAAAAAGCAATAATTGAAAAGTGACGAAGGTTATACACTGATCATGAAGAAAATAGTCACTTTCCACCCCCACCCCCCCTTTCCTTTCTCCTATTAACTATATATTTCCTGTATTCTAACACAATGCACTGCATAAGTAGTGGTTGGTTTAGAGCAAAAGTCTTCCTCAATTGCAATAATGAACATCGTACCAACGTGCTGATATCTTTAGCTATAAGCCCGAATAAACGTAATTTGTACACCAAAGATTGTATAGTTAAGGGGCTTCCATTAAAATAAACATTCAGGAAGTCTCCTTCCTACTTCTTCAGCCAATGTAGATAACATCAGAAGCGAATAGTATAACAAGGTCAGGCAGCATAACATCTTAATAAAACAAAGGTCTCAGTCAGTAATAACGTTCTTACCACTACATGTAATAAATATTCTCATGTTGCCTTGTCTGTAGGTAAACTCAGATGGCTCTGTTATTATTGCACGGCCAGATGAACTAGACCAATCCCCTGATTAGATAGAGAAAATCTTGATGAATGAAATTGAAACAAAGCAAAGAAATTAATTCAAATATTCAAAACGCTTTGTGTCAAATCTATACTCCTTAAAAAAGGGAAAATAGTAATAAATAGATTACATATGTATGTACTTGATGAATGAAACTGGAGCAAAACAAAAAAAGAAAAAAAATAAACGGAATGAAATACAATTTAAACATAAGTCCTGGCTTTATAATAAACGCCTCAAGTCATTCTACCTACTCCAGGAAAAGATATTTCCTACTTATGAACCCTTTATCGAAGCTGTGTACACCAAAAAACTTTATGATTCTGCCTGACAATTAAACTGAAAATCACTTGTAATTTCAGAAAACCCTTAAAAAGATGGAGTTTCGAAAACTGTCGTACATATCATCCCTTTGGACACCTTGGACTTTACTACTCGCTTGAGAAATTGCTTACTGTCGGAAATTACTTTCACGGATAATATTAATCAATTCCTTATCTAGGCCAGAGGAAGAGTGAAGTTGTGAAATTAATATTGAATTTCTGCTTGCATCAGTTGAATTACCCTCTCTTTGTAATATTTGCACATAAAAACGCAAGCTTAGCTGGTTACCTTAGCACTTGTATATCCATAAAATAATTGTATTTTATATATATACAAGGAAAAAACATAAGAAAAATGAAATAAAAAATTTAAAAACCACAGAAGACAAAGCAAAGTGAAAATAGTACGCGTTTATAATATGAAAACGTTTTTACATTTACCAGCAAACGTAAGATGCATAAAGCGTAACTTAAGCGACCGACCAAAGTCATAAAATCTCTTGATAAAAAAGAAGAATCAAAAGAAAATAAAAAAAGACATAGAAAAGGATGAAGAACAGAACAGATGCATGCAGCAGACTGAAGCGACACTCGTATTTATAACGAGATAACCAAAAACGTTACAGAAAAAATAGTGCAAAGAAAGTCAAAACTCACACAGTGTTAACAGTGCGAATAGAAAATAATGAAGACTGAAACTGAGACTGAAAAAAAACACGAAAATAAAAAACTGCTTAAAAGAATAACCCAATGAACCACACTTTTGCCGACAACCTAAACAATACAACAACACCTACAGACCACTATGAGAATGGAAATGGATGACAATGAAGATATAAAAAACACGATTGCACGACAGTAATGCTTGGAAATATACGTACGTGTGAAGACTTTATTATGGCATATTAATTTAAATATAAAACGACGTATTAGTACACAGGATCTCTTAAAAACGCAACAACAGAACGAAGTAATATAATAAAGATTTACAAGAGTTTCGATAAAAATTAACTCTTTGATATACCGGGATATTGGTATTCCTAACAAATAAGATTTTTCATCATGAAACTGCAGTAAAATATTGTAATCGACAACAGAACCGAAAACTTCAAGGTGGCAGGTTGAATAAGAAAATATTAGCGACATAACAGTCACCATTGAAGGGGACAACTTAAAGATGAACAAATGCGAGATATTGACGGCAATTAAAAATATTAATCAGCTTAGTTTAGATGAAACACTCAATGCAATGACCACAATAAATAGTAACAAATCATGATGCTAAGAAGGTAAAGCAACTAAAATTCTACAATTCGCCCTGCAGTTGCAGTTGAAATTGTTCTACCCTTTATCACCGAAGGTTGGCGAAGGCTAAGCGATTACAAGCAATACGCTTGTAGGCTAGATTAGTCGGAGTTTGATTACCAAAGCTCACTTGATCACGCTTAGCGAAGAAGTTGATCAGCGCAAGGGCTGTACATTAAAAGCACGACTACCCTACACTGGAAAACCAGCCTGAAAGTTTAATAAACGAAGGTATATCCTTGACTTCAATGCATGATAACTCCGTTAAGCTGACAAGGGATAGAGAGCCAAATAACCTGAATCTGCAACTCGCAGGAGATGGGCATTGACAAGGAAAGTCAATAGATAACAGTTTTCTCCTCTTCAGCAGACACACACCTTTGGCAGAAGTCGTTAGATGCGAGCTGCAGCCTTTCCGCGTGTCTTCCCATAACGCAGTGATCTGTAAGCATGGCCACTCTGATCGAGATGACATTGCGATCAAGTCCGAGTAGTTGGTTGGTACGATATAAGTGACATACCCAAATCGATTGACTAGGGTGCCAAAAGGAGAGCTTGTCGGCGCTGCAGTTGCTTGGAATGTAACTATGCTCAAGAACCCAGACAAGTGAGACACTGAGCGTCGGGACAGAGGCTTATACTCCCTAACGAGCCTGGAGTTAATCATAACGCTCGATAGAAATCTTATAGCAGCGTACTAAACGTTAATGAAAATTAAAAATCGCTTGAAATGTGTTGAGCATTTTTCGGTCTCATTGAAGTTGTATCGATACAGCGCATCATAATAAAACGATCCATCGAATGGCACTAAGCTCTTTATCTAATACGCTTCTAAGAAACTTTCGATAACATCTAATCGATGAGTATCTCTAAAAGCAATCAACATTATCAAACACTATGATCCAACACTAGTTTAGATTTGATTAAATTGACTGCCACTCGCAAAGAGCATGCAACTACCGGTTGCTATCTCTTAATCACCGCGATAATTTTATATAAAAATGGGAATTTTATACCAATCACCTTTGTCTTGACAGATCCTGTCAATAAATTGTATGTGACCAAACATTCTTCTTCTCAGTTTTCCCAGGGCGGTACAATGATGAATTTTTGTGTTGTCTTTATCTTCCACGTCGTTATAGCTTCTGCATTAGTCTTTGTGAAGTATCTCCATTATCCAGGCCCGTTGTAATCGTTATAAAGTTCCTAAGATGGATTCTGGTCAGGTTTATTTCTCTTTCTCAGTTTCACCAGGGCGGTACAATGATAGGAATGAATTTCTGTGTTATCTTTACCTTCCAAGTCATTATAGCTTCTGCATTAGTCTTTGTGAAGTATCTCCATCCTCCAGGCCCGTTGTAATTGTTATAAGGTTCCTAAGTTCGATTCTGGTCAGGTTTATATCGAATTTCCTTTTGCATTTAATCATATCTAGTCAAAACTGTCTGATCTTCAATTAGTTTCATTATCACATCTTACATTTGCAAATAAGTGTATGTAGTTTCTTGACCCTCTTCAGAGGAATTCGAATCTCACGTATGAATTCATCTGCATTTTTAGTTGTACCGGACATTTGCAAAGGTCTTTATTTCATGGACAGTAGAAACAGCTATTTTCACAGCAGTGTTCATTATTTATCATTTTTTACAAATGTTTTATCTTAGAATTCAACATACATACACACATACATAATTGGTCATTACAACCCTTAAGTCAGGATTACGACCTAGCTTATCATACCACTTATGTTGTTTGTGTTGTTTTTAAACATGAACGGCGAGACCTACAGTTTAAAGTCGAATCCGAACTTTAGATTTTTTGAGAAACTGTTCATGGCTATTTTATTTACTGTAAGAGTTTTTGCCAGAAATCTGCTGAGATGAAGTCGCAAAAAAAATAAATTTTTATATTCCGTTTTGTTCGAGCTGTCTGACCAGGAGCTTGAACCGAGGCCTCACGTCTAATAAGCCAACACACTGCCTACTAGACCACGGCGACTTCAATTAGAAATCCAAATGGTGTACATTGCCATCCAACCTAGAAATAAAGTTTTCCAACACCTTCTACTATATTGGATGTATGATGACTATATCTCACTTGAAAATGTTAAATGTTAATCAACAAATACCAATCCTGGCTAAAAATGATCATTAATATCGATCTTTGGAAGAATATTAAAAAAAAAACTTCCATGCAACCAAATCAGAGAAAAGAGATTTAAGTAGAGTGGGCCTATATACTCTGTAAGCTCATTGAAAAAATTTCAAAAACTGGATGAAGAAATACTGTGGCATTACTATGTTCCATGTAGAAATAAAATAAAGAAATTAAAATCCTTTGAATAGCAAAATTTTCAAATTTTAAAAAATAAAAGTCTTCAATCGCCTTCAGATAAACCATTTAGAATACCCCTACAATTTCCGGTCAAGTACAATAAATTATTGGCGGTGCATTTGAAATTTGTGTAGCCTGGTATTGATATGAGGGAATTCAACATATTTTCTGTACGTCAATTCAGTTCATTGATTTTTAGCTGTTTATTCAAAGGTTGAGTTGAAGTAGAGATCAGAACTTTAAATTTTTCAATTTCAAAGCTTCAGTAACTCAGAATGCAAAGTTTCCTGCCAATCTTGCTAAACACTGAACATAACTTTCTTCGTGGTTTTGAAGTTGTGTATAGGGGTTATGCAATTTACTTACCTTTTAAAATGACACATACATACATACATAATTGGTCATTACAACCCTTCAGTCAGGATTACGACCTAGCTTCTCACACCACTTATGTTGTGTGCGTTAATTTTATACATGAGTGGCGGGACCTACAGTTTAAAGTCGACTCCGAACGACGGTTTTTTTGAGAAGCTTTTCATGGCAATTTTATTTACTCTCAGAGTTTTTGCCAGAAATCTGCTGAGAGGAAGTCGCCGAAAAAATATTTTCATAATTTCGTTTTAAAATGACACGTCTTCAAAATGACGTCTCTTCAGGTTAACGTTTTTTTTTCTTTATGGCTCTCGCCGTAGTTTAGGAGGAAGTGTGTTGGCCTACATATTAGACATGAGGCCTCTGTTCAAACCCCAGCTCAGACACTAAAACGGAAGCAGATTTCTGGCAAAAACCTTGAGAGTAAATAAAATTGCGATGAAAAAATTTCTCAAAAATCTGTCATTCGGAATTGACTTTAAACTGTAGGTCCCGCCACTCATGCATAAAATAAGCACATACATGGTGTGAGAAACTAAGTCGTAATGGGCTACGTGTTGATAGTATGACAGACTCGCTACCGTTCTTTTTCTTTAATTTGTTTCAGTATGAGGTCTTGCATATGGCTCTGAGGAATTTTCTGATGTATACCTGCAGTTTTTACGTGATTGTATTCAATACTAGCTTAGGTCCACTATACTACAATAGCGTATAATAGGTTTTACACGTACGCTGACGTTTACTGCCGCCAACAGAAAAAATTTTGTATAATTTCCAAAATTGGTAGTGATTGGAGGTGAAGTGCTCAGTCAAGTGCTTTTGGTTTTTGAAATTATGTGTTGTCAAGAAATTTTACAACCATACCATGCTACGTAAAATTTCTATATGGACCCAGGCTGCATGAATCGCTTGCGATTATCGAAGTCCTCTATTGACAACATTTTAAGCCAATCATCTTTACTGCCTATGCACGTGTTATTTTTAAGTGCTTGTAACAATACTTTAAATTAGGCAACCTTTCTTAACAATCTATAGCAGCACTTTAATTTTATCGTCAATAACAAATTTTATTAACTTTCAGAAAAAGATATCTTTGCCGACAAAAACTTTATGTAACACTTATATGGACTATAAGGATCATAAAGTCTTTATAGTACCGGACATAAACATGTTACGCGCCATAATGATGAACGGAAATGTCATTTAAATTTACTTGAATTTTAAATAAAAACTTAAGTGTCTTCACTTAATTTGAAAACAAAGTTGACGACTTGTACACTCTCGAGTAGAGTAAGAGGAACATCAATGAACATTAAGCCGCTCGTTAGTTACACGCCATAAATTTAATGAAATATTTAAAACTCAAGTGCCATATTTATGCTAAACAATAGCATCCACTAGCTCATAAAATACGCAAATAAAAGATCACTTTTATAGCTCAAGTATGGCATGGCGTCCTGCTATATAATGTCATTACCATTAAGTCACATCACAACTGTATGTGCAAAACGGCATTTTTAATTTTCTTTCATTTGCCTTTTGCCAGTATTATCAACGATTTTCAAAACGATTATGATTTTCATTTTAATATTCATTTTCGTTTTCATTTCAAATTTTTATTACATGAGTTTGTGCAAATGAAAATCAAACTCTTTTGTTATACACTTACAGTTCCTTCTTTCCTCCTGCTCGCATAAGAGTCTGTGGCCAGCCTTACCGTATAGCATAATGACCAAAGTATGTGGTCAAACTCAAAAGTCATAAATTTATACTAAACGCCAGAAGTAGTAGCAGCAAAAACAAAAAAAAAAGTCACCAGAAGGAACAAAAAAAGAAGTTAAAACCTGTCTACAAACAAGCACAGCAAACTTCAAAGAAAAGCACAAGTGCTAGGATAACAAAAGTAATCACGATGTAGGAAAGTTAAGCTGGCCACAAAAAAAAAGATGTAAAGAATGAAAGAAAATGAACAGAAATAAAAAATTCATTGTGTATGAAAAATAATAAAGTCTTACGTGATTAAAGGAAATAAATGGAAAAGCGTGTTAAAGTAAAGGCAATAAATGAGATTTCAATTCAAACACTCCTATGAGTTTTACGTTGTAGCTTAGGTAGAGAGTGGATATATTTCTTAAAGGGAATATAAAATGATCCGAATTTCGAGCATATTAGGGACAATTATGGTGTGTTGGGTTGTTAGACGTGAGGTCACTGTTCAAACCCCAGGTCAGACATCTTCGGCGACTTTGTCTCTCAGCAGATTTGTTCCAAAAGCTCTGAAAGTAATAAAAATTGCCATGAAAAGTTTTTTAAAAATCTGTCGCTCGGAGTCGACTTTAAACTGTAGGTTCTCGCCACTTATGGATAAAATTAACACACATAACATAAGTAGCGTGAGAAGCTAGGTCGTAATCCCAACTGAATTGTTGTAATGATCTTTTATGTATGTATGTTGGTATATAGCGAATAGTATTTCATATTTAATCAGATTAAAATGTAACTAAACACCTTGCTGAGTGCTTACCCTTGAAATGCTCTATAAAGGCTATGTTGTTAAAAATTAAATTAACCCTTTGCACTCGGTTATCCCCCCTAAGGGGACAACGTAAGTCTAGCATATCACTCGGTTGTCCCCTCAGAGGGATAGTTTGTTAGTGATTACGGACAATGAAATTATTCTACCGCCAATATTTTAAGAAACACGTATTCTCCTGTAGTTTTCTGTTAAAATGGCACAAAAAACTTATCGAAATATGATAAAATTAACAAGATGCATGATAAATAAATCAACCGTATTACACGTAGAAAAAGAACGTGCGAAGTGCGTTCACGACGGACTGTAAACTTCTCTGATCCGTTGAGCAAATTGTAGATATTGTGGATTAGGCATACTAAGCTACAAGGTTATGGCTCAATAAAGTGGGAAACTTGATACGATAATAAACAAATCCGATAACCGAGAGAAGAAATGTCAAAGATCTCAGTTCGTACTGAAGAGTCGAATAGAAAAGATCTTTGCATATTCCAATTGTGGGAGAAAGAAAACGGAATTGTATTGTCTGTTCTGACAGAAGAAACACCAGACGGAAGGCGGCAAACAACATTTTATTGTGAAACACGTACAAATCAACCCGCTATGCATGTTTGGAATTGCTTTAAACTTTACCATACTGTAGAAAATTATAAAAAATAAATTTTGATATTTTTTGTATATATGTATGTGTTCTTCAATGTCCACAACTTCATATAAAATAAATTTTATTACAATTCCTTAGTTGGTTCTAAAATTATACTATATAATATCACGTTTCCAGGATGTACGTTTTCGTTAAAAAGTGGCGTCCAGTTGGTTACCAGTAGGTAAAGTTCGAAATGGTGCCGAGTGCTAATAGTTAAAATACCTTAAATGAATTGCCTTATTAGTAGAGTCTCAATTCTATAATTAAACCATATTTATTCTCAATTAAATTAATTTAAAATAAACAATATGGAGTTACGGATTTGAGTTATAAGGTACTGCTTCAGCTTAGATATGGAAAAAACCAAATGGTCCTAAAATAAATTTGTAGAAATACTGTGGTGAACGATTCTTGTTAAAGTTAAAATTGGAAAATTTTTTACTTCTTACAAAAATTATCACCATCCACCCAATAGTTTTCAAATGGTTTCATGTATATTCGACCACTTTTTATAAACATGTTGCGCTAATGTCAGTCAAGTTTAAATACTTATGACAATAAACATCTTGTTAAACTTGTAGAAATTTATTTACCCATTGTACTCCTACATGTATACAGTTGACAGAGCTTATCAACAATGTTGCCAATGTCTACTATGCCGACATGGATGTCTTTATGGTTGAAGAAATTAATTTAAATAAATTTATTTGATATTTAAAATATTGCCCTAAAAAAAATTCAATTAATTGCATTTCAAATGATTATCATTAATTTTTGCATATCATTTTATGCGAATTTATCGAATTTTATATACATTTCTTTTATTAATATTCGGGTGGCCAATTAGTGAAGTTGCTACTGACTGATCGAATATCTATTATGCAACTCTGATTAATAGGAAATTTCATGTCGCTTTCGTTCTATCCAATTAGAATTTTCACAGAAATTAACATAGGCTTTAACCATATTTGGAAACATTGAGTTACTTCTCATCTTCAAGTGATCACTAATCGCAATAAAACAATAAAAATCATTAAAAATTTAAAATATATGTAAGAATATATATTATGGTTATCTTTTTGAAAATTAATTTTAATTTAATAATACAAGCAAATTTTAGAGGTTCAGTCTACCATTCCTTTGAAAGAAAATTTGTGAGACTTGTACCCTAACGGCACAATAACCTCATGGGGAATTTAACCGTTACAGAAAATAGTCCAACAGTGACAAATCGTAGTTGATATCATCACTTCGGCTAATTAAACGGCCATCAAACGTTTGACGCAATAAATCGATTGTGGCATGAGATGTGTGGCAAATTGCAACATCCTGTTGAAACCAAATATCGTTGACGTCAACATCATGAAGAGCGGATACAAAAAAATCGGTTATTATGGTGCGATAGGTGTCTCCAATGACTCTAATGGTTGGACCACATATGGGTTTTCTGAGCACCAAATACGGCAATTTTGCCTATCCATCCGAAAAGATGTTTTTTTTTGCAAAAATCGACGTCATCGTTCAGTGTCTCGTTGGCCCAAATTTCCAATAAATCCCTACGTTGCTCATCGTAAATCGATTCATTACGTTCAGTGGAGATAATTTACTGAATTCTGTGACAGAATAGAATGATATACGAGTACATATTGTCAGATTCGAAATAACGGATGGTTCAAATTTAAGTCGATAAAAGGCACAATTTTATTTATTCTGATAGTTCTTTCCAGAAAACTACTGAGAGGAAGTCGCCGAAGAAATATTTTTCATATTTCATATCTTCGTGTAAAAAATCTCAATAAAAGTAGATGACAAGTCAATTCTTTCCATAGATGTAATTACAGTGACAACTTGTTTTAAGATCTCCACCGGCCTTAAACTCCTGTAATCATAAAAATTATGGTACTACTCACGTACATATCAGAATTTTAAATGTTTGCAAATAAAAACCATTTTTTTTTCTATTTTTAAAACAAATAAACCAGCAAACAAATATACAAAGACACAAACAAAAACAAAAAACAAGACCTTTGGGAAATTAATATCCTTTTGAAAATGCACGAGTCAAAGTCACGAGGCAGGAACCCGTGAGTTTAGCATTTAAGAGTTGCTATGTGCAACTTAACAGCAACAACGACAACAATAACAGCAACAGCAACAGCAACTATAATCAAAATACCCAGTTAAACATGGAAAAAGATTTTTCACTTGTTTTTCAGTTTTTTTTTTTTTGAACGCGTTTATGTCATATTTCTGTTACCGACTAACTACACGAGAAAGAGAAAGGGTAAAACAAAAACAGGGAGAGTTGAAAAGCGACAAAAAATTGAGAGAATTAAATGAAATTTTTTTGAAAGGCAATAACAACAGCAACAACATTTACTCACAACAATACTTCGCAGCAACATAAACGTTGATCAACGATTACACATTTATGGTGTTTTCTTTTCTACAAAGAAAATGTCACCCTCTTACAAGGTGCATTAAAAAAATTTTTGACCAACCCTGTTGTAATGTCATTTTTTATTTGAGAAGAACGTAACACAAATATTAAAAAAGGTATGCCCTGTGTTTACCACTTAAGGCCCCTTCACACGATCACACAAGTAATACGTAAAGTCTGATGAAAAAGTAAAATGAAATTCCATCCGTATTTCAAAAAAGAGAATAATAGTCGTATGATTATTTTTTCTGTGTTTACATGATCGGTATAAGACAATAACAAAGTAAAATGAAAACAGCTGTTACACTTTTTTTTCTATGTGTTTACATAAAAATACATCCCTGATCTAATGCGACTTGCTTGTTTTTTAAATCATTTCAAAAAATGAAGAGAGCCAAACGACTGTCAAAATTTTCATCCGTATTATCTCTCAATGTGTGATGGTTTCATTACATAGTACGTTTAGACGATCACATCCGTACTCTTCTACACAAAATTTTGACAGATCATATTACTTGTGTGATCGTGTGAAGGGGCCTTTATTAAGAAAATGAATGAGGAAATGCCAATTTGTTCAAAGGTGTTGCCAGATCGCAAATTTTTTGACTTCATTTTTTGCACGCTTTTTTATAACAAAAAAAAATATTTTAACACTGTTCTAACATTGAATGCAATTTTTTATATTGCTGACCATGTAGCTTTAATAATGTAATATTTCCTTAAGATTACTCCACAAAACAATGAAAAAATTAACTTCAAATTGGATAACAATACCATGCGACTTTTTTTAAATTTCATCTGGTAACCCTATAAATAAACAAAAGTCATCTACTTTACAGGGCATTATCAGCACTCTCGATTTATACAGGGCATAAAATGCAATGCCCTCCACCATTGGCGAGTGCGAATTATTTAGAATAAAACATACCACCCTTTTTGAGGGCGAAACATTTTTAAGAAACAAACGCAAAATTGCATTTTGCGTTAATAAAATGCACATTTTATGGTAGAAAAGAAAACACCATTAGTTTTTACATTTGCCTCTCAAATACATCTACACACTCATTTTATCCGACAATCAGGCACACTATTTAAAACAGTAGTTATATAGGGTTATCCAATTGTGGTTTTTAAAACCCTCGGTCTGGGAAGGCTGTCAGCTGGTAAATATAGTTCGTCTGAAGTTCCATTTACTTAGAGAATGGCTTGCCATTGACGTTTACGGATCGGAACAACTCGTAAAAACATGTCCAATATTTAACGTCCATAAGTGATTATGGTCGATAATATCAAAACTGATGTGTCCAGAAGTGGACAGCGGGAGAACGGAAGAAATACTTGAGTTCAATAAGAAAACGGTTCGCAAACGGGACACTGCGGTATTGACAGTTTCGCTGACAAGCTCGCTCTGCCCCACCAAGATTATTGCAGAAGCTGTAATGCTGTGGAAGAAACGGAATCGTTACAACACCTTTTTTGCGAGTGCCCTGCACTTCTGGACAGACGTTATCGGTTTTTGGATGTCAGAACGTTTGAAAATCTGGACATGGGTGGCGAACGTGCCACTAAGGGAACTGGCCGATTTTATCATGAGCTCGATGTGGTTCAAACCCTCCACTAATGAAGGAGGCTTACGGCTTACATGGGGGCTTTCCTCACACTGGGTAATAAAATGGGTCATATGGTAACCGAGTCAAGTTGCCTATGAAAGCAAGTTATCCGCTAACGGTTAGGGTAAATATACTGCTTTTGTTACTTTTCAGTACCGGATAATTAAATTACTTTTGGAATTGCATGGCCATCTACAAAAAGACCAATTCATGCAACAATTAAAGCCGTGTGGTTCATTTACGATGCCATAGATATGCTGATTGGATGCTAGAACAACAGGCTGTCATTGCTTAAAACCAAAAGTCCATCAGCAATGAAACTCATATCTCACTCGGTGTAATAATTCTGGAAAAGCCATTACCGTGACCACTTGGTGCGCATTATGACTTGGAAGTACCATTGGACCGAAAGGACTTTGTTTAACTGACTTAATCGGTCAGTACAACATTGCTTCTCACACAACCCATGTTGTGTATATTAATTTAATTCATGAGTGACGGGATCTAAACAGTTTAATGTCTACTCCGTACGTAGTAAGAAATATTTTTTTCAAATGTCTCGTCGCGCCTAGGCTACGGCAACTTCTGGAAGAACCTTTAACGTCAATTCATAGCGCTGTGGCCAATAGTAATATTTTTTGTTGTTATTGTTGTACACCAAAGATTATGAACTGGACGGTTGTAGGTACAAAAATGCGGTACCACGGGCAGCACAACACATCCCTTTTTGGTTTTTTTGAATGTGAAGTTTCCCGAAAGAGTAATGCCACGTATTGACTTGCATTGACTCTTATGAGGTCCGTCAAAGACATTGTCTACGCGGATAATCTCCTAACGTTGGAGCATTTGAAAACTAACATCCGTCAGGTTATCGATAAGATCTCGAACGCTATCGACTGCTGCAACCATTCTAGAGGCAGTCTCTTAAATGCCATTTTATTTCATCCAAATTATAAGGCAAGGTTCCAACATTATTATGAAATAAAAATTTCGTAGAAATCAAAGCATTATGTGTGCTTTTGAAACCCAACATTGGAGGACACTTTACTTTATGGATACTTATTTATATACGCGTATACAGTTATAGAATGTGTTGTTATGACAACAGTATATAAAAATCAGATGAATAAATACTCTAATATACATATACATACATACACACATAAGTATCTATAAATATATGATTGCATCCATATATGTACATATGTATGCCCAGACAGACATGATGGCGTAGATGTAAATAAGGTATGTATGTGTGTTTGATCAAAAATGTTTTGCAGTTGTATCCTCGTAGCATTTTGTCGCTTATTACAACTTGTTTTTTGTTTTTGTTTTTGTCTCGTTGTATTTTTTATATAACAAATGAATGCTTATGAAACCATTTTAAAGGTATGCTTTCCTTACGTTCCACTGGCATCTTCATTCTCTTTATGAAGGTTATAAGCGAACGCTGATTTCCTTCTTTATAATGCAACTGATTTTGTAGTTCCGTCTAATTTCTTTAACGCGCTTAATATTCATGGCAATCATAAAAAAGTAAAAGAAAAAAGAAAAAGTAAAGAAAACAGAAGCAAATGACATAAAAAAAATTAATTTTTGTTTACGATTTTAGATTTCTATACGGAAAAGCAAAAATTGTAAAACTTTTTAAATAGTTTCGGAAATTTTTAAAATTTAAAAAGAACTGGGATGTTTTTTTTACAATACTCTTTTACTAGCTCTAAGAAAAAAAGGGATTTAAAGAAATAATTGAAGTTAATCTTTATCAGATAACAATTTGCGTTTTAGTTTTAATGTAATTTAGGTAATGTGTTGGCTTATTCGCCCTAAAGCCACGGTTCAAACCCCAGGTCAAACATCTTCAACAAAACGAAATATAAAAAAGAATATTTTTGCGGTGACTTCCCTTCTCAGTAGTCTTCTGGCAAAAACTCTGAGAACAAATAAAATTATCATAAAAAGTTTCTCAAGAATCTGTCGTTCGGAGGCGACTTTAAACTGTACGTCTCAGCACTCATGTATAAAATTAACATACACAACATCAGTGGTGTGAGAAACTTGGTCCATAATCCTGACTGAAGGGTTGTAATGACCAATTATGTATGTATGTATTAAGCATCCTAAGCTTGCTTCGTCTGGATATTTGTGAGTTACTTGCTAAAATCATCCGAATGCCGCTCTCGCTTTACAGAGACAGTAGGCTTTAGCGCCACCATCCGTTGTCACTATAATGCAATGTATTAACATGGAAGCATGATGCTATCATCGGAGTTAACGTAGTAAATTCTCATGATTTTGGATTTTGATATGTATTTATGTATGTAATTATGTAGCATACACCTTAGTAATCATGTACTAATCCACCAACCATGTAAACTTACAAGAAATTGGAATCACATACGTGTTACCTTAATTCCTTTCACTGCACTCTTCTTAGATGAATAATGTCTTGTAAAGCATCGCCCATGAAATACTAGGAGCTGAAGCGTCCAAAAGCTGAGTAATAACACACAGAATATTCCATCATTTCAAAGTTTTTTCCCCCACATACAGTGGACAGCAAAAGTCTTAGAACGCTAATATATTTAAAAAAAAAGTTCCCAAAGGCTTAATACTTTTGCACAAAGTCCCGATATGACTTCAAGAGAGTATTTAGGAGATCATTTAAAAGAACGGTTACGTAATCGCTAAACCTCAAACAAAAGTCAACCGAAAAACTTGCCACCAGAAACCGCTAAGCAAAATTTGTGCTTTCAATTCCAAATTGGTTAAATGGAATGCTTGGCTTTAAGGGATATTCTACTAAATACAAGGGATAATATTTTCATATATTAGGCCTTTGAATTTCAAATTCACTCAGGATTCTCCTTGGGGATACCTATGGAGTCATCTGAAACTTTTCCTCATTTTTCTCTTGTTTTATGAAAAACATTCAAAAATTTTTTGTTTTATAATAAAACAGAAATAAATTAATGAAATTAAATATAAAAACCATAATTTTTTATACAAACTGTTGGTTAAAATTCATGAAATTGTCAAAATATATTGGAGTACTAAGACTTTTGCTGTCCACTGTATATGCCCCTCATGCATCAGGAAATTATATGCCACTTAATTACAGCTTCATTGCATACTCAGTTTACTTGTATGTAACAAACTTAGGGTTTTTCTAATATTTTAGTTGCCCTAAAGCTTTCTAATAATTTAGTCTATCGTATTACTATCCTATAACGTACTACGGGCCACTTTAGACCATTCCTGTAACTTAGTTTGCAGCAATTCGAAAGACTTTAAATTATCCAAAGTAACTGGCTGCAATTCTCTTGCTACTTAGTTAGACCATTTACCCACCACCTAGTGTGTTGACTTATTGGATGTGAGGCCTCAGCTCAAACTCCAGATCAGACATCAAAACGCAAATATGAAAAAATATTTCTTCAGCGACTTCCTCTCAGCAGACTTCTGTCAAATTGTCATGAAAAGTTTTTCAGAAATCTGTCGTTCGGAGTCGACTTTAAACTGTATGTCTCACAATTAATGTATAAAATTAACACACACGACGTTAGTGGCATGAGAAGCTAGGTCGTAATCCTAACTGAATGGTTGTAAGAACCAATTATGTACGTTTTTATGTATTAAAAAATTCTGATGAATTGCAACACTGCTCATCTTTCGAATTTGTCAGACACTAATACTTTTGCACTGCAGAAAAAAAGAATTTTAATTGATCTTCAAGGTAAACTATGCGCCTTTAATTGATTTTTAAGAAGTCTGCATATGACACAGGATTTACACTTCAAAATTCCTTTTTTATATGAGACGTTTAGCTACAATGTTGCTTATACACCGGTTCATTTCAAAATTTTAATTCTTTAATATCTGTTTTACAACACCAATTCATAACTCAATTTATATTACAAACAAAAAAAATAGCTTCAACTACCACTGAAGATCTTCATCACTTTGGCCATTTCGGATAATAAATAACTCAGCTAGACTATGATGAAATTTAAAAAGTATTTTTGCACATGAATAATTAATTCTATAAAAGCTCTGCCAACAGCCATACCAATAATGGCGTATGAAACATTTATTCACGCAATTGTTTTACTGCTTCCTTCCATTTAGTAATAGTTTATGCAGTTTTGAGTTCCTCGAATTGTGCAACTATTTGTGTGTATATATGGCAGTCTGTCAGGCATCAGCCAGGCAGGCAAAAAAAATATAAATAAATATAAATTCCAAGTGCAGCATCAGCAGCAGCTTCAGATAAAGTTCTTTAAGTTCCATAGTTTACAGTGCAGAGGAAAAGAGTTAAAATTGAAAAGGATTTGAAAGTCCGGCTTAAAAATGAGAATTTTTGAAAACGAGGAGCTCTATTTACAAGTTGTGGTAGGCTGTGTGATACGAGGATGTAGAATTAATCCCACTTATATGGTAATATAGTTGAGGCAACGCTTATTACGCGCAAACCTTGAAATATTTTTAATAACCAACTGCTCTTCAAGACACTGTAAGCTTAAGTAATCTTAAGTAAGCGGAAAGGAGACACTTTATTTCGCTAGAATACATTTCAATGTATTAGCAATACACATTCGTTGCATTAATGAATCTTTAAAAAACAATTATAAAAATTATATTTCAATGAGCACTGCTTTATACATGAAACGTAATAATACTCGAATATGAATATCTTAGAAGTCGCCATAGCGTTGCAGGTAGTTTGTTGACTTATTAAACGCGAGATTGTTGTTCAAACCTCTGCCCTAACATTTCGAACAAAACGAAAAAATTAAAAAATACTTCTTCGACAAATAAAATTGCCACGAAAAGTTTCAGAATCGACTTTAAAGTGTAGGTCCTACCATTCATAAATAAAAATTAACACACACAAAATGGGTGGCGTGAGAAGCTAAGTTGCAGTACACTGACTAATGGCTTGTAATGGCGAATTAAGTATTAAGCAAGTATGAGCATGTCCAGACACTGAAAATACTGATTCAACAAAATATAGTATAAAACATGTTGCAGCAAAGTGTCTAGGGTAAAAGAATAAGAAAGGAGGGCTTACGTATGCAGAAAAGAGGGCTCGTGATGTATCAGAGATTATCTGACAGGTCATGACTAATGGAACTTAATAGATGCATTTAAAGCATGACTGCTTAAATCAAGTAACGATATATCGGTTAGGTTAGGTTAGCAAGTAGCTTGCCATTCACAGGCATGTTCACTCGGTGGCACATGTAGCCCATTGTGTACCCAGTGTAAGGTAAGCCCCCTTGTCATAATCAATTAGTGGTGGGTTTGAACCACTCTGAGCTTCGTATAAAACCGGACAGTTTCCTTATTGGCATGTTCGCCACCAAGTCCAGATCTTCAAACGTTCTGTCAGCCAAAAACCGATGACATCTGTTTTGGAGTGCAGGACAATCACATAAAAGTTATTGTACCGATTCCGTTTCTTCGACATCCTAGCAGCTTCTGCAACAATCCTATCAGGGAAAATGCATATAGCGCAGTCTCCCTTTAGAATTCCATTCTCTTCTCGAACTCAAGTAGTTCCTTGGTTTTCCTGCTGTTTGGTGCTGAATACAGCAGTTTTGATATTCGTCAGCCAGGTATGTTGGACCACCTACGGTTTGTTGAACGCCATGCTGCTTTTTCCAATTTGAAAAAGAATTCTTGTAGCATTGCACATATCCCCTCTATCATCTCTTCCATAGGCATCTCCGATCATCCATTACCTTGTAGAAACATCCGAGTAAGCATCTTAGGAACAACGAAAATATGACCGACTGATACAATGACGGTGCTTTTACGTATCCCACTATTTGTTTTATTATAATCGTGAAGAAATCTGTTTGAAATCGCGTGCGATAAACAATTACTTGTCAGCCAAAAAGTAAAGCCCTGATGTCTTCAGGTTTGAGTGTCTTATGCCGGTTTTTACTTCTTAGCAACACTGCGATTCTGTAAAATAATAATGCTTGCCTTCCTGCACAACAATGAATATGAATCGTGATCTCAGCTATGGTATTTCACAAAAAACAATTTTAAATAGAAGAAATTCATGTCATAACATTTCTCCTTTGGGAAATGACAGGCAGCCGAATTTATACACCCACAAATAGTCCACCAGCTTTTAACATCCTTAAATCAAACATTAACTGTAGGCCTAAACTTTCTAAAACGAAAGAAGGAATTTTTAACACAGATTTCATCAGATTTGGATACGATGGCTATAAGGGTAATGAGGTAGCCCAGGACTATTCTGTGTATATTTACAAAGTGGGATTACAAAATGGTGGACATGTGCCATTGGGGTATGCGTCAGACGGCCGAATTAGAAAATCATATGACCAGTGTGGAATGTGTTATAGGATATGACAACTTAGAACCAGAGCTTCCCATGAAAACAGAGGAACACCTAAAATCCAAAGGTGCATGGCCAAGCAGCGGACGCATAGAATTCATTAAGATATAATCCCAGTGCTGATTGTGTTTTCAGAAATCTGAAATTAGTTATCGAACCCAAGCAAAAGATAAGCATTGTGGGTGGTACAGGTGCAGGCAAATCTTCCATTATACAATCGCTCTTCCGTTTGGCCTACAACGAAGGCATCGTACGCATAGATGGTGTTGGTATTGAGACATTGGTTGTCTACGATCTAAGAAGTAAAATCTCGATTATACCCCAAGATCCTGTGCAGTTCTCTAGAACTTTGCGTTACAATTTAGATCCTTTGAAGGAGTTCACGGATGATAAAATGTGGCAAGCCTTAAAAGATGTCGAGCTCAAAGAACATGTCACAAAAACCAAGAGTGGCTTAGGCTGTCCCATGTCCGATGGTGGCTCCAATTTCAGTGTGCCACCAGGAACACCAGGACCTGAAGGAAGACTGAATTTCCAACTTATTCACCGAAAATTGGGAGTCCTAATAAGGAACTCCCAGTTAATCTACTTTCCCAAAGTAAAACAAACTTAAGCCTATTAATGATGTACTCTACCAGCCATTCGCTAACGGAGCTGCCACATGAACAAAACTGATAGGCCTGTGACAAATCAAGACACAGTAGGCTCATTTTGATTTTTTCGTTGCAAAAACATAACTTTTATAAATAAATAAAGCCTTAAAAAGTTAAAATATGTTGAAATAGAACACTTTAGACTTCAAAACGATATTTACAACGTCATTATTACAACTTGCCGTTAACTGAAGGGAAGATTTTAACAAGCAGATAAATTGTTTTTCATTATAATAACTGGACAATATGGTAGAAGTGAGCGTTAAGCTAAAGGGAGGATCATCCTACCGGTAACTTTTAAAGTTAAGTTTATGTTCGAACTTGCGATATTATATATTATTTTCAATATGACAACTTCAAATTAAACAAAACGAGCATATACAACAAAAAAAAAAGACCGTCGTTGCCACTGCATTTAAAAAAAAAAACTTGATTTATTGAGCAGTATTATCGACATTGCTCCGGCACTGCCATACTTTTGGAAAAAGTTAACTTTATTTCATCTGTAAGTTGTAATAACGAAAATAAGTTAAAGGTAACCTACATTTAGCTAAAGGCACCTTTAACTAAACCCAAGTTTAACGGCAATTTGTAATAATGGCCCTAAGTAAACTTAAAGTGATTTTTTCTTTAAGCACCCCTTTTTTACCGTATCCCAGTAAATCGTGTAAATTTGAGAAAATTTAAATTCATTTTCATCATCTGAGTTTCTGAAAAACTCAAATAACTGTACTTCGAAACAAAAAAATATGTTTAATTTACATATACAAAATGGGTAAATTTATGATCAGTAATTAAAGGGTTTCACACTACCTGTTTTGTGCAAAAGAAATCGAGGTCACAATCGACAATTTTTATTTATTTTTTTATTCAAAATAAAAAAAGTTTCAAAACTACCTGTTCATATTCGGTTTTATGATATGTCCCTTTTATTTTAATAAATAAAAAAATAATTAAGATATTTACAATAAAAATCTCTGCCTGTACAGTAGAATATAATTATGTTCATTCTTTGAAAAGAAATCAATAAAAATGTGTCACAAATAACTTCGGTCTTCATTAAGGTTGCAAAGGTTGCTACCGTTGTAGACAAGAAGGCTACGTTATGAATTAACTTTAATATGGTAATTTAGTTAATTGGACATGAGGCCACAGTGCAAATCCCAGGTCAGATATCTGAAACAAAATATGAAATGAATTTTTCGGTAACGGTATTACGCTTTGTTGGAGACCTTGGACCAGGGGTAACGTCTAATTAGCCCCAGCAGGCTACCTACTAGACAACAAAAGCAATAATTAAGGATATACTACAGCGTTATCCAATGTAAATCCTAATCATAAGAGGATGAGTTTATTTATTTGCTCCTCTCTATATGTTGTATTTTCTTAACTTTTCTCCTCGACTGCATTTATAATTCGCATATAATATTGTATACTTCTGCTATATATACTATTGGGTTGTTCGGAAAGTAATTTCGTTTTTTTCCCGACAGACGATTTAATTGTATTTTTTTACACCCAACTTGACATCTAAGCCGTATAGTTTGTATATGCTTTGAGAGTTCATATAGTAAGGCTTGTGTGTGAATTAATCCAATTAATCCTAAGCAGTAGCAGCAGTTGGCGCCCTTTTAAATATGGAGATCGATAAGCAGTATTTTCGACATATCTTACTGTTTGACTACAGAATGGGTAAAAATGCTGTTCAAGCCAGAATGAAATTGACCGATGTGTATGGAGAAGATGTGTTGACAGTACACCAATGCCAGAACTGGTTCGCTAAATTTCGACCAGGCAATTTTAATGTCGAAGATGCACTACGTTCGGGAAGGCCGGTTGAAGCTGATAAAGATGCGATAAAGGCATTAGTTGATGGGAACCGGCGAATAACAACACATGAGATCGGATTAAGGTTAAATTTATCAAATTAAATATAATTTGATAAAGTATTTGTTTATTATACGAAAACTGTCTTTCATTTTCACAAAAAAAAAAAAACGAAATTACTTTCCGAACAACCCAATATATCTCTGAGTAGTATGATGTAAAACGTTTTTCTTTCCTTTAATGTAGATTTTAATTTACAATACACTTCTTATTTTTTATGAATTTTTCTTTTTTCTTTTTCAAATAATTTCCTCATATTATTCTATTTCATATTAATTTTGTTTTTAAGTCTCTCTCGTATCTGCTTATAAATTTAATATTTTTTTAACTTCGTATATCCTTTCGTTTTCATTTAGTTTTTCAGAAAATAAATCAAATTCAAGTTATTTCAATAAAAGCAACGCTAACTCTATCAAGGCATATCAATTCAGTCCTAAATATGTAAGACAATTTAGTTAATTATTGATAATGAAAATTAAAAAGACAATATTTTTTTACTTAAAATTATTTTATTCATATTAAACTTAATTTACATTAATAATTATGAAGTATAATAAATGCAAAGAACTTGTATTTGCGTTACGATTGAATGACATTTTTTGTAATAAATTTTTTTCAATATCGACCAGATATTCGCATGTACGCCAAATCCTGGTGAAGATCTATGAGAACCAAGTTGTCACACATCATCTCTTTGTTTACTATATGGCAGCATTTGACAGCTCGATAATGTAGTATGTTATTGCGGCATGTTCCTGCGAAGCTGATAAAGCAGTGTTGGATAACGTTGAGCAACTACTGATGCTTCTTTAAGTCCGAAAATACTCGTTTGATACCGTATGAGCTTTCAGACAAGACGACCCCCACCATGTCACTTCAAAACTTCCTCATTGAGAGTATCCAGGGAGCTCATTTCAATGACAATATTTGCTGATGATGTTGACATAATTAAAAGTATTAAGCAAGATGTTACTACTACCACCTTTGGCTCTATTGAATACACCCATCTACATATATGAGACCGGTAGTAAAAGTTGTCGAAAAGTAGGGACGTGAAGCATATCAAATATCAGATTGCGGCAAACGAAGTATCCACTTTCTTGCATACGCTGATGGTGTTGACATAATTGTGTATATCGGGCGAGTTATTTAAGATGTTACTGCCACCTTTGTCGCTACTGAACGCCCATCTATCAATATGAGTTTGACAGTAAATGTTGTCGACATTTTGCATACTACCGGACTGTAAATATTGTCGAAAACTAGGGACGTGCTGCATAGCAAATATCGGAAAATAAAGTTATCCACTTACTTGTATACGCTGATGACGTTGACATAACTGGGAGTATCTGGTGAGATGTTACTGTCTCCTTTGGCGCTACCAAGATGTATCTGACAGTAATTGTTGTTGTCAAGTAGAGACATACTATCTAACTATCATTTTGACGTTGTTAGTGAATTTATTTATCTTGATTCCATCGCTATCGCATAAAATGATGTGCGTTTGGAAATGAACAACCGATGTTGTTACGGTCTCAATGTGCAATTGATTAGCAAAGACATCTGCCGTACCATGATGCTCTCATCCTGCCCTTGATTATCTATAGCGCAGTGGCATGAACACTATTACGCACGGATACAGCGGCCTTGGGATTACTCAAAAAAAAGTTCTATACAACATCTTCGGTTCAATTGGTGATGATTTCCACATTCTTTAAAATAATAAGCTGTGTTAGCATCTTGAACATATTAACACTGTTCAGTGCATTAATATTCAGTAGGTAAGCTAGCTTGACCATGTTGTTCGGATAGAAGAGTATATGTTCCGGCGTGACAGGAATTTGATGCGTGGATTAGTGGATTGTAGGCGTAGAGAATGATAATGCGTGTAGTGGAAGGTCAAAATTTTATGTAAACGCTGTTCAGCGCATTAACATCCAACGGGTAATCAGGATCGGCTATGTTGTTCGAATGGTAGAGCATATGTTCCGGCGTAAAAGAAATTTTATACGAGAATCAACACATGTCGGCGTAGAGAATGATCATGTCTGCAGTGGAAGGACAGAATTTAAAGTTAACGCTGTTCAGCGCATTAAACGTCAATGGCTAATCAGGATCGGCCATATTGTTCAGATGGAAGAGTATATGTTACAGGAATGATCTTGCTTGGTCAAAATTGTATATAAACGGGGTCCAGCGCATTAAAATCCAACGGCTAAGCAAGATCGACAATGTTGTTCAGATGGATGGATTAGCGGATGATTGGGAGGACCAAATTGCAGAAGATCTCTTATCGATTGTTGAGATCAACTGGCCTCCTGGAAGGAAGCGTTGAGGCAGGCCAAATTCCGACGAACAGATTGTTAATGGCAATTAAGTAAGTATATTGGTATCGATGACAACAAGTTTACTTCGAATTATTTACGTACTTAACTTACTTATTAACTTATTTTCTTAAGTTTAAACATTTTTTGGCAATATGTTTTAGAGTTAAAGATATTAAATTTTACATTTTTTTGTTCTTTTGTTCTTTGCTATACTTTTTACCATAATTATTATTATTAGTTTGTTTTTTAATTTTAATGCTTCGATAATATTAGTTTTACTTGATCTTCTTAAAATGCTTTCAAAGTATAAAATAAAAATTATCTGAATTATACAAAAAACTATTGAACATAAATTTTTAAATTTAAAGAAATATTTATTTAATATTTATTTAAACAGACACATAATGTCCGTGATTTTTTTAAACAAGTTTCAGAAAAAGATTTTAAATGCAAAAGAAAAAATTGTTAAAAACTAATTATGATTTCTATCGGAATACTTAACAAGATCAATTTTGAAGTGATAAATTTGGATTAATGTATGAAAAAATTATGTATCGTATATAATAATAAAAAAGGAAAATAAACTATTAAAAAAGTTATATGATTAAAATATTAAATATATTAAATAAAAAAAGGTGAAAGTGAATTTTTTTGCGTAGCAACACAAAGTAAGTAACTTTTCTTTATTTTTCTATTAATTTTAATTTTTTATTAATTGAGGTAAGGGCGAACAAAGCCAGACAAGTTTCCTACACTGTTTTATACAGCAAAAGCAAGCAACTGAAGTACTGAAATAGAGCGGCAAGGAATTTTCATTCGTTTCACAGTAAAAGTTAATCAAACTTTGAAGACCGGACTGATGTTCGTTTTGCTAATTATTGGCAACCAATTTTTTTATTTTATATTTTAATTGAACATGTCTTGGTTTTTTTCTGTTAGGAACATATGTCCTTTTTACAAATGGGTCAATTCGACCTCGGGGTACTGTACTTGTCTCATGCACACGCCCTCCCTCTAACCTAACAAATGTCTAGTTTTATGTGAGAAGTCGGAATACTTTATTATTTTAGGTTAGAGTCGACTTGTTTTGAAATAAAAATATTTTGTGGTTTCATAGATCCCGAAAAAAAAAAATAAAAAAATCATTTACTGGGCACATGTCTACTATGTCCGCCAACTTCTCAATTTTAATCAAATATTTTAATTTCAAAAAGGATTTTAAATTTGAAAAAAATTATGGTTTTTTTTATAAATTTTATCAAAATGTTGGAATGACTTTTATGTATAGCAAACTATCCTAATATATTATTATTTTTTTTTGTAAATTTTTATTAATTTTTTGGCAACAACTTTTTTATAAATTTTTTAAATTATTTTAACTTTTTTTGTTTAACTTTCAAAATTATTTTAAAATTTATTTTTCTTACTCTGCTCTCTGCTTAACTTATTTGTGTTGTGTTAGAATAGAATATTGAAATAATAGCTATACATATTAAACTTAACTAATAATATTTTTTTTTTCTTTGATTTTTTTATAAATTTTTATAATTTTTTTTTTCAAAATTTTTTATAATTTTTTAATTTTTTTTTTGTAAATTTTGGTAATTTTTTTAATCTTTTTTTGTTTTTTTTTATAATTTTTTTTCACATATTAGCATTAACCATTAACCATATTTCGGAGCAATAATTTACGAAAAGCCAATAACTTACTTTTAATGCTGATTCTGCAACTCCCTCAATATTTCTAAACAAGAAGATAATAACGCATTTCGACAATTGCGCCTGAATATTTTATTTGACTCCTTCTTTTTTATAACTAAAACTCTCTTAGTTTCCACCTTTTTGTTTGAAGGCACCACCGTTTGCTCTGCTGGCTTTGGAGTATATTTATGGCGCATAAGCATCAGGCCAAATACAGCCGACATCTCCATCTCCGTGAGAGTGACGTTTGTATTTTGAACCTGTTGATTTAATTCTTCAAGCATTTGATCCTCTTCTAATACAACGGCGGTATTATTTTCATCGGTTACGGAATATTGTACATTATTTGATGCCATGATGAAATTAGATATGATCACGTCAGCGGTTTAACTGATACTCCACAGTTTCGCACAAATGCTCGACATTTTATACTCATCGAAATATTCGCAGTTAATTACAGAGGGTTACCCATGGCACATAATTTTATATCTTCATTATCGTGCAGGTAGATTTATCAGATTGCTTATGATGCAGCTTCACCCTTATTCTCAATTGAAGAGTGCTAATCTGTTTACAGCCCTCGGTTTTTGCAAACAGTAGAAAATCCTTTGGCTCGTTATGATGATCCGGAAAATACAACTAATACCATTAAACATTGGGTAGTAAAAGCAATTCTTTGGAACTTTTTAAATTAATTTTTGATTTCAAATCCCTGTTGCTGGTAATAGTTTTACAGCTTTCGTTAATTGGTTCATAAAATTTCTTTGCCTGATGTTACAAATTATTCCGCATGACCACCAGATTATCAGATTTGCTGTATTACTTGCAGTATTTGTTAATAAAATTAAGAAACTGAAGTAGATAAATGATGGGGGAAAAACGCTGTTCGCTCTATAAACTACCCTGTGTAACATGGCGTAAATATTTTAAAATTATGGGTAACTAGTAGCACACCCTTATCTAAAATCGTATTACCTACAGAATATATCTTTGAGTTGGTATTAGCCAATATCTGCCCGCATAATTATTTTTATTCTGAAATTGGGCTCAATTACTGTAATAAATTTAAGTACCAGTAAAATGGTATTAATTTCCTGGTAGTTTACCTTCTTACTTGCTTTTCAAACCACAATGGCCGACCATAGATAACTACGTGTGGTACCTGAATGACCACTGGTGCAGTTAGCAACTGATCTCAATTGTCATCGAAAAATCAATTTCAGCGATAAGGCCCATTTCTGAATAAATGGCTACGTGAACAAACAAAATTGTCGAATTTGGAATGATAACAATCCACATTCGATCCAAGAGCGTTCTAGAGATTCTACGTTGGTTGCCATCGGTTCATATTGGAGGCTTTAATGTATCCCAGAAGCAAACATCTCAGCTCATACAAGGTGCTGGGTAAGAAATTGTCATTGTTGACACTGTTGTGAAGTTTGTTAAGGCTTGAAAGAGATATTATAGGAATACATAATTGGTCATTACAACCCTTCAGTCAGGATAACGACCTCATAACGACTTCATTTTATACATGAGTGGGATGGTTAGCTACAGTTTAAAGTCGACTCCGAACGAAAGATTTTTGGGAAACTCTTTCATGGCAATTTTATTTATTCTTAGAGTTTTTGCCAGAAATCTGCTGAGACGAATATGCCGAAGAAATATTTTTTATATTTTTTTCATATTTGCTGGTGATGTCTGACCACTACGGCGGCTTCATTACAGGAATACCCTGTAAAATATGAGGGGAGTACAATATTGTAGCGATGCTAAGGTACCTTTTCACTGCAATAAATAACAATCAGCATGATAGTCGATTTAGGTTAGGTTAGGTTAGGTTAGAGGACGTGTACTTGTCAACTGTGACAAGTACAGTACCCGGAGGTCGAATTGACCCATTGTACAACGTCGTAGCTTCTCACACCACTCGTGTTGTGTGCGTTAATTTTTATACATGAGTGGCTGGACCTACAGTTTAAAGTCGACTCCGAACGACAGATTTTTTTGAGAAGCTTTTCGTTTCAATTTTTACTCTCAGAGTTTTGCCAGAAATCTGCTGAGAGGAAAAATGGTTGATCTTGACACCAACAACATGGGGTTTCAAAGTGTCACACAGCTCATTTCACACTAGACATTCTGCATAAGTGATTTGAGAGTGTGTTAATTTCAATTTGGGGTGACGAGATCCTGCAATTTGACCTTGTTAGACTTAGTCTTTTCGGGTCTTCTGAAGTTGCAAGCGTATGCGAATAAACACCATACCACAGTATTTCTCAAAGCCAATATCATCCATGCCATCGGTCAAATACAATTTGATTTATGCACGGCAGTAATGGAAAAATAGACATTTTGGCTAAATTGCACCCAAATAAGTCATGGTTGTTTTATTCCACATATAATGACATCAATAGGTCTTTGAAATTAATAAAAAAGTTCGATGATATCCCACACGTACATTATTTTATTAAAATTTAAAAAGACACGCTTTAAACATTGATTTACCGAAAATCAAGAGTGTAAAACTAGCATTCAAATTTATATGATGGCATAACGAAAGCTATCCTACAGGATAATTTCTCTTATACGTACAATACCTTATATGTACCCTATGATATGTTTTCAGTACAAAATATCCACCTTTAAGTACCATAATCGTGCGTTTTGCTAGTGTAATTTATTATTTATTATATAATCATACATACATACATAATAATTGTTCATTACAACCCTTCAGTAAGGATTACGACTTAGCTTCTCACACCACTTATGTTGAGTGCATTAATTTTATATATGAGTGGCGGGAGCTACAGTTTAAAGTCGACTCCGAACGACAGATTTTTTTCAGAAGCTCTTCATGGCAATTTTATTTACTCTCAGAGTTTTTGCCAGAAATCTGCTGAGGGGCAGTCGCCGAAGAAATATTTTTTTTCATATTTCGTTTTGATGCCTGACCTGGGATACGAACCGGAGCTTTACGTCTAATAAGGCAACACACTACCTACTAGACTACGGCGACTACAATAATCATTATATTATTATTAACGTGTATTAATCACTTTTGTGTGTGTTATACAATGATACTTCAATATATGGTTTCTTGAATACGACAGCCACATATGTAGTAATAAGTTATTCATTTACTGGTTTCAGAACCAACGATTTGACAGAGCTTTCAGTTGAAGTATCCTCTATCCAGTTTGCCGTTTACGAATGGCTATGAGTCGTTTAACTACCGAAATACTCATGAAAACAGTGAAAACTTGTTACAAAAGTACAGAAATTCGCGCTCCTCGAGCATTATGGCACGATTATGGTATGTGAGCAAGGAATTGTCATGATTATAAAGAAATTTTGACGAGACTGAAGGAGTTACAGATGTGATCAGCAAATATGTTGCTTCTGTTATGTAAAGTAACGTAAGGAATAAGAAAGAAGGGCTTACTTAAGAACATAAAGGGGGCTATCACATGAAGTGAAGTATCAGATATAGTTAGGTTAACATGTGCTTGCCGTTCACAGGTAAATTCACTCGGTGGCCTTCGTGACATGATCCATTAGTAGTATGTCCGAGCTTCGGATGAAATCAACCAGTTCCCTTAGTGGTACGTTTGCCACTATTCCCAGATCTTCAAACGTTCCGTTACCCGAAAACCGAAGACGTCTGTTTTGAAGTGCAAGGCACTCACATAAAAGATGTTGTTTCGATTCCGTTTCTTCGACATCTTCGTAGCTTCTGCAGTAATCCTGGTGTGGCAGACCGAGTTTATGAGGTAAACTGCCAATAGCGTAGTATTCCATTAAAATTCATACTAGAATGCAGACAATTCTCTGATCTAACTCAAGTAGTTACTTAGTTTTCCTGCTAGGCACAGCAGTTTAGATATTCGGCAACCAGGTTTGTTGGATCACCTACGATCACTGTTGCCAACTATTTTCCAAAAAATATCGCTAAAGACGACTAAAAAATAGCTAGAAAATAGCTAAATTTTAAAATTTAGCGATAAATCGCCAAAACAATAAAATTTAAAAACTTTTTAAGAAAATTTACTTAAAACATAGCTAATATTTTGGGAATTTTAATATTATGTAAAAAAGACAACGATTTATCGCTTAATTCTGAAAAAATACTCGCAATAAATTTAAATTCAATTTTTTTTTTAAATTATGTACATATATTTAATGTATGGGTCTCTAAAACGTTTTTAATTATTGCAGTACATTTGGTTCTATGGACACGGATTTTATTGGCATCATCAAAATTGTTTTTACACATATCACTAAGGTGATCAATAGCATTGTTCTACGTATGTTGACATACAAATTATAGATAAAGCGGCTTCTTGCATTTTAACGTTATCAACAATATTTGCATTTGGGGAAATTCCAATTTTTTCCAACATGATCCCCTAAGCGATGAGATATTTGAGTTTTTTAGTTTCCGCGTGACTTAATAGGTCGCAAAGTTTTCCAGATAAGGAGCATCTGCAATACTTACAGAATCCTTTTGTTTCGTCTTGAGCCACCCACGTTTTCATTTTTCGTGATTTAGCCACTTACAGCAAAATTTTTTGTTATATTTAGGCCCCATTCCTTAAGTTGTTATAGTTTTTGACAATATTATTAAAAGCTTACAACTTCATTTTATACTTTAATTTTCATTCCCTTAAACACTTGTCACAAAAATACACAGTAGAAAGAATTCGCGTTGTTTGTTTATGTTTTTCTTTTCTTTAAAAATCGTTATTTGAGTGTTACTTTGTAGCAACATAAAAATCGCTAGATTTATAGCTAATAGCTAAATCGTATTTTTTCCCGCAAATTGGATTTAAAAATCGCTAGATTTGACGAGAAAATAGCTAAATTGGCAACAGTGCCTACGATTTGTTGTACTTCATACTGCTTTTTCCAATTTGAAAAAATTATTGTAGGGTCGCATATGTCCCCTCTATCATTCCTTCCACTGACATCTCCGATCCCCTCCGTGTCAAATTTAGCGGTTAGACTATAAAGGAATGGTGAGCCAAATCTTTTCATATCTAGACGGGTAAACGAAGGCTTCACTCAATCAAACTAGGGACGACCGTTGAAAATCGTATCGAAACGTCATTTTGGGAAAAATGAAAATATGACCGACTAACAATGACCACGTTTCAAACATCAGGTCATACATCAAAACGAAAATACGAAAAAATATTTCTTCGGCAAATTTCTAGCAAAAACTAAAGAAACCTGTAGATCCCGCCACTCATGTATAACATTAGCACAGACAACGTCAGTGGTGTGACAAGCTAGGTCGTAGTCCTGACTAAAGGGTTGTAATGACCAATTATGTATGTAAGTATTTATGATACAATGATGGCGCTTTTAAATATCTCACAATTTTTGATCATAACCGAGAAGGAAGATCTTCATGTTTGAGTGTCTTATGCAATCTTATTGTTCTATAATGCAATGAAATGATCTTTTGTTTGTTTGAACAGTGTTCTCAAGTATGGTATTTCATAAAAAAACAATTTTAAAGGATCATGTTGTTACATATCTACATACGAAAACGAAAGGCAAAGAAAACGAAATACACCTTCGGATAGCCAATCAGCTGTTGAAATCGTTAAATTAAACACAAATTGAATGCCTACACTTTCTGAATCGAAAGAAGTAATTTTTAATATCGATTTCATCAGATTGGCTTTCGTGTATAAGATGGGCATTCTGTGCATTTACGAAGTACATAAGGACGTAATAGTTAGGAACTTATGGAAGACTGATCAAAAGGAGGCTTATTGATATAAATTTTTGATTACTAGTAGGGGATTACCAATTTCTTCCTCTTTCTTCTTCCTTCCATTATCATTGAATGGCAAGTCATGTGATGAAGTTGGAGGGTTATAGGGTTTTAAGAAAACCATTTTTTATTAATTGTTAAGTAAACTTAAAGTGAATTTTGATTTTAACATCCCTTTTTAGGGTAACTTGGTAAATCGCGTAATTTTGAAACAATTTAAATTCATTGTAAAAGGGTTATAATGCCTCATTTATACGTACACATCCATATATACACAAAAGGGATCAATTTATGATGAGTAATAAAAGGGTTTCACACTGCCTGTTTTGTGCAAAACAAATCGAGATCTGGATGAATAATTTTTTTATTTTACTCAAAATAAAAAGTTTCTAAAGCATTTTCGGTTTTATGATGTGTGTTTTTTATTTTCAATAAATAAAAAATAATTAAAATATTTACATTATTTGTGTTTACCTACACAGTGGAATAAAATTACGTACATCCATACATTTGGTAATTACAACCCTTCAGACAGGATTACGACCTAGCTTCTCACACAACTTATGTTGTATGCGTTAATTTTATACATGAGTGTCGGGACCTTCAGTTTAAAGTCGGCTCCGAACCAGAGATCAGCAATTAATCGTTTTTCCGCTACTCATAAGCACTTATGCAATTTTGAGTATGAGTGAATCAACAGAATTGAAATTCAACTACTCTGATTCATTCGTACTCGCTACAGCATTGATTTATAAGTATAGGTTACAATGAGTATGAGTAAAACGTTGACATCAAACTCACAACATTCGAAATGTGTTTGATTCATACGCCTACTCATTCTGATTCATAAATTAAGAAAAATACTTATAATACTTATAAGTGATTCGAGTGGCTCGAATCATTCATCAAAATTTACAGCCTTTGTTATTATCGCATATACAAACAAAGAAGAAAGGAAAGACAAAGACAACAAGCAAAGCATACACACAATCTTCTTGTGAGTATAGTAGTGTTCGTACGCGAATCATACTTATTTTGTGCTTCGTGTAAATGTTAAGTAGAGACGAGTCGAAGTCAATAACATCATGCGTATTGTTAAGTATGAATACGTCGAGTACTTCCAACTTTGAGTATGAATAGTATGAGTATCATATTAAAATAAGTATGAATGCGTATCAGAAATAATAAGTATGACTCGAATCTACTCATCGTTTTGAATACTCGTTGCTGATCTCTGCTCCGAACGACAGATTGTTGAGAAGCTTTTCATGGTAATTTTATTTACTCTCAGAGTTTTTGCCAGAAATCTGCTGAGAGGAAGTGGCCGAAGAAATATATTCATATTTTCGTTTTGAAGTCTGGCCTGGGGTTTGAACTCGGGCCTTCAGCCTAATAAGCCAACACACTACCTATTAGACTACGGCGACAATGTAAATGTATTGTTTTATATAATTGGAATTTTTATATTAAATATAATATTTGTGTTGTTGTAGTATGCGGTTAATTCAAGTAGTTCAAATATATGTTCAGAGAAGATTATATTTATTGTATTATTTAGTGTATGAGTATTATGAATTTGAGAAAGTTCTAAAGGATCTAATATTAGGTTAGGTTAGGTTAGAGGACGTGTACTTGTCAACTGTGACAAGTACAGTACCCGGAGGTCGAACTGACCCATTGTACAACGTCCTAGCTTCTCACACCACTCGTGTTGTGTGCGTTAATTTTATACATGAGTGGCGGGACCTACAGTTTAAAGTCGACTCCGAACGACAGGTTTTTTGAGAAGCTTTTCATGGCAATTTTTATTCTCAGAGTTTTTGCCAGAAATCTGCTGAGAGGAAGTCGCCGAAGAAATATTTTTCATATTTTCGTTTTGATGTCTGACCTGGGATTCGAACTCGGGCCTTTCGTCTAATAAGCCAACACACTACCTACTAGACCACGGCGACATATTTTGGAATATTTTTCAAAAATATTTCAAGACGCGGGGGGAAAAAGATAGGAGGGAAGTAAACAGAAACGAAGAGCGTAACAATGCGTTGCTCTCATTCTTTGCTCTCATCGCGATGAGATCAAAGTCTACAAATATATGAAGATGTTGCACTGCCAGTGCCAAATTTGTCGATGGCAGTACGGCTACTGCCACTTAAGGCAGTGTCAGATAAAACTTTGTTGCTTTGCGTGACGTTTATAACTTTGACAGAAAAGCGTAAAGCAAAAGGTGTATGCCACAACAAAAACTTTGACAACACTCGCGTTGTTTGTTTATCTTTTAAAAGTGGTTGGCGCGTAAGTTTTGCTTTTAATATTTTGTGTTTAAATAAGGACTAAAAATGGATTTGGAGGATTTATTGGACATACTTATAATTGTACTGCTAAAAAAAATTAAAAAACATAAAATTTAAGGACAAATATTAAAAAAATAAAATTTGCGCGCAAATTTGCCAAAAATATTTACAGAATAATCAACAGCTGATTGTCAAAGCGCGCAAAAAGATGAGAGATGCCCAACTTTTCGCTTTGCGTTGCGTTAAAAGCTGTTTATGTGGCAAGTGCCATATAAACATGTACATTTATCTTAAATGTCAAAGCGAATTTGTAACGCAACGCGAAGCAAAAGTTCTATGTGACACGGCCTTTATTGTACTCCGAGAATTTATTATACTCAGAGAACGTATTGTTCTCTTCTCTAATTTATTCTCATATGCGTGTATACGTGTGTGCTTGTACATTGCCAAATAAAATAATAAACAAACTGAAAGATGTCTTGTTTTCACAAAATGTATGTGCAAATAGCCTGTGGAAAAGCAATATTACCGTTTGTTTTATTGTAGGGTAAGAATATGTGTTTTATTGTTGTAGAAATGAAACTATATCGATTCGCACCGAAATAAAAAATCCACATTTTGTGTGGACATTTGAAACTGAAAAATTGTTTTATAAAAAGTGTGAATTTAAAAATTGTAGTGCATGCTCAAACAAAACGTTTAATAAATATAATATATAATTAAAATCATAAATCATATTTTTAGAAGATATTGATAGGACTGGAAATATATCAGAAAGTACCTATACCCCTGATATAGATGTCGCTGATATATACGATGAAAATAAAGAATATTTTAATGAAGGCACCGATTGTTTTACGTCCAACAATGTGCCAATTGAATTAACATCAAGTCGATATTTTGTTGGTTACATAGCTCAACGAATATCTTGCGTTAAATGTCGTGTGGATATAATCAAACCAGCGCAAATTTTGTCATATCCTTCAGAAATGTTCGTTCATGCAAAAAATTATACAAAAGATTCCGACTTTGGAAGTTTGTGCGCTCCATCTGATTTATTTTTTGAAGTTTCCAAAATTCATATGTCTTCGAAAAATTTTTTTTAGAAAATAAATCTATAAAAAACAAAAAAACATTTGTTGTTGGCCAAAAAATACAAAAAATGCACAAAAAATACAATTTATTCCTCGGTTTGATGAAAATAACGAATGTTATAAACACAGAATGGAGATGCTTAATTTACTAATTGTTGTTTTACTACGGAAGCATTCCACATGGGAGACATACAAATTCAAATTATCCAGTATGGAAAAAGTTACAATTTTGAACCATTAAAGTGATAAATAAATTTAATAAATACTAAACAAAAAAAGCATTCGTTTTATTACAACTTCATTCTATACAAAAATAGACACATATGGTAAATACATACATACATAATTGAATAGTAATATATAATTCGGTGCGAATCGATATAATTTCATTTCTACAACAATAAAACACATATTCTTACCCTACAATAAAACAAACGGTAATATTTGTTTTTCACAGGCTATTTACACATACATTTTGTGAAAACAAAAAATCTTTCAGTTTGTTTATTATTTTATTTGGCAATGTATGTATACATACATGCACACACGTATACACGCATATGAGAATAAATTGCTTAGAGAAAAGAACAATACGTTCTCTAAATATAATAAGTTCTCTGAGTACAATAAGTGTACTGAGTCTTTTTTGTTTTCTTTCTCTCAGTTAACATGAGAGTGAGAACGACGATTCAGCTTTCCCTGTTACCTACCCCCCTCATAAGAAAGAAGCACAAAATTTTGTCAATTTTAAATACACTGTGTGCAACATCTTTACATATTTATAGTCTTTGGTCAAACAACAAAAACGATCATACATACATAATCGTACATACGCATATACATACGTACGATGAGAGCAACACATTGTTACGCTCTTTGTTTGTGTTTATTTTACTTCTGTCTTCCCTCCCTCATCAAGAAATGATTTTTAAAACAGATTTTGGTGAGAGCGGGTCTTACTGGTACATCCCGCCATAAGAAATTTTACTTCTACATGATGCGCATTCTTTATATCCATATTCTTTGATAATATTATTGCTTCTGCGATATTGTTCAGGTGTTGTGTGAGTATGCCTATGTTATAATTTATCTGGTTAAGTTGTTGAATTTGTGTTATTGTGTATATTGCAGGGTTAAGTGAATTACGGGTTTGATCTTGTATGTTTTTTATTGATTCTGTAATAAGGTATTGTGCTCTATATTTATATGATTAGTTATGTTTTCAAACCTTTGGATCATCTTAGTATTGAGGATTAATTGTTGGTTTAGTGTAGTATTTATTCGTCCATTTTCCGTTAGTAGACGTTCAATGTCTTTATTTAGTTTCTCTGCATCCTCGTAATCCATATTTCCAGTTATGAACTTTATTGTCGAACCAAATGCATTTATCAGTCCTCTCTTTTGTCTATCTCTAGGTGTTAATAGCTTCAGTTTCGTGGTGAGTGTTTTCAGTTTCAGTTTTGTTGTTTCCAAAGCGATTTTAGCAAACTTTGTAGTTTCAAAATGGGTTATGTTTATTCCTATTTCCTGTATATTGTCAGCGTAATACTCAAGATTGATTATATGTATAAGGTGTTTGTTGGATTACGGCGGGCAAAAAATAATTTTAAGAGCGCTTTTCTTTTACTTTATAAATTCTCTTCTTTATTTATCAATAAATTTATAAAAAATTCAAGAACACAGAACACTAAAATTTTATTAATTTTTGCCTCGTCCTTTTATGTCGAAATCCAACTCTATAATGATTTACTTTTTCTTTAATTTACTTCCAATTTTCTTAATTTCTTACGTGACGGGTGCAAAAATAAGCGTTACTTCGAATTGGAGTACATATATTTTCTTAATTTCTTACGTGACGAGTGCAAAAGTATCCGTTAATGTTTTTTTTAACATAATTACATATGTGCATTCAAAAAGAATATTCGTAAATACCTACGCATGTATGTACATATGTGTATAAATAATAGAGGTCTGCAACGAATAACTTTTTTGCTTCATGTGTGCAACTCGTTGTCGGATAAATAGAGTACTTACTCTCTCTCTAACAGCTCAAGCAGTGAAGAGAAGAGAATGTGTGCGAGACAAATACGAGTAAGTATTTATCCGAAGCTGCTTATGTTCCGTAAAAAGAGTACTCATTGAAAAATATATCCGCAAAAACAAGTACTCCTAAAATTATGTTCACTTCATGTGGTACTTCAAATACTCGCAGCATAAAACAACACATAACTGATGTTTTTTTTATATATAAATGCTTATGTGTATGAACAAACGACATGTTAGGCATATATTTATTAATCATTGAAATAAAAAAATAGAAATCGAAAATAGTAAATTTTTTTGAAAAATATTTTTTTTTCGCTTTTTGATTTAAAAAATTCTTTATTTTCAATGAACTAAAAACAAGTAAAATAACAAAAAAATCACTTAAAATTACTAAAACGTAAAAAAAAACATAGTTTATATTTCATATTTTCAGAGATCATTTAAAATGATAAAAGTATGTAAGTAAAAGTGTAACAAATAAAGTTAAGTATATGTATATAGAAGAGAAGGAACTTTAAAAACTTTAAAATATTTGTGAATTTATTTAAAAAGAAAAACAAAACATAAAAACATTAATCCTTAAATAAAAAAAAAACTAAAAATTCATGTCCATAAAACTCAAAACTAGAGATCACTTTCTATTCTTTCTATTTTTTCGTATATTTTTGTTTTATTCATATTAGAGTGTAAAAACATTATTTTGTTTATTGTAGCTCCGTTAGTTCCAAGAGCAGACCTCTTCTCAGAAATAAGATTTCTTGCCTTCGAAAAATACATACATAGATAAATGCATACATACATAATTGAATAGTCTAAAAAATAACATTATAATTCGGTGCGAATTGATATAATTTCATTTCTACAACAATAAAACACATATTCTTACCCTACAATAAAACAAACGGTAATATTTGTTTTCCACAGGCTATTTGCACATACATTTTGCGAAAACAAGACATCTTTCAGTTTGTTTATTATTTTATTTGGCAATGCATGTATACATACATGCACACACGTATACACGCATATGAGAATAAATTGCTTAAAGAGAACAATACGTTTACATATTTATAGTCTTTGGTGTAGATCTTTTCTTTGCCAAACTTCTTTGTGGTATTTGCAGTACTCATTGGTATTTGTAGTACTTCGTGAAGTTTGGTGGTACCAAAGAAAATAAAGTATAAAGAATGTGCATCTTAACATATTTTGGAATATTTTTCAAAAATATTTCACGACGCGGGGGGAAAGATAGGAGGGAAGTAAACAGAAACGAAGAGCGTAACATACGTTGCTCTCATCGCGATGAGAGCAAAGACTATAAATATATGAAGATGTTGCACTGCCAGTGCCAAATTTGTCGATGGCAGTACGGCTACTGCCACTTATTGTACTCAGAGAACTTATTATACTCAGAGAACGTATTGTTTTCTTCTCTAATTTATTCTCATATGCGTGTATACGTGTGTGCTTGTACATTGCCAAATAAAATAATAAACAAACTGAAAGATGTGTTGTTTTCACAAAATGTATGTGCAAATAGCCTGTGGAAAGAAATATTACCGTTTGTTTTATTGTAGGGTAAGAATATGTGTTTTATTGTTGTAGAAATGAAACTATATCGATTCGCACCGAAATAAAAAATCCACATTTTGTGTGGACATTTGAAACTGAAAAACTGAAAAATTGTTTTATAAAGAGTGTGAATTTAAAAATTGTAGTGCATGCTCAAACAAAACGTTTAATAAATATAATATATAATTAAAATCATAAATCATATTTTTAGAAGATATTGATAGGACTGGAAATATATCAGAAAGTACACATACCCCTGATATAGATGTCGCAGATATATGTATACGATGAAAATAAAGAATATTTTAATGAAGGCACCGATTGTTTTACGTCCAACAATGTGCCAATTGAATTAACATCAAGTCGATATTTTGTTGGTTACATAGCTCAACGAATATCTTGCGTTAAATGTCGTGTGGATATAATCAAACCAGCGCAAATTTTGTCATATCCTTCAGAAATGTTCGTTCATGCAAAAAATTATATAAAAGATTCCGACTTTGGAAGTTTGGGCGCTCCATCTGATTTATTTTTTGAAGTTTGCAAAATTCATATAAGTCTTCGAAAAAATTTTTTTAGAAAATAAATCTATAAAAAACAAAAAAACATTTGTAGTTTGCCAAAAAATACAAAAAATGCACAAAAAATACAATTTATTCCTTGGTTTGATGAAAATAACGAATGTTATAAACACAGAATGGAGATGCGTAATTTACTAATTGTTGTTTTACTACGGAAGCATTCCACATGGGAAAAATACAAATTCAAATTATCCAGTATGGAAAAAGTTAAAATTTTGAACCATTAAAATGATAAATAAATTTAGTAAATACTAAACAAAAAAAGCACTCGTTTTATTACAACTTCATTCTATACAAAAATAGACACATATGGTAAATACATACATACATAATTGAATAGTAATATATAATTCGGTGCGAATCGATATAATTTAATTTCTACAACAATAAAACACATATTCTTACCCTACAATAAAACAAACGGTAATATTTGTTTTCCACAGGCTATTTGCACATACATTTTGTGAAAACAAAAAATCTTTCAATTTGTTTATTATTTTATTTGGCAATGTATGTATACATATGTACATGCACACACGTATACACGCATATGAGAATAAATTGCTTAGAGAAAAGAATAATACGTTCTCTAAGTATAATAAGTTCTCTGAGTACAATAAGTGTACTGAGTCTTTTTTGTTTTCTTTCTCTCAGTTAACATGAGAGTGAGAACGACGATTCAGCTTTCCCTGTTACCTACCCCCCTCATAAGAAAGAATAACAAAATTTTGTCAATTTTAAATACACTGTGTGCAGCATCTTTACATATTTATAGTCTTTGGTCAAACAATAAAAACGATCATACATACATAATCGTACATACGCATATACATACGTACGATGAGAGCAACACATTGTTACGCTCTTTGTTTGTGTTTATTTTTCTCCTGTCTTCCCTCCCTCATCAAGAAATGATTTTTAAAAGAGATTTTGGTGAGAGCGGGTCTTACTGGTACATCCCGCCATAAGAAATTTTACTTCTACATGATGCGCATTCTTTATATCCATATTCTTTGGTGGTACTCATTGTACTCGACATGTTTTGTGTCGGTATTTTCGAGTAAGAAAGAGAGTTGAACATGTATTTGTATGAAGAGAACGCAGTCAAATAGCAACAAGAAGTTATTCGATAATTTTGTTGTTCTCAAAAAAGAGTACTTTTCTTCTTCGGATACTTCGGATAAGTGTACATGTTTGCAAGATCTTATGTACTTTTTGAAGTCAAATACATTTGTGCAGACCTTTATTAAATAATACAATGTGAAATGTACAAAAGTATGTAATTTTAAATTTAACATTAAAAGAGAAAAATAAAAGAAGTATGCAAAGAGATGATCGAAACAAAATTTAAGCATAAAGACATCAATTTTTAACCCGCTGTGGGCGGCGGCAACAGTGTTTGTAGTCAGTTATTGTTCTACCAACTCCTAGTTTCAATGGTATAATTCCTTGTGTTGGAGGAATATCTACAATTTTAACATCGGCCTGTGCCAGTATAAATCTAAAAGGAAAGTAAGTTTTAAGTCTTATGTTTCTTTTTATTTTGGATTTATGGAGTTTTTGGTTATCTAATGTTAAAAGGGTGACTCTATTATTTTGTCTTACAATTTTCTTTGAAAACCTAGGAGTAATCTTATTTCTCCTGCACTCCTTTCTATATATGCTATCATTTTCTAAAAGAGTTTCGGGTTCTTCCCTACTTTGGTTTAATCGTTCGATACGTTTATCTGTGTCATTTGCCAATTTTTTCCTAATTGATTCATGTAATTTGTTTTGAAATTCCTTAAGTCGTTGCAAGTATTCATGTTGTGTATTATAATTCAAATCTTTTTCAAATGTGGGTGTTCTTCCATAGAACAACTCAAATGGTGTCAGTTTTGTCGCGGTATGTATGGAATTATTATATGTTGTGATAACTGCAAAAAGTAGGAATATAGCCTCGGCATATGCCACATCGTCGGCATATGCCACAACCCTAAAGCCCCTACTTTCCAGGAGCCTCAGACCAACATTTGCGACCAAGAGCCACAATAGAGGGGATAGGACACCCCCCTGTGGTGTACCCCTGGTCGCACGCTTGACGATAGAACATCCACCCAGATTCGATCGGATTAGTCTGTTACCCAACATGTGGGCGATAAACCGCACCAGAAAATCTGGGGCATGTATATCCCTTAGTGAATTCTCAATAGAAGAAGTGGTAACATTATTGAAGGCCCCCTCTATATCAAGGAAAGCCGACAGTGTGTACTCACCCCTAGCCAAATTCGCCTCAACAAAACCTGTCACATCATGAAGAGCACTCTCAACTGACTTACCCTTAATGTAAGCATGTTGCGACCTACTCAACAAAGACCGGTCCATGTTTGACCTCAAATATAGATCGATAAGTCTCTCCAAAGCTTTCAAGAGAAAGGATGAGAGTGATATCAGTCTATAATCCTTAGGGCCGATGTGACTGGGTTTACCAGCTTTTGGTATAAAAACCACGAGCACATCTTTCCAACCATCAGGTATATCACACCACCGGAGACAGTCCCTATACACGTCCACCAGATATTCGTGTAATATATCACCAGCATGCTGAAGCAAAGCCGGAAAGATACCATCCGGACCAGGCGATTTAAACGGTTCAAAGCTATTAATAGCCCATTTGACCTTATCCCTGGTAATGATATCCTCCAAAACGCCAACATCACAGAAGGGATCAGCTACACCCAATGGATAGCTTACTGGATCCTCAGAATCGGGAAAATGAGTGCTCAACAGAACCACTAGGGTTTCTTTTCTCGAGGATGTCCATGTGCCATCGTTCTTTTGGACGAAGCCAAGGACTTTGGGGTCCTTCGACAGCGTCCTACGGAAACGAGCCACATCAGCAACATCCTCGATACTCGTGCAGAAACTCATCCAGGTGATTCTCTTTGAGCGCTTTATTGCCCCTTTGTAATCATTAAAACTGGATCTATAAGCAGACCAGTCAACATCCTTGCCCGACCTCTTAGCCTTATTAAAGAGTCTCCTAGTACAACAGCGGAGTAATTTTGTTAATTTTGCAAAAATCCTTAAAGATAGATGCACTGAACTCTGAGCCTTGGTCACAAACAATTTTTTTTGGGGGGCCGTGAAGACTTATATAGTGTTTAATTTTTTTAAAATTGATATGCTATTTCTAGATTCTAAAATATATGCTGATCCAAATTTTGAAAACTTGTCAATAAGGGTGAGAATGTTTCGTTTGTTTATACAGTAAATGTCAATATGGACAATGTCTAATGGTTTTTTGGTGTTTCAGGAGTTTCGAATATAGGTTTAGGAGGTCTTCTGTCATATTTAAGCGTTTAGCACACATTGCAATGATTAATGCATTTGGTTATTTTTTCTTTCATATAGGGAAATGTTCAAACGTTTCCTGTATTCCTCTATGATTACTGTTGATATGGTAATCGTTTACAAGATTATTTTGGTCATCGGTGTTTCTAATATCCTTTAATAGGATTTTATAGCGAACGAGCTTAAATAGGTTACTATTTGCAAAATATTTAGAATATGTGTCTTGAACGATTTTAAATGTGTCATCGTCCGTCATTATCGCAGAAAGTTTACTAGGGGCAAGGTATCGTTTAAATTTGTCAGTCATTATAGTCTCGTTGTATTCTGATCTACGTATTGTTTTTTTCAGTTTGTTCTTAAACACAGTCTCAAGTGTAAGAGGAGAACCTTCGTTTTTAACTTGTAAAATAATTTGGAGATTAAATGTATTTATTGCCTTTTCTGAAATTGGAATACTGTCGTCGTTATTTTCGTCGGCAGAGTGGATAGTCGTTCCCGCTGTTCCTTGAGTTGATTCATTGTCGGTTGGACTAATGTTAACCTCCTCGTTACTCCAAATGCTATGATCCTGAATTCTAATGCGGCTTAGAGCATCGGCATTTGTGTTCAATTTACCTTTTTTATAAATGACCTCGTAGTCAAACTCTTCGAGTTTAAGCCTCCATCTTACCAGCTTGGAGTTTGGCTCCTTTAGGCTCATTATCCACGTAAGTGGTCTGTGGTCGGTTACAATTTTAAATTTATGTCCGAAAAGGTAGGGCCCAAACAGTGGCTAATAATTCCTTTTCTATTGTCGAATAATTTATTTCACTGTCTGTTAGTGTCCTGCTAGCGTAGCATACTGGTTTATCGCTTCCGATTGGACCTTGGGAAAGAATTGCTCCCAAAGCAAAGTCGCTCGCATCAGTTGTCAAAATAAAAGGTTTCGAGAAGTCTGGATCATTGATCAATAAATCTTTGCACATTTCGAATGTTCATAGGTAAACATTCAGTCAAAGGCTTTGTTAATTTTGAAAAGTCGTTTTTAAATTTCCGATAATAACCTAACAGCCCCAAAAATGATTTTATCTCTTTTTGGGTTTTCGGGATGGGAAAATTTTTTATCGCATGAATTTTTTCAGGATTTGGTCTTATTCCCTTGGTGGAAATAATATGTCCTAAAAACGCACACTCTTTATGCAAAAATTCAGATTTATTTAGCTGAATTTTCAAATTTGATTCTCTTAGCCTTTAAGAAACTTTTTCAGGTTTAACATATGTTCCTGTAATGTGTAGAATAGACGATTATGTCGTCTAAATACACAAGACAAACCGTACCTATAAGGTCTTTCAACACATTGTCCATTACTCGTTGGAATGTCGATGGCGCGTTTTTTAACCCGAAGGGCATTCTGACAAATTCAAAATGACCTCCATCTACGGAAAATGCAGTTTTTCCCACATGTTCTGGGTGCATTTCTATCTGGTGAAAGCCACTAGCAAGGTCTAGGGTACTGAAATACATGCTTCGACCTAATTTGTACAATATGTCTGTAATGTTAGGTATAGGATACTTGTCACAAAACGTCTTTTCGTTTAATTTCCTATAATCAATAACGAGTCTCCATTTTTGTACGTTACTAGCGTCCCTTTTTTTTGGTACTATCCATACAGGAGCACTCCAAGGTGAAAAGCTTGGTCTTATAATGCCCTGTTGTAACATTTTGTCTATTTGTGTCCGTACCTCTTTCCTATGAACATAGGGGTATCTATAAGATTTTGTAAAAATTGGGATATCGTCCGTGGTGTTGATTTTATGTTTAATTTGGTTAGAAAAACTAAGAGGATTTCCTTCTTTAAAAAATATATAGTCAAAGTTCTTACAAATTTTCATTAGCTCTTTTTTCTCCTCTTCGTTCAAGTGGTTAGTTCTCAGTAATTTAGTTATGTCGTCTGCTTGTTGGGGTGTGTTAGAATCTATGGTGAAATTGTTTATTTCGATGAAATTTTGATATGGAATGGTTGATAGGTTGTTCAATGTAAACAACTCTTTCTTGGGCGGATGTGTTTACTATCTCCACGAAACTATACCATTCTCTTGAGGAATAAATACCTTCCGAAATAAATATGTCAGGTTCTAAAAATGTTTTTTGTATGAAAAAATCACCGTTTTGATAATCAACTGGTATCTTAATAATAAATTTTGAACAAGGTTGAATTATAAATTTTCCTGAAGTAAGGTTAGGTTTAAAATGTAGTAGTATTGTAGAATTTTTCATGATTAGAGTCTACTTTGGCTTTTAATTTATTTAAAATATCAAGTCCTATTAATCCGTCAAAATAATTGTGAAATCAAAAGACAAATAGTTCCATTTCACCCTCCTCTTTAAATTCTACAAAATATGGTAAGCTGATTTTCTTGTCTAAGGAGTGTTTATTCAAAATTGTGGTGATCGTGATTGGTTTACAACTCTGACATTTGGCTTGATCAACAAATTCTGGATTTATAAAAGATGAAGAGGCTCCAGTGTCGATCAGAAATTTTAATGGTCTACCGAAGGGGGAAGATATGTTTATGTATGGTAATGTATGTCCATGTTTATTAAGGTCTAAGTATCCTGTTGGTCCGGGGAGGCATTTACTAGAAAATTTTCACTGTCATCAATTGTGTTTCACTGTCATCAATTGTGTTATTACTGTTTTGGTCGAACTGGCTATTTTGTCCAAAAATAAAGTCTTGGTAGAAATCATGAGAATACATATTATCCTGTTGAGCATAGCCGTTGTAGTGACAATTGTAATATTCTTCTAAGTTTGTACAAGGGGAACCTTCTGCGTCAATGCTATACATTTCTTAAGGCTTAAAGCCACCTATTGTTCTCCTTGTCTGCGTGCTTGACGGTTTCCTTAAATGAGTAAATCCTGAACTTACATCCGGTGGTGGTAAGTTTTGTGGACGATACTGTTGTTCTCCAAAGCTAGGGTTAGTTGTTTTGTTTTGTTCAAATCCATTATTTTGTATGTTCTTTTGATATGTATTAAAATTCCTATTCTGTCCGAATGTATTAATGGGTACACTACTTTGGGGTTTTTGAACGTTATTAATTGGATTCTGATATTTAATTATATTATTCTGATATGGTGGTATAGTTGGGTAGTACTGTCTCAAAAATTGTTGCGAAATTCTGTTTGGATTGTTTATTATTGGTTGGTAAGGTTGATAAGGTGAAAAATTCTGATAGTTTGGTAGGAAGTGTTTCACATTTTGTTGGGGAGCAACATATGAGCCTGTAAATGGTTTTTTCGTATAATATATATTTTGTTCCTGAATACAAAAGGAAAGGGCTTCGGCCATTGTCTTAGGTCTCATTGATCTAATATTTGAACCTAAAGGATCTCTAAGGCCGGATAGGAATGTGTTTAAACACATTTCAGCAAATAATTTTTGTTTCGCTTCTATGACACTAGCATTTGTCTCGTGAATTAGAATGTTATTATTGATAGACGACTGTATTTCTATGATTGAGCTATAAAAGTGTTGGACTGACTGATTAGTTTGTTTCAAATTATGCAGATCTTTTATTAGGGATGTTTCGTACCTTTTGTCGGAATAATGTAAAATTAGGTTATTTTTTATATTTTCCCAAACCAAAGGAGTAGCATAGACATTGAGCACTTCGTTAGCTTGTCCTACTATCTTATTCCTAATTACTCCCAATATAATTTTCGCATAGTTTGTTCCTAAGATTTCCTCGACATTTGTTAAAAATTCGTACAGTAGTCTCGGATTTCCGTCAAACTTCGGGAGATCCTTAACTGCATCTGAGACTCTTTGTGAGTCAAATATTTGGTTCGGATTTGGGGGTGGATTTGGGATAAGTTGAGGTGTGGAACCCGAGGGATTATTGTTATTAACTGACATTTCTGTACTTTCTGGAATGGGTGTTAGGTGTCTAAAAATTGCTGTATATGGTTTGGATCTATGTATTCTTCGCATGAAGCAACTTTTATTTAAATTTATACTTATTTATATTTTACATAAACTTATACTATATTAATTAAAATATATCTTATTTATCCTAGTGTTATTATTAAAAGTTTCATTTCAATGTTGATTGATGTTCCTGTGAATTTCTTGGATGATGATTTTTGGTGACTGTTGTTGACTGATGTTGAAAATTGATGATTATTTATATTTATTTAACTACGGTAATTTTTGTCCGATTTGATCAAACGAAGTGTAAATCCCTTCACAAGATAATGCACTTTCAGAATGTCATCACTCATTTTGTATTTTTTAATTAAAGTTTGCTACTATGAGTGGACAAACTTGAAAAAAATTCGCATTTGTCAAGTTTACCTTATCAAACCTCATAGCATATTAAGTCAAATAATATATATACATATGTACACTCAAACCTCGTTTTATACGAATTTATTTTATGCGAATTCAAATTTATGCCGTTTCAAAATTCTTAAATTTTTTCTTTGCAAAAACGATTTTAAGGAAATATTGAATGTTAAAATCCAAAAAAATGTGTTGTTCGTAACAAAGTTACTACAGTCGAACTTCCCTATAATGAATCTTGACGGGATCAGAAAATCACTTCATTATATAGAAACTTCATTATACAGAAATTATATTTTTCCCCCACTTTTTATTTAAAATAATTAGGCATATTAGTTTGGGTTACACTTTTCCATTTTTCTTCCACATCAAAACCTTGTAATACCAAATAACAAAACCATTATATAAAAATTAATTAATTACGAAGGCCTTTGCAGCTAGTTCCTTAATTTATTATTAAATGTAAATTAATTTACTTTTAATAAATTAAAATAAAATAAATAATTAATTAATAATTTTTTTCAAGAGAAATGCTACTTCGCTGCGTCATTTCCGATCACTGAACACCGGCAACTGATGTCAAAATTGTTATTGATGTGGCTTTCTTCTTTTTTTGTTCTTATTTTCCTCTTTTGGGAATCCCTTCATTATATGTATGTGGCATCTTTCTCGGTACACAGAATTGTTAGTATGCGTAACAGAAAATTGTTTGAAAAATTCATTATATGGAGACAAAAACGCATGTGAGTCAAATATTACACCTGCAAAATTGCTTCATTGTATAGAAAACTTCATTGTATGGAAATTCATTATAAGGAGATCAAAAACAATTAAATTGGAACGGAAAAAGTTGTGTGTTTGAAATCAATTCATAGTAGGGAGAGCTTCATTGTGTAGAAGTTCACTAAAGAGAAGTTCGACTGTACTATCTTTATATTTTTTCGGCATTTCCGGTTCTGATGTATGAAGTATTATTCAAATGCTATGGACGTGGAGTAATATTATATTTTTATTTTATTGAAAAATTATGTATTTTCTTCATTATTTGGAATTTTGTATTAGTTGATGTGTATTTCCTATCTTTTTCCTTATTTTGTATGGTCTCAGCAAGGGATTAATTTTTTGTTGATTTTTTATATGCGATTTTGTTTGAATTTTAAGGGTTAAATTTGAATTTATGCGCTTTTTTTATTTAAATCCCTATTAGTGGATTTTGTATGAAGCTAGTGCATCGTTTTATGCGAATTTGAATTATGCGATTTTTTGCGAAACGAATTAATCGCATAAAACGAGGTTTGAGTGTATATCGTTTTAAATGTCCATCCCTCTCCTTTCTAATCCTAATATACATATATTATAAATCTTTCTGTAAGTCTGTTCTCTTGTTTGTTTGTTTGTTGGTTTGTTTGTTAGCCAATCACGCCTGAACGTCTGGACCGATTTTCTTGAAATTTGGGATATAGATCGAGCTTTTGTCGGTGCGGGTTATAGGCTACAAATCTTTTCAAAATTTTGACCAAAAGGGGAGAAAAAATGGGACAAAGGGAGAAAAAATGGGCAAAAATTAGTACTTTTATGCATAAATGCTGTATTTTATCTGTTTTAAAGGTAATTTTTTACGTTTTAGCTTGGTTATGTTTCCCAAATAGTTATTGGAGGTGTTCCGTTTCTAAAGTTGAACCAAAAGGGTTCCAAAAAGGGGGAAAGGGGCCAAAAACGGGCAAATTTAGTGCACAGACAATCACGCCTGAACACCTGGACCGATTTTCTTGAAATTTGGGATATTGATCGAGCTTTTGTCGGTGCAGGTTAAAGGCAATAAATCTTTTAAAATTTTGACCCAAAGGGGAATAAAATGGGACAAAGGGAGAAAAAATGGGCAAAAATTAGTACTTTATGCATAAATGCTGTATTTCATCTGTTTTAAAGGTATTTTTTACGATTTAGCTTGGTTAAGTTTCCCAAATAGCTATTGGAGGTGTTCCGTTTATAAAGTTGGACCAAAAGGGGTCCAAAAAGGGGGGAAAGGGGCGAAAAACGGGCAAATTGAGTGCATTTATATTTAGGACTTATAGTATTCAAAAAACTGGGTTGTTTGTTAAACCGGTTTCCGAATAATTTGAAAAATTGCATTTTTTAAGAAACCGGTTTCCAAACCGGTTTCAAATAATCACTGTTTTTTTTTAATTTAAAAACATTTTTCATTTTTTAAACTAATACAAACTATATAACCCGCGCAACGCCGGGTACAATCTGCTAGTAAGATCTAAATTTTGGACATCGGTTCAGAAATGTTTGTGTAATCAATCAATTTGTGCGTAAAGTCCAAAAAACAGTTTTTGTCAAATAAAACAAGTTTGATGAAATATAAAAAAATATTTTTGAGTTCTACGCAACAAAACTCACAACTTACACTATATCATTAGCTGGGTGTATTTATTTTTTTTTTTTTTTTTAAATTTGTCGTTTAGTGTTATTAATAATAAAAATAAAAATGACAATATTTTACTTGAAATTATTTTTTTCAAATTAATCTTCATCTATTTAAAAAATTATGGAGTATAATAAATGCAAAGAACTTATATTTGTGTTACAATTAAATGAAATATTCACATGTACGCCAAATCCTGGTGAAGATCCATAAGAACCAAGTTGTCACACATCATCTCTTTGTTTACTATATAGCTGCATTTGACAGCTCGATAATGAATCGTTATTGCGGCATATTCCTGCGAAGCTGATAAAGCAGTGTTGGATAACGTTGAGCAACTACTGATGCTTCTTTAAGTCAGAAAAGACTCGTTTGATACCGTATGAGCTTTCGGACCCCCTACATGTCACTTCAAAACTTTCTCATTGAGAGTATCCAGGGAGCTCATTGCAATGACACTATGTGCTGATGATGTTGACATAATTAGAAGTATTAAGCAAGACATAATTGGGTATATCGGGCGAGTTATTTAAGATGTTACTGCCACCTTTGTCGCTATTGAACGCCCATCTATCAATATGAGTTTGACAGTAAATGTTGTCGACATTTTATATACTACTGGACTGTAAATATTGTCGAAAACTTGGGACGTGCTGCGTAGCAAATATCGGATTACGGCAAATAAAGTTATCCTCTTACTTGTATACGCTGATGACGTTGACATAACTGGGAGTATCTGGTGAGATGTTACTGTCGCCTTTGGCGCTACCAAGATGTATCTGACAGTAATTGTTGTTGTCAAGTAGAGACATACATCGTATCAAATATCAGATTACGGCAGATAAAGTATCCTCTTACATCAAGTATCCCCTTCCCCTTCATCAGCGTATACAAGATGAAGGGAATATCGACTGAGTAATTTGAGACGTGACTGCCACTAATCTACCAAGATGTGTCCAGCAGTAATTGTTGTCGATAAGTAGCGACGTATCAAATCCCAGATTACGGCCGATAACTATCATTTTGACGTTGTTAGTGAATTTATTTATCTTGATTCCATCGCTATCGCATAAAATGATGTGCGTTTGGAAATGAACAACCGATGTTGTTATGGTCTCAATGGGCAATTGATTAGCAAAGACATCTGCCGTGCCATGATGCTCTCATCCTGCCCTTGCTTATCTATAGCGCAGTGGCATGAACACTATTACAGCGGCCTTGGGATTATTCAAAAAAAAAAGTTCTATACAACATCTTCGGTTCAATTGGTGATGATTACCACATTCTTTTAAATAATAAGCTGTGGGAGCATCTTGAACATATTAACACTGTTCAGTGCATTAATATTCAGTAGGTAAGCTAGCTTGACCATGTTGTTCGGATAGAAGAGTATATGTTCCGGCGTGACAGGAATTTGATGCGTGGGTTAGTGGCTTGTAGGCGTAGAGAATGATAATACGTGTAGTGGAAGGTCAAAATTTTATGTTAACGCTGTTCATCGCATTAACATCCAACGGGTAATCAGGATCGGCCATGTTGTTCGAATGGTAGAGCATATGTTCCGGCGTAAAAGAAATTGTATACGAGAATCAACACATGTCGGCGTAGAGAATGATCATGTCTGCAGTGGAAGGACAGAATTTAATGTTAACGCTGTTCAGCGCATTAAACGTCAGTGGGTAATCAGGATCGGCCATATTGTTCAGATGGAAGAGTATATGTTACAGGAATGATCCTGCTTGGTCAAAATTGTATATATACGGGGTCCAGCGCATTAAAATCCAACAGCTAAGCAAGATCGACAATGTTGTTCGGAAGGATGGATTAGCGGATAGTTGGGAGGACCAAAATGCAGAAGATCTCTTATCGATTGGTGGGATCAACTGGCCTCCTGGAAGGAAACGTTGAGGCAGGCGAAATTCCGACGAACAGATTGTTAATGGCAATTAAGTAAGTATATTTGTATCGATGACAACAAGTTTACTTCGAATTATTTACGTACTCAACTTACTTAATACCTTATTTTCTTAAGTTTAAACATTTTATTGGCAATATGTTTTAGATTTAATTATGTTTTAGAGTTAAATTTTACATTTGTTTTTTGTTCTTTGCTATACTTTTTACCATAATTATTATTATTATTTTGTTTTTTAATTTTAATGCTTTTATAAAATTAGTTCCACTTGATCTTCTTAAAATACTTTCAAAATATAAAATGAAAATGATCTAAATTTTACAAAAAACTATTTTTAAATTTAATTGGCTATTAATCTAAAGTGTTTATTATGTTTTGACAAGTTTTCGAAACAGATTTGAAATGCAAAAAAATATATTAATAAAAATTAATTATAAATTCTATCGGAATATTTAAGAAGATCAAGTGTGTAATGTGGGTTAATATGTATATGAAAAAATATTAAAAATTAAATATCGTATGTAATATTAAAAAAGAGAAAATTAAACTAGGAAATAAGTTATGAAAACTTAATTCCAAATCTTAATTAAATATATTAAAAAAAGAGTTGAAAGTGAATTTTTTTGGATAATAATTTTGAATTTTTCTTATTAATTGAGGAACGGGCGAGAAAACCGGAAAAGTTTCGTTAACTGTTTTCCACAGGAAAAGCAACTTACTGAAGCACGTAAATAGAGAGGCAAGGAATTTTTATTCCTTTGACAGTAAAATTTAATCAAACTTTGAAGACCTAACTGATTTCCATTTTTTAAATATTACCCATTTATTTTTTATTTTATTTTTTTAATTGAACTTGTCTTGGTTTTTCTGTTAGGAACAAATGTCTAGTTTTATGTGGGAAGTCAGATTACTTTATTATTTTAGGTTAGAATCGATTTGTTTTTAAATGAAAATATTTTGTGGCTTCATAGATCCCGAAAAACATTAAAAAATCATTTACTGAGCACATGTCTACTTATGTAGGTCCGCCAACTTTTCAATTTTAATCAAATATTTTAATTTCAAAAACGATTTTAATTTTGTAGAAAATTATGGAATTTTTTTTATAAATTTTATCAAAATGTTGGAATGACTTTTATGGATAGCAAACTATCCAAATATATCTGTTCTATATTCTTTCTAAACAAACATTTTTTAAAAACTTTTTTTTTGTAAATTTTTATTAATTTTTTGCCAACAACTTTTTATAGTTTTTTTAAATTATTTTAACTTTTTTTTGTTTAACTTTCAAAATTATTTTAAAAATTATTTCGCTTACTCTGCGCTCTTCTTAACTTATTTGTGTTGCGTTATATTTTTTTAATTTTTATACATTTTTAAAACTTATTTTTTTAGAATTTTTTTATACTTTTTCTTACACTAGAATATTGAAATAGTAGCTATACATATTAGAGTTAATTAATAACATTTTTTTTTTATTTTTTATAAACTTTTATAATTTTTTTTCAAAATTTTTTGCAATTTTTTAATTTTTTTTTTGTAAATTTTTGTAATTTTTTTAATCTCTTTTTTTGTTTTTTTTTTATAATTTTTTTTTTACATATTAGCATTAACCATTAACAATATTTCGGACCAATTTACGAAAAGCCAATAACTTATTTTTAATGCTGATTCTGTAACTCCCTCAATATTTCTAAACAAGAAGATAATAACGCATTTCGACAATTACGCCTGAATATTCTATTTGACTCCTTCTTTTTTATAACTGAAACTCTCTTAGTTTCCACCTTTTTGTTTGAAGGCACCACCGTTTGCTCTGCTGGCTTTGGAGTATATTTATGGCGCATAAGCATTAGGCCATATGCAGCCGACGTCTCCATCTCCGTGAGAGTGACGTTTGTATTTTGAACCTGTTGATTTAATTCTTCAAGCATTTGATCCTCTTCTAATACAACGGCGGTATTATTTTCATCGGTTACGGAATATTGTACATTATTTGATGCCATGATGAAATTGGATATGATTTCGTAAGCGGTTTAACTGATACTCTACAGTTTCGCACAAATGCTCGACATTTTATACTCATCGAAATATTCGCAGTTAATTACAAAGGGTTACACATGGCACATAATTTTATGACTTCATTATCGTGCAGGTAGGTTTATCAGGTTGCTTATGATGCAGCTTCACCCTTATTCTCAATTGAAGAGTGCTAATCTATTTACAGCCCTCAGTTTTTGCAAACAGTAGAAAATCCTTTGGCTCGTTCTGATGATCCGGAAAATACAACTACTACCATTAAACATTGGGTAGTAAAACCAATTATTTCGAACTTTTTAAATTAATTTTCTGATTTTAAGTCCCTGTTGCTGGTAATAGATTTATGGTTTTCGTTAATTGGTTCATAAAGTTTGCTTCCTGTATGACCGCACGACCGCCAGATTTCCATATTTGTGTATTACTTGTAGTATTTGTCAATAACATAAAGGGACTGAAGAGTAGATAAGTGATCGGAAAGAAAACGCTATATCACCTCTAAACTACCCTGTTTAACATTTCGTAAATATTTTAAAATTGGGAGGTTGGGATGCATGCAAACAAAGTAAAGTTTCTGACTGTGGCCAACATGGCGACCACCAGGATGATCCTTGTCTTGCTGTATTCAAGTTGACACTCAGCCTCCTCGTGGCCCCTCCTGGATGGCATTCTAGCACCCGCTAGATGTTAACTAATGTGTGCAGCGAAGTCCAATCCCCTGGACGTAAAATTCGGGTTGTGCGTAGGGCTTGCAACCCACCACGTAAAAACAAAAAATCCAATGAAAACCAAAGCACAAGAAACCATAAAGATTACCTCAAAAGTTGACGACCACGGCAAACGTTTAAAGGACTATGATATACGAATAGGCACTTGGAACGTCCGAACCCTTTACAGGGTAGGTGCTTCTGCCTAGCTGGCGGATGCTCTCATTAAATGTAGGACGGACATCACTGCCATACAGGAAATGCGATGGATAGGGCAAGGATGCAAAATGCTGGCATCTTGCGATGTGTATTACAGCTGCCAGGTTGATAAGCACGAATTCGGATGCGGATTTGTGGTTAATAAGAAACTTCGCCACCTTGTCTCTGGGTTCAAGCCTGTGAACGAGAGAGTAGCCACAATCCGCATCAGGGTGAAATTTTACAACATCACCCTTATTTGTGCTCACGCCCCGACGAAAGATAAGGACGATGTCCTTAAGGATGCCTTCTACGCTAAACTCGAGGACGTGTATGATAAGTGCCCGGCCCATGACGCCAAAATCGTCCTCGGTGATTTTAATGCGAAGGTCGGGAGGGAAGGTAACTGTCGGACAGTTCAGCATCCACGCGAACACTACCTCCAATGGTATGAGGCTGATCGATTTCGCGGCGGCGCGTAACATGGTAGTATGTAGCACCAAGTTTCAGCATCTCGACATCCACAAGGCCACTTGGATGTCCCCCGATCGATCAACATCCAATCAGATCGATCATATTGTGATTGACGGAAGGCATGTATCCAGTGTACTGGATGTGCGTACATTTAGAGGTCCAAACATCGACTCTGACCACTACCTTGTCGCAGCCAAGTTCCGATTGCGCATTAGCGCCTCGAGGACTGCGCGCTCTAGTACATTCCGAAAGCTGGACGTTAGGAAGCTGCGATCACAAAGGACAGCTGAGGCGTTCTCCGCTCAACTCTCGGATAAGCTCCGTCGATCCCCATCTAATCTCAACGACATTGGTGGACTGTGGGCCAACATCTCCCACTCCTTGCGCACTACTGCGGAAACAGTCCTTGGTTTCGAGCGCCCACCCCAACGAAATCAATGGTACGATGAGGAGTGTCGCGAGGCAGCTGCAGCGAAAAACGCCGCACACAAGAAAACGTTGCAGTCAGCCGCTACGCGAGCCATTGTCGAGAATTATAATGAGAAGAGAAGGGATGAGAGACACCTTTTCAGACGCAAGAAGAGGGAGCAGGAAAGGCGTGAGCGTGAGGAAGTCGAGATGCATAGATGTAGGAATGACGCTCGAAAATTCTATCAAAAGGTTAAGCGTCTAACCGAGGGTTATAAACCCGGAGCGTCTTCCTGCAAAGACGAGAACGGTAACTTGGTAACAGATCCGCAAGGGGTGCTGAGATTGTGGAGGAAACACTTCTCTACTCTGCTACAAGGCGATGACGACACCAATACCGCCTTTAGAGATGTTGTTCCGAACCCGATCGATGATGACGGCGTGGAGATTCCGCCGCCTAGCCATGAAGAGGTCAAAGTCGCGATTATGAGGCTTAAAAACAATAAAGCAGCAGGTCCTGATAGCCTCCCAAGTCAGGCCTCCCAAGCAGGCCCACGAAAAACAAGTCGACACACACCATCTTTTTGTCGAATATAAGGCAGCCTTCGATAGCCCCATAAGGGATCGTGTTTTTGCCGCAATGTCTGATAAGGCTTTGCAGAATGACGAGCAATTCCTGCAGATCCGTCAAGGTAGGAATGGACCTCTCCGAACCTTTTGATACCGTGCGAGGTTTCAGACAAGGCGACCCCTTATCATGTGACCTCTTCAACTTCGTCATGGAGAGTGTTCTGCGAAAGGCAGGAGTGCATCGCAATGGCACTATTTTTCAGAAAAGAGTCCATTTGCTTGCGTACGCTGACGACTTCGACATCATAGGGCGTACCAAGCGAGATGTTACTGCTGCCTTTAGTGCTATTGAACGGGAGTCTAAGAAGATGGGTCTGGCAGTAAATGAGGGCAAAACAAAGTATATGTTATCGACAAGTAGAGACGTGCGGCGTATTGATTCTCAGATTACTATACTTTTGATACAGTCAAGGAATTTATTTATCTTGGCTACGCCGTTACCACCAAAAATGATGTCAGTCTAGAGATCAAACTCAGGATTACTCTTGCCAACAGGTGCTACTATGGTCTCAATAGGCAATTGAGTAGCAGAGACCTCTCTCGTGCGACAAAACTAATACTCTACAAGACGCTCATCCTACCCGTGCTTCTTTATGGCGCAGAGGCATGGACCCTATTAAGAACTGATGCAGCAGCCTTGAGAGTATTCGAGAGAAAAGTCCTACGTAAGATCTTCGGTCCAGTGCGAGTTGGCGATGATTTCCGCATCCGAACCAACAATGAGCTATATGAGCTCCTCAACGACATAGACGTTGTACAGCGTATTAATATCCAGCGGCTGCGCTGGCTCGGCCATGTCGTTCGAATGGAGGAGGATGCTCCGGCGAGACGGGTATTTGATGCGGGGATCTGCGGAAGTCGGCGAAGAGGACGACCTTGTATCCGTTGGAAGGACCAAATCGAGGAAGCCCTGTCATCGATTGGTGTGACCAACTGGCGTAGGCGCGCAAGAAGCAGAGGCGCCTGGAAGGATGTGTTGCGGCAGGCCGAAATCCGTTAATCGGGTTGTTAATGGCCAATTAAGTAAGTAAGTAAGTAAATATTTTAAAATTATGGGCAACCAGTAGCACACTCTTATCTAAATTCGTATTACCTAAAGAAATATATCTTGGGGTTGGTATTAGGCAATATCTGCCCGCATAATTGTTTTTATTCTGAAATTGGGCTCATTTGCTGTAATAAATTTAAGTACCAGTAGGTTAGGTTAGGTTAGCTTGTCAACTGTGACAAGTACAGTACCCGGAGATCGAATTGACTCATTGTACAACGTCCTAGTTTCTCACATCACTCGTGTTATGTGCATTAATTTTATACATGAGTGGGGGGACCTACAGTTTAAAGTCGACTCCGAACGACATATTTTTGAGAAGCTTTTCATGGCAAATTTTTACCCTTAAAGTTTTTGTCAGAAATCTGCTGAGTGGAAGTCGCCGAAGAAATATTTTCATATTTTCGTTTTGATGTCTGACCTGGGGTTTGAACTCGGGCCTTTCGTCTAATAAGCCAACACACTACCTACTAGACTACGGCGACTTCTAAAAAAATACCTGTAAAATGGTATTAATTTCCTGGTAGTTTATCTTCTCACTTGCTTTTCAAATCACCATGGCCTAGCATAGACTAACTGTGTGTGCTACAGAGATCAACAATGAATCGTATTTCCGCTACTCATAAGCACTCATGCAATTTTGAGTATGAGTGAATCAACAGAATTGAAATTCAACTACTCTGATTCATTCGTACTCTCTACAGCATTGATTTATAAGTATAGGTTACAATGAGTATGAGTACAACATTGACATCAAACTCACAACATTCGAAATGTGTTTGATTCATACGCCTACTCATTCTGATTCATAAATTTAGAAAAATACTTATAATACTTATAAGTGATTCGAGTGGCTCGAATCATTCATCAAAATTTACAGAATTTGTTATTGTTGCATATACAAACAAAGAAGAAAGGAAAGACAAAGACAACAAGCAAAGCATACACACAATCTTCTTGTGAGTATAGCAGTGTTCGTACGTGAATCATGCTTATTTTGTGCTTCGCAGTGTTGTCAGATTTTTTTTACCTCCATCGCCAAAAGCTATACGCAAAATCGCCAAAAATCGCCAAAATAAAATGTTATTAATTTTTTTCAAAATAAAAATCGCCAAAAGTTTAAAAAATCATTTATATTTATTTATTTCATGTATTATAACATACATAATTGGTCATTACAACCCTTCAGTCAGGATTATTGACCTAGTTTCTCACACCACTTATGTTGTGTGTGTTAATTTTATGCATAAGTGGCGGGAGCTACAGTTTAAAGTCGACTCCGAACGACAGATTTTTTGAGAAACTTTTCATGGCAATTTTATTTACTCTCAGAGTTTTTGCCAGAAATCTGCTGAGAGGAAATCGCCGAAGAAATACTTCTTGTATTTTGTTTTGATGTCTGGCCTGGGGCTCGAACCCTGGCTTTACGTCTAATAAGCCAACACACTACCTACTAGACTACGGCGACTTCATGTACTATGAAGTCAATATAAATCTAATAAAAGTCAATAATAAAAAAATATTATAATTTTACATTACATTTGTACTTTTAGTGCATTAGTTATTAGTTGTCAAAATATTTTTTACAAAAATTAATTGCATAAATCTATATCATATACCTCATTCTCTGCAGATTCATTTTCACTGCTTGGTATATCATACATTGTATTAGAATTAAACTTTTTTAACATTTTATCTGTAGGCTGAAAAGAATTGCAACAATATTTATTAACATTCATATAACTTATTATTCTTATCAATGAATCTAAAAGTTCATATTGAATTTTATTACGTAAGCGAGTTTTAGTGTAATTCATAATAGAAAATACCCTTTCTACGCAAGCGTTGCTGGTTGGTAAAATTAACATATTTAGAACGGCCAATACTAAGTCTTTAAAGTGAAATGTTCCAGCCGCATCGCAATAATTGTAAACCTTGTGGCCAAAAGTCTAATAAATTTGTTGGGATTTCACCTTTAAAGATCTCAGTCCAATTGATATATGCTAATTTTGACCATTGCAATTCATATTCCCCTGCGGATATTTTTGGATTTAAAAATAAAGTTAATGAATTTTTGTGTTAAAGGGTTTCCACATTTTAATATTGAAAATTCACTGCTGTTTGGCATCAATACTGCACATTTAAAGAGGTGTCACACTTCACATTTTTCAATATCAATTTTGACAGAAAAGTACTCTTAACAACAACAATCAGCTTGTTGTTTTTGTATTGTTTTACAAGTGTACGAAATGACAAAGACATTAGTATAACCAGTCGTCGGCACAAAGAGAACATATGAACATATAAAGCCTAAGAAAATCTTCCCCTGAGGGACATTGGTGCCGACGTCTGGGTATAACCCATAAATATGACTGTTTTACTTGTTGACATTAATTGTGCCATTCACTATGTAATAATAACATAATATATGAGGGATACCAGAGATGTATAATGTAAGAACATTATGTTATTAAATTAAAGTGTTAAAAAAGTATTTCAAGAAAATAAAAATAATTTGTTAAAAATAGCCAAATAAATCGCCAAAAAATCGCCACGTCGCCAATTGAAAATTTTAGTCGCCAAAGGCAATGAAAAATCGCCACGTTTGGCGAGAAATCGCCACATCTGACAGCACTGGTGCTTCGTGTAAATGTTAAGTAGAGACGAGTCGAAGTCAATAACATCATGCGTATGGTTAAGTATGAATACGACAAGTACCTCCAACTTTGAGTGTGAGTAGTATGAGTATCATATTAAAATAAGTATGAATGCGTATAAGTATCAGAAATAATAAGTATGACTTGAATCTACTCATCGTTTTGAATACTCGTTGCTGATCTCTGGTGTGCTACCTGAATGATCACTATGGCAGTTAGCAACTGACCTTAATTTTCATGGAAAAATCATTTTTTGCGATGAGGCCCATTTCTGGATAAATAGGTTTGAGCAAACAATATTGTCGAATTTGGGATGTTACAAATCTACATCGGATCCAAGAGCACCAAATGCTTCCCGGAAAGGTCACTGCTTGTGTAGATTCTAGGCTGGTATCATAGGCTCATATTGTAGGTTGTCTCCAGCGAAATGTAGTTTCTTTGACCATAAGAATGAATCATCGTAGCTTATTTTTGGGGATGTGAGGCATTAATGCACCACAGAAGGCAACATTTATGTGCATACAAGGGGCTGGGCAGCAAATTGATATTCTTGAACCGAACAGCATTCTAAGTTTTACCGGGGCAATGGGCCTGAAGTAGACATTATAGGAATACACACATACATACATAATTGGTCATTACAAACCAAGACCAAACTTCTCACACTACTTATGTTTTGTGTGTTGATTTGAGACATGAGTGGCGGGACCTACAGTTTAAAGTCGACTCCGGACGACAGATTTTTGAGAAACTTTTCATGGTAATTATATTTACTCTCAGAGTTTTCACCATAAATCTGCTGAGAGGAAGTCGCCGTTGGAAACGTCGTTTTGTTGGAGATATCTAATCTGGGGTTTGAGCCGTGGCCTCACGTTAAGACAACACACTACCTACTAGACTACGGCGGCTTCATTATAGGAATACTCTGTAAAATAAGAGGGAAGTACAAAAGTCCTTATTGTAACAATACTAAGGAATTTTTTGATTTCAATAAATTACAATCAGATCATATCTCTTTGAAAACAAAATTAGCCTGGCCTTCACTGTCAACGGTGAGCACGATGGTCTATTATTTTTCCATAAAAAATTGATGATCTTGACTTGTGGTTTCAATGTGACACCTAGCTCATTCCACATTGGATATCCTGCACAAGCGATTTAAGGGCATGGCAATTTCACGTTGAGATGATGTGAACTGACCGTCGAGATCGAGCGATTTGACTCTTAAGACTTATTTTTTGGGGTTTCCTTAAGCCGCAAGTGTATGACCATGCAATGTGTCAAATACAACCTGATTTATACACGAGAATAATGGAAAAATAGTCATTTCGAATGAGTTAGAATCATAGAAGTTGTGGCAGACGTTTGAACGATGATATATTCCACACATAATGGCATCAATAGGTCTTTGTAATTAATAAAAAAGTTCGATGATATCCCACACATACACGTGTTATACAATTGTATTTTAATATATGGTTTCTTCAATACGACAGCAACATATGTAGTAACGAGTTATCCATTTAGTGGTTTCAGAACGAACGGTCTGACGCGAAATATCAAAAGTGTTCTCTCTTTAGTGCACAGTTTGCCATTTACGAATTACAATGAATCGTGTAACTATGTATTAAAATATATAAAAATAGATAAAACTGGTTACAAAAATAATGAAAAGTACTACTCAAGCATGACGAGGTGATTATAAGCGTCTTAGTCGACCTACTGTGCAAGGAATTGTCATGATTAAAAACATATTTTGAGGAGACTAAAGTAGTTACAGATGTGGTCAGCGAAAATGCTGCTTCTGTTATAGAAAGTATGGCAGACAATTCTAATTTCCTGCTTTGTTGAACGTTGGGGTTCAATCGAGCCTTCTGGAAACCACGAAGGCTTAAAAGTGAGTGGCAGGCTGGTCTTTGGTATCTTTATTAAGCGTCCTAATATTAAGGTTAGGTTAGGTTAGAGGACGTGTACTTGTCAACTGTGATAATAACGGTATCCGGAGGTCGAATTGACCCATTGTACAACGTCCAAGCTTCTCACTTAATGTTAAACTTTCTTCTATCCTGCCTAATCACAGCAGTGCTTTCCAAGCAGAGGTCTTGGCAATTTTGAAAGCGGCGCAATACTTGTCAATGGCGGAATTTTCCATGAAAATCTCTTGATTTACTCGGATAACCAGGCTGCGATTAAGTCCCTAACAACCGTATTTTCGACGTTCGTCCTTGTCCATGAATGCCAAAGTTTTCATAGAGGAATTTTGGATCATTCAAAGGTAACTCTTATGTGGGCTCCGGGTCACAGGGATAACATTGGAAATTGCATTGCTGCTGAGCTGGCCAGGGCCTGTAAGAAGCTCGCAATCTCTGATATGTTACAGGGCATACGTATTTCCATTATTTGCTTAATTTGGCTTCCATTGTACAATAGTGATTCTTACGGTCCGCTGTCCTTTCAGTAGGCGTGCTGAAAGACTCGGAATTTGAAATCCAACATTCGTTCTTGTCGAGATTCCTCTCAAAATTCGAAGGTGATTATTCAAATGACATTTGAATTTAGTATATACGATAAGGCAAGGTTTAGGGTTTATAATGAAATAAAATTTTCATCGAAATCACAGTTTTACATGTGTTATATTTAATATTATTTTGATATCGCTAATTTGATAACCGTGTTTACAAAGCAAATACATATAATGTTAGTTATTCTTACAATACATAATTGCTAAAATCCTAATAATTCCAATTTGTATAAACACCTAACACATACATACATACATACATATAGTATACACATACATTTACATTACAACAATACAAATTATTGAATTCTAAGCCCAACACATTTACAAAATCAATTCCATGTAACAGATTATGATTAAATAACACATTTGTTGTTAATTGTAAGCCCTCGTAATTATGAATATTCGAGAATATCCAATACAATTGGATAAAAGGCACATACATACATACATACAATATGTACATACATATATATTTATCGACAAATATGAAAATGACTTTGATTTATCACCAATATCAGTTGAAATTTATATCTTTTGGTCGTATGAGAGCGGATACAAATATTTTGTCGACAAGTAGGAAAATGCAGCGTGTCAGATCCCAGATTACGGTAGATAGTGAATTTGTTTATCTTGGCTATGTCATTATCAGCAAAAATCAAGTAGGGTATCACTCAGCAGGTGTTACCATACTCTAGAAAACGCTCATACCCCCTGTGCTTCTCTATGGCGCAGAAGCACGTTCGCTATTAAGTACCATAGGATCGGGCTTGAGACTATTTGAAAGTGATCTTCGTCCCAATGCAAGTTGGGGATGATTTCCGTATCCGATCCAACAATGAGCTCAATGACTAGACATTGTGTAGCGTATTAACATCCTGCAGCTGCGCCTGCTCCGCCATTATCTTTGGATAGAAGAGGAAGCACAAAATTGTAGACGTCTTGTTGTCGTTTGGTGTGACCAATTGTCGAAGGCACGCAAGGAGCAGTCGCACCTGGATGTATGGGTTGACAGGCCTAAAACCGTAAAAAGGATTATTTAATAACCAATTAAATAAATAAGAAATTAAGGATACAGATATGGATCAACAATTGAAATATTGATTCGCTTGCAACAAGACTAAAAATGAATTTTTCCGTTCATGGACAGCTGTATCTACAAGTAGTACTCGTCTGAACGGTTCGTCCTAGTTGGAGGCACTTATAAAGTAGAAATAGCAAATTGCAGATAAAAAGCGATTAAATCCCGGTGACATTTTGAAATTTAACTGGCCCAAGTATAACATTAGACGCTCACCACTTACTTAATTGGTTATTACAAACCTTCAGTCAGGATGACAACCTAGCTTCTCACACAACCCATGTTGTGAGTGTTAATTTTATCCATCAGTGGAGAGACCTTCAGTTTAAAGTCTACTCGGAACGACAGATCTGAGAAATGTTTTCATGGTAATTTTATTAGTCACATAGTTCGTTTGAAGACTGCAGGGAGGAAGTCGCCGAAGAAATATTTTTTCATATTCCGTTTTGTTGGATCTGTGATGGAGTTTGAATCACAAGCTCACATCTAATAAGCCAGCACACTACATACTACCTACGACGACTTCACTTATTCACTTACAGCTCACAAAAGAGGGACGTATACAATACATTCTGCTGGTGGTATTTACCGAAAACTGGCAGATTGAAGGTTATATCTGATTATTATGGCTGTGGCGATGTAGCAAAAAGGAGCCAGTTAGTGCAGTCAATAAAAGTGTGTTCATAAATTGAAATTTATAATGGATTTACTTTAATAAATAAAACAACAACAACATCAAAACAACAACATCATTTATTTCATTTAAAAATTAAAATCCTCGGGCAATAATAGTTATCGAAATGAAATAATAGTTTCCGCATTCCAAGAAAACAAAACAACAAAAGAGAGAGAGAGAGAGAGGGAGAGAACTGTTTAATCTATTTTAAATATCAAAATTTATTTATGATTAATATTTTAATTACTGTTGCTATTGCATTTAGTAACAGTATTTGTCTTTGTTTTTGTTTAAAGCGTTGCTTAGCTACTAAAGCCCATGGTATGTACAATTTGATTATATTAATTATAAATAAATTCGACTTTCATTAGAAAAACATACGCATATTTACGTTATGTAAGTTAATAGTTATGGTATACGTAGCAAATGTGGATGGGTATGGTGTACATGTCAATAATTTTGAAAATGTTTTATTAAATTTGATTATAGTACACTGGCACTCATACTATTGGTTTCGAATAAAAATGAAAACGAGTTTGAAGGAACTTTAACGTTGGCTGCACAAGAAGCATTCGTAAAGGAAAATTAAAGTATCCTCAGAGGCATATAAAGAGTTTTCTGACAGGAACTTCTGAACATCAAGAACTGATAAGGGCCATTTTTTACGCTACATGTGTCCATGGACGCCTGCAGACTTTAACAACACAGTCAGATAATAAAATTGTATTATCAAAATGGGTGAATTGGCGCAGTTCTGAATAAACGGGGATGTACTCAAACGAAATTGTCGAATTTGGAACGGCAACAATCCACTGAAGTCGCCGTAGTCTAGTAGGTAATGTGTTGGCTTATTAGACTTAAGGTCCGAGTTCAAGTCCCAGGTCAGACATCAAAACGAAAATATGAAAATATTTCTTCGGCGACTTCCTCTCAGCAGATTTCTGGCAAAAACTCTAAGAGTAAATAAAAATTGCCATGAAAAGCTTCTCAAAAATATGTCGTTCGGAGTCGACTTTAAACTGTAGGTCCGTCCCATTGCTCATGTATAAAAATTAACGCACACAATATAAGTGCTGTGAGAAGCTAGGTCTCAATCCCGACTGAGGGGTTGTAATGATCAATTATGTATGTATGTAACATACACTTGAAATCCAAGAGCGTCCAATTGTCCAATTTGAGACGACACCAATCCACTTGAAACCCAAGAGTGGTCAAGCCATCCCAAAACGGGTCACTGTTTAGTGTAAATTTTGTGTTGACGACCACATCGGTCCATATTTCATTGGCCAGCCCATCATTGTCAAATTTTAAAGGCTATTTCGTAACCTGTCCACTGAGCAGATTTAGTAAAATTTATGTTTTTGGGAAGTGCTTCGCAACGAGGCTTACTAACCGATATGTATAAAATAAACAATAAGAGGAGTTCTGAGTCATGTGTTGTACTATCCAGGAACACCCTGAGGTGATAACCGGTCTTTTAAAAGAGCGCAGTAGACTGAAAATATACTTATTCAGAATGGAGGTTGTCGCCAACACAACATGTAGATTCTAGAATGAATCATCAGAACATATTATTGCTACCTGTGGGACAGTAATACATCCCGGGAAGAGACACCTGCATAACAAGTGCTATGCAGGGAATTATCGCTGTTGGTACTGAGCAGTTTTTTGTATTTGTCAGGGCAATAGCCTTGGAGGAGGCTACATAGGGATATTTGAAGAAAGATCTTGACGACGATAATAAATATATTTTACAGAATGTTTAAATTCTAGTCCAAAAATAAATATTTTCATCACATTTTTGTTTCTTATTTCCGTCAAAAAAAATCACCGTAGTCTAGTAGATAGTGTGTTGGCTTATTAGACGTGAGACCACGGTTCAATCTCCAGCAAAGCAAAATATGGAAAATTATTTCTTCGGCGATTTCCTTTCAGCAGATTGCTGGCAAAAACTCTGAGTGTTTAATAAAATTGCCCTGAAAAGTTTCTCAAAAATCTGTCGTTCGGAGTCGACTTTAAACTGTAGGTCCTGCTACTCAAATATATAATTAACAAACACAATATAAGTAGTGTGAGACGCTATATCGTAATCCTGACTGAAGGGTGAAAGGTTGTAATGACCAATTATGTATGTTTTATGTAATAGGCTTGGAGGAAATATTAAAGGGATATAAAGTTTGATGAAAGTACAACAGATCGATGGCCGCAGTACTAATGGAATATTTCTGAGGAGGAAATCTTTAAAAAATGACAATTCCGGCTGTGGTTGGAAAAGTTACGTTACGTGGATTATTCACTCAAAATTTGGACTCGTAAAAAACTTGGTATTTAGTAGCACTTAAATTGAAAGAAGTTCATTACAAAGTTCCCATTGACTTTTGCCTTTAGGGCAACACATTCATTTCTTAATTTTTTTTACAAAATTAGAAGTTAAGGTATGTTGTGCAATTTAATATGACGGCACATACATGTATATGCGTATCTTGTATGTAGTTCTTGTGATGGACCATGTAAATTTATTTATAATTTTTTTTAAAACAACAACAAAAAATATACAAATAAAAACTTATTATATTGGCACCCGTATTCATTAGCTAAATGAATTTACGTTACCCTTCTACCCCATTTCCGCTTACGCTTGCATAAGACACGGCGTTCGATTTCTATGCCACAAGAGACTTTTTGATGCTGTCATGTATAAATTCACGTCACTGTCACATTTCAACATTTTTTTTTTTGGTATTTCAAATGAATTTCTTGTATTTGGTATTGTTTTTCTTGTTGTTGTTGTTATCATATAACGACTACTGTTGTTCTCTTTTACCCCACTCATTACCTGTTGCCATGTATATTATTCATTCATTCTTCCATCCATCCATGATTATGATGGCCATGATGATGGCGTTGTTAGTAACAGGTTGCTGAAATTTAAATTGCACATGTAGGACTACATAGATGATGTGATGGATTCATCATAATTATCAGCATCATCATCATAAGCATACTACACATATTAAATGTGGCATTTGAGCGATATTTTCAAACCTGTGATTTAATCACGGTGATTGATAATTCACTGGTAACTACAGTGATTGAAATTGCCAAATAACAGGTACTAATAATGTCGTTCTTTCAAAATTGTTACATACTCAAATTTATTTCATTTTGTTTTGATTATTTACTTTTGTCTTTTATACATGAACTTTCTGTGAAACTTAATTGTCAAACTTCATATAAAAAAAAATTACATTAAAAATAATAACATTGATGACACCACCAGTGTTGCCACGTAAAAAAATATTGTAACCAACATTTGTGAAAAAAATCACCAAATAAGAAAAAATATAACCAAAACTAAATTCGCAGTTTTTTTATTTTATTTTTTCAAATTTAAATTACAATTAATACAACAGAGTAAGAAGAGAAACAAAAAATAACAAAATAAAATTTTAGTCTTACTAATTTATTAATTTCTACAAACAAAACAAAAGCTCTTTTTATAAGAAAAATAAATAACCAAAACCGGAAAAATCTACACATCTACACATTGAACAAAAAAATAACCAATTTTGGTTAGAAATAACCAAAAACTGCAACACTGGACACCACTTTGATTTTGTTTAGTGGTCTTTTCGTAGTATGTATCTAGTTGTCTCTTTCTTACGACTTAATAAAATACGTTATTGTCATTATTGTATTATTGGAATACTGTGATCACAATCACTGTTTTAAAGAACAGTGATTAACAAATCACGTTCACTGAGAGCAACGTTCTTCAAAAATCACTGGATCGCTCATCTCTAGCTGGCATAAATACACATTTGCAATTTTTATGGTTGTAGGTGTATGTAAATAAAATTAGATTTTAATAACGTTATAATTTAACAAGCAACTCGGATCATTTACTCTCCACATTTATATTTCCATGTAAAGTTACATTATTACACCGAGACACTTACACACTCTCACTCCTGCATATTGTACATACCTACACGTGTCAAATATTTACAAAATATTTTAGATGCCATCCAGTTTTCAAGTTTTTTTTTTGCATTTTTTCTTTCTTTTTCATTCATTTGCATGTGTGTTTGTGAATGATGTGACATGTAAATAACAATAATTACATGTGCAAATTAACTTGTTGCATGCAGCACGATTATAGCAATATATTTTTATAATTTTATTTTATTTCCCTACAAATTGTCGTTGAATTATTATGAGTACAAATTCAATGGAATATTTCATAATTTTTTTTTTTTTGGAAATTTTTGTGTTTAGGTGGTATTCAAATTAAATGTTGCACATAGAATTTCATTAATGGTTGTAGTTCAGAGAAATTGTCGTTTAATTATCTTTTGAAAATAGCACAACTTTCTGGAATTAAATCTTGTGTATTTGATTTGAAAGCTTCGCGGAAATATGCTTTTAATGTTAACATATCCCAAATGGCAAAAGCATTGTGTGTCTCAAATGGTTTAAAATACAATATTTTGTATGAAGAAGTGTCTTTAGGTACAGTATACAAGCCGTAAACGTATAGTGTGTTGGCTTATTAAGCGTGAGGCTACGCTTCAGACCCCAGGTCAGACATCTTCAACAAAACTAAATAATAAAAAATAAATTTCTTCGGTGACTTCCTCTCAGCAAATTGCTGGCAAGTACTCTGAGAGTAAAAAATATTGCCATGAAAAGTTTCTCAAAAACATCTGTAGTTCGAAGTCGACTATAAAATGTAGATCTTGCTATTCATGTAGAAAAAGTAACACAAACAACATAAGTGGAGTAAAATCTTCACTTCACCACTATAGATGACTTCGGCCGTATCGTATAAATCTTATATGATTCAGCCGCCAAAGCTAATAACACATCGAAAACAAATAGACCAAAAGGACTGACTTAAAGTTTGATCATTACAACCAACAACCCTTCGAACAACGGATTTGGGAAACTTTTCGCGGCAATTTTATCAGACCTGTAGGAGCTACCTACAGTGTACGTACCAAAACTAGTAAGTAGTGTGTTGGCTTATTAGACATGAGACCACGGTTCCAACCACAGCTCAGACATCTCCAACAAAACGAAATATGAACAAATATTTCTCCTGCGACTTCCTCTCAGCAGATTTCTGGCAAAAACTCTGAGAGTAAGAAAGATTGTAATGAAAAGTTTCTCAAAAATCTGTCGTTTGAAATCGACTTTACACTGTAGACCCCGTCAGAAGCTAGGTCGTAATACCGACTGTTATATGGCTTACGGTCTAGTGCATTACAGATTCCACCAGTTTTGAAAGCCATGGATAAGCCTGTAGTTTACAATTAACTTTAACTTAGGTTGGATACTGTAGAAGTTGCAATTAGTAGACAGACTTGAATTACTGCCGAATAGCCATGTAGTAAACGCCAAATTTTTTTTATTGAGAATGAATGGGGGAGGTGGAAATTTATTGGTATTCCCTTCCCTTAGTGGCACGTTTGCCACCAAAACCGACGACGTCCGTCCTGAAGTGCAGGGCAATCGGATAAGTGCTGTTGCACCGATTCCTTTTCCTCCACATCATGGCAGCTTCTAATCCTGTAGTATCCTGTTTGGGCAGACAATGGAACTGCTAACAGCGCAGTATTTCGTTAGAATTCCCGTTAGAATGCCAACCATTTTCTTGTCGAGCTCAAGTAGTTCCCTTGTTCTCCCGTTGTTCACTGTTGAATACTGCAGTTTTGAAATTAGGCAACCAGGTATGTCGGACCATGCGGTTTTTTTCCAATTTGTAAAAGTATTCTGTAGAGGCGCATAAATCCCGTCTATCGTCTACTCATCAAACATTTTCGATCTCTTCCGTGTAAGTTTATCCGCCTTTTTGTTTCCTCTATGCCACAGTGGTCCGGAACCAAGTAGAGGTGGATGTAGAGAGATCATGCAACTCCTGGCGCCCTTTGATTTGACGAGTTGGGATCCCAACACTTTAATTGCTGCTTGACTGTCCACATATATGATCAAGTTCTAGAGTGGAGAATGAAAAATGTTACGATACGGTTGCTATTACTTTCGAGGATTGATCTGATGTCTCAGATATGAAACTCAGTTATCCTATCTAATAGACCTGGATGTTTAAGTGTGTCGATGCGATACTTATCTGAGCATCGAATTTTTTCAGACGTTCTAATATCCGCCATGGCTTCTTCATCATCCGAAATGTCTACTTTTCCAATACTCTTGCATAAATCAGGCTGAATTTTCCCAATGACATGCGTTAAGGTTTCCCCTGAGATTTAAGAGAACTTTACAAGGAAGAGCCTAATGGGGATAATTTGTAAGACCCCGCTGGTCAGTTTGCATTGCCTCAACGTGAGACGACCATGCCCTCAAATCGCTTGTGTAGAATATTCAATGTGAAATGAGTTGTGTAGCATATAACGTTGGCCTGTTGAAACAACATGGCGTTGATTTTCAGATCAATCGAGCTCAGGTCAAACTAAAATGGTAATCATCAACCTATAAAGCTCGCCATTAACAGTTCTGGGCTGGTCAACCTTATTCTCAAAGAAATACGGACCAATAATGTTGCGAGTCCAAAATCCATACCAAAAGCTGATGTTTTCGGAATGCATTGGACGCTATTAGATATCATGTGGATACCATACTCTACAATTTTATGTATTGACGTACCCATTCATCCAGAACTTGGCCTCGACGCTGACGATGATGTTATCCAGAGTCTGTCCGTGCGAACACACGTAGTTGTCTATGGTCAACCATGGTGATTTGCACAAATAATCCTGAATAGCTGACAACTTATCTAACAGATGTAAGCTCAAAACGATGGTTCCTGTTGAAAGATCCTGTTTTAATAAATGTATTTGATTGACTGTTACTGCGTTCTCATAGCTTCTCTGTTTAAAGGCAAATAATACTGCATAAAGCACTTGAGACATAAAAGAAAAAAGCAGTTTATTTTATTAGTTTTACGTTTAAAAAAATTATATGCGAATACCAATAAATGTTTTGATTTTATTTTACTACACATTGTCAGAATTTATGATTCAACCATAAAAAAAACACGTCGGTTGTTTGAACTTCATTTTATTACACCTCGTATCGGTTTTGTGGAAGTACTTATTACTGTAATCACTCATATACAGCCAATTACACACATGCAAGTGTGTTAGAGTGTATTAAACATGAATACGGATTTTGTTGGAAATTCTTAAGATCTCGTAATAAAGATCCAAAAATCATTGAAGTCTTAAGCGAAAAGCGAAGATGTGGCAAAAGGATATGAATAAAATGGGGGTAACGGAAAATATTTAATTACAAACGTAGTCAAGGCAACAAGTAGGGAGTGGAGCTGGATACAATGCGTGAATGATATGGAAAATAAAAAAAAAGAATGGTGGAAGGTAGTGATAACCGTTATGAGAAATTTACACACATGCATACATATTTAAATTCTTATGTTAGTATTATTTTGTGTATTGGAAATAAGAAAAAGAAAAATACGTTGAATTTAAATAAAAAAATAAATTTCCAGTTTAAATATTTCCCAAAATGTTTTTTAATTTTTCAATTATTTTATGCCATTGAAGATTCACTTGTTTTCTTCTTCTTATGGGTTTTTTTTAGAACGCAATTACCAAAGCAACGCAATTACAACAAGTAATTTGAAAATTCCGAAATGCCAAGCAGGGTAAGTGTAGAAAATCCATGAGTATTTTGCGACAGACACTTGTTTTGATGATTTTAGCACAAAAAAAAACAAAAATAAAATACAAAATGTTGTTGTTACCAACAAACACGTCTATTGATAACGATATGATTAAGTGTCACAGATATCTGTACATACATACCCAAAGCGAACACGAAATATAAATTGTAAGTCACATCCATGCTTAACTTTGTGTTGAAAGACGCTATGTATGTATGTAACTAAAGATGAACTCGAGGGTATGTAATATTTTTGTCACATATCAACACTCTTTCCAAGATATTTTATTTTCACACTTCAAATATCAAAGAATGAATATCAGCCTGAGAATTTGAAAAATAAGATGAAGGAAAAAAGCAAGTAAAAATTCAACAAGAAAACAAATCAACAACACGATTCTTAATGCCATTTCGTCTTTGAGTTGTATTTCTTCTTTTTTTAAAAGAAATTATTATAATTCCCAGAGTATTTTCTCAAGTATTTTATTCAATTTGTTTTCTATTGTATTGTATGCGTTGAATAGGGTGAACCTGCAAAGTAACATTCAGCAAGTAATGCCTAAAGCATTATAAAATTTCAAAGAGAGCCGTGAAATAAGTAATCATTTACACGCCCAATGCTATAGCCTTCGATCGTCTACGTACTTTGCTACTGTTTAAGATCCATTCAACCTACAAATACTACAGAGCGTATTTCTCTAGATCTGCTAATGCATTGCCTAGTAATAATAATTACGACCTAGCTTCGCACACCACTTATGTATGTTGTGTGTATTAATTTTATACATGAGTGGTGAGATCTACAGCTTAAAGTCGATTCTGAAGGACAGATTATTGAAAATTTTTTTTTGGTAAATTTATTTTAGTCTCAGAGTTTTTGCCAGAAATCAGCTGAGAGGAAGTCCCCGAAGAAATATTTTTTCATATTCAGTTTTGTTGGAGACATCTAAGCTGGGGTTTACATTGTGGCCCCACGTAATGTAATGTTTGATGTTATCTTTGTGTAGTAAAGCAAAAATGAGAGATGTTAGTAATTTTAATAAATTTTTTGGCCAAAAAAAAACATTTTCATTGCCAAATGAGAATTTGATTTAAGATTAGATTTTCAATATACATAAATAATCTCATGTTCATTCTGAAAATTAGAACCTCAAAAGTGACAGTTATCTATGTCCCTTAGACCAGTTCGGTATACAGCCGAACATTGACACAGAAAGTGTTGTACCAATTCTCTTTCCTATACTTTAATAAAAGGTCCTATAATAGTCCTTATTCGTACAGTCCTTACACTCAGTCATACCATACATAATCATAAGGAGTCTGATTGAATTTCAGTCAAGAGTCATAATAGGTCTGTTGTTCCCTATCCGGTTGGAGATGATTGGTATTCTCAAGTGGTGACATACATATAAGCACCCACATATTTTTCTTTCGCAAAAAATCTAAAAATTAAAACGTTTAACCCATGTAATGCCAGGTGACTAGATTGCATTAGCCCTGATAAAACTGCATAGCTGCGGCCACTCAGGACATGTAATAAATATGCAGAATATCTCTAAGGACAGTGCAGTTACAAAGAACGTATTTTGCCTCTTTCTTATTTCAACAACTCCTCAAATAGGCATAATAAGTGTAACCAGTTTTTTCCGATGTAGGCTCAAAAATTAGAATTAGAAGCGTAATCCACTCTCTTTCAAGAAACACAATAGTGTACGCCATTTAGATTAACAGAAAAGGCCAGCCGGTTCTGGGCACTTTCCTCAATATTCACACAACTTCCATGTTTTCCAGCGTCACACTCGCTTTCAAGTGAAAACATTAGTTAGCCGTTCAGTGGCATCAAAATCACCGCTCTGTTAAGAGTGCTGGGTGCTAAAAACTTTCCTCCGAAATATTCTATACCCGTAGTTTAGAAGGCAGAGTGTTGGGGTTATTAGACGAGAGCCCATGGTTCAAAACCTGGAGCAGACATTTCGAACAAAACGAAAGGTGAACAAAATATTACTTACATAGGGCTGGGTTAAACGGAAACTGATTGTAGACAAACTATTGAATCCCGACTAGTAGACTTCAATATTTAATGTATCTTATGACCTGAAGGTGTTACTTTTAGTTTAAAAAGTATGAGAACCGACTTTTTGTGGTTCACAATACGAGAATAGTCGCCATAGTCTAGTAGGTAGACGTGAGGCCAGTGCAAACCCCAAGTCAGTCACCTTGATCAAAACGAAATATCGGCAACTGCCTGTCAGTATATTTCTTTCAAAAACGTTTCTCAAAAATCTGTAGATTCCGCCGCTCATGAATAAAAATTAATACACGCAACATAAATGGTGTGAGAAGCTAGGTTGTAATCCTAACTAAGACCAATTAAGTAAATAATTGAAGATTATGAACTGGACAATATGTGGTTTCAACAAGACGATGCCATGACCCTCACAATGTGACCAATTTTTGGATTTATTTCGTGATAGTATTCCAGAGTAATTTCTTGTTCTGTAGGCGTCCATTGTTGAACAAAATCGTAGGAATTTGTTACCGTGAGACCATTTAAACCATTTTCTGTTTTGTTGACGCAAAGTCTGTGTTTACATGAAAAATTCTTTAACGTTCAAGCATTTGAAAACCATAACAAAATAAATTTAATGGTCACCCTTTCACTTGTATGTACAAATGTGGATACATTTGTAAATATGATTGTATTCCACATCATTAATATGATGTGTTCATAACAACATGTCTACATGCTTTTATACATCCATACATGAATGAATACATCTATTTATATGTATGTAAGTGTGTAAGTATATACATAGATGTCAAGTGTTAAGTTATGTGAATATATGGTATGTATGTATGTACACGTGGAAACAAGTATATTAACCGTATTTGCGTATAAACAACAGTCTTTGGAGAAGAAACGTGTTGATTTCCATTGCCAATGAACGGTATTTATGAATTTCATATTGAAAATTATCCAAAGCCAAGTAGTATCGGTATAGAGTTCTCAAAAATCACGCGGTTTACAAGTAAATTATTGTGAAACATTATAACCGACTCACTTGCATTAGAGGTGAAAAGGTGGATAGAGGGTATGTCATAGAATGGAGTCTGTTAGTGAATGGAATTTAATTGATTTTTGTGGGTTTTCACTGCTACAAAAGCCAACTAAACCCAGATGTAAATTGTTACCTTTAATTATTAATTAGAAAAAAAAACAAAAACAAAAAACACAAGACCGATATTGGCAGTGTAAGTGAAAGAAATAATACTAAATAACGTGAGTGTAATTACACAATTCACCTGGGCATCATGGTGTATTGGAATTAACTGAAATGCCTTGAAAAAGGCTGCTTGCTATAACGATAACAAAAGGAAAGAAAATTAGAAATTAAAATTGACGGCACATTAAAATATTTCAAATTTAAATTGAATTTATTATGGCATTGGATTAGTAAGGCAGAAGATGGTGCTTTTCTATTAAGGATTTTTTTCAATGCCAAAAAAAATTTAAAGATATTTGGAAATACCTTCGTTTCATTGTAAAACTGTAACCGCTGGATAATGAAAGCAAAGTGAAAGAAACAATTTGAAATCAATTTAATTAAAAATTAATGTTTTGCAATAAAATCCATTCTAAAATTGTATTAATCGAACCCATACTCAGAATCGACTAGCAGCAAAGCACCAAGTGTAGCATAACAACACCCACATGAAAGAAAAAGAAACTTGGTTAATCAATTATTTGGTCTTTGGATACGAGAATATTTTTAGCGGACCTGCGGAGAGCGGAAGTGTGGAGAGTTTGAAGCTACGTAAAAAAAAAAAAAAAAAAATTGGGGAAAAATTAAAAGCGTTTAAAACAATCCTTAATAAAATGAGAATGCTTTGCGGTATAAAAGTTATCGGTGCATTATGTTTTCTATCGGCAAGGACATCTATCAGTTTAAATTTTAACCATCGATTATTTCGAATCTGTCAATACTAATTTCATTCTAATCATGAATCGTAATGAATCGATTTACATTTGAGCAACATTGGGATTTATTGGGGCAACGAGAAACAAAAAAAAAAAATCATCATTTGGATGAAGCTCATTTTCATCTCAATGAAAATTGCCGTATTTGGGTCTCAGAAAACCCACATGTGGTCTTATAGAAGCCAATGCACCCATTACGACTGACTGTTTGGTGCGGCTTGTGGAGCGGAGGCAACATTGGCCCATATTTCTATCGATAACCAATTTTTTTGTACCCGCTTTTCATGGTATTGATGTGAACGATGTTTGGTTTCAACAGGATGGTACAACTTGCCATACAACTCATGCCACAATCGAATTATTGCGTCAAACCTTTTATGGCCGTCTAATTAACTGAAATGGTGATGTCAATTGGCCACCAAGTAGCGGTGTTATGACATCATTGGATTATTTTGTATGGGGCGCTGTTAAAGAAAATACAATTAACATTTGAGAGACAATTAAGCATTTGAAGGCCAATATTCGTAATGCCATTGCCGAGATACAACCCCATGCACACGAAAAAGTGCACGAAAATTGGTCCGATCGAGTGAAATACTGTGAGACCAGCCACTGCAGCCATATGGGTGAAATAATATTGCATTTCTAACCGGAACAATTGTACTTCACAACGAAAATATGAATTGGGAAAAATTTCGAACCGTCTTTGGTTTACAGCATTGTTAAATTTAAACTTTTAAATGGCCCGCATACATACATACATAATTGGTCATTTCAACCCTTCAGTCAGGATTTCGACCTAGCTTTTCACACCACTTATGTTGTTGTGCGTTAATTTTATACATAAGTGGCGGGACCTACAGTTTAAAGTCGACTCCGAACGACAGATTTTTGAGAAGTTCTTCATGGCAATTTTATTTACTCTCAGAGTTTTTGCCAGAAATCTGCTGAGAGGCAGTCGCCGAAGAAATATTTTTTTTATTCATATTTCGTTTTGATGCCTGACCTGGGATACGAACACGGGCTTTACGTTTAATAAGCTAACACACTACCTACTAGACTACGGCCACTGTGGCCCACCCTATACATAAAAACGGTTTTTGTAATACTTGATTAGTTGCCAGGCAATGAGTCACACTTGTCGCAATTAAACTTAACAATCGAGGCACTCGTCTACCCTATCTAATGATCTTCAGCTTCAGGGTTTTTCACATTAGAATTCCACGTAGAATTGACGAGTTATTCTCCAGCTATTAAATAGAAATCTTACTTACTTTCATAATTTGTCATTACAGATCTTCAGTCAGGACTACAACCTAGCTTCTTACAATATCTATGCTGTGTGCATTAATTTAATCCAACAGTGGCAGGACCTACATTTTAACATCTTCTTCGAACAACAAATTTTGTTGACAACTTTTTTTACTCTCACAGTTTTTGATAGAAGAGCGCTGAAAGGAATTTCCTTTTTACGCATAATTTGTTTTTGTTATCTAAATTGTGGCTTCAACTAATGCCTTTCGTCGAATAAGCCAACACATTACCAATTACTAGACTATGGTGACTTCAATGGTTTTAAGCTTATGCTTAATATTAGAGCAACATACCCTTCTGGATACTACTCATAACATTTTAAACCGACGTTAGAGCAATAAATGATGCTCCGATATTAATCATAAGTAACAGAGCACCTACACAGTCGCCGTAGTGTAGTAGGTAGTGTGTTGGCTTATTAGACGTGAGGCCACTATTCAAACCCCAAGGTTAAACATTTCCAACAAAACGAAATATGAAAAAAATATTTCTTCGGCGACTGGCTCTCAGTAGATTTCTAGCAAAAAGCCTCAGAGAAAATAAAATTTCCATGAAAAAGTTTTTCAAAAATCTTTTTTCCGAGTCGACTCATGTATAAAATTAGCTCACACAACATAAGTGGTGTAAGGAGCTAGGTTGTAATCCTGACTGCAGGGTTGTAATGACCAATTATGCACTTAGGCTTTGTATTTCGATTTATTCTGGCATCAATCAGATCTCTTTTGAGTGCAACTTTTAATTCTAAACAGATTGACAACTGCTATGATTTCCTTTGAATTAAGATCAAAGGGTTTCTGGTTTAGAAAAATATTAATTGGCACACTCTTACGACATATCCATTCACTAATGGATCACTAATGAATTGATCTCTTGATCTCTAGCTGAGCTGAAAAGGAATCTTGCCTCACTGCCAGGCTACTGTATTTGGTAGAAAGCATAACATCAACTGAATTAAAAGAACGTATTCATCTGTCAGTGTAAATATTTCTAAAGATCATTGTGGTCATATGTAGGCATGTAGACAGACTTCTTATGCTAATATCCATCGTTGGCTCAACACAGCCTGCTCTTTTTGGACTCACCTTCCTTTATTAGTATAATGGAGCTTGACATCAATCATTAGACGATTTAAACTTTCAGTCGGGTTTTCAGTTTAATTTAAGGGAGTTGTACTTTAGTTTCTTTTAGTTGCCGTAATCTAGTAACTAATGTGTTGGTCAGACATCTCCAACAAAACAAAAAAAAAAAAAATATTTCTATAGCGACTTTTCTTCTCAGCAGATTTCTAGTAAAAACTCTGAGAGTAAATAAAATTGTCATGAAAAAGTTTCTCAAAAATCTGAAAATTATTATGAACAATTATGTATGTGTGTATGAGTTGTGCTGTAAAACGAAGCTAATTGACGAGACTAGGCAATCTGGGCATCGTTTCCTGTGGTATCTCCACAGATATTCTGTCATAATTTGTTTAAGAAATACTTCGACTCTGAGCGTGTTGTTCAAAGTGTTTTATTAAATTGTTGAAAACCAATTCATTTCTTCATATTTAAACGAAATTATCTCTGCTCCAGTCTACTGTACTCATATTACCTCTCACTTGTTTCACTATATTTGGCTGCTAAAGCCTAGTGTAGGGTACACTTTCATTTATTTTTATTAAATAGATTTTTTTTTGTTTTTTTTTTTTTTCGTTGCTTCTGTTGTTTTTACACACGGCAACAATGAATAAAAAAGGCAACGTGAGTGTCAGTAATATGATCCATTTTATCGTTGACATAATTTATACCAACAAACATTAAGGTTCATAAAGACCTATACATTTCACTCATATATGTATGTATACGTATACATATATATTTACATATATATTTATATTTAATCAAACATATACATACATACATATACTTACAGTATATAAAGTATTTTAATTATTTCAGTTTTATTTACAAATATAAACTCGGGCATCATCAAGTAGCCTTAGCAACAGGTGTTGTACAAGACATAGGTAAACAAAATGAAAAAAATATTGTATTTGCACGTTGCTTTTTAATTAAAATGTTTATTAAAACAAAAACAGAAAAAAACACAAAAAGTTATTATTAAAAGAAAACATACATACATACATAATATAGTAAACGATAAATGGCACACACACACACAAACATTGTATTTGATTTTATTGTACAAACAATTTTACTCACTTATGAATGGACTCGGTGTACGTTCCTTGTAAACTTTATTAATTTTAGTTCTTCTCTTCTAGTATTTATGAATACTGAAAATAAGTGTTGGTGGTATTATACCACTGGTGTATAACACGTAGGCTTTTTTAGGCTATCATAGAAGGTGGAACAAAATAGTACACATTCTCCAAAGATATCTACATACATATACTCTTATACTTCAGAAAATTTTTGTAAAGCCAACATCGTAGAGCCATCACATATGCACTGTTTCTGCCAGCGTCTACTAAAGCTTGTTATTTACAGGCACACGCTATCGTTCCGATTATTTAGGTTCATTGTAAATATCGCTATGCAATCATGGAATTTTTGCAGGTTATTATCAATCCATTGTCAAAGTCGCCGTAGTCAAGTAGGTAGTGTGTTGTGTTATTAGACATGAGACCAAGATTCAAACCCCAGCCCAAACATTTCAAAGGAAACGAAATATAAAAAAATGTTTCTTCAGCGACTTCATCTCAGCAGATTTCTGGCAAAAACTATGAGAGCAAATAAAATTGCCATGAAAAGTTTCTCAAAAGTCTGTCGTTCGGAGGCGACTTTAAAAGTACACTCTACACACGTGAAATTTTAATTCTTTGATGACTGTAATGTACCCATCTGTCATAAGGATTCTACTGAGTTAAAAAAAAACGTATAATCCTCCAAATTTTCTTTTCTAAAGGCTTACTCCACTATTAGCCTTACTTAGTATAATTTTCAATTTTCTTACTTAACCGTAGATCGAGCTTTGTATCAAAAATGATACATTTCAATTTTTGAAATTATTTAACATTAATTCAGAAAACGTTAGATGCCTGATATTTTTAGAATTCGTAGGAATTGTTATCGTCATTGTTTTAAACCAAATAAAAATAGAAAATTTCAAACAGGGGTGAAAAAATTCAAAAACTTCATAATTCTATCTTATGTATCATTTTTGATACATACGACTTTCCTAGAAATTCTTTAGTGTTGTGTTTGAAATTTTTTTAGGTTTTCAAAGATTTTGTGAAGTTTTATCGTAAATAATACATTATTTATTGTATTTGAGAAGAAATTGAAAATTAAGTGTTGGATGAAAGTGAAAAGGTTGAATTTTCTGTTCATGATATATTATTCATATTGACTGCAGTAGTCGTAGTCTAGTATGTAGCGTGTTGGCTTATTAGATGTCAGACCCAGCTTCAAACTTCAGGACAGTTATTTCCAATTTACAACGGAAGGTTGTAATGACCGATTATATATGTATTTATGTAATATTCCTGCTGCTGAAGACTATAAAGAAGAAGAAAACAGAAGCTCGTCTTATGAACTGAGGAAAGTATTGGCAGCAACAAACATGACGATAGGATGTTTATCGCCTAAGGTGGTACTACTTGGAACAGAGAACCTCATTCCTTTAGCAGTTAGGGAAGAGAAAATATTATCAATCTTCACGCAGATTGCTAGCAGCTGTTTCCCAAACTGTTGTAGAGTTTTTCTTACTGCTCTTCTCATATTTATCTCACGTGACAGACAAACATTAGAAAAGTGCTTCGTCCTATGTTTTATTTCATAGATATTACAGATGATAACATTTCGGTCAACTACGTACGTATTAGATAACAGAATAATTCGCTTTGATAATTTGCTACTCGGAAATGATGATAATTTTACACCTATAATGGCTTTTCGAAAAATGAGCTGAAAGTCTTCCAGCTTTTAATAATCGCAATAATTTTGCCGCTCTAGATTAGTAACAAATTGAATTTTATGGTCGTTAAAAATTTCGTGGTCCACCGAAATCGAATTGGCAGTTTTAGATTCAAGTACATGTGTTGCAAGTACTTACAGCTGTACTTGGGAAACCTGTATCCGGGAAATCAGAAAGGACTCAAAGGGAGAGCATTGTTATTGACATAATCGATGTTCTATTGCTGCGGGAAACTTTTTTACCTCACATACCTTGCCAATAAATTTTTCTAACGAAATATAACAATGGTTTGTACCATCAGGTTTCAGACAGCCCTCAACTGAGAGTGTTACTGATGCGAGTGACAATAAGCTTTCCCATCTAAACAATTGCAAACTTATAAATCGCCACAAAGCATGGGTTCTAGATGTCAAATTATTACCAAAAACCTCAGATGTCTTTTCACCAGTTGAGCAAAGGCTTTATTGACTATATTGTTAGTCATGATCATCCGGTAATTTTGAAATAGTGCGATTCCACTTATAGTTCATCACATTTTTTTACAAACAATTAAGGAATGTGTTTACCAAACTTTTCCCAATATGTATATGTCCAGATCTCACTTACAATAATCGATTATGGCAACTTTTCGGTAATTGCACTATGCTTGATTTTTCTCAAGTTGCGATAATCGTGCACGCACTATAGTTATTAGTCACTTTTCGACAGCTGCAAAGGAAACTCAAGTAGATGTAATTGAAAAACTTTGTCAAATTTCAAAATACTGGGCTATGTCCAAAGCAATTAGGAAGAATATTGGAAGAATGGATGATGGATCAAAACACGACTCTTTATAAGAGCAAATTAACTTGAATTTGTTTTTATAATTTTCCTTAGCTTGCGTTAGCGGGTAACTTGCCGTTCATAGGCAAGTTCACTCATTGGCCCATATGACCCATTGTGTTACCCAGTATAAGGTATGCCCCCTTGTATTGATCCGTTAGTGGTGGGTTTGAACCACTCCAATTTTCGGACAAAAAGTATCACGGCTACGTTCGCTGTCATGTCCAGATCTTCAAGCGTTCTGTTATCTAAAAACCGATGACGTCTGTTTTGATGTGCACGGCAATCACATACAAAGTGTTGTACCGATTCTGTTTCTTCTACAACCTGGCAGCTTCTGCAGTAATCCCGTTGGGACAGACCGAGCTTCTGTTAGAATTCCCAATAGAGTGCGAACAGTTTTATTGTGAAACTCAAGTAGTTCCCTGGTATTCCTGATGTTTGCTGCCGGACACATGCATACACACATAATTGGTAATCACAACCCTTAAATTAGTATTACGATACAGTCGCTCGCACCACTTATGTTGTGTGTGAGTAACAAATTATACAATGAGTGAAAAACTTTTCATTGCAATTTAATTTTCCTCTCAGAGTTTTTGCCAGAAATCTTCTGAGAAGCGGTTGTCGAAGAAGTATTTTTTCGTATTTTATTTTGTTCGAGATGTTCGACAAAACACTACATACTACACTACGATGACTACAACTGGACATAGCAGTTTTTAAATTCGGACCACCTAGGGTTTGTTGAACTCTATGTTGATTTTTCCAAATTGAGTAAGTATTCTTGTAGAGGGGATATCTCTATCGTCTCTTCCTTAGACAACTCCAATCCTTACCGTGCCAGTTCGTACGCCTTTTCGTTTCCATCGAATCCTCAGTGGCCCGGAACCAAGTAGAGGCTGGTGTTGTATTGAAATATACGGTGTGGAGTCCATGCACTCAATAACGCTCTTTGGTTTGACGATGGAGGTAGGTTCCTGGTTTCAATCATACGTGCATGAAATACGCTCGCCTGGTTAGGTAATCTGTATGATTCAACTTATCGAAGTAGACGTCAGAGCCAATTGCACATTCCATTTCTGAGCCATCGGTGAAGTTCGTTATATCCTCGCCACCGATAACAGCTTCAGCAACCCATTCTTTTCATATGGGAGTGGAAGTTTCAAATTTTTTCTTAATAATCAACAAATTTCTTAAACGTTTCTTGTACGTTCAATTTCTCATAGAAAACTCAACAAACTTTAAATTTCTTGCATAATATAACAAGACTATTTTTCTTATAATTAATATCAAAAATAAACTCCAGGTAAAAATTGCTGTCTGCCAGTGTACATATGTACGTACATACAGTACACTGACTTTATTTATTTTGATTCGTTTTAATTGTAGGCCAAACCATAAAACTGTAATCGACAAACAGCGTAAACTCTCATTAACACAATTTAAGGTCACTTTGCATGTGGTTTTGTAAGTTTAAAAGATTTTGTTTTTTTTTTTTGTTTTTGTTTTTCATTTTAATAAAACCGATTAAATGTTTTTGTTGTTGTTATTAATTCTTTTGTTGGTTTTGGGTTGAAAAAAAAAAGAGTTCATAAGTTATTAAAAACAACTTGAGAATGTTTTAAGTGCCAGAATATTTTCACTTTTACGTTTTCAATTGAAAAAGAAAACTTTTTCAAAGTGCATGTTGTTGTTGTTGTTATTGTAGCTGTTGTGTTATCGTTTGTGGTTTTTTATTGTGGTTTTTAGTTGGTCGGTCAGTAGTGGCAGAGTTGCCAGGAAGATGAGATTAAATTTTGTTACAATATTGGGAATTAAAAATCACTTAAAAAGAGTCTTCAAAAGAATATGTTTAAAAATAAAATTTTAATAAAAACCTGAACGAAAGTTTGTAGAGAATACTTGACGAAGTGTATCTCAAGTGATTTGATTATTATTTTCAGCAATATTAGGCCACAATGATTATCATCGAGCCATATCTTCTTGCCCTTTTTAATTTATTTGATATCTTTTAGTTCTCATTCATAATCAAGTTGCATTCTAAATGCATGACTCGTCTATGTGGTCTTGTATATTGCTAGTGAGCTTTCTAATCGAGTTTAGTTTTGATTATTACAGATGATATCGATCTCAGTCAGACAATTTCTATATGGTGGGCCATTTAAGAGTTTAAATTTAAACTTGCAATAGAACAAAAACGGTTTGAAATTTTGGCAAATTTATGTTTTTGCTGTGAAGTACAATTGTTTCCGTTAGAAACGGAAATTTATTTCATGCAAATGGCTGCCGCGGCTGCCATCATAGTACCTCATTCCATCGAACCAATTTTCGTGCACTTTTTCTAGTGTATGGGGTCATATATCAGCAATGGCATCACTAATGTTGTTTTGACGGCATAACACTTTCGTTTAACGGTGCTCCACAGAAAATAGTCAAACGGTCTCAAATCGCAGATTCCCTGCGGCCAATTGACATCACCATTTCGGCTAATTAAACGGCCAGCAAACGTTTGACGCAATAAATCGATTGTGACATGACATGTGTGCCAAGTTAGACCAGCCTGTTTAAACCAAATATTGTTCACATTAATACCATGAATTAATACATACTATAGGTGTCTCCATTAACCGTAGTGGTGGCGCCGTCCTCGTTTTCAAAGAAATATGGACCAATGATGCCTCCGCTCCACAAGCCGCACCAAACAGCCACTTGTAATGGGTGCATTGTCTTCTGTAAGACAACGTGTGGGTTTTCTGAAACCCAAATACGGCAATTTTGCTTACTAACGAACTCGCCAAGATGAAAATGTGCATTCATCTAAAAAGATGATTTTTTTTTAGCAAAATCTCCATCATCGTGCAGTTTCTCTTTGGCCCAATAAACCCCAACGTTGCTCAATCGGAAAGCGATTCATTATGTTCATTGGAGACAATACACTGAATTTTGTGACAGAATAGATTGTTATGAATATTGCCGTATTCGGAATAACCGATGGTTCAAATTTAAACCGATAGATGGCCCACCCAATACTACCAATTTAGTCATCGGAGAATGCTTTCAATATGAAACTGCGTGTAAAGATTAAGATGGCATTTCTGCTGACATCACATGCTAAACAACTTATCATCTTAAAAGAATGCAGTTTATGTTCACATCCAAATCCGGTCCAATTCATCGAAACGTCAATGACAGAGCTTTAAATTCTTAATTTCGATGAAGCGCCCTTGAAGTTGCCACTAGATGGAATGACTCTGGAACCGAAGTATATAATTATATGAGGAGTACTTCTAGATCTCTAACATTTAAAGAACGAAATGGGAAAGGAGAAATAGTCGAAAGTAGTGAATGCTGGTATACAGCAACGGAAGTACGATGGACACACGATTTATCAGAATTGTTCGAAGCTGGTTTGAAAGGCAACATGGCCAAGTTAATTTTTATATGACATAGTATGTCATAGGATATGGTTGTTTTAAATAATATCTCTGTAAGTATGTTCACGATGATAAGATAAGATGAACTTGTTGCTGCAGCAACAATGGAAATGAGAATGCGGAACACGTTTTCTTTTATGGCTCAAGATTTGGGTTGGAACGCAAGTTGTTAGAAGCGAAGATAAATGAAAAAAAGACTGCAAATGCCATAGTTTCGCACATGTTATGATCTGGAGAAATTTGACATTATGATACTTCCAATGCTACAGGAATTGAGGGAGGGATTCAAAGAATATGTAGGGAACAGCTAATACGTGTACACACTCAGTGGACCAAAACTGATCCTGTGATAAAATATTTAGCTGTCATGTGAGTTTGAATTGTAGAGGAGACTTTTTAGTGCGTTACAGGTTCAATACTACTATTGTGGCGGCAATAGGGTCTTTCGAACATTTTTTCACCTCAAAAAAGAAAAAGAATACCCAGTCCTTTCTAGTACTATTTAAGTCTTATGCCACAACGAGAGAATTGCAATTCCTTTTGTGAAAACTTTAGTTCAGCACCACCAAACCTGTATAGTCTAAGATCCGGAATTTTAAATCTTCTTGTAAATTTCAAATCCTACACGAGACTCGTGAATAAAAAGTCCAATGTGACATGAGCTATGTAATACGTACCACCGTCCTGTTAAAACCACCTGTCGTTGGTATCCTTACCTACTTTCTTGTTTGTCATTACACCAGCAGATTTCTGGCAAAAACTCTGAGATTAAATAAAATTGCCATGTAAAGTTTCTCAAAAAAACTGTTGTGAAATTGACACCTTTTGTGATAAAAAATCAAGATCCATCAAAAATTCGGAAAATTTTTGAACTAAAAGTTCTTTTGATGAGATGACATATATAAAAAATATAACACGACTGTTATGCTATTTATATAACAACTATGTTAATTTTTGTCCGATTTGATCAAACTATGTGCCAATCTCTTCACAAGATAATGTACTTTCAGAATGTCATCACTTATTTCATATTTTTTAAGTAAAGTTTGCTACTATGAGCGGACAAACTTGAAAAAATATGAAAACAATTCGCATTTTCCAAGTTTACCTCATCAAAACTCATAACATATTAAGTCAAATAATAGGGATATGTATACCGTTTTAAAGGTAAAAAAACAGTTTTTGTCAAATAAAAAAAGTTTGGAGGGTTCGAGAAATATAAAAAAAATATTTTTAAGATCTACTCAACAAAACTCACAACCTACACTATGTCATTAGCCGGGTGTGTTTAATTTTTGTTATTTTGTCGCATAGTGTAATTAGTTATTACAACCCTTCAGTCAGGATTAGGACTTAGCTTTTCACACCACTTATGTTTTGTGTGGTGCTCTTATACATAAGTGGCTGGACTTACAGCTTAAAGTCACATCAATTTTTTCTCAGAGTTTTTTTTTGCCAGAAATCTGCTGAGAGGAGGAAGTCGCCGAAGAGATTTTTCATATTTCGTTTTGTTGGAGATTTTTGACCTGGGGTTTGAACCGTGGGCTCATACCTAATAAATCAACACACTATCTTCTAGTCTACAGAAACTTTAGTCCTCCTTATCGTATCATATTACACGATGGAACATTTTCTGCTCTGATACATTATTCCTGGCCTTTGGAAATATAGAAGTCGGCATAAAATATTTGCAACATTACTCACAATATTTAACAGATAAACCAGCCATGGTAACTCACAGCCCAAAGAAGTGCGTTAACACCACAGCGTGTTCTACTATGGTTATGCGATAATAAAAAAAATTAAAACAAAAACCAAAAAAATATAAATGAAACCAGCTTAAAAGCAAAAACAAAAACAAGATTTAAAACTTTTAAAACTGACATACATTCGCCAACTTTAATTACATTAAGTATGTTACACATTTAATACAACACACATAGAAAACTGGACAAATTACACGCAAATGGAAGATTTGTGGCAAAAAAAAAAGAAAAAACTTAAAGCCAACGACAAACTATTCAAACAAAATCTTACAGTTGCAGCAGTTGCACGTAAAACTTTGCCAGAAGCGGAAGTTAAATTTTAATCAAATATCATCATGTTCTCTCCCTGAATAGATAAAAAACCAAAAAAGAAAAAGAAGAAAGGAACAACAAAAGGCGTCTAATTAAAATGGTTAGAAATGAAATTAATTTTGGGTAACGTGATAGACGATAAAAAATAGCGAAAAAAAAATTTGCAACAAAATGAGGCATTACGAGTGCTTCATAAAACTTGTGCTGATGTGGCATGTTACGAACATTATAAAAACCCATGGTGAGGTGTTGTCAAAAGAAAATCTATTTTCAATTCAAAAATATCCAGCTGCGCCAACTACTGATGCGGAAAGTATTAAAAATATTCCAAAAATATGTTACGAGCATAATGCACACAATCAAATTGCATACTACAGCAACAGCAACAACAACAACAATAATGATACAAGCAATATATTAAATATTTTTAAAAATATTTTAAAATATTTCCATGAAATCGAATGTGCAGGGAATGAAAAGAGAAACTTGGATGTTTGGAATTTACCCGCCGAGCATCGTCAACTGGAATCAGGCGTACAGGACATAGAAGAAAATGAAGAAGACAATGACAGAGGAGAAGATCCATATGAAATGCAACAATTTAGCATTTTGCAGCAATTGAAACTAGACGAACAAAAGAAAAAATGGCAAGAACAGCACAAAACGCAACAACAGCAGCAACAAAATGCCTTAAAATTACAGCAATTGAGTGAACTGCAACAAATTATGCAACACTTTGAGAGTCAAGCTTTAGGCAAGGCTGGCAAAAAGAAAAAAAAGAAAAAGAAGAAAAGGAAAAGGAAGAAACCCAAAGACAAAAAGAAAAAAAGAAAAAAGAAGCCGATTGTACAGCCTCTTTTAACACAACCAGCCCATATATTGTATGCCAGTCCCACCCAAAAACCCTATCACTACCACCATCCCCACAAGGTGCCGGCAACAACAAAGAAACCCTTTTATCAGCATGAACTGGTGCCGCTTAAGAAAATCAAATACATTCTACGTAAAAATACGATATTCAAGAAAAAGAAAAAAGAATATCTCAATCACTTAAAGCATGTCATCTATCCGTTTGTCAAATTTATTGCATTCTTCACCATCATCAATCCATTCACATTGGCCGTTTTCTTATTCTCGCTCATCTCACCGGTTGTATTTGGTTTCCTTGGCTTCATCGCTTTGAGTTTCCTTATCAAGCCGGCGCTGCATTTGCTGTTTGGCGTCAAGCATACAGTGGGCAGCATAAAACATAAAAAATGGCTGGAACAGCGTAAAAGACAACGTTTACGTGATAGTCGTCGGCCCATAACCATACACAAGCATTACTATCAGCAGAGACCAATAGCACCGCCATCTCATTCAAACAAACATCCCCATCATCATCATCATCATCAGCACCAGCCACCACCAGCACCACCACCCCAACTAAAAATTGCTCATCATTTTACGCAACATCAGCCTTCATCTCCACAAGCACATCAACATTATCCTCGTAGTCGTGATACTCATGGTAACCAACGTCCAGGACAAGTGAAATGGTTTAATCCATTATTGCCCCATGAAAAGGAGAAATTAAAAAAGGACACATATTTCCTAAATGATTTCGAAGACTACAAAGAGACGTACAACTGAAACTGAACAGCAGAGCAGAGTTCGGAGCACGTGTTTCTAAGAGCATTAAAGTATTTAGAATATTAATTTTTTTTCTCTCTCTCTCTCTCTCTCTCTATCTCTTTCTCTCTTTGTCCTTTTTGTCCTTTTTTTCCAAAAAGAGAGGATTTTTGAAATAACATTCTATGCTTTTGTTACGTCCATGGGAATGTATTTGTTTCTGTATCTGTATTTGTGTTTGTATCTCTATCAATGTGTGTGTGTGTTTAATACTTATTTGTATATTTTTTTTTTTTTGGGATTGTTTGTTTGTTAAATGATACGTTAACATTGAATTCTTAACAATAACAGAAGAAGAATATCTTGCGTATTGAATTGATAAATTTTTTTCAATTAATTAATGGATTCCATTGCTAAAGAGGTCATGGAGAAATTGGAATTAAAATTCTTATTTGATCCTGTCTGTAAACCATAACGAAGTTTTTAAAATTTTTGGAAAGAAATCAGGTGGTAAGTTATCAATTAATTTTGCTGCTTATGAACAAAATTGGAAATTCATTTACAACAGAAGTGAGAATAAATCATCAGTTTTCGCAATCAGGTTCCATGTTCTCTTTACTTTATATTTCGATAATTAACAAGTTACCGTTATCTAGTAGGTGGTGTGTTGACATATTAGGCGTGAGGCCAAGGTTCAAACCCCAGTTCAGAAATCTCCAACTAAACGAAAATGAAAAAATATTTCCTCGGCAGCTGCCTATGAGCAGATTTCTGGCAAAAACTCTGAGAGTAAATAGAATATCAAAAAGCTGTCGTTCGGAGTCACCTTTAAACTGTAGGTACCGCCACTCATGTATAAAATTAACACACACAACATAAATGGTGTGCGAAGCTAGGAAGGGTTCTAATTACAAATTGTGTATGTACAGTAAGCGTCAAAAGAAACTGTACAGTAAGGATAAAATTCCAACAATCCAATCAAACTCAACTTTTACCACTTAAGAAAGGGTGCCCGAAATAATTTAACAATATTTCGAAATTTTTTAATAATTTTTTTTGTTTCTATTTAAAAAACTGGCAATGAAAATAAAAATAATGGTAATTTATTAATGTATAGTTGCTTTTGACTCACACTGTATGTATGTATGCAATAGAGTGTTCAGAAATCAATGAAAAACATTTGAATTTCACTGTTTATCAACAGCGGATACTTAACGTTTTTTTCTTTTCTTGTGGTGGTATACTCACCTTCAACCAATATTTTTGGTGTGAATTTTTAAATTAAAGAGTTAATTGATCATTAACAAGCCTTTAGTTAGCGTGACAACCTAGCTTCTCACACCGCCTATGTTGTGACTGTTAATTTTTATCCATGAGTAGCGTTAGCTACTGTTTAACGCCGAGTCTCAACGATAGATTTTTAAATAACTTTTCATAGCAATGCATGTCATGCAAGATGTTTTCTGTTGTTAGACATTCAGCTTCCATTGCCTCTCGTTTTTTGCCATCAATTACACTTAAAGAATGTATGTTGTCCGTCATCACTGACCCACATTCATATTTCGTTTGAGAGTATTGTACATTTGCAAAAACACAAAAATCAGCTGGGAAGGAAAGCTCATGGTACAATATTCATAGAAAATGGTTTTCGAATGAACATAAAACATTTTTCCTATGTTAGCTTATGAATGTTTTTGCTCTACCTGGTATTATTATTGATTTTATTAATCGGGAAGTTTTGCCTTCTGATTGATTGAGCATATATGGTCTTTCAACGTGGACTTACGTCTGCTGTTGACAGCCATCATAAAGCCACTTCTGTTCAGTTAGTTTTTACTTATACAGTCTGTTTTACCAGATCACTGTTGACGACCAGATGTATGTAAATGTAGATTCTGCGACAATGAGACCGAATCATCGAAACATACACTTCGAACCCGTGAGGCATTAATGCATCACAGAAGAAAATACAAGATACTGGAATACCCTATAAAGTATGAGGGCATACAACAGATCGTACAGTCGCAGTACGATAAATAACAATCAGTCCAAATTTCTTTGAAAACGAAGTCAGCCACGTTATCACAATACGAAACATGAAAATATATTTCAATGGCGACTGCCTCTCAGCAAATTTCTGGCAAAAACACTGACTGCAAATAAAATTTCCTTGAAAAACTTTCTTTATGGGCTGTCTTTCGGACTCAACTTTAAACTGTAGATTCCGCCACTCATGTATACAAATTGACACACACAACATAATTGACCTGACTAGTTCCTCACATCGTAATCCTGGCTTAAGGATGACCAATTATGTATGTATGTATTACTGCCAATAGCGAGGATCTAGGCATCAAAAATATGTGGTTTCCACGTTCCACATAGTTCATGCCACAGATGATATTTTACAAGAGCAATTTGAGAGCATGGTCATCTCACGTGCAGGTAGTAAAATCGTGTAATTTAATTAAGTTAGACATTCTCTCAATTAACATTAACTCAAGTTGCAAGTGTATGCGTATATTCCACAAACCACAATGACCATCATAGCCAACATATGATTTATGTGTCAGAGTTATGGAAAATTTGACATTCCGGACATATGAACGATGTTATATTCCACAAGTTGTTTCATTTATTTCATTTATATTTGTGAGTATAGCAATCATATAAAATGCCTGACAAACAATCAGACAATCACGAACACCCTGAGTCTATGACGGTTTCGATATTTGTTGTTTAGCACGCTAACAACCAGACCATCAGGGCGCCCAATATTAAATATATTGTCAGATGTTGACTTTTCTCTTGAGTTACGGATTTCGAAAGATGCGTGAATAAAAAAGTTTGTCGTATTTAGGATGATACCAATCCACATGACATCTAAAAGTGTCAAATATATCACGAAAAAGTTACTGGTGTAGATTTTAGGCTGGCGACGTTACCGGTCCATATTTCTATGAAAAACATATTGGCCAGGCCATGACTGTTAACGGTGAGCAGTATACAAGGACAATGAATGATTTGGAGACCAAAGGTTTTGTGTTCTACTTGTCACACAGCTCATGTCACATTGGATATTCTACGAATTGAGGGCATCTCACGTGAAGGTAATGTGAACTGGCTACCGAGATCGTTCAATTTGATTTCGTTAAGTTTTTTTTGTGGGATTTTCTTAAGTTGCAAGCATATACGAATAAGCCACAAGCTACAGCGATCTTCAAAGGCTAGTTGTAGTAGGAGTTGAAGCTTACGACGTGATGCGTAGCGTAGCAAGGCAAAATACGAACAGAATAATGAAGCTTTCTTACAACGTTGCCAGAAAAGCTTTTCAAAAACTTATGAAACTAATGCATAATACAGCTACTACTATAAATACGTATTCTGTTGATAACTTTTGACAGCTTGCAAGGCTACTAGTTGTGTTGTACTACAGCGACTATTCTGTTCCCCACTTAATGCCTGTACAAGAGTACAAAAATGAAAATGATTTTAGAGATCATATTTAATTTGTAATTAAATTTCGTATAAAATATTCAATTGATTATGCTTGTGGTGTTCCATTTGCTAATGCGTTTCTGTATTTAGTTTTGAAATTTCATTTCATTTCTTTTTTCTTTTGCTTTGCATTTTTTTAATTTCTGTTTCTTTTTCTGTTTTGTCAAAATTTTCTAAAAAATTTAAATTTGTTTTTTTTTAGATTTTAACCGAAATATACTCAAAATTATTTTTACAAAATAAAAGCATAAAATAGTTATAAAAATACGAAATATTAACAGAAGTTTGCCAAACATTTTTTGTAATTTTGTTTTTTGAAATTTTGAACGCGGAACAATGGAAATTTTACGCAAAATTTTTTTAAGAATTCATCATATTTTTGAAACGTATTATCCGTACATATGCTTTAGTTCCGTTTTTATCGTCGTTTTAGTTGGTTTTCTACACTTTGAACTCAAGCAGAATAACAAGGATCTGATCTATTGGAAGAATCTCGTTGAATTCTGTTACCATGAACTGGAGGAATTCGCACTGATGATGATTATGCTGGTGATTTTCATAAAAATCCTGTTTGTGGGTGCCATTATTATGATGAATACACGTTCAGTGCACTGGTACGATGAGCTAACTCAGCTAGAGGTAAAGAAGCGTTATGCTGACTTTCTCCTGTTGCGCTTAATAGCTGACATTGATAATATTGAAATGAAGTATTTGCGCACGAATAAGGCAAGCGATGCTATTGCCTTGAAAACTTTCGTTTTGGCACATGAGAATATGAAGAGATCGATAGAGAAATTTCGTAAAGATGCCCGCAAACTATTGTCCCCCAATGAAATGGAAATCACGTTGCCAATCGATGAAGTTTATGGTGTGCTAGAGAATGAGATGCACTACATTAGGCGTTCGAGATTTTACAATATGGATATAGCGGCCGATGATAATGTCATAAAGAAATTGGTGAATCCTTGAAAGTTTTTCTCTCTTTTAGTTTTAAATTTATTTTTTCATTGTTTTTATTTTATTATTCTCTCTCTTTTACCTACAATAGTTTGTTAATCGCTTTTTGTGAACCCAATTTTTTTAAGCAAAATTAAATAAGAAGAACGCTATAAAAGGGGAAAGTGTGTATTAATTTGACGTTAGATTCTCGGTTAATACCTAATGATCAAAGGCCAAAAATTTTAATTTTCATAACAATGATTTCTATTCATTTATAGTCTAATCTGGTTTATAATTAATTTGATGGAATATGAGTTGATAGCTAATACGCAAGATATTTAATACGGAATAAAGCCCCGGTTAGCCAAGCGTTCACGAAACGTAAGGAAACGTAACGTTCATTTTTAGCATATAAAGAGCAATGCAAATGCTTACTAAAATAACATTACGTTTCGGTAATCGCTTTCATTGCTTGTCGTATTCAATAAACGAACGCACGTTCCGTGAACGTTTGGCTAACCGGGGCTTTACACTGCAATTCGATCTAGGCTTATCAAATTGCTATAATCTCGTTAGATGTATTAGGCTGTACAATAAAAAATTACACTATTTCTTAAGATTCATGGCATGTTATAACCATATAGCTGTACGGCATCTAAGTTTTATTTTAATTCAATTACTGTTTCCTCTAACATATGTATGTCGATGGCCAACATATCTTTTTGTTTTTCTTTTACTGATCCTTAAGAGGTCAATTTGATTAAAAAATACGAAAGAAAATCGAATTGAAAACAAGCCGGAAATAAACTGAAAAAAAAAGATTTATTTTCTGTTGAGCTTTCAAAAGAGTTAAGCATTGTTCATATAAAATCCGATCCCGATAATGTTATCATCGCCCTTAATGTAAAAAGCTTTTTTTTAAATTTGGTGTCATACATTAGTGGATGACATTAATTGTGGTGCACCATTTTGATCTGTCTGCGGTGTATACTTCTGACATAAATTGCTGACATTAGTTTACTTTCCACAGTAACAGTTCCAATTTTACATACATATTTCGGACAGCAGACAGTTAGAGGAGCTGATAGAGTTTTTTAATTACGCCCACCTAAGTCTTTCGATTAGAAATCCATTACAGTTTTTCAAATCCAGCTAAAATTTTTCTGAAGAATGGTGGTGTCTCACAAAACTCAACAAATTTTTTTTGGAAGTATTACATACATACATTACGACCTATCTTCTCACTCCACATATGTTGTGTGCGTTAATTTTATCCATGAGTGGAGGCACCCTCAGTTTTAAAGTCGATACCGAAAGACAGATTTTTTGAAAAACTTTTCACGGCAATTTTAGTTTATTTTCTCTCAGAGCTTTTGCGAGAATTTCCTAAGAAGAAGTCGGCGAAGAAATATTTTTTTATTATGTTTTGTCGGAGATGTCTGACCTGGGGTTTGAACCGTAGCCTCACTTCTAATAAGCCAACGCACAATCTACTACACATCGACATTTATTTAAATTATTATTTATATTTATATTTTATATTTATTTTATTTAAATTTTCGAAAGCATTTTTGAAGAAGCTAGAAATGGCTCACTCCTTTGACCCCACTATGAGTCATAACCCTAAATACTTTTAAGAAAATTTAAAATTTACTTTTCTTTAGTGCTTTGGAGGAGGTTGTACTCTTCACAAGAAGGTGTTAGTCACCACCTTTGCCCCCACTTAGATTGTAGAGTGGGCGGAACTTCTACTCAAAGTAGTAGCAGATTTCTTGGGCCTTTTTCTTGACGGGAAGTTGCCTTAGAAACAGAAAATCACAAAAAAGCTCTCTTCGCTTGCAACGAAATTTTGGAGAAAAAATGGATGTCTCACTGGATCTCTTCAGAACTAATCAGACCTATCTTATCTTACGGATATCTTAAATGGTGAGAATTCATTGAATCTGATAACACAGACAGCTGTCAGTATCATTATGAGTGGTGCTCTGCGTACCATAAAAACGTTAGGGCAGGAGGTAATATAATGCTTGTTGGGTTGTGTATAATAGGCTTCTCTATTCTATTGTATTGAATTGGCCTCTATCGAATATTGGCAACACGATGATTCTGAGTGAATAAATTATATGATGCCAGGATTGACTTATGAGGGAAGTTCTGGACATAAATTCTGAAGATAGAAGTTTTGAAGAATGGCGGGTACACATTAACTTTAGGTGGTAGCTTTTTTTGTTTTTGAATCACCAGATCCCAGCAAGGTCTTCTAGCATGAATGCTTGGCAATTCAGGCCGGAGAGAATTATAAAAGACTGTGATATTACCATACTTTCAGCTAGCCAGACGCCTGTCAGGGCGCTAGGTTCAGAAGTAATGCACCCCCCGCTAACTGTTGGGAACATCTCAACGAGATAGCTAATAGATATGACGTTCATATCATGTGCGTATCGGGGGCATGACGATATTCCGTAGTAACTGCAGAGCCAAGAAATTGGTTAGATGTGGCGCAATCATTGAACACTCCGATATATTCCGCACTTTGTGAATTCCTTCAAAAACCAACGGGTTGACTATTGACAATACAATTAACGCCAGATTTGTCGGAGTAGTCTAGTAGGTAGTGTGTTGGGGTATTAGACGTGAGTCCGCGGTTAAAACCCCAGGTCCGACATCTCAAACAAAACAAAACATGAAAAAAATATTTCCTCGGCGACTTCCTCTCAGCAAATTTGTGGCAAAAACTCTGAGAGTAAATAAATTGCTTTGAAAAAGTTTCTCAAAAACTTGTTGTTTGGAGTTGATTTTAAATTGCAGGTCACGCCACTTATGAATAAAATCAAAACACACAACATCAATGATGAGAGAAGCTGCGCTAAGCTTAAGTCGTAATCCTGTCTGAAGGGTATGTATGTGTTAGCACAAGATTATTAACTTCAAATACGAGCAGAGTGGCACATCGGTATTGGCCACATAACAAATGACTTCTGCAGGATCTGCAAAGATGACGAAGAGGAGCAAACTTTTTTCCACCTACTGAGCACATGCCCAACACTATGTCAGAGGTGAAAAAGACATTTTGGTGTCTAGTAAAAGGATGAACTTGATGAATTGGCGGTCTAAGTCGCTTTATCACAAACTCCTAACGGTTCAGAGATTAGAAGAAATGTTAAACAGATGTATCACCGTGGGCCTTATGTTTCATTTTGTCAATCATGACAGAGAAAGAGAAATATAATGCCGTCTTCTTCTGCAATGCTTCAGAAATGGGTTTGGATTTTAGGTGAACAATGTTTTGCGTCTCTTTCAGTAAAACTAAAAAATAAAATAAAAAAAGGTTGTGAAAATATAAAGAAGTCCAAGAAAAAGCATAATAATATCAATCTAAAAACAAGTATAATTTTATACAGAAATAACAACAATAACAACAATAAAACGTTATACAAACTGAGCATAAAAATATAAGAAACTGCCCTTAAACTGAATATCCAATAGATATACTGCTGCTGCAGTGTATAATCTATTGTTTGTTTTCACTGCCATCTTAACCTGTTACATTTTATCATGGATTGTGCGAATAAAAGCGTTCTACTATAAGTAAACATTTCATTTCGTTTTTCTGTCTTTTGTCTTCATTCCAACAAGAGTAGGAACGTTATTGTTGGTTAGACAATGTTGTATGAGACCCTACAATACAATGTATTTTTAGCCTTCAAACGCTATAAAGGAGCAGATGATCACATGGATATTCTCAGCATTACGACAATAAGCGATTGTTATCGATCTATCATGGGCCATTTCAAGCGTTTTCTTCATTTAAATTTCAATAAAACAAAACGAGTGTGGGACATCGGCGAATTTTTTATTCGTTTAAAAGATCTATGTGTGCAATTCAACATCGTTTAAACTTCTGGGTTTCTCTGGGTGGAACACATCCGAAATGTGAAATTTTCCGTAGCACTGAGGAATAAATCATATTTTGGTTTTATGTCCCACTGCGGTTTATTTGCATGAAGCTTCGATTTAAGAAAACGACAAAAGAAAAGACTTAAGGTGACAAATCACACAATCTCAGTGACCATATGAGATTATCCAATTCAAGTCAAAAGTAGTTGTTAATCATCCGTCTGTAGTGCTTGTCGTTAACAGTGATGGCCTAACCAACATCGTTCTCAGAAAAATTTGGATCGATAACGTCTCCAGCTGAAAATTCTTATCAAACAGTGACGTTTTTGGCTTGCATAAAACACTCCTGGATCTTATGTGGATCGATTGAATCTGAGGGTAGGTAAATAAAATTGCCATGAATAGTTTCCCACAAAACTGCCGTTCGAAGTTGACATTAAACTGAAGCCTACAGATCAGTTCTGGATGAAATTAGAATACATAACAGAGGTGGTGTGAGAAAATTGGTCGCAAACCTAGCTAAAGAATAATAATTCTCGTATAACGTGCTAGAAATAAATGGTCGCTGTATATTAAAGACACATTAAATGGAACCTATGTCTCCAAGATGAGATTTTTAAATATGACTTCAATGCAGTCAGACGTATAAAGGTGATTGAATTTGTTAAAGTACTTGTGTAATCGTATGAATAACAGGATGCATGAGATATCCGAGAAACGCTATATGCAGAAGCAGAATCGATTAAAGACGAAAAAGGAGGAACAGTTCATACGTAAATTAGATTGAAATAAATGGGTGTATAACACCATATTCAAAGGGCATTAGGATATTGCGAATACAACTGCAAATGTTGGAAAAATTATACAGAAGAAGAGATCGAAAGGATACACACATACATACATAATTGATCATTACAACCCTTTGGTCAGGATAACGACCCAGTTATGTTGTGGTTATTAATTTTTCTACGTGAGTGGTAGGACCTAGAGTGTAAAGTCGACTCTGAGCGACAGATTTCTGAGAAACTTTTCATGGAAATTTTTTTTAATCTCTCAGAGCTTTTGTCAGAAATCTGCTAAGAGGAAGGCACCGAAGAAATATTTCTTTTCATATTTTGTTTTTGTTGAAGATGTGCGACTTGGGGGTTTGAACCGAGGCCTCACGTCTAATAAGCCAACACACTCCCTACTAGACTACGGCGACTACAACCTATGATTCATACTTTTAAAAAATTCAAATAGTAATCCAACCATGGCCTCACGTCTAACAAGCCACCACACTACCTACAAGACGACGGCGATTACTTTCACAAAAAACTTTCATAAAAATGCTTAAGACATCGATATGATTGTAAGGTAGTAGTTGTTACAAACAGTAGTACCCACCAAACTATGCTTATATACTTATGGTAGGTTGGAATAAAACAAACACCTGGATAATATAATTTTTCTTTTTGTTTACAATGTTAGAACATCTTAAATAAGAATCAACACCGCATAGACATTTCCTAAGGCAATGTTAAGGAAAATTTTACACAATATTTACTTACTGTGAGAGGACAACAAAATAAATCCAAAAAAATAAATAAAATTTCGTAAAAAAAACTAAAACAAATAGAAAAACATATACAACATATTCAATCGGACAGGGATGGGAGTTAAGAACAATAAGGAGTAGTGACTTACAAACTCTTTCATTCATTCAATGCAATATTGAATAATAATCCATAAATAAATTCCATCTGTTTAATAGCATACCATGCAAGCTTAACAAATATTCTACCAATTTGAGTAGAGATTTCAAGGGTTTAAGATTTTTATTTAATTTTAATTCGTTTGGAATTCAATATTTTGCTTTTCAATAAAACCGTAGTAAATGAAAACTTAAATTTTAATTACTTTAGACATACTATCACAGTGATGGTAAATTTTTTTTGTTAAAATATGTGCCTGATCTTAAGTATCACTGTAGGGGCATTATAACAATATGCTGTAGAATTAAGCTTAAGAAAAATCTTTAAATAAAAATACAATAAATCTACGGATAAAAATAAAAACACTTTTTCAACATAAAAATAAGGATGACGTCGATAAAGAAATTTAATCTTAGGATTGGAATTAAATCTCAAATTGAAGGGAATTGGAAGTCAGTTAACATTTTACTGGATACCTATGATTCATACAGCGTTGCAAACATACATGATTGGTCTTTACAACACTTCAGTCAGGCTTACGACCTAGCTTTTCACATCACTTATGTTGTGTGTGTTAATTTTTTATACATGAGTGGCAGGGCCTACAGTCTAAAGTCGACCCCGCCCGACAGACTTTTTTGAGAAACTATTTACTCGCAGAGTATTTGTAGTTTGAACCGAGGCCTCACGTCAAATAAGCCAACACACTACCTGCGGCGACTATAATTCATACTTTTAAATAATTCACGTAGCAATCGTTACATATTTCGGAAATGTTCCTTTATTGTGAGCCAACATTATATTAAACAAATTACAAACCATTGTCGCATGGAGAACAATAACTGGAGTTCCAACAAATTAATGCATCATTCGCTATTGTGATAACCAAAATTCAGATTTTCTGACTTACCAACTATGTTTGTAAAGCTGAAATGTAGACTGCTTAAGGAAACCTGATAGTTCGTTCTACAAACAAGAAATTTGAAATCATGAATATCGCTAGGAAAACTATTTTAGCTAAGTATTGAGATAATTTTAAGGAATAAAGAGAATTTTCCCAATTTTCAAGGATAGCCCTCGTATATTGAGACATGCTCAGGAGTTCAGGAGTACGACTTAAATATCTCTACTGAAAATATTTTTGTTGCATGATTATTTCGACTCGAAGGAACACGACAAAAAGGTTCATTTTGTTTGGGTTCACTGCCCAGCGGTAGTAGCTCCAGCGTTGGTGGTAGAGTCGGGGAGTCCAGCAGTCCTATTCTCCGAATAGGCCACGTATATGCTTAAAAAAGTTCTTAATTTATATGGTTTAGTCCAGTAACTCTATTCTGATTAATCTAGGGTTCTTGAATTAAAGTGATATGCATATTAATTTTATTCAATAGAGTCTTGTTTGTTGCCTCGCTTCGATGGAGGTTTAAGTGGATGTCTTTAATAATAGGTCTCTCAGAAGTCGGTCTTCTTGAGAATAAGTAAGGTTGGTGGTCACCTCCTCCTCTGGTGTTGGCAGTTGGGCGGTTGGAAGCACAAAGAAATCATTACACTTTAGCTTACCCATTAGCAAAGTAGAGTACCATCTGCATACTCTTCCCTGTGAAATATTTCCCGTTTCTCTATGAGCAGTTCCCTGGTTTGGTTGCCAAGAGCTCTGAGTATGATATTCGATGACAACTTGCTTCCCCCATCATTTCACATAAACCAAGACATTTATTAACTAGTTCCAGCTTGGCCACATTAGTTCCAGTATCATGGAGGAAGTATTTAATGAGTTCTTTGAAGGTGCTAGCATATGAATGCGGTGTCAACTTCATCAACAAGACTGCCGCCTTGAACTCACAGCTCATAATCTGTATTGCAGTACTCCTTGACAACTTGCTTCCCCCATCATTTCACATAAACCAAGACATTTATTAACTAGTTCCAGCTTGGCCACATTAGTTCCAGTATCATGGAGGAAGTATTTAATGAGTTCTTTGAAGGTGCTAGCATATGAATGCGGTGTCAACTTCATCAACAAGACTGCCGCCTTGAACTCACAGCTCATAATCTGTATTGCAGTACTCCTTGTAGCTTCCAGTATGTAGTCCAATATTCCATTGCTGGCAAGATCCTCGGCCTTGCTAGCCGCGAATGAGGTGGTTTGAAACTTCAGTTTCTTTGCATTCTCTCGAACTTTCCCTAATATGTTTTGTCGATGTTTTGTCAGAGTTTCGAGATGCGCTCATTGGTCCCATTAATGATCTTGCTGACGAACTCTTTGGATGAAATGATGATAATCGTGTTTGTCTGTATACGAACGCTGGTTTTGGTTGCCTTAGGCTCTCATAGTTTTTCTAACAGCAAAAATAAAATCTTTCGACTTACAGAATTGAGTTGCATTTGTCATGCATGTTAACCAACGATATAAAGATCAAGTTGAATACGATCCCTATTTTTAATTGGAGGCAGTAGGCCACAATGAATAGAAAATATTTCCGAAATTGTCTCACTTAATTAATCAAACGGAAATGGCATGTTATGTAATGGTAGTTAAAGCCTTTATCTACAGGTGCGAGTAACTCAGGTTCTAATATAAAAAACGTATACATTTCGAGGTCGTCGCATTCTAGTAGGTAGTGTGTTGGCTTATTAGAAATGAGGCCACGGTTCAAACCACAGGTTAGACATCTAAAGCGAAACGAAATATGAAAAAATTTCTCTTCGGCGACTTACTCTCAGCAAATTTCTGGCAAAAACCCTGTGAGTTAATAAAATTGCCATGAAAAGTTTCTTAAAAATCTGTCATTTGGAGTCGACGTTGAACTGAAAGTCCCGCCACTCATGGATGAAATTAACACACACAACTTAAGTGGTGTGAGAAGCTAGGCCATAAAAAAAATACAATTTTTCACGTGAGTTTTTCCAATTAAAAAACAAAAAATTAATTGACGTTTTTTCCCTCTTAAAATAATCACAGATTAGACATCATGTCCTTGATTATGTATCATGTCCTTGATCAGCGTCCCATCTTTATAAATTGCAAATTATCTGATATTTTTCAATATAAGGAGTTAGCGAAGCAATTGCTAAAAATATTTTACAAAATCCAAGGAATTTAAACCTTTTTATTGAGTCCCTAATGAATGAAAAAAATTAAATATTTTCAATTGAACTGCTTATACACTTGCATGAATGCCCATGTAATTTCAAAAATTCTTGTAAAATATCTTCATAAATATATTCAAGAGTGTGTGTGTGTCAATGTCTATGTGGGTCGCTTTATAAAATCTATAGAAAATTTTTATTTGTTTTTTTTTTTTATTTTTTCCTTAAAAGTTAAAGATTTACTTGTTTGTTGGATATTAAATATATATTTATATACATACCCATACATACCTACAAACATCTATTCATTACAGTGACTTACTACGAAACATGTGTGTGAGTGTATGAGGGTTTTTTTTTCTGTGAAAAGAAAATCTAGAAATCCGATTTAAATATTGAAAAATATGCATGAAACGATATACATCAGCTAGAGGCGTTGAATCAAAAATAAACACATGAAATATTTCTTTCAATATTTTCTATTCTTTTCTTTTTTCTCTCTCTCCTTTTTCCGTTTCTATTTTTTTTATATTCTTTTGCTGTAATAATTTCTTACCTTTTGATATGATTCTTTATGTTTTTGGCGTTATGATTTCTTTTTTTTTATATATTTGTGCCATATGATATGAGTATTCTTTTTAAAGCATATGTATTTAAATTATAAGAATAGAGTAGACCCCTACACTTGCTGGAAAATAAAAAAATTTATAATGTTAGTTGATCATACTGTCTACTTTAATAGATCCAAATCAAAACAAATCATACTTCTTAACCTTGATCACCTAAATAAGTTGACTGTCATCGGCATTGGAGTCATTGTAGTTGAATAGGTAGTGTGTTTGCTTATAGCCTTCAAATGATCTATTGTCTCTGGTTTGTCTGTATAACACTTTTCCTCAACGGCGCCCCACTGAAAATAGTCCAACGGCTTCAAATCGCAGCTGCTTGGCGACCAATTGACTTCAACATTTCGGCTAATTAAACGGCCATCAAACATTTGACGCCATAAATCGATAGTGGCATGAGATGTGTGATACAAAAAAATCGGATATAAAATTGGTTATTATGGTGCGATAGATATTTCCAAAGAAATATGGGCCAATGCCAACTCCGCTCCACAAGCCGCACCAAACACTCACTTGTAATGAGTGCATTGGTGTGGGTTTTCAGAGCCCCAAATAAGACAATATTGCTTATTAACGTACCAGCCACGATCAAAATGACCTTTTTCCGAAAAGATAATTTTTTTTCTTGGCAAAATCGACATCATCGTTCAGTTTCTCGTTGATCCAATAAATCCCAATTTTGCTTAAACGTAAATCGATTCATGACGTTCAGTGGAGATAATATACTGAATTTTTTGACAGAACAGAATGACATAAGTATTGCCAGATTCGAAATAGCCGATGGTTCAAATTTAAACCGATAGATGGCCCATGCGATAACCTTTCGCATTAGGTCTGCCACAATGTTCATGATAAAATTAACAAAACTCTTTCAGTTGTAATATTAAAAGAAAATTCCAAAAAAATCTGCATCAACAACTACATCATGTATGTTGCACCCTAATATTTATTTTATTTATTAGTGGAAATGAGATCGAAAATGCTTGACCGAAAATTGATCACTGAATGAAGTTTTTGTTACATGTTTATAAACCTTATATCAGCGAGATCGAACATATTTAATCGAACATGACTGATTAGTTAATGAAGTTTTTTATACATGTTTATAAACTTTATTTCGGATGCATTTCAAGAAAAACATATTCAGTTTAATTTAATTTTTTCTTGTGGAAATGAAATGATGCATTTGATAATTAATTTTAAAAATATTGTCGGTAAAACGCCAAAAATGTTTACACTTAATTTTGTAATTAGTTTAAATTTTTTAATAATTTTTTTAATTTTTTTTCTCTATATTTATGAATAAATTCTAAATTTAATTTGAAATTAGGGAGTCTACAATAAAACAGGGTTTTATTAACGGAAGTACCCAACCCATACGCCAGACTGTTTGCTAACACTTAACAATCACTTTCAGAACTATTTCTTACACTGATATTTTACTCGTCATGTCCCTTTGGAAATCTTATATGGCGGTTACGTGTGTAAATTACAGCTTTCCGTAAAAGTGTGCAGAATAATTGGAGGCAGAGCATTTAGCATCACTCACAAGAACTCCGCCTTTTGCAGAATTTGACGTCGTGACCACTACAATATTTAACTTGCATAGGAACTGAAAAGCAGAAAAATAAGTTTCTGCTATTTCTTTCCATTTCTTATTAATTCATATTCATTTATTATTAATTCATATTAGATTCAAGAGCTTCGAATTCATCCCGAAAAAGTCACCGTTTGGTGTAGATATTGGGCTGGTGCCGTGATTGGTCCATATTTCTTTGAGAACGAAGTTGGCCTGAATGTTTGAAAATAAAAACTTTTCTTTTCAACGAAGCTAAAGTGATAGCATTGCACTTGTATTACAATAAAAAATAAATCTTTCAGTCAGGATTACGAGCTAGCTTCTCATACCACTTATGTTGTGTGTGTTAATTTTGTACATGATTGGCGTTAACTACAGTTTAAAGTCGACTCCACACGGCAGTTTTTTTTTTTTTTGAGAAACTTTGCATAGCAATTTTATTTACTCTCAGAGTTTTTGCCAGGAAACTGCTGAGAGGCAGCCGCCGAAGAAATATTTTTTTCACATTTCGTTTTGCTGGAGATGGTCTGGGCTTTGTTGGCTCACGTCTATAATGCCAATACACTACCTACTAGACTACAGCGAGAGCACACCTTGTATATTAGAAATTTATAATTTGAAGCTAGCAAAAATAAATTTCGGTTTGTTTGGGTTTTGGAATTAAAGTGTCTGTCAGCGCCAGCTCTCAGCAGATTGCTGGCGGAAACTTCCTTTCTTCAGTCTTCTGACAAAATCTCTGAGGCTAAAATAAAATTGACATGCAAAAGTTTCTCAAAAAACTTTCGTTTGGAGTCGACTCATGTGTAAAATTAACACACCCAACATAGGTGGTGTGAGAAGCTAGTTCGTAATCCTGACTGAAGGGTTATAATGACCAATTATGTACATACATACGTTTGCAACTTTCAGGTAGTATACTTACAGAAAATTTTTTCCATTCGTTTTATGTCCGTCGATATTCCACAAAAGACACCGAAATATAGGAAATCGTACATTTCGCATTGACTGCCTATAGAGGCCCTAATAATTTGCATAAAAACAGGAATGAATTGAAAAAAAACCAACAACAATAGAATTTGTTCATAACAAGTGTATTTAAATTGCTTTAAGAAATCATATATGCACATACATACATACCATACCTAAGTATGTATGCAATATATGCCCGTTTGTTAATGTATCAGGAGTACAATCAATCCTGGAAGAGAGAGCTAGGTGTTCGTTTTTTCTTTGATAGAAAACAAGAAAAAAAGTTAAATTTTAAACAAAATTGAAATCGAATTTACAATAATAAAATAAATACTCAGTACTTATAGAAAACAGAAAAGAAAAAACAGGCAGACAAACGGACGGACAAAGGGACAGACAGAGATACAATTTATGTACAATCTTGTTTCAAGAATTTCACTTCAAGATTTACAACCAGAAAAATGGAAAAAAAAGGAAGAAGAAAATTGTACAAAAAACAAAATACAATAAACGAAAACGGAAAAAAAAGAAGAAAAGGGAAATTTTGCCTTAAAAGGGAGTCAACATTATTTTGTTTATTTCCTGTTTAGCAACAAACAAAAACTAGACTCAAGTTGGTAGTGGGAACAACCCAACGTATTTATTTATAGCCACATAAGGTTTAATAAGTTGTTGATTTAAAAAGAGAAAGAAAATACAAAACGAAATATGAGATGTCTTTCTAGAACGGTAAAAAGAAGTTTAAAAATGTTTTGACTTCAAAAAAAAAGAACATAAGCAGGACGTAAAGAGATTTAAAATGAAAATTCGATTTAATAAATACAGGAATAAGAAATACCAACCAAGGATTAAAAGAAAAGGAAAACATGAATAAAGTGAATCCTTAAATTGAACCAAAACACCGTAACCTTATTTCAATAGCATGTTAAAGCAATAAAGGTAAGGAACTTAAGAAATTCAATTGTCATCCTTAAGTCAACCAAAAACAACAAAATACGACAAAAAAAAAATGCTAAGAATTTTAAAAATTAATTTACTTTCGGCTAAAGGAAGTAATTGAAAGAAAATTTTAGGGAACGAATGTTCATATTTAGTTCATATTGTATATGGCTACTCCATCCTTCTTTATTATTTTCCATTCACAAAAAATAAAATTATCGAAAAATTGTTGGAAAGATTTGCTGCCTTAACTGGTCATCAACCTGCAGGACGATAAAATGGTAATTCAAAAAGCGCTCTAGTACCTGCCAGCTTTAATTGGCAATGCAATCGTGAACCTTGTCAACAGTAGATGGACAGCTTTAGATACGGGCAGACCGGCGCAGAAAATCTGGGCAAGTCTGGATAGAAAGCGAGCGTCAGCTCTGATTGAACTCCGGAGGTTATTACGGGGCATTGCATTATAGGAACGCATGCGAGGTGTATTGCTCGTGGACAGCTTGCAAATGATTTCTGTATAAGCCGTGGAGGTGAGGAGGACTGTGTACATGCTCGGCACTTGGTAGGAAGAGAAAGAGGCACAGCGATGCCTACTATGGATGAACTACTACTACTACTATGGATGAACCTACGACCTGGATGAACTGTCAAGCATTAATATTGACGGTGTGAATCGCTTCATCGGAAGCTTCGAGTGGTTTCTGGATTAGAGGAATTGTGAAACTGTGTGTTGGCTAAAAATATCCGCTCAAAACTCCATTGAGGAGACAGCAACTTCTACCTACCTGCCTACCGAGCCGGCTAGTATACCTCAAGGATTTTTCCTAGGTTAGGTTAGAGGACGTGTACTTGTCAACTGTGACAAGTACAGTACCCGGAGGTCGAATTGACCCATTGTACAACGTCCTAGCTTCTCACACCACTCATGTTGTCTGCGTTAATTACATACGTGAGTGGCGGGACCTACAGTTTAACGTCGATTCCGAGCGACAGATTTTTGAGAAATTTTTTTATGGCAAATTTTTATTTACTCTCAGAGTTTTTGCCAGAAATCTGCTGTGAGGAAATAGCCGAAGAAATATTTTTCTTTCATATTTCGTTTTGATGCCTGACCTGGTTTTCGAACCCGGGCTCTAAGTCTAATAAGCCAACACACTACATATTAGACTACTTCGACAATGAGTCATTTCGACCTCCGGGTGCTGTACTTGTCAACTGTGACAACCTAACCTAACCATGGCACATAAATCAGGCTGATGGAATGAGATGGGTTATGTTGGCTTTGAAGACGACTATGGTTTGTGGTTTATTCACAAACACCTGCGACTTAAGCAGATCCTACAAAAAAATTTCTAACGAGGGCAAATACTACGATCTCTGTGGTCCGTTTAGGTCACATCCATGTGGGGTGATAATTCCCTAATACCGCTCGTGCAGAGTAGCTCATGTGGCATGAGCTGTGTGGTATCAAAATATTGCGAATATTAAGATCATTCAATTAGGTCAAACAGTAATGATCCGCTCAAAGACATTCTCAAAAAAATATGGACCAAAGACACCGCTAGTCAGGAATTCATTGAATGCTCTTGGATCTCATGTAGGTTGCTATCACCACAAATTTGGCAATTTTGGTTATGTAATGGGCTTTATCGATTTGATTTGTTATAGTTTTAGAAGCTGGCACGAAATCTGATTTAAAAGTCCACGGTTTATCTTTGAATATAGAACGGTTAAATGGTTTAACAACAGTTTCCAAAACAGTAGTTTAGTAAACTGTGACTAATGTCTTCAGTTCTTATTTGCAGAAATGCTTGTCGATGATTAACACTGGGTGGGATGACCTTTTCACCTCGTAAAGGACTCCGTGTAATCACTGATGGATCCAAACTGAAAGGAAAGCCAGATCAATATGTTGGCAATATAGGCTGCGGTTACGATTGTTTGGGATGCAAATGCACCATACTCTCCGATAGCCAGGTGGTTATTAGGGCACTGGGCTCCAAAGTGACGAAATCCAGGACGGTGTACGGCTGCCGCAGATAACTAAACAGGGTGACGGAAATATATGATGTCCACATCCTTTTGGTTCCGGGACACAATGATAACCCGGGTAACTGCAGAGCAGGCTCGGCACGATCATCGAACGAATGACAAATTCTCGAATATTGGAGTCCCTCTGGGGACCTGTAAGCCCATGATTAACAATGCGGTCATAGATTCCGTCAGCCGCAGGTGGGCGGCTTCGGATACGGGCAGAACGGCGCAGTAAACCTGGCCAAAGCTGAATGGAGAACGCACTGCAAGGCTGCTTAAACTGCAAAGAACCATACTGAGTGTAGTTGTCGGAGTCGTGATGGGGCATTGCATTATGGATACGCATGCGAAGCGCTTTGGTGTGGGGCACCTCTCAAAAGATTTCTGTAGAAGATGCAGAGATGAGGAGACCGTGCTTCACATAATGATAACATAACCGGCACATCGATAATCTTGCTGATCTGTTGAACATTGACATTCGCAGTTTGAGCCGCATCAATGGGAGTTCTAAGTGGTTCCAGGACTAGGCTGTAATTGAAGAAAACTGTGGTATCACAATGTGCCCCATGTGACCTAAATGCGTACACCCGAATTCCTACGGAGACGGCCTACCTCATACCACACTTAACAGCCATACGGTTCTCATTATCTAATAATTTCCACGTGAAATCCGAAGTAATAATATTTTCAGATTATATTTCATAAGAGTTGTGGTAATAACGTGTTGTCTTCAATTCTTCTGTTAGAATGAATGTGTCCAATGTGGAAACAATACTACTCCTACTACAATTACGCTACTAAGTACATAAATATTGGACCCCCATTCTGTACAAATAAATGGTCAGACAATAGGTCGATATAGAATATTCTCAAGTTATTGTTGAATATTTTGATGCGACACTCAGATCTCTTTAAACGCCATACACAGTTGTGTATCAAAGTTTTGATTGTTGCAAATCCATTTGGACAGAAGCGAGATTCTTTCCCATTTAGAAAGATGGAAGCATATAAAATTGTTTTTGTATGGATGTTTTAAAAAAATTATATTAAAACTCCTCTTCCATTTAAATCTATTCTATATCAACTGATATTTCAAATTCATTTCATTTAATTCATGTCAACTGAATGCTTTTTTTTACTCATTTCAATTAAATTATTTCGCACACGTACTTCACTGCCACTTACACTCTTACACATGTACTCAAATCCACAGGCAAACATATATTTGTTGCATTTTATTTTCTTAATTACAGACATAAAATAATACAAAATGGAGTAGAATGGTGTGAAGTGAAAGACAAAAAAGAAAAGTTAATTAAAAAATATTTGAAGTTTATAAAACAGTGTTTGGCAGTATTTTAATGATGTCATAAAAATAAATGCCATTTTTGTTGTATATGTACGCTCGTATATGGCGTTAAGAACTACAATGACAACAATGCTCCTGAAAATAATTCTTAATTTTAAATCTCAAAGCAATTATGCTACAAGTGCCGCAACAATTAAAATTAAAAAATAAAAATTATACTCGGAGCAACACTAAATAAACTGAAGTACACATGCAACAACAAAAAAATAAACACAGAAAAAAAAATAGGAACATTTTTTACTACTCGAATTTAACATGAACAATGTAGACGAGACAGAAGCTTTAAATGACATTAAATGTTACATTTTCCAAAAGATTTGCAGCCGTTGATGGCCATAATATAGGCAACTGGGGCCCACTTTTACAACAACCTGTATCACGAAAATCGTATAAAAACAAGAAACAAATGTCTCAGCACAAGGAGTGCAAATTAGCTGCTCTTCAGCGGGTTCTCAAATTAAAATGCCTCAAAAGGCTTCAGCAATAAATGTGATTTAGAATGTAACATTATTTTTAAGATGAATTTTTTTTTTATATAGAGTGGGCCATTTAAAAGTTTTAATTTAAAAATGTAATAAAACAAAAACGGTTAGAAATTTTGCGGGATTTAGTTTTTTGTTGTGAAGTATAATTGCTCTGGTTAGAAATGGAATATTATTTCATTCAAATGGCTGCCTCGGCTGGCCTCACAGTACCTCATTAGATCACACTTATTTTCGTGCACTTTTTCAAGTGTATAGGGTCGTATCTCGGCAATGGCAACATGAATGTTGGCTTTTAAATGCTCAATTGTCTGTGGTTTGTCGGCATATCACTTTTCTTTAACGACGCCCCACAGAAACTAATCCAACAGTGTCAAATCGCAGCTTCTTGACATTACAATTTCGCCTAATTAAATGGCCATCATACATTTGACTCAAAAAGTCGATTTAGTCATGAGATGTATGGCTAGTTGCAACATCCTGTTGAAACCAAAAATCGTTCACAAAGATCGTTCCATGAAGAGCGGGTACAAAAAAATCGGTTATCATGTTGCGATAGGTGTCTCTATTGACCCTAATGGCTGCATCGGCCTTATTTTCACAGAAACATGGGCCAACGATGCCTCTGCTCCACAAGCCGTTCCAAACAGTCACTCGTAATGGGCCAATGATTCTGTAAGACCACGTGTGGGTTTTCTAAGCCCCAAATACGGCAATTTTGCTTATTAACGTACCCACCAAGATGAAAATGAGCTTAATCGGAAAAGATGTGTTTTTTTTTGCATAATCGAAATCATTGTGCATTGTCTCGTTGGCGTAATAAATCCTAACGTTGCTCAAGCGTAAATCGGTTTATTACGTTCAGTGGAGATAATGTACTGAATTCTGTGACAGAATAGAATGACATATGTAAGTATTGCCAGATTCAAAACAACCGATTTTTCAAATTTAAACCAATAGATGGCTCACCCGATATTTCTATTGGTTAATTAATTTTTTAATATACTGTACCTACCACATATATTTGTATTTTATTTTTAGCACTCAAATTCTTTTCTAAGTCATTAACAAAAACTTAAGCTCCTGTTCTATTTATTTTACTATCATTTGTGAAGTTTCTATTCCTTCGACTTACATATGTACATTTGTATTGTGTAGCTATACTTTTAATACCATGTTATCCGTTTCCAATACAAATTTTATTCATAATAATCTGTCCATTAAAATTGTATACAATAGCCGTACAGAGAGAGAGAGAGAGAGAGAGAGAGAAAAATTAATAAATATGAGACAGTATTGCATAAAATATTCCAAAGATGTCAAGTTCATTTGGTTGTAATAAAAGCGGTGAAGAAAAGAGAGGGAATGACAGAGAGAGAGAGTGAGAAAGTGATTGTTAAAAAATATCCACTGGTGGATAAAAGAAAAGGAAAGAATAAATCTTTAATAAAAATGTTAATGATTGTGACCGAAAGAGAGAGGGAGAGAGAGAGGGAAATCAATATTGGCCAAAAATCGAATAACGATTACTAATGCCATATGTTTTCATAGGAACTAGAAAAGGGCAGATTGATGTATTTGGCCAAGAAGGTAGACTGTGGCTGTGATAAACCACTACGAAATAAAAAAAATAATTTTGTTTTTAATTTATAGTTTTGAATGTTATGCTGAATTACTGAAACGTTTAATCTCGGCTGTCCAATATGAAGTCCAACAACTCCTGTAGCTCCTGCCAATGCAGAAATGCTCTCCTTCTACGATTTTATTAATGTCCTGTAATGTTCAGAGGAAAACAAACTTTTCAACTTTGTCATGAAGAATGTCAGATTATTTACTGCTTACGCTGACGACGTAGTCTAGTAGGTAGTGTGTTGCCTTATTAGACGTAAGGCCACGGTTCAAACCCCAGGGCAGACATCTCGAACAAAATGAAAATATGAAAATATTTCTTCAGCGACTTCCTCTCTGCAGGTTTCTAGCAAAAACTCCAAGATTAAATAAAATTGCCATAAAAAGCTTCTTAAAAGTCGTTTGTTTGGAATCGACTTTAAACTGTAGGTCACGCCACTCATTTATAAAATTAATACACACAACATTAGTGATGTTAGAAGCTAGATCGTCATCCAGACTGAAGGTTTGTAGTGACATAGAAGGTCTGCAGTGATATCGAAGAAAGATTTATCGGGGTGGACCTGGCAGTAAATGGGGAATTTATTAACTTTGGCTGAACCTTTACCAATAAAGATATTGTCACTGTAAATATCAAGCATTGAATCACATTTGTTAACAGCTGATGTTATGGTCTCGATAGTTAATCGAGTTTCAGGCACTCATTTTATTTGCGTCTTAAACTGTGGTATGCAGTTACAACGATCCTAGAAGAGCTGGCAATAATTTCTACAATAGCGATTAGTTTTACGAGCTCATCAACAACGTGTACATTGTCCAGCGTCATTAATACCGAGGCACCCGAATGTTCAGGTGCGACCGGTATTTGTTTTGGAGATCAACCATGCCTGCATCGGAAACTGTCATCGATGGCAATGACCAACTGGTGGAGAGGGGTAGTACTAAGACGAAAGGAAGACGATTGGAGAGTAGTACTAAGGCATGTGAGAAGTTGTTGAAACCGTCCTTGTAAAGAAAGTCAGTATGTGACTCTGAAGAGCACAAAGTGGCATTATTTGAAATGTTACGTCAGTCAGACAATGATAATCGCAGACGTTATCTTAAATGCTAAATGATTCAATGCTCAGGTGAGAAATTCCACTCATGTATTAAGAACAATGCATGTAAACTTTGTTTCGTTTGTGGAAACTTGATATAAACTCACTTGATTGTTCTTTGTTTATAAAACTAGACCCAAAAAGTATATGCTACGAGAAGTACAGTTCAGAGTAGGGACCACCACCTATTTCTAGGAACACATAGACTCTAATCGGTCAAAGCAGCCAATATTTACAGAAGCGATCTTGTCATATTAGATGGACAATACAAAGAAGGGTCCTTAATTTATCCTCATAAAGAAAGCTTTCTAATATGTTGTCTCTAGACAGGAACTTAGGGAATCAGCAGCTCAAAGAAAAAAAAAAATCATATCAGAATGCTACGCAAAAAAAAACATAATTTGGTCATTACAACTCTTCAGTCAGGATTACGATCTAGCTTCTCACGCCACATATGTTGTGTGTGTTAATTTCATACAGTCGACTCCGAATGACAGATGTTTTTGAGAAACTTGCTGAGAGGAAGTCGCCGAAGAAATATTTGTTCATTATTCGTTTAGTTCGAGATGTCTGACCTGGGGTTTGAACGTTAGCCATCACACTACCTATTACACTGCGATGACTAACAATATTACGCAAAATAATTGACTGAAATCAAGTGTGCTTGAGAGAACGCACAGAGCGCAGCCGATGTTGCTACCACTGAGGTGACTCCGATGTTATCAGAATTGTAACGCATTTACTCGCTTTCGGCAACGTGCAACGAAACTTTGTTCTCAGGAATAAGCACTCTCTTCCAACCATTACTGTACATTTGAACTTAAGAGGTTGAAGATTAAAATCTCTTTAGGCACGGAATTGAAACGAAGCAATCTTATTAGTGGTTTCAATGGCAACTTCTAAATGGATAGTTCAAAGGTGGAGTTATGGCTCTTATTTACTTAATTACAAGCGTTTAGTCAGGATTACAACCTAGCTTCACACACTAACCATGGTGTGCGTATGAGTGGCGGGACCTAAAGTTTAAAGTTGATTCCGAACGACATATTTTTCATGGCAATTTTATTTACCTCAGAGTTTTTGCTGAGAAGAAGTTGCCGAAGGAAATATGTTTTCATATTTCATTTTTCTGGAGATATTTGAGCTTTGCTTTGAACCACGGCCACGCGTCTAATAAGCTAACACGCTACCTACTGTAGAATTTTTTCCCGAAGTATAGTGGCTTGAGAAATGCGAATTTAATTTTCACTCGATCGTTTTAATTAAAAAGGCGGTGCCACTGTTTTGTTTTCGTATTTACAAAATATCCCTGCGAACTCTTCTGGTGAATACTTATGACGATGGCAGGATGTTATCATTAATCAGTAGGGTGTTGATTAGTAATGGAATTCCATTGATGCTGTGTGGTATTAGAAATTCAAAGCACAAAATCCAATTGAAGGTAAAACACACGAATTTCCCATAAAATATTAATGCGTTGAGTAGAAAACAACATGAAAATGTTAAAAAAAAAGAAAGGAACGTAGATCTGAATGAGAATGGAAAAGAGAGTGTGGAAATGAATAAATGGAAACCAGATTGGCTGGTTGCTTCAATAGCTGTTTCAGTGGTGCTTGGCTATACGGACCATATAGCATAAATGAATGAATAAGAGTGGCATGAGTGTAATAAAGTAAAAAGGGGAGAGATTTTGAAACATAATATCATTTACGTACATACATACATACCTGTATGTATGTGTCTGTATATCTAATATTCTCGGCCAGTTGTTGCTATCAGCGTGGCCTTTGGTTGCAAAAGATATCCGCTGGTGTTTGCCGTTGAAACCAACGACGGTAAGTAAAGTGGCAAAACAATTTTGTTTATTACGCGCTCGTATATTGAAATATAGTAACGTGTAAGCCACAATTACTTTACACCACAATAGTGTGCTGTTGTGTTGTAAGAGAAGTACGTGTAACTTTTATCATGATTTTATTGAATGTAATTGAAACTTATATAGCTACCCTCGCATAACTATTTACCACATGTAAATAAATATATATGCATGCGTGTGTGTATGTGTTTGTAACAAATATGGTAAGTGTAAGCGTTATAATGTGGTCTGATTTACTTTGATTTGGTTCGGTTTGATTGGGGTTTTACAATATCCAACCAGTATGTGTCCAAAGTGTATGCCTGGCTGTCACTCTGACTGTTTGTCTCTAATATGAATGTGAATACGTAATGGACATTTGGTTGCGGAATCAATGAATGAATGAATGACTGAATGGATGAATGGCTGAATGGTTTGATCTGTCATTGAATAGTAACCAGCAAGCAGCTTTGCATTATAACGCTGTGTTAACGTCTGTAATCCGTAATATAAGTGATGAACATGTTGGTGACATCTGCGTATTTGTGTGTGTTAGAGAACAGCCGAAATAAAAATTTCAATTGGAATTACTATTGCTGCACTACATACTTCAAGTCATTTGAAGGATTTGGTAAATAATGTGTTCATATGCCATCTGCGTTCATATGAAGCCGAGTGGTTCTTATCGTATCTATAAAATGAGGCTACATCAGTAAAAGTGTAAGTATGAGAACGAAAATCTAATTTTAAAGTAACTTTCGTAATTAATCTCATTCCAAAGGAGCGGTAATAATTTACGATACTAGGAAATGAATTATTATTTGACTTTTCGGTTTTATATCAACCGTAAATCATAATTAAGATACATTGCATTCATTTTTGACTTTTTCAGCATTATAGGCTGCATTATAAGCAAACCGTAAATAAGTTGCTGTAATACATACGTCCAAGTCGCTGTAGGAAGCCCGACACCCTCTCAGAAATCTTCTGGCATAAACTCTAGGAGGAAAATAAAATTTTCATGAAAGGATCCTCAAAAATTTGCCATTCGGAGTCGACTTTAAACTTGGGTAAGATTGGTACACTCAACATGGGTGGTGTGAGAAGCTGAGTCGTAATGAGTAACTAAGTATGTGAAGTAGGATGACAGCCAGCCATGACCCGGCACCCAATTTGATAGGTTACACAGAAGGCTAACTGGTTCAATATTACAATTCCTAGCGATAGAAAAGATTATAGACACACTCGAATGAATCGATTTCATAAGGTAATCAAAAGGTTAAATAACGTCGTAAAATTAAAAAGCATAACACCACCAAAACCGATATGGAAGTCGAACATTTGGGGAGATTAATGAATTTCTATTCGGAACGAAAGAAAATCAACCAAAAACAAAACGACAGAGAGGTTACATACATATGTATAAACGTACAAAATTGGTCATTACAAAACCTTCAGTCGGGATTACGACCTAGCTTCTCACATCACTTTTTGTTGTGTGCCTTAATTTCATACATTAGTGGCAGGACCCTAAGGTTAAAGTCAACTTTGAACACCAGAGTTGTGAGAAACTTTTCATTACAATCTTATTTAACTCTCAGATATTTTGCCAGAAATCTGATGAGAGCCAGTCACCGAAGAAATATTTTTTTATATTTCGTTTTGTTAGAGTTATCTGACCTGGGCTTTTAACCGTGGCTTCACGTCTAATAAGCCAACATATTACCTACTAGACTACGGCGAGAGTACATCTTGTGTATTAGAAATTTACTACCTACTAGACTACGGCGACTACTAGAGAGAGAGGTTACAGTAGAAAGAATTGGAAAAACAAAGTAGGAAAGAAATTAAGAGATTAGTAAAGAATAACGAATTACAATGACAACACAACATAGAAAATTCACTTAAAATTGAAATAAAAAGAATCGTCTCGAAGTTGCCATACAACAAATAAATTCAACATAAATAGAGCGACGAAGTTGTATTGGGTGGGCTATCTATCGGTATTGTACCATCGGTTATTTCGTATCTGGAAATACTTATGTCATTCTACTCTATCACAAAATTCGGTATATTGTTTCCACTGAACGTAATTAATCGACTTACGCATGAGCAATGTTGGGATTTATTGGAAATTTATTTCCAAAACGAAGACAATTGGTCAGAAAACGCACGAAAATGTCGTGTGAGTGAGAATCCATCAACATTAACTCGTCATCGTTCTCAAGAATTGAAAATTTCACGCACCAGTTTACGTCGAATTTTGCAAAAAGATCTCAGTATAACGCCTTACAAAGTTCAATTGCTTCAAGAGTTGAAGCCGCATGACCATCCGCTTTGTTTTTGCTTCGCATTACTACTACTTTTTTATTATTTTTTCCTCCGAGAATAGAAAAAATAATCATTGGAAATACGAATAAATATGGTAGAATTAAATTTGAAAGCAAATAGAAAAATTTAGATAAATCCACATTGCGGGCATATATTGGTGTTCAAATTCTTGCTGGGGTTTATCGGTATATAAAATATTTCTGATTTTTTGTATACGTGAAGTGGTTATTATAATAATTTTATATTACAGAGGCAAAACCAATTTGCATGGTTTGTTTGATACAAGTTTTGTATTGGTCGTCCAATATTCCGGTCCAGTATGATCGAGGATAATTTTCACATGATAACAAGTGCTGTCCGCTTTGATGATGTTATCAACAGAAGACAAAAAAAAGTAGTGACAAGTTTGCTCTTATTCGTGAGATATGGGACAATTGGGAAGCACTTCTTTCAATGTTTTATAACTGTCATGAAAATGTCACTATTGATGAGCAGCTAGTGGGTTTTAGAATACGATGTTCCTTTAGGCAAAGCCAGCCAAATATGAGCTTAAATTTTGGTTAGCTTTAGACTCCAAATCAGGATACAACCGTACCTTGGAAAACCAAAAAATGATAAGCCTGAAAAAAATCATGGAGAGCGTGTCGTGTTGGAGTTGACAGAAGGATTGAAAGGGAAAAATATTACAGCTAATAACTTTTTTTGATCTTTTGAGTTGGGGATAAAACTTTTACAAAGTAAACTGACATATGTGGGAAGAGCTCGAAAAAACAAAATTTTATCCCACCGAAATTAATCCACATTTGCTTTCAGTTAAATCGCCACACTTGAGTTTTTGCGTCAGCTAGCTATGTGCCTATCAGAAGAATACATTTTGAAAAGAACAGTAAAACCTAAAAATCCATTTGCGGCAGAGCTATTGACTCAACTACAAGCATCATCATCAAATAGTGTACCATCTACAAGCGATGATACACAAAAGTCAGTTCCTAGTAAACGGAGAATTTGCAATTGCTGTAAGTCAAATGTGATGCCAATTGCATTATATGCAATATAATATATTTACTTACTTTTACTGATATACAGAAGAAAATAAATTGCATGGACCAAAATGGTCCATAACCTAAGATTTGTAACTTTTAATTTTGTTCTGTTCGATTTTATACGAGATAGCTACAAACTAAATAAAACCATTAAAATATAAAAAAATACCTGAGCTGACGTTTTAAGTTGATACGATAAGCCATTGCAAACTTAAATAAAAATTAAAAAAAAATTTGACCAAAATGGTCCAAACCTAACAGCAGGGTTAACACTACTTTATGCATAACATAAAGGAACATCGGTTGTACTTTAATACCATAAATTTTGTAGGATCTTTTGAAGTTATTTGTTCGCTAAGTTTTGATATCACGCGTAGATGCATTGCGTGTGGCACTCATGTAAAAAAGAATACCAAATATTCAAATTAAGAAGTTTAGGGAGACATATGGGAGACATATTTGTCGCTTGGCATTCCATACTCTTAGGTGGCAATAGGATTGAGTGTCTTTCTGCCATTATTAATATCTTCTCCAACAGTTTTTATTCGTATAGCTCTGCTTTCATAAAACTGGATAAAGAAATGCCATTGAAAAGGTTCTCTCCTCAGCATCTTTTCATTTTTTATACATTCAAAGTGAATGCGTGTTGCATGACCATGTTCCGGTCATTTTCCCAAATAAATGTGAACAATAAACAGAAAATATTTTTCTATGATTAACGCCCACTCTCATAAGCTTTCGAAAACTTTCTTTTGTGGCCGAGAAATAAATTTGATTTATAACCGAAGAGTTCATTTAATTTGTTGTCTTCTTCCTTTTAGCCTAAATGTTGGATCATTTATAACTTTAATATGAAACGATTTGTGGAAAACGCTAAATTTAATGTCAGCTCATGTTGTACGGTACAATATTCAAAGGGAAATGGAATAAATTAAGCAACACAATAATGATTGTCAACATAAAAATCATTATACAAGAGAGCAGTGGTAAAAGCAGTAGCAACAACAGCAGCAATAGTAGGAGCAACACTTGAATTCATAGCCCCCCTTCAAAATGCAGGACAATAACAAAATATAAACAAAAAAAAAAAAAACTGAATAGAAGAGAAAGTAATCATAAAATGAGTGTGCATGTATGGTATGTATAAAGAACATAAAAAAAATAGAAGAGAATTAGGAAACGTTGTTAATGTGGTGTGGGAAATGAAAGTGGAATCATTTATTTCTTCATTTGATTTGCAATCATTCTGTTATTGTTCTTTTATTTAGATTTCTTTCTTTCGTTTTTTTTTTTTCGTTTATCTTCATACCAATTACATATACTTATACACCCGAACACACTCTTACACACTTGAGTGATTATATGCCATAGAGAAGCACTTACACTAGACAAACCTACGCATGTGTTAGCTAACGAACCGGAAATGTCTTTCACATTTCCGTTATACATCAAATGCATATTGGAGTACTGAAATAAAATTAAACAAAACAATACAAAAAAAGGTGTAAAAGAAGAAAAACAACAAAATATATTTCAAAAAAAAGGATGAAAAATAAAAGAGAAGAGTAGAAAACGATCCCTAAAATTAAATAAAAACGTCTATTTTTCTCCTTATTTCCTTGAGATTATTCCATTCCTTCTCATATCTCTACGAGAATAGCACGCTTCATTTTCATTTGCTTTGCCATGAAGAGAATAAAAATATTGTCAAGGTTTCTTAGGTTTTTAACATAACCCAGCAAATATTTTCAATGAGACAGTAAAATAATAACCAGACCGTTAAAAACCGTTAAAAAATATTTTGAAATGAATTTGAACAACAAATTTAAATTTATCATGAATAAGCAATCTAGGTATACGGGTCGTAAAATTTTTCAATAGAAGCCAATCTATTGCTGATTGACTACAGTTTGATTGATGGTTTTGCTGAACTCGGTAAAAGCGTTTTAAGAGAATGCTGATGCTCATGCCCTTACAATTAAGATGTTGTTCATTACCTTAAAGACGTCAGACGAGATTAAATGACACGAAAAGTTCAAGCTATAGATGTGTAGGCGTTCTAGTCATAACAAAGTCTCAGGTATAGTCGATATTGATCTCTTTATTGTACACATAATACCTGAACACATTTTCTGTGTCGGATTTCAGACAAAAATGCTGGAAAATGTAATCTTGAAAACATCATCCAAGTATTCACTGACAGATCCCGATTAAATAAAAAAGTCGGATGTGGAAGCTTTTATGGAAACGTTGAATCCTAGATTGTCCCTTGTTGTAGTATTAAAATAACAGTAGTAAAATTTCCGAGCATTTTGTATGGGAATCCATCCTATTTTAATTATGATTTCCTCCTCACAGAGAACGTCATCTAATTATTCACGGACGGATTCAAACCACACAACGATATCGAATGTGTAATGTTGCACTACATTGTTTATTCGGTTTATTCGGGCTGAAATAGAGGCCATAAAGGCTGTCGCTGTGAGAATGCGGTATCAACCATTAGATCCATAGAGAGAGTTTATTTCACATCTAAGATAGTCCTAGAATGCCGTGTATCTTTGCAGATGGGGACGTTAAAGTTAACAAAGTGGCAACAGCTAGTACAAATGATAATTCCAGTTAACTTATATGTAAAGTATATGTCCGGCATCCGGACATAAGCGGTGTCAGGTAACCCAGAGGAGATGCAGATTAATCTGCATCACTGCGAAGCCGCCTCACACTACCTGCTAACCACCCTGCGCCGCCTTGAAGTTGACATCGCTCTTATCCAGGAACCCTGGATCCTTAGGGATAAGATTCTGGGTCTGAGCGATCCTGATTATAAGTTACTTGTTCCTGGAACAAGTGAGAAGGTAAAGACCTGTATCTTAGCTAGAAGTGGTTTGGACTTGTTAATCACTCCTTCCTTTTGTACAGGTGACGTAACAACTGTGGCCTACAGAGATGACCGTGGTACCGATTTGATGCTGTCATCTGTGTACATGCCGTATGAGGCTGCATCCACTCCGGGTGACTTAATTGAACTACTGGTGGAGCATGCTAAGAGGAAAAGATGTCGTCTTGTCTTGGGTTGTGATGCCAATGCTCATCACACTCAATGGGGCAGTGCTGACATAAATACTAGGGGTGAGTCGATTTTGAATTTTATTATTCTTAATAGGCTCAACATTTGTAACGTCGGTAATACGCCAACGTTTAGAAACCGTGTTAGGGAGGCGGTAATTGACATTACGCTCTCTAACATGGAAAGGTCTATGATTAGAGACTGGAGGGTTTCAGAGGAGTGTTCCTTCTCTGATCACCAACTGATATCCTTCAGTATAAATCTATCTGGGGGCCTTAACAAGCCTTTTAGAAATCCAAGAAGAACCGACTGGATCAGATATGAGAGTGCTGTGGAGGGGGAACTTAGAACCCTTCGGGGACGCTCCACTCCTGGCATCAATGATCGAGTTGGATCTTTGACGGATATTTTGTTGTCTTGTTATAGAGCTGCTTGTCCTCTCACTTACCCGGGTAAGAGGAGCCAGCCTGCCTGGTGGAATGCGGAACTCCAGAGACTCCGCTGTTGTACTAGGAGACTCTTTAATAAGGCTAAGAGGTCGGGCAAGGATGTTGACTGGTCTGCTTATAGATCCAGTTTTAATGATTACAAAGGGGCAATAAAGCGCTCAAAGAGAATCACCTGGATGAGTTTCTGCACGAGTATCGAGGATGTTGCTGATGTGGCTCGTTTCCGTAGGACGCTGTCGAAGGACCCCAAAGTCCTTGGCTTCGTCCAAAAGAACGATGGCACATGGACATCCTCGAGAAAAGAAAACCTAGAGGTTCTGTTGAGCACTCATTTTCCCGATTGTGAGGATCCAGTAAGCTATCCATTGGGTGTAGCTGATCCCTTCTGTGATGTTGGCGTTTTGGAGGATATCATTACCAGGGATAAGGTCAAATGGGCTATTAATAGCTTTGAGCCGTTTAAATCGCCTGGTCCGGATGGTATCTTTCCGGCTTTGCTTCAGCATGCTGGTGATATATTACACGAATATCTGGTGGACGTGTATAGGGACTGTCTCCGGTGGTGTGATATACCTGATGGTTGGAAAGATGTGCTCGTGGTTTTTATACCAAAAGCTGGTAAACCCAGTCACATCGGCCCTAAAGATTATAGACCGATATCCTTTCTCTTGAAAGCTTTGGAGAGACTTATCGATCTATATTTGAGGTCAAACATGGACCGGTCTTTGTTGAGTAGGTCGCAACATGCTTACATTAAGGGTAAGTCAGTTGAGAGTGCTCTTCATGATGTGACAGGTTTTGTTGAGGCGAATTTGGCTAGGGGTGAGTACACACTGTCGGCTTTCCTTGATATAGAGGGGGCCTTCAATAATGTTACCACTTCTTCTATTGAGAATTCACTAAGGGATATACATGCCCCAGATTTTCTGGTGCGGTTTATCGCCGACATGTTGGGTAACAGACTAATCCGATCGAATCTGGGTGGATGTTCTATCGTCAAGCGTGCGACCAGGGGTACACCACAGGGGGGTGTCCTATCTCCTCTATTGTGGCTCTTGTTCGCAAATGTTGGTCTGAGGCTCCTGGAAAGTAGGGGCTTTAGGGTTGTGGCATATGCCGACGATGTGGCTATTCTTGTGGGTGGAAAATTTTTGCCGACGCTGGGGGAACTGATGGAGTCTGCTCTTGGAATTTTATCCTCTTGGGCAACGAACTGTGGCCTGGGGATAAATCCAAATAAGACGGATCTCGTTCTGTTCTCGCGTAGGTACAAAATTGAAACCTTCAGGCTGCCAAGATTAGCTGGTAGGGAGCTGCCGTTGTCTTCTGAGGTCAAGTACTTGGGTGTTGTCCTGGACAGTAAGCTGAACTGGAAACGAAACACCGAGGAAAGAATGAAGAAGGGACTGAATGCTTTCTACCAGTGTAGGAACTCCATAGGTAAGAACTGGGGTCTTCCGCCTAGCGCCATTCGCTGGATATATCTGGCGATTGTTAGACCGGTTATTACTTATGGTTGTGTTGTCTGGTGGTGTGCCTTAGACAAGAGTTTTCAACAGGAAAATCTTGGATAAGGTTCAGCGGATTGCCTCTTTGAGTATCACTGGAGTGAGGAAGAGTTGCCCTCAGGCTGCTCTTGATACTATGCTCTGTCTGACTCCGCTTGACTTATATGTCAAGAGGTGTGCAGCGCGTAGTGCCATACGCCTGAGGGAATCGGGTTGCTGGAAGCAGCGCTCGATAGGTCACTCCAGAGTTCTGAGTATCGTCTTTCCTGACGGAAGGTATGGACTTTCGGAAAAAGCCACTGATTACATTGTGCCCGAGGCTATATTCCTACCTGGTTTAAGGACACTTATACCGGATAGGGCACAATGGAATGGTGGGGTACTCCGGGGGCAGAGTGGTATACCCATTTTCACAGATGGGTCTAAGTTAGGTGGATGTACAGGTGCTGGGGTTTTCTGTAGGGAACTCGGTCTTGAACTCCACTTCAGGTTGAATGATGACTGCAGCGTTTTTCAGGCGGAGATTTTCGCAATACTGAAGGCTATTGAGGCCATAGCTGGTGGCCCATCTTCGGATTCGGAATCTTACATGATCTTCGTTGACAGTCAGGCTGCCCTTAAGGCCATTGCGTCGGTCTGGTGCAAATCACGACTGGTTCGCGAGTGCAAAGAGTCGTTGAGGTCTTTTGGACCGGACCGTATCCGTCTATGCTGGGTTCCGGGTCATAGCGGAATACTGGGCAATCCCTTTCGGGGGGCGATTTAATAGTTGGTCCTGAACCCCCAGTCTGCCACCTCTATGGCCTCATCGATGGATGGGTCAGGGAGGAAGAGCAGAGGCGTTGGAGGAACGGATCAGGTTGTTCTGTCTCTAGACGTCTATGGCCTGCTGTGGACAGTAAGAGAACAGATTGGCTGCTGGGCTTGGTTAAGGCCAGCGTAAGGTTGGTTGTCGGTTTTATCACAGGGCACTGCGAGATTAGGTCGCTGACGGGGATCTGGAACAGATCCCAGCCGGACTATTGCAGGGTATGTTGCGATGAGGAGGAGTTAGAGACTATCGAACACCTCCTCTGTAACTGCCCAGCCCTTGGTAGGTTGAGGTTGAGGACCCCCTTGGCAGAGCCTTCTTTGAGAGCTTGAGTTCTGTGTCGAGAGCCGACATCAAGGCTCTCCACGGATTCATTAGCAGTTTGAGCTGGTTGAGAGGTGCTAGGGCTTCATAAGTGTAGTCGCGCGCTCAACCCTTGTATGTGTCTGTTTCTTTCTGTGTGATTCCCATCCTCCCCTTACCCTTATGCCCTCCTTTCATCCTATTCCCTCTATTTCCTTCCCTCTCCAAGGACGTTGTACAATGGGTCAATTTCGACCTCCGGGTATTGTACTTGTCTTAACGGACAAGTACACGTCCTCTAACCTAACCTAACCTATATGTAAGATTGGGATTCCTCTGCACTGAACTCACTTGTATAGAATTGAGACAAATCTGCCTCGCTGTGGATATGTGGAGAACATAGTTTGCATTCAACCTAATCGAAGTTGATTTTAAGAATCTCATAACAGATATAACAGAACACGCCTAGACGCTGGGAATACCTCACAAAATAATGATGAGGACACAATGACTGACAGAATCTATAATGACGAAAGAAAAAAGAGAAGACCAAAGGACATATTCTCTGTCATTGCCCTGTAGCTGTGAACCGGAGAGAAGGTATTCTTAGACACCCCTAAAATAACAGCACGTGTCTAGGCAAAAGTGATTTGGCTAGAATCCACACGTTCATAAAACTAGGGTTGATAAATTGTATGACAGAATAGGTGCTAGAAACTAAGGCAAAGATAGACGAATGTCTATCTTAACTAACTCTACCTAAAGCGGCCACTCACTGAAAAGTGTTTTCGTACAAAAATACCAAAAAAGAGGTACAAACACCTGTACTTTATGCTTGTAAGGAGATGAAATTAGGAAAATATGAAGTGAACTTGTTATTAGACTTTAAAAATCTATTCCAAAGTCCTCAAATTGTGTCGAGAGATAGTTATAGAGATAGCAGATAAGAAAGCCATCTGACCTTATTGATTTAACCTTTCAGAGTACATAACTTTAATACAGAAGAAGAGCTAATTTCCCATAAATTTAAGTTTCTTAAATTTATCATGAAATCTTTTAGTCAGGATTATGACCTAGCTGTGTGTGATCATGTAGTGTGTGTTCATTTTATACATGAGTGGCGGGACCTACAGTTTGAAGTCATCTCCGAAATATAGATTTTTGAAAAAACTTTCATATCAATTTTATATAGTCTCACAGTGTTTGTCACAACACTGCTGAGATGAGATCGGAGAAATATTTTTTCATATTTCGTTTGAGCCGGGGTTTGAACTACGATCTCGCGTTTAATAAGCCATTATTATAATATTTAATATTATAAGCGAACTATACGGTTTTACTTAATAAACGTTAGCCAGTATTCCTATTTTTCTATAACTCCTGCCCTCAAAAATTCATTTATTTCGTTTCTATCATTTAATAGATTGATGTAAAAAATTTCAACAAAATTATTTATTTGAATGCATGCATGGACCAACAATCATAAAGAATATTACTGAGGTACAAAATGACTGCATACATTACCGATCAAAACAACATACTCCCTGCATTGATGTCCTTCGAGCGGGCTTTTTATCGGCAAACATTAATTTATACAATGCAGATCGAGGTCTTCATATTGTAGGCAGACCAATCAACACAGTGTACACATTTCCGTCCACTTGTAAGAAAGTAAAGCATGGTGGCGTTTTTACTTTTGGTTGGAGGTCATTTAGGCCTCCTATACTAAATCGTCTACAAAGCACATAGAAGGTAGCGGATTATGTTGTACATGCTATATTATATTGAACAAAAATCTTCTACTTCTGTGCGTTTTTCAGCAGGATAATGAATGATTAGATTAGCAGGTAGCTTGCCGTTCACAGGCAAGTTCACTCGGTGGCACATATGGCCCATTGTGTTACCCAGTGTTAGGTAAGCTCCCTTGTAATCCGGTTGAACCACCCCGAGCTCCAGATGAAACCGGCCAGTTCCTATAGTGGCACGTTCGCTCCTATGCCCAGATCTTCAAAAGTTTTGTCACTCAAAAATCAAAAACGTTTCTTCCACATCATGGCTGCTTCTTCTGTAATCCTTGTTGGACAGACCGAGCTTGTCAGCGAAACTGCCAATATCGCAGTTTCCCGTTAGAATTCCTGTTAGAATGCAAACTGTTCTTTTGTCTAACTCAAGCAGTTCACTGCTTCACCCGCTATCCATATATTTCCTCTATCGTGCTCAGACATCTCAGATCCCTTCCGTGCCAGTTCGTCCGTCTTTTCTTTCCCTCAATGCCATAGTGATCAGTACACTGGAGAGGGCACTAAGAAATGGTTGAATGATAACAATATCAATGTATTAAACTAGCCCGCAACGTTTTCAAATCCAAATTCGTTCAAGATGTTGTGAAATATAGTAAATCAAACAATCAGAGGAAAGAGTCGCACAAAAAGTTATAAGCTTTGGAAATGAATTAATTTTGCACATCACCAAACATCCCCAAAAAAATTTTAAACAACTGGAACGTAGTAAGTTACTTATTCTGGATGACAGTTTGAACATTTATAAACGACTTGTTAAGATCATTTCACAGGACGTAATTCGATATTGATTTATTATAATTCATGGAAGACTTGCGACAGTTGGTTTAAATAATCTAAACAAAGCTAGCAATTCGCCAGGTACTGGTAAGCATGGAGCTGGTCTTATAACGGTGCAAGATTGTTCTGCAGAGCTAAGCTTAGGACATCCTTATAAAGTTGATGGCATTATAGACAAAAATAAGTTCCAAGATATTTTCATCGTTCTGAATATTTCAACATATTTCAAAAAATTATTTCTTTAAAAAAGGGGTGGTTGTAATTGGGTAAACTGCACAGTCTTACAATATAAATTCAATAGCAAAGCTAGGGGAAGCATCAAATGAAAATGTCAATTGAGATGAGCTTGGAGGATAATCAAAGAGAATCCTTACAACTATCAAAGTTGTTTAGTTGAAAGTATCAATATAAGATATCACCTGTCAACTAGATTTCGAAAAGATGTTGGAATATAATATGCCCTTTTAGTGTTTAGTTTTTGTTTAGTTACTTTTGAACGATACTGTATCTACAATACAATCATAAATACTTTATATGGTTCTTCTGATTCAATTCAAGTTCGTTCATAAATTTTTATACGACTACATCAATAGAAATAAAGATAAAAAAAATTAAAAATAAAAATCTTAAATTGTATTAATTTATGTTCTTTTAATTCTATTTAGATATTTACATACACATATAAATCATACACATATACATTCAATACATGTAACGAACGACTTGTATAAATTTTTCTCATCTACACTTTACCTTCGTTAATGTGGTCAAATAGTACATCACCACCACCACACTTGATGCTGAATAATGTTTTTGAATACGCGGATAAGCATTCTTTATGTGCAAAAAGTTTGATGAACAGCACTTACTATTGGCAAAATTATATTGATTGCTGATGAAGGAAAATATGAAAAACTGTGTCAAAAATATCCTTTGTTCTCCTATCTAAATGAAGGTGGCGAACTCTCTTTGTTACATAAACTTTTGAAGGGAAGAGCGATTAAATATGGTAGTTTGACGTATTTATACGTTGAAAAGAAAAGTAATAATTCATGGAATAATATGAAATTTTGGTTAACATTGCGATTGTTGTCTCTCAGTTAGTTTGAATTTATTAATGGGAGGAGAGAGACTATTATGTTGTATTGAGAATATTATATTGTAAAGTGGAAAATTAGAATATGACTGGCATCGAAAAATAATTTTCTGAATAATAATATTAGGAGTGAATAAATATGAATTAATTAAATAGACATTAAATTACATACATACACACCAACATAATTGGGCGTTACAAGATTTCAATCAGGATTACGACCTAGCTTTTCACACCAAATTCTGTTGTGTGTGTTAATTTTATACATTAGTGGTGGGACCTACAGTTTAAAGATTTTCATGGCCATTTTATTTACACTCAGATAACGTTGCTAAATCAAATCTTTTTCACTCGTGGCTAAAATCAGATAATATATTGGCCAAGGCATTAATTCGTAACCAAAATCAGCTGACAGAAAGTCTCCGAAGAAATACTTTTTCGTATTTCGTTTTTTTTTTTTAATGTATGTCCTGAGGTTTGAATCGCGGCCTCGCGTCTAATTAGCTAACACACTACCTATTAGACTACCGCTTAAAATCGATAAGTCCCAAATTGAAAGAAAAAAAAAGTAATTTCATCAATCATAATTGCTTGGTTTCTTAATTTCACAATTTTATACAAAGCTTTTAAAACTATTATTCAAACTACAATCAATCACTCAATCTTATGTACAATTTCCTTCATTGAATTTAATCTCTATTGGCTTGAAACTTGTTAGAAGGTTATCTCAAATTTTATATCGAAAGGAAGATTTAAATAGTCTCACGCGATATTTTAATTAAATGAAAAATAAGCAAGGATTTGTGTGTATTTAATTGTGAAAGAGAATATCTATTCCACTATACTCGTACATAAACAATAATGGAGATTCGGTAGTATACTCGTACATTGCTGTTCAGTATGAACTGCGTTAGCGTCAATTCATTTAGTTGAGGTCGAAGAAAATCTTGTAACATGTCTCTGGAGCGCATGCCATTTCCAGCAAGACTTCAAGGTGCCACACCATTAGGCGGGCATAAGGGTTTTTAGAGCATTTTAATCGGATATTATGAACACCACAAGCAAGAATTACGATTACGAATTCACTTATCTTCCCAGATGGAAATTACTGTTAGCAACTAGGTGTTCATGCATTAAACGCACTTTTTAAGGAAACATCTTCAGGTCTTTTATCAAAATTCTACCTAAAGACCACCAATTGCTTAAAACATCTCTTACCACATATTTTGCTACTACCGCGACATCCTTAGCAGAACATCTGATAGCATTACGTGCTGACGAGTACAAGAAGCTGAACGATGTATTGTTAGTCACTCAAATACATCATAGTTTTACCTTCACAACGGACGATTATTTCACAAAAAAAAAACCCTGAAATAATTACACGTCGGGTATGAAAAGTATTCCGATTTAGTTTTATTGACGTACGCTTTGTATGTCTTTAATTTACAAATATTAAGGCAGAATTGACATTTACGCTATTTGCATAAATTATTTAATTTTTCGAGAGAGATAAAATTCACAATATCTCGGTATTTTCAAACAAATGTCGATACTCGAGCCAATCCTATGGTATGCCCATATCATTCCATTTGACAACAAAATAAGGTAATTTTTGAGTGCTCTGGTAGTCTAATGGGTGTGTGTGCTAGACTATTAGCGTGAGGGTCGTGGGTTCGATTCCCACCAGAGACTCTGGTCTGTTAAACTACACCGAACACATGGTCGAAGTTACTCAGCTCGTATATAATTGAAATTTAATTTGTAATTGTATTGTAATTAATAAATAAATAAATAAATAAATAAATAAAGTAATTTGGTATTGCAATGACCATAAGATCTGTGTCTCTTGGGAATATAATTTCAAATACATTTAGGGCCATTATTATAACTTGCCGTTAACTAAAGGGAGGATTTTAACGGGCAGATAAATTGTTTTTCATTATTATGAGCACCCAATAAGATATAAGTGATCGTTAAGTTAAAGGGAAGATCATCCTACCTTTAACATTTAAAGGTCACTTTATGTTTGAACTTGCCATATCATATACTATTTTCGATATGGCAGCTTCAAATTTAAACAAAATGAGCATATACAACAAAAAAACGAAGTCCGCTGTTGCCACTACGTTTAAAAAAACTTCTTTAATTGAGCAGTTTTATCGACTTTGCTCCGGCACTGCCATATTTTAATTTTATTTTATATGTAAATTGTAATAACGAAAATCAGTTAAAGGTAACTTTACAGTTCCCTTTAGCTAAAGGTACCTTTAACTAAACCCAAGTTTAACTTCAAGTTGTAATAATGGCCCTTAATCGGGTGGTCGGCACAAAGAGAACATGAATCAAATGTGACTGTAGTTGTGAGAAGCATGTGTATAACACAGAGGAAAACTGTTAGTAATATTTTCAAGTGTTACCTAATAATATGTATATGTGGTGGAAAATATAGAAAAAATTTACAGCGTCAAATATATAATCTCATTGAATATAAGTGGGTCCTACCGTAATATTTCTTTGGGTGTATAATTGAAAACTGAAGAAAAGCGAGATGAACCCTTTTTCACTATGCTGTTGAAGTCGAACATCGTTCACATGAATACCATGAAGAGCGGGTACAAAAAAACATCGGTTATCATGGTGCGATAGGTGCGATAGATATCTCCATTGACTGTTACGACGTCTTTATTTTCAAAGAAATATGGGGCAATGATGTCTCCGCTACACAAGCCGTTGCAAACAGTCACTCGTAATGGTTTCATTGGCTTCTGTAAGACCACGTGTGGGTTTTCTGAGACCCAAATACAGCAATTTTGCTTATTAATGTACCCAAATTAATGATTCTTTTTGGCAAAATCGACATCATCGTGCAGTTTCTCGTTGGCCCATCTAGCGAAGCGAAAACGAAGCAGATGGTCATGCGGCTTCTACTCTTGAACTAATTGAACTTTATAAGGCGTCATACCGTTTACGTTTCGCAAAATTCGACGTAAACTGGTGCGTGAAATGTTCAATTCATATGAACGATGACGAATGATGGATTCGCACGCACACTCTCAGCCACAGCTGCAATATTTTCGGGTGCACGCACTGTACGAGCACGCTCATGTCTTGGTGCATCAACAATGAAATCAGTTTCACGTACTTTAGCAATAAACTTCCGTATACCGCGCACTGTTGGTCCTTCTCTGCGACCAAATTTTGTACGACATGTTCGAGCAAATTCCGAACAATTGTCTTTGTTTTGAAAAAAAAAAATTCCAATAAATCCCAACGTTGCCCAATTGTAAATCGATTCCTTACGTTCAGTGGAGATAATCTACTGATTTTTGTCACAGAAAAGAATGACATAAGTATTGCCACATTCGAAACAACCGATGGTGCAAAAATAAACCGATATATGGCCACTACAAATGTTCCTGGCCTGAATAGTTAACAAAAAGGCAAGGATGCTGAAGAAAGGTACTAACAGACTCATCATCGTTTCATCATATGATGGAAATGAAAATAATAGAAACTGTTCAGGATGGCTGCATTAACAGAAGACAAATAAAAGTTAGAAATTGGAATGTGAATGACTTCTTCAACTCATCGCGTATCTTTAGTTCTTGGATGAATAAAGGCACTGTGATTATTTCCACTCATGCCGATTTCCTTTCACAATATCATTGCCAAAATCTCAATGGAAAAATCGATAAAAATCGATTTTTAATAACCAACAAACGATTGCAGTTGTAATAACAAGAAAAATCTCTTCTCGGCAAATACTTCATGGCAATAACAAAAGTATGTTTGTACGTTGCATACGTGTGACTGTAGTGGTATATGTTATGATTGTTGATATGCAATCAAACGGTACTTTCGCTAAATAATAATATTGTTTGTCTATGTGTAACTAGTTAAAACATATTCACATGGACATACTATCAGTTAAGCAATATTCTCCTACGTTCTTATGGATATTTCAATACTTATGTATGCATATATATGTGTGTGTATGTGTTAGTGTTTGTTTTCATACTCTAATTACCTGAAAAAACAGTGTGTGAAGAGTATCTACAACAATAGCACTCAGATAAATGGTTTGTAGATAAAATTGAATATTTGCTGCTTATGATGATGCTGCGAGTATTCGATGTTTTGCAAAATCAAATCAAACTGCAACTACCAATACTACAGCAAGTACCAATACTACAGCAACTATTATTACTGATGCTACTATGGCTTTTGTTAGGAAACCTGTAAAATACCTGGAGGCAGGAAGAGTTCAAATGTACATGTAAGAATAGCTTAAAAGTGTTCACCAGGCATACCATGAACAGAATTTAATTAAAACAGAACCAGGTTTTAAGCGCAATAAAAGCTCGTCCAAATACATGGCTTTGAATATATTTTTGAAATTCTTTATTTCATCCATATCGCATTCCAAATCAGTAACTAGTTTTCTATATGATTGACTTGTTGTTGTTATAATTCTTATATTTATTAAGGGCTCTGATATTATACTCCCTTATAGGCTGCCTCATCGCTGTAGTATTTTCCAAGCAGATGACAGAACTATTTTGAAAGCGGCGCAATGCTTGTTGAGTGGCGGAACTTTCAATCGTACAGCCAGGCTGAGTTTAAGTCCTTAATAAACGTCGTTTAAATTATCGTCCTTGTCCATGAATGCCAAGGACTTCTCAGTGAAACTACGAATACTTCAAAGGTAACTCTTATGTGGCCAGTTAGCAATCTTTAGTATACCGACTACTTCATTTAAAATTTGGATTTTGTTCACTTTTTTACAGGGAGGCTCAATTTCGTTGGCAATTGGACGATACTTAAAATATTGCTCTACTAGACATGTATAGGTATAGATAAGAAAGGGACTGACTCACTTCTGTTCTCAAATTGCATGACCATCTATCGCACAATAGCAATTCTCACTGCTCGGCCACTCCCCTTTATGGCAATTGACTTCTGCGGTAGCTGTGGGCCTAAGGAGAAAGAACAGACAGCTTTTTGCCGTGTGTGTCAGTGCCCTGTTTTTATCATGAAAAGACGGAGGGTTTTCTCACTTCTCTACACCCAGCTGTCTAATAAAAAGATTGCAGCAATACATACATACATACATAGTTGGTCACATTACAATCCTTAAGTCAAGATTACGACCTAGTTTCTCACACCCCTTATGTCGTGTGTTAATTTTATACATAAGCGGCGGGACCTACTGTACGACAGATCTTTTTCTTTTCATGGCAATTTTAATTTACACTCAGAGTTTTTCCAGAAATCTGCTGAGAGGAAGTCGCCGGGGAAATACGTTTTCTTATATCTCACCTGTGGTTTGATCTGTGGTCTCACGTCTAATAAGCCGACACGCTACCTTCTGCATAATTAACCGTAGATCGAGCCTTAAAAAAACTTCATAATTCTAGCTTATGTATCACTTTTGATACATACTTGTAGTACATAGTATTTTCACGATTATTGATAGATTTTGTTAAAAAATTTTAATATTTTGATTTATTTTAATTCATTTTAATAAAACTATTTTATATTATTATATTTTATTATCACTTTTATGAAATTTACGCCAAAATTTTTGACATGATGTACGTTAAAGTATGGTTTTTTACGTAAAAATCAAACACTTCATGTCAGATTGGTTTTAGTTTTATCTAAATGGCAGTATTTTGGCATCTAGCATCCTTGCTTTGCGGCGATTTATAAGTTTCCAATTGTTTAGATGGGGCAGCTTCTTGTCACTCGCATCAGTAACACTCTCAATTGAGGGCTGGCTGAAACCTAATGGTACAAACCATTGTTATATTTTTTATATTTCGTTAGAAAAATTTGCAATAGAACGCCGATTATGTCAATAACAAGGCTCTGTCTTGGTTTCCTCTCTATTTTCCCGGATGCGGGTTTCTACAAATACGGCTGTAAGTATGTAGTTGCTACGCACGTAGCATGTACTTGAATGTAAGACTGCCAATTCCGTTACGGTGGACCGCGTAATTTATATCGACCATAAAATTCAATTAGTTACTAAACTAGAGCGACAAAATTATTGGGATTATTAAAAGCTGAAAGACTTTCAGCTCATTTTTCGAAAAGGCGTAATAAGTGTAAATTTATCATTATTTCCGAGTAGCACATTATCAAACCGAATGATTCTGTTATCGCATACGTTCGTAGTTGACCGAAATATTATCCTTCTGTAATATCAATGAAATAAAACATAAGACGAAATACTTTTTTATAATGTTTGTCTATCACGTGAGATAAATATGAGAAGAGCAGTAAGAAACACTCTACAACATTTGAAGAAACAGCTGCTAGCAATCTGCGTGAAAATTGTGAGTATTTTCTCCTCCCAAACTACCTAAGTAGTACTATATTTGGCGATAAACATCTGATTGTAACGTTTGTTGCTCCCAATACTTTCGCCAGTTCATAAGACGAGCTTTTGTTTTCTTCTTCTTAAGAGTCTCCAGCAGCAGGAATATTACATAAATACATATATAATCGGTCATTACAACCTTCGGTTGTAAATGAGACATAACTGACCAGAGATTTGAACCTTGATCTGACATCTAATGAGCTAACACGCTACATACTAGGCTTCGACTACTACCGTCAATATCAAGGATATATCATGAACAGAAAATTCAACCTTTTCACTTTCCTCCAACACTTATCTTTCAATTCCTTCTTAAATACCATAAATAATGTATTATTTACGATAAAACTTCACAAAATCTTTAAAAACCTAAAAAAATTACTTACACAACACCAAAGAATCGCTAGGAAAGTCATATGTATCAAAAATGATACAAAGACAGAATTATGAAGTTTTCGATTTTTTTCACCCCTGTTTAAAATTTTCTTTTTTTATTTGTTTTAAAATAATGACAATAACAATACTAACAAATTCAAAAAATATCAGGCGTCTAACTGTTTCTGAATTAAAGTTATATAGTCTCAAAAATTGAAATGTATCATTTATGATACAAAGCTCGATCTACGGTTAAGTATTATTTTGGATTCGGATTGGTTTCCTTTAGTGAATGTTTGATCCCCCGGTTGAACGCTGAATGTGGTATCACTATTGCCCCAAATGCTGACCTAAGTGGGAGCTCTTCCTTTAAGGTTGGTCCTTCAAATTAAATATACGTACATAATTGGACATTAGAACCCTTTTCTCAGGATTACGACCTAGTTTTTCACACTACTTATGTTGGGTGCGTTAATTTAATACATGAGTGGAGAGACCTACAGTTTAAATTCGATTCCGAACGACATATTTTTAAGAAACTTTTCTTGGCAATTTTATTTACTCTCAGAGTTTTTGCCAGAAATCTACTGAGATGAAGTCGCCGGAGAAATATTTTTTCATATTTTGTTTTGTTGGAGATATCTGGGCTGGGTTTGATCTGTGGCCTCTCTTGTAATAAGCCTACTGAAAGATTTAATTTGGACTCGAGTTGATTAATGAATATTAATTGTGCTATCACAATGGGCATAAATGCTTATCCTCAACGGAGGTCTGCCACATTGCCTGACTTAACCTAGATGTGATGTACACATTATGGAGGGCCGTTTTACTATCGGTAAATATGCGCCTGGTGATACGATACGATATATGGTACTCTGATATCGGATTCTCACAGTAACAAACTTTACAGCCACTATTTCAACCTGAATAATACAACAAACATCGGGTAGTGCAAGGGAGATATTAGATTCAGTTGTTCTGGAAAGATTTCACATTAGATTTTATCTCCTGATTGACAATGAATACTTGGGTTACGTTCTCTGTAAGGTGTCTTCATTGTAAAATCAAAAAGGAACCGAAAAGGTGTGAAATTTATTGAAATTATTTTTAAGGAGTGAAAAAGTCTTGGAAACAACATCACAGCTGACAGTAGACACGAGCGTAAAGCAATAGCTGCTTGTTTGAAAAAGTTATGGGAGATCAGAAGCCTTTTCGACACAAAACTAAGATAAAACACGGAGTTTAATTTCATTTAATTTAATGATTTTACAAATTATTTGATATTCTCCTAATTTTTTTTTTCACGTATTTGATCAAATACATCATTTTTTATCTCGGCCTTCATAAAAGACAAAATTTTTTATTTTGTTCACTCTTTAAACGCTCAGGTATATGCCCTTCAAAACATGTTATACACTGAGAAAAACAACTGTACGGATAACAGGAACAACAATAACGAAAGTCCTCTTCTTCTTAAAAACACATGAAAATTGTGTAACCGAAATGCTATTGAGTGCAGATATTCTAAAACCAAAAAAAAAAAAAAAAAAAACAAGAGCAACAACAGAGAAGAGGAGAACTTTACTCATAACCGTAAAATCTGTATTAAATAGAACCCAATATACTGAACGGTTGTTCCTACAGACAAACAACAGCAATCGACTATCAAATATATCCACATACATACGTATTTACACACACACTCATTCAAATATACGCAACATACCCAATCGTTACATCCGATACGTATGATACAGCTGTGGTCATCTAATTAGAACTGCTACTAAGCTTCGTTAAATAAAATAAACAAAGTCAGAAAGAATATTCAGGATTAAACCACAATATTTAACTCACGAAGTTAGAATGAGAACCTGAGCTACAACGCCACTGGAGGCTGTGTTTCATTTAAGTCCGTTAAAGATTACAGAAGCTATGTGGCTAGAGTCTAAGTTATAACAGTGAATTCAGCAAGTGATATATATACAAACACTCAGGGGATGGCCCCTACTTATGCAATGCATTGTATTGGTAATAAGAAAATAGGTTAAGAGAAAAAAGAAAGAGGAAGTAGTGATTGTGAACATTAGTTTTGAATCTATATTATAAGGATATGAGGATAGGATAGATCTCTGCAGAAAGATATTTCCAAGTACGGATAGCTCGGCAAAAGAGCGAATTCTGTTTGTAATGCAGTATAAAGCGGTCCACTGGCCAATCAAACACAAACTGGTGTTCTCTGCGAGAGAGATGGGTCCCGAGAACAAGTCCCTTTATTTCGTTCGAGTATAATCCTTTGTAGTACCAATAGAACAATGAAACATAAGCCACGTTGCGACTGTGCTCGCCTTTTCTAGGAAGCTTCTAAATAGACTTCGAGACACCGGTCCACATATGAGAGTCGGATATTGATTTTCTTACTATTTACACCACTTAAATAGTAAGAAAATCAGATTAAAGTATTCCTTGCACTGTCATAGGAAACCAAGGCATTTGAATGCTTCTTACGACATTTGCAAAATGTACTGGTTCCAGCGGACATCACATTGTATTTTCAAGCCCAGGACATCACGAGCTTCTAACTTCCTAATATATATACATCATCTTTAGCTACAGATAACGTAATATTAATGCTGCGCTTATATGTGAATAAACTTGTCGGTATCTTCCAAGCAGAAGTCAAAGCCATTGAAAGATGACCACATAACTTGAGAATAGTACGGGACAATCTAAACAAGCTAAATTAGGTACGCAGGCGATCATAGGTCATGTGGGAATTTATAGCAAAAAACAGGCAGTTAAGATTGCGAGGCGTGGAACTTCAATTCCGCTATCGAGGTCAGAAGCTTGCTGTGGAGACGGATGAAATGATTGAGAGGCTATAGTCGACATAATATAAAATATAGAGAGAGATGATCGAACACTCTTTCCATCCAAATGGGTTTGAGCAGTGTTCGAAAAAATACTGTACACTAACCATTGTGTACGTAACTGATAAAATACTTTTAACTTTCATTTAAGTGTTTGCGAACTCGTACGCAAACACATTACGTACACAACATGTACACAACAAATGAACGCAAACTCTAACATAACGTACTGAACAGAGTTCACAAACACTATTTTTTAGTGTTCGTGTACAAAGTACACTAAAAAGATCAGCACACAACGAAAAAAATTGGGTTTTAGTGATATTTTTTGAGTACACTAACATTTTTAGTGTACGCGAGAGTTTATATTCTCATTCAATAAGAGAGAGAGAGAAAAATGGCCAGTTTTTATTTGTATTCTTAAGCGAAATATGTCTATTATTCCTAAAGAATAATAAATGGCATCGAAAACCACAACGCGATCTCTAAAAATACCGAATGAGCTCTCGCGTACACTAAAAATGTTAGTATACTCAAAAAAAGTTCACTAAAACCCAATTTTTTCGTTGTGTACTGATCTTTTTAGTGTACTTTGTACACAAACACTAAAAAATAGTGTTTGTGAACTCTGTTCAGTACGTTATGTTAGAGTTTGCGTACATGTTCACAAACATTAAAAAAGAAACGAAAAGTTTCGCTCTCGTTGTAGTGAATGTGTTTGTGTTCTTTACCCACGACATTCAGTACAGTATATAAACGTTGCGTACTTTAGAGTATTTTTTCGAACACTGGGTTTGAGACAACCTAAGCTTTTATTTTTATTTTATTGCCTTTATTATAGCAATGAGAAGAGATTTGACACTGGCAGCAAACAATCCAGATGTAGTCTGAAAATAAGAACCGGAACTCCAGCTGTGATATTCGAGCGAATCGAAATATGAAAAAAAATATTTCTTTCTGAAACCTATTCTCAGCAGGCTTCTGACAAAAACTCTGAGGTTAAATAAAATTGCCATGGAAAGTAAGAAACTGTAGATCTCGCCATTCATGGATAAAATTAACACACACACAACATGGGTGGTGTGAAAAGGTAGGTTGCAATCCTGACTAAACTGTGGTAATGACCAATTAAGTAAACTAAGTAGGCGCTGTAGATACAAAAAGCACTTGTTCATAGCAAGGATCGCCTCAAGTATAATAAGCCGATTCTGTTGTGAGGCTAACGCAGAGGTCAGGTTACATATTTTGAACCTGTGCGACGTTAATACACCTAAGAAGGAAAATTCTATGCGCATATCCCGCACTAAGGATGTACATTACGGAACGATTTAAACAAAAAGTGTTCTGAAATCCCTTCTGGGTATGCAATGATAGGAACCTGAAACAAAATGTTTCTAAAAACTTAACAACAGCTGTGTCGGCGGGTGTGTGTGGATGCCAAAGAGGATGTATACAATTCACCTTGTGTAGCACAACTTCGGATTCCCAATTTCACCTTATTGCTCACTTTTTTTCCTTTCTTCCTTTTTTGTAGTTGTCGTTGTTGTTGTTGTTGTGAAATATTAATTGACATTGAGTACACCCAAGTGCCATATCTGCATTATCCATAGAACAACCACAATAATGTTGGTCAGAGACATACAATCAGAGATACGCACAGAGGAGACATACTGGTTACACTCACACAAATTTTACCGCAAGCATACTATGATTGTGTGTATGAGCATGTGTGATTAAGGTGGACCAGTCAATACTACGATACCAACAGTAGTTGTTTCTGCTATTATTGTTGTTGTTGTTGATAGTGTAGTAGTGTAGTGGTAGAGTTGCTTTAGTTAACCGAGGAAAAAAAGAAACAAAAATTTGCAAAAACAAAAACATATGGTAGCAGTATGTGTAGGTGTTACTTTATGGTCTACAATAGAAAAGAGTGCAGCACAGGGACATGATGGGTGTTTGTGTATTCATTTCGATTATTCCTGGCAGAACTATCAAGTAAGTAGACTAATAAACCAATATCTTTTACATCTAACATATATATACCAACATATACTTATGAATGTATGTACATATATGTATGTATGTATGGGATACTTTATATTTACATAACTTATGGGCACGTTGTTTTACACATACACACAAAAAGACAGACATATGTATTCTCCATAGATTATTGTATCTTTAAGCTCAAAAATTTCATGTTCATGTTCATGTTTAGTTTATGATGGCCATTTTCAAAAATTTCACTAAATATCTATACATAGATGTGTGTATGTATGTATGCACATATACATACATATACATTTTCAAGTATTAATGTATGTAACCATGTAACGGGTTACTGGAATAAATACTTTTTAGTCTTTGTTTATACAATTGCCAGAAACAATGGCTTCCTTCTTCGGGGAATTTAAAATAGCTGTGCTAACAACTGTTATTACTACTACTACCACAACAGCCACTACTGCTAATGCTATTCTCATATGGTTTCTCTCTCTATCTCTCTCGCTCTCTCTCTTTCGTCATATCCCTGTCACCTTCTTTTTGGTAATATGATAACTTGTTTTAAATCCGATTTTTGTGTAAATTTGTTTTAGTTGTTGTTGTTGAATTTTATCTTAATCTAAATGGATTTGTTTATAGAAAAGCCCTTTAGGTATTTACATTTCGTTTTTATTTCCTTTTATTTTTCTTTATTTTGTTTAAAAATCTCTTTGTATTATTATTTTAAAACGATTGCCCGAAGTAGCGATTAAGATTCTATGGTAAGTAAAAAGTAAATTTAATTTGAAAAAAATTAAAATAATGTTTAATTATATTTTACATACATACATACATAATTGGTCATTACAATCCTTCAGTCAGGATTACGACCTAGCTTCTTACTTGTATTTGGAATCTTGGTGAAACTAGAATATCAGCCGTACCTTCTCATCAACCACAAATTATCCCCAGAGAGGGCGAAGAACAAATTGGCACGATGAGTTCCGCTGAACGAGAATCATTGTTGACGCATAAAATCTCATCAGAAATCCCTTCTAAAATCCTCTTCTCATGAAAGAAGCTTCGTCTGGCTCGGATTTGTCGGATTTGTCCAGGTGGGTTAAAATTCGCATCTTCACCAAATGGTTTAGCTGAAACAGTTTTACTCATTTTCGATGGTCACTATAGCCACATACGGAACACTGAAGTTCTCAATTTAGCTGGAGAGCACATTGTGACTATAATATCATTGTCTCCTCTCTCAACCCACAAGATTCAATCTATGGACAAAACCTCTATGGGCCCATTTAAAAGCTAAAATCAAGCCGTAAAGGTTGAAAAATATAGAAGACTATTTTGACCAATTTTGAAGAAAGTGTAGAAAATATAAACCGAAAACCCAAAGTTCCAACGAAAGCACCAAACAAAAAAAATTGCGAAGATTGACTGCCTTTCAAGTGATAGTGACGAAGCCGTTAACTTAAATGATAGTACCGATGATGAAGAAGTGTGGTATGTTCCACCAACAAAAGACACTCCATGTAACTATTGTGAGAAATTCTATCAAGAATATAACGTTGTAAGGGCATGGGTTGCTTGCCTACAATACAAACTAGTTTCGGCTCATGAAAATTACATACCAAATAGAAAGAATACTTTTTCATACTGTTTTCAAATTTTTCATGTTTGTTATGCCACTTTTAGAAATTGAACTAAAACTTAAGTTTCAGGGATCATTTCCTGTGTATTGATTTTAGTCAGAATAAAAAAAATTCTGTCTGGACTCTGTGAATTCTTACAAACTTGATATTCTTTTGGGCGTGATTAATCTTTTTAGTTAGCGGCGCAGACATTTTTTTCACCGGAGATTGATCGGTCGTAAACACATCAGGTGTGATCAATCCAAGTAGGCATATCTCTCTCTTGTTCGTTATATTTTTATTTTCAAATAGTGCTACGAATTGCAAAAAAAAAAGTAGTTAAAGTTTCTGACTGCAATGCGTTTTCATATAATCATTCCTGAATATTTTTTAAGCCTCAAATTGAGAGAGAAAAACATCAAATATTATACGAAGGTAAGGTAGTTCTTTTTTAGTCGCCGTAATCTACACAGAAAAAAATAGGCAGAATATTTAATTGCCAAAAATGGTGAGTATCGGTTGTTTTATGTGCAGTGACGTGTTTGATTGCCCAGAAAATTATTTAACACATTTAAAATTACATTATACTCCTTCTGGTACAGTGTACATTTGTAATGTTGAAAATTGTTACCAAAGATATAGTATAAAATACAATTTTAAAATGCACATTTTGAATTTTGAAGAATTGGTAAGCTTTACTTCTATCTTCTTCAGTATTTCTATAATTTACTTATAAAACTTTCTCATTTAAGGAATATTACAACAATGGTAAAAGAGGAAAGTTATATTTCAAAATTTATAATTTAAAAAGACTTTCAAAACAGGTTCTTCAACCTAAAGAGCCAGCTCAACAGGAATGTCATCAAGAATATGGTATGAATTAATACATGTTCATATTGATTTAGAAATATAATAATTATTATCTAGTTTTAGAATCAGATGCCAAATATGCAATTGAAAATCTTCGAAGAAAAGGTATATCAGCTGACGAATTCGATATATTTTGGAGAAAGTGATCGCAAGACAGATTTAAACAAATGGTAGAATCTAAATCAACTGCAGATATCTTACATGAATGGCCAGAGTACACAAGGCCTTCTTGATTCCAGCTGGTAAGAAATCTAACTTGAAATATTAATTATATGTCGTCCAATATTCATAATTAAGTTCTAAATCTATCAACGGTAAAAAAATACAAATTTACATAAAACATTGATAAATTTAAAATGCGATTATGAATAATAGTACTTTTACCTCCTTTTTTTCTAAATAGTAAACGTAATCACATGTTATTTATATTTTCCAGATTGATATTGACTTCTATTTAAAATATAAAGATGCTAAAGACTTCACCTCAAAATGGAATACATACGAAACCAAATTGTTACATTTGCTGACAACAACTAAAAACGCTTATATCCTGTAATCAAGGTATAAAAAACTTATTTTTTATATGAATTTTTTAAACTAATAACTTTTTACTTTCAGAATCAAAAACGTTTGGAATAATTTGGAATCTTCACTATTTGTTTCCCCCACAACAAAAAGTTATAAAGGACGAAAATGTTTCTAAAATAAGAAAAAAGTTTTCAGTGTTCGATTCCCAAGATGCATTTGCCATAATTGCCAATACACAAGAAGAACTAAACGTTAAACTAAATTTGTTAAAAATCCAAAAATTAAATATACAGCCATAACTTTTAATTATGTGTTGGCAGTGTTTTAGATGTAAAAGAAATTTATGTGTATTTCGATGATATAAAATATCCCATGTGTAGAGTTTTAACAGCTGTTGACATATTATTCAAAATATTTTTTGTATTTAATTTGGAATTTCCCAAAGAATCAGAAGTATTTTTCAATTTCTTGCAAGTATTTTTTTTTTTTTTTAATAATTTTAACTATCATTAATACAATTAAAATATTTACAATAATCACATTTTTCGAGATTTTACTTAAATAAGTATTGCAACAAATATAAACTAAATTTGTTGTGTAAAAATATCTATAATTTATTATTTACATTAATGCAGAGTTAGGAACAAAGATAGGGAAAAACCTAGTAAAGAATTAAAGAAATTCTAAATTAACCCTTCTATCAGCTTCATCATTGAAGTTGCAAAAGAAGTTAATATTACAAATCCCTTATTAAATCATAATTTGAAGCTCTATTTCGAACTTCAAATCTTTGTGTTAAATTAACTATAACTGATTTAATCAAATCTTGTTGAAAATGTTGATGCAACCTACTTGTTGAGTATCTTATAGGTAAATTAAAAATAATTTTCAAATTTTTATTCTGGATTATTTGCAGTTTCTTTAAATAGGTTTTGGCACATCTATTTGCCCAAATTTGACATCCATAAGTCATAATAGGCCGTATGCTCATTTTGTATAATAAGATTTTATTTTTATTATTCAAAGTTGATTTTCGGTTTAATAATGGGAAAAGGGCCCTTCCACATTTAATTGCCTTTTCACAGGTTTTTAGAACATGATGTCTGAAAGTCAATTTTTTATCTAACTCAATTCCAAGATACTTAATGGTATCAAGAAGAGGAATTGCAGTTCTTCTACAGGAAGTGGTATCGATGGTATTCTTTTCGGAGATTTATTAAAATTAAATATTATTGCTTGAGTTTTATTTTCGTTTATTTTTATTTTTCATTTTTTAAAGTATTTTTTCATCCTTTTGACTATGGCGTTTGAAACTTTACCTTTAGTTATAATGGCAATATCGTCTGCGTATAGTGCAATCGACTGATCTTTGAGTATTTCAAAGTCCGATGTATAAATTGAATACAGAACTGGTGATAACACCGATCCATGGGGAACTCCCGCTGGGATATTACGAGTATTCATTATCAATATTCACTACAAAGGATCTCTCCATCAAAAAGCTTTGCACCATTTTTTGTAAATATATTGGATAACCAAACTTATGGAGTTTAAAAATTAGGCCATTACGCCATATAGAATCAAAGGCTTTTTCTACGTCTAGCAGCACTATTCCTGTACTTTTGTTATGTGAGATAAAGTTTACAATTCTCTTTACTTGATGCACTGTTGAATGTTGTTTTCGAAAACCAAATTGCTCCTTTTGTATTATATTGTTAATTTCGGTGTATTCATGTTGTAGTAATAACATTCACTTTTCTAATATACACTCAGTTTTTTAATATACTCCATATCTTAGTAACCTTTGAAACTTTTGTATTTTAGCTTTTACATAAAATAAATTTTCATTCCAATAGAGTCACTTGAATTATAAAGTCATATTTTTTTTTTTTAATAAAGTTGCAATAGGTTATGGGCCTATGCATATGAAGTTTCCAGAAAATTCGAGTGAAAAATAAAGCGGATAAAGTTAAAAATAAAGCGTTTAACCAACATAAAGTTTATTTTTAAATAAAATTATATAAAGATGACGGACACAAAAACAAAATTTAATAAATTGAACAATGAAAATTATGTAAATTGGAAATTCAAAATGGAGCTACTATTGAGAAAGCAAAATTTATGGAAGCTGGTGATTGAAGGTAGCCGTCCTGAACCCAAGTTTACAAATAATGTGATACAGAACAAGGCAGTGTTTGATGATTGCTTGTGATGGATGACCAACTTTGCCATATCTTATATATACATATATAATTCCAAAACGGCAAGAGAAATGTGGGATAATTTGAAAAATTATCATGAAAAGAATACTCTGTCTAATAAAGTACATTTAATGAGGAAAATTTGTTCGTTAAAATTGGAAGAAGGTGGCAATGCGGTGGCTATTTACAAAATTGTGTGATGTTGGTGAGGAAGCCTTATCTGATAAATGGAGTGCTGCTATTTTGCTGAGCAGTTTGCCGGAGGGCTATGATACTCTTATAACATCTCTAGAATCCAGAAAAGAAGACGAAATTAATTTTGCTTTTGTTCAACAGATAATTATCGCCGAATATGAAAGACGTTTGCACGCTAATGGAGGTGCAGTGGGTGATGCTGTTTTGAAGGTTGTTGCTAAGCCTGGTGGTGCTTGCTATTTTTGTAAGAAACCCGGTCATCGTAAGAAAAATTGTATGAAAAAAAAAGCTGGAAACAGAAACAAGGACCAGAAATTAATTTCAACAGAATCAATTCTGTGGAGGAAAAATCTAATTCAGATTTTCTTTTCAAGTTTGGTAAGAATAAATATTTATCATGTTGGCTTGTTGATTCAGGCGCTACTCGTCATGCTGTCAACGATTACAAATTTTTTCAAAAATTGGATGAATCTTACAAGAGTCATATTGAATTGGCTAATGGTGGAAAAGTTGCTATTGAGGGCATTGGGTCAGGTGAACTGATGTTTTATGATAAATACGGTAAGGAGCATACATTTTTCGCAAAGGAGATTTTATATGCACCTAGTTTCGTGGGAAATATAATTTCAATAAGACAGTTAACGAGATTCGGTTTTGATGTAACGTTTAATAAAAATATTTGCTGCATTAATTTGCATGGTAACAATATTGGTATGGCTGATATCGAAGGAGAAATGTATATTTTACGTCAACATGATAAAATAAATGCTTTAATTCAGCATAATAATAACTGCATTCATGTATGGCATCGAAAGCTGGGACATCGTGATCCTGAAGCCATAAGAAAGATGTTTTCGGAAAACTTAGCTGATGGTTTTAAAATTGTTGAATGTGGTATAAAGGAGATATGTGAAACATGTGTGAAGGGGAAGCTGACTAGAATGCCGTTTCCAAAACGATCAATAAGCAAATCAACGGAGCCATTACAGTTAATCCACTCTGATGTTTGTGGACCGATGCAAACTACTACACCATCTGGAAAAAGGTATGTAGTGACGTTTATTGATGATTATTCAAATTTTACAATAATTCGATTAATATCAAAGAAATCAGAAGTGGAACAAGTATTTAAAGATTTTATAATGTTTTGTCGTACAAACTTTGGTAGAGCTCCCAAGGCCATTCGTTCCGATAGAGGTGGGGAATATACCGGAAAAAATTATACCTGTTTTTTACAGTCTCAAGGTATTCAAATACAATTAACAGCCCCTTATAGTCCTCAACAAAATGGCAAGGCCGAAAGAAAAAAAATAGAAGCCTAATTGAAATGGCCAGATGCTTACTAATAGATGCTGATTTGCCTTACTCATTTTGGGGAGAAGCTGTATCGACTGCGAATTATATTCAAAATAGAGTTCTTACAAGATCTACAAATAAAGCTCCATATGAATTATGGTATAATTCTAAACCGATTTTAAGCCTCTTTCACGTTTTTGGTTCAGAATGTTTTGTACACGTTCCATCTGAAAAAAGGCGTAAATTAGATGATAAAGCACTAAAAATGATTTTTTTGGGATATGATGATAATTCAAAAGCTTTTCGTTTTTACAACCCTATTACGAAGAGGGTAGTCATAAGCCGTGATGTTTGATTTTTAGATTACAGTAAAGGCAAAACTGATGAAAACGTTTTTATTAAATTTCCTAAAGTCCGCCAGAATTATCCATATTTAATTGAGAAAGAGAAAACTAAATCAGACATTCAGAATAAAACCAATCCATTATTGATTGAGGAGGAGACTACGGAACAACAACAACAAAATTCAATCAATAATGATACGGCAGAACTTTATGAAAAAACTGATAAAGAAGATGATTCTGAAAAACATTTGGAAATACATACACCAACAGTTAGAGTTTCTAGCCGTGCAAATAAAGGCAAAATACCTAGAAGACTAATAGATGAATTATGGTCAATACAAGAAATCAAAGAACCTAAAATATATACGGAAGCAATTAATTGTGATGAAAAGGCACAGTGGTTAGCTGCTATGCAAGACGAAATGGAATCTATGAAAAGGAATCAGACTTGGGAACTCGTCAAATTGCCCGAGGGAAAGACAGCCATAGGAAGTAAATGGGTTTATAAAATAAAACGTAATTCCGATGGTGAAATATATCGTTTCAAAGCTCGTCTTGTTCCTCAGGGCTTTTCACAGAAATATGGAATCGATTATGATGAGGTTTTTGCCCGGTGGTATCACACACTACATTCAGAATTTTATTATCAATTGCTAGAAAGAAAAATATGATTGTGAATCACATTGATGCAAAAACAGCCTTTTTAAATGGAAAATTGTCGGAAACAATTTATATGAAACAGCCTGAAGGTTTTAAAGATGAAGACAGTGAACTGGTTTGCCTACTAAAGAGAAGCATATATGGCTTAAAACATGGAATAATACATTACACGAAATTTTAATCGGAATGGAATTCAAACAGAGTTTTAATGATCCCTGTTTGTATTATGGTAATATTTACGGAAACATATGCTATATAATCGTTTATGTTGATGATCTTATTCTGGCTTGTACAACAATGGAACAAATAAGGTACGTTGAAGCCAACCTATCAAGTAATTTCCGTATAGAAAATCTAGGCGAATTGAAACATTATTTGGGTATTGAAATATCGAAAGATTTCGATGGGAACTTTCAAATTTGTCAATCAAATTATATAAATAAAACAGTTATTGAATTTGGGCTTCAAAATGAACAAATCCGTTAAAACCCCTTTGGATTTATGTTACGGAAAAGGAGTTGATACTAATTTTCTGGAAAATAATATTATGTATCGCAAATTGATTGGACATCTTTTATATTTTTCCGTTAACACCAGACCTGATATCTCAGCAGCTGTAAGTATTTTAGGACAAAAGGTATCGCGGCCCACTAATGAAGACTGGATATAATGTAAGCGTGTTTTAAAATATTTAAAATCAACAGCAAATTTAAAATTGAATTTAAGCAACAGAGATAATGAACAGAAACTAATTGGTTATGCTGACGCGAACTGGGTTGAAGAAAGAATTGAAAGGAAATCTAATAGTGGCCGAATATTTTTGTACAATGGTGGCACTCTTTCTTGGTCCTGTCAAAAGCAAACACTGGTTGTTTCTTCAACATGTGAAGCGGAATATATTTCATTATCTGAATCTGCAAAAGAGGCAAAATGGCTTAGACAACTAGAAGATTTGCAACAACCAATTAATGAACCAACAACTCTCCTAAATGATAACCAAAGCTGTTTGCGACTTTTAAATGACGATAAATTTTCCTGTAGAACAAAGCATATGGATACGAGATACAAAATGACAAAAGATTTAGTGAAGAAGGGTATCATATCAGTAAGTTATTGTCCTACAGAGGAGATGATAGCTGACATTTTAACGAAGCCGTTGACGCCAAGGAGTGTTGTAGTAATAACATTCACTTTTCTAATATACACTCAGTTTTTTTAATATACTCCATATCTTAGTAACCTTTGAAACTTTTGTATTTTAGCTTTTACATAAAATAAATTTTCATTCCAATAAAGTCACTTGAATTATAAAGTCATATTTTTTTTTTAATAAAGTTGCAATAATTCATTTATTCTCTGTAGCACGATTTTTTCGAAGACTTTATCTAAGCAATTCAACATGCTTATGGGCCGATAATTTGTAGGTGACTGTTATGTCCCAATCTTAGTTAACTTATTGCCATACTTCACAACTCTGTCAGTAGTATTCATATATCTCTTTTCTACCTATTGTTATTTAGTCGTAAGCCATTTTATACATGTTTTAGTTGAATAGAAACCCTTGTATTGAATAGACGTGTGCCTTACAATTTACTCAGTTCTAGATATAAAAGTGGCGACGAGGAAAAGAAGAAGAAGAGTTTTTTGTTATACATACAATTTTTTTTTTCATATATTTTTTCTTCTATGTAAAAGCCTGCACAAATAAATAAAAATAAATAATATTTCATTCAAATCATGAATCCGGATCAATTTTCGAAATTTTTAATAGAGTTCCACAAAACTCAACATAATCTTTTACAACATTTCCGGGAAGCTTCAAGTTCTCAAAAAGAAAACCAGAATGCACAGCCATTGCAAGTACTGTTGCCACCTTTTGAAAATTACGATGAAAAAAAGGAAAATTTTAAATTGTATCATCAAAAATTTTCAAATTACTTAGATATGAAAGGCGTCTCTAAAAATAAAAAAATTTGCCATCAAATGCTGGTGAATTCTATTTGATCAACATATTTCAAATTATTAGTTTAATTGGTGGCCCCTAAGTCAATCAACGAAGTTGATTATGATGAACTAGTAAGTAAATTACTTATATTTATGCCCAAAAACAAACATCCTGGTGAGTCAACACAGATTTTTATCAACATACCAAAGTGATCAGCAGACTCTTACCGAATATGTAGCCCTATTACGCCGCGACATTGGTGGTTGTGAATTTGTGTCTACATGTCAATGCAGTGCAGATATTTCACCTATTTGTCTAAGGGCACAATTTATTCGAGGCATCAGAGATAATACTATTCGGGAACAATTACTACAACACAAGGAGGCCAATTTTGAGGACATTGTTGAGAGAGCCTTATTCGAACGAGGAACGAGAGGTTCCATATGCTCTTCGAGATCGCGTAGAAAAAGAATTAAATTTAGAAACAGCCGGCATCATATCTAAGTGTGAAAGGACAGATTGGGGTTCACCACTGGTAATTATTCCGAAGCCAGATGGAGGTATTCGACTTTGCGTTGATTATAAACCAGGCGTTAATCCACAACTGGTTTCCGCAAACTACCCCATACGTAGAATTGATGAAATTTTAAATAGTTTAAAGGGTTCTAAGTATTTCTGTCGTCTAGACCTGTACAAAGCATATCTTCATCTTCAAGTAAGCCCCGAATCAAGAGAAATACAAACGATGTCTACCCACAAGGGGACTTATAGAGTTAACCGCCTTTCTTTTGGCATAAAAACCGCTCCGTCTGAGTTCAATCGTATTATTGAGCAAATTCTATGTGGATTGAACAAAATATCAATCATATTTCGATGATATTATAATTCATGGCACCACTAAAATCGAATGTCAACAAAACCTAATTGAATGTCTCAAGCGCCTGCAACAAAATGATTTACATCTAAATAAGAACAAATGTTCGTTTTTTCAGACACAAATAGAGTACTTAGGACACACCATTCAATTTAACAAAATTTCAAAATCGGAAAAGAAAGTTAAAGCAATTTTGGAGATGCCGCGACCAGTTAACGTAGATGATGTGAGAAGGTTTTTAGGCATGATTACGTACTACGCCAGATTTATACCCAAAATGTCGGAAGTGACATATCCATTACGACGACTGTTACAGAAGGACTCAAAATTCTATCGGTGTTCAAATTGCGAAGCAGCTTTCATAAAACTCAAGAATATTATCGCCAGTGATAAAGTATTAATGCCTTTTGACCCAACAATGCCAGTTATTGTCGCATGTGATGCTAGCCCTACAGGTGTAGCAGGGGTACTTTCACATATTGTCGAAGGCGTGGAACGCCCTATTGCATACGCTTCAAGGTCATTAACATCAGCCGAAAGAAATTACAGTCACATCGATCGTGAAGCGCTTTCAATCGTATTTACTATTAATTACTTCTTTATGTACCTCTACGGAAGAAAATTCAAACTTATAACCGATAACAAACCTTTAACACGTATTTTCCACCAACACAATAAGTTACCAGCTATCACAGCATCCCGATTACTTCGATATGCGGAATTTTTAGCAAGCTTCGATTACGAAATCGTTTTTAGAAAAGGATCTGACCACGTCAATGTTGATTGTATATCTCGTGCTACACAACCTCAAACTACATTATCTACGGATATATTAATCAACGAAGAAATAAATCAATTATGTACTGAAACAATTTTTGAAATATCCAGTCAATATATAAATTCTGAAATTTTAGCAAAGGAAACTGCAACAGATGCTGATTTTTCTAAAATTCTGACAGATTTAATGAATGGTAATCATGTTGAAGGGAAGTATATGCTTGATAACGGAATAATATTTAAAGGACATAGGGTCCTTATTCCAAAAAGCCTCCAGACGAGAATTCTGCAAGAATTACATCACACGCACCCAGGTATAACTAGAATGAAGCAGCTCGCGAGACGGTACTGTTACTGGAAGGGTATTGACCGAGATATTGAAAGAACTGTAAGATCTTGTAAATGCTGCCCTGAAGTTAAAAATAAGCTACCAAAAGTTCCACTTCATCAATGGCAGGAACCGGATGACAACTGGGAAAGAATTCATTTAGATTACGCAGGACCGTTTCTGGACCACAATTTCTTGATTGTGATCGACGCAAAATCGAAATGGGCTGAGTTCAGATTTATACGCGAAGCACCTTCTACTCAAAATACAATAAACATGTTATCAGACATTTTTGCTACACACGGTCTTCCATCAATTATGGTATCAGACAATGCATCAATCTTCACGAGCCAGCAATTCAAAACATATTGCATACAAAATGGAATTTTTCAAAAATTAATTGCGCCAGGACATCCCAGCACAAACGGATTGGCTGAACGTACGGTTAAAACTTTAAAACGCAAGTTAAAAGCCATGTCAACAGAACCAGGTACATTACAGGGAAAATTAAATGATATTCTTAACCACCACTTAACTGTGGTAAAAGTCCAGCTGAACTGTATCTCAAAAGACAAATACGAATAAGACTAGATGCTTTAAAACCAATAAAGAAGGACCGCCAATTTATTAAAATTCCTGGAGTTCGTTACTTAAGCGTGGGAGAGAGAGTACAAGTTCTTCACATTCGAAATAACAAAACAGTATGGAAACTTGGAACTGTACTACGTAAATTAGGACAACTTCATTATATAGTAAAACTGGATGATGGTTACACACTTAAACGGCACATAGATCAACTTAAAGCTACAAAAGTTGAACAACGAGGAGTACAATTCAAATCAGACATTGCCGAAAGAAGCAATGATTCAAATAAACACCAAGATGAACCAGATCAAAATTATAACAGGTTTTTGTTTCAAAATCAAAATTCTCAAGATCAAGACGAAACACAACATCATCAAAGTCAACCTATTACTACCCAATATCAAGACGAAACGGAATATCATCAAAGCCAACCTGCTATTACCCAGACAGATTCTTTAAACTCTCCACGCTTGCAGGAGCCGATGTCAAATCAACAGTCTACAATTAGTCAACAGCAAACGGTCAGAAAATCTTCAAGAGTACGAAATACTCCAACTTATCTAAGAGATTATGAAATTGATTAATAGAAAATTATTTATGAATTCTTCAATTTTATTGTATCTTCAAATCTAAATGTATCTATTTCCATAAGTCTGTTATATGAATTATTTTGATGTTAATTAGCGAAACGTAATTAAGCGTGGGAGATTGTTATGTCCCAATCTTAGTTAACTTATTGCCATACTTCACAACTCTGTCAGTAGTATTCATCTATCTCTTTTCTACCTATTGTTATTTAGTCGTAAGCCATTTTATACATGTTTTAGTTGAATAAAAACCCTTGTATTGAATAGACGTGTGCCTTACAATTTACTCAGTTCTAGATATAAAAGTGACTGCGTCCTTTCCCGGTTTTAATATAGGGACTATATTCGCTGTTTTAAAAATTTTTGGAAAATAGCCATTTGACAAACACCAATTGAAAATTTGTGTAATTAATATGTAAAAAGTATTTGTCATATTTTTCAATATAATGGAGTTTATTCCATCCAGTCCGGGTGCTTTCGAGTTTTTCAGTGTACCTATGAAGAATTTTACTTCTTCCACTGATGTAAAGTTTTGCTGCATGTCTTCTGTTATACCTTGGGCATTCAACCAATATATGTGCTTCTCTACAATATTATCTACTGGCGACGTCATGTTGCATGTTGTATTGTGAAAATTTTCGAAAACTTCCGAGATTATTTCAGCTTTTTCTTTATTGTTATACTTTACAACGCCATCTATTGTTAAACTGCTAACTCCTTTTTTATTGCCTTTTATTGCTTTCGTCAACATCCAAAACTTTTTATTACCTGTTGGCAGCTTCTGTATAAATTGATACCGGCTGTTGTTTCTGTCATTGTTTATGTTCAGATTTATTAGTATGGTCAGCTGTTTTAATAAAGGTATAATTATATTTCTTTCTGAGTAATTATTTGAACGTTGCAGTTTTCGTCTAAATTTATTTCTTTGAGAAATTAAAAATAGAGTTAGACTGGAAAGTTTTCTGTGCCAGACTTGTGTGTTACCAACTCGTATCTGTTTAGACGCTTCTTGTACCAGGTAAGTGATTTTTGAAAGTGTCTCTTCCACATTTGTGTTTGATAATACAATAGCTTGCAAGTTATTTTTCTAAACTCATTATCTATCCATTTTCCTATTTCTTTCCAATTAGCTTTACCATAGAGTGGAATTTTAATGGAGTTTTCTACTAAAGAACCAAAAATTGTGCAAGTCATTGGTACATGATCAGAATTTAGAATTTCATGATGTGTTTCTAGCTGCGAAAAATCTAAGTTGGAATTAGTGAGAAGAAGATCAACAACTGATGGACGTGTCGGGCTTGACGATTGACCAAAACGAGTGAATGAATTTGGAGAATATATATAGTAGTGAGAGTTCATTTGGTGATTGAATAGTTTATTGCCTGCCGTATTATTTTGAAAGCAATTCCAGTTTGTATGGTGGGCATTTAAATCTCCGAATATGAAATAATCAGTTGTTGCCGTGGTTAAAATGTTTATATCATTAATAAAATCATTTGTATAGTTTGGACAATAAACCGAACTAAATCTTATTGGTCTATTATTTATGGTAACTATGATAGATACATTTTCAACTTTTGCTGTTGGATATTTAGAAATACGTTCATGGGGAATGGAGTTTTTGATTGCAATCAAAACCCCTCCACCATGTGTAGTACGATCTTCTCTATAGACTTTGAAGTTTTTTAATTTGAACTTGTGATTAGCTTTTATGAATGTTTCATTTATGCAAATTATGTCTATTGGTTTTTGATGTAACACAAGTTCTAGTTCTATTATCGAGGCTGGAGTCGTTATGCCCTGAGCATTCCAATGCATAACATTAAGGCTCCATATAGTCTTCTTATATTTTTGTTATTGGTGACTTTAATCTTCCATTAATTTCATGGAATTTTTCACCTGATGTTGGTTATTTCATTCCGATAATGTCAAAGACAGATACGTTTCATATGGATTTCATAAACAATTTGCTGGACCTTAATCTTTATCAGTTGAATGGTATTTGTAATGTTAATTCGAGATTACTTGACCTGGTTTTTGTCAATGAGTGTGTTGATATTTCTGTTAATCGTTTTGATCCTGTTACTGTTCCAGAGGATTCTCATCATCCAACTATTGTAGTCTGTTTATCCCTTCCTACATACATTTCTACAAAACCAGTTTTAAGTAAGAAGAAAAAGATTTTTGCCTTCAGAAAAACAAATTTCAATACCCTTTTTGAATTACTAAAAACTACAGATTGGGACAATTTACTTTTCTGTTCGAGCCTTATATGTAATCCTGCAAATATTGATAGTATTATTGGAAAATTTTATAACCAAATTTTCATGTGTATGAATGAATGTATACCTAAAACGTATGACTTTAAAAGTTCTGGCCCTCCGTGGAACTCAAAGTAGCTCTCCATAATTAAAAACAGGAAAAACAAGCTATATAAGATCTATAAGAAGTCTGGATCCAACATTGACTTTGGCAAGTATGCTGTTGTACGCGCTCAGTATAACTCATTAAATCAATTATGCTATTACAACTACTTAAAAAAAATCCAAAGTAATTTTAAAGCTGATCCTAAATCGTTCTATAAATTTGTTAATTCTAAAAAAAGGTCGAATACATTTCCTTCTGCAATGAAGTATAACGATATTGGAACTGATAATGATATAGAGATAAGCAATTTATTTGCCGATTTCTTTTCTACAACCTATTCTCAGGAATGTTTTGATGACTCGGGATCTTTTCCTTTACCTGAATTGTCATTGCTATCTATTACAATTCCATTTATTGATGAATTGATAGTCTTCAGTAATTTATGCAAGCTTAAGTACTCATATAATTTTGGACCTGATGGAATTCCTAGCTGTATACTTATTAAATGTGCTGGAGCATTGGCTATGCCACTGACAAAAATCTTTAATTTATCAATTAAATGTGGATATTTTCCTGCAATGTGGAGGGACTCGTTCATTATTCCATTGTTTAAATCTGGTTGTAAAAATAACATTGCCAATTATAGAGGCATTGCTAAATTGAGTGTAATTTCAAAGCTTTTTGAAAAAATAATAACTGACCATCTTTCTCATCAAGTGTCATCTTTACTGTCATCTGCCCAACATGGCTTTCGAAGAGGTTGCTCAACGATTACAAATATTTTACAATTAACAACTTTAGTCAATCGTGGATTTATTCATCAGAAGAAAACAGATGTCATACACACTGATTTCAGTAAGGCCTTTGATAAGGTTAATCATAAACTTCTGATAAAAAAAAACTTGGACTAATGGGTTTTACACCAAATTGTCTTCTCTGGATCTACTCGTACTTAACAAATAGAAGGCAGACAGTATGTTTTAAGGGTCTTACTTCTAAACCAATTGCTGTTCTATCTAGTGTACCTCAGGGAAGCCATCTTAATGTACGCCGATGATGTGAAAATATTTCTAAGCTATAATGATTGTGCTGATCATATTTTTCTACAACACGACTTGGATGCCTTTGGTTCTTGGTGCAGGCTTAATAGTTATGTTTATTTAGTTTTGCAGTAAAACCAAATTCATTTAATTTTATTTATATTTTTATTTATTAATTATTTTATAAATAGTTTTAATTAATGTTTTAAATTTTAATACAATTTACACAGTTTCGTTTACAACAATTTGTTCTTTTATGTTTTAACACAATTTTATTTTTATAATTCTTATTTTAATATTTAACACAATTTTAATAATTTTAATTAACAATTCTTTTTATTCTTATTTTAATGTGTTCTGTCCAAACGCCAGATCAATAATCCTCATCTTTCCATTCTGTAACCGATTATATAGCTGAATGTAAACGAACAAAACAAAACATGATCGTGCATGCATGATCATGTTTGATTTTGTTTATTATGTCTTCTTGCTTTTTCTTTCTACATTCTTTTTACATGTAACTAAGTAAACAATTATGTACATACATTTACTACAAATGCATTTACGGTTGTTATGTAAAACCATAACAAAAGAAAGCAAGATTATGCATGCTCAATCATGTTTGTTAAAAAAAGAATAGAAAAAGAATAATATCAAATAAATGGTACAGTTGTACCAAATATTAAAAAAATATATATCAAAAATAATTATGATTATCACAAACGAAAACAAGATTGTGCATGATCAATTAAAACTTTTTTTTTTAGGGAAAGAAAAATAATAATATAAAGTAAATGGTACAGTCGAACCAAATATGTCAAAAGTTACATGTACATAGTAATGTAGGAAAAGAAATGTATAATTGTGAGTACTACAACTATCATTATGGGTGTTCACACACATAACTCCCCCATCGTTAGATTGACGCTCCGAGGAAATAATTTGTAAAATCTATTATAAAATTTACTTTATTAACTTTAATTTGCTTACTATTTTGTACATGCATTTTCAATATATTTGATTGTTTCTTCTATGGTTTTACTACGTTTAAATTCTTATGTTTAAAACAAGTTATATGTACATTTTCATATATGTATATAGCACCTATGTATATAAATTATATATTACTTATTTTATTTTCTTATATTTTTTTTTTTAAAATCTTGTGTAATCTTCTTATAGGAATTAATTTAATTTTAATTATTAACTGTCGATGATTTCAAATCATTTTCCACAAAAATTTGGTTTGACATTAAAAAAAAGCTTTGAATCTTTATATAATCAACCATTGTAAAACTTTTTCTTCCTCTTGATATGGGATTTATAATATTTGTGACCCTTTTGTGTTATAACGTGATCATTATCAAATTGTTCTACACAAATTTTTCTAAATTTGGCATGATTTTTCCCACCTCTTTCACTTTTTATAAACACGTTTCCTGTTTGAATTTCACAGTTTTCACGACGATTATTTAATTTATATAATGATTTCTCCTTGCATTTTAAGATTCTGTCCCTTATCTTTGGATATTCGTCAGACTTTATCACGCCATTCTGGAAGTCAACATGTCTACGTCCTGTGGTAGCGTGAATTGTTTTGTTATAAAACATTATTATTTTATTGATTTTCTTCTCAACGGAATCACTATCCTTATCTGGGTCATGCTTAAGTAAACGAATATGTTCATTGATCGTGTTATGAAGACGTTCTACGTCTGAATTTGAAGTGTGGTTGTTGTTTGAGGAAAAATGAATTTAAATATTGTTTCGTGTTAAAAATTCGGCCAACGGCAATGCCTTAAAACCTAACTCACTGTCAGTTATGATCTTTTTAATATTGCCTACAATACTCAAGTACTGCGTAAGGGCTCTCTTAAATTCCAACCACGATCTGTTTTGGATTTTTATTGCTTGAGCAAATTTTGAAAACTTATCAACTATTGTCAGAAATAATGTTTTCTCTAAACTGTAAAACACGTCAATATGAACCATTTGTCCAGGTCCATCAGGTGTTTCAGTCATCCTAAATTTTTGTTTAATCGGACGGCGATCATATTTCTCAATATTGCATATTTCACAATTATTAATATATTGTTGAATTCTAAATTTAAGTTTCGGATGATATATTACTGTCTTTAATTGTTCGAAATTTTCCTTCATACCACGGTGGTTATTCCTCAGATGTTCCTTTTTAATAATATCGTATAGTTCAATTTAGTCAATAATGTCATCTAAAAAAGTACCGCATTTTGCTATCTTAAGGAGGGAATTATCAGAAAAATACTTTAAAACAGTTTCCTTAAAAACTTCATAAAAATCACTATCCGGAATGAAAACTGCGTTGACTCTTTTAGGATGGAAATAATTTTTTATTATACTTATCATATCATTTTCTTTAAGACTACATGATGTAATCAAAGCTCTATGATTTTTGAAAAAAAATTTTTTTATAGTTTTTATAGTGGGAGAATTTGATTTCTGAATTATAATTTGATTCCTATATACGTTAATTGGAGCATTACTCTCCGATATCAGATTTTTTTGTGGATAATGAATTAAATTTATTTGCGGTTCAATGCGTGACAATGCGTCCGCATTTAAATGATTCATTCTAACTTTATCTTGAAAAGGAATTTTACGATCGGATTTTTGCATTATATTGTTGTCAACTAAGTTATAGTTATCAGGAGTAATAGGCCATGAATTGTTTTCATTAAGATATATTATATCCGGACATTCAACAAAAGTTTCTAATTCGACTTTAAAATTTTGTGCATTATATACTCCCTCACTAATTATTGTTTCACCAAGATCATTCCGGTGTTCGAGAATATGGACTAATCCACATTCAACCTTGCTAACAAAAGTTACCTTTCGAAAATTTGAAAATCGTAAAGTCAAAATTTTACCATTTATCCTCAGTTCATTTCGATCATAATCTATAACAGCTTTATATCTAAATAATATGTCGCTTCCTATAATTCCATCGTAATTGTCATGAAATTTACACTCTATTAGTAACATTTTATCGCTTGTATTCCCTAGCTCAGAAAACAATGGTATTTGGTAAATAGTGTTCGTTAATATTTCACTTTGCAGTGTCTTTAACGTAAGAGTTCCTGAATTTATTTTCCATTTTGGATTACATAAGCCTGGATTGACGATTGAATGCGTGGCTCCAGTATCCACAATAAATTTAAGGTTGTCTTTTAATATTATATACGGTAGCTCTCTGGAGAGGCCCGTAAAGGAAAATTTTGAGGAACTTTATTTACTGTAGCAACATGAGGTAGATTAGAATTCGGAAGTTGATTTGCATGATCTATTTGTTGGAAATGCTCTTGTGGTAATGGATTTTGGGACATATTATTGCCAACATCTTGAGTAGATTGGTCAGAATACGAATTTTTGTTAAAAGAAAAATGATTTGAAAATTTAGGTAGTGAATTTGTTTGTGATGTGTCAGCTTTAATTGGATTGCTTAAGTTACCAACCATATTAACGTCCATCGGTTCTGGCATTGGTTGTCTGAGTAAAGAATTTTGGTTAAAATTTGAATAATTTTGATTATAATTTTGGTTGTTCCTGTAATAATTATTTGAACTATTCCTGTTGTTGTCATTAAAATGCACATTTCTTTGCATATTGGCATTGGGCGACCCGTTATAATTGTATTGCTTATTTCCGTTATAGCAACAGTTTTTATCGAAATTTCCATTTGTATTTGAAATAAAGCGTTGGTTACGTTGACTATTACGAGCTCCGTTATGATTGCCTCTCTTATCGTTCATGTGTGTCTTATACATATTTCCGCTACCAAAGTTACTATCTTGGCAATCGTAATTAGCGTATCCTGATGCAAAAAGAATGTTCATGGCTTCCTCGAGAGTATTTGGGTTCCTACAAGCCAGAATGGTTCTCATCGGCTCAGGAATTTTCCCTTTAAAAATGTCGAGAGCAGTTCTCATATTATTCCTAGCAATCTGTTCGCTATTAACATTTATTCCTAAATTTGACACAGTTTTATTATTTAAACTTCGAAGCCTATTTTTTATATCATTGTAAAAATCAATTGCATTTGTTCTGAAAACTACAGATCGAAGTTTGTCGTACAATTGCTCTACACTTTGAGTTTCCCCAAAGTAATTGATCAAAACTGTCTTAATTTCTGACCATGTCTGTATGTGAAAATTTATTTCAATAGCCTCTTTGGCTCTGCCTATAAATTTGCTTTTAATTAGGTCTATAAAAAGGAGTTGAGAAAGTTCGTCATAGTATAGTAAAAGAGGGTTTATCCTGTCTACCAGAGAAATAAATGTATAAAGATCTCTTTTGTCTCCTGAAAAATTCGGAAGTCTCTCAATAAATGTAAGAGGATCTAAAGTGTTTCGAACAAATGAGATATCTGAATTGGCCATTTTGTATTTTAAAATTAGCAATAAGATTAGTAATAAGCAACAATTTTCTATTGATCCAAACCAAAAAGAGCACAAACGTAATAAAAACTTTAAAAAATACTGTAATTTGTAAGAGATCAAGAAAAAAAATTTGTGTGGAAAACGAATCTTATCATCGACAAATGTCCAGGTTTTAATATATAGAAATTTGATGAATATATAAAACTTTTTAAAGAATGGCAATTTAATAAAATAATTGGTAATATTTAATAACTTACAAAATAATACTTATATTGAATAATTAAATAGTTGCTCTCTTGTCCTTATTAGTTGGTGTAGACGTTCCAGATGTAGTTTTTAGTTGTTGGTGTCTTCAAATGAAGGTTTTGGTAGTTGGTGTTGTGACCAGATGTAGGTTTTAGTTGTTGGTATCTTTATATTCCTTTGCACATCAGCATTTGAAGAACTTGTTGAGGAATTTGTGTTGAATTGTTCTCTTTGTTGTTTATTTGCTTTTTTTAATCACTTTTAATTTATTTATTTTAGCGGAGTTTTTAATTTTTAATAATTTTGTTAGAAAATTTCTATTTTCGTTTTTATTGTTAAAAGCTTTATTTTATTGTTAGAAGTTTTGTCCGAATAATTATTTTTATTAATATTTTTATTTTTACTATATTTTCCTTTATAACAATTTAAACATTGTCATTTAAATTGTTACAGAAAAGATTTAAAACATTGTCGTTTTAAAGAGAAAAAAATTTTTTGGTATACCCATTTAAACATTAAAATGTTAGTATCCTTTTCTTGTTTAATTTTCGATTATACACTAGGATACTTGGGTATCCTACCGACTGCGCCAGTTATGTTTATTTAATTTTGCAATAAAACCAAATTCATTTAATTTTATTTATATTTTTATTTATTAATTATTTTATAAATAGTTTTAATTAATGTTTTAAATTTTAATACAATTTACACAGTTTCGTTTACAACAATTTGTTCTTTTATGTTTTAACACAATTTTATTTTTATAATTCTTATTTTAATATTTAACACAATTTTAATAATTTTAATTAACAATTCTTTTTATTCTTATTTTAATGTGTTCTGTCCAAACGCCAGATCAATAATCCTCATCTTTCCATTCTGTAACCGATTATATAGCTGAATGTAAACGAACAAAACAAAACATGATCGTGCATGCATGATCATGTTTGATTTTGTTTATTATGTCTTCTTGCTTTTTCTTTCTACATTCTTTTTACATGTAACTAAGTAAACATTTACTACAAATGCATTTACGGTTGTTATGTAAAACCATAACAAAAGAAAGCAAGATTATGCATGCTCAATCATGTTTGTTAAAAAAAGAATAGAAAAAGAATAATATCAAATAAATGGTACAGTTGTACCAAATATATAAAAAAATATGTAGCAAAAATAATTATGATTATCACAAACGAAAACAAGATTGTGCATGATCAATTAAAACGGTTGTTTAAGGAAAGAAAAATAATAACATAAAGTAAATGGTACAGTCGAACCAAATATGTCAAAAGTTACATGTACATAGTAATGTCGGAAAAGAAATGTATAATTGTGAGTACTACAACTATCATTATGGGTGTTCACACACATAACTCTTAATCTCATGGAGTTAAACAAAAAAAAAATGCAATTATATGTGCTTTTCTCGTCGAAAACATATGAATGTCACATATGTTCTAAATGGACATTCCCTAAATAAATTGGAAAATTTATCCGACCTTGGAATTCTACTTGATACCAAATTAAATTTTATCCAGCACATCTCATTTACTATTAATAAGGTATGTGCAGTCCTTGGTTTTATAAAACGTTGGGCGAAAGAATTTAAAGATCCATATATAACGAAACAGCTTTTTACCAGTTTTGTGAGGCCCATTCTGGAATATGGTTCAATTATTTGGGACCCTATGTATAAGGTTCATACTGACAACATTGAATCCATGCAGAAACAGTTTCTGTTATTTTGTCTTCGGAGCCTGCAATTTGATCCTTTCAACTTGCCGCCATATAGGAGTAGACTTGCCCTTATAAAGCTGCCAACTCTTAAAAGCCGTAGATCTATGTTAAATGTAACGTTTGTCTTAAACTTGATAAAAGGAAATGTATGTTCTGAATTTTTAATTAATAATATATCTTTTAATGTTCCGTCTCGTCCTACACGTCATTTCTGTCCTCTTTCCGTTAATGTTTATAGGACAAATTATGCCAAGTCTGATCCCCTAATGAGAATTTGTACTGAATTTAATAAACTTTATTCTTACATTGACTTTTCTGTAAATGTCAATACTATTAAATGTAATTTAATTTCTTATTTAAATAATAATTATTGATTTGTATTTGTCTAGTCTGTAAGGATATTATATCTATAGACTTTATTAAATAAATAAATAAAAATAACATATCTTAACATATTACCAAGCACTCTCATTTTATCGTACTTGGTTTTGCATTTTTCTAATGCGTCTAAGGCTTCGAAATAAATGTCTAAAATTTGCTCGTTTGACAAATTATCATCTTGTTGTGTTCTTTGTTTTGAACCAGCAACTGAGGCATAAGAAACATGATTTTGACGTTTACCTGATAATTTTTGAGAAAATGGCATCTCGTAATTCCTTGTCTCATCCCGCATATCGTCCGATGAAATAGAAACAATGTCTTCATGACGTACTTGACTTACTGGTCGCCTGCTGTTAATATTCCTTTGTCGAATCTTCAAATATTCCTTTCTTGAAGGACAGTGAGGATCGTCAGCACGGTAATTAACGTTTTTTAAATTCCTTTTAATACAGTTGAAGCATTTATATATAACAGGACCATCTTCAGTTGTTTTATTAAGTTGGCAGTTTGAGTAATCATGGGATCCACCACATCCTAAACACGCTTCAGCTCTGAAACAATTTGCAGAACCACGGCCATATATAGTACACTTAGAGCATTGAGTAGGACCTTTTGACCTACGTTGGGGACTTCTCCAGTGTACAACAATACCGTAAACATATATAATTTTTATAACCTCCCTCTTTGTTATCATCTGGGTTTGAGCGCTTGGTTATTATTTCTTTTACGTTGACCAATTCTATGTTGAATGCATCTTTAAATTCACTTTCCAAGGTTTCTAAGGTAATTTGTGGTAAACCGAACAACATAGCTTAAAGCTTTTATTGTCTTTTATAGGGTGAGTGAAAAATTTCATTTGGGCAATCTTTAGTTTCTTTATAGTTTCATCATATTCAGCTTTCGAGTTAGGTATTAATTTAGTTCCGATGGAAATTCGTTTATATTTACACATTTTGCCAATAAGATTTATAACATCAGTAAATTTATAACAGTTATCAACAATTATTGGTGGAAGCTTGATAATCTCGTGGGCGACTTCATTTTCAACGCTTGAACCATCATCGTCTCCTAGGTCAGAGAGCATCTAGAACCTATTATTACTAACCGATCTCTGCATTTTAAATCGAGGATTATTACCCCAATATTTCTTACGTTTTGAAGACATTATTTTTGAATTCACAAAGAAATAATTAATTGAATTTTTTATTATTTAGAAAAAACACACAGCTGATTTAATTACATGTCTGTTTTGATCGAGAGGCCAAAAAAGACTGCGAAGTATTTTTTTATGAAATCAAAACAGACAAAAAATTCACAAAAATTTATACTATTAAAAATGAGATTTTAAATTTGAATGATGTATAATATGATTAAAAGTAACTAACAATATTTGTAGTACAAAATTCTATTTTATGTTTCCTTAAACTTTTGGAATTATAAAATAAAATTGATTTTTAAGATGTATAAACTCCAATTTATGTACAAAAATATGTAGATATTTTTATATTTTTATATGTATTTTGTATAAATTAAAAAAAAATTAAATGTATTTTTATTTTAGGAAAAAAAAGTAGAAAATTCAACAATTTTTTTCGTTGAATTTCAGATAAATATCAATAAAATTTTTATTGGTTTTCTTTTCTAATTCAAGTACGATGTTTAATGATTCAATTATTTTTTTATTTAATTTTTCTTGGAAATGCAACAAGTTTTGTTAATTCAAGTAATATTTTTATTAAAAATTTTTAGATTTCCAACAAAAATGTTTATTGTTTTAAGTAAATTTTTATTGAAAAATCTTGATATTTTGAAAAACATTATTATTGGCTTAAATATTATTATTGGCTTAAATAGAAATATTTTTTTGTAAAGTATGTTGTATATTAATAAAATTTTTATTGATTCAATAACTTTTTTTATTAAGTAAAAAAATTACGATTTTTTTACAATTTAGGTCATTGACATCTTAAACAAAACTAAATATGGAAAAATATTTCTATGGTGACTTCCTTTCAGAAGATTTCTGGCAAGAACTGTGAGAGTAAATAAAAATTGCCATGAAAAGTTTCGGAGTCGACTTTAACTGTTGGTCCAACTACTCATGTATAAATTTAACACACACAACTTAAGGGGTGTGAAAAACTAGGTCGTAATCCTGGCTGAAGGAAATGGCGTATGACCTATTATGTACATATGTCTGTAAGGTAGGCCTTGAAAAAAAAGTATGGCTCAATGCGCAAAATTCTTTATCACTACATCTGAAGCAATACAAAGAATATACATATTTTTGCTAAAACCTTTGCTTATTGGCAGATGACAACGATAGATGACAACCCTTGGACCTGCTGCATTAGACAAAATTAGTTGGAAATATTTTAATTTGGAACAAAACACAAAACTTATAAAAAAAAATATGGGATATACTTTGCCACTCGTTTCTTAAACAAACAAAAAGGAATTAAAAAAATTGTTGCAAACAAAGGGAGTACCGAACACTTAAATTACTTATTGGAACAGATCAGTTGCTAGTCTATTCAAACAAGCAGAGCATCAGACAAAGGCCAAAGTGATGCAACACCATTGAAGCAACACAAACGAACGTTTCACTGTTTAAAGCTTAAGTTTCATGGCTAGTAAATGCCTTTCATCATGTGACATGTAGATAGTAAAGGTAAGGGTAAGGTATTAAACAACGTCTATTAGTTATTGAAATTGTTAGGAAAGAAAGGAAACTTTTAACTGTTTTAACCCAACATTCTCTCGAAATCCTACAAAATCATTTTAAGAATTCCATTCAAAAATATGGTGCGTCAGACGCATACTGGTTACAGTTGTAATTTACACGTACATTTATGATTACACGTATTGATTACACTTTTCTTTTTTTTTTTTGTTTCAAATAAAAATTAAATTTTCTAATAAAAGATTTCATTCGAAATACGTATTACATTTGATCAGAATGCATTACGAACATATTTATTTGTACTAAAAACGTGCATTACTTTTGGTACGGCAGTTTGGTACGGCATTAACAATTTTCATTACAATTGCCAACAACAACAATATTTTACTTTTAAATGTTTTGCGCACATTTGCAATTAAAATTTTTTTTTATTTATTTTCTGTAATTTATACGAGCATTTATTTATGTGTATTGGTGTGTAGAGAGATATGAAATCACAGAAATCCGAAACGATACGTTCAAATTGGACTGACAATTATTGTTTATTTCTTACGTTACGTACGAGAAAGAGAGAGGGAGAGAGGGTATCTGAGTATTAGTAGTATTACGTGTGTAATCAAAATGCATTTATGTGTCTCGGTATTCATGTAACTGAACAGTGAAATCTGTTATGGATGGATAAGAATTAATAAGGGGTGATTTTTTAAGAGCTATAGTCCAATTTTGGCATACTCTTTCCAACATTTCGGCCGGTATTTCACGAATAAATGCTTCAATGTTGTCTTCCAATGCGTCAATTGAAGCGGGCTTGTCTGTATAGACATGAGCTTTAACATAGCCCCACCGGCCAATTGACCGGTCCCGAACGTGAAATAAAATGTTCACCGAACTCCCCTCTCAATAAGTCCATTGTTACGCGTGCTGTGTGGCATGTGGCACCGTCTTATTGAAACAACATGTCATGCAAGTCAAGCTCTTTAATTTTGGGCAAAAAAAAAGTTGGATATCATCTCACGGTAGCGCTCACCATTCACAGTTACGTTACGATTCGCAGCATCTTTGAAGAAGTACGGTCCAATGATGCCAAATTCAATGATTTGCAAACGTTGTTCGTTTGTAAGACGATTCAGGGTTAAATTATAGACCAAACTGAAGATGTTTGACAGTGAAACAAAACACGAAACGTGCGTGAGCTGTTTAAACCAGTGTTGCCAAAAAGATAACAGCTAAAAAATCACCCTTTATTTGAAGGTTATGAAAGTTTTTTTTTGTTTCTTTTTTTTTTCAATATTTTAGAAATTTATTTTTATTTTTATTAAACAAACAAATTTAATTGAAGTTTCTCTTATTATACACAACATTTGTGTTTTGTGTGGTATGTACTTATGCATGAATGTACAGAAATAAATACTGAAAATAGAATAATTTTGATTGTCTTCAATTGAAAGGGAACATGTTAGAAAGTTGCAGTCGGTAATTCTTGATTTAATAATGCCCTGCCTCAGTTTTGTGTAAAAGATGTCTGGAAAAAATGTAAAAATAAGATTAGAATACAACATATTTCAAGAGCAAGACCTCACTTAGGCTAGGGTTTTGGGACATAGTAATTGCATAATTAATATCTAACCTGTGGATAAAACACATGCTATAGAAAACCAAACCCACTCCAAAATAAATCTTCTGCAGTTAATGACGAAAAATAAGCGTATCCAGTTTTTGACATGAAGATTGGAATGTTTTTAGCCTCTTCATGGCAAGAACAGGATTAGGTTTGGTTGGAGTGGTAGCTTTGACATCAAAGTTTACTTTAGCATGCATAGCTGCCCGTTGTAAAGCCACAGGTATTATTGACCTAATTCCACCAATCACATCCAAGAAGTTGGTCAGCACAATGGCTGCACAAGAACGGGATACTGATGTTCCCCTAATTAGTCAGTACCCTACTCAAATCCAACGGTACTTCAAACCCAAAGCTGTTACTGAAATCATGTCAAGGAATGCCAAGTTTTTGGTATGTCTTCCTGTGTCTTGTCTTGTGTGATGGATGGCCATGCGATTGCATAACGAAAGAGAGTCAGTTCTCTTCTTATCCATACAATACAAGCAGAGTCTAACAATATTGCATGTATCTTCCTGCTGCCAACAAATTGGAGTCTTCCTGTAAAGTATGCCAATAATCGGATCGGAATCTATATTTTCTAACAGATGGGAGATTGTGAGCTCTGTACCTGGTATTATCTGCAAAGCAATTTCCAATGGTATCCGTATGTCCTGGAACACAAAAATTACTCTTGAACGACACGTAAATTCCCAGTATTTTGTGAACGAAAATGAACGTTCTCTAGCGACTTAATTACAACATGGGTGTCCAAGCAACTGTAAACATTTTAAGGTCAATACCATCATGGAACAAAGATTGCATTGCTTTTAAAATGTGACATGACCTCAGTTTGGCATACACTGCCGTAGTCAGTCAATTTATTAACCCACTTTGCCCAGCATTATGGAGCCGTATGTATAAACCGAAAGGTTCCCATTTAGCGCTAACTGTTCTTCAGATCAGAAGTTCTTAGTTGCAGTACTAAAATCAAACGTCCAGTTTAATAAATTTTAAGGAACCATTAAATCAGCCTGGTTTTGTCTGTGCCTTCGCAAAATTGCAGCAAGTTCGTAGTCCAGTATGGGTAAGGAAGTAAGGTAAGGTTGACCTCTCTACCAGCAGTTCAGCCATCTGCTGCAGTAGAAGGTCAGGGGATATTAAGTAGAGCAAATAATGCCTTAGTTGAAGTGAAACAGAATGCAATGGTGATGAGTGTATTCTGTCTATCAGTTTCCACTGATGTTGGTTTTTTTTATGGCGATTATTATGCCAACATCTTGGGTCGATACATACATAATTGGTCATTACAACCCTTCAGTCAGGATTACAACCTAGCTGTTGTGTTAAATTTTATACGTGAGTGGCGGGACCTTCAAAGACGACGTCGAACGATAGATTTTTTCTTTTTTTCTCGGATTAAGGTATCGCAAAAATTTGCTGAGAAGATATAGCCGAAGAAATATTATTCATATTTCGTTATGTTGGAGATGTCTACAAAACTCTATAAATTAGGCTATGAATTGCGTCCTCATCTGAACTAGTCTTCGGAATAACCTCTAAATGACTACTCCTTGTTTAGACGCCTGAAGATATAATGCAGGGAAAAGTAATTTTAATACTACGATGAAAACATCACTCTACCAAATCTCTTTTGGTGACCTCAACGAGTGTTCTATTTTGAAAGGGAAGAAACGATTGTAGAAACATCTTCCTCCTGAGGTAATATTTTGATAAATTAAATGTTTTTTTATTCTAAAACCAAAGGCACGGTCTTATTGATCTGTTATAGTAAAGAATTGATCTGTTATATAAAGAAAATTTATAAGACTGTTGAGTTAAAACAACTTTAATTTCCTTTGTCGTATGGAGCCCAATGTTTGAAAAACCTACTGCTTGGCAAGGGGTGTCTTACTGTCGTTCTGGGTTTACGAGTACTTTAATGCTTGCTTGCCTTTGTTTCCATTTTGTTTCTGTTTATGTCAGGTCATATAAAATGATATTAAAAATCAATAAAAATAATACAAAAACAAACATTCTATTTATTTTGTATCCTTCTTCCAAGAACTCCTCAATACTGGCAGTCATAACAATCACTTCAAACAAACATCAGTTATATTAAGAATGTATTGGTAAATGTATAAGTGTATGCGATTTATTTCAGCTATACTATGGTAACTCTAAATATATACATACATATGTAAGTACATACAAAGGCACTTGAAATATAGCAGAAGTTTAAGTACTTCAAAGGCAAATGAAATAAAAATTCATGAAGTATTTTAAAGTTTTATTTACCATAAGTTGTGAATAATTTTACTATTTACAGTTAGTTTTCTTTTTGAAACCGTACCACCCTAATATTAAATACAGATGAAGAATGTATCTACATATATACATACATACATACATATAAATAAAGTATTTCCTATTTAAAATACAAATAAAAGAAACTTTTAATAAAATTTTATTACTTTAGCAGTACTTGTATTGATTCTGCATATTGGTTATCGAAGTAATTTCAACAACAAACAAGTTATGATTACTGATACACTTCTTAAGCTAAGGGAAGCTTTATGGAATATGTTCCATCGACTCAATATGCGAGATATTGTTATTTGTGCCGTTCATTAGTAGCGATTTTTAGTTAGAAGACAATGATATTGAATTGCATGCACAATTCCATGAAGTTTATGTCAACCTTGTTAAGAATGTGCATAGTTTTTGAGTAGGCTAGTAGGTAGTGTGTTGGCTTATAAGACGTGAGACTTTGGTTCAAACCCCAGGTCACACATCAAAACGAAAATATGTGTGAAAAAATATTTCTTCGGCGATTTCCTCTCAGCGGATTTCTGGCAAAAACTCTGAGAGTAAATAAAAACACCATGAAAAGTTTCTCAAAAAATCTGTCGTTCGGACTCGACTATAAACTGTAGGTCCCGCCGCTTAAGAAGGGTTGTAATGACCAATTGTATGTATATAATTATGTATAGTTATTGAGAGCACCGAGTACTCCGTGATTGAATGTACCTCAACAACTAGTTTAAAATATACTGACATTTGTCCTAAAGAAGGGAAATTGTTAACCACTCACATACATACATATGTACATTAGAGCGACTCACCAAAAAAAGTCCTCGATGTACCCCCCTAAAAATGAACCTTGGACTTTTTTAAGATGACATTTAAAATATTTCGGCTCCAGCTTTGACCTCTCGTGAGCTGGACCATTTTGAAAAAGCGTCTATTTTTGGATGTTTTGTTAATTTGAGGATCTGTTTCCTTACCAACATATACAATATGTATATCATGAGAAAGGTTTTTTTTAAGGCGCGTCCAACTGTATATACAATTTTTCCAAGGACGATCATCCATGTCCTTTTTTTAAGGATATTCTGTGAAAAAAAACGGTTTTTGAATTTTTTGTTCGGGGTTGTTTGTAATAATAATGCCAAATTAACATATTTTAATCTTTAGTCGATTTAATTAAATACTGGTCTCACCTTTTTTTGTAAAAGGTAAAAGTGGGCGTGTTCAATTTTTCTTTCCGTAAAAACCTAAGTTGGACTATGACGAACATTTCAGTAAAAAAATTCTCCAAATCGGTCTAGCCGTTCTCAACTGATGCAATTACCAACGAACGACAATTGATTTTTATTTATATAGATAGATAGATAGATTGTTTGGACCTACTATCGATTCCGCACGGCAAATTTTTGAGAAACTTTTCCATGGCGTTTTATTATTTTCTCTCATAGTTTTGGCCAGTCATCTGCTATGAGGAATCCGGCAAAGAAGTATTTTTTCATATTTCGTTGTGTTGGAGATGTCTGTCTAAGGGTTTGAATCGCGGTTTTACGTCTAATAAGCCAACAATATACTTACTAGACTACGGCGACCAATAGCTCACCGAAAATTTACAAATTGTCACAATTTTTTAAATCTTATAACGAATATTCAAGGTATTTTGGAAACGTGCCCGCTAGTAGAACTAACCAAAATTTTTTTGAAGAAAAATTCGATATCATTTTCTAAAAATTGAAACACATTCGTATACATATCTAACAACTATCAACTGTGACGATAAAATATTAAATTTGAAATAAATTCAATACACCTTCTCCTTAACCAAATACGCTAAAATAGAATTTCTGCTTACAGCTTTAATATGGTAGACGCCATAAATGAAATCTTCTTATCCTTACGCTGTAGAAATAACAATAAAAAGCAAAATATTTTCCAACTGGAACGCAATATTAAAACAAGGCAACTGAGTTCAATTTTCGATTTTAACATGTAAACCAAGGGAGATGTGTAAGCGCATATATTGATGCAGCAATCCAAAAACAAATTTATATTCGTATAGATTTCAAAAGACACTCGAAAGGAGTTTTATTTGACTTTATTATGACCACCAACATCTTCGTTTCCTTTATTTTAATATACGAGCAAATAATTTGGTATTCTTATTGCATCTTCAGACATCAGAGATTTAATAGAGTGTATTGATTAAATTTGAGAATGTTTTCAAAATAAAAATGAAATGAAATAATCAAAACTAGAATATTGGACAGGTAAGAGAAACTTTTTTTAATCCTTGAAACTGTTACTAATCCTTATACATACAAACAACGACATATCTGTATCATATATATAATATAATATACGACTAATAATACCATATCATTAGGAAAATCAACTATTTGAAAGGTATTGAAAGGCAAAACACTGTATCGTATAGTATATTACATAGGATTGAGCCTAGCAGAGAATTTTGATAAACTCCATCAGTTATTTTATATTTCGTAGCTCTTTTATGAGTATTATAGAGTAGTAATCTTTCAAAGAGTTAGCTTGTAATGGTACGATTAAGATGTGTATCCGTCTGAAGGTTGTGTAATGCTTGTGGAACTAGCACGTTCGGAAAAATCTGGATCGTATTTTAAATCAAGCTGCAGTCGCCGTAGTCTAGTAGGTAGTGTATTGGCTTATTACACGTGAGGCTACAGTTCAGACCCCAGATCAGACATCTCCAACAAAACGAAATATGCAAAATTATTTCTTCAGCAGATTCCTCTTAGCGGATGTCTGGCAAAAACTATGAGAGAAAATAGAATTGTAATCTGTCGGTCGGAATTGATTTTAAACTGTAGGTCACACCGCTCATGTATTAAATTAACACACAAATTGGGTTGCGTGCGAAACTACCCGATCGATCGGTATGTCTTTGTGCACTTGACAAGTTAATAAACCTGACCTGACTGACCTCTTCCACTTAAAATAATACAGTTTGAAGGAAACAACGAAGTAAAAGCAAAAAGAATAACGCAACTGAAAAGGTGTTGCAATCAATTATGACCAGGCCGGACTACCCTAAGGAAGTTCATCTGTATGACAACATGTTTTCCGAAACAAGAAATAAACAATTGAAGCGCTGGAAAAGCTTGGTACAATATTAACAATAATACCATTTCCTGTAGATTAGGTAAGCAAATGTTTTTCTAAGTTCTTACAGTCCATTATACGTTTTTTTACCAAATTATTAGCTGCTGACGTGCTAAACTAATAATCTCCCATATATTCAATGTAAAACTTCTTAAATTTAATAGCAACCATGACAATATGTATGTATATGCTTGGGCGTATGAGCAATTTGGATTTTTTTGTTTCACAATATAACAAACATGACCACCATACTGAATTATAATCAATCATACGCAACATGTTACTTAAACTAAAAAATGGTGTCTGACACTATGGTGACCCGTGTTCACTTAAATTTTTATTAAAATTTTGCTACAAAGGCTGCTTCCTTTACTAGAAGCATTCTTGGACCATATGATGCCATATGATACCCATTGTGATAAGACAGTAATCTGCAGGTATGTATATGTATGTTCCCTAGACCTGGAATTATTCAGAGCTTCTGGAGAAGAAACTTAAACTTCTAATATTGCTTGTGCCACGCCTGGTCAGCTCATATCCTCTACCACTATGTCCCGATACCATATGACATGCATGTCGTACCACTCCGCTATCTCGTTGCACGTTAGAACGTGCATACGTTAGAACTCATTGCGATGATAGTGGCGTGGATATTTTGAAGTATGTTAATATCCTCTCCATAGATATATTTTTTATTTTTATTTATTAATTACAATATACATACATAATTGGTCATTACAACCCTTTAGTCAGGATTACGACCTAGTTTCTCACACCACTTATGTTGTGTGCATTAATTTTTTATACATGAGTGGCGGGACCTACAGTTTAAAGTTAACTCCGAACTACAGATTTTTGAGAAACTTTTCATGGCAATTTTATTTACTCACAGAGTTTTTGCCAGAAATCTGCTGAGAGGAAGTCGCCCAAGAAATATTTTTTCATATTTCGTTTAGTTGGAGATGCCTGACCTGGGGTTTGAACCGAGGCCTCACGTTTAATAAGCCAATACTAGACCACGGCGACTTCAATATAATTATATTTAATTTTATATGAGCTGAAGAACTTCGATTATATGCTCGGTGTGGGGTCGAGCCCACGACCCTCACGCTTATGGTCTAGCATACTACCCACTAGACTACCAGGGCACCCCTCTCCAGAGATGTTTGCAGTCCTTAATAATAATTAATCGGCTATAATTGCCGACTACGGAACAATTCCATCACCAGTTCCATTTATTTTCGAATCATCAGTGAAATTTCCCAGCTATGTCGTTAATCACTGTTTCAAACCTCTCTTTCTGGAGTGCATAATCTGAACTTCTTTGTGAAAAGTTATAGTGTGGCATAATGTAGTCAATACTCTTGATATTTCCGTTAGGATCTTCTTCGTGTGCAATATTTTCACATGTGGAGGTGAACAACGATGTTGTTGCATATTTTGTGGATGACACTTTATCGGACATTATTCATCACAGTGGATTGGATGTGAAGAAATTTTCTAAATACCAACACGATATAGACACACATACATAATTGGTAATTACAACCCTTCAGTTAGGATTTCGACCTAGCTTCTCACACCACTTAAGTTGTATGCGTTAATTTTATACATGAGTGGCGGGACCTACAGTTTAAAGTCGACTCCGAACGACAGATTTTTGAGCTCTTCATGGCAATTTTATTTACTCTCAGAGTTTTTGCCAGAAAACTGCTGAGAGGCAGTGGCCGAAGAAATATTTTTTTTTCATATTTCGTTTTGATCCCTGACCTTGGATTCGGAACCTGGCTTTACGGCTAATAAGCCAACCTACTAGACTACGGCGACTACACGATACAGATGTTCAATGAATTTTACGCAGTTGGTATCTCTGATTGATCAGCGCACCATGCGATAGCTTTGTTGTAGTAATTAAAATACTTGAGTACAAATTCGTTAGAAGAACAAACTCTGTCATGGTTTTTAAATTATAAAAGACTCAATCACCCTTGAAATTATCCGTCCAAAAAGTTTCTCTATCCCTAGGTTTAGGTTAGAGGACGTGTACTTGTCAATTGAGACAAGTACAGTACCTGGAGGTCAAATTGACCCATTGTACGGAACGTCTCTATCCCTAACAAAGAATATCATAGAAACATCAGACAGCACCAGCTTTTGAAGAATAGTAAGACTCAATCAACGAAGTGCATCATTCGTGTTAGTTAGTTGGCAACCCTGTCATACTAGGAGCTTCTACTCTGCACCAATCACCTGCCTAGCTGGAAAATCTTGTTAAGGAACGAAAATAAAAAAGAACACAAGTAGATGGCGAGATATTTTGTGTAATGTATTCCTTACTAAATAAAAATTTAAAAAAAATGTTCACGAAACTTCTGAATTCAAAAAAAAGAAAAAAATTATATTTAAAGGAATTAAAACATTCTAGATATACTTACCAGCCAATAACATTGAACACATCTACGGCAAATAAGTAATTCAAGAACTCTGAGTTTCAATAAAACTTAACCACACGTTCAGAAATTAAATTTATTGAGCGACTACTCACACATGTGCACAAAACTTTCTACACATATGTATATGTACATACTCGTGTACAAAATATTCGTTCATACGTATGTATGTATGCACACATTCATATAAAAATTCATTTTACGGTTAATGTGCTCATTTCTTCCGTCACATATTCTTTGCTGCATAAAAATGCTGGAAATCGTAACAATTTTTATAATGGTTTTCTCCAATAAAACGCTTTTTATTGACATTCGACATAAAAAACTATCGTTTGGAATGGAATTCAACTTCACAAATCATTTTTGCTTATATTTAACGTCATATTTAATCCGTGATTTACTAACACTAATGTTACAGCGCGGCAAAGATGCACAAAAATTAAGTGCAGACTTTACAAATAGGATCACAAATACAATTGGAATGGGAAACAAATTATAGAGGATTTGAAAAATTTGATGAATGACATAGAAAAGAAGGATAAACGATTGGACATGGCATGATATATGCTTCTGAATTTCTGGAATATTATTTGAAAAGCTAATGACTAATGACATTCGCCACATTAACCGTAGACTACAAATTTAATTATCGCTATTGAATATATCATAAATAATCTTCTCTTCTAACAACTCATGCTCCAACTCAAATCATGTCCGTTATTGCAAAACGAAAAAATTACCCAGACATTGTAGCAATGCTTACAGACATATTTTCTGAAACTGCAGTGACTTGTAAAAAACTGCATCGTCAACTCAACTTATTTACTTACTAAATTGGTCATTCCAACCCTTTAGGCAGGACTACAATCTAGCTTCTGACACCACTTCTGTTGTGCGTGTTAATTTTTTACATGAGTGGCGGTTTAAAGTCTACTCCGAACAGCAGATTTTTGGAGAAACTCTCCATGGCAATTTTATTTACTCTCAGAGTTTTTGCAAGAAGGCTGCTGAGAGAAAGCCACTGAAATAAAGATTGTTTGTCCATATTTCGTTTGGTTCCAGATGTTTGAGTCGGCTGTTGAACCACGGCCTCAGGATTAATAAGCCAACAAACTACCTGCTAGACTAAAGCTACTTCAACTCAACGCTTCTAATAAACCGGTGAATCTGTATCCCAGCATACTGGACATTCGTCTAAGCTCTCTTTTTTCTTCAGACGTTAAAGTTCTACCATCATTCATACTTACTAACTTAATTAGTCATTAAAATCCTTTAGTCAGAATTACTACCCAGCTTCGCAATCCAATCATGTTGTGTGTTTTAATTTTATCCATGAGTGGCAGGAACTACAGTTTAACGTTAACACTGAACGACAGATTTTTGAGAAACGTTTCATGGCAATTTTATTTACCACAGAATTTTTGCAAAAACAATGGTGAGAGGAAGTCGCTGAAAGTAAAATTTTTTCATAATGCGTGAAATGGTGTTTGAACCACGGATTCATACATACATAACTCTGTCTCCAGTTTCAGAGCCATTATAACTGATGGAGTTATGCCTGGTGCTACCCCAATAGTTTCATATGACACTGTTTGGAAGCCACTGGCAACCCTAAAGGTGATTAGTGGAAAGGGGAGCTGCAAATATACATACATAATTGTTCATTACAACCCTTCAGTCAGTATTATTGACCTAGTTTCTCACACCACTTATGTTGTGTGTGTTAATTTTTATACATAAGTGGCGGGACCTACAGTTTAAAGTCGACTCCGAACGACAGATTTTTTGAGAAACTTTTCATTGCAATTTTATTTACTCTCAGAGTTTTTGCCAGAAATCTGCTGAGAGGAAATCGCCGAAGAAATACTTTTTGTATTTTGTTTTGATGTCTGGCCCGGGGCTCGACCCCTGGCTTTACGTCTAACAAGCCAACACACTACCTACTAGACTACGGCGACTTCAAATATAAACGTGGAAAATAAATTTCAAATCTTAATATTTTCCCTTGCGATGCAAAAAAACAGAGTGAAGATAAAGAGAAGAGCTGCTTAAATTGGTGCATACAGTGAGCAGTTCTGTGGAGCATAACATCGCTAGGAGATGCAACGAAGAAATTGCTTATGGTAATGTCTGATTTGACAGCAGGCCACAATTTACTCATTATATAGACCACGAAAACAGGAAATTCAATGGGAGTGCTCTGCAGGCTAGTAATCTGCAAAGTATGAGTCCTACTGTTGGCTGTACAAAAAACATATGTATTAAGGGTGGTATCAGCTGGACGAAGAGTTTAACAGGAAGCTATTATTGTAGTGGAGGAGAGACTTAAAATGTGGATTAAACGTTAGCAAGGCAGCTTAGTAGATAAAGGGCAATAACGAATGTGAAAGTAGAGTAATTCCGTAAATGTTAAGGAGGAAATAACTAAATGAATTAAGGTGAGCGAGAGGTTTACTATTATTATTATTTATCACTATTATTTATTATTATTATTTATTACTATTAAAGTTGAGCTTAATAGTTCTTAGGCTAACAGAGAAAAAAATGTTCCATTAACACTGTTGATGGCTCTTCTATATTCAAGATCACACCATGCGTACTTTAAAACAACTTACTAGTCCACTGTTGCTTTTTGCACGCCTTTGGAGTCGGTTCACATCGCGCGTCAACACAGAAAATCGTTTTGATTATCATGTGAAATTTTGCAGCCATTTTTGATCCATATTGTCATTTATCGATGCATAAATGCGAGTTTTTATGGTGGAACGGCTAAGGAGTAAACTTAGAAGAATTTATGTTTGAAGCGTCAGCTATCCTGATCAACTTCAGTTTGCCGTCAACCAAAACTTCTCAGCCTCTTCTCCATGGTTGGTTTTCTTGTTGTAATGTTCGAACAAGGTTTATCAAGCAGCGTCTTGGTTTGATTAGTATTTTTTCCCTTTTTTTGCCAAAAAATAATGACACACGAATTGCCTTTCAATCTATTTTCTTCAAACTGGCAAATAGACGCTTTACTCGAAATTATTCTCCCTCAAACCATTGGTCCGATAGATCAAAAAATTTCAAGTAAGGCTATCTATGATGATCCGAGCTATGTACATATATAGTGCTGCAGATATTGACTATGATGGACACTCTGTTTAGAATTGGTGAAGGTTATTGGAAGTTGAAACTGTTGAGAGCATGGTGTCATGTGGCTATAAAAATTGGTTGTGATTAGGTATCATGTATAGTACATACAGTGGACAGCAAAAGTCTTAGTACTCCAATATATTTTGACAAAAAAAGTCCCCACAGGCTTATTACTCTTGCACAAAGTCCCGATATTACTTCAATTTAGATTTAGATTTTAGATTTATATTATTTAGGAGATCATTTGAAAGAACTCTTACGTAATCGCTAAACCTCAAACAAAAGTCAACCGAAAAACCTGCTCATGGTGCCACCAGAAAACACTAAACAAAACTGGTAAATTCAATTCCAAATGGGTTAAATGGAGTGCTTGAACTTAAGGAATATTCTACTAAATACAAGGGATAACATTTTCATATATTAGGCCTTTGAATTTTAAATTTACTTGGGGGTACCTATGGAGTTATCTGAAACTGTTCCTTATTTTTCTCTTGTTTTATGAAAAATATTAAAAAATTTTTTGTTTTATAATAAAACAGATATAAATTAATAAAATAAATATAAAAACCTTAATAAAATAAATATAAAAACCTTAAAACTCATGAAATGGTCAATATCTATTGCAGTACTAAGACTTTTGTTGTCCACTGTATATACATACATAATTGGTAATTACAACCCTTCAGTCAGGTTTACGACCTAGCTTCTCACACCATTTATGTTGTGTGCGTTAATTTTATACATGAGTGGCGGGAACTACTGTTTAAAGTCGATTCCGAACGACAGATTTTTGAGCAACTTTTTCATGCCAATTTTTTATTTAACCTTAGAGTTTTTGCCAGAAATCTGCTGAGAGGTAGTCGCCGAAGAAATATTTCTTAATATTTCGTTTTGTTGAAGATGTCTGAGCTGGAGTTTGAACCGCGGCTTCAAGTCTAATAGGCCAACACACTACCTGCAAGACTATGGCAACTACTGTATAATGTATAGAATGTATAAAAATATAAAAATTTGACTGCATAACTCAATCGTAGTTGAATAACCTTGTGCTCCTTACCAAAATAATGTACACGCGTCTATTTTGTGAATGCGGCTATTTTCAGGTGAAGATAAGTTTCGAGTGACATTTAATGATGACTTATGATGATGGACAATAAAATTCACTTCTAGCGAATGTTAAAATTTACATTTATAACACTAACCTTAAGGTCCATAACATTCAAATTAATAGATTTACTGTTAAGGATGGCTACTTAAAATATTTAAGGAAATATGATTTCAATACGTTATCAACATTTAAAAAGCTTTTGGTAGAGCAGCCCTCTGGAGTTACTCTAAATTATTAAATTCATATTGTTGGGAATGAATATGGAAGCAGCATCAGTTTATAAATTTTTAAGTGCTTTTTTAAAATAAAAGTTCCAAGGAGCTAAAAGAGCTTATAAAAGTTAGAGTTGCACACAAAGCCAAATATTTTTACTACAAAAGCTTCGCATCATTTTATAGTTATTAGAGAAACTTTTTCTTTCAGCGGCATAACGAATAATCCATAAAATTATGGTTCTTTTAAAAGTTGACTAATTTTCCGAGATTGTAAGTACAGCTGAAAACCTTTTTATTATAAATAAAATACCGCCATCTTCATGTCTAATCTGAAGTATTTTACTAATTATGGTTAATGAATCAAGCTTCTATAGCTTTGACTTCCATAGCTTTTTAGAGTATAAAATATCCCCTTATTTCTTACAAACTGAGCTTCTGGAAACTGTAATATTATTGCCATAATTTGTAGGCGGCTGCTTACAAAACATATGTACTTAATGTGCAATAACAAATTGCCAAATAAAATATAAAGCTTATGCCATGTTAAGCTTATTGTTAGATCTTCCAATATTGTCAGATGTCAAACGAAGAATTGACATCAATGCGTGCGTATATTGTCAGTTGACTTATATTTCATTCGGAGACTACAACTCAACAGTCTTCTGGCAAAATCTCTGAGAGTAAAGAAAGTTGCCATTAAAAGTTTCTCAAAAATTAATAACAATAAACTGTAAGTCGTGTCACTGATGGATAACATTAGCACACATAACATATATGTGGTGTGAGAAGCTAGATCGTAATCCTGACTGAACGGTTGTAATGACCATTTAAGTAAGTAAGCTAGGAAACCGTTCCTAGCCAATGCAATCTCAACTTCGATGCAAGTGGTAGTTTTTGTAACATTTCAAAGAAATACTTAATCATTTTAGATATAAATGGAGAAAAATAAGTAAATTTAAGACAGTCTGACTGTGCAAGAGTATATAAATAAACTAATCCTTGAGTTAAATGGCAAGATGGCTATTAACTTAGCCTATAAAGCTTGCACTGAATTTCTCAGTGTAATAGATACGATAGTCGAAATACCAATTAAACCCAAAACAGGCTAATAGGTCAGGTAACACAGCTTTGAATATTATGCCGAGTGCATGGGGTTGTATCTCGGCAATAGCATCACGAATGTTGGCCTTCAAATGTGAAATTGTCTCTGATTTGTCGGCATAACACTTTTTTTTAATGGCACCCCACAGCAAATAATCCAACGGTGTCACATCGTAGATTCTTGGCGCCCAATTGACATCACCATTTCGGCTAATTAAACGGCCATCAAACATTTGACGAAATAAATCTATTTTGACATGAGATGTGTGGCAAGTTGCATCATCGTGTTGAAACCAAACTTCGTTCACTTCAATGCTATGAAAAGCGGGTACAAAAAGGTCGGTTATCATGGTGCGCTAGGTGTCTCCCTTGACCGTAATGCTTGCGACGTTCTCATTTTCAAAGAAATATGGGCCGATGATGCCTCCGCTCCTCAAGCCACTCCAAACTAACACTCCTAATGCGTACATTGGATGATGTAAGACCACGTGTGGGTTTTTTGAGCCCCAAATACGGCAATTTTGCTTATTAAAGTACCCACCAAGATGAAAATGACCTTCATCCGAAAAGATGACTTTTTTTTTGGAAAAATCGACATCGTCGTGAAGTTTCTCATTGACCCATATAGCGAAGCGAACACGAAGCGGATAGTTATGTGGCTTCAACTCTTGAACCAATTGAATTTTGTAAGGCGTCATACCGAGATCTTTTCAATTCTTGAGAACGATGACAAGTTGATGTCACATCTCACATCTTGGCGCATCAATAATGAAACCAGTTCTACGAACTTTAGCAATAAGATTCCGTGTACCGGATACTGTAGGTCCTTCTCTCCGACCAAATTTTGTACGACATTTTCGTGCAATTTCCGATCAATTGTCTTTGTTTTGGAAATAAATTGCACATCTGCGTCAGTTCGAAAACTAAGCCTTTTATTTCGAATGGCACCCACACATCTGTTCTCCTCAAATATACTTTAAAGCGGTCATAATTTTTTGAAAATATGTTGCGATGATGGGAATATCGGAGGCTTAATTCATTCGGAGTATCATCTTAGAGATTGCTTCACTTGACTAATTGTAGAAGAAACAAAGTAAACCAAACAAATTTTTTTAAAGATGTGGAAATGCCTGGCAATGCTCTTTAAAAGAACAAAAAGGGCCCTTATATGCCACATAGCAATGCAGAAATAAGTGTGATGGCAAGTATCACAATGTAAAATTTAAAGTTATGCACACATTTGTGCACATAGAGTTGATTGAAGGTGACAAATATTGGTCAAGTGGAGAGAAATAAATGAAGCTTAAAACACTTTGTATAGAAGCTTTGTTGAAAGTCGCTTAGGAAACCCAAGTGCAAACATAGCACATTAGTACATGAAAAGGGCTCTTGTTTGATCTCCAGAAGATTACGAGGTTTTTTATTCAATAAAAAACAATCAGGTATAGTCAGGGCATATAGGTATACTTTCCTTTAAAGCATTAAGATACACAGAAAATTTTCAATATTTTTAAGTGACCTTAAAATAAGTATATATGTATGTATGTACGTAGTAGGGATGCCAATCGGGAAATCCCGAAACTCGTAATCCCGGGATTTTAGGGATTCACAAATTTTCGGGATTCACAAATACCGAATTCCGGGATTTTTTAAAACTTGTCCCGAGGTGTTTCGGGATTCTCGGGATTGTGAACTTTGAAGATGAACATGACTTTATGTAAAGCTGATGCTGCTTTAACATTTATGCTAAATGAAATTAGATCAATCAATTGTAGTCTTGCTTAAGATTTATATAAATCACTTCGCAAAAGAATAGAGGAAAAAAGAATTGTGTATTCACCTCTGGTGAATTTTCTTAAAAATCCAAATAAAGAGACTGATTTTGATAAAGATTTCGATATAACTTTAATAAAATCTGAATTAAAGGCATTAATCCTGCGTTTTGCAAAAGGTCTTGAAAAAAAATTCTATATCATTCGACTTCGATAATAGCATCTCAGATGATGAGAACCCTACTTCCATTGCTAAAAAGTTATTTGATGCCATCGAAGAATGTAAAAGCCCTATAAAATCAATTAATAGGGTTACTGAATTCGATACTCAACTTTCCAAGGAAATAGATTTATTTACATCAAGAGGTGGTAGAGGTGAATATTTACAAGCTGCATATAGCTATGTATCTTGGAACTATTTTACCAACAAGTGTTGACTGCGAGAGGTGTTTTTCAACGGCAACGTCTGTTGACAACAAAATTCGTTCAAGGCTATCAGATGACATGTTAGATGCTTTAATCTTCTTAAAAAAATTATTTAAAACAATAATATACTTATTTTGGCATCCAAATAATTTTCTTAAAACTATTGTATTTGTATAAGTATGTATGAATTATTTTTTGTTAATTTATGTTTTGTTTTTTTTATATTTTATTTTTATAGGCATATAATTCTGATATAATTGGAATATAAATGATTTTCATTTCATTTCTAATTTCATCTTTATTTACATTTACTTTTACATATCGGGATTAAGAAATCCCGAATCCCGGGATTTTTAAAAATCAACCCCGTTTGGCATCCCTAGTACGTAGGTAGTATGTATTCTAAAGTCATAAAAAAATATATTTTTTTATGCGCTATATGATACTCACATATCATTTGTAAACACTTGATTTTAAAACAAACGTTTCTACATAACCTTCACCTACTCTATTGGTTTTTAAAAAAAATACAAGAACATAATTAACTTGTGTAGCTCCATACAGAAATATTTTACCCGAAAGCAAGAGTACATTGGAACACTCTCCTTTACTCGAATATATTCTGTAATAATAATAAAAATAAATTTTGTTTTTAAATTAAAAATAAAATAAAAAACAAACGACAGATAATAAGGAAATTTTCAATTATTTTGCAATGCAATAAAAAAAAAAACTCGATGCTCTACTCCATGATGGACAATTGCGTAGGTTGGGAACAAGAAGAGGAGAATGAGTCAACTTCATCATGGGATGTGGACAATTTCTTTATTTTCTTGGTTGAATTGATACAATATTATTACCAAAGGAAATCACAAAATAAAGAGAAAAAAAAAAAATAACAACAAAAACAACAACTAAACATAGAAACTTATGCAAGAATATTTTATTATAGAGTCTTATCAATTGCCCTTTAATAGACGGCTATGGTCGAAGTCATTGAGCCCGCTATGTTTGTTTTTTAGCCAAAAAAAAAAAATTTTGTTTGTCTTCAATTTTTGTTCAAAGTGCTCACATGACCTGTTCCTATATATCAGTTCTTTCATTAAGCGCTTCCTATTTTTCAATTTAAATAAAACAAAGTGTGAGTGAGATATCATAGACATGTTTCCTTCGTTTGAAAGGCCTATTGCTGCCATTATATGTATCGGATGGGCCATCTATAGGTTTAAATTTGAACCATCAGTTATTTCTAATCTAGCAATACTTACGTCCTTCTATTCTTTCACAAATTTCAGTACATTATCTCCACAGAAAGTAATGAATCGATCTACGCTTGAGCAACGTTGGGATTTATTGGAAATTTATTTCTAAAACAAAGACAATTGGTGGGAAATTAAAGGACCAACAGTGCTCGGTATTTACAAGCTTATTGCTAAAGTTCGTGAAACTGATTTCATTGTTGATGCACCAAGCCATGAGCACGCTCGTATTGTGCGTGCTGTGGCTGAGAGTATGCGTGAGCTTTCCGTCAACATCAACTTGTCATCGTTCTCAAGAATTCAACATTTAACGCACCAGTTTACATCGAATTTTGCGAAAAGATCTCGTTATGACGCCTTAAAAAGTTCAATTGGTTCTAGAGTTGAAGCCGCATAACCATCTGCTTCCTGTTCACTTCGTTAAATAGCCAACATCACAAGATGCCCAAAAACTTTTCGGATGAAGCTCTCTTTTATCTTGGTGGGTACGTCAATAAGAAAAATTGCCGTATTTGAGGCCCAGAAAACAGACACGTGGTCTTACAGGAGCCAATGCACCCATCACGAGTGACTGTTTGATAGGGCTTAAGAAGCAGAGACATCATTGAAAATGAGGACAGCACAACCATTACGGTCAATGGAGACATCTATCGGACCATGATAACCAATTTTTTGCACCCGCTCTCCATGGCGTTTATGTGAACGATGTTTGGTTTCAATAGGATGGTGTAACTTGCCATACATCTCATGCCACAATCGATTTATTGCGTCAAACTTTTGATGGCCATTTAATTAGCCGAAATGGTGATGTAAGTTGGCTGGCAAGAAGCTGTGATGTGACACCGTTGGACTATCTTCTGTGGGGTGTCATTAAAAAAAGTGTTATGCCGACAAACCAGAGACAATTGAGCATTCGATGGCCAACATTCGTGATGCCATTGCCGAGATACAACTCCATACTCTCGAAAAAGTGCACCAAAATTAGTCCGATCGATTGAGGTACTGTGAGGGCTGCCGTGGCAGTCATATGAATGAAAAAACATTCCATTTCTAACCGAAACAATTGTACTTCAGAATAAAAAAAATAAATTTGGAAAAATTTTAAATCGTTTTTGTTTGATTGAATTTCTAAATTTAAACTTTTAAATGGACCACCCTATAGTTGTTATCACTAATTTAAATAAAATTTTATGAAATTAATAGAGAATGATATTTCCAGTTTCCCAATCACATATCTGTTCCAATAAAGAAGAAGTCTTTTAAAGTGTAGAGTACATGGAGATGTAAACAAAAATAAAATTTTATTTCGTGAATAATTTTCTATAAATTTCCATTGATTTCCATTGCGGGAAGTATGGTGTGTACTAGTACGAGTACATCTACAGGCTTTTCGGAAAAAATTTTCAAACTTCCTTTGGTGGTGATTGTTTGGTGTGCATGAAAATGTTGGGCAGAGTTGGCATTTTAAGTGTTACTCTTGTGCAGCATTTCGTTATTTCTGCTGATGTCCTATAGAATCACACTCACGCTAGTGTTGGCTATACACAGCATGTACCGGTAAGTTTCTATGTAAGTACTGCCGCCAATGATGTTGTGCTTTTGCATGCAACATACTCCTGGCACTGGCGTCTTGGTATTGCTTTGCTTTGCAATGCTATTGGATTTTTTTTATCCTGCTTTTCTCTGCTTGTATTCTCAGCAGTAATATGCCAAAAAGTTTTTTAAACAGATTTTTTCTTTTCCAAATTGCAACATGCCGTTGTAGTCATTTGTATGTTGTTCGGCGAAAAACGATCAAAAAAAAAAAATAGAAAAATAGACGGCAAAAACTTATGGGTATTTTTATTTATGCATTTTCTTCAATAAATTTTATATTTTAAAGTCCTCTTTGCTATTCGTTTTGCAGCTTCCTTATAAGTTTGCCTTCTTGAAAATTTATAACACATTAAATCAGTTAATAGTGAAGCATTTTCTGTAGATTGCTGGCAACAAAAAAACAACAACACCGAATAACCTAAAATATAATATGTTTAGCAAATTATTTGGAGAAATTTTTTCCTCCAAAAACTTTACTTATAAAGTAGCTGAGAAAGTAAATGGATTTTGTCGTTTTAAAATATGGTGGCAAAATTTTTGATAAAAAATAAAGAAAAATTACTTGTTCAAGGATTAAATTTACTTCGAAACAAAATTGTTTAATAAACAACAAGAAACCGATTATAATTATTGTTTACTGCACTTTATATAGGGGCATTCTTTAAGTGCCTTGTCATTTTAATTTAAACAAAACAAAGTACATATATGGGAAACCGAAATGTTTTGGTCAACATTTTTATACATTGGAGATACCTCCTGATGCCATTACATACATACGTACATACATAAATGGTCATTACAACCCTTCAGTCAGATTTACGACCTAGCTACGCACAATAATTATGTTGTGTGTGTTAATTTTATACATGAGTGGCGCAACCAAGAGTTTAAAGTCGATACCGAGCGAAAGAATTTTGAAAAACTTTTCACGGCAATTTTTTACTTACTCTCAGCAGTTTTCTGGCCGAAGAAATATTTTTTTCGTTCGTTTTTCGATTTGTTGGAGATGTCTGACCTGGGTTTTGAAACTACTAGACTACGACGACTGCCATTACGTGTGGAATATAACATCATTCAAATGTCCGCTACAGCTTCTCTGGGTTCAGCGTATCGGAAATGTCCAACTCGGGCGCATAAATTAGAGGAAATTTGACCGATGGCATGTGTTATGTTGGCCTTGAAGACCGCTAAGGTTTGTGGCTTATTCGCATATACCAGAGACTTTAATCTCCACTAGTAAAACTCTAACGTTGACAAATTACATAATCTCGGTGGCCATTTTACATTAATTCCAACTGAAATGGCCATGCCATCAAATTGCCCGTGCAGTATATCCAATGTGGCGTAATATCTTAACATTGAAACTACGTATCCTTGGTGTCCAGATCATTAAGAAGTTGGTAATCATCGACCTATAGTGCATGCCTTTGACTGTAAAGGGCTGACTAACGTCATTCTCAAAGAAATGTATGATATGTGGGTGTTAATTTTTTATATATAAGTGGCGGGACCTACAGTTTAAAGTCGAGTCCGAACGCCAGAGTTTTTGAGAAACTTTTCATGGCAATTTTATTTACTCCAAGAGTTTGTAGCAGAAATCTGCTGAGAGGAAATCGCATAACAAATATTTTTTTTTATATTTTCGTTTTGATGTCTGACCTGGGTTTTGAACCTTGACCTCACATCTAATAAACCAACAGACTACCTATTAGACTTTTTCGGGATGCATTAAACGATTTTGAATTCATAAATTCGATAATTTTGTTTGTTGGCATACCCATGCATCCAGAAATGAGCGTCAGCGTGGAATATATATTTTCGATAAAAATAAGGCTCATTTGAAAACTGCTTCAGGGCCTTTTCAGCGAACATTTATCGTCTTCTATGGTCGGTCATAATGATTTAACAAAATACACTGAATAAACAGCAACTCATTTGACGGTTATAGCTTCAATAAGGTGGATGTTATTGACTGCCCAAGTTCGAAAGTCGCGGTTAGAAGACGCGATATATTATTTTACACAAACAAAACTCATTCCCTGTCAATTTGATAATTTTTCATTTCATACACAGCAATTCTAAGGTCTTGGTAGCTTCATTAAAAATACGTTTGTCACAGGGATCCCTTCTGGTTATCAATACACATCCGGAGAAATGGGAGGCGATTTCAGAAAGCTATTAGGCCCAGAAAAATTGACTTTTTGATGTACATTATTACCTGGAGGTATTACTTTCAGTTCAAAGCGTTACGGCCGTATGAGAATTGAATTTTTTTTTTTTTTTGGTTCACAGAAGAATAGTCGCCGTAGTCTAGTAAGTAGTGTGTTGGCTTATTGGAAGTGAGGCCACAGTTCAAACTCCAGGTCAGATTGCTCGATCATATGAAACGAAATAGAAAAAATATTTCCTCAGCGACAAAAATTCTGGCAACATTTCTAAGAATGAATAAAATTGCCAAGAAAAAGTTTCACACGCATCTATCGTTCGAAGTCGACTTTAAACTGTAGGTCCCGCCACTAATGTATAAAATTAACACACACAACATAAGTGGTGTTAGAAGCTAGGTCGTAATTCTGACTGAAGGGTTGTACTATCCAATTATGTATGCATGTGTGTATGAAAGATTTGCACTGTCCCTCCAATGCGATTAGGTAGGTAGAAGTGGCTGTCCACCCGATGGAGTCATGAGCGGACACACTTAGGCCGCATACAGGGCCCATTGTGACACCACAGTTTCATCTTCTCCCCTATTCCAGGAACCAGGAGCTTCCGATGTAGCGACTCAGACTGCCAATATCCATGCATGACAGTTCATCTAGGTCTTCCATGTAGTAGGCACCCAGGTGTCTCTTTCTCTCCTGACCAAGTGCCGGGCATGTACACAGTAGGTGAAGAATAGTTTCATCCTCTTCCTCATCTCCACAGCTTCTGCAGAAATCATTCGCGAGGTGTCCAAGACCAATAAGCCTCGCATGTGTTCCTATAATACAATGCCCCGTAATAACCCCGATAACAGCACTGAGCCTGCTTCTTTGGAGCTTAAGCAGAGTCGCCGTGCGCCTCCTATCCAGTCTTGGCCAGATTTTCTACGCCGCTCTGCCTTTATCCGAAGCTGCCCACCTTCTGTTGACAAGGTCCAAGATTGCATTGTCAATTATAAGCCCGCAGGTACTTAAAGGAATCCCCAATGTAGAGAATTCGCCAGATAGCTCGATGGTCGTGCCCCTTCTGGCCAGATAATCCGCTCTACAGTTGCCGGGAATGTCTCTATGTCCCGGTTCGCCATCTCATTGAGATATCTGCGACAGTCGTACACTGTCTTGGAGTTTATCACATTAGAATCTAGTGCCCTGATGGCCGCTTGGCTATCGGAAAGTATAGTGATCCTTCGCTTGCGAACATTTTTGTCCACAATAATTTTCACCGCAGCTTGAATTGCCGACACTTCCGTCTGAAAGACACTGCAATGATCTGGTAGTCTCATAGACTTGGTTATTCCGATTGATCTCGAATAGATGCCAATACCAACGACTGCTTCTAATTTGGAGCCATCGGTGTAGATTTGTGCGGCATTTCCCGCTAGGTGCGCCACACCCTTTCCCCAGTCCTCCCTTTTCGGGATGGATGTCCTAAAATTCATTGAGAAGTCATATCGCGGTGTCATATAGTCTATGCTTCCGACAATATCAGCTTCCTCAAGTATCCTTGTATGACCAATGCTCGATGCATGCCATTGCCCAGTCGCCCAGAGACGCCTACTAACACTAGCCGCCACACCCCTGCAGTATAGGTCAAGCGGTAGAAGCTATAAGATCATCTCCAGAGCGATCGTAGGAGTAGTGCGCAGGGCACCACTAATAATTATGCAAGCAGATCGTTGTAGCTTGCGTATCAGGTTCAAGTTCGTTGTCCTATTCAGGGATTCCCACCACACAAGGCATCCGTAGGTCAGGATAGGTCTGATCACCGCTGTGTAGATCGAGGGCGATGGAGGCTTTTCTTAGTCTGTTAGTGATGTTCGGTTTCCACGATAGTTTCCTATCCAGGATAAGGCCCAAGAAGCGCGCCTCCTCCTTGAGTTCCAGTTCCGCCCCATTCAATCCCAGTGGACGAAAAGGTGGAGGTTTGAACTTCCTCGTGAAGAGTACAACCTCCGTTTTACCGGGATTAACACTCAAACCACGACCAGATGCCCACTCCCTAACCTTCCCTAGGGCAAGTTGCATCCTGTCTCTTATAGTGTCAACAAATCTACCCGAAATAGTGAGAACAACGTCGTGCGCATAGGCAAATGCCCGGCATCCCACGTTTTCCAACATCACTAGCAGCTCATTCATCACAAGGTTCCATAGGAGAGGGGAGAGTACTCCACCCTGTGGAGTTCCACTTCCTACTTCTCTGGTGATGAGCGAGCACCCCAGTGTCGGGTAGATTGTTCTTCCACGTAGTAGTCTGGATATCCAGTTCACCAGAGTGTCCTGTACATTCAGTCTTGTTAGAGCACCGGAAATAGCACCCAGTTCCACGTTATTGAAGGCTCCTTCTATATCCAGAGTAACAGCCAAGGTATACTCCTTTCGTGCCAGCGATTTTTCTATTGTACACGTTAGGTTATGTAAGGCAGTGTCAACAGATCTGCCCTGCCATCTAAGGTCTGGCGTAGTTCAACATCGGTGAGTCTCCCCATGGTTTTCAGCAGGAAAGAAGAGAGACTTATAGGTCTAAAATTCTTAGGTATGGTGTGAGAGTTTCTCCCTGCCTTTGGTATGAAGACCACTCCCACTTTGCACCATTCCGACGGTATGTGTTTTAGCCGAATACTGGCGGAAAACATCTCTCTAAGTATCGCAATGTGTTCCAGTTTCAAACTTTGTAGTAGGGCTGGATATATTCCGTCTGGACCCGGGGATTTAAACGGTTTAAATCCATTTATTGCCCATTTGATTGCCCCTACCGACATGATTGAATAGTAGTCTTCATGTGAATCGCTTTCCAAAGACTCTCACCTGCATATCCAAGTTTTGTCCCAGTGGAAAGTGCGTATTCACGAGAAGCTCTAAAGTTCCCTTTTCTGAGTTGGTCCACGAACCATCCGTCCTTTGTACTACACTCGGCACGAAGGCCGTTGTCGCAAGAATCTTTCTTAGCCTGGTTGATAGTTTCCATATTACTACAGAAGCTTCTCCATGAATCTCTCTTGGCGCGTCTCAAGTTTTTCTTGTAGTCGGCCAGGGACACTTTATATTGTTCCCAATGCTCCGCATTCCCGGATTTCCTCGCCGCGTTAAAAAGTCTACACGACTCTTTCCTGTGCCTGTCCAGATCCCGGTCCCACCAGGGATGTTTGTGAACCCCTCTGCTGACCCTTTTTGGACATGCTTTTTTTAAAAGCCCCAAATATGGCCTTCGTAAAAACATTCACAGAAACTTCCAGTTCCAAAACACTATCAATTCTACTGTGCGTTAGTGGACCCATGCCCAGATTGACAAGACGATCATATACATCCCAATTGGTGTTCCTGGGATTCCTGACCGTTCTCACACTACCGATCTCCCTATCTAGAGAGAATTCAATGTATCTGTGGTCAGAGAAGGAGGTGCTCCTCAGAAACTTTCCAATCTCTGACCTCATCAGAACTACTTCTCGAGGCAATGGTTATATCCAGTACCTCTTTTCAACTATTGGTTACAAACGTGGGCGTGCTACCCACGTTGCATATTATTAAATCATTGGAGATTATAAAATCAAATAGTGACTCACCCCGTTCATTAACGTCCGTGCTTCCCCATATGGTATGATGAGAGTTGGCGTCACATCCAATGAGCAGGCCAACTTTAGCGCGCTTGGCTTCGGTGACCAGTCTTTTGACTGCATCTGGTGGAGGATCTTCTGCTGGATGTGGCATATAACTGGAGGAGATCCAGTACTGCCTTCCATTTATCTCCGTCGCAACCGTGGTTAGGTTTTCATTACTGTAACAAGGGAGCAAATATGCTATTAAGTTTTTCTTAATTAGTATACAGGATCTGGGCCTACCCATAAGTTTGGCGTGAACCAGCCTATAATCCTTGACCCCCAATCCACAAACCTTATTGGCCATAGACCATGGTTCTTGGATTAGGGTGATGTCTTCTCCTCTGTTCGTCAGCCGGAGAAGTAGTGCACCCGATGCTGCCTTAGAGTGATGGAGGTTTATTTGGATTACATCCTCTTTCCTCTCCATCACCGTTGTATCCAGGCCATCATCTTCCTGATCAGCCTCGTCTAGGAGTTGAGATTCCCTCAGCAGCATACCAAAAACAGATGCTATATCCGATCCAGTGGAAGAGAGAGAGCTAACTCTGGATCGGCTATGGACCTGTGTTGAGGATGCTGTAAGGTTATCACCCTCCTTTTCTTCTTCGTCCGATCCGCCCATGTGTTCGTCCTGTGGCTTGTCCCCCTGAAGGGCGTTGTCACCTGACTCCATGGGGCGGTTATCCTTTCTATATACTTTCAGGAGAATATGTTCAAATCCAAAGGCCACCACACCATTGGATTTTGCTAGGTGCTCCAAGGATTCCTGATTGACTATGATCGTCGCACAGCGAGATCCATGGCGCTCCTCTAGTTTTGCAATCTTCCAATTGTGTGTTGGTAACTTTGGATTGCACACTTTTATCATCCTGAGTACTTTCTCCGGCTCCTTTGGAGTTACAGGTATCCAGGAGCGTGTTCTAGGTCTGCTGGGTATGGCATCCTTGGGCACTACTTCTAATTTTGCGCCCTTCCTGATTTCACCAACCGTCGTTATGGCGATGGAGAAGAGATCCAGGGCTCTCTTGTCTGCACACGTTACTAACTTCACGTGTCCTTGGTGGCAGCCACACATCTGGTAAACTGGAACTGGTCCCGGATTCTCGTCCATTACATCTAGAAAGACGTCCGCAAGGGCGTCTGCTACGAGTCTCCAGTTTGACGGTGTAATACTGCCGTCTGGATCGGAGCGATCTACAACCGCCATCTCTATGCTGTCTTTTAGCACCTCACTGTATAGCATATTGGTGCGATGCGAGCTGCGTGGTTTTTTAGCGCCTGGTGCGTCGCCTTCAGAAGATCGCTGTCTTTTGACAGCCGTCTCTGTGGCCGACGTTTTATCAAGTTCTTCGAGCTTTTCTTTGGCCCAGGCCAGTGATTGCATTTCGCGCTGCGTGCGGTTATCTATTGGGATCTTGGAGATCCTGTCTAGAACCCGCTTGGCGCTCAACCGCTCCCTGTATCGCTGCTTCGATTCCTTTAGTTTTGGAGCCGTGTCAACCTTTACATTATCAAGGCCACTCTTGTCCGGCTTTTGGAGCAACCTTGCTTTTGGAAAGGCCGACGCTTTTGGCTTGTTGTTGTTTGTAGTCTTTTGAGGTACTGGGTTCTTGGTCTGCCTTAGCATCAACCATGTCTTTTCTCTCTTTTGTGGAGACGGGCGTCGGCTTAACACCCGTACGCGGATTTTTGCGAGTTCCGTTCTCGTCCTCCCTAGTGGAGGTGTTTTTCAAATTATCCGTTGTTATTTTGTTTTTGTTATTATTCATATTTTTGGTCCCACGAGTTGCGGATAAGGGGAAGGTCCACCTGAGCAGGGATCCGCTACGCCCAGGTAAGGCTGGTTAATCCTGGAGGTCGCCCGGTATCCAGGATATTCCGTTAGCGACTGGGATATTTTTGATTGGCCCCCAGCCAGGCTGACTATCGGCACGGGTCGTGTAACACCTTTGTCCAGCCCATACCTCTATCCTATGGCGAGAGTCACAATTCATCCGACCCTACGATCAAATGAGTGTGGGCTCCCCCTTTGGCTGGTGGACACCCCATCGGGCAACCACCATTACCAGCCACAAACCCACGTGGAGGGTTTGGTAGAGGATTTTTGTCGGCCATCCAATGCGATTGAAATTTTAAAAAAAATTTTTTTTGCTGTTTTATGTATCATGTTCAACACTTTAGGAACGTCTAGACATCATTGCTATTCTTTTCAAACTAACTGAAGTTTTCCATATTTGATGTGCTTGGTTTTGTACTTTGAAACATAAATTCGTTTAAAAAGTTAATGAGTATGAACACGTTTTCTCTCAGAACAGTTCTCATCGTCCACTTCTGTTAGTATTTTACTCACTTTGGGTGTTCTTACTGTAGATCTAAGAACTCTTTCGGGTTGCATGATTAATGCCTTCAAATTCATTTGAAATTTTTTGTCTTTATCTTCCGTATCAGAAATTTTCAATCCATCTTACGCAAGTTCAAATCGATGGATAATATTGAGAATAAGTTTCGGTGCCTCAGCTGCATTTTTTTCTTCTCTAAATTGTCGAATTTCTGATTTCATAAGTCAAAGTCTTAAATATGTTGTGTTGAATATCTCCAAAGTCATAATAAATTTATAAGGCACTTAATATAAATAAATCTTAAACACTTTCTGATATTAAATTAGTCGGTAAATTTCAGTTGAAAATGTCCTTCGGGGCGGTCATCCAAAAAGGAAAACAATTTTAGTTGGGGGACATTTATAAACGTAGACATATACAAAGACAAGAACACTACAACTACAACTTCCTATTGCTGCTGTAGCAACATACATACATGGCTAAAAAGTTAATGTGACAATTGTTGTCTGTAAGTGACAAGTTAACAGCAGAAAAATAAAGGCAAACGAAAATAAATAAAAGAATATGCACAAAAAGTAACAACGTATTCATTCTAAAGTTCAGCACAACAAATTGGGACGGACAAATAAAATGTCAACAAAAAAAAAATTAAAACAAAAACAAATATAAAAGCAACGAAAACAAATTTATCCTTTGGTTCGCTTCTTATGGCTTTTAGGGCAATAGTACCATGAAATGTACAGTTTCGTATCGTTTTTTTTTCTTAACACGATACTGCAAGTAACCGTTTGTGTTTCTTGCTGCATTAAAGCGTTGCAATAACTTATTTTAAAATATTAAAAGTAAAAAAGTTTTAGTATTGTGTAGTCAAATTCGAATTAAAGATGTCCTATTGCACAATCCTTTTTCAGATCATATCGGCTGGACCATCTATCAGTTTAAATTTGATTCAACGGTTATTTTGAATCTGGCAATACTAATGTCATTCTATTTTGTCACAAAATTCAGTATATTATCTCCACTGAATCGTTTTACACTTGAGCAATGTTGGGATTTATTGGAAATTTGTTTCCAAAACTATCAGAATTGATTGGAAATTGCACGAAAATGTCGTACAAAATTTAGTTGCAGAGAAGTACCAATAGTGCCCGGTATACGCAAGTCGGCGTGGTCTAGTAGGCAGTGTTTTGGCTTATTAGACTTGAGGCCTTGGTTCAAACCCCAGGTCAGACATCTCCAACTAAACGAAAAAAACGAAATATAACAAAATATTTTTTCGGCGACTTCCTCTCAGCAGATTTCTGGCAAAAACTCTGAGAGTAAATAAAATTGCCATGAAAAGTTTCTCAAAAATCTGTCGTTCGGAGTCGACTTTAAACTGTAGGTCCCACCACTCACGTATAAAAAATTAACGCACACAACGTAAGTGGTGTGAGAAACTAGGTCGTAATCCTGAATAAAGGGTTGTAATGACCATTTATGTATGTATGTAAGTCTGTATATACAAGTTTATTGCTAAAGTTCGTGAAACTGGTTTCATTGTTGATGCGCAAAAACGTAACCGTGCTCATACAGCGCGTACGGCCGAAAATATTGATGCTGTGGCTAGGAGTGTGAATCCATCAACATCAACTCGACATCGTTGACACACACCAGTTTTCGTCGAATTATGCGAAAGGATCTCGGTATGATGGCTTACAAAGTTAAATTCGTTCAAGAGTTGAAGCTGCATTACCATCCGCTGCTCTAGATGGGCCAACGAGGATCTGCACGACGATTTTGCAAAAAAAAAAAAATCATATACGTTAATAAGTAAAATTGCAATATTTGGGGCTCAGAAAGGCCACACGTGGTCTTACAGAAGTCAATGCACTCATTACGGGTGACTGTTTGGTACGGCTTGTGGAGCGGAGGCAACATTGGCCCATATTTCTTTGAAAATGAGGACGGCACAACAATTACGGTCAATGGAAACACCTATCGTACTATGCTGACCGATTTTTTTGTACCCGCTCTTCATGGTATTGATGTGAACGATGTTTGGTTTCAACAGGATGGTGCAACTTGCCACACATCTCATGCCACAATCGATTTATTGCGTCAAACGTTTGTTGGCCGTTTAATAAGCCGAAATGGTGATGTCAATTGGCCCCCAAGAAGCTACGATTTGACTAACAAGGGAAAATTTTAGGGAACGAATTTCTATATGCCCTCAAAAAAATCGGTCGTGAAATCTTACGGCAAATGAAAAATAGATCACCTATGATCATAGTGTGAGAAAACATTAAAGTGATCTTCGCAAACGTTGGTACCAAAAGAGTTATGCTGGAATTGGAAGGGTACTCGTATTTTGCTTCATTATAAGTTTAACTCTACGTTAACTCTTCGCTTAACAAGATTGTTGTAAAGAATGCTAGAATTGATTAACGGAAAAGACGTTGCGTCTCATTTTAACAATACCAGACCACACACATCTTTCATGAGCTATCAGAAGGTAAGAGAACTGACTGGTTAGTCTTTATGCATTCTGAACCCTGTTCTGATAAATCACCATAGACGGCCATAGACAACGACATGTGTTCGCCGAAAGGATTTTAGAGCGTTAGGTACCAATTGCCAAAAAAAACTTTGCCAGCGAAGAGGCCCGTTTCTAGATGATAGGGTGCAGTAACAAATAAAATTCTTAAATTTAAAACGATAACAATCCACATGAGATCCAAGAGAGTCCAAGGAATACCGAAAAACTCACTGTTTGGTGTGGATTTTAGGCTGGCAGCGTAGTCAGCCCATATGTCTTTGAGAACGACTTTAGCCAAATCATCAACTGCCAACGGCGAGTCCTATAAGTGCATGACTACCAACTTCTGGTGGCCTGAATTGGACGATCTATACATCAACGGCATGTGGTCATAAAATCCATACTATATTAGAACTTCTGCAGGATCGAGTTGAAGACTAGCTACCGAGATCGTGCCATTTGTGTCTGTTATACCTCGCCTTGTAGGTTTTCTTAAATCGTTGTCGTATACGAAGAAGCTACAAAGCACAGCGGTGCTTAAATCCTAACCCATGCCATCGTCAAAATTCAGCCTAATTTATGTGACAGAGCCATAAAAAATTGACACATTTTGGGTGTGCTTCACCCAAAGAAGACTTTTCAAACATTAGCACGATGCTCTTTTCATCATAGATGGGCACTTTGCAGTAGATACCAGTAAAATTTCAGTAAAAATTGATTTTTACTGATTACTGAAAAAAATTACAGTTACAAAAATGAAATCTAAATTTCATTACCAGTAAATATTTACTGAATACTGAATGTATGTATGCTTTTCATACATAATACATAATAATGCCATGTATGCTTTTCATACATAATGGCATCAATAGATATTTCAAACGAGTTAAAATTTCGAAGAAGGAAGCTCTTAATGAATGATGCTTTGGAATATTTGAATAAGGGCTTATGATCCTCTTATGTGTCAGGTTGGATGCATAAAATTGTATTCTGTCTGTAAATAAATAAATAAATAAAATAAAATAAAATAAAATAAATAAAAATAAATAAATAAAAAATCCTGCAACACTAAGAACCCTTTGCCTAATGTACCACCTATGGCTGTTTAAGTGTAAAATTGTAGCGTTTAACAAATATTCTGCTAGACCGACTATTTATTTGAAGGTTTTAATATTTTAAAGTATGTCTACCATAAACATTCCTATCAATAACCATCAAATTCACTCTTATAACATTTTATTCCACTCGATGGAATGTCTTCCCTTTATTTCGAATTGTAGTTCATCGATTTAATTGCATTCAGGCAATAAAGCTTTGCAAGTAGCAAATTATTTGAAACTGACTGCAGGCAGCATTGTTTAGTTTCTGCAGATAAAAAATGTTTAAAAATTCAAGAAAATCTTGCCATTATTTTAATTTGTGTACATAAGTTAACCTGTTTCTCAAAGAAAGCGACTACAAAACTACATAGAAAAAGATTCGTTTTAAGCAAAAAGGAACATTCAAACACAATGACACACAAACATAAACTCAAAAGAAAAAAAAAAGGCAAAAACGGAATTCTGTATCAATATTTGAAATGCTCACCGAATGCCCAAGGCTGTCAGAGTTTATAAGGAATTAATTTCTCATAGAAATGAGTACCCAAAAAAAATTTAAAAAAATGCCGTATATGGCAGAGAAATTTACAATATTTATGGTATCTAAATATTTAAGAGATTGTTTCATTTGATTTTGGGGAATAGAAAAAATAAAATTTTAAATTTGAGGCATTCACCTCAATCTGATACATTTGAAGCTCTGCTGTATTGTTTGTGAAGTTTTCAAAATCACCCTCAAAACAAATGACCACTATTGAGAACAATCTAATGCACATACATACCAATAGCAGTGTGTGTGTCAGTAGCTGAAAAAACATTCCCACATACTCGAATGGTTCCAAACATATTGAGAATAAATCCTTATCCATATGTTACAGTTGCCATCGAAATAAGGAATGAAAGAAAAAATAATTTTTTAAAAAATTCCAAAACATACAAGAATACTTGAAAGAGTAAAACGATATGAAAAACCATACCAAATTATCACAAACTGAAGCTCAGAAGAGTTTAGCAAGGGAAAATATCGATGAATTTCTTCAAAAGCAAGAAAAACAAAAACCGAAAAACAAAAACTAAAAAAAACATACATACGAGTATTATCCATAAAAGTGGTAAGTGAACATGCATGCATACATACATAGTTGCACCAGTGTACATACAATATGTATAATTGTATGAGTAAATGTGGGTCAATTTGTATGTGTCTATAACGAAAAATGCTTAAAAAATTACAACAATTTTCTTAAATATTATTTTTTAAGTTCGATAAGTGTGTATGCCAGTGTGGGTCGAAATAAAGGACACACTACGTCACATACAAACACAGTACGTGGCTGATTTAAACTAAAGAAAATCGAAGATTCATTATATTGTCATTAACAATAATTATCTTTAAATGTAAATATACAAAAGGCATTCGCTTGAGAGATTTTTTTATGCCATTATGTATGGAATATAAAAACATTTCAATGTCCGTTAAAGCTTCCCTGGATGGATTGTATTCAAGATGTCCCAGTTTCCATAACTCTGGCGCTGTTTTCTTTTTCCCCTTTAGGATGCATATGTCTCCCACAAAGGATTTCCATCTTATACGGTTGGCTGCTGTTGCGATAAATTCCGGTTGGTTGTTATTCTGCCTTGTTTCCTTGTTCCTTGTTCCAGCCAAGCAAGTGACTGGTCTGCTGCAACAGGTCCTAGGATAATGGGGATGCCATCCATCGTTACCTAAGAACAACGCCCTCCGAGTATGTGCTGTAGTCGTAGGAAACCTAGCTAATCGTTAATTCTTACCTTTTTTCCCCGCTGCGTGGTGGCACTACCTGACTTTCCTGTGTTGTCTTCCTTTCTTCCCCTCTCCAGGGAGTGGGGGGGCTTCTTAGATGGATTGTATTCGAGCTTCACCCCTCCACTTACTTTTTTTTGAAATTCAAAAACCAGGATGTTTTTTTCCCATTGAAATTCGAACCTGGGCTCCTCGACTAGTGGAGAACACTACACTACACTACGCTATCGCCTAAATTACCCTAAATTTGACCGATAGCACGGGCTATGTTGGCTTTGAGGGCCGCTTTGGTTAGTATTTTATTCTTATTCCCCTATGATTTAAGTCGCACGATCTCGATTGTCAGTTCGGATCACCACCACATCAGACGGAAATGCCTGCAAACCGTTCCTGCAGTGTATCCAATGTGGCATAAGCATTGTAGTGTGTAATGATGTCCTGTTAAAACAACATGTCATTAATTTCGGCCACTTCCTTTCAGCGGATTTCTGGCAAAAACTCTGAGAGTAAATAAAATTGCCATGAAAAGTTTCTCAAAAGAATCTGTCATCCTGAGTCGACTTTCAACTGTATGTTCCGCCACTTGTGAATAAAATTAACACACACAACACAGGTGGTGTGAAAAGCTAGGTTTGTATTGACCATTTATGTATGTATGTATGCGAAAAATATATATTTGATTTTAGGCTACCCAATTAAAAATTTAGTTGAATGTTGATTTTGCTGCTCATATTTAACCCAGACTGTAATGCAAATATTCATTCAAATATGAACTGATAAGGTATGTATGTAGGTAGGTAGATAGGTAGGTCATCAAATAGCTTAATGAGTTATATTGTATATTAAATTGTAAATATCAACCAACAAATTGATATCGAGTAAGTGAATGTACATTTTATGCACTCCATTGAATATCTGAGAAGACCACGTAACACATCTCTATCACATCAGAAACCATCCACATTGTTCGATGGACTCTTTAACAAGTTGTTAAGCAAAGAAGAGTTACACCCTGGATTAAAGTATTTTCGTTTTATTGTTACGTTTGCAGCAACGTGTACAAACATTTTTTGATTTTTGACATAAAAATTCAAATGACAAGCGAAAATGGAAAAATTTAAGAGAACTAAAGGGTGGACTTTTTAAAAGTTTAAATTTAAAAATGAAATAACACAAAAACGGTTTCAAAGTTTAGCAAAATTCTCTTTTTTGTTGTGAAGTACAATTGTTCCGGTTAGAAACAGAATATTATTTCATTCATATGACTGCCGCGGCTGTCCTCAGTACCTCATTCGATCGGACCAATTTTCAATCCTGTTGAAACCACACATCGTTCACATCATTACCATGAAGAGCGAGTACCAAAAAATCGGTTATCATAGTGCGATAGGTGCCTCCATTGACCATAATGGTTGCGGGGTGTGTTAATTTTCAAAGAAATATGGGCCTATGATGCCTCCGCTCCACAAGCCGCAACAAACAGCCACTCGAAATGGGTGTATTGTCTTCTGTAAGATCAGGTATGGGTCTTTTGAGCCCCAAATATGACAATTTCGCTTATTAAAGTACCCAGCAAGATGAAAATGAGCTTCATCCGAAAATATTATTTTTTTTTGTAAAATCGACATCATCGTGCAGTTTCTCATTGGCCCATATAGCGAAGCGAAAAAGAAGCGGGTAGTCATGTGGTTTCAACTCTTGAACCAATTGATCTTTGTAAGGCGTCATACCGTTTACATTTCGCAAAATTCAACGTGAACTGACGCGTGAAATGTTAAATTCTTGAGAACGATGACGAGTTGATGTTGATGAAAAGCACGCTCTCAGCCACAGCTTCGATATTTGCGGGTGTACGCACTGTAGTACGACATTGGAGCATCAACAATGAAATCAGTTTCACGAACTTTAGCAATAAATTTGCGTATACCGGGCTCTGGTGATCATTTTTTGCGACCAAATTCTGTACCACAATTTCGTGCAGTTTCCGACCAATTGTCGTTGTTTTGGAAACATATTTCCAATAAATCCCAACGTTGAACAAGCATAAATCGATTCATTACATTCAGTGGAGATAATCTACTGAATTTTGTTATAGAATAGAATGACATAAGCATTCCGAGATAGTTCAAATATAAACCGATGGATGGCCCATTCGATATAATGCATTTGAAGAGTCAGTACAGCGAATCATGAGTGAAGAGACTCATGCTGTAAAAAGGGTATTTTATAGTCATGTTTTGCTGCTATGTTTTCCTCACTTTGGAGGCTGGTTTTCCCACAAGAAAAGCGGTCGGTCATCTTGGAGCATTACAAATTTTACACTTTTATTAGGTTATAAAGAAGACACAATAGGAACAGTGTATATAAGTGTGTGTGTGTGTGTGCAAGCATCCTTTCTTTAGAAGACAAGGCATAAATTGAGACTTTAGGGAGATCTTTAAAAACTAAAGACTTGTACATATGAAAAGTGTAGATTTTCTATTGAAACACCTAAAAGTAGACACATACATTCCCTGCATTGATATCCTTTTACAAGAGAATAAAAGAGAAGAACAACAAAAATAAACTTGTAATCTTCTGTATGTGCATTCTACACATACTGCAACATGAGAAGAAATGGAAGAACACACACTGCCACTCCATTTATGCAACCATCCATCCAATATGGTATACATTTACATGGTTTTACACTTGGTAGCCAAGATATGGATTGTAAAGATGGCAGGAAACTTTCAAACTTAAAATTGTAAAAGACGACACATTCTCTCTCGCTATAAGATGTGGAATATGTTTGCGTTACTCGATAAATTTTTGACTTTTTACTGCATTTTCCTTATAATATAATAACGCTTCATATATGTAGATATCTATGTATACAAATTGTATATACTATGTACGTAGGTATGTATGTATGTATATGGTGGTATGTAACGCTGCATAAAGCACTCATTGTACAAAGTAGTGAGTAAATATTTGTAACTTTTTTTCTCTGTTTCTTTTGTCTTTTGTTTTCTAACATTGAAAATTGTTTAAAACTCTTGTTATTTTATTCTTCTTCTTCTTTTAGGTTCTTTAAGGAAACTTGGTTATAAATTTAATATGTATTGTGTAAGCATTTATAGCCTAAAAATTTTTCAACTGTTTAAGATTTATGACAGTCGAATAGTTTTAGTTGGGGAGGGGGGAGGGGTGCATTCTTGGTAAGTATTTTCAAAAGCACATGCAAAATTTTGTTGCAAAAATAAATCAAGTCTGAAGAATCTTTAATGGGTTAAACAGCAACCTGCTTTAGAGGTCAGGGGTAATTAAAATAATGTATAGGTTTGCTTAACTATAAGCTTAAATCATACATTTTTTATATTTGGTTTTCTTTTAAAACAAATTTTAAGGTTTTAAACATTTAGATGACGCTGCAACATCCATACATACCTAATTTGGTCATTGCAACCCTTCAGTCAGGATTACAATCTAGCTTATCACACCACCCATGTTGTGTGTGTTAATTTTAAGCATGAGTGGCGAGACCTACAGATAAAAGTGCACTCCGAACGAATGATTTTTGAGAAACTTTTCATGGCAATTTTTTATTTGCTTACAGTGTTTTTGCCAGAAATCTGCGGAGAGAAAGTCCCCGAAGAGATATTTTTTCATATTTCATTTCGTCTGAGATGTCAGTCTGACCTGGGGTTTGAACCGCGACCTCACGTCTAATAAGCCAACACACTACTTTACTAGACTACGGCGACTTCAAACAAGAAGCAATTTAATTAGTTTAGAATGAAGAAGAAGATCCCGAAAAAGTCACTGTTTGATGTGGATGTGAGGGCTCGCGACATCATCGGTTCAAATTTCTTTGAGAACGACGTTGGCCAAACTATCACAATCAAAGACGAGCATTAAGTTCAATGATTACCAACTTCTTTTGGCTTGAATGGGATCACCTAAACACCAACGACAGTACGACAGAACTACGTGACATACAGCCCCTTCCACATTGTACATCCTGCACCAGCAATTTGTGGATATGGTCATGTTATGTGATGTGAACCGGTTACCGATATCGTGTAGTGTGCAACTTCAGACTTCTTCATGTGCTGTTATCTTAAGTTGCATGTGTGTGCGAATAACGCACAAACTACAGCGGTCCTCAAAGCCAACATAATACATGCCATCGGTAAAATTTAGCTTGATTTATGCGCCAGTGTCATGAAAAATAAACGATGCTATATTTCACACATAAGTCGCCGTAGTATAGAGGTAGTGTGTTGGTTTGTTAAAAGAGAGGCCTTGGTTTAAAAACCCCTGGTCATACAACTTAAAAACAAAATATGAAAAAATATTTCTTTGGTGACTTTCTCTCAGTAGATTTCTGGTAAAAACTCTGAAAGTAAATAAAATTGCCATGCAAAAGTTTCTAAAAAATCTGTCGTTCGTGATAGACTTTAAACTGTAAGTCCCGCAACCCATGGGTATCAACTCGCTGATCACAAAATGGAGGTTATACTTTTAAGCAGTAGGAGGAAGTTAGAATTCATTACGGTAGGTGATCCCGCAATTAAGTACCTGGGAGGAATGAATGACAACAGGCTCACGTTTATGGTACATCTGTCGTAGATCGGTGGAAAATGTGCAGCGACAACAAGCGAAATAATGGCTAACCTAGTACGCCTAAAGTAGGAGAAAATAAAATGTATTATCGATTGCCTGCAGCCTCTATATGGACTAAGGCTATGTATAAGAAGATCTATAGAACAGGAACCCGGACTTCAGGAGATCCAGACTACTGGAGATCCGGTCTCAAGGTAATTTCTGGCTTCAGTCATGGTGTCTACGGGTGCAGCATTGGAGGTTGCGTGGATGACGCCGTGAAGAGACATATTACAAGGAGGGGAACAGGTCTATCATACCCCGATCAATTGATTTACGAAGCTATGGATTGACTGATCCACTTCCACCAAGAGAAGATTGACCTTTAAACTCATATCGAATATAGTTGAATGAACCAAACTGAAACACGTCTAGGTGAACTTTCAACTGCCACATTTGATAACCGGCTATGGATGTTATAGAGCATATGTCTACAAGTATAACCACGACATGGATAAATCATGCCCAGAATATCAAATTGAAAGGGAAACGATGGAACATGTTTTATTTAATTGCTCGCGATATGAAAACCTGCGGAATTGTCTGGAAAGGAAAATCGGATCTCAAATAACCTGATGTTAACATCATTTGAAAATGGAAGGCAGTACGTACCTTCGCAGAGAATGACAGAGAGAGCAAGGTCAGCAGAATTAGAAAGCGGTACTCTCTGAATCAGGGGACAATAAATCAGTAATATTTTGGATTTTTCCTCAATTGACTGAAATATCATCACAGCTCCCGTCAACAGGAATCTGTTAATCATTTAAATTCTGTCTGATAATCGTTGACAGCAGACTATCGTGGGATTTGAAGAGAAATTTGAAAAAAAAAAATTAAATTCTTTCAAAAAATTTCAATAATCCATGAGTAATGAATTGCACCCAAATCAAAACTATTTTGTGGAGTTAAGTTTTACGTTACGGTATCGGCTTAGGTTAGATTTGTATATATTGGAACTCTTCTCATATAGGATACTCTACTTAGTACTTGTAGGATCTTTGCTATTATGTAGCAGGTTCTATTCGTTGCTTTCAGTGGAGTGTTAAAATTGAAATTCGATACCAAAGGGGATAATTCACCTTCTTGTGTTGCGCCTTTTGTAGATGTGTTATGCTGCTAAAAGAGTTGCTGAGCAGAGAGGTGATCTAATATAGACGACAATGATTCTCTTATACCCTAGAAAATAAAGACAATTTTGTACTAGGTCCAGTCCACATGAAATAATCGTAAACATGTTCTGAACATTGCCAACAACCATGGCATGAGAATTTCAATGTTCATCTATAAATTCGCTGATGTGATGATACCATCAGGATGGGAAGTTTTAAAAGGATTGAAATTGTTTCCCTCCCCTATTCTGTGAAGGACTAATTTTACTAGCAGTTCACTTATCTTTTTTTTTTTTATTTATTTATTTATAAGGCTTTTCAAGCATTCTTCTTAGCATTCATGTCAAAATTAAAATTTTGCTCTTCTTTTTTTGTTTGCTCTTACTTTCTCTCTCGAAGTTGCAAGACAAACAATTCGTGTGCTTATGGCATGAGAATCTTTAAAGTTTAATTACGTCATGTCTTAGCATTAATAATATGACTTCGCGTGACTGAAGTGAGTGTCAGGTATGGTAATCCAATATGCGAGTGTATACGAGTATGGGAAAACATTTTCTAAACATTTATGAAAGTTCTCTCTATAAATTTGAAAACTTAACTTTTGCATTAACTTTTCGCATCACCAATTGCAAATGAGTCTATGAATACTTAACCGAACTATTCTATTCTATTCTGTTGTATTCTGTTCTATTTTGCTTCCATTGTATGGGGTGGAATGAATATATTCGATGCAATATCAAGAAAAACAAAAACATATAAACGCAGTTTGACACTGTTGACAGTTGACTAGTAACACAATAGAAAAAACAAATACAAAAACAAAAACAAAACACGGAAATAAAATGAAAACTACATATTTTTTTTGTTAACATCAACGATAATACCATACACAGTACACGGGAAAATAAGAAATTGTTAAACTATTGCCATCGCAAGAAAACGTCGCGATAATAAAACAATGAGAAAAAGATCATGAAATGGAGATACAAACACCAGAGGAATTTAAAAGTGAATTGTAAATGGAAGAGTGTAACATTAGGGGCGTTCAAAAACAGATTCCTTCTTAAAACTATTTCAAATAACGATTCTGCACTGGGGAATATCGTATACACCCGAATAGAATACATGTTAACAATCATCATTATAATAAGAACAGAGAGCATTATTTTGTAGGAAGATATGCAACATTTAATTTCATTTGCAAAAGATCAGACAAATTCGGCTCGTTTTGGATATATGCATTTGCGTTAAAACTAACCAAAGTCCATCTTATGAATCTAATAGTATTTGTAACGGGAGAGTGGATCTCCGTATCCTGATACTAAACAAATCTCACAACCAATTTTGGAGAAGCTGTAACAATAAAAAGACCATCAACGGTAAAACCACAGTTCAAGCACCAGGTCAGACATTTCCAACAAACCGAAATATAAAATATATTTCTTCGGCGATTTCCTATCAGCAGACTTCTGGGAAAATCTTAGAGAGTAAAACAAAACTGCCACTATCAGTTTCACAAAAATCTATCGTTTGGAGTCGACTTTAAGCTGCAGGTCCCGCCACTCATGTATAAAATTAACACACAAAATTAATAGGTCATAATGACCAATTAAGTATATAATGTATGTATATATGTTGAAACTAACAAGAGTCCATCTTATGAATCCAATAGTGTCTGAGAGTATCGCACACATATCTCACAACCATTTTTAGAGAATCTGTAATAATAAGAAAAAAGGGGCGACTTCATAAAATTTTCTCGAAGGATACTAGCGTACCCATGATTTATTACAGAACTAGTCTAAACAAAGTTGACTTAAATAAAACTCACACCTTCATCAAACATCCAGAATGTTTGAGAAATAACAGTTAGAGATAACGATATTAGTAGAATGGAACCCTATTGGACCTGAATAGTCATCGTTTTTAAAGCAGCGGTTTGTCTAAATAATGAAATTTTGTTCTGTAGTAAAGCATAGGCTAAGATGATTAGAAAAATTGTTAATAAAGTAAATGTAAATGTAGAATTTAAATGTGCATCAGTTGCAACCTTGGCGAAGTATTCTATTGCACTAAGTGTAGAGTATACCTGTCGTAAAGTCCATATTTTTCTTTAAAAATAAAACATAAATTTATAATGGCAAAGTGAACAGAATTTTATTTAAAGCATTGGTTGGCTACAAGTTTTTTCCATCTTTCAGGCAATAAAACTATACATCTTTTGACGTAAACCACGTCAATCTGTCAGTTAATTTATGTGCCAGCCAGTTTCAAATCTTTTGAGTCTTTTTCATAGCTTTTGGACTGTCAGAATTTTATTTATGTACCATTTAACGTTTTTATCATTTATGTCCTACTCAATTCGACGTATTAAAACTTTTTGGTGGTCTTCCGCGTTCTTCATTTCATTCATTTCTAACATCAAAATTGGTATTCTAACAGAACATGATCACCATATGCCTAGACAAACCTTCGATGCGAATCTCAAATCGCTTTATAATTTGAGCGTGTTCTTATTTCCCCAAATATTTATATTTGTATTAATTCGGATACCCAAAATGAGTCTTGTATTCAATACTAAAACTAGAAGTGTGGAAACAATGTTTCTTACAGAATTGTTCATAACAACCCTTCAGTCTGGATTACAGCCTAGCTTCTTACTGAGTCAGCTACTGTTACTATTACAGAATTTTCGTACAGAATTCATTGATAACATTCATATGATAACAACCAAAACATTTCAGTTTATTTCTTTTTTTAAACATAATTTAAAAAGTAACACATTGCGTAAATTGTAAGTAACATACTTCCTTTTAAACGTTAGTAACGAAAAGTACGCGTTTTTTTAAGAACTCTTTAGAATTTATATAAATTTACTTGCGCTGTAATACTTTAACGGCGGTAAGAATCCATTATTACAAAGTTCTTTGCGATATATAACAACAAGTCTTCCTTTTTTCACATTGAAAATATCATACATACATACATAGTCGGTCATTACAACCCTTCAGTCAGGATTACGACCTAGCTGCTCGCACCACTTATGTTTAGTTTGTTAGTGTTATACATCTGTGGCGAGAACTTCTGTTTAAAATTGACTCCTAATAATAGATTTTTGAGAAACTTTTTCATGGCAATTTTATTTAATCACACAGCTTTTGCCAGAAATTTACTATTTTATAGGCAGTCTTGGAAAAAATATTCGTTTCTAATTGAACGACCTTAATGCTATTGAGGAAAAATATGTGAATTTTTTTTGCAGATAATATCAACGAACAATAACAACATGCATGAATATTAGAGTCAGTCAAGCTCGGCTATACAGTACCATAAATAAACCTGGGGGATAATTCTCGCATTCGTAAACGAACGAATTTTTACTCGAACGTGCGAGTTTTTTTAGTTTTGAGATTCTCTTATTCGTTATCGAGTAAAGTGTATCGAAATTTCTAATGATGGCATTCGATAACATGTAATCATTCGAATGCAATCTTGCGAGTTTTTAATCGTAAGCACTAAAGCTTTCGAATTAACGTTTTTCTGCTGTAAAGAACAATATAAAAAAATGTAAGTAACAAATTTATAATAATTTATGAATAAAAAATTAATTCCAGTATTTGTGGGTCAAACACAAAAAAAATTTCATGGCTAAGCATTCAGAATAGACATATACCAAATACTTCTCAGGGAAAGGCAAGAGCTTATCAGCTATGGGAACAGCTCACAGCTAAGCTCAATGATTCCGGCCCACCAATCAAAGATGCAAAAATGTGGCGCAAGGTAGTTTAACAAACTCTTGTTTTAGTTTAAATAATAAATGTATACGCTGACCAAAAGCAAAATGTTAAAAAGGAGGTTTCATTCAATAAATCTTCAAAAAAGAAAACGGGTGGCGGACCGTATGAGGAAAACGTTCTTTCCCAAATGGAAGAACAGATACTGTCTGCTGCTGGAACTGAAGTTTCTGTTGAGGGTCTAAAAAAAACATCAGAAGGCAGCCCAAAAGAGAATTGCGACAAAGAAAATGTTACCCCAACAGCTTCACCAAAAAATAGTATGTATTCCTGACGTATCTCCCTGCTGTTTATCGGATTATGAAGAAGACAAAATGGAACCTACCATATGTTCTTTTATAGAATTTGAAGATGATACTGCAGAAGAAACTTCAGCCCCAGCTAATAATAAAGAAAAAAGGCTTTCTATCTCCTCAGAATCAGAAGAAGACGAGTAAAACCAAAATATATTATCCCTTATACGAAATATTACAATTTAAAATAAAACTTTTCTTCCTTGGATTAATTAAATTTCTTTTATTTTTGTAAGAAAACATATGTTTTCTGTAAAACGAAATAATTAACTCGTTTCACAACACCTAAGCAACAAATCGATTCGTTTCGTATCGTGTAACATCATCAGAAAATTTCTCGCTATCGAAATTATTTTCTATTCGAACTCAATTTCGATCACGACTGCGAGAATTAGACCCCTGAAATGAGAAGTGCTCTAAAGAAATACTGTGTTGAGCTAAAAGATGGATTCAACACTGTTATGATACAAAATGTAGGAAACTAAATGGAGTACGAATATATCACTACAAACTTAAGAAAAAAACTTATTTAGTAGGTCCTCTTGCCATACTATACAGTTTTTTTTTCCTCCTTTATTAAAATACATTTCAATACAAGTCGGTATAGCAATGGTAAACTTAGCAGGTCTAAAGGAAAGAAGTGAAGTTTTTATCTGCTTAAAATACTCCCAATTGTGAACGGACGAAGCCGCCATAGTCTAATATGTAGTGTGTTGGTTTATTAGACTTGAGGACATGATTCAAACCCCAGTTCAGATATCTCCAGCAAAATGAAATATAAAAAGAAGTATTTCTTTGGTGAGTTTCTGAAAGTAAATAAAATTTCCATGCAAATTTTCTCAAAAATCTGTCGTTCGCAGTTGACCTTAAACTGTAGGTCCCGCCACTAATTGTATAAAATTAACACACAGAGGATAATTGATGTGAGAAGCTATGTTGTAATCCTGACTGAAGGGTTGTAATGGGCAGTTTGTATGTATGCCTGTATGCTAAGACACAGAATGTTTTTTATCATTTCAAAGTGTTGTCCACATGCTTTGGATTCGTAGTTCTTTTCCATACCTATGCGGCTCAAATGCACCTGTGAAAGTGCAGCCTTAGTACACCTTTCATACGTCTTCCGCATATATTAATAAAGCCCCTCAAATAATGAATTTATTTTTACTACACCTTATATTATATTTTTTAAATGTTACAAATCCAAGCATAAAATTAATATACCCCCGGCAATTATTACAGTGTAGGGAATAAAAACAAACCAAACAATAACAACAATAGCAGCGACAGCATTAGAAGTAGTGGAAAACATCATGTTCATGGAAGCAGTAACCAGTCAGATAGACTTCAAGGCAGACAAGCAGACAGATTGAAAGACTTTCTTAAAATTCTTACAAAAAAAAAAAAAAAAGAAACAAAAAATAGGGACAAATAAATGCTGGCTGATAGCGTGTGTGTTGTTGCGTGTGTATGTGTTATTTTACTACTTGAAACGGAAACGGAAAGCGTACACTGTCAATGATAGAACTTTTTACCACATACTAGCGCGTTTGTTTATTGTTCTAAACAATATTTAAAGTCACACACACACACATACACATGCTGACATAACACACGTATTTGACATATGGGAGTCTTAATGCATACATTTGCGTGTATGCGTGCGTGCGTGTATTTGTTGTAGAATTGGAAATTTCTTAAAACCTCATACTTGATTAAAAATTTGCTCTCGCTTGCGCTAGTGTTTGTGTTTGTCGTGCTGGAGCTGCTTCTAATGCTGACGTACATAGATGTTGATGATGCAACTGCGGCTGCTGTTGATTTATTTGCGGCTTCTAAAATGCAAAAGTTTCTTAATTTTCCTGCCTCTACTCAAAAACCAAACATTACGATGAACATTTTCGCAATTCCATTGAAAGAGAGTGAAAAGGAAATGTGTTCGCGTATGTGTGTATGCGTGTATTACGACGAGTCTTACGACAATTGTAAGTTTTTGTGCGCGAATATAAGTGAAGTGAGTTCATAAGAAAATATCGTGTGTGTTTTGTATATGGTACGTGTGCGTAAGTGTCGTAAGTGTATGTGTTTATACGTCTATTAACTTTATTTTATATTTGCTTGTGTGTGTTCGTAATTGCACTTTTTCTTTTGTTCATATTGTTGTTGAAGTGAAGTTTTATATCCTGTTTATCGTTATATCGCAATTGTTGTGTTCAGCTTATTATGCAGTTCTCTATTCTGTACTGTTTTTTCTTTTCTTTTCTTTTCTTTACAAAATTTTGTTTTTGTTTGTATTTCTTTCTCTCTGTATATCCCGTATTATAAAATAGTACACCGCAACTGCATCATTTATCGTTACATATTCTATGTGGATGACTGTGAATAGCGGCCATGTTGGAAATTGATATCTTCACTTGTAGTTTATTGTGCTAATTTGGCTGCTACATCAGTATGTGAATTTCTATGTTTTCTTTTGCACTAAATGAACAACAAGGAATCCTTATTGCCTTTCATTAGAAACGGTTTTTGGTTTTGCGGTAATTTGAGTGGTAAATATTCATGGTGAATCATGAACTGCAGTAATGGATTCCTAATAGATGACTTAAATATTTGATGTAAACTATGAAACAATAATAATAAATAAATTTTGTTAAAAATGCTTAAGTATTATGTGATAGGTTTGGTAGGTTGTACGTTAGTTGCGCAGCTAGTCTCTACGTAGTGATTGTACATAAAAAATTAAATGATTTCTCAAATACAATACAAGTAGGGTTGCCAGATTCCGATTCGCAAAAAGCTGCACATTGGGCATTGAGCTGGACAAAATGAAAAAAAAGCTGGACATAAAAAATACTGAGAAAATGTTAATTTTGGTTTTGTGTAAATAATTTTTATTAAAATATAATTTTTATTAAAGTATAACAAATGTACTTTTTGAGAAACTTTTCATGGCAATTTATTTACTCTCAGAGTTTTTGCCAGAAATCTGCTGAGAGGAAATCGCCGAAGAAATACTTTTTGTATTTTTGTTTTGATGTCTAGCCTGGGGTTCGAACATACTACCTACTAGACTACGGCGACTTCACAACACACAACATAAGTGGTGTGAGAAACTAGGTCAATAATCCTGACTGAAGGGTTGTAATGACCAATTATGTATGTATGTATAACAAATGTACAATCAGTGTTGGCTAACATGATTTGACAAAGTTAACATGAAAGTTATTGCCCAAGTTATTGCAGTGTACTAAAAAAATTTCTATTTAGCTGGACAAATTAAATTTTAGCTGGACAAGTACAAAAAAGCTGGACAATCCAGCTAAGTCCAGCCAGGCTGGCAACCCTAAATACAAGGCATGTAGAGAGAACATTGCAACGATTGAATACTTTCTATGTACACATAAGAGCTCAAATATTTTGCTTTCTATACTTACCTAAGAGGAGAAGATTGCCAGATATTGATAAAATACGTACCTACCACACCGATTTTATATGAATTTTCATTCCTGACGCATTGGCTTGAGAATAAGTCGATAATGCATGAGATCATCGGTTTGAATGGCCTTAGTCTTACACTTTTACTTCAGGGTGTAGTTTAATAGAGTGAGCTAACAGTTCTTACGATATATAGACCACGTATTTGTACATAAGTTAACTATTTGCAATAACGATGCTAATTGGGCTTTCCATAATACTCCACCATTATATCATGTGAGCCAACTATCGATTTAAATTTGAACCATCGGTTGCCATCGAATCTGGCATTACTTATGTCATTCTATTCTGTAACAAAATTCAGAATATTATCTTCACCGAACGTAATGAATCGATTTACGCTTCAGCAACGTTGGGATTTATTGGAAATTTTGTTTCTAAAACAAGCACAATTGGTCGGAAATTGCACGAAAATGTTGTACAAAATTTGATTGCAGAAAAGGACCAACAGTGCCCAATATACTCAAGTTTATTGCTAATGTACATGAAACTGGTTTCACTGTTGATGCGCTAAGATTTGAGTTCTCAAGAATTGAACATTTCACGCACCGGTTTACATCGAAATTTGCAAGAAGAAAATGGTATGACGCTTCGCTAGTTGGGCCAACGCGAAACTGCACGATGATGTCGATTTTGCCAAAACAAAAAATTATGTCTTCGTATGAAGCTCATTTTTATCTTGGTGGGTACGTTAATGACCAAAATTACAGTATTTGGGGCTCAAAAAACCAACTCGTGGTCTTACAAATGGTGATATCCAAAGATTTGATGACCGTTTAATTAGCCGAAATGGTGATGTCAATTGCCCGCCAAGAAGCTTCGATTTGACGCCGTTGGACTATTTTCTGTGGTGCGCCGTTAAATTGTTATGCCGACAAACCGGAGACAATTGAGGATTTGAAGGCCAACATTCGTGATACCATTGCCGAGATACGACCTCATTCACTCGAAAAAGTGCACTTAAATTGGTCCGATCGAATGAGGTACTGTGAGACCAGCTGCGAATATTCCATTTCTAACCGAATCAATTGTACTTCACAACAAAAAAATAAATTTGGCAAAAATTCAAACGGTGTTTTATAGCATGTTTAAATTTAAACTTTTAAATGGACCATCCTTTATTACAACGCTGATCGTGTAAACCCAAGTTAAACTCCTGGTTGTCTTACTTGACCATTCAAAGTCCTCACATAACTGAAAATAAATCTTCTGCTGAATTAAAATAAAATTTACAGCGTGAATAACGCCAATAAATACAATTGACTAACAGATTTGAGGTTTCCAAAATCTCTCTTGAGTACTTCAACACCCGTAACCATATCGATCTATAATTTAATCTGAGTGATTGGAGTTAACTACTCTAAGAACTTATTTGACATCTAATTTGCGCATTTAAATTTCAAAATTTGCATAAAGTGCCTTGACATTATATAAATAATGATTCTAACTATTATTGCAATCAAGATGAAGGCACGAATGTGAGATCTCTGTGGTAGCATATCGCTAAGAGAAATCTGCAGCCGTAGACTGCTATGCGACTTGGACTTATATATTCGAAATCGTCCTTTTGATGGCTTAGCTCGCTAAATTTGCCGCAGTCTAGTAGTTAACGTGTTGGCTTTTAAGAGGAGAGCGCATTTTGCAACTGCATCTCAGCAGTCCCTTGGCATAAACTTTGAAGGTGAAAAAGTTTTACAAATCTACCATTCGTGGCGTTAAACTGTAGGTCCCGAAACTTACGGATAACAATAACAGACACAACATGGGTGGTGTGAAAAGCTAAGTTGTAATCCTGAATAAGGAATGTGATTGCCGATTGAGAAAGTAAGCTCCGCAGTGATGAAAAACTGCGTTTTAAGAAGGTGGACTTCATCCGTCAAAGAGAACAGAAGTTCCTTTTAAATGAAAAGTACATAAAAACCAAATTTTGCTGAGTTATGGAAATTTATTATCTTTTCAAACGCCCTACGTTAGAAAAGTATTGAATTAACCATTCATTCACAATATATACAAATTCACTGAAGGCGTGTATTTTTGACGGCTTCAGTAAAACTTGAGATAACAATGCTTCTTGTTGGAAGCAAAACTGCAAACTACTGTCGCTACACTATTGTATATTAACTGCCCTCGTACAATGAATATTTGGCAATTCACATAAGCCGTTGTATCGTTGTATTGAGTGTATTGTTGGACGATTATACAACAGTGTATGATTGTTGTTGATAATTTTCATGTAAAAATCCGATACACTTATACACATTTTTTTCATATGTTTTTAAAGGTTGTATTGGTTTCGTGCTACCAAACTGTGTGAATGAAAAAAATGTGTACACTAGAGCCCCGATTTGCGTCGCTTTTTACAAATTGACAAAACTCAGCTTGCGTTGTTGCAATTTCACCTTGCGTCGATTAAATTTAGCTATAGAAGCCGAATTTGAAGAAATGGAAGAAAATGACATTAATGAACTTTTACTGTCTCACGATGAGGAGCTTGACAAGGAAAATTTATTATCCATTAATATTCAGCACGCTTTAGAAGATGATGTTATGATAATTGATAATGCGTTAGAGGAAAAAAAAATAACAATCGCTAATATTCCCAAAGCTATGCAATTTATTTCCCATGCATTGGATATATTTTCTGAAAACGATCCTGACGAAAATCGTAGCAAGGGCGTAGCAGCATCTGTTGACCAAGCCATTAGTTGTTACAAGGAAATATATCAGCAAAAAAATCTCTAAAAATTCAACAAACCTTTTTGTTAACAAAACTGTAAGACCACGTAATCAAATGGAGTGTTGTTGATTTAAATTTATTATCTGAAGAAAGCACCACATAAACTAAACAAAGCTCAAATTCTTCTTTAAAATTTATTTTTTTATAAATGAATTTTATTGATTTTTGTTAAGTTTTTTTTTTGTTAATTTATATTTTTGCTATTTCTTTATAATAATTAAAAAAAAACTTTACAGAACTTAATAAAATAATGAAAAATGTTTTCATACTTCTTTTTTATCCGAAATATTAAGTTTTGTGGCTTCATTTTGAACTCTTGGTCCCAATAAATTCAATTTCAATGCATTTGTATAGAAAAAGATGATTCGATTTGCGTCGCAATTCTCCGGTCCCCATTAACGACGCAAGTAGAGGCTCTAGTGTATATGTTTTCATATGTTTTTCAAAAGTTGTGTTGGTTTCATCCTATCAAATTGTTTGAATGCCAAAAAAATACATTTGGAATACGAAATACGCAATACAGCATAGCATTGAGCGTTCACAAACAACCAAGTGTATTCAATACAACATACACGATACAAAGTCGTGTGAATTGCCCAATTATAAATTTCGATTTAAAGTATGTTTCTCATGTTGAATGTAGAAATCGCAGTAGTCTAGTATGTAGTTAAAGTCTAGTTTCTGTTAAATTTGAAAATTTGTTATTTCTTATAAAAATTATTAGCATCCAACCCATAGTGTCCCAATAGTCTCATGTATATTCGATCACGAAATAACATAAACATAAAATAAACATGTTGTAAATAATGCAAACTTGGATACTTATGATAATAAGCATCTCATTTAACATGTATTTAAGCATTGTCCGCTACATGTTGTTAGAGTTTGTCAACAATGTTGCCAATGTCTACTTTGCAGACATGGATGTTACTATGGTTAATGAAATTAAATTAAATAAATTTATGTGATATATTTTATCAACGCTTTAAAAAATGCAATTATTTGTATTTAAAATGTTTATGATTAATTTTTAAATATAATTTTATTCTAATTCATCGAATCTATATATATAAAAATGAATGTGTGTTTATTTGTTTGTGGCTTTGTTTGAAGTCTATAGACGGCTAAACGGCTGGACCGATTTTCTTGAAGTTTTAACAGTACCTTCCTGTATGTCTGGAAGGACATATAGGCTATTTTTTATTTTAAAATTTCAAGTAGGCGAGGTGCCATACCCAATAAGTATTTAATGTCGCATATCTCATAAACTGCAACAGGTAGAGTCCTCAAATATTGCATGGACGACTTTGACGTATATATGAACAAAATGGGCCGATTGGCTATAGTGGGCGTGTCACCTCCCATATAAAAAATAATAAATTAATATATCTAAGAATGTATAACAGTTAGACTCCTAAAATTTTCTCGAAGCCACTTTAGTATCAATATGAATATTTTAGACAAAAATGGACTAACTGGCAATAGGGAGCGTGGCACCTCCCATATGAATATATGAATCTGTATATTTAAAAACGGCCGGACCGATTTTCTTGAAATTTTAACAGTGCCTTCCTGTATGTCCGGAAGGAACTATAGGCTATTTTTTATTTTAAAATTTCAAGTAGGAGAGGTGCCATACCCAATAAGTATTTAATGTCGCATATCTCATAAACTGCAACAGGTAGAGTCATCAAATATTGCATGGACGACTTTGACGTATATATGAACAAAATGCGCGGATTGGCTATAGTGGGCGTGTCACCTCCCATATAAAAAATAATAAATTAATATATCTAAGAATGTATAACAGTTAGACTCCTAAAATTCTCTCGAAGCCACTTTAGTATCAATATGAATATTTTAGACAAAAATGGACTAACTGGCAATAGGGGGCGTGGCACCTCCCATATGAATATATGAATCTGTATATTTAAAAACGGCCGGACCGATTTTCTTGAAATTTTAACAGTACCTTCCTGTATGTCCGGAAGGAACTATAGGCTACTTTTTATTTTAAAATTTCAAGTAGGCGAGGTGCCACGCCCACATACCCAACAAGTATTTAATGTCACATATCTCATAAACTGCAACAGCTAGGGTCCTCAAATTTTGTATGGACGACTTTGACGTTTATATGAACAAAATGTGTGTCCAGAAGGAACTTTAGGCTACTTTTGATTTTAAAATTTCAAGTAGGCGGGGTGCCACGCCCACATACCCAATAAGTATTTAATGTGGGATGTCTCATAAACTGCAAAAGCTAGATTTTGTAGGGACAACTTTGACATCTGTATGAACAGAATGGGCAGAATTGCTGTAATGGGCGTTTCATCTCCTAAAAAAATATTAAATTAATATATCCAAGAAAATATAACAGTTAGAGTTTAGACAAAAATGGGCTGACTAGGAAAAGTGGGCGTGGTACTTCCCATATGACTTAAATTTAAAACTTCTTATATCTGGGAAATCATTATAGACAAAATCATCAAATTGTACACGGGCAACACTGAAATCCATATGAATAATTTGTGAAAAAATTTCCGGACTAGCAATAAGAGCGAGACCCTCCCATAGAAATATAATACAAAAGTTCGTGTACATGGAAAACTATTGGAGCTAGAATCTAGAATCTTTGACACACATACGAACATTTCGGGTTAGGGAAATAAATGGACTCTATTTTTATATGAATTCTTAGACAGAAAGTAAATACTAAACATCATATATCGGATAAACTATTACAGCTAAAGTCATGTGTATTGCCTGTTCATTCCAATACCCATTTAATTATATGTTTGTAAAAATACGCATAGAGGGACATGTCTAACTATACTGCCTTAATTTATTAACTACCTACAGCATACATAATTTTTTAAAGAACCAATTGTTACCTTTATGGTCAGGTCATTTATGGTCACCCTAATAAAAAAATATTAAATATTTTCTATTGCCCAAAATTTTTTATTTTGAAAATAAAAAAATTTGACCTGTTATGGTATATTTGCCTAATAATGATTTAAAGGAAGTACTTAAATAGTACTTACAATCTTTTTCGCAAATCATTTGAATCCCAGATTCTAAACGAGTTAAACATTTATTTTGTGAGTGATCCTATTGTGATAAATTAAAAACAAAAAAATGCCACTTAAAAAATCTTCGCTTTCTAAACGCACCAAAAATGCAGTTAATTTACAATCACAAAGGGCTGACGAAACTCCCGAAGAACGTGATGTTCGTTTGAGTGTTGAAAGGTCTAGAACCTCCACATCTAGAGCTGCTGAGGCACCTGATCAACGTGATGCACGTCTTAGAAGAAAACGATCCCAATCATCAAGATCAAGAACTGATGTACGCCTAGAAGGATTGAGACTACGGGCATCAACATCTAGAGCTGCCGAAGGTACTGTTAAAATTTCAAGAAAATCGGTCCAGCCGTCTATAGACTTCAAACAAAACACCCACAAACAGACCCAAAAACAAATAAACACACAGTCATTTTTACATATATAGATATCGATAGGAGTAGCGAAGCACACCGGGTTTTATCTAGTTTTATATAAATGTCACTTATAAATATTCGGCTCGTCAATTAGTGAAGTTGCCACTGAGTGATCGAGTATCTATTAAGCAACCCTGGAAACTTCATATAGCTTTAGTCTATCCAATTAAAGTCTTCTCAGAAATTTACCTCGGCCTAAACCATATTTGGAAAAGTTCTCTTTATTTATTTGCACCCTAACGGTACAACAACCAACAGGGGATTTTAACCGTTATGGTAACGGATTACATACATACACACATTATTGGTCATTACAACACTTCAGTCAGAATTACGACCTAGCTTCTCACACCAACTTTGTTGTGTGTGTTAATTTTATACATGAGTGGCGGGACCTACAGTTTAAAGTCGACTCCGAATGACAGATTTGTCAGTCAGAGAAATATTTTCATATTTTCGTTTTGGAGTTTGAACTCGGGCCTTTCGTCTAATAAGCCAACACACTACCAATTACACTACGGCGACTTCAGGCTAACGGATTAGTCTATTCTATAAAACGTTGGATATGGAATACGGTATTCGTCAGCTCCAGAAACTTCTCCTATTTGAATATATATACGATTGAAGTACAGTGATATCTTTTATGTGTACATTACAAGGCCACGGTTCAAACCTAAGGTCATACATCTCTAGCAATATGAAATATACAGATTTCTGACGAAAACTCTGAGAGTATGTAAAAAATTGCAATAAAATTTCAAAAATCCTTCATTCGTAGTCGACTTTAAACTGTTTGCTCCGCCACTTATGGATAAAATTAACACACACAACATAAATGTTGTGAGAAGCTACGGCATAATCCTCACTGAAGGGTTGTATTGACCAAATATCTTATGTATTTATATATAGGAAATCTATGTAATAAAATAAAATTTATTTTATGTCCGGACCACATTAAGCAAATCGATAATAATTTTTGAATTTGAGTTCATAGATCAACCTGAAAGTAAGAATTTTATTATGTTGCCTTCAACTTAGGGCCTCATTGACTGTGGTTACAGCAAATGCATAAGGAAACCTCAATACAAATTAATTAAGCATCATCAATGCACTGTAAGGATACGCCTTTAAAATATTTTTACTCTTTCTCGCTTTCCATTTTTTAATAACAGATACCCTCAAACAATGAAAATATTTTTCTTTTCTTTTCTTCTGTTTTTCATTTATTTGTTAAAAATCTCTTTTACATCCGCTTGTAAATAAAAACAGCAAAAACAACGAAAAAGAAAACGAAGAAAATTATTGCACAAGCCAACTTTCTTTTAAAGGAGATTTTATGCGTGTTTGCATTTAAGACTTGCAGCCAATTTTAGTTAAATTAAGTTCAGCTACAGCATTTGCTTGCTTTCGTCTTTGACAACGTTTTTTTTTTGTGGCAACCTATACAAGGTCATTTAATGTTGTTGTTGTTGTCGTTGTGACTTGTGCTATTGAAGTACCATAGTTGTTGTCATTGTTGGTTGCTTTAATGTTGGTTTTATTGCTGTTCGCATAGTTTTTGGCAAATATGTTAATGCATGTGTCTACAAAATATATTCCAACAATTGTTTCTACTGATGCTATTGCTGCTGCTACTACTGTCATTGCTGTCGTTTCTGTATACACATATCTACCATACCAAACACCACATGGTACATACGTACTTACATATGTATGTACATTGTAGCTACGAGTACGCACTTGAAAAACAGCAGCAACAGCAACAACAAAATATTAAAATCATAGAGAAAATGAATACGAAGAAGTTCAAATGAAAATTTGCAAATAAACAAACAAAAAAAATTAATTCAAGTGTAAGTATGGATGTGTGTGCATATGTGAGTGCATGTTTGTGTTTGTACACTTTAGAGTTTGTGGTTTAATTTGGATGCCAATGTTGTTAATGATGGTGACGATGTTACAGCAAATGCATGCACAAATGTTGCGCACACGATCAGTATAATTGCGTTTTAAGTAATAATAATGTTTTTAATGTTCTTCTGTTGTACACTTACAAATGCAAAATACAACAACACCAAAAACAAAAAATAACTGATTGTCCTGAACTGATTATAGCTAAATGACATTGTAATTGTTTTAACTTTTGTAGATGGTTACGTAAGGGATTAAAATTGTTTACCAACAAAAACTTAAACTTATATTCCGTACGTAGCTGGTTATTGTAGCCTGGTAAATAGTGTGATGGCTTACTAGACTAGCGCTATGGTTGAAACCTCACCTCTAGCACCTTAAAAAAAATATATTTATTTCCAGGACCCCACTGAGCGGAAGAACGATTTCCCCCAAATACACACCCACAAGATCTCAATAATACTAACACTGATCGATCACATCTGGAAATCATAATTAACGTAATTAAAGAACTTAAAAATAATAAGCCCCACATAGATAATCTATCAGCCGAACATTTTAAAACAAACACTCAAAACTCTGAGAATAAATAAAATAGCCTGTAAAAGTTTCTCAAAAAATTCTGTCATTCGGACTTTAAACTGTAGTTCCCGCCACTGTATAAAATTAACACACACAACACAAGTGGTGTGAGAAGCTAGGTCGCAATTCTGACTGAAGGATTGTAATGGCCAATTATGTATGTATGTATGGATTATAGAAGTAATACCAAATGTTTGAGAAACTTTTCATGGCAATTTTTATTAACCCTCAGAGTTTTTTGCCAGAAATCTCCTGATAGGCAGTTGTCGAAGAAGTATTTTTTCATATTTCACTTTGTTCGCGATGTCCTACCTATATAACCTTTAATGATTTCGGAAAAGCATTCAATACTATCGGTAGAAACAAAATATGGCTTGGCCTTGGAACGAAAGGAGAATCAGATAAGATCATAAAACTAGTATGGCAACTCCTCACTTCCTTTTATTGGGGACAAGTACAGAGGACATGTAAAGGAAAATATACAACGATGTTTTATTAGGATCTGAGAATTAATGTAGACAACACAAAATGCATGGAAGTATTCGTAGCATAGTACGTAGTAAGTTGACTTATTTGAAGATAGCCCGTGGTTCAAACCCAGGCTCAGAAATCTCTAACAAAACGAAATTTGAAAAAAAAATATTTTTTCGGCGACTTCTTCTCAGCAGTCTTCTGGCAAAAACTCGGAGAATAAATAAAATTGTCATGAAAAGTTCCACAAAAATTTGTACAGAGGCGACTTGAAACTGCAGATTCCGCCACTCATGGTTAAAATTAACAAACAACTTGGATGGTGTTAGAAACTAGGTTTCTTAGGTTTTCAAAGCACACATTATTGCCATTTTGATAGTGACACAATGCTTTTTGAGATGTAGAATTTTCTTTTAACATCTTTTGATCTTTCTTTTTTCAGACAGCCAGGCTGGAATTAAGTCCTTAACGAACGTCTTATCAGTTTCCGATTTTATCCATGAATTACGAGGATTTCTCAGAAAAACTTTGGGTCAGTATAAAGTAACTCTTTTATCGGTTCCTGGGATATTGGGATATCGTTTAAAATTGCATTGCTGATGAGTTAGAAAGGGTACATACACTCAGCTCACAATCACAATCTCTTTTATGTTACACTGCATAAGTATTCCGATTGTCACAGTTAAATTTAATATTATCTACTCATTTTTCAGGGAGAGTTAATTTTGTTGGCAGCAAGAAGGCACGTGTAATATTGCTAGACTCTGCTGGACACGTATGGATAAGAAGAGAGCTGACTTACTTGTATTCTTAAATCGCATGGTCATTCATCGCTCAATAGGGATTCTTACAGGCATGTCCTTTTTGTAGTTAAGCCGATAGAAAAGACATTCCGACGCTGTATTTCACTTCATTTGCAGTGCACAAATTTTGTAATAAAAAGACGGAGGCTTGTGACCTCTCACTTTCTAACATTCTTGACGGAGCTCTCTAATAGAAGGGATGCAACAATAGTATGCTTTATTGTGGACTAGGGTTAGTCTCCTCTAGGGAATGTTTGATCCTTGGGTTGAATATTAATTGTGGTATTACAAAGCGACTAAGTGCTGATCTGAATGTCTAGGATTGAGACCAGAAACCAATTTCGTCTGCAAACAAAATCCATAACGTATGTATGTTTTCTAGGGTGTATGTAACATAATTTTTTTTGTCATTTTTAAAAGAGAAAATAATTTAAGGAAATTATTGGAATATAAGTCGCCATAGTCTAGTAGATATTGGTTGGCTTGTTAGACGTGAGCCCACGGTTCAAACCCCAGGACAGACTTCTCCAACAAAATGAAATACGAAAAAATTTTTCTTCTATAAAAACTCTGAGAGCAAATAAAATTGCCATGTCCTTCGGAGTTAACTTTAAACTGTAGGCCCCGCCGCCACTTATGTATCAAATTAACACACACAGCATAAGTGGTATGAGAAGCTAGATCGTAAGCCCTACTGAAGGATTGTAATGGCAAATTATGTTATGTATGTATGTATTTAATACGAATGTGATAAAAGAAAAGTTTATCGAACATTTGGCACAAAATTGTTGTGGCTTCTAAGCCATTTTGAACCTTATTCTTGATTAACTTAGCCTAAAATGGTTTAGTTCTTCAGGCTTAAAATATTTTCAAGTTATAAAATTCAAGTTATATACATATATATGTATATGGCCGTATACTCGTAGTTCTACGAATTGACCACATTTTTCAACAGAGGCATTTCAAAACAACGCTATTTTCCTCACTATAATCTCTGTTATTATCATATTGTATGAGTATTTACCAATACCAATACACATGCATATATGTATGTGAATTGCAAAATTTGTAATTTCATTCGAATCTGTTTTGTCTGTAATTGTTTGTAATAATTTCTATTGTTTTTTTTTTTTTTTTTTTTGTTGAAGTATTTTCATACCAAATGTTTGTTTGTAATAATAATTGTATGGCATTTATGTCATTATATATGAGTTAAACTTTACCAATTAAAATAAAAGTAACAATTTTATATTTTATTCAGCGCAGCAATATTAAATGCATTCTATCGTCAAGGGTATTTAAAACTGTATTGTACTTAAACAATATTTAATCATGCAATATGATACAAGGCAATATTGTTCTTAACAATTGCAACTAATAATACGTATTTAATTTGGAAAATAATTTCGTACTTAGGTTGTATACTGAAATTAAATTCAAAAAGAAATTCGATATTTGGAAAATAAATTCAAAAGATTTAAATTTATTGTATTTGCTGTTAGACTGCTAATAATGTGTGTGACCATGAATGGCAATCGAAGCTGAATTGTATTGTGGAAAAAGGTATTTCAAGGTATCATTATATTAAACAATTAAAGAAAAATTGCCAGCCTTGAAAATTAATTAGAGCAATTGAATTGGATCTCTTATTGTAGTTATGAGTCGCTCTTTGTATCACAAGTATTTATCACAAGTATATTATTAAACTTGGTTTTTAGAAAATAAAAGATAATTTCTTGAATCACAACATATTATTCTAAATTTAAAGAAAAGTATCCTTGAACTTGAATTGAAGTCGCCGTAGTCTAGTAGGTAGTGTGTGGCCTTATTAGACGTAAGGTTAAGGTTCAACACACTATCTACTAGACTATGGCAACCTACTAGACTACGACGAAAACATATACATATATATATATATGAGTGATTCATTATACAGTCGTTAAAAGGGAAAGCACCCACGCATTTTTGGTGTCTGATTGTCTTTTTGAATTTTAGTCCTTTCAAAAACTGATCAAGAAGTGACATCGAGAACAAAATCGTAAAGTCAAGTTATGTATATTAAATGCTAAACGTGTAACATACGAAGTTCAGCAATTTAATGTTAAGCTCATATTGTTATGTATATGGAAATGAGACATATAAAGACACACCAAGGGGTGTAGATACGGTGCAATACTTCGCTAATTATTAAAATTAAATTAAATTTCGTGAATTTATTATCAAATTGACAACGGGAAAGAACTTAAAAACGACTAGATTTATCATATTTCATCTTGAAATTAGTTTGTTTAATGCAGGTTTTTTGACTAAATTTTCCAATCTTTTCCTTCTTTTTTGTTTTAAATATTTGAGTTCGAAAAAACTTTAAATGGTATGTCAAGATGACTAAAAAAATTCATCAAAATTTAAATTTTTAAAATTACTTTTAAATTAACGGAACTGTTGATTTGACAACAATTATTCATTCAATATTAGAGGTTGAATATAACAGTTAGAAACGAGGTATTAATGCCCACTCTTGCATCTTTTAAAATAAGGGTTTCTTTTAAAGAAGAGATCTCAAGCGACGACACTGTCCTCTTTTGAAAGATGGCAGCAGTTCGTTGTCCTTGTGAATGAAATTTATGTTACAAAAACTGTACAAATATAACAGTTTATTTTAAAAGAAAAAGGACTAAAGTTCAGGATAAATGTTACAGTCAATTTAACATAACCTTGTACTTCACTACCGACAATATAGCTCTTATACGGTAACATAGCAATTCTGTTGTTCAAATCTGTTATACAATTGAGATATAATCCCACACTGTTGGAGTCTGCTCAATAAAGTTTTTTAAATCACACAAATGCTTACGTTAATTAAAAGCTACAGAACTTTTAAAAGTTTTAGTATTTAACATTAAAATATTAGGTAAATAGAATCATACGACAAAAGTTTCTGTTATTTTTTGATGAAGAGAGATTGAAAAAAGTATACAATCATTAAAATAGGAGTGTAAAGTGACAAATTTTGAGTTGGTTTACTATAAAGAAATCAGTTTAATATGTCAGATTCATTTAAGTAAAATTGCAAAAACGCAATGCGGTCCAAATGCAAAGAAATCGTAGTAATTTTATTCCAAAAAAATTTTTTTCTCAGTCAGGTGCTAAGCAGAGAATTGTCATTATTTAAGCCGAGAATGAATGATGGACTTATATAGCTTCATAAAATTCTGTGTTAAAAGTTTTCAGTGAAAACAAAATAGAAGTTAGATCTGTCTACATTCTTGTTCTCAATTGGAACCAAATGAATTTTATCTATTAACGATCGTTGTTTTCTGAAGACTTTCACTTCATTTTTTTCCAATAAATAATTTAAATTGCACAGTGTATGTATAGGCGTGGCCAGTCTTGATAAAACTTAGCACGATTTGTGTATTTATTCTGAAAAGTATATGTATATATCACATTTCAAACCCTTTAGGAAGTTGTACAAAATTGTATGTAAAAAGATTCGTTTAGATTGCATGGATGCTGAGCGGTTAGCGTGGGAAATTATGATTAAATTTTTTAATATAATTTAATTAATTTTCTTAATTTAATCAATAGAATGCTAAGGGTCAACATGAAAGGACATGAAATAATCTTTAAAAAAAGTGAAGTCGCTGTAGTCCAGTAGGTAGTGTGTTGGCTTATTAAACGTAAAGCCCCGGTTCGTATCCCAGGTCAGGTATCAAAACGAAATATAAAAAAATATTTCTTCGGCGACTTTCTCTCAGCAGATTTCTGGCAAAAACTCTGAGAGTAAATAAAATTGCCATGAAGAGCTTCTCAAAAATCTGTCGTTCGAAGAAGACTTTAAACTGTGGTCCCGCCTCTCATGTATAAAATTAACGCACACAACATAAGTGGTGTGAGAAGCTAAGTCGAAATCCTGACGGAAGGGTTGTAATGACCAATTATGTATGTATGTAATTCGCTGTAGTCTAGTAGGTAGCGTTATGGCTTATTAGACGTGAGACCAGCGTTGCCATTTGTTTTTTGTTTTTTGAGATGCGAAAAAGTTTTCATTAAATTTGTTTTCTAACATAACATGTTTTTTCGACAAAATTAAATTTAAAATTTTTCGTTAAATTCAATAATAGTAACACGAAATATTTACATTTTTAAATAAAATATTGTGTATTTTATTAGTCCCGGACAAAAGATGAAAGGAAACACCAACAGAGCGCACCAGGCTCCGGATTTTCCTTTAAAACTGTTGGTACTTTTGTAAAAAACAATTTTTTTTTTTTGTAAAAAAATCTTCTTTCCCAGAAATAAAAAGTTTTTTTAAAGAAATTACTGGCAACGCTGCGTGAGACAACGGTTCAAACCCTATTTCAAACATCTCCAACAAAACGAAACATGAAAAAATGTTTCTTCGGCGACTTCATCTCAACAGATTTTTGCCAAAAAACTCTTGGAGTAAATAAAAACAGTAAAAAAATTAACAAACACAACATGCGTGGTGTGAGAACCTATGTCGTAATCCTGACTAAAGGGCTTGTAATGATCAATTATGTATGTATGCACATGTGTTATCTTTCAAAAGTAAATGGCAGGCATTAATTCAACGGTCCAAATATTTCATTCACTCTGGCAAATTTACATGTGTATGTATGTTTTTAATTCAAATTTTCATTATCACAAAAAGTGATTTGTGGGTGAGTACTTTAGATCTATTCTTGTAGGGATAAAATATAGAAAAGAGTTTACTGAAGTCACACAATGCGAAAACCACCGGACTATGTTACAATTTAATGTATGCAATGAATCTATTAGTCAAACTGATGAAATTGAAAACTCCAAAGCAGATTGGGTTAGGTTAGGAAGAATTGACAGCCTCCTCGATGGTTCTAGCTTACTTAAGTCCTTCGGTCCGGGATATTACCACCAATATTACCTTTTACGTTATATGATTACATCTACTAGTTGGCGTCTCCTAGACTTCTCCAGGGTTTTATTACGGCGTGAATTTTATACAAATCACCTTTGAATTTACTTGTCCTATATTTTTTTTTTCTTTTTTTTAAATTAAAAATGCATTTTTTCAAAAATCTTTTTTTTTTAATATATTTTAATATTTATTTAATAATTTTGTTTTTGTTTTTTTACACATATATATAATTGTTTTTTATTTGTTTTTTTTTTTGTTTATTTTTGGTTTTATTTAATATTTTTGTGCTACATAAAGTTTTAATTTTAATTTTTTTTATGAAAGACGTTCAATAATAATGATTTTATTTGTTTGATTTTTTATTTTCGTTAATAATAATTTTTGTTTTTTTTTTTATCAATTTGGTAATGATTGTTGTTCTATTTATTTATTTATTTTATTTTTAGTGTTTATGATTTTGTATTGTTTTGTTTTTGTTTTTTTTTTTTCAATTTATTAATTCTATTTCATTTATTGATTTGATATTGATTCGTTTATTCCTGTCGTATTTGTTTTTTTTTCTATTTTCTTTGTTTCTATGCTTTAAAAAAAAAATAATCCGCATAAAAATTAACAAGTTATTGAAACCAGTTGAAATAAAATTCAATCAACACTATTCATAAAAATATTTGGAATATATTTTTTTAATAAAAAAAAACAATTGAAAACTAAACACGTTATAAAAATCACTTGATCTGGCTTGTTTGTTTGTATACATTTCGTTTGTTAAAATTCATAATAAATTCGTAAACTTCGATGTACAATGAAAATAAAATTTGTTTTCAAATTTATAAATTAAATTTAAATTCTTTGTTTTTTTTTTGTTTTTGTTGTATACCATAATACTTTAGTGGTTGTTTTTTTATTTCTATTTATTTAGTTGTTGTTTCTAATAATTAAATTATTTTTATTACTGTAGTAGTGATTTTTGTTTTGATTTGAATACTATTTTTGGGTTTGCTCTTTTTCTTTTTTAATAATATTTATTCGTTTCGTTTATTTTTTGTTTGGCAAAGTTTGATTTGAAGTACAATTTTATTTATTTTTGCTGAGTTTGATTTTAATGTGTGGTCTACTCTTAATCGTTAAAGCATTCAATATAATTTTTCTCTCTTTTTTTAAATAACAAAAATGATTTCCATATAACAGCAGTATTATGAAGTTTCATAATTTTGATAAACTGTCTTGAAAGTTTTTACAATTCGTCTGCCAACGAAAGTGTTTAGAAATTTGAAATCTTTTGAAGACTCAAACACATGTTGTGTTTTCCCTGATTCTAATATGATTCTGCCCCTATTGGAAATTTTTAAAATAAAACCCTCTCAGACCCGAAATAAAAGCCACAGTTTGACTTTCTCAAAACTTAACTTGATTAAGAGATTTGTTTTTGATCTGTCGACGTACATAAACCCTACACCACAGTAAAGAAAGAAAGGAAGAAAAGGAAACCTCCTCTAGGAAAGCAAAATTCTAAAACTTACAATAAATTCTTATTCAATTTGATAGTTTTTCTAAGTATTAAAATTTAATTTCAGAGCGACAATTTTCTTAATCAGTTTTTGGGTTGCAAAGTACATATATCCAAGCAGCCAAAAAAATATCGATTGAGGTTATTTCGATAGATAATCGAAAACAAATTTGACTATTAAAGTGTTATTTACAGTGCTGTTCAATAAAATAGATTCACCATGATCTAATATCACAACCAAATCTATACCTGCAATTAATTAAAGAAGAGTGACACTTCAAATTTTTGAAATGTAACGGAATTATATTCATAAGAGGTCAGTAAAAAAAGTGCAGTTCCTTTTTTACATATATACTCCTTTGCATAAGAGATTATATATAGTAAACTTTTCGGATTTTGGTGAAACTATTTTTTTGAACAGCATTGTAAATCAAAGAAAAAGTACATGTCAGGAATTTCTTAAATAAGATGAGAAAATTAAATGGGCTTTCAGTCTAAGGACCTGACAGTTTGAACTGAATATTAACGGGGAAAAAAATATTTTCTTCCTCCTAGAAATGTTTCCACGACTTAAGCAGTGAAGATTGAAAAGTAGAAATTTTTTTCTCCTTTCATATCGATTGTCCGATGACCTTGTCACACTTCAATGTGTTCAGAAATAGACGCTTGGTGTGCCTACGGAGCTTTCAGTACTCTGATCAGATTGCTTCCAAATAGCACAAGAGAAACTCCTTTTTTCTGTGCGCTTCTAGGTACGAATCTGCTTATTTTCCTCTGGGGAAGGAAATCATAGGAAAACATATGATATATTACAAATTCCACATTAATCGAAGGAAGGACAAGAGCTCATTAGATCTAGCAGCTCTAACGCAGTCTCTGGATTCCGGGACCCAGATTCAGCAAATGATTCTCCTTACATCAATGAACGAAGACCATTAAACAACTGGACGATCAGAGTAAACTCTGATACCAAAATCTGGTTTTTCAGCATTTATACACGCACCTGCAAGACAGCACAGACTTGCTTTATTTTTACCCTGTATGGAAAGAGCTTTTGCTGTGCCCAGTTGAATTCAGTTTACGGGTGCTTTAAAATAATGTTATAGCTGCTGAAAGATTGTCGGCAAAAGAATCGAACTAAATCGATTTGATTTAACCTTTTACTTGTCAAATGTTGGTACTGATAGCAATTTTGGATTATCTAACCACAGCAGAGGGCTGCACGGTTACTAGGAAACGATCCGTGACACTGTATACAGCTATTGCTACTGCCAATCTAAATAAAGATTGGATAATTGGAAAATCATGCAACACTAGAATGTTCAAAGTAAGCTTAAGCACGCAAAGGTGGTATTTAGGTCCAAGTTTTATACTTGTTCGAAAGTATGACGAACCGGATCTCAACTCCTAACAGATTTTTTTCACGACCTTTTATTGATTGAGAATCAGAAATGTAAAACAGAAACAATGCGACACTTAATACGCTAATATGGTTCAGTTATTGATTAATTCAGGTGGAAATGTATAAGGCGACACAATGACGCTATGACGTATTATTCCAACATCTAGTACTTGGTAATGTTTAAATTAAAGACCAACCAGACCCAATAGGTCTTATAAATGGTAGTGCCTTTGACTATGTTTCGTCTGTTTAGGAATAATATTTGAGGGAATGATCTTTCTCAGGACAACAATTGTGTATCTAAGATAGGAATTGTCCGGAATAAGTCTCATGATAACAAAAGATTTATGAAACTAGACAAGCTGCATCAAAAGCATCGGATATTCTAAAATTATGTAAACAACATATATTTAGTGTTTAAATAAAAGAGAAATTTGTCTATGATATTATATGCTCAAGCGGTTCATATGTGCTCTATTTCCATTGTTGATGCCCTGGTAGTCTAATAGGTGGTGTGATGGTCCATTAATATGAGGGTTGAGGGTCTTGTTTGTAATTTGTGGCTTGTATGTTGTGGTGTATGGTATCGCATAGTCGACGTTAAAGGTAGGTAATATTTTTTAGTTGTTTAAATGATTTGATGTCATTTTTATCTATTTTGGCTTAATTAATTATTAATTAATATTAATTTGTATTTATAAAAATTTCCACAAATTGCTTTTCATTTTTTTGTATATAAAAAAAATTCAATAATTTTAATTTTATTTTTAATATTTGGCAATTTTGTTTGATAATTTTGTAATTTTGGCACGTGGTTTTCGAAATATTTATTAAAAAAAAAACTCTAAAATATATAAATATACGAAAAAAGTTCTTAAAAATACGTTTGTTTGAGAATTTTTGTTTTTTTTTTTTTAATTTTTTAATAATAAATATTTTTGTTGTTTAAATTTTTGTATATTTCCGTTCATATACTATTAAAGAAAAAAAAAAAACAAAATAATAAAATAAAATTAAACATTTATTATAAATAGTATAGTAAGTAGTATTACTGGAATTTAAAAAATTATTTTTTTTTTTTTTTTAAATTTTGATTTATTTTTTTATTTTCTATTTTTTTTATACATAAACTGAGTTTGTTGTTTTAATTTATTTTGTTTTATATTCATATATTTTCTTTTAATGCTATTTAAGAAAAATCTTAATTTTGTATTTATTTGTAGTTCATTGTACATGGGTTTACATTTATAAATTTTAATTTATTTTTTATTAAATTTTTTTTTTAGTTAATCAGTTATTTATAAACTATTTTTATTTTTTTAGTTTAGTTTAATTAAGCTATAGAGAAAAATATATATATTTTTTGTATTTATTTTATAGTGTAATATTTTCATTTCATTTTTTGTAGTTGAGTTTATTTATCATAAAACTATTGTTTTTTATACCATTATTTACAAGAATTATTATTTCATTTTATTTTTATATAAAAAACAATTATTTATTATTAGGTTTCATTAATTTCATACAAATATACTACAGAGATTTGTTTTATATACCATACATGTATGTATATTATTTATATATTTAAAAAATAAAAAAAAGTTATTCAAAATATTTATCAGTCGTTTAGATTTTGAAAAATATATTTATTATGCTACGTTACTTAAACATTTTGATTTATTACCTAGACTGTATTGCCAAATTTATTTTTATTTTTCTTTGTTTTTTTAAAATATGATGTGAATTTAATAAAAATAAATTCCTTTTTTAATCAAATTTTAAAACAACGTTTTTCTGAAGAGCTCTGTTAAGAGTTACGCCAATAGAACTTCCACATTTGAATATTTGAATATTGAAGAACGAAATTTATAATTCAAGTCCTTTAATTTTCAAAATAGTTTAAATGAAACAATAGTCCCTAAAAAAACCAGTATGTAGGCAGATAGGTAAGTAGATTAGATGAAAGGAGAATAACCTAGAGTATGACGACTATAGACACACACCTAAGCCATCAGTAGGCTTAGTTCTGTATCTGTTTCTGATACACTGCTTTGAAATGAATTATGTATGGTATAGTATCTAAAATATTGGAATCTGGAGCTAACAAAGGCCCAGCAATGACATAAGAATTGTTTCAACATTTCGATGGCTTTACCTACATGCCCTTCAGTCGTCCATATAAGATGAAGTGCCCCCTGGAGTACACTCATTAGTGAAGTCGGGTCGCCTTTATTAAAACCTAAAATATTCATTGTTTCTCCTATATTTCGTAGCCTTAGTCTAATAGGTAATGTGTTGGTTGGTAATGTGTGACGAGAGACCTCGGTTCAAACCCCAGGTTTGACAAACATCTCGAACAAAACGAAATAGGAAAAAAATATTTGTCGGAAAAAATCAATAAAATTTCCATGAAAAGTTTCTCAAAAAAAACCTGTCATTCGGAGTAGGATTTAAACTGTAGATTACGCCACATAACATAACTGGTGTGCGAAGCTAGGTCGTTATCCTGACTGAAGGGTTGTATTGACCAATTATGTCTGTATATTCCTTCATCGGAATAACTCCAAATTATCTTGGTAATTCTTTCTACAGTGTCACAATAGTTGATGTGAGGGTCGCCGTGGTCTAGTAGGTAGTGTGCTGGCTTATTAGACGTATAAGCCAGGGTTCGAGTCCCAGGCCAGACATCAAAATATAAAAAAAAAAATATAAAAAAAAAAAAAAAGTATTTTTTCGGCGATTTCTTCTCAGTTTCTCAAAAAATCTGTCGTTCGGAGTCGACTTTAAACTGTAGGTCCCGCCACTTATGTATAAAATTAACACACACAACATAAGTGGTGTGAGAAACTGCGGGCTTCTTGGGGACGATTGCCTGTAGACTGTCTAATGGTGAAGGTATAGCACTTGCCATTTTATAGTCACCTAGCAGCAACTCGTTTCCTTGCCGTTCGCATCTTCCCCCTTTCCACCTTTCCTAAAAAACCTGCACAATGCACTGCATGAGTAGGGGCCATCCCCTGAGTGCTGGTTTCATAAAAAAAAAAAAAAAAAAAAAAAATGTGGCATTTTCGCCTGTGATTTAGGATTTGAATCAATTTGAAGAATCAACTATTGATCGGAGGCCACAGCATGATCTGAGAGGAAAATGGAAAAATGAAATCAATTTCGTACAAAAATTGGACAAAATATATGAAATAAGCCACGAATTCGTCGAATTTAGTCCCGAGTGTATATTAGGCAGAAATGCAAACCAAATTGAAAATTGTTGGCTACTACGTGGAATCAATATTGCATGTAGATCTCGCATTTCTGAAAATCTTGATGCACCCATTTTATAAGTTTGACTGAAGAGTGCCGCAAACAAAGATTATAATTTATTATTAATTATATAGATTTAGAAGCATTATTCAATTACTTTTGAAGTCTAGTAGGTTGCGTGTTAACTTATTAGACGTGAGACCACGGTTCAAACGCCAGATCAAAAATCTCGAGCGAAAGGAAATATGAAAAAAATTTTCTTCGCCGAGAATTACCGAAAATTTCGTTCTCTACTTTCATGAACCATTTAAATAGGTTGGATACAAAAGAGTTCGTCCCATACGACCTTACGACCGCATAAGGAGATTTACATTATTTTTGTCTGCTAAAAAAGATGAAGCCACTCTAGTCTAGTAGGACACTGAAATATTTCTTTCGGCAACATAAAATTGCAATGAAAAGTTTCACAAAAATCTGTCCTTCAGAGTCGACTTTAAACGGTAAGTCCCTCCACTCTTGTATAAAATTAACACATACAACATACATAAGTGGTGCGAGAAGCTAGGTCGTAATTCTGACTGAAGGGTTTTAATGGTCAATTAAGTAAGTAAGTAAATTAATTTCAGATGACCATGTCAGATTTTCCCTAGTAAGTGCTTGTTCATGAGAAAATCATTATAATTAAAAGTATTCAGACTATGCACCGAAAACTCAGTTTTTGAAAAGTACTTTGTTCGGTTTAAACAAGACGAATTGAGTACCTTGTACAATGCATGCAGTGAATCCTCCAAAGAGGAGGAGTGAGTGCATTAAATATCAAAAAGTCTACACAATTATTTAGGATGACTGCTAACTGAAGTTGCTGAAGCTCTAAAAATATCAAAGGAACGCTTTTTTGTGATTGTCATGCGATCGTCAAATGCAATAAAAAGAACAACAATTTGATAAGCCTGAGTAGTGTTTGAAACTTTTTTGCCATAGAAGATACGAATTTAGGCGTCGTGATAGGATAATGAGTGAAATTTGATCCTGAACAGCACGTGATGAGACGAGTAGAAACCGTGCAAAATGGAATCAGTTTTTTGTTATGAGCAGGGCTTAATAATCAACTTTCTTTGAATATGGAAAAACCATCAAGTTTTACTATTTATTATTGGAATATTGGAGAGTATGTTAGCAAATGAACTTTTCATCCCAATGTAAATTTTTTAGTAAAAGTATCGTGACATGTGGCTTTACCAAAAGTGCTAAGTACGGTTTGCTATTTCACTACCATTAGACTGAACAATTCAGGCAAATCATTGAATTTTATTATCAAAACTCATAAGTGAGTGAGAAATGTATTTCTATTGAAAGATTATCGTCTGGCGTTGAAACTAATTTTTGTCATAATGGGTACGACAACAAAGAAAATTGTCGATTGTGATTTGTGTACAGGCAGCATCATAAGAACTTACTTCTGTACACAGAAAGAAAAACGGCGTGCTAAAATCAACTTTTCTATTCTCAATTTAAGCCAAAAAACGTGCTTGAAAAATTAAGCCCGTTTTGGCTATTGTTTGCTTAAAACAAGCAAAAAACGGGATTGATGTGAAAAACTAAGCCTTATATTACTAAAATCAACACTAAAAAGCTCAAATCTATCTAAAAAAGTGTAATTTTGACTTATTTGTTATTTGAGTTATGGAATTGTGGGTTTTAAGTTCAAAAGTAAAAATTTTAATAATTCTCATTTAGTTCATGTGTTTTATACAATATATATCCAACAAAATGTTGTATTTTTCGCAAGTTGCATTTCTTTGGTAGATGACTTGGATTAATCCGGTCGATGACTTGCATTTTTTTTGTGTAGATGACTTGCATTTTTTTCAAATCAATCGATTTTAGGATTAAATCAAGTACGAGTTCGAGCTTAAATCAAGTTCAAAATTCTTGAAACAAGCTCGTTTTTGGATAAATTTAGGTTTAAATCAAGTATAATTTAGGGCTTAAATCAAGTTCATTGTGCTCGAATAAAGTACGATTTGCCTCAATTCGATCCCATTTATAAGTTAATCTAGCCTAAATCAACTTTATAATTCTTGAAACAAGTGCGCTTAAGGATTACTTCAACTTCTGATTCTCTTGAATCAAGTACGAATTCGATCTTAAATCAAGAAAAAATATGCTTAAACCAAATACATGATGAGATCACTTTGATCCCAAAAAGGCTTAAATCGCGCTAAAATCAACACTTTTGTACTTGGCTGATTCGGGCTTGATTCAACTCTTTTGTACTTGATTCAAGCCAAACCGTACTTACCGTACTATTGTGACCGATATGGATTGATTCAAGCCCGGATGGCTTGATTCTTTTTTTCAGTGTAATAACAATGGAAGCAGCGACCTCCTAATCAACGAAGCAAGGTGCCGTTCAATGATTACTAACTTTTTTTTTGCCTAAAACGGTAATTTGGACTTGTAGTGCCATTTTGGAAATGGGGCACAAGACTTGCAACGCCAAAAATCTATTATTAGTTGAGTTTGGTGACCAATTAAGATCACCTTTTGCAGCAGTTTATAGCCGCCAATTTCAAGCGATTTAATCCGACAGGAGTATTTTTGTGTTAGTATACGCAAAGTATGTAGCGTTCAGTGACACGCCAACCACAATTCCAGCCCTGAAAGACAACATCATTACCGCAGAAACGGTAGAAAATGTATGCTAAAATTGGACCTCACGGAGAAGGCAACAAGAAATAATTTTAAAAAAGTAAATGATAGTCATAGGTACGCAGACGAAAGTACAAGTCTCACACTTCCACACGGAAAGAATGGGTTGCTGAAGCTATCATCTGTGACGGTGGTCTAATGATTTTCACCGATGGCTCAAATATTCCGATATATTCCGATAAACTCGCACTGAACGGTTTCTACAGATTTACTAACCAGGCCAACGTAGTTTGGGCGGAGATTTTTGCTATTAAACAAGCTGCCACCTTAAAACTTGATCGTATGTGTAGACAGCTGGTATTCTATCTCATCAAATTAAAGTACATCAGGAGTTGCATGGACTCACTATACCGTATACGTCTCTATTGGGTTCCTGGCCACTGTGGCATAGAGGGAACGAAAAGGCGGACAAACTGACATGGCGGACAAACCGAGGAGGAGACGATGGAGGTGATATATGTGCATCTACAGGAATACTTTGCTAAATTAGAAATAGCAGCAGGGAGTTTAACAAGGCATGGGTGGTTCACCATACCTGTTTGCCAAATCTAAAAACTGCTGTATCCAGCAGTGAACAGCATAAAAACCAAGGAACTACTTGAGATCGGCAATAGAAAACGGTTCGTACTCTAACAGAAATTCTAATGAGACACTGCTTTATTGGCAATTTCGCTGCCCAACCAGAATTACTGCAGGAGCTGCTATGATGAACGAAATCGGTACAATACCCTTAATGCGAGTGTTCTGCAGTATAGAACAGACGTCATCGGTTTTTGGTTGACAGAACGTTTGAAGATCCGTGAATGGTGATGAACATACTACTAAAGGAACTGTTCGGTTTCATCGGAAGCTCGGGGTGATTCGAACCCACGACTAGAGGATCATGACAAGGGAGCTTACCTTACACTGGATGACACAATGGGTCATATGGCTATAGAGTGAACTTGCCTGTGAATGGCAAGCTACCCTCTAATCTAACATAATTTAAATTGTAGGCATATATGTATTGTTCAATTCAAATTTTCTTTCAATTAAAAGTATTAGTTGGCTACCGATAAAAAATTATTTTTTCATATAAAGAGTATTTTTTTAGGAAGAGTGAAATCGAATTTATTTTTCTTCTTACTGAAGCATTCTTCTATACTCAGTATTCAGAATTCATTTCAATTAAATTCACATCATTTTTAATTTATTTTCTTTATATATTTTTTTTTTTTTGTTCTTCTGTATCAAATACTAAAATTTGAAATTAAAAATGCATAAAACAAAGAAAATAAATTGAATAAAATTAATTTGTTAGTATTTGTTAATTTTAAAAAACACACACATTCATACATACAATTCAGTTAAATTACAAACATGATGATGATACAATACAATACAATCCATTTAAAAAAAAAATACAACCTGATTTGAAAAAATCTCTAAAAATTTTTTTCTCATGACGTTAGTTGTTGTTAGTTTTTGATTAATAAAATTGAATTAAAATTGTTTTTTTTTTTTTATTTTTAGTTTTTATTATTATTTTTATTTGTTGTTGTTAATAATAAATTTCTCATATTAGTATAAAAGTATTGTAGATATTTTAATAATATTTTATAAAAAGGGGATATTAAATGGGGGAGTGGGGGTGTGGTTTGGTGTGGAGTTAAATGTTTCATTCAGGGAAATGCATGCAATAATACTTTGTAATAAAAAATGTATACGTTTGTTGGTTGTATAGAACGGTTACAGGGGGATATATATAAAGTATTTCATTATATAGGGTTTTGGGGGCAGAGGGATTATATATGTATATCATATATATATATATGTATATATATATATATATAAAATGTGTGTTTGTTGGTTTGTTTTCCATTTTAAAAAAAGTATAATTTTGATTGATTGTCCGAAAGGTCTTTTATTTAATAATTTTTTATTGTTATGATGATACATCATCTACAATGCTGCTGGAGCATGGTAGAGAGCGAGTTAGTTAGTGTTAATGGTGTCAATACAGAGGGGGAAAATAGAGGGATATTCTTTTGTTTTTTCGTTTGTCATTCATTACTTTTTATAATTTTATTTTGATATCTTTTATACACCTATGTATCGTATATATAGTGAATATGCACTCTGCTTTCCATTATTGATATTTTAATAATAAAATAATTAACTTTCTTTTTTCTTTCTTTCTAAAATGTATATACACAAGGCTCTGTTTTTCCAAAAACATACGAATACAAGTATTATGAATAAACAAAAAATCAATAATTCATATAAAAAAATTAACGTATTAGGGTGCATTATGAATCCATTTAAGGGTTTTCAATCTTCTCAAATATATACGCATTTCGACTACAACAATAGGTAACCATCTAATAACAACTTGATATGGTAACCAGTAGGAGAAATTCGTATTTTTAAAGCAGCTTTGGATAATGTTTTCATAAACCGATGTATTTCTTTTTTTTTTTTTAATTAATTTGCGCCAAAATATTTTTATTTTCGAATTTGACTAAGTATTTGCCAAAAAATTGCTTATAATAATATCGGGTGGGCCATCTATCGGTTTAAATTTGAACCATCGGTTATTTCGAATCTGGTAGTACTTACATATGTCATTCTACTCTCTCACAAAATTCAGTACTTTATCTCCACCGAAAATAATGAATCGATTTGCTCTTGAGAAACTGCATGATGATGTCGATTTTGCCAAAAAAAAATTATCTTTTTAGATGACGCTCATTTTCATTTTGGTGGATACGTTAATAAGCAAAATTGCCATATTTGGGTCTCAGAAAACCCACCCGTGGTCTTACAAAAGCCAATGCACCCATTACGAGTGACTGTTTGGTGGGGCTTGTGGAGCGGAGGAATTATTGGCCCATATTACGGTCAATGGGGCCACCTATCGTACCGATTTTTTTGTACCCGCTCTTCATGGTATTGAGGTGAACAATGTTTGGTTTTAACAGGATGGTGCAATTTGCACACACATTTCATTCCCCAATCTATTTATTGCGTCAAAAGTTTGATGGCCGTTTACTTATCCGAAATGGGGATGTCAATTGGCAACCAAGAATCTGAGATTTAACACCGTTGGCCTCTACTGTGCTATTGTTCCCAATCTAATCAACTTACCACCCAATGCATGCCTATTTGCGTACATTTTAGAGGAATTGGCAAGAACTACGATATAAGCACATTCATTAAGATATTATCGAGTATACCGTAGGAATATTCCAACTAGTCAAGCTACTTCAAGTCTTTAGAAGGAGTCTACATGACATCGATTCTGATTTTATGCATTGAAAACTTGCTTGCCTGTAAGCAAATGCATGCACTAATCATTAATCAATTGATTACAAGAGTGAGCATAAGTATAGAATTTAGTATCTCGTGAGAAAACTGATTTAAATTTAAAAAGAAATCTATTACCCATTGCCTAAAAGGGCAATGCGGTGACATATTGTACAATAACAATGTTGTACTCGATTAGTGAGGTAAAAGAGTACTGTTCACTTTCTGTATTATTTAAGGCTAGGACAACTGCAAGATCTAACATTCGCTCATGGTTCTATGGGCTGTTCTGTTAAGGTTTGCTTAAACAGTTCAACAACCAACGTTAAGTTGTTTCTGTATCAAACTTATAATGTCTTATATCAAACTTATATTGTTTGATACCAAAACAACCCAACGTTGGTTGAGCTTAACTGTTGGAGAAGCGATAAATAGCTGTTGAGTCATACCCTTAAGTCGGTAAGTGGGTTAGGATACCTCTTCTTAAAAGTCGGATCAACCACTTTTTAAAATAAAAGCATCTTAAACGATAGGAATTGCTGTAATTAAGCTTTTCGAAATTTATGCATTCATACATGAGAGTTTTTTGCCTGTTAGCCTTTGCCTATAGCAACAACAGCAGTAGTAGGAGTAGTCAATGCTAATAACACTCAACATTTTAAGTATTGAATTGAACATTTAATGTATTGAATACACAAAATAAGGCGGAAGGTCTGAATCTTGTTTTGGTCATTATCGCCATTGACCACAAGCAGTGAATACCACAGGAAATGATCAGTCATTTAACTGTCACCGGTAGTAGAGTTTTGATAAATTCTTGACGGCACTTGTTTTTGATAAACAGAACAGAAAGTACTCTTTTGAATATGGTTGATGAAAGGTTGATGAATATGACTGATAAAATCTTTCAAGGATTATAGATCAAATGTTCCTGATAGAAGGAAAGTAGGCAATGAAAAAAATGTTTTAGGATATATATCGCTGTTGGAAGACGTTATCTGGTGGCGGTATCTTTGGTGGTGGTAAGTGAGAACGCAAAATATTTTCAGTCAATCAATAGTTTGAAGATCTTTTTTAAAAAACAGGTTCGTTCACACGAGAACAATGAAGGTAAGATTATGACAATTTTGTGAACTTAGTGATGTCCCCTTAAATTTCTTTATTTTGATTGATTTTAATATTTATTTTACGATTTCCTTTTTATTATCCAAAACGTCTTTAATTTGTTGATCTCCTATTGGCTAAAAAAACAAAACGAAGAGTGGACGCAAATCAAATAATTTTTTTTTTCAAAAACACAAATACTTTCTATTCGCTTTTCTTCCTCCGGTTTCGACATTATCTTCTGAGGAACGATGGATAGATATAATATAACAACAACAACGAAAGTTATTGATAAATTTTTCTTATTTCTGTAATAGTAAGTATGCATGTGTATTCCATTTGCAGTCTAGTTAAGGTGATTAATTCAATTATTTTTGAGGATGATGATGATGATGATTTATAATTATCAATTATTGTTTTTGTTTTTGTATTTTGTAATTGTTCGATAGGACTGAAGATGATCAACAACAATGAAAATATTGTTAATATTTGTTGTTGTTGTCACTGTTTCACACCGATATGGAATAATCGGATTTTTCGCTTAAAAGCTTTTGCGCGGGGGCAGGTGAATGTTGACGTCCTTGTTGTGGTTGTGATTGTTGTTGTTTTTGTATTGCTGGTGTTGCAGTTGCAGTTACAGCCGCAGTTGATGACGTTGATGGTGAGGATTGTTGTTGAGTTTTCGTAACAACTTGAAGTTGCTGTTGCGTTTGTTGCTGTTGCTGCAATTGCTGCAACTGTGGCTGTGATATGGGACGATTCTCTTGTGGCCGCTGTTGTTGTTGCTGTTGTTGACGTAACAAATGTGAGGTGGTCGAGGCCGGACGTGACCAGAGTGTTGATCTCAAACCCAATTTTAATTTTTTCAAGGTCTCCACATCACACTCAACCTGTGCTACTTCAGTGCTTCGTTCAGACGGTATGGCTACATCGACAGGCAGGGTTGGATGAAAGCCACTATTCGATATTACATTGCATTCAGCTTGTAGCTGCAATGGATGCAGGGTGCGTATAACACCTCCAGGCCTAATTATACAAGATTTGAACAACAAGTATTTTTCGTTTGTATGACAATGATTATTTACTTGTTTTCTGTTTTTAATTATTATTTTTTTTTTTATGTAATTAAAAGCAAGAAAACTACAATTAAAAATACAATTAAAATGAGAAACATAAACTCCGTTTACAAAAAGACACTTCTAATGATTGTATGGTTTTCTTTGAAATCTATTCACAATGAAAGTATTTGTGTTGCTGTTATTGGGCTGCTGAGTGATGAAAAGGAAACTGATTTTGTTTTTTTCATACAAATAAAAGAAAAGCTTTGAAGCATTTGATGAGACCAACAATTTTGAAAAATAACATTTAAAGCGATGGAATAAAACACATTAAAATTGATGAATAAAAAGCAATTTCAGTTTAAACAAATACTTCAACAATTTGTATTTTAAACAAATGTATGCGTGTTCATACATATGTTATATTGTAAAACAGAAATTGTTTAGATTTGTGATAATATTGGAAATAAGATTCAGAATGATTGTTTAAAAAAAGACGTTTTTTTAAGCGCGGCTTGATAAACTTAAACTTTTTAATAAACTGTGCTATCTATAACAGATAATGCAGTTTTATTCTCTCTAATATACACTCCGTGATATTTGCCTTATTTTTAGTCATTTTTACAGATACAAACATATTGAGAGTTTCATTAAAAATTTTAGGAAAATAATTTCTTTTCTACAGATCGTATGTCATTATTTTCCTTCTATAAAATATTCGTTACAATACTGCAATACATTTTCGTCCACTGGTTCGATTACGGATGGATTCCAAATTGTCGACAGGTGGCCCTAATATATAATAAATCTTGCAATGTCATTTATATCAGTCAAAACTAGAGTTTGTTTAAAAAATTTAAAGCTTTACTTACTCAAAAAAACTTTTTACAATCACATTATTCTGTGAAAAGATCAATAATTTTTGAAATTGAGTGAAAATTAGAAACGTTAACATCATATTTTGCTTTTCTATTGCAGAAGGTCATTAAAAAATTTTTGGGATAATACGCAGACGTTCCTTTGTCTAGAAAAGCCAAATATTTTATTAATTTTCGAGCAGATAATTATGATGTTAAAACAATCCCTCGGTGCGGTTGATCAATCACTAAAAAGTCAGTGAAATCATGGAAAAACTTAAGAAAGACTAGTCCATGGACATAGTAGCATGGACATCGATGAAGAACTAAGCATTTGTCATTAAAGAGTTATTAATCAGATGATTAGATGGTAAGCTAAGAATATTTGTTCACATTTCATTTTGTTCGAGATGTCTGATCTGGGGTTTGAACCAACTCCTTGCATCTATAATTCAACTCACTAGCTAGTAGTCTACGGCGCCTTCATAACTTGAATTAACAGTGAAAAGTTGAATTGAATAAGTTTTCATTTACGATTAACTACTGAAGCGGAACAAAGGGAAACCACAGCCAAAGTGAATAACTACAAGCAAAAAAAAAATGAAGAGAAAAAATATCAATTTCGAAGCAAGGTGAAGTTTCACAGCCAGTGGCAAAGTCAGGATTGACAGCAATAGCGCAATGTTTAACATGAACATCTACAACCCGGGTAATTGTAATTGTTTTCTGATGTGTACAGACATGTATCAGACAAAAAGAGATTGAAGAAATTAATTCAAATAAATACCCAGTATAGGTCAGAACAGAAAGCACGGTTTTGACCGCTCGGCAACTAAAACATTCAGATGCATCGATCACTACAGAAAGAAAGAAAATCTCTTAAGGTGTACATTTATAGTCTATAGATGAAATCCATAATTTCAACACTGATAAATGAATATGAATGAGTAAATGGGCTTAAACAAAAAAAATCGTTTTTTTTTTTCTTGTGTTGACGATGATGTCTATCAAACGTATTCAGTATGCACAAAATGAGTGAACAAACAACACCAGATTCTTTTCATCGTGTTAAAGATGGCGAATTTTGTACCGGAAAATTATGGTTTGAGGAAAGCACCAATGTTTTGTTTTCATTAAAAAAAAGATGGACAGGCGCCTCGAATGCTTTATCAGCAGCAACACATACATACATAATTGGTTATTTAAACCCTTCAGTCAGGATTATGACCTACCTTCTCACACCACTTATGTTGTGTGTGCTAATTTTATACATGAGTGACGGGACCTACAGTTTAAAGTAGATTCCGAACGACAGATTTTGAAAACCTTTTCATTTTTATTTACTCTCAGAGTTTTTGCCAGAAATCTACTGAAAGGAAATAACGGAAGAAATATTTGTTTATATTTCGTTTTGTTAGAGATGTCTGACCTGGGGTTTGAACCGTGGCCTCATGTCTTATAAGCCCACACTACATACTACACTACGGCGACTTCAGCGCCTACATTCACAGTAAAATATCAAGATAGGCAAAAATGTTGTTGAAAATTAAGATGCATTACATGCATTACATTTGCCAAATAAATTTTGGACTTGTAGATATTTCAATAATAATGCAAAATTTAAATTTTAATTAACTTTTAACTGTTCGATTTGAAAATTGAATGTTTATTTAGAAAGCCATGTAGAATATGTGCACAATTCTGCACCACACATCGGTATGTAAAAAAGGTGACGCGCTCTAATTGACGTTACTGCAGTTAAAATTATTAATTATTTACAGAAACAATATACCATACATACATAAACAATATTGTTTTATATTTGGGAAAAGGATTTAGTTCAAATGAATTCAAATATTCCAATGAATGCTCTTGAGTCACACATTAGCTACAGTGGTGATCTGATCCTTGCTACATTTATCAAACTTTCTGTCCCAAACAATTTTTATTTTTTTCATTCTTTAAAAACAAAATAATTTATTGTTTTCATGTTAATAATGTATGCGGAATGCTAAAGTACCGACTAACAAATATAAATATATGTTACACTATTTACAATATCCTTTCTTTAGAGATGTAATATCAATTCTGAATCTTATTTACACAAATTAATGTCTGGCAAACACTCCAATATGTTTCCAAAAAAAACAAAAAAAAAAAATTAATAAAAACAACAACAGAAAAAAAAAATTCATTAATTTACACATCACCATTACCCATCAGTATGGGGTGGTATGGTGGTCTTGTCGCTCCCTTAATCCTATGCTTCATAGTCAAATTTTTGATCGATGGGGTTCGTGTAGGTACATGAAATCTCGCCGATATTATAGCCAAAACTATTGACTATGCCATCGCTATCGACTAGACTTCCATCCACACTGCCCCCAAGGGCCGTATCCTATTTGGGCAGAGTCGGTGCCGTAAAGAATTTTGACGATAGAGGTGCAGTGGATGGATTCAATAGAGTACCACCCGATAGACCTTCATCGGCTTTATGGGCGATAGGACGAAATTGTGATGATGGCTGCATGCATGCCAGGGATGGGGCTACAGATGCAAGGGAGTTAGTACAACTACTACTGTTATCTAACAGTTCGGATGAGTGATGTGAGTCATTTAAACTGTTACTGTGGTGCTGTGATTGGTGGGAGGAATGGTGTGCTGATGCAATTTTTGGTGTGACAAGTAGGGGTTGCTGTGATAATTTACTACTATTGCTACTGGTAAAACTACTGGATGTATTTATGTTTGATTGTTGGTGTTGGTGTTGTTGTTGTTTTTGATGTTGCAGATGTTGCTGCTGTTGTTGTTGTGTAATGGATGGTGACTTGACCAATGTGGGTATATGGCATTGTATGGAATCTTGTGATTTAAATGTACTGGATATGGATTTGAGATTACCGACACCACTACGTGGCGATAGAATCTTATTCGAATTGGAATTATTGCTTGACGAGTTTTTGCTATTGTTATGATGTCGCGGTGTTGTGTTGGTGGAAAACTGATATAATTGATGATGATACCTTGAACGACCGCGACGTGGCAATGATTTTTGTTCGGACATTGGTGAGAGATCAGAGGATGTGCTTGATTGTGCTCCATGGTAGATGATACCTGCGGGAATGGGGAAAGAAAACAAGAAAGAAAACCATAAATAACACATAAACGTCTAATTTGAGTTTGTTTTTCAATACATTTGGTGTTTGGAAATGTTATCGAAAATAATTTCGATTATTTTTTTTGTTTGTTTTTAATTTTGCAAGGATCATAACTACAAATGAAAACATCGTTAAGGTTATGATTTTAAAAGGTCAAGAAAGGTCTTAAAATTAAAAAAAGCATCACAATATATAATTAATTTTTTATTAAAAAGTTTTATTTTTATGTGTATCGGTTAAGTGTTTTAATGTTTTTGATTTGATTTTCCACTTTTTTTTTTTGTTTAATTCTGTTGGTTTCTTTTTTTTGTATAATTTTTCGTTTTCGAAATAATTTATTTTTTTTTGTATACTACAATTAATATTTAATACTACAGATAAGTTATCGATATATTGTGATTTTGAAAATGTGGTGTTAATCTTGAGTCTGTGAAAAATATTTGAAACATTTTATTAAATAAGAACATACAAATGAAATACATTTATATGTATATGCATATATCGTATGTACATATGTATGTATGTATGTATAAGTATATACATACAGACGTAAATATTATTTATTTGGTTATTATAGTATTTGGTTAAAGTCTTCTTCTAGTAAAGCTGGTTTAAATAAAGCACCTGTATATATATTTACGCCTTGTTTGCTTGTTTTCAAATACGAAAAATCAAATACGGACAAATCAAATGACGACGACCCTATTAAATGCTACCTTATTTTGCTGAATTTCTGTATGCTGTATATGTATATGCTAACCGTAGCCGTAGTATAGTTGGTAGTGTGTTGGCTTATTAGACGTAAGGTCATGGCTCAAACCCCAACCAAGATATCTCGAACATAACGAAATATGAATTCGGAATCTTCCGCTCAGCAGATTTCCGGCAAAAACTCTAAATAAGAAACAAAATTACCATGAAAAATTTCTCCGAAAAAATCAGTCGTTCGGAATTGACTTTCAGCTGTAGGTACCGCCACTAATGAGTAAATTTATCATACGTAACTTGGATGGTGTGAGAAACCAGGTCGTAATCCGGACTGACAGTCATCGGCGTATGCTGTACGAAATCATTCCAGAGTTTAATCGTCAGGATAAAGAAAAAAAAGCTATATTTGACCCCACATAAGATCTCTTATTCATTATACTTCGAATTGCTTCATCATATACCTTATTCATCAGATATACATAGTTTTCTCAAATTATTATAAATAGGAGCTTCTAACAGCGACTTAAGAACTGTGAAAATTAATAACGGTCATCTGCCACGGACGAGACAATAACACATGCACATAATGGAATTATTTCGTCAAAATATGTGTTCTATTCGGACAAGGTACAGCAAGCTTGTCATCTAAAAATAAAATATCCGTTATTTCCTTGCTTGAAAACCTAGGCTGAATGCTAAAAGATTTGCCAGCAATGAAGTTGATTCATTTTTTTAAAAAATATGACGGTGTATTTATGTATATACGAACTATCGGAAATATTGTTTTGACTAATGCATTCATATATACATATGTATGTACATATATTACTTTTATATATTATTATACTCGTATTATTATTAGGTCACCATGTACAAAGTCGAAGACATTGGTTCAAAAAAAAAAAATTAAAATTTGCGTTTTACTCGTCACGAATCATTCAGAAAAAAAAAAAAACACTTTTAACGTATTTATGGAGTACCAGCCTTTTCGTTTTATAAGCAGCTGATGTTTTACGTACCTTGTTTATGATATTTGTTCCTCGTTTAAGAAAAATGTTTAATAACACGGTGCGACAGTGAAAATATACCCGAGTAACTACGAAGTCTAAGTTATTCACTAGGTTGAGTAGAACTCAAAAATCTTTTTTTATTTTTCTCGAACCCTCCAAACTTGTTTTATTTGACAAAAACGGTTTTTTTGATCTTTTCACACAAAATTATTGACTACCCAAATGTTTCTAAAAATCCAAAGTTTTTTAGAAATGGGAGAGATTAGGCTTTAAAACAGTATACATAAAAGTTTTGTCCAAACGTATATGTTTTGAACTTTGATGGGGTAAACTTGGAAAATATTATTTTTTTCTTATTTTTTCATGTTTAGCTGTTCTTAATTGCAAAATTTAATTCAGAACTATAAAATAAGTGACGACATTCTGAAAGTGTATTATCTTGTGACATTTGGTTTGAACAAATGGGACAAACATTACCGTAGTTATAATTTAAATAGTATAACAGCCATGATATATTTTTTATATATGTCATCTTATCAAATGAACTTTCAGTTCAAAAATTTTCAAAAATTTTGATGGATCTTGATTTTTTATCGCAAAATGTGTCAATTTCACGTTTGCACGACTACCAGAAGTCGGCTAATATTTGTGTTTTTTGCAAATATTATTATTTCTCTTTGCGCAAACATTGTTCAACTTCTGGTGGCCGTTCAAACGCGAAATTGGCACATTTTGCGATAAAAAATCAAGATCCGTCAAAAATTCTAAGAATTTTTGAACTAAAAGTTCATTTGAAAAAATATATATGTGAAAAATATTACTCGACTGTTAGACTCTTTAATAATAACTACGGTAATTTTTATCCTATTTGATTAAATGAAGTGTCAATCTCTTCACAAGATAATGCACTTTCAGAATGTTATCATTTATTTCGTTTTTTTTAATTAAAGTTTGCTACTATAAACGGACAAACTTGAAAAAATATGGAAAAAATTCGTACTTGTGAAGTTTACCTCATCAAACCCCATAGCATATTAAGTCAAACATCTGTCCTTTCTAATAAGGTTTCGGTTTCTAATAATTTCGGACATCGGTACAGAAATGTTTGTGTAATCAATAAATTTGTGCGTAAAGTCCAAAAAAAAAACAGTTTTTGCAAAATAAAACAAGTTTGGAGGGTTCAAGAAATATAAAAAAAATATTTTTGAGTTCTACTCAACTAATTGAATAACTTAGACTACGTAGTTACTCAGGTGTATTTCATTTTTTGTACTTTGTCGCATAGTGTAATTAATAGCCCAATTAAAATGAATATACTTGGATTTGTTAAGGTTTCATTGTAAAACAATTCTTCTTTCTTCTTTCATCAACCTGACACATTGTACAGAATGGCTTCATACCTATCCCACCTATGGAAAATAAATGTTCGTAAAATAAAGGTTCGTAGGTGGAAACCTACGTGGATATTTGAGGAAACTGTCAATTATACAAGGAACCGCGTACAATTCAACAGTATGAGAGTGGAGATTCCCCGAAGAACCACGGGTCTTGATGTCCCTCTAACAAATGTCTATATGCCAAAGATACTTTTAATATCGTGGCATGGTATAGGCCTCAATAAATAACCTACAACTGGCGTTCCACCAGCGGTATATGTACTTATATGCTGGCATTCCTTATACTACGTCATTACAACCCTTTAGTCTGAATTACGATCGATCAGAAATAACAACAAAGCAGAGTGCATCCTAGTCTGTCGTCAGAATTTATATGAAAGGTCCTGCTATTTTATCCTTTAAAGCGTGCTTAAAACGGGGTACCATTGTATAGATACATACATATGTAATTGGTCATTACAACCCCTTAGTCTGGATTAAGTTCTAGCTTCTGACACCACCCGTGTTGTGTGCGTTAATTTTATTTATAAGTGGCGGGACCAACAGTTCAAAGTCGACTCCAAACGCCAGGTTTGTTTGATAAACTTTACTTGGAAATTTTATTTACTTACAGAGAGGGAGTCGGCAAAGAAATATGATTTCATATTTTCGTTTTTATCCTCGAGATGCCTGAGCTGGGGTTTGAAATCCAGACTGAATGTAGTATTTCTGCCACCATACAAGGCTATTGGAGACTAATTATCTGTACAAACTGCAACAAATTCACATACATACAAAATTAGTTATTACAACCTTTCATTCTGGATTACGACCAAGCTTTTCACACCACTTATGTATGTTGTGGGCGTTAATTTTTATACATGAGTAGTGGTGGAACATACAGTTTAACATCGACTCTGAATGTCAGATTTGAGAAACTTTTCAATGTAATTTTAATTTCTTTCAGAGTTTTTGCCAGAAATCTGTTGAGAGGAAGTCGTCGAATAAATATTTTTTTCGAACTTCATTTTGTTGGAGATGATTGGCCTGGGGTTTGAACCATGGCAAATAAGCCAACACGCTACCTACTAGACTAGGACGACTACTTGAATTGCAACAAGCAACTATATTTAGTACCACACTAGTGGAGACTAATTATCTGTAAACGGTGCAACGAAATCATTTCGGAGATTGACAGAAAATAAAAATATCCACGGTGAATCTTCTTTAAATGGCGGTCTTTATTTATTTACTTTTCCTTTTTCCTTCAACCAAATACTTTTATAAAGAAAAAAAAAATATTCTTGAACACTTACTGTGCTTCATTTTTCCTTCATGTTGATTGGAAGACTCGGTACGACTTGAAGTCAATTGGTCCTGATCCGATTCGGATTCTTCACTTTCTGGCTCGGTTTTACGTGAATGCCGGCGGCGATTTTTCGATGACTACATTAATTTTCAAAAAGGGAATGACAAAGAGAAACAGAATTTTAAATTCAAACGTTATTCAAAGAAAGTTAACGAGTTAAACAAATAAAACATGTCATGAGGATTTATGGGATTAATACTACAAAAGCGTTTTAAGCAGAATACAAACTACATAGAAATGGTTTTTAAGGTGGCGCTGGTGAATTTACAAAATTTTAACTGAATATTGAAAGAAGATAAGAAATTTAAACTAAAAATTCAATTCAAATGAAATAGGAGAGTTTAAATAGAGTTTATAATATCAAGCGTTCATTTAGCTTTTTTAGTCCCAAAAAATGTACACAAAAGTATTAGAAAATAAAGAAAAAAAATTTTTTTTTTAAAACCCAAATAACTTTAAACTGTTAAAGCCAATATTTTTAGCCATTTTACTATAAAAAAAAATTAAAACAAAAAAAAAAAGAAAATTAAATAAAATGAAGCATTTTAATGATTCGATATTAAAAAAAAATTATTATTTTTTTCCTATAAAATACAGCAGTTGTGGCCATTACTGTTTTGCTGATGATGATTATGATGAATGCTGAACAGTGGCGGGTGGCTAAGAAATTAGCACAACACAAATATTTTGTTTTGTTTTTTTTGTAATTATTTTTACTTAATTTGTTAAAATACAACAATAAATGTTGATAAATCATAATAAACAACAAACAGAATTAAAGAACGAAAGAAAGAAAAACTGAAAGAAATTATGTTTTAAATAAACGCACGATATTATGAAACGGTGAGGTTTGATAATGATTATGAATAGTCTTGGTTGGACGTTGATTTTGATTATGGTTGTGGTGGTAGTGATGATGGGTAGATTTTAATACCGCAGCAGGTGGTGTCGATGAGCAACCCTCCGTTAAAGCACGTTCATGATACATAAACGAATGCAGCAGCGTATTGGCTGGGCCAGCATGATGCGGTTGGGACATATTTCCACTTTCCGATAGTTGAAACGTGGCATACGGTGAAATATCTTCGGATGTTTCTGCATGAATGAAAACAAAACAAAATAAACAAACAATACGTACATATATATATTTTTTTTTTCATTCTTTCTTTCTTCACATGAAAAACTAATTAATCGAATTGAAATGAAATATGATATGAATAGTGTACGTCTACGTAAACGCATACGTGTTAATCCTGTCAGTTGCACTTGTGCCAAGTCAAATAAAATATATTGCATTTGCTTTCAGGTGTACAAGCTTTGGAAAATTCAATAATTAAACGCCATGAATTGTTAACTACTTAATCACGTCCATGAAATAAAATGGGAAACTTTAAAGTTGACTCCGAATGACAGATTTTTTCGGAGAAACTTTTCACGGCAATTTTATTTACTTTTAGAGTTTTTGCCAGTAATTTCCGCTTAGAGAAAGTCGCCGAAGAAATATTTCTTCATATTTCGTTTTGTTGATATGTCTGACCTGTTGTTTGAACCGTGGCCTCACGTCTAATAAGCCAACACCACTACCTGTTAGACTACGACGACTTCAAAATAAATCTCTTCTCAAATTGTCGCATTTCCTTTTCAAATAACAAGTTCACCATCATATACGCAATGCCCCTTATGAACAGATTGACCAGTTCGTGCCAGAAATTGGTTATTTTTTAAGTATTTTATCCAAATACTAAATGGATAATGAATTTGACGATTTTCCTTAAAGCATAAAGTTCTTTTGAGTACGAAGATCTCCGAGTCCATGGTGAAAGTTGCGGCTATCTTCCAAGCGGAAGTCTATGACATCGAAAGATACGCTTAATTTAACTTAGATTGGAGGTACAGAAGATACGACAAAGAAATACTATCTAACAGTCGGGCAATCATTCGAACACTCGGATCTTCTGGGATTAAAATTAGGATAATATGGGACTGTAGGCAAAATAAACCTTCAAGTCCACAGCTTCTGCAAAAATCAAGCGAGGCAACACCAAGTATGTCGGTATGTTTTCCATTAGTCAGTGGCATGTGATAACTGGTCATGCTGTTGAAATAAAGAAGGCGATCAAAGCAATACAGCAAGTAGTACTGGACATGCCACCAAACTGCCAACCAAACTGAACGTTCGTATTTAAATGAAACATTCGAAACATCGATGTCTGGTAACATTTCCAAATTGCATCTGTGTGCCCGATCTGGACTCTAAATCTAAGCAGAAGATAACCCCCAAGAGGGTAATCCTTGAATTGTCCGAAATTTCTCTAAGAAACCTATGACATAAGGGACTTCGCTGTTAGAATAAATCGGCAGATTTTTAGGGAAAATCTAACTACCCAACAAGCAATGCAGAGCATTTAGAGCCTCTGTCTGAACTACGATGCAATAGTTCGGTAACATATACATATGTATATACATAAATACATACATAATTAGCCATTACAACCTTTAAGCCAGGATTACAACCTATTTCTCATTTTTATTGCATGTATTGAAATTATGCATGAGTAGCGGGACCTAGAGTTTAACATCAACTCTGAACGACAGATTTGAAAAAATTTTCATGGCAATTTTGTATTTACTCTCAGAGTTTTTGAAGAAGAAAATATTTTTTTCATATTTCGTTTTGTTGGAGATGTCTGACCTGGAATTTGAATCGTGGCTTCACGTCTAATATCTGAACCCTATATGTCTTTAACTGGGTTTACTCTCTCCAGGATTCTTGAGATTTAAGTATAAATTGCCGGTAATCCCTATACCTCGAAGTCTAATCTGCGGTTGAGCAAATTGTAAGGAACTACGTAGTCCACTTGAATATGAAAATAGTTTCCCAAGTTTAGCCAGAGCTAACGGCACTCAGCCCTTTGTTTCAATAGCAGTCCTGAAGGAAACCATTTAATTGTGTAAAATGAGGCCATTGTTGGAATAAGGCACACTCGACTTGGCAGGGGTGGACAATTGTAATTGAAATTTAATTTCCTTGTTTTTATGATCTTTGAATTTATCTTATCATAAAATCCGTAAATTTTTTGTTTTTATTGCCTTTGACTTGATTGATGTACGTCATCTACTCGTGTGCATTTAATATTTTGATAATAAAACTAATTTTCTTTAACACTTACCTGGTATTTTATCAGTATTTTGTAAGGAAACTTTGTGTATCGTAGCATAATAACGCTCACGTTGTGCCGCTTCTGAATTTTGACGATTTTCCAGGGATTCCTTTTGTATGCGACCAGCTTGTTCTATGGGAAAACGAAAAAAGAAAAAAAATATGAAAAACAATTTCATTATTTTATATTTTCCGCAGAAATATTAATTAAATCAAGGGAAATATAAACAAATGATTTAAAAAAAAATGCAACATTTGGACTGAAAAACCGAAATCTGAAACAGAACCGAAATAGCAATAAATTGTTGCGTCGAAATGAATTTAAAACAAAAAGAACAAGACGGCCGTAATGGTTTCAATTGTTTAATATTTCAAGCAAAATCGTTGTTTGCTCACACAGGCGGCATTTGCGAATTTTCTTTTTTTATTCTGTTTTTATACTGTTAGTGTGATGTAAAAAATTGCAATCATTAGAGGCATCACATGCAGGTCCAAAAAAGTTTGAAGACTTTTAACAACCAAATTCAATCAGTCTAAATGTTTATATTCCTCTCGCTTCCTAAAATGTGTGGATTTTTCCAGCTCAATGATAGTCTTTTTACATTTTACCTTGATGACCCACTAGTCAAATCAATTTCGTATCGATCCTACGTGTCTTGATAACCAGGATATCAATAAAATCGTAAATCTTCAACGCATTTGACTCAAATATCCTAACGCTTTCAAAAATTCCAAGGTTTTCTTTATATTGTTTTAAAGGACTGAACTGTTTTTCAAGTAGGAATTAAGCACTAGCACTAACTTCTATGCCCGCATGAATTTAACAGAATTACAGCTGAAAATCTGTACATCATTTGAAACATAGAAAACCCAAAATATTAGAAGAGAAGTAAGATATTAGCGGATATATCTCGCAGTATACAGATATCGCCGGGTCTGTTAAGTCGATTAGTTATACTAAAGTACCCCAAATGTAGAGCCAAAGCAGAGCAAGTGCCTATTACAGTTGCGGGTAAATAACACAGTGTCACTGTATGCTTCACCAGTATGGATAACAGCCCTGGGCATTTTATAAGTACTTTTAAAATTCTTAGAAGAAACTGCTGGAGAGCATGCAGAGGTTATAGCAACAGATATACAGCAGCGGCTAGTCTTGCAGCATGCAGTAAGCATGTGGTGTAGCAAAATCGTAAGCAGAAATATATGACCCGTTGAAAGAAAATCTACGTCAAAAAAGCAACAAAGAGGGGCACGCAGTGCAAACGGTAGGCGTGCAAAATTCGAACAAAACGAAATATGAAAAAAAATATTTCTTCGACGACTTCCTATCAGCAGATTTCTGGTAAAAACTTTAAAATTCGAGAAACTACCAGCAATCACACGTAGATTGCTAGCCTTCAAGTAATATCCTTATTGCTCCTAATTAATTAGAGCGTATAATCACACGTAGATTGCTAGCCTTCAAGTAATATCCTTATTGCTCCTAATTAATTAGAGCGTATAATACGTCGTCTTCATATATGCATAATTATTCCTTACAACCCTTCAGTCAGGATTACGACCTAGCGTTAATTTTTATATGAGTCGTTGGACCTACATTTTAAAGTCGACTCTGAACGACAGATTTTTGAGAATCTTTTCATCGCAATTATGCCAGAAATCTACTGAGAGGAAATCGTTAAAGAAATATTATTTCATATTTCGTTTTGTTATAGATGTCTGATCTGAGGTTTGAGTCGTGGTCTCACGTCTAATAAGTCAACATACTACCTACTAGACTACGGCGACTTCATACCTAAACAGTTTTTATGTTCGGCGGTACCTGTTTTCACGAACTATCGTACTATCTGATGTAAGTAAAATGTATTCTTAGGCTTATTTCTCGATCCATTATCGACAAATTCATTCGTAGTTCAGTATACTAAAGAGAATCTACATTTGAGAATTAAGCTTTATTTCCGAATCTTCAACTTAGAGGAAATATTGTTAAGCAACTTCCATTGCTTTTGAAACAAAAAAGACAGTCTGCTGTCTGTTTTCTATCTCACTAGACTGGCGAGTAAGGTACAACTAACTTCGCTTCTACATACATAATTGGTCCCTACAACCCTTCAGTCAGTATTATGACCGAGCTTCTCACACCACTTAAGTTGTGTGTGTTAATTTTATACGTGAGTGGCAGGACCTAAAGTTTAAAGTCTACTCTGAGCGACAGATTTTTGAGAAACTTTTCATGGCAATTCAGCCAGAAATCTGCTGAGAGAAAGACGACGAAGAAAGATTTTTTCATATTTCGTTTTGTTATAGATGCCAACACACTACCTACTAGACTACGGCGACGAAACTTTTCTTTCACTTTTTAAAACCTTTCTTTTACTTTCCCATCGAATACAATGAAATTCTTTACAAAATTAACTAAGAAATGCTGATCCTTTTAATATTTCACCTTTAAGGATCTGAACTTCATACACAACAGAACTTTAATTTATCGCAACGATATGAATTCTTTTCACTTAAAGTTAAATTAATTCTTTTAAATCTCTGAGCATGTACATTGTACATGTTGCGATGTTGTGTATGTGTGTATGTGTAAGAGAATTCCCTGTAATTTATTGTATAATTTATTTTCAATTTGTTTTTGTTCAACAATTGTTTATGCTGTTGCTGCTGCTGCTTCTTTGTATTGTTTTATCCTGACTATGTGACTGGCTGTGCTTTTGTATACTGCTCTGCCTGTATGGTATTCATTCATTGTGTATTGCTTGTGTTCTATGTTTTTGTTTTTGTTTTTATCCCACTTGAACACGAACAGGACACAAGCCAGTGCACAGCATGCTCGAGGTATTGTTTTAGTTTTCAAAAAAAAAAAAAAAAAAACTTTGTTGTTGCATTATTATTGGGTGTGTGTTATTGTAGTTGTTATTGTAGTTAAGAAAAATACTCACTGTGTCTGTAGCACATAAAAACCAGTGCTATTGTACAAATCATTCCCGATACGGTTGCAATGCTCGGTATTAATAGGTTAACATTTCCATAAAATACATTCGATCCACGTTGTCCACGCTGTACAATCTCCGGTGGCGGTGGATCACCATCTTTGGTTAGAGTTACGAATGTAAATTCAGCTTGCGACACACCGGCCACATTATGGGCTTCCATGCGCAATTGATAGAGTGTTGAGGGCTGTAGACCAGATATTGTAAAACGTCGCTGTGGTTTCAGGGCATTTGACACTAAAATATAGAAGAGAAGGAAACAAAAGTTAGAAATGGCGCAAGAGATTGCTGGATTGTAGTTGGCTTTCAAAAAAGACTTTGTTGCAGTACAACAAATCATAGCAAAAAAAGAAAAAAATCATGAAATGACAAAAGGAAATAAAATCATGAGAATAAAATACAGAAATTATCAATTGAAACATGGTCACATATCGTTGGCTGAAATTGGAAACAACGGAATCCTATATATGTATGTGGAGTATTTAGATGGACAATACGGCATGTATTATGCTTTGTATAAGAGCGATAGAAAAATAGTAAAAGAATGTTTTTGAAAACTCTATTATCACTTGACTCAGCACTGTTAGAAGCCAATTTAACGAAAATGTGAAAATTTTTTTAGAGTTACTGGCACGATTCCATTAAAAAAAATCATAAAAAAGAACTGCGATCTATTTGTCTCTTATGAGCTAACTTAAAAACCTTGCAGGTTTAAAAAAAATAAAAGGACACTACAATTGGCATTTTTTTTCGCTTTGGTTATAAATTGTTGGTGGATGGTGCGAAAATTTAAGAATGTGTACAACACTATTGCTGACTTTATTTATTTTAAAGATTCAGAATTCAGAACAGTGTCACCTCATTTTGATTTTCCGCTACGAGAAAAAGTAAAAATGTATATCAGCCTGTTAAAAAATCTTTTGGAGTTATGAATACGCAATTATAACCAGGAAAACAGCAGCAACTTTGGTCTTCAACATGCACTTGGCTCTATTCCATAAATCGCTTAAAAGATTCAACGAAAGCGACACATAAGCAGCATGGCCATCATTACCGAAACGCTATGAAACAGTTGTAGAAAGCTGGATAACCCAAGACTCCTCTAGTTCGGGCTACAACCTAGCTTCTAACTCCAACTAAGTTGTGTGTGTGATTTATCCATAAGTGGCTTAAGTTTAAAGTCGATCAGATTTTTTTTGTTGAATAACTTTCCATGGCAATTTTATTTTAGTCTCAGAGTCTTTGTCAGCAGACTGCTAAGGCGGAGGGGCTTGAACCACAGATTCGCGACTAATAAGCCAACTCATTATCTACTAGACTGAGGCAACTTCAAGCGAATGTTTACGAGCGATACGTTTGATGGAATTCGAAAGGAATTATCTACTATGAGCTTCTAAACCTGATCAAATGATAGATCATGATATCTACTGTCAATGGTAAGAATTATTCAATAGAAAAGCTATAGTGTGACCGGGGTTCTGATATTAAACTTTCTTTAGGCTGTTTGTTTTTCATACAGAAGTCATGGCTATTTTAAAAGCGGACCTAATACTTGTTGTATGGCTGGATTTTCCCTGAAAATCTATTGACTCGGACAACCAGGCTGCAATTAAGTCCCTATTGAATGTAATTACAACGTACGTTCTTGTCCTTTAATGGCGAGGATTGCTCAAGGAAATTTCGGATCATTTAAAGGTTACATTTTATATGGGTTCCGAGTTATAAGAAATTACATTGTTAATGCTCTGGCCAGGCCGATAGGGAGCTCGTAATATGTGATATTTTGCAGGGCATAGGTATTACGATTGCCTTAGTCTATTTGCCCAACCAATTGTCATTTCGGCATATGATTTCTGCCGGAACTATGGGTTTGACGATGAGGATGAGACTGTCTTTCACTTCACGTGTCAGTGCCCTGTCGACGTGTCGACCTCTCATTTTCCAACTTCATTGACCGAGGTTGCTGTAATAGCAAGATTTATTTTGAATTCGGTTTCTCTAGGGACTTTTTGATTCTCAGGTAGAACTGATTGTGGTATCACAAAGGGCCTAAATGTTGGCCTAAGTGGAATCACTTCCTATAACACATCATGTACCCTCTGCCCATTACCTAATGTAGCCATGTTCAAACAATACAAATCAATACAAAGGGAGATTACACACATCTTTGATAACACGACAGAAACTGAGAAAGCTTGGCTGTGAAATTCTGATGCATCCACAGTTTCTGGAATATTTAGATTATCATACATACGTACTTAATTGGTCATTACAACCCTTCAGTCAGGATTACGATCTAGCTTCTCTCACCACTTATATTGTGTCAGTTAATTTCATGCATGAGTGGCGGAACCTACAGTTTAAAGTCGCCTTAGAATGACAAATTTTTTTGAGAAACTTTTCATGCCAATTTTATTTACTCTGAGATTTTTTGCCAGAAATCTACTGCCTACAATTTTTATTCTAACTTACATGAAAAGATTAAAATCGTATTCCCTCAGATAGGCTGGCACGGTTCCTCCAAGATTGCTTTGCCATCCTATGTAACTTTTTAATGAGTACTCAGTGTTTAATTTTTCTTTTAATAAAATGAAACGAAAGGAATCAACCTAAAGGATATCTAACGCCTCAAAATTAAGTAAACTTTGCAAAAAAAAATTCTTTTAATTTCATTTCATTTTTAAATCATTTTCAATTTCATCCTACGATATCCCTGCTATACAATGTATGCACTTACAAAATAATGGCATGTTTTTTATTATTGCTTCCATGTTGTTTCATTGAATTTATTACCAATTATATATTGTTTTAAAACTCGTTTATGCCATAATGTTAAATGGCCATATTTCCACATGGACCCCACACCCAATGTGTAATTGCATAGTAATATCCCCATGCAATGCAAAAAATGCATTTTGCAAAATCTTTGAATGTAATTTCAAAAGTGAATATTCGTTTGTCCTAACCATATTGTTTTTAAATCCAGAGGCATGTCGCATTTGTTTTAATTCTTTGTCAATTGTTAATGATAAATAATGTTTTGGAAATTTGCAAATTTAAGTTTCGTTAAGTTTGCATATTAAAATATTATTTTACCATACGCTGTTACTCCGCTTCCTTTTTTGTAATTTAATAGAACTATTTCTATTTATCATACTTTCAAAACCCTCAATTTTCAACATAAATATGCAAATTAGGCTTTAATTAAAGGTAAAATTTTTATTCACAAGGCCCTCAATTAATAAATGTTTTGTGTTTTAGGTTTGATTCTGACAAGAGACACTGCTCTGCATTTAGGTTAAATGCTTTGATTATAGTTCCTACATAGATTGTGTTGTATTGTCATTAAAAAATAAATTATAAGCACATCATGGCACCATTTATAAAGAAGAAGCAATTGTCAGGACATTTCAAAATGTCAAAATTACACACAATACATTCATTTTGTGGCTTGTTGATAGCCTCATTACTATATGTGTAGTCTATGGCCAACAATAGTCGTCAACAGTTTAGTGTATTTTCTTTATAGCTCACTGAATCAAATGCAACAAACAGTGGCCAATATGGAAGGTGAAAGATAATAATGGGTTCGACATGCGTTAAATATCCTTAAATTTTCAGCCGCTTAAAAAAGCATAGCTTCCTTGGGTCCCATTGTTATACAAACAGTACGAAAATATAAAGGTACCTATTTCGTCAGGGAGTTGTGATTACGAATAATAGATTTGAGTCTTTTCGTTATATTATAAGTGACAGGAAAGATCTCTACAGGACGGAAGTTTCACATACGAATGAATTCTGTGTAATGCAGTGCGCAATCCCCTGTCAACCCAACACAGACGGATGTGCCCTTAATGTCGCTGGAGCAAAAGCAAGCCACATTGCTGCAGTGCTCCATTAAATCAATAGAGTTGGATACCCTACCCTTATTAAAGAACATCTTCACCCTCACCTATACACGGTCGAGAAGTTAAACTTTGAGGCACTGGCCCATACATAAGAATTGTATTCCATTCTCAATCGAATATGTGTGGTGTAAATGGTAAAGAGATCAGATGAAGTGAAGTATTTCCTGTATTGTCTTAAGAAACTGAGACATTCGAATGCTTTTTTCGAGATTTGAAAAATATGCTGGTTTCAGCGAACATCACACTGAATTTTCATGCACAGAAAGCCAAGAGTTTCTGACTTCAAAATATGTATATACCCATATACCCTTAGCTACAGATGAGTCAATATTATTGCACAGCTTGTGTATCAATAAGCAACATTGGGTCTTTTCCGCATTAAAATCGACACGGGCAACGACATAACGACACACCCTTCAACTGATAACATTGCGCTATCAATTTTATTCACGATTCTTTTTAGCAAAGATCACACTTTTTCGGTAGTTTTTTTTTTTTTTTTTTCGTTAACGTCCCCGGCCACACACTAACCCACCCTCACCCGACCGCGGAGGGCTCGTCCCCATTACGTAGGGACACGTACACACTACAGTCCGGACTGTAGCTGGTAAGGGAAAAGTAATGGCAACGAGAACATAAAATAGCTACAGAACTTAATCACAAGCTGAATTAGGTAACAATAAACTACGTAAGACAAGAACGAAAAGACTGAAATTCAGGTTACAAAGCAAAAACTCAGAATCAATATCAGCTTTAACGAGATTAAAAACAAAACAAACCCCTAAAACAGCCCTTCTACGTTCCAAAGTTGGAAGTTTTATCAAACCTAATCTAGCCTCATATGACGGAAACCCATTGGCACAATCCCATCCTAAGCCACGTAAACAGAATAATAAAAACTGCTTCTGCGCAGACTCTATTGAATCACTATGACAACGATAGTATGGATACCAAATAATAGACGCATACTCCAAAATAGGTCTAACAAGTGAAGTGTATAGCAGTCTTCTTATATAAGGATCAATGAATTCCCTAGCCCACCTTTTCACAAAACCAAGAACATCCCGAGCCTTGCCAATCATCATACTAATATAATCAATAAAAGACAGTTTCATATCCAATAATACTCCCAAATCCAGATATTTAGTCACAGTTTCCAAAGGGCAAGAATTAATCACATAAGTGGACGAAATTACGCCCCCGCGAGAGAAAACCATGCATTTACATTTTCTCAAGTTAAGATCCATTACATTAATTCTGCACCTAGTTACAAACAAATTCATATTTCGCTGAAGAACAGCCTGAAAAGTTAATATCACTGTGCTTAACTCTCACTTTTTTTTAATATACTAATTATCGGTTACAGATTTACGCCCCCACAGTGACTGTATATTCATGACTACGTGGCAGTATCGTCATTCGTTCTTTTTATACCCTCTTTTCTATTTTGTCACATTCCTGGTATCTTCACGATCTTTCTTTAAGCGTTGTTGTTGCACTTTTTGATCTTTATTTTGTTCCCTGTTAGTACTTTCCTAAGTATTTGTAAGTGTAATTTCTGTGTACCGTATGGTATGTAAATTTTGTTTTGTTTGCTTATTTGTGTTTAGTTTAGTTTTGTTCACATAACATTGTCACCTACTTAAGCCTGTTCATCCCTGCTCGAACAGTCATATTATTGGAATTTTGAATTTGCCCAAGTATGTTGCAATGTTCTTGTATTCTGATGACCACGTCATTTATCTTTCAGATTGCTTTGTAGTATCTATCCCACTAAGTCTGTAATTCGGGAGAAAATCGCTTATTTGGTTGGAAACTGCTCATCAAGACTAATTGGCCTACCCTGAATCTTTAAGACTTGATTGCTCTATCACTGATCAAGATGGTTCGTGAACGCACTAAATTGTACGGCTTGTTCAAGTTTCGATTTTCTGCATAGTGAGGCTCGTTATATGTTGCTGGGACATGTTTGACATCAAGTTCTATATCACCAGGCAGGGCAACCTTTTCTAATTGATGTATACAAACTAGCTACGTGCTCTTCTTGTTAAATTGTGTGTATCTTCTCGGAATGCCAAGCAACCGGGTAGGTTTTAATTCGAAATAACGAGTAGAATTTAATTCGGTAGTAAATTATGCCCACCTTAGACTTCATTTAACTTTAAAACTAAATTTTTTTGAAAAAAAGTGCACGAATCTCAAAACACTTAAACCTCATATTTCACCTCTTTTTTATGTTATGTGGATCTTTCACTTTTTTATAGAAAATCAATAAAATAATTTGCAATAATCTCCGACACCACTTACCCAAAATCCAATCGTGTTCTGGTCCATCACTCATCGAACGATATTGTAATACAAAATACAACATGGGACAGCCATTGTCAGGCCATGAATGCAGTCTTATTGTAACCGAAGTAGAATTGGGTGCAATTAGTGTTGTTGTCGAAGGCACTCCAGGTGATTGACCCTGAGTTCTAACATGTAGTGTTATGCTTGTCGGTGAGGTGCCAACTTTATTGTGGGCAGTTAAATGGATTTGATAGGTGCTGCCACAAACTAAACCTTTTAGTTCATGGCTGGAAGCATGACGTGATAAAAGCATTTCTTCTATATTGCCAGTGGCACGACGATAATACAAAGTATAGCCTGTAATAGGAGCATTACCCGTAAAACCACATTTCCAATGCATTAAAATACTACTGGTAGTGGCACTGGTTACGTACAGCACAGGTGCCGAGGGAGGCACTTGCACTAGTAAAATATGCGTTAGACGATCAGTGCCAATGCCGTTATCAACCTGGCAGCTATAGTTTCCACTGTCGGAAACTTGCAAAGTGGAAATGATCAAGTCACCCGAATCCAGTAACTGAGTATTGTGTAGACCACCTTGTCTTATCGGCACATCGCCCTTAAACCATTCCCGTTTTGGTTTGCCCACAGCAGTGCAAGAGAGGGTGACCGTGGAACGCCAAGGACGTACGGTTGGACCACCAAACGATACAATACGCGCAGGCACACGATTTGTAGTTATTTGAGAAGCTACTCGTGAACTTTTACCTTCACCCACACGTGTAGAGGCTGTCACCCAAAACTGATATTCTATATGAGGATGTAGATTTTTGGCTTCATAATAGGCCTGTTGGGAGGGCAAACTACGTTTCTCGTTGTTAAGCTCTTCACGGCCATTAACCACTCTGGTGTAAAGATTATATTTGGTAATGACACCATTTGGTTCGGTAGGCGGTAGCCAGGATACGTATAAAGATTGTGGTGAACTCACCACCACTTTAATATCGGCGGGTGCTTCTGGAGCATCTTCTTCAGTGTGGCAATAAACAGGATTAGAGAGTATGCCATCACCCATACGAGTGTGGGCCAATACCTGTATGCTATAGTTGGCATATTTGCGTAGTCCGGTGAGAACAGTAGTTAAGGCGGTAGTTTTGCGCGACTCCACTTCATCTTTGTTAGGTGAGTAGTCATCTAAAATCGGTTCGAATATTAGCTTATAACCCTGCAATATGCCATTTGTATGATGTATAGGTGGAGGCTGCCAGGAAACTTGTAACGATTGTGAGGTTAAGGCAGCACAACGTATGTCTTCTGGAGATCTGCTAGGAACTGTAATTAAAAAAAATAAATGAGAAAAATAAAAAAGTTATAAAGTCATACAACGTAAGTGATTGTGATACTTACCATCTTCCATAGTTTGAGCAGAGGCTGGTTCGGACAGAGGACCCGGTCCCACTTGATTGAAAGCTTGCACCACGACATTGTAACGTGCAAACTTTTGTAGGTTAGTCAAAAGCAATTCGCCACTACCGGCTTCACCATCGCCCGAAACTGAGGTAAAATTATAGGCTGTATTACCCGTACTGGCTAGTTTATAGCCTACATTGTAGCCTTGAATGTCGCCATGCCTTAATTCGGCTAAAGGTGCTATCCAACTGACCAGTAGCTCCGTGGAAGACAAAGGACGTACGGAGAGGCTTAAGGGCGGTCCGGCAGGACGTTGTGGTTCAGTACGTATTACCAATTCCTGGCTAGGAGCACTACGTCCTGCGGTGCCCTCTGCAATAACACGAATAGCATAACGGGTAGCAGGCTTTAGGTTCTCTATTAGGGCATTATAACTAGGCGGATCTTTAACTTCTATATGCTGCCATTGATCCATAAATGTAGTGGCTACAATAAATGAGACGAGACATTATTTGTGGGACCTTCATTTTCCAAAAACAATTACCATCCATTTCCTTGTATTCCACTATATATTTGGATACATCGCCTGAGTTTTGAGTTTTTGGTTGCCATTTCAAATTCACCGAACGGCTTGATATCATGGCTGCTTCCAATACCGAAGGAGGTTGTGGTGGCTCTTGTACTTGTAACTGCACCAACTGCTGATCGTTGCCATATAAATTGCTGGCTCGGCAAAAGTAGGGACCACTATCGGTGGAATCAACCAAACGTATTTGCAGCTCTGCTGATACACCATCGGGAGTTGCTTCCTGCTTAACTGAAATTCTAGTTCGCAATGAAAGATAATGGAAATTGAAGATGTTATACAGACAATTCAATATCTTCCTAACCTTAGATGAATAGTTTAAAATTTACAGACGTATGGGGTTCAGTTAAAATATTTTAAGTTCATAAATTTTGACTTTTTGGTAAAGCCCGCCATTAAAAAAAAATTAAAATATAGAAAGTTTGTTTAAAAACTTAGTCCAAGTATTTTGCATCAAATACACAGCCCTGCAAATTTGGACTTTTTTATGCAAATAAGATGGCTCCAGGTGTTTCCGAAGGCACATTTGTCGCTGAACACGAATCTGGGTTCAAAAACTTTCCGTCACGTCAGGTTTTCGAGAAAAAGGGGGTTGAAACCCCTAAAAATAGCGTTTTTGGTAATTTTTGAAAAATTTTAGAGCTAAACACTGACGTGCTAGAACCATCGCTATTGTCAGAAATTGACAACTGATATCTGCTCTTTAAAATGAGCAGAAAAGCCAAATTGATTGCAAGCACCCTTAAAGTAGGATTCGTGTTCAGCGCGTAAAATGCCTTCGGAAACACCTGGAGCCATCTTATTTGTAAAATCCATGCAGGGCTGTGATATCAATAGCATACTGGTATGATAATCTTCTTTCTACAGAGTACTAGGCTAACATTGGGCACGAAGTGTGAGTGTATATTTATGCCTAGAAGCAACATGTCCTACAAAACCAGATGATGAAATTCTTTAAATAGATTTCCTGTCTGGCCGACATTAGTATTTACATACGTACTTGGTCATTACAACCCTTCAGTTAGGATTACGACCTAGGTTCTTACATCACTTATGTTGTGTGTGTTAATTTTATACATGAGTGGATGGCCCTACAGTTTAAAGTGGATTTAGACTTTTAGAGAAACTTTTCAATGCAATTTTATTTCACTCTCAAAGTTTTTGCCAGAAATTTGCTGAGAGGAAGTCGTCGAAGCAATATTTTTCATATTTCGTTTTGGAGTTTGAACCTAGGGTTTGAACTGTGGCCTTAAGTCTAATATGCCATCACTCTACCTACTAGATTACGACAACTACAATTAGTGCCCACTGAAACCCAATACGAAACGCCTACAATGCAACTGCAGTTGTTTGCAACTCCCCATTGAGTCGATGCACAAATATAAACCAAGACACATAGCTGTGGAAATGTGAATAAATAGGAGAAGAAACTAATCATTACGCCGCTCTACTCCCAAAGGGAATGAAGGGAATATACATTTTATTTTATACATATGCAGTGCTTATCGATCGATGCAGCAGTGCAACAAAATTCAAAGCAAAATCAGGATTGTTTTTTAATTGAAATGAATTTTAAATTGTTGTTGTATTATTAATGGTTATGACTTTATGCGACAGGATTTTGTATGAACAATACTTAGGTAAATTAGGAAAATTAATGATAATGAAGGTTATATTTGCATTCACTTAACATTATATTTTATCGTTCGATATAAGGCCTTAACCGCTTAAAACAGCTTAAACGCCATAATTTTTTAATATTAATTTTCTTTAAATAAATTTATTTGTTGATAACATTTCCTCGTCTCTTAAAATTTAATGGCCACGCAATTATTTGATAAATTTGAATCAACTGCTTCAGTAAGCAATCGATCAACACTAATACGTCGACGAAACGCAAAATCTGCAGCAAATATCGATGCTGCCTGTGCGAGCGTGCAGAGAATCCGTAGCACTCGATTACGCGTCGCTCCAAAAAAAACTCCGCCTGCTCAGACTACAACTTTCTGTCGTTAATTTCGCCTGAACTTATACAAAATTGAAATGATGCAGGAACTGAAGGTAAAAGACCATAAACAGAGGCGGGTGTTTGGTATATCGACTCTGAAGTAGTTGGCAATTGTCCCCAATTTTCATCGATGAATCATTTTCCTTTATGAATAAATATGTATATGAACAAACAAAATTGTCGAATATGGCACAATATTCATCAACAAGACATTTAAAAGCGTCCAATGCATTCCGAAAAATGATTGTTTGGTGAGGATTTTATATTGGCGGCGTCATCAGTCCACATTTTTATAAGAGCGACTTAGCCAGACCATTATTGTCAACGGTGAGCACTATAAGTCGATGATTACACATTTCTTTTGACCTGAATTGAATTATGTAGACACCGAAGGAATGTGATATCAATATATTGGATATTTAGCACAAAGTGCTTATGGGCATGTTCATTTTATGTTGAGGTGATCTAAACTGGCCACGGAGGTCATGAGATTTGACCCTGTTAGACCTTTTCTTGTGGCCACAAATCAAAGCCAACCAACTTATTCCATCGTTCAAATTGAGGCTGGATCATGCGCTAGAGTCATGAAAGATTGGATAATTCGTATAAGATCCACTTAGAGAAGCTGTGTCGCACGCTTAAACGAAAAAATATTCCACACAAAATGACATCAAAAGGCTTTTCAAACGAATAACAAAGTTTGATAATATTTAATATACACTTTGTTTTATTTAAATTTAAATATAGGAAGCGCTGAATGAAAGAAGGATTATGAAATAAAAAATTTACAGCAAAGAGACACAGTCTCTTTCAATAGATTTTTCGAGTGTCGGCGAAGAAAAAGACCTCATGCGCTACAAATTGCATTTATCCTGCTAATAATTGCACAAAACAACTGAACTCTATTTGAAGCACTTGTCAGAACAAAAGCTCCGTATAAACTTTGGTTTTATGAATTGAATTTAATCAAGCCAGCTGCTCAAATTTTGTATTTTTGCCACTTAAGCTCTTATTGCGGTTAGGGGCGCTATATTTCCTATACATTATTTTTCATATTTTTTTCTCAATTTTTAACCTTTTTTCTATCAAACTCATTAATTATTGTGCACAAAGTTGCAAATTACAGACCCAGAGTATATACTACAAACATCTAAAACAAGTACAAGAGTACCAGTCCAAAGGGACTGAAACTGTTTTGGCTTAACATAATACACATACAAATACAAATTGTAATCAAGCTGTGTGTTGTTGGTTTTATTTTTATTTTTCTGTTCTTTTTGTTGTTGTTGTTGTTGTTGTAAGGGGTATACATACTTGTAATTTGTCGATGGATTTAATGTACTTTTTCCTGAACGCATCCATACGATATTAATCGGTTTGTCACCGCTTACTGCGCACTGCAATATCGCTGTATCACCTTTTTTCACCGTTACCGAGCGTGACGTCGATTGAAAATAGGGCGACGCTATTGTATTGCCAATACAAATTTTTCATTTTGCCACACACAATTGTTGTTGTCATTATTGTAGTTGTAGTTTTTATTATTATTGTTCAGTTGTAACGATATTGTTGTTGATAATGTTGACAATAAAATAATGGAAACGACAAGAGATGGATGTCAAAAAGTCAAAGACAATTCCAATGGGTTGAGTTTTTAATTTTCATTTGTATGTTGATTAGTAACGCCATCATCGTCAACATCATCACCATCACCGTCATCGTCACCATCATCGTCATCGTGTTAATGTCATTGTTGTAATCGTTGTTGTCATCACAGATGGTAAGATGATTATAAAAATAAATTTGAAAACAAAAACAGAAAATAAAAATTTTTTTTGTAATAAATTTTGTTGCAAAAGTTAAGAAAAAAGCCATTAATTTCCATCATTCATTCATTCATTCATTTTGCAAGCAAATAATAAATAAAACCATTCGATATCTATGCACTCCACTACATCTGCATAGGAGTGTATATTCACGTGATTGAGGGGAAAGCGAGAGAGAGTGACTTTTCCTCTGTGTAAATGGAATTTTATTGCGTTTTTAATATTTAATACTACAATGAGTTGTAATCGGTATTTCAATAATTTTTCAATAAATAATCGAAAATAAATGACTCAAACGTAATGCCACAGAGTAATTTCAATATTTCAACACAGTGGTGGTAAAAAAAAAATATTTAGATCGTGAACGTAGTTCACAAATGGTTGTCATATTTGTGTGAGCTGTCTACTTAAAAAGAGGTTTTTTTTGTCGAATATGGTGGTATAATTATTGACCTGGTTGGATGAAGAAGAAAGGTGAATACGGTCTGTGGAAAAAAGTTGTGTCACTTAAAAAACTACTTTTTATGATGTTTATATCACATGGGTACCAGAATATATGGACATTCAGAGTAACTGCAGAGCAGATGAACTAAGCAGACGGGGCACAACCATCGAACTCTCGGATGCATTCTCGATGTTAGGAATCCCTTTGGGAGCCTGCAAACTCATGCAATGCAATCGTCAACTCCGTCATCAATATGTGGAAGGCTTTGGACATGAACGGAAAATCTGGTCAATGGTGGATAGAAGACGCACGGCAGCTCTGTTTAAACTGGAAAGAAGGAAGCTCAATTATGTTGTCGGGATTATTACGGAGCATTGAATTATGGGCACGCATGTGTTGTCTAGGACATCTCACAAATGATTTCTGTAGTAGCTCTAGAGATAAGAAGGATGTTGTTCTTCACCTACTGTATACATGCCCGGCACTTTGTCGGAGGAGAAAGAAGCACCTGGCTGCCTACTATATGGGTGAACAGTCATACATTGATATTGACAGTCTGAGTCGCTTCATCGTTCATCAATAACAACAGCAAATTTGTTTTAAAATAATTATTTTGTTCTTATAGAGCCAATACAAGTTAATTTATTTACGATCTAAATAGTCTCCTTCTCTATTTGCCATCTCCAGTGAGGCAAGACGACATTAACTTTTATTTCTCTGCAGGTTGCTTTCTATGGTTGATTACACACTTTTTACGTTTTGTCACTTTGGAGGCTTGTCTCTTATTCCTTGTTTTCTATTTGCCTACGGGTTCCATTCTATAATCAAGGCTTCATAACGTCTTTCATTCCTTTCTGAGGTGCGCGGTTTTTGTTGGACTTGGATTTGTTCTTTAACAGGGACTTTGCTTAAAGATCGTGGAGCACCAAAATATTCCGAAAATTTGTCGCAAACGTCGTCTTGTAATGGTGTTATGTCCTTGATTGCTGCGTTCCATATGTCACATCCAGTATACATAAATAATTTGTCATTACAACGCTTCAGTCAGGATTACGAGCTAGCTTCTCACATCACTAATTTTGTGTGTGTTAATTTTATGCATGAGTGGCGGGACATACAGTTTAAAGTTGATTCCGAATGACAGATTTTTGAGGTTTTTTTGAAGAAATATTTTTTCATATTTCGTTTTGTTCGAGATATCTGACCTGGGGCCATGGTTCAAGGCCTCACGTCTAATAAACCAACACACTACCTACTAGACTACCGCTTTTAATAAATCACTTAAGAGGTAAACCTGTCAATGAGCTCACGGAGCAAGGTAAAAATTCTCTCCTAAGAGCTTAACTAAAACGAAACACTCCAGAAATCTGTCATCATGTCCCCAGACTAGAACAGACAAAGAGGTGGCAAAAGATCATATCATTTGGGTCATTCATTCACCACAATCCGAGCGATACCAGTTTATCTTTAAGCAATTGGGTATTGGTTACCATTCCTGCTTTAATCGAGGTGAACAAGTTTCCCTCCGATCCAAAAATGATCTTGGATATTCTTCAGTTCAAGAATTCTCAGCTACCAGTCCAGATTTATGAAACTGCGAAATCACCAGGAAAGTCGTTATAATTTTTAGCAGCGCATCACTACCTGGCTTCGAAAAGCTATGTGGAAGGTATCATATGGTCTTCGAACTATCTTTCTCGGAGAAATTTTAAGCTCTCGAGAGCACAGTTAGACATGGTTGTGATGATGAGACTACCCTTTCATCCGACTACGAGCTCTCTAAAACGGTGTCCAAACTTGTGGGTGACTTTTTTGAAGACATGGAGCTTACAAAGACAGGGAGACCTGACTACAATACTTTGACGTGCCAACAGGGCTGTGAAGGCAACGACCACTTCTAGGTTACTTATATTAACCTTCACTACGATAAAGCGAAAAATATGATCAAAAAGAAATGGTTTTCTCCTTACTATACCTGATATACATATACAGATTTCAACTGAATTAAAAGAACATGGAAAAGGCTTTTACTAGTTGTTAAATGTGAAACTGAATAAAAAAATTACACCAATGCCTGTATTTCCTATCCCCATCTGACATCGTTTAAATGTAGCAGTGAGTGTAAATGTACTTCAAATATATGTAACATATAAGGGGTGATTTTAACACTTAATTTAATGTAAAAACACAAAATTTCATAAAGACCACTAGCCTAGATATGAATGGCTTGGAACTTGAAGGACAACATTCGAGGTATAGGATCTCTCTATTTCTCAATTTCTTTTTGCAAAAGTATTTATTTAAATTACCCTCCTAAAGCTTATATTTATTGCCAACTTAAGCTTCATTTCGTTTTAATAAAGGTGTGCCACTAACAGCTGTAATCATTCATCCAGACACCACTCTATACGATTGCGAAACTATAGACGTATTTACTCAATTAAAGTGCAATAAACTCATTTTATTCTGTTTTAACTTTTTCTCTCTTGTTTTCAATAATTTTTTTACTTATTTTTGGTGGCTTTTTTCGTAATTAAACATGGCAACGTTATTTGTATGGAAATTATAAAAAGTGGGTGGAGTTTTCTTTCTTTTATTAATTTTTTTTTTTTTTGCTTATAAAACGAATACAGGTGAATACTGAAATGTTAACAGTTACAAGCAAATTAAAACTACAAAATAAAAACAGTCAAAAACGAAACAAAAACAAAAAAAAAAAAAAGAGAAAGAAAGAAATATACTTACAATTAACTTTCAGTTGAATCACTTTACCGATACCAGTACCGATGCCATTGTTGGCTTGACACAAATAAAAGCCTTCACGATCCTCTTTGACATGTTGCAACAGTAATGAACCATTCGTCAGTAGTTTTGTAAATGGTCTCTCACGCACCTCCTCATATTCGCCTGATTTACTGCCTGTAATTGGGAAATAAAAAAAATAAGTAAATAATAATTGCCATGGTAAAGTTAAAACTGTGTACAGTGTACCTGTGTACACAGGATATAAGATTGAATTTGTGTTCTTTGTACAGTGGTGGGCTTATTTATACTGAATCTAATTTAATATTCTTTTAATTTTTTTTTTTTAAATTATACATATATACTAATTAAATGACTGCCAGTAAATTTGTGTTGCACGCACCAATTGAAAATTAATTGCTACACAACAACATTAGCAAAAATTGTAGTAATTGCTATTGTTGGGAGCTATTTCCTGGGCAACTAATGATCTCAGTTAACTATCGAACTAACCTTACTTATCTTATAAGTATAGTTGATCTAATTTGAAATGTGATCATGGAACCTTAGAGCAAAGTGCACATATTCCTAATATTACATCCTAAAATCTTGCAACTAACAGAGGAGGATATCTCCTTGAAAGTATTGGCCTGAAAAGCTAAGTTCACAGTTCGCTGTTGTCGTTCTCTTGCTTGGTGGCGTCTGTAATAATATCTTCTATAATTAACACGCTTTTCTTTTTTTCAAAGTACTACATGTTTCAAACGATATTAATATGATTTCATTGTTGTGTGTCCATAGCACAAGCATCTGAGACAATGTTGCATGTAATATCATCATCCAGTATATTGGGTTAAGCTAATACTAAGCCACAAAATCAAGAAATTTCTTCTAACGATGGTGGGATACAGCCACATCTCTGTGAACAAGTCATGGATAAGTTCATGAAAAGAGTTATTTCGGAGAGAGCAATTTGACGGATATTTAATACAATCGGATTATAATTTCTTAACAATCCAATAAAAAAAAAAAACATAACAACTATTGCAACAACTATATGCTATGTGATTTTAATATAAAAATTGCATTTTTATTTAGTCGCCCTTTACAACCAAATGGAGATACTTAATGAAATTACTTTACATGCAAGACTAAATAATGATCTAATAAATTTTAAATATTATTAGATCACCTTTCCATTTATGCTACAGGCCTATCCGACACTTAGTATACCTTGAAATTGATAAATTGCAACTACTATGCCGATAAGGTTCACCGCTATAAGTCAGAAACTCAGTTAAAATTCAATAGGTCTAGGAATATACGATTGGCCTTCGTTGATGTAGTGTTTTCCACAAAAATTAGCAAACTTAGAGATGTTTCAGTAGATAGAACAAAGGTAAGAACCAATTGTCGTCATCACTATGTGCTCAAAACATCATTGTAATTGCATATCTTACTCAGGGTCAAAAAACGACCTCTTTCGCTTAGTCATAAATAGCTCGCTGGTTTAAAGAAGAAAAAATGCTTAACATTGTCTAGAGTGATATGTTGGAAAACGTTGCTGATAGTAATATAAAAGGCCTTAATAGCCAATAGCCGTTACCACAGTTAAGCACTGATGCAGCAGCCTTGAGAGTGTTCGATAGAAAAATCCTACGTAAGATCTTCGGTCCAGTGCAAGAATAACAGCACTTTGTGTCTAGATTCAATATTTCAGTGGCCACAGAAACATTTTACGGCATCTTTGTTCCGTTTCTTGTAGATTTTACTACAGGTCTAGAGATCTGCGAACTGGATTTTATTTGGTCATCTAAAACCTTCTTTCCTAGAAGTGAACAACGTAGCATATTTAAGATTTTCAAATGTTCTGGTACTACAGCGTTTACAGTGAAGTTTTCAAACAGTCTAGAGTTTTCTCCGAAATCTTTTCAAATGGAAGTTTTTGTGATTTTACCATCGTGTAGAATGCTGATGCATCGATGTTCTTCCGATACAAATTTTATTCTGGGCACCAGTTAATAGAGAAATCTTTCGAAGTGAATGAAATAATTAGGGTAGACGGGCCTCAATGAATATGGAATATGTTAAATTCTATTCTATGAAAACTACGGGATTTTTCAAAGAGAGGACGCAAACATACGGGTGTGTCCATTAACATTCCCTTCAGAAACTATAGGAATAGTACCAAGAGGAACGTATTAATAAAATTTCTCTGTAAATACCCATATGAAATAATCAAAGCATTATGGTACTCTTCGTCAATGGGCTAACACAGCCTGAATCATCTTCATCACTTTGTGTCCACGATGTTTGTAATATTTTTTTCCTTCTATTTTTTCCTTTATATCACATGTGACTCTTGTTTGGTATCAAAAAGGTCACGGTAATAACTTTTTCAGATTATTAGCTAACTAACCAAGTAACCTAACTTTACCTGTTGTCACTATTAGAAAACTCTATAATACATATTTATCGAAGAAACGCTGTCAACTTAACGGAAATCGCCGAAGAAATTTTTTTTTCATATTTCGTTTTGATGCCTGACCTGGGATACGAACCCGGGCTTTACGTCTAATAAGCCAACACACTACCTACTAGACTACGGCGACTTCTGGACATACATAAGTAGTCTGTACAAAGCGGTGGATAGTCTGAAAAATACTTATAAGATAGTCCCTAGCAAGGCCAACAGAGGGAACATTCCAAGGTTTAAGACAAAACCCCAGTGGTAGAAATCTGAAATTGTTTATTGAGGCTAAATTGATGAACAAGCAGCTGGACAGGTTACAAACTTAAGGTACTCAAGTTTTAAAAAACTAACACGGTAAGGGAACAGGAACTCTTGGAGATTCCTGTTTGGAAATGGAAGAATCCAATGAAGCTAGTAGAATACGAAAACTTCTGACAAAAACTAACTTTGGTATAGGGTCTATTAGGTCGGGTATATCCTGTAGTCGCCGTAGTCTAATATGAAACAATATTTCTTGGGCTACTGCTTCTCAGCAGATTTCTGGCGAAAACCTTGAGTAAATTAAATTGCAATCAAAAGATTCGCAAAAAGTTGGGACACCATCGAAATCCTCTGCTAATGATCTCAGATTTATTAGTCTAACCTCATTTGTTTTAAAAATACTGGAGAGGATTCTGGATTCTGGTTCTCTTAGTAGTAGTATTTAACAATCCTACACTAGTGGCTAGTATACCTTACCTACCACTGAACTTGATATTAACATCAGAAGAGCATAGCAAAGTAAACGATTACAAACATCATTCGAAAAGCCAATCTTGTCGTTAATGAGATGTGGTTTTATAACGAGTAAGGTAAGTTCCTTATAACATGCAAAATGTTGAAATCTAAGTGAGAGTAACATTATAAAAATGTTACTTTTTTAAAAGACAACATTTTCTTTTTAAACAAGACTTCATTGATAAGGCATTCATATGTTGCTAGTGAAATTAAAATATTGAAAGTAACAGTTGCCAATTGCAATATTTATACTTGTTAGCATGTTTAATAATTTAAAATACTTCCATGATTAATGGTTAATCAATGTTATTAGGAAAATGGAACATTTTCAATATTTTTCTTTGTAATTTATTTTCTTTTCATAAATCTACATTGTTTAGCCTGATGAATATAAATAAATAGATTGGCTTTTATAAACCTTTATAATTACGAAAACGTTTCTTATTTGAAAAGTAATCCATTAAAAGGAATTTTTATTCTCATTTTTTAATTGTTTTGTCAATAAAATTTATTGGCATAAATGATCACCATTTAAAATTGATTCATTAAAATGTATGTAAATCGTAATTGCTTTACTCTCTTATTTTACTTACCGGTGGCTTTTTTCCATACAATGCTGGGTGTGGGTACACCTTGAGCCTGGCAGTGTAGCATAATGTGACGATTGCGTTCAACACTGGCATCGCTGGGTTCAACAATCCAACGGGGAGGCACTAAATGGTTGTAAAACATTTAACAGAAGCAAAAAAAAGAAGAAAATTACATTCAATTAATGAATTTTATACGTGAATGAATTTCAATGAAATTTTTCTTTCTAATTAAACATTATTTTTTGCAATTTTTTTGTTTATTTTTGCTATTTTTCATTTCATTTTTATTTTATTAATAATTAATTAATTTTATTTTACTTGAGTTTCTTTTTTTTTTCATTTTGCAAAAATATATTTCAAATAAACACAAAACAACAAACAAAACGAAAAAAATCATTTTTTTTTCTTGATTGTAAATTAAATATTAAAGAGTTGCCAAAGAGCGAAAGAGGAAAAATATTTAATTTTTATTTTTATTTTTTGTTTTTGTTCTATAATGATAATTATTTACTATTTATATATGTAGGAAATTAAATATATATGTAATGAAAAATTATTATTTATTTATTTTAAAATATAGGATATTAAGTATATTTATATCGTATTGTATGTATATGAATAAAGAGAGAGAGAGAGAGTTTTAAATTGGTTTTTAATTTTTCATTAAATATACTCATGTAATGAATTAATGTAATCGTAATAATAAAAAAGAAGAAGAAGTAAAAAATAAATAATTGTAGAGTTAGAGGGGGTAGAAGAAAGAAACTCCAATTAACGAAATAATACAAAATTTTAATTGATTTGAATTGATTCGAAACAAAAGAGAAACAACATTGTACATGTAAATGAAAAAAATTAAAATACAAGAGAATAAAAAACTAGAAAAAATCAATTGCCATTTAAAATATATTTTTAAGGGTTTATGAGCAAAATAAGAGTAGTAGAGCGAGAGATAGAAAAAGAAAAAAAATATTGTAATAAACGAAACAATGCAACATAAACATAATTAATTAGCAAAAAATAATAGAGCATACATTTAAAGGAATGCATTCATTTCATTTTTTTTTATAATTTTTTTTATTTTATTATGTTATCATTTTTCTATTAAAAAGGAACAATCATTCTCTCATTATTTATTTCCTTAATAAACTATATTATATTAAACTTTAAATTTAATATAAATTAATAAATTTGTTAATTCTAAAGAGAAATCCAGAAGTAAGACGGTAAGTAAAAAAGGACGGTTCACGAAAATTATTAATGCTCTACTTACTCACTTCATTGGTTATAGTAATAAATATTATAGTCAGAATTATAGTCTAGTTTTTCATACCACCCAAGCTGAGTGTGTTAGTTTTAACCATGAGTCGCGAGACCTACAGTTCTTAAGTCGTTATTTATTAAAAGTCATTTTTGCTTGCAGACTGTTTAGAGGAGGTCGCCTACAGAATTTTTTTTCACATTTGAGAACTCACGGGCCTTGAACTATATACTACTCTAGACTATGGACAATATATTACAGTTACTTTCCTCCGAACCTTTGTTAGAGAAGTTAAAAAATAAGCATATAAAGTTCAAAAAGATTCCGAGAAAAATGCAAAATAAATTATGAAATTTTTAAAATATGAGTGATTTATACAAACATACATAATTGAACTTTATAACCCTTCATCCAGGATTACGTCCTAGTTTCTCACACCACTTATGTTCTGTTTAAAGTCGATTCCGAACGACAGATTTTTGAAACACTTTTCTAGGCAATTTTACTTACTCTCAGAGATTTTGCCAGAAATCTGCTGAAAGGAAGTCGCAGTATTTCTTTTTGTTGGAGATGTCTTCTCTGGAGTTTGAACTGTGGCCTCACGTCTAATAAGCCAAGACACTACACCGACTGCCTTATGTGTTGGTTTATTTTTTACAGCTTCTTGGACAAGAATTCCAGGTTTCGAATTCTAAGAGAAATATTACAGAAAAATTTCACGGGCAAAAAAAAAAATGAAGCAGTATGAAAGCGACTGTTACCATTTTTAAATATAGTTTTCTTATGTTGATATGTGGCACTATAGCAAAAAAAAAAACAGTTGAATGGATCCAAACTTATAGTGTTGTTCAAGTACCCAGATTCGTTCTGTATCCAGAACTCAGCGCTATACTGCCTACTATTATACACATTATGCCGTATACTAGTGTATTGGTCATTTGCAAAAATCATTTGAAGGACACAAAAACTTATTTCAAAATCAAAAAGTAGAGAATTCCAATTGATATGGTCTGGCTAATTGTATGTATTGTCTTCTAGGTGAACTCTCTAATTTATAGGGTAGGGACCAATGTTGATTTTGATAACGATCGAAATTGATTTCTATTTGTGTTTTATGTTCTTTGACAGACGGCAAGTTTAAACACGTTCAATGTTATGCTGCAATCGGTTTTTTCTATAGAGAGAGATGCTTATTGAGTTAAAGTTAGGACATACATAGGTCCCTCCGAATTTCGTGCGTATATTTTTATTAAAGTATTGAAGTATTTTCACACATAGTTTCCGTTAAAAATGGTGTTTGTTTTATATATTTGTTTTAAGGAATTTAATTTTTTCACCAAGCAAGTGAGTTTCTATGAACATGTGTTCGGTTTAAAGGTGGTTACTCTTAAAAATTGTAGTGCTACCTGCCTTTTTCATGTTGCTGGTTATTGATGTTATAGTTTCTGGGGGACAGAAGTCGTGGATATATTTTGTTTTAAAGGGGATTTGAGTAAAAGCTTTTCAGTTTGTAAAATTCGATAGTCAAACAATTAAAAAAAAAAAAACTGAAAGACCTGGGAAGATATTGGAGAACTTCAGATAAATATCAAGGGAATCAATACATGAGTATACATGCGACGTTACATCATGCTACGAGACAAACTAGACGAATAGAAATGTTAATAATAAGCTCAACAGAGCGAGAAAGTTATTTGGTTGACGGAAATCAGTAAGAACATCATAAATATTAAACCAAACTCAAAGAATAATCAGAGCATTTGTAAAGTATACTGTGTTGTAAATAATAATTATGTCAAAAAAAAACTTGCATGTTAATACTGAACCAGAAAATTTGGCCTTTTTAAGGAAAATTTATTTAAAATTCAGGATTACTTAGAGATAACAATGTTAACTAACAACAAATTGTTGTTCTAATGATTTTAACCAATATTTTGTTAACTTAGATAACTGGTAAAAATGATTGGAATTCCAAACAAGAATCGGCATTTTTTTTTCCTCAACGTATTTTTCCATAAAATTATTCATAAAATTTACAATTTTTAAGTGTTCTATGCATCCTAGTTGAAATACTACAATTTAATTTTATTAGAACCTAAAGGTTTCATCTGAAAACAAAGAAAAAAGCTGTAGAGCACTCTAGAGCATAGTGTATGTATAGGGTCGGCCATCTATCGTTTTAAATTTGAAACATCGGTTTGAATTACCGTTATCGGTCGCCGTAGGTTAGTAGGCAGTATGTTGGCTTTTTAGACGTAAAGCCGGGGTTCGTATCCCACGAGTTCGTATCCCATGTCAGGCATCAAAACGAAATATGAAAAAAAAAATATTTCTTCGGCGATTTCCTCTCAGCAGATTTCTAGCAAAAACTCTGAGAGTAAATAAAACCGCCATAAAAAAGTTTCTCAAATATCTGTCGTTCGCAGTCGACGTTAAACTGTAGGTCCCGCCTCTCACGTATAAAATTAACGCACTCAACATGAGTGGTGTGAGAAGCTAGGCCGTAATCCTGACTGAAGGGTTGTAAATGGCCAATTATGTATGTATGTAATAAAGAAATAAATTTGGCAAAATTTCAAATCGTTTTTGTTTTATTGTATTTTTAAATTTAAACTTTTAAATGGCCCACGTACATACATACGTATATTTCAAATAATATGAAAGTGTTTGTTTTAAAAAATCCTGAGCCTACCACAAACCTATGAAGAAAAAAAATAGAATATTGGCCAGGAATTTATTTTAAAATATTAAAAATTTGACACTGATTTACTTTTTCGAATGCAACCATCAAGTGGCAGCTATTTCGAGGCGTCCAATATACACTCAATTCTTTAAAGGAGTCTTGAGGTAGATGTAGAAAAATATTTTTATATTCTATTTAGCTTTCGCCCATGTATCATTACGCATTTAATTATTACAATAAATATTAAATTTATTAAAACCAGATACTCTTATTACTATTCTATTCAAATTAACCGGAAATTACAATGAATTTAAAATCATTTTTTTAATTCCTCGAAATTCTGAAATATTCTCTACAGTCTGTTTGAGTTATTATTTTCATCAATTATTATGCATGAATTATATTTGAATATAATTTATATTTCATTTGTTTATTTTTTTTTTTTTGTATTTTTAGTTTATGGCTAAAATATTAATGAACAAAATTAAAAAAGGGATGTACAATTAGGCGCGCAAATTAAAAATTAATGCAACCAATTGGTAATTTTTAAGTTTTTTTTTTTTAAATTAAAATAACAACTAAAATACACTGAATGAATAATAAGTCTGGTAAGCAAATAATGTAAGTACATACATACATGAGTATTCATATATATTGTTTAAAACTATGATGTATGCGTGAGTGTGTGTGTGTAAGTGTTTGGAATTATTTCTAAAAGCAAATAGTTTTAATAAAAATTTTTAAATTTATTGAAAATGTTTTTGCATAACAATATTGCAAAATAAATTTTGTTGTGGATGGTATTAAAATAAACAAACTTATGATGGCATATGCACTCGTATTGAACTATAAACTTAATGAACTATAAACGATAATATTTTAAAGGATCTTCTAACCTCAAAACATACATACATAATTGGTCTTCAATCAGGATTACGACCTAGCTTCTCACGCCACTTATGTTGTGTGTGTGTTTATTTTATATATGAATGGCGGAGCATACAGTTTAAAGTCGACTCTGAACGACAGATATTTGAGAAATTTTTCTTGGAAATTTTTTATTTACTCTCACAGTTTTTCCAGAAATCTGCTGAGAGCAAGTCGCCGAAGAAATGGTTTTCATATTTTGTTTTACCTGAGCTTTGGTTTCTGGTCTCATGTCTAATAAGCCAACGCACTACCTATAAGACTAAGGCGACTTCTGCCATTGTAATACTTTATACTTTAGTCAAGCTTATGACCTAGTTTCTCATGTCCTACAGTTTAACGTCGATTTCGAACGACAGTTTAGAGAAGATTCTTAATGATATTTAACTAATCTCAGAGCTGGTGAGAGGTGGTCGCAGCAACAAATATTATCTTCATAGTGCTTTTCTCGAATTGCTTAAGATGAGGTTTATAATCTCGAACTTTCGTCTTGTAAGTTAAGAAACCAACAACTACCAACACTAGCAAAAACTGTGTAACTTTAATCTGTGAAGCAAGTTAAAAGAAGTTAAGGTGGATGAAACCAAGCTAGTCGCATGAGCATAAGAAGTTTGCACAGTCATTAAGTTAAGCTGACTTGACTGACCCAATCGAAGATCGTATTGTAATAACATGAAGCCATGGTGTGACCACAATACGTGACTGTTATTTCGTTTATTTAAATCACTCCAGGGTAGAAAAATTCAATCGACAAATTAAAAACGTCCAAAAATCTTCGTCTCAGTTGTTCGTACAATGACAAAGAAGATTTCCAATCAGTTGTCCTTCCAGGACATTAACGGTTCTAAAAAAGGCGTTTTAGGGCGTTTTTCACCCTTTGGATGTGCATGCTAGTGAACAATTACGAATTATGTCCCTTCATGACTACTTGGACATTACAGCCCTTTTAGCCAATATTACAGCCTTGCTTCGCATACCAATCACATTGTGTATCATATTTTTATACACAAGTGGCGAGAGCTCTAGTGTAGCGTTTGCTTCGAACAACACACTTCAGAAACTTTTTTTGTGGCAAATCTTCAAATTTCTTATTCAGTTTTTTTTATTCTTGTAAATATCCACAAAGCGGCAGATTCTTTGGCGCTCAACAAGTTGGTTCTGTTTTATATCTTTCTTCAGTGTATGTGTAAAGGATATGGTAAACCCTCTGTTTACCCTTCAAGAAGGATACAATGATAATCTCACGTATTTCTAGAAATCGCATACAACAGTCATTAAAGTTGCTACTCTGATATTTTCTCAATTTTAATGACCACATCGTAGCTTGTTCTGGTTGAATAATTCAAAGGCATTTGAAACTGGACACTAATTTGTCTGGAGAAATAATAAACGGGTAAAAGGGTCCATGTATTTTTTGACAGTAATTTTATTTTGCTGGCAATCTCTTGATGGAAATATGAGGTATGCTAACATTTTGTAAAAAAGCTTCTCTAGTCTTCTTGGTATAAGCGCAGCTGGTGCTTTCCATATCTTATTTACGATATTTTTTGGAAAGATGTTTAATTAAAAGCCAATTTAAAATGAATATATTTGGATTTGTTAAGGTTTTATTACCAGAACAACTTTATACGTTTCTTTCACCAGCCTTATAAATTGTACAGATTGGCTGCATCCCTACCAGACCTCTGAAAACTAAACTTGAATCCAATTGGACATATCCACATGTGAATGCATGGAAATTTACATAGATTTTTGGGTCAACTGTCAATTATACATGAAACGAACGATTTATTCAGCAGTATACGAGTGAGGATTCCCCGAAGAATCGCGGATCACGCCGTCCTTCTAACAAATGTCGGTATGCCAAAGATACTTTTAATGCCGTGGTGAGATGTTGGCTTCAATAAATAACCTAAGATGGACATTCCATCATCGACATATGTTTGTCTATGCTGGCATTGATTCATATTACATACTTACTTAAATGGTCATTAGAAGCCTTTAGTCAGGATTACAACCTAGCTTCTCATAACACCCATTTTGAGGTTGTTGATAACTTTTTTCTTAAGTGGTGGAACGAACCTACACTTTAAAATCGATTCCGAATAACAGAGTTTTGAGAAACTTTTCGAAACAATTTCAATTACTCTGTGATTTTTGTCAGAAATCTGTTGAGGGCAAGTCGCTGAAGAAATATTTTTTTCCTATTTCGTTTTGTTGGAGTTATCTGACCTGGGGTTTGAAACGAAGCCTCACCTCTAATAAGCCAACACACTAACTACTAGACTATGGAGAAGTCAACGAAAGAAATATTTAAATAAGGTTTTTGCATAATATCGACTAGTAGGTATAGCGCTCTTCTATTTTTATTTTACTTTGCCAAACTATTTATTACCATAAGCAAAAGCGGTGGTAGATGTAGGGCACTACTACAGTATTTTTAAAATTCTGAAATTGATTTCCTTTTTTCTATATTTCGTTACCGGGCTTATGTGGTGTTCTTTTTTTCCAAAAAAAAAAATTAATTAATTTTCCTTTAATATGCAACAAAAAATTATGCGGTTTTATTTTAATTAAACTATGCTGGGGTATGCCACAAAAACAATAATAAATAAACAAAATAAATTATAATCAAATGCAACTTAAATGCAAAAACAAATCATATTGAATATAAAGCGGCTTGAAAAATAATAAAATTTTATTGAAATTAAAAAAAATTTAAATTGAATGTATGTAGTAACCATTTGATGTATTGGATGATCGATCATGAGTTTTATTTACAATTGGATTGGATTTCTTTCATTAGATTTGTGAATGAAAAAAATTTATTGAAAAATTTAAAGAAAGAAAAAAATATACACACATGCATGCTGTTAATTGTTTAAGGGATTTCTAATTGGCACATGCTTTGGTATTGTGTTGTAAGTTTGTGTTTGATTTACTTGCTACATATAATAATAATTGTAATAATAATGAAAGAAAGCAAGCCAAAATTAAATGTTTTTCTAGGTTTTTTTTTTTTTTACTGCGAAGCTTTAAATAAAATATACGTTTTAGAAAATTAAATTAAATTTTTTCATTTTTTTTTCTTTTTTTTGTATAAAAATGAAAGAAAATTTGAAGCGTTATTGGTTTTTATTATTGTATTTAATTAAGCATTGGTTGTTGTTTTTTTTCTTCACCAATTAATTAATTAATTAAGTTTTGTTTTTGGTAAATAGGTTGTGTAAAAAGCGCTGCAAGAATGTGCGTAAAGCTGTTAAATATTTTCATTTTTTTTTTGTTATAAATTTATAAAGCAAACTAAAAATAAACATTAAATTATAAATACTTCATCTATAATTGGATCAAATATGGCAAAGCATTTAGAAGTTTCTTTATTTAGATTTGAAATTTATAAACAAATTGCAATTGAATTGCATTTTTTTAAAGCCTGGTGAGCAAAACAACAAAACCTTTATGACAATGTAATAACAAAATTCTAAAAACTGCCCCTGTGCTTAAAGTTTATTTATATTGTTTTAGAACATCATCTGGAAACTGAACCAATAGTAAGACAACAAATTTGCAAATGTTTTACTTTATTTCGTAGAATAATCCGCATACCATACACTAGCGACTTTCAATAGACACCTTGAAAAAACTTTGTTTATACACTTTGCTTATACACTTTGTTTATAATAAAAACTGTCCGACTTCTTAAGATACATAGCTATTTGTCATGATCCACTTCATCTCGCTAATGTTGACAAATCTTTTACCACCGAGCCAAAAAAATAATTATTAGCCTATCGCAACTAGTGGTAAATTGGTCCATTGTATCGATGGATGTACACTTAAATTCTTCGCAAAATTTCATTTATAATTTCTTTATTTAAGCGCTGTAGTAAGTAGCCACAGTGAGTCAACGCTTAGAAATTTCTTCAATTAAGATATGTTTCACATAATTTGTGTACTTAGTAACAAAGGAAAACTTATTTTGTTAACAAAGCCAAAGAATCAAAGGAGGTATACTTGGAAAATCTATTGAAAATCAAATTACTAGAGTAGTTAAAAATACTGCATAGAACGCTATGGAACAGTAAATAAAATCACACTCTGTTGTAACCCAGACAAAGCGATAATTATGAGCCTGTTAAGACTGAATAAGAGTTAGACCAATAGGAGGATAAGTAAACTTACAGGGCACTAGGCATTGCAAAACCATTTGTACCGCTTTCGTGAAGGCGAATTATAGTGAATTCAGGTAATATAGAGAATATACCGTGAATAGATCAGCGAAGACGGACTTGGTTAGTATAGCTCAGCTTTAGGTAATTGGCAATACTTTTATCGTTCTATTCTGGCGCAAAATTTTGTATATTATATCCACTGAACGTAATTAATCGATTTACGCTTGAGAAAACGTTGTGATTTATTGGCTCAACGAGAAATTGCACGATGGTGTCGATTTTGCAAAAAAAAAAATCACCTTTTTGGATGAAGATAATTTTTGTCTTGGTGCCTACATCAATAAGCAAAATTGCCGAATTTGAGGCTCAGAAAACCCACCCGTTGTCTTACAGAAGTCAAAGCACCCATCACAAGTGACTATTTGGTGCGGATTGTGGAGCGGAAGCATGATTGGCCAATATTTCTATGAAAATGAGAACGGCGCAACCATTACGGTCAGTGGAGACACCTTTCGTACCATTATAATAATAATTTTTTTGTACCAGCTCTTCATGGTATTGATGTGAACGAACTTGCCACACATCTCATGCCACAATCGAAATATTGCGTCAAACGTTTGATGATTCGATAGCAATAGCTTAGGCACATTTCGGTAAGGCTTGATGATGGTCTCCTCATCTCAACCTATACATATATCTGCATACCCAACGCAAAAAAAAGAATTCTTAAATTCTCTTAACCAATTTGCTTAGTTGAAATGGTGGACCCATGTCTCATCCGTGAATACGAATTGAAGCTAACACTTAGCTTCATTGTGGCGAAACTTTGTTCTACTGGTATATAAATAATGATCAGCCAATAACATTTTGTAAATTTTTTAGCTCCTGACAAGGACAGCATTGCACTGTTCATCATAGCTGCTGTAAGCTAGGATGTAAAATCTGTCACATAAAACAGACACATCCAGAGAAGAATCTATCTCGGCGCTAATGGTGGTTAGATTGTGATATTTGAAATGCGGGTATTAAATTACCTGCATTTAATTTTTGACGATTAAAAAAATGCAATCAACGTGGCATGTCATCTAAATTTGATCGTAATACAATAATAGATGAACTGTAATAATATAAATTAAATTTCCTAAAAATTGTGAAAATTATCATCTTATCAGTTAAATCAGTTAAATTAGTTTCAAAATTCTGAATTTTTTACCTGATTGAATTGTGTGCTTATATGATACTCCACACTCATATTCAAAATTTTTTCAATTTTTAATTGCTATTGATTTGCTATATTTTCCCATTTTTTTGTTTGTGAACATATTTTCTATTTTTTTTTTTAAATACAACTTAAAATTGAATTAAATGCTAAAATAATAAATTTAAATTGAATTATTGTTGTTTTTTTGTATAAACTTAATAATAAGAAGCGTTAAAAGCAGTGCAATAAAGGTTACCTGGTGATCGGCTGTTATTTTATAATTTTTTTCTTTTTAATTTTGTTTTTTTAATATTTAAACCCACAGCGTGCCAAAAAGCGACTTAAGGATGATTATAATCAGTAGAAGGGCGTAGGGGAAAGAAGTTTTTATATGTAATTAAATACTTAAAGCGTTATAATTATTATTTTTTTATTTTACTTTTCAAGTAGAAGGTATTTTTATTTAATATTTATAAACACCTTGTTTTTTTTAATAATAAGTTTAAAAAAAAAGAATTTTTTTTTAATAAAAAAGCACATTGAGGTTTGAAACAGAAGAAAATTTTAAGAATTTTTTATTACAGTTTATTTGTTTATAATTGTTTATTATTTTCAAAGAATTTCTTTAAATAAAAGAAAACTTTTATTTATTTTTTTAAGAGGAAGGCATAGAAAGATTTTTTGTTTGTTTTATATTTTAGCAAAAGGGGGGGGGGGGTAGGTCAATAAAAGCATAAGGAACTGAAGGAACTGAAAAAATACGATTCTTTTTCTATAAAAAGCTGGTGGTTAAAAACAAAGAAAATTAAGAATTGAAATCAAAAAAAGGAAAATTAAAAGTATTTTTAAATGTTTATATGTAGATATGTATGTATATGTGAAAGTATATGTATATGTGTGTAGTTATTAATGTTATATTATCTTGTATTCGTAAAGTATTGTATCGAAATAAAATATGTTTGTGGTTTGAACATAAAAAATTAAAAAAAATAGTTTTCAATTTAATTTAAAAAAATATAAATTTTTTATTGAAATTTTAATATTTGTTACGGTTTCTGTTTTTTTTTATTTATTTTTAGTTTTTTGTTCGGTTTTATTTTGGGGGGGAGTAGGTTTTTTTTATCATACTATACCTTTGACCTGTAAAGTGGCCGTATATTTGATTTCAGCAGCTGGATTTTTGGCCACACATGTATATTCGCCGGAATGTGAAGCCGATAGCGAAGGTATGCTTAATAGTGACGAATATTGATCTAACATGGTAACATTGGCTCCCAAAAGATCTGGCAATGGTTCACCATCTTTAAGCCACCACAATTTAAGGGGAGCGTCACCACGCGATACACCACAAACGGTGCGTGTACGCATACTTTCGGCTAAACCATCTTGAAAGGCAAATGGTTCTATAATGGGTGGGACTGTAACAATACAAAAAGAAAACAGAGATTTTTTTTCAAATAAACGTTTGCAATTAACAAATTCGTTTCGCCAATTTGCTGAACAGCACTGCAACTGTCGTTGTCCATCGTTGTTTTCTTGCTCCCCAGCATACCTAAATTTTCTAAATGAAATGGTTTTTAAAAGAATGAATTAATGAGTGAATCAACTACTTATTCTTAAACTGCAGCGCTTTCAAAAATCAGTTTCTATTTTCGATTATCGTTCTAACAAAAAAAAATTTATTTTCTCATAAAAAAATAAAAAATTTTCTTGATTTTTTTTTTCGTATTAAAACTCTTCATAAAATACATAAAAAAATTAAACACAATTATTATTATAATTATAAATAAATCTTCGCAGTTTTATAACACATTATTAATTAAAATATTACAAAAAAATTATAAAATTAAAATATATTGACAGTGTATTTACATCTAAATATACGTTGTTTTTATTGCTAAAGTTTTATAAAAAATGTTTAAATATTTAGAAAAATTGGTTATTTTTTATAGAGAAATTCATTATTACACTACATTTATAATCATGACATTGTGAAAAAAAAAACAATTAATTTTTAAATAAATAAATAAATAACATTTATTTATTGCTTTCTAAATTAAAAACTGTTTTTTAATCACAATTGTAAAGTATTGTACATAAATTTATGAGAAAAATTTTGTTTAAAAAAACGTAATAATTTCTTAGTTTTAGGTGCATTCAAATACTACTTGTCTTAAACGGTTTGCTAAGGTAAGATAAGGTGAAAAAAATTACAAAACATTCACACAAGATATACAAAAGATTTAAAATTTAAAACATTCGAAAGTCTTAAAGAAATAACTTTTAACAAAATTCAAAAAATTAATTTGAGTATTTTGAAATTTTATTAAAAATATAATAAATGCTCCCTTATTACCATACCATAAATAGATGCCAATTACTGTACAAAAAAAAATTAGTGTTGAGTATCTAAACCTATTACAAGACGATGATTTACGAAACGTACTATCTTTAAAAGACCCAGAAATAGAATATTTTTTTTTAGAACAAGTCTTTCTTGCAAATAATTTTCCAAAGACCAACTTGTATTTACAAAGAAAAATCATATTTAAGAACTGTAGGCGAAAACCTCTGCTCTAAAATAAACTTATCAGCTTCACAAATTGTTTAGAAGTTTGGGTATTGCTTACTTTCTTTATTAAATGATTATTACAAATCTTTGTTTAGTCCTACGACCTAGCTTCTCACACCACCCGCGTCGTGTGTGTTAATTTTATACACTAATGGCGGGACCAACGACGATTCTTCATGGCAATTTTGCCAGAACGATGCTAAGGGGAAATCGCCGAAAGAAATATTTTTTCATATTTCGTTTTTGTTCGAGGTGTCTGACCGGGATTTGAACAGTGGCCTCGCATCTAATAAGCCAACACACCACCTGCTAGACTACGGCGATTTCAATTATTACCATTACTATGACTTCTATAACTTCATTTCCGAAAATCAAAGAGTTTATTAGTACCGTTCAGCGGACAGGCTGTAGAGGCTAATAAGACAACATACCATCTACTAGACTAGCGCTGTACTATGGTATGTAAAAGCTCATGTTTGCAAGCATGAGTTTCTGTTTATTCATTAAAAGGCTAGGGAATAATGCTAGTTCAGGCTCATTCCCTAGTCCAGTTGATAAATTCAACATTTTTGGCTGAAATAGTCGTAAACAATTAAAACCTAATGAAAAGCAACTTACCACTGTCCGAAAATAAAACGCTTTTTACCGATTTTCAACAGCTTCTTATTAGTTATCTCATCTTGTCAACGCTTCCTGCAGCGACGATTGTTTTCCATTTTGCTAGAAGGTTGTAACACCAATCTATTAAAAGCTAAACAACTTTAAAAACTATTGCAAACTAGCAATGCCTTCCACAATCTTTGAAATTAGGAGGTAGGATTAGTCCTACCTGACCAGCGACAACCAGTGTGGATTTAGTACTCACAGAAAAGAGGCACCAGTTCATTAATCAATTTGGTAAATTCTTAGATCGTAGCTCAAGACATTTCCAAGGTATTTGACAGAACAAGTGGTGCTCTTTTAAAGAAACTGATTACATTTGTTGTTGTTAAGTAGTTCTTCCGATTATTACACAAATATTTCAGGGATCGAACTATAGGAATTATTATATATGAAATCCTATCAGATAAGTTCAGGCTAAAATCAAAGGAAATGCAAAATTCTGTTTTACTTCAATTCTAATTCTTATTTTCCTGCATATTCTGCTCCCTTAACTTTAAATTCTATCTCGTCTTTTACAGATGATGGTAATATGATATTAGGATCAAAAGGCTTACAACGAATAACTCATTCGCATCCATACATTTGAAAGCGACGCCATTCTTGTTGATTTTTCTTGAAAATCTGTTGATTTACTCGGATTAAGTCTCTAACGAACGTCTTTTCAACGTCCGTCCTTGTCCTTGAATGCCGAGGATTTCTTTTGGAAATTTCGGATCATTCGAAAGTAACTCTGATATGGGTTCCGGGACACAGGAATATCTTTGAAAATTCCATGGGTAATGAGCTGGCCACGGAAGATACGAATCTAGCAAACACCGACATTTTACAGCGTATAGGTATTCCCATTACTTCGGTTAATTTGGATATTGTCTACTCGTTTTACGGGGTCTCTCGTTTTACGGGGTGTCTCTGGTTTTACGGGGTGTCTTGGCAGCTGGAAGATACGAGCAATATTGCCAGACTCTGGTGGACATGCATGGACAAGAGGACTGACTCACTTCTTTTCTTAAATCGTACAACAACGATCTATACGGGCCATTGTCACATTTTGGTAGAAATGCCGAAAGCTTCGGCTTTGACTTCTGTAGGAGCTGTGGGTGTAAGAAGGAGTCAGTACTCTGCTGTTGTCATGAAGAGACAGAGGATTCTGACCTCTCATTTTCTGACATCGTTGACGGAGCTCTCAAATATAAAGACTGTTGCAATAGCAATATTTATTTTGGACTCGGGATGGTTTAAATCATTTGGGGTTGCTGCTAGCTAAGTGTCTGAACCACATATGCCTTGAACTCAATCCGCTGGTGAATAGACCAGAACCAATTTGGCAGTTTGAAGCCAGTATTATGTTTAGATTTTAGATTGCCAGATCTGCAGGAGCCAGAAGTTTTGAGCAATTGTGTTGAGATCCACTAATTGTTGTCTGATATATCCTGGCAGAGGTCTACCGAACCATTTGAAAAATTGGAGAGAAGAAACAAAAATTGGTAAAACTTGCACAATAATTAAACAGCTTCTTTTGGGAGAGCAAAAGGAAGATGCCGTTCTTAGTTTACAATTTTGCACACGATAAATGCAAAGAAAAGAACTTCAAAATAATCTAATGAAATATAGGCATAACGCTGTAAAATTATAGTATCCGGCAAAGAAGATCCGGCGCTATTAATTCATTGGAAAAATATAACTGAAGCTTATTTATACATAACACACCGGCTGATATCCCTTAAACTTTCTAAGCTATCGCTTTAGCAGTCTGTTTTGGTACGAATACAATCTATGTTACTTATTTTTTGTGTTTGATAAAGAAAATTTTGTCGTCTTCGCAATTTTAAAAATATTTTACTTTTTGTGTCTGGTAGCATTTACTATATTTTTAATAAATTTTCTTTTTTAATATTTAAAACTATAACGAAAAACGTACAAATTAACGAAAAGATAAAAATCCTTTTAATATTTAGAAAAAAATGTTATTTTCATATTCTGTTTACCATTAACCAACAGCGATTGTGAATTCTCAACTTCAGCCGCTGAGTTACGTACCACACACGAGTAGTTGCCCGTATGATCGGATCCTAAATTTTCAATAACTAAAATACTATTATACTGATCGACTTGCTTAACGGACATGTGATGTTGTGTGGCATCGATGGCACGATTATCCTTACGCCATGTTATCGTCAAAGGCAGATCGCCCTTGACCACCGAACAGGTCAATGAAGCACGATCACCCATATTCAATTGTAATTGTGATGATTGAAATGGACTCAATTTCGGCGGTACTACATATAATTATACAATTAAAAATAGATAAATTAAAAAACTTTAAATGCAAATTAAAAATTCCAAAAACAACAAAAAAACAAAACATTTATAAGCAGATTGATTGAATGTAAAAATAAAATTAAAAAAGAAAACAGATTCATACACTTTAATAGGTACATGGAGAGAGAAGCGTTTATAAAACAAGACTAGAAAAAATTGTTTCCCAAAAATTTTCAAAATTTTTTTTCGGTTTTCTTTTTTCCATTGGCTATACTTAGTTATGCGTCGCTTTTCCCGAGTACAAGAAACAAATTGGCTGAAAATCATTACTAAACGATTATGTTTATATGTATGTGTTAAAGATTATAAAATTATGAATCGTATTTGATATACGAACACTTGGATATACTAACCAATAACAGTCACTTCTCCACTACGGCGTGCACTATGGCCCTGTTTGTTGCGTGCCCAGCATGTGTACACGCCTGAATCGGTGTTTTTCTGCACCGGGGTAATGGTTAACGAACCGTCGGGCTGTACACGTTGCCTTATATCATCGGGCAACTCACGTCCACCACGTTCCCAGTGGATTTCTTCGATAGGATAACCGGCCACAGGACATTTTAAGTTTAAAGTTTCACCTGAGACTGCTGTTACTTTAGGAATAATACGTATATAAGGAAGACCTAAAAATATAAGATAAAATAGACATTGGAATTAATAAAGCATGTGAAAGTATAGGTACACTGTTCAAGTCTTTTTTTTTCTTCAAATTTTTAATTCTTATAGAATATATTACTGAGACTTTATAATCATTTACAAAAAAAAAAAAAAAAAATTGTTCAAATGTTTTAATTTCAATATTGACATTCATATATTCATTACAGTGGACAGCAAAAGTCTTAGAACGGCAATATATTTTAGCAATTTGATGAATTTTAGCCAAAAGTTTGTATAAAAAATTAAGGATTTTATATTTAATTTCATTAATTTATTTCTGTTTTATTATAAAACAAACAATTTTTTTTATGTTTTTCATAAAACAAGAGAAAAATAGGGAAAAGTTTCTGATGACTCCATAGGTACCCAGAAGGAGAACCCTGAGTAAATTTAAAATTCAAAGGCGTAATATATGAAAATGTTATCCCTTGTATTTAGTAGAATATCCCTTAAGGTCAAGCACTCCATTTAACCAATTTGGAATTGAATGTCCAAGTTTGTTTAATGTTTTCTGGTGGCACCATGAGCAAGTTTTTCAGTTGACTTTTGTTTGAGGTTTAGCGATTCCGTAACCGTTCTTTCAAATGATCTCCTAAATACTCTCTTGAAGTCATATCGGGACTTTGTGGGGACTTTTTTTTGTCAAAATATATTAGAGTACTTACACTTTTGCTGTCCAATGTATATTCTGTTCAAATATTTGTGTAGCTGATGAAAAAACTAACATGTTCTCAGCAAATGATTTTTTTTATTTTTTTTCTGGATCTCCAAATGCACATCTACGAAGCCACGAAATATTTTCATTTCAAAGTAGTTGGATTCTACCCTAAAAATTATGAAAACTGACTTCTCGAACAAAACTAGACATTTATTCCTAACAGAAAAAAAAGGACCAGACATGTCCATTTAAATAGATAAAGAAGAAAATAACTGGCTAACGTTAAAAAACGAATACCAGTACTAGGTTCAAGATTTAATAAAAAAATTTTTTCTGTGAAAAGAAAGAAAAATAGCAGTCGAGTCTCTATCTAGGTAGTTTAGTTATTTGCTTATCCTGTAAGAAACAGTTAAGGGAACTTCTCTGGCTTTATATTCCAGCTTCTCACTTTTGAATCTTTGGATTAGAGGATTAGATAAACGCTTGCAAGAGTTAAGGGGCTAAAATCTGTTGTTGATATATTGCTACTCCTAAATATCCCTCGTATCATAATATTCTCATAACGGAAACTGTATTTTACTTGCAGCGATGGACGTCAATAGTTTCAGATTGGGCGATGGTTTGGAAAATAACTTCTGAGTGCTACACTCATTGCTGCCAGATTTGACGATTTATCGTCATTTTGACGATTTTGTGCCCCGAAAATATCATATTGACGATTTGACGATTTATTTTGACGACTTTTGGAAATAAAAAATTTACATCATGTTCTGCATTACATTAAAAGCCTCCTTAAGCTTTGTATTTGCTTTGCAATTGTTTAGGCTTAGGTTTAGGTTGGAGGACGTGTACTTGTCAATTGAGACAAGTACAGTACCCGGAGATCGAATTGACCCATCGTACGGAACGTCCTTAAAATGGAAGGATAATAGAGGGGATAGGAAAAAGGAAAGGAAGTAGGAAAGGGAAAATCGGAAGCTGAGGGATTACACAGACCAAACAAAACAAAAAGAAGCCCTAGCACCTCTCAACCAGCTCAAGCTTTGCAATTGTTACTACTGCAAATTTAGGTTAGTAATAACAAGGAGTAAAGTGTTATATTCTTAAGTTATACGCGAACACCTGTGATGATTTTTCTGTATTTTATGTCTTTTTCATCTCTTAAAAGTAAAAAAATTATAACCTCTGCACGATGGGCGTTCCACATACGAATAGTCTGACTAAAAACCGAATTTTGTCTGTAATGCAATCTGCGATCCACTAGCCAATTGACCACATACGGCTGTTGTAGTAGCGATAGAACGATGCTCCAATGAATCAATGGAGTTCGATACCCTACTGTCATTAACGAGCAAAATCGCCCTCTCCTGTACGCGGTCGAGAAGTCTCAAAATAAACGTTGAGCCACCGGCCTATACATGAGAGTTGTATTCCATTCTCTTTCGGATATAAGTGGTGTAAATAGTAAGATCAGCTTTAGTGAACTATTAAGACATCACATTGAATTTTCATGCTCAGAATCTCAAGAGCTTCTGACTCCCTAATATTTACATCACCTCTAGATTTAGATTATGCAATGTTATCACAGAGGTTATGCGCTTAAACAACACTGGGATGCATTGTTTAAACCTTAAACAATTTTTTTCTGAAAATGATGTAAAACTCCTACGTTTGAAACTCCTCCTTTTGAAAAAAAATCAGAAATGAAAATAGGGGATGGTAGCTTTTAATTTCCAGCCTTGACCAAATTTATTAAAGAATATTCGTATTATCACATTCTTGAGTTAAAGTAGTGAGAGTATTGAGCCAAGTTAATTTAAATTTAGGACTTGTTAAATTTTTTGTTATGTATATACATATATATATGTAGGAATTCCTCTCTCTCTCTCTTTTCCAAATAAAACACTTCTTTACTTTTTTAGGTTTATTCATTTACATTACATAGTTTTATTTATTTATTAGTTTTCTTTATTTATTAGTTTTAATTATATGGTTTCGGTGAACCTGTCGCTTCGGTGGTTTGTCAGTAACTAAACTGTCCGTTGTGCGTATCGTTCCCTTGTACTGTCCATTGTCTTCGTTTGTTTCATTGTCACTGTTGTTCTCGTCCGTCCCTTCGTCTGTCAATATAGGTTGAATGCGGTTGACATCCTACATATATATATATATATATATATATACAGTGGAACCTCGATTTTCCGTGATGGTCGGGACCGGAAGCATTCTGTATAATCGATTTTCCCGGTTAATTGAGTACCAATTTTAGCTAATTTTTTAATAGACATTTTTATTAATTAATAAATGAATATGTACATATTTATAAAAAAAACTAAATAATTCAAGGATTTTATATACATACATGTTTCAAAAATATAAAAAAAATAACTTTGTCAAAAAACAGTGAACAGTATACATATAAGGATTTCGTATACTAAAGAGGGAATTCCCCTTTTTCGCTTGTTTGTCCAAAATAATAGAAAAAAAATTTTGCTTATAATCACGGATAATAGAGGTAATCACGGTTAGACGATGCAGAAAAATTTAAGTCGATCCAAAATAAAATTAAGTCGATGCAAAAAATTTTATTTTTCCATCCCGGATAATTGATGTTGCCGAATAATCGAATCACGGATAATCAAGGTCCTACTGTATATTGAACTAAAATATGTACATTGACTTAACTTTATATGTTTCACTACAATTTTTTTTAAACGTGTCATTTATTTATTTATTTCTTCTGACGATATCCATGAACGTCTTTCACGATTTTGATGATTTTTTTCCCAATATTTGACGATTTAATCCTTCAGTTATCTGGCAGCTATGGCTACGTCCTAGAAATTATAGGCAGTTATCTGAACAAGTGGCTTACATTTAACAATTCTCATGATATCATTGATATTTCTGAACTGCATCTTGAGGCGAAAGAAAAGAGGAGGATGAAGGTAGATCTTAAACCCATGCGAAAAAGTATGGAATGGTTGCTGTGTGAAAAGGCATGAAAGAGTTTTTGCTTGTATATCCATTATATGACTATGACATATCTTTAAAACAAAGATTTTTTCCTCCTTTTCGGAAAGGAAATGCTATTGATCGTTTTTACTCACTTTTTGCATGCGATAGTAATTTAATGTTTGTCGATATCGATTTAAAGCAATAATTACTACGCCTTTTTGAAACTTCATCTTTCTAGAAATGATTGCATCCAGTCATTTCGGATAGTGTGGTCATTAGATTTCAAATGTTTCCGAATAAAGAAGACATAGAACGGTTTGGAAAAAATTAGTAAGGCATAATATTCACATATTTTGGATAACAGGAAAAAGGTCAAAGATCACGAATTTTTCAAAATCAAAATTTTGTAGAAAGAACTTCTGTGGAATATGTATGGATGATATTCTCAGAAAAACCTTTAGCCATGTAACCATTTAACCATGTAATATAATATATCTTCTACCCGATAAAAATACTTTCACTTGAATTGGTCTACTTACCTAAGCTTACTTACCTAAGCTTACCGATTAAATGACATGGGTATAAAAATACCCACTTAGGCATTGGTATGAAATATGTTTCATAAAATTTTTAAAAATTAATTTCAAATAGAAATTTCAAATCATTTATTTTTCTATATTTTTTTATATTTTTGGTAGTTCCGGCATTAAATTGTGCAAAAGAATCCCTTGGATGCACATTCAAACTGTATTTTGCACAACCGTGCTCTGTTTTCCCACCACATTGCGCACAGCGACAGCGTTCTTAAATTTTATCAGTCATGTGGTCAAATTTGTCAGTGTGTTTTGCTATATGCTGCACATTTGTGACAACTTTTCCATCACGGCGTCGATTTTCACGAATTTTTACCAAAGCTTCAACAACGCTAACACAAAAATCGAGTTGGCTCATAGGTGACAAACCTTTACATCTCCTGCACAAGCAGTGTAGTTTGCATGCATTTACCAAAGCTGCGTCAATAGTGTTAGAGAGTAATTGCCAATACCACTTTTTTCCGCGGACTAGAATACGATAATTGTAGACGCCATTATCGAATAAGTCAACCCCACCCATTCGCTGATTATATGCATGTATTATGTATGGCTGTTCAACGACAGCCATCATGCGATGTTTACGGTCATATCTTTTGGTTTTGCACCCAAAAAATTAGACATCACAGTTACCACCTTCAGAAAGATTTAAAATATACACATACATAGGTATAACATGATAATAAATATGTGTACAGGTAATTATCGTTCCAGAGGACTACGATAATATTGTTGTTTGTCAAAGCAAAAATCTGATGAACCCCGAGGTTTCTTTTTCATCAATTTAATATCATCTAGCAATACGTGATTGCTCCGATTATCTCGAACAGTACCTGTTGCAAAATAACCTTTTCGAGATAATGTACATAATAAATTATGGCTTGTCGAATGTGACATTATATTGACTTGGATCTGAAATATTCTCTAATAGTCGTAGTACCACGGTTTCTCCAAGGCCGTAGTCAGAATTATTTTTAGCAGAAGCGCCAGCATATGGGATAAAGGAATAACAATATCCTGTCATAGAAGCCAACACCCAGTATTTGTAGCCAAATGGCGACCATAATATGCGATCATCTGTTCATCCACAGAAATACTATGAGAAAATATGCCAAATTGCATGAAGTTTTTATTCAGTGGAGTAATTTTGGCAAATTTATCATTCTTGTCAGGATTATAATTGTCACAAACGTGTTATTTTCAATAAAACTCTCAAAAATAGCTTAACTGTGTTGTCTAGTCGCCATATAATAAAGAGAAAAAAAATTTATTTTACAACACACTTATGCGGAAGTGGGTAGAAAAATACCCATGCCCTACAAAGGCCCCCACGACACTTAAAAAAAATAAAAATATTCATATCAATACAAATATCCCAAATACTATTTGTTCTAAATTTTACCGAAATCGGATCACGGATTCTGGGGTCAGGCGTTAATGGGTTAACTATATATATAATATATTTTAATATTTCAGTAAATGAGGATATCAGTATTACTTGCTTTTTATTATTATCTGTGACAGTTTTAAATGTCATAAATGGTTTTTATTTACTTTTTTCTTATGTTTTTCAAACATATAAAAACAGGCTCCCATGTAAAGCCTAAGTCCCATATTTCACACTTGCACACACGCTCAGTCATCGTGATGTATACACCTTTAGGAGAATATAGCCACATAAACTGGCAGGACATTTGTGCACATTTATATCCATATGGCCTATATAGATAAAATGAAGAGACATAAAAATGAAGAGAACAAGCAAACGAACAAGAGAGAGAAATGGGAATAAATTGCAATCGTGTTTGTTTGCAGTTGAAATGAAATCTAAACTGTCCCTTTTAGCTGGTCATACAAATTATTCTCTGATTTCTTTCAACATTTTTTCTATTTTTTTGTGTTCCAATATATGTATGTACATACATACACATACAGGATGTATTGCGTTGTATGCATTTGTTGGGATGGCAGTGTGGGTGTGTTTCATATCAGTTTTTGTTTAGTTTGTTATATACATACATATAAACGTGTAGGTTTTAAGTGAATGACCCACACATACAAGTACATACATGCATACAGTCCATGTATTTACTTATCTGTTACTCTAGTTTTTCCTTCTCAATTTTTTTTTCTTTTTTTTTCTATTTGCAACTCAAATGCGGTTATTCGTATTTGTTTTATGAAACAGTAGCAACTTTTTTGTTTCGTTTTTTCTCTTCTTATGTTGGCAGTATTATTTCCTTAACGCCAACAGAAACCATTTTAAATTATATTTAAAGACTTTAGTTTATTATCGTAATGAAATTGTTAATTGTTGTGAATTGTAATCTTTGGTAAAATAATTGTGTCCTTAAACAGTACCAATACTTAGGTATTCTTACAGGTAAGAATTTAAAACTATTTTCCCTTTATTGTCCACAGAGACTGTTTACCGCCTTATTATGAAAAATATTGAAAAACGCAAAAAAGAAATATATTCCGGAGGGAATCGTTGTAACAGAAACGTCAGTAGAAATACCACTCCAAAATATGCTTAACCTTACGGTTAAAAGTTATTTAGACTTACTTAATTTTGATTTGAAAAATGATATAATTTGTGAAATTAAATGGGGATTCGATGGCAGCTCTGGTCATAGTACATATAAGCAAAAGTTTAGTGATTCAAATTCAAATGATGAATTTCTATTTGTTGCTTCTTTTGTTGTAATAAGATTTCTAGATCAGGCAACTGAAAAAGGGTTGTGGAATAATTCGAAGACATCCTCTACAAAACATTGCCGACCAATTTGTTTTTATTTTCAAAAAGAGAGTCCAACTTTAATTAAACGTGTGCAAAGCCATATACAAACAGAAATAGAAAAATTGGAACCATTCAGCCATATTTATAACACTATACCTTTTAATGTACACTTTAAGTTTAACTTAACGATGATAGATGGAGCAGTGGTAAATGTTTTGACAGAAAATACCAGCAGTTCTTCTTGTTTTATTTGTGGAGCAAAGCCAATAGATATAAATTCAATTGTTGTTTTTGACCGTAAGGTAAAGCAAGAGGATTTTTACAAATACGGGCTATCAACATTGCACGCATTGATAAAATTTTTTGAATGCTTGCTCCATATATCATATCGGTTACCAATTAAAAAGTGGAGAATTTCAAGCCCTGAGGACAAAAGAATAGAATAGAAACGCTGCAGCGCTCGTCATCCTTTCCTTGGTGGGTACGTTAATAGGCAAAATTGCCGTATTTGGAGCTAAAAACCCATACGTGGGCATACCAATGCAATGAATCCAATGCATCCATTTCTTTGAAAATGAGGACGACGCAACCATTACGGTCAATGGAGATACATATCGCACCATGCTAGCCGATTATTTTGTACACGCTCATTTCGGTATTGATGTGAACGACGTGTGATTTCAACAGGATGGTGCAACTTGCCACACACCTTATGCCATAATCGATTTATTACGTCAAACGTTTGATGGCCGTTTAATTAGCCGAAGTGTTGAGGTCAATCGGCCGCCAAGAAGCTGCGATTTTACACCGTTAGACTATTTTCTGTTGGGCGGCGTTAAAGAAAAGTATTATGATGACAAACCAAATACAATTTAACGTTTGAAAGCCAACATTCGTAATGCCATTGCAGAGATACGACCAAATATACTAGAAAAAATGGTGCGAACGAATGAGGTACTGTGAGGCCACCTGCGGCAGCCATATGAATGAAATAATATTACATTTCAAACCGAAACAATTGATTTAATTATGCAACAAAAGAATAAATTTGACAAAATTTAAAACCGTTTTTGTTTCATTGCATTTTTAAATTTAAACTTTTAAATGGCCCACCCTATATAACCGTCGCAATGAGATCCTGTCCTTGAAAAACGTTGCTGGCTCTGCTGAGTTTAAGCTCATTGCATAGGTAGTGAGGACCAGTACCTTGGAGGCTATAATTAGGATAGTAGAAGATAAGTCAAACGCGATATTTTCCAGAGACAAATCGAGTGAATGACAGGTTCTTCCTTAACTGTGACCTAGACAGTAACAATAAATTCTATGATTTTATTAACTGTTAAGCAACAAGACTGGCTAGTAAGATAAAAAGAAATTATTGGCTACTATATACCCTTTTAAGGGAGAGAACAATATGTATTATACGGCTGGGGAAAGGACATGTACCGATGGTCGGCTATTTATTTGAACACCGAGAGTGAAATATTTTGATAATCTTTCGAGCGGTTTCCAATGGAAAGATGTGCTCATTTCAACATGGACAGGACAGTTCAGAGGACAGGATACAGCAATTATATCTGACGACTCAGTTCCTATGAGGTTGACTCGAGATTAGAATTGAATGATGAGTCAGCTAAGCATAGGCTGGATCCTCAGTCACTTTGGAATTTCGAGGTAATGAGCAGATTATTGGGAGAGTAACTACGCTGATAAGGCCAGAAACTTTCTGTGATTTGGTGTTAGAAAGGTGTAATCAACGAAGGGAAAGACTAAGTCTGGCGGATATTTTCCTCAACTTGAACGAATTTTAGACATTTATAGCTTTTCTTATAATGAGAAGTAATTTGAATTATGCATCAGATTATCTAGACTGTGGATTCTTATTAGCATTTTATCGTATAGTGAAACAGTTCATATACTCAAAGGATACATGCTTCAGAATAGGGATTGATTCAAGCCCGCAGATCTTGTGATAAGCAGATGTGAACCTATGTGACTTAATGCATTTCTAAAGAAAACATCTTGGCATTGGTAAAGTAATTGGCAGGGAGTTATTCTTACTAACAACGAACAGCATACTTAAGAGCATACTGGAGACATGTAGATTGACTGTACACTAAATGGTATTTCCTGCGTATTTTATTGTGTGCCACATGTGGCTGATATGGTCACATACCTTATCTACAGAACCTATCTTATTTCTTAGTCGATTCAATTTACATATAAACTTTGTTTTGACACAACCTGGACAATGTTCATATTGCTTGATTAAATAAAAACTAGTATTCCTTCTGACTGTTATTTAGCTCATCAATTTAGAACGAATGAACCCGTATACGTTATCTTTCTGTTCAGAATTACATATTAAAAATACTTTTCATCTTGAAATAAACATTCAGCTTTTATGAAAAGAAAAATTACAGGAAAAGATTTTAATATTTTTTAATGGCAATAGTACATACACACATATTCATATGCCTTATACATATACTTTACAAAATTTAATAAATAAGAGAAAGAGTAAAAAATATGACAGAAATTTGTATTTCAATATTAACTCACCATAAATATTTAAACGTGCAGCATGCTGCACTCGTCCGGCACGATTTTCAGCAATACATGCGTATTCGCCACCATCTTCTACCATGACATGAGTGATATTAACATGACTAATTACATCACCATGAACGGTGATATATTGGCCCATCATGAATCTGCAATAAACGATAATAAAACGAAAGAGAAAAAAATTTAAATAAAATCTATCGGATAGAATATGTGAATAAGAACTGAAATAAAAATAATAATAATGGCAGGTATAGAGGCAGGATTATTTATTTAATTATTTAAAATGTCAATACCTTTCTATCAAATGAATTATTAAAAAGAGACTTTTAAGGAAATATTACATGCACTTGTGTATGTACATATGTATAGAATCCATAGGTAAAACTATATTTAATATTCAATTATTAAATAAATTATAATTTTTTCTACAGCTTTGGACATTGAAAATAAACATCGATGCAATGCATCGCAACAAAGTATCCGTGTTATATCGATTTATAACAAAATACGTCCGTGTTTTCTATGCACTGATACTTTTGTAACACAATGGAAGCAAAAAAAAAACAGAAAATACTTATTAAATTACGACTTAGCTTCTCACACCACTTATGCCGTATGTGTTAATTTGTATACGAGTACATGATTGGTGGATCCTACAGTTTAACGTCGATTCCGAACGACAGACTCTTGAGAAGATTTTCATGGCAGTTTTATTTACTCTCAGAGATTTTGCCAGAAATCTGCAGAGAGGAAGTAGCCGAAGAAAAAATTTTTCATATTTCGACTTGTTCGAGAGGTCTGGGCTAGTCTTTTTGTCTAACAAGCCAACATAAGTTAATCCTAATTGCAATTACCAAACAAAAGACTAAATGCCTTTGACTTGTGTGGCCAGCTCTATTAATTGTTCCTTTTGTACTTTCAAACCCCACTTCTTATTTTACAGGTTCTTTATAGGCAACGTGAATACTACTCTACTTGCAAACTGATACTCTGGTGCATAACCACGAATTTCCACATGACGTATAATTCAGCTCAAAGCCTAGTTTTCCATCCTATCCTTGAATCAACCTCAAACCAAAGTAATTGCATGGGCGGCGGGCCCAACTGTCAGATAGAATTACTATGTCCCGCCTGCTGTACTTCCTGTCCAAGTTAAATTGAACACATCTTTTGATGGCGTAACATACCATAAGTACATTCGATTACGACCTAGGTCCTTACACCACTTATGTTGTGTTTGTTAATTTTCGACATTTGTGGGGGAACCTTTCATTCTGTTAGGTTAAGATACCTCTTGAAACATTGAAGACATCCTTGAAAAGTAGTAGACATCCTCGAAGGAAATAAAATTTCATTGATAAATAAAGGTTTCTAGAGGAAAAAATCATCTCGTGAAACTGAAAAGCTTAGTTTCCAAATCTTGGAAATACTAATTAGCCTCAGATTGGATGAAATAGAAATTATGCTGTAAACGTAGAAAGGTTACTTACTTAATTGGTTTTTACAACTCTATAGCCAAGGTTACAACCTCGCTTGTCACATCACACATGTTGAGTGTGTAAATTTTATCCATAAGTGTCCACATGTGCAGTTCAACATCAATTCTTGGCGAAAAATTTGAAAAACTTTTCATGGCAAATTTATTTAGACTCAGAGTTTTTTTGCCAGACACAGACTGCAAAGAAGAAGTCAGAACTGTGGCAACGAGACGTAGAAATTTTGGTTGCTGGAAAAAGAAATTCTCGAAGACAGTAGCAAACAGGAATATTGAAAATAGCTCAGAAATCTTATTGTTCAGATCAGGGCTCGTTTGCCCTGATGAACGGTCAAAAAATAAAAAAGAAAATAGGTACTTATCCCAGTGGTTCACAAGGATAAAATTTTGGTTTTTAACTTTGTCAAAGTGATGCACCAAGACGAAGTTTCAGAATCAAACGAGTTAATTATTTGAATGTTTGTAGTACACTAATTCTTTATTACTGTTAGTTAATGCATTTATATAAAGTTAATACAATACAAAAAATAATACAAAAAATAATACAAAAAATAATACAAAAAATAATAAGTAATACAAAACTTAAAATGCAAAAATTGAAAAACATATTCCCACAGGTTGCTCAATGCGAAACGCATATTGAGTTACACACTGTCTGGCGCGTGTAGACATAAATATATGATACACTTGCCGACGTATGAATTCTCACGCTTTGCTTGACCAAACTGTGGGAACAAGAAAATTATGAAATATTATTATTTTAATTCAATTTGAGATTCTTTTATTTTGTTGCCAAAATAAAAGAATTCTAAAGAATTAACACTTATTTAATCTTAAAACCAGGCAATTAAAAATAAAAATAAAGTCTGGATACTAAATCAATGATAAATTATTCATTGCAGCATGTGACTAAGAATCTTAAAATATCGACTAGTTCATGCGTAGTTGCAGCCGAATTAATGCAGAGGTTGCTTATTTGTTTGTTGATCGCTTAAGAACTTTGTTCTATTGTTGCTTGGCTCCTATACAGAAGCAACCAAAAGAGTATTTTTCAACTCAATTAACACAAAACATTCTGTTCTGAGGTAGTAGTTATCTTACGACTTTTATCATCCTCAAGAGTGGAAAGATTCACTATCTAAAATGGTTACTAAACTTGGTGCATATGCCTGTTAACAATATTGTCTAAACTTTTTATAAAACCCCTAAACTTCAAAGTCAATAGTAATACGAAAACATGCAGTACTACTGAGCAACAAGCGATGAGCTTAACACTCAAAGCGTTGACTTATGTCACTACTCCACCCTCAGGGTATTAAAATAGTCAAGCTAGTAGTTAAAAAAGGTAATAGGAGAAGATGAAATACTGCTTTAGTTTGTTGATTGGGGAATATCAACCGCTTGACAAAGTTTGGCACGAGGGTCTGATAAAAACGATTTAAAACTAAATTTGACTGTCTGATCCTCAGCAAATTGCAATTGAGACACATTCTAATACAAATCTACTATGAAAATAGCATTGAAACGATATATTCATACTTCTGCATCTGCTGATGATACTACTTTTCTTAGTACGTATGGAAACCTCCACGAATTGTCTCTGTATTTAGAGAAACATATTTTAGAGCTAGACAAGTGGATAAATATATGGATAATCAAGTGAATGTGAATGAAGAATGATTCTTCTTTTAAAATAAAGCAGTGAAGCAGTGCTTCAACATTCCAACCAAATATATACTGGCATTCATTTTGATACAAGTTTGATTTGAGAATTTCACTCAAAAGAAAAATGAGCAGAAAATTAAAAATCTTTGGGCCATGCAGCCAAATTGAATTACTTCTGTACCTGGATTGCAAGCTTCCACTGTTCAGTTCAGTCTTAAACCACATTAACATTACTCTGCTATTCATTTCAAGTGAATTGACTCTGCTTCTAAGATAAAGAATTCGGAGAAACCAAACGAAGAAGTGAATTAGTAGACAGTATAAACAGAAGAAATAGTGCTGTTTGAAGGTTTAACTGTATGGCCTACAATGCCATTGAAACAAATATAAAATCACTAGCTTCGCAGAAATTATCACTACTATGACAAGGAATGCATATGTTTTCCCAAATTATTCTGTTATTCACAAAGTAAATCTGAACATAGATCCTGGATCCGATCATTTTGGAGCGGGCGTAGATAGCACTTAAAATCTTCATGATCTCTAATCACATATTTAGACTACCTTTCGAAGCTAGAATCATATCTACACAGGCCTTCGTTTAAGAAAAATAAATAATTTTCGTTTATTTGATAAAAATACTATTGTTGTACTAATACTAATATTTGACTTAGAATAGAGTTTTATATCTCCAATGCAAAGAAAACGAAAACTTGTTATATAGATTTCCTACTCTAAATATGCCACATGTTTTAGGCTCCACTGTAAGTAGAAAGGATTACTCTTCTGTTTACAGAGGCTCACAAGAGCAGCAAATAATTTTAATTAAAACTTAAACCAACAGACAGTCACTGTCAAAGCGCTGCTCGAATGTTAAAGCAACAGAGTTAATGCAGTTTTTTATTCCTTCGTTATTTATTCTTCTATTTCTCTCTCTCCCGCGAATACGAATTCTTGTGAATGTGTTTGTAGATTCAACACAGTATTGCCAAGTAATAGAAAATGAATCTACGACTTTTTAAACCAAATACGAATGTAAATAATGCAAGGTATGTCTGTTGCCAAATCACTACGTCGATGATAAACAGCGAATGTTTGATGAATTTTCATTGAAAAATTATCTTCAGTGATGAGGCGTATTTATGAATGAATGAGTACTTGAACAAATAAAATTGTCGAGTTTGGCACGATACCAATCCAAGTGAGATTCAAGAGCGTCTAATACATCTGGAAAAATTCTTTGTTTGAATTCGATTTTGGGCTGACTGCGTCATAGAAGCATATTCCTTGAAAAAAAACGTTGGGCAGGCTACCACCAACAACCGCAAGCACTGTAGGTTGAAGATTATTAAATTTTTTTTGGCATAATTTTGATGATTTGGACACCAACGACATGTTGTGCACGAGTGACGAGTAAGTATGATCATCTGACGTAGAGCTGAGGTGAACTGGATACCGATATCGTGTTTTTTGATTCTGTTAAACTTTTTCTTGTGAGGTTTTCTTAAATTGCAAGTTTATGCCCATAAGGCTCTCAAAGCCAACAATAACCCATACCATCGACCAAATTCAGAAAATTCAACAATTCGGTTGCGATTCACTCAGAGAAGTCAGGACGGACATTTAAAAGATTTTATATTTCACACGTAAATAGGCGCGAATAGAAAGAAAGATACTTAGGTATCTTTCGCGAATTTTTAAATCTCTTACTTACTTAATTAGTTATTACAGGCCATTGCAACCTAGTTGCTGGCACTACTTATGCTGTATGCTTTAATTTAATCCATGATTAGCGGGTCCTACAGTTTAAGTCGACTCCGAACTATAGATTTTTTAGAAACTTTTCATGGCACTTTTTTGTTTTATTTTCGGAATTTTTACCATAAGACTGACTGCTAAGAGGAAGTCGCCGAAGAAAACTTTTTTCATACTTCGTTTGGTTCGAGATATCTGAGCTGTGGTTTGAACTACGAGCTGGTGTTTAATAAACCAACACACCACCTATTAGACAACGGCGACTTTATAAACTTCTCGCCTTTAATCTGTAACAAGCATCGGTCAGTTGGCTCTTGCAAAAATGTTAACAAACTAAGACGCTTATCTTTTTGCTCTCTAACGGATCACTTATCGGTGTTGTTGGACTATTAGGAAAAGATTCTCAAAAATCAAACATTCGCAATCGACTTTAAACTGTAGGTTCGGCTACTCACGAATGAAATTAATACACTCAATATGGGTGGTGTGAGAAGCTAGATCGTAATCCTCACTGCAGAGTTGTAATGACCAATTAAATAAGTAAGTATGTATGTTGAACTTTTAGTCTACAGAAATAAATGCAAGGCACAAGACCTGGCAACCCTTGTTTTAAGTAGGGTTATACTATTTCCTTTTCTTACTTTTCTGACGTACGAATACGAAGGGGGTAATTAAAAATTCGTAAGTACTTTCCATTTTTTTATGTTTTTTGCTTTCCTATTATGTTGTACTTTGCTTTATCCTCTCATTTCATTTTTTTCTTGCGTTCCCCTCTTTCTTTTTCGACTGGTTTATGTTCATAAATAAACTCGTACTTATGGTTTATTTTTTGTTTTTTGTTTTTATTTTTCCATCTTTTTATAGGCTTAAAGGAAAAGTTTGTTTGTTGCTTTTCCATTACTTGTAATTATTCGCTTTAAAAATTTTCTGAATGTAACAAAGCGAACAGAGAGTTAAAGGAATTAATTTCCTTTTCTACTAGAAAAAGCAAAAGAAAAAAAGGAAGCAAGAATACGAAATTTAAAAATATTTTGTTATAACCACAGACCCAAAGTTAACCTTGGCTTTTGTTACTTGAATACATAGTTTAAGTTAACAGCAATCTTTTCAAATATCCATCCAACGATGTGTGATACAAACCCTTGTACAATATTTATGAAAAGTATCCTTTCAATGGAAATGTTTTAATTCGCTTAAAACTTAATTATGCTACTGCCACCGAAATTCGTGGTAAAGAAAATAATGGCCATGTAGTCTGCCATCGCAGTCTATTGTCATCATACAGTGTATTACACTTTGTTCTCATATTTACGTACGTCCTCAAGTATTACAATCGTTTGGCATTTGCAAATACTTGAGTATTTACACACGTTTTGTTAATGTCACAAAAGACTCAATAATGGCCGTTGCTGTTACGCTGCTGCCTCATTTATGATGCATTGTTTTACTTTCTCTTCTTGGACTCCCTAATCATATTATCCGTCTTAATCTCCATTCTAAACGCTATGATTATGATGTTGAAGTAAATGAAATTTATGAAGTGTAGTATAGAATACGAGGACGGTCCGAAAATTAAACTTGACGTATAAATAGCGGCAATAGTTTGATCATAATCATTTTGATTAAAAGTGGCAACGTTATAAAAAGTACAATTTGAGTTCAAGGATTTAAATTTTGCTGTTGATGTTTTGTTTTGGAGGAGAAGCGATGTAGTTATCAAACTGTTCGGCTACAAAAGCAAACGAAAATCAGTTTTGATTTCTAAATGAAGAGAAATCTCTTCAAAAATAATCTTGACCCCTGCCTCCTAACAAGGGATAACAGAAACGAATAGCATAGGAAGACAGCACTGATACTTAGCAAAGTTCCAATCCGTATTCACGAAGGGCATTGTTTCTAGCAGACGTCAGATCGCAAACCTTTTATCCTAGTTTTTTTCTCATTAAACCAGTCAAACGCTTTGTTGAGAAAACTTGTTTAAGATATTGAAATAAAGTAAAGAAAAGAAATATTAAAATGCGGAAAATTCTTTGTAAAAATAAGGAAAAAAGTTTAGAAGCTAGCCAGATTCCGTTCTGATGGACTTCGACTTCCAATCCGATTACAAAATGTGAAGATTTTAAAAGGGGCCATACGAGTGTGTTGTTGTGATTCAGTTGAACTTGCCACATCAAAATCGTGTCTGCATAGGCAGTTTCCTCTTCAAGCAAGTTCATGAAACTTTCCTCCTTTTTTTTTAATAGGGTTGGGACAGTTTTTATTGCTTGTATTCAAAATGGAAATTTATGTCAGCATTTAACTGAAGGAACTAAAGAAAAGAGGCTACTTTAAACCAAAAAAATTTTGCCTCAGCATACAACAATTCAATTTTGAGAAGCTAGGTCGTAATCCTGACTGAAGGGTTGTAATGACCAATTATGTTATGTTATGTATACAACAATTCAAACAATTATTAATGCGATGGCCAAAACCAATGAGCTAAAGTCCGAATCTATTCATCACACGTCGTATTCGACAGCTTTGTTTAAAGTGGATTGTTTTGTATTCCCAAGTTATAAAAGTACGTCCCAATGTCTGATAACAGATTTTGCTGAATAAGAAATCCGGGTTAAACGAAGGGTTTATTGAGGTTGTTTGTTTCTCTGCAGAGGATTGTCAATCTCAAGTTTTAATTCAATTGAATTTCCATTGTATCAGGTTTTTATGACGTCGGCCTTCTTGTTAATTTTAATGTCTATCGAATATTTTACTAAAAACCTCCGAACATCCAGTATCTTGGATAATCTCAGATTTGTTTTTCTAGAAATCATTTAGTCAGAATCACAACCTAGCTTTTCACAAAACCCGTGTTGTGTATTGGGGGAACCTATAGTTTAACGTCAACTTCAAACGACAAATTTTTGAAAAACTTTCCATGATAATTCTATTTCCTCTTAGAGTTTTTCTCAGCTCACTGCTGAGTTGAAGTCACCGAAGAAACAATTTTTTTAATATTTCGTTTTGTTGGAGATGTCTGACCTGGCGGCCTAACATCGTTTTCAAAGAAATCTGGATCGATTGTTATTTATTGCAGTGAAGAGGTATATTTAAATACGTGCTGTTGTATTCCCTTCACACTTTCTAGGGTATTCCAGCACCTGGTACCTTGAGATGCCTTAGATGGGTTTCAAACCGCAGTCACTCGTCAAATATACCAACATACTACTTGCTAAACTTCTTCTGTGCTTTCTTATCACTAAATATTCGTATGCTTCCACTCAATTTATATTTACAATTTGTTATGACACATTTTTTGAGGATTCTATATGCATTATTGAATTCTTACATAACGTTCTCTGGGATCTATTCAAAACACGATTGTATGTTGTAATTTCGTTGAACAGATATAATCGAAAGCCAGTTCAGGAATCGTGTAGTAAAGTGGTATATACAGATCAGGTATACCAAAAATTGTGTTATGATCATAGTTTCTAAATTTTCATGGCCTTGCTCCATTCACAACCACTTGTTTTCCATCGAATATTTTACGGAAAACCTCCGGATATACCCAGTATATTGGACAATTTCAGAGGTGGTGTACACACTCTCTAGAAAACTAATGGTTGCTTTACTTGCCTAATAGGTCACCAAAACCCTTTAGTCAGGATACTACTTCCTAACCTTCTCACACCACTTATTTTCTGTGTGTTAATTTTATCCATAAGTGGCTGAGCTACAGTTTACAGTTGAATCCGAACAACATATTTTTTGAGAGACTATTCATGGCAATTTTTATTTACTCTCTGACTTTTTGCCTGAAATCTTCTAAGTCGCCGAAGAAGTATTTTTCACACTTCGATTTAATGGCGATGTCTGACCTGGTGTTTGAACCGTGGGGGTAGCACATCTAATAAGCCAACACACTACGTACTAGACTACGGCGAACTCTTACCTGCTACTCGTCTAATGGGTAGAGCACATCTATTTGATTAGCGGCTGGATCGTCGTTCATATTTAATTGGGGTTTTTTTCTTTCATTTGTTTGTGAAGCTATGAAGTCTCCTCTTTATTGTCACCCAATTTTAAGTGGCTCAATTTATATTCTGCTCAATTATCTGACTTAACGATAGACAAAAGGACAATAAAATTTAAGCTGTTGGAGAGGAATTTTACAAATATTGCTTAGAGCAGCGACAATTTTCCAAAAAAATCTGTGCTTAAAAAGTAAAAACCGATTCAATTAAATTTTATTTAAAAGGCAAATACAATTGGTTGAGCCACAGCGTTCAAATACTGCTCCTCTATACGATGAATTAATTAACAAATGCTCGACAGAATATAGTTCCCTGTATACTACAACGAAACGCTTAAACAATTTGTTGCAATAAACGAATACAATACACACACACACACACACTTCAAACAAATTGGTAATTAAATCCACATGTGTAATATTAAGAAATTGTTGTAGACAGAGAGAGAAACTCTTTCTGCAGTTAAAAGACGCTTTCAATTGTTGTAGTAACTGCTGGCAATAATAGAGTTCTTGCTGATTTTATTTTCGTTTCGTTTCTTTCCTTTCATTTGCTTCTGTTTGAGCAAATGCTTAAAGTTTTAAGCGTTTTCATCCATTGTTTGGATGGAGCAAAGAATGGTAATTTTCTAAACTTCTTATTAGAGATTTTATTACACCCAACGTACTCATGAAGGAGAGTTTGGGTATGGGTAATCGGGAATGGCTTTTAATTTCCTATGGCTTCTTTAAATTAAAAAGATTAAGTTGTTTAAGGCAAAAGTTTAAATACAACACACTTTATATAGTGGAACTATTGCAACTGTTTGAAATTAATACTTAACAAATATGTTTTTAAGGGTTTTTTTCCCTTTTTCTATTGATTATAGACCGCTTCTGCTGTTATGAAGTTAGTTAGACAAGAATGGCTAATTTTCTATTGATTTTTTCTATTTTTTCCAATGACATGTGGTTATCGTAAGTGGGAAAAACTAATGAAAGGAGACTAATAATCGTTTTTAATCCGTAACAGAGTTTAATTGTTTATAATTTTAAATACTTGAACGTGTATATTTAAAATTTCTTAATTTACAGACATACATACACACACACATAATTGGTCATTACCACCCTTCAGTCCGGATTATGACCTAGCTTCTCATACCTCTTATGTTGTGCGTTTTAATTTTATACATGAGTGGCAGGAACGACAGTTTAAAGTCAACAACGAATGACAGATTTTTTAGGAACATTTTCATGGAAATTTTTTATTTACTCTCAGAGATTTTGGCAGAAATCTGCCGAAATCTGCAGAAATCACCGAAGGAATGTTTTTTCATATTTTGTTTTGTTTGAGATATATAACCAGTGGTTTGAACCGTGGCCTCGCGTTTCTTAACATATCTCTTCAGCTTGTATACTTTTTAAGTGTGCAGTAATTAATATTCACTTTAATACAAAAACGACATGGCAATCAAGAATATTTGCTTTATGTATAGCTATGTAACTAAGTACCACATACATATATATTCACATGATTTCTGCGGTGTTGTAATTCCTAAATATACGTCGTATTCAAAGATGAGTATGGAACGTAACGTTAAAGTCACACAAATAGTTTTTCATATATATAGGTTAGGTTAGCGGTTAGCTTGCCGTTCACAGGCAAGTTCACTCGGTGGCATATATGGCCCATTGTCTTACCCAGTGTGAACTAAGCCCCTCTGTTAGTGGTGGGTTTGAACCACCCCTAGCTAGTAAAGCGATTATAAAAATTCAGAGAACTTGGGTGTGATACACATGACACCAATAATAATGATGGTTGCAAAGCTTTCTATGTTTCTTATTTTTTCACACTGTACCTTCAATTTTGCGACGATTTTCAAACTTATTCCCACATATTTTGACTATCAATCCAATTTTATCCTTCAATAAACTATCAAACAAAAGATAATCTGTGTACTTATATAGGCAGTTATATTTTAGAGCAATTAAAATAACATTGACGCTTATAAACGTCATAGGACAGACACTATCTAGACTAAGAAGCATTTGGTAACACAAAACCCTTTGTGACATTCAACCATTCTTAATGCTAATTAAGAGAAAGGTATACAGATTTTATGGTTAATATTGGTGATTGACAGATTAAAGTGTTCTTTAACTAGATTGGTAGTGATTAGATTTCTTTCATTATTCGCTGGACTGGTCAACTAGCCAAGTGTAGTATTATATCTTTGAGGATCAGGATAAGGTTGGAGTATACTCTTACTAGAATAACAGTTATGTTCAGCAGTTTAGTAGTCTACAAATTCCAAATACGTCTGTTTGAAGAACATTAAGTTCAATCGAAATTACTTAATCGGTCTTACAAATTAATTCCTCACACCACCCATGTTGTTTGTGTTAATTCTATCTATGCGTGGAGCTGCCTAAAGTTTAAGGTCGATTCTGTACGAAAAATTGCAGAAACTTTTCATGCCAATTTTATTTAATCTCAGAGTTTTTGCCACAACACTTTAGTCAAGATTGCAACCTAGCTTCTCACACAATTCATGTTGAGTGTGTTAATTTTATTCATGAGTTTGGGACTGAGTGGAAGTCGACGAAAGAAATATTTTTTTTTCATATCGCGATGTCTAAGCCAGATGTTTGAACCATGCACTCTAGCCTAATAAGCTAACACACTACCTACTAGCATAAGGCGTTCATAGCATTAAATCCATACGGACTATCGACCTTGATATAGTTTGGCTAGTGAAGACCTCCATCTGATTTCAGTTATAATGTTGAAGCACAACACATTCACTGCTGAGGTATGAACTCCGGGCTGTTATATGTTCCGTAAAACCACGACTCCGTTGCATTAAGCCTTAAGATTACATTTTTAGGATTTAAATCAGTAGATAACCTGTTTAAGGCTGCTGTACCTTAGTTGGAGTCGCCTGAAGTGCACCTATGTAATCGTATAGTAATAATTTATCTTCAAATCATTACCACTCGCTGCTGCTATTTAGTGAATAATTTTAATGATGAAAAATACGTCTTGTGAAGTTTACTTTTCTCAGTTTTTTTTTTGCCAGTATGGACGAAAGGAGTTTTTTATAAGGACGGAATAAGAGCCTTCAAGATAGGAACCATTCATTGAAAAATGGTGCAAATTTGAATTCATATTTAAATTATTTATAAATTTTACACAGTTGCAGGATAAATATTTTATTTAAAACGTTTCCTTTTTAAAGCCTCTCCCCATATACGGAATGCAAACAGTATTGGCCCTATTGGAATTTCGTTGCATCAACAAACTTTTTATTTTGTAAATAAAACAACGGGAAAAAATGCAAAAAAGTTTCTTTAGAATTGAAAAAATGAAAAACAAAAAAAAACACAATAAATTGAGGTTTAATCCTTAAATACACACACACAATCGGCTACAGAGCGCTCTCAATGAGAAAACAAAAGCTATAGACATTGAAAAAAATTAATGTACAACTCCATTTACCAGATACACTCCTCATATCCACACATACACATACCCACATGTGTATAAAAATACACAAATATTTGCAATTTTCCATACAAATAAATAACAGAACTTATTTTAACTGAAATACGCACACACTCAAATACACTCTCTGTATCCATATATACACTGTCTGTGTGTGTGTGTGTATGTGTGAAAATATAAGTCTATCCATGTATAGGTGGATTGTATGCATTTGTTTTCTCTCTTTTTATGGTTACGCTCACTGTGTATAAAAGTTCAATTACCTTCCGTTCGATGGTAGTGGAAATCCGTCCAGTGTCCATGAAATTTGTGGTGTTGGATTTCCGGCTGCTGAACATTTTAAACTTACAGCTGGACCTGGCTGTAAAGTTTGCTCAATAAAACTATACAGTAAAACTGGTGGGGCATCTGTAAATACAGAAGAAAAAAACATAAAACAACAACATCAACAATAAGAAAATTAAACAAAACTGTATAATAAAAAGCAGGGAATTAAAAATATTAAAGAAAACGGGAGTTTGAAAATGCAAACCCCTCCCCAGAGATATTTTTTAGTTTGCGTTAAATGAGAGAAAGGGAGAGAGACTGAAAATAGTGTGTTTTAATGATTAATATTTACCTCCTAATTGCAATTCTGCTGTTGCTTGAAATGTATCTCCTTCTGGCCGCCTTACCACACATTGATACATGCCACGATTCTCTCGACTAACACGTGGCACAATTAGAGTGTCCTCAATGCGACCGGATGATGGCAATTGACGGCCATCTTTGTACCATAAAATATTTTGCATGCCCACTGGACTGCCATTGCTGGTGACAATACAGCGAAATTCCGCTGTACCACCCATATGAACACTGAGGACATTGGGTTGAATCTCAACCTGTATGGGTGTGGCTACCGATAGTCGAAGTTCCGCACTTGCTTCACCGCCCACATTACTCGCCGTACATTTGTAAACACCGGAATCTTCGCCAGTTACTGCCTCAATAGCTAATATAGGTCCAAGCAGTCGTATGCGGGGCCCGCTTAACACTGGCAAAGGACCAGGACCATTGTGTGTATACCAACTGCAATGAAAATAAGAAAAATTGTGAATAAGATTATGAATTCAAAGCTTGTACAATCAGTTTTACCACAAAAAATTCAAAATAATTTCTACTCATTATTTTATAAAACAGTAAAGAAAATACGTTTTAAGTGACAAATACCTTTTGAAATAGGTTCCAGCATACATATGAACAAATGATGTTTATTTTGAAGAAATTATAAAAATTCAATTAAGATTGGTAATCACCTGGGTTTTACAAGGTTTTCCTAGAAATGTCTTTTAAGCATCGCTCTATAACAATACGGTTACCCCAATTTACTTACAAGCGTCACACCTGCAATTGATATGGACGTATAATCTTTTGTATGATCAATGTTCAGAACATTTCTCATCAGAAGTTTCATCACAAGGTCAATAGGGAGTACCATTGACAAGAAGCATTTCGAAGACGAAATATATTTGAATGTGATTTTTGCTTAAGAGCGATGAAGCTGCTTAGTCATCGTTGAATTGGTTGGTTTGTTCTTGAGTAAAAACAAGACCAAAAAAAAGAGAGACAAAGAAAATATTATTAACCATGCAGATATTTTATTTAAGGTCACGAGAATTTTTAGATCAATCAAGCTTACGGAATTCTAGCCACATATATACATACATTCGTACTTACATACATACTTACATAATTGATCATTACAACCCTTCAGTCAGAATTACAACATAGTTTCTCACACCACTCATATTGTGGGTGTTAATTTTATCCATAAGTGGCGGGATCTACAATTTAAAGTCGACTCCGGAGGACAGACTTTTGAGAAACTTTTCAAAGCAATTTTATTTACTCTTAGAGTTTTTGCCAGAAATCTGCTGAGAGGAAGTCACCAAAGAAATATTTTGCATATTTCGTTTTGTTAGAGATGTCTAATAAGCCACCACCATCCCTACTAGATTACGGCAACTTAAACGACTTCAGAACGGTTATCATTACTCAATGCATTTATGAAACATTATGACCATGTATTGTTCAATTATACTTTCTCGTTAAGGGCCTTCCATCAATTTATTATACTTTATTAGTTTTCTTAATCAAGTTTTATTAGTTCTGTTACTCTAGTAGGTGCTAAAATGAATGGGACAATCACAAAACCATCTTTCTTTGTCTACAAATAATTTCCTCTGCAAAAAATCTATTGGGTTTTTATCTTGGATATTGCGCAAGTAGGCTCGACTTTCTATAATGTTCGTTCCTGATGTTATTTTCGCTGGGGAATTAGGGGTCAAAAAACTTCATTTTTAAGTTAGTTGGAGGGCGAGTTATATTATGATTGTAAATATTTTCTGAAGTTGAAAGTCGACCCTGTAGTCGCCGTAGTCTAGTACATAGGGCGTTTGTTGGCTTATTAGACGTGAGTTCTCGGTTCAAAACCCAGCTCAGACATTTTCAACAAATCGAAATATGAAAAAATTATTTCTTTCGGGACGTTCTCTCAGAAGATTTCTCGCAAAAACTCTGAGAGTAAATAAAATTGAAATGAAAAAGTTTTTAAAAAATCTGTCGTTCGGAATCGGCTTCAAACTGGAGGTCCAGCCACTTATGGACAAAATTAACACACACAACATAAGTGGTGTAAGAAACTATGTAGTAATTCTGACAGAAGGGTTCTAATGAGCAATTATGAATGAATGTGAAATTCGACCCTATTAAATCGGGCTTATACTCAAGTTTTTTAAATTATTCACGATGCCGTCTTCATAACAGTACTTTAGAATTCTATATTTTAATTAGCGATGTCACTACATGCTGGAGATACCAATTTGCATAGAAATAAAATATGTTTTTCTTTTGAAAAATAAAGAAAACCTTTTAACTTTATTAACAAATATTTACGTTGTTCAAAATCATATTTTTTTTCCTTTGTTTTTTTTTTGTTGTTTGCAATCGAACTTATATTTGGTGGAAATACATTTGTAAACTCTTATCAATTCCTTTATAGCTTCACTATTTGGTTGCCCAGAGAAAAACAGGAAAAACTTATTTTGCATATTTTCTTTTCACGGCATGATTCTCTATTAATATGTAAGAAAAAAAGGGAGAAGACCATTATCGATGTTGAAACCATCCAAAATGTCATAAACATGTTAATGTCAAAAAAAAAAAAAAAAAAATGGGGAAAAAAATAAACAACCAAGGCTTTGTATTGTCTTCACACAAAAAATGAGAAAAAAGATAAGTTCTATAGCTGCTTCTTCTTCTACAACATCATCATCCTCGTCATCCTCATCACTATGATGAAGAAGACAACAAAATAAGGATTTGAAAAACATATTGTAGGCACCACCGCCACCGTATGAGCCTGGGTGTGAATATTTAATTCATTTCAACTCTTGTTAGTTCCTGTCATTACAACACTAATGCATTTTGACGTTTTTTTTTTTAACTCGAAAAGTGATAAAATGGTAGAAAAAAATATTAAAAAAAAATATACGTTACGGCTGAACAATTACAAGTACGACTGCATGTGAATTTTAAGCAGACACTGACCCTATTCTCCATGTTTTTTGAAGGGTACTTGAATATTTCTAAAAAGGAAATGTTTTCTGATTTAATTTTTTGTATCCTGTTTTCTCTGTATAATTCAAATTTAAAATGTCTTGACAGTTTGTGAAAGGCCTTTAGTATTTTAAATTGGAATTATTTGACTGGAAACTAAAATTTGTTTACAAGGAAATCATAATCTGTTAAAAAAATTCCAAAAATTTCTTGAAACTCAAAAACTGATTTTGCCCCTGATTCAATAATCTTTCTTAATATTTCAACAATTTTGCCTTCCACTGTATTGCTCTTCCTTTTTGTTCTCTCCGGCGGGCGTGCACAATGATAATGATAAATTAAATCAATATATGCTACACGTACACCTATGCAATGTTTGCATGTATGTATGTATTTGCGTATTTCCGCATTTACAAATTGAGTTCAATTTTAATTCATTTGTTTACTGTTTGCCAACATCGACTAGCGTAAATTAATTTTCGACTCCTTTGATGCATTTGATGCCTAAAAAAACAAAAAGAGGTTGCTTTTAATTTATTTGCTTTTTGTCTACAGATTCCGTTGCATATATTTTTAATTGTGACAGCAACTCTTGCAACTACAAAGCATATCAGTGGAAAGCGTAATGAAGTAATCAAAAGTATCAGCTCTTAAGCGCAATACATTATTCACTGGTATCCAAACAGTGGTTTGCCAAACACAATGTGTCTGCGTTAGGCGCAGTGGGCCAAAATGTGTTCTACACTCTGGTTTTAAAATATAAAATTAAATGAAACAGCGATTTTCGTTAAATTTTTTTGGAGAAATAATTTTTCTTGCTGTCGAAATGAAATTCAAGCTTTCAACCAGCGACCAAGAAGTTCAGTTAGTGTCTCAAAAAGTTTGAAAAATTAGCCTTTAATTTTATCACTGAATCCATTTAATTTAGGCCAGATGTCAGACTAAACTAAATACCGTTTTGACAGGTCGGCAGACTACTATGTATATATAGGGTGGGCCATTTGAAAGTTAAGTTAATTAAACAAAAACGGTTAGAAATTCTGCCAAATTTATTTATTTGTTGTGAAGTACAATTGTTCCGGTTAGAAATGGAATATTATTTCATTCATATGGTTGCCGCGCCTGGTCTCACAGTACAGAATGTTGCCTTTAAAATGCTAAATTGTAACTAAATTGTCGCCATAACACTTTTCAAATCGGAGCTTCTTGGCGGCCAATTGACATCATCATTTCGGCTAATTAAACGGCCATCAAATGTTTGAAGCAATAAATTGATTGTGGCATGAGAAGTGTGGTGAGTTGAACCATCCTGTTAAAACCAAACATCGCTCACATCAATTCCAAGAAGAGCGGGTACAAAATAATCAGTTATCATGATGAGATAAGTGTCTCCATTGACCATAATGGGCCAATGATATCGGCCAATGATGCCTCCGCTCCACAAGCCGCACCAAACAATCACTCGTAATGGATGTATTGGCTTCTGTACAGCCACGTGTTGGTTGTCTAAGCCCCAAATACGGCAATTTTGCTTATTAACTTACCCACCTTCATCTTGGTGAGCCTAATTGGAAAAGGTAATTTTTTTTTGTCAAAATCGACATAATCGTGCATTTTCTCGTTGGGCAGTCCAACGTTGCTCAAGCGTAAATCGATTCATTACATTTAATGGAGATAGTATACTGAATTTTGTGACAGAATAGAATAAAATAAGAATTGTCAGATTCAAAATAACCGATGGTTCAAATTTAAACCGATAGATGGCCCACCCAATTTATATAAAGCTCATGGTCGCCAAGTTCTACTTCTTTCCGTGAAGCTAAACATACATTCGCTTCCCAAAAATGGATGGGTTTTATAAATCGCGTATTTAGGTTAATTTAGCAGCTGTACATGGATCATAGCTTACTTAAGCCATATTAGGTCCTACATTACCTATTGGTTGTCATCTCTCAGCCATTGCAATAGTTTTACTGAAATATGGATTCCGTCAAAATCACCTTAAGCTAGACGCATTCTGTCAGTAATTTTGGGTGAGCAAGAATCGTTCGTCTCGGGTTCCGAAGCAACGGACAATAATATGTTGTTGTCCATGATCGTTTGTGGTGATTTAGTAAAACAGACTGAGAAGACGATAACTAATGCGATAGATGTAGCTTCAACAAGATGGTTACAATCAATTGTTAAAGTTTAGAAGTCTCTGTTTGAAAGCCCTATACGTACATACATTATTGATCATTACAATTCTTCAGTTAGGATTACATCCTAGTTTTTCACATCACTTATATTGTGTGAGTTAATTTTTATACATGAGCGGTGGGACCTATAGTTAAAGTCGCCTCCGATCGACAGATTTTTGATGATCTTTTCATGGCAATTTTATTTACTCTCGGAATTTTTGCCAGAAATCTGCTGATAGGAAATCGTCGCAGAAATATTTGTTCGTATTTCATTTTGTTGGAGATGTATCACATGGAGTTTAAACTGTTGCCTCCCGTCTAATAATCCAACACATTACTTACTAGAGTACGGCGACTACAGGGTCGAACTACAAGTCATCCAAGAAATATATTTTAATATTTCGTTTTTGTGGATGATGACCTGGGGTATGAACCGTGGCCTTACGTCTAATAAGCTGAAGACCCTATACTGTAGCGGTAAAGATTTATCTCCAAAGTAAACTGAAATTAGCAGCTCTCTGATAAGTTTTTCAAGTAGAAATAATCGCTTGGGCCACTTGGAATGAAAACAATGATGATTACTCTAACACGCGTCAAATCTTAAAGTGCTTATGACCTACTACACTTACACTACATAGCGTGTTTTGGCATGCATAGGTTCTAACGTGTTGGACTGTGAGATTAACAAGTATTGACGTTGTGCTTCTAAGCAAACAGATTTCATTGCTGTCCTCAATTATTATAATTCTGAAAGCACTGATAGTGGCTAATAAATCGGAAGGTAACATATTTTACAACAGATGGCTTGGCTATGTGCATATCCAATGGTATACGGAAGAAAACTGAAAGTTATTTTGGCTGTTATTTGTCCCTTCAAAGTCGATTCATTGTGCTGACCAAAAAGTATTCAAAGCCTCCTTAATTATGTGCCTCATACCCCATGTATGATTGCTTCCGCTTGAGTTTTTATAACCCCTCCACACTAATTATTCACTGTTTAATGAAGTGATTTTTAATATCGAGTAGTCTATGCCATTTTCATAGACCTTGAGACACCACAGCTATTGATTAGTTTTTAATTGTGACATTCAGTTTTCCCTTCTTCTTCATTTGGATTTCATTTGAAATCATTTCCTTGCTGGAAAAAAGTATTTTTTTTTCTTTAAAAAAACTAAAACCCTCTGCAAACTCAACTATAAGGGGGGACTGAGCGCAACTTTTTTTAATTTTTTGTTCATTTTTGCCACAGTCTTTGCTTTGCAAACACAAAAAGTTCATTGTCTTCCATAAGCACAAAGGTAAACATGTAAATACACACGTACACACTGTAAATTCTTGTAAAATGTAGTTGCCGTCACTGAATGTGGCAACATCACCATTAGCAGTGGAAGTAGCAGCAGTAGCACGAGCAAGAGCAGGAACCGGGAAAAGGGATGACGAAACAAATATAAGGGAATGTGATTAATTTAAATTTATTTACAGGGGAACACAACTTTAACTAAAAAGAAACCTTTATTTTTTTAAATTTTTTTCTTTTTATTTTCATTAATTCTTTCATTCTACATATTTGTCGACAATATTTGCTTGCTTCAGCTTAAGTCAAGAGGGAAGTAGAAGATAATATGACAGACCCCTAAAGTAATTGGGACGTACAGACATTTTGAGGAATTTAAATTTGAAGATTCTAAAGGCAGATGAATAATTGGTGGAATTTAAAATTTTTTTTTTTGTTGTAATTTAATAATGCTTAATAGCCCTAAGAAAGGTAAAATTTGTATTTCCAATATTCGAGACCTATTAACTAGGTTACAAGCAAACATAATTGCAATTTGGAAAATGAAATGAAAACTGATTATTTTAAAAACAACAACAAATACCTTTTAATACTAACATATGCTCCAATTCTTCTATCTTCATCAGAAACTTCGAATGGTTTCGTGGTTAGGGGAAAAGGTACGCTCTGGTAACATAATGACCCAGATGTCGCATAGTTCATGCTAGAAGCACTGAAGCTGATTGTCAAAACCAGTTAATTAGGAGAGTCTTTGCCAGACTTTATATTTTCAATACCATCTGGAATCTCTTAGAATGGATCTGTTTGGTTTTGTAGTACTATTAATCTTCACAATCGACCAAAAATTCCCTATCGGATTAAATTTAGAATTTTACCAGGTACTGAATTCTTAGAATTTTGCTCGTTGTCTTGTTGAAATAGTGGGTGGGCCGTCTATCGGTTTAAATTTGAACCATCGGTTATTTCGAATCTGGCAATACTTATACCATTCTATTCTGCCACAAAATTGAGTGTATTATCTCCACTGAACGTAATCAATCGTTTTAGCGCTAAAACAACGTTGGGATTTATTGGACCAAAGAGAAACTGATTTTGCCAAAAACAATCATCTTTTCGGATGAAGCTCATTTTCATCTTGGTGGGTACGTCAATAAGAAAATTTGCCATATTTGGGCCAGTGCACTCATAACGACTGACTGTTTGGTGCGGCTTGTGGTGCGGAGGCATTATTGGCCAATATTTCTTTGAAAATGAGGACGGCGCAACCATTATCAATGGAGACATCAATCGTACCATGATAACTGATTTTTTATACCCGTTCTTCATGGTATTGATGTGAACGATGTTTGGTTTCAACAGGATGGTGCAACTTGCCACACATCTCATGACAAAATCGATTTATTGCGTCAAATGTTTAATAGCCGTTTAATTAGCTGAAATGATGATCACAATTGACCGCCAAGAAGATGCTATGTGACACCGTTGGACTATTTTCAGTGGGGCGCCGTAAAGAATAGTGTTATATCGACAAAGCAGAGACAATTAAGCATTTGAAGGCCGATATTCGTAATGTCATTGCCGAGATACGACCCCAAAATTGCACGAAAATTGGTATGACCTAATGAGGTACTGTGAGGCCAGCTGTGGCAGCCATATGAATGAAGTAATATTCCATTTCTAACCGGAAGAATTGTAATTCGTAACAAAAAAAAAAAAAAATTTGGCAAAATTTCAACCCGGTTTTGTTTTATTGTATTTTAAAATTTAAAAAATTTTAAATGGTCCACCCTTTATTATTCATCAAGGTAGACTCTCAAATCCACAGAGTGGGAAAGATGGTTCAGCAGAATATTCAAATCATTCTCCTTTCTTGCAATGACCCCGCAATATTTACAATGGTTTGTTTAACCCAATTGAGTGCACCAGACACAGTTATTCGCTTTAGTCCCCAATGTTATGCGTTTTTAACAGGCGGCAATATAAAGCACATACCACCAAGTGTCCAGTTGCTCTCCATCGAGTAGCATTTTATTGTCATGAAAGCTGTTTTTAGTGTTCTAATTTGATCGAACTTTTAACAAATAAGTCAATGTTCCATTTGTCAAGCCCTAAAATCTAAATATTTTAGAGGTGATAATGGTCGATCATTAATGCTTCACAGAAAAAACAACTGGATGTGTTAGGCAGAGAAATGTCAATGTTGAAATTTGTCACAGCAAAATGTTTGGAAAAGACATAATAGGGTATACCTACTCGTACTATATTTTCTATAGGATGTCTGTGTCTTGTACAAACTTCCTCAGCTTCCACTCCTCTTAGATGAGTTATGTCTGGCATAGTGTCTTCCTAAGATATTGAGATCTCGAGTTTACGAACACCGGGCAATGATGTAATAAGCGTAGTTGTATTTGCCTTTACTCAGTCTAAATGTACTTATAATATGTACGATTTTTAATACTCTGGCATTATTCCGCTCTTTTTCATAGCCTAGTTTTTAATGCACTAACAGGCATGGGCTTATTCTGTCTATAATCTATAATCCGTGATTCTCTAGCTCATTTAGCAAAGTTATTAACTTCCTCATTTCCTGTCATTCTTTGATGACCAGGTACCCACATAATTCCATGCTTTGTGTAACTGTTAGTGAGCTATTTACATTCCAAGCCAGTCGTTGACGCTATTGCCTAAATTGTCATCCGTTTATCAGTGAAGATATTTAAACTCCCACATGTCAAGTTTACCAAATTTTTACTGGCGCGAAGCATACATTCTTCACACTCGTACACCTGCTCAGAAAATTGTAGAAAGCATTGTTTGGTTTCTGATTCCTCCAGATAAAAACCCATTTGAGAGTTTCCATTAAGAAAAGAATTTTATGTTTCTGAAATTCCTTTAAAACTGAATTCAATTTCATTTAATTTTCTATGTACCCACGTGTATCACCACAATCGCGTTTCTTCATAATTTTCTATCATAACCACATGGCAGTAGTCATAATAAATAAAAAGCCAACGAAAACGGAAAATAAGAGAAACAATAATTTAAGAACAGCAAGAAAAATGTGATAAACGTTAGATTTTTAGAATAAAAAAATTTTTTTTTTCAACTAGAAATTTGCAAGTAGTGATGATTGTTGATAATCATGGTAGCCCAACCCCAACAACTTTCACAATAACGCTGATGACGGCGATGATGTACAGAAAAAGAAAAAAAAAAAACAAAAGAAATTACGGCAACATGGAAAAAAAAAGTGAAATATTATCAGCAGCAACATAGTGTTGCAAAATCATCAAAAACGTTCCACCGCAACAATGAACGTGCGGGTGTAGTTGCTGTATTGAAAGCATAAACATCGTTTTTATACCCCCAAGTTGCCAAGAATGAAAGCAGAGGAGGTTTTTTCTATTTTTTGCATTTGTTTTTGTAGTTTCATTAGTGTACGAGTTTTCTATGTATTAGTAAGTATTAACGAGTTATTATTATTTGTGTGTATGTGTGTGTGTGTGAGTAAATTAATGAGAAAAATCATAAAAACTAAAATATGAGCAGAAAAAAAAACGGAAGAGAAAGAAAAAATCACACGGGAAAATTAAATAAAAATGGTATGAAAATAATCGTATTAGAACTAATGCAACATCAGTCGAATGCAATTGCAATGCATCCTATAAATATCGAAATTTTTATTCTTATAGTAATGAATCGTTTTGATATTGTAAAGAATATTACGAGGAGGATTACAATACAATCAGGGATACTGAAACAGGCTTTAGAATTAAAACCCCAAAGATGCCGAAGTAACACAATGCCAGTCCATACTTGGGAAAGAAATTTAGAGATGCAAGCTGATTGGGACAGGATGTCTAGGAGCATGGGTTTTGAACAGACACATGTTAAAAGCATATGTTTGATTGAGAATAAATCGTGGTGGACGGTGAAAATATTTTTCAGAAAAAAAAAAGAAAGCAAGAAACAATATGACATTTAACTCAGCCAGAACTACCCGTAAAGCACCTACTCCGCGATCGAACTTCACTTGAACGAATCGTGAACGATGGTCGTAATTGGAATACGTAGTTACATTAAACCTCTGTATCTGATCTCATAGGGAAACAAGCTCGTAAATATTCTCCAAGCGAGAAGTAGAGGATACAGACTACCGACAGAAAGGTCGCTTTTTTACTACTTATTTGCTAGGAAGTATACTCGAAAATAATGTGGGAATATCTCGGGAAAGATGAATAACCTAGTGGTTGCAATAGGTACCAGCTTTGCTCGATTTAAAAGCAGTTGGGAACTCTGGACAACGAACTGGAAAATGAACGTGTCATGAAAAGTATTTCCACACTCCTGTTGTGCCCATAACCTTGCTATGGGAGAGTTGGGCAGGTGTATACTTGAGACAGGCGGAGTATCTTTCCAATCCAAGCATAAATTTTTCCCAAGCAATTACACCTAAAGTCACCATAGTCTATTTGGTAGTGTATTGGCTTATACAGAGAGTGACTGCTGTTCAACCCCTGGCACAGACATCTCGAACAGAAACAGAATTGTCATGAAAAGTTTTTCAAAAATCTGTCGTTCGGAGACGACTTTAAACCGTAAATCGTGCTACTCATGTAAAGGCTGATTTTTTAGCTATTATCTTTTTGGCAACACTGGTTTAAACAGCTCACGCACGTTTCGTGTTTTGTTTCGCTGTCAAACATATTCAGTTTGGTCTATAATTTAACCCTGAATCGTCTTACAAACGAGCAACGCTTGCAAATCATTGAATTTGGCACCATTGGACCGTACTTCTTCAAAGATGCTGCGAATCGTAACGTAACTGTGAATGGTGAGCGCTACCGTGAGATGATATCCAACTTTTTTTTGCCCAAAATGCAAGAGCTTGACTTGCATGACATGTGGTTTCAACAAGACGGTGCCACATGCCACACAGCACGCGTAGCAATGGACTTATTGAAAGGCGAGTTCCGTGAACATTTTATTTCACGTTCGGGACCGGTCAATTGGCCGCCTAGATCGTGCGATTTAACGCCTTTAGACTATTTTTTGTGGGGCTATGTTAAAGCTCATGTCTATACAGACAAGCCCGCTTCAATTGACGCATTGGAAGACAACATTGAAGCATTTATTCGTGAGATATCGGCCGAAATGTTGGAAAGAATATACCTAAATTGGACTAAGCGGGTGGACCATTTGAGGCACAGTCGCGGTCAACATTTGCATGAAATAATCTTCAAACATTAAATTATATGGACCGTACTATCAATTCAAATAAAGATTTCATGCATTTTTCTGAATTTTATTTGTTTTTTTTTTTTGAAAAATTTTCCTATAGCTCTTAAATAATCACCCCCTATAAAATTAACACACTCAACATAAATGGTGCAAGAAATTAGGTTCTAAGGTTGACTAAAGGATTCTGGCAAAAACTCTGAGAGTAAATAAAATTGCCATGAAAAGTTTCTCGCAAAGCCGTCGTTCGGATGCGAAATTAAACAGTAGGTCCCCCACTTATGCATAAAATGAACACGCACAATATGAATGGTGTGAGAAGGTAGATTGTATTCTTGACTAAAGGCTTACAATCAATTAAGTAATCTCGGTGGAAATAGGTTTGCGTTCTACATTGAAACTATATAGGAATAGCTTGATCATAGTAGCCGGTTTTCTGGCCAAGAATTGTAGAGTGAATAAGCAGAATAGCTATTGATTCACCAGAATTTGTACTTATGAATCCGTGTGGTGTTAAAATATTTTCAATGAAAGGGCTCTTACTGACTGACACTTTGCAGCAGCCTGTGTTTCTTCAGGAAAGTAGGGTTTGAAGCAGAAATTATGGAGAAACCATATTATATTGATAGCAGCAAAATGGATCGTTTGGTCGCAACAGTCAATGTAATCCCAGTAGTCAAATACTATTGCTCGAACAAGGTTCTGTGTTGTGAATAGGATAAGGTATCATTAAATAGGATGAGCGAGGACACAGGTATCATTCACAAAGCAAGTTGAAGCCTACAAATATTAAATTTGCCAAGGCAAAAGATGTAGGCTTTCCTCAGAAATATAAATCAGAATAGAAAAATGCTGAAAATAGGAGCTGGTGGAAATTTCTTAAACTCCTTGAAACCCAATAAGTATCCGGTTATTATACACACAAACAGAATTGGTCAACCTTTAGTTGGGATTATGACGGTATGTGTTACTTTTGTAGACGAGTGACGTTCGATTCCGAACTACAAATGTTTGAGAAACTTTTCATGGTAAATTTATTTACTCTCAGAATTATTGCCAACACACGACCTACTAGTCTACGGCGAGTTTAGCCAACAAGTATTCGGGTATTATAATCTAAAACTACCTAAAACGCAGGATGATCGTCTAAACCTACATAAACCCAATGAAAGTTGCGAATGCCTTTGAAAAAACTGCGTTAAAGGAAACAAAACCCAGACAGAATAAAATGTTTGACTTTCAAGGGTAAACAACACTTTGAGTCAATTTTTAAAAGGAACTGAAGAGCCCTAAGAAGACGTCTTAGGGTTCTAACTTACTCTATCCAGGACGTAGAGTGCGGTTGTTTTCTTTTTTTATTTTATTGTCCATCGTGAATTGGATCGGTTTATTATGAGCCTTTGTTGCACTAGGATGTAGGGCATCATAGAGTCAGGTACTGCTGACTCTCCCACTGATTAATTTCCATGCAAACGTTATCCTGTTATCCTTTAAATGTGAATTTCTATTTGTACGACAATAGAAATAAAAGTAAACCTGACTTCCGATTTTAATTAATGAGTCTAGACTCTGTATACCACAAATCCAAAAGTTAAATTCTTAGCAGAATTTTATTTAAACTTAAAAAAAAAAAGTTATTGTCAGAGGGAATATTGCACAGAATATTCCATTTTAATCAAACACTCTATCAATGTCATCTATTCCTGGAATTAACAGCTGGCTCGTACTTTTGTTGTACACAAACAATACATAGCACAGCATAATAGACGATAGGGAAGAGTATTTTACATGGGCAAGCTAAGCAAAACGAAACGAAACAAACTGAACGTGAACACAATAAAATATGATGGGAGCGTAAGATGAATAAGTGTAGCAACAGCAGCAGATAGAAAATCAGTAGGAAAAAAGAAAACAAACAAGCCAGGATATAATATGAAATATTAGGTACCGTATAAAAATGTTTTGTCATTGTGTAAGTAATTATTGGTAAAGTAGGAGGAAAAAGAAGCAAATGTTTTATGAATTCTTGGGTTAATGGCACAGTGTGACGTACATGAAGATGCTATATACAGTATCATGCTATATACAGTATATGCTATATACAGTATACAGCATCGAAGTTAGGGAAATTTATTTTTGTTTTATTTATCAATTCTATTCTCCAATATTGTGAGTAGTAAAGGGTGAGCCATTTAAAAGTTTAAATTTAAAAATGCAATAAAACAAAAACGTTTTGAAATTTTGTCAAATTTATTTTTTGGTTGTGAAGTACAACTGTTTCGGTTAGAAATGGAATATTATTTCGGCTGGCGGTTGGCCTCAAAGTATGTACCTTATTCGATCAGACCATTTTTCGTGCACTTTTTCGAGTCTATTGGGGCATATATCGGCAATGGCATCACGAATGTTGGCATAAGTTTTTCTTTAATGTTGCCCCACAGAAAGTAGTAAAACGGTGACCAATCGCAGCTTCTTGGCGGCCAATTGGCACCACCATTTCGGCTAATTAAATGGCCCTCACACGTTTGACATAATAAATCGATTATGGCACGAGATGTGTGGCAAGTTGGACCATCCTGTTGGAAGCAAACATCGTTCACATCTATACCATGGAGAGCGGGTTCAAAAAAGTCGGTTATCATGGTGCGATAGGTGTCTCCATTGACTGTTGATGGTTGCGCCGTCCTCATTTTCAAAGAAATATGGGGCAATGATTCCTCCGATCCACAAAGCGCACCAAAAAGTCACTCGTAATGGGTGCATTGACTTCTGTAAGACCACGTGTGGGTGTTCTAAGCCCCAAATACGGCAATTTTGCTTATTAACGTACCCACCAATATGAAAATGATTTTCATCCGAAAAGACGATTTTTTTTTTAACAAAATCGACATCATCGTGCAGTTTCTCGTTGGCTCAATAAATTCCAACGCTGCTCAAGCGTAAATTGATTCATTACGTTCAGTGGAGATAATACACTGAATTTTGTGACAGAATAGAATGACATAAGTATTGACAGACTCGAAATAAGCGATGGTTCAAATTTAAACCGATAGATAGCCCTCCCGATACAAGTATGCTAAATGTTTGCGAGTGCAGAATATAGTACAACATAGCATAGAGCAGAGAGTTGGTATAAATCTAGTGGCTTGAATTCTTACAAAAAGAAAAATAAAAATAAAATAAGTTCCAGACATTCATTCGTAAATACAAATTAGACACCATCAACTCTCATCACTTGTTCAACAATGTGGCAATAAGCACACACACACACAACCACGATACATATGTACATACTTTTATTATAATAAAAAGCAGTTTATCATTGTTGCAAGAAAACAAGCAGGCTAATTATTAAACATGTTTTATGTTTCAATGATTAAATACATACAAACACTAACACACACACGTACACACTCATACTTACACTCCCGTATATAACATTGTGGCATGAATAAATATGAGTATGAAACACAATATTTGATGATTTGGAATTTTCAGAATACGCTTCTTAATGGTTGAAGAACAGAAAGAGTTTTTGTTGCTTCTTTGTCTTTGTCTTAATTGTGCTATTGTTTTACGGTCTGCCACATTGTGTGGCATAAAATATTAATGTACGTACGTTTTCATATCAGATTGCAAAAAAGCATAAAAACCAACAAAAACAGAGAGAGTGAAAAAAATTGCTGAATTGTCATGGGATCAAAAATGCGTGATAAAATGGAAAGACAAGCAACATAATAAATATATTAATTAAGAAACCAAGTTTTCCTTCTTCTCCATTTCTTAACTGTTTGGTTAAGAACAAATTGCAGAAACCACAAAGTGTTTAAGGTGAAACCAAACACGTATTGTTTATCACAAGAATTTGTTTAACGGTTTGGCTATTTATTCCTCCCAGTTGGAATGTTAACTTAACAGATACAATTTTTAAAATTCATATTATGGTACTAATCTTGTCTCGAAAACGGTTTTATATTTTAAATTATGATATGCTTTTACAGCATGATATGCTTTTATAGCCGCCAATTTGAAAGATCATAAGAGTAACCGCTAATATGATAAGGAGCACCGACTTTTTAGTTCTCTTTATTCCTTTAAAGTTAATTATTGGTGACACCAAACATTAACTCAAACTTTGTATCATTTTTCTTGTTATATTTCATCAAATCATTTTAGTTTGATCGAATTGAGCTAGCCAATCAGACAATTGATCCCTGCTAGGATTATAGTTTTGCCACTTCATTCCATGAATATGTATTCGAAATAGTAATAAAGAGCTTTTGATGATTGAGTCCAACTCTTTCAGGTTGATCTTTGTTGAAGCACGAGTTCAATTGTTTGCTTGGATGATTATTTGGGGCGAATGGGAACAACATAATTTTTAAAACTCACAAAACGTGACAAAATTCTTCTCTGCAGATGCTTCTTACGATTATCCAAATATTATGGAATTTGGAGATGCAGATTATGAAGCCGCCGTAGTCTAGTTTGTTGGAGTATTAGACGTGAAGTCGCGGTTTAAATCACAGGTCAAACATCTCAAGCAAAATGAAATATGACAAAACACTTTCAAGAAACTAGAGCGTAATCTTAACTTAAGGTTTGTAATAACCAATTACGGATGTACGTACCTAGATTAAGAAATTAGGGAAGCAAAAGGACAAATGACAGTGTTTTTCCATACTCGATGATGTTCTTGAAAACGAAGTCTACAGCTTTATGAATAGGATGTCAGTCCACTGTTCAATGGAGGACTTTATGTTCTTTCTTAAGAAAACTGGCAGAGTACTTTCACTGGAAAAATTTCCATATAAAGCTCTTTACCAAAGATCGGATAAAAGGACATCGAATGAAATAAACTACTGGCAGGATTCTGAAAACAGTATTTTATACTTTCGCATTAAAAATGAAAATAAAGAAACGAAAGATTAACTGAATACACCGGGAGGAGAATCATTTTCTCTAAAATATTGAGACACAACCCACCATAAGATAATTCCGGTAAATGTGCCATGAGTCTGGACTGTCTTAATTTGGCGAAAACAAAGCGATAGAAGTGGAAGGCCTCCCTAATAAGATTGTTCAAAATTACTTGAATGCAATGAATTCATTTATGTTTGGTAGAGAGCCTACAGGCTTACATTCTACATGCTGTTAAGCATATTCGAATAAACTTATGAAGGTAAAATTTCACCTGAAATTCATGGAATCCTTTGGCAGTGAGGAAAACATTATTTTTGGATCGTGACATTATCTCAGTCTAAATGTTAATTTTTTATTTTATTGCATAAAAAGCGCCATATTTTTAAAGTGCCATTTTGCTATGCATCAGTGATAAATTTTCAATAACAGCTGCAAATCCACTGCGTTACATTGAATTTGTTTTCGATTTTAAACTATGTGGACCTGGCAAAGGCTCTGAGAGTAAATAAAATTGCCATGAAATATTTCTCAAAAAAATCAGTCGTTCGAAATCGACTTTAAACTGTAGGGTCCGCCACTCATGGACAAAATTAATACATCCAATATGGCTGGTGTCAGAAACTAGGTCGTTGGAATCCAACACAATACTCAGTAGACCATCAGTCTGTTTGCTTTAAAACAATCTTTTCAATTTTTTATTTTTTTAACTCTTTCACACACATTGAAATCGCTATTCAGCTAAATTATGACCTGAGTGTATTTCCCTTGATCTTCAATAAACGCAGTCATCATTTAACGATAGCCTAAGGTGGTGAGGAACACAAGCCTACACCTAAAAAATATGACTACGCTGCTAGTTTTGTCACGTTCTTTCGGCTCAATATGGAGCTTTAAGGATAAATGAATACATATTTTGTAAACCTTGGTACAGTACATAACAATTTTAGTAATTGGTTGTCTCCGCAGAAATTAAGATGAGTATTACAATGATAACCTTGGAGACAGTGGCGTAGCTACCTAGGGGCTAGGCGGGGCAGTGCTCCGGGGCCCTCAAGCGTAGGGGGCCCTCGAATCCTTACCAGAAATCTCCCAATTTCTCCCATTTTCAAAATAAATATGACAGGTTGCAACCCCACTTTAATCGTGACAACTCAGTTGAGAGAAATTCAAAAGTTAGAGCGTCACCGTTTTTTGCCATCATAATGGATACGACACAGGACATATCGAAGGTAGATCAGCTAACATTGTTGTGAGGTAAGCAGTAATAACCAGATCGGAAAATGGACAGCCAATTGATATAGAAGTAAAAGAAGTGTTTCTAGGCTTTTATGCAGCCATCAAACATGGCGCAGTAGATTTAGTCAACCAAGTGACTACATTATTTATCGACAAAAATATTGGTGGCTATGATGTAGCCAGTGTGATGAGTGGTGTGTATAATGGTGTACAAAAACATATTAAGGATATCCAGCCTAACGCAGAGTACGTACATTGTGCCACTCATAATTTAAATTTCGTGATAAATGATGCCGTTAGCAGTTGTGTGGAAATACAGATTTTTTTTTCGCAACGTTGCAAGATTTGTATAACTTTTTCGGAAACACCATCAAACGTTTGGATCTACTGTCAAAATTCACTGGCGAATCGGACACCACTCTAAATTAAACCGAGAAAAAATATTTAAAATTGATATTTTTAATAATGTACTAGACACAGTAATATCTTAATTAGATATACATGTTTTACTGGTGTGAGTGCAGTCTGTCATATATTCGATTTTCTAACACCAACATTTTTATTATGTATTTTTTATTATTTATATTTAAATGGAGCAACTTTATTACAAAAGTGTGACGAATTCCAAAGGAAATATTCAGATATAATAGGCCCTAGTTTTTCACTTCAATTTATTAATATTTACCACCTATGTAAAGGAAATAATGAGCAAATATGTAGTGCTAGAATGCAACCTAACGGAATGTATTTACAACAATGTTATTATTCTTTACAATTCCTGTCACTTTTGCAGCAGCTGAAAGCAAATTAAAAATAATAAAAAATTATTTAAGATATAATATGGGCCAAACTCGACTCCGACGTTTATCGCTAATAGCAATTGAAAACAAAACCGCATCAAGCCTGGATTTAAACGAAGTCATTGATACTTTTGCGAAAACTAAAGCTAGGAAAAAAATTTTAAATATAATTGTTATTTAGTCAGTTGGTAGGCCCGACCTCTATATAATAAACCCTTGAATCTTCTCTATTTCGTTTTATTAGCCAAACCTACACCAAGTATTAATTATAGTTTATGTTGCTACTGTTTAATATTTTTATTACCTGCTCTGCTTAGCTTAGCATTTTTAAAGTATTTGTAGATTTCTTATTTCTGTTTGATAAATCCTAATCAGTTTACATAGCAATGGGGCCCCATATTTTAATTTGCCCCGGGACCCTTGGTTACCTAGCTACGTCACTGCTTGGAGAAATAACTTATTGTAGGCAATCTTAAGCCTTATTTATGTGGTTTTGAATTATTGCTTCACATAGGCAAATGCTGAAACATCTTCATAACAATAATTAAAAAATTTAAAAATTCCTTTTCTAATCAACAAAAAACATGTTTAAATTCCTTTTAAATTAAAAAAAAACACGTTGTTAATAGTGCCATAAAAATCCTGTCCATCTAAATCAAAATGCACGATCTACATGATATTAAAAAAGTTTGAAGCATCTCTACGTTGCCGCTATTAAAAAAAAGAGAAACCATGAACTCAAGCAAAACATTAAATATTAATTGATTTCATAAATGTTAAGCTCAACAAATTCAAAACAATAAAAAGAAAAGTTGTTTAAGAAAATATTACCCAAGGAAAATTGTTGCCATAATTAAATAATTTAATTACGCGTAGAAAAATTAAAATGAAAAACAAAATTAGTTTCAATGCCACCACCACTACATGACTAAATGAATGGCTTAACTCAACAGTACTAATAATAATAACAAAATACTCTCACACACACTTTCTCGTTCACATTCTCACACAAACCTATAAATGTACTCATACACATACTTTTGAATTTTTGCTGTCATGAATAGAACGATGAATGGATGAATGAATAGATGGCTGTACCATAAAAAGTCATCAAAAAAAAATGTGAAGAAAGAAACATAAAAAATCTTCAATAACACTTTCAATAATAAACGACAGAGAAAAAGGAGAGAAATTCAGTTTACTGACAGGAAGACCCAGTGTATGAGGTTGCCTTATCGTATGTATGGAAGTGTGGGAGGTTGGAGGTAATATTTTGTACAACAAAATAAATGAAATTGTTACGCTCACACATACGCTCCCGCACTAACGTATATTCATTTACTGGAGTGTGTGTGTGTAAAAATTAAGTACAGAATCTTATAACATTCACAAGAAATATAAATAATGAGATTAGTATGTATGTACGCATGTTTGGATGTGTGTATTGGAAACAGAGTGACATACAATTTTTTATACCAGAAAAAAGAAATTAAAAACTTTAACTGAGCTAAGACAAGATGAAGGACCTCTTCGTGGGGATATTTTTTGCTTTCCCCATTTGAGTATTTATAGAAACAAATCTTGATGTGGTGCTGATCGTATGAGAAGGAAGAATCCTTAACCTGCTCAAACCGGAATCACTAATACATTGGTTGATGTGTGGATATCACATTAGGAAAATTATGGATCTTTTCGATCTTCAAAATCATCTAACTCAGGCTGGAATGAAAACATTCTAAGTACGATACAGAAACACCAGTCTATTGGATAATATTTTTCGGTTCTTTAAACGAGTACATCTCCTCTGTTAGGTAAGACGATAAAGAAGTTAAAAATTTTTCATTCTCACTGCAGCAGATATGTATGTATATCTGAAATCGATTCAGTTTACGAATTTGGTGAATTTTATCTTCGGCTTTGGCTTTAAAGTCTTAACAACAACTTATCGATTACACTGAAAAGCTTATTTGAGCAGTTATGGTTTCCGCTAAGCGACACAACTTTTCACACTGTCCGCGAAACTATGAGTTAATTGCGTATACTTCTCTTAAAAGGAATAATTTCTCGGACTTTACGAGCATATTTTACATGTGCAGAATAATGTTTGATGTAAACTTCAGCTTAGCTTCTCACACCTCCCATGTTGTGTGTTAATTAATTAATAGACCTACTGTTTACGGTCGACTCCGAATGATAAGACTATTTTTGGGAAACTTTTCATGGCAATAAGCTAACAAGCCAATATTATACTTACAGTATTTCCCATCCTGCCTGCAATCCTTTTCATGTGACCAAGAATACTTGTTTTCGATACTCATATTCCTCCTACCGTACACCAAAATCCTTTTGGACATAAAAACAAAACAAATAAAATATTAAAAAAACTCTGACTCACTGGCAATCTTTAAATAGAATACTGCGCATAGGATTGATTTTAACAATGTTTGTAAACTCATATGCACAACATTAACATTATCATCGTCTGTAAACACTTTATCACTTAAAAATATCCATGACACCTTGTCCTATTATGACGAGGGGAAAAACCAGAGCTCTTTTGTTCTTAGCAGGGATTTAAATAGGCCCCATAGCAGTGTAATTACTGGACACTACCTGGCAGGAGGTACAATGTTTGATCTTATGGAATATCCACATTTGGTCAATCATTGGTGCTGTAATGTGTAAGGAAGGAGAAGAATTATTAACGAATTTCGATATGAATGGGCCGGTGGCTTTCAAGGTGTTCTGATTGGTTGTCTAGGTGTTCTGATTAGTTGTCAAATAAAATATATTTGAGACTGTATTAGGCAAGTGGAATATTCAGCGTATAATAATGGGAGTTTGTAAAACTTGCGAGCAATCTGTACAGTCTAACTTTATTTGGTGGCAATGTAAATAATGTTGGTCGTAAAATTCTTGATGCAATGGTCATGAAAATTTAATATTCACAACTTGCTGTAACCGCTATTTGCTGAAGTCGCCATAGTCTAGAATGTAGTGTAATGGTTTATTAGACGTGAGGCCACTGTTCAAACCCCAGGTCCAAAAAATCTTAAACACAACGAAATATGAAAAATATTACTTCGGTGACTTCATCTCAGCAGATTTCTGGCAACAACTCTGAGTGTAAATACAATTGACATGCAAAGTTTCTCAAAAAATCTGTCGTTCGGAGTCGACATTAAACTGTGTAAAATTACTACACACAACATAAGTAGTGTAAGAAGCTAGATCATAATCCTGACTGAAGGATTGTAATGACCAATTATGTATGTATACATATATGTTTCTAAAGAAGAAGCAGTAAATTTACCACTCCATTTTATCTCCTTACGGTTTATTTCACTTAAGTCCCACGGAGAATGGAATACAACACTAAAGTTCAAGCCGGTATTTCAAAGTCTTTTGGGGGTCTTTTGACAGCATATATGTAGGTAAGAGTGAAAGAATTTATCAATTACGATGAGCTATCCGATTCTATTAATTTAACACAGCACCGACGTAAGAAAACTTGTATTTTATAGATTTATCGATATTACAACGCAATCTGGGGCCAAATCACCGCATTCGATATCGAATGCACATTCGAGTAGACACTATTTTCGATGGCCGCAATTTCTTGGATCATGGTATTCGACGTGATTTATATTTTCTACTATAATTTTGTACATCGCTGTAGCAAATTCTAATAAGAAAAACGAAACGAAAAAGGAAACAAAACAAACAAAAACGAGATTATTGTGCATGATAAATTCTTAAATTTATAAAAAAAAAATAGTAAAAAACTCTTTTCGAAGCTTATTTTTGGCCAAATCGGGATGTTCCATCATAAATTGTGCCGGTACCTTTTTTTGTTTCCCATTTACCTTATTTGTATTTGTTCTGGAAGCGTTTTTTCATTATTTATTTGTTTTTGTACTAATTATTGGGCTTTCTTTGCCTTGATGTTCAGTTTCTCTAAAAACAATTAAAATTACATTTTTGAACAAATTTTGAGAAAATGTTCGAAAAATACTTTCATTCTCACTTATTTATTATTGTACTTCGTTGTTTTCAGTTGTTTCTTTTGTTTTGTACCAAAAAGCTACTGTTTGTTTGTTTTCGATGACAGTTTACCAATCGTGTACAACTACAGTAAATACGCTACGATAACGAATACCGTGATCCACGTTAACCACATTTCGATAATAAAATACTCGATTTCTAATGCGGTGATTTGACCCCTGCTCTGACAAATAAACTGACGTGTTTTCGAAAATCATATAGTTTGACATAGTAGTCGTCTGTATCGTGGAAAATATATGCACGTGGTCCTATACCTTTTTTAAAGATCTTGCTGTAGTCTAATAAGTATTGTGTATGCTTACTAGATCGACTCAGCAGTCCTCTGGCAAAAACTCTAAGAGTAAATAAAATTGCCACGAAAAGTTTCACAATTATCTGTCGTTCGGAGATGACTTTAAAAAGTAGATCGTGCCACTCATGGATAAAATTAAATACACAACATGATGGTATGTGGAGCTAAATTGTAATTGTGACAAGCAGGTAAGCTTCCTTCTTTAGCAGCAGTGTCTTTCTACAGCACTATGCCAAATTCATAGTCCTTAAACACTGGTAATCACTGCCGACTCATTTCAAAAAACATATCCTCTTAATTGTATGTAGTACTAAGAAAATTTGTGAAAAGCCTTGACTAGTCTGATGCAATAATAGAGATTTTTTAGGAGATTTCATGTTACATGCATACATACAAAATTAGTCATTACAACCCTTTAGTCAGGATTACGACCTAGGTTCTCACACTACTTATGTTGTGTGTGTTAATTTTATACATGCGTGGCGGGACCTACAGATTAAAGTCGACTCCGAAAACAATTTTTTTTGGGGAACTTTTAATGGCGATATTGTTTTTGCTAGAAATCTGCTGAGAGGAATTCGCCGACGAATTATTTTTTCATATTTCGCTTTGTTGGACATGTCTAAGTTGTTGATCAGTGGCCTTACGTCTAATAAGTCAACATATTACCTACTTAACTATGGCGATTTCCGTAGATTCGATGTTAGTATTTAATTATTCGAGAAAGAGGGAAACATTACTGATGTTAGTACAATGGGCTCTATTCAATATTTGTATATGTTTAACAAATCTTTGATAGTCTAAATATTGCACATGTAACTTTATGTCCCGATCTGTATTCACGTGACGCCAAAAACGTTTCAATATCTTCTTAATTTAAATATTTAAAAAAAAACAGTATTTTGTAGTTTATAACAAATAAATTTTTGCAATACATTATAAATGCAGCTAGTGCATAATGATGTAAATTTCCATCATATAGTTTTTTGAAATAATAATAGGTATTTAAAAAAAATTGTAAAAAATGTTACTAAAACATTTAGAACTAACCTTTTTTCCACTCATTTTCGATTTTTATTTTAAAAAATTTCGTCCGACCTTCTTTAAAAAACACCAAAAGTACTTAACTTTTTGCACACTTTACCAAATAGCAGTGGAATAAAAGAAAACCAACGTATTTGTTGCGAATTCCCTTTCTTTACTTAACAATACAATTCAGTGTGTGAACTACTAATGTGAGATGTTGCCAACATCAAGCAATTTTTACCACACTGTTTCCATTCTTTTTTTTTTTCTTGAAAAAACTTTATGATGGAAATTTCCATCACGATGCAATGAAGGGTTAAGGTAAAGTAATGGTAACTCAATGGTAGAGCCTGTTTCACTTCGAACTTTAAATAGTTTAGAGTACTTAAGTGGTCTTATACTAAATTTCTAATCTGTCACCTTAAAGGAACTGAAAAAATGTGCACATGCAAGTTTAAGACTGAGTTTCCACCACGGTGATAACAGTGTAGTATGTATTCTGATTTTGTACGAAATTTTAAAAGTTCCCCTGTACAATACGTATGTACATCAATATAAGTACGCAAAAGTGTTTTTGTGAATGGAAGTGTGTGTAAAATTTTTATATGTGTGTCCCGTATTATATACACATTCCATTTTTTTATGTACTTCATATGGGCTTTTGTATTTTGGTGTAAGAGAAAATATTAAATAAAAGGATAATGTAATCTTTCTGCATCATAAAGTGAACTTTTATTTATAGGGACAAGGCAAAGAAAGCCAAAACAACAGAAAAGAACAAAAAAAATACACACTTAAGCCCATTGAAAATATGTTGGGCAGGCTCAGCATGTGCGTAAAATATATGAAACGTGAAGTCACAAAAAATGACAAAATTTACTCCAATAGGCAATGGCGACTAAAAGACATGCTAAGGAACAAAAAAATTTCTACAAATGCATGGAACTTTAAACCACACGAAAATCAATTTTCTAAGAAAAAAAATTGCAAATTGTTTAATTCTTTTATACTCTTCAGTATTTTACTTGTGTTTTCTATATGCACGCATTAAACTAATTGAAGCCTATTTCTTATAAGCATTAGTGTTACTGGCTTTTTGCAATCAGTATTAATAGCATCTATTCTGTGTTGTGGTATACAAAAAATGCCTTGGAAAATAGAGGTAATACTTCGCAAGAGTTTCTCCACTCAGACCACTCACACTTTTTTCTGTGTGCGAAACAAAAATTTACGACCATGTGCCTTGCGTATGTCGTCTGCTTGCGTACAAGAAGGCATTGAATAAGTGTGCCTGTCTTTTCTTGGGCCATAATGAATGAATGAATGAATGTATGGCTGCATTGCTAAGAATAATGTTAAGGCGTAACACACTAAATTTAAGATTGGTCTTATGGTAAGTCATAAAAATGTTATTACACTGGAATATACACACTAGCTATACGCCATACGACGACGAACCTCAATAGCACACAAGAAAAATACAACCGAAAAAAATTTAAGAAAATCACCCAAGAATAGGAGCTGTAAAGGGGATTGGAAAAAGAAAATAAAAGAGAGAACACTTCCAATTATATACACTTTAAGCTGTAAAGGAAAGTATGTTCTTCCTCAATTCATGTCCGCAGGACTGGAAAACATGAATTGCTTTTTAAGACTAATCGAGAAAATGTCAATTGTACAATAAGGCACGTATCAAAGTGTAACAATGTAATGCAAAATGGGTTATACAATGATTGTTTTTCTATCTTAATATATGGTGAGGGCGATAGCATAGGGTGAAAGTAAATATTTTCAACATTATTGCCGATAAACCTCAAAGTGATAATAATTGATAGGAAACATACAAGATTTATGGAACTAATTAGGAAATTTTGTTATTGAATTAATGAAAACAATTTTATGAAAAACATCAATATTTCTATGTTTTATTATGTGACTTTAATTGCAAAATAGTTATGAATAGGAAAATATGTAAAAAAGAGCAAATTCAAAATGTTTCAAAAAAAAAAAATTATTTTAAGGCTAGAGGCACGAACCACTTTTTTATTTTTTTTCAAAAATTAATAAATTTTTTATTGCAAATTTATCAATGTTTTTCTAATATTTAACATCAAATAGATAACAAAAATTTTTTATTACCTGTATTCCGGAGATGGACAACCCTGCGCCACACAAAGCAGAACCGCGCCTTCATCCTGTGATACTTGGACGTGAGCCGTATGCTCAACCACACTCGGTGAAATAATGCCACGATGAGCTGAAATATACAAAAACACGAAATAAATATATATATATGTATATATATATGTATAGACATTCCAATTCATTGTTAGTTAGTACCGACTATTTGTCGCGCTATATCATAATAAGCAGCTCCTTATGAACTTCAAAAAAGCTACCATGATAATAAAGGTCATGTATAGAAGGTCTAAATTGCTATAGCAGGTCAATCACTTGCTTAGATGGAACAATAAACATGGATTGAAGAAACGGAAACAAGGCAGAAATACTTTGTGAAAGCCATATGCTACCAGGGGTACTGGTTTATGGAGTAATTTACACGCCAGCTTGTATGACAAGTATATCACACTATTCAACGTGTTAAGATTCTTGTGGGTGTTATCCTGGTTAGGAAATTAAAATGAAGAACACATCTGGAGAACTGCATACAAAAATCATCAGATACTGATTCATATGTCCGGCTAACACAGCTAAAATATTGCATTAAATAAACTACGATAACCCAATGCTTTCTACTTACTCACTTAATACTTTAGTCAGTATTACGACCTACCTTCTCTCACCACTTATGTTGTAGACTCCGAACGACTCCGATTTATGGCAATTTTATTTTATTTTCTCTCAGAGTTTTTGATAGAACACTGCTGGAAGAAAGTCTCCGAAGAAATATATTTTCATATTTTCTTTTGTTCCAGATGTCTGAGACAGGGATTAAGCCACGGCCTCTCATCTAATAAGTCAACACAATACCTACTAGATTACGGTGACTACAATGCTTCGTAGTGCACTTCAAACCAGTTTACAAAAATGGACAGAAACATTACATAGATTATTGTGGGACAATGAGACAGTTGGGAAGATGGTGAAGATACTCTGTGGCGATTCTGATTGGAGGAATATCATGAGTGTATTAATATTAGGTAAAGTTGACTTGAGCGCACTTATAAGCATCCTTATAGGACAGTACCCACCATATATGTATACATATGCCGTGTTGATCTATTTCTTTTCCCTGAAGATTATTTACTTCAGTAAAATCCTGTACTATTTACTATTGTTTTTGATTTTATCCTTTCCGATGGAAAGTAGTGGTCTGGGTGCTTTCTAAATGTATTATTTGGAAGGAATGGGAGATTTAGCAGTTCAATAAGAATGTTTAATCTTTTTTAATCCTTTCCGGTGTGTGCTCCACGGTCAGTTGGGAGTGGAATCAACTATCTTTAACCTATTTAAATAGGTTCAGTGATTGAAGTTGTTAAGTGATAGAAGCGTATTGTATTTGTAATAAAGTTTATCATAGATACTGAAAAATAACTCTTCTTGTTTTTGAAGAACCTCAATCAAGTTTACTGGGCATATCTTTAAACTTTTGGGCCCTCGATGATGGCTTAGTTGGTAGTGTGCTAAACTTCAGATACTGAAGACGTGGGCTAGATTTTCACAAGAGAATCTGGATGATTGTGTCTGATTGTTTGTCTGACACCATATGTGATTACTCACAATAGAAAAAAGAAAGTGAGAATTATTACTAAAAAGTAATCCTCGATAAAGTTACGAAGTTACATAACATAATTGGTCATTACAACCTTTCAGTCAGGATTACGACCTAGTTTCTTACACCACTTATGTTGTGTGTGTTAATTTTATACATGAGTGACGGGACCTACCGAACGACAGATTTTTGAGAAGCTTTTCATGGCAATTTTATTTACTCTCTGCTGAGAGGAAGTCGCCGAAGAAATATTTTCATATTTTCCTTTTGATGTCTGACTTGGGATTTGAACTTGGGCCTTACGTCTAATAAACCAACACACTACCTACTAGACTACAGCGACTTCGAAGGTATATACACTGATCATTAAAAAATTGTCCTACACTGATCCCACTTTCCTTTCTCCTAAAAACTATCTTTCCCATATTCCAACGCAATGCACTGCATGAGTAGGCCAATTATTGATTATTTAATTAAAAAATATGTTTGAATGAAAACTTAAGAAAACCGAACCATGTTTACATTCTTCACTGATATACATATATTATCTGTTCTTCACTTTGTCGCTAATAAGTAAAATTTTTGAAAGAGTTTAATGTGGCGAATAGTTTTAATTTTTGTTTTAAATTTCTCCTCACTCCAAAGCCTTGCACATTTTCACAAGATTACAATTTCACATGGTAAACACTTCTATGAATTTTTGTTTATTTTTTTAAGCTGCAATTGAACTTACAATTTATTCTCAGTCTTGTGGGTGAACTGACAACAACTTGACGTGTTAATCGATGCATGCTTCGACACCGAAACGATTGGGATTCATCACTTTCTTGTAGATTATGAATAAGTAATTCACCGGTGGGTAATAAATGAAATTTACCATCTGCAAAATAAAAACCAACAAAAAATTTAAATGAAATTCATATGAAATCGTATATAATATGAAAATAAATATGAAAATAAATGTGAAAATATATTGTAAAATGTAATTGTAAAACTATTTTTAAATGTTTAAATATTTACATGGTAAAGTGTAAATATATTGGATAGATTGCTAAGGGAATTTAGTAAATATGTACGTGTATGTACATGTATTTTATAAGGATCATTATGTATGTGCCTATGCATATGTTTTTGTAGATAGGTGTGTATATTTTCTTTTATAATTTGTATTTGTATTTGTGTTGTTTAATGTATTGGTAAATACTTTTGTTTTCTTTTTGTTTTTTCTTTTCTCTCTTTTGAACAAAAATAGCCAAGAGGATGATATTAATTACTTACATTTCAACTTATGTTTACTAATCTTTAAAATGAAACATTCTTCACGCAAAATCCGGTTGTCTGAAGGCTTTAATCTACAGTTATTGATCACAATCACAAATCGAAACTAATTTTTTGATGTCCAATCACAAATAAGGTATAAAGGGACATTTTGATCCGCATCTTTCTGTAAAATTGCCAACATTTAATAGCGGATCAATTATATTCAATTAGCCAAAGTTGGAGACACCAAATTGTCCACTTTTATGAAACGCAACGGCGATTTATAAAGTCATCGTAGACTAGTAGGTAGTGTGTCGGCTTATTAGACGAAAAGCCACGGTTCAAACCCCAGGTCAGACATCAAAACGAAATATGAAAAAAATAAATATTTCTTCGAGAAGTCGCCGTGGTCTAGTAGGTAGTGTGTTGGCTTATTAGACGAAAGGCCCGAGTTCGAATCCCAAGCCAGACATCAAAAAATACAAAAAGTATTTCTTCGGCGATTTCCTCTCAGCAGATTTCTGGCAAAAACTCTGAGAGTAAATAAAATTGCCATGAAAAGTTTCTCAAAAATATCTGTCGTTCGGAGTCGACTTTAAAACTGTAGGTCCCGCCACTTATGTATAAAATTAACACACACAACATAAGTGGTGTGAGAAACCAGGTCAATAATCCTGACTGAAGGGTTGCAAAACCTTCAAAATGAAAATATTTCTTCGACGACTTCCTCTCAGCAGATTTCTGGCAAAAAACTCTGAGAGTAAATAAAATTGCCATGAAAACCTTCTCAAAAAACTGTCGTTCGGAATCGACTTTAAACTGTAGGTCCCGCCACTCATGTATAAAATTAACGCAGACAACATAAGTGGTGTGAGAAACTAGGTTGTAATCCTGACTAAAGGGTTGTAATGGCCAATTATGTACATGTGTAAGTACAATTCTTCCAGTTAGATATGGAATATTATTTCATTCATATAGATGTCGCCGCTGGCCATACAGCACCTCATTCGATCGGACCAATTTTCGTGCAGTTTTCGAGTGTATGAGGTCGTATCTCAGCAATGGCATATCGAATGTGGGCTTTCAAATGTTCAATTATCTCTGGTTTGTCAGCATAAAATTTTTCTTTAACGACGCCCCACAGAAAATAGTCAAACGGTGTCAAATCGCAGCTTATTGGCGGCCAATTGACATTACCATTTCGGCTAATTAAACAGCCATCAAACGTTTGACGCAATAAATCGATTGTGGCATGAGATGTGTGGCAAGTTTTATCATCCTGTCACTTGTAATGGGTGCATTGGCTTCTGTTAGACCACGTGTGGGTTTTCTGAGCCCCAAATATGGTTATTTGTTTATTAACGTATGCACCAAGATGAAAATGAGCTTCATCCGTAAAGATGGTTTTTTGGTAAAAGCGGAAGGTCATGCGGCTTCAACTCTTGAACCAATTGAAATTTGTAAGGCGTTATATCGAGATCACATACATATATACATACATAATTGGTCATAACAACCTTTCAGTCAGGATTACGACCTAGCTTCTCACAACATTTATGTTGTGTGCGTTAATTTTATACATGAGATTTTTGAGAAGCTCTTCATGGCAATTTTATTTACTCTCAGAGTTTTTTTGCCAGAAATTTGCTGAAAGGCAGTTGCCGAAGAAATATTTTTTTCATAATTTCGTTTTGATGTCTGACCTTGGGTTTAAACCGTGGCCTAACGTCTAATAAGCCGACACACTACCTACTAGACTACGGCGACTATATCGAAATCTTTTAACAAAATTTGAGGTAAACTAGTGCGTGAAATGTTCAATTCTAGAGAACGATGACGAGTTGACATTGACGCACACTCTGAGCCACAGTTTCGGTATTTTCGGGTGTATGCACTGTACGAGCACGTTCACGCCTTGGCGCATTAACAATGAAACCAGTTTCATGAACTTTAGCAATAAACTTGCGTATACCTGACACTGTTGGTCCTTCTCTGCGACCAAATTTTGCATGACATTTTCGTGCAATTTCCAACCAATTGTCTTTGTTTTGGAAATAAATTTCCAATAAAACTCAACGTTGCTCAAACGTAAATCGATTCATTACGTCCAGTGGAGATAATATACTGAATTTTGTGACAGAATAGAATGACATAAGTATTGTCAGATTCGCAATAACCGATGGCTCAAATTTAAAACGATAGATGGCCCACTCTATAAAACTATAATTACTAGCAAAGCAGACAATTAAAGCCAAGATGTTACATTTCTTAAGAAACATTTTCCGTCTTTTATTTGTCTGTCTAATTTACGGTTATTTAAATTATTTAAGTAAATAACAAGACTCAACAACAGTTTTGTAGTTTTTTTTAAGCTGTTGAAAATATCATCATAATACCAACAATATGCACTCTGTGTAGACAAAGTCATTGGCCATATGCTTCAATACGGTATACAAATTTACGGTACCATCCACTATTTTTACATTTAATAAAATAATTTTTGCATTAAATAAAGTCAACAAAAACATGAAACATGAAACAAAAAAGCAAAAAAGGACGAAGGAAGAAGTAGGAGAAATAGTACGAGTATAATAATAATATTTATAGTGTGTAATTTTAAATAAATGTTCAGAGAGCATCTTGTATTGTAGTTGTTTAACATTGTACACTTAACTTTGTAGTTTTTCTGCTTTTTTGTTCTCTTTCTTTTTTTCTTTATATTTATGCATAATTTTTCCCTTTGCATTTTTCATTTCTCTAACAAAAATATCATAACGAATTTACGAACTCCTACACACATACACATACACAGAAATATTTTTACAATAGCAGCACAAGAGCAGTAGTAGTAGTGAGGCAAAACAAATTTTATAATGCCAGGACGTGTCCTTTTATACACGTTCTCTCTACACTATACTGTGCTGCCAGCTGAACTTAGCCACATTCATACATACATTTGAGGTACAAGAGTTTTTGTTTGAATGTGTGGGGGTGTATGTATGTGTGAGATGAATGTATAAATGAACGTACAAGTGAGCGAATGAATGAGTGAATGAATGCATGAATGACTGAATACACTTACCGCCTTGAAGTGATGGATAAATGTAGATAGCGGGTTCATGAACCCATGAGACCACTCGAACCAATTCCTTAACAAATGTTGGCACTACACAACGTAAAATGGCTGTGCAGCCACGAGATGCAGATAAAACTTCTACATCAACTTTATAAGCTTGTGCCACAACTGTAAAACATAAAAAACATGAGTAAGAAAAAAAAAAAAAAAAAAAGAAATCAAAAATAAAATCAAAAGAATAAGACTAAGAAAATATGTTGCAACTGCCACAAAATTGTTGCAATTTGTTATTTAATTAGCAGACAATTTAATAACAATTTAATCATTTTTATTGCATCTGCGAAAGAAATTGAATTAAAAATTTGCAAAACTTACCAGCTCTGACTTGTACATCACGGGATACGATGCGGCCAACACCGTTGCTGGCAACACAACGGTATATGGTATTGTGTACATCTTGATGATATGCGGCTGCAGGAAATGGCAAAAGCACCAGTGTTCCGTTGCGTAACACGCGACGAACACCATGAATTTCCGTTACAGCCGTACCGTCTGCATGCACCCAGTCAATGGTCGGCTGAGGGCTGCCCGAGGCTGAACAATCTAGCCAACCGCCTGAGGAATTTGAGAATTCAACACGACCCGGCGGTTCCATCACAAAACCCGGTCCGCGTAAATGTGCTTCATATACTTCCGCCAACAGTGTATCTGCAATAGACATGACAAACACAGAGAAACGTAAGAAAAAAATGTATTTTTAACATGACTATTAAGGAATCGCCTGCATACATGCATGTACATACATATGTATGCATGCTCATGTTCGTAAGTGTGTATGTTTCCATTATTTTTTTTTTTCGTCTATATTTGGATTTAAGCAAAATGTCTGATGATTTTCCTTTTGAATATGATAATTTTTTATGTTTTTTTCTCCATATTTTGTTGTAATTCCATCTTATGATTTCATATTGTATGTCTATTTATAAATGATGATGCATTGCATAAATCTCTCATACTTTATATTCCTATTCCTACTCTCATTCCCTTTCCTATCTTTTGTTGCATTTTGCATAAAAAAAGGAGAAACATAAATATTTTCTTTTTTCATCTTATTTTTTTTTTTTTTTTTTGTATTTCTCTTAACAAGTGAAAAACATGATTGCCAAAACGGAAACACAAAATGCAACCGCAATAAAATACAGGAGGAAAATGTAGAAAAAACAAAAACATAAAATATTACAAGTACATATGCTGACTGGCGGACTGACTGGCTAAATGGATGATGCCTTTTAAAAAGACGAATGTTATTCCATAGAATGCCAAATAAACGATTTAAGTCGCCTTTAAATACAAACAAAGACCGCATCTTTAACAAAAAAACATAATTTTTATGGCAAAATTATGTTACACCACCACCATCAACACCATTTTCATTATTGAAAGCCTAGGAGCATGATGGGTTTGTGTACATGTTTACGACAGATCATGACAGAATAACATTAATTAACTGATCATTATATAATCTCTAAGGAATGTTTTATAATTAAATCGTTGAAAACATTTCGCATAATAATTGAACTTGGAACAGTGGTCATCTATTACAATTCGCATTGTCTGTATACTGGCAGTGGTAATATTTTCTCATTACGTTGCTATTCTCTTCTAAATTCGTTAAAGGGTAAAAGCAACATATATGTGCCGTCATTTTACTTAAGCATTACAACCATAGGCATAGGCCACATTATTTCAAATCTCCATAATTAAAACTTTCTATAGTCTATGTTTGAAGGCACCGTAGTCTAGTAGGTAGTGTGTTGGCTTATTAGACTTCGGCTGGCTCAGACTTCTCGAACATAACGAAATATGAATAACAACATTCCTTTGGGTGACTTCCTCTCAGCAATCTTCTGGCAAAAACTCAGAGAGTAAAACAAAATTTACATGAAAAGTTTCTCAAAACTCTATTGTTCGGAGACGACTTTAAACAGTTGGCACCGACACTTATGGATAAAAAATTAACACACAAAATATGGGTGGTGTAAGAAGCTAGGTCGTAATCCGTACTAAAGTGTTGTAATGACCAATTAAGAAGGTAAGTGTGTTTGTGGGAAGCCAAAGCTATCTATAGCTCTGGTTTGACAGCTCAAAATGTTGACATTTCTATTCAGTAAGGTTTGTGAATTCACTGTGAATTGTTTAAAGCCCGAATAATGCTTCCATAATATGGGAATTTACTTACAAAAAATAAAAAAAAAATTAAAAATCTTTTCGCGGAGAGCACTTCATCCATTTACGTAGTGGACCTAGTGACCAAAAATTCCTACAGTTATTGAACATTTTCAAACTAACTTTACCCTTCTCAATTCAAACTGTCAACATGGCAAAGTAATCTGCATTCCGAGGGGGACGCGTGCCGTAGCGTAAAGTTTTAAAGAAGACACTGAAATTAGTAGTCGCCCTCAACTTCTTTGAACTTCTTTAACTACGTAGAAAATTACACCTAGAACTTTGGCTTATGTGCTTAAAAAACACAGCTTTTATAAGAATTAAAGCCAAATGACCGTCGTTCGCATCATATTCTTGTTAGTTGGCTAAAGGTCAATCCGCTAGCATCAATTCAAATTAACAGTTTGGTGCGGTTTTTATATTGGCGAACATATCAGTTCTTATTTCTTATGAATGAATAACGAAACCAATTGAGCTATTGAGGGGAGCTGTCCAAGAAATATTTTTTTTACTTCATTTTTGCCATGATGTCTGACATGGAGTTTTATAAGCCAACACACTACCTACTAGACTACGGCGACTTCAATTACTGGTGTACAGCATTTTTAGAGAATCAAATATGGTCTTACACCGTGATCATTTGATTTTCAAGCTTTAATAAAGGCAACATTAAAAGGGACTGATGAAGATGTATCGCTCACAATAAAGCACTAACAAAGTACTCTGCGTAAAGTCTATTATTTTTCGCACCCTTAATTCCAGTGTAAGGTTAGTTCTCGTTTAGGGACGTGATCCGTGGTAAAAGAGTAAAAGTAAAAGAGTCTATATCGTTCCGTTAAATAAAGAAGCAATTTTTAATGGAAGAACGCATACCGACGTTCTTGAACGCATACTGACGTATACTGACGTATACCGACGTAAACTGATGTATACTGACGTATAGTGACGCATATAGAAGCCTGTACAAAAATTATTAAATCGTGTGCGTGTGCTAATTTTATCCATGAGTGGCGGAACCCACGTATTTGACCTAATCCAATAACAATTGCTGAAATTCATTTTGTAGGACTGCTAGTGTCCTGCAGCTTTATGAAAAATCTCAATTTATATAGAAAATCTCTATATTCTCCAACCCTATTCACTTGACATGCCTGATGTATTAACGCCGCACAGGTTCAAAATGATGCAATTTTCTTGGGTAAGAACATCTCCAATTAGCCAAAGTACAGTTTGCAATCGAATTTTACTGGGAATTGGAATCCGTGTTAGTGGAGTTTAGTTAACGAGGGTTGACGTGGTCACAAATCCTTCTCATGGTGAAAAATACAAAAAGGTGGGGTGATTTCATCAATATGTTTATTTGGCAATTTAAGGGCATGGTCGCCTCATGTGAAGGTGATATGAATTGATCATCACCAATTATGCGATCTGACCGATTTAGATTTTTTTGAGGTGTTTTCTTAAATCGCAAGTGTACACGAATAAGCCACAAACCACATTTCAACGATGTTACCCATTAATGCACACATAATGGTATCAAGAGTTCTTTCAAACGAAAACAACATTTCAATATGTCACACACACAGTTTGTTTTATTTAAATTTAAAGAGAGAAAGCGTTTAATGAAAGACCCGATATAATTTAACAGTTTCGTTTGAAAGGCCCCAGTCCAGCAAATATTAAAGCTGAGCTAGATTCTATTCAGAGGGAGTAAACTAGTTTTTTACGATTCTTAAATACTGTGTAGCATAGTTTAAAAACAGACATCCCATTTACTTCGAAGGCAACAGTTCATGAAGCTCTGTAGTTTTATTTCGACTTCGTCGGTCATGAACAATTTTTTCGAGCGAATAAAAAATCATGGACGAATTAAGTCATATTTTTTGTGACGATTCGTAACCGTAGAAAAACATGGATCATTGGTTATTCTCCAGCTTCTGCATCACATGTGAAGGCCAAAATCAAAGAATTAAAATCCGAATGACTTCATCTCCCATTTTGTTCGTCAGCTTTACCTCATTCAATTTATTTTCTAGTTTAAACATGGAAGAATAGCTTGTTGGCAAGTCATTTACTAACACTGAAGAAGTAAAGACTGTGGTTGATAGTAATAGTAGTAGGAAGCTACGTAGATAGTCGTTACCGTATCTATTGCATATTATTTAGTATATCTAATGTGACATGAGCTGTGTAGCACGTAGTGCCATCTTGTTGAAACAAAAAGTTTTTGGTGTTCAGGTCATCCAATTCAGGCCAAAAGAAGTAGGTAATCATCGACCTATTGTGATCGCTTGACCAACATAAATATGGTAATATGGACTCAAAATCCATGGAAAACAATGACTTTTCAGGATGCATTAGACGTTCTTGGCAGTAGTTCTTCTTCTAGTCGCCGTAGTCTAGTAGGTAGTGTGTTAGCTTATTAGACATGAGGCCATAATTCAAACCCCAGATCAGTCATATCCAACAAAACGAAATATAAAAAAATATTTCTTCACGATTGCCTCTTATCAGATTTTTGGCAAAAACTCTGAAAGTAAATACAATTGTCGTGAAAAGTTTCTCAAAAATCTGTCGTTCGGACTCGACTTTAAACTGCAGATCCTGCCACTCATGTATAAAAATGAACGTACACGCCGTAAGTGGTGTGAGAAACTAGGCCGTAATCCTGAATAAGGGGTTGTAATGACGAATTATGTATGTATGTATGTATGTATGTAGTAGACGTTCTTGGACAATTTTGCTTGTCCATTCATCTAGAGGTGAGCGTCATCGCTAAGATGATTATTCGATGAAAACATTGCACGAACAGAACATTTTGATGAAACAACTTCGATATTTGCATTCATTGTTGAAGGCTATGTGCTTCCATGGCGTTTTAGTAAAATATGCTGAATGAATGGCGAATAATTTGATAGATGTGGCTTCAACAAAATGACCAGTAGTAACTGTCAAAGTCCAGGCTGCTTCACCCTTTGCAAGGATGGGAAATTTTTTGTGTTTAAGAATTCAGAGAGAGATCATCTATTTTCGAAAACAACACAAAAATCAGAAACGAAGAACACAAAACAAGGTGAAATAGTTTAGAAATTATGCTGAGTCATTTGGTAGAGTAAAGAGTTACTATTTCAGATGCGAAGCATCTATTCTGATAGAAGTTATGATAACAAGTTATCATTATGGAAAACTGTTATCGAATTTAATCTTCTGGTTTGATTTTATACTCTTCAGGCCTTATGCATAAATATATTCCATATTATTTAACAGCATTTGAAATCAAATTTGAAGTCAACAACATTTTATGGATATTGAATATTCTGATCATATCTTTGTTTTTTTTTTTTTGTATAAATTCAACTCAATTCTATGCCGGATGAACATAATCAGATGAAAATTTCTCATTATGTTCCTTTGCCATTACGATACGCAAGAAGATAAATTTAAATTCAGATTAAACTAGAGGGAATATATTTTTATGATCTTAAACATTTCTCATCAAGATATTCAACGTTGTCTTTCACTTCGTTTTTTCGCTTTTTTCTATTTCGCCTTCATTTTATGCTGAACTCTACTGTTCGGTTGGGTGTTGTCTTCTGTATTTTGTATTTGATACTCCTTTACGGTTGTGCACATTCGTAAGTGTTTGTGTGATAAAGCAGGAGAACAGTGCTTGAACGGAGCCATCATTTTCGTTGTATTCGTTTCACAGAAAGAACAAAAAAGAAAACCCAGCATGAAATTATGTTTGAGTGTATGGGTGTGTATGTGTGTGTATGAGTGTTGTGTCTTTATAACAGTCTGTCTGCAATGATAATAATGATAACAACAACAACAACAACAAAAACAATCAAAAAGGGGATAAAACGAAAAGCTACACAACAATGTTTTCATAAATATTTCGTATATCCTACCAGAGATTTTTCACAATGAGGCTAAAGACTGACTGCCAGGCTTGACTGACTGATGGAGGGATAAAAACAAACAAAAATAAAAAAAACAGAAAATGTTTGGAATTGGCAACAAACAACGACAACGCCAACAACACAATCATCATCATCATTAACAACAACAATAATAAAAACAACAACAAAAGCAAGAGAAAGAGTTGTTTTCCAAAATATATTGTACATGGAAAAATAAAAAAAGTATAAAAATATAAAATATTTCTGTGTATGCAACATATTTTTATGAAATAAAAACAGAAAATAAAAAAAAAATGATTTTTTTTTTGTTTCAAATTTAAGCTCCCATGTTTATCATAAAACTGAATGTGTTTCCTAGATTTTTATACATTTTTTATCCTTCTGTTCACTTTTTTTATTTTTTTCTCGTTTTTTTGCAATTCTTTTTAACATTCTACAGAGATGAGGCGCGCAAAAACATTATCAAATGGAATATGCTGTAGAATTTCCATAAAAAAACGTAACTCGAAATCATACAAAAATATAAAAATAATATGAGACAAAAACAAAAAAAAAACAACAACCAACAAATACAACAAAATGTTAAAATTACAACAAAAATAAAGTGGAATAAAAAGAAGAAGAAAATGAAAAAGGAATCATATAAACATTTTTCCTTAAATTTTTTTATAATAATTTTATGGGAATGTAAGTACTTTGCAATCCAAACATGCATAAATAAATACGTACAATGAGGGTCAAAACTTATGGCACACAATATATTTGATTTAAGGAACAGTTCATCATACATATTTTCTATATCTCTTCTCTACCCGCATTAATCTCGAAATCACTTCCCAATCTTTAAGGCAAGGAAACAATCAAATCAATCCCAATCATTTCTGTCATTTGCCTGGGATCAAATAAAAGTTTCAATTGTAGGGAATGAATATTTCACCACGTTGAATACTTTTCTTGCTTACTTAATTTGTCATTACAATCCTTTAGTCAGGATTACAACCTAGCTTCTAACACCACCCATCTTGTGTGTGTTAATTTTATCCATAAGTTGCAGGATCTACAGTTTAATGTCTACTTCGAATATCAGATTTGAGAAACTTTGCATTGCAATTTTATTTTGTTTCAAAGGTTTTGAAAAAAGATTGTCAGGAAGAACACACAGAAAAAGAATCTACTTTTATTTTTTTTCTTTTTATAAGACCAACACTTAGGAGATGCAGTACATTGGGTTGAAATAAAAGAAAAATAGTTTTTAAGAGAAAAGAAAGAGGGGTAGTATACGACAAATTTAATCAATCAAACTTAGCACACTATCAACGAGGCCATCGGGTCACTCTAACAACTCGTCATGCCTGATTTTAGTTACATCGATTCAGTTTCAATAATTTTTGTTATCATAGATTAATCAGGCTTTGTCCAGTTAGGGTTTCGTCCATTCAGTTTTAATAATTGTATTAAGAAAGTTGAACTAATGATCTTATTCTCAAGAGGGTCTTTGTAGACCTCAAATAAGAACGCGAAGAAAGTAACCATGATCAGGGGAATCTCTCTTAAATTTAAATAGAAGCTCTAAAAATTCCAAAGCTTAAGGCAAATCGTGGGTTATTTACAAAAAAATCAATCGTGACTGTTCAAATGAGTTTAAGTAATGCTAAAGCCTTGAAATTATTGCTATAAATTGGATGTAATATGTCTACTGTAAGCTACTTCCTATTTAGTATCAGCAAATGCATCATATGAAGTAAACGATAACCTACATACGCCGTTAAACATATTAATAGAAAATCATCGTATACGGAAGCTTATTTGGTAGATTATTTTGCTTCCATCTCTTGCCAGACCAGATGTCCTGTCGCCAAGCAATAATTACCAGATTATTAATTGTTTACAATAGAAGTTTATGAAAATCGTTTATACAACGTATTCTGGAATTATTTTCAAAATGGCAAAAGAATCATGGAAAGTGACGGCAATTCATTTAATGTCAATCAAGACGAAAATTGTCATTTTCTTGGATGAAGCCCATTTCGAAACGAAGGATGAGGATGAAATTGCAATGACTTATTCCTTACAGCCACATGATAACGAAACTCTTATGGCCTTAACTGAATGGCAAGGATCTGAACAGCGTATGATTTCAGCAGGATGATATCAGCCGTGTATGCAGCAATTCATTTATGGCAGTAATGGTATTCATAACAAATTGTATCAAGAAATCTGATCTCATGGTTACAAATATCATGCGGTTTAACGCCGTGCTATTTTTTCTTTGTAGTTTTATGAAATTGCTGGTTTATGCGCATAAACAGGAAACAGTTGCTGAGCTCAAGTCTTTGTTTCAACATGTCATCGGTGAGATACATCCACATCTCTGTGAAAAAATCATAAAAATATCATGAAAAGAGTAATAACCTGTTACTCATTCCTTGGCGGATATTTTATTGCATAATTAATAGTAACCCGACTTCTTTAGAATCAGTCTGGGTGTGTAATACGATCTGTGCGATTATAGATCGAATAAAAGATATTTTAACAGAATTTTAATGATATGAACTAAAAATACTTTCAGGCATACGATAACCAAGAGGTAAGAAATTTCAATGCCATTATGACACAGCGGAATGATGGAATATTAAGTCACTAATGGTCATACATTACATTACAACACTTCATTCAGGATTACGGCCTAGCTTCTCACAGCACTTATGTGGTGTGTGTTAATTTTATACATGAGTGGCGGGATCTACACTTTAAAGCCGAGTCCGAACGACAAATTTTTTATTTACCCTCAGAGTTTCTGTCAGAAATCTACTGAGATTAAGTCGCCTTAGAAATACTTTCTCATATTTCGTTTCGTTCTGAGCTGGGCTTTGAACAGTGGCCTCATGTCCAATAAGCCAACACACTACCTACTAGACTACGACGAGTTCTAATAATGGTCATAAGTGACTCTAAAAACTATTAAAACAGAAAGACAGTATATCTCCCTCCGATTTCTGATATATTTTATCTTCCTCTTTTAATTTACTTATTGTTTTTAATTGATGTCGCTTTGAATTTCCAAAATAGATTCTTCTTATGTTTGAGAATCATAATTTTGGGCTGCACTATAAAGATCCATTTTTTCAATAAATCAGTTTTGCTGTAGGTACATATTTTTTTAATGACTGACTCACAAACAGCAGAAATAAAATAAAGTCTTAAGCACTCTGCAACTTTTACTCCACACTGTCTATATACAGTACAGTACAGTAAATGTACTTTACGTATGCGAAAAACGAACAAAATTAACATAAAACCGAAATAATTTCTGTAAAACGTTATGGTTAAAGAGGTTCCATATTCATACAATAATAAAATTATTTTTGATAGAATTATTTGCCTCTGGCCATAAAATAAATAAGATTTGGATTCATGTCATACCAAAGAAAAAACGATGAGAAAATATTAAAAAACAGAAATACAAAGAAGCTATTAACACTTGTACTCCCCCTCGGATCATTTTTATATGAAATTTGATAATTTAATGCAAAGCAATTTTCTTATTTATTATTTACGAACATTCAATGAAAATAAAGTGGCCGGGTAACGAACAGGCTAAACCCCTTTTCTTTTCTTGTTTTGAAATAAAAATGTCGTAAATATTTATTTAATTCGTAATAAAAATGAATGTCCTTTTGTGTTGCGAATCACAAATTATGCGATAATCCTTCGATTGTGCAAAAAACCAGAGAACTTTATTGGCAATTTTAAATTATTTTTCTCTTTAAATGAACACCTATTTACACTTATTGTGGGTATATGGCTTTTTAGGCTTTTGATTTGATCATTTTGAATCAAATAACTCAAGTAAAGATATTGAAATGGGGTTTGAACCGTAGCCTACGTTTATCTACTAGGCAACGGTGGTAACTATACTTAGAAAATTTACAAAACGTGTTATAGAAAATCGCCGTAGTCTAGTAGGTAGTGTGTTAGCTTATTAGACGTAAAGCCCGAGTTCAAAACCCAGGTCAGACATCAAAACGAAAATATAAAAAAATATTTCTTCGGCGGCTTCCTCTCAGCAGATTTCTGGCAAAAACTCTGAGAGTAAATAAAGTTGCCATGAAGAGTTTCTCAAAAAACTACTGTTCGGAGTCGACTTTAAATTGTAGGTCCCGCCACTCATGTATAAAATTAACACACACAACATAAGTACTGTGAGAAGCTAGGTCGCTATCCTGACTGAAGAGTTGTAATGACCAATTATGTATGTATGTATGCATGTTATGGAAAATCAGCTATAGAATCGATATTTATAGTAAAGTTAACTGAAACACACATAAAGCTATAACTTCGACGAAGGTTAGATTTCATTAGTGTTGGTTTATAAATACTCCCATGTTAATTCCATAATCTTTAATTGCAGGCCGAAATAAATTGATTATAGTACGGCAATAGAGCTATAAATTACCTGGAATGATGATTTCAGGGGCATATTTGAGAAAACAAAATGTGGCCCCATGTGTATTGACAATGTTTGCGGATGCCGTGGATTTTACACAATAACTCCTTCTTCTTCTTCAAAACCAATATGATGATATCGACGCCTGCGTTCTATAACATTCTAAGTCAAAAAGTGTGTTTTGAGTTATGAGCTCTCAAAGATTTCACGCGCCATATGACTATATGTGTATTCTAAGTAGATTTTTCCCTATAACTTCGGAACGGATCGGCGCATCTTAACCAAATTTTGACAGTATTTAAGCTAGAGAACGTAGAATTTAAAAATGAAAGAACATTAAAAACGTTCTAAGTAGACTTAGAACGTTATAGAATGGAGGCGTCGATATATGTATGACCATATGAGAGAAAATAAAAAATTGTCATGAAAATTGTTCTCAAAAATCTGTCGTTCGGAGTCGACTATAAATTGTAGGTCTCGCCACTCATGTATAAAATTAATACATACAACATAAGTGATTCCTGATTAAAGGGTTGTAATGACTAATTAGGTATGTATGTAGTTGTATTACAACATATTTGTTATAGTACATAACGGTATTGAAAAATAATCAAACATGACTAATTGACCATTGGGATGGTTTTTTGAGAAGAAGTGATCTTGCAGAGCAAAAAGTGGGAAACACATTCAGAAGTAGGCTGCTTCATAAGTCTCTAGCTTGGGAGAACGTATTAAAAGTTAAAGCTTACAAAAAGGCATTAACAAATCCGTTTAAACTTTGAATAAAAATATGTTTTGTGGACGCAAGATGGCTAGAACAAGGTTTGTTGGTCAGAGATATCAAAATTAATTGTCTAGGATGTTGGAGAAAACCAGGAAAAACTTTGCAATCAAAAGATGTCAGATTAATTTTAAAGTTTTAGGCTGCACAGTCCTAATGAAATATATTAAGCAATATATTAATCACCACAGCAAAATTTCTCAATTTCTCATAGCAATTTTCAATTAATTTACCCCAAACCCATAGCACTCAAACGGTTAACTTAGCACCGAGCATCTCAGAATGGTGCTTAAAAAGTGTTGCCTGTACGACTGGAAATTCGGAAGAATTGTGGACACTTGTGCTAACAGCACGGAATGGTAGAAAGTTAGTGGAGTAATTAGGAAGAAATGGTGCAGAGTAATCTCAGTAAATTCGTAAATAGGACAAGATTGATTTCCTTTTCGTACAATTAATATTAAAGGGAAGGTAAGCTAGTTCGTTTCTTTATTTGCAACTTGAAAATATTGGTTGGCAAAGTTTAAGTGATGCTAGTATTGGTTAAGAAAATCTACAAAATGATATTGGATGATCAGCGCCCTAGTTGAATTAACAGGCAATGCAATAAAATGTATTTTTCTCTTCATTTTGTGCATAAATTTAGGGATACAAAAGCTGGACTACTAACTAGAGTTTTATCTTAAGAACCTTATAGCAGCTAAACGGGACACTGGCTATTTAGGGTACCTAAGGAGATACCTTACAACTACTTCTGCAAGAGCTGTAACGATGAGTAAAGACATGACGAGAAGAGAAGACCACCTTTCCGTCATTATCCGGTTCTAAGGAACATAAGGCGAAAGATTCTTGGATACCTAGAATTTATTAACACAATGCGTTTAGCAAAAGGTGATTTGGATACAATACGCACATTTATAAAATTATCAGGATGGTTGAGAAATATCAGACAGGAGTTATGGACACATAATGCACTATTTGCTGTCAAAATTAGATTAGGATTTATGGATCCAAGTAAACTATGCAGCTATTAGATAACATAACCTAATTGAACTTAAACTGAGCGCCAGCACTATGAAAGTGTTTGGCAAAAGTCTTTGACAATGTTTCACAGCAATAAAGCCGAGTTTTTGCGTTGATTTCTGAGTATAAATATGAAATAGAATCGTGTGTGAAGAAGGCGACGACAGCTCTATCTGCAGGCTTGATTAGCTTCTGTTTTTTTTTTTTTAATAAACGGGTGAATTGTTTTTATTGCTTTTAGAAAAGAAGACAAGAGATATATCTAATTACACTATGCGACAAAATAAAAGAAATGAAAGGCACCCAGCTAATGACATAGTGTAAGCTTTGTTGAGTAGAACTCAAAAATATTTCTTTGATATTTTTTGAACTTAAATGTTATGAGTTTTGATCGGGTAAACTTGGAAAATATGATTTTTTTTCATATTTTTCAAGTTTGTCCGTTAATAGTAGCGACCACCAGAAATTGACCAATGTTTGCGCAAAGAGAAATAATAATATTTGCAAAAAACACAAATATTAGCCGACTTCTGGTAGTCGTGCATACGTGAAATTGACACATTTTGCGATAAACAATCAAGATCCATCAAAAACATTTGAAAATTTTTGAACTGAAAGTTCTTTTGATAAAATGGCATATATAAAAAATATAACATGACTGTTATACTATTTAAATTATAACTACGGTAATTTTTGTCCCATTTGATCAAACCAAGTGTCAATCTCTTCACAAGATAATGGACTTTCAGAATGTCATCACTTATTTTATATTTTTGAATTAAATTTTGCAATAGGGAATAGCTAAACTTGAGAAAAATGAGAAAAAAATCATATTTTCCAAGTTTACCCGAACAAAACTCATAACATTTAAGTTTTAAAAGACTTTGGAATTTGAAAATAGGTTGAAAAATCAAAAATACCGTTGATGTCAAATAAAACAAGTTTGGAGGGTTCGAGAAATATAAAAAAAATATTTTTGAGTTCTACTCAGCAAAACTCACAACGTACACTAAGTCATTAGTTGGGTGTATTTAGACTGTCGCACTGTGTTATATTTTACATATGTTTTGGAAAATTCAGTAAAAATTATTAAATATTTCCATCTGTTAGAGACCGAAATACAAAATAATAACGTTAACTGATGACATGAGCCTCAGAGGCTCAAATAAAGTAATTATAATTTATGTAAGGCTTCTTCTATTTATAGAAATGTTTGTTACAAATAGTGTTTAGAGTTGCTATGATATTTTCATCCTTTCTTTTTTATGGTAATTGCCAATAAATAAGTCACGAACCTTTAAATCTCTAACAACGCATTACTAAATTTCTTAATATTGTCTAAATATCTCTTATTTTATCAGTTGGAGGAATTTCTCTTTGATTTTTATTGGAGGTTTTGATTTATTGCCCAACACCACACATGTGGTCTTTTGTCAAACGTCCTGTAATAATTATCACATAATTTATAATTGTATTGTATCGTATAGTAATTAAATAATTTATGCCCAAAAACCTTACGATTCCACCATTGCAATAAGTAATCGTTATAATAAAAGGAAAGGTCTTAAGGCAGTTAAGACTAATTTGTTGCGGTTTTCGAAATTTGAGCAAATTACCGTGTTTGGGATTTAGATAAACATTCTGCCATCACCACATCTACATTATTCATTAAACAAGGCGTTCAAAACAATCAACCAATTGATCGTAAATGAATTTAAGATTATATTTTCATTTCATTTGAGTTCAAACTCAACTGGGTAGAAAGAATTGTTCGCTCAACTGGGTAGAAAGAAATGTTCGCCTAAAGTTCGCAAAGATCTATATTATATAGAGAATAATGCTCTCAGTTTTATTTTTTTACAATAATCCACACCATTGTCATTGCATTTTAGCCCGAAGCGCTTTTTCAAGTGATCTATTTGGGATATCAAACAACCAACCAAAAAATATGTCACGAGTTCCAATATGAAGGTGACTTACTTAATTGATGATTCTAAACCATAAGTCTGGATTACGAGACAGTTTCTGACACCACCCGTGTTATGTGTGTTAATTTCATTCATGAATGGCGTTACCAACAGTTTAACTTCGATACCGAACGACTTGGCAATTTTATTCTATTCTGAAGTCGTTTTGTTCGGTGCTGAGATTTGAACTGGCTGAGCCTATAAACCAACGCACTACAGTGGCTCCCAGTCTATTTCAACCAGCACCTTTAAAAAAAATTTAATAAGAGTTTATAGAATATGTTTAAAAATTAAGCAAAAAAGTTTTATTCAGTCTCAAATTGATGGGCAATTTGTGATCAAAACGTCCGCCAACACCAGATTTCGAACAACAATGACCTTATAGCAGCTCTGAAAAAGGAATGGGCAAAAAATAACTCCCCAAGCCACTAGAAATTGGAATCAATGCAAAACAGGCTGAAAGCTGTAATTAAGCAAATAGGAGGTCATACTAAATTTTGAAATTAAAACTATTAATTAATTAATCATTTAATTGTTTGTTTATAGTAAGTGGTTGAAATAAGCTGTGACAAATTGGGTTCCTAAATTTTTGGTTTTTAGTTTGTAAGTTTACATTTGAGACTGAATAAAACTTTTTTTTCTTAATTTTTAAACATATTCTATAAACTCTTATTAAACTTTTTTTAATATCTTATTTCGTTTGGAAATTATACGAGCTTAATTTTTTTTAAAGGTGCTGGTTAAAATAAGCTGAGAGCCACTGTTTATGCAGTGATTGACAATACGTTTCAGAATTTGTTCCAATTAACTTTTAATAAGAACTGAACCAACTTCATTATTTATAAAACCACAAGATAAAGCACCAGAATTTGATTTTTTCTTCAGCTGATTGAAATGCATGTTCTTGCAGGTTGCTATCTGGAGAACGCAAATAAAAAACAGTTCACAACAGAACATAATTTGTGTATATATTTTACGATTTAAATCATTTTCTGTACTTTACAAATTAAATTACGAATTAATGTAATACGTTTAATACTATAATCTTTCATGTTATTATTTTGATGTGTAGTTTTACTTTCCCCAATCACAATTAACTCGTTTCATTTAACATTTGGAAATATTTTGAATAATTTTTTAATATAACACACACAAAATGACCACTTCTGGTTTGCATGAAACAGTCTGATCATTTTGAGGTTATTTTCGGACTCTTTTTTGTGTATTTCGGGAGATATATCAACCATAACTCCAACATTGGAGAATTATTCTCGCATACAAAATTTTTTGGGTTAGTTTCATAAAAAAGTCTAGGGACGTTAATGGAAAATTTTCATTTTATAGATCCAAAAGCTGTTTTGTCATGTGGCTCGTGACTTTCCATCGGATAATAGCACAGAACGACAAAATTTCAGAAATTAAATAACCCAGGAATAATAATTTCTGAAGGTTTTTGGTGAGCTGGACCTGAACTTGCAGTCACCGTAGTCATCACAAACAAAGTGGAATATAAAACAAATATTTTTTCGAAAAGTCCAAAAAAACGTTTTCAACTATGTTCGGATGGATAATACTTTGGAGATTAATTTTTTCCGAAATCCCGTTGCGACTTTTTTTAAAATTGTTGAGATATTGTTAAGTAAACCAGAATCCAGACGAACCTCATAGTTTTGGACTATGTTCGGGTGCATAATTGGCCGATAGGTAGGTAGGTTGGAGTGGTAGCTTTGATACCAAAAGCTCACTTGAGTACTCATAGCGGCCCGTTCTGACGGTACAGGTAAACGCAGTCCCTGTACTGACAGAGTTCCACCAAACTAGGGAAGAAGTTGGTCAGCACAAGGGCTTCACAATAAAAGCACGACTACCATACTCTGGAAAATCAGACCGAAAGTTTAATGAAGGAAGCTATATCCTTAACATCAATGGATGATAGGTCTGTCAAGGTCATAAGAATTGGAGAGCCAAATAACCTATATCTGTACCTCACATGAGATGAGCATTCACAAAGAAAGTAGATAACAGTCTCCTCTTCCTCAGCAGAATTCGCCGGAGATTAATTATTTTGTGAAATTCTGTTGATGCCCATTTTTGAACATTAAATAAATTTTTCGGAATACTATAGCTTCTCCACAATCACTTTTGGATTCTTTTAGCACCACATGCCATAATTTCACTTAAGTACTTAAGACGTAAGTACCGAGTACAAAATAAGCTTCATTGCTGGAAAAATGTTGTTTGAAAAATCAGCATTGAAACCTGATTGCTCTGGCACTCAAATCGGCATATTTTCAGCTTTAGTTTTTCGGGCTTTAATTTTAGTTGGACTCTTTATATGAATGGATGTTCAAATCCAAATACAAAATATGCCGCAAGTCAGACACAAATGCTAATAACGCCATGAAATCGCCAAGCAAGAAATTCTAGCCATAGTTTCACTAACAGAAATAGTGTTTGCGACAATGCATACATTGCGATGAGGTGCACACCTGATGACCTCTGAAGTGCTACCAATCAAAGCAAATTTCTTTTAAAAATCCTACCAGTTCCTTGCATAGTATGCCGATGTAATCAACCAGAAGTGCTCAAAAAGTGGTCACACAAATTTTGTAGCAATTTTTATCGATTTTTACACATTTATCGATTATTAAAGGATCTTTTCACTAAATAAACGCTACTTCACATGAAATTACAAAATGTTTAACACGATACAATATAAATTGAGAACATTTTTGAAACATAGTTTTCAAACATTCTTAGCTACCTACCCTATGTATATACATATATAAGTACGCCTTTCATGTTTACAAATATTAAAAGAACTCTAATTCCGGTAACAAATAATACAAACATGCTTATGTACACATATATGTATGTATGCCTTATATTTCTCTTTATCCTTTTCATATCCTTAAATAGGTTTGTTTACAAAACTTGTGTCTTAAAAGTAATTGAAAATACCTAAAAAACGGAGGGATTTCTAATACAAAGAAAATAGAGCAAATAAATATTCATGAAAGCCAAAAACAAAATCAGTTCCCTTTTTCAAATGTAAATGTATTAGCAAAAATATTATTAGTCTCTGTCACTCTCTTCCGCTCTCTCTCTCTTGTACTGTGTCTCGTCTTCTAAGTATGTATATAAACGGCATGAATACATGGAAACATTTTTGAAGCACGTGAATAACAGAAACAAACACACACACACACACTACGATACTGTTCTATAAGATGAGACGAGAAGGAAACAAAAAATAAATAGGAGACCAAGAAGAAAAACTAAAGTATATGCTAAGGCAGTAGGGAAGGTTGTGTATGTAGTTGAATGAGTTGAGTGATGCTGAGGAATGGAGAAAAACATACCGGATTGCAAAAGGAGCAAAATTATAACAGCATGGCAACTAATCCACATGATGTTTGTTTTGTTTATATTCTGATTTATTTTTTCTTTTTATTTTTTTGTTGTTGTTTTTTGTTGTTTTTTTTTTAATATTTATTTAGTTGAGTTGAGTTTTATTTTCAATTCCAATTTTTAGTTGTAGTTTGGCAATGTAAGAACAGATTTTTTCAAAGGTTTTCTAAACAAATTTTCTTTTTTTTTCTTTAATTTTCACTGCACTTTTGGAAATTTTGCAAAAAAAAAAAATTTTTTTCTGTATTTAAAACCGATTATGTAGGTGAGGGAAACTTTTGCAAAAATCCAACTGCTGTACACATTTGTTAAAGGATTTCTTTATTTCCATTTGTTTCTTTCAATTATTTTTAAAAGATATTTAAATACTATTTTTGTTTTAAAAAAATTTACAACTTTATGTTGCTACAAACTTTTGTTAATAAATTTTGAAAGAAATTTAAAAAAATTTTGATTAAGGATTTTGATTCTGGTTTTTTTTTCGCGAATTTGTTTTTAATCACTTCCAGGTGGTTAAGGTTTTTTTCTGATAAATTTCGTTATCGAATGCGTTTTGTTTACTTTATTTGCAGTTTAGTTGGTGTTTGTTTTTCACTTTTTTTATTTTTTTGTTTGCGAGCTTTATTGTTTTGAAAGTATAAGAAGTATATTGGCGTTGTCTAAGTATCTATAAACAATGAAAACTTGAGATGTTGATGACATTACACTTGACATTTAAACATAAAAAAATAACATTTTATGCCATAATATCTCTCCCGCCTTTTGTTAAATTCAATGCTCTCCTGTGAGCCTTAGAACAATAGGCCCTCTTCAACACTAGCAAATGCGTACAGCTCTCACATATTCTCTTTAACTCTCTTGCTCTCCTTCGTCACTTCTCTCTCTCTCTCTTCAATAGAAAGTGTGTATATGTATTTGTTTAAATATTGTATATGTATTCCTTTTGCTTTTTTTTTGTTGTTTCTCAAAAACAATGCACTTTTCTTTCTTCCTTTGATATGCTATTTTTTCTTTTTCTCTCTCTCTCTCTTTCACTGTATAACACACTCGCGCACACACACACACTTAAGCACTGCTAGATAAGAGTCAGCCAAATACTTCCATTGTTTTTATCCGTTTAACCGATACGATACCTTCAAAGTTCCAACTGCTACTGATATTTCCTAAGCTATTCGAACTTCTCTAGAGCTCCATTGATATGATGGTCCGCTTTGCTGTGGTGAATTATTGTTAATTTTCTTATGTTTCCTTAAATGGCCGCCATATTTGCCTTATAACACAGCACAGCGCATGTGCCATAACATTTGCTTTCATTTATTGTCTTTCACTTTTGTTGTTGTTGTTGTTGTTTTTATTTTATAGTCCTCTTTTGAGTTTATTGTCTGTGGTTAAGGACATTATCAATCGGTTTTTGTTTTGTTGCTTGATTCGTTATGAAATTTTTTGTCTATCAATTTTTATTTCTGAATGCATTTTAGTCGTTCATTTATAGGTTTGGCGCTTTGTTTTTAACTGAGACTTTTTCATTTTTCCTGTTTTTTTTTGTTGCTTTTTTTTGGTTTTCTTATTCTGCCGGTACACATTTTAGAAATTCATTCATTCATGTTGTCAGTAGCATTTGTTATTAGAAATTGAAAAGGTTGCTTCTTTTAATGGCAGAAATATGTATGTTGGCTTCGTAAGCATCCTTATTATTTTTTTTTTTTTGCATTTTTGCAAAAGAAACGTAAAATTTCAAATTAAAGACAAATCAAGTTGATGTCAATTATTTTTGAAATAAAAAGAAATGGTTTTAAAAAATTAATTTTAACCGAAAATTGTTTAATTAATTAATACAACATGCAATTTCAAAGAGCCAGAGTTATAGAATTTCGCTGTAGTCTAGGAGGTAGTGTTTTGGCTTATTAGACATAAGGCCACCTTTCAAACCCCAGGTTCGACATCTCTAACAACACGAAATATGAAAAAATATTTCTCCGGCAACTTCCTCCCACCAGATTTCTGGTAAAAACTCTGAGAGTAAAAATAAAATTGCCATGGAAAGTTTCTCAAAATCTATCATTAAGAATCGACTTTAGCCGTAGATCACGCCACTCATGTATAAAATTAACACACACAACATTAGAGGTATGATAAGTTAGGTCGTAATCCTGACTGAAGGGTTGTAATGATCACTTATGTGTGTGATTCTATGAACGGAATTAGACCCACGTTTAAAACTAGGTAGAGTAGGCTCCAACAATGTTTGCACAGAATTGCCCTTAAGAGTTTCCCTAATTGCTGGAGTAAATCTCGTTTAATTTTCTCACAGTACTAAGCACAATTGCCATAGGATGTGTAGAAAGTTGTGAACCAAAACTTGCCAAAATTTGGATCCAAATTACAGCATTTAAGAAAACGCACGATTTCAGCAATCCGAGATAATGGATAACATTTTCAAAACATTCTCTAGTACTTTTTTTTTGAATTTCTTGCAGCAAAAGACAATTTCAACACACATCAAACACTTCTATTCTTCAATATGATAAATTTAAACCATATTTCGTATATGCCGTATAAGTTGCCCAATATAGAACACTTAAAAAAACCAGTTTTAGAACTTTTTTCATATATATGTATGTCGGAAAGAAAATATGCGGTTTAAGGATTCTATCCAAATTCCTATCTTAGATACCAACAGTTTTTGTTCTTGATAAACCGGTCAGTGGCAAATATTTCTTCAGCTGAATATTGTTAATATTAATGTTGTATGTACAGTAGTATCTGTCGAATTGTATAGGGTATCCCCAAAAAGTGTCCTAAAACCTGATTGCTGGCTGGTGTCAGTAAAGATCAGTCTCTGCTTTGACAAAGTCTCGAAAATATCGCCGCATAGGTGCTAATATTCATACGTATTCTAGTGATTTCGGTTCTCATCAAACAATTTTGATGTATGACTTAAAGCAGTTCTTATTCTGTTCAGACATTGTTAGAGCCTACTCTACCTAGTTTAAAACACGTTTCTAGTTCTAGGGAAGTTCATAGATAGGTAAAAGTAAAAAGTTGTTTCTCTTTTTATTAAAAAGCGTCCCTTATAAAGGTTTGCTATATTTAAATTGAAATAAAAACAAAGTGTGTATGAGATATTATCAAAAAATTTTATTCATTTGAAAGTCCAATTGATTCCATTATATGTGGAATTAACATCGTTCAAATGTCCGCCACTGCTACCCTGAATAGAGCGCATCCGAAATAACCAATTCTCGATGACTCTGGCACATAAATCAGACTGAATTTTACCGATGGCATGGTTTTAATTGGCTTTGAAGAACACTATGTTTGTGGGTTATACGCATACAACTGCATCTTAAGAAACTACCACAAGAAAATGTATAAAGCGATAAAGTTGCATGATCTCGGTGGATAGTTCATATCATCTCCTGCAAAATGTCCAATGTGGCATGAGCTGTGTGGTTCTATATCATCCTATTGACACCACACATCGTTTATTTCCAGAACATCAAGTTTAGCCCATAAGAACTTGATAATCATCGATGTAGCCTCGTAGGTAGTGTATTAGCTTTATTAGACGTGAAGCCATGGCTTATTAGACGTGAAGCCATGGCTTATTAGACGTGAAGCCATGGCTTATTAGACGTGAGGCCACGGTTCAAATCCCAGGTCCCACATCTCCAACAAAAACGAAATTTAAAAAGAATATTTCTTCGTTGACTGACAGATTTTTAAGAAACTTTTCATGCAACAATGCAATCCGAAAAAGACACTGTTTGGTGTGGATTTTGAGTTGGTGGTGTTATCGTTTGATATTACTTTGAGACCATCACTGCCAACGGGGCGCACTACACATAAATTTATACATAATTGGTCATTACAACTCTTCAGCCAAGATTATAACCTATCTTCTCACACCACTCATGTTGTGTGTGTTAATTTTATATATGAGTAGCGGGATCTACAGTTTAAAGTTGACTCCGACAAAGTTTTGAGAAATTTTGCATGGTAAAATTCGAAATTTATTATTCGTTTCAAAGGCATATTGATGCCGGTATGTGTAAAGAATAAAATTGTTTAAATGTCTGTCACGATTTCTCTGGGTGGACCGCAACCGAAATGTCCAATTTTCTATCAATGTCCTGCATAAATCAAGCTAAATTAGGTCGATGGCATGGGTTATATTGTCTAACAGGGTCAAAGTGCATGATCTCAGTGTCCAGTTCACACCAGATTCACGTGAGACGACCACACCCTCACTTCACTCTTGCACCACATGTTGTTGGTGTCCAGATCATCAAATTTAGATCAAAAGAAGTTGATAATCTTCGACCTACAGTGGTACTGTTCAATGTCGACTCCTGGAAAGTTTTCATGGCAATTTTATTTTACTAAATATACCAGAAAACTGCGGAGAAGAAGTGACTGAAAGAAATATTTTTTGCTAAGTTCTAGACTACGGCGACTTCGTTCAACTGGCTGCATATCTAGCGGTAATTTTACGGTACTAAGTAGAGATTTTACTACCAAACAAGGCAATGAAATTTCTGTTTCACAATATGTATGGATGACCAAATGTACGAAGACAATACATTTATAGACTCCTCAAAAGGGAGCTACTGCAAACTACAAACGTCCCAAATAAGAGTACTTTCCTAATTAACATACCAAAGTAACCTAGATCAAGTTAAACACTTCATCAGTGCTATGGAATTGTTTTATAATTTTTGTTAAAATTATTTGCAGATGATTTACTTTTTTTTTTTTCTTTCATTTTTTCATTTACTTTGAACTACATTTAGCCACTCTCTCTCTCTCTCTCTGGCGTAACGCATTTTGCAACTGTGAATTTCCCAACTGTTTTGCAACCTCAGGTAATACAATTACTATTGACCCGAGTTGTTCCACTTTATTAATGGCTTCCAATTTTCAATTTATTAAAGACGCTTTAGAATTCCATCAGGCAGCAGCAGCCCCAATAGGAAACAAAAATGTAATTATTTTTCCTTTTTTCTCCTTCTTTTTTGTTTTTGTTTTTGTGCTTAATTGTGTAACGAATCAGTTCCAATTAATACACTCCTGCCGTATGCTGAAAATGAGTATGCAAGTGGGTATGTATGGTGATGGTGGAGGTGATGTTAATAAACTACATGCGAACATTCTTAGTTTTGATTAAAAACGAGAACATAAAAATAAAAACAAAAACAATAAAAACAAAAACAAAAAATAAATTAAAACCAATTGAAGTTTTTGTTTTTTTGTTTTTGTTTTTATGAATGTTGACCAAAGTACTAACCATATTGTTAAAGTTATTGGGTTTAGCCTACTAACACATAAACATACATACATACATACATACACACGTAAACATAACAACGCATATGCCATTAGTAGGTACAGTGGAAGGCAAATGTGAAACAAAAAACCCTAATTAATTTTAGTCAAAACATGGATTTGGTCCAAAGCTTAGTCACAAAATCTCAGTCACAAAGCGAACCAAGGCAGCAGTCATCACGTTGAGGTTAAAGGTTTTACTACTGTTGCAATCGACAATGGTCGCCTAATGTAACAGGAATTTTAATTTTGATATTCTGCTATCGCCTTAATTTTTAAGTAGACTCACAAAAAAGTCTAACGGCTTCAAGTTGCAAAATCTTGGTGGCCAATTAATGTCCCCAAAACGTAAAATTACTCCTTCTGGGAGATTCTCATGCCATAAAGCCAAAATCGATCACGTTATGTAGCTGATGATACCATCCAAATCACAGTTTTCAAAGTCTGGTATCATACGACCATTGTGCTATAAATTGACGGCATCTGTATTCGGTATTTCCAGACGTCAATGGGCACTAAACAGTGACTTATTTCAAATACTTTTTCACAATCATGTCCGGGAAATTTGTTTGTCAACGTAAATCATCAAATGGAAAATGGGCATCCTACAGAAAAAAATAATGTTGAAAAAATCACCAAATCAGCATATTTACATCGCTGCATAGTTTTTAAAAAAAGAACCTTTTTGTGGTATACACATGGATCTTGAAAAAGAAGCAGGTGCCAGAATGAAATTTCCAAGCTTATGTGGACCCGCGAGTATCTACCCAGTGGAAATCTGTGCCATCAAAATATGTGGTCAATTCAACTTGGATAGGAGATACAAAAGACAGGACATAGTAAAACTATCTACAACCATTTGAGCACTCGGCTTTCAAGTGGTTAAATCGACAGTATGGGAAGCTGAATCAGGTTACTATCTGCTTGAGCCGAGTCCATGTGAAAATTTCTGGCAATGAGCGGGTAGAGAACTTTTCACTTCTGTGGAGCAACGCAGATGTTTGGAAGGCATGCTTTCTAAAGAGAAGATAAAGTTTTCTCAAATCAATTGGATTTGAGGCAATTAAAACTTTCTTCTAGAATTTACAATAAGCGGAAAACTAAGTCTTATATCAGATTATCCTGGAATAATCTCAGATTGATTTGAGTGGACATTGTAGACTCAGGGTGCACCTATTCAAAATGGGGGTTGTTTTGAGTCAAACATGTAAATTCTTCGACAATGTGAATGAATCTTCGGAACACATTCTTAGAACATGTGAAGTATTAATGCATCCCAGAACGGAACACCTGAATGCTTATCCGGAGCTAGACAGGGAATTGTCATTGTGGATACCGAACAGTATCCTGAAGTATGTCAGCACAAGACATTGGAAGTGGAAAGATGCACATGCCTAACTACATTTGCAAAGTTTCCAATCTCCTCAAATTTCTTTACAATCTGATCAATTACTTGTACAGTATTTCTATTATGATTACCATAATCGCCCCAAAGTGCTCGAAAAGTAGCCACGTCTTATTGTTTGTCAATTCTGTCATCTTTGGTTGTTATATACATGCAGATTGATTTTTACCGTAAAAGTAAGTGCCAGGAATGCGTTGCCGATGAGAGGAACATGAAAGGTTACTTTCTATTACAATGCTTTAGTGAAAGTTAAGGCTTAGGTATGTGTTAATTTAATCCATGAGTGGCAAGACCTGAATTATAAAATCAATTTCGAACGATGGATTTGGAAAACTTTTTCATGGCAAATTTTTATTGCCTGAGCTTTTGCCAGAAAACTGCTGAGAGGGGATGGAAGAAAGTATTTTATTTATATTTCTTTTCTTTAAAAGACACCAGAGCTGAGATTAGAACTCGCAGCTCTCGTCTTGTAAGCTAGCACACTACCCATTAAACTATAGCACCTCTCACAGCACATACGAGTATATGTTTACTTTGAAAAGCATTACTTCTAGGAAAACAGGATGAATATTAATAGTTTAAGCAATTCAAATCGACTTAGAAAATCTTACATTCCTTGCCTAGTGTCGAACAACACAATTAGCTCTCTCAGGAACTCAGGGATTTTTCCAAGACCACCCATGCATAGGATGTTGTATAGCCTTTATCTTTTAATATAAATTAAAAAATTGCGATCATGTAGGGTCCAGAAATAACTCAAATTAGTAGTAGTTCTGAATCCTACATGGATAATTTAAAGAGTTTTTCTGCCTTTTGGTATCGGGTTGGCCATCTATCGCTTTAAATTGGAACCGACGGTTATTTCGAATCTGGCAATGCTCACGTCATTTTATTCATTCACAAAATTAGGTATATTATCGCCACTGAGCAACTTTGTGATTTATTGGAAATTTATTTCCAAAACAAAGACAATGGATCGGAAATTGCACGAAAATATCGTACAATATTTGGTCGCAGAGATGGGCCAACAGTGCCCGGTGTATGCGAATTTATTGCTAAAGTTCGTGAAACTGGTTTCATTGTTGATGCGCCAAGACATGAGCGTGTTCGTACAGTGCATTCACTCGGAAATATCGAAAATGTGGCTGAGAGTGTGCGTGAGAATCCATCAACATCAACTCGTCATCGTTCTCAAGAATTCAACAATTCTCGCACCAGTTTACGTCGAATTTTGAGAAAAAATCTCGGTATGGCGCCTTACAAAGATCAATTGTTTCAAGAGTTGAAGGCTCATGACCATCCGTTTCGTTAGATGGGCCAACGAGAGACTGCACGGTGATTTTTTTTTTCGCATGAAGCTCATTTTCCTCTTGGTGGGTACGTTAATAAGCAAAATTGCCGTATTTGGGGCTAAAAAACCCACACGCGGTTTTACTTATTTATATACTAGCAGATTGTATCCGGCGTTGCGCGGGTTATGTATTTTGGATTAGTTTAAAAAATGAAAAATGTTTTTAAATTAAAAAAAAACAGTGATTCAAAAAATTCAGTTTTGAAACTGGTTTCTTAAAAAATACACTTTTTCAAATTATTAACAAACAACCCAGTTTTTTGAATACTCTAAGTCCTAAATATAAATGCACTCAATTTGCCATTTTTTCGCCCCTTTCCCCCTTTTTGGACCCCTTTTGGTCCAAATTTATAAACGGAACACCTCCAATAGCTATTTGGGAAACTTAACCAAGCTAAATCGTAAAAAGATACCTTTAAAACAGATAAAATACAGCATTTATGCATAAAAGTACTAATTTTTGCCCATTTTTTCTCAATTTGTACCATTTTTTCCCCTTTGGGTCAAAATTTTGAAAAGATTTATTGCCTATAACATGCACCGACAAAAGATCGATCAATATCCCAAATTTCAAGAAAATGGGTCCATGCGGTCACACGTGATTGGCTATGCACTCAATTTAGTCGATTTTGGCCCCTTTCAGCCTTTTTTGGACCCCTTTTGGTTCAACTTTAGAAACGGATCACCTCCAATAGCTATTTGGGAAACTTATCCAGCTTAATCGTAAAAAAATACCTTTAAAACAGATAAAATACAGCATTTATGCATAAAAGTACTAATTTCTGCCCATTTTGTCTCACTTTGTCCCATTTTTTTTCCCCTTTGGGTCAAAATTTTGAAAGATTTATTGCCTATAACCTGCACCGATAAAAGCTCGATCTATATCCCAAATTTCACGAAAATCGGTCCAGACGTTCAGGCGTGATTGGCTAACAAACAAACCAACAAACAAACAAACAAACAGACTTACAGAAAGATTTATAATATATATTAGGATTTTATTTATTTATTTTTGTACGTGGTAACTCTGTCGTGTACTGACGTAAATTTTTGAACTGTGCGAATTTCGTCTCTAATAAGTTAATTTTGTGTTGAATAAACATTCATGTTATTGATGTCAACAATATTTGGTTTCAACACGATAGTGCAACTTGCCACACATCTCATGCCATAATCGAATTTATTCGTCAAACGTTTGATGGGCTCTTCGCCGACTACCGCAATTCCTGGGCCTTTAAAAAAGATATCAGCGAATTCCTCTGAAAATTTTTCAAAACTATTGTTTTTGACGGTCTTTGATTACCCTGAAATACAGAAAAATGTGCTTCAGTTAACCTAGCAAACAATTGTTTGTATGATATTAAATAGAAAACTCTCAGTAGTCAAAGCATTGTCCATCACTGTATGTGTTATTTTGAGTATCGACAAAGTGTGCGTATGTAGGAAGGCAGTTGTTGTGCCCTTTAGCAGTTTTTCTGCGCAGACAACGTTGTGGGACAAAAATTTTCTGTAAAACTGCTACAAAATATTATGCAGTCAAAATACTGGTGTTTTGCCTGATGATAATTTGCTTATAGCCAAAAAATATACACGCACATAAACACTATCCATATACACACTCAAGCACTCCTGTACAGGATTTTAAATGAGACCCCATATATGTATACGCAAATATGCATGCCATTTATATAGTAAATCTAACAGGCATTGGCATTCATGTTTAAGGTAATAAAAACAAAAAATTGTTGTTGTTGTTCCTGATGTTGCTACCACCACATAGTCAATGTTGTTGGTAATACATGGCAATACACTCTCACATACAGAATTACATGCAACATACTTTTAAAAAATATGGCCATTTGTAAACACTTGACTGTTGGAAACGTTGTTGTTGTTTTTTTCCATTTTAAGGTCTAATGTTACATTCCACAAACACTTGAACAAATACCACAATATTATTATTGTTGTACATACAACAACACTCACACACACACACACATACACAATTTCATTGTTGTTGTAGCTGGCATTGTTGTTCTTCTATTTGTAGAGATACATTTGTGTTGAGTTAAGAGATCTAGAGATTGTATTTTAGGCTGTTTCGACCTTTTCGCACAACAATAAAGCGTTCCCCCTCTGTTTTTGAGGGATGCAAAAGCTTTATTGCCTTTATAACCTAAAAGAGTCAATGACTTTTTCACTGGCACTGGCGTATGGTATGTGAGTGCTTCTGTTTGTTATTATTTTTGTTGTCAATATTGTTGTTTTCATTATGATGCCCTACAATTTAAGGGTTAATTGAAAAGGTATTGCTCAGGCAATATTGTGTGCGTAACTGCGAGATGTGAACACATTTTGAGCTGGGGAAGACATAAAAATTTTCCAAAAACTTAAAAAATAACAAGAGATGTAGAATATTATGTTCCTTTGATTTCTATAAGGAACCATATGTAAGGGTCGGAACAAAATTTCACCATTCTGGCTTATTCGCTGAAAAGTTTTTAATTTCATTTCCAACCTTGACTTGATGTGTCCTAGAATGTAGAATATCAGGAGTTAAATGGCGTTCGACGGGAATTTTTGTTCTTCTGAACTTAAATTTGTTCTAAGTTTTCTACACCATCCAGAAATAGAGTAGTTTCCCCAGTCCAAGATCATCTTTCCTTGGGGAGTATACGGTTTCTACAATATTTCTCTAGGCCTATGCCAGCAATTTTGTGTCATTCCAGTTTCGTTCACTCTTATTAACATATGTACTTCATTAAACTTCTTTATAACCTTATGGATTTTAATTCAAGGTTTATCGACAATGATTGTTTTATAAGTTTAGTTCGATTAATTTTCTTCTGTTTAGAATGGTAGGAATCGGCACAAGCTATAGCAATACTATAGGGTGGGAAATTTAAAAGTTTAAATTTAAAACTGCAATAAAAAAACGTTTTCAAATTTTGTTTTTTTTTTTTGTTGTTGTGAAGTACAATTGTTCCGATTTGAAATGGAATACTATTTCATTCATATGTCTGCCGCGGCTGGCCTGACAGTGCCTCATTTGATCGGATCAATTTTGTGCACTTTTTCGAGTGTATACGGTCATATCTCGCCAATGGAATCACGAATGTTGGCATTTAAATGCTCAATTTTCTCTGGTTTGTCGGCATAACATACATAACATAAATACATAAATTGGTCATTACAACCCTTCAGTCAGGATTATTGACCTAGTTTCTCACACCACTTATGTTGTGCGTGTTAATTTTATACATACATTTTATACAGTGGCGGAACCTACAGTTTAAAGTCGACTCCGAACGACAGATTTTTTGAGAAACTTTTCATGGCAATTTTATTTACTCTCAGAGTTTTTGCCAGAAATCTGCCGAGAGGAAATCGTTTGTATTTTGTTTTGATGTCTGGCCTGGGGCTCGAACCCTGGCTTTACGTCTAATAAGCCAACACACTACCTACTAGACTACGGCGACTTTTCGACATAACACTTTTCTTTAACGCAGCATAGGAAATAGCCCAACGGTGTCAAATCGCAGCTTCTTGGCGGCCAATTGGCATCACCGTTTCGAATAATTAAATGACCATCATACGTTTGGCGCAATAAATCGATTGTGGCATGAGATGTGTGGCAAGTTGCACCATTCTGTTGAAACCAAACGTCGTTCGCATCAATACCATGAAGAGCTTATACAAAAAACTGGGTTATCATGGTGCGATAAGTATCTCCATTGACCGTAATGGTTGCGCCTTTCTCAATTTTAAAGATATATGGACCAATGATGCGTCGCTCCACCAGCCGAGCCAAACAGTCACTAGTAATGGGTGCATTGGCTGTGGGTTTTCTGAGTCCCAAATACGGCAATTTTGCTTGTTGACGTACCCAGCAAGATGAAAATGAGCTTATTCGGAAAATATGATTTCTATTGGTAAAATCGATATCATCGCGCGGTTTCTGGTTGGCCAATCTAGCAAAGCTAAATGGTATTGCGGCTACAGCTCTTGAACCAAATGAACTTTGTAAGGCATCACATCGAGATCTTCTCTCAAATTTGGACTTAAATATGTTCAATTCTTGAGAACGCGTACGAGTTGATATTGATAGATTCTCACGCACGCTCTCAGCCACAGCTTCGATATTTACGGATGTACATACTGTACGAGCACGCTCACGTGTTTGCGCATCAACAATGAAACCAGTTTCATGAATTTTAACAATAGACTTGCGTATACCGGTCACTGTTAGTCCTTCTTCGCTACCAAATTTTGTACGACATTTATTATTTTTTTTTATTTATTATTATTAAGTGGAAAATTTTGTTGAATATTGTACCTTCTGTTTGAGAATTGAAGCTCAATTTTGATTGTATTTACACCCATGCTGCTTTGCTTATAGAATGTCTAGCGTCCAGCTCGTTAAACATTATTTCGAGATGCTTAGCGCGTACTGTGTAGAATGTCGCGCAATTTTAAATTAATCTTCTGAAATAATACATTTTTTTTATTAACGTCATATAATACTTATACCACTACCATTTACGAATGTACATGTATACTGTAAATATTTTTGCCATATTTTTACTGCTTCTTTCTCAGTTGTTATCGTCAACAACATCATCAACAGAAGGAAAATATTATTTAAGAAAAAATTAAATGCAAAACAAAAAAAAATATGAGGGAATAACATACAATTGTACCCAGAATATAATGAAATTATCATCAACAACATTACAATGGCAGCAACAACAATATCTGCCACTTTGCAAGTTGGGTCGAGTGATAAGTAGCCAAAAAAAAAAAAACAAAGTGAAAATTTTTGTTAAATTCCACCACTCGCTCCGCCACTGCTGCATTATGCCTTATGAGAACAACTTTTGTTTAAAATTGTTAAAAAAAAAGAAATATTTGTGTTAAGGATATTCGTTAAACATGAAAAAAAAAGATGGAGCGTGTTTCTTGCGAATCTAGACATAATTTTCTATGAAATTATGAACGAATTATATTTGTAATGAAGTTTATTTGTTTTTTCTCATCATAATTATGTAAATCATAATAAAGAGAGAAGAGAATTTTTTGAACCCAAAAACAACAAAGAGGCTATGAAAATAGGACATTTTTTTTAAAACTCAAGGTGTGTGAGGCATATCCCACATTTAAGCAGGTTAAAGAAAACGTAGCGATTTTATTTAAAAAAGTGAAAGTTTTAAAGACCAATAAGTCATGATATGGTTTAATTTGCATGACTAAATTACGACAATACAATTACAATGTCACTCATATTCTTTTAATTGTATGCAAAGCACTTTGGAGATTGAGTCGACACTCACATCCGACATACGGTCAATCTCCGCATGGAGTCCGATGAATAGAATCGATGGAAATTCGCGAAATTGACACGCAAACACAGCAATAATGTCATCTCATCTATATCTACGGCAGGGTATCCAAATCCATTGATTCATTGGAGCATCTTCTCAATGTGGCTTGTGTTTTACTGTTTTATCGCTACCACGGATTTTGCTCGAGCGAAATAAGGGAATCCTATATTCCTACCTAACACTCTTCTTTTCGGCGAGCACATTCGTTTGTGGTCGATTGGCCAGTTGATTGCACACGGTATTACAGACAAAATTTGTTCTTTTGCCGTACTATTCGTATGTGGTGCTACCTTGCAGAGGTCTTTCACAAAGACTACTCCCTCTTTGTGGGAGCCATTGCCTGACCGTAGGTTATAGAAAAAAGAATAGAAAATTTTAATTGTGGCGAGTCAAAATATGTTTTTTGTATTGTGTTGACATTTTCACATCAAATATTTATAATAAATGTGTCCAACATAACCTATATCTTCCAGACCAAACAGTGTATTTTTTTGTGTAGATATAGAATACGGCATACGTTAGGTCCATTATGATTATCAATTTCATTTTGCCTGAAATGAATGATCTGGGCACCAACAACATATAGTTTAAGAAAGGAGGCGCTACGTGCCACACAGCTCACGCCACATTGGATATTCCGCACACATAATTTGGGCTCACTTGAAGGTGATGTGGACTGATCACCGATATCGTGCGATTTGACACCGTTAGACCTTTTCTAGTGGGGTTTTCTTAAGTCAAATATGTAAGTCACAAAACACAGCGATTGCCAAGACATACATAACCCATTTTTTTTTTTTGGCGTGTGAGGTAGGGTTCAAAATGCCTTCGCACTTACAGTGACCGTCGTCAACTGCGTCGAGTCGTGCTTCCACTAAAACAATCCCTCCTCCTCTTCTGGGGATACTCCCTTCCTATAACCCATGCCATCGATCATATTCAGCTCGATCTATGGAATCATGGATCATGGAAAATATAAGATCCGATGCACTTCACCCGAAGAAGCTGTGTTGGACATGTGAACGATGTTATATTCCTCACTTAGTGGTATAAATAAAGCTTTCAAGAATAAATAAAGTTGTGTGAAATATCGCCGTGGTCTAGTAGGTAGTTTGTTGGCTTATTAGACATGAGGCTACGTTTCAAACCCCAGGTCAGGCATCTCCAACAAAACGAAATATGAACAAATATTTCTTCGACGCCTTCCTCTCAGCAGATTTCTGGCAAGAACTCTGATATTAAAATAAAATTGCCATCATAGCTTCTTAAAGAATCTGTCGGAGTCAACTTCAAACTGTAGGTCCTGCCACTCATACATATATAAAATTAACACACATAACCATGGGTGGTGTGAGCATCTAGGTCGTAATCCTGAATAAAGAATTGGTTTCACATGTTTATTTGGTTTCAAGTGCTTAAAACCATAACAAAAGATCGAAATAAATGCCGCTACGTGGACATGAAAAGAAATTTTTACAAATTACCAATTGTCCCTCGTTGACACTTAAGTCCAATACAAACTTGCTCTCCAAAGAAGCAAACAAATCGTGGCATGATCATGATATCCTTATACACACACAAATACAAGGCAAATACACATCTTGTACCGAAATCTTAATCAGACACACAGAACAGCAACAATAACACAACAAGCTCATATTAATTCTTCTTCTACATCGACTTTCTCATCCTCATCTTCTTCTCCTTCTGCTTCTTGTTCCTAATTTCGGGTTACATTCCTTATTTCTTATTCTTTATGACCAAAAAAAAATTAAAGTGTTTGTAACCATCCTACCCCCTCCCCCGCAAATGGAGTTGTTGAGATATTTGTTTGTTAGGGGCCTGTGAGTGTGTATTACAAGTATTGTTGTTCCTGTTTTTGTTCTTTATGTGGTGTTGTTGTTGGTGGCAAATTATACAAAATATGTATGTGTGGACGTGTATTATGTGTTACTCTAGTAGAAGTAGTCGTTGTTGTTGTTATTGTTGTTTTTGATAAGTATGTCAACAACAGAATTATCAACATCTTTACGTTTTTATTGCTGTTATACCATGTATGTGTGTTTGTGTAGATGTATGTGTGTTTAGGAGAAAGTGCGTGTGTGTACGAGTGTATGTAAATGTTTTCCCAAATGCTTTACTCTCCTCCTATGCGGTATTGCTTACATATTATAGGGGTTCCCGTTTTTTTTTTTTTTTGCTACTTCTATGTATGTATGTATGTGTGGGTGTGGGTATGCGTTTGGCATTTTTGTCTTTAAAAGTAACATTTTGTAAATATTGTATAACAGACCACCACGTTACAAATATTTTACTTAACTGTTGTATGAGTGTTTGTGTGTGTTTGTGAGTGTAGGGAATATAGTGTGTTTTTTATGAGTTCTTTATGTTTTGATGACAAAAAAAGGAAAAAACATCACACACTGGGGGAAAATTGTGTCGAAAGACACATACAACAGCCATAGAAATTACAAAATTGACAAGCAACTCTTACAGTTTGAAAAGAGAGCGAGAGAAATTGATAAAAATGAAATATAATCACATAAAATATTTACAAATTATAGTGGATTTGCAAATAGGAAAATGAAAATGAAAAGAGAACAGGAAGAAGAAGAAAACTGATTATAGTGTCAAAGGCATAGTAGCAATTGATGTTGTTGCTGATATACCCTGGGGTATGATAATAATATTGCTCTCCTAGAGGAGTTTGATAGGCAAACTTTTATTGGAGTTGTATGCAAATGTATGTATGTGTTATTTTTTGACTTGTATTTATGTTTAGGAATTTCCCATATCCTTTTTTTATGGAACCAAAGTAAATCAAGTGTTGATTCCTCTTGGAAAATGCTAAAAATATTTCAATTTCATAAAAAATATTTTGTGGTTAACTTAGAAGAACAGTGGAACGTTAAATGACAATTTTACAAAGAGAATATTGAAATTTTTCATATCGCCTAAAATATCACACAAACTTGGCAAATATGTTTAAAGGTAGTCACTCTGCCATTGACCCCTTTAAATACTCGTTGCTGAATATCGCCCGAGGCTCACAGTTTCAATATTGGGATAATGAGGATGAATGGTCACACGAGCATACAGAGGAATTTAGGAGCCAATGTTCCCTGTGGATTTATTACAATGTTCTCCCTGCTGTACACATGTAACCGCCATATAAGGTAACCAAAGGGACCTTACACAGTATCAAAAAGAAATAGTGCTAAAAGAGATTATTAAGAAAGAACGGCGAGAGCCATTGATTCGCTGGCAAAGAGTCTCGCGTGTGGGTTCGGTGCTTCCATTAACAAAACCCTGTCCATCTACAGAAGTTTTATTATAGACTCCCTATTTTTCGGTCGGTATAATTTACGTACTATAAATGGAATAATTGACTGTAATGTTATCTAAATAAAGCCCGATTACAGCCATTTATAACGAAAGCAAAAGAATAAAATACAAACAGACATCTTTTATTAGCAAAACCAATTGACGAGCGGTATCTGGTGTTATTGATACGCCTGTCTTAAAATCCGCCACTAACCTTAATCATTTCATTGGGAACCCAAATGAACCTAAATTATTTCCCAATTACGAAAACACTGGAATGCAATTATTCAAACAAATTGATTAAATTAGCAATTTATTCATAAAAATAGTGAGAAAAAATTAAAAGATTTATTACAAAAAATATTTAAGTTAATTAGAAAACTAAGTTTTAAAAGAAATTATGAAATGCATCATTTCATTTCCACAAAAAACAAAAACATGAATTAAACTGAATGAGTTTATCTTGTCTCAGATAATAATGTCTCAGAAATAATGTTTATAAACATGTAATAAAAACTTCATTAAGTGATCAATTATGTTCGATCAAACATGTTCATTTCCACAAAAAACAAAAACATAAATTCAACTGAATGAGTTTATCTTCCAATGTATAAGAAATAATGTTTATAAACATGTAATAAAAATTTAATTAAGTGATCAATTATGTTCGATCCAACATGTTCATTTCAACAAAACAAAAAAACATAAACCAAAACATACACATAAACAATGTATCAGAAATAATGTTTATAAACATGTAATAAAAACTTTACTTCAACTAAGTTCGATCAAACATGTAATGAAAACTTCGTTCATTTCTATTAAAGAAAGTAAGTAAGAGTAATAAAACTACGAATGAATAGAGGTCTAGAGACTTATTTTCTTAAATATAGTAATAATCGAGTTGTAGTGATCGCCATTGTATACAGTTTCTTTGAATTTTCTTTGAACAAATATAAGTTAGGAGAATTAATGTGGGACTCATATTATAGGTTTAATAAAAAAAAAAAATTAATCGGAAAAATAGTCATTATAAGGGTAAATCAAAATTGCTTATTTTTAGAAACAATGATTTGATTTCATGAAATAATGTAATAATAACATAATTTATAGAAGTATAGGAATATTTCTTCATAATTTGTTTTTTGGAGAAGTCTGACCTAGGGTTTTAACCGTGGACTCACGTCTAATATACATCTACATAATTGGTCATAGAAGTCATTATATAGTAAGGGCCATTCATCGGTTTAAATTTGAACCATCGATTATTTCGAATCTGGCAAAACTTATGTCATTCTATTCTGTCGCAAAATTGAGTTTATTATCTCCACTAAACGTAACCGACTTACGCTAGAGCATATTTGGGATTTAGTGGGCCAATGAGAAACTGCACGATGATGTCGATTTTGCGAAAAAAAATTCATCTTGTCGGATGAAGCTCATTTTCATCTCGGTGGGTACGTTAATAAGCAAAATTTGCCGTACATATTTGGGGCTCAGAAAACCCACACGTGGTCTTACAGAGTAACTGTTTGGTGCGGCTTATGTAGCAGAGGCATTATTGGCACATATTTCTTCGAAATGAGAACGGCGCAATCATTACGGTCAATGGAGTCACCTATCGCACCAGAATAACTGTTAGACTATTTTCTGTGGGGCGCCGTTAAAGATAAGTGCTATGCCGACAAACCAGAGACTATTGAGCATTTGAAGGTCAATATTCGTGTTGCCATTGCGGAGGTACGATCCCTTACACTCGAAAAAGTGTACCAAAATTGGTCTAATCGAATGAGGTGCTGTGAGGCCAGCCGCGGCAGCCATATGATTGAAATAACATTGCATTTCTAATCGGAACAATTGCACTTCACAACAGAAAAACAAATTTGGCTAAATTTCAAACCGTTTTGATTTTACTTCATTTTTATATTTAAACTTTAAGTGACCTACCTCTTATAAAATATGTCTTTTATTCTCTTTTAAATACTTTTAGCTTTTAAAATCTATTTATCTCATATCGCAATTAATTAAATCCACTTCATAATTAAATATACTCGTAATCCTCTAATTTTATTTATTTTATAAACGTCTTAGAAAACGTTTAAATTTTCCAAAATTTTCTTAAAGTTTTTCTTCAAGTAAGAATATGTCTTAATAATTTTAGAATTATTTTTGGGTTGTGAATAAATTATCACACGTTCCATTATCAATCACATCTTATATCTTTGGAAGTATTTAAAGTTTTTGAAAACATTTTTATTTACGATGGCAACAATAAAATCAATTAATTAGAATTTTTTCTTCTCCCTCTCTTTGAAATCCTTACACTTGTTATCCTTTTAAATAGAATATCCCTCTATGCTGATAATTTTCTCTCAATAATCTGATTAATAAAGCCATTTATTTTTGTTGTGAAGTGTATTTAAAAAAAAAAAGAGAGAGAAAAGAAAACTTGTTTTCATTTTATTTAAAATATCAATATTAAATTGTTTATCGTCTGAAAATCGCTTTAGGTGTTAATAAATAATATCGATAAACTGGCAGCATGTAAGTATATATGCACAAAGGCAATGTATGAAACTATGTCTACCATACATGTTGTAGTTGTAATATATAAAAACATTATATGAGCACTTTTGTGCTTGTATATAAAGGATACAATTTGTAAATACATAATATGTATAGTATTCCATAAATACGTACACAGGCCCACACACGTTTATTCAAAACTTGTATTGTATTGTATGCATTATAGTTATATTATGTACTGACACTTGTATTATTGTGCATGTATATGGTACACACATACAATGGCCGAATAAAAGGACCAACAAAAAAAATATAAGGCACTAGGCTTCACATATGAGCCAAACAAAGAAACATACAAAACATGTGTATTTAATCAAGGCATGTGTCCAAAAAATATTTACACTGCATCACAAATGTAAACAAATACTAGGCTAGTGAACTTGTGACATGTGACGTTTGATACAGTCAATGGCTAAAGCCGTTTCCTAACAGACTTGATTAGAAAAACTAAACAGAGGCCATTTTATTTTCTTTATTCGCTTTAGTTTGATGATGATGATTGGAAATAAATATCCTCAGTGAGCTAGTGTATTAGCTTACTAGACGACAGCTTCTAATTCAAACCTCAGCTCTGGCACGTGAACAAAAAAAATGTTTTTTTTCCTTTCAAAGATTTTCTCTCAGCAACTTCTGCTCAGTAAAAGTTCTTAAAATAACTAATTGTGAGGGATTATATGTGCCCCTAAAACAGTACTTTTTCAAATTGGAAAAAGCAGAATAGAATTCAACATACTGCAGCTAGTCCAACATACCTGGTTGCCGAATTTCAAACCTGCTGTGTCGAGCAGTAGACAGCGGGAAAACCAAGGAACTACTTGAGTTCGACAAGGGAAGCGAATTCTAAAGGGACCCTATGCCATTGGCAATATCACTACTGCAGAAGCAGCCAGTATGTGGAGGAAACGGAATCGGTACAACACCTTTTATGTGAGTGCCTTGCCCTTCAGAATGGATGTCATCGGCTTTTGCGTGACAAAACGTTTGAAGATCTGGGCATGGAGGCGAACGTGCGACTAAGGGAACTGGTCGGTTTCATCGGAGGCTCGGGGTAATTCAAACCCACCACTAACGGATAATGACAAGGGGGCTTACTTTACACTGGTGGTACCCAGGGTCACACGGTTCATTCAGTGAATTTGCCTGTGAACGGCAAGCTACCCGCTAACCTTACCTATCCTAACTAATTGCGATGGAACTACATACTACATACGGCGAATCGATGGAAAACAGTGGACAAAATTATATTATTATTGTGGAAGGGTACCTTAGTACTGCGACCATGACTTAAATATCCTTTCATTGTAAGAAGATGCTTCCACTCTCACCTCCTCGTACGCTCGTCTGCTTGCTCATTGTCGAGGATTCCCACAAGATTTTTTACCCAGGAGAAGATAACCTTATTTAGTCTTCCTAGCTGGTTTAATTTCCCCAGACAATCCCATTTTATTCGTAAGAGCCGCGTGCTTGTTTATTCCATTAAACAACAAGTTGCTAAGCACTTTCCAAAATAATAGAGTTTTTGCACAGAACACAGCTAAAGAGGTCACGAAATCCCGTAATAAATTTCATGTAAGTCTTATCTCCTATCAACCTAACCAAAGTCTGTCTCTCGTCTTTTTCACCATGTGCAGCGGACTTAAATCCAACGCTGGATAAGAAGCAAAGACATGTCTCTTTAAGCATTCTAGGACGTCTATCAGTGAAGGTGGCAGTGAAGAGTTTGGCAACAGAGAACTTTTCAAATTTCGACAATTAAGTATTTGATATTTGGGGTGTTGTCGACTTAGTCAGATATATCCTGAATATATGTTTTGCGAAGTACATATATGGTCAGGCCATATGATTTCTACAGGGCACCCTCAGAGATTTTTCCACCAAAGCTGCTTAGTTGGTTTGGGAAAAAATTGCATCGGAAAATTCTTGTGGATACTCAAACTGTCTGTACGATTGACAAGCAGTCTGTGGGAACACGTCACGTACTATGCTTTTGGCAGGAGCCGTTTGAAAGAGTAGGATGTGCACAGATTTAATGGCTGGGTTATATTGATCTTTAGGCAATGTAACGATATTGATAGTTTAGGCAATATAACGAAGATTGGATTCTTCTAAGCGTGACAGGGAACATAAAAGAATAAAGATTCTGCAATGTAGAATCGCAGTTTATCATTCAGTTATCCATAGGCAATTTTTAATTTACTGTGTTTTGACACTCTCATTGTAGTTTTGTAAAGCTATATTAGCTACCAGTAGCTTGGTGTAGCAATTGTAATTTGCAGGCTAGTATTTTCAGGAACAGTTAGTGAATTGAAATCATTCTTATCTTTCCAAAGACATAGGTTTAATAGTACATACTACGGATTGTATGATTAAACAGCGATTGTGTCCTTCGATAAATGTTTAAAGGTCGATTAAGTGCAAGTCTGCTTTCATCGATTTCATTCGTGTAGTTCTAATGTAAAATAATACCCGTTAACTAACTGTTATAAAAATAGCCTGCCATGTAATGCCACGCGGGTGCTAATTTTTATTGATCAGTGTGTTCAAATGTGGTTATTTTAATATGTCCACGTTCATAACCATATATGTATAGTACATATAGAATGTATGTACATACGTTTGAAATATTTTTATACTTTTATTTCCCTTAAATGTCAGTCTGTCTATAAGAGTGTATATGGGCTGATTATTTGCACTCACTTACATTCCTTTATATTGGATGCGTCTGTATATCTGGTGCATATTTTGCAACAAAAAATAAATTTTTTTTGTTCTTTTTTCTCACTTTAAAAAAAAAACATTTTATATTCATTTGTGCAGTGATTTTTATGCATTCAATAATAAAAACAAGAACAGAACAGAGTTTTATCGGAATATTTTGTAAAAGTATGTGTGAGTTTATGTCCTGCAGGCAATCATATTATTGGTACAGTAGTATGATACCTTAATTAATAGGAATTTAAAGTTTAAATGTGGGAGCTATTAAAACGGACTAATAAAGTGTGATTAAAGTAAACAATTTGAAGGTGAGATTTTATATTTAAAAAAGCATTGATAACACTAAAAACCTGATGTTAAAGCTTATTTTCTATTTTGAATTGGCATTCTGTCATTTTGCTACTGTAGCCGATTGCTTAGCTGTTGGCAAAGAAACGAAATGTAGTTAAATCCTGGTCCCACCTCTTCTATGGGAACACTGTAGTCCTGCAAATTTGTATACATATTCGGTTTTTATAATTTTCTCGATAGGAAATAGGAATTTTAGACTCCAACTATAGACTTCTAGACTGGCTATCCAGAGACTGTTGGTAATGCAGGCGTGTATATTTATCAAGGATTCTGATATTAGACTTTCCTAAAGACTGTCTGATCACTGCTGTGTATTTAATGCAATGATCATGGTTATACTGAAAGCCGCGCAATGGTAATGGTATTATTTTTCAAAAACTTTCTGTTTTGATCGAACTGCCTGACCGCAATCAGGTTCCATACAAATGGTGCGTTCTCATCAGGGTTTTTCCAATCAATGAATGAAATTCTTATATGCGCTGCAAGAAATCGCGTTATTGATGATGGTCTCGCAGAAATTTACAGAGTTTTTACTAGGGACAAGTGTTCGAACAAACAAGACGTAATGCGGTCAATGTATATGGGGCTCAACTCCAGCATTAAGGCACCTGCAGTATTGCAAAGATTTACTGAAAGGATCTGAATTATGATTCTTTAGGGAAATAATTGTGTGAGATGGAAATCAAAATGATTAAAATGTAGTCGATTTCTATTAACTTCGTCTATAACGGATGTAATTATGTGGTTATTATTATTTTTTTATTCTAGTTTAGAAACTTTTTCATCTCTACTATACTTATGGAGAACACAAATATCACAACAGACTTTAATTTATAACTCAATGCAATCAATTTCTATTACACAATTCTTTTACTATAAAGATCGAACTTTAATTTGAAAACTTAAATTTTTCTCTACATTTTCGGCATCTATTGTCGGCCTGGCAACTTCTGGAATATCACTGTTGATTTGTTATTTTTATTTTAGTTTTTTCTTCATTACCTTTTGTTGTCTTTATAATACTATGTTCAGACATGCACTTTTATTGAGTCAATATTCGGTTTATTGATTACAATATTTTAAGTGTTTAGACATAACAATATACGCAGTTCAGCTGCTTATTTAATATTTATTTGACAGCTGGTAAACAAAACAGCTGGTTGTTTCAACAACATTGTTTTTTGTTTTGTTTTTTTTTTTTGTCGTTATTTTTGAGTTGTCAAATATCAATAGAAAGTGTTCGGAAAATTGTAATATGCTCACTGAACGTACTTATGACAGTGCTGTATTTCAAGTTTTAATCAATATTACAACAATTTATGAATTTATTGAGCAATAAATAATTGACATTTTATATGAAACACATATTGAGAACAATAATGCTGTTTATTGCGATTTACTCAATATAAGTGCATGTCTGAACATAGTATAAGTCGCTCATATCGCAATTTTATCTTCATTCTTACAATTCTTTTGTCGTTTTTTATTGCGTGTTTGCATGAAAAGAATAGATTGCTTCTTTGTATTTCCAGAATAGGATTATAACCTTTTAGTCATCGTTAAATTTTAGGTTCTAGCACTGATGGATGAAACTAACACCTACAATATTGTTTGTGTGAGAGCAAGACCGTCTTGCTGTTTAAAAAATTGTGTACTCTCTAGGAGTCAACTTAACTCCTAGGGTCTAAAAAATTTTGTCTTAAACTTAAACTTTATCGCCTTCGTGGCGGTTTCTAAACAACTGGTTGTTAAATTATTTTCAAGAGGAAATACAAATATGGAATTCACAAAAATATCAAAGTACATAAAATTCGTATAAGAGACAATTAGTAATAATTCACAATATGTTTGGAACTTATACAACAAATTGTAATGTATGTTTCACATTTAAGTATGATTGAATGGAGTTTCAAATATTATTACATAGCTAGTCGACGTAGTCTAGTAGGTAGTGTGTTGGCTTATTTGACAAAAGCTCGTGCTCGCAGTGAGAACAAGAATTAAAAAAATATTTCCTTCGGCGTCTTCTCTTCCTTTCAGCAGTCTTATGAAATTGAAATAAAAATGCCATGTAAAGATTCTCAAAAATATATTATTCGGAGTCGACTTAAAACTGTAGCTTCCGTGATTCTTGTATAAAATTAACACATACATGAGCGGTGTGGGAGACTAGGTCGTAATCCCAATCAGAGTTTTGAAATGATCAATTAAGTAAATTTAGTATGTATTCGATGGCTAAACATTTCCCTTGCCCCACTGTATTATATATTATTGTGTAATTAAATTGTGCAAAAGAATGCAATCATTGTATGCAAATGTTTTTAAAGAATTTTGCCTTAAATGGCCCTGTAACCCACTGTAACCCTCATCATAGATGTGTAATACAATCGGATTTTTTTTTTCTCAATTTAATTTTGCTGCTATTTTTTTGGTGTTTGTCAATGTCCTCTTTGGTATCGTCGTCGTTGCATCAATAGCGTTTACACAGTATTTTTCCCGTATTTTTATTTTCTTGTTTTCTTTTTTTTTTTGTAAATATTACGGACTTTTGTTGACTGTTCCATTTTCAAGCCAGATTTGTTGGTTTTTTTTCATGTATTGCAAATTTTCGTTTTAAATTGCAATTCGACAGCATTTATGCCCTACAGTGTTAATTTGGGGATTTGAAAAAAAAATAAATAAGTTACTCTGCAATTTATTTAAAGTAGCATGTGATTACAAATTTTTCTTTTTATAAAAAAATCTAACAAATGGAATTGTAACACGGTGTAGCATATAAAAATGTGCCAACAAATATCATTTACAGAGAATTCAATAGAAAACGTTGTGAATACTTTTATTAATTTTCATACAACATTTATAAGCCACTTCCTTTATCAGAGTTGAACTAAATCTCCTGATCTTATGGCTGTAGGTCATTACTTTTGGTCAACATGGATCGATTATGTTTTTGTTAATTGCTTTTTATATCAATACACTGCAACAACGAATGGGCGTTGGCTATTTATTTAATCCATATACTACTACAATATTATTAAATATTTTATATATACGTATGTATGTATGTATACTATACACTGAAAAATAAAATAAAAAAGTATTTAAATATCCTACATATTTTGGTTGAAAAACCTTTACGGTTTGGCCTTTAGCATGAAGTGAAAAAAAGTGAAAACAATTAAATGTTTTTTTCATTAAATGCAGTTTCTTCAGTTCATATTTCGTAAATATTTTTTAGTTTTAACAAATTTATCAGTCATGTCAAGTGGTTGAGAATTCACAATTAAGAAGTACCAACCAAATTTTTCTATTGTCGCCATAGTCTAGAAGGTAATGTGTTGGCTTATTCGACGTGAGTTCTCGGTTCAAACCTCAGGTCAGACATCTCTAACAAAACGAAATATCAATAAATATTCTTTCGGCGATTGCCTCACAGCAGATTTCTTTCAAAAACTCTCAAAGTAAGTAAAAAATTGCCATGAAAAGTTTCTCAAAAATCTGTCGCTCGGAGTTGACTTTAACCTGTAGGTTCCGCCACTCTAGATAAAATTAACAAACACAATATGTGTAGTGCGTGAAGCTAGGTTGCAATCCTGACTACTAATCCTATATTTCCAAACAAATATATATAAATTTTATACATATATCAAAAGTTTTAGAAAGCTTGGCAACTTTCGGTTTCGTACTTCTATTTAAAGTGAACAACAAGTGCTGGAGTTATAGACATTTAAATCACAGATGTATTGTTTAGCCTACTTTATAAATTTAATCATATATATGTATGTATGTATGTACGTAAGTATGGAGCAGTACATTTGAAGAAAAAAAATATAAAAAAACCAAATAATTAAAATAAATATTTAAAAAGGAGTCTACAATCATTTTAAAAATGTTTTTTAAGAGTTGAAAAATGGAAGCAAAAATAAATATTTTTTGGTTATATTTGCCTTTTGGTTATATTTGGCTTTAATAACATCTCTATTCAAAACAACAACTACAACAACAGCAGCAATGTTTATCCTTTTAAATGAAGTTCATGTTATCAGTCTTAGATTTTGTTTTCATGACAAGAAAAGAGCACACACATACATGCTTAAATTTACATACAAACAAACAAAGACTATAAACAAAATAAATAAATAAATAATATTTTTAATAATAATACTGTGATGGTAATCTAACCCATTTTGGTATTCTTTAGCTTTTTACACAACAAAAACAACAAAAAAAGAACCTCTTTTTACTTTATTTTTGAATTGTTTTTTTTGTGTTGCTGTTGTTGTTGTTATACTTTTTATTCATGTCTATTGTAAAGCCTCTCTTTTGTTTATGACCTACGGATATGCAATAATCACAACATGATGTCGCCTGTGCTTCAACAACAATCATTTTCTATTCTGTGTTTGTGTTTGCATGTGTATGTTTAAGGGTATTTAAAAAAGCATCTAAAAGTAGGTATGTATGTATGTATGTTAGTATATGTAAACATACATTGTTTACATAGGAAAAGAATCCAAAAAAGCAAAAAAAAAAGGAAACAACAACAAATGCTGATGGCATAAAAACCCTGACACTGAAGTTTTAATCTTGAAATGCAATTAACAAGACTTTCTTGCTGAGCAGATTTTTTACCCCCTTCCTTCTTGTTGTTTTTAATGTTCCTGTTACTCATTCGGCAATCAATCGCTCTCACTCTATCTCTCTTTTTCTCTCGCTCTTACTCACTATTTTGGTTTCTTGTATAACAGACTAAATACTGTTTTTTCTTCCTTTTTTCGTATAAAAAAACATGTAAAGTAAGGAGAGTATGAAACTCTTAAATGACACCATAACTCTTTGCTTTCTAATGCCATCACTTGTTTTTGTTTCTCTGTACAAAAAAAAAAGCAACAACCAAAAAAAAAACTGAAAAGGAAACATGCCACATAAACATGCACACACAAATACGCTTGCAAACGAAAAAAAATTTTTGTTTACTAAAATCAATGCCAGTTTGTAGGTGTGCATACATGTGTATATGGGTGCGAGTGTAGGTGTGAGTGTTTTTAATTTCTAAGAGAATTTTTAAAGAAATTAAAAAACAAAATTGAGTACGAGTATGGCTGCATACAATCTGAAAACAAGTGTATTTATGTACGGATGTATGTTCCCCTTCTATTCCCTTTGTGCTCACATAATATTTTCTTTTTTTCTCTATCTTGTTTTTTTTGTGTAATTTCTTAAATATTAAAACAAAAGTACATCATTAAAATATTCATTCAGTCAACAGAAATGAAAATCGTTTTCTATACTCTTAATTCTTGTCAAGGGTCGAGTGAACGCACACACACATACCCATCTACACCAGTAAATGCATGTATTTCATACGACACATGTATATTCATTACAAAAACATTCCATTCACTTATTCAAGTCATTCACTCAATACTTATACTCACTCTCTCTCCAAATTTCTCTCTCACCCAGTCTGTCGTTCATTCATTTAGTCATTCATACGTGCATTCGAGTGCGATGTATACAATAATCAAAGAATGTACTTGAAGTTCACTTTTTATTTTTTTTTCTTGTTGTTTATTTGTTTGCTTTTGTCGTTTGTTTTTGTTGTTGCTGTTATTGTTTTGCGCAAAAAGTGTGACAGTAGAAAGCAGTCCTTACAAGAGTTTCTTCGTTTTGACATGGATTTTTTTGTTTATTTTTTCTAGCTTCGCTTTTGATTTAAGAATTTCTTTTGATTTCTTTAAATAAAAAATTTATTTTCAATTCCAGCATTTTAAATATGGCTTTGCAATCTTTACATACTTTGTGAACAGGTCTGTAGTTCTGAAAGCAAAGTCTTAAAAAGTCCTTGGAATTATTTGATTAAATTTGGTAGATGGCCCGCTATCAGCAGATTTCATTGAGTGGTTGCTAGACTCACTGTGCTACTTTAAGAAAAAACAATACTAAGTTCGCTCGACTGGCATACACAGATACTATAGTGTAGAGGTATTAAAATACTTCAAGCATACGATCTATATAAACTATAAAGGATATCCTTGTAATGTCACCAATCTTATTGCATGACAAACATCACTTTGTTGTTGATATCTCCCTGTTTACTTCTTAATAAGTGCTCAGTGACCCATTCTCCTCATTACAGAAACAACATTTTATGTTTTAGGTGGTCCGTATTTTGAACTTATTTTGTTTTTGAGTAGCTAGCTGTCCAGTCAAAAGTAACTAGACAAAAGGCCAAAAAAATGTTGATTGTCTTTGGGCTGAACAAGATGGAGGGAGACGTAGAGCCCTCCATCTTTATTTTTTTGAAATATCTTTTCCTTCTCTTCTTAAGCTCTGTTTGCTTATTGCCTTTCTGCTCCTGTCCAGTTGATTTAACTGACCGTCCCTAATTAAGCTAATCGTTTATGTACTGAGAGCTCGAATGGCGATCTGTTTGTCAGATAATATTGCTAATATTTTTTTCTTGTATTTCTTCCCCTAGTTAAAGTGAACACATCTTTAGATGGCATAAATTTTCGCTTGGAATACACCTGCGTGTGTGTTCGTGGTCCTAATATTTTACTCCTGGATGGAACACTCCCGTTTCTGGCTCACTAACCCAGCAGTATAACAAAATTTATAGGTTTATTCTTATCCTATAAATATTTCAAGTCCTTAAATTCTTATTTAAGGTGATAAGCAACCTTGACCCACATGTTGTTGTGTTTTAAAATGTCACAAGAAAATTATGCAGCAGCTGTTAAATATCTTTCATCAGAAATGTCCTTTATTTAGCAAATGATTTGCGATTCATTAATAAGGATAGTTTAACAACCGAAAAACTGGTAAAAAGTTCTGATTTAAACATGGCTACGAGTAAATTCGGTCATCATAATCAAGCTACTGTGCAAGGTATTAGCAGGATAATAAAGAAAGTATATATTCTGATAAAATGAGCGTGGTGGGTAATGTGCTGTCTATCTTACGGTTTATTGGGGTAATTTTGTATTTGAATTTGCATCTTTAATTTATAAATCCAACCTACGGAACAAATAAAGCCGTCTGAATTATTCACAATTGCATGCAAAATTGAACAAAGTTTTCCACAGCGACGAAAGCTCATTTCTAACTCAGTGGTTACGTTAGTAAACAGAATTGTTGGTACAGAGCTCAGGAAATCAAGAAAAGTTTATAGAAAAGCTATTGCATTTGGAAAAAGTGACTTTTTTGTGCGCATAGTGGTCTTAAAGAGTCATTGCGCCGTATTTTTTTAATGACCCTGAAGGAACCATTTAGAGTATAATTGAAGGTTAGGAGCAGGATTGTATAAGATTTTAATAAGGGAGTATCGCGAGCTACACAACACAATTGTTTTCGACTTTATTGCATGAGAAGGCCGACAAAAATCCTCTACCAAACCCTCCACGTGGGTGTCGGCTGGTAATGGTGGTTGCCCGATGGGGTGTCCACCAGCCAAGGTGAGAGTCCATACTCATTTGATCGTAAGGTCGGATGAATTATGGCTCTCGCCATAGGATAGAGGTATGGGCTGGACTAAGGTGTTATACGACCCGTGCCGATAGCCAAGGTATATAAAAAGGATAACCGCCCCATGGAGTCAGGTGACAATGCCCCTCAGGGGGATAAGCCACAAGACGAACACAGGGGCGGATCGGAGGAAGAAAAAGAAAAGGAGGGTGATAACCTCACAGCATCCGCAACACAGATCCATAGCCGATCCAGAGTTAGCTCTCTCTCTTCCACTGGATCGGATATAGAATCTGTCTTTGGTATGCTGCTGAGGGAATCTCAACTCCTAGACGAGGCTGATCAGGAAGATGATAGCCTGGATAAAACGATGGTGGAGAGGAAAGAGGATGAAACAGACCGAGTAATGAAAATAAATCTCCATCACTCTAAGGCAGCATCGGCTGCACTACTTCTCCGGCTGACAAACAGAGGAGAAGACATCGCCCTAATCCAAGAACCATGGTCTATGGCCAATAAGGTTTGTGGATTAGGGCTCAAGGACTACAGACTGGTTCACGCCAAACATACGGGTAGGCCCAGATCCAGTATACTAATTAAGAAAAACTTAATAGCATATTTGCTCCCTTCTTACAGTAATGAAGACCTAACCACGGTTGCGACGGAGATAAATGGAAGGCAGTATTGGCTCTCCTCCAGTTATATGCCACATCCAGCCGAAGATCCTCCACCAGATGCAGTCAAAAGACTGGTCACCGAAGCCAAGCGCGCTAAAGTTGGCCTGCTCATTGGAAGTGACGCCAACTCTCATCATACCATATGGGGAAGCACGGACGTTAATGAACGGGGTGAGTCACTATTTGATTTTATAATCTCAAATGATTTAATAATATCCAACGTGGGTAGCACGCCCACGTTTGTAACCAAGAGTAGAAAAGAGGTACTGGATATAACCATTGCCTCGAGAAGTAGTTCTGATGAGGTCAGAGATTGGAAAGTTTCCGAGGAGCACTCCTTCTCTGACCACAGATACATTGAATTCTCTCTTGATAGGGAGATCGGTAGTGTGAGGACGGTCAGGAATCCCAGGAACACGAATTGGGATCGTCTTGTCAATCTGGGCATGGGTCGACTTACGCACAGTAGAATTGATAGTGTTTTGGAACTGGACTCTACTGTGGATGTTTTTACGAAGGCCATATAAGAGGCTTTTAAGAAAGCATGTCCAAAGAGGGTCAGCAGAGGGGGCACAAACCTCCCTGGTGGAACCGGGATCTGGACAGGCTCAGGAAAGAGTCGCGTAGACTTTTTAACGCGGCGAGGAAATTCGGGAATGCGGAGCATTGGGAACAATATAAAGTGTCCCTGGCCGACTACAAGAAAAACTTGAGACGCGCCAAGAAAGATTCGTGGAGAAGCTTCTGTAGTAATATGGAAACTATCAACGAAACCTCCAGGCTAAGAAAGATTCTTGCGACAACGGCCTTCGTGCCGAGTGTAGTACAAAGGACCAACTCAGAAAAGGAAACTTTAGAGCTTCTTGTGAATACGCACTTTCCATTGAGACAAAACTTGGATATACAGGTGAGAGGGGCAATCAAATGGGCAATAAATGGATTAAATCCCCGGGTCCAGACGGAATATATCCAGCCCTACTACAACGTTTGAAACTGGAATACATCGCGATAATTAGAGAGATGTTCTCCGCCAGTATTCGGCTAAAACACATACCGTCGGAATGGTGCAAAGTGGGAGTGGTCTTCATACCAAAGGTAGGGAGAAACTCTCACACCACACCTAAGGATTTTAGACCTATACGTCTCTCTTCTTTCCTGCTGAAAACCATGGAGAGACTCATCGATGTTGAATAAACGCCAGACCTTAGATGGAAATATGCTATCTAGGCAACAGCACGCGTACAATAAGGGCAAGTCTGTTGACACGATAGAAAAATCGCTGGCACGAAAGGAGTATACCTTGGCTGTTTTTCTGGATATAGAAGGAGACTTCAATAACGTGGAACTGGGTGCTATTACCGGTGCTCTAACAAGACTAAATGTACAGGACAATCTGGTAAACTGGATATCCAGACTACTATGTGGGAGAACAATCTACCCGACACTGGGGTGCTCGCTCATCACCAGAGAAGTGGGAAGGGGAACTCCACAGGGTGGAGTACTTTCCCCTCTCCTATGGAACCTTGTGATGAATGGGCTGCTAGTGATGTTGGAAAATGTGGGATGCGGGGCGATTGCCTATGCGGATGACGTTGTTCCCGGCAAAACGGAGGTCGTACTCTTCACGAGAAGGTACAAGCCTCCACCTTTCCATCCACTGAGATTGTATGGGGCGGAACTAGAACTCAAGGTGGAGGCGCGCTTCTTGGGCCTTATTCTGGATAGGAAGCCATCGTGGAAACAAAATATCACTAATAGACTGAGGAAGGCCTTCATTGCCCTCTACGCCTGTAACAAGGTGTTGGGGAAGAAATGGGGCTTGAAACCTAGGATGACTCACTGGATCTACACAGCGGTGGTCAGACCTATCCTGACCTACGGATGCCTGGTGTGGTGGAAATCCCTTAATAGGACGACGAACTTAATACGAACCTGATACGCAAGTTACAACGATCTGCTTGCATAATTATTAGTGGTGCCCTGCGCACTACTCCTACGATCGCTCTGGAGACGATCTTATACCTTCTACCGCTTGACCTCTACTGCAGGGGTGTGGCGGCTAGGGTTAGTAGGCGTCTTTGGGCGACTGGACAATGGCATGCATCGGTCATTGGTCACACAAGGATACTTGAAGAAACTGATATTGTTGGAGGCATAGACTATATGACACCGCGATATGACTTCTCAATGAATTTAGGACATCCATTCCGAAAAGGGAGGACTGGAGAAAGGGTGTGGCGCACCTCGCGGTGAATGCCGCACAAATCTACACCGATGGCTCCAAATTGGAAGGAGCCGTTGGTATTGGTATCATTCGAAATCAATCGGAATATCCAAGTCTATGAGGCTACCAGATAACTGCAGCGTCTTTCAGGCGGAAGTGTCGGCAATTCAAGCTGCGGTGAAAATTATTGTGGACAAAAATGTTCGCAAGCGAAGAATCACTATATTTTCCGATAGCCAAGCGGCCATCAGGGCACTGGATTCTAATGTGATAAACTCCAAGACAGTGTATGACTGTCGCAGATGTCTTAATGAGATGGCGAACTGATGTGATGTTTGTATCACATGGGTACCGGGACATAGAGACATTCCCGGCAACTGCAGAGCGGATGATCTGGCCAGAAAAGGCACGACCATCGAGCTCTCTGATGAATTCTCTACATTGGGGATCCCTTTAAGTACCTGTGGGCTTATAATTGACAATGCAATCGTGGACCTCGTCAACAGTAGGTGGGTAGCTTCGGATAAAGGCAGAGCGGCGCAGAAAATCTGGCCAAGGCTGGATAGAAGGCGAACGGCGACTCTGCTTAAGCTCGGGGTTATTATGGGGTTATTACGGGGCATTGTATTATAATAACACATGCGAGGCGTATTGGTCTTGCCCGGCACTTGGTCAGAGGAGAAAAAGACACTTGGATGCCTACTACATGGAAGACCTAGATGAACTGTCATGCATGGATATTGGCAGTCTGAGCCGCTTCATCGGAAGCTCCAAGTGGTTCCTGGGATAGGGGAAAAGATGAAACTGTGGTGTCACAATGGGCCCTGTATGCGGCCTAACTGTGTCCGCTCATGACTCCATCGGTGGACAGCAACTTCTACATACCTATTGCATGAGAATTATCTAAAATGGATAAATTTTGGTTGGGTAAATTGGTTGTAAATTATCTAAAAAATAACCCAAGGCAAAATATCCACAGGAGGTATTGTGTTTCATATATAATTTTACGGAAATCATAATTTTCTAACTTTAATTTTAAAACCCTAAAAATGTTAATGCTCTGCGACTAGTTTTTTGGTCACTTCTACCATTTCTGATAATTGCCGTTCTAGTAATACTTTCCTTTACTAGTCCATTCTTTTACTGCCCTGGTTGTTTTCCATCAATAAAAGGTATTTTACAATATACGAATACGTACAACAATAATTTAACACATCCTAAATATTCATGTTTTCTTTCGTTTTTTTTTGTTCTTTCTTTTCATATGAACGAACGTATGGGCCCATTTACAGAATCGTTAAAAAATAAAAACAAATTCACATTAAAAATGGCAACGTTAATCACGAATACAATCGAAATGGAATCAAAAAGAAATAAAAAAAATATGAAAACAAAAATAATAAGAAATTGTAAGGACTCATAAAATGAAAAACAATTTTTAAATCATTATCATCGTTATGATGCATTAAAAATAAATATTTTCCATACAATGTTGCAATGTCATTGAGGACAAGCAGTGAAATAAAACAGCACACACAAGCCTTACAACACCGACAGTAATGAACTTTATATGGGCTACAGAAAATAATAGATTAGGCTGCCCATTAATTAGAAATTCCATTCGGGTTATAATTTGGAGGCTCAAAATTTTAAAAGCAACTGAAGTTAAAAGGTTTATAATTCCACGTTTAATATATAATCCAAGTATCCTTCCCATCCTTTCTTGGCGTGCTTATAAAACGCAATTAAAATATTATGTTACAAATGTTTCAACGCACTAAACAGCTCAATTCGTATTGTAATTGTTTGAAAGCCATTAATTGTATGTGTGAATGAAATTTTATGCAGTTTCATTCGATACACTTAATCACGGCCTTTCTTATGAATTTTAATGGAATTTTCAAAGACAAAGCCAAGAATGTCTAGGTACGAGCATTCTATGTATAACGAAAACAAGAAGAAAGAAGACCTTGAATGTGCATAAAAACATGAATAAGAAAATGAATAAAAAATAATACAAAATATATAAAAATTTTCATAAAATTTCATTGAATTCATAACAATAAAAATATCAATCAATCAATATGTCAATAAAAAGCTTAAATTTCTTTTAATAAAAAATGGAATGAAGGATACATGAAAATCTTGTATTGAAGTAATGAAAGGTAGGTAGAGATAGTTGACCACCCAATTAAGCTGTGGTAGACCCCATTTTGACATACATATAAGGGTCATTGCGATTCCACAATTTTATGTTTTTCGCTATTCGCGCCATCATTTGGAGCCTCTGATAACACGACTTCCGCTGCTATTGTCCATTACTTAAAGTTCCTTCAAATCGTTTATATAGTAGAGACCAAGACGATTGTTTTCTATACATACATAATTGGTTATTACAACCCTTCAGTAACGATTACAACCTAGCTTCTCTTAGTGGCAGTTTTTTGAGAAGACTGTCATTTTCAGAAGACAGCCAAACCAACTTATTTTTCATATATTTGTTCGAGATGTCTGAGCCCGGCCAACACATTACCTACTAGACTACAGCGAGATATTTTCTGTACTACGGATACTGATGCCAGACAGAGGCTACATTGACACATTGACACATATATATGTGTCCTGAACTACCTTAAAAAGTCATATTGAGCTGCCAAATTTCTTCAAGTTTTTCGCGTAACCAGTATTTCATCCTTGTAGCCTAGAGACGCCTACTACTCTTTGTTGTTAAACTATTATAATAACGGTCCATTAAGGTTCTGTAAGTTGTCGTATTCTTATATGTAGTGGGTTGGCTGATTAGACGTGAGTGCACGTTTCAAATCTCTAGTCAGACATCTCAAACAGAACGGAATATGAAAGAACATTTCTTCGGCGACTTCATCTAAGCAGATTTGGGGGCAAAAACTGTGAAAATAAAAAATAAAAAAAATAAAAACCCTCCGTCATGCACATGTATCTGGCCAGATATTTTACGAATTTAACTGTGATTTAAATATATTTCTAACTTGGTTAGGGGTTTGAGTCTCCAGGTACCCTCTACAAATATTATTAGGTATCGTTTTATGAAAAAACACATTAAAAAAACAACAAACAAAATTTATGTGGATTTTTTCATCTATACATCGTATACGTAGCGCATGTATCTGGCCAGATACACACACATTTTGTATGAAGAGTACTGTACTTTATTGGTTTTTTTTGGTTTTTATACATTGGTTCTTCCAAATATTGAAAACCGAATGAACAACATTCACATCATCAAACAGTTCAACACTCGTTTGGCCATGGAATCGTATTTTGGAAGACCACTAAATGTATGTTTAATTGATATAACGTTTGCCCTTCATTACATCTCATTTTCCTCGTTTTTCTATTTCATTTCAGTTTCCAGTAATAGTTCCTAGCTCAAGTGGTGCTGATACTCTATAAAAGAGAAAAAGTTGTCAGCTTTGTACATTGGGAGATGAAAAAATTCGCCGACTAACTCGTTTTTTTTGTTCCAAGTGTTCGAATCCGGTACGCCTACAACATTCGAAATCAGAGTATACATGTCTTAGTTGCTTACCTGAAGCTGTGTAAGACTTTTTTAATTTAGGATTAATTAAAACTTCCTTTATAACTACTAAATTTAATTGAAATGAACTTTATAACAACTATTTTTTTGAAATTAAACACAAAAATAAAATTTTTCTTGTTGTGGTGGTTTAGCATGTACTAAGAACAAAAAAAAAATAGAAAATATATATCTGCCTGGCGTGATAACAATATAACAATGTAATATTATCACTAAAATAGCATACTTTTCATATAAATGTACTGAAATACATAGTGTATCTGGCCAGATACATGCGCTACGTACGTGACTATCGGAACATGTGCATTACGGAGGGTTAAGCTGTAGGTCCAACCACTCATATATAAAATTAACATATACAACATAAGTGTTGTGAGATGCTAGGTTGTAATCCTGACTGAAGGGTTGAAATGACCAATTATGTATGTATGTGTGTTCGTGTGTTTTAGTGTGTGCTTGCCTTAGTAGTTAAGCTATTACAATAAATGTCCAGTAAAGGTTCTGAAAAATATTGTCCCTAAAGGTGTTGATGCTACACGATTAACTATTAATCGATAGTATTCTGAATTTACAATTGTTTCAAGGGCTATGTAAACTAATATTTTTATTCTAGAAAGGATGAACTTGAGTTGCTGTGGTACGTTAATGTGTATTTTAGATGAAAGTATTAATAACATAGAGTAGCATAGAAAACTCTAATCATTAATTTGAATAACTTCGAACGAACCCATGCACTCTGTTCACGCTGGCCACCCTACTTTTAAGTATAGATTTAAGTTTGTTAAAGTGTATAAACCACCCCTGTAATTACGTTTATTATATTGTGAATTATAAAGATTATAAACGAACAGAGATCACTACTCGATCCACCCCCGAACCCGAAGGTACGTTTTGTGTACAAATAAATAATATTTACTTATTTTGAACTAATACTTTTGTATTTTTATTTACCCGCTTTCTCGCCAAATATTTTATTTTATTCTCTCCCCGCTCACCCCCACACACTCTATGTCGCTGTTGCTGTAAATATTTATTTAAAAAAGAAAACTTTTCTTAATCTCCATTTGCAATTAGAATTCATGTCTTCATTTAACTAAGCCACGTTGACTATTAGCATTTCGCTTCATTTCAATTTAAAATAACTTCAAATAATAACGGCTAACTCCACTAATTGAAACACACACACTCAGACATTGCATTAACTATACTAACCTTAAATGTGTTTATTTGTAGAACACACTGGGACCTACACTATCGAAGAAACAAAATACACACACACACATAATTTGATAACTATAACAACAAATTCAATGAAAATTAAATTAAAAATATACTTACACATTCATAGCCACGTAGTATTTATAAGAACAAAAGTTAGAAAAAAAGCAAAACTAAGTGAGAATACAGAATACACAGAGAGAGAGAGAGAGAGAGAGTGAGAAAAGCAAATGAAATAGACATTAAATCGTAATTCTAAATGATTTTTACACAATCTTAGTGTTGTTACCCAGCACATGAACACGTTTTCCTAATGTGTACATGATGTCTTAAAAAAAACTGTGCTCTCACACACTCACACACACACTTCTACACAAACTCCAACGCTTTCATATACAGCGTTAAAGTCTCAAGTAGCCAGAAATGTGAGAGAGAAAAGAAAAAAATTGGAATTTGAATTGCTTTCATGAATTTTAAATAACACTGTGAAACACACACACACCAACACCAGGACTACTTCATATCACTTTTATTTCATTTTCATATTTTCTTGTTCCTTCTCTCTCCCTCTCCGTTCTTAATATACTCCACTCTCTTGTATTTCGTTGTTGGGTTATAAAGTAGAGAGGGTTTAATTTGATTTTTTGTTGCCTATGACTTGTTGTTCTCATTTTTGTGTTTATATTTCCTTTTTGGTGATTCTTTTCTTTGCTTTCAGACACACATACACACTCGCACCTACACCGAAATGCATGCATATACAACAAGTGCAGCTTTATACTTTCTCTAACTCTCTCTCTCACTCTCTCCCTTGTGTCTTTCGACAAATGTTTGAAGTTTATACAGGATTTACTAACTAAACATAGAGTGAAGCAAATCATATTCCAACAAGGAATTCCAGCTAAAAATTACTCAAGCTTATCTTAATGTTGTTGTTCCTGCCACAGGGACTTCGTTTGGCAAACTACAAAGTTTTGGTGACAATTACCCAACAAACATTTTGAAGGAATATATAAAGAATATGGCATTGGCAAATCTTTTCGATTTCTTAGACTTCAGTAAGCGATACTTAATGGGACATTACATGCCCTTTTGTTACTTCTCTGTATGAGTTGCGGGACCTACAGTTTAAAGTCGACTCCAAACGTCAGATTTTGGAGATATTTTTTATGGCAATTTTTATTTACGTTCAGAGTTTTTGCCAGTAGACTGCTAAAGGATAGTCACCGAAGAAATATTTTTTATATTTCGTTTTGCGCGAATTGTCTGAGCTGGTTTTTTAATAAGCAATTATACTACCTATTAGACTATGGCGACTCTGCTAGTAGGAGAATTACAAACCGTAATTTAGAATACAATATATATTGAAAATACATACAAAGAAAACATACAGCTTTAATTTCTGCCATAGTCATAGACAATCGTTTTCATGCACCTATTTTTTTATTTGCTTTCTTTAATTTATTTGTAACTTCTTGTCGTTGAGGAGTTCATACAGCTCACAATGGAATCCGATGTGGAAATCATCTACAACACGCACTGGACCGAAGATATCATTTAGGACTTTTCTCTCGAATACTCTCAAGGCTGCTGCGTCAGTGTTCGTGCCTCTGCTCCATAAAGAAGCACTGGGAGGATGAGCGTCTTGTTGAGCATTAGTTTTGTCATACGATAGAGGTCTCTGTTAATCAATTACCTATTAAGACAATAGTAACAGCTGTTGGAAAGAGTGATCCTGCGCTTGATCTCCAAATTGACATTATTTTTGGTGGTAACGGCGGAGCCAAGATATACAAATTCATTGACTATATCGAAAGAATAGTTATCGGCCGTAATCTGGGATCCAATACGCTGCTCGTACCTTCCTAACGACAACATATATTTCGTTTTACCCTCATTCATTTAATAGAGTCCCGTTCAATAGCACTAAAGGCAACGGTAACATCTCGCTTGGTACGTCATGTCATCAGCGTACTGTAATATTAAAAGTCTTTGTTTTATATTTTTACAATAAAATTGTCTTTATTTATTTATTAATTTAATTATTTGGGTAACAGCCGCTAATGCGACTTATACTTATATTATACTTAATTATTTTAAAACTAAACTTATGCTAAATGTCTTACGTTCTAACAATAATATAAAATGTGGGAATATGCTGAGACAGCAGAATACACGCTGTCGAAACATTTATGCAGTGTGGACAATATCAACAAGAATGTGTTGATATTAAGTTGCATACAGAGGGTATGGCAACTTAGATTGGTCAAACACACTACACCTTCCCTCTTAACGAAGAACGATCAACATAAGTTGATTGTTCTTTTACAAAGATAAAAATAGTTTTTAAGAAATACAGTTTAATTATGCATTAAGACCTAAGCACAAGCATACAATAAGTGAATAAGATCATTATTAAAAGTAACAATAAAATATGGGAAGATAAATGTAAAAATTATTTTTATTATTATTATTATTATTAAAAATTATTGATTGTCATTCAGATGGTCAAAATGTCAATCAGTTGTTATGCAAGACAAAAATATACAGTGTGTCATTCACTTTCCCTTCAGAAAGGAAAAGAAATTAGTTTTCTTTTCATTTTTGGTAAGAGCACTATGGTCTATCTTTTTAGTAGACCATTACCTTTATTTTTAATGGTTTTAATATGTATTCCCGGGGAGTTTAGCAGACAATCATTAATAGAAAGTCGCAAGGTTTTCAGACCTATGTTACCAGCTATTTTTTCAAGCTTTGGAAAGAGTAGATCTAGATCCACTATTCCATTAATAACAAAGTCATGCAACAAAAATTCGATAAATGCAACTATGGCATTTTCGGTGCTCTACTTTACTTATGATATTCCTTTCTCTCATTACAAAAGAAAAAGAAGAAGGAAAAAAAAATAAATGAACAACAATGACATTCATTTTCTCAAGGCTGGTTAGCCTTGATGAATGCTTAAAAATAATACAAAAAGGATGGACGTTATCCGAGAGGATCACAAGGATAATATTTTGTACTTAATCTTCGTCAAGGTGGTACACCAGGATGAATCAAACCAGTCAAATGATTGTATTCAAATCGGAACTGTCTTGTCAGTATGTTAGTAAAAAAAATCTACTATATATAATGGCATTAGGACACTATACTACCGGATATAGTCCCCCAAGGCGATGGCATACAGCAGATGTTTCCAATTGACATCCGAATAGACCAATCACAAATTTTAATTAAATTTATTTATAAAAAAAAAAATTTAAATTGTAATTAATAATAAATTTTCTTTTTTTTTTATTTATTAATATTTTTTTTTTACATTTCATATGCCGGCATTGAAAAAATATAAAAAAAGTTTTAATTAATTAAATTTATGTAATATTAATTAAATATTATGTAATATATATTTATTAAAAAGTAAAAACATTTATTTTTAATTTATTATAATATTTTTTTTACACCACTGGAGGGACTCGTAAGTATCGCAGCAGGCTTAAAAATTTTTTTTTTTTTTTTTGTAATTAGCAAAAAAATTATTTTATATATATTTTTTTTTTAGTTTTAAGAACAATCATTAAACAAAAGACCACATATATAGTGTAATTATACAATAGTTTTTAAGTAGTACAATTATAAAATAAAATAAGCACGATTAATATAATAATAACAATAAAGATTTATTATTGTGTTATTGCAATAGTAATAAATGAAATTATTATAAGCAAGTTTTTAATGGACCTAACAAGAAATTTAAATTATGAATTTAATTAAAATTTAAAAAAAAATAAAATATAATGAAATTCTTTTTCTTTTTTTTTACACCACTGGAGGGACTCGTAAGTGTCGCAGCAGTTCAAAATAAAATTTATAAAAAAAATATATATTTGTTTAAAATAAAAAAAACTAAAACATTAATTATATTTGTTTTCAATTTATTATCATTAAAATATTTAATCATTAATTTTAATTATTTCTTCTTTCTTTCTAAACATGTAATTAAGTAAATTAAATTTATTAGTAAGTTTTCTTAAAGCCATTGGTAAGTTTTCTCAAAATTTTATGTATTTAAACTTACCAAGTACCATAAAATAAGTTTTTAAAAAAATATTATAATAACAAATTTTTATAAAGATATTATACAAAAATTTATTAAAAAAAAAATATGTTTGCTTAAAATAAAACATTAAATATAATTTATGTTAAATGTTTATAAAATTTTGTAATTTTAATAATTATAATCTTTTTATTTAAATATACTTCTTTAATTAATTAATGAGCAAAGGCAATTAAAAATTAACAATAAAGATTTATTATAAATATATAATAAAGACATTTAATATCAATCAACTGGACGCTTTTTGTAAGCACTCCCTCCTTCTGCTGAACACTCTTCATTATGCTGTACACAATAATTTAAAAAAAGAAATTCAATTTGCTCCTAACATAAGTACTTACCTTTCTACAATATTTTCGAAGATGTTTACGGACAGTCCGAAGGTAGATTTGGATATTTAAGGCGTAGAACAGTCTACTGCCTTAGATATACGTTTGACTGAGAAGTTTTTTTCTTAAGTTAGTTTGTTTTAATATAAATCAAAAGAAAAGAATACTTCAATATATTTCCCAACCTCTTTAGGCTACTGTACTACCCCTCGACTTAACCATAATCGGGGGAAAAAATCTATAAACAATCAAATTTCCTGTTTAACATATAAAAACATTCATTTGTTTAAACAAATTTACGTTAAAAAAAGTCGAAAAACCGGACCTTGGGAAGTATACTGACCCCTTAAACAATTTGAAAAATTTTAATACCTTATAGTACGTGTTGGTGCGGCACCCTTATGAATATTATTTTTATCACGTAGTTTAGGAGATTTTAAACCGCTTGAATTTCAATAATCAAGTAGAATCCCTTTGTATACTCTTTTAGTACAGTTTCGATCTCAATATGCCTTCCCTTTATGTTAACTTTATATACAAGAATTCCCCATTGGTTTTCAATGACATTGCAAACAGGACTACACACCGGACATGGAAATAAATCAACATTTGCATAATATATGACACCGGGTTATCACGTTGAATAAAATACTGATTCAATATTTTCCAACTTTGTGATGAAAATATCTTTGAAAATTTCCAAACACGTTAACGAATTCATTCTGGTGGTAATGAAGCAAACGGGACACTTGAAATTGCGATATAATGCTCCCCACACAGTAGTGCTTACTCCACAAATATTTCGATCGGATCTTATAACACTTGCTTGGTCCAGGTCATGCATTTGGAGCTTTATCTAAATTAAATTAATTTTTAACTCTTCAGTCCGTGATATATAAATTTGGACACGTCTAAGATGTGTAATCGTGGTTTATATTTAATTTTCGTTCTCTTTTTTTTTGTAATCTTGTGTACCGTTTGTTTGTTTATTTTCGTTTAGTTATGAATAAACACACAAAAATTTAAGGAAGCGTATTAACATCTAGGGGCAGCGATGGCTCTGCCGTGTCGTTCTAATGGATGAGGATGCTCCGGCGAGATGGGTATTTGATGCGAAGATTTGCGGAAGTCGACGAAGAGAATGACCTTGCTTGCGCGTTGGAAGGACCAAATCGAGGAAACCCTGTCATCGATTGGTGTGATCAACTGGCCAAGGCAGGGCAAAATGCAGAGGCACCTGGAAGGATGTGCTAAGGCAGGCCGAAATCCGTTAATAGATTTGTTAACAGCCAATTAAGTAGGTAAGTAAGTACATACAGTATAATTTATTTATTTATTCATTTATTTTCTTATTTTGAATAAAAATTCAAAATTTTCTCAACAGTATTGTTGGGCCTATTGGGTTATGAACTATTGGTAGTACCAGTCTCCTTCTCTCTCGTTTTGTTTAGCTGGCGTATTTAACACTGCCTTCTATTTAGTTTCGCACAAGAAAAAAAAAGAATGTGAGAATTTCCTAAACAAACCTTTGTCGGTTTTAAGGATGTGATTCAATAGAATCTCGACAATGTTCATGTATTGCTTGTCTTCTTTTCGTTTCTTAACATTTTTTTCTTTCTCCTTCTTCTTCTTTGCTGTCTTATGTTCTAAATTTTTTAAAAAATACTTGTTCTTTTTTTTTGTTGCAACTTTAAAAATATTTTATTTTTATTCCAACAACAACAAATGCATTTCTCTGCTTTCCTAAACACTGAAACACTGCACTGACACTGTTAAAGCGACCAACTAACAAACCGTCTGTCTGTCTGGCTTACCATTTGCAATTCGTGTCTAACGCTTGCAGCTAAAGACAAACAGTCGGTCGGAAGGAAGGATGAAGGATACATATTTCAGTGGCTGTTACTATAGTAGTAGTAAAGCCTGTTGTATGTTGTCTAAGAGTTGTTTCAGCCATTTGGGGGTTACTTGTTGTGTGTGTACGTGTCTTGTCGAGTCGTATCGTATCGTCTTGTCTATTGAATAAATGACTGAATATTTGTGGTGTCTGTTCGACAATGTTGTATTGCTTTAAGTGTTGGCTTTAGTTTTGTTTTATTCTTTCTTGTATTTCCAGAGGGATTTTGAAGCAAGAAAAAAATACGAAAAATTCAGTCTTTGTCTGCTTGAACTTTAACTCATTCACAATGCAATTTTTCTGAAAAATGGAAATGAAAAACAAAAGCAAAAAAACATTTTTCAATCCCCAAAAAATCTTATTTTCTTCAATTTTGTTTCTATTTTTTAGTTTTCTTAAGAAAAAAATTTGTAAACGAAACATGTTCTGCTGTTGATGCTTTCGCTTGCTGTAGCGACAACAAATATCAATTTCATCTTAAAAACGTGGATTAATACGAGTATACTTGTTGTGTTTATATTTCTCAACAGATGATCATAAATGTACTGGGATTACATCATAATATTCTCTAAAAGCCAATGGAATAGCAAAAGAAATGCGATAATAATTAAGGAAATATTTTATTTCAAAAGCTTTATTCTATTTAAAGTATTATACGTATTTTAATGGAATTGAAAATTGTTTAAATTATTTAAAAAGAACTTAAAAAGAATTGAAAAGAAACACTATACTGCTCATACCTTGCACTGAGACCTTGTTTACTGTTCTGTTCTTTTTCCATAATTTTGACTGATTTTTTCACAACTTATTATCTTGTACATACATAATTGGTCATTACAACCCTTCAGTCAGGATGTCAGGAGTGGTAGGACCTACAGTTTAAACTCGACCCCGTACCACAGATTTTTGAAAAACTTTTTCATTGAAATTTTATTTCCTCTCAGAGCTTTTACCAGAAATCTGCAGCGAGAAAGTCGCCGAAAAAATTAACTTCATGTTCGGTTTTTGTGGAGATGTCTGACCTGGGCTTTGAACAGAGGCCTCATATGTAATAAGTCATCACGCTGCCTAATAGACTACGGCGACTTCATTATTACCTTGCAATACAGATTATTTGCCGACCATCAAGACATGGATCAAATATTGAACACTCAACGTTTCTGAATTAACTTGGGACTGCATGGAGTACTGACTAACAGATACCACAAAAGGGCTTCCCAACGAAGAGAAAGGAAAGAGAGTTATAAAAAACTTCGTTCAGATTTTATTGATGCTTCTAGACTAAGTGGAGCTGATGGTGGTAAAATATTTCGGTATCGATGGGTATAGCTCAATCCATCGGTGCCCCGATCGCATAGTTAGTAGTGTGCTAAACTTTAAGAGCTGAGCTCGCGTGTTCGATTCTCACCAGAGACTCTGGGTGCTTGAGACTGTGTGATTTTTTGTCTGAAATTATATGTGATTACTCACAATAGAAAAAAGAAAGTGAGAATTATTACTAGAAAACAATCCTCGATAAGTTTACGAAAGTATAAACACTGGTTATTAAAAAATTTTCGCACACTACTCCCTCTTGCCTTGCTCCTATACTATCTGTATTCCAACATAATGCACTGCATGTATAGGAGTCATATTCTGTAGTGTCTTCCTAAAAAAAAGTAAACAATACAGGCTGCAATAAGGGATAGAAATATCTTCGAAAGGAATGTTACAATACTTTCTGATAGTTATTCGGCAATTGGTGCTAACGTAATGTACTTAAGCTAGATTTATAACTGTCTCAGATTTCTCAATTAAAAAGAAGGAAAGCATGCCATTCTCATCATGTGATTACTGGGACATAGCAAGTATCCAAACGTGTAGAGTAAATAACCTGCGTAGGCGTGGCACAACCCCCTAACAATCCGGAGAGTTCTTTACTTTGTCAATAGATATAGATATGAAAACTAAGGAAGCATTTCTTGGTTGCAACTTAAAAAACCCCACGAAAAAAATTCCAAAGTGGTCGGTGAAATTGCATTTTGCATTATGGTAAACATAATAAACAATTCTTGCGATAAGCAGTTTCCGTTAAAATCGTTCTATACTTTGTCGTATTACTTCGACTTTACTTGAAGTAAATGATCCAGTTTTTGACGACATTCACAACACGCTTCAGAATGGTATAATTTTGTTTCGACTCACAATCTTGATGTGGTTTATGCAAATCTGTTTCTTTCCTTTCCTGGCCATCCGTCTAGACGTATCCTGGGCACCTGATAGATGATTTAAATGACCGATATTTAGTAACGATTTAGTTTTATTTTGTGGTAAGCTGGTTCCACATACCAAACCTGTGTATTTTATTATTTTTATTTATTTTTTAATTACAATATAATTACAAATAATATTTACTTATTTAAGAGCTGAATAACTTCGATATTATGCTCGTTGTAATGCAACAGACTAGAGCATTTGGTTTAAATCGAGTCCACAACCCTCACGCAAATAGTCGAACACACTATCCACTATACTACCAAGGAACGTCATACCTGTGTAATTTAATGCATTAAATTATTTTGTTGTACAATACAGCCTTTTACATGAGCTAAATAAATAATTCTTGTTTCCAGAAATGGAATCTGATATGTCAGTTTACAATGTCATGTTCCTGCTTTTCATACGCCTACTCGGTTATTTGTCATATAAGACACAGAAAAATATTTCTTTAAAGATTGTTTGAAAAGCTTTCCTAACAGATTTCTTTGAAAACTTAGTAAATTGATACGCTTTATTAAGATTTTGATGAAAAGTATTTCCAAATCAAATCTGCTTCACCATGAAGTAACACAATATTTGTCTTTAGGCGCCTAAGATCATTTTTACAAGCCTCATAAATAAATGGCAGTATATTAAAAGCAACTTTAAGGGAATCTTATTAAACAAACATTTACAATGAGATCTACTGCAGCCAATACAAATTCTCTATAAGTGGCCTCATAAAGCAGCAGGAAATAAAAACGAATTTCAGACAGAAACCAAAATAAAGCGGAAGAGATGCAAATATCCATGAAATATTTCAAACACTGAAGAGCACTTGGTGTTCTCCCCGTTTTCTTTTGCAATGTAAAACCGTATTTGAACATTTAAAATCGCATAATATTTATCAACAATGGAAAAACAAAAAACACAAGAAAAAAAATCAACAAACAAATTTTATAACGTTTTATTGCCAAAGAATATTATTGTAACCAACAGAATATCACAGTGGAACCAAGAAACATAATAAAAAAAAATTAAACCAAAATAGTGAATGCCATGACAAAATATTTAAAACAAAATAACAAACTTCATACCAAAACGGCAAGAGAGAAATAAACACAGAGAGGGAGAGAGTGAGAGAGTTTTTGTGGTAAAAGTGGCGACAAACTGTCATTGTGGTTGACATTTATTAGACAGTTTTACTTAAAGATGCCATACTGGGTGTACGAATAACTGCTTGACTCAGTGTCTGTCCCAACATTCGTTTAACGTTCTAGAAATAAAACAGGAAACAACAAGAATCAGGAAAAAAATTATAAAAAAAAGAGAAACAAAAAATATCTTTTAAATACCAGTGCAAAACAAAAACTTCTATTCATGGGAAAATGAAGGCATTCGTGAGTTTTTTTTTCTAAGAATGGCAACAGCTACATGTTGGTTTTGAGACAATATTTCAGCACATGAATAAAGTTTTATATGAAGAAGAGAAATTTTATATAAAGAAATCTCCGTGCAACAGCACGACGACCCATTTTAAAATGATTTTAAAATTTATTTTATTAAAAACGAATTTTTTTTAACCTGAATTTTACCCTCAAATCAATTTAGTCTCTAACTAAACCAAACTCAAACCAAGTATAATCAATTTTGCTCTTTAAGACATTGGAGTTGAGTCAAGTTAAAATAAAATTTTACTGCAAAAAATTATATAAACACGGTACTTGGAATAGATGGAGCATCTATTGCACTTGGATTGTGTTTTTAATAACGGCATTTTGGAGAGTAGATGTTGTGTGTTTTAATTTTACGCATGAGTGACGTGGCCGACAATTTAAAGTCGACTCCGAACGACAGATTTTTGAGAAGCTTTTGATGGCAATTTAATTTACTGTCAGAATTTTTTCCACAAATCTGCTGAGAAGAAGTCGCCAAGGAAATATTTTTTCATATTTCGTTTAGTTCGAAATGTCTAGGATGAGGTTGGAACCACATCCTCACGTTCGTTTGATAAACCAACACACTACCTACTGGACTACGGCAACTGGGTGAATAAATATTTGAGATTTATTCTCAGAAAACTGTTGAATAAAGTTGCGTCAGAGACCAAAATATTGCAGCAGCGTTTGCAGGAAGAACAACTGAAGCACGTTCGGTTAGCGTCGTATTGGTCTGGCGTTCTAATAACTGCGCTTGATATTAACTTAAGATGATGACTTTTACATTTAAATGCACAAAAAATGACTCTACGGCATAATTTATCTCAAATTGAAAAAATTGTTGCTAAATTATGTCGCTATTCTACACCTCCACAGAGGCTATTAATATATCCACAGTGGTTTTATCTTAATATTCTGTTATGTTGAACGTAAGATACACTTTTAATGCAGTTCGGGAGTGATAATTTTGACATGCAAACAATGACTGTCTATATCAGGCAAAGTCTAGTAGAAAAAAGATAAATTACAAGGAATACTTCATGAAGTAGCCAGAAGACATTGATACAGGATTTTGCATGTCCGAAAATTTGCTTGGACGACATAGTTAAGTAGAGAACTAGGCAAATATGTAAGTACATACATAGATAAGTTAAACAGAGGCTACCATCATTCAAACGAACTATCCCAGACGTTTTCAGCATAAGTCGCCTTTTTATGTGCTCACTTATGAGGCATCTGTCACGTAAAATCCATAGCAAATATGTATAGCATACTATCTTAATTTCTTCGAATTCAGTCCTCTGAGATGAGTTTGGTTACGAATACTTCAAAATCTGTGCAACTAAATAGAGAGTGATTGATCAATTCCCCATTCGCCGTTATTTGCTACACCTATGCGATTAAAATGCATGCGTACAGTCAGTTGAGTACTCCGTGATGAATCTTGCTGAGTTCACTATTATCCAGGCTTAACGCGGTCAAGGACTCAGGGGCGACCCAAAGTCTCTGTTACTCGGTTTTTGGTGATCGTTGAATTCTGAAAGTTGAGTTTATTCTTCATAATTTCCGACCACTTGTCGGCGATCTCAAATCCGAATAATGCTATGGGTCCACACCCGGAAAAATCTTTAATCTCTTTCTTACATTTGTGTTCCTGTGTTTGTATCATCTGTCAGTCTGGTATAAATATATTTTTATCGAGTTGTTGCAAGCGATTAAAATAGAAAACATTACAACACTTCCAAGCACAACAAATTGTATGTGTTAACCTAACAAGCCAGTCGAATCAACGCTAAAACCGAATATAGGTTGCCCCAACATAATACTTTTAAGGTTTAAACTGGAATACTCTTGGCGTTGGAATATAGTGCCCAGAGTAAAGTAAAGTAAAGTTTGAAGTAACGAAAACTATTTTAAAGGTCGCAAAAAAGAGGTTAAATAAAGAGCCATTCGTAAGATTGTTCCATTAGTTATGTTATCGATGTAATACTTATTGGATTGAATACTCGTTTTTTAATTTCAGCTATCAGGCTGCAATGCATCAGCCAACTAGGCCATGGAGAGCAGTTTTTTCTTCTAAATTTTTCACTCTACACTTATTCAGTCACACTGATTGTCATTCCTTCTTTTGATTCAAGGTACAGACTATTCTCAACTCAACTAGGCTTTAATACGTCAAGTTTTTAGATTTGCCGCTGGTGGTTACTGGTTCAGTGAACAGTTCTGATGAGATATTTATCAGTTTATTGTTCTTAAGATTACTAATCGTATTTACAACTTAGTTAATATCTGGAAAATCTGTTGATATGTTGCCTATTCATTCTTTGTGAGAACAGGAGAACGTATCAGAAGTTGTGCGACGTTTTATATTTAATTCTTTTACATACCGTTTTGCCCAGAAGGCAAGCTTTTACCGGTTTTTTAATGCAGCTAAGTTTTCATTTCCGTTTTTAATAGAAATGCATTTATTGTAGAGTTTCTGTGTAACTCTTCTTTGAGGTTTCGATTTTTCTGCACCTGTTTTTGCCTTGGCAAAATTTTCTGTCCTCATTTTCCCACTTAATAGTTTAGAAACCACATCAGTAAAAAGCTGACAGCTGTATATTCGTATTGTTATTACGCTAGAAACCAATGAATATAAATTTTATATCTGATGTAGGGTATCACAAAATCAGCCTTGAATGACTATATTTTATTACTGATGGGTGTTACTAAATATGCGGTTCAAGTAAATGTTTGTTTTGTTTACAGACAATTGATACCAATGCCTTGCCTTTCATCCACTGGCATTGAAATGCGAAATCTGTAACACATTCCATTGGCACATTGTGAAATTTCTTGGGTATAATTACAGTTTTAATGTTTTCTTGGATTTTGAAGACAATAAAAAAAATTATAAGAAATTAAATTATACCAGGACTATATTGTCTATCTCTCTGTTGTAAAAAGCATAGTAAAAGCATCTGAAGGCATGAGGGATCACTGACACTACTTAGTTGTTCAAAATCCAGTAATACGATTCTCAACAGGATGAAAACTGAAGATAAAAGCAATATAACCCTTCAAAGTTCAACAAAAAAAAAATAAACGAATGCATCAACTGCTAGAGCCGCTTGAAAAAAAAGATTTTTACTTTCAAGAGTAACGAACAAAGTGTTACTGCTACCCCTATTACCCCCATACCGATCAACAAGGTATAGGGGAGAACCCTTCAATAAATAGCTGAGAAGAAATTGAAATCCATACCTATGGCAGTGGCAAAGGTGCAATCATGAGGCTTATGTTCGAAGGTTGGCAAAAGAGACTTTTGAATTCAGAACACAAGCCTCGATATCTGTCTCGCTACCAAAGTCTGGTGTGATTTGGTTGCCAAGTTAAGTAAAACTGTGAAGTCGCCGTAGTCTAGTAGGTAGTGTGTTGGCTTATTAGACGAAAGGCCCGAGTTCAAATCTTCGGCGACTTCCTCTCAGCAGATTTCTGGATTTGTGGCGTTCAGTTATCTAAAACGTTAAGACATGTGTGAGGAAAGGACTCCTAAATAAATAAGTCTGTCTCATACAGACGCAGTGAGCAGCATTCAAGTGTAAAGTGTTGCATAGAATGCCGCCTTCAGATACTAACGATTTCATATTTTCATATTTCATGATGAAGAGCAACAGTTTGGTTGCAACACAAATAAAGCGAAAGCCTTGCGTTTGAATAACTAAAGCACTCAAGCATCATTCTTCATGACAAGCCTGTTGTAAAAGCGCACAGTTTTACTTAGATTAGGTTAGGTTAGAGGACGTGTACTTATCAACTGTGACAAGTACAGTACCCGGAGGTCGAACTGACCCATTGTACAACGTCCTAGCTTCTCACACCACTCGTGTTGTGTGCGTTAATTTTATACATGAGTGGCGGACATATAGTTTAAAGTTGACTCCCAACGACAGATTTCTGAGAAACTTTTCATGACAATTTTATTTACTCTCACAGTTTTTGTGTCAGAAATCTGTAAAAATTAAGTCACCGAAGAAATATTTTTTCATATTTCGATGTGTTGGAAAGATGTTTGAATCGTGGCCTCCCGTCTAATAAGCCAACAAGCTACCTACTACATATACTACGGCAATTGTACTTACTGTGTCGAAAGGAATTCGTTCTTACAGTGTCTTGAAGACACTCGTTGTGTAGTTTTTGTTCCCGCCTAATATGATAAAAAGGTAGGAAATATTGTGTGATCAGAAAACCAGTAATGTTAAAAACAGTGATTAACAGAACAACAAATGCAGCTGTCCATTTTGAAATGACACCCTACAGGCACTGCTACCATAATAACATATGACAGTTCAAAACAGGGTAGAGTGGTGCTTATATCTGGCAGGGCATCTATCGGTTTAAATTTGAACCATTATTTTATACTTACATCATTCTATTCTGTCACAAAACTCAGTATATTATCTCCACTGCACGTCATGAATCGATTTACACTTGAGCAGCGTTGGAATTTATTGGGCCAACGAGAAACTCCACGATGTCGTCGATTTTGCCAAAAAAAAATCATCTTCTCGGATGAAACTCATATTCATCTTGGTGGGTACGTTAATAAGCAAAATTGTTTTATTCAGAGCTCAGAAAACTCACACGTGGATTTACAGAAACCAATTCACGCATTAAGAGTGACTGTTTGGTGTGGCTTGTGGAGCAGAGGCATCATTGGCCCATATTTCTATGACGATGAGGATGGTGCAACCATTACGGTCAATGGAGACATGCCACAGTCGATTTATTGTGTAAAACGTATGATGGCCGTATAATTAGCCGAAGAAGCTGCTACTTGACACCGTTGGACTATTTTCTGTGGGGCGCCGTTAAAGAGAAGTGCTATGCCGATAAGCCAGAGACAATTGAGCATTTGTAGGCCAACATTCGTGATGCCATTGCCGAGACAGGAAACGGCGAAAATTGGTCCGATCGAATGAGGTACTGTGAGGCCAGCCACGGCAGCTGTATCCGGAACAATTGTACTTCATAACAAAAAAAATAAATTTGAAAACCGTTTTTGTTTTATTGCATTTTTAAATTTAAACTTTAAAGTTACCCACCCTATAGGTACTATGGTTTGTGGGGGAGTTGTAAAACATTTTCAGTAACATAAGTGATTTTTGCAATGTTCCAAATGTTAAACTAAAACAAAAAAACAAACAAAACCAAACAAAAATTAAGCAACTACGTGAATGATTGTCTAGCTGTTGATGCAAACGATGGAGTAGACACACATGTAAAGAAGGAAACTGGAATTTTAAATTCTCAACCAAACAAGATTGTATGTCGGCAGTGTTGTTAATTTATTGGTTATTTTGATAAACAATTTTCAAATTAAGTTTCCATATAAACTGGCTTTTCTGTTTTCTCTTTAAATCTTGAAACATAATTTTCAGTTGAACTCGCAAAGTTCATACACAAAAGCGGTTGGAAGTTTAAATTAAACTGAAGCATTTTTTTTTAAAACGCAAATCGTTAACCTGAAATAAAAGTTTCCAAGTGTATCAAGAGTAGCAGAAGTATATGATTAATTGCTGCTTAACATCCATGATTCAATAGAAACTAAAATTAACAACAACAGCAACAATCTGCTCAACTCAACTAATTGTGGTAAAAAAGAACACAAAAAAAAGAAAAATATAATCCATACAGAGACGATTGTTTAAATGATTGATAGCCGAAGCAATTGATTGCCAAAGTGTCTGAGTAACTGAATGACTTCCTGACTGACGAATTGATTGATTTATGCAAAAACATTTATTCCCTGATTTTACGCCAGCGTATGAGCAACAATATTTTCAATAGAAAAGTTTCTCGTAACAACATTTGCTGAGTGTATGTCTGTGTTTGTGTTTATGCTCTCCATCTCAGTTGTAACATACACAAGCAAACGTAAATTGTTAATGTTTATAATAAATAAAGAAAAATGTGGAAAGTGTGGGTGTGTGTGTTTATATTTGTGTTTGTATAAGTGGTGTGTGTGTGTACATTTAAACTGCTTACCGTTCTTTAATTACCTTTTATGAATTACCGTAACTTTGTTTTCATTTTGTTTTTTTGATTTCAACTTTTTTTCTTCTTTCTTCTTAACTCCTCTCGTCTCTCTGTTGTATACATTGCTCTTTTAATTAAAAAAATTTTTTTTTCTTTCTTTTTTTCAACTATTTTATGCTGTAAAAATTATTTCTTTTTTTGTTGTTGTTTTTATTTTTGCTTTTAATTTTTCATTTTTTATTTCTCTCTGTTGATGTTTTACTTTTCATAGATGAATTTTGTTTCGTTTTTTCAGAGTGACTTTTGTTGATTCGCATGCACAATGTTTCGCAAAAAGGCTTGTGGTTTTACATTTACAAACATCGACAACAATAACAACAAAAATTAAATAAAAAAATGTATAAAAAACCAAGAATAAATATAAAAAAGGTAATTCGAAAAAAAAGGCAGAGCACCACATATAATTTAAAATTTCAGCTTTACAGTGTCAAGAAGAATAAATTACAGTCTTTAATAACCTTATTTGATAGATAATGTGGCACGTTATTGTCTTTATAGTATGCAACGATGAATGAAGGAAAGTTTGGGGAAGAAGGGTTACCAACACTTCAAGGATGGATCTCTAGTTATGCATTGAATTATGTTGAATGATGAAGACTTTATTGCAAAACAAGGAAAAAAAATGTTAAAGCGCTACACAAATGAATGGTACAGCTGAAGACAGAGTTATTTCCATAACGCATGCCATTTCCCACTGATCAATCGAAAACTATCGAAGTTGTACTCCACAAGTATTGTGTATTTTTCACTAACAAGTCCCTTCATTACTCTCGGACACATTCCGGTTAAGTAGAAATCGAAAAGCGAAAACAAACAAGCCATTTTGCGAAGGTACTACAATGAATCATTAAACAGACGAAGAAGCACTTTTGATCTCTGCTGTACTCGATCGGCAAGACTCAAATCGACAAACCCACGCAGCGATTGCCAGAATGGAGAAAGAATGAAATAACAAACCTAGTCACACGGTGATCTAGTGACTCACGGGCTAATCTGTGAATGTCGGGGTTGTGGGTTCGATTCCCAGCAGAGATTTTTGTCTGTTCTTGTTACTAAAGGGATTCCAAACACCAAATTGTCCTTCTCTTCTCATTAACTTTTGGAATAACTTCGAAAATAATGAAAAATATGTTATCTGTCTGTAGCAGTTAGAATGCTTGACGTATACAGACTGCTGTTGTACACTGTAATGTAAAAATACGCCACTTCCAGCCAACAACGTTTCGAACCGCTTCAAAATGCCTGATATTTAAACCACTACAGTTACAGATGCAAAATAAAAATTGAGCTTATAAGTTTAACAAGAGTCTCTGGTTAAATCGAATCGAACGCCAACGGGGCACCCTATGAGTTTATAAACATTTTTAAAAATTTCAGGGGCCCGAGTTTAAACACATTTCTATCTTTTATATTGCCATTCTATCTTTTTTCTGTCGAATGATAATTCCCCAACAAAGTTTCGATGAAAGTGTGAATGAATTTTTTTCTTCTTAAGGATGTAACACATTAGTTGGACACACTGATTATCGGTATTATATTTTACATGAGATGGAAAAATTTTTTAATGTTGACATAGTTTTATGCTTAAGACCATAATGCTGCATTGTTCACATATATAAGAATCGCAAACCAAACTGTGCCTTCTGCCACTGGACCACACTTTAAGATAATTTGGTAAACTCAACTTCCAAGGGAATTAAATACCTTCACTGAGAGTCAAATTGGGTCAAAAGCATTTAGGGATACGCAATGAAAGACTTTTCTAGAATGTAAAAAGGCGATTAGCAGTTACCCCAGGCATGGCACGGTACATCTTATACATACACAAATACCTAATTGGTTATTACAACCCGTCAGTCAGGATTACGACCTAGCTTCGCAGACCACTTATATTGAGTATGTTAATTTTACGCATGAGTGGCTGGTCCCAACAGCTTATAGGCGATTCCGAACGACAGATTTTTGAGGAACTTTTTCGTGGCAGTTTTTATTTACTCTCAGTGTTTTTGCCAGAAATCTGCTGAGAGGGAGTCGACAAAGAAATATTTTTTTTATTTCGTTTAGTTTGAATCGAGGTCAATATACTACCTACTGTACTAAAGCACGCCTTATGTTGGACTTTATCATATAGAACGGGCCGAAAATTATGGAGTGAATATTTTGACTAATTGCGTCGGCGTATTACATACATTTAGATTGGATAACCCAATGCCTTTCAATTCTGAAGACTAAGCTGAGAAAGTGCGAGAAAATTCAAATGAACTGTTGTGGAATAATGCTACAGGAAGGAACATTTGAAATATACTCTGGGGTGGTCCTAATAAGTGGAAATTAAATAAGTGCGACTTAAGTAATCAAATTAAAGGACACACAACCTTACTCATACCACATAGGCTTGCGAAATAATAGTCAATATTGAGAATGTAGTGTGGACATTGAAGTCGCAGTAGTCTAGTAGATAGCTTGTTGGCTTATTAAACATGAAACCATTGGTTAAACCCCAGGTCAAACATCTAAAACAAAATACGAAATACGGAAAACAATTCTTTGGCCACATCCTGTCAGCAAATTTCTGACAATAACTCTGAGACATACATACATAATTGGTCATTACAACCCTCCAGTCAGGATTTAGATCTAGCTTCTCACACCACTTGTGTTGTGTACGTTAATTTTATACATGAGTGGCGGGACCTACAGTTTAAAGTCGACTCCGGGCTTTACGACGAACCCGGGCTTTACGTCTAATAAGCCAACACACTACCTACTAGACTACGGCGACTACTTAACTCTGATAGTAAATAAAAAATTGCCATGAAAAGTTTTTCAATAATCTGTAGTTCGGAGTCGGTTTTAAACTATAGATCTCGCCACTCATGTATAAAATTAACCACACAGCATATGTGTTGCGAGAAGGCTAGGTCTGATATAACTCGCATACAAATTCCCTACAGAAAATATAATTGGAACTAGGCATTAGACCTTGAACTCATCGGGAAGGTCTTTTTTCCTTCAATGTATCCTATCTATTCACAAACATAACTCATATGAAATATACATATGGTTGTGTTACCATGATTTATACTTGCTCATCCAATTTCGTTTTAAATTCCTATCTGACTTTTTCTTACTACCAGAACTGAATCGACCCCATATAAAAATGTGGAAGTAGCTTCCATGAAAAAAGTATTTCATGAATTGGAAATCTCAGCGAACATACTATGTTTGCAATTCATTTACTTCTTACCATTTTGTTCTTAAAAGTCTTTTGTTTTCATCTTTTCCAACTAAGTTGCAGCAGATAAAGTTTTTTTCTATTTTACGTGTTTGCTTATGTCCTCAATACAATCAGAAGATGGTTAATGATTGCTTAAAAGTCATTTAAAGTTTTACCATATGCTGCACGTCTGTTTGTCTAAAAGCTTTAAAATTCAGACAAGTAGAAGAATAAAATACAGAGAAGAAGAGGAGAATATCAAGATAACCCAACAAATTAATATATTACGTGGATGAGTGCAGTATGCCTCCTAAAAACTATTCCAGTGAAATAAACCAAACGCACTCTACAGAGAAAAGGAGTTTGTTTTGCTGTAGACTCCATATAATATTCTCTTGATTCCAATTAAAAACACTTTTGCTGATTTTCTTTACGTTCTCTCTCTCTATAGCTGAACTTTATTTCTAAACAAAGCAAATAAAAATGAAATCCCAGAAATAATAGTAAAAGGAAGACAAAATAGTTAAAAAGTAAAGCAGGAGAAGAGTAAATACTTTTGCAGAAATCTTTTATTCAGTTTTGTGTTTTTTTCCATTTTGGTTTTTCTCTATCGTTTATTTTTGTTTTATTTATTTCATCCTTTTTCCATTTATTTATTCGTACATAAAATCCAATTTTTTTTTGCTTGCAACCATTGTTGTTTAATGACATTGCAAAGCTAAAACGAAACTGAATGACTACATGGCTGGCTGAATGTCTCTCTGTCTGTCTGTCTCTTTAAGGGCCATTATTACAACTTGCCGTTAACTAAAGGGAGGATTTTAACGGGCAGATAAATTGTTTTTCATTATTATGAGTACCCAATAAGATAGAAGTGATCGTTAAGCTAAAGGGAAGATCATCCTACCTTTAACATTTAAAGGTCACTTTATGTTTGAACTTGCCATATCATATACTATTTTCGATATGGCAGCTTCAAATTTAAACAAAATGAGCATATACAACAAAAAAACGAAGTCCGCTGTTGCCACTGCGTTAAAAAAAAACTTGTTTAATTGAGCAGTTTTATCGACTTTGCTCCGGCACTGCCATATTTTAATTTTATTTTATCTGTAAGTTGTAATAACGAAAATAAGTTAAAGGTAACTTTGCCGTTCACTTTAGCTAAAGGTACCTTTAACTATCCCCAACTTTAACGGGAAGTTGTAATAATGGCCCTAAGTGTTTTTTTTTCAATTTGCTCACTGGCAAGCATTCACAATCAGTGACAGTTGCATGGAGATAGAAAAATAAATTCGCCGTTACAATTACAAATACAGACAGACACATGGTACTTGTATTCCATCATTATAGAGATACCGCAACTACTGTTAGTTGCAGCCGTTATATTACAATAACAATAAATAAAACAAAACAAAGTAAAAAACAGAGAAAGAGTGATTTTACTTACCATATCTACATAACTGCATGTACATATATATTTGTTAGTATTTTTGTATGTATAGAAATCATTCTGTATTTTAAGCATGACAATCATTTTTATTTTATTTCTTCTTTTTGTTTTATTTTTCCACTCCTTTTTTTTCGCCAAACATTGTCATTTTCTATGCTGATTACTTTGTGTTTAATGATACCAGAACCCAATGTTGCAATCTGTCTATTTTGTGCACCTACATGCATGGCTATCAATTGGGTAGGGGTAAGAACACTTTCGTTTATGTTATTTTATATTAAAAGACATCAGGAATCCTTTTGGATAATAATTCCTCAGCCTTAAGGCTGAGTATTGTTACATTAAAGTGGCTTTGTTTAACACTATTCTCTTTGAAATTCTCTTTAAATGCAAAATCTAGGATCAGATTAAAATGATTTGGCAGCATAAACACTCAAATGACTTTCTTTGCTGAATAGAAGACGAATGCAGACTCCCCGATTTTCAAAATCTCATTTCTCATCAAATCATATTAAATTTCTTACCATCAGAGACTACTAAGACTTCAGCTGTATAGCGAGTCATAAATTTCTAACACCACTTATGCTTATGCCACAATTTTATACATAAGTGGCGGGACCTACAGTTTAAAGTCGACTACGGAACTTTTTCATGGCAGTTTTATTTTCTCTCAAAGTATTTGCAAGAAATCTGATCAGATGAAATCGACGAAGTCGTCCGAGCATTGTCCGTGCGTATAGTATCTTAGCAGACAGTCAGATCCTGAATAAATATCATACCACTGGGAAAGACAATCGATTATAGAGTATCGTGTAATAACTCTGACAATTGTTGATATGTTCTGGTTGCTAAAATTTTGAAGATTCATAGTTGGCTTACGTATCTGAATAAACTATGAAAACTAACGGATTCTGCACACTAATCCTTCTGAGATCACTTACAAATCATATTCGAAGTTACTAGCAGCCTATTTCATATATCTCTGTGATATGTAGAATCATTTCAGTACATTCATCGTCATGAAGTCGCTGTAGTCTAATCAAACCCTAGGTCAGACATATCAATCGAAACGAAATATGAAAAGAATATTCTTCGGCGACATCCCCTCAGCAGATTTCTGATAAAAATTACGTTGCCATTAAAAAAATTTCTCTAGAATCTGTCGTTGTGTGTGTTAATTTTAGACGTGAGTGGCGTGACCTAACGAACAAACATTTTTGAGAAACTTTTCATGTAGTTTTTATTTACTCTCAGAGCCAGAAATCTGCTGAGAAGAAGTCGCCGAAGAAATATTTTTTCATGTTTCGTTTTGTTGGAGATATCTGACCTAGGCTTTGATCCGTGGCCTCAAAGCAAAATAAAAGAAAGCATGAAATAGCTCTAAATCCGTATGGACATCAAGGACTCTCTATTTACCCTGTATTAATACCCTCACCCAATACTTAGCAGTTTAGCTTCTGATGAGTATGAAAATTTTTTTTTTATTATTTTATTTTAAAGCGAACATTTTCAAATAAAGATGTGACGATGGGGTTGTCCGTCTGTCTATTATTGTGTCAGTCATTAGTGCTGTTATATGGCCAAGTACAGCGTGGATATGTGTGGGGAATATGATTACCAGACATTTTTATTAAAACAAAAGACAAACGCACATACACTAATATAAACATAAACTATAAACGGAATGATAGGTCTGTCTGTGTTAACTTATATTAAACACTGCTATAGAAATACATACACACACACATGTAAACAAATAAAGCAAGCCAATGCCATATTAAATATCATTATAATAGTACCGAAGGATATAATAATTAAATCCTTCGCTTCTTTTGTTATTATTTTCTGTTCTTTTTTTTAATGTGGTTGTTGTTATTGTTGTTGTTGATTTTGTTTCACATTAGCCATTGTTGGATTGTTTACAAATACTAAAACAATGCACAGCCATTGTCTTTTATTTTTTTAATAAAAGCCAGCCAGAGAACAAGAGAGAGAGAGAGAAATTGAACACAAAAGGTGAAACAATGAAAAGAAAAACTAACTCTGGGATACGAATACAATAAATTTATTTAAAGTGACTAATGATTCCATAAATTTGTTGTGTTACGTTTTTCGTTTTTTTACTTTTTCCAAGTATTTGTTTAATGGTGTGTATGTGTAACGTACATATGTACACAATAGAGTGTGAGAGAACATGTGTTCATGAAGCCATATTAACATTGAAATGTAACTGATGGCTGATAACCTAGCATGGCACTGATGTTTGCAGTTGAGAATTAAACAGGACTTCCAACTTCATTGAGTTAAAGTAACAACAATAAGCAGCACACAACACAAATATTCTTACATACGTATACATATGTATGATATCTAGATATGTATGTAGAGAAATCCTTTGTTATACTAGCAGAGTGATTGCTTAATGAAATGCATTAAATTTCAACTTCAATTTTAATCTGACTTGATTCCCCTTTCATATGCTTGTTGTATGGTGTGGTTTCGACATTTATTTCTTGACTAATCACTGTAACATGAACAGAGCACTGAACAGAACAATAACTTGTTTTTTTGTTTAAAAATTTATTTTCAATTCCAATGGCATGAAGGTTAAACTGTCAAATGCACACAATCTAACTGTCTGTGTATAAAACTATGATAGTGTTTTTAATCGATTGAGGTTTTAAGGCTTTATTTTTATTAAAATTAACTTTAAAAGTTTTATAAAAAAAACTAGGGTGTCCCTAAGTTTAGTGCCTGCAAAGTATTGATGGTGACCTCACTTTCTTAAGACGGTGAAAGAAATACTCCTACCACCACCTATAACTGTTCAAAAATTAAACACAATTTTCATGTATGGGCTAGAGCATCGAAGCTTCGAAGACCATAGTTTTGGAGACTATGGTTGTTTAGGTTGAAAGAAGACAAGTTTAACATGAATCTCTTTAGGGGATTTCGTGACATAAGGGATCTATGGCAACTCATTCCTTAACTGTGCTCTACGAAGAATCTTAGAATTATTTTGGAAAGTACTTAGCAACGAGACTTATAAAACAAAAATTAATGAAGTAATCTGGAAGCTGCATACTCTGGAAGTTGTATACTCTTTACTGTACCGATTTGTAGGGCACGCAAGGCTGCGTGTGCTGCTTACTCCTGCATTAGAGCGGTCGGAACCAGATGGGGTCTTCGCCCAAGGATCATGCGTTGGATATATTCTACGGTCATCGAACCCAACCTCTAATATGGCGTTGCTTTCTGGTGGACTGCTCTGGACAGACAACACAACGTCAGACTCCTTGACAAGGTCAGAAGATCTGCCGCCATTTATATAACTGGTGCTCTACGCACCACCCCCACGAAAGCCTGGCTTCCTACTGTGCTTCTCGCTAAGCAGGCGGCCAAGTTTACTGCGACTAGACTTAATGCTTTGTCTCGCTGGCACATTATACCTTCTGGTCACTCCACTATTCTGGAGGTTAATCCGGTGGCCCCTGTGTACATGGACTATATTACTGCTGAATATTGTCTTGACAGATGTTTCCACTCTCTGATCCCGAGCAGGGATGACTGGAATCCTAATACGGTCGTCCCCCCGGAAGTCCTGGATATATATACCGACGGCTCTAAACTCGATAATGGTGTTGGAAGCGGTATCTACTCTGGGAAACTGAACCTGAATATTTCTCTCCGTTTGCCGGACTACTGCAGCGTGTTTCAGGCGGAGGTGATGGCGATTTACCGGGCCGCTCAATGGATCCTCGTCAACGATGCTCCTTTCTCTCGCGTCTCGGTCTTCTCTGATAGTCAGGCCGCGATAAAATCTCTATCGGGTTTCGTGAATAACTCTAGGATCGTTAGAGAATGTCGCCGCTGTCTCGACCTTCTTTCGGTGCGCTTCACCAGTGTCTCTCTGGTGTGGGTCCCCGGGCACAGTGAAATTCCGGGAAACTGTAGGGCCGACGAGCTCGCCAGAGCTGGTGCGCTCCTTCCGGAATCCTCTTCTGTTGAAGTGGGTATACTTGCCTCGGTCAAGCTGACCATTGCACGGAAATTCTTTCGAGACGCCAACCTATCCTGGGTCAATGAGGAGTCCTGCTCCACCGCTAGGCTCACCTGGCCCTTGATGGATAAAAGGCGTACCAACCAATTACTTGGTCTTGGTCGTGAAGTCATCTCGACTACAGTGGCCGTTCTTACGGGTCATTGCGTCATGGGAGGACACGCGGAAAGAATGAGGCTCCCCTTTAACGACTTCTGCCGTGGATGTAGGTCCTCTGAGGAAGAGGAGACTGTCATTCACTTTCTTTGTCAGTGCCCGTCTCTTGCCAGGTGTAGATATAGGTTATTTGGCTCCCCATTTCTTGTTAGCTTAACGGAGCTATCATCCGTTGATATCAAGAATATAGCCTCGTTCATCAAACTTTCTGGCTGGTTTTTGGAGTTCGGGGTAGTCGTGCTTCCGTTGTGCAGCCCTTGCGCTGATCAACTTCTTCCTTTTTCCCTCATTGTGGTGGAACTTGGTCAGTACAGGGACTGCGTTCACCCGTGGCATCACAACGGGCCGCTATGCGTGCTCAAGTGTGCTTTGTGAAATCAGAGCTACCACTCCGACCTAACCTAACCTAACCTAGAGAGGTTTTTTGTCTCAGAATGAACTGTTCCGAGACCATGGGGAAACTCGCGTGTATATTCCAAGAGGAAAGCTCCGCAGTCTAGTAGGTAGTGTGTTAGCTTATTAGATGTGAGCCCGTGATTCAAACAACAGGTCAGATATGTTCAACAAATTCACGAAATAATGAAAAAAAATATATCTTAGGTGACTGCCTCTCAATAGATTTCTGGCAAAAACTCTGAGAGTAAAGAAAATTGCCATTAAGAAGTTGCTCAAGAATCTGGCTTTCGGTGTCGACTTTAAACTGTAGATTCCGCCACTTATAGATAAAATTAACAAACATTATATACGTTGTAATCTTGAATGAAGGGTTGTAATAACCAATTATGTATGTATGTATTGATTTACCAAGAGGAAGTCTATGCCATTGAAAGATATGATCAATTCAACTTGCACAAAAGTAACAAAAGACAGCATATAGCAATACTCTCTGATAGCCAGGCTGCAATTCTAGCACACCTCTTATAAGATAAAATCGATGACAATATGAGACTGACTGGGGAAACTGAATCGGCTAGATAGCATACCCTCTGCTAGGTCCCAGGTCAAGAAAGAGATGATAGCATCATAACTCTTCTGTGGAGTGGTAACGGATTTTTGGAAATGTATGCTCAACGAAGGAGAAGATAAAGGCAGGCAAAGACTGTTCTCAAAGCAAGTGGATTTGAGGGAATCAAAATTTTTTTTGGAAATTACAACAAGAGAGTGTATGTATCCTACATCAAACTATCAAGTAATAATCTGGGACTAGTCACCATTCTTTTAACTGGATACCGTAGACTCGCAGTAAACTTATTTAGAATGTTGGTTGTTTCAGGCCCATGATGTAGATTCTCTGGCGGTAAGAATAAGAATCATCGAAGCACATTCTTGGAATTGGTGGGACTTTAATGCAACTTCAACGGAATATGTTTGAGGGCGTTAAAGAACTTGTACGCGTAATAAAAGTCTGTCACATAGAACACATACGCTCGGGGTGTCCTTTATGAGCATTATTTATAAAATAGACACCTGAAGCCTTTTCTTCCCGCGACATACTGTGTTGAACACATATACATCTAGTAGGTGAAGACCAATTTTCTCTTTACAGCGTCTGCGTAAGTCATTTGCCAAGTGTCCAATACAAATACGCTTTACATACATACATAATTTTTCATAACAGCCCTTCAGTCAGGATTAGGACCTAGCTTCTCATACCACTTATGTTGTGTGTGTTAATTTTACACATGGATGGCGGGACCTACAGTTTAAAGTCGATCCAGAACTGCAGATTTTTGAGAAACTTTTTATGGCAATTTTATTTACTCTCAGAGTTTTTGCCTGAAATCGCCGAAGAATAGGATTTGAACATGGCCTCACGTCTAATAGGTAAACATACTTCCAACTATGTTTTACACGAGGAATTATAATGCAACGCGCAGTAATAAACCCGACAACCATACTGAGAGTATTTCTTTAAAGTTTAAGCAGATTTTTCGTGTACGCTTTATATAGCTTTGACAAGATTACCTGTGCCTTTTTGTTGATATCTGAAATTGCTCATCAGGCATTGATATAATCTATAACTGCGTTGTCAGCAAAAAGCTTCCAGGTTTTTAAAAGGGTTCCTAAAGAATTATTCGTAGTGTTTAATGGGTGTGTTGCCCTAAAGCTACATGAGACATCGAAATCAGCCTTATTAGTGTTTGTTATTTGCTCGGAATCTACTAACTGGAGGATTCAGTGGCCGCCGCACACTCTGCCATTTGATATTCCAAAAAAAGCAGCGACCATCAAATTAAATTGAAATTTCGAAACTTTTCTTTTCAGGATTGATGTCCTCAACTTCCTAGAAAACGCAAATTGCGGTACCATGTAGTCGTTAGTCCCAATAATTCCCAATCCTGAATGACATAAAGGAACCGCACATAATAACACCCAATAGCAGTAGAGTTCCCTGACAGACTACCGTCCTCACTTAAACCTCTTTATTCTCGCCCTATAACACCTAGTTATGACTCCTAGCGGCATTGATATTCTTTTTCTCTGTCATTTACTATAACAATTCGCTTTAAAATTCATGAAAAATCATGTAAAATAATCGTTGCATTGCAATGTATTCGCAATGAATTCAAATATGCTATCTACGATCATTAATCTAAACGTGGGAATCTGCTTTTGGAAATCAATTTATTAAAATGTATTTAGAAAAATGCAAAAAAAAAAAAGAAAAAAATGAAACTGAGCTTCTTCTTTATTGTCATGATTTTATGTTTTATATTCCAGACGACAGCGAAAATAATCCCAGAAAATTCGAAAAAAAAAAAACGGTGGAAATACGAAACAAACAAAGAAATAGAAAAGCGAAGCCCTTGTCATGTTTCATATAAAATAGCAAAACCACTTAAGTGCTGAACCAGAATTAAAAAGATGAAAATAAAAACGCAAAATATTAAATAAAATAAACTGAAGAATACGCTACAATGGCTTATACAAGAGTATAATAATGAAATATAAACGAGCAAGAGGTGTCTGTGAGGATATCAGTCTGGATATCTTTTATAGCAACAAAGGACCGTGCAATGCTAAGTAAGGATTTATCAGAATTGCTATATTGTGATCTGTGATTTCATCATATTGTTAAGTTTTTACCATTTTAAAAACGTTAAAAATATGAGTTCGTAGATTGCAGATAAAATAAAAATAAATTTGTGTTTTATTTTAAATCAATTCTTTATTGTTCGCACAATTCCACCTTCGGAACTTGATTTACACAATAACAATTTGCTTTAATTGTTATTCTTTCTTTTACGCTCGTTCGTTAGAACTTCAAACCACGATTCTCTTCACACGCAACGCAACGTGTCTTCACACAAGACTGACTGAACTCTTTCTGAACTCACATGTCTTCACACGCGACTGACCGAATTCTTACTGAATCACCGTTGCCTGCTCTGTCTTGCCTTTTATATCACAAGGGTCAGCAGTCTCATGAATGCACTTGTATGAGAATGTCTTCGCGAAATCTCTATAAATGTAAACAAGTTGTTTACTGTTATTTGTGTATTTTGTTTACGTTCGTCCTTGCAGAGTTGTTGTTGCCTGTTTACTTGTCTATCCGCTTTTTTATACTGCACTTTGTTGTTGTTTGTTTACTTCTTTGTCCCCTTATTTTTTTTATACTGATGTTGTTGCTATATTTTTGTTTATTCGTCAATCATGTAAACAAGTCCATTATCTTTTTTTGAGCTTTTGTTTATCATTTTAAGAACACCATTTCCATTTTCGTAACAACATTGTTTAGAACACAGATTTTATGCAGGCTTCATTGCCAATCTTAGTCAATCAATCAATCTGTGCGAGCAGCATTTTTAAAGTGTTACTCAAATATTTTTGAACTCTTTACATGGTTTCCTTACGTAAGAAGTGTAGCCAACAGAATTGAATGAAAATTTCATTATTTTTCCGTAAGATTTTTACAATGTTTTCTCTGTGTAAAATGGATGTCCAAACTCGGGAAGTCAATGCAAATATCCGAATGTGGAAAAATTCAATTAACGCAGGATTGCCAATTAAGTCGTAGTATAGCAGGTAGTGTGTTGGCTTACTTCACGTAAGACCTCGGTTCAAACCCAAAGTCAGACATCTTCAATAAAACAAAATATAAACAAAATATATTTCCTCGGCAGCTCTTGGAGTAAAAAAAATTACCATGAAAAGTTTCTCAAAAATCTGTTGTTCGGAGTCAACTTTAAAGTGTAGGTCCCGCCGTTCATGTATAAAAATAACACACACAACATACATAAGTGATGCGAGAAGCTAGGTTGTAATCTTTACTAAAGGGTTGCAATGACCAATTATGTACATATGTATGTGCCAAAGAATTCCTCATTAGCAAGTATGAATATTTTTGATATACCATCATGTAGATGTACTTATTTATCTCTTACGAGATCGATGTATAGTTTCTATAAAAATGATCCATGTCCACATTTCTAATTTTGAACCACGGTCTATTGTAGTTCTCTTATGTGTGCGTCAATTACATCTATCAACTGCTTAACTGATTCTTGGAGTTATGATAGACGGAGTTATGATAAGGTGGCGGCCTCGAAGAGAAGCCAGCATTTAAGCTCATTGTGATACAACAATCAATATTCAACTCAAGAATCAAACTTTCGCTAGAGGTAATCAACACGAGTATGTAGAAGATAAATATTTCTATTGCATCAAACTTTATATCAGACAACGCGGTCAACAACTTTAAATCAGACAACGCGGAAGACACAAAGTAAGAGGTCAAAAACCTTTATCTTCAAAGTCAAGTCTTTAAGGATATCTACCAAACGGACAGTGACCCGTGAGAATCGCTATGAAGAGCCATGTGATGTAAGAATAGAAATGAGTTCTCATCCAAACTTTTTAATCTGAGTCTAACAATATTGGATGTACACTTTTGCTGCCGACGATATTCAATCTCCGTGTAAAACCAATGTATAATATACAATTCAATTGGGGCAATCAGAATCGTATCAGAGACTGAGAGCTCCGTACCTGCCGTGACCAGCTTATCTGCAATACAATTTTTACCGTTATCTCTATTTTCCAGAACCCATATAATAGGTACACCACCCAACGAGTATTGCGCCGTTTTCAAAAAGGCCATAGACATGGGTCAACGGTGCATCACAATAAGTGTTGTCATAATGGGTTCTTGTTTGATAATGGTGGACAGGTGTAGAGCATAACATACCTTATTACAAAAACAATGTTTTCAATTTTTAGTCCTCATCCTCCAACGCACAGCAAACAACTTTGTTGCCACACATAATAACACATTTTTGTGGGTATGTACTATACATTATGTAAACACATGTGGTATTTTCAAAACAGCGGTAACAACAACAACAACAACAACAACAAAAACAATACAATAAAACATTAAAATATCAGAAGCACTTCTATGACAACAACAATCACAATCGCAATAATGGAACAAAATAAAATATAAGAAATGACTGAATGAATGAATTAAAAAGCCAAACGAAATCTGAAATTGCAAAAAAATGTAATAAAGTAAATACGGAATTTTTATTAAAAAGAGAATAAAAATTATTTTAAAAATGAAGTTTTATAGGGCACAACTAAAATGCCTTCTAAGGATAGTAAAAAAGAAATTTTAAATTGCGTTTCTTAAATTACGCAGAAACATTGAGGAATATTTTAGGCTTGAAGCTGATTGACTTGTGTCAAGAACAAAGCGCATCGACCACCACGTCAAGATGGAAATTAGAGCCACCCTGAATTCACAAAGCTAAACTGATCAGTAGCCTATGATTTGAAGTACATTTTTCTGAGATCCATATAGAGAGCGTATTCCGACTGTTGTAGGATAAAACAAGTCGCTGTAGTCTAGTAGGCAGTGCTTAGGCTTATTACACTTGAGGCCACGATTCAAACCCCAGGTCAGACATCTCCAACAAAACGAAATATGAAGAAAATATTTCTTCGGCGACTTCCTCTCATCAGTTTTCTGGCAAAAATTCTGAGAGTAAATAAAATTTCCATGAGAAGTTTCTCAAAAATCTGTCGTTCAGAGTCGACTTTAAACTGTAGGTCCCGCCACTCATATACATATAAATTTAATGTACACAACAAAAGTGGTGTGAGAAGCTAGGTCGTAATCCTGACTGAAGGACAAAACATAATAAATTGCCGAGTGGAACGTTAAGAGTTGAGATAAGTGTTCAACTGGGCTACAGAATCCGAAGTTTTGAAAATTAAGGTTCAGAAGACAAAATTATCACAAGATTGGTGCAAGCAAGATAAATGATGTTAGCAAGTTCTGCTATCTTGGGAGCGTTGTATCTGTGAATGGGGAATCGGGGAAGGATATCGATAATGAACTGGAGAAGGCACAAACCTATTTTGAAATCATCTTCTTGATCTCTGCGTTAAAGAAAACAATCTTCAAAGCCAGTATAATTTCTATCCAATCCAAAATTCGTGGCATAAAAAACGCTAGTATTCGTGGAACGGTGTCATTGCAAGATCATGCATGTATTTTGACTGAGGTCATGGAAATCCAGAGAAAGTCAGAAAAAACTTTGGGGACTGAAACACCATTTACTTTATCTCAAATAGTTATCATCTCTGGCGAGCAAATGTATACCAAATGACGTATCCTGAATAATTCTTTTGGTGGCCTTTCATTGTGATAATTCGAACCGATTTGGATGAATAGATAGTATACGGGAATAACCAAAGAGCCATTGTTTTCGGTTAACCTTGTGTTCTGAGTATCGGTTAGAACAAGTTAGGGGAGTAAAAGTCCTGTTTGTCATGGACATTTACATTTTCTTGCACTGCCACGCTCTTAACTAAACAAATTTGCTAAAAACATTTGAAACAAACACATACGTACATACTATGTATGTACATAATTTTTCATTACAACCCTTCAGTCAAGATTACAACCTAGCTACAACGCTCATGTTGTGTGTGTTAATTTGTATACATGAATTTCGAAGTCTACAGTTTAAAGTCGACCCTGGACGACAGAGTTTTGAGAAACTTTTTCATGGCAATTTTCTATTTACTCTCGGAGTTTTTGCAGGAATCTTGTGAGAGTTAGTCGCCAAAGAAATATTTTTTCATATTTCATTTTGTTGGAGATGTTTGACCTGGGGTTTGAACCTTAGGCTTACGTCTAATAAGCCAACACTCTGCCTACTAGACTAAAGCGTTTCCAAACAACAACAACACAGTAAGCCTTTACTATATAATCGAAGACTTGAGACACATTCTTGGCTAAGAGACCTTTTATTCGAGCGCAAGTGTCTTGGCTAAATTAAGTGTCTTGGCTAAATTAGATTACAAATGAGGATATTTTGAAATGATTTTGAAAAACCTGAGTGTTAAAAATTATGGAATCCTTAACAAATTACAATTGGTTACACATCGAAGCTAAGAAAGATAATTTTCGTTCTCCCCTGGCAATATAAGTCGTTTATTTCATTTATTTCTCTCTGTATGTCACACTGTCGGTTTAAACTTTTATCGTTTTATTTCGTTTACTTTCGTTTCTTTTTTACAGTAACTGACAGCAAAAAAAAAAGGAAAGAAAAGAGACACAGAAATGTATCGCAACAAAAGACAACAATTTGTAAGCAATTTTCACAAAACACGCAGAAATTGAAAGAAAATACAAAAGAAAAGCAAATAAAAAAACAAGGCGACATGAGCACAACATTGAAAAATTTTTACTAAAGAAAACAGAAAAACCAGTAAAAAACAGTAAAAATAGTGGGAAAAAAAGGCAATGATGATTGAAAAAAAAACTTACAAGTGTTACTTGTGTGCTTATAAAGAAAAATGAATTCGCAACATTGTCGCAGTATTATTCCTGCTTCATTTTTTTTCGTTTTTGTTATCGCGTTGTTTGTTTTTTATGTTCCCCTCTCTATTTGTTGAAAATATACATAATACCGCCACTACACTCCTTTCCATTCGTATACTTTTTTATGCTGCCTGGTTTAAACTGAAGAAATTTCGTTTATTTCTCCCAAAAAAGTTTTCATTTTACAACTAAACACACACACACAGCATAGTTTTTACATTTCATTGTAGTTACATACATATATACACAAAACGAAGGATTTCTTTTTTGTCTGGTTGTTTTCGTTTCGTTGTTCTCCTCTTTCTCTCTCTCTGATTTTCATGTACTTACAAGAGAGAGTACAAGTTCATAAATCTTGCTTTCTTTTCAAATCCCCGAAAAGTATTGTTGCAACAGCGGTGAGAGAAAAAAACCATTAAAATAATAATTTTTGAAATGTTGCAACCAGTTGTTGTAACCATTAAAACTTTACTAAAATTGCAAGTGTTATAGGATTCGTGGGGCAAAAAACAAAACTAGAAAGTGTAGCAATATTATTGCACTTGTAGCACTACAAGGATCGAGTTGAATATGCTCAACAACACACGGGATTTAAGATGATGTATGAAGGCATTTTAAAGGCAATAAATATGAAACAATAATGCTGGCAGACCAAGACAAATAAGGAAATTAAAAATGAATAGTCATAGTGAAACAGGAGTTTTCAATTTCTGTATTCCTCAGACTACAAGGTAAGTCGAGGTATGCCTATTGGATCGATTATAGAATTAATTCATCATCTTATATCCACTGGCTCTCTTTGGAGCTGAGGACCTCAACAAAGCTATGAAATTTATTTTGAATTATTCGTACATTTTTAATCACGTGGAAAGAATATCCAATTCATTGTATGCAGTCGCCGTAGTCTAATAGGTAGTATGTTAGCTTATTAGACATAAAGTTGCGGTTCAAACCTCGGGTCAGACATACCCAACAAAACGAAATATGGAAAAATATTTCCTCTCAGCAGATTTCTTGCAAAAAATCTGTGATTAAATAAAAACTGCCATGAAAAATTTCTCAAGAATCTGTCGTTCGGATTCGACTTTAAACTATAGGCCCCGCCATTCAGGTATAAAATTAGCACACACAACGTAGGTCTTGTGAGAAACTAAGTCGTAATCTTCACTGAAGGTGTGTAATGAACAATTATGTCATAAATGTATGTGTTTTTCTTTTTCTATGGTACGTTCCATTTGTGATTTGATCTTCGTTGTGCTCTAGTGATTAGTATATGGCGAGCTCAGTTCTTGCCTTTCCTTTCGATCTCCATTTATATTACGATTTAGGGGAAAGTTTTCGATTTATTCAACTTGGTGACTGCAGTGTAATTCCTAATTTAAAACATCTTAAAACCACCACTAGTTGGTCCCTGGGCTATGTTTTTCTGGGTTCTTGACATTCTTCAAATTTTGGCGAATTATTAGACAACTTCTGTTAACATAGTTGCAAGCGAACTGTTTCTGTTTCTGTTGTTATACTCAGCGTTTCACTATGCAAATGTGATATCTACTCAGCAGACTGCTGGCTGACATGGCAGCCCCATTCTAAAAACAGGATAAAACAGGACTAATAATTTGCTTATTTAAAAACGTACTAGTAATGGAAACATGAATACTAAGGTTCATTCATGAAGTGCATTCTATTTTAGAATTTAAATAAATAAAGTGTGTGGTAGACATGATCCAAATTTTTTACTTATTTGAAGGACCTATTGATGCCTTTATGTATGGAATATAATATACTTAATATCTTTGCAATATCACCCAGTTTTGTCATGACTCTGGCTCATAAATTAGATTAAATTTGAGCGATGACATGTGTTATATTGGAGTTGAAGACTTGCAGTACAGTGCATTCAGCGAACACAAGTCAGAGTGAATAAATGACAATAGATTTGACAGATGTGGCTTCAACAAGATGACTGCAATCAACTGTCAAAGTTTGGAGGTCCCTATTGGAGGACCCTATGTACATAAGTATTCATATTGGCAATAAAGTCATCAATATTTCCTTTTCGAACGTATGTACCAGATCTTCCATGTAAAGTTGAAAGCGTCATATATTTCATTGATTTATTCTTACTTCAATTACATACATACGTAATTGGTCATTACAGCCCTTCAGTCAGAATTACGACCTAGTTTCTCACATCACTTGTGTAAGGCGTGTTCATTTTTTACATCAGTGGCGGGACCTGAAGTGTAAAGTCGACTCCGAATGAGAAAGTTTTCATGGCAATTTTTTTTTTAATTTTTCTCAGAGTTTTTGCCAGTTGTTCAGTCACATAGCCTATGTTTGCAAAAATCAAAGTATTACCTTACCAGTGGTATATGATTACTACCAAAAAGTTATTGTTATTAGGTACAACATATGCTATAATATTGTTACGTTTATACCTTTTTAAAAACGTTTAAAATATTGTTACGAAAATGGAAATGGTGTTGTTAAAATAATGAGCAAAAGCTCCAAAAACAACACAATGGACTTGATCACACATAAAATGATAAACAAATGCTCCAAAAACAAAACAATGCAGTTGTTCACGTGATCAACGAATGAGTAAACATATAGCAACAAAAACAACAGGCTTGTTTACAAGATCGATGGATAAACAAAAGTATAGCAACAACGTCCGTGTATAAAAAAAATATAACGGAAAGACAAACAAACAAAACAACAACAACTCTGCCTGGACGAAAGTAAACAAGATACACGAACAACAAAAATGGAAACAAGTTGTTTACATTTTTGGATTGTTCCCGAAGGTCGTCATCATCCTTCAAGGGCATTCATCACACTGTTGATCCAGTGATATAAAAGGCAAGATAAAGCGAGCAACGATGATTCAGTTAGAATTCAGTCAGCAGTGTATGAAGACACGTTATTCTCGGAGTTTGAATTTAATCGTGTAAGACGACGTCACGTCGGTGTGAGAATTAAATCTATCGAGCTTTAATTCGGTCAGACTTATGTGCAGACAAGTTGCGTTTGAGAACACAGTTGTTAGTGTAGTGCTTACAAGAAAAAGGTTGTGAGCAAAGAGGAATAACTAATAAGTGTTGTTGCTTACAAGAAGGTTGTAAGCAGAGAAATATAACAAAAAAAAAAAAGCACATATTGTGAAAGTTATCGTTGTATAAGTGGAAGAAGTTGAACAGTGGCACAAGAGTTGTGCAGATAATAAAGAATTGATTGAAAAATAAACACAGATTTATTTTTATTTTATTTGCAATCTACGAACTCATATTTTTAACGTTTTTAAAAGGTAAAAACGTAACAATATGATTTCGTTGATTGTTCTCTTCACACGCAACGCATCTTCCCACAAGATTAACTGAATTTTACTACTCGTTGCCTGTTTTACCGTGCCTTTTTATGGGCCCACGTAAACACTCTGATGAATGTTCTTGAAGTCGAATGCTCGTGGCTTCGGCATTTCGAGAACTCTCGTAGTTTCATTGTTGTTTGTCTATTTTATTTACATTCTTTGTTGTTGTGTTCTCGCTTACTTGTCTATCCCCTTTTCTTTCATACTCATGGTGTTTGTTTTTGTAGCTTTTGTTTATCATTTTAATGTTAAACGATGTTACACCGTTTCCATTTTCGCAACAATATTTAGCCAAAAGCTAAATTTAATTTACTTACTCGAATATCTCTTTATCCTGATCAAGCATAAGCAAATATGTACGACGAAAAAGAAGTCATAGATAAATCGATTATATGCTTAAGATCTCTGCAGCAAGTTATATTTAGTTTTCAAATGAAGGGATTTTAGTGTTTCAACAAGATTTCAAATGAATTCGTGGTACTTCTGTTAACATATAGGAATTCCATCATCAATTCGTACTTTTTATTATTAAACAAATTCTCTGGAATCTTATATGTAGTAAGGGTAGCCTAAAAGATATCGATATTTATTTCAGCGATAACAATAAATAATTTTTCCGCATCTTTTTTTTTTTGTTTTTTTTTTTTTGCTATTTATTTACTTTTGCAATTAATTTTTAATTTCTTTTTGGAATGAATTCATTTTCGAAACGTAAATCTCCTCGAATACTGATTTGACTTAGTTTTCGAAAAGTTTCTTTTAATTTTGCATAGGATTACGAGTGTATTTATTTTACTTATTGTTTATACGAAAACTTTACATTTTTCGAGCAAACTGTACTGCACAGTCCATGTTGAAATTGTTACGCTGTTCCTGTAGTTTCTGTTCTATATGACGATACAGAGAATGAAACTTAAAACCAACCAACGAATAAGATGGAAGAAATTAAAAAAAGAAAGAAAATAAAATAAAAACGAATGAATAAAAGCAATAGCAAGTGAGTAGCCGTTCAAGCAGTTGTAGAGTTTATAGTGCTGAAGAAAAGTAAATAAACGTCAAGGAATTTGATCAACCAAGCTAAGGTACTTGATAGGATGAGATTTAATAATTTTTTAAATTAAACTGATCTAATCGAGTGTGTTTGAAAGTATGCAGTTCCTAACATGAATGAATCTAAAACTACATAAAAGTTGTAAATTAAACTTTGCTTCTGTTCCTTTAAGCAACTCATGACTGTAACAAGGCATCCTTCCTCTCTTCTATTTTTGCCTTTGCCTTATTACTGTATCATTAACCAAGTTTTTCCTGTTAAATAGGTGATTGATCTGTTATAGCATAACCTGTGATAATAATTTTTATCGTTTTTAAGGGCAGGGATTAAGAAGCTTTTTTTTGTTTGTTTGTTTTAATGCAATTAACGACTTATGATTTCTAAATTCGAAAACCACAACGAAAATTTATTCGCCGTTGAACCTGGATTGCTCGTTTTTGTAGGCCGCCTTTTTAATAAAAGCTTAGAAGTTAAAACGTTTTCTATCATATCATAATTGAACAGGGTTACAGCAATTGTAGATTTATCATTCTAAAAACACAGCATTTGCCCTTGCTTTCCTAAGGCATTTGTAGTATCATGATAAAAAATTAGGCCTGTGTGACTTAAAAATGTTTGAGTAAAAACTACCTGGGAAATCCCCTAATCTCTGTACTCATGGATATGATAACACAAATAAAATTCTTAGGAAGGTTAAGCAGCGCCTCAGTAGAATTTAACAAACAAAAGCTTCATGTAATAAGTGTGAAGTTTTATAATTTGCTTTTTGTCCTAATTTATCTTTTTCTTTCTTTTGACATGATAGCATCATATTGCAGTATTGAGTCTACGTTCTGGAGAAGACGTCTGCAATAACTTATGCTTTGCCTAGCATCATAATTTTGTGATAGACTGTATTGTTGCTAGTGAAATTCAAATCTCTTTTATTTGTTTGTTTGTTTATATTGTTTTAACAATTAGTCACAACTTTAAACTTTTGTCAATCTTTTCTTCATTTATAATGATTCTAACGAGATTCACTGCGTTCTCTAGCATTCTTTTGCTTTTTACGATTTATTTATTATTTTTTGTTCCTGTTTTTTTTTTTATTTTATTTTTTCATTTTTATACAAGTTTTGCATTTTATTGTTTGTTTTAATTGAAGTTATTGCAATTTTCCCCGTCTACTTTTCAGTTTCTATTCATTTTTCTATTTATTTTGCTTTTCTTATTTTTTATTTTTTTTTTTTTTTTTGTTTTATAATACTGTAAAGAAAATGTAATTGAAAAAGTTTAAGATGTTCCATTTGTTTTTCCAATTTTATGGCAATTAAAAATGCAAGAATTTCGTTCGCTCTCTTTATTTTTCTCGACTTTGGCAGAATATTTAAAAGTTTCATTAGCATCATGTAATGGAATGTTGAAAAAATTTTAAGAAAATTAAACTGAAATTATAAGCAAGTTCGATGCAACTGCAGCGTATAAACTCACGAAAACAGGCAGAGAAAGAAGACCCGTAAATTTTTTGCAAATATTTTTTTTTTTTATTTTATTTAATGTCAATAGATACAATATATACTACTGACTACATACAACAAATACAATACAGATTTACATAAATTCAACAAGAACTTTATATTAACAATTCAAAAATATAGTTAGAGTTTTCTTTAAAACTTCTTTACACTCCGAGAAATCAACTACTTCGTAGCATTCATTAAAGGTTTTACAGGCTCGTCTAAAGGAATCATTATTTTCATAGTCAGATCTATAGTAATTCAGTAATAGCAGTTCAAAAATTCGTGTAGGTCGCACAGGAACATTGAATTTTAATCGACTGAGCAGGAACTCTGAATCAACATCGTATTAATCGCAGAATAAAAAGAGTACTCATCTTGGAACGACGACTTTTAAGAGTTGGCAGTTTAATCAAAGCTAGTCTACTCCAAGACTTCGTAAACAGAAAATTAAAAACTGTTTTTGCACTGACTCAATGCTATTTATATGAACTGCATAACAAGGGTCCCTTATGATAGAACCATACTCCAGGAAGGGCAGGACAAGAGATATAAATAACATTGAAACAAATTGGGGGATGATTAATTTGTTTTTAAATCTCCTTTAAAGAGAAAGCTCTTTAAGGAGATGTAGATTGTAATTACTCAGGAGCAATTACAATCGTTGGGGCGCGGTGGTGAGAAAAAAAGAGAAAGCAATGAAATTAATTTCAATTTCTGGAATTTGAGTAATTGAGAGAAAGAGATTCTTACCTTTTCTCCTTTTGGTGTAGTTCTGGTTGATCCAAATGAAAAATTATTATGTATAGTGCTCGTATAGCCAATATATATATATTTTATGTAAATATGATTCAATGAGTATCACTTGGGTTGGTAAGTATTAAGGTAATTTCGAGAAGAATAATTTGGTATATATATATTTCAGGTAAGTACACTTTAGGTAATTTAGGTAAGTATAATATGTGTAAAGAGTTGAGTAAGTATGGTAAATAATTAATTGTAAATTGTATAATTTTCAGAAAATATTATTTATACGCATCAAATGATTTTGTTTCTTTGTATAAATTTAAGCACAATTTAAATTTTTTTTTTCCTTTATAAATTTTAGCAAAGTTCACAATTAGATTTCACAATTAGTTTTTATTTTATAAGGTTTAGGCAAAATTTACAAATAGATTTTTTTTTTTTAGTTTTTATTTTTTTTTTGTATAATTTAAGTAAGTTTTGATTCTTTTATAAGTTAGGTAAATTCACAAATATTTTTTAATTCTTTTATAGTTTAGGTTTGTTCACAAATAATTTTTAATTCTTTTATAATTCTTTTACAATTTAAGCAAATTTTAATTATCACACTTAAAATTTATTTAGTTGTTTCTTATGTGATGACAAGATTAGAAGTGATTGCTATTTATATTTTCGTCTTCCATCTAACTTCTGCTCTTCCTAAGAATTAGGATTAGCAGTAAATTATGGAGACATTCCCTTTGTTTTATTTACTGGAATGGTGGAGACATTCTTTTAATGGATGGAAGTGCTGTTATTGTTGGAATGCTTATAGGGTCTTTATTGTTCAAACCTCGTTTGAACATACCGCCGGCCCTGGGGTTAAGCGCGAGATGCCCTCTCTCCCGAAGGTGTGATACACAGTACTTGTGCTAATGATTTAATTGCCTCAGCAATGATTTTGGCATTTGACGTGGCGTATTATGCGGACAAAGTAGCTGGTTGTGGTTCTGTTGTTGCTGTTTTCTTTCGAACTTGTCTATTTTTTTTTTGCCTTTTCAGGGGTTGGGTGAAGTAGGGTGTGTGTGTTAGTTAAATAAGGATCAACAAATTCCTTAGATCAACATTTCATATAACCAAGTATGCCATAAGTTTTATTCACGATCGTGGATATGTTATCGCGAAAGTTGAGTCTGTGATCCAATAGAATACCAAGGTCCAAAATAGTTTTAACTTTATCCAAAATAGCATTCTCAATGCAATAGACCTTCTATTCAATCTTTGAGTGCCTAAAAAATGTCATGTGCTTACACTTTTTAATATTTAATTCCAACAAATTCAATTTGCACCACTTATAAAAACTGCAAAAGTCAGCACGAAGTAGATCGAATCCATAAACATTGTTAAAAGTGTTATATATTTTAACGTCGTCAGCATACATCAGTACCTTAGAATGCAAAACAACTGAGGGAAGATCATTAGTAAACAAAGTGAATAAGATTGGGACCAAATGACTGCCCTGAGGTACACCAGATTGCGCTTTAATTATTTTAGATGTGACATTTCTAAATTTGACTTGTTGAGTTCTTTGTGACAGATACGAATTTAACCATTTTACAGCAGAATCACTAAAGCCCATAAGTGATAATTTGTGCAATAAAAGCTTATGATTCACTTTATCAAATGCTTTACTAAAATCAGTGTATATCACATCAGTCTGCATTTTATTTGAAAATCCTTCATTGACAATTGTAGTGAGTTCTAAGATATTAGTAGTTGATGATCGAGATTTACGAAAGCCGTGTTGACATGGCGATAGAAGAGGCGAAATTTGACGGTATAGGAGATCAGTTATCATTTTCTCAAGAAGTTTAGGAATAGCATTAATTTTGGCAAGACCTCTGTAGTTTGATATATCCGATCTAATCCCACTTTTAAATAAAGGAATGATATATGATTTCTTCCAAATTAATGGCAAATAACACGATTTAAGAGAAATGTAAACATTGTAGTAAGAGGCGCGGCTAGTAATGATGCACAATTTTTGAGTATACAGCTCGGTATACCATCAGGACCTGGACTAAATGAGCTTTTTAGTGATGTTAAATTCGAAAAAATGGAGTCAATAGTAATAAACGGAAAGGATATCCCACATGATTGATTTGTTACATAAGGATAAGACGTTCCAGTATCGTAAGACATAGAAGAATACGTGGTTGAGAAGAAATCAGCAAATGCATTATTTATTGAAATATCATCATCAGCAACCATAGAGCCATATTTTAGAAGTTTGGGGTAACCAGAAGAACGACGCTTATAATTTACGAACTTGTAAAAAGATTTAGGATTAGACTTTAAAGTAGATTTTAACCGACTTATATAATTTTTATAGGCAACTTTGTTAATAATATGATATTCAGATCTTGCCAAAGCATAATTTCTATAGTCTACAGATAAGCCTGTTCTCTTTTATTTCGTATAATATTTAAATTTATTTATTTTTAATATTTATTAATTCTCGGAACAGTTAAGCGAATAGCATTGTGTAAAATGGCATAGAAATTCGATACCATATTATCAAAGTTATTAATAGCTAGTACAGAATCCCAGTTGACATTAGATAGTATACCATTAAGTTCAGTGTAATTAGTACGAGGAAAGCAATAATATTTATTCTGATTTGTAATATGTTTGTTTGCCGGAGTATGCGCTGTAGATACATCAATAATAATTTTCAGAGTAGGATGATAACGATCCTCAGGGGAAGTTACAGGTTCAGATCATATAACGGTGCACTTATAAACATCACTCACAAATACCAATACAAGTATTTTCCCAAAGTAATTACAAACGGAATTAATCTGATAAAGGGGTGGGTCAAAAATATTGTTCAAGAAATCATTGTTCTCAATTGGAATTAAGTTAGGTTCGTTAGATGTAACTATCCATGAAATTAAAGGAAGATTAAAGTCACCAACTACAAAAACAGAATCACTCTGATCTGCGAGTTTGGAAACCAACTTAATAGCATCAAAATGTTTAGAATAAATAGTATAGTTAGAATTCGGAGAAACATAAGAACAAGTTATGTAAACTTTTGATCTCCGCAGTTTGACAACCACAGCGACGAATTCAATATCATCAGAATGAGTTGCAATGGTTTCAGATGGATGTGATGAAGAGACTGCAATTAGAACACCACCTCCTCTACGAGACTTGCGGTTGAATCGATATATCTGATAATTGTCACAAAGAATTTCAGCATTAAAAATATCGTCAGTAAGCCAGGTTTCAGCATATTACCATGATTTTGTTTTTATTCAAAACTATATTAAAAAGTTAGAGCAAGCGAAACACAGTAGAGTGATTTATCTGTTGTTGCATGTCCTATGATGATCAATTTGCCATCTGGCTAGAATAAACGTCGTCGGTAAACATGTATTAAGAGCGGTGATAAGCAACTTGGCTGTCGAATCACATCTCTTGTTTTAGAGACGGTGGTGGGTGACCATCGAACAATGTATGTATGTCTGTAGTTGATGTTATCTTTTCTAATGGCATGGATTAAAAGGTTTCCTCCATGAATTTTCTTTTTGGAATGCTACTGAAGATTTTATGTTTTAAAATTCCAAATTCACAATGTATATTCATTCGCCGTTGAACCTGGATTGCTCGCTTTCGTAGTTCACCGGCGTTGCTCAAGCTTAAGTCAATTCATTACGTTCAGTGGAGATAATATATTGAATTTTGTGACAGAATAGAATGACATAAGTATTGCCAGATTCGAAATAACCGAGGGTTAAAATTTAAACCGATAGATGGCCCACCCGATATAACTCATCTCATTTCACATGAAATATACTATCGCTATTGATTTGTAATTTTTTCTTGCAATTAATAAACTTGTTTGCTCACTTCGTGTTATCCCAGGATGGTAGTTAATTCCTACAATCAGAGCAAGAAAAACACAGCAGAGTGCTACTTTACATTTAATAACGGAGCTATTTTAGCTTTCATTTCTCACACCAAAAGTCGGAAGCTAACGATCAAAAAAAGGTAGTCGAAGGTAACACAAAAGCTATCACTGTATCGTAAGGTTCCAAAATATATGCATATGAGGAGGTAAATACGAGTTTTGGGTTGACATTTGTGTAGTGAAGATATACAAAATAGTGTCAGTAAGACAATAATCTCTATGCTTCTCAAGCAGCGAAATCGCTTTTAAAATATTTTTGGGAAAGATTTTGCACCCGTAGAAAGATCAAGATCGCTGGGAACGGTGAGTGGTACAGAGTCATGCTCAAGGAAGTTCTCTAAACTGAACAGAGTACAACAAATTATATATTGTAGCCGTAGTGTGTTGGCTTATTAGAAATGGGGCCATGGTACAAGCTCCAGCTCATACATCTCCAACAAAACGAAATAAGAAAAAATATTTTTTCGACGACATCCTCTCAGCAGATTTATGTCAAAAATTCTGGGAGTAAATAAAAAAATTTCTATAAAAAGTTTCTCAAAAATCTGTCGTTCGGAATCGACTTTAAACTGTAGGTCCTGTCACTCATGTATAAAATTAACACACACAACATAAGTGGGGTGATAAGCTAGACCGTAATCCCTGAGGGGCCTGAGGGGTTGTAATAACTAATTATCCATATATGTATGCATATAAACATATAACCACAGAGAAGCTAAAAAAATATACAACAATGCGTGTAACGAAGCATATTGAGTGATGTTTTTTTTTTTTTTGCGGGAAGGAGGGAAAATGCTTTATGCATTCATGAAGGTCGTCACCAGACATGGTATGTCGGACTCTCCCACTGGGTATACCGACTAAAAACCCGCCTTGTCTCCTCACCGGAGAATCATTCCACCTCGGAACCACGGTTGTATTACTTCAAAGTGGGCCCCTTTTCTGGCATGTGATCCAGTTACATCATCGTCAGCCTGCGTCCAGGCACCGCTCTATTCTTATTCTTATTTTGCTGCGTCTAGGTCAGATTTTTTCCTTCGTAGGACGTACTTCACAAATTCTTTCACTGCGTTCCAGCTCTCTTTACTGTCGCTCTCATCATTTTCGTCGCGACATTTGTTGGGCTAATGACGCCAATTTCAACTTCGAGTCGTTGACGGCTTTCGGCCCAGCGACAACAGCTGAAGAATGTGTGTTCGGCATCGTCTAACGTTTCTTTCTCCTTGTATATACAGAATGGGGAGAGGCATTTACCCATGCGATGCAGATACTCTCTAAAGTATCCGTGACCGGTCAGCATCTGGGTTGTATAGGAATCTACTTCACCATATTTCCTGTCTTTCCACACTTTCAATTCGGGAATCAGTTTGTATGTCCATCTACCATGCTGTTCATTTTCCCAGCGAGATTGCCATCTTAGGAAGACTTCTTACTTTATCGCTTCTATGTTCTGTGGCTGAATCGTACTGTGTCTGGCACTGAAAATCATCTTTCGCTCAATTGCTTGTAGGTCTATGGGAACCATTCCGGCTATTACTAGGACAGCTTGCGTTGATACCGTGCGGTACAAAGATATCACTCGTAAAGCAGCTATTCTCTGCGCAGACAGTAGTTTTCTAGCTCTGATTCGGGTTTCCAAAGTAGAAGCCCAGATTTTAGACCCATAGAGGAGTATGCTATTTCCAGCCTCCATGAGTAGTTTCCTTTTACTTGGGAGGGGTCCACCAATGTTTGCCATCAGTCTACTTAGTTGAGTTGTTATTCTAGCTGCTCTCACTGTAGCATATTCTATTTGTATTGAATAGGTCAGCTTTGAGTCCAGTCTAAATCTAAGGTATTTAATTGATTTCTTCGTGGGAATAACCAAGTTGCCTATGTTGATTTCGATCTCGATCGGAATGTGTCGTCTGGTTAGTAGAAGCAGCTCCGTCTTATGCATGGCCAGCTGTAGGCCGTGAGATTCCAACCAGTGTTTAGTCCGCATCATGACTTGTCGTAATCTGCGTTGGACTTCGTCTGTGTTCCTGCCCTTAATGACTGCTGCAATGTCAACAGCGTATCCGACTAGGAAAGTATCCTCCGGCATCTCTATTCTTAGGATTTCATCGTAAGTCGCGTTCCAGAGATCTGGTCCCAATATGGACCCCTGTGCCGCTCTGGAGGTGACCTGCATTCTTCTTGGTCCTTGGTCCTTGGTTTGTGTCGTCAGCACTCTATTCCTTAGGTAATCCTTAATAACTCTCATCAAATACGCTGGAACATTGAAAGTTGTCTCCAAGTCCTCTATCACATCTGTCCACCTCAGACTGTTGAAGGCGTTTTTTATGTCTAAGGTCGCCAGAAGTATAACCCGTCTCGAAATATGATTCCCGGTCTGGGCAGCTTCGAATGCATCTACTACTTCCTTAAGAGCTCCTATTGTAGACCTTCCAGGTCGAAATCCGTATTGTGTTGTAGAAAGACCTACCGAAGATTTAATGGCCTCATCAAGCCTAGGTTTTATGAGCCTCTCAAACAGTTTGTCCGCAGAGTCTAACAAGTACAGGGGCCTATACGATGATGGTGATGCTGGATCTCCCTTACCCTTACTGATAAGAACAAGTTTTTTTTTTTCCAAGCGTCTGGGAATATCCCCTCTTCAAGACAACTGTTATACATTCTTAACAGCATCTTGGGGCGGTTCATTGCTACCTCTTTTATTAACTCTGTTGGGACTCCATCGGGTCCGGGTGCTTTTTTGTTTTTGAGGGTGCGAGCAGCTGTTTTTAGCTCTACTGTTGTGAACAAGGGAGTATTGAAAGTGCTCTCTGTTCCGCTCTCCTCTTCTCTGATTTCGTGTCGTGGAAATAGTGTGCTCACAATATTGTGCATAATGTCTTCGTCCATAATTTCTACCGGGTTTCTCATTCCGAGTTTGTTCATTACGAGTTTGTAACCGAGGCCCCAGGGGTTTTTGTTTATATCGGTCCTTAACTCTTCCCACTTCTCTTTTTTACTTTTGCATATTCGGATTTTTAGCTGTTTTTTTTTGTCTTCTTTATATGCACTGCGCTCCATTTCTGCATCGCCTCTGCGTCTTGCTCTGGTATATCTTCTTCTATTTTGAATGCAGTTTCTTCTGGATTCTTCGATTGATTTTTGGCATTGCACTGTTGCAGCATCTTGTGATTGTCGCCATGGTGTGGGCGACTGTTGTTCCTGTGTCTGCTTCATTTCCAAGTGCTCCTGCTCGTCTGTTGATTTCGGAGAGTAGTACCGCTGTATTGAGCTTATTCACGTTCCATTTCCAGGTGGTTCCAATAGTTTTTCTCTTGTGTTCAGCATCATCGTCTTTCAAACAGAACGATATGTATTGATGGTTACTGGCGGTATATATTTCCAGAACTCTCCAGTCCTTTAACTTGTGGGCCATTTCCTCCGAGACGAAAGTTACGTCTGGGATAGTACCCTCGCATCCAGGACGTCTGAAAGTTGGGACACTGCCTATGTTTGCGGTCATCATCCCTAGTCGTGCTATCATTTCCAGTGTTTTTCTGCCTCTTTTGTCGGCATTTTTTAATCCCCATTCAATTGCGCGAGAATTGAAGTCACCAGCCACAATAATATTATTGCCCTTGGACCTTGCGAAATCTTCTATGTTATCAAGTTTCTCTTGGAATGAAGTGATATTGTCGCTTGGGGTTAGGTAGCAGATCTGAACCCAGACGAAACCCTTTCCCTCTCCGCTATTCTTTAAAAGAGTCTGCCTGTGACAGGGGATCCATATTGCTGTGGTTTCCGATTCATCCTCAAACCATAATCCAGTGGTCATTTTCGTGTACAGTTCACTGATGATGATTATGTCTGCTTCTAGTTCTCTAACGATTTGTGGCAGGAGAGCATGTGCCACTTTTCCTCTGTGCATGTTAGCTTGTAAGAACTTCAATGCGCACCGTTATTGTTTTGGTGTTTGCAGCTTCGGGATCCAGGTATGTGATCTGTTGATCTGGCTTTGCTCTCTGAACAGACACAGCAATTCGGAGGACTCCTGCATTCTTTCATTTTACTGCTCTTCTGGCCGCATTTTATGCATATACCCATTCCTTTCCTGTCCGGTCTTTTACAGTCGCAATGCATATGTCCCGATTCGAAATATTGATAACAGCGCTTCTCTTGCTCCTTGTATACGACAGTAAGTCCATCCTATTAATATTCGTCGTTTTTCGAGTAATATGTTTGCGTCATCTAAAAGCTCGTTTCTACTCTCTGCTGTTCGTAGTCGTCAGGCGTACAACTATGTCCTCGTTTGCACATTGAGTGATGTTTGGTTGAACGTAAATTAAAATAAATGAAATAAAAATAAATAAAAATTAAAAAATAACAACAAAGCTCAGATAGTTATATCGGTGCGTATACTTTATATTGCTTAGTTTAAACGAATGTATTAAATATTAATCATTCGCCACAATACAATTTATTTATTATGTTGCACAGCGCGGTATATCCAATTACTCTCGTAGTTTATTAAATGCATACCACCCGCATAAATCGATAACCAATTAATTTATTTGTTAATTAAAGGCGAATGCAATTTTTGATCTCAAAGGAAAGGTTTGATAAAACGTAGATAATTTTAAGGAAATTCGAAGAAATATTTTTCATTTTTCGTTTTGTTTGAGATATATGACCATGGGGTTTGCGCCGTGGCCTTACATCTAATGAGCCAACACACTGATCCTCAAACAATCACCAAATCGTGAAAAAAATCTTTCTGAAAATGCCACAAGTAGAAAACCGAAAGTGTTTGTTTTGCATGGTTCATCTTGTTGAAATCATCTCTAGCCAGTTGAATTTTTCTTCAATTGAAGACTTCTTCTGCCAAAAACAATTGCCTTGAAAAGTTTCTCAAGTCTGTGGTTTTGAGTCGGCGTTACACTGTAAAATTAAAACACACACAAAGGGTAGTAAGAGAAACTAGGGTGTAATCCGGACTAATTAAGTAAGTAACTACTACTGGGATTCCATATATGCCACAATTTTGCTTGTTGCTACAACCGCCGAGAGAAAAATCTGCTAAAGCGCAAAAGAAAATTTTATTCGAACAATCATCTTTGAAATCATGTTCCTCTAACACCTAACCTGTATGTCCATGGCATTGTGAGTAGCCTTCTGGCTTTAATTATTGCGTTAGTGGTGTTTTGATTGAATGAAAGCACAAATTGAAATGAAAATACGTCATGAAGAATTGAAAGAAACTTTCAATTGCTGAGGATGATGTGGTCTCTACACTTTTAGATCATCTGTCACACATTGCTAGGACGCACAAGACTGGTCGCTTCTATGATTTTTCCAGTCTCTTTACAAGAACTGACTTTTACCCCAGGGAGACATTGCTTAACACTTGTTCCTGGTATACAGTTTAAGCACAGCTTTCTCGTTTTCAAATTTTTGGCCGATATATGATGCTGTTCTTCTTCTTACTCTTCAACAGCGCCTATCTATTCTTTCTGTGGACTGCCTTTACCACTTCAATGGGTTAACTATTCAGTTAGTCGAATACTATCATGTTTTTCTCGGCAGTTCGTACATCCTCGCTTCAACTTAAGACATGAACCCAATAACTTATAGCCGTAAATAATGCCTTAGTGTACCATCTAGCTTTAATATTTTAGTTAAATGGTTGAAGTAGCCATAGTCTAGTGTGTTGGCTTAATAGACACGAGGCCTCGGTTCAAACCCCAGATCAAAACGATATATTAAAAAAAATTTATTCGCGGACTGCCTTTTAGCAGATTTCTGGCAAAAACTCTGAGAGTAAATAAAACTGACATGAAAATGTTTCTCAAAAAATCTGTTGTTCGGAATCGACTGTAAAATTAACACACACAACGTAAGTGGTATGAGGAGCTAGGTTATAAGCCTGACTGAAGGGTTGTAGTGGCCAAATATGTATGTATGTGTGCCAGGAGTTAATCACTTTCTTCGTGTTTGCAAGTTCGTTGAGATCTCTTTAAATTTTTTATTATTACATTGCCTATCCTTGCACACTAAATTTATTATGAAAACCATAATGATTGGAAAGTAGTCGCTTTGAAACCAGCACGTTTGTAACTACTTTTAAGCATTATTCGGTTCTTAAACATTCCGCAGAAGCTGCCGCCAAATAAATGGCACTTCAGGTGCCATTATTTGCTGTTAGCCTTGCCAGACCTGGCGATTTGAAAGCCTTGAATGGCTAACCTGGTATTTAATAAATAATAAATTTATTAATTTCCAATATAAACCAATTAGAAATAAAAGAAAACAATCAATCTGGAATAAAAACCAACCCACTCAACCAGTATTTATTTAAAATGCTATGTGTGTATACGCAGTAATCTGTATTTATTTATTATTTTAATTATTTTCATTTTTTTTCCTTATTTTTTTGTATTCCTTTCGTAAATAAAATTTAGAAAAAATAAAATATAAAATCGAACAACAAATAATATTTAGATTTAACAAAACGTTATCCAACTACAAATGCAAATATGCATACTAATGCAAACACAAACACCATCACCATAACAAATACAAAATAGTTGTTCTCATGTTCCCATGCATTATGGTGCATGGTGTCCTTGCTAAATACATACAAGCTATACAGTGCATACATGTTTAAATGTGCACAAATGTGCGTGTATGGAAGAGTATATGTATGCGTTTAATGCGTTATCCTGTATACATTCTGCTGTTGTTGTTGTTGTTATTTTTATATATATATTCGGAACATATGCGTACGCAACAAATAGTGCGTACAGCATAACAAAAACAAAATTGCATTCACATTGCAAAACAGCCAACGCCCATACGTAAAGCCTATATACCAATATACATACACGTGCGTACATACACATGCATATATAGACAACTGATTTCAGAATACCTATACAATAACAATAGCTTTAGACCAGTCCATAATCAGTGCAGTTAAAGTGCATTCAATTATTTTATACGGCCATTATTATAAAAACTTTATGGTCATTAAACGCAAAAACTATAAAACTATAAAAACAAAATTGTTAATAAATATGCTTTAAAAGCAAATTATGAAAAATTATTATACACACACATAGAACACTTGTTATTTGAATTGATTTTGCTACCATTTTTCCAAGCACCTAAGGGTCATTAAATGTTGGCAAAATTTTGTTGTAATAAAATTATTTTCATTATAGGTGAGTGGAAACAAAATTTAAACCTTTTTTTTTTTGTTTTAGAGTAGAGAACCCAAATTTCAGTAGTTGCTTCAGGTGTTTTTCAAATAAAATCTCTATCATCAGCACCACAATTCGCCGGGGCGTCATACGGAATTATTTCGTAAGCTAATCAGTCTCAACTTACGTGTTTCTCTTTCGTTGATTGATTTAACGAACACTCCAGCTATTCTAGATCAGCACCAATCGTTTTATGTACTCTAAATGGTGGCATCGAATTCGCAGTAGTCTAGTAGGTAGCGTGTTAGCTAATTAGACATGAAACCATGATTCAAACTCCAGTCAAACATCTCCAACAAAACGAAATGAAAAAATATTTCTTCGGCTTCCGCCTCTCAGCAGATTTCTGGCAAAGACTCTGAGAATAAATAAAACTGCCATGCAAAGTTTCTCAAAAAAATCTGGCGTTCAGAGTCGACTTTAAACTGTAGGTTCCGGCACTTATGAATACGATCAATACACATAACATCAGTGATGTGAGAAGCTAGGTCGTAATCCTGACTAAAGGGTTTTAATAACCAATTATGTATATAAGTTATAGCATCTGGATGATATGTTGTGCTCGAAACGATAAAGCTCCCATCAGAAAGCCAAACCTATTCTGGACAGGATTGCTAAGACAACTTATAGGGTGAACAAAGTTGAGACGTTGTCGACAAGACTAAATGCTTAGTAAGGACCTAAGTATTGTTACTACATTGCACACATTCATTCTAATAGAAGAACTGAATATAATACGTTGTCACCACATGGATTATTAAATATAACCTTTAGAGCTGGAATTCTAAATCGTTTCAATTTTCTCCATTGAATGGTTATATAACTAGAACCATATCACTGAGTTTTGTCACTATTTAAATGTGATATCAGTAAAGGTGAAACGTTTAGCCACTCTTTATTAGTCAGCCGCTCGTTTACCGGTACATAAAACTGCTTGAGGACACTAGAGACATTAAAGACCGCCACCAGTTGGGCCGTTCACGTACAGTTCGAAAGCATCAAGTCATTAGAGCTGACAAATCCTGAATTCCGAAATTGCCTTAGTAAATAAATTACAGAAATTACAGAAGTTTATTCAGTCAAGTTATTGAAAAAGACTTTGGACTTGGAATTATGCAAATGTCTCTGCGTGAATCATGCTAATAACCTACACAGAAAAGTGTTCTTCACCGATGAAAATATTTAGCGTGCGGGAGCAATTTAACAAGCAAAAAAGGATGTATGCACGATCACCTGATGATGCATATGAACTGATATGTTGGATCGAAAAGAGTCAGTCATGATCACAGAATATACACAGAAGGGAAACGAAAATTTGACGTTTACGAAAATTATCTGAAAGAGACAGCAAATATTACCAACAAGTTTTCTGTCTCTGTCTAAAAATAACTCTGTTTTGTTTATGTTTTGTTATTTTTCGGGGTGGGTTTTTATTATTGGCGCGTTATAAAGAAAAAGTGTGTGGTGTTCAAATTGGAATGAACTATTTTATTGGGGAAACGTAATACGGAACTAATGTATTTGGTGACACCTTTCATCGATTGTCACTAACTTAGTATTTAACCAATTTGGGGGTATATTCACAAATTCCTGAAACAAAAAGTTATGAGTATATATTTTGTTATATTTTTCTTTTTACTTATCTTTTACACACGTAACTTATTTCATTGTGAAGAGAAATTGCTAAGAGTTCGATTAATAATAAAAAAATTACCCAATTTAAACTTTTTCATTCAAGAAATTAATAAATACTGATAATATACACAAAGTTCTGCAAGAAAAAAATTTTATGAGCAATATGTCTTATTTGATCTTGATATATTTAGTTTCTTACTTAGCTTTTGCACAAGAAATTATATTCATTGCGACCAAAGACCACATACATTTCGATTAATAATTAAATATTTGAGAATCTTTTAACTTTTCATTGAAGAAATTAAAAAATATCCCAAATTTTCCCTTTTTTAACACAAAATCAATGTTTGTTTACATTTAATTTTTCAACTTTATCCGCCAGTTTTCAGTCTGTATATCTGTTGCTTCTAACACATTGCTTTGCAAAACTTATAATTCATTTTTTTTCTCCCTCTAACTATTTTCGTAAAATTATGTTATGAGAGTTTGTCAAACGTCATTGCTTTCCCTTCTGTGTATATTCTGTGGTCATGATTTGGTGAGGCGTCCCTGATGATGGTCTATGACATGCATTTCTGCGGACAAGAGATTAAAGCATCGGCCAAAGTTTACTACGAAACTATTTTGAAGGCTGTGTGAACATACTTAACCATTCTATATTTCAAAACTGGCCGTAGACGTATACAGCTCATAAAAGTAAAACAATTAAAATCTAGATCCGATTCGGCTTATCAGCACTCATCTGCTCTGAAGAATTAGCCTCTTTTAGTACTTATTTTAACCTGTTGGATTGCAATTGACGACGTGCGAGCGACTATTGGTACAAAAACATCTATTGAATTGCAACATAAAATGTTGCAGATAAAAGTCGTTCACTTTTTGAGTTGTTTGGGTGGATTAGTTGTCTCCTTTATTTAAAGACTACATATAGTCCTAAATGGCATTATGGTGCCACAAAACTTGCTGCACCTTTTGATGGCAAACTTTGTATTTTACGTTGTAACTTTTTATTCCAGTGGATCTTAAACCTCTACAGTTAAGCGAATACGTTCACTATGCCATTAATTTTCTCCTACGGGACACTCAAATCAAGTTTATCGGATATCACGTTTTTATTGACACTATGTTCCAGGATCCCAACAGATCCTACATTAATTTCTCTCCGATTCACGCGATTGCCGTGATTAATTTAAGAGCACATATCGCGGTGTTCGAGAAATATCGGTGTTCGAGAAATATTATCACCTGTAGGTTGCACTGTTGTTTCTACTTTGCTTTGACTGAGGTATGAAGTGATGATTACAAAAAGTGACTTTTACTGCCTGGGGAAACAGTGCTTAACACTCTATTGAAAAATATTTTTCACCGATTTCCTCTCAACTGATTTTTGGCAAAAACTCTGAGAGTAAATAAGATTTTCATGCCAATTTTTCTAAAAAATCTGTCGTTCGGAATCGATTTTAAACTGTAGGTCACACCACTCATATATAAAGTTAACACCAGTGGCGTAGCTAGGTAACCAAGGGCCCTGGGCCAAAAAAAAAATATGAAATATACAAATACTGTAAAAATGCTAAGCTACATAAGTTCTTTTTTGTGCACTGCAGGCCAGGTAATAAAAATATTAAACAGTAACGACATAAATTACAATTAATACTTGGTGTAGGTTGGAAGTCGCCGTAGTCTAGTAGGTAGTGTGTTGGCTTATTAGACGTAAAGCCAGGGTTCGAGCCCCAGGCCAGACATCAAACAAAATACAAAAAGTATTTCTTCGGCGATTTCCTCTCAGCAGATTTCTTGCAAAAACTCTGAGAGTAAATAAAATTGCCATGAAAAGTTTCTCAAAAAATTTGTCGTTCGGAGTCGACTTTAAACTGTAGGTCCCGCCACTTATGTATAAAATTAACACACACAACATAAGTGATGTGAGAAACTAGGTCAATAATCCTGACTGAAGGGTTGTAATGACCAATTATGTATGTATGTAGGGTTGGCTAATAAAACGAAATAGAGATGATTAAAGGGTTTATTATGTACATATATACAGGACGGGGCTACCAACTGACTAAATAACAATTATAAAGGGTGATTTTTTAGCTATTATCTTTTTGGCAACACTGGTTTAAACAGCTCACGCACGTTTCGTGTTTTGTTTCACTGTTAAAAATCGTTAGTTTGGTCTATAATTTAACAATGAATCGGCTTACAAACGAACAACGCTTGCAAATCATTGAATTTGGCATCATTGGACCGTACTTCTTCAAAGATGCTGCGAATCGTAACATAACTGTGAATGGTGAGCGCTACCGTGAGATGATATCCAACTTTTTTTTTGTCCAAAATGCAAGAGCTTGACTTGCATGACATGTGGTTTCAACAAGACGGTGCCACATGCCACACAGCACGCGTAACAATGGATTTATTGAGAGGCGAGTTCGGTGAACATTTTATTTCACGTTCGGGACCAGTCAATTGGCCGCCTAGATCGTGCGATTTAACGCCTTAAGACTATTTTTTGTGGGGCTATGTTAAAGCTCATGTCTATACAGAGCAGCCCACATCAATTGACGCATTGGAAGACAACATTGAAGCATTTGACTAAGCAAATTGGACTAAGCGGATGGACCATTTGAGGCGCAGTCGCGGTCAACATTTGCATGAAATAATCTTCAAACATTAAATTATATGGACCATACTATCGATTCAAATAAAGATTTCATGCATTTTTCTGAATTTTATGTGTTTTTTTTTTAAATTTTCCTATAGCTCTTAAAAAATCACCCCTTATTTACAATTTTTTCCTAGCTTTAGTTTACGCAAAAGTATCAATGACTTCGTTTAAATCCAGGCTTGATCCGGTTTTGTTTTCAATTGCTATTAGCGATAAATATCGGAGAAAAATAACATTGCTGTAAATACTTCCGTTAGGTCGCATTCTAGCACTCCATATTTGCTAATTATTTCCTTACACAATTGGCGAACAGTCCGTGCTTGAGATAGTTGAGGGAAAACTAGGTGGTAAATATTAATAAATTGAAGTGAAAAACTAGGGCCTATTATATCTGAATATTTTCTTTGGAATTCGTCACACTTTTGTAATAAATTTGCTGCATCAACATGTAATAAAAATGTTGGTGTTAGAAAATCGAATATATGACAGACTGCAATCATTCCAATAAAACGTGTATCTAATTGAGATATTACTGAGTCTAGTACATTATTGAAAATCTCATTTTTAAGTATTTTTTCTCGGCCTGGAAATCGGTTCATCAAAAAATGTTTGACTTTTCTATAAAATTGCAACTTTGCTTTGATCTCTGCCAAAACTTTATTCACCTCGCCCAAATTAATGTGAACTCGAAATTTTGCATTTTTGTTTCAATACTCTCTGCTTCACTACGCTCATCATTTCTGATAATGCTTTGATAATATCAAAATAACGAAGTTTTATTGCAGATATCATATTGACCCTACTGGACCATCTAGTCGGATATAGTTTTTTTAGAGTGGTGTCCGATTAACCAGTGAATTTTGACTGTAGATTCCAACGTTTGATGCTGCTTCCGAAAAAGTTATACAAATCTTGCAACGTTGCGAAAAAAAATCTGTTTTTTCACGCAATTGCTAACGGCATAATTTATCACAACAATGCTTAACTGATCTACCTTCGATATGTCCTGTGTCGTATCCATTATGATGGCAAAAAATGGTGACGCTCTAATTTGTTCTAGAAGATGGGTTTCGAGTTTGATCCCCAAGCTCTCAATCATTTCATATATGAATTGTTGCACTCAGATATCTCATAAATCCTAAAAACATAAATATTTCAATATCAATAGAAATATTTTGGCCAGATGTACTTGCAGAAGGCTGACTGAAAATCTTGTCAATTTTGGGGAATTTTCGTTTACTATCTTCTCTTTCTTGGCGTTGTTTGTGTTGAATGCACCACTGGGTTTCTTCTTTTTATCCATAATTTTAGTTTTATAATTTATTTAATCAATACAATATTAGATTGTGCTAGAGTAGGTAGATACTTACTGTTCACTGACGACGTTAAAAGTAAAATAAAAGGAAAGTGAAACACAATTATACGCTACAAGTGTCGTTGGGGGTGTCCACATTTAACGGCGGAGACCATGAACGATCTCCTGCCCGCTAACCTGGATTAATGTACCTACTGCAGGTGACTTGCATGTTTTCACGATATTTTTCTCGTTAGCCGAAATTTATCGATTTGAGACGATTTATTGACTTAACGTACATCAATGTGAGTGGTAAAATCAAATAAAATTTAACCACTATATTGACCAGTAGAAAAAAGTTTATTGACATTAGCTTACTTACTCCTGATACAGCATTAATTTTTTAACCGTTAACTCGAATTCACAGTAAAACGCACATTGATGAATAATAAAACGCACATATAACTATCTGTCAATTTGACAACTCTGCCAACCTACATAAAGAATTTAGGGGAATTTCCTAGGCATAACTTTTGAATTTCTCTCAACTGAGTTGTCATGATTAAAGTGGGGTTTCCAAAAGTTCAGATCGATCGAGATTTCTGGTAACGATTCGAGGGCCCCCAGAGCTTGAGGGCCCCGGGGCACTGCCCCGACTAGCCCCTGGGTAGCTACGCCACTGATTAACACACACAAAATCCGGTCCGGTCATATTTATTTTGAAAATGGGAGAAATTTCCAAAAGTTCAGTTCGATCGAGATTTCTGGTAACGATTCGAGGGCCCCCTGAGCTTGAGGGCCCCGGGGCACTGCCCCGCCTAGCCCCTGGTTAGCTACGCCACTGGTTAACACACACAAAATCCGGTCCGGTCAGATTTTTACGTCATATTTATTTGTTTCATCACAACACAATTCAATACCTTTTTAAATTTTGCTGGTTTGCGAACAAAAAATTTGTTTCCGCTTTAAACTTTTTAATTGTATTTAAATTAAAACATTTAAAATATCCACGCTGCTAAAGGAATTACATTCTGTTACAAAAAAAAATTTACTTTTAAGTTGAGTAATTCTTTACGAAACATACAAAAACACACAAAAAAAAAACAAAAATAAAATAATAAAAAACAAATGTTAAGAAAGTAAAGAAAAAACGAAGAAAAAGAAGAAGGAGAAGAGTGTGCCTCGAGGTATTTGCTGAAATAATATTACAAAATGATTATAGGGATTCAAGTTGTCAGCACTTTGTAAGGTATGAAAAAGCAAGAAAAATAACCTCCAACTAAATTATGTCTTCGTGTGCCGTATAAGATAACATTATTGTATACAGTAGGGTATTCCAATAAAAACAAAATGTATCCATTCAGAATTATTAAACTTAATAATGAAACAAAGTCCAAAATATGTATGAATATAAGTATGTACATAAGATTGTCGTTTTTGAATTTTAAAAAATTTTTATTTCTTGATTAATTCAAGAACTCGACTAAAAACAGTTTCAAATGTAGAGATTGAGAGGTATTGTCTTACCCGCTTTATAGCCTAGTCCTTGGCTTTTGTTCCACTAGTATTTGTTTCGTTCGATTTACTTGATTTCGTGTTTTCTGATTTGTAGTCCAGATCAGAGATCAGCAACGAGTATTCAAAACGATGAGTAGATTCGAGTCATACTTATTATTTCTGATACTTATACGCATTCATACTTATTTTAATATCATACTCATAATACTCATACTCAAAATTGGAAGTACTCGTCGTATTCATACTTAACAATACGCATGATGTTATTGACTTCGACTCGTCTCTACTTAACATTTACACGATGCACAAAATAAGTATGATTCGCGTACGAACACTACTATACTCACAAGAAGATTGTGTGTATGCCTTGCTTGTTGTCTTTGTCTTTCCTTTCATCTTTGTTTGTATATGCAACAATAACAAAGGTTGTAAATTTTGATGAATGATTCGAGCCACTCGAATCACTTATAAGTATTATAAGTATTTTTCTAAATTTATGAATCAGAATGAGTAGGCGTATGAATCAAACACATTTCGAATGTTGTGAGTTTGATGTCAACGTTGTACTCATACTCATTGTAACCTATACTTATAAATCAATGCTGTAGCGAGTACGAATGAATCAGAGTAGTTGAATTTCAATTCTGTTGATTCACTCATACTCAAAATTGCATGAGTGCTTATGAGTAGCGGAAAAACGATTCATTGCTGATCTCTGGTCCAGATCTTGTCTTGTGTGGCTAGTTGCGTTCTGAATCTAATACGCTTGCACTGGTTTCGTTTATTTATTTATTTATTTAAGTCAATGGACAAATTCCCTACTGACTAATAACAAAAATAGGTACGAATAAAAATAAATACAATTACAAACAGTTTCTTCAAGAATAACGTAATTATTACAATAAAAATAGGAAAAGTTTAGAATTGAGAAAAACAATAATATTCCGTTTTATAACGCAAGAATTTAAAAAAAAATCAATAAAGTATGACAAATAATTAAATTGACGGCAAATTCTAGTTAAAGGATCAGCAACAGCATAATTAGTTCTGCAGAATTGAATATAAATAAGATTATAACAGCGGAAATTACGACAAGGAATATTGAATTTAACCGATCGTAACAGAAATTCACAGCAAATATTACCATTGATCAGGTTAAAGAAAAATAATATATTTAACATCGTTCGACGACTCTTAAGGGTAGCTAGTTTTATTAATGCCAGTCTGCTAGTATATGGAGGCAAATCTAAATAATTCCATCCAAGGCCACGCAAACAGAAGAGAAGAAATTGTTTCTGCACAGATTCGATGTGTTCACTGTAAACATCATAGTGAGGATCCCATACAATGGATCCATACTCCACATACATTACTGTGTAGTTTTTTTTTTGGAGTGGAATCCATGTGCCTTCAGATGGAAACTTGAATAGCTTTTAGCAAAGAGGCTATAAAAAGTTTTAATGAACTGTTAAAATAACTGAGCCTTTTTTCACGCACATATTATGTATTCAGAGACATTTTGTGGTATTCAACATACCATTACATTGAGACTAGACATGTGCTGGACAAGGTTATGTTTTAAAATTAAACACTATTGTATAGTGTAATGCATCAATCTGTAACTGATAACAGCAAAATATTGACATGTGGAAACCATTCTGTAATAAAATTTTAAAGAAACAATATGTTGTGTTGGCTTTATTTACAATCCAATTGGTGGATGTATTCCACGTTTTAATAGCAAAAAAAAATAAAACTGCCCCAATATTTAATGTTCCCGAGCTGTTATATTTTTAACTTTAAGGTAACATTAACACTGTTATGTGGCTGTGAAACTTTAAGTAATGTGTCCTCTAAGTTTTTGTAGACAAATGTTCCTAAATTAATAGCTCTCACACTATCCCGTAGCGCCAAACTTGGTATCAGGTATCAACAATAAAAATTTCTACTGGCTATACAACTTTATAATCAAACCAGCACTATTCTTTGAGTCCGCCGTTTCGTAATCAGCGAAAAAAGTGTGCGAACAGAAGCTACAAGATGTTTGAACAAACTGTCGATCCTGTTTTACAACGAAGCTGCCAGACAGATTCTTGTGTGAAAATGGTTTGCAAAGAACGTTATCCTTTCATACACTATATTATAAAGATCGCGCGACAAAATCGAATATGAAATCCTTTCAAAACAACTGAATCGCAAATTAACCTCTGCAGTACTATTCAGGCTGAAATAAAGGTAATAAATTTGTTCGCTGCTCGAATTCAGTACAAGAGTGTATTATATGTTTATATACGTATATTTACAACTGAAAAACGGCCATCAGATCTAGAATTACTTAAGAACGCCGGGTGTCTATAGAGCAGATAGTGTGACACTCAACGGTTGTCCCATATGTGTTCTTGTGAAGGTAGGAAACTTGAATTGAATTCATAAATGAAATTGGTACTCCTCATCATAGGAGCAAACAAACGATCTCACACCAACTTCATTCATTTGCAAAAGAAAGACGAAATAATAAATCCACTTACAGAGAGACCAGACAGATCTGATCCGGTGTGTATATACAGATCCAAATTTGCATCTTAAGAACCTTATAGCATTTATAACCGTTGACTGGGAGTAATTCAAAAGGACTTCTATAGAAACTGTTAGAAAGGGAATAAAAGAAGACCACAATACATCTCCTCTGTCCGCTGCTTGGAAACCGAAAAAAAAAGAATTCTTAAGCACCCAGAATTTACTGATAAACACGATTTCACACATTTTGATACTGCAGCGGGACCTAAGCAAATTAAGCCCATAGAGTACATAACCTATGTATGTGCAAACTTTGGAACATTGTTAAGCAATTACCACAATAAGACGTAGCCGTAGTGTAGTAGAGAGTGTGTTGGCTTATTAGACGTGAGGCCAGGGTTCAAACCCCAGGTCAGACATCTCCAACAAAACAAGAAATATGATGGCGACTTTCTCTCAGCAAATTTCTAGCAAAAACTGTGATAGTAAATAAAATTGCCATGAAAAGATTCTCAAAAAATCTGTCGTTCGGAATCGACTTTTTAAACAGTAGGTTCCGCCCATAGCTGCCAGATTTGACGATTTTGTGCTTCAAAAATATCATATTGACGATGTGACGATTTATGGCCTTATTTTGACGATTTTTAGAAATTAAAAATTTACATGATATTCTTTACTTTAGTACATTAAAAGCCACTTTAAGCTTTGTACAACTATTGCAAATTTAAGTGATGATTTTTCTGTAGCTTATATATTTTTCTTAAAAGCCAAAAAATTACAACCTCTTCACGAACGGAGTTCCACATACGAATAATCCGACTAAAGAACGAATTTTGTCTGTAATGCAGTGTGCGATCTACTGACCAATCGACCACATATGTAAGTAGTTGCTCGCCGAGTAAGGCGAGTGTTACGCAGGAGTACATGGTTCTGGGGAACAAGTCCCTTATTTCGCTCGAGCAAAATCCGTTATAAGAGCGATAGAACAGTGAAACACAAACCACATTGCAATGATGCTCCAATGAACCAATGGAGTTCGATACCCTACCGTCATTAACGGGCAACTTCGCCCTGTCTTGTACGCTGTCGAGAAGTCTCAAAATAGATGTTGAGGCACCGGCCTATACATGAGAGTTGTATTCCATTCTCTTTCGGATATAAGTGGTGTAAATAGTAAGAAGATCAGATGAAGTGGTGTTCCTTGCACTCTCTCAAGACTAAGGCACTGAAAAATGTGTAGGTTGTAGCGAACATCACACTGAATTTTCATGCCGATTTTGTGACGATTATTTTTACGATTTTTATGAACGTCTTTGACGATTTTGACGTTTTTTTTTTCCTAATATTTGACGATTTGATGCTTTATTTATCTGGCAGCTATGGTTCCGCCACTCATGTACAAAATTAACACACACATCATAAGTGGCTTTAGAAACCAGGTCGTCATCCTAACGGAAGGGTTGAAATGGCTAATTAGGTACGTTACGTACCCCAAAATAATACCAATGGCAACTACAGATACAAAATTTCTACGGACAGCCTAATATATGTATATGCGAATAATCTCTCATATATTTCCAACCATACCATACATATACACTCTTTAAAGCAGATTTTTTTCTTTTTTCTTTACAAAAGGCGTATGTCTGCTTGGCAAAGCTACCATTTTAAACGGTTGTTAGCAGAAGCCGTTGAAAATTCCTTGACTACTACTACTGCCTGCTTGCCATAGCAAGCAAGATCTCATGCCATCATATAGAATCTTAAATGTTTCCTTTTGTCTTTTTTTCTCTTTCTTCCATTCTTCATCTTTCAAATTCCTTCTCGTTATTAGCCCACAGCATTTTCATTTTCATCGTGTCAAACAACAAACAAAAAATGTTTAACATTCTCTTACGTTGTTGTTGCTTTTTTGTGTGTCTTATTCGTTGGCGCTTTTTGTCTTGAGCATATTTGACAGCAGACGTACAAAGTGTAAGAATTTAGCTGGGAATCATATAAAATGTGTTTAAAAAAGTTTAATTTCTCTCTTCGACACCCCGAATATTTATTGTATGGCATGGTATGCTCCAACTCCTTTTGCCGTACACCAATTAACGTACATGAATAAAACATAAAACAAAAAATATTCTCTCTTTTTTATTGTTTTTTTTTTATTATTATTTTTGCAACTTATGTTTTATTAAATATTTATGTTGACATGCTGGCGATTTGGAGTGGGAGAGCGACATTTCTTTTTATTTTTTCCAAATAAATTTATGAAGGCAATGATGAATGCATACGTATTTGTGTAGGATTTATTGAAAATTACATATAAAATCATCAAAAGTATGTGTGAGAACTAAATGAGCGCTCTTAATCGCTTATCAATCACTTCTTGGGCTTCTACTTTCGCATGAGAATTAAAATTTTTCGAGTCAAACAATTTAATGCGATTTTCCTTTGAGCGTTGTGCCAGAAAATTATTAAAATTTTCTTCTTCTTGTTTTTGTTTTTGGACGTGCTTTCCAAAAACATTTTACCGCATGAATGTCTGGCAGCAGACAGAGGTAAAAATCGTTAAAAGAGATCTACTAGCCATATTCAAATAACAAAAGTTATTTAAAAACAAAATTCCTCTATTGTTGTTACTGTTGTTGCCGGTAAACTTATAATTTAATTCATAAGTTTTTTGTTTTCACTTCAAATTCACGATCAAAATTTGGTTGAAAAGCAGCAGTAGCACTTTAAAATATGGTAACAACAACAAATTTCTCTTTTGTGTTGATAAACTTGATCTATTAAATACTCACTTACTTAATTGGTTATTACAATCCCTTAGGCAGGATTACAATCTAACTTCTCACACCACCCATGTTGTGTATGTTAATTTTATACATGAGTGGCGGGACCTACAGTTCAAAGTCGGCTTCGAACGACAGAAACTTTTCATTGCAATTCCACTTAAGTATCAGAGTTTTTGTCAGAAAGCGGCTGACAGGAAGTCGCTGAAAAAAATTTGTTCATATTTCGTTTGAGCCAGAGTTTGAATAGCAGGCTCTCGTCTAATAAGCCAACTAGACTACGGCGACTTCAATATATGCTTTAAGTCCTCACTCCTATATGGCTTACTCTAGGGCCTATTGGAAACAATACACATCGACTAAAAATTTTCATCAAACGATGTCTGCGGCATATAATGCGTTACTTCCCACCAAACACCATAAGTAACAATGATCTGCAGCGTAGTACAAACCAACAACCAATCCAGTAGGAAATTCTAAGAAAAAAATTTGCATTAAGATCAATCAGAGCAACCTATAAAGCTCTGGTCTTGCAACACGGCACTGCTAAAGCAAACGAACTGGCTGACGTTGGGTTTTAATGGATTCAGACAATAGCATCAGTTCCCATGAGAAGGTGATAGAATACACTTTTTAAGGCCATGCGCTTCCAAGCTGGAAATTGCAAAACAATGCCATTTATTAGAAAATGGCTTTTATCAATATCTCACGGTATGACAGAAAGGTTAAGGGTGGGCCATCTATCGGTTTAAATTTGAACCATCGGTTATTTCAAATCTGGCAATACTTACATATGTCATTCTATTCTGTCACAAAATTCTGTAGATTATCTCCACTGAACGTAATGAATCGATGTACGCTTGAGCAGCGTTGCGATTTATTGGACCAACGAGAAACTGCACGATCATGTCGATTTTGCCAAAAAAAATGATCTTTTCAGATGATGAAAACCTACACGTGGTTTTACAGAAGCGGAGGCATCATTATTCCATATGAGAACGGAGCAACAATTACGGCCAATGGGGAAACCTATCGAACCATGACAGCCGATTTTTTGGTATCCGCTCTTCATGGAATTGATGTAAACGATGTTTGATTTCAACAGAATAGTTCAATTTACCACACATCTCATGCCACAATCGATTTATTGCGCCAAACGTTTGATGGCCGTTTAATTAGCCGAAACGGTCATATCAATTGGCCGCCAAGAAGCTGGGATTTGACACCGTTGGACTATTTTCTGTGGAGCGAGGTTAAAGAAAAGTGTTATGCCGACAAACCTGAGACAATCGAGCATTTCTAGGCCAACATTCGTGATGCCATTGCCGAGATACGACCCCATATACTCGAAAAACTGGCCGAAAATTGATGCGATCGAATGAGGTTTTGTGAGTCTAAACGCGGCTGCTACATGAATGAAATAATATTCCATTTCTAAACGGAACAAATGAACTTCACAAGAAAAAAATTAATTTAGCAAAATTTTAAACCGTATTTGTTTCATTTCATATTTAAATTAAAACTTTTAAATCACCCACCCTTTCCATTTCATTTACTGATGCGCGGGTAACAAATGATGCCGATAAAAATGTATTTAACATCTTCATCCTCATTGTGTAATAATGCGACTGATCGGCATCCTGTGGTTGCATTAACCAATGTTCGAGTTTCGCGAGGTTCGGAAACTATTGCTGAACTCAATCTAAAAAAGCTTTAGCAATTGAAGAAATCAGCAAGAAACTGCTTATTGAGCTGCTACATATTAACCTGAGAATCACTTTGATCACTCTAAATGCCATTTTACGACTTGAATGTTACAGGTAGAAAGTTAAAATGAATAATAAACCGGCAATATTTCTCGAATAAGGCAGATGAAACGTATTTTAACTATTTTTACATTTTCTCCTCAAATCAAACGATTGTCTGTTAGCGAGAGCTGCGAAGCACAAACTGGATTACGTAGTTTGTTTAAAATTTGAAAGGATGGCTGTTATCAACAGCAGTAAAGAGATGAAAAATTCAAAAATGCAGGCACCCATTTCCCTAAGTACCAAGTAAAGAAAAGGATATTAAACTGGGAAAACATAACCACAGAACTTTTGATGATACATTTTCACCAACACCAAGCAAATGATTAAAAACATTTTATTCCTTCATCAACTTTTGCGTTAACATAACACAACATAAAAAAGAAAATATCAGAACAGACAGAAGCTTAAAAATCTTATAAAAACGTTTACAATTATAGTAAGACCCCGCTTAACGCGGGGGATACGTTCCAATAAGTTCCAGCGCTAAACGAAACAGCGTTAAACGAGGCAACTTAACACGTACATATGTAAATACATTGCGACTTCGGAAAATACAGTTGGAATCTTTATTCTGGACAGACTAACAAAAGAGTATTGAAATAGATACACCGTCGCTATATAGTGCACCGCTTTTGGTTGGTGCATAGCCGTTTCATTTGCACACATATATGTACAACAAGTATCAATACACTGTGAGATTTAGGGGAATCCCAATACTACCGCGTAATACTGAAACAGCGTTAAGTGGAGCAGCGTTAAGCGGGGTCTTACTGCACCTATTTTTTGCAGTTGCATAAACATTTTAATGCCAAATAGTGTGAAATTAAAAATATACAACAACAACAACAATTCTACTGAACAGAAAAAACAAAAACATTATGGAAACTTTTCTTCTTCTATAGCAAATAAAAGTTTTCGTGTTGCTCTTTTTCTTTTTTCTTTCTTACTGTGTGGCAGAAACATTTTGCTTTATTTACACCTCAAATTCTAATAAACACTTTTGCAAATCCATTTGACACACGTTTACACATATTTGAGTTGCATATATAACCGGAAGCTAAAGTAGAAGATGCAGAAAGAAGATGCACAACATTTACCCAGTGTACTTGTGTGCTTGTGTGCAACATGATAAACTTTCTAATTTTACATTTTGCATTATGATGCAGTAAAAAACACAAAAAGAGAGCAAGAAAGGAAGAGTGTGTGTGTGTGTGGTAAACTTAAAAGTTTTTCATCTTATGTCGTATAAAAGTTGTACCTGCTGCTGCTTGTGTTCAGTGTACTCATAGTCAGACGCAGCAATTTGAAAATATTCGTACGATGAGTAGAATGCTGCATTCAATTTTACAACCGGAGTTGTAGAAAAGTAGAAGTTCGTTGCTATTTTTAACTTTTTCTAGCAACTTTGTTTGTAAATTGTGTTGTTGTTGCTGTTGGTGTTATAGTCGTAAGAGTTTCTCTGTGTGTGTGTGTTTTTTTTTTTTGTAGTGTTTGTGATTATTTTCCATATTTAACAGCTTAAATATTGTTTTGATAAAAGGTACACGTTTACATGCTGATGATGATGAGTTGCATACCAAAAAAAAAACAAAAAAAAGGAAGCAGACTGTAAATGGCTACGGTTTGGGTTACGAGAGTAGTCTTAGTCAGTAAGCCTGTGGATCAAAATCAGAAACTGGTACAGTATCAAGAGTGCAATTTGTTCAATAAATTTGCCATGGAAAAGGTTTTCAAAAATCTGTCGTTCGGAGACGACTTTAAACTGCAGGTCCCGCGAATTATGTATAAAAATAATGATGTGAGAAGTTAGATAGTAATCCTGATTAAAGGGTTGTAATGACCAATTATGTATATATATATGTGCAAGTATGCATGGATTAATAACTCCAAAGTAATAAAATGGCATTTACCAACAGTGTGTCCACCCAACCTTCTCGGATGCACAGCCACCTCTACCTACATGCCAACTTTTGTCAACAGCATTCGCTTGGACGACATTAAGTCAAAGTGATTTCCCAATTCACTCGACCACTGGAAAGAGTGACACTGCTGATAAGTAATTGACACGAAAAGTTTCTCAAAAATCTGTCTTTTGGAGTCTTAACTTTAAACTGTATAAAAATAACACACACAACATGAGTGGTGTGAAAAGATTGGTTGTAATCGAGACTAAAGGTATGTAATAACCAATTAAGTAAGTAAGTATATGGCAGAATCTAATTCAAAAAGTATGAGTTTCCCATATTATAGCTATTTAAGAAGCTATCAGATTGTAAGGTGTGACTGCCTAGTTGTACAGGCGCTTAAAACCTGGTAAAGGTCTAACTTATGATCTGGACTGTAACAAGAATAAGTCTGATAAGCTCTAGTAACAGCTATATGGATTGCACATTCCAGCTTCTTTTCGGCATTTGACATCTTTCATGGGATTGTTATTGAAAGGGTAAAACAATGTATTACAGAGGCTCCGAAGGTGTTCCCCTATCGCGGCTGTGTCATGAAACAAGATTTTACCTATTTTACACAAGCCATGGTAAATAAGATATGGGCACTTTATTGTACAATAGATATTGGCTTTAGCAACGTTAGTTTAATAAATCCAATTTACATTTTTCTAAATGCTGCTATGCACAAAATACTTAAATTCTATGCACATACTTAACCCTTAAGGTAGAATTATGCATTGCCGTAGTTGCTGCCAAGATTCAAATGACAGTTTAACGTAGCGAGAGAAATTCTTATAGAGATGACGATGACATCTGAAGAAGATTCGCCCCGTACAGAAACGTTCATTATATTATCTAAACTTCTTAAAGCGCTTAGAGATGCTCAAATACGAAATTAGTGAAGAAAATAAGATCAGCAAAGTAGAATCACCGAGGTAATAACCAATGGCAAGTCTGAAAAGAGTTGTGGCGATAATATAAGTGGCGCTAGGGTGGACCATATAGCGGTTTAAATTTGAAACATCGGTTACTTCGAAACTGGCAGTCATTCTATGTCATTCTATTCTGTAACAAAATTTAGTATATTATCTCCAATGAACGTATTGAGTTGATTTACGCTTCAGCAACGTTAGAATTTATTGAAAATTTATTTGAAAATCCAAGAGAATTGGTCGGAAATTGCACGAAAATGTCATACAAAATTTGGTCCCAGCGACGGACCAACAGTGCCCGGTATGCGCAAGTTTATTGCTAAAGTTCTTGAAGCTGATTTCATTCTTCATGCGTCAAGACGTGAGCGTGAAAAAATACAAAGCCGGTGAAGAAAAATGAACAGCAAAGTAAGGTCACTGACGTATTACTCAATGGCAGGTGTGAAAAGAATTGTGTTGATGATACAAGTGGTCCTAGCATATGCATACTTCATGGCTATCTATGTATAGGATATCTATTTAAGATGGTCACGTGAGTCAACTTGCAAAAAATCATGACCCTCGTATATAAATTAATTTTCTCTGTCATGTTTTACACCCAACATAATATTCACATTTCTAGTTCTCTAGAAAAAGAAGAGAAAGAGAAGAAAACTTTAAGAACTTCTTTGAAAACTTTTGAGCTTTTTAACGTTCATCACATATTCACACCCTTTCCGTATTTCTTTATCTTGTAAAATTTTTCCCCCGATTTCGGATTTTGTTTGTGATAGTTATTGCTGTTGGACAAATGTGAGAAAATCTTAAAGATATTTTAATAATAAAATTATAAAACTTTTTGTTTTCACAAATTCATCTCATTTCCGGTAATTAGATGCACACTTACATTTCAAATGAAAGAATGAAAGAATTGCAACATTTAGAAAATATGTTGCAAAGACTCACATGTGAAGTTGTTCATTTCTTTAATAAATTACTTATATTGTTCACACAGGCACACTTACAAATGTACATTGTAAGTACAAATACTACAACAACGCAGAATTGAATGTAAAATGAACGTTCTAGTGTGTGTGTGAACAACAATGCACAAAAATAGGAATAACATAAGGAAGTGTCTTGGTATGTATGTTTTGCAATGAAACAAGTGCAACATGTGTTGCATTTAGATTGACAAACATTAAATATTCAAACTGTGGAGTGAATGTTTTTCATGGCAATTGATTAAACTGGTGACTGCATTTTTTTTTTTTTTGGTTGATAAAATCTTTGAGGACATGTTTGGTGGCGACACAGAGAAAAAGAAGTTGAATTTCGTATTTTGTAAAACACATTTCGCTTCTATTGTATGGTATTTGGTTTGAGTAGAAAATTTAAATAAATTCCCAATACATGAAATGGAAGTTAATATTGAAAATTATAAAAATTTAAATAAAAACTATTGAAATTCGTTCATTGTAGAATGTTCGCAGATGTTTGTAGTTTAAATATGGAATTGTATTTAATTCATGCATATTTTCATTATAGTTCCAATGGGAGTTGTGAAAAGAACAGATATAAAGAGCATGGTATCGCAACGGGTTTATTTCGTTTCAGTGACTTTAATTAGAATATGACAATGGCAGATGTAGAACGATCTACCTCATATTGCTTCTATTCGATAGAGTCTTGTTAGGATGAATACCATTCAGAACTATTTGCTTTTCTATTCTTCTTCGTTAACAGGCATCTGAGTTAATTTCAAGGGCCGTCTTCTATTATCATACCATAGTTTAGTAGAACAAAAATATTTGCTCTATCCTTCTGAGTTAGGTTAGATTAGCCATATGGCCCATTGTGTTACCCAGTGTGAGGTAAGCACCCTTGTCGTGATTCCTGAGCTTCGGATGAAACCGTCCAGTACTTTCAGTGACTCTTTCGCCACCATGCCCAGATCTTCAAACGTTCTGTTACCTAAAATCCGATGACGTCTATCTTGAAGTGCAGGGCACTCACATAAAAAGTGTTGCACCAATTCCGTTTCTTCCACATATTGGCAACTTTCGCAGTAATTCTGGCGGGACAGCGAAACTGCCAGAAGCGTTGTGTCCCTTTAGAACTCCTGTCAAAGTGCGAACCGTTCTCTTGTCAAACTTAAGTAGTCCCTTGGCCTTCCTGCTGTCCACTACTGGACACAGCAGTTTTGAAATTCAGCAATCAGACCACCCACGGTTTGCTGAATTTCACGCTGCTTTTACCAATTTGGAAAAGTATTTCTGTAGAAGCACATACATATATCCCCTTCATCGTCTCCTTCTCGTTCTAGTTCGTTCGCCTTTAAGCTTCATTCTATGCCACAGTGGCCTGGAACTCAGTAGAGGTGGGTGTAGGGTCGACATACTCGGTGTATAGAGTCCATGCAACTCCTGACGCCCTCTTATTTGATGAGATGGTGTCTCAACGCTTTGATTCCTGGTTAACTGTCCACACATAAGAGCAAGTTCACAGAAGATAGGTTTCTGGCCGGCGTAAAAATTGCCTGTAGCGTTTTGTGAAGCTCAGTAGGACGTTAAATTAACCGGGCGCACATTGTTAGTAGATTGTCGTTTTACGATATCAATGATCTTGTAGTTACATTTTCTTGAAACTACTACCCACCAAACTGGCGCTCCGTCAAGTATTATCTGTTTATCTGTTCTCTTATATATCCTAGATGTAACAAGTAGTTTGAGATTTCATCCTTAACCAATGGCTCTTTAAAGTACCAAGTCGAGGCAGCTCTGGCTTGATGAAACCAACTAGCATGTGAGGGCGAAACAAAGGTACCTGGAAGGAAGAAATCAAACTAATAAATCATATAGGCCGACTAAGTAAGTAAAATTGCAAGACAAACTTTTCGAGCTTTTTCAAGCATATTCGACCGTCGTAAGCGATTGAAATCGCTGTTTGTGATATTAAATGTAAGATCATTATGATGAAATTTTTATCAACGAACTTTGGGGCTTAAATGTTTTTTTTGGGACGCTTGTGAGAATATTATTTAAAACGTACGTATATGAAGCGATTGAAATCGAGGATAAGTCATATACGTTTTAAATAACATTCTCTCAAGTGCCCCAAAAAACACATTTAAGCTCCAAAGTTTATTGATGGAAATTTCATCGCAATCATCTCACATTTAATATTACAAACAGCACTTTTTATTATCACATCACACACTCATGCTTACTTAAATAGTGTTGAAAATTGAATTATAATATCGTACTTCATTATATCAAATTATGTTGTAAAGTATCCTTATTTTTTTCTTTCATTTTTTCTAAGACATTATGATGATAATACAAATGAAGTGATAAGGAAATAAATATAAATACGCATACATGCATACACAACATACATACATAGAAAAACACATACTATAGATATGGTTTCTTATAATTGAATATGAAAGAGGAAAAAAAAAAAAGAAAATACGTTTGTATATGTATGTGTGACTCTTATTTTGCGAAAACATAACATTTCTTTGTAAAAACATATCATTTAAAGGCACCAACATGTGTTTTACATACATATATGTATACATATATGCATATACACCCATACTTGCCGAAAATTCTTTTAATAGTTCTGTATGTGTGTTTGTATTGTATTCCCCTCATTTTCCTTTTAATGGTTTGTATTTGTGTTGTGTGCTGTGTTGACGACATAACTGCTGCTTTTATGAATGAGCATCTCTTTTTATGTTGCTTCTCTTTATTCATACGCAGCCGTATATTTTTTCGCACACAGCAAAAAGGAAAATCAAAAAGAATTCATATAAACAGACTCATTATACTGAAGCGCAATCAATACATTTATTATTACAGTGTGTGTGTATAAATTATTCAGGCGCTTCCTTTTTTTCTGTTTTCGTCCTTTCGCCAGGCTGTCTTTAATAAGGATGTCATTATTGTATTTTTTTTTGTTTATTTTTGTTGTTATATTGTTGTGTGTGTGTTTTTTTATCAATTTAATAACACAATATCAATGGAATACATTTTTTATGCGATTTTTTTTAATATTTCTTGAAGCACAAAGATGAATATTTGCTGGGGGTAAAAGTGATTTCTGTAAAGGTGTTAAAACAATTTATAGCTCCTGGTTGACACCTCTCAACCCGAGAGTGTTATCCTTCTCAGATCGTTTTTGATTAGACGTGTGTTGATAAGAATACTTCTTTTCAGTTTCCTAAGCCTTGGACAATGATAGAGAAGATGTTCTGTTGTCTCCTCTGCTTCTGCAGAAGTTTTTTTATGAGGCGTGAACACCTAGAAGCCACCTAGAAGCCATTATCCCATTTTACCTTTGCCAATGAATGGAGTTTTTGTGAGACAATTTGTTTGCCACTCTGCAGAGGAACTTCAATCTCATGTACGAATTCATTTGAATTACTTATTGTTACCTTCGTCCTCGCGGAGAAACCCAAATGAAAGCGACCGTCAAATGTCGCGGACAGTCATAGATGTGGGGTAAACATTCTCTAGGGATCTAATGGCGGATTTATTGTTGGTAAATATGCCTACTCTGATAACGAATTCACACGGCGGAAATTTTAAAAAGCATTATTTCAGCCTAAAATAATAATCTGGTAGTGCAAGATTTAATTTTTAACGGTTCTGTATAGTTTCGAAGTCCGACTCTGTTGCGTGGTTTTGATCCTTCAGTGAGAACGATTTTCTTAAAAAAAAAAATTAATTTTTTGGAAGTCATCTACAGAATAAAGGTAGAAATGCTATTGGAAAACTACATTATTGGTCACAGTGCGATTTCGATCCTTAGCTGATTGTTACCGGTGTACGGCAGAGCAGTTTGTCATGAAGCTGACTGACTATTTTTATTCTTCGGTGACTTCCTGTGTTTTATATTTAATTTATACTTCGGACATGCCATTTGGTAGTCATATGCACACATCTACATTTGCTGATGACACTGCTTTACTTAGCAAGTATGAAAACTCCCATCAAGTGTTTCGATACAGTCAGGCTTGAGAAATAGAAATAAGAACATGGCGACTTAAAATGAATGAACAAAAATATGTACAAGTAACATTTACGTTACACCGAGAAACATACCCTCTGCCTGAATTGAAATTTGAAACAGAAGCAGAATTAGAGCAAATCAAGTTGAAACCTTTTGAAAATTATCGGTTAATTGGAAGAAACGACAGAGGTTAGATTGTGATCTGCGTTATAATTCTCTCCAAAAATCAATATTATGTTACGTTATTTCATTCTGGGCAACTGCCTCTCCTTCTCATATAGAAAAAATACAAAGACGGCAAAATAAGATTTTACATACGAATACAACAGTACCGCGGTATATGTTTACACGTAATAGGCCGGACCTGGCAACTGGTAATTACATCTTGTTCTTTTGGATAAATAAAATTGATTGAAAGTCGCCGTAGTCTAGTAGATAGCTTATTAGACGTAAGGCCGTGGCTTAAACCCCAGCTTAGACATTTCGAACAAAACGAAATATGAAAAAATATTTCTTATGTAACCTTCTCTCAAAATCTGTCTTTCACAGTAGACTATAAATCGTAGGTCTCGACACACATGAAAATTAACGCACACAACATAGGTGATGTGAAAAGCTAGGTTGTAATAATGACTAAATTGTTTTAATGACGAATGAAGTAAAAAAAAATTAAATCCATTCACGAAAAAGAAAGAACTTGCATTGACGGATACGAAATCGAAATCTAAGGCAGCTTATTGCCGAGTACATCAGTATATTCTAATAGCATATTCTACTCGTATATTATTGCTGTTCAAAGGCAAGATCTCTAGGTGCTACCCAGTATAAGGTAAGCCCCATGTCATGACCCGTTACTGGTGGGTTGAACCATCCCGAGCTTCGGATGAAACCGGCCAGTTCCCTCAGTGGCATGTTTGCCTCTGTGCATAGATCTTTAAGCGTTCTATCACCCACATAGAACGTGCATAGCACTCACATAAAAGGTGTTGTACCGATTCCGTTTCTTTCGCATCCTTCCAGTTTCTGCAGTAGTCCTTGTGGAAACTGCCAATGGCGGAGTGTCCCATTAGACTTCTTGTTATAGTGTCAGTCGTTCTCTTATCGAAGCCATTAGAAAGCCTTCTATTCCACCTAGAATAAACTGCAGTGATCCGGGACTCTATAAGTGTGTTTTTTTAACAACAAAACATACGACACAGCGTCTTTCTATACAATGTTAAGAAATCGTTGTGAATTATCAGAGGATTTAGAAGATTTAGGAGGATCTTCCCGTACCAGTAGGCTCCGCTTGGAATAAAATTGTTTAAATATCCATTTATATAACTATAAGGAATCATACAATGAATCGGTGCAGAGAAGCAAGTAATTTAAGACTTAGCATGCATAAGAATCTCTTAAGCCAGCAGCTTGCCAAGTTCATCATGATCACCGCAAGAGTTTTCTGCACGTCGAGCAGAACGAATTAAAGTCAGTACTTTTACCGAGCACTAAACCGGCTGCAGAAAATTTAATAAATTGTTGAGGGGAGGGTTTCCTTCAGATAGTAAAATGAAAGATGTATTCGTCTGGAGACATAAGCCATTTGCTTATGATAAGACCGAGACTCTAGTATTATCGATTGTACGGTATTAATAAAAGAATTCTAGCTGACAATTAAGTGCCGCCTAACATATGTAGTAAGTATTCCAATGGCGTACTATTTGTTCCAAAAATAGCTAACAAATATAAGAGATTTGTATATTTACGCTCGCAAAGTCAGGACTGAAACTATTGTGATACCTTGTATCTTAGATCCAAAATAACTACAGTTTTGGTTTGAAAAATTTCTGAATATATTCGATTCAATCGATCCATATATAAACCTAGACGCTGTATACTTTATTTTCAAAACATAGTGATTTAGATGATAATGTAGTCGGCTCCAACGCCCTTAAATAATTATGCATCGTATAATTTTCTAAGAACAACGTTAAAATTCTCAAATACTTTACGTTATCATCGTAAAATAGCAAATAAAAGTTTTCGGCTTTCAGAGGAAGCCGTGTGAAATGAAATTTAAAATGATCTCGTAGATAACAACACATCTCCTTGAAAAGGGGTTTTCTAGAAAGCTTGATAAGCATGAAAATTACTTTTGCCAAGAAATGGAGTTTGGAGTAAAAAATATTAATTAAATTAAATAAAATATTATTCTGAAATGGGTAAAATTAAGCGAAGATAAAAACGATTTGAAAAACATTTCATTTCTACTAAATTATTAACACAGCTCGTAAAACTTGGTGCCACAACTCAATAAAATATTCAAATTCATGCAGGTATTAAACAGATTGTCATGTTTTTTTTTTTTTTTTTTTTTTGAGAAAACAGAAAAGAAGTCATTGACACTTAAACGAAATATAATAACAAAATCTGTCTTAACGTTTTATCACAATTTTTTAGGCCCTTTTCCGTTTTTCAATTTTTTTTTAATAAAAAACAGAAGTAATAATGGCTTGTGAAAAAATAAGTAAAAAACGCCCTACTCATATGTTAATATCTTACAAATACACAGAAAAAACACACGCATATAAATAAATACCATACATACGCCACATAAACTCTGTCTTGTATTGCAGCAATAATGTCTGTCACAGTGTCTGTCCTATGGTATGTCAGTTTTTGTAGATTTGTAGCTTCATTCGTTTCATATTAGGGATGCCAATCGGGAAATCCCGAATCTCGAAATCCCGGGATTTTCGAGATTCACAAATCCCGAAACCCGGGATTTTTTAAAACTTGTCCCGGGGTTTTTCGGGATTATCGGGATTGTAAATTCATATGTACTTTGACCTTGTAAAAGGTCATGAAAAAAAATTCTATATCACTCGACTTCGATAATAGCATCTCAGATGAGGAGAATCCTACTTCCATTGCTAAAAAGTTATTTGATGCCATCGAAGAATGCAAAAGCCATATAAAATCAATTAATAGATTTACTGATTTAGACACTCAATTGTCCAAAGAAATAGATTTATTTACATCAGGAGGTGGTAGAGGTGAATATTTACAAGCTGCATATAGCTATCTTGGAACTATTTTACCAACAAGTGTTGATTGCGAGAAGTGTTTTTCGACGGCAGCGTATGTTGTTAACAAAATTCGTTCAAGGCTATCAGATCACATGTTACAGTGAGTCACAGTGAAAATGGCTCTCCATGAAATTAACTAGTATTTAGTTAATATACATATATTATAAAAGAAGAAATTTTTTACATCAGAAACAAAAGCAGAATACTGTTCTTTAATCCTAATTTTTCCAAACTCTACTTTAGGTTAGTTTTAAAATTGACAAAATATGATATAAGAAATTTTGAGGAAGTGTAATTTTTAAAGCTGGGCCATTTTCACTGTGATTCACTGTATATGCTTAATCATCTTAAAAAATACTGTAAAACAATAATATATTAGAGAAAATCGCGAAATCTTTGGATTTTTCGGGATTTTTGGATCCCGAATTATCTCGAAATATCCCGGGATTTCGGGATCGGGATTACGAAATCCCGAATCCCGGGATTTTTTAAAATCGATCCCGTTTGGCATCCCTATTTCATATGTATTGCTCAAGAGATTGTAAAATGTGGCATTGTATACCCTCTCTTTTTTCTTTTTTTTAAAGTATTAGTAGTCGACTCTAAATGAAAAAGAAAATCTAAGCTGAAGAAAAAGTTAGGCCTTCATGTTTAAGGCCTTTTAAAAGGATAGAAATTGCATTACATCACCATCTACTGCCATTCTCTTTCTAATTGGCAATACCACTAGCAAGCTCCGAATACCGGGTATGGGTATGTTATCTAGCACACGTATACATCATCACCATGCTCATACATCATCGTCACACTCATACAGTGTCATTATACATTATCACCATGCTCATATATCATCATCATACTCATCATTGTCTATTTATATGCTCATAAGGTAAAGTGTAATTTTATGCCAACGTAATATAAAATATTCGGAAATCGCCGTAGTGTAGTAGGTAGTGTGTTGGCTTATTAGACGTAAAGCCAGGGTTCGAGCCCCAGGCCAGACATCAAAACAAAATACAAAAAGTATTTCTTCGGCGATTTCCTCTCAACAGATTTCTGGCAAAAACTCTGAGAGTAAATAAAATTGCCATGAAAAGTTTCTCAAAAAATCTGTCGTTCGGAGTCGACTTTAAACTGTAGGTCCCGCCACTTATGTATAAAATTTAACACACACAACATAAGTGGTGTGAGAAACTAGGTCAATAATCCTGACTGAAGGGTTGTAATGACCAATTATGTTATGTAATATAAAATATTCAGATTTGTTTCCAAACTCTTACACATCCAAACAAGAAGCCAATGTAATACATTTTCTCAGAGAATGTTAACTAATATTATAAGTGACCATAATATTACCGTTAACTTAAGAATTCAAGTGACAATTATCACAGGCAACAACCAGACCTTACATACTTAATTGATCATTACAACCCTTTAGTCAGGATTACGACCAAGTTTCTCACACCACTCATGTTGTGTGTGTTAATTTTATACATGGGTGGCAAAACCTACAGATTTGAGAAACTTTTCATAGCAATTTTATATTACTTTCATTGTTTTTACAAGAGAGCTGCTGAGAGGAAGTCGTCAGAAGAAATATTTTTTCAAATTTCGTGTTGTTCGACATGTCTGAGCCAAAAGTTGAACCACGTGCTCTTGTCTAATAAACTACTTACCTACTACCTACGGCGGCTACCAACAACCAGTACCACTACAAGACTAACTCCTCCAGATTTAAAGGAGTCATTAGTGATAAACATTGATAAGGAACGATAAAATATTACTTATTATAGTGATAATCACACATTTAATTTATGATCTCAATCAAAGTAAAGTATAATTAAGTTTCCTAAGAGGGTAGATCCAATGAAATGCAGATTTTGATTCATAAGATGGTAATGAAATTTTCTCTTACAGTGGTTATTAAAAATACATACACGGTAGATTTAAATTCGGAGTTTGGAGTGGATGGGAAACCTCCATAAACCTTGGTGCTGTAACTTTACTTTGCCGCGTTGCAAAATAACTTTTTTTCTAAAGTTCGCCAATGAGATTTTGCCTATTTAAGCGAAACCAATGTGGATTATACCGCGTACGTGCCAAAAACAGGCCACCATTACTTAATTGGCTTACAAACCTACCTTTGATTTCTTAGTCATCAATTCACCTTGAAAAACCTTTTAGTTTGACTGCTGTTTGGTCTCTGGTGCATAACATCCATATTAATGCCAAACTTTATTAAGAAACTTTCACCTTCTTGCACTTGTGGCACAATGTGATTATAAGCAATGCCCATGTTGCGGAAAGCTTTCTTCTAAATAAGTAGTCGTATGAAATTGAAACCATTAACCCTTGTGAGAACCTGTTGCTTCAATAATATCTTGCATTTTCAATCTCTGATCGGCCGACACCATACGACAAAATGTTTCAATTGTAGAGACCCGAATGTCTGGCATCTTACACTCATCTGTGGCCAGTAATCCACGTTTTTAACATTCAAATTTATGACGCAAAGTGAATGCAGTAATGGACTGTAAGGAAAAAGTGCTTAACGAGCACATGAGAACTGAGTGATAGTCTGCTGTCATTGGATGTCAAATACAGACCCAGTTTGACTCAGTTTGTTTTAAATTTGACTGTCGTTTATTCACTTTATTTTCTAATTTCCTTCCCTGGCTCAATTAAGACTTCACTCATTCGATGCACCATTTATCAGTAGTAAAACGAAGCAATAGTTATTTGATGTCGGATCTGAACATTAAGCATTCAGACTGATTTATTTAGGTCAAAAAAAAAAGTTTTTATTTATTTATTTATTTATTATAATTTACATAGCACAACAAGATATGAATCTTATAAGTGACAGTGCTATGTTTGGAATCATTAAGATTTAAAAATTAATAGTGAAACAAAACATATTAAATAAAAAATACAAAATTAATATAATTAATATCATGTTAAAATATAAAATATAAAGAAAAAAATATAATATAAAGAAATTTAAAAAAAAATAATAATATTGTAGAAGAATATTTCCAGCTCGATTCCACAGCGGAACATGCTTAGAATGCGAAAATCGCATCATGTTGACATCAGCCACAATATGTGATTCAATGTCTTGATTTGACAAAGTTTCTGCTCCCTCCTATCTTATCCTATTAATAGCCCTCCTAAAGCGCTCCATAGTTTCCATTATGAGAAGACTTTGCCATAGAAGGCAAGTCAGATCGGCCACGTTTCTCTTAATGGACATCTCCAAGCATAGGATTAGCTGGAATGCTCCAGAGAGCAAGGGACGGGGTACAACTGTCTATACCAGAAGGTGAAATAAAAATTCTGACGCGCGCTAATTTCGTATGAAAATTATTTGTTGCTACCCTTCCATCTAAACTGGCACAGTAGGAATTAATGCATCATGACATGACAAGGACTTCAATAGGGCCTCATAACTTGTTGTTGTTGTTTCAACCGACATGTTCAATAAGTACTAGTTGGTATGACTAAATGTATGTTTATTGTTGTATGTATGTGTGTGCGTACAATTTTAAATTGTACAACATCAAGTACAAAACCAAAGCAAATTTGCAACAACATTGTAACTGGGAAAAATAACAACAACACATACACACTCACAAACAAAAGAATGAAACTGAGATACACATTGACAATACAAGCCTTTCTGCAGAATAACACTTTGTCAACTAAGAGAACAGAGCAAAAAAACTTACACGCATACACACCCAGAAACTGTTTTATACGTTTCAAATAAATGACAAGACAGAGAGACATACATGACATAGCCCCTCTTACACATACACAAACACATCGTTCTCACACAAATACTACATTTTAAATGTTTAAGAAGAGGATAATAAAACACAGAACAGTAAAAAACAATGGGTTTCCTGCTTCCTTTAATTGTTACTTTAAATATTTTTTCTTTTATTTTTTTTTCTCCTAATTTTCTTAATATTCAATGGAATGCCGTACCAAATGTGTGTTAAATTCTATACTGTACCACTATACCACTGGAATATTAGTTAAGCATGTTTTAAAATGGATGCCATTACGCTCAAAACAGTATTGTTCACATAGGATCCAGTCACACAAATGAATTTCCTTAGAAATGTATGTATTTTTTCCTCAATAGGGTGTCGGGGTGACAGAGACTCCGTATCTGTCATTGCCTTCTCTGGCATTTGCTGTCCCATGACTGTTTTCAAAGCACAATCTGCAAATTTTTCTATACGAGGGAATAGAACGGACGCAGTACCATCGTTTTCTGCGTTAAGTGCCCTTTGACTTTTGTATGACAGAAGCAGGATGCTTAAATTTCCTAATAGACAAGACTACTCCTTTTCCAAACACATAGCGGTGTGCACAAGTTATTGGACAATCCTTTAACCTTTCTGAGAGAGAGAGAGAGAGACAATCATTTATTTTGTTTATAAACATCAAGATCTAGCAGTCAGTTGCTTAAGATTCTTTGGGGTAACTTCCTTCAAAGGCTTGGCGAAATGTGAAAACTTAGATTTGCTTTGATTTTCCCATAAACAGCTCAGGGTGAGTGTAATATTTCTTTCTTTCTTTTCATTTGGGTAATTCGTCATTTAAAACAGTACTCTGATGCTAATTGTTTTCGATGAACCGAACTGAACCGAACTGAACCGAACATAACCTACCCTAGAAAAAGCATTTTTTTTCTTTTCTTAATTATAATTACCGTTATCCTGTAAAGATAGTTAATCAATCGTAATATATTTGTACGCTTGAGGAGCAGAAGAAAACCGAAGTATAAACTGTCCTGAGCAAATATTTTTTTTAAATCCAATATGAAATTCAACGATTTCATAAAACCTACAATTTCTAAAAACAGAAACCAAACTTTACGGTGAATTATACCACTCACCTTAACGCACACTTTACAATTCTCGGTTGACTGACTATTGACATATTGGCAGCTCTATATAGACTGCCTTATTTCACGTCTGGTAACTTTGGGATCTTCGTTGCTGTTGTTGCATTTTTTGAGCACTGTTTTGTTCCTCGTAATTTACTACGTATTTATTTGTGTAAATCTGTTAACCGTATGATGTGTGTATTTTGTTGCTGTCTGTTTATCTTGTTTGCTTATTTTCGTTTATATAGCATTTGTCCGCATAACAATACTTAACAAAGTCTCTCCACAATGGCTTGCGAGTATAGTTACAGTAACAAGCATATCTTTGCGGTTAAATTTAAGAAGTTGTTGCCCGATTTATCCTCGGTTCGGGGTTAGCTTATTTATCCTGAATCAGTGTTGCCATATAAATTTCAATGAAAACCTTCAAATTGAGTAAAAAAATCTTTTTTTTTCAGAAAAAAATCTTCACTTTACAAAAACTATAATTTATCAAATTTAATACATGTTTATTATAATTAAAACATAACATAAAAATGTATACAAAACATGAATTTTTAAATAACGTTTAGAAAAGGAACAAAAAATAACGTAAATAATATATTTTTCATAAAATATATTACAAAAAAGTACAAATTATGTATTTGTTACAGTTACTTTGTAAATTTCTTTATTAAACTTTTTATTAATCTCTTTAGATTGTTCAAAATTTGTACAATTGCGTCCATTTTTTTTTTTTTTTTTTTTGAGATAGTCTTTTGTTCTTAAAATGCAACATAATGTAGGTATTTCTAGTTTATTTCTAATTTTATTTTTATTAATATTAATTTGAGAAAAAATTCAACATTAGCTGTTGCAATAGGAATAGATAATACGGCATAAATAAATTTTTTTAGGTGAGGGAAAACTTCAAATCCATCGCAATGTTTTGTTTTCAAAATGATTTCCAATAATATTTCAATGTTTTTTCTTCTGTTAGATTGTGTTCTTTAAAATTAAAGTGACACAATTCTCGCCGTTCATCAACTGTTTTTTGAGCATTTTCAGAAGTTATAATATTTGGGAAAAAACGAGTTAATTGAGAAATAGTTTTGACTTTACCTTTAATAACATTATCAGGAGCTAAAATCTCAACATATTTTAGGAAATCATTCTCAAAATCAAATTTTTTAACAAGCTGTTGCATAACTCAGTAATTATTTCTAAAATCCATTTCAGCTTCTACGGATAATTTATTGGTGGTTGTTAGAGCTATGGATACTTGGGTTCCCAAATAAATATCCATAGGATCTTTAATATACAAAGAGTTGTTTAAGTCAATCTTGTTAAAGTTTTCAATAGAAATAAACTCGTCTTTAACGAAGTATGCAAATATTTTACGATATAATCGTAGAATTTCACTGTGCAGTAGATGTATTTGAGGACTTTCGCTCTGAAATAGTCGATTCAATTTATTGATGTCATTTAAAACAAAACTTAAAAATTTTAAATATAGCTTAAATTCGCTCTTTTGTAAATTACTTAAAATTTTTTCCGTTGAATTGAACTTTTCTAAGTCTTCATGCAAAAAGTGTAATTCTAATACGTCTATTCGACGTTTGATTAACAGTAGCCTCTAATGATAGCCAACGTGGGATGGGTGCAACATTTTTGAAATCTAGCAATATTTGCAAATCTGCAAACAAATCTTCAAATTTATAAAAATCTTATTTTTAATATAAAAATCTTTTAATCTTCACATCACCTCAAAAAACTTCAAAAAGAAGATAAATCTTCATATATGGCAACACTGATCCTGATAGATAGTTTAAGGAAGGTAAGAAGTAGCCCATTGTTATAGGTAGATGGGTATTTAGTAGGAGTGTGTATATTCTAACGAGTTCATAGGCTACACAATTATGCAAGGTTCCAGAGCTGAAAGTTGCGCTCGAAAAAGATTGCTGCCTGGCTGTCAGGGGATGTAAGGGTATTCACATTGAGAACCAGTTTCGTATCATAATTAATTTCCATTACATGGGTCTGTAACACAGTACTGTAGTTAGAGACGCAGAAAGATAGTGTAAAATTAAGTTTTTTACACTCCAATTTGTTTATATTTATGTTTACGATCATCTGTGCAGATTTCAACAGAGTACATGGCAATACCTGGGGTCAGACATCTCCCACAAAATGAAATCTGAGAAAATATTTCTACGGCAGCTTTCTTTCAGCAGATTTCTGGCATAAAACTCTAAGAGTAAATAAAATTTCCAAGAGAAGTTTCTCGAAAATCTGTCCGAAGTCGAAGTCGGCTGTAAATTTTAGCTTCGGCCATTCATGTATAAAATTAATGCACACAACATAAGTGGTGTGAGAAGCTAATTCGTAATCCTGACTAAAGGGTTGTAATGACCAATTACATATGTATGTATGCATGTAACAGGCAATAACAAAGAGGATTCTGTAGCTTTAAATGTTCAGCACAATCTAAAAGTCGCAGTTAGTTCAAATTTTCTCAGGAGTCAGCTGAGAAATGCTTGCTGACAAAAGCTGTCTTGTCTGTCAAGAGGCAAAACATTCAAAAAGTCATGGACTTATTTACCAGCCTTTCGTGTATAATAATACCGCAATAAACTCATGAGTCCAACCAATTGGTATAACTTATTTAGTATTTACTGTACTGTCAACTTCAGTGACAATAATTCGGTTGCCTACCGCATTAAACCCGATAATCTTTAGCAATAATTGTTGCAATAAATATAATTCTCTAATTGTGTTTTTAATTTAAAAATCGAAATATTTTATATTTAAAACACTATCGGTGTTATCGACAAATATTTAAATACAGCAACAACGATAATATTTTTTTTCTCATTTTCATTATTACTTATGTGTGAGCAGAAATGTAATCTAAATATCCAGCTGAGCCGGAAATTATTTTTTTATTATTGTATTTCAATAATTTGAAAATTCTAATTATTATTTGAAAATGTTAATTTATTTGATACACCAGATACCATACAATTGCCGAACAATGGAGGAGAACGAATGCCACATGCATAGGAAATTATTTAAGGTATGTGGAGTTTTGATAAATAAATATTTCACTTGTGAAGGCGAATGGGGAGCATAATTATTCCGTTTTTATTATTTAAGTCTTGCAGTTAAGGTCAGATCTTTTCATTGGGATAATTTCCCCACTGCTTTTGTTGATTACGCACAACGTAGAATGTTTATTTGACACATTATGTTCGAATTTCAGGGAAATAACAACTACAATTACAACATGCACACATACATACATACCTACAAACATAATTTCATACATACAGACATACATACATACACTTACAGTGGCATATATAAAGAAATGTAGTGTGTGATTTGAGTATTTCAAAGTATTTTCATTTAATAGTATATACGCATCCATGTATTTGTATATGCATGTGTATGTACTTCTGCGTAGTTATATTTCATTTAAAAACGAAATAAAATAATAATTTAACTCATATGTTTGTTTGTAGGTGCAGTGGACAGCAAAAGTCTTAGTTCGGCAATATATGTATTTTAACAAATTCATGAATTCTAGACAAAAATTTGTATAAAAATTTATAGTTTATATATTTATTTTATTAATTCATTTCTGTTTTATTTATAATAAAACAAAAATTTTTTAATATTTTTCATAAAACAAGAGAAAAATAAGGAAAATATCAGATGACTCCATAGGTACCCCCAAGGAGAACCTTGAGTAAATTTAAAATTCAAAGGCTTAATATATGAAAATGTTATCTCTTGTATTTAGTAGAATATCCCTTAAGGTCAAGCACTCCATTTAACCCATTTGAAATTGAATGTACAAGTTTTGTGTTTAGTGTTTTCTGGTGGCACCATGAGCAAGTTTTTCGGTTGACTTTTGTTTGAGGTTTAGCGATTACGTAACTGTTCTTTCAAATGATCTCCTAAATACTCTCTTGGGGGGATTTTTTTTGTCAAAATATATTGAAGTACTAAGACTTTTGTTGTCCACTGTATGTACACATACATATATGTGCGGTTTTGTATGTATTAAAGCACTTAAATTTTCTTATTGTAGTTTCAAATAGTCGGTCGCACTTTAACAAAATGATAGACTGAGAGTTTCTGTCTAAGCCATAGAAAATCTCTAAACACTTACACATACAAGCAATTTAACACATGAATTGTGTGCATATAGCACATGTTTTTGAGCCTTATATACACAACCATATATATTTGGCACATACAACAAACAAATCCTTGCAGATACACACACTGAGGCCTACTGAAGCAATCATTCATTTTCTTACACAATTACGTGTATTGTTGAAGTTGTTTGAACGCTACACACAGCAATTGGTATTCGAAGTTTTTCAGGAAGGTTTGATGTTGCAGAAGTAGTTGCATATGTATAATTCCAATAATATTGTTCAAAATGTTTTTATTGTTGACAACTTAACAATACTTATGAGGATTTGTAAGGAAGTTAATTTTCAAAAGTTTAGAACGTTATAAAGGTAAGCGATTAGTTCAGTAGTATACTATTACAGCATCAGCTCTTTTAGTCTGAATTTTCTCCTACATACGCGCAATAGCTTCAACCGGCAGTTCACCAAGTACTGTCTATTATGATTGCCACATCTTGGTTTTCCTAGCTAAGTTAGTTTATATTTTATTTATTTATTTTTTTTTATTTAAGTATTTATTTATTTGCTTACAAGAGCTTTAAGAATGTTATTATTTTATAGCTCAGTAGGATATACACAAATTACATTGGTCATTAGTATTCCCTAAATTATAGTGCAATTTTTTATAAAGTATATAACTAATACACAAAAAGGCAATAATTATATTTCACATAAAATTTCTAAAATAAAATTTAAAAAATAAAAGTAATATAAATGTTTTATTTTTTTTTTTTGTTTTGTTTTTTTGTTAATTATTTGAGGACATATCGACGCCTCCATTCTATAACGTTCTAAGTGTACTTAGAACGTTTTTAATGTTCTTGCATTTTTAAATTATACGTTCTCTAACTTAAATACTGTCAAAATTTGGTTAAGATGCGCCGATCCGTTTCTTCGGCGATTTCCTCTCAGCAGATTTCTGGCAAAAATTCTGAGAGTAAATAAAATTGCCATGAAAAGTTTCTCAAAAATCTGTCGTTCGGAGTTATAAGTTTCGTTTTAACTTCAACTGGTGTGAAGTTAGACGAAATTCGTAAATTAAGAAGCAAGAGGTATACGTTACGCAGAACATGATTAATATGGTCAGTGCATGACAAGGTAGAATTGATCCAAAATCCTACGTATTTAATCTTACTAACGTACACAAGAGATGTGTTCCCCAAGTAAATGGTCGGAAAATAACTCAAATCATATTCCCATCTACTGATTGGTAAAATGTAAGATTTTCCAGGATTGAGCATAAGGTTATTATCCTCAGCCCATTTTAAAATAGACCTTAGATAAGTCATAATTAAGTTTGTAACTTGTATCCTCTATCAGACCAATACGGTTTGAGATGTACAGCTGAATATCGTCTGCGTATGCATGTACCTTAGTATACCTGCATACTGAAAATAAATCATTGACGAACATACTAAATAGCAGGGGGCCTAACACGGACCCCTGTGGAACACCAGATATTATACGCCTCAGCCCAGACTGCCTATTTCCAATAATTACCCTTTGGGCTCGCCCATACAAGTAGTTCTCCATAAGAGATAAAGCGGTATTTGTAAATCCAAAATAGTGCCCCAGTTTTCGACATAAGATTAAATGATCAACCCTGTCTAAGGCCTTTGAAAAATCCAGTAGATACATAAGAGAGAGGTTTCCTTTGTCATATTCGGGCCTCATGTCATCAATTACTTTCAAGACCGCAGTAGTACAACTATGAGCAATGCGAAAACCAGATTGGAATGTGGACAAGAGATTATTGTAATTCAGATATGTTCAGCAATTAGGGACTCAAATATCGTCATAATCTAATAAGTAGTATGTTGGCTTGGTAGACGCGAGCCCATGTCAAACATCTCCAACAAAACTCCAACAGATTTATGGCAAAAACTTTGATAGTAAATAAAAATTGGCACAAAAGGTTTCCCAAAAAGGTTTGTAATGATGTTATGTTTGTACATTTGTGTATATTGCAATCGCCATGGATTTCATTAAATGTCTCGTATCGTATCATTGCTCTTCAGTGATTCTCTCTCTTCAATGAAAGTGTGAATTTGGTTGCAAAATTCTTGTTCATAATTTCTAATGGTTCAAGATCTTTTTGGAATCCTAATCTCCGGCTCAAATTCGTTTGATATAAAACATATACCAACTTTCGCAAGAGCGAGACAGCTTTATTGGTACAATCTAACTGGGCGCTATCTTTCCCAGAGGCAACAGACATTCGTGGTTAAGTTTTGATGGCATGTACTCCAACAGTCGAAAATTCTTTATTGTATTAAAGACATGTTCAACCTGGGTGGGTTAGTATTGGTTGCATTCATCTGAATATTCCCACAGAGAGTAGACATCTTTAAAATCTTTATGCCAACTGCTGTAGCAGTGAAATTTTTCGCCATATCACTATTTTATTTTTGTTTCGTTGCATGTAAATTCCATCAAAAAAAATTTAGTCGATATGCGTTGCATCCAAATATGCGTCTCTTGTCTGCATAATGGGTCATTTTATTTTACCTTCAATCTACAATATTCGTTTTTTTATTCACTGTTCTACATGGATGCCAGAGTAGGAATTTGAACTGGTCGTTACTCGATAGCTAGAAACGCTAGGCGTTTCAACAACTACCAAGCAACTAATGATCGTTGAACGCACAATTGCAGTCAACAAATGTTTTTAGGAATAAGTGCCCGCATTAAGTTCTAAACGTGGCTGAAGAATTGTATGCAACAATCCAAATCTCTTCAATACATTCTAATTTGTCAGTATTTACACCTTCTTGAGTTTCGGATGACATATTTATAATGTCGCGGCAAAAACAGCATTTAGTCTTATGCATAGAATTTCAGGGCATCCAACAGCTTAACGACGACCCTGAATCTGCTTACATAATTCGTCATTACAATCCTTGAGTCAGGATTACGACCTCGCTTCTGGAACCACTTATGTTGTGTATGTTAATTTTATACATGAGTGATGGGACCTACAGTTTACCTACAGTCGGCTCCGAATGAAGGATTTTTTGAGAAATTTTTCATGGTACTTGTATTTTTAATTCCATAGTTTTTGACAGAATTCTGCTGAGAGGAAGTCACCAAAGACCTGGGAGATGTCTGACCTCACGTCTAATAAGCTAACACACTACCTACTAGACTACGGCGACTTCGAACGACGACTCTGAACATTAGAAGTTTTCTTATGGTAACGCAATTTGCTAAAGACGACTACTAAATATGAAATGAATAAATTAATTGATAAATGAGATAGAAAGATAAAGCAGCAACACCTTTAAAAACAGTACTGGATTAAAGCAGCAAAAGTTCTCACCATTAGTGCTCACATTTAGCTTTGTGTCTAGACATGGCTGACGGCAAAATTATCATCTAAAGGCCTACTCAATTTACGTTGTGTACTGCTTGACAATTTAGGCTGACATATCATCCAGTCCTGCGAGTGGCGTATATTGAGAACCATTAGGTAAATCTCGTTTTGAATTTTGACTTGATTCAATCCAAGTCTTTAATATTGCCTGTCCAGTGCTTACATAATTGGTCATTGCAACCCTTCAGCCAGGATTATTGACCTAGTTTCTCACACCACTTATGTTGTGTGTGTTAATTTTATACATAAGTGGCGGGACCTACAGTTTAAAGTCGACTCCGAACGACAGATTTTTTTTGAGAAACTTTTCATGGCAATTTTATTTACTCTCAGAGTTTTTGCCAGAAATCTGCTGAGAGGTAATCGCCGTAGAAATACTTTTTGTATTTTGTTTTGATGTCTGGCCTGGGGCTCGAACCCTGGCTTTACGTCTAATAAGCCAACACACTACCTACTAGACTACGGCGACTACATATCCTGTCCAGTGCTTAATATTTAAAATTCAACGACCATTGACTTCAAACTCCATCACTATGTGTCATGCTAATAATTCTGTTATTGGTTTCCTCTGACTGAAATAACTCAATAATTTTAGAAATAGATTCCCAGAAACTATGACTTTAAAAAGGGAGATTGAAACCTCTTTCAAGATAATTTACTGGAAACAACTGGCACAGCTGCAACCAATACAGTATCTAAGGAGTCGTTATACATCGACTATCAATATCTGAGTATGTGTGGTAAACATGTTCTATTTATTTCAGACAATATAGGCTATTGTTAGTCAAAAATACATACGTACATAAATATATTCATACATACAAACATATGGTATATATACGTGTACTAACTGCAAATTATACATATACAATATTATAGTAAGTACAAGTATATATGTATGTATGCATTGCATATAAAATATTCGAAAATGAATAATTTTTATACAATATTTTGATTTTTATTTTATTTTTTTTAATTTATTTTTTATTTATTTATTCATAAATTGTTTAGTTAATACCATGTACAATAAATAAAATACGATTTTATTTGTGTGAATTTTTTTCATTTCATATTTCGTAGGTGGACTCTGTTCCTGACATGTATTTTGTATAGTTCAGCTGTTACTTGGCCAACATTTCTGTTTTGAACATTTTTTTTTTCTATTTACCCATTGACCTTAATCGTTTAGCAAGCAGTACAACTTTTACAGGTAGTTTGGTAAGAAATACTTTTTTTAAATTAATTTTTCAGATTTTTAAGCAACTGAATTTTCAACATTTTCCAATCGTATAATACCAATAATGTTTTAAGTTTATTGTATAGTATCGTACAGTATTGATAACATTTAAATCGTTTAAGAGTTTTATAGAGTTTGTTTAATATTTATTTAAAATTTTAATTAAAAAAGAGAGAATAATTGGTATTTTCTTAAGCACACTCTTTTTTTAAGCATTTATATGATTTATATGATTCAAACTATTGCCCTACAATATAATGATTCTTCTACAAATCATAGGTTTTCATATGATATTTGAAATGAAAAGATAGCACGCTTAGAATGCAGAATACAGCAATGCAGTTAACCGTTGCTAATAATATGTTCTTGAGAGGAACATGTTAATAGATTATAATCACTTCACTTAGGTTAGGCTAACGGATAAAAAGCCGTTCACAGGCAAGTTCACACTGTGGCCCATATGGCTCATATCACTTCACTTAAATCTATCCAAATTATTTTGAATGAAACCTTCTAACTCTTGCCCCATTAACACAAAACGTCATAAAAGTATCACATAAACAACCTATACCCCATCAAAGTATTCCTCATTTGACCATAATTAAACTGGAGAAGGATTACACACAGAATTGGTCATTACAACCCTTCAGTTAGGATTACGACATAGTTTCTCACACCACTTGAGTGTGTTAGTTCATACATGAATGGCGGGAACTACAGTTTAAAGTCGATTCCGGACGATAGATTTTTGAGAAATTTTTCATGGCAATTTTATTTACTCCCAATGTTTTTGCCAGAAATCTGCTGAGAAAAAGACGCCGGAGAAATATTCCTTTCAGATTTCGTTTCCTTTCAAGTTGTGTGTTTTGTTAATCTAAATAAGATTCGGATTTTTCTCGCCTACCATTAGCACTGTTTACCTAACTTTAATGGCAAGTTGTCCTTCACAACATGCTTACTGCAGGCTACAACACTAGCCGCTGCCAATATACATATGTATATGTAGGGTTGGCAATCCCGCTCTATATTTTCAATCCCGGGATTTCGGGATTTCATTTAGCTAGTCCCGGGATCCCGGGATTTATCCCGGGATTTTAAAAAATTTGTTCTCGAAAGATATTAACATATTATTTCAATAAAATTAATAACATGGCACATCCAAAAATAGGTTTATAAGAAAGAATTTATTAAATTATAAGAAAATTAATTTTATTTTTAATTTTTCACATTTTTAAATTAATTATAGAGAGTAAATTGTTTTTATAGATATATACTCTTTTGTTGATCAAGTGCGATATGTTATTATTTTTTATTATTTTTAAAATACGTTTTGAGGAAGTACAGAGCATCCAAAGTTTCATCGCTCAAACGACTTCTTATTTTAGTTGTGAAAAATCCAGCTGCAGAAAAAGTACGTTCAGACTCTACACTGGCTGAAGAAGAAGTTGTAACTTCTGACTCAGAAGCTATTAGAAGTGATGTAGCTGGACTTGAAGCATTTAGTCTTCCGAGTAACTCAACTATTAATTTGCGACATTTTATGGAAGAAGGAACCGTTACGAACTCTGTTTCGGATTCGGACTGAACATTTGTTCTACCATTGTGCAGATACTGAAGTACCCCACTGATATCTATTCTCCTTTGTTGCATGCATCCATCGCATGAATGTAGTTTTTGACTTATAACGTTGTTAGCATCTTTAAGTTTTTTTAACATAAAAGTTATGGCAACATCGGCCGTGAACAGATTAGCATCCCGACGGCAAAGGGCGTCAACTGCTGCTTTAACTGGGACAAGAACACTAATGATTGCGGATACTATATTAATCTCATCTTTGGATAAAGCAAAATATTCACCTTCAGGTGGACCTATGTCTATTAATGCCTTTTGTATACAATTTCTTAATAAATAAAGACGTTCCAGCATTAACAAAAGGCTGCTCCACCTAGTTTTATAGTCTTTTATTAGAGTTAGTTGCTTTCCAAATTCAGCCGTAACATACTTTTGCATGACATCTTATTTTGTTGCTGTAATATACAACCATTTGGCGGACTGTGTTGACAGTCGTAGGTAAACTTTAAATCCCATTGCTGTAAGACCTGCACGTAAGTCACTAGAGCGGCATATAACGTTAATTGAAATCCCATCAAGGGCTGTTAGTCGTGCAAGTGTAGCAGAAAGTGATCTGTCTTCTAGCCCCAGCATAGGAAAATACTTGGTTAATGGTTTAGTTTTTTTTTGTTGGTGGATCATCTGCTTCTGGTGATTTTAATTTAAGTGTTTACGTCTCAAAGAAAAAAAATCGCAATTTGAAGTTTTGTTTCTAATTTCATAGCGGTTAATGCATTGAAACAACAGATTCTAATTTCTGGAAATTCGAATTAGTGAGAGTTCTAATATACAATTTTTTTCATTGCGGCTTAAAAAGTCAAATCCCGGGATTAAGTGCTCAATCCCGGGATTTTGGGATTGTTAAAAACTGCGGGATCCCGGGATTTCGGGACCCCGGGATCCCGGGATTCCCAACACTATGTATATGCTGCTATGACCCCTTTATGAGATGATGATAATTTGCTCATGGCTGTATCTTTCAGGATTGTTATCCATACCGGTGAAGCATACAGTGACACTGAGTAAGTTACACTCAACTGTTATAGTCTCTTACTCTGCTTTGGTCCTACATTTGGCGTCCTTCAGGATAACAAGTCGACTTAGCCGTTACGGTGATATATCCGATATTATCTTACTTCCGTTCTAATTGTTTGGTTCACTTAGTTTCAAATTATGTACAAATTTTCAATTGAAAGTTTAAATTCGGCTCTGAACTAAAGATTTTTTGAGGAACTTTTCATGGCAATTATATTTACTCTCAGAGTTTTTGCCAGAAATCTTCACATCTTTTTTCACATTTCGTTTTGTTAGAAATGGCTGACCTGGTGTTTGAACCGTCTCACCGCCTCACGTCTAATAAACCAACATACCTTCTGGGGAAGAATTTGCTTTTCTAAAATGCGGGATCTATCTTAAAATACAATCGCAGTTCGGGAATTTCTTCGCCGTAAAAATGTTACAAATTTCTGGCCGCATATTGTTTGCAAAGACAGCCTGTGAGAAAAAGTCATGGAACAGCGCATTTGCATTGTAAATTCAAAGAAAACTTAATGCTGCATTGCACAGGACAATATACACACACATATACGGTGGTAAATGATTGAAAACATTTAGGTACCATACTTACTAACTTAGTTAGTTGGTTATAACAACTCTTTAGCCAGGATCACAACCCAGGTTCTCACAGAACCCATATTACGTGTGTCAATTTGATCAATTTGAACATAAACTCCGACAGATTTTTGTGGAACTTTTCATGACAATTTTTATATATTCTCAGAGTTATTTTCAGTATTATGATTCATATTTCATTTTGTTCGAGATGTTTAAGCTAGGGTTTTAACCATGGTCTCGCGTCTACTAAGCCAACATATTACCTACACGACTACAGTGAATTCTAGGCACTATAAGATAAGTTTAATCGGCTTCCAACAGATTAAAACTATAAATATGTATCATAAGGCGAAGAAGAATTTCCTTGATTAACACATTCCCTGCCGCGTGTGTCTATTTTTATTTACGTTAAACAGCATTCATACGCCAAGTTTAATCATTATTTACGGAAAATATACCGAAAATGGTACACATGGCCTAGAAATGAAAATTTTTAATAAAAAGTTGATCAGCGATTTGCAAACCAATTCCTTCAATATTTTTAGTATTTTGCCGCTCTTCATAAAAGTACCACATGATTTTGCCACATCGCTTTTTAAAAATTTAAAACCCCCTGAAATAAAAACTCCATTTAAATTTGATTTTAAACTCTTCATTCGTAAAATGTAGTATTTGTGCGAATACTCACTCACTCACTGCTATGACGTCGAAATGCATGAGATTTTTGCTTTCGATGAGACATAAATATTAAAGGCTGAACAACGCATAAGTACGAAAACTGACATGAATATTTCAAAATTGCCGATGCAATTGACATTTTCAAAAATTTATCATCAAATTCAGTGAATGACATTGACTTTTGACACATTCAGTGTGCAGAGTAAAATACGTAAATACACTCAGGAAAACTGTCGAATGCATCCACAATGGGAAGTGACGAAAAATCGATTGATGTCAACTAGTGTAACGCGTTATGCTAACAGAATGCAGCGGCAAAACGATTTCAAATGAGAAGTAGGTGATGTCAACTTTTGGCATAAAAATGAACGGAAATATTCAAAAAGTTCACAGAAACTAAAAGAAAAAACTTTTATATTTGAAGGAAAAATTTTGGTAACGCTCATGTGGTTTTATTTTCTAACACTCTAAAGGCTGCAGGATTCTGTCCTTAATTTCACCTTCGTGAGTGAGTCAACCCAATGGATGGCAAGGCTTCCTCCATTTGGTCCTTTCAACTCAAAAAAGGCAGTCTTCTACGCCGACTTTCGCTCATACCCGTATCAAATACCCATTCAGCCGTTCTATTCCCTTCTATCCAAATAGACATGATTGAGCCAGCGTAGCTGTGGATGTTACTGCACTGTACATTGTCCATATCGTTGAAGAGCGCATACGACTCATTGTTGAATTGGATGCAAAAATCATCGCACAGAAATCGCATGCGACTGAAGGTGCCTTGTTATAAATATAACATTGCATAACAGCGTTCCTTGCTTCTGCGCTGCAAAGAAGCACAGGGAGGATGAGCGACTTGTAGAGCACTAGTTTCGTAATACGAGAAAGGTCCCTGCTACTCAATTGTCTATTGAGACCATAGTAACACCTGTTGGGAAGATTGATCCTACGCTTGAACTCCAGGCTGATATCATTTTCGCTGGTAACACCCTCTCCAAGGTAATCTGAAATCTGATACGCCGAATATCTTTACTTGTCGACAACATATACTCGTATATGACCTCATTTACTGCCAGACCGATTTTCCAGTTCAGTAGCGCTAAAGGCAGCAGTAACATCTTGCTTGATACTCAAGCAAATAAACAGTTTTGTGGAAAATACTGCCATTGCGATGCACTCCCGCCGTCTTCAGAACAGGCTCCACGACGAAGTTGTAGAGGTCGCATATTAGGGAATTGCCTTGTCTAAGACCCCGCACGGTTTCAAAAGGTTTGGAAGATCCATTCCCACCCTGAAGGATCTGCACGAGTTGCTCAAGGAATACCGAGCTCATACGTGGAGGCGAAGCACTATTCCTTATGTGGATATTGAAGGCTACCTAACAGTCGACAAGAGGATGGTGTCGACAAAAGTTTGGCTTTCAAGTCTTCTGCAGGACGTAATGTGAAGATAGTGGTAGAAAGTCTGAAGTCTCACTGATGAGATCAAATCAGAGTATTGACGAGTGGCTTCCGTTGTTCATAAATTACGCTCGTAAGCATGGCTGGGGGCATAGTGTCCATGATAGAACATCATTTCTAATAGCATAATTGATGTCATAGTAGAGCGTTGCCCTTAGTATCAGCATCTCTTGCGAATCTGTAACCATATTTCCGTTTTCATCGTAGCAGGAAAATTTGCCATTACAAAACTTTAATAGAAATTGAGACCTACTTTCTCACTCTACCCATGATGTGTGTTAATATCCTACATGAAAGCACCTATAGTTTGCCACCAAATCATTTTAAGGTGTCAGAGCTGAGACTAAAATTCGGAGCTCTCGTAGCCTCTAGAGTATTGCGACTAGTACACTATTATAAATAATGCGCATTCATATTGTATAAAACAAAAATGAATTTAATACTCAACCCACAATTTTATACCCCCAGAAAGACTATAATTGTACCATAAATATCATAAGGAATCGAATTGTCTATCATAGATGCCAAGGATACCAATAAACATGTAAATTTTTGTGTGAGTGTATATTTTTATAGCAATTTTCTAGGTTAGAACATTTTGAGCATCTACCACATATAAAAATTGCATAGAAACAGTGAAATAGGGCAATGACAAACACATCTAGCCACCGAAAGCTAATCTTCAAAGAATATGTAAAATAATGTCTTACGTCTTCAAATAATTTTCCATTTAAAATCTTTTCCTAGTCATCAAAACTGAACTCTACTGTATTTACATATGTCTGCATTTGTCAGATTTGTTAATTACATATGATACGATTGGTTAGAGGACTTCTGTTGTTGTTAAGCCACGCACTTTAAATGCATTTTAAAAAAACTACCAAAATATGTATGAAATACCAAAAAAAATGAAAAAAATACTACAACAACAATAGTTATTGGTGTACTGATTGACCTCAATACATATTAAATATGTCATCATGACATTTATTTGTATTGTTGTACATTTAAGCCTTCAATAAATATATTTTCTGTACATATTCTCCGCATATACGCATGCATTCGCATTCATATGCCAGCGGATATATGCTGTCATTACCAATGGAGTAGTTCTCGTTCACATGTTTCATTGTAGTCATCCAATTTATGAAAACTGATTAAAGTCAAAAGCATGAATGAAATTTCAATTGGCAGCAGATAGTTTATTGCCATTTTTTTTGTTCAATTAAAAGCGTAATTACTGTTGTCATAGCACGAAACTATGAACTGAAAAGTGATTGTGTGATTATTTCAAGGTCCTTTTTAAAAAGGGCCTCTTTTGTCACTTTTGTTAATATACTCTTGCCTTTATTGTTAGATATTTATGTATGTTTTATTGTACTGTACTAATTTTAGTTAGGAGGTGCAACGACCATTAAGATCGTTTTTTTAAATATTTTTCTTTCAAGAAAAATAATTTTTATTGTGGGTACGAAATATAAATGCATTATTCTCTACAAACTACCGCTTTTCTTTATATTTTGCAGGGTACCCTTTCATAATTCCGATCCACCCAGTAATACTAAGCCCTTGTGTATGTCTTTGATAACCAAACTCGTTTTTCCTTCATACATACATAACATAATTGATCATTACAACCCTTCAGTCAGGATTATGACTTAGCTTCACACACCACTTATGTTGTGTGTGTTTATTTTATAAATGAGTGCTGGGACCTAAAGTTTAAAGGCGATTCCGAACGATAGATTTTTGAGAAACTTTTCTTAGCAATTTTATTTTACTCTTAGAGTTTTTGCCAGAAATCTGCTGAGGTTAAGTCAACGAGATTTTGTTGGAAATGTCTGACCTGGGTAGAGATGAGCGATCCAGTGATTTTTGAAGAACGTTGTTCTCAGTGAACGTGATTTGTTAATCACTGTTCTTTAAAACAGTGATTGTGATCACAGTATTCCAATAATAAAATAATGACAATAACGTATTTTATTAAGTCGTAAGAAAGAGAATACTAGATACATACTACGAAAAGACTACTAAACAAAATCAAAGTGGCGTCATCAATGTTATTATTTTTAATGTAATTTTTTTTTTATATGAAGTTTGACAATTAAGTTTCACAGAAAGTTCATGTATAAAAGACAAACGTAAATAATCAGCATCATCTACGAGTAATTCTGCCTCGCTCAAAATAAAATGAAATAAATTTGAGTACGTAACAATTTTGAAAGAACGGCATTATTAGTAAATGTTATTTGGCAATTTCAATCACTGTAGTTACCAGTGAATTATCAATCACCGTGATTAAATCACAGTTTTGAAAATATCGCTCATCTCTAAACCTGGGGTTTGAACCGTCGCCTAGCGTCTAATAAATCAACACACTACCTAGTGGATGTATGACGTTTTCTGTTAAGGGGCAAGAGTAACAGGCTTCATTTGAAATAATTTCAATAGAATAAAGTGTATGTATGTAGGTAAGGTCAGGCGTCGCCGTATCTTGAGGAAGAGTAGCACTAAGTAAGCGAAGATCCTCACCACCACCACTTAATACCACAATTCAAAATGTTTTAGGCAACAACAGATGACATGTCTTAAATCCAGGACTTGCTCAATTCTCTGCTGAGCTGGAAAATAATGATTAGTGAAACCAGAACGAAACAAAGAAAAAATAAAAAGATACGAGACATTTCCTATTTTGCGTAAGGGAATGGAGAGCAATTATAGGAACAACAACGCTACATAAAAACTATTTTTAGAGCAAAAATGTCCCAATATTTTCAGGCATTATCTTAATTGTCATAACGAACTCATTGCGTTTAAGAGACTTAATCAGCCAGGAATATACCGAAATAAACCGAAACGGACTGAATTTATAACTTTTTTAACATCTTTCGATGGATTAGATAAACTACCTTTAGACATGCTGTTAGATTATTAGAAAAAATAATCTGGTAGAAAAGGGGTTAATTGGATTGAAGTCTTTAACCTAAAAGCAATGTTCCATAGAATGGTATCAAATTATGCAATATATTAGCCAAGAGAATGCTGATTTGAATAAAACTGAAAATCAATTACACTCTGCTCGACGTCTGGGTCTGAGAGTCAAGTTTTCAAAAAGGAGGAATGCGTGTATTACATATTCCTGCACAATATCACATCTAGCTTTTCAGATTTTTTGTGCCTAACAATCGCACATAACATAATGTGTAACATAATAGGTCACAGAGTTTTCGAGTGTATTTTCTAATCGCATGCGACCAGTTCAATTTTCAAAAGGATATTGACTTTGTCCGAAAATGACACGAAATAAATCAGCATTTCCTGGAAAATTGTGGTTCATAATTAAAACTGAAATAATGTTTAATACGAAAATATTGAAATAAATATTGAAAATAGCCTTTTAATTAATTATTGCGTTACATTCCAATTAAAATTGAATTTATTGTTGTGTGGTTTTTCATTAATTAAGTTGCCGTAGTCTAGTAGGTAGTGTGTTGACGGTTCAAACCCCAAGTCAGACATCAAAACGAAATATGAAAAAAATATTTATTCGGCGACTTCCTCTCAGCAGATTACTGGCAGAAACTCTGAGAGTAAAATAAAATTGCCATGAAAAGTTTCTCAAAAATCTTTCGTTCGGAGTCGACTTTAAACTGCAGATCCTGCCACTCATGTAGAAAATAACACACACAAAATGAGTGGTGTGAGAAGCTAGACCGTAATCCTGACTGAAGGATTGTAATGGCCATTTATGTATGTATGTATAGTTTTTTATTCAAGTTTTCATTTTCATTTTAATTTAAATTTTGATTTATTTTTGCTTTTTTCTTTCATTAAAATCCCACGAAAACTTTCATTATGTGCTCGGAGAATAAAATAAATTATACGTGCCACATAAGAAATGTGTGTGAAATGCCTGATCAGGCATAGTTTTTATTACAAAAAATAATACGTTTTAATTTTAAAGATAAACTTTGTTTAAAGATAAAAACGAAACTTTTTTATATTTTTCCCATTACCACCATCCATCTCCCTAACTCCCCTCCCCCATATTCATGGTCTCAGTATCTATTTCGTGCTTTGTTCACAGCACTTTTATATGTTGTTTTTTTGTTTTTGTTTTTAATTTTCTTGACTTTATTTACAGTGCGGGTATAATTTTCAACTTTTCAACAACAAAATGAAAAACTTTATTTGTTGCAGAAGGAACAAGCAAAAAAAACCAAAGCGAATGAAGTAAATTCAGGCATCAAAAAGAAAGGAAAGAAAAAAACTTTAACTGTCAATAACATTGTGACTGGCAGTAGAGGAAGCGGTGGTGGACATAAGGAAAAACTTTTTAACCAACATCTCAAGTTAAATCAAAGTTAAGAATAGTGTGTATAGGAAAATATTGCCATCAACAAAGACAGGGTGCGGAAATGTGGGAGAGAAAAAAACCAACAAAATTTTAATAGACACTATAACGGTGTTTGATTGCAACAGTTGTGCTGTTAACTTTTCTGAAAATCATAAGAAATGTTTCGATGCTTCGCTATCAAGGAGTTATTAAATTAACGTTTTTCAAAAACAGACAATAAAACTTGGCATATGTATGTATATGTGTGTATCACAGATTGGCTAAATCATTTATTTTATATCCTTCTAAGCTATATAAGCTATTCGAGTATAAAGTTTGATTCTCTAATATAAATCTAGTGTTTTCCCCACCCGCATTTAGCTTTTAATTCAAATTAAAAAAAAAATTTTTGAATCAAATCCACATCAGGAACAAGTCGCTTGTGTGAGAATGTAGCATATATCTCTTCCTACAATGCTGTGTTTTCGAATTTACTCATTACATATCTTTCCGGGGTCAATAGCTTTCATTTAATCACATTATTGGGTGTCACATGCTACATTTATTGCCAAGACGTACTCCATGATAGTACGTTAAATTCGCAAAGTAGGTCTTTAATACTGCTAGTGGGTATATCCAATAAATTTGCATTATACCTACCTCTTGTCCAGCTAAGCAATCAGTGCATTCATTATAGTCCTTCATTATCATAATATCCTCGAAGTTTGAAAGGTAACAAAAACTTTTTGAAACTGTCTTCGTCTTAAATATTAGCATGTCAGAACTCCGCTTCTGTGCACAAAAATGCGATGTCATGTTAGCTGGCACCAGCATACATTTCAAGTTTCAAAAGAAGCAACCAACCGTTGCAGTTTCTTAAGGCGATGCAAGAAATACTTCCATTTATCTCATCTCCTACATATATACATATATAATTGGTCAATACAACCCGTCAGTCAGGGTTACGACCTAGCTTTTCACACCACATATGTTGTGTTTGTTAATTTTATACATGAATGGCGGGAACTACAGTTTATATTGTGCTCAGAGTTTTTGCCAGAAGTCTGCTGAGAGGAAGCCGCCGAAGAAATATTTCTTCATATTTCGTTTTACTGCAGATGTCTTACCTGGGGTTTGAAATGTGGCCAACGCACTAGGCAACTAGACTACGGCGACTTCAGATCCAACTTAAACTGGAATACAACAATTTACTTCTCGGCCCAGGACAGAATAGGACAAAGTTGCTTACTAATGACAACCCGGACATCCAACTCTATTATTTCATTAGAATATCATCACAACGTGGCTAATAATTCAGTGTTTAATGTCTACTTCAACGGTATGTTCTTCAAGGAAATAAGAGCAATTATTCCGATATTTGCATATTTTAACGCAGTCTACCATGTACAGTACATCCCTTCGTGGTCGACTGGCTATTGGATCGTGCAGAAAGAATTAGATCTTTATCTGCACTATCTGTATTTCCTGTCACGTGCAATATAAACAGATTGAAATATTTCCTCCCTTCTTCGATCCATCGGAGAATCAAACACTCGCTCACATTTCTTTGAAGTAACACTAGAACAATGACACATAAGCCACATTGTAATTGTGCTTCACATAACAGGTCTACCAATAACTACTTCCGATCATCAACTTGATAGTTGATAACGATCATCTTGTTGAAGTTATATCCGTCAAATTAATTACCTTTTATTCAGTCTGATTTGCAAAACCAACATGGACAACCATAAATAATGAGTGTATAGATATTGTAATGTGGCAGACAATTTTTAGTCCACAGCTTCAGTAAGCGATTGACCAACACCTGTACATCGACGAAATGCAAGATGTACTGAAAACATCACCGCTGTCCGTGAGAATCTTCAAGAGAATACGTGGCAACAATAGCTTTCCCTTCACTTCCAAGAACTCTGTAGTTTTGCAGACAACAACTCGTTGAATTTTGTGTCGTGGGTATGGATCCATAGATGACTGATAACCCCGATAAAGTCAGTCGATTTAGTGTTGGGTTTGCGGAGTATTATGTACATATTTCTAATGCAATGATGTTGGCCAGGCCATCACTGCAAATGGCGAGCACTTAAGGTCGCTGATTACCAAGTTTTTTCGACCTAAATTAGATGATCTGGATACCACAGCTCATACTACATTGGATATTCTGAATGAGCGAGAATAGTCATCTAACATGAAGGTGATATATATACTGGCCACCGATATGGTGCGTTTTGATTCCATCTGGACTTTTTCCTTTGGGGACTTTCTTAAGTCGCAGGTGTATACCAAAGTCCTCAAAGTCAACATAATCCATGCCATTAGACGAATTCAGTCTGATTTATGCGCCAGAGTCTTGGAAAATTAAGCAGTTTGAATTCCCTCCACCTAGAGAAGCCGTAGAGGTCATTTGAACGTTCTTATATGCCACACATAATGGCATCAGTAGGAATAAAACGAATAAAAAATTCCGAACCATTATTTTATTTAAAATTAAAGAGAGGAAGCGCTTCGTGAAGGAGCCAATTCACAAATGTTTTGTGAGTACCCCACAATAGTTTAAGTGGTAGATAGCGAAAGCCTTTCCAAACAGCAAAACAGATCGATGCCGGGTAGTAACGCTTTTGTTTAGAATTGTTGGAGGACTTTATTCCCATTGAGGTTCCAAGAAATGTCTCTCGTATGAAAGACAATTTTTGGTGAATGTCTAAATTATTGGTAGCATACATCCATAATTGGTCATTACAACCCTTCAGCCAGGATTAAGAGCTAAATTCTCACACCACTTACGTTGTGTGTGTTAATTTTATACATGAGTGGCGATACCTACAGTTTAAAGTCGACTTCGATAAACTTTTTCATGGCAATTTCATTTACTCTCAGAGTTTTTGCCAGAAATCTGCTGCGAGGAAGTAGCTGAAGAAATATTTTTTCAAATTTCGTTTTGCTGGTGCTGTCTGACTTGGTGTAAGAATCGTGGTCTCAGGTCTAATAAGCCAACACACTACCTAATAGACTACGATGGTAGCATATTATCGGACATAATTTGCTCACTTTATTTACAATGTCAAAACAACTTACTTACTTTTTCTATTGCAATCTTAAAGGACATTTATGACACACCCAATAATATATGTACTTCGGTACTAGAAGTCTTTCAATCAACTCCAGTTGTTGTTGATTTTTTTGATTTGCTGACATTTTACTCGGTTAGATTCTTACAACCATTGCAAGTGTTTAGTATGCATTTTCATCAATAAGCTTGCTAAACTTGAAGTTCCGAGGTCGGGGATTCGACTCTGGGTAATTGTGATTGTTTGTCTGACTTTATATGTGATTAAGAAAAAGAAAGAAACGAGAAACGAACCAAAGGACTAGAACCCTTTGTCTCATATTTAATTAATTTATTACTTGAGATGATGTCCGTTGTTTTATTAACAAAATAAACCTACATTAACTGCCTCTGGGTCTACGCTCAAGAGAACACCCTTTTCATGCAAAACAACAAGAAAAGAATCCAAAAGAAAAAAAAATCGTGTGTTATTCTTAATGTCCGCTTTGGTTTGATGCTGCTATTATTTTATTATCGATAAATTCAACTGACTGTCCAAACTTTTAGTTAAACTAGCAAATACAAATAATAAGGACAACAACAACAACGACAGCATCAGTAGCAGCATAAACAATAATAACAAGGACAATAGCTTAAATCGACTTTAAATAATGTATCTTCGATAAGCTGAATGGATATTCCTTTAAACAGATGAAATCCAGACAAGAAATCATCGATTGTAACAAATAAAATTCAATTCCATTCTACAATTCCATTGATTTACTGGGGTTTTTGGCATTAGAAACGTAAACAAATACAAAATGCAAGAAACTTTACATGTGTGGGTATGGCTGTGTGGGAATGTGAACGGTGCCTGTAGCTGTGTGTTAGTGTTGTTAGTTGGTGTTGTTGTAGATACAATATTATTCACTGTGTCAGAATGTGTTTATGCCTTTATGTGTGGATGTAAAGTTTTGTTTTTGTTTATAACTGAATACACATGCATAAATTACAACGCACACATACACATTTACATACATGTTTATGTTGTATATGTATGTAGAAACGCCATCCATATGCAGAATATATGTACATCCTGTTCGCTGTCAGAAATCATTAGCAACTATAAACTAAAGTTTTCATTTATTGTTGTTTGTGTTGTCGTTTATTTTTTTTATTTTTCTTTATTGTTATTGTACTTGGTTGTTATAATTGTTATTGAAATTATTGTTGTTGTTGCTATTGCTGTAACTAATATTATATTACCGAACATGTACGAGTATGTTGGTGGTACTGTTATGCATGCTGCAAATTATTAATAACACGCTACAATTGATGTTAATTAATTAGAAAAGTACGGTCGAGATCTCGTAATATGAAGGCTGGGCCATTTAAAAGTTGCCGCAGTTCGCCTCATGAGGTACTATTCGATCGGGCCAATTTTCGTTGACTCTTTCGAGTGTTTGGGGTCGTATATCGGCAATGGCATCACAAATGTTGGACTTCAAATGGTCAATTGTCTCCGATTTGTAGGCATTACACTTTAACGTCACCTCACAGAAAATGCCAAATGGTGTCAAATACTTGGAGGACAATTGACATCATCATTTCGGCTAATTAAAGGTCCATAAAAGATTTGACCCAATAAATCGAAGATGCAGCAAACCAAACATGGTCCACATCAAAAGCATGAAGAGCGGGTACAAAAAATCGGTTATCATGGTGCGTTAGATTTCTCCATTGACCGTAATGATTGCACCGTCCTCATTTTGTAAGAAATATGGGCCAATGATGTCTCCGCTCCTCAAGCCGCACAAAACCGTCACTCGTAATGGGTGCATTGGCTTCTGTAATACCACGTGTGGGTTTTCTGAGCCCCAAATAAGGCAATTTTACTTATTAACGTACCCACCAAGATGAAAATGATCTTCATCCGTAAAGATAATTTTCTTTGCATAATCGACATCATAGTGAAGTTTCTAGATCCCAACGTTGCTCAAGCGTAAAGCGATTCATTACATTCAGTGGACATAACATACTAAGTTTTGTGACAGAATAGAATGACATAAGTATTGTCAGATTCGAAATAATTGATGGTACAAATTTAAACTAATAGATGGCCCACCCGATATACTATATATAGGAACCATTTACAAAGTCTGTTTTTTAGGCGTCTCCTATCTTTAAATTGAAATACAACAAATTGTAGGTGAGATAACATATAATTTGTTTGAAAACCGTTTGATTATATTATTTGTGGAATATAGCATTGGTCAGATATCCCACACGACTTCTCTTAGTGCAGTACATCCATAATATCGACTTTGGCGCATAAATCACTCTGAAATTTACCGATGGCATGTGTTATGTTGGTTTTGGTGACAGCTGTGAATTTTGATTTACATAATTCTATACACATGCGACTTAAGAAAACCCTACGGGAAAAAGTTTATCGGAGACAAATTGCATAATCTCGGAGGCCAGTTCATATCATCTGCACGTGAGATACCTATGTCTTCAAAGCTTTCCTCCAGAATATTCAATGCGGCGTGATCTGCGTAATCCGAAGTTCCGTCCTGTTGAAACCACAAGTCGATGGTATCCAGATCATCCAATTTAGGCCAAAAGAAATTGGTAATCGTCGATATATAGTGCTCGCCGTTGACAGTGAAAAGAAATATTTACCAATGACGCCACCAGCGCAAAATTCACACCAAACAATGACGTGTTCGGGATGCGTTGGGTGCTCTCGGATCTCATGTGGATTGGAATCGTCCGAAATTCGATAATTTTTGAAGATATGTTTCCAATGAAACTTAGAGAGATATTTAACATGTGAACCCAAAAAACAAAAAAAAAAAAAAACACCACCATTTCTATTTAGTTGATTTCTACTGTACGTGTATAATAATTATTAAACATGTAAGTTTGTGTTCATGTTTCACTAAAAAATTTATCATTTTCATGTAACACATTGAAAATCGTGTACATGTTCCGAATGTGTATTTGTATATGCTGTTGTCTATATATTTGTATATGTATACATATTTATGTACATGTATGTTATATATGTGTATAGATATTAAGAAATGTATGTATGTATCAATATGCATATTCATGTATATATGGAAGTATTTATGCAGCACTTTGTATTTGAGCATGTGTCACATGACTGCACAACTTAACAGTTAATTGTTCAAAACTTTGTCGTTACTCTTACAACACACACACATATGTACGTATATGTATACAATTTACCATAACTCTGTGGAATGTTTTACACGTATTTGATAAGCTAGACATACATACATATATGATACACTACTACATGCAATGCCGACAAAATATAAACACATTACATAGCATAGTTTCTTGTTCGTTGTATGCCATTAGAACTGCAATGTCAATTCTTTTTCATAATTCTTATATCAGGTGAGTCATTTATCGGTTTCAGTTTGAACTATCGGTTATTTCGAATTTGACAATACTTATGTCATTCTATTCTGTCACAAAATTCTGTATTTTATCTCAACTGAAAGTAATGAATCAATTTATGTTTGAACGACTTTGTGATTTATTGGAAATTAATTTCCAAAACAAAGACAATGGTTCAGAATGAAGCTCATTTTCATCTTGGTGGGTGCGTTCATAAGGAAAATTGCCATATTTGGGGCTTAGAAAATCCATCCGTGATCTTACAGAACCCAATGTATCCATAACTAGTGACTGTTAGGTGCTGCTTCTGGAGCGGAAGCGTCATTGGCCCATATTTCAGTACGGTCAATGGAGACACCTATCGCACCATGTTGATTTTTTTGTACCCGCTCTTCATGGTATTGATGCGAACGGTATTTGGTTTCCATAGGATGGCGCAACTTGCCACACATCTCATGCTACAATCGATTTATTGCGTCAAAAGTTTAATGACAGTTTAATTAGCCGAAATGGTGATGTCAATTGGAAGCTGGGATTTGACACCGTTGGACTATTTGCTGTGGGGGGCGCCGTTAAAGATAAGTGCTATGCCGACAAAATAGAGACAATTGAGCATTTGAAGGCCAACATTCGTGATACCATTGCCGAGATCCCATACGATCCCATAAACTCGAAAAAGTGCACGAAAATTGTTCCAATTGAATGAAGTACTGTAAGACCAGTCGCGGCAGCCATATGAATGAACTAATATTCCATTTCCAACCGGAGCAATTGTATTTCACAGCAAAAAAAAATTGACAAAATTTCAAACCAATTTTGTTTTATTGCATTTTTAAATTTCAACTTTTAAATGGCCCACCCTTTACAAACATATACTCGACGTAGTGCATATGTCTACTTGTATTGTATGTACGGCATACATAAGTTTTTAATGTAATTAATTCTACTAAATGTTAAGTAAAGTTGTAAAGAAGAATTAAAAACAAAAAACAAAATGAAATAAAAAAAAAAACGGGAAAAAGGAAAAAATCAAATAAAAAGAAAATTTAAACAAAAATAAAGTAAAACTTTTCCTTTTACGTGTTTAAAATTGCATCAACGTGTCATCTGTGTCAGATTGTCAGATTGGAACGTTGTGAGCATAGCGAGAAAAAAGTGTTGAAAAACGTTCGTGGCAAAGTATAATAAATTTTACGTTGACAATATCATATGGCAGCTGGAAAAAAAAATCATAAAATATTCCACAATATGAGGGTCTATAAAGGAAAATAAAAAACGTGAGTACGTATGAGAAATTGAATGAAAGTGTAAACAAAAAATTTATTTATGTGAACAGCATCAATGAATTATTTTTTGTAAACATAAAATGCCTAAAGTTTTTTTTTATGTAAATTCATTAAATATTCAGGAATTTATTTTGTTTTGTTTATTTTGAATAGATTTCTGTTGCTGACTAAAACAATCTGACTGAAGTATTTCATACTGACATTTAGCATTGCTTTGCAATATGCTTGGGGCCTACTGTCTGTTTTTCCATTATGCTACCGTATTACTTCTTGTATTCGCTAGCATTGTGGATTTCTTTTTCTTTAACTACAACAATGACTGTGTTAATCTCGTATCGGACAATAGCATCTATTGCACGGTATTGTACACTATTACGGTTTCCATTAACAGTCAGTATTTTTCGATTATCAGGGTTTTAAAAGCTACGTATTTCTGTAGCCTTGAGATCAAAATAAGTGAGTATGTAGCAGTAGCCGTAGTCTAGTAGATAGTGTGGATGCTTATTAGACAAGAGTCCGTGGTTCAACCCCTTGTTCAGACTCTAAGAGTAAATAAGGAAAAATCTCAAAAACCCGTCTCTCGGAGTCGATTTTAAAATCGTTTTAAATTCACACACACAACATGGGTGGTGTGCGAATCTAGGTTGTAATCCTGACTAAAGAGTGGTTGTGACCAATTGAGTAAGTATTTGATCTCCGATATGAAATAATTTTGTGAATCCATCACAGCCATTAAATATGTTCTTCCAAGTCATTTGCCAATCTTACGACATTTTTCATTTTACGTTTTGATCTTTTGTGTTACTCTACTTGCATCTGAAAATATGACGCGATATCCACTACAAAAGTTTAAGCAGTAGTTTCCCTCTCTTATTGTTGACCCACATATAAAATTTATTAAACTAAAATGTTATTTCCCTAATTCTTAGGTCTTTTCTCATTTGACAACAGTTTAAGCAAACCAATTGCAATTGCCAAGCATGTTCGATGTAACTTTCGTAGATTTTTGATAGTCAGCCATAATATTTAGATATGTAAGGTATTCAGTTTATGAAAGCTGCTTAAAAATTTTCCTCTACCAAATTTTTTATTCCACAAAAGGCTCAATATCATCGACTAAACTCTGGGTAATTTAATATAAAATCACCTAATTTTGTAGTTCTGTTCAACAGAAACCTATTTGAGATGTAGTCCCCGACTAGTCGGAACAGAAATTTCGTTTGTCTACCTCCTTCTTATTACTAGTATCAAACGATGGGTGAAGATTTGAATTCTATGGGCAGTTGGCAACGGGTGTGACCAATTTTGATAAAACTTGACAGGCATCTTTCGTTTGTTTTGGATAGAGTGTGTTTCAAATTAATTTGGAATTCAGATACAAAAAACTTTATGCAGAAAAATCCATCTGAAGTGTAAAGGTGATGTCCGTTATTAGCTTTAGTGAAATTCCATTTTTTTCTGAATTTAATCAATAGCAATGCAATGCAGTATGCAAAAGGCTGGCATCTTGCGATGTGTATTACAGCTGCCATGTTGATAAGCACGAATTTGGATGCGGATTTGTGGTTAATAAGAGACACCGCCACCTTGTCTCTGGGTTCACACCTGTGAACGAAATGATAGTCACAATCCGCATCAGTGCAAAATTCTATATCATCAGCCTGATTTGTGCTCAAGCCCCGACGGAAGAAAAGGACGATGTGGTTAAGGGTGCCTTCTACGCTAAACTCGAGGACATATATGATAAGTGCACTACCCCCAACGGCGCGTAACATGGTAGTATGTAGCACCAAGTTTCAGCATCTCGACATCCACAAGGCCACTTGGATGTCCCACGATCGATCAACATCCAACCAGATCGATCATATTGTGATTGACGGAAGGCATGTATCCAGTGTACTAGATGTGCGCACATTTAGAGGTCCAAACATTGACTCGGACCACTACCTTGTCGCAGCCAAGTTCCGATTGCGTATTAGCGCCTCGAGGACAGCGCGCTCTAATACATTGCGAACTCTCGATAAGCTCCGTCGATCCCCATCCAATCTCAACGACATTGGTGGACTGTAGGCAAACATCTCCCACTCCTTGCGCACTACTGCGGAAACAGTCCTTGGTTTCGAGCGCCCACCACAACGAAATCAATGGTACGATGAGGAGTGTCGCGAGGCAGCTGCAGCGAAAAACGCCGCATACAAGAAAACGTTGCAGTCAGCCGCTACGAGAACCATTGGCGAGAACTACAGAGAGAGGAGGAGGGAAGAGAGACGCCTTTTCAGACGCAAGAAAAAGGAGCAGGAAAGGCGTGAGCGTGAGGAAGTCGAGATGCATAGATGTAGGAATGACGCTCGAAAATTCTATCAAAAGGTTAAGCGTCTAACCGAGGGTTATAAACCCGGAGCGTCTTCCTGCAAAGACGAGAACGGTAACCTGGTAACAGATCCGCAAGGGGTGCTGAGGTTGTGGAAGAAAAACTTCTCTACTCTGCTACAAGGCGATGACGACACCAATACCGCCTTTAGAGAGGTTGTTCCGAACCCGATCGATGATGACGGCGTGGAGATTCCGCCGCCTAGCCATGAAGAAGTCAAAGTCGCGATTATGCGCCTTAAAAACAATAAAGCGGCAGGTCCTGATGGCCTCCCCGCTGAATTGTTTAAGACAGGATGTAATGAGTTGGTAGCTGGAACCTCAGTGTCCTCTGTTTCGTCCTGAAAAAGTGAGACCCTACAATATGCGCCAACTACAGCGGTATAAGCCTTCTCCCTATCGCATATAAGGTTCTTACAAGCGTATTGTGTGAACGACTGAAGCCAATCGCCAAAACACTGATTGGACCTTATCAGTGCGGCTTCAGACCTGGCAAATCCACCTTCGACCAGATCTTCACACTGCGCCAAATCCTGGAAAAGACCCACGAAAAACAAGTCGACACACACCATCTTTTTGTCGACTATAAGTCAGCCTTCGACAGCCCCATAAGGGATCGTGTTTTTGCCGCAATGTCCGAGCTCGGTATACCTGCGAAGCTGATAAGGCTATGCAGAATGACGTTGAGCAATTCCTGCAGCTCCGTCAAGGTAGGAATGGACCTCTCCGAACCTTTCGATACCGTGCGAGGTTTCAGACAAAGCGACCCCTTATCATGCGACCTCTTCAACTTCGTCATGGAGAGTGTTCTGCGAAAGGCAGGAGTGCATCGCAATGGCACTATTTTTCAAAATAGTGTCCAATTGCTTGCGTACGCTGATGACATCGACATCATAGGACGTACCAAGCGAGATGTTACAGCTGACTTTTGTGCTATTGAACGGGAGTCTAAGAAGATGGGTCTGGCAGTAAATAAGGCCAAAACAAAGTATATGTTATCGACATGTAGAGACGTGCGGCGTATTGATTCTCAGATTACGGCCGATAACTATACATTTGATACAGTCAAGGAATTTATTTATCTTGGCTCTGCCGTTACCACCAAAAATGATGTCAGTCTGGAGATCAAACGCAGGATTACTCTTGCCAACAGGTGCTACTATGGTCTCAATAGGCAATTGAGTAGCAGAGACCTCTCTCGTGCGACAAAACTAATACTCTACAAGACGCTCATCCTACCCGTGCTTCTTTATGGCGCAGAGGCATGGACCCTATTAAGAACTGATGCAGCAGCCTTGAGAGTATTCGAGAGAAAAGTCCTACGTAAGATCTTCGGTCCTGTGCGAGTTGGCGATGATTTCCGCATCCGAACCAACAATGAGCTGTATGAGCTCCTCAACGACATAGACGTTATACAGCGTATTAATATCCAGCTGCTGCGCTGGCTCGGCTATGTCGTTCGAATGGAGGATGATGCTCCGGCGAGACGGGTATTTGATGCATGGATCTGCGGAAATCGGCGAAGAGGATGACCTTGTATGCGTTGGAAGGACCAAATCGTTGTATGCGTTGGAAGGACCAAATCGTGGAAACCCTGACATCGATTGGTGTGACCAATCGACGTAGGCGCGCAAGAAGCACACGCACCTGGAAGGGTGTGTTGCGGCAGGCCGAAATCCGTTAATCGGGTTGTTAATGGCCAATTAAGGAAGCAAGGAATGCAATGCAGTGCTACATAGTGAAAGTAATAAACAGCGCTTAATAAGCATATTTGTATTGGTAATAACTGCTGCTATGTAGAGAATAATTTTGAAGATAGCTTCGGTTTTCCGTATTAAAATAGGTATAGAAAGTCGCCGTAGTCTAGTAGGTAGTGTGTCGGCTTATTAGACGAAAGGCCACGGTTAAAGCTCCAGGTCAGACATCAAAACGAAATATGAAAAAAAAATATTTCTTCGGCGACTTCCTCTCAACAGATTTCTAGGCAAAAACTCTGAGAGTAAATAAAAATGTCATGAAAAGTTTCTCAAAAATCTGTCGTTCGGAATCGACTTTAAACTGTAGGTCCCGTCAGTCATGTATAAAATTAACGCACACAACATAAGTGGTTGAGAAACTAGGTTGTTATCCTGACTAAAGGGTTGTAATGGCCAATTATGTATGTATGTATGGATAAGACTCGTTACTCGAAATAATATCCATTTATTCAGTCCACTATGCATTCGGAACGTGCATGAGAACTGCAACATAAAATGTTTACGCAGCCTCGCATATGTAGGAAGAATTCATTCAAGACAAACTGGCATTGAGTTTTTTTTCTTAATTTCTATATAATTCCATTTCATAACAAACCTATTGTTAATACAGGCACAATAATTATACTTATAAATAATTATTTACTTAATTGGTCGTTATCATACTGTAGTCAGGATTGCAGACAAGCTTCTCACATCAGTCGTTGTTTGTCTTCTAATCTATGTGTGACGGAACCTACTGCTTAATGTTGACTTCGAACGACAGATTTGACAGATTTTTCATGGTAATTTCATTTATTTTCCGAATATTGGGGTCTGATCTAATAAGTCAACACACTACCTACGCACGAAATTTTATTTTGAAGAAATTGGGAAATTTTTCATTAACACAAATAGACTGTAATCACCTGAACTATTTATGCGTATGATCACAAGTAGTCCTGCTAAAGTGCGATTCGTATGGTATTAATCAATTGAGATACTAACCAGAAGCTCTAATTACATTGCGGAATAGGTAATATAGGTGTTAAAACGGGACCTTACAGAACCCAAATAAACTGAGCCCGGTGATGCGGCTGCCAAATTAACATAACCCATGCAAGTTGAACGCTGTGTGGAAATTATGCGCTTGATAATTTTAAATTTATGAATAGAATTTAAACACTGTGGCCTAACGTAGGCTTTTTCGTTCTGACTGTAACTGGCCGCTTGGTGCTAAATCTATAAGTTTAAATTCATTGTCAATAAAACCAATTTAGGCAACCTATCTTATGATCACTTTAACCTTTGCTCTTAACTTATAAAAGTGTTTTGTTATTAATTCTAATTTTAAAATCACTACTCTTTTAAAAAAACCTTATTTACAACAAAATAATAGCATCTCTCTACATTCCATTAGTGTATGTGAATTAATCCATTGAAATACTGTTTTATTACTCCTACCATTAGCAACATACTTTTCTAATTGCTTGAGACTGAATATAAATCTTTTTTTAATTTTTATGAGTTTAAATAAATTATTATTAAAATGTATAACATATTGTATGGTAAGCAGTCAAAGGATAACAGATTGGTTCATTCAAAAGCATAAATTCAATAAAATTTCATTAGAAGCCATTAACATTTGCTGCAGCATCATCACTTGTGGCATGAAAAGAACGTTTTTGCTCAAACAGGTAAATTCAATAGAATTGAATTTCAAACTTAACTTTTTAACACACTTATGAAGTTTTTTTTTGTTTTGTGCTCCTTTTTGTTTTGCTTCTGTGTTTTGTTCATTTTTTTTTGTTTTTTATTTGTTTAGTTTTCACAGAGTATTAGTGGCACTTTTATTTGGCAAATATAAGAGAGAGAGAGAGAAAACAAAAACAATTTCGTTACGAGAAAAAAATAGAAAGAATTCCCATATAATTGAAAAAGTTTTTATTCATTTTAGAGTTTTATTTAACAAAGCACAATACAGAGAGAGAGAGAGAGCAGATAAAAAACAACTACAAAAAAATATAAAATACAGTGAAATACAATATCCATGGCTTTAAGTTTTTTGATTAAATTCTTCCCGTTTGGTTTTTGTTGTTCGTAAATTTTCAATTTTTATAATAAAATTTCATTTTATTAATATTATTTCATATTCACAACAACAATACAGAGCTGGGATTTCACAATAAACAAAAAAAATCACAACAAAAATTATCAAAAAAAAAAACAAATTTTTTTAGAAATGCAAAATAGACCCACTGGTAAAATATTTATCCGTTCAACTAAAGTGCCTTCAAAAAATAAAAAAAAAAAATATTTGAACACAGTAGCAGAACAATTTTCTGTCCCTGCTTGCGGTTCGTTTGCTTGAAACAGTTTAAAGTTCTTTTTATTGTATTTCCTCGTACAACTTTTGGTTGCTTTCGAAAGAAAAATTAAAAAAAAAAAAAAAAAACTGAAACACTTTATTTGAATGGAGTCTATAAATATTAATATCCTAAACAAAACAAAATAAAAAACGAACGAAATATAAGCAACGAAAATAAAATAAACTTTCTTAACTCCAATGGAATATAAAAAGTTTGCAAAAGACTTCAATTGTAAGTTGAAACATTACAGCACTAAAGAGTCGAATCGCTATAAAAACTGACTTTTACTTTCAGTCTCTTTGTTGCTTTTTATTTTGTTCTTTTTTTATTTAATTGGAGTGTGTAGAATTGAATACTATCCAGACATTTTGAGTTTCAGTGGCGTATACTTGACATTTAATTGTGAAGTATTGATTATGAAACTACCAGTTCTAAGCCCAGTTATATCCGTAGTGTAGTAGGTGGTGTGTTGGCTTATTAGAGGTGAGGACACGGTTAAAATCGCAGCTCAAACATCTCCAACAAAATGAAATACAAAAAAATATTTTCCTGGGGACTTCCTCTCAGAAGATTTCTGTCAAAAACTCTAAGAGCAGATGAATTTGCCATGAAAAGTTTCCCAAAAATCTGTCGTTCGGAGTCGACTTTAAACTAAAGGTTTTGCCACTTATGGATAAAATTAACACACGAGACATGAATGATGTAAGAAGTACATAATATTATATATGTATGTATGACTGTATGTAAAAAGCTTTATTCCTTACGTTCCAGCCCTGTGACTCTGTAGACAACATAACAACAATATTGGACATCACAAGGCAGTTAAGCAATGCTAATATCCCACAGCAATATAGTATAGCTAGGCAGTAATCAAAGCACTGACTTCCAACGTAATGAAATACAAGACAGGGTATAGCTGTCGCTTTCGATCTCATTGAGATCGCAGAAGGATACAATATCCATATCGTAGGGGTATCAGTACACAATGACATTTAGCATAACTGTTGAGCGCGTGAACCGACCAGGCGTGTCACAACCATTGTACTTTCCGATGAATTCTATACTTTGGGAACTCCTCTGAAAACCTGCAAACTTTTAATTGACAATACAATCGTCGATTCTATCGAAATTAATGGGCGTCTTCGGACTCGAACAGAACAGCGCAGAAAATCTAGCCAAAACTAAATGAATAATGAAAGGAAGAGGAGAAAACTATCCTTCACCTACCGGTTATATACATACATATACACATAATTGGTCATTACAATCCTTTAGTCAGGATTACGATTTAGCTTCGCACACCTCTTTGCTGTGAATGTAAATTTTATACATGAGTTGCGGGACCTATAGTTAAAGGCAACTACGGGCGACAGATTTTTTGAAAAGCTTTTCATGGCAATTTTATTTAATCTCAGCATGTTTTTTCCAGAAAACTATTGAGAGAAAATTGACGAAGAAATATTTCTTCGTATTTTGTTTTGTTGGAGATGTCTGACTTGAAGTTCGAACCATAAACTCACAAGCCAACACACTACCTACTAGACTACGGCGGGTATACACGTGGAAAGATATCTTTGAAGAAAAGGCATTTTGATACCTGCTATTTAAACGATCTGGTGGAACTGTTACGCATTGACATTGTCACGTCATCAAAAGCTCTTCTTTCTCTCGCCTATAGGTTAGGTGAGGTTCAACTGACAGCCAACTCATTTAGCACAGCTTACTTGTCCTGTAATTATAGCCCGAATATATCAATTCTACAACATTCGCAATAACTTCAAATTTCAGCAATGAATACACAGAGCAAAAGACCTCCACCTTTATGCGTATAAAATTCAGCTTACTCAGAAGCGGAAACCACCAGACCATGGAAAACTTTGGCAATTCGTTCAATCCGTAATGCAACAAAGTGAATTCAAGGGCAATTTTTCGAATACAATAGTCATCTTGTCCAAGGAAAGTTTTTTTTTTTTTTTTTGAATGGCTGGACTTTCATACACAAAATCATAAAAATCCTAAATCCATTAGAAACCAATGCACCAACAGCAAACGCTTATTTTGGTCGGGTGGTGTCACTGTTGCCAATTTAGCTATTCTCTCGTCAAATCTAGCGATTTTTAAATCCAATTTGCGGGAAAAAATACGATTTAGCTATTAGCTATAAATCTAGCGATTTTTATGTTGCTACAAAGTAACACTCAAATAACGATTAACCAAACAACGCGAATTCTTTCTACTGTATTTTTGTGACAAGTGTTTAAGTGAATGAAAATTAAAGTATAAAATTAAGTTGTAAGCTTTTAATAATATTGTCAAAAACTATAACACCTAAAGGAATGGGGCTTAAATATAACCAACAATTTCGCGGAAACTAAAAAACACAAATCAGCCTCATCGCTTAGGGGATCATGTTGGAAAAAAATGGAATTTTCCCCAAATGCAAATATTATTGACAACGTTAAAATGCAAGAAGCCGCTTTATCTACAATTTGTATGTCAACATATGTAAGTCGGACAATGCTATTGATCACCTTCGTGATATGTGTAAAAACAATTTTGATGATGCCAATAAAATCCGTGTTCATAGAACCAAATGTACTGCAATAATTAAAAACGTTTTAGAGCCCCATACATTAAATATATGTACATAATTTAAATAAAATTTAATTTAAATTTATTGCGAGTATTTTTTCAGAATTAAGCGATAAATCGTTGTCTTTTTTACATAATATTAAAATTCCCAAAAAATTAGCTATGTTTTAAGTAAATTTTCTTAAAAACTTTTTAAAATTTATTGTTTTGGCGATTTATCGCTAAGTTTTTAAGTTTTTTTAAAATTTAAGTTCAACTGGCCACCGAAATCGTGTAATTTTTCTACGGATTTCTGAGCTGAACAGCTGCAATAGTTGATGCAATGCATCATCAGTGAGATACGACCACATCTCTATTAAGAAATCATCAAGGTAACAACCATCAAGGTAACAACCTGTCATCAAAACCGTGGCAAGACACCTTTTATTAAAAAAAAAAAGTTATCAAATCCTGAATATACTGAGTAAAAACCAATATTTGAGAATAATTTTCATCACAGAGTTTAGCGTCTTTTAGTGAATTCGATCAGTATTTTTCTTCAATATTCGTATTCTTTACTTCTCTATAACTACATACAATACAATATAAAGCAGAAATATTTCATTAATTATTGTACAAACGAAACAAAAAATAATTTTTATTTGACTAAAACAAAATCACTACGCTTGACGTCCTGTCTCATTGTCTTCCTTTGTGCGGAACAATAATATTTCAAATCCTCCTTCAGTTTTACTCACTTTGTTCTGTTGGCAGGCGCATGACGTAGTTGAAGTCAATGCTGTTGACTTTTAACAATTTTACACGTATGACTTCATGTAAAAACAAAAACGACCTTTAAACGAACAATTCATTTGTAAATAATTCGAAAAGGATTTCTCTTTGATTAAAAGTAGACAAGAAATGTTATGAAATGGGGAAAAAAAATAAAATAAACGTCTGCATACAGACAGAATTATGTATTGACAGCTAAATCTTGGATTTTAATTAAAAAAATAACTGCATCAGGATGATATTTAAGGATTAAAATTTTTATTAGTAGAAGTGTGGAACAGCATTATCACAATATTTGGCATTGATAATGCTGTTTAAAATTTGAAAAGTATTTCGTGAGAGACATTGTTTCACATCATATTCAATGAAAACAAATTTTCAATCATATGAGAGTGGGTCCATTAGTATGCTACCTTCTGATTGAAGTAAAGGTTTCTTGATAAACAAAAATCACTTCGTTTTCCAACATCATCTCCTTTGTGCTCTTTACACTTCATACAACCTTCTTTAAATTTTTTATTTTTTATTTTTTTTTTGTCTTATTTTTCTTTATCGCTGAAGAGAAATCTCTTCCCTTCCCAACGATTTTTTTCAGATTTATAACCCAGATATGCTCACATGAGGCTATCTGCGGAGAATAAGGCAAAGAAGGAAACCATTCTTAGCCTAATTTAAATAAATAAATTGATGGATTTTTATCATGGAAACTGTGTCTGAGTGCACCTTAAATTCTGAAACGATCCAATGCATGGACATTGCTTGTTATACCCTTTTTCAGGGAAATATTTTTTTTCATCACACCTCTATTGTTATATTTGCACGCTTCTGTATATGATTGCATTGTCCTAGTAACATACATCTACATCCTCAAGTGTTTTTTTGGCCGATCTATTAGCATACCTTCAAATACGACAGTACGGCCTAATCACCTCCATTTCCTGCGTTTTATTTATATTATTACAGAGTCCTCGTTGATAAAGTTGCAGAGATCTATGTTGTTGATGTTATCATACATAACATAACATAACATACATACATACATAATTGGTACTGCAGTCAGGATAACGATCTTGCTTCTTACACCACTTAAGTTGTGTGTGTTAATTTTATACATGAGTGGCGGGTTCTACAGTTTAAAGTGGACTCCGAGCCACAGTTCTTTTGGGAAACTTGTCATGGCAATTTTTATTTACTCTCAGAGTTTGTTCTGATGAGAGGAAGTCGCCGAAGAAATATTTTTTTCATATTTCGTTTTGTTGGAGATGTCTAACCTGAGGCTTGAATCGTGGCCTCACATCTAATTAACCAACACACTACCTTCTAGACTACTGCGACTTGTTGATTTATTAGTTCAGTATAATCCGCATATGATTCCAAGACACTTGTCAAGGATCAACTCTAGTTTCTACATGTTGAAGTTTAAAATCAAACAGAATGCACTTCCGTATAACAGAGATGATTTTACCAAAGCATTAAACATCCTAAACAAAATACAAAAAGCATTTCTTCGGCGATTTCCTCTCAGTAGATTTCTGGCAAAAACTCTGAAAGTAAATAAAATTGCCATGAAAAGTTTCTCAAAAAATCTGTCGTTCGGAGTCGACTTTAAACTGTAGGCCCCGCCACTTATGTATAAGATTAACACACACAACATAAGTGGTGTGAGAAACTAGGTCAATAATCCTGACTGAAGGGTTGTAATGACCAATTATGTATGTATGTATTAAGCATCCTAAGCTTGCTTCGTCTGGATATTTGTGAGTTACTTGCTAAAATCATCCGAATGCCGCTCTCGCTTTACAGAGATAATAGGCTTTAGCGCCACCATCCGTTGTCACTATAACGCAATGTATTAACATGGAAGCATGATGCTATCATTGGAGTTAACGTAGTAAATTCTCATGATTTTGGATTTTGATATCTCCAACATTGCGAGATAACCTCTCAAATTTTCTAATTTTGCTTGCTTATTGAAGACATGGTGCGGATATAGACAAATATAATTAGCAATTTCCAAATCCTTGTCTTAGCATGAAACACTCCATGGTAAATCTATTTTCTCTAAACAGACATTACTTACGAGATCATCCATGATGATGGTGAAAAGCTGAGAGGATGGGATGTAAAGGGTCCGCCAAATAACTTTTTTTTTTTGAAAATGCTTTTAAAAAAAACTACTGAATATTTTCTCAAATTTCTTTTTTATTTGAAGGTATTCCTTCCGGTTAATAATGGAAAATAATTTCATTCAAATGGCTGCCTCGGCTGGCCATGCAGTAGCATACACGGTCGGTCCAATTTTTAAGCACATTATCGATTGTGTGCAGCTGTATTTCACCAATGGCTTCACGAATATTGTCCTTTAAAGCGTCAATTGTCTCTGACTTGTCGGCGTAACCCTTATCTTTGACGGCACCCCACAAATAATAGTCCAACGGTGTCAAATCGCAGCTCCGAGGTGGCCAAACGACATCAGCTCTGCGGCTGATATGCGATCTTCAAAAACAGGGCGCAAAACATCGAGTGTAGCTTTGGCTGTGTGGCACGTTGCGCTGTCCTGTTGAAACCAAATGTTGCCAATATCCTCCTCTTCAATTTTTGTGAACAAAAATTCGTTCAACATGGCCCGATAACGATCGCCATTGACTGTAACGGCCACTGCTTGCCCAATAATGCCTCTGGACCAAAATCCGCACCAAACAGTGACTCGTTTTGGGTGCCTCGGCTTTTCAATGTATGCGTGCGGGTTTTCTGTGCCCCAAATGCGACAATTTTGCTTGTTTACATACCAGCCAAGATCAAAATGAGCTTCATCTGAAAAGATAATTTTTTTTTTGCCAAAATCGCCATCTTCTGTAAGTCGATCGCAGGCCCACTTAGCGAAGCGAAAACGCATTGGATGGTCAATTGGCTTCAACTCCTGAACCAATTTGACTTTGTATGGCGTCATACCAAGGTCTTTGTGCAAAATTCGTCTCAATGATGTCTCCGAAATGTTGAGAACGACGGTGAATTGATGTTGATGGCGCTTCACGCACACTTTCTGCCACAGCAGCAATATTCTCGGGTGTACGCACTGTTTTTGGCTTTTCACGCTTTGGTTTATCGATGAGGATGCCAGTTTCTTTCACTTTTTTCACAAGATAACGAACATACGGAGCTGACGGTGCTTCTCTTCTTCCAAAATCCGTACGCAATTTTCGCACACATTCTGCAACATTACCATAATTTTCAAAGTAATGTCGCAATATTTCCCAGCGTTGTTCAAGATAAAACTAATTATCTGTCAAATCAGATATGAGCTAAGTGTTACCATTCACGAAATAAGCACTAGTTGAAAAAAAAGGTTAGATGGCGGACCCGATATAAGCGTTTTACTTCAGCATTTGTATAGAAAGATTGACTGAATGTGTCCAATTACGCAATGCACCCGTCTTGTTTTGGCCGAATCCCATTACCCAAAAATCACAATATAGATAATAAAAAACTTGTTTGAAGCATGGCTCCGTTTCTGTCCAATTGCTTGCACATGCGGTAAAGCGGTTTCTCTGTTTTTCAACTGGACGTAGTAGTGAATATACGACGCATACCGTGGTTTTACGGCAACAACGAAACTCACTGTTTTATTATTAAAATTGATGGTACCTAGATCCTGTCCTAGATTCCTGTCTTTAAATTTAAATGTAACCAAGTGTGTGTGAGATATCGTCGCATTTTTCGTAATCTTTTGAAAGACCTATTGTGTGGAATATAATATCGTCCAAATCTCTGCAACGGTTTCTCAGAGTGAAGAGCAAGCGAAACTTCCAATTTTCCATGACTCTGATGCATAGTTCATGCTGAATTTGACCGATGGCATAGGTTACATTGGCTTTGAGGATGGCTGGGGTTTTTGGATCATATACATTCTTCATAAGAAAGCCTCTCAATAAAAAGTCTAACGTAGTCAAATGGCACGGTACCGGTGGCCAGTTTTTATTACTTCCACGTGAGATGATCATGCCATCAAACCGTTCGTATGCATATCGTTGGCATTCAGATCATTTCATTCTGTTCAAAAGTAGTTGGTAATCATCGACCTATAGCGTTCGCCGTTGACTGAACATTTCAAATAGTCTTCCCGTTAAGACGATTATGGGTTTGTTAAATGAGCGAAGATCTCGGTAAGTTGTCCGAACAGAACACCTATTTTGATAAAACCATTTTATTACATGCAGTGGTTGTTGCATGGTATATCCGTGCAAGGTGATTTTGAAAAACATACGGAATAAACGACCATTAATTTAAAAGCTTAACTTTTAAAATTTTTTCCATATTCTCCTCAAGTCACGTGATAGTCAATATTGAAATCGAATTACATGACCAAAGTTTAAAAAGTCACTGGCTTCTTGACTGTCACGCTTAAAGTTCCTAGTTAAAGTATTTATTTATTAACTCTCTCTTCCTTCCAATCTAATCCTGTGAAAATTGGTCAAACCAAAATATTTTTTTTTTATTTTGCTGTTTGCTACTTACCCATTATACTGGCTAATGGAAAAACTTGGATCGAAATGTTTCATAATCGTACGTGCAAAACAATGAATGAAAAGATTTTCTTCTTCGTTTGATTCATCGTAACCAACAATCGTAAGAAAGAAAAAACTTTTCATTTCTGTATTTCCATAGAAGACCATAATTTCTGAAGAAAGCAAAAGAAATCAATTTTTAGAAAAATCCTAAGTTTTCCTTCTTCCATTTTATTTTTTGTTGTTGTGTTGATTTGTTTTGTTCTGTGTTGTTGTCATTTATTGAATAACAATAACAACATCAATATCGAAATAATTCATTTTTCCTATTAAAATAACAGAAATAAAAATGAAAAAAAAATAAAAAAAAATTATAAGAACTCTTACACAATGAATGGCTAGGCAGGCAGGCAGTCAATAGGGACAAAAATAATCATAATTTTGTTTTTTTCTTTTTCTTGTTTTGTTACTTCAGTTATTGTTGTTTTTTGTTTTGTTTTTGTTTGTGTTGTCGTTTTATGCATTATTAGGCAATTTCTCCTATTTAGCACTTACAATACGTGAGTATTTTCTAAAATTACTACTTAAGCTGTCCATTATACTGATACGGGGATAATTTATTTGAATATTGAGTTGTTTATTATTTATTATTGAATAATGGATGGGATTTTATTAAAAAAAAATATATACTCATGCATACATACAAATTCATTGGGATTGAAATAATTTTTAAATAAATTAAACCGAGATAGGGATTTTTAAATTTTATGTGAAAAGATGAAAATATGAAATAAATTTTGGGGCGACCTGATGGCCTAGTTGGTAGTGTGCTAAACTTCAAGTGTCGAGGCTGTGGGTTCGATTCTCAACAGAGACCTTGGGTGATTTGATTGTTTGTATGACACTTTATATGATTACTCATCGGGTGCCCCGATGGCCTAGTTGGAAGCGTACTAAACATCAAGTCCCAAGCTCGTGGGTTTGATTCTCAACAGAGATCCTGGGTGATTTGATTCTTTGTCTGACATTATATATGATTACTCATCGAGTGCCCCGATGGCCTTGTAGGTAGTGTGCCAAACTTCAAGTTACAAGGCTGTGGGTTGGATTCTCAACTACTAGAGATTCTGGGTGTTTGTGATTGTCTGATTGTTTGTCTGACATTATATGTGAATACTCACAATCGAAAAAATAAAGCGAGAACTATTATGAAAAAAAGTGAAGACGACATACACGCTGGGTGTTACAAAAATACCGCACATAACCCCCTATTTCCTGTCTCCCATAAACTAGCTTTCCTGTATTCCAACACAATGCATTGCATGAACAGGGGTTATTCCCTGAGTGTTGATCAAAAAGAATTCAATTTTCTAAAACTATCTTTAAACTAAAAGTACTCAATTCACTAATACTTATCAAGCAAATTGTTCACCATTGATTGTCAACTTAATGTGCAGTTTTATTTAATTTATCCAACGATATTTGTCAAAAGTTATGGGATCGTGTTAAGTTTGACAGCAAAATTTGCGCTGTGAACCATACTGTTACCGTTTAAATAAAAATACACTCCAAAGGACACCTCAGCGAAGAATTCATAAAGTTAAACCGAAAATAGTTCAGCGAATAAACTCTCCAGAAATCGAAATACACAATCGACGAGACAGTCAACCAGTAGCTTTAACAAAATTAATAACACTGTGGTGCTCTTTGCGACAGTCCAGATAATGGAAGAGATGTGTTCCCAGATATCCAAGTCTAATAAAATGGGTAACACACAGGTTAAGCCTCTAACCATAAAGTGTGCAGTAATTTTGGCCATTAGCAAGCTAATGCATATTCTCAAAATGTGCACGAAAGTTTTTGTCCGTTCCATGGACATAAAAGACTAAAGGATTCTGCACACGCTGATGTTAGCCCACTTGAGTTTTATTTCCATTAACACCCATTTGTAGATCAAGTACGACATCGCACATTGAGGAGATGTACGTCCCCCAGGTCAGATGTCCCCAACAAAACGAAATTTAAAAAAATTACTGGCAAAAACTCTGAAAATAGAAAAAAATTGCCATGAAAAGTTACTTAAAAAATATCTGTCATTCAAAGTCGACTTGAAACTGTAGATCGGGCTCCTCATGTATAAAATTAACACACACAACATGAGTGGTGTGAGAAGCTAGGTCCGCCTGTACATTAGTCACTAATAAGAATGATCCTCTAGTAGCACACTCATTAGCAATAATTCTCTTAGGCAACCTATTGACTTGGGATCCATATCAGTTAGACGTGACGTTTCTAATACTTTCTTACTTCCATCCCTCACTTCGTTAGAATTAAGACTTCGTTGTCGCTAACGAAAGCATCGAGATTTAATTATCGAATGTGAGTTGCACCACCAATCAATAGCGATCTGATAGAGAACAAAAGATGAAGAAAAAAGAGAAGATCAATAAGTGATGTCTCGAAGAGCAATTCCACAGGTCATTACTCGTAGTTTCTAAAAGGCATTCTAATTCAATAAGTTCGATCAGAGTTGGAAATACCTAATCCGTTCGTCCCTGTATGCACTTATCATAAGTCCACGCACTTATCGTAAGTCGCTTTCAATGTAAGCATTGACGTAAAGTTCCACTTAAGCCAGAAGTTCGCCCTAAGTGAGTCACCTTTCCAAAAAAATACCCAACTCAAGGACCTAGCAGTGAAAGATAACTCCAAGAACGTACGTCTCTTTATAGCAAACGTCTCCTTTATCACAGGTGAGGTTAAAGATGGTCTCTGCTTTCTTATTAGAGGTTCCTCTTGCCGTCAACGCATAATCGAAAAATACGCAGTTTAACTGAGGCAATCGAAACACCTATGCTATGAAACTTGTTAGAAATTCTACACCAGTTCAGGCCTATTCCTCAGAAATACAAATCCTGACAATATAAGAGTTACCTCTGGATGATCAGATATGATCTGAATGGAGCTTATCTGAGTGATGACATTTGTTAAGGACTTAAGCACTGCCTGGCTATTCAAGTAAATCTAGTAAATCAATGTGGACAAGATCTCCATCTGAAATACAATTCAGTGGTCGTCTAAATCTAAATTTGAATGTCAGAATGAGACTCTGTTTAGTATTTGGGACCCATCCATATATACCTCAAGGGTTCACCGGAAATCTCAGCGTCATGAGGCCAGAACTTCCCAGTTGGTCTACAAATCGGCCAGTAAAAAGGAGCAGTACGTCCACAACAATATTTTTTTTATCGACTTTAAGCCTTACTGCCACAGGGAAGCCATTGAGTATAACAAATAATGACTTAGGCAGAGTAGAAAAGAGTATACTGCGTACTCTGATAGTATGTTACCTCTCTAGTAGAGTTTGGATTCCAAAATAAACTGCAGATTTTTTACCCTTATGAATAAGGAAGTAAGTGCAGGAAGAAACTCAGCTGGGAGATCTAAAACCTAGAAGTCGCCGTAGTCTAGTAGATAGTGTGTTGGATTATTGGACGTGAGGCCATGGTTCAAATCCCAGGTCAGACATCTCCAACAAAACCAAATATGAAAGAATATATCTACGTCGATTTACTCTCGGCAGATTTCTGGCAAAAACTCTGAGAGTAAATAAAATTACCTTGAAAAGTTTGTCAAATTGTTGGTCTCGCCACTCATGTAAAAAATTAGCACACACAGCATAAGTGGTGTGAGAGGCTAGGTTGTAATCCTGACTGAAGGGTTGTAATGACCAATTATGAATGTATGTACATATGTATTTAGAATCAAATATTTATCTGTCTATCTCTAATCACAGTAAATGGAAATACTTTCTCCAAAATCATTTGATTTCCTTTGAATAGAAAACAAGGCCAATTTTAATGCTTTCTATTAACTGCACATAAACAATAACGACACTCGTATACGAGTATCTGTTAAAAACAGTTTCGTTTAATGTAAATGAAATGATTTTATTTCCGCAATAAATTTTTCATTCAACAAAAATGAAAGAAGAAACCCATGCAACAAGTGTTATTTTCCTCAGTGGTTTCTCTCAAAATTCTCTTTTTGTTTTTTTTTTATTCTCTCATTTGCATATATGTATACAAAGTATATGAGTTTAGTTGGTGTATGTATATATGTGCGAGCGTGTGCGAGAGTAATATCCTTATTTTGGTTGTCTATGTATCACTGACAAATCTTCTTTTGTGTTTTTATTTCGGTTTGCTTAAGTAATTTATGCAAATTTCCATTTTTTAGTATCAAAAAAAAAAAAAACATCAACAAAAAAAGGAAATAAAATCAATTCTACATTTATAAGTATGTATGTACGTATGTGTGTGTGGGTATGTGTGACAGGAAGCATTTGTAAAATTGTTTCCACAAAAAACATCGTGTCGTTCGGTGGGGTACACTTGTTTTCTTTTTTATTTCTTCGGTTTGAAACTTTTTATTCGTAGCGTTTTAAAACTAATGAGGATTTACAGTTATTTTGCATACCATATTGTTAGTATTGGTTTTGGTATTTATTTAGAAAAAGGAAAATAAAAAAAAAATACAAAAAAAAAAGAAGAAATTTCAAATGAAATCTAATAAAACTGTTTATTTGGATTATTTTTGTTATTCGAAATGAATAAAATTAACATTGTTTAGCTCCTGGGGCCACGATAATAGAATTTTTGTCAGTCATTAAATTAAAACTGCCACACTTCAAATTATCACAGATTAAAAAAAATGTGAAAAAAACTTTTTTGTTTTGATTTCCTTACGGGCAAATTGTATAAATTATGCCTTTGTGGTGTATGTAAATCACAAGTATGAGTTAGAATTACTATGTAAATTATATTGCTTTACACCATTATGTATGACAGATGATAGAGATGATAGGGGTATATAAAATCTGATCACATAAAATAGCTTTAATAGCATTAAAGACTTGAATAGTCTTAATTTTTGGATTACAGGATTAATCCAAATCAAAAAAAAAAGAGAAAAACAATTCAAGATTTGGACTTTTATTCGTTGTTATTATATTATTTAAATAAATTATTTTTTATTTAAATTAATTCATAATACTGCACTAGCCTCTAACTACAAAGATCCCTTTTTACTGCAAGCTTCAGCCTTAATTTATTTTTGGAGTTGTAACTTCGAGAATCTTAATTTCCTTATGTGGGTTTTGTTATTGTAATTTGATTTTTGTTTGCTCTTTTACTTTATTGTTTTGTTGTTGTAATTCTTGTATTGACATTGACAAAGAAAGATGGGCGTTGATAAAAAAGTGAATAACTCAACAGACCCGCAACCTTGGCAAAACTCGTTTGTTGAGAGCTTCAGTCTTTCCGCGTGTATTTCCATGACACAATTACCTATAAGCGTGGACACTGTGGTCAAAATGATATTGTGATCAGGTTTAAGTAGTTAGGTAGTATACTTTGTATTAAACATTGACCAAGTGAGTCTGGCAGTGGAGTAATGGCAAATTTAGTCGAAGTAAGTGGCATACCCAATTCGATTGGCAAGGGTTCCAACAGTTGTATACGAGTCCTAACCACTATTAATTCGTACACCAGGTATTTTTGTTTGATATACCAATGTTTGAAGTTCCATATTTTGGACAATAATAATGACAGTGCCTTGGGAGTTACATTTTCTTTGTATTTACTCTTTTCTTTTGAATTTTAGCAACTCAATATGTGTTATATTTAAGTTATGAAATTTAATATTTAATAAAATAAACTAAAAAAAAAAAATACTTTATTGTAATTAAAATTTATTTTTATAGTACAACAGGTTTAAAATTAAAAATTCATTTCAAATTGTCATTAATTATTGAGAGACAATATACCGGATATTATTTTCATTAACAGTAAATAATTTACTGGCAGTCGTTTACATAAGAACACTTGAATTATGAATGGAAATCCTTTGTCAAATTGTAATGGCCACCTTGTAATACAAAAACTCACTCACAATACACAACACAATCCTGGAAATTTTTAATATGGCTACCGGAAAGGCAACAAAATAGAAAAAAAAAACTGAAATTATTATTAAACTCACACAGGTTATGACACTACGAAAAACATTGTCATTTTAATTTCCAATATGAGAGAAATATTTGAAATATTCTGGCAAAAGAGAAAGGAAATGATTTAAAAAATACAGGAACTTAATTTGCATAACAACAGCACAAACAGGAAATACTCTTGTCCCTCTACTACTACTACGATTCTAAGGCTATGATTGGGTTGTATGGCATCATATTTACAAAAGGCAACCATATTGTGTATTCATGAGTATGACAATAAAAGTTTGGGTTCAGAGACTGAAATATGGACTCTTCTGTTGTGAAATATTGTCATCATAAATCAAAAGGTCAAAATATCTTAAATCTCTTGTAATTATAGAAATTAATATAGATGTTATGGCAACAGCAACAACTACAACTACAATAATAAAAAGAAAATATAATTAAAAGCATTTTATATCTTGTGGGAGTTTCTTGTCTTTTTATTATTGGCTGCTCATAAATGTACCACTGGCTAATAAAATGTCATAAAATAAAGCAATTTTGAGATTAGTCACAGGCTATAAAAACTAAATGGTTAACTTCAGGTTGCAACATACTGGGTTGTGTATGTTATTAGTTACACTGTTAGACTCATAGGTCTTTGATAATTAAAATTTATTAAAATTTTTTAAAAAAATTTCTAATGTAGATTGTGTACATTTACATCATACAAACATAATTGGTCATTACAATCCATCAGTCAGGGTTACGACCAAGCTTCTCACATCACTTATGTTGTGTGTGTTTATTTTTATTTTATACATGAGTGGTAGGACCTTCAGTTTAAAGTTGATTCCGAACGACAAATTTTTGAGATATTTCTCATGGCAATTTGCCAGAAATCTACTGAGAAGAAGTCGCCGAAGAAATATTCCCTCATATTTCCTTTTGATCGAGATGTCTGAAACGGGTTTTGAACCGTGGACTCAAATCTAATAAGCCAAATACCTACTAGACTATGACTACTACCATTTATGTCAAGAAAATCGTAATTCGTTTCTATCAATAAGACTTTTTTGTCACAAACGTAGTGAGAGAGAGATTAGAAGGCAAAACTCATTGTGCTATCACAACATACCTACAGCACTCGTAAGCTTGAAATTATCCTTAGTTAAGCGCAATATTAAAACATTCTTGTTCACATAAAAGCATAACTAAACATATATAAATTTTGAATTCACGTTTATCGACTATACAGCAAAACTTTGTTGTCAGTCAAAACTAAAATTCGCTTCATCTCAGGCATCCCTGGATGACATTCTTCACTTACGCTAGATTGATTGAAGAAGGCGGCAGCTAAAAGCCTCTTTAAACTGAATGGTATAGTTCTAGTGAGTTCCTGCAGTGTGGTTCTTTTAGCACTGCTGAGGTGTCCACCTTGAAAAGTCAAGCAATTGCGACTGTCGTAATGGTAGATTACATGACCACAAAAGTTTCTTTTCTTCGATGCACCAAATGGAACAATATCTGATGGGGACAAACCTGGACAGGTTCGAATAAAGTATTTTGTATATACAGCAGAAGAGAAGTCGTTTAGACGATCAATGAGCTTTTTCGAAATTATTGAGAAAAAGTTCCATTCACTAGTAAACCGTTCATGGAAACCGTTCGAACGGTCAAAGGTCAATCCAATAGAAATGAAACTAATCCTATATATACAAAATTCCTAAGAGGTTATGGTCCCTAGATGGAATAGGCTATACGAAGGACCAGAGGAAACTGTGTATCATTTTTTATGCCACTGACTTTGTCTGCAAGTGCGTAGGCAGAGACGTTTGAGTAGTTAATTTGTAAAGGACTGCAAATTGAACGTTTAATAGGATTCGTAAACTAGATAGGCTGGCTAGGGGGATATCTTTAAAGAAAAAAAACTATCTATTAATGCCATGTTGCATCCTATGTAAGATGAGGTGAGTTATGTCTGCTGTAGTGTCTTCCCTAAAATGTTAGTATCTAGAACTTCTGAAAGCTGGGCAATGACATATTAAGGGTTCCATTGTTTTGTGTGTTGACCTGCATTCATCATTATCGACCATGCCAATATGGTTTAGGTGTACATATAAGGTGGAGTGTTCTATAAGTATGCTCAGTAGTGTACCTAAGTCGACTTTATTAAGTCTTAATATAGTCATGTCTTTGCTATCATCAGAGATGGGGTGAGTAATATGTATCGATATTTGGCAATATTGTTTTTGTTTAAATCGCAACTGACAGTTAAATCGGCATTAGAAAACACATTCACCGATATTATCCGTAATCCGTTTTGCAATTTAATAGACAATTACCACAAGTGATGACACTATATTGTTTTCGGTAAGGAGATCTTGAATTTTATGGAAACCCTCACCATTTAAGTGGCTATGAAACCCAAGCCACCTTACTCATATCTACGGCTCCGTTCTATAACATTCTAAGTCGAAAAAGTATGTTTTGAGTTATGAGCTCTCAAAGTTTTCACGCGCCATATGACTATATGTGTATTCTAAGTAGATTTTTCCCTATAACTTCGGAACGGATCGGCGCATCTTAACCAAATTTGGCAGTATTTAAGTTAGAGAACATATAATTTAAAAATGCAAGAACATTGAAAACGTTCTAAGTACACTTAGAACGTTATAGAATGGAGGCGTCAATATGAATCAGTGAAATTGGATTATTGATTATTGAAATTGGATTCCCTAGAGTTATTAATGAGTACTTTTGACTTTTATTGATGAAGTCTGAAATAGATATCGAGACACTGAGACGTGGCATATTTTCCGTTATACTCGTATATGCAGTAGGTATGAACACAGGCCCCGTAAATACTTTTTTTAATTTTAGAAATTTGCCTTACAAAGGCAAAAATGGCTTTGCGTGATCTGTATTATGTAAATGACTCAACTGACAATGTTGGGCTTTAATAACAATTCATTCGACTCTTAGTGCTTGACTTGAATATTATCTGTTTGGTTTTAAATACAGTACCGATCTATCCTTCTACTGCCTACATATCGATGAGAGTTTTCAACTGACTACCTAAATTAGTCATAGCAAGTATATTCTGATGCTGTAAAGAAAGTTCCTGTTTAAATACATCTCTATCAACTTAGTCCAACGTAATTTGTTTGAACTTGCAGTAATACAATCCTATTTACCTTGGAATCATTTTGGGAGATGCCATATCTGACATGGCTATATGAACTGCCTTTAGATCTGAAGTTTAACTGCAAAGGCAACTTAGAAAACAATGTCCGAATAAATGTGGATCTACGGCACCCAGTTATGATATTTCTTTAGTGACTCGGTTATATAACTCCCGATACCTAATTTAATACACAGTCTTCTTAAAGAAATCAATATATCACCCCGACAAAGTGTCATATTCTGTGACTTCTATCTAAAGACGAGAGTACATCGCGTAATTATCCCAAATGCATCATTAATTTTAAATTGTTTTCCTCTTTAAAAACAAAACCAAATAATTAATTCACAAAAAATCACAAAATCACTGTACGTACATTCAATACAAATGAATTCAATATTCAATATCAACTTATCACTTCCATTCACTCACTCAGCTGGAACGTTAAATTATTTGAGTTTCGATGTGGAAAAGTATCTTATGAATGAAGTTATTTGATTTAGTTAATCTTTACAGTTACAAACACAGACGGTCCATTACACAAACAAATATTTATTGGCTTTACGATACACATACCTATGCAAAGACTTTTCCTTTTACACATATACATACACGCACACACATCGTTATATTAAAACTAATTATGTTGTACGTTTGTATAGACGTTTGAATATTAAAGACAAAGCATAGTGTAAGGATAAGTATTGTAAAAGGAAGAGAATATCAATCTAATCAAGAAATCAGAAATTTTCATTCAATACCATTAAATTCCTTTTGCTTGTCCTTTTTTGCTCTTTTTCTTTTACTGGCGTTTTCTGTTTTGTTTTGTGGTATTTCTTTCCATTTGATACCCTACATACAACCCTTCAGTCAGGATTACGACTTATGTTCTCACACCACTTACGTTGTATGTGTTAATTTTCTACATGAGAGGCGGGGCTTACAGCTTAACCCTTCTGCATCCCTTGGATATGTGCCCTTCCTATGATCCTTTGGGTCAATATAACCCAACGTTAAAATGTAAACAAAATTTCATATTTAATATAAGAAATTCATTTGTTTTGTTGTTTTTTTTTTATCAAGTATAATAAACAATAATGATAACTAAAATAAATAAGTCATATATGGTGCGCTTTGATGGAATGTATTGCCAAAAGCTGCACCGACCTCGAAATGGAACCAATTGTTCATCTACAGTGTAACATTTTCATGAGGATTTTAATAAACTTTGAGCTGATTACTCCACTTATCCCAAACGTTTCTTATCGGTGCTAGTTTGTCACGAAGTCTTCTTTCTTCTCTATCTTCAGAGCTGTCAAACCGTAGACACTTTGATATGCTCGCAAATCGCTTGAAACTCATTGTTGCTCGAAAAACAGGTCTTCCGTTTTTTTCATTCCACAAGCTAGTGAGATTTTCTCCATGAGATTTATAAACCCCTGCCATTATTTGTAATCCAATATATGCATCAAGCTCTATCATATCAATGTTTTGCCAATTATTTTCATATAATTCTACACTTTATTGATTTGTCATTTGGATCACAATATTTTTTATATTTTTTGATATAAACAAATCGAACGAACACTTTATATCTGTCACCATAGATGTTGCTCTTTTGGTAGATCCAGGCTTATTCAATAAAATTTGATTTTTCGGTAACCTGCCTGTTTGAAGTGGTGGTAGTTTTTTCCAAACTACACTTTTGTCTTTTGATAAATAAGTGCTGTGATCTATTCCTACCGCATCTTCAACCACCACGCTTTCAACGCTATTATTTGATGATGAATATGGTTCGTCTTTTGCATCGCTATCGGATGAAAAAATTTCATCACTATCATCAAAAATATCATCATCTTCGTCATTCATTATTTGTTGCAACTGAAGATCACTAAGAATCTTAAGCAATTTCATTATGGAACAATCAAGTATTAGAAATTTTATTTTACAATACTTACTTTTCTTCTTTGTGACATTATGTAAAAATATTCAATAATGATGAATTACAAAAAAAATATACATATGTATGTACTCTGATCACCAAAAATTAAGCTGAACTCATTGAAAGAAAATTTTCTAATGCGAAAAATTCGGCACGCACAAAAAAATGGGTGTGAAAAATTCGGCCCGCACTAAAAAATGGGTGCGAAAAAATTTGGCACGCACGAATTCACACACGTGGAACGCACGAATTCACACCCATGGAACTTACAAATTCACACCCACGGAACGTACGAATTCACACTCATGGAACGTACGATATCACACCCGTGGAACGTACTAAATCACACCCGTGGAACGTACGAATTCACACCCATGGAACGTACGAATTCACACCCGTGGAACGTACGAATTCACACTCATGGAACGTACGATATCACACCCGTGGAACATACTAAATCACACCCGTGGAACGTACGAATTCACACCCATGGAACGTACGAATTCACACCCGTGGAACGTACGAATTCACACCCATGGAACGTACGAATTCACACCCATGGAACGTGCGAATTCACACCCATGGAACCTGCGAATTCACACCCACGTTCCGAATTCATACTCATGGAACACCCATGGAACGAACAAATTCACACCGAAATATTCAAAGCGAAATATTTTTATTTCATATACTAAACTAAGAATCGCCGAATTGCAATTTGAATGAACTCTTTTGTGTACACAGTTCAAGTGTCAATGCGTTGGCATATAATCATAAAACAAATTTCAAGAGATACCTTTGCGAGATTCTCCAAATCCTCACTTTGAGTATAATAAAATTTTGAATGAAAAAATATTAGTTGAAAGCGATTTTATTGATTATTTGACTGAAAATATTATTGATCGATGATTCTGAATTGTAATATCGCATGTTGGGTCATATTGACCCAAAGGATATTAAATGTGTGTAAATCGTGTTTTGGAATGTGGAGGGGGAAGGAAAAATTTAAATTTTATTGTTTTCTTTTAAAAGCATAGTTTTTGTGCCTGTGATGGATAAATTAAAGTTTCACGATCATATCTTATAATTAAAGGGAAAAATTTTGCGTTTGAAAATCAAAATTGGGTCAAATTGACCCAAGGAGTGCAGAAGGGTTAAAGTCGACTCCGAACGGCAATAATTAATGATTCAACATCAATTATTTTTTTTTTCTTTCTTTTTTATTTGCAATCTATCTACATTTAGACAATAAGCAAATTTAATTACATAAAATAACTGAAGCAATGCAGCTCCAATGAACTGCATGGCTATATACAATTTATAATATAATTAATTAAAATCATATATATACATTTGTATATACATATGTATATATTATTATTAATATTTTTACATTTTTAAATATATACAAAAAAAAAAATAGTTTTTAAAAGGCAAATCTAATACGTGTGTTCGCTTTAGTCTGCGAGTTTCATTACTTTCATCTAAAAGCATAACGGCCAGAGGATTCGTGTGGTTACTTAATCTTTGGAGATATTTTTCACTTAGCCTTTTTATTTCTTCTCTTACTGAAAGCAAATTTAAGTCCCTTCTTATACATTTGTTTGACACAAACCATGGCGCTGCTGTTATCAGTCTTAGTGTTTTTGATTGATATATTTCCACGATATCAATGTTCGATTTACTTGCGGTTCCCCATAACATTATTCCTTAAGTCCAAACCGGTTTCAAAATGGCTTTGTATAGTCTGAGTTTATTGCTTAAATTTAACTCTGACTTCGGTCCTAGAAGCCACCACAGTTTTGGAGTTTTTATTTTCAATTGATAATGTTTAGCTTTAATGTGTGGTTTCCAAGTAAGTCTTCTATCAAGAGTCATGCCAAGGTATTTGGCAGCATCTTCTTTAGGAATTTGTTCTCCATATATAGCCACACTTGGGCAGTCTTGTCTTCTTAATGTAAATGTAATGTGTTGTGATTTACTGGAATTAACTTTTATATTCCATTTAGTAAGCCATTTTTCTAGGAGGTTTATCTGATTTTGTACACGTAACGAAGCTTCTGTTGGAGACTGGCTTGCAGCTGCTATTGCGGTGTCATCTGCGTAAGTGGCCACAACAACATCGTTCGCAATTGGAATATCCGAGGTAAATATCGTATATAGTACTGGACCTAGCACGCTTCCCTGTGGTATACCTGCTTTTATTTCAAATATAGCTGATCTTTCATTTTTATTCTTAACGTAAAAGCTCCTTTGAGAAAGATAACTTTTGAAGAATAAATAGAACGGAGCCGGTAGAACTTTCTTTATTTTATAAAGTAAGCCATCGTGTCATACTCTATCGAATGCTTGTTGGATATCAAGAAAGATTGTTGAGCAACATCAATTATGACTCCTTTTCTGTAAACAAAAAGAAGGCGGTAGAAATTTCTTTATTTTATAAAGTAAGCCATCGTGCCATACTCTATCGAATGCTTGTTGGATATCAAGAAAGATTGTTGAGCAACATCAATTATGACTCCTTTTCTGTAAACAAAAAGAAGTGCATCATAGCCAGGAGTTGACCATTATACACTCTGGTATAAAATTTTTATTAAAGAGGTAGTAGAGCGTATTATATAGTCAGCCATTATCGATTTGTGTCTTCAGACATATTTCTTCTCTTTGTTAGGTTTTTTTGTTTTGTTTTTTCGTTTTTCGGTTCATTTTTCCCACAAACGAAAACCATTTGAAACAAATTAATTTGCAACCACACGCATTTAAAAGTAAAGCAAGTAGAAAAACTTTCAAACATGCCACTGTTAAATGCCACCACACCACACAAACTTGCTTTATTAAGAAGGGGCAAAAGTATTTTCTTACAATAACGATTTTAATCATAAACTTCACTTGTAAAGTTATTGAACTGCCAACGCAACTGAAGGGATACTAGGATTTTATTAAGCCTAGCAGTTGGACCTATCTTACTGTTCATTACCTAACCTGGACAATACATAACTGAATAGTCTTTGATTCAGGAAAAAGCGACTATTTGGTAAGCATTTTTTTTAATATGATCCTAGAACAACTGTTTATGTCTGCTACTTCAAACTTCCCATCCTTGGCGACATAAACAGGATTGTTCAAACGATAGCAAATTGGCAACAGAGGGCGCTGCAGTGGAGATTAAAGCTTTTTTATATTTTTTGACATTTTTGTTTTGTTAATTAATTGCTTTTTATCTTTCTTTCTTGTAACATCCCATGGGATGCAACCTAATTTGTTTAAAAAATGTTTAATAATTTGTAAAAATTTGTGCAATACTTTTCCTTAAAAATTTTATGAAATTTTAAATAGTGCAATTAAAAAATAAATTTATTGTGAACAGTAATATAAAATTTGAAACTAATAAAACTTCGTGAAAGAAACTAACAAGAAAGTGGTTTTATTCTTATTGGAAAATTGAAAATAATATAAATTGGAATTTAATTAAAAACAAGACAAGGAGAAGTTAATTATTTTTGGAGTGGAACAGAAGTGAGTGAAGTCCTGCCGATCACAAAGAATAAAGGAAAGTGTCTTTTTTGGTGATTTATTCTTATTTGGCAGTCCTCTTATTTTTGAATCTCTTTTTTTTTTAGTGTTTCGTACAATACCCCTTTTTGTGTGTTCTTCCCCCCCATACAGTCCACGATTTAACATTTGGTCCAATCGAACCGGATCTTGGAACTGGGTTCGTTTCTTTTTCGTTGTGCGACAACTCAACCACCGAAGTATAAGGTAACATCCAGAATACCCGGATTTTGGAACCGTATTTTATGTATTCTTTCGTCGTGAGAACTTCATCCCATTAATTTTAAAAGTGACCTTCAATTCAAATTATAAGGTAAAGTTGTTTTTGCATTTTTTTTACTTTTCTATTTTTTTTTGATTTTTGGTGGTAATTTTATATACATGTAAAGTTCTGTTAGACTAGACAACAAAACTTTGCAAGTATATAAAATTTATAACAGTGCATATATTTACAAAGTGATGTGTAATAATTTCGATAGCACTGGCACACTTTGTAAATTTATCGAGTATAAGAACCAAAGTGTTCTTTTTATGCACTGTTATACCAACGTGTCTTGGCTTATAACAAAGTCAAAAGTGACTGAGATATCTAATTGTGGTGTGAAGATTACAATCGGTAATCAAGTTCAACCACCCAATTTGATATCGGTTATAAGTTGATAGTTGTTTTATAATTGGTAATGGTGGTTAAACAGCGAAGCTCATTACCTTTTATAACAATTCGTCAAATCCACCGGATACATGAAGGACAAAACTGGAATTTTCAACAGATTTTAAAGTGAATAAGATGTTTGATTTATAATAAAGTAAAGTGGGATGACACATAATAATTTATTTATGGGTTTTCGTACAATTTTTTACTCTTTTATTTATTTTTGGAATAATTTTTATTTGTTGATAAAAATTGTTGAAAATTTATGAATTTGTTATTTTTTATTTAATTTTAAATTTAATTTATTTTAATATATAATATAATTTGACAATTTTTGTATACTGTATACATATATTTACGTATATATTTGGAATACAAAATGAAGTAGTTGTTCGGAACTGCTTTTTCGTCTTTGTATTTTCTTATTGTTCCCTTTCGATCTTAAGGGAAAAGATAATAAGTATCGGGTTATGCGCCATGGGAATTCATTCTGTTGGTTTAGTTTCGCGAAGTACGTAACATCTTTTATTTGACGTAAATTCCTTTTTTTCATATTTTCGGTAAGGCGCTAAGGTGGTCACGGTGACCTTTTGCTTAAATTTTTAAATACTTTGCTTTTTTAATTGTGTGCTGAAATTTGTTGCTAATTAGCTGGGAATCTCCCTGTAATAGGTCGTCGGTGCGTCGGTATAATATTCGTTTATACAAGCACAACTTATTATTCAGGTTGATTCTTTCCATCCTCGGTATCAAAACAGAACCAACTATGTATCGACTGTTTCGATGTTGGTCATGGGTTGGATGAAGGCAGCCGGAAGTTCGAATTGTTCGGTCTGCTATCTGCGACATCACACTTTGCTGCACCGGGAGGTGTTTCGATCCTCTCGGGAACTTAGAGTTTTCGATGCGACAAGTTCCTATAGTGTAGCAAAGCTTGGTAGTGATGTGCAGAACTGTTTTGCTGCCATATATGGGCAGATTCTTTTTTTTGAATATTTGTCATCGAAGGCAAATATTTAGAGCTAGGGCTCTGAGAGACATCGGTTCTCTAGCAACTTTTAAGTCGAAAAGTTGCAGAAAAAAATTAGAATTGCCAACAGCAGCAATAAGAGGAGGTATAGGGCCTACAAACGAATGGCGCTTAGGTCGCATTCGTACTTTACATTTGAATAATAATGGTTACAAAGGAACTCAGCGGAAAATCTGATGGAATTCTGAGGTCAAATGATATAAAGCCTGGACACGGCTTTTCATGGAATAGCTTACCGCACATATTTAGGAAAAAGATGACGAGGACGATAAATTGAAAGGTTGATTGAGCCACAACCATACCTGGTGAACGTGTAGGAATATGGGCCGCTGAAGTTAAACCTTCCACTTACAGGGCAATAGACCTAGTCCGTCTGTCCCTAGGAAGGCTATATTGGAAAACTGAAGCACCGAAGAGGACCACCCGCCCACTAGACACGGAAATTATAGGACCTCGTTCGTCCTAATAATTCACCAGGGAACCTAGTTCGTTCAATGGTCGTGAGAGCCGAAGACCTAGTTCGTCGGAAGCTCTAGTTCCGATTTAGTGGCGTGGAACAATAAGACTCAATACCTAATTTTTTTTGAAATTTTCCTGAATACGTCTAAACTTTTTCGTTCTGACGGATCAGAGCTAGAACTGCCGCAAGATGTCGTTTTTGGTTTCCTATTGTTGTGAAATATGAAACTAATATGAAAGTTTTTTTCTTTGATTTTTTCTTTTCTTTAGTCTTTAGACGGAGGACATCTTTTTTGGTTGCAGTACTGCAAGGGCGCCGGTATGTTTATGTCTGCTACTTCAAACTTCCCATCCTTGGCGACATAAACAGGATTGTTCAAACGATAGCAAATTGGCAACAGAGGGCGCTGCAGTGGAGATTAAAGCTTTTTTATATTTTTTGACATTTTTGTTTTGTTAATTAATTGCTTTTTATCTTTCTTTCTTGTAACATCCCATGGGATGCAACCTAATTTGTTTAAAAAATGTTTAATAATTTGTAAAAATTTGTGCAATACTTTTCCTTAAAAATTTTATGAAATTTTAAATAGTGCAATTAAAAAATAAATTTATTGTGAACAGTAATATAAAATTTGAAACTAATAAAACTTCGTGAAAGAAACTAACAAGAAAGTGGTTTTATTCTTATTGGAAAATTGAAAATAATATAAATTGGAATTTAATTAAAAACAAGACAAGGAGAAGTTAATTATTTTTGGAGTGGAACAGAAGTGAGTGAAGTCCTGCCGATCACAAAGAATAAAGGAAAGTGTCTTTTTTGGTGATTTATTCTTATTTGGCAGTCCTCTTATTTTTGAATCTCTTTTTTTTTTAGTGTTTCGTACAATACCCCTTTTTGTGTGTTCTTCCCCCCCATACAGTCCACGATTTAACAACAACAGTTACAAAAACTCAGATCTTTTGACTTGTAACTTATGGTTATGAACTAAATAGTGTGTGGTTTCAAAGTGACGGTGCCACAAATCACCAAGTGTAGTGTATCACCATAGTTTCGTTTTGAAAACCAAAATATTTTACAACCCATTATTATGCTCGAAATGACTTTTTCCCCAACTCAATGAGACAGAAACTTTATCCATACGCTTGTGAACTATTCTGTTGAATTTTCTATAACGTGACTTCCTACTGCGTTGCGTGATTTGATTCCATAAGAAAGACTAAAAAGATATTTTAAGATGTGAATATTATCATCATAAAATATAGTTTTACTCTGCATCACTTTTACTGTCTTCAATTCGTTTCTTCTTGTAGATTTGCAATACATTTTTCCCATATTTTTCAATTTACATGCAGTAACATGACAGATTTCTATATGCAACTCATGTTTTTATTGCACATTTTTTAAAGTAATTTTTAAAGAAAATCGTACTTTTTGATATCAAAAGAAAAATTTTTTACATAAAATCTTTAGAGAACCGTTTGCGGAAGAAAATTACAAAATAGTGGCAATACAGCAATTGTTTTGTATACTTTATATCTCAACATTATTACCGTTAGTCTCATACATTGCCTACTTGGTGAGTAATGAAGAATCAGAAGAAAAAAGTTTTTGTAAAACAATTTCAGCATACCTTAAGCACAGCGGAGACCAAATGGTATAAGCAACCAAGAGTATAAAGTGGAACCCAAGATTCACCGATAATGATCAAACAAAATGATATATTTTTAATTACTTAATTTGAGTCTAGTCTACATTACAACCCAGCTTCTAACACCACCCATGTTGTGTGTGTTCATTTCTTCCATGAGTGACGGGAGATTTTCATAACAATGTTATATTCTTTTAGAGTATTTTCCTGAAGCCTACTATACCCGGTAGAACGTTTGAGGTACTTCCCGATGGCTCTAAAATGCTAGACAGATTATAAGGCTGCTAACATTAAGCCTGCTGCCCACCGCAGTGTTTTCCTAATGGTGGTCATGACCATTTTGAACGCTGCGCAATGCTTGGTGGGTCAAGGATTTTTCAATAAAAATCTATTCAGTTACTCGAACAGCAAGACTGCGATCGAACGCACGCTACCTTGGTGTCCAATCTAGTCCATGAATACGAAGGATTTGTCAGGGAAAATTCAGATCATTTCAGGCGCCTATGCTTCTTGCGCACCTTCGCCAGTTGGTCACACCAATCGATGGCAGGGCTTCCTCGATTTGGTCCTTCCAAAGCAAACAAGGTCGTCTTCGCCGACTACCGCAAATTTGGGGCATCAAATACCTGTCTTGCCTGAGCATCCTCTTCCATTCAAACGACATGGCCGAGCCAGGGCAGTCGCTGGATGTGAAAACGTTCATGTTGTTGAGGAGCTCATACAGCTCTTTGTTGTATTAGATGCGGAAATCATCGCCAACTTGCACTGGACCGAAGATCTTGCGTACGGTTCTTATAGGCGATTATTCTATTGTAAGGCAAGCTGATGGGCTTGGCATTCCCTTATATGACTTCTCCAGGAGTTGTGCATCTGAAGAGGACTAGGAAACTATCTTTCACTATATTGTTCGGTGACCGCTATTGCTGTGAAAGTCTGAAGGATCTTGAACTTTCATTTTGTCACATTCTGGTAGTTGAAAAAAAAATTATTTATTTTAGAGTCGAGATAGTTTCCTTTAGGAAATGTTAATCCTTGGAGTGTCCGCTACACAAGGTGAAATCACCTAACTGTCTCCAACATCGACCAATTCCACATTACCGGGCTATTGTGTATTAACGATGTCGAGGGTGAATCCTTAGCTTCAAATATTTGCATCAATTTGCTATCCTCTCCTTCTTCTGACTAAGTTTCAAAAGCTAATGGTGATGTTTTTGTGGCATCCATTTAATGCACACATCATCCTCAATTTTGCAGACAATATCGAAGTCAACGAAGTCTAGTAGTTAGTGTGTTGGCTTATTCGACATGAGGCCACGGTTCAAAAGAAATGTTAAAAAATATTTCTTCGGCTACTGCCTCTCAGCAGATTTCTGGCAAAAACTCTGAGAGTTTCAATTTTATCCATGAATTGTTTGAATACAACTGTGTTCGCTTTGGAAGCGTTTAAACTTTGCTACTCAATCTTTTTTATAGCCATAAATAAAGGAACAGACTTCACCATTAAGAGAGTAAAAGAAAAAATTATTGATACTTATGGATTTCTTAAAAAGTTTTTGGAACTGTACTCTTAACCCTATAAATGGCTAATAGTGATACGTGAGTTCCTGATAAGACTTATAACTGTTGGTGAATCAGGTTATATACTATAACCTGCCTTCACAATTCCGGTCAAATCAATGCCAATCAATTGGGATACGAAAAAAGGTTAATAAGTCTCCCTCTCTTTGTTTACTATTGAATTTAAGGGAAATTTTTGGTTCGAATGGGGCCCGTTTAAATACGGTAGTAAACGCCAATCTAAGAAATAAAAACAACCGAATTGTCCTGAATCTACATTATCTTCGTTCAGTATGAATGCCCGGCTATGCCACTTTCTCAAAACGCTGCTTTAAGGACAGACAGACTTTTATGCTCTGGTTGTGTAATTTAAAACAAAAATTGTTCTATGAATTCAACTCAATATGAATTCATATTCTCACTCACGTATGCATGAACAAATACGTTTACAAATGCATATACGTACTATACTGTATGTACCTGCAAGTCTGTTTCAAAGATTTCAAATAAAATTGTTTCAGATTTGTTCTTATTTCTTATACAGAAACTTACGTTTTTGCCAAATGGTAAAAAAATTCTGTTGTGATATTTTCTTTTTATATTTTTTTTTATTGTAGTTTCTTTTTTTATTTTTCTTCTTTTTTTACTTAAATTTCTATAAAATTGTCACGTGTTTGATTGCACTTGTTCATGGAATATTTATTGAATTTAAAGTTTCTGTTCAACGTTCACACAATTTAAGGGAACACCCTTTAAAATAATAGCGGTTTTTATATACATATTTTTTATGCTCTTTGCTTTTGTCATTTCTTTTCTTTCTTTGCTTAACATTAAGATCTTTTGTTCATAAAAACACTCTAGCTTCGACAGTAGATCAAGTGTGACCTTTTTCATTAAACAAAAAACAAGAGCAAATATTATTTAAAATTACATATAATAAAATTAAAGTGTGAACAATTTAAAGACAAAACAGATTTGCAAATACAACAATACATAAAATAAGGACACAAATTAAATTTAAGTAAAAACATAAAATAAAGACACAAAGTGAATCAAAATCAGACAAAACAATTTTGTGAATAAAATAACATAAAAAACATAAGAACTAAACATTGAATTTGGTAAATAAAAATAAATATAAATTGAATTTAAGATTACAAAGACAAAACCAAAACGCATTTTTCTTTAAAATAAAAACAACACAATTAAAAGAACAATAAACAAACGAACCAGTGCAAAACATCCATCATTAAACATTTTTTGGTCACTTCGAAAGTGAAAGTGTTAAAAACAATAACAAAAAGTCGCTTAAAAATTAAAAAATATTAAAAAAGCACAAAATAAATAACGGTTTAGAAACAGTTGAATTTTTTATGAAAAAAATAGAATCCACAAGCAAAGTGGAAAGAACGAGAAAAAGATCCAACAACACAACACCAGACACAAACAACAAGAGACCCAGAATAAAAAGTAGCGGTTCAAAAGAAGACACAACAACAACAAGTAAGTGTAATAGCTCTTTTTAGAAAATATTTTTTCTTGCCGCTGTTAAATAAAAAATAAAAAGAAAAAGAACATAACAAAAAAGGGTTACCACCCATACTTTTTTTTATAATTTTCTGGGGAAACAAAATAACTCCATACTAATAACTGAACGTGAAATTAATTATTATTTTTGACATATCTTGTTGTGAAATCGCTAGCAGGGACTTTTTAGACTCAAATTAATCCTTAATTTTTATCGATTTAAATTTTAACCCATAACAATGGCACTTGATAAATTTGTAAATTGTACAAATGACCTTTTGGATTTTGAAACAGAATATACACAAAGTGCGGCCGAAAACAACATTCACTCTCTTGAGGTACTTCGGGTCGAACTTGATTCTATATGGTCACAAGTCAAAAGGACGTATGGAGAGTGTAGGGACGTAAAAGACGATTCAAAGGAAAAACCCATCGATAAAGATAAGCTTCGTAACCGTTATAAAAAAGTTTTTTCTGCCTACAAAACGTGTTTAGGGTCAATTAATGCGGAAATTCAAGCCCTATCGAATCCAAGGAAGGAAGAGCGGATTTCTGCTGTTGAGAATCAACCACAGGAGAATCATGACATCTCATTTGTGCGGCTACCACCTTGCGACACGGACACATTTTATGGAGATTTTTTGACATGGCCTACCTTCCGCGATCTTTTTACGGCATTATATATAAATAATTCTAGACTTAGCAAAATTGAGAAACTTTTTCATCTGATACAAAAGACTGGAGGAGATGCCAGGAAAATAGTTTCAAATGCCCCATTGACCAACCAGGGCTTCGACATAGCCTGGAAAAATCTTGTGGCCCAATACGAAAATAATCGGATTCAAGTAAATGAACAATTAAAAATTTTATTTGATCTTCCGAACGTAGCTGAAGACTCAGGCTCATCGATTCAAAAACTTCAGCGAACAGTCAATGGATGTATTCAGGCATTGAATGCATTAGGTATAGAAACCGCCACATGGGATCCACTTCTAGTATACATTTGCTCAACAAAGCTCCCTCGAACTCTTTTAAAAGAATTTGAAAATTCACTTCAGGAAATTACAAAAGTTCCGACTTGGGAAAAATTCAATACTTTCTTGACACACAATTCTAAAACTCTGGAATCCATAGAGGCCATTACACAGTCAAATACAAAATCGGAACAACAAAAAAGAGATAATTTAAAATCTAGGCCAAAACGAGTTCACACTTTTCACATAAACACAACCCAAAATGAAACTGGGTCGAAAAATATAAAATTTTTAAATACAAATAGGGCACAGAAACATGACTCAAATTACAAATGCCAACATTGTAAGGAGTCTCACCAATTGTGGTCTTGCCCCAAGTTCTTAGAGAAGAACGTTAACGACAGAATTCACATTGTAAAGGTCACAAATTCATGTTACAATTGCCTCTCTATTGACCACAGTGTTAAGGACTGTAAAAGTAAATTTAGTTGTAGATTATGTAAGCAAAGACATAACACTTTGTTACATAAGGGATCAGAAACCCAACATTTAGTTCAGAATTGTGACGCGACCCAATCTAGCAGGAGCATCGCGGCACAAAACAACAATATACAGTCCACATCAGCATCAAGCTTTTCCATACCGAATATCACATCCTTGACACTGCAAGAGAGCAAACATCTCAATCAATCTCCCAATGAGAAGGAAACCTTGTTATTTACTGCAATTGTACTGATCGAAACTAGAGGCGAAAAGTACCAGGCAAGAGCAATCATCGACCCTGGTTCACAAACAACCTTTATGTCAGAAAAGTCGAAGAACAGACTAAATTTACCCACCAAGAGAAATTTAGTTCATGTTACAGGGTTGAGTCAAACAGTTTCAGAGACATCAACCAAAGCATGTTTATTCAATCTTTGCTCCAAGGTGGACTCACAGTTTAAATTAGAAGTCTGGGCACCAGTCCTGAAGACTCTTCCATCTAATTTACCACCACAAACCTTAGATTTGCAACATTTCAATGAGACTGCTAAATTAGAACTTGCAGATCCTCAATTCAATCAAAGCAGACCCATCGACTTGCTTATAGGCCTCGACTTGGGCCACTCAATATATTGCATGGACACTCCGATGCGGTCTATTGGATCCCTTTTGGCACAAAAAACAGTATTTGGCTGGATTGTGGGGGGACCAATTTCAACAAAGACACAACCTAGTACAACAGTGTCACTACTCAACACTACGTCCCTTGACCGAATCCTCACACGCTTTTGGGAGGTGGAGGAAACCCCAAAACGGGTTTTGAGGTCAGATGAGGACACATTTTGCGAGAACAACTTCATGTCGACAACACGAAGAAACGACAAAGGAAGGTATATAGTTACCCTACCCTTCAAAAATAGCAAAGAAATAGGAACTTCGAGAAACATAGCGATGGCACAGTTCTTGAGAATGGAACGCACCCTTAGCCAGAAACCCGAACTCAAAAAACAATACGACCAAGTAATTGTTGAGTACCTTGAGTTAGGACATATGAGGAAAATTTCTCCCCTGGAAATCAACACAAACCCAAATTATTACCTGCCGCATCATGCAGTAATAAAACCCGAAAGGTTGACAACGAAACTTAGAGTAGTTTTCAACGCTTCTAGCCCGTCTTCAAACAAGAAGAGTTTGAATGACATACTATATCCAGGACCCATACTTCAACAGGACTTTGTGCATCTGATATTGAAGTGGAGATTCTTCCGTTTTGTGTACAACGCAGATATCACAAAAATGTATCGACAGATACTCATTGATCCGACTCAAACCAAATATCAAAGGATATTATTTCGGCAAACAGAAAAGGATCCTATTGAGGATTACGAACTCCTGACAGTAACTTTTGGAGTCAACTGCGCCCCGTTTCTGGCCATTAGAACCCTTCTTCAACTAGCAGAAGATGTCAAATCAACTCACCCTCTCGCATCAAAAACTCTACAACAACACATGTACGTGGATGATGTTTTAGCAGGTGGTCACACTGTAATCGACGCCATCAAATCAAGAAAAGAACTTACAACAGTTTTGAAATCTGCTGGATTTGAAGATATCAAGACATTTTATTGGACCGATTCAACAATCGTGCTGTCCTGGTTAAAGAAACCCCCTTGCTCATGGAACACTTTCGTTGGAAATCGTGTTTCTGAAATCCTAGATAAGGTTGGAAATCAAAATTGGCAACACATCGACTCAAACGATAATCCAGCAGATGTAGCCAGCCGAGGATGTACTCCACAAGAACTGGAAAACCACAACCTATGGTGGTTTGGACCCTCATGGTTAAAATTGCCAAAAAATCAATGGCCGATACCAACACAAACAGGTGACACAAACCTAGAAGCTAAAACTGTAAAAGCATTTACAACCACAACACGCGAAGACCCATTAAATCGATTTTCAGACCTATCACGCGCCTTTCGAGTGCTTGCTTATGTCATACGATTATGGAGAAATACTGGAAGCAACAGAACCCATCTTCGCGTATCTTCAGTAGAAATCACACGAGAAGAAATAGATTTCGTCAAACATAGACTCATCATATGGACTCAACAAAATCATTTTCCAGATGAGTACAAACATTTGAAACTCAAACAGAAAATATCCCCACACAGCAGTCTTTTGACCTTAAATCCCTTCATGGATCGCCATGGCATTATTAGAGCCAATGGACGACTCGCTCAATCACCCGCATTAACATACAATGAACGCTACCCAATATTGCTACCTCATAACTCGAAGCTATCACAACTATTAGTTGAATTTACACATAAAATTACCCTTCATGGAGAAAACCAACTAATGATTCGAGTATTACGCACAGAATATTGGATATTCAGATTGAAACCCTTGGTCAAAGGCGTAATTCACAATTGTAAAACGTGTGTTTTGTACAAAAAACAGACGCAAAATCAAATCATGGCTTCATTACCACCAGAACGGACAACATTATCAAGACCCTTTGCTACAACTGGATTAGACTACGCAGGACCTTTTGACATCAAAAATTTCACAGGCCGAGCGTGTCTCATTACAAAAGGGTACATTTGCATATTTGTATGCTTCGCCACAAAAGCTGTACATCTTGAAGCAGCAAGTGATTTATCGACCCAATCGTTCTTAGCAGCATTTTCCCGCTTCATAGGAAGACGTGGATGTCCCGCACTCATTTATTCAGATAATGGGAAAAATTTCGTCGGAGCAGCAGAACTACTCAGAAAAGACCGTCTAGAATTTATAAAGACTCTTCAAAATCAAGTGATCCATCATTTTAGTCATCAAAACCTAAACTGGAAGTTTATTCCTCCAGGAGCCCCACACATGGGTGGCCTTTGGGAGGCCGGTGTAAAATCATTAAAAACACACCTCAAAAAGATGATACCGAACTTGAAATTCACGTTTGAAGAGCTATCTACAATTCTTACTCGAATAGAATCGTGCCTAAATTCTAGACCCTTAAGTCCTGCTAGCGATGACCCAAATGACCTTAATCCATTGACCCCTGGACACTTCCTTATTGGTAGTGCATTATTGACCCCAGCTGAACCAGATGTAAGCAGTGAAAATCTGACTCTCATCAATCGCTGGAAACGCTTGAAGGTCATCTACCACTCATTTTGCCAAAGATGGAAGTCCGAATATTTGCTTGAACTTCAACGCAGATACAAATGGAAGATTCAGAGGGACAACGTTAAAATCAACGATCTGGTAATCATCAAAAACAACAACTTGCCACCCAATGAATGGCAAATGGGTCGAATCATCAAAACATATCTTGGACCTGACCAGAACTGTAGAGTTGTCGACATCAAAACAAAAAATGGAGTCATCACCAGACCAATTACCAAAATTGTGGTTTTATTTGCAAATTAGTATAACCCCTAATCATTTACACACACTAATATTGTTCTAATTTTACACTTACAGGTATGGCATCCCAACAACAACAATCTCAACGCCCCAAACATTGGCATTTTTCTTGCGGTATACGTTTATGTACATCATGGTGCCATATCTATCAACAACTTCACAATACACTAGTTCATGAGGCTTTGCAACTTACCGACCCACAACCTACAAACAGGACACGTTCAAAACCTGTGGTAGATTTCACCGAGGCATGGGGGCCGGAATGTTCAACGTTCACACAATTTAAGGGAACACCCTTTAAAATAATAGCGGTTTTTATATACATATTTTTTATGCTCTTTGCTTTTGTCATTTCTTTTCTTTCTTTGCTTAACATTAAGATCTTTTGTTCATAAAAACACTCTAGCTTCGACAGTAGATCAAGTGTGACCTTTTTCATTAAACAAAAAACAAGAGCAAATATTATTTAAAATTACATATAATAAAATTAAAGTGTGAACAATTTAAAGACAAAACAGATTTGCAAATACAACAATACATAAAATAAGGACACAAATTAAATTTAAGTAAAAACATAAAATAAAGACACAAAGTGAATCAAAATCAGACAAAACAATTTTGTGAATAAAATAACATAAAAAACATAAGAACTAAACATTGAATTTGGTAAATAAAAATAAATATAAATTGAATTTAAGATTACAAAGACAAAACCAAAACGCATTTTTCTTTAAAATAAAAACAACACAATTAAAAGAACAATAAACAAACGAACCAGTGCAAAACATCCATCATTAAACAGTTTCTTCAAAGTGTTAATATTCGGGTATAAAACAGCGCTTAACTGGTGCTTAAAATGTGAAAATTGGCTTAAAATCATATTAAAACTTTTGTTTGTGACGAAAGTGAATGAATATAAAACCTTTAGAAGTCGGTGAGCATTAAAAAATAATTTAAAATTTTTGGAAAATTTTAAACATTATTGTTGACTCAAGGTCGCAATATTTGGATCTGGAGATTCAACCCACTTTCCAGTTATTCATTATTTTCTAAGTGGTTATTGGGGCAATTCCAAAATGCATTCATAGATGTCTCAGGCATAGCTGCCAGAAAAATGAAGCATCAAATCGTCAAATTTTTGAGGAAAAAACGTCAAATACGTTCGTTGAAATCGTAAAAAAAAATTGTCAGAAAAAATAAATAAATAAATTGAAAGGTTTTAAAAACAACAACATATAAAGTCAATGTTAAGCAGCAATAATATTGCATCATCTATACCCATGTGTGATGTAAATATTAGGGAGTCAGAAGATCATGACGTTATGGGCATGAAAATTTAGTGTGATGTTCGCTAGAACTGACACATTTTTCAGTGCCTTGGTTTCTTAAGAGAATGATATAAATACTTCACTTCATCTGATCTACTTACCATTTACACCATTTTTAAACGACCGAGAATGGAATACAACTCTCATGTATGGGTTGGCCCTTAACTTCTATTTTGAGGCTTTTCGACCGTTTACAGAAGAAGACGCAGTAGCTCGTTATTCACGATAATGTGTCCAACTCCATTGATTCATTGGAGCATCGTTGCAATGTAGCTTGTGTTTCACTGATCTATCGCAACTTCCGTTGTAGTTGCTCGAGCGAAATAAGGGGACTTGTATATGAAAATCATGTATTCCTACGTAACACTCGTCTTTCTCGGCCAGCACATCCGTATGTGGTCGATTGGCCAGTATATCGCACACTACATTACAGACAAAGTTCATTTGTTAGACGGTCTATTCGTATGTGGAACTCCCTCTCTGCAGAGATCTTTCCTGTTACTTATGGTATAAAAATATTCAAAACTAGTGTCCATAAACACTGCTCGCTCTTTCCTCCTTTCTATAATATATTTTCCTAGTTCTAAACACAATGCCATCCCCTGAGTGTTGGTCATATGAAAAAAAAAAAAATAATGGCACTTGCCATCCTCCGTCTACGAATAGTACATGATAACTTTTTTGAAAAAAGATTTTCGGTCTCATTTACTATAATTATTTCAGAAAAACTGGTGCCATGTATACCACGTTTACATACATACATACATAGTTAGTCATTACAAACTTTCAATCAGGATTATATCCTAGCTTTACACACCACTTAAGCTATGTGTGATAATTTTATACATGAGCATGAGTTTTTGCCAGAAAACTGCTGAGAAAAAGTCGCCGAAGAAATATTTTTTCTTATTTCGTTTTATTGAAGACGTCTGACCTGGGGTTTGAACAGTGGCCACACGTCTAATAAGCCAACCCACTTCCTACCAGACTAAGGCGACTTCAACTGTTTAGATCTTCCGAATTCGAAATTACTCCTGCTGGAGTGAAACCACTTTTTTGCTTAAATTTGCAAAGAATTGTAGAATTTGCTTATGCAGTTGTCTTATGTCAGATCTCGTCTTCAGCCTTAAGGGTGCTGTTTTAAAGTCAAATTGCTGGCTTTATTTTTGAATCTTACATTTCAGTGTTTGATAGCTAATTTTAAGCAATTAATCGTTAAATCATGTAGTTGCCGTGGTCTAGTAGGTAGTTTCAGGTCAGGCATCAAAACGAATATGAAAAAAAAATATTTCTTCGGCGACTGCCTCTCAGCAGATTTCTGGCAATAACTCTGAGAGTAAATAAAATTACCATGAAGAGCTTCACAAAAAAATCAGTCGTTTGGAGTCGACTTTAAACTGTAGGTTCCGCCACTCATGTATAAAGTTAACACACACAACATAAGTGATGTAAGAAGCTAGGTCGAAATCCTGACTGAAGGGTTGTAATGACCAATTATGTACATATGTATTTATGTAAATGATTACATAAAATTGCAAACTGCCACCAGAGAAGTGGGAAATTCCGAAATTATTTAAAATTTCTTTTTTTTTAATCTCTTATCTCTTTTTAATCTTTACTTCATGTGCTGAAAACCACTCTAAAAATCTTAAATAAAATATTTTTGTTTCAAAGGCCACATTTATTATTATTTTTTTTTTTTTTGTATTTTTGACCACAATAATGGCTGCAATAAAATACCCCAAAAAAAAGTCTCAGGCAATAAAAAAATGCACCACTTTTTTTGTTTTCCTTCTTTTTCTTTCTATAAAATAAACTTTTGACGCAACAAAGACTGTTGGTTTAATCTAAAGTGTCATAAAAACCAACAGCTATTAAAAGTAACAATTAAATCCTTAAAATCTTGCACAAGTCCTTTCAGTTTCCTTTTTTGTTCATTCCCACGTTTTTTGTTTTCTAACAACTTTCGTTGTTATAATTTTATTGTTGCACACTTAACCACTGGCGGACAGAGTGGTCGATAGATACCCACAAACACTGGAGAGGGATTATATTTTTTGGAAAATTTTAAAACTTTATCAGGGAAAACATAGTTAAGTTAATTAAGAGAAATTTAATTGTGATACACGATTTGCATTCTTGTCTTATTGGAAGAAAAATTCAGTAATTAAGCCAATAAATGCAAAGTATAGTCCATTTGTCTCATCGTAATCGTAAGTTAATAACGGGAGATTCTAGTCTTAAAACAGAAACCGTTTTTATGATCCTCTTAAAGCAAATGAAACAGTCAGCCTGATCAGTACAAAATAAGATTCTCAAGCGATTGTCTTACTTACATCTCCTAGTAGAATACGAATATGTATACAATCCAGAGCCACTAATGCTATACACACAATAAACGCAACGCAGTAAACTCAGCAATACAACAAACATTTGCTTGTCGTCGCTTTGCCTTTAAAGTAATCATTTCCATGTACAGGTATGTATTCAGTTATTATGTATGTATGTATTATGTTATTGTGTTTATAACATAAGGCGGTAACTGCTTTTTTTTTGCTGCAAGAGCATAAATCCCAGAAATATACACTGATTGCATGACTTTGCAGTTTGGTGACTATTTTAAGCGGAAAGCAATGTTCAAACCCGATTTGAGCATTTTCGACTGGAGAATGGAGGCGATTTTAGTAAAAGATGCTATTAACTGGGTGAGTGGCTACAACCAGACCACAACATGTAGGCGTAACAAATGACAGCGAACCTGACAATGCGACCAAGTGTATCAAAAGCATGGGTATTGACGATCTGACTCCATACAGACTACACGATACTTGAACCTGCTGTTAATCTCGATTTTTTTTGTAACGAGAGTATCAGATATAACCTATTATGATAAGGTGGGAGCTGTAACTCCCATCTATTATCATGCAATCACTCACTGACGGACGCACAAAGTTGGATGTAGAATGTCGTCGAATGATATGGCGAAACAGTGTACAGTTCCTGTGCTCCTGGACGCTGTTTTATTGAACTTGACGCACTTGCAGAAAAGAAAAATGACCACAAATAAACTTTATTTATTGGGAAAGAAAAAATGAGCTAATAACCCCTCTTGTGTAGAAACCAGATTAATCTGGAATGCTACGAAAATAGACACCGTAGTCTAGTAGGGAGTATTTTGGCTTAATAGACATGAGGTCACGGTTCCAACCCCAGGTCAGACATCTCCAACTAAACGAAATATGAAAAAAATATTTCTTCGACGACTTCCTCGCAGCAGGTTTCTGGCAAATACTCTGAGAGTGAAATAAAATTGCCATGAAAAGTTTCTCAAAAATCTGCTGTTCGCAGTCGACTTTAAACTGTAGGTCGCGCCACTCATATATAAAAATTAACACATGCAACATATGTGGTGTGAGAAAGTAGATCGTAGTCCTGACGAAAGGCTTGTAATGACCAATTATGTTATGTATGTTACGAAAATATTCAGAGAAAAATCTTAAAAACTCCGTAGTTAATATAAGGCTCCGTTTGCATTGGAAATCAAATCAAATCAAATTTTTAAATCAAATCTAATTATTTCATTAATTTTTGTTAAGTGACTGAGCTGAATAACGTCTGTGAATTGTCCGAATTGTTGAGTTTTGTGTGGAAAAATCATTTTCATTTTATTTTTAAGTAAACGCTGTTGTAGCTTCAAAAATATGTATGTCCATAGTTTAGCTTGATATGACTCATGTGCTTTACAAACTAAAGTGGGGAATAGAGGCCATAGAGAACGTCGTTTGGCAAGTTCGCTATTAATAACCGCGTGTGCAGCAATTTATGCGGTTATCTGGGGTCTGCAAAGCAGTAATTAGTTTGATTAGTGTACGCCCCCACTGAAGGCCACACCATTAACACCGTTTGATTTACGGTATCAGATGTCCTTCCGCAATCGATCAAATCAATCATGCACTGCCGAACATGCCAAATATTATTTAGTTTGACTTCCGTTCCACTTACAACGCCTCAACTATACTAGACTTCATTTCAAATCAAGTTTTAATGCTTTGTTGGATCCCAAGAATAATACGAGTTCACACACCTAGCCGTTGATTCCGATGGACAATACTGTGAATGATTTATAGGATTTCAGCTTGAAAGACCTCTCAAACGTATTGCAACAGTTTCTCCTTGAAAAATGAAATTCAAATCATTTATACAGTTTCTTAACTTTTTTTAGCAAGAATTTACTTCCGATACATATCACAAGCACTAACCATCAATATTACCTCGTGTCCTTGTTAAGTAGCACATCTTAATCTCTATGCAACGTATCCTCTATAGGATCTTAAAAATCCTTTACAACATACGCTGAGGAAGAAAATCTCCTTTGAAAAATCTTTAAATTTGTTTATACGAACGAATGAACGTATGAAAGAACATTTGCAAGTGCAAGTAACTGCAATACAAACAAAAACACAGATCTAGAGACAATGATACTAAATGCTCAAGTGTATGATATTTACACACACCCACGCACAAGCACATCTATGTATATACATACATGTACAACATATGTAGTAGTAATGAAACTTAAGTTCTGTTTTAAATGTCTGTATTTGAAATATAAATATCACTGTGCTTGTATGTTTGTATATCTGTGTGTATATGCCTGACACTCCCATACTTACACATACATATAGTTTTTAAGTACAATTATAGTTTAAGCAGATGTGGTAACATGCCTCTGAACTTTACACGGCTAATATGCTATATAGCTACACACATGACCATGTTAGATTGGCGTAATGCTAGGAGAGAATCGAGGGAGCATGTGTGGGAGAATACTAACTCACATATAGATACGTTCATATGTATGTACATTAGAAATGCTTGCTAAAATTAGCCAACAAATTATTCTGTACACGTTGTACGTTCTATGGATTTATAAATACACACACTTACATGACACTCTCCCATACACATACATACTTACACTTGTATGTACGTATATGGTATAGATACACTTGAAAACTAGAAGTATTTAAATGGTATTCTTGAAAATTATACAGAAATAAACACATTTAATGGCTACGTATGCCTGTGTGTATTTGTTTTTGTTTGTAGGGGATGGTGTATATGTTGTAAATACTTTTTAATGAAACTACAAAATTATAATGATGCTTTTAGTCACACATACATAGGTACATACATAGCTACATATGTACTTAGAATTTGTACAGTCACGACATAATATCACGACTCTGTGATAATGATAATGACAACATTACTGATGGTTATGGAGAATGGTAATGGCTGGTGATGATACTCGTATCTGCGTAAAGTTTTCATTTTATTTTGTAACATACTTATTGTTGTTGTTATTGTTGTGTTACTTAAATATTGCAAAAGTCATTAAAAGTATTTACGATTTCATTTACTTATAATTGTCCCTTTTCTAGTGCTTTAATCTCACATTTTATCAGCTGTTTGTGTGTTAAGGGGGTAAAATTAGAGTTTGAAAAGTTTAAAGACTTTTACAAATAGGATTGGTAGCGGAATAATGGTTGTAATATACGTAGGAATACTGAGTTAGACGACAAAGACCAAACAGAAGGCCATTACAGAAAACCTATGATTGAAAATAAACTGAAAACTTCACATTATTTTATTGGCTGGTTAACAAAATTATTCGTAACAGCTTTGTATTTTGGGCCATCATGGTTAGCAACTTATGACATCTACTTATCAGTCAACAATACTTTGTTTTTATTTTTATTTGCATAATAGATATTCGAACAGTCAATTGCAACTTCAATAATATATGACATTCGATGTATTGTCATAATATTATTTAATGAACATTTGAAATGCAATTCATTGGATTTTTTTTAAACAATTATTTAGAATATCAAATAAATTTATTTAATTTCTTTATCAATAGAAACATCCATGTCTGCAAAGTAGAGATGAGCGATCCAGTGATTTTTGAAGAACGTTGTTCTCAGTGAACGTGATTTATTAATCACTGTTCTTTAAAACAGTGATTGTGATCACAGTATTCCAATAATACAATAATGACAATAACGTATTTTATTAAGTCATAAGAAAGAGACAACTAGATACATACTACGAAAAGACTACTAAATAAAATCAGTGTTGCCGTTTTTGGTTATTTCTAACCAAAATTGGTTATTTTTTTGTTCAATGCGTAGATGTGTAGATTTCTTCGGGTTTGGTTATTTATTTTTCTTATAAATAGAGCTTTTGTTTTGTTTGTAGAAATGTATTAATTAGTAAGACTAAAATTTTATTTTGTTATTTTTTGTTTCTTTTCTTACTCTGTTGTATTAATTATAATTTATATTTGAAAAAAATAAAATAAAAAAACTGCGAATATAGTTTTGGTTATATTTTTTCTTATTTGGTGATTTTTTTCACAAATGTTGGTTACAATATTTTTTTTTTCGTGGCAACACTGGTGAAGGGAAACGAAAGTTTGTCGTTTACTAAAATTTTGTGAAAGGGACAGCAAATATTACCAACAAGTATTTCTGTCCCTGTCTGATTCTTTCTTTTTTGTTAATTTATGTTTGTTAAATTTTAGGGTGGGTTTTTATTTTCTATTTTGTTAGAATCTGATGATATTTTTGTAGAATAATAGAATATTTTTGAAAGGAAATGAACTGTTGTATTGGGGAGACATAATACGGAACTAATGTATTTGGTGACACATTTCATCGATTGTCACTAACTTAGTATTTAACCAATTGAGAGGTATATTCACAAACTCCTGAAACAAAAAGTTATGAGTATATATTTCGTTATATTTTTCTTTTTACTTATCTTTTACACACGGAACTTATTTCATTGTGAAGAGAAATTGCTCAGAGTTCGATTAATAATAAAAAAATTGCCGAATTTTAATGTTTTCATTCAAGAAATTAATAAATACTAGTAATATACACAAAGTTCTGCAAGAAAAAAATTTTATGAGCAATATGTCTTATTTGATCTTGATATACATATTTGGTTTCTTACTTACCTTTTGCACAAGAAATTATATTCATTGCGACCAAAGACCACATACATTTCGATTAATAATTAAATATTTAAGAATCTTTTAACTTTTCATTGAAGAAATTAAAAAATATCCCAAATTTTCCCTTTTTTAACACAAAATCAATGTTTGTTTACATTTAATTTTTCAACTTTATCCGCCAGTTTTCAGTCTGTATATTTGTTGCTTCTAACACATTTGCTTTGCAAAACTTATAATTCTTTTTTTTCTCCCTCTAAATATTTTAGTAAACAAAACAAAATGAAATAAATTTGAGTATGTAACAATTTTGAAAGAACGACATTATTAGTACCTGTTATTTGGCAATTTCAATCACTGTAGTTACCAGTGAATTATCAATCACCGTGATTAAATCACAGTTTTGAAAATATCGCTCATCTCTACTGCAAAGTAGACCTTGGCAACATTGTTGATATACCTTAGCAACATGTCGTAGAACAATATTTAAATACATGTTTAAAGAGATGTTTACTGTCATAAGTATCTATACTTCGATTATCTAGTATCTCACAGCTTACATTTGTGCAGCATGTTTATAATATGTTGATGTTATTTCCTGATCGAATACACATGAAACAGATTGAACACTATGGGGCGTATGCTAAAAATTTAAAAAAAAATATCCGATTTTCACTTTCAATAAGAATCATTCACCACAGGACGCATCATTAAATCCTTGAATTATATTCTGTTAAGGTATCACGTAGTCTATGGGTACATGCTCATCAACATTTTGGCATGACTGAAGCTGTTGTACCATGAGGTCCTATAATCTAACGAAACGTTCAAATCCAATTTTTGTGTTATCCTCGACAACTGTTTGATTATAAAAAGTCTTATATATTATTAGGAAATAATTTATTCTGGGAGTCCTAATTATCTTCTGTTTAGGAATGTAAGATGATCTGTTACATCATTTCACTACCTCAAATCTTTTTTATAATATTTACGCACCACGCTTAGGTTGTTAAGAACATTCGAACAGTGTGAATGGCAATATATTTTATAAGCGATTGCTGAACCACTTGATAAAAGATACTGCTGAGTTGGGATATTCCCATTGGAGCTGGAACCATCCCAAGATTTTGGGGGTTATGTTCATTTGGACATACATAGATAAAGGAACAAGAACAAGTTTTTAAAGTAATTAGCGGACACTACAAGCGGTAAGTCGAAGTAGGTAATACATTCGACGTAAGAGTAATAGGACAATGTATGTTAAATTATGCTGTCACAATCTCGAAGTCTCTGAGAGTAAATAAAATTACCATGAAAGGTTTCTCAAAAATCTGTCGTTCGAAATCGACTTTAAACTGTAGGTACTGCCACTCATGTTTAAGATGAACACACACAACATAAGTGGTGTGAAAAGCTGTGTCGTAGTCCTGCGAAGACCACAAAAAAATTGTGCTGAGGATTGCGCCATGGAGTTTGAAGATGAGCAGTGTGCACCATTTACACGAGGACGTACTTGCGTGGACGTATAGTGTGATAGGCCCCAAGCAATTTTTAATGGTAAGTTTTCATCCCCACCACCCTAATAACCACATCTCGCTGGACAGTCTTCTTCGACAGCACATGCAGATATGGGTATCAGGAGATTCATTTAGGGTACTCAGGTCGTAATATCCTCCATTTTGAATACTATTTGGCCAAAAAAAGCAGCGTCAGCTTGTGATGGAATGCGATATTAACAACTACAATTTGAATAGGGTTTTGAATGCGCATCCTCCTGAGATCACGGAATGAGAAAATAAAACATTCTCAGCTTCGATCGGGATTATGCGCAATACTTAAAAATATCACACTCGATAGACTAATGTCCGATATACCAGCAAGGACCGTATGATACGACACATCTTTGTCAATTTAACACCTCTGAACAGCTGACCAATACTAATCATAGATAGACGTACAAACTAACAAAACTGTTAAATGAAGGTTATTCCGTTAATTAATTAACTATTTTTGATCTTCTATTTCTTTAACTCTAATCAATTCCGGAACATGCTAAGCTCTTGCAAAAAACTATAACGTTTCACTATTCGATATCTGCTAACAGTTAGTTGGCATTAGTTGCATAATTATATACACGTAAGTTAGCAAATTGTTCTGTACGAATGTGTTCCTATGACACAATCTAAAATCTAAATCTGTTTACTGATATATGAACACTACACAGAGTGTATCCATTGCTTTCTAATGTTTATATTTTTTTCTTAAAATCCCTTCTCAATGACCACTATTTGTAAACGTTTTGAAATTTTCGTAATTATTTTGTCAACGAAATGAGAAACAAATTCTTCGAAAATAACTGATACTTCTGTTTACGTAGTTTCTCATTGCATCCCCGCTGCGTATGAGCGATATGTAATTATGGATTTAATTAAATATTCATCATACGTCACGTAGAAACAAACAATTGAAATCGTACACCTTTAATTACAAATACGAGAATATTTGTCAAACTATACTTTACATATTTAAGCAGAATGATTTTCAAAACTAAACGAATTTAAAAGTTTCTTTAAATTTTCACTTAAATTTGATGGTTTTTTATTATAAACATTAAGAGAGGAAAAAGTAATGTTCGCAGCTTCCGCCATTATTTAGACAAAAAAAAAAACATAAAAATCTCACTGCTGCCAGATTTTATTCGCGTCACCACATCCTTTTGTTAGTCTTTGTCTAAGAAACAGCAATAAAGAGTAGCAGTAGCAGCAAAATAGAACACAATATGGGAAAAAACCACAAATTGTTGGCACTTTAATTAAACCTTTGGTTTTCGTTGTACATAAAAGCATGTGAAACCACCAAAAACATTATACTCCTCATTTGACAAACATGAAAATCTACACATAAACGTACATATATGGTACAAGTACATTGTTCACATAAAATCTGGCCATGCTACAGCACATTAATATGTCACAATTTTTATTACAACTTCCTGGCAGCATTAGTTTCCGTTCTTTTACTTCACATATTTTCACTCTGGCAGCTTCGAGAACCATTATCGCCCAAATGAATAGTTGTTTTTATGACCTTTTCAGATTTGATTTTTTGAAAGAAATCGGAGAAATGTGTGATTAAGAGCAGAGGATTAAAAGAAAACGTTTCTCAGCCATACTAAAAATCTCCTGCGAGACAACTTCTATCGTTATGTCTTATGTTCCCAGCTGTCGGAAAATTACACAGAAATCTTTAATGGTGAGATTTGTTCAAAGTTTGGGCGGGTATGCACAGGAGGAAGTATCTAGTAGTACCGCCTTGGGGATATTAAAACATATTTTTAGTAGATTTAATGCAAGTCGATCTTTCCATAATGAATGATATTTGTCTGGTCCCCATCAAATTTGTCCATTTTTTCAACCTTCCTACTCAAGAAACAAAATTTTGCAGACATCATTTCATTTTCATCTGACCTTTGTAATGAACCGCCTAATAAGCCAACACACTTTTATTTAAATAAGTTTGATTATGTTATTAGCCTGCACGATGTGTATTAAGAATTTCAGCATTCAACAGGTTATTCTCGAATATACAAGTTGTTGAATAGTTTAGGACGAGATTTTTGAATCTCAAATAGAATCTTATCAGCACCAGTTCCTTTAATATTTTTCAGTGTCACAGTTTATACAGCCCCTAAAAGCTGAAACCTGTTTTTTTCGATAGAGGAAATGAATTCTAATTCATGCGGCCGGATTTTAAGTGGACAATAATTTATTTACAACAACAATTTAACAAATACAAGCAAATACACAATGTATGTATCACATACTAACACATAACAGAAGAATGTACAAGGTATGTATGTATATTATGACTTAACCCAGTTCCTTCGGTTCATTGTAATTAATGAATGTGTGCAGCAGAGGTGTGAGCTTTTGAAACATTATCGTGAAGCAAAAACCTTTTGTCTCAATAACCAAACGATTATTTATGATAACATTTTTCCGATAAACATAAACATATTTAATCAATGTCATACTACCACTGAAATTAATATCAATAAAATGTATGTATGTGTGTGTGTGTGTACATGCTGTTGTTGCCAGTGTTGTTTTCTAATTAATATTGTATGCGAGTAGAAAAACCATTACGCGTGTTGTATAGGAGTCATGAAATGTTAATAAAAAAAAAAAAAATTATTACAGTAAACGATAAACGATAATTTTTAATTAAAATCGAATATTTTTATTACATTCACAAACAAAAAATTACACGTTCTTTATCATCATAACCGTACATATATCGAAAGTAATAAAAATTCTTTTGTAAATAATTAAATATGAAAGAAAATATTCGGCGGGACAAATTCATCTGCAATTGGACAATCATTCAACATCACTTAGAAAAACAATTAAACGGTAAAAAAATATATTAGGAAAGTAAAATTAATTACAAACGATCTTTCAATTTCAATTTTTCTACTCAAACGTACCACAACACCCAATATAACACCACATTATAAAAGATGGGTCATTTAAGAGTTTAAATTTAAAAATGCAATAAAAAAAAAAAAAAAACTGTTTCAAATTTAGCCAAATTTATTTTTCTGTTGTGAAGTACAATTGTTCCGGTTAGAGATGGAATATTATTTCATTCTTATGGCTGCCGCAGCAAGCCTCACAGTACCTCATTCGATCGGACCAATTTTCTTGCACTTTTTCGAGTGTATGTGGTCGTATCTCGGAAATGGCATTACGAATGTTGGCCTTCAAATGCTCAATTGTCTCTGGTTTGTCGACATAACGCTTTTCTTTAACGGTATCCCACAGAAAATAGTTCAACGGTGTGAAATCCCAGCTTCTTGACGACCAACTGACATCACCATTTCGGCTAGTTAAACGGCCATCAAACGTTTGACACTATAAATCGGTTGTGGCACGAAATGTGTGGCAAGTTGCACCATTCTGTTAAAATCCAAAAATTGTTCACATCAATACCATGTAGAGAGTGTTCAGACCTTCACAATGAATTTCTTTCATATGTGCGCATGTACGTTTGTATAAATATACAAACATACCTGCGTACATATGCTTGCACGAAATTAGTTGAACAACCTTATATTGCTGAATTCATGTAATTCTTTATTTGTTTGGATTTATGCATTTTTCCATATTTTTGATTTTTAACGTTAATTCAAATTATGATAAAAGAAAGACCTTGAAAATTCTGATTCAGTTCAAGTTTTGCTATAGTTTTTGTTTTTATTAAATTTATTTACTTTAACAACAACCTTGAACCACTTTCAAATTTATTTGCATTGAATATGTCTGGGGTTTAAAAAAATTGGTTATCATGGTGCGATAGGTGCCTCCGTTGATCGTAATGATTGCGCCGTCTTCATTTTCAAAGATATATGGGTCAATGATGCCTTCGCTCCACAAGCGAAACCAAACACCAAACAGTCACTCGAAATGGTTGTACTGGCTTCTGTAAGGCCACGTGTGGCATTATTGCTTATTAACGCACACACCCACATGAAAATGAGCTTCATCCGAAAAAAAAATTTTTTTTTTTACAAAATCAACATCATCGTGCTGTTTCCCGTTGTCCCATAAAGTGAAGCAAAAACGAAGCGGATGGTCAAGCGGTTTCAACTCTTGAACCAATTGAACTTTGTAAGGCGTCATACCGAGACCTTTTTGCAAAATTCGACGTAACCTGGTGCGTAAAATTCTTGAGAATGATGAAAAGTTGATATTGATGGATTCTTTCTCACGCACTGTACGAGCACGCTCACGTCTTGGCGCAACAACAATGAAACCAGTTTCACGAACTTTAGCAATAAAATTGCGTAAACCGGGCACTGTTGGTCTTTCGCTGCGACCAAATTTTGTACGAAATTTTCGTGCAATTTCCGAACAATAGTCTTTGTTTAGGAAATAAATTTCCAATAAATTCCAACGTTGCTCAAGCGTAAATCAATTCTTAAGTTCAGTAGAGATAATATACTGAATTTTGTGACAGAATAGAATGACATAAGTATGGTTAAAATTTGAACCGATGCAGCAAAGCAATTACTTACCTAAATGAAAAAAGAGACTTTATTACAAATACTGAAACAAAAAGAAAGAATATAAGTAAGTTGATAAGCTCCTTAAAAGAACAAAATATGAATAAGAATACTTGCATTCACCTTCGTCATTCATCTTTAACAACAAATTAAATTTCGTTCCCTGTGGATTCCACACGAGGGCCATTTTTGCGATATTGTATGCGCAGTCTAGCAGCGTTTCTACAATCTCATCTCCAGCGCAATGAGTTTTCGTCTGCAGCTTCTATAAAGCTTTGAATTGTAAATGCAGTTGCAATAAATATATCTCAGGCAACGATTTATAAGAGCTTGCAGTTAATTTGTTATTTCTACCGGCAAGATTTCAACAATGTGGCCTCCTTAACAAGTGGCATAAACTTCACATTCGCATCGCTTTGGTTGTTGATGATAGTTGCTGGCAAACATTTCATTGCTTCCGCTAAACTTTTATCAAATCCCCGTTTTCATTTGTGCTACCAAAGACATGAGTGTAATGTGTAGTTTACTTTTGAATTGATACTCCTCACTTTAACATTCATATCTAGCATTATTGAGCATTATATCGCCGCCAGAAATGTTTTTAGGATTCTGGAGTGGTATGTACTGTAGAACAGTTTCCTCTCGTTTACCTCCGAGCGTACTGAGGCTACATAGAACAGCACGAAAGTAGCATACTCGTTATTTAAATTAAATTATCCACCCGCAGACAGATTACCAGCTTATAATTTTTCACCCTTTGGCCCAACAATAGCGGCACACTATTATATTCTGCGCCCTGAATTCTAGAGTAGAGCAATAGCTCTTCGCTTTCAGCACAGATGAATCTACTTGCTGCTGAAATGCCTAAGATGGACTTACTAAGTCCCCTTAATACGACAAGATGCCAGTTCTCGAGAGGGCCATAATAATGCGTACATATTTGGTCATTACTACCCTTTTGCCAAGATTACGACCTAGCTTCTCACACCACTTTTGTTGTGTACGTACATTTTATCCACAAGTGGTGGAACCTACAGTTTAAAGTCGATTTTCATGGCAATTTTTGTATTTACTCTCAGAGTTTTTGTCAGAAATCTGCTTAGAGGAAATCATCAAAGAAATGTTTCGTTTTGATCGAGATGTATTAACTGGAGTTTGAACCGTACCCTCATGTCACTTTATAGACTATGGCGACTCTATCCAAATCATTACTTTCATTACTTTCGAGATAAATGACCTGCAGTTGACGAACGATTGGTTTAAGAAAACTTATGCAAGACGATTAGCTACTCTCCAAACTTCCTTTCAAGGCAGCAGAGCTGACGTTTGAACCCGGAGCACTCGCATCAAAAGCCAATTTTCAAAATGTATTCCCTCATTTCGACGGAATTTTTGGTCTCTAAGCAGCACAGTATGTTTAAAAATTTATAAATTTTTTTGAATAGAAAACAATTAAAATCATTTGATGGAAGATTTTCGCGCAACAATAATAATATTTTCACCCAAAATTAGAAATTCAGTGGCCATAAAAAAGTTGTATGTGTGTACCACTAAGGCTTTGTGATTACTAAGACAGACCGAGCTATTGTTGTACGTTTTTTTGTACCTTTTCTTACCAGAATACCTTTTATTGCTACAATATCATCATCATTTAATATTAAATGTCAAAATTTTAAGACGCATTAATTTTGATAAAAGAACAACGGTATGTCTGTCTGTCCGTTCGTGCGTCTATGTGCCTTAACCAACAATTTCTGGTAAATATTTTGTTTGTTTTCCCTTCTTTTTTGTTGTCTTTTTTCGAAACGATAAATAATTGTTTTCATAAATAACCTTCAGAATTTTCTACGACAGTGAATGGAGAAACAGTGGGAAGAGTGGAGAGTAGCTTTGTCAAAAAGAAGAGGAAAGAACGGATCGGTTAGAGAGAAAGGGGAACATTTATTTATTATTATAATGTTTGCCTAATAAACAGCCACTTTCTTTGGTTAAATGTGTTTTCACACTTTTGTGGACAGGTTGCAGATGTTCATAATAGAAGTGTAATAAGAAAAATAGAAAACAACCAACAATAGCAGCAACAACAACAGCAACAACCATGACAAAGATGATGATACTGATGAAGAAGAATAAGACTGGAGTTCATGTTACTGCTTGGAACAATGCATCATTTTCTATTGTTGTTAAGAAGACTAAAAAAGGATAGCACAGGAGCATGTTATATTTGAAGAATGTACAACAGCAGGACCTTATGAAAGTATTGTTTATTGTAAACAGTTGGTGATGAGTAATAACAACAAGAACATGAAATTAACAAAATTTTAGAGTATGAAACCAATAACAACACCAAATATTTTATAAAGAAGTATTATCATAGAAACTAGGCCGTAAACTTGACTGAAGGGTTGTAATGGCTAATTATGTATGTATTATCAACGAAAATAAAGTATAAAGAATGTGCATTTTAACATATTTTGGAATATTTTTCAAAAATATTTCATGACGCGGGGGAAAGATAGGAGGGAAGGAAACAGAAACGAAGAGCGTAACAATGCGTTGCTCTCATTCTTTGCTCTCATCGCGATGAGATCAAAGACTATAAATATATGAAGATGTTGCACTGCCATACATTGTACTGCCAGGGCCAAATTTGTCGATGGCAGTACAGCTGCAGCCACTTATTGTACTCAGAGAACTTATTATACTCAGAGAACGTATTGTTCTCTTCTCTAAGCAATTTATTCTCATATGCGTGTATACGTGTGTGCTTGTACATTGGCATAATAAACAAACTGAAAAATGTCTTGTTTTCACAAAACGTATGTGCAAATAGCCTGTGGAAAAGAAATATTACCGTTTGTTTTATTGTAGGGTTAGAATATGTGTTTTATTGTTATAGAAATGAAACTATATCGATTCGCACCGAAATATCCACATTTTGTGTTGATATTTGAAACTGAAAAATTGTTTTATAAAAAGTGTGAATTTAAAAATTGTAGTGCATGCTCAAACAAAACGTTTAATAAATTGGGTAATTCACACGACTTTTTATCGTGTATGTTGTATTGAATACACTTGGTTGTTTGTGAATGCTCAATGCTATGCTGTATTGTGTATTTCGTATTCAAAATGTGTTTTTTGGCATTCAAACAATTTGATAGCACGAAATCAATACAACTTTTAAAAACATATAAAAAAAATGTGTATAAGTGTATCGGACAACAACAATCATACACTGTTGTATACTCGTCCAACAATACACTGAATACAACGATACAACGGCTTGTGTGAATTGCCCAAATATAATATATAATTAAAATCATAAATCATATTTTTAGAAGATATTGGTAGGACTGGAAATATATCACAAAGTATCCATACCCCTGATATAGATGTCGCAGATATATACGATGAAAATAAAGAATATTTTATTGAAGGCACCGATTGTTTTACGTCCAACAATGTGCCAATTGAATTAACATCAAGTCGATATTTTGTTGGTTACATAGCTCAACGAATATCTTGCGTTAAATGTCGTGTGGATATAATCAAACCAGCGAAAATTTTGTCATATCTTTCAGAAATGTTCGTTCATGCAAAAAATTATATAAAAGATTCCGACTTTGGAAGTTTGTGCGCTCCATCTGATTTATTTTTTGAAGTTTGCAAAATTCATATGTCTTCGAAAAATTTTTTTTAGAAAATAAATCTATAAAAAACAAAAAAACATTTGTAGTTGACCAATGCGTAAGTTGCACAAAAAATTCAATTTATCCTTTTTGGTTTGATGAAAATAACGAATGTTATAAACACAGAATGGAGATGCTTAATTTACTAATTGTTGTTTTACTACGGAAGCATTCCACATGGGAAACATACAAATTCAAATTATCCAGTATGGAAAAAGTTAAAATTTTGAACCATTAAAATGAAAAATAAATTTAATAAATAATAAACAAAAAAAGCATTCGTTTTATTACAACTTCATTCTATACAAAAATAGACACATATGGTAAATACATACATACATAATTGAATAATCTAAAAAATAACATTATAATTCGGTGAGAATCGATATAATTTCATTTCTACAACAATAAAACACATATTCTTACCCTACAATAAAACAAACGGTAATATTTGTTTTCCACAGGCTATTTGCACATAAGTACATTTTGTGAAAACAAAAAATCTTTCAGTTTGTTTATTATTTTATTTGGCAATGTATGTATACATACATGCACACACGTATACACGCATATGAGAATAAATTGCTTAGAAAAGAGAGCAATACGTTCTCTAAGTATAATAAGTTCTCTGAGTACAATAAGTGTACTGAGTCTTTTTTGTTTTCTTTCTCTCAGTTAACATGAGAGTGAGAACAACGATTTAGCTTTCCTTGTTACCTACCCCCCTAATCATAAAGAAGCACAAAATTTTGTCAATTTTAAATACACTGTGTGCAACATCTTTATATATTTATAGTCTTTGGTCAAACAATAAAAACGATCATACATACATAATAGTACATACACATATACATACGTACGATGAGAGCAACACATTGTTACGCTCTTTGTTTGTGTTTATTTTTCTTCTGTCTTCCCTCCCTCATCAAGAAATGATTTTTAAAAAAGATTTTGGTGAGAGCGGGCCGTACTGGTACATCCCGCCATAAGAAATTTTACTTCTACATAATGCGCATTCTTTATATCCATATTCTTTGGTATTATCCTTTCGAGTTGTAAAGAAACTTTCTCCGTCACATAAAGGAAAAGCATCGAAACTCGTTTACTGACTGTGTGAACTACCTTACGTTATGAAAATGCACCTCGTAATGAACACAGAGGTTTCCTATCTTTCAACTTAAATAACACACAATATGCGAGAGATCTCACCGAAATTTTTGGACTTTTATACAATGCCATGATGCCGGGAATATAACACTATTTCGCTAGGTGAAATGTCGAATTTTCAATGACTCTGACGCATAAATCAAACTGAATTTGCCCCAACGGCATAGGCTATATTGATTTTGTTTAGCGCTATGGTTTGTGACTTATTCGCATACACCTGTGACTTAAGAAAACCCCTCAGGAACACATCTAATGGAGTCAAATAGGCAACAGTTTCAGTAGCCAGTTCATATCACCTTCACGTCATACGAATATACAATGTGGCATGGGCTGTGTGGCACATAGAGTCATCCTATTAAAACCAAATGCCATTGCTGTTCACAGCAGTTCATCCAATTCAAAATAATAGAGGTTCGTTATCTTCGATTTTCAGTGCTCTTTGTTAACAGTGTTGTGTCAAATATGGACCGATAATACCGTTAGTCTAAAACCACACACCAAAGGTTGACTTTTTCGGGATGCATTGAAAGATTTTGGATTTAAAGTGGATTACTATCATCCTAAATTTGATAATACTTTTATTCACGTACCCATCTAAAAATGGGAGCCATAGATTATATTTCGCTGAAATTTAGGATCAGTTGTCAACTGCTTCAGAGCCCACTTGGCGTACATCGTTATCTATGGTCGCTTGCCATCAGTTTCTGGGTCAGTGGATTTTGTACGAGTGCGGGCCCACATCACTACACAAAATTCGCCAAGTTGTGGTCTATGACATGCCAATGGCTTGCGAGCGACGCGATTCTCCTCCACACTCTCACACACAACGTTGATGTTTACGCAGATCTTGCTTTTCGTCGACGTACGGGTGTAGGTCGATCACTTACTGAACCAGTGTATTTGAATTTATCCACCATGTTGCCAATAGCTCTACCGTTAGCACGATTATGGCGATCGTATGTTGCCCAAACAGAACAACCGTTTTGATAAAACAATGTATTGCTGAACGCTACCTCCGTCTAAGATGATTTGCCAAAACAACTAATCTGACTAAGATAGCCGTTATCACACTGCCAAAGTTCGGACGTCGCTTTATCGGTAATTTAACAGAGCAAACGCTACTTAACATCAAATCAGTCATCAGATTTATTGAACTTATAGATTGTTTTTTGGCTTGATTCGAAGATCATTATGATTTAACGCGATACTCCGACTCTAGTTATTGCAACTGGTTTATCTGGCTTGTCAGTTAGCTCTAGTACATCGATTTTTGTGATATCAAGTTCGCTTTGCTTTCAATAAAGCTACCACTCCCTTATTTAACATTCTATCTGTACATATATCTATTCATATTCCTGAGAGTTCTTCTCATATTTCTTCACTAATTCCGAAATCTCAGCAAATTTTTGCAAAAACTCTGAGAGTAAATAAAATTTCCATGAAAAGTTTCACACAACATGGGTGGTGTGAGAAGCTAGGTCATAATCCTGACTGAAATGTTGTAGTGACCAATTATGTATGTATGTACCGTAAAGGTTAACAAGTGGTAATAAGACAAGAGTAATGCTCTCTAAAATTATGTTCTTCAATTAATTTACTTCTACTTACATAACACCTGCTGTACGAAAATTTATATGAAACTCTATCGTAATAAATAAATTGTGTGTGTCTTGTAAACTCTCATAATATTTTTGGAAAACATTGCCGGAGATGCAACGTTTATAACGTAACTATATATGTATTTGTGTGTGTGTGTGTTGAAGGAGAATGAAAACTTTTCATTTTTAACAGTAAATATAGAAAGCTTATGCGTGTGTGTGCATGTGTGTATGTATGTGTGGGTATTTGGTTAGTTATGGTTGAATATAAATTTTGACAAAATTGCACAATTTTCAAGCTCATTAGTGGTATTGCTTCTGTCTTCTTATTCTGTTGGTTATGCTTCTACATGTTTGTGCTTGCCATAGAACAAGTTACACTCACTTACTCACTTGCTTTCTCGCTCACTTACTGCTTCACTAACAGACTCTTTTAAAGATGCATTCATAGGAGTGGGGTTCTTTCGTTTAAGCACAAGCAACCCATCTTCTGACAGCAACAGCAACATATTGAGAATAGTTTATAAAATAATACAACAATAATACAACAACAACAACAAAAACAACAGCCATACTGTATTAAAATTCTAAGAAAAATAGAAGAATGTGTAGATTTAAGAACAATTTATTTTCAACCGCCACAATTTGGTAAAGTTTAGCAATTTTTTTTCATTGTTTTTAATAAAGTTCTCACAGGCCAATTTGACTCCACTCACATACTATTACAGCAATAAAGATATGTTTAAGGGTGTATACAATTTCAAAATGATTTCAAAAACTGTAATTACACTTGTGGCAATGCGTGTAAGTGCCTCCAAGCAAAAATATTTTATTTAAATTCTTATTGTATTTACCATATTGTTGTTATAAAAATTATCAAAAAATTTTAGTTTCATATCCTGCACTTATCTTTGTAAATAAATTTTGGAGAATTTTAATACCCAACATAATCTTTAAATTTTCGAAATGTTTTTTATCCTGGTGAAAAAAATCCCATTTAAGATTTAATTTGGCATTTAAAGGGGAAGAAAAACAAATTTATCACTGCTCCTGCAGGGCATTTGAAACAGATAGATTCCTATACAGTCTAGGAATAAACAAAAACGGAGACTTTAAGTAAAACACACGGGGAACGAAGTGAAGGAACGTTTATTTAATTTAGATTTCCCTCCAATTTTAATTTAATCGTTAAGACTTGCCTGTAAGAAACAGAAAAAGAAAGAAAGAAATTTTAAAGTTAAATGCTTAAACAGTCGTTACAGCATCAAAATATTTATGTTTGCGTTTTTGTTTCTCTTTGTAAGAAAAATACAGAGCAGAGTGGTAGTACGCAGCGATGGGATACCATGGATTGTCGGTGTCAAATGCAAGTGATAGTAGAAACACAAAAAATTTGCGAGTCACACAGCCGTTAGGATGTTAACGAAATAATAAAAAATAACTGAAAGACGAAAGCTCAATTGCTAGTGAACAATTCAAAATAGCAAAGTGTTCCATGAACTCTTTCGTATGGTACATGGAAAGCATCCACAAAAAGTGTATGGACTCTAGAAACCATTACAATTATTTTCGAAAAATACTTCTAATGTTCCGGTAAATAATCATACCAAACACTAATACATGGAATGACAGTTGGCAACCTCCAATAATTGTACAAATTTATGTGAGCAACCACATAACAATGTTGCAATAACCAGTGGAATGCTAAGCTCAGTCGGAAAGGTAGTCGACCACAGTACATATTGATAAGATAAATCGGGCGTGAAATCAACGACATGCAAACAAGTTGTTAGGAATTAAAACAACTACACAATTATTCTTATAAAGGGTGGGTCACTTAAAAGTAAAATATCACATACATACATAATTGGTCATTACAACCCTTCAGTAAGGATTACGGCCTAGCTTCTCACATCACTTATGTTGTGTGTGTTAATTTTATACATGAGTGGCGGGACCTACAGTTTAAAGTCGACTCCGAACGACAGATTTTTGAGAAGCTTTTCATGGCAATTTTATTTTGTCTCAGAGTTTTTGCCAGAAATCTGCTGAGAGGAAGTCGCCGAAGAAATATTTTCATATTTTCGTTTTGATGTCTGACCTGGGGTTTGAACTCGGGCCTTCAGTCTAATAAGCCAACACACTACCTACTAGACTACGGCGACTTCTAAAGTAAAATATCAAAAATGGCATTAATGCCAACATTGTAAATAAACTGAAAATCTAATTAATGAGCGTATTAATCAAATGACATCAATTCTTATAGGCATTATTGGCTGGCATATTTTGTTGGCAACATAACAAATGTTTTAAAAATTGTAAATGGTATTTAACAATCACAATGGCATGTACTATAAGGAGTATTAACAATTTATTTGAAATTAAAAAATTACATGCTTAGGCGTATGAGCAATAAATAATTTTTCTATTATTTAATAATCATACGCACCATAGTACGATAGGAAGAGTGGGAAATTTAAAAGTTCAAAATGAAATTTTGCCAAATGTATACTTTTGTTGTGAAGTACAATTGTTTCGGTTAGAAATGGAATATTATTTCATTGATTTGGCTGCCGCGTCTAGACTCACAAAACCTCATTCGATCGGATAAATTTTATTTATTTATTTAATAAAGTCTATAGATATAATATCCTTACAGACTAGACAAATACATAATCAATAATTATTATTTAAATAAGAAATTAAATTACATTTAATAGTATTGACATTTACAGAAAAGTCAATGTAAAAATAAAGTTTATTAAATGCAGTACAAATTCTCATTAGCGGATCAGACTTGGCATAATTTGTCCTATAAACATTAACGGAAAGAGGACAGAAATGACGTGTAGGACGAGACGGAACATTAAAAGATATATTATTAATTAAAAATTCAGAACATACATTTCCTTTTATCAAGTTTAAGAGTTGACAGCTTTATAAGGGCAAGTCTACTCCTATATGGCGGCAAGTTGAAAGGATCAACTTTTTGTCCGAAGACAAAATAACAGAAACTGTTTCTGCACGGATTCAATGTTGTCAGTATGACCCTTATACATAGGGTCCCAAATAATTGAACCATATTCCAGAATGGGCCTCACAAGACTGGTAAAAAACTGTTTCGTTATATATGGATCTTTAAATTCTTTCGCCCAACATTTTATAAAACCAAGGACTGCACGTGCCTTATTAATAGTAAATGAGATGTGCTGGATAAAATGTAATTTGGTATCAAGTAGAATTCCATGGTCGGAGAAATTTTCCAATTTATTAAGGGAATGTCCATTTAGAACATATGTTTACGACGAGAAAAGCACAAATAATTGCATTTTTTTGGGTTTAACTCCATGAGATTAAGCCTGCACCAAGAACCAAAGGCATCCAAGTCGTGTTGTAGAAAAATATGATCAGCACAATCATTATAGCTCAGAAATATTTTAACATCATCGGCGTACATTAGAACATTAGAGTATTTTATAATATTTGGCAAGTCGTTTATAAAAAGCGAAAACAGTAGTGGACCAAGATGGCTTCCCTGGTTTAGAATTAGAGACATACTGTCTGCCTTCTATTTTTTAAGTACGAGTAGATAAAGAGAAGACAATTTGGTGTAAAACCCATTAGTCCGAGTTTTTTTATCAGAAGTTTATGATTAACCTTGTCAAAGGCCTTACTAAAATCAGTGTATATGACATCAGTTTGCTTCTGATGAATAAATCCACGATTGACTAAAGTTGTTAATTGTAAAATATTTGTAATCATTGAGCAACCTCTTCGAAAGCCATGTTGGGCAGATGACAGTAAAGATGACACTTGATGAGAAAGATGTCAGTTATATTTTTTCAAAAAGCTTTGGAATTACACTCAATTTATCAATGCCTCTGTAATTTGCAATGTTATTTTTACAACCAGATTTAAACAATGGAATAATGAACGAGTCCCTCCACATTGCAGGAAAATATCCTCATTTAATTGATAAATTAAAGATTTTTGTCAGTGGTATAGCCAATGCTCCAGCACATTTAATAAGTATACAGCTAGGAATTCCATCAGGTCCAAAATTATATGAGTACTTAAGCTTGCATAAATTACTGAAGACTATCAATTCATCAATAAATGGAATTGTAATAGATGGCAATGACAATTCAGGTAAAGGAAAAGATCCCGAGTCATCAAAACATTCCTGAGAATAGGTTGTAGAAAAGAAATCGGCAAATAAATTGCTTATCTCTATATCATTATCCGTTTCAATGTCGTTATACTTCATTGCAGAAGGAAATGTATTTGACCTTTTTTTAGAATTAACAAATTTATAGAACGATTTAAGATCAGCTTTAAAATTACTTTGGATTTTTTTTAAGTAGTTGTTATAGCATAATTGATTTATTGAGTTATATTGAGCGCGTACTACAGCATACTTGGCAAAATCAATGTTGGATCCAGACTTCTTATAGATCTTATATAGCTTGTTTTTTCTGTTTTTAATTATGGAGAGGTACTTTGAGTTCCACGGAGGGCCAGAACTTTTAAAATCATACGTTTTAGGTATACATTCATTCATACACATGAAAATTTGGTTATAAAATTTTCCAATAATACTATTTGCGTGTACTTTTTCGAGTATATGGGGTTGTATCTCTGCAATTGATTGTCTCTGGTTTGTTGGCATAACACAATTTTTTTAACAGCTCACCACAGAAAATAATTCAACGGTGTCAAATCATAGTTTCTTCGCGACCAATTGACATCACCATTTCGGCTAATTAAACGGCCATCAAACGTTTGACGCAATAAATCGATTGTGGCAAGTTGCACCATCCTGTTGAAACCAAACATTCGTTCATATCAATACCATGAAGAGCGATAGGTATCTCCATTGACCGTAATGGTTGCGCTGTCCGCCCCTCCAGCTGCACCAAACAGTCACTCGTATTGGGTGTATTGGCTTCTTTAAGACCACGTGTGGGTTTTCGGAAACCCACAATACGGTAATTTTGCTTATTAACGTTTTTTTTTTTTACAAAATCGACATCATCGTGCAGTTTTTCGTTGGCTCAATAGATCCCAACGTTGCTCAAGCGTAAAGAGATTCATTACGTTCAGCGCAGATAATATACTGAATTTTGTGATAGAATAGAATGACATATGTAAGTATTGCCAGATTGGAAATAACCTATGGTTCAAATTTAAGCCAATAGATGGTCCACCCTATAGAAACGGTGGGAATCCATTAAAAAATTTATCGAAAGAGATATTATTCGATATATGAGTAGAGAACTATATGAAATCGCTGAATCCCAATAAAATTCCGTCTACCAAATACTCAACTCCTACATCTCATTGTGGAGCATCAAAAATTTTACGAATTGAATGTGGGTACGAAAAACGAAATTTCGAAGGAGGATAACCCTATAAACAGCAAGAACTGTTCAAGCGTAATGACCCTCAGAGTGGTGAACAATATAGCCTCCAATATAATAAAGTCTGGAAGATACTATGCTACAAGAGACATGTAACCAAAATTAACAAGAAATGGATGCAACATTATGCGGTAACAGAAGAAGCATAACGTGAAAACAAAACACTCAGAATGAACACTATGATGGATGGATGCAGTAGAAAGCAGTGGATGCAGTAGAAAGCACGTAGTGAGCTTCATAAACAACTCCAAGCTAGTTTTATAGACGAAATGCACGCGTATCTCTAAGAGCAAGAAGATGCGTATATTCAGCCGATGTGTTAAATCAGTTACATTTTAGAGCTGATGGTCGTGCCAATGCAACACACGTGTGCTCACTTTCTGGCCACAGAAACAATTGTTTACGAGCCGATTAAGGACAGTCTGAAAAGAGATATGGTACGGATTGAACGTGGCCTACACATTTAGGCTGCAATTCCCAAACCAGATCAAGAAAGGGAGACCAATCTGCACTTGACGCTGACAACTATACATGGATGTAACAAAAATTAACAAAACGTGTAACGAACTAAAAACTGTAAAGGCAGATAAGCAAGAATCAAACACATTCGTTAAGACCCTTTTCTACTTATAAGAACAAAAAAGAATTTGAAAACAAAGACCATCGGGTAAGCTTACAACGATTTCAAAAGTAAATATTTTCCTACAAAATCTCTTTCGATTGAGAATTCCAACATTAAACTGCTTAATAACTGCCGCGTTTACTTTCATTAGGTCTCGCAGGTGTTTTCTGTTCACGTCATTTAGGTTTATGGGCACAGTTACACATAGAATAACTGTGTAGCCAATTAAGTGGGTAGAAAAGGTGATGGGTTAAACTATCTATCAGGCATAGGACGTAGACAAATAATGAAATGAAGAAAAATGTGTCAACAATGACAGACTCATCTGACATTGGATGGAAAACGTATCGTATGGACATCACTGACACGGTTTCTATTCTTTCAATTTTTTATTAAACTTAAAAAAATTTGACAGAAAAATCCACTTTGTAAGCTTAAAGAAGCTTCAATAAACATACAAAACCAGCACGAAATTTTATACGCCTACGCCTCTGTCTCTGTGAAATTATATCTCCAGTGCCTGTGTTTTTTTGTCTGTAAAACGAACATTCTGAATTGGATACCGAATACAAAGAACAACCATTTAAAGTCCCTCGCATATCGCATTACAAACTACACCAATAAAAACAACAACAAGAACAATAACAACAACAACTGTAACAGCAATAACATTAAGAAGAACATCAGTTTTCATATTTTTGCCTTGAAGTGCTGAGTTAAGATTTCGAAACGATGATAATCTCTTTACACTGCGAACAGTAATTTGAAATTAAATTTACAAAAACGATGAAAAAAAGAAGAAAAACTCTGAAAATAAATTCGTTTTTATTTCTGTAAATGCAAACATACGTACACACGCATACTCATATTTACAAACATTTGATTTCAAGAAGAACATCTTCGTGGGAAGACAAAATAAATGCATTTTAAATGCTGGTAGACAAAAAAAACAACAACAAAAACCTAAAAAGAGTAAAGAAGATTTAGATTAAAAGATTTCCTGGAAAGGAGTTGTTTTACTTTATTTAACGTATTTATTCCCACTTTGGTTTGAAAATGTTAAAAAAAAATACCGAAATTTTCTAAAATCAAATGTCTGCCAGCCACCATAAATGTTGCAGGAAAAGCGAAAAAATAATTTTGGCGGTGAATACGAATGAATATTTAATTTGACTGATAATTAAAAGGGAATTATTAGTACAATTCTAGGGACAAAAAATTTTATTTTACATCACAAATGTGATAAGGAATGTTAAACATCTGTGCTGTAAATAGAAAACACAAAAATTATTCGGCTAATCCCAACCACAATTCCTAAATAGTATTAAAAGTCACATTTAAAGGATAGTAATTGTAATGTAAATACCTAATGATTGAACATGTTTTACTGCATACTGAAACATTCTGGTGGGGCAGGCCCAATATCGCTGTGTCACGTTAGAATTTATGTTAAAGCGCGAATCAGGCTGTTGTCTAGTTCCTTGATTTTCCTGCTTGCTACTGCTGGACACAGCCGTTTTGAAATTTGGCAACCAGATATGTTTGATCACCTACAGTTTGTTGAATTCCAGGTCCAGAGTACTTTTTCCATTCTTGTAGGGGTGCATATATCCCCTCTATTGTCTCTTTCTCAGGCATTTCCGATACCTTCTGTACCACTTCGTCTGCATTTTCGTTTCATTCTATGCCACAGTGCCCGGAACCCAATAGTTAAGCACCTAATACCCTTTGATTTGACGAGGTGGGATCTCAGCGTTTGACTGCTGCTTGACTGCACACACATATCGTTCAGTTCGAAAGAGGTAGGTCCCTGGTTTTAATCATACGTGCAGCTTATCTAATAGCATAAATCTCCGCCTGATACTAGAAGACGTTCATCGTCCCCTTTCTTCTTTATGGTGCAGAAGCATGGACACTAGTACTGATGCAACAGCCTTAGGAATATTCGAGAGTAAAGTCCTACGTAAGATCTTCGGTCCAGTGCGAGTTGGCGATAATTTCCCAACCCTATCCAACAGAGCTGTATGAGCTCCTCAATGACGTGGACGTTTTACAACGTATTTACATCCAGCGGCAGCGCTGGCTCGGCTATGTTATTCGAATGGATGAGGATGCTGCTGCGAGACGGTTATTTGATGCGGCGATTTGCGAAAGTCAATGAAGAGGACGACCTTGTTTGCGTCCCGTTATCGATTGGTATGACCAACTGGCGAAGGAGCGCAAGAAACGGCGGCGCCTGGAAGAATGTCTTAACGCAGGCTGAAATCCTGGGTTGTTAGTGGTCATTTAAGTAAGTAAGTAATCTCCGCCTGAAGTATGCTGGCTTGTTTCCGTAATCTACAGGACCTGTTGAGTGCCACATTATCGGAATAGACCCCAGATCCAGTTCCTCAATCCATTTTTAAGACATCGTTGAAGATCATTATATCACCGTCACCGATGACAGCTTCAGCAACCCATTCTTCCCGTGTGGCAGTGTGAGTTTTGTATGTTCGTCCAAAAACAGTCTCTGGTAACATACAGTAGTCGCATTTAAAACCCGTGGTCTACTTCATGCAGTACTCAAACGTGCCATACCGTACCTGGCCTAAACACATTTGAAAACTTAAGGCTCAATGAAGTTTTTGCAGCCATGTTTGGGAGGAAGATGTCAAATGATGGCAGAGACAAGATGACCTCTAGGCCCAAGCATGCCAACCTCTGTATTTTGTTCAGCATATATTTTTTTTTTTCATATGCTAAGGAGCTCCAGGTCAAATTAAATTTAATTATTATTTTTTTTTTCTTTTTTTTTCTTTCGCATAATGTTTTTTATTTTATTACATTTCTGTTTATGATTCGCTACTTTTTAATTTTCATTATAATTGTAATTGCCAATATAAAAATGTGGTCAAATCAGTGCGCTTTTATTTAGTTTTTATTATTCATTTATTTATTCTGTTTTTAGTTTATTTATATTTTTATATATGTAACAGTGTATATGCCATATATGCTTTATATATACAATATATATGTACATATGCATGTGTGAATGTATCTGAATATGTAAATTTCTTTGTTTTTGATGCCGTTTTTTTATGGAATTTAATTTTATTGCACATTTTTATTTAAGTGTTGTTGTATTTTTTTAATTTATTTCAACATACATATAACAACAACAATAATAATTATACACACAAAAATTTGAATTTTTCGCTGTTTTTCATAAATACAATAATATTTTGCCATGAGAGTCTGACTAGCACACACAACGTACGCATATGCCATTATATTGCCATTTAAAAAAGTGGAAATGTAATATATAAGTGTGTATGGAATACATACATATGTATATGTACATCGTATATATAATTTATATAGTTCACACATACATATTCACATATATACCTACTAATACATGTATTGTATGTATCGGTTTTTATATATAACCTTTCATTTAATGTATGTACGAATTTAAGCGTATTGTATACATTACCTCTATCTGCCTGCGTGTGCGAGTATGTATATATTCGTAGAAATTGTTGTTATTGCTTCACTTTCCGCTATTATGAAAGTATTTATTCTTCTGTATGCATGTGTTAACGTTTGTGTGTATTGGTTATAATAGTATTTTATTCATTTTTTTTCGTAGTTTTCCTCTTTTTTTTTTTTGTGTTGTATTATTTAACACTTTGACATTTTTTACACTTTATGTCGTGAACGTTTTGTTTTTTTTCTGTACATTCATATGTATTGGGCGTTGGCCAAAGTAAATATTTTATATTTAACACAATACATATATAAATAACAGTTGTGGCATTAATATAGCACAGCCTGATAGCTAAGTTCTAACCTGGGGTATCTTTTTCGAAATAATACAATCTGTATACCCTTTATGATCAAATGTTATTGAAGTATTTTGATTCACATTCAACTCGGATGCAAATTACTCTTGAAAGACGGTTGAGTTCCAATATCGACAACATTAGTTTTGGTTGTGTTTGTTTACAAAGCGATCTGATACATATATAATTGGTCATTGAAACCCTTCAGCTAGGATTACGACCTAGTTTGTCACACCACCCGTGTTGTGTTTGTTAGTTTTATAGATTAGTGGCTGGGCCTACAATTTAAATTCGTCAAAAGTTTTTTTTTTTTTTTTTTTGAGAAACTTTTTCATGGCAATTTTATTTTACTCTCAGAGTTTTTGCCAGGAATCTGCTGAGAGGAAGTCAATCAAGAAATATGTTTTTCATATTTCATTTTGCTGGAGATGTCTGATCTGTGTAATTTCAGCACGATACTACAATGTTATGAAAAAGTCATCAATTTATCGAAAGTTGCAATAACTTTACCTAAAGGATGTAAACATCAGTTCTGGTTTGACATCCTCAAGTAATCGAAATATATGCGTAGATTTTTTCGCGCAATAATTTATTGGTAATAACGATATAATGTGAATTTAGAAGTAACTTTCCTAGTCAACCCATATTAACTATGGCTTTAAAATGCTCAACTCTAATGATATGAAAGAAGACATAATTCTTCCAAGCCTAAGTCGTTTTGCTAAGTAAATCGAGGCTGAGGCTTAACACATTTCAAAGGACCCTCGTCCGTCGACAGGCATATGACGTGCCACACAATGGGGTAACGTTTGCTTAGGCCATCACCTGCCTCGACCATTAATTAAGTTAAGCATTTACAACCATTTACGTCTCTATAGATACGTGAAGAAATATAATTATCGCTTCTGGGATAGCAACAATTCGTGTGTTGTGATGTTTGTTTTTAAAACACCATCGAGCACTTTAATTTTCGAAAAAGCGACAAACGAAACGACAAGTGTAAATGAGCCATGTTAAAAAGTCTAACTCAACTGGAACTTGAGAACATTTAATTTCATCAGAATGGCACAACGGTGCATACAACACGATTTAGGATGTGGGCTGTATGTGCAGGTCAAATATTTACCGACTTAGGTGATTTAAACTGGCGGTGTAGATCGTCCTATTTAACCATTTTAGATATCTTTTTGTGGGTTGTACTTAAAGTCACAATTCTGTGTATTCTATTCTAGCGGCAATTAATACGCATCAGATGACAAATTTTCAGCCATCTTGTATAAACAGCATTGATCTATTCTGTTATTTCCACATCTGTTAATTCTACATCTATAAGCTGCTCGTGCTCGTTTTCGTTTCGATTGGGGTTTCCTATCTTTTGCAACTCCAGAGATATCTTTTACTTTCTATCGTTAAGATCATCCAAAAAGGACTGTTGATCTGTAGAGTTTGTTTCAGTTCTGAAATACATAGTATCTTTAGAAGGGTATGTGTGAGGATTATAATTTACTTACTCTCTTAATTGGTAATTAAGGATAACGATCTAGCTTCTCACATTACCCAGGTTTCCATGAGTAGCGGTACCTACAGTTTAACATCGAATCCGAATGAATCTCAATTCATTGAATTGAGAAGCTTTTCATAACAATTTAAAGAAAAAAGTCTGCTGAGCTGAAATCGTCGAAAGAAATATTTCTTCATAGTCTGTTTTGTTCGACATGTCTGAGCTGTCCTTTGAATTCCGTGCTGTCGTCTAATAATACAACACACTACCTACTTAACTACTGCAACCTCAGAAGAATGTAATTTGACGTTCCGTTTCTTTAAGAGTTAACACGTTAAAAAGTATTGGTTTGTTGTACTTGGTTTAGGAATTAGGATATTTGAGTCCTACTCTTGACCTGACTGGTGCTCTTGTCTCACTTCATAACGATGTACGTTAATTATGTTATCAACTATCTGGGAGGTTCCGAAGTCAGGTGGCTTCTTCTATGTATTAGTTTCGAAGAAGATGAAAGCCTCTTCATTCCTAAAAGTTCAAAAATTATTATAAAAATTTTTTGCATTCCCGGTATTTCGAGCATAGATTACTCAGGTTCTTAGCCAAGCAGTTTAAGCCACAAATAGTCATGTTTTACTTTAATTTGGATGTTGCAACACTTAGTGCACATCACAATATTAAACCGTTTTTGCATGTATATGCAACGTCACTATTTTTCTTACTCTTAACTGTCGTTATCGATCGGATTCGATTTATTTTTGACATACACGGATGATAAAATGTGGCAATTAAAAATTTAAAAGAATTTAAAAATTTTTTAAAATGAATGAAACATTTAGTGTTTGAAAATTTCTAATTTTTTTCAATTTTCTAAATTTCAAAAACGAAAAGAACAAGTAGGAGAGTATTTATATTTAATTGCACAATGCCAGTTCACTGTTGTTATGTTACCTTATGAAATATTTTATTGCGTTAATTACTTTGATAAGGATTTTAGAAGTTATTGCCAATTACTTACACATATAGATTTACGAAGTGGCATTCTTAAATAGGTAATGAAGACTCTATTATAACATCTACTACTGCTACTACATTGCTTGCTAATGGCATTTTAACAGAAAATAATACGTACGAATGTTAAATAAAGTCAAAAATTGTAAAAATGTAATTGAACTGCAGACGAAGACACAGACGGAGACAAAGAGAAGAGCCAAAGGCAAATTGTTTACCATTAATTGAGAATTTTGGTCATTTAATTAATTTGGAATTTTCTTGGTTAAATGCTTCACTTTTTCTTGTGCTTCGTTGGCAATTTAATAAGCGTTGTTTGATATGCAGTCAAGACTACGACATAAACTAATACAGCAGCTCATCCGTTATGGATATGAATTTTACAGCCTTATTGGCATTTACTACCAGTCTCAAAAGTATGTACATATGTCTGCATAGAAATGAAATTTAATATTTTATCAACATATAGATTAACGCATACATACATACATGCCTACATATGTATGTATATTAAATGTAATTAAATTACTTTAAACTACACTTACCTGTGAATACTTTAAGCATTTCCTTGTTAAGACTATGAATTTTAATGTAAATATTTGCCATTTTGAAAAATAATCACTTTTTCAATAATTTTAATCATATCAGTCATATTGGTTACTCATCTAGAGTAGGTTTTAGATGTGTGGGTTTGTAAAAGAATATTCCTTCTTTGGTTAACCTTTAAGTCTATCTTTTCCGAGAAGATTGCCATTCTGACAATGGTTGTTAAAACTCTTATTTTTTAAGTTTTCTTATTTTCTATTAATTTCAATGACTTATTACTTGTTTTTTAAAGGAATTCTTTACATAATAGAGTAACCATAAAATATCTGCAAAATCCGACTAGAGATTGGTTTCAATTCCTTAATACCGGGTTATCCATTTCGTGGTGTCAAAAGTAAACGTAAATAAAACACATAAAATATTTTTTTCATTATATTTCTTTTTTATTGTAAAGTTTGAACGTTGACATTATGTGTGAAACACTACATCATTTAAATAACCTCCACGCGAAGTGTTGCAAGCATTGATTCTTTTGAGGTAATTTTCGACCACTTTTTGACACATATTGGGCGGTATCTCAGCCATAACTTGACGAATGTTGGTTTTTAAGTGCTCAAGAGTTGAAGGTTTATCTGCATAAACACAATCTTTGGCGTAGCCCCACAAAAAAAAGTCTAATGGTGTCAAATCGCATGATCTTGGTGGCCAGTTGATATCGCTACAACGAGAGATTACTCGGCCAGGAAATGTCTCTTACAATAAAGCCATATTCGCTCGAGTTGTGTGGCATGTGGCACCGTCTTGTTGAAACCACATATTCTCCAAGTCGTATTCTTCAATAGCAGGCAAAAAAAGTCGGTTATCATATGACCATAACGCTCCGAATTGACGGTGACAGTCGTTCCATCGTCGTTTTCGAAGAAGTAAAGTCCAATCACACCTTCGGATCAAAGAGCGCACCAAACAGCGACTTTTTCTGGATGTAATGGCCTCTCTTCAATTACTTGAGGATTCTCAGAACCCCTAATACGACAATTTTGTTTATTAACATACCCACCGAGTGTGAAATGTGCTTCATCGCTGAAGAAAATTTTGTTCGAAAAATTGCCGACATGCACGATACGTGGCTGTGGCAGAATCACCATTTTTGTAGTAGGTTTTGATAATTTTTATGCGTTGTGTGATAGTTAAGCGATCCATTTTCGTCAATGTCAGACTTTCAACTGAAAAGCAAAAGATTGGTTTCACAACTTAGTTTGACAGATGTCGAATTCCAGTCCCATACTTTTGAAAACACTAAATGGATAGCCCTTTATATTTATTGCTGGCGCTTATTGCTTACAGCTGTGTAAGGCTTACCAAGATCGTTCTGTAACTGGAATTAAATAAAGTGCTGGATTTAAAACAATTCTTGACTTTTTGTGCAAAAACTCGTTTCTGCCCGACTACGGTGTGGTCCCCTTGTTCGAACAATGTGGCAGCTATGGTTTATACCCAAATTGGGGGGGGGGGGGGTTGAACGCATGCTCGGTGTAGCGTTACACTCTTAACCAATGTCAAAAAGGAGTTTAGATAGTCTCCGACTCCTAGCCAGGAGGGAAGTCATGTTCAAATGCATGGTTTCGAATTGGTAATCACCTACGGTGATGCAACCTATGGTACAATTATCATGAGGCTGCATTATTGCGCATTGTTTCCACACGTGCTTAGAACACCGTGGGTGTGCCATCATGGCGATACTCACGTTAAGTCCTAGACTAATGTCGACTTTTTGTAGTCAGGGATTTTTAGGCAGCTTAAAGTGACTTACTACTGCAGTTTTAGTCATTGACTAATGTCAATGTGTCGCAGAGCAAGTGTAGTAAAAGTAAACTGTCGTTAAAAATACTTCTAAACAAAAAATATATTAAGCGGCTTCAATTGCTCAGCTGCATATACATATAATTGGTCATTACATCCCTTCAATCCGGGTTACCACCATTTATGTTGTGTATATTAATTATTTACATGATTGGGGAGACCTACAGTTTAAAGTCGACTTCGAACAAAAGGATTTTTTTGATAAACTTTTCATGGTAATTTTTGATTTAGATACTTTCAGAGTTTTGAGAAGAGGTCGCCAAAGAAATATTTTTTATTATTTCGTTTTGCTGGAGCGGTCTGACCTGAGGTTTGAACCGTGGCCTCCCGTCTAATAAGTAAACACACTATCTACTAGACTACGGACAGTTGCTCAATAAAATTTCGACCACTTGCATAAAACTGTATACGAAAAAGAACACATCTTGGATGAAAAGTATCCCACATACATTCATGTCCAGTGAAAGAGATAGTGTATATGAAAGAAATTTGATGGTACACTTGGTGTAAAGGTACTCTACCTACTTTGAACTGATTTGCTTGATTCTATGCTTACCATAATTAAAGGGCTATTTATATTCATATTTACTAACCATTTTATATGTAGTTGAACTCTTAAACCAAGCGTGTAAAAATGGATTTCTTTTTCTTTTGGTAATAGAGAACTCGTAAGATAATCCTAATAGAAATACATTTCAAGTGGCAACAGTTTCATGGTTTAATTGTTTGGTAATAAACAAACCACTCTTCGAAGCTGTTAAGAAATGTACTGCGTTGCTGATGATGCTAACAATGGCAAGTAGATTATAGTTCTCACTAGAGCCCAATGCCAGAATTCCACTATATCTAGCCGTTATGACTTTGCAAAAGAAATATTCTTCTGGTAATTTGTACTGAACACAGCGATCTTAAATCCAATCGTCTAATAATCCAGGAAATTAATTTCTCTTGAGTTACCATCCAGAATTAGGCGATTGTCTTACATGACTAACATCAAAGGCGTCATAAAAAGGAGAAAATGAATTGATCAGACTGTATCAGCAACACCATCGTTTGCTTCTAATTGAGTTGTAATGAACTCAAGGGCTAATAGCCATAAATGACTAGTTATCGCGCCATGAGTTAATAGTAATGCACTGACTATCCGAAATCGCCGTAGTCTAGTAGGCATTGTGTTGGCATATTAGACGAGAACCCGTGGTTCAAACCACAGTTCAGATATCTCAAAAAAATAAAATTATGAAAAAATATTTCTTTTTTCCACTTCCAGGCAGCAGTCTTCTGGGAAAAGCTCTGAGAGTAGATAAAATTGCCATGAAACGTAACTCAGTACAGCTAAGCTATCAAGAGTATTGGTATAAAGAAAACTTTCTCTCTCTTAATAGACAATGCTGGAAGACGGTGATCTCCATCCATGTCATTGCAGTACAGTAATCCTTCGATTTACGTCGCCTCGATTAACGTTGTTTCTATTTACGTCGTCAAATTTTTTGTTGCTTCTAACTTCAATTTGCGTCGTTATTCGATTTACGTCTCCTTTTTCTGGAACCAACTGCGACGTAAATCGAGGGATTAGTGTACCCACAAAAGTAATACTGCATATAAACACCAACAAAGCAGTGACTAGTAATCACTCTAACTAAAACTCGCAAGTACATGATCTGTCTTGTGATCATAGAGCAGTAAGGTATGCCTCGCATTGCAGCCAGATGTGTAAGGCATCAAATCGTCAAATATTAATAAGAAAATCGTCAAAATCGTCAAAGTGGTTCATTGAAATCGTAAAAAAATCGTCAGGGAAAATAAATAAATAAATAAAACGTTTTTCTGTTAAATTATTTTTATTGTAGTAAAACGCAAAAAACTAATTCACTGTATTTTAGTTTCAGTTCAGTTAAAAAATCAAATATTAGGGAAAAATTTTACAAGTCTTTTAACACTTTGTATGTATTTATATACAAAATATTTTAATGTTTATTAAGTACAGCTACATAGTTTGCAAATATATATTAGATTTAAACATTTTAATTAATTCAGATACAACCTTAAAGTCGAAGTTGTTACAATTGCTAAGACTTGAATTGTTAAGTCCTTCTTAAATAGTCTCTCTACATTAGCTGAAGGATGTGAAAATACTATAATATTTGGAAAAAATTTCACCAAGGTTAAAAGTAAAAAGATATTTTTGTATAATTTTAAAGAAAATTTTTTCTAAAGTTTAAAAATTTTAAATGTCTAAATTTTGATTTAAGTACTAAAATAAAGAAAATGACGTATATTTTTAATTTCTAAAAATAGTCAAAATAAGGACCTAAATCGTCAAATCGTCAACATGATCTTTTTGGAGCACAAAATCGTCAAAATGACGATAAATCGTCAAATCTGGCAGCTATGATGCCGCGTTATAGGAAAGGTATTTTCTCCTGACTATACTGAATGCGTCAGTCTTAAGTGAAAAGGCTTAAGTGAAAAGAAAGGAACACCAACCATTTGGTTAGGTTCGTAATTATCAGCTTACTACTCCGCTTGTGTCACACATTGTCCACGTGGCCGTTCACAAAGCAAGGGTTACAGCAGCCAACAGTTAGCCATGGTAAGCACTAGTGCTGTAATCAAAATGATTTGTATCACGGATAAGGCCAATTTTATCAGTTTATTTTAAGTTCACTACTAAATTTTACCATAAAGTACAAGACTTAGAAGCAAAGGAAAAGACATATAAAATGACCTCCATGAATAATAAAAAAATACGATCAAAGTTGATTACAAGTAAATTTACTTCCGTTTTATATTAATCGATAACCGCTTGTTAATCTAAACTTTAAGGTGGTTATACAGAAAAAGAAATTGCAATGAAATGAAAACAGTTTATTTTGGAATTCCCTTCCGTTGCCTTTAACAATTTTTTTTATTTCTTTACATTCAAAGGGAATTTAAAATTGTTTGGTTTTCCTCAAAGTAGCAAAAAAGGCATGAATATTCTATCGTGTTTTGTATGCAGCTTTCTTAACCGATTTTAGTAAAAAAGGACTTAAAATCCATTGAACACTAAACACACCACAGCGGTCCACTAAACTAACATTTACCCTCGACATCTGCCAAATTCAGTCTGAGTTATGTTAATGAGTCATGGAATAATGTTCACTTCAAATGTGTTCCATCCATTCCACAGATAATGGCATCAATTAATCTTTCAAATGAATAAAAATTTTCGATTATATCTGGCACACTTACTTTGTTTTATTTAATAACAGATCCGATATTTATTTAGAAAAGTAATCTCGATTTAATCAACAAAATCTATTAAATTTTTCAACAGAAATCCTTTCAATCTTTTATTACACAATATATGTATATGGTTTGTAAATTACTGCACTTATTCCCTTTTATCTTACCACCATTCTTAAGTAATTCAATCTTTATATTCCATTTTTTTTTTTTTCAATTCCAAATCCTTTAGTAAATAAACACACACAAGACAACAAAAAAAGAATGAAAAGGTAGAAGGATTTGTATTTTGTTTAAAAAGGTTAAATCAACATAAAGTTTGAATTGTTGTGCAAATAAACTTCGAACTGGAATTTGATTATTTGTAAGTAAGACAACATAAAACATGCCAGGATAGGTCAAGTCAAACAGATTTTTATTACACTTTACACCTCGAGAGCATCTTTTTTCTCTTAAATTTTTAACCACAAATATTTCACTTTTCAATACTTGATGGGTTTCCCTTTTTATGTAAATTTAATTGAAATTTTTGCACATCAAGGTTATTTATACAACAACTGTTGTTTTATTTTGGAGGCGTCAGTTTTGCCTTTTTATTATTCATGGTTTTAGTAACAAAAAAAACAAACGAATTTTGAGATTTCCGTTTGTATTGTAAGAATACATTTTAATTTATGAGCAGTAGTAGTGCCAATCGAAAGGGATTATTAGGGTAATTTTGTTTATTTATTATCATTTTCTTTTGTTTGTTTTTTTGTTGTTATTTTTACAAATGGTCGTGGTTTTTATAATTTAGGTTGTAAAGATTTTCCTTAGATGAGGTCGATAAGTAAATTATGTGAATGCGTTTTGAATTAAAAGGGTTTTAAAAAATGTTTTACCCTGAAGGTGAGACCCTCACGTAAATATATTGATTATAAAAAGAATTACAAACCAATTGATTTAATTGAATTCATTTATTCAATTGCGTTGGAAATCTGTATGAACAATAATTAAAAAAACTAGTGATTCTGTTAAACTATATTTACCAAACTTAGGGATATTTTTGATCTAAAATAAGAATTGTAGTGTAGGGTAAGATCTCACTCGCACGAATCATGTTAAAAAAAATTTAGTAGAAACACAACATACATACATACTTACATAATTGGTTCTTACAAGCCTTTAGCCAGGATTACGACCTAGCTTCTCACGCCACTTATGTTGTGTCTGTTAATTTACATGAATGGCAGGACCTGCTTACAGTTTAAAGTCGACTACTAATGATAGATTTCTGAAAAGTATTCACGGTAATTTTATTTTATTTCCTCTCCTTGCTTTTGCAAAAATCTGCTGAGAGAAAATCGCCGAAGAAACATTTTATCATATTTCGATTTGCTAGAGATGTCTAACCTGGAGTCTGGCCTGGGGTCTGACCTACTAGACTACGGAGACTTCAATACAACATATAACACTGTCAGTAAAATAAAAATTTTGTCGCTGTCTGGCATTGATGGCCAATATGAATAATATTGAGTGATGCAAAATGAGAGATGTCACTCAGACCAGTAGACGTTAGATTAATTGCAAAAAAAAATCGGAATTTCTATGAAGTTCCTTCTAGATAGCGACCTCTAACGTCTACAGAATTTTTTTCTGTTGAGGAAAATATTATCCAGCACTCTAAAATTGCAAAAAAAAAATTAATTAGAGTGACGGATATCGTGTCGACGTATACGGTATAAAGAATCCATGCAACTCCTGACGCCCTTTGATTTGACGAGTTGGAATTCCATCGCTTTGATTGCTGCTTGACTATTCACACATATGATCAAGTTCGAAGGAGGTGAGCCCACGGTTTCGCTGGCCTGGTTAGGTAATCCATGTGACCTGTTCAGTGTCAGTTTATCGGAATAGACGCCAGATCCACTTCTACAGTACATTTTTTAGCCATCAGTAAAGATCGTTATATCACCGTCTCCGATGACAGCTTCAGCAACCCATTCTTCCCACATGGGAGTGTGAATTTTGTATATTCGTCCGATAACATTCTCTGGTACCATACAGTAGTCGAATTTAAAACCCGTGGTCTACTTCATGCAGTACTCAAACGTGCCATACCGTACATGGCCTAAACATATCTGACAACTTGAGCCTCAGTGCAATTCTAGCTGCCAAGTTTTGGAGGAAGATGTCTAATGGTTATAGAGTCAAAATAACCTTGAAGCCAGCCTACGGCGTGGACTTCAAAGCACCCATTATCAAATCATTTGTACTTACGTAAGATGATTTCAGATACCGTATATCAAGTTTGTGAGTTCTATTTCCATTAGACCTCAAGCCATCCCCTGAGCGTTGGAATCAATTCAAATGTGTATGATATCCGTCCAAAACAACGCAAAAGCAAAAACCTATGGCCAAGACTATATTCTGTGAAGCCGCCGTAGCTTACTTCAACCCCTCGCTAAGACATCTCGAACACAACAAAATATGAGAAAAATATTCCTTTCGGTGGACTTCTAACAAAAAATTGCCATGAAAAGTTTTTCGAATCTATCGTTCGGAGTCGATTTTAAACTGTAGATCCCACCAATCTTGAGTGCTTCTTCGCGGCCAATTGAGATCAACATTTTGGCGTAATAAACGGCCATCAAACGTTTGGCGTAATAAACCGATTGGGTGCATTGGTTTTCTGAGACCCAAATATGGCAATTTTGCTTATTAAGGTATCCACCAAGATGAAAATGAGCTTCATCCGAAAAGATGATTTTTTTTGGCAAAATTTACAAGCATAAATCGAATCATTATGTTTAATGGAAATAATATACTGAATTTTGTGACAGAATAAAATAATATAAGTATTGCCCGATTCGAAATAACCGACGGATCAAATTTAAACCGATAGATGGACCACCCGATATTTAGAAAAGTGGGATTGGGAAGTTTTGCTGACAGTGCTATTGATGCTATTTGATGTCAGAAATTTGTAAACAGGCCATTGGTTACATTTGTCAATAAATTTATTAATATATGATGTACCAATGATAATACAATAAACTTTAAAAATGTCCCAAATATCATGTATTTTTATGTTACGTAAGCAATATTTGCCGTAATTTTATGACCGTATACAGTTCGTTAAGTTTTAAATCATCATTTATTAGTTTAGCCACTCAATTTAATATTTATTTATTAAATACTCCTGTTACAGATAAAATATTACATTTCATTTGTGTTAGAAAACTTATCATTAATTTTTAAATAAACACATGCACCAGCAACATCATCATATGCTTTAGGTCAACAATATTTTATACAATTCATTACACCAGCATATGCAATATTTTCCACAACAAATACAGATGCTGTGTGTGTGTGTGTGTGTATGTGTGCTTACAAGCACCTTTCCTCCCCCTGGGGGGTTGTAAAAAATTTTTAGAAAATTCTCATACAAGTAAATAATTTATGAAAGTCATCAAATTGTTTGTTTATCATGCTGGTAAATATTTTGAATACAACATTTTTAAAATGCATATGTATAGGAATTTACACACACTTTAATTGTAGAGAAAAATGGTAAAAGGTTTCCAAATAACATTTGACAAATAATTTGTAGATTTAAAGAAATACTGAAAAAGACAAAACATTGCTCAGACTGTTATCTTTTATTATGTTTTATTTTTTTTTTTTTTTATTTCTATGTTGAGAGGGTCATCATGTTGTTAGTTTGCTCTGATATGGTCACGTTTAGACGACAAATGCTTTCAATAACACCTAAACGGCTCATACATGTTGGGATCATCATCATCGTCCATTAAAAACCAAAAAAAAAATAAAACTGTAAATGGAAATTAAAAAAAAAACATGCTCGAAATAACTGATGAAAATGTAAATGAAAAGCAAAAAAATCAAAAAAAAAACACGTTACAAGTGGAGGAAAACCCAGATAATAAAAATAATTAAAGTTCAGTTTTTGGCCACACTTGTGTGTATGTGTGCATGCATTTTTAATTTTATTCAACTTCAAGTATTACATGAAATAACCAACAGCAACAACAACAATAGCAATAACAACAACATTCCATTTTATTTTAATATTCAGTTTTCAACATATTGTATAAAATTTCACAACAACAACAACAAAAGGAATAACAAAAAAATTATGAAAAATAATAAAATATTTAAAATTACAAGTGTTTCCAGCAACATAAACATCAACATCCACCTGACAGAACACGAAAGAACATCAGGAAAAAAGGATTTTTTTTAAATTTAAATTTTTATTTTTATTTGTATGCAAATAGTTAAATGAGCAGGATATTAATACTGTTTTAATAAAAACAAAATAAAAAAAATGAAAGGGATTAAGGGACAGAAAATATTTTATACGAAAAATAATTAAAAATATTTTATTCAATTCTGTCTTTCCTTCAGATGGAGAGAAGAGTCCTAATGACGTAGCTTATCACCCTACGCCATATCGTTTTTTTATAACAAAAAAAAATTACAAAGTTCCTTAGAAACTGATCAAAACATAAAAGTCTGATATCATACACAACACCGTTATTTTGGAACAAATAGAGAAGAGTTTTATTATATTGTTACGTTTTTACCTTTTAAAAACGTTAAAAATATGAGCTCGTAGATTGCAAAGAAAATAAAAATAAATCTGTGTTTATTTTTTTAATTAATTCTTTATTATCGGCACAACTCTTGTGCCACTGTTCGAACTTCTTTCACTTATACAACGATAACTTTCACAATATGTGCTCCTTTTCGTTATATTTCTCTGCTTATAACCTTTTTTTATAAGCAACAACACTTGTTAGTTATTCTTCTTTGCTCACAACCTTTTTTTGTAAGCACCACACTAACAACTGTTTTCCCAAACGCAACTTGTCTGCACACAAGTCTGACCGAATTAAAGCTCGATAAATTTAACTCACACCGACGTGACGTCGTCTTACACGATTAAATTCAAACTCGAACTCCGAGAATAACGTGTCTTCATACACGACTGACTGAATTCTAACTGAATCATCGTTGCTCGCTTCATCTTGCCTTTTATATCACTCGATCAACAGTGCGATGAATGCCCTTGAAGGATGATGACGACCTTCGGGAACAATCCAACAACTTCTTTCCATTTTTGTTGTTCGTGTATCTTATTTACTTTCGTCCAGGCAGAGTTGTTGTTGTTTTGTTTCTTTGTCTTTCTGCTATATTTCTTTTATACGCAGTCGTTGTTGCTATATTTGTTTATTCATCGATTTTGTAAACAAACCCTTTTGTTGTTGTTGCTATATGCTTACTCATTCGTTGATCACGTGAACAACTGCATTGTTTTGTTTTTGGAGCTTTTGTTTTTATGCGTGATCAACTCCATTGTGTTGTTTTTGGAGCTTTTGCTTATTATTTTAACAACACCATTTCCATTTTCGTAACACTGCCGCCCACTTAAGCCTGTTCGTCCCGAATAGGCTCATTATCTCCTCTCCCGTAAATAACCTTGACGGTTGATCTAGCTGTGGGATCATGCATCGCAGATGGATACGCCAGTAGATACCTCGAAATGTGTTCATCCCAGTCTCTTTGTTGCTTGCTCACTACTTTTCTCGAGTATTCCTCCAGGCTTCGACCAAATTGTTCTACCATTCCATACACCTCACACATTCCCTTGAATACGGCTGGCTCGAACTTCTGCCTCAGAGTGTAGCTCTATTGGCACCTAGTAGCAGCATTCCCAGTGGCTCACAAAAAACCTTTTCTACTGTGTTCGCCTCTTCATTGGGTATGGCATACACTTCCGGCCGTTAGCCTAAGTAATCCGTCTCGACGAGAATATACCGGTTTCTGGCAATACAAAGGACCTGCTGTTGTTATTCGCTCCAAAAGTGCGTCCGACTTATATCGTGCAGCTGACCTCGACTCCGCTTTACTAGATCTTGTGGGGATCTCGCTTCTAGGAAACCAGCACTTGCCCCGCTGATGATGATGATGGCTGGTCTCCCGCCCGTTTGATGGTGAATCGGATCTTGACCTTCCTCGTGGCGCGTTCCAGTTTCTTCGAAACGTGACCGCTCTTTCCACAGTTGAGAAGCCTCAGCTTGACCTTTTGTCCGGCTTCTGCCACAACTTGCCTTAACAGCTTTTTAAATCTATGCAAAAGGCGTCCTTTTTCCTCCGCGATTTCCATTCCTCGCACTTTTCTCGCTTGTGCTGTAGAAATCGTGCCAACGGTCTCATGGGCTAATAAGAAGGCCACGGTCTCTTCAAAGATGGTCTCTCGTGCAGTCCACACCGCCAATCCGACATCATCGGCGCGTATACCGTTTACACACGCCACGGTCTTACCAGTGTCTACCAGTAGACGGTTTCCTTCCTGGTATGTGGGCTGCACTAATTTGTCGTCCTTCACTACAAGGGCTTGCAGTGACTCACCACCCTTTTGCGCACGGTACCCCAACTCCATAGGGTACAGTTCTCTTTCGTGCTCGTCGCCAAATTCACGCTGTAACGCCACCATTAAATCACTATAGTTGTTTCTGCGGCTGGCTGGCATGTTTACTAGAGTCTCAGCGGCGGCACCTTTCAACGCCAAAACCAGTTCCAATGCCCTCTCCTCATCGTCCCATCCGTTTCTGTTTGCTTCCGTCTCGAATTGGACTTTAAATACGGATAGGGGCGAGCTACCATCAAAGCAAGGTGCTTCTATCCTACCGGTACCTTCTGATTCGGCTTGTACTACCTCCGGTCGCTGGCTCTTCTCTTCCATCATGACGAGTTTACCCTCCACGGACTCTTCCAAGTTCCTTACTTCCGTGTCAACGGCCTCTTCTAAACTCGACACCTCTTCGGCGACACTTGTAACTCTTCCGCCGAATGACTCAATTATTTCATCTAGCGTCTCATCATACGCATCTAGTTTGTCTTCAATTTTTAGCAGAGACTCTTCCATCCTTTGTTCACTATCCTTTCGCCACTCATCCAGAAGTTTTTGATTTTCGGCTCTGGAAGCTTCTTGAAAATCAGCAAATAGTTTTCGATTCTCTTCCTGTATTTTCTGGTTTTCGACTCTGGTGGCTTCTATTAAATCAGCAAATTGCTTTTTGTTCTCTTCCCGCATTACTTGCATCTGTTCCATTAGTGCGGCTAGCACCGAACTCATGTCAAGACCGCTGGAGGTTGCAGGAGCCTGTAACTCACGTTCCTCTTCGTCTTCGAAGTCGTAAGTGTCTACATCAATGCCCTGATGCTGCAGCTCTTCCCTTATCCGCCTTTGGAGTTCATTCTTCGTGCCCATAGTTGGTAGCGCTAATTTATTCAATTCTTGTTTGAGCCGCTCCACTCTTAACTCGGCGAGTTTCATCTTGATTTATTTTTATTTTTAAATTTTGCAATCCCACTTCTAACACCAATTGTTACGTTTTTACCTTTTAAAAACGTTAAAAATATGAGCTCGTAGATTGCAAAGAAAATAAAAATAAATCTGTGTTTATTTTTTTAATTAATTCTTTATTATCGGCACAACTCTTGTGCCACTGTTCGAACTTCTTTCACTTATACAACGATAACTTTCACAATATGTGCTCCTTTTCGTTATATTTCTCTGCTTATAACCTTTTTTTTATAAGCAACAACACTTGTTAGTTATTCTTCTTTGCTCACAACCTTTTTTTGTAAGCACCACACTAACAACTGTTTTCCCAAACGCAACTTGTCTGCACACAAGTCTGACCGAATTAAAGCTCGATAAATTTAACTCACACCGACGTGACGTCGTCTTACACGATTAAATTCAAACTCGAACTCCGAGAATAACGTGTCTTCATACACGACTGACTGAATTCTAACTGAATCATCGTTGCTCGCTTCATCTTGCCTTTTATATCACTCGATCAACAGTGCGATGAATGCCCTTGAAGGATGATGACGACCTTCGGGAACAATCCAAAAATGTAAACAACTTCTTTCCATTTTTGTTGTTCGTGTATCTTATTTACTTTCGTCCAGGCAGAGTTGTTGTTGTTTTGTTTCTTTGTCTTTCTGCTATATTTCTTTTATACGCAGTCGTTGTTGCTATATTTGTTTATTCATCGATTTTGTAAACAAACCCTTTTGTTGTTGTTGCTATATGCTTACTCATTCGTTGATCACGTGAACAACTGCATTGTTTTGTTTTTGGAGCTTTTGTTTTTATGCGTGATCAACACCATTTCCACTTTCGTAACAATATATATATATATATTGTTACGAAAATGGAAATGGTGTTGTTAAAATAATAAGCAAAAGCTCCAAAAACAACACAATGGACTTGATCACACATAAAATGATAAACAAAAGCTCCAAAACAAAACAATGCAGTTGTTCACGTGATCAACGAATGAGTAAGCATATAGCAACAAAAACAACAGGGCTTGTTTACAAGATCGATGAATAAACAAAAAATATAGCAACAATGTCCGTGTATAAAAAATATAGCAGAAAGACAAACAAACAAAACAACAACAACTCTTCCTGGACGAAAGTAAACAAAATACACGAACAACAAAAATGGAAACAAGTTGTTTACATTTTTAGATTGTTCCCGAAGGTCGTCATCATCCTTCAAGGGCGTTCATCACACTGATGATCCAGCGATATAAAAAGGCAAGACAAAGCGAGCAAATGAGTTTGAATTTAATCGTGTAAGACGACGTCACGTCGGTGTGAGTTAAATCTATCGAACTTTAATTCGGTCAGACTTGTGTGCAGACAAGTTGCGTTTGAGAATCAGTTGTTAGTGTGGTGCTTACAAAAAAGGTTGTGAGCAAAGAAGAATAACTAACAAGTGTTGTTGTTGCTTATAAAAAAGTTTATAAGCAGAGAAATATCTCGAACAAGCACATATTGTGAAAGTTATCATTGTATACGTGGAATAAGTTCGAACAGTGGCACAAAAGTTGTGCAGATAATAAAGAATTTATTCAAAAATAAACACATATTTTTTTTTTATTTTATTTGCAATCTACGAACTCATATTTTTAACGTTTGTAAAAGGTAAAAACGTAACAATATATATACACACATAATCGGTCAATACAACCCTACAGGCTTCAGTCAGAGTGTGTGTTAATTTTATCCATGAATATAGGAACCTATAGATAAATATCGATTCCGAACGGCAGATTTTTGAGAAACATTTTCATGGCAATTAATTATTTACTGTCAGAATTTTTGCCAGAAATCTGCTGAAAGGATGTCGCCGTAGAAGTATTGGCTTCATACGTTTTTGTTGGATATGTCTGACTTGTGGTTTGAACCGAGGCCTACTAGACTACGGCGACTACAATGGGGTGTGTTCTAGTAACAATTCAAAAACACCACCACTCTGACGTCCTTATTTTATTTTTTCTAAAAGTTCTACTTTAATCTGTTCCTGAAGTGTTAGAGGTTGCTAAGTGTTCTTATGTCGGTTTATCAAATTAGAGTACTTTGAGGATTTAGACGAACTGGAAAGATCAATATCAGCTTTGACCGTAGCAATAGGAGAGAATTCGTCGAAACTACCAACTGGCGTCTTCTTTGTAATTATTAAGGAAAGATTCGATTCACTCACCAATCAAGAAAGGGGACATATATCAGACTGAAGCCTAAGCTTAAAGCTATCATTACGTTAAGCATGAGTAGAAAGAAGGAGGGAGCTCAGACCTATTATAGGAGTCTTAACGGGACATGACCACTCCAACCACAGAATGAGGGGAAAAAACGGTGTTATATCTGATTCCTGTAGGTTATGTGATGAGACAAAATAAACATACTTGTGTGCGAATACGTATACGGCTAAATATTCAACTTTTTGAAGAACTGATAGATATGAGGAACTGTAACTTTAAAGATTTAATTTAGTTTGTGAACAAGATTGACTAGCTAGGTGGTATCTGATTATAGTATTTGTCGACGTAACGTCAAAGTAAATGGCGCATGATTGATTGGAGACACCTCCCACTTTTTTGTCTGTCCTTTCCTGTAGTTTTTTTTTTTTTTGAATACTCTGCACTTCAAGACAAACCTTATTGGTTTTTGTGACAGAAAGTTTGAAGATCTGGTCAAGGTGACGAACATGCCACTATCCGAAGCTGGTGCTGGTTCAAGCCTATCACGAAATGAACATGACTAGAGGGTTTACCTTCAACTGGGTAACACAAAGGAACATATTCCCCGCCGATACAATTTTCCAGCGAACAGCAAGCTAACAGTTAACTTAACATAAGTTAATCTTGTAATTTTTTCTTTACTTCTCTTAATTTTCCTCTTTTCCTCTCTCTGTCAACATCTGGTTCTATTTTCATTAGATTTTTGCCTTTCGTATTTTTTTTCCTGAAGGGATTTTTTCGCAATTGATCGACAGGAATTGCGAGCAAAAGCGTGCCGCTACTAAACCGATGTTACTGCTACTTTTAGTGCTATGGGTCTGGCAGTCAATAAGGGCATAACGAAGTATATGTTGTAAACAAGTAGGAACACGCGGCTTATCAGACCCCAGATTACCTAGCTTGAGATCCCAGATTACGGCCGATTATTATTCTTACCAGCAAAAATGATGTCCTTCTGGAGATCAAGTGTAGGCGAGAGCTCCCTCATACGACGAAACTTATACTCTACAAGTCGCTCATTCTCCTCTTTTTGGCGCAAAAGCATGGACACTATTAAGTACCTTTGCAGCAGCCTTGAGAGTATTCAAGAGAAAAGTCCTACGTAAGATCTTCGGTCTATTGCGAGTTGACAACGATTTCCATATTCGACCTAATAATGAGCTGTATGGGCTCCTCAACGAAATGGACTTTGTGCCGCCCATTAACATCCAACGGCTGCGCTGGCTCGGCCATGTCGTTCGGATGCAAGAGGATGTTCCGGCGAGACGAGTACATTGTCTACATTGGAAGAACCAAATTGAGTAAGCCCTGTCATTGACTGATGTGACCAACTGGCGAAGGAGCTCAAGAAGCAGGGGAGCCTGGAAGAATGTGTGTAAATAGATCGAAATCTGATAAACGGATGAATCAATAAAATGATTCAGAAATTAAGTACAAATTGTATGATAATAACTGCGAGCTGAATAACTTAATAACTTAACCTTATGCTCTAGGGACCAGAGTCTATGATAATGATACTCTAATTTACTGCCGCCACTCGGTGGCGGAGCCTAGTTTTTCCAATCAAACCAAAGCGGAGTGTCTCGAAAAATACTGTTGAAATACTAAAAAAAACGTGAAAAAGTAAACGAATCAATAATTGGTTGCAATGACATTCAAGGAGCTATGTAGATGTGAGTTTGGCGTGTACCCAACACTCAGAGGATGGACCCTACTCATCAAGTACATTGTATTGAAACTATGAAAATATGTTATGGAAAGAACGAAAGAGGACAATAGATTTGAATTTCTTTATATCATAAGGGACAGGAAAGACCTCTGCAGGAAGGTAGTCCGGCTCAAGAACGAATTTTGTCTGTAAACGAAAGTGCTTGACGAGAAAGGCGTGTGTTACGTTAATTAGTTTTTTTCTTACGATTGACAATACATTAATAGATATGTATGTCGACTTGAGTACAGACTCAGTCATGATGTATTCAAAAAGATCGTTGTTGGAAAGAATAAAAGAACGGGAGTCATTTTTGCATACTTTTACAACAGAATTAAGGAGAACAGAATATAAAAAAGAGACATTTTTCATGTTAATACCTACATACATAGGAGTATGTACATAATTGTTCAATTACAATCCTTCCGTCAGGATTACGACTTTGCTTCTCACACCAGTCATGTTGTGTGTGTTAAATTCATACATGAGTGGCGGGACCTACAGTTTAAAACCGACTACGAACCACAAATTTTTTAGAAACTTTTAATGGCAAATTTTATTTGCTCTGTGTTTTTGCCAGTAATTTGCTGAGAGGAAGTCATATTTCGTTTTGATGTCTGACCTTGATGGCCTCACGTCTAATAAGCCAACACACTACCTACTACGGCTACTTCTTACGATTTATGTTCCATGATTTATTCAAAAAGAGCGTCGTTGGAATAAAGAATAAAAGAAAGGGAGGCATTTTTGAAGAATTTAGGAGAATCGAATATAAAAAAACCGAAATTTTTCATTTTAATACCTGCTATAAAAGAAATCTCGATGCTAAGTCCGCAAATATGTTCCGTATAATTGCTCAAGTGGTACAGGCATACCCAATTTCAGATAATTCATAAACGATAAATTTCAAGAAATTATTCAAATTTTTTTTGGCCTTCAATTACATTTCAATGCCATGTTTTTTTTATCACCGTTGTGAACAATAAATAAAAAGAAGACTTTTATTCGCTGCCAGTAACCAATATTTTTTTTGAACTACCTTCTTATCACAGCTCTCCAATCCATAACATTTAAAAAACCATTGAAATTAATTGAATAAAAAACAATTTATGGAATATTTTCCTATTTAATGTATGATTTATTAGGGCCAACACGAAACGTGCCCCCAACTACTTGCTGCATGAACTGTAAATATCTATGCGCCTCATAAGGGAATCAAAGAAAAAAACAAACAAAAACACGGGAAGAAGAGCATTTACATACAGAAGCGTACGTAATATGGTAAAACAAACAAATAAAAAAAAATAAAAAAACAGAAAGAAAGAAAGATTGAGTACGAGCCAAAAACAAAAACACAAGAAAAAGAAAATAAAACGAAAATCTACATAAAATATGTTGAATATATTAGAGGAAAAGACCATATAATCAAATTTTTACAATACCAATTTCCCTTGTGAAGATGCCCCAAAAAAAAAGAAAAACAACAACAAGAACAACAAAAAAAGAAGAATAAAAGACTAGCTCACATACATTTTTAAACAATAAATAAAACGAATAAAAACAGAAACCAACCAAGATACACACACTCATTGGGAAAAAATATTCTGAGACAGTTTTGCAGACAGACACCAGAACAATTTAAAGGCATGACTAGAGGAAACACCAGTTGCTTTTTGCATTGGCAACACTTATGGTTGCCAATAAAGTCTGTCTTCGGTATTAGCGTTGCTGTTGTTACAAATGTTACACTTACTGTTGCTTCTGCTTCAGAAATTTTCTAGTGATGTTGTTGTTGGTGTTGTTGTATGTAAAGCAATGGAATTGTGGTTGAAATGGTTAGAAAACTTTTCAAATTGTTTATAAACTCTTGCATATACACATACCCTCACATATACAAAAGTTCACACTGCTGCTCATATATCGAAGGAAACGAAACGGAAAATAACACACATGGAAAATATGTTAAACACTTGGGTAAGAACAAATACACAAACACATGGAAACACTACTACCACAAGCCTAATATGAATACAAAAAATATTAACACAAACAGGCAACTTATACACAAACACACACATTCTGCCGCCCTCTCTCTCTCTCTCTCTCGCCCTCTTACACATGTTAGAACACGTGTAGTTTGTTTGTCATTTCTTTTTGAAAGGCAATTGGGAGTAGGTGTGTATGCAAGATAAGAAGGAAACGGAAACTGAGCAAAGACTTTAAAAAGATGCAGAGAAATGAAAAAAAAAGAATTTGAAAATTTTGATTGAAAAACTTTTCAATTTTTGGTTAATTTTTCAAATGGAAATTTGACAACTTTTTCTATCTTCACATCGGCAGCAGCATATTCTGCTTCTCTTTTTAGACATGAAGGTCGATAAAAACAGAAAACAAAAAAGTAACAACCAACTGGCATCAGTATAAATGTTCAAACTTGCAAATATTTGGTCAAATTAATCAAAAAAAAGATTATGTTTTTCTCATTTCTCTCTTTCTTATTATCATTTTTATTTTTTTTTTTTTTTTGGTGCACCGTTGTGGTTGTCAATTTGAAAAAGTTTCTTAATTCCATGCAACAAAGTATTTGAAATTTTCAAACCCATTTCTTAGTCTTTTAGGGGTGAATGTAATTTCTTGTTTTTTAACTGTTTTACTGAAAGTATCATTTAAGTAAGAAAAGCAAAAGATAAAAAAAAGCCATTACAACCAGTAGCATTAAAATAGTATTCATAAAAAAATTCATTGAAAATTTTCTTAAATTATCAACAGAAGCCCGTTTTATTTTACGGAAAACACGATACTGAAGTTAAATTTGAGTAGAGAATGGTTCTGAGCATTATCATCTTATGTGGCATGAACCGGTTTAAACATAGACGAAGGTTGGTATGCTTAGATAATTCGTTCTCATCATCACAAACGAACCCCATTCTAAACAGTACTTTTAGTATAAAGTGCCCTGAATGGCTACTAGCAATAGATTATTCCTGGATAGCCAAAAGTTTATTCGTATTATAGTATACCAACAATAGTTTTAATTGCATTAAATTACAGCAGAATTCTGGCAAAAACTCTGAGAGTAAATAAAATTATCATGAAAAAGTTTATTAAAAATCTGCCGTTCGAAGTCGACTTTAAATTGTAGGTCCAGCCACTCAGAAATACAATTAACACACAAAACATAAGTGATGTGTCGTAATCCTGACTGAAGTGTTGTAATGACCAATTATATGTATGTATGTAGTTTTGATAACATCAAACTCCCTTGGTTTGAAACAAATTTCTATACTCCTTCCTTTTCTTTAGTGCATTTTTCCAAATATCTGTTCCCCCTTTACAGAAACACTCTGGTCCAATCAACTGATTTAGCCAGACAGTACCATACTATGCTCGACTTAATCTCGTAAGATTCGTGTGCTCCAATGGTAGCATGACTGTCAGATAATTTAATTAAGCACATATTTCAATTGCATAAATTTCTATTTTTATATCCCCAGGATTTCCCTTCGGCATTTCATCAACTATCCACATACTATCCAGTTATAATAATAGTGTTCAAACTAGGTTTGAACACATAATAATTTTAAAAGCAACACATTCCATCAAACAAAAGGAATGTCTCCATCGTTTTATTTCCAATTCCATTTATAATTTCCATCGAGAAAGGGAATGTTTCCATCGTTTACCGTTAAGAATTATTAAAGAATAAGTAAACAAAACAGACGTTTGGTGGACGATGAAATAGCACACCAAATTCATTCCTAATCTTGCAGTAGCAAAAGAAGCATTTAAATAATTTTTAATAAGTGTGTAAATTAAGACTTGCCTAAATTATAAAAGAAATGAAAAACTAATAAATAAAAGAAATATAAAGAAAATTTGGTGTTTAAATATATTTTGTAAAATTAAAAAATAAAAAGATTGTGCTTAAAATTAATGTTCAAAAAATACTTACCTGAATTATACTCTACCTGAACTATTTACATAAAATTATATTTACCTAAATTGTGTACCTATATACCTATAATAAAAGGAAGAAATGTTAAATTAATTGAATTATACTTACCTTCAATATTGTAATACATATCAACCCAAATCTCAAATTATTCAAAATTTGTTTACCGAAAAAAAAAAATAAATGGATAATTGGTGAAATATAATTAAATCTCATAAAGTTTCATTGGAATAAAACTGAGAAAAGAGTTACACCATCGCAAAGAAAAGGTAAGAACCCAAAGTTATTCTCTCTCTCTCTCTCAATACGTAAAGAAACTGAAATAATTATTTTTCTTTTTTTTCTTTTCTCACCAACGTATCCCAACATCTTGTAACGACACGTTTCCGCTCGGGTGCTGGGGTAGTTCAGCGGCGTCCAGTGGTTACATAAAGAAAAAACATTTCCTTGTAGATTCTAAGCTATTTATTTACAATCTGTAAAATAACTTAAGATAGCTTACTTACTACACTACGTGAGGGCTACATAGAAGGAAAAATTAAGTTTAATATTAGTTAATAAGCCCTAGGCCGGCCAAATAACGGTTCGTCAAGTAGCAGTGTCAGTCATGTCAAGTAACTATCGTTTGTCGAGGAACAGCGCCGAAGAGTGAAGGGGGGTTGAGTCAGAACATCAGTCAAGCAGTATGCGCTCCGGATGGCTGTGGTTCTGCTGGTCCTTGCTATTAATCAAGGGGGGTTGAGTCAGAACGACAGTCAAACGGCATGCGCTCGAGATGACCGTGGTTTCTACTGGTCCTTGCTATTGCCCCGGCACAGTCAGTCAAATCAACCAAAGGGGAATGTCAGAAGAACAATCAAATGGCCTACGCACAGAATGATTGTGGTTCTGAAACCTCTGGTGTCTGTCCAGTCACAGGTTCGTCAAATTATCGTGTTAGTTGAGTCAACCAAAGGGGAGTGTCAGAAGAACAATCAAATGGCCTACGCACAGAATGATTGTGGTTCTGAAACCTCTGGTGTCTGTCCAGTCGCAGGTTCGTCAAATTATCGTATTAGTTGAGTCAACCAAAGGGGAGTGTCAGAAGAACAATCAAATGGCCTACGCACAGAATGATTGTGGTTCTGAAACCTCTGGTGTCGGTCCAGTCACAGTTGCCAACGTTTTACCGGCTGTAAACAAGTCACAAGTGTGGGAGAACCACACCACCCGTGACCTGCTTATGTTTATTAGCTCAGTCGATGTCACAAGATCGACTTGCCTTACCAGCAACTCGTCACCAACTGCCTCGACCGCTGAAGACATGCTTGCTTTAATACACAAAAGAAATGAATAATGGATCGAACATGATCGAACCTCAAACAAGTTGTGTCCAACGTTACAACTCACCAATGTGAGAGCAAGCAACAATTGAATTCAGCAGAGAGGTCTTGTATGTCAAATGAGGGTCGAACGTCAACCGTTATTACTTAAAAGAATATTTCTAAAAATAGAACATAAAACCTTAACAACATTAATAAATATTTCAAGCACAATGGGCTTGTTATTAACTTATGCTGAAATAATTACAATAATTTTATAATAATAATAATTTCAGGTTAGGATTTAATATTCATATAAATAATTATAAATATATAATATTAGTTATTAGTACATACTATACAATGATGATTTGGTTGAACCGGTGGACATATGTAAGTAGGTATGGTGTGGGCAAAAACGAGGTCTCCGACTTTTGTCGTCACAATCTCCTGAAGATCTTTCTCTTCAAGGAGATTTAAAAACAAATTTAACCCCAATTTGTTTCATGATCCTTCTCCCGTTTTTGTTTCAGCGAATCGATCTAAACACAAACCAAAGTAAAAACAACAAGTGGGAACAATTACATACAACAATTCCATACAACAATTCCATACAACAATTCCATACAACAATTACATACAACAATTCCATACAACAATTACATACAACAACTCCATACAACAACTCCAACAAAATGAGGTAAAGAGAACAATAAGCTCATCACTGCAACAAAAACAACAAAACTGTAAGTGACACATTTTTTTATATATGCATAAATAAGAAATTGGAATAACTAAAAAGAGAAAAGTAAGTGAGAAAAAACACAAAAAAGAAAAAATTTACACATATATAATTTAGTTAGCGCGTAAAAAAAAAAAAAATTAAAAGAGAGAAAAAACAAAAAAAAAAATTATAATAGGTTAAATTTTATATTTTATGTTAAAGAGTGCTAAAAAAGTAGTGTTCTGATAAAAAATTAACCTTGAAAGCGGAAAAGGTTAAAAGAAGCGTATGGACATTGAGATGGACATATGCTTACGGTATTTACAATTTGTGAACTTTTCTCTTGCTTTCAAATGGTACTGTTGTGACCTCAGACCCACTGACATGCACCATCGAATTGCAAACCCAAGGCTTTTTTGAATTATTTGATAAAGATACTCTTGCTACACTTTTAGTTTAGCCAACAAAACTATATCATTTACTCACATTACACTACAAATGTGATTTAAGAAATAATCTTATTTTATTATTCTTACAGTCGGTTTTTAATCATTTGAAGCATTTGTAAAACGTTTTCTTTATATGTTAGCAAGATCACATACACCATTTGATTACCCAAAAACTAACTTACAGATACTATGTAGCCTATAAACATGTTTATAAAGTAAAAAGTAAACCCATATGAATATTTATGAATAAGATCGTATAAGATTTTTCCGGATGTTAAATATGAAAAGATTTTAATAATATTCATTGCTTTTTTTTCGACTTAATATAATGGGAATGTGTAATTTACCAATTATTAGCACAATAAAAAAAAATAAAATTAGTACAGTACATACATACATATATTTTAGTTATATATACATAGTTCCCAATTCAAATTATTTGGCTTAATGTCCATGTGGCCATGTGAAAATTCTCAATTACAAAAATAAAAAAATTATATTCAGGACTCCTCGTTAAGTTGTTAATTAAATTGAAATATTTTTATGGTCATCATAACATTCCATTTCATAATTCTCAGTAACAAATCAAACATACTCTGGTAAATATTCCTTTTATTGTATTATATTTTATCAAGTAAAATAAATTAAATTTTTTCCTATAATTTGATAAAAAATTTTAACATAAGAGTTTTCAAGAGCTTTGCTTCTCTTCTATACTGCACAACTACAGCGAAAGAGTTACTTACATTGCTTTCCGTTTTTAGAGTTCATATTTTGAATCTTTTTTCTTCTTTTTTTTTTTTTTGTTTCGAAATAAAGCAGACCAATTTAACGCATATGTTCACATTTTATTTATGAAACCACAGTCAACAATAAAGAAAACGAAATTAAATTTATTTCAACAATTGTTGAGAATTTTTCTTCTTTATCAAATCAAATCATAAAAAACATTTGACGCTTCCAACAACACTCCAAAAGCACTCACTTGTACAGAACATACGCATACACATTAATATCTGTAAACACTGTGACAGAAATTCCATCCGTACGCCAACATACTGTAGAGTCTACAGTGTAGACTGTGCATCATGGTTGAAGAGAGAGCTCAACTTGTGGAAATGACAAGAAAAGGAAGCAACGTAAGCAGAACAAAAAAAAAAAGAAAGAAAATAAAAAATATGGAAAATAATAGAGTAGAGGAACAATTTTTATGATTCGATATGTTGTCCATAGGTTCAATGTATGTGTTGGTGTGTATGTCAGTGTTGCCTAGGACACAACAAAAATTATACCATGGACAACAGCACATTCGATATCAATGGTAGTTGTAGTGGAAAATTAAATATTATTTACTCATACTAACACAACAGAGTGCCTTACACTCACTTATCAACACTCACTCATATAGTCACTTACTAAGATTCTTATTTATCCATATCAAGATAAGAGATTTTTTTCTTCTATTGGACATTTCTTTCTCCATTCCAATTTCTTTATGCCGGTCTTGTTTCTTTTCTTGTTTCTTGGCACAATAATTGGACAATATTAAGACCATTAAGGAAGTAAATCGTATCCTAATTCATATGCTCCTTAGGAACAAAGATCTTTGGAACATGCTTCGATTGACACCACTTCACATCAGGGATTGCGTCTGAGGTTTTAAGTTTTCCTCAGAATGATGATGATGTTTCTTAAGGAATCTGATCTACGATAGGCCATGTAAATAAGAAACTCAAAAGTTGCTTTCTGGGGCGAACCTCGATTTTTGGCAAAGTCATCCGGAGATAGAACAACTGAGAAGCACATTAGTGAACAGTTGGAGCCACAATCTAGAAATCATACATTCTTCTCTTGGAGATTTACTAAATGATTTTCGATATGCGCAATGCTGTACTTGCATAAAACCAAGATTTCGTTTTCGCGGTAATTGGATAGGATTGTAGCCTTTATACATACATACATAATTGGTCATTACAATCTTTCAGTCAGTATTACGACCTAGCTTCTTACACCACTATTGTGTGTGTTTATTTTATCCATAACTGGCGAGACCTACAGTTTAAAGTCGACTCTGAATGACTGATTTTTTTTTAAACAATCTCTCATGGCAATTTTTTTTTACTCTCAGAGTTTTTGCCAGTAGACAGTTGAGAGGAAGTCGCCAAAGAAATATTGGTGTAGTAAATTCATTCTCTTTTGAGGTCAAATATCTCGACTTAATTACTGAAAAAACAATTTGGAAGAGAGTATAACGAAGAACCTGAATATTTTCATACCAATGTTGTAACTTCATACATAAGACTTGCAGCGTTCCGCCTAAAGCCATTAATTAGATCGGACCGGTTATTAATCATGGCTGTATTGTTTTGTAAAATGCTTTCAATAACCCATGTAAACGTTGTACGACAGATTAATTTTTTAAGTATTGCTGGAGTAAATAGAAGGCATTCTCATAACGCTTTAAGGGTGTCAAATTGACTGATTTTGACACTTCTTAACGGTGTTTTTATTTGCTGTTTTTTAGCCTTTCTCATTGGAATCTTTCCTGAACTATTTTCCTATTTTATCTTCTTTGGGTTAGTCTAATAGTCTTGCCCCTCTTTTGAAGGCTTGTTGTGTGGTAACATTGCTCCCTTTTTTGGCCTTGTATTTTTCGGCCTTTTTATTGGCTCCTTTCGGGTTTAGTTCCTTCTCCAGATATCTGATGCTAGGTACCATCAGCAGCTTGACACAGTGATTTTCAACTGGTCCAGGTTGACCTGTTGGGGAGAGGGGAATAAGGTTGAGTACGCAACGGATAAAATACTGTCGAACCCTTTTTTTATCTTTACGTTAATCGGCAATGATCTTCATGCCCAACCCCTGATGCAATGTTTCTAAACTATATGTGGATGATCCATCTTCTAGCTCCACTTTGCTGTTCTCATTAACTTTTGTGATTGGTGATGTTGCTACTCGGGACGACTCTCCAACTTTTATTCTAAGTGATTTTTCCATTGGCTCTATAGCAACAGTCTGCTTTAGTGGCCTTGTTTTTCTCTTTCTTTCTTTTCTCTTTCTTCCAATATTCCAAGTTTGTCGCTGGGACTTTTCTTCGCGAGTTATGTTGCAGACTGTGCCCGTATGTTTAATCAATTAATTTTGTTCTTAATTTTGTCTGTATAAATATGAGTTTCTTTTCAATTGGCAATGAGTCGAGTTGCTGGTAGATTAGCAAGGCATACATAGTCAAAGAAAAAAGTCTACATACACCACTATATGTAAACTTTTCTCCCGCTAATTTTTATATTTTTTTCCCAATAATTTCTACGTTATATTTTTCTCAAATTCCCTTTTTCTTCCAACATCATTAATTTTAAATGCCTTTAACAAAGCTATAATATCTTTTTCAATTTGGAAAAAACATACATACATACATGCTGACTTTTTCTTTGACTGTATACTCTTGAATTTGAATTGACTGATTCTCAGCGCTCGTCGCATAACACATTAACTCGGACCGTGAAAGAATTTCTATTTATCAACAGTCTTCCTTTCATGAGAGATCCTGCCAGAAAACGAATTGCTCTTCGTCAGTATAGCACACTGAGTCTTTGCAGTACAAGCCTTCCCGCAAAGACAAGGTGTTTATCCCCAAATTGCGCAGTTGTCAAGCGAAATTCTTGAGTAACTTTCACATATAATTTTTCGTTTCCTATCTGGTTAGCCCTAATTCCATTACATACCTAAATACATACATAATTGATCATTCCAACATTTCAGTCAGGACTACAACCTAGTTACTCACAACACTTATGTTGTGTGTGCTAATTTTATACATGAGTGGCGGAAACAACAGTATAGAGTCAACGCTGAACGAGAGATTTTTGAGAGACTTTATCATGGCACCTTCTAGACTGTGGCGACTACATTATGCTTTCGATTATTCATGGGATAAACGTCAAAATGCAAACGTCAGTATTCTTGTGAGATCACATAATAAAAAAGTGATATTCGAGCGTATTGATGATCTATTTTTTTCATATTTTAACAATCAAAGTCGTTTTTCGAATGTAAAAAAATGGTGAGAAAGTGTTTCAAATATTTTGTTACAGACACAGCATCTATAAATTCTAATTCAATACAACAAATGTCCATTCAGCTACTTGAAAAAAGTAACTGTTTAATAATCTGCCTCAGAAAGTAAGAAACAAACCGCAATTAATTTTTATAATCCTTCATAATGAAGTTACAAAACAAAAACAAAAACAAACAAACCAAAAATTAAAAAATATTCCGTCTTCAAAACCCAAATGCGTGTAAAATATTCGTTAATTTGTTTTTAATTTCAAATCTTCTACAACATCTTGAGCTGAGTAATAATTATACCCGTTCCTAATTATTTCTGCTGATGGCAATTACAACAAACGCTTCATAAAAAACCAAAAGAAAAAAAAAAAAAAAAGAGTGAAAGAAAAACAAGTGTAAACAAAAATGAAAATTAACGAGAAGAAAATAATAATTTTTTAAAGATATTTCGTGCGTATGAAACACAAAAATAATCAGGAAACAAAATCACAAAGCAGTTCATAGCGCCTGGTAATACCCTACATTGCACAGGGCTATAAAATGTTATTCACTGGTAAACGAAGTCAATTTTTATTTCATCTCAATCTCATTAAGAGAAACGAATTTATTTATGAAGTGACTAAAATAAAATCGAAGAGGACCATAAGGGGTAATTATCAACGACAGGTTGAACTTCAGTCCTTGGAGAAATTATAATCGGTGTATCGCCTAAGCACAAAAGCTATACAATAGCCGCAGTTGTCTAGTGAGTAGTCTGTAAGCTTATCAGACGTTAGGCCACAGTTCAAAGGTCATACATTTCGAACAAACACAAAATTTGAAAAATATTTTTTTCGGTTACGTCCTCACAGCATATTTCTGGCAAAAAATCCGGGAGTAAATGAAATTTGCCTTAAAAAAGTTTCTCAAAAATTTGTCGATTGGTACCGACTTTAAACTGTAGGTCCCGCATAAAGTTAACACACACAACAAAAGTGGTGTGAGAAGCTAGGTTGTAATCCAGAGTGAAGTGTTATTATCACCATATATATATCTATGTATGTATCGCCTAGGCGCGGTAGACTGATAAGCAGTTTCAGCACAATATCTGACGAAACGATACTGGTATCGCCAAAAACAATATCGGTCAATGGCGGATGATGAATGAAGCGGATATACATTCACCGTCTTGGGGACCCGGTAAAAAACTGTGGTTATAAAAGCAAAGGAGTGTTGGATTTCCATGTGTAAATGGGAGTCACATTAGAAAGAATCTTTAAAGGAAAATGGACATTTGACTTCATCCTTAATATAGCCCCTTGGCCAGAGAACAAACACTTCGAGCTAAACTTCTATTTAACACAGTACTTGGCTAGTCACGGTTGGCAAGGATAGTTCCCCTATATAAAGCCCAACTGTGTAGATGAGGAAAAAGATGCGGAGTACATTCTATTATGCTTCCCGAGATTTAAATGCATTCATACATACGTAATTAGTCGTTACAACCCTCCAGTCAAGGTTACGACCTAACTTCTCACACAACTTATGTTGTATGTGTTAATTTTATACATGGCGGAACCTGCAGACAGATTTCTGAGAAACTTTTCATGGCAATGTTATTTACTCTCAGAGTTTTCGCCAAAAGTCTGCTGAGAGGAAGTCGCCGAAGAAATATTTTTTCATTTTGCGTTTTACTTTCACTTTGTCTGACCTGGGATTTGAACTGTGGCCTCACGTCTAATAAGCCAACACAATACCTAGTAAAATACAGCGAGATTTAGATTGCCCAGAAAAATTAATTTCAGGCCATTTCAGTTTATAATGGAGGTGTTAGAACTCCGAAGTTTGGAGATACAGAAAGGAAATTTGATTTGAAAAAGCTATAAAGCTAACCAGTCCTCCACGAAATAATAGCGAATGGCAGACTCGCAGAAGAAGAGTGGTGGGGGTAGGTATAGTACGTAGAAGAAAGCGATGGAGAATAGTGTCCTCTTATGATGAAACTTAAGTATCTTTTGAAAGTTCCTTGCCTCCTACCTCCATATAAACTTCGAATGGCAAAATCGATTTTATAAATGACTTGCCAATATATACATATATGGCCACCAGCGTTGCCATTTGCCAAGTTTTCCCTTTTTTTCCAAGTTTTTTGAGATGCGAAAAATTTTTCATTAAATTTGTTTTCTAACAAAACAAGTTTTTTCGACAAAATTAAATATAAAATTTTTTGCAATAAATTCAATAATAATAACACGAAATATTTACATTTTTGAATTAAATATTGTGTATTTTAATAGCCCCGAGCAAAAGAAGCAAGGAAACACAAACAGAGGGCATCGGGTCCCGGAGTTTCGTTTAAAAATATTGGGACTTTTGTAGAAAACAAGTTTTTTTTTGTAAAAAAAAGTTTTTTTTACCAGAAATAAAGTTTTTTAAAATAAAAAATGACAACGCTGATGGCCACATTTGTTTAACACCGTCTTTAGGTCACTTATTTTTATTTCTGATTTCTAATGTGAGATGCAAGTAGTTATCCGGGCAAAAGTGGTAAACTTTCATAAGAGTAATGCGATGGTCATTGTCATTTTGAACAAAACCAATTGAGATCACTTTTCTCATCCATATTCCTTAGCCAATCTATAGTATTATCAGTGCACCTATATATTCCTATGCTAAGTGAATCATTTCTGTAGAGAACATAAAAATCCTAACGAAAACATATCTTATATTCAGGCAAATAACGCCTAACAGTCGTATCCATTTTGGTAAACGCGTTAAGCCCTACAGAAATTTATGATTGAAATGGAAAATATGAACGGAAAGAAAGAGAAAAATTGTGAATTTTGTTGTTACATTTGCAGTGCGAATGAGAGCAAATTAAGTGGATTCGTAATAAATTTTAAATCATAAACAACATTTAAAGTGGCCTTAAATGTGGATGTTCCATTCATACTCAATACAACGGCAGCGTAGTAGTATCCTTATTACGGAACAGAAACAAAGTCATAATTTATGTGTGTCAGAAGAAAGAAATCCTGAAAATGTAAATAATTAACGAAAGAAAATATGCACACAGCAAAACAAAAGAGAAAAAGAAAAAGAAAATGTCGAAAATAATATTAATAAAGATTTGGTTTCTTGTTTAGTTAGTTAGTCTTTAACCCATGGGAGAGACGTGAGAAAAACTATGAATTTTACGAAAAAAAGGTTTTACGGATTTAGATTTCAGTTTTCATCCTCAAATAGTCCGTATTAATGGTGAAGTATTTCCCAAATGTATGTCTATTAGAAAAAAAAACCTGTTGCACAAAAGTCGACAAACATAACGAGCTATTATTTGTAGCCTTCATTGGGCTGACGACCATAGATGCTAAAAATAAAAGAATTTGTTCACGGCTCTTAAACAAAATTATCCACTAAACATAATGCTTCGATTGGTTAACAAAAATGTAAATGGCATACTCTTAATAAGATTATGACCTGCATTTACACTGTATGTTTTCTCCATCTCTGTTCCGTATAGCGGATGTTAATTAAAGATTGCCTCCAAGTATTTGTCGGTAAGTACTTCAGTAAGCATACAGAGAGTGTAACTGATTCAACCAATTTTTGTCTATAAATTACGATGCCAATGTCCAAAAATTTTAATAATTCTTCAGAGAAAGCGATCGGTGTAAGGTCTTACTCCTAAGTCTTCCGTAAGTTTCACATTACCAGAGAAGTGCAAATAGAAAACAGAATTTTAAAACGATAATAGAGTTCCATATGACTGTGTATAAGCAGCAAAATCCTTCTGATTTGGGCTTTTAAGAGCCCATTCGTTGCTGTCTGCTACTCAAGTTTATAAATTCTCTCACTAGAATCTGTAAAACAAAAAAGTATCAGATATCATTGGCTTTTAAGGCATTTATTTTAAGACCACCATTTTTTAGATCCCCCAGACAGATTGTTTAATAAATTTCTTACGCAAGTCCAAGATTTTTGAAACATAAAACAATATTCGTAATAAAAATAAAGGATTCATTTGATGTTCACAAATGTATCACTTGCAAAACTATCGGGTCCGCCATCTAACGTTTTTTTTTTTTTCAACTAGTGCTTATTTCGTGAATGGTAACACTTAGCTCATGTCTGATTTGACAGATAATTAGTTTTATCCTTCCGCTGAATAAATATTGACAATCCAGTGCGTTTTCGCTTCGCTAAGTGGGCTTGTGATCGACTTACAGAAGATGCCGATTTTCCCAAAAAAAATCATCTTTTCAGATGAAGCTCATTTTGATCTTGGCGGGTATGTAAACAAGCAAAATTGTCGCATTTGGGGCACAGAAAACCCGCAGGCATACATTGAAAAGCCGACGCGCCCAAAACGAGTCACTGTTTGGTGCTGATTTTGGTTCAGAGGCATAATTGGACAATTTTTCCTCGAAAATGAGCAAGGAGTGGCCGTTACAGTCAATGGCGATGGTTATCGGGATATGTTGAACGAATTTTTGTTCACAAAAATTGAAGAGGAGGATATTGGCAACATTTGGTTTCAACAGGACGGCGCTACATGCCACACAGCCGAAGCTGCACTCGATGTTTTGCGCCCTGTTTTTGAAGATCGCATTATCAGCCGGAGAGCTGATGTCGTTTGGCCACCTCGGAGCTGCGATTTAACACCGTTTTACTATTATTTGTGGGGTGCCGTCAAAGATAAGTGTTACGCCGACAAGCCAGAGGCAATTGACGCTTTAAAGAACAATATTCGTGAAGCCATTGGTGAAATACAGCTGCACACAATCGATAATGTGCTTACAAATTGGGCCATTGGCAGCCATTTGAATGAAATTATTTTCCATTATTAACCGGAAGGCTTGTACTTTCAAATAAAAAAAGAAATTTGAGAAAATATTCAGTAGTTTTTTTTAAAGCATTTTCAAAAAAAAAAAATTATTGGGGGAACCTTTAGCATGATAGGCAAACAATTTTCTATCAACATTGTTTTCCATTCGTTGAAAGATGATATTCATTAAGACTTTTTTAAATTTGAAATTAGGCTGTCGAATCTCTGAAATGAAATGAAGTGGCTTCAGCTCTGTTTGAATAATCCGTCTCTAAAGTTACCTGACTTTGCTATTTATTATTGGAATTTAAGGCAGCGCTACCTTTAGCGAAAGAATAAAATTTCAAGTAGCAAGATTTCTCATCAGTACACACAATACAACAAACCCAATAAACTACCACATAGGGAAACCATAATATCCTAAAATCTGCTACAGGAGATCGATCGTTAAAGGCGTTGAAAAATTTGTTTTAGAAACTAAATTTATGCCAAGAAAGAAATTAAATAAAAATAATGCTGCCTTAATGTACTAAAGGAATAATACACATACATAAGAGGTAATAACCTAGCTTCTTGCACGACTTATGTTCTGTGTGTTAATTTCATACATGAGCGATGGGACCTACAGTTTAAAGCCGAGTCCGAACGACAGATTCTTGAGAAACTTTTCATGGCAATTTCATTCACATAAGACGTCTTTACAACCCTTCAGTCAGGATTACAACCTAGCTCCTTGCACCACTTATGTTGTGTGTGTCAATTTCATACATGAGTGATGGAACCTACAGTTTAAAGTCAACTCCGAACGACAGATTCTTGAGAAACTTTTCATGGCAATTTTTAGAGTTTTTTCATATTTCTTTTCGTTGGAGATATCTGACGTGGGGTTGGAACCATGGTCTTACGTCTAACAAGCCTACTAGACTATGTCTACAAAGAAATAATAAGGATTATCATAAAGTCGCCAGGCAAGGTAAGCCAATGCGATTAATGCTGATTAAATGCTATGAGTTCTGAAAAGGTATTGAAAATAATTCATTTTGTCCTTAATACTTACACCATACGAACATTGAATATGGGGCTTCCCGATTCAAAACAATCCACATGCAAATGACATTCGATGAAGAGAATTTTCGTCATAGACTTGAGGTGGTTTTCTTACAAAATGCCACAGCGAATCTTGAACACGAAGAGGATCACTATTAAAAGGAAATCATTACGCACATGACGAGATTTCTTGTATGAATTTAGGTAAGAGAACCATTGCTTATGAGGACCCAGGAATATATTTATAATGGCCGAAGGGCTATTATTCCCACTAAAAATTATGCAGTGATCTTTACGCTGAAGACGTCATCAACCCTTTTTTCTTAAAAAAAAAATGCGATCCAAAAGGTGAATGTGAGTTTCTCCTACCTGGGGAACGAATTGCAATTGGAGAAACTCCTCATTCGGCACAATGGCGCAGTTTTTCGTTTTTGTGATTAGCACTGGCTGAAATGATCACCTAGTAATCGACGCAGTCTAGTGATAGTATGCTGGCTTATTGAACGTGAGGCTAAGGTTCAAATGCCAGGTCAGACAACTCCAACAAAACGAAATATAAAAAGAATATATCTTCGGCAACTTTCTCAGCAGATTTCTGGCAAAAACTATGAGATAAAATCAAATTGACATAAAAAGTTTCTCAAAAATCTGTTGTTCGGAGTTCACTTTAAACCGTAAACTGTATCGTAATCCTGACTGAAGGGTTGCAATGGCCAATGTGTTGTATGATCACCTAATATAAGCAATCGACAATTATTTTTTTAAGGTTTCCTGAATTCATGAATACGGGTATGTCAACAAGTCTCAAAATTTTAGAATCCTCACAGGAAATATTCGTGGCTCTAATGGACATCAGTTTTGCCTGCAGTGATTTGAAAAAAGAGACACCCAGTAAACATAATCCAGCGTTTAGTAAAGAAATTCTAGGTAAAGAACATTTGGTTGCAACTTTTGGGCCCCCCTGTTTGAGTTAGAAGCCAAGGTATACCGCTATGTTTCTCAGTAAGAAGCATGCAATTCATTAATTTTTCAATTTGCATGCATAAGAAATCATCAAGCATTAAAAATATTTTTTTTTCCTTTGATCCATACGCATCATATGGGTTAACAGCTGCCGAAACAGTAAAGAAAATAATTTTTCTCTGATTTTCTAGGCTCCTATTTCTACCACACAAGCAAACTCTTTTTCGTTTTATTTATTTAATTTTAATCCACCAAAAAACAAAAAAAAAACACAAAAAATAACGCAGAAAATCCCTATAATTACTCTTTTCTTCAAATTACACATTCCGCTTCTATGTCTTTCCTTATTTTTTCCCTTTTTTTCATTTACTAGTCGTTGCTTTTCATCGTATTGTAGAAGAGAAAGGAAAAAAGGAGTATTAATTTGTTTTATGTCCCTCTCCGCATAGCACGCAAATATGGAGACAAACACGAAGGCTCGGAAAAATGGCATGCAGGCAACCCAAACTTTATAAATTCTTTTATCATGTAATTTTTGTTCCTTTTTCTGTTTTTTTTTTTTTTAATGTATTTTTATATAAATTTTAATCCCACAACATTCAGCTGGGAAAACTCAAAGCAAATATGTGCACACAGCCATATACATACACTCTTCCACAACAGCAACCCCGACACCAAGACCAGCACCAACACCAATGCCATCCCATGTACCATCAGTATACGAGCATAAATTTTTCAACTAAAAATTGCTTAATAAGCCAAAAAAAAGGAAAGAAAAAAGCAACCATGAAATGAAAAGGGAACACGTTAAAAAACAAGATTTTAAATATTTTTTAATCAACTTCAAATTGAATTGGATTAAAAGGAAAAACGACGGTTTTATTTTTAATTTTTTTTTTTTCTTTTTTCTGTTTTAGAAAATAATTACAACATGAGCGTAAGCACTTAAGTAGGAATTGAAATTTATTTTGAAAAATTATTTTCTTTAAATTCGTTTTTATTTTGAAAAATAAAATTTAATTTTAATCTGATGGTGATAAATTTTAAGTTCATATGCCGGTAAAGCAATACAGGTGAGTGTAATCAGTTAAGTTTTAATATTTGCAGTGAAAACTGCAATTGATTGATGAATTCAAAGTATTGGGTGGGTCATCTATCGGTTTAAATTTGAACCATAATTTATTTCAAATCTGACAATACGTATATCATTTTATTCCGTCACAAAATTCAATATATTATTTCCACTGAATGTAATGAATTGATTTACGCTTCAGGAACAAATGAGAAACTGGACGGTGATGTCGATTTTGCCAAAAAAAAAAAAAACATTTTTTCGGATGAAGCTCATTTTCATCTTGGTGGGTAAGTTATTAAGCAAAATTGGGGCTCTGAAAATCCACAGGTTGCCTTACAGAAGCCAATTCATCCATTACGAGTGACAGTTTGCTGCAGCTTGTGGAGCGGAGGCATTATTTCTTATCATCATATTTCTTTGAAAATGAAGACGTCGCAGCCATCACGGTTATCACACCATGATAACCGATTTTTTTCTACCCAATCGTCAACTTGCAACACATCTCATGCTACAATCGATTTATTTCGTTAAACGTTTGATGGCCGTTTAATTAGCCGACATGGTGATGTCATTTGGCCGTCAAGAAACTGCGATTTGACACCGTTGGACTGTTTTCTGTAGGGCGCCGTTAAAAAAAATTGTTATAATTCGACAAACCAGAGACAATTGAGCATTTGAAGGCCAATACTCGTGATTCCATTGCCCCATACACTCGAAAAAGTACGCGAATGATGGTCCGATCGAATGAGATACTGTGAGGCCAGTCGCGACAACCATATGAATGAAATAATATTCCTTTTCTAACCGGAACAATTGTACTTCACAAAAAAAAAATTTAATTTGTCAGATTTCAAACCGTTCTTGTTTCATTGCATTTTTAAACTGAAATTTTTAAACGGCGCACTCTTTAGCACCAGGTTTATTTCGTTTTTTTTTATCGCCTACTTCCATCACTCAAAAAATAGCCTTCATTCCTACAAAAGAAAGCCAAAAATAAGCAGAGTTTTTAGCTACAGTTTTAGATGTTGCATTATTAAAGAGCTAAAAAATCCATCTCTAATGTATTAGAAGAAATTTTCTAGAAAAACGAAATGAAATGCTGTTGTTGAGAACATATTCACAAATACAACAACGGGGTGAAATATAAACTAGTTTACCACCAAGGACTCCACTGTTATTAATTAGTATCTACTTTTGTATGTGGTCTCTAGTTGCTGGCGGACATATAAGATCCAACGATAATAAATGCCTCTCTAGATGAGGTGAAGGTCATATGGCAAGGGAAGTAAATAGGGGCACACCACAGAGTGGTGTTCTTTCACTCTTGCAGTGGAATATTTTAGTAGAAAAACTTTAGGAGGGTCTGCAACGACATGGTTTTAAGGCCTTTGGTTATGAGGATGGTCTGATCATTATGGTATTAGGTTTCGATCCGCATACTCTCGCTCTCTCTCTCTCTCTGAGATGTTACCAGGAATCTCTTGATTTACTCGGATATCCGGCCTATGATTAAGTCCTTAAGGAACGTAATTTAAGTGTCCATTTTAGGTCTAGTGGAACACTTTGCTTTTGTTTTGATCCCCTGATCTCCCAAACTATTTTTGTAATTCTTCCACAACAGTCGATATGACGTCTCTGCCCATTTTCCCAGTTTAGCATTTAATGCTGTGAAATGCACTACGTATCCATATAATAAGTGGTATACCTACATACTTAATTTGTCATTACAACCCTTTTGTCAGGATTACGACCTAGTTTCACACAACACTTTTGTTGTGTGTGTTAAGTTTATCCATAAGTGGCGGGACCTACAGTTTAAAGTCGACTCCGAAAGACGGATTTTTTGGAGAAACTTTTCATGGCAATTTTATTTACTTTCAGTGTTTTTGCCAGAAATATGCCGAGAGGAAGTCGCCGTAGAAATATTTGTTCATATTTCGTTTTGTTGGAGATGTCAGACCTGGAGTTAGAACCGTGCTCTCACGTCTAATAAGCCAACACACTACCTAGTAGACTGCGGTGACTACAATATAATAAGTGGTATAGGAAATACAAAGGTGCGTATCTGATAGGCACTACTCGTATGGGCACTAAGTCGCAAGCAAAGAAATCACCTCAAAAAATTTTTGAGCGTAATTTTGCTATTGATAGGTTGATATTATAAGCCCCGCCAATTATATGGATGTCTGTTCAAGGATCTCGAAAAACTTCGTCTCTATTTTTCTTTCACTGTCAATAGGAATGTTACTCTGACGGCTATTGGCTATTGACGGCTATTTGAGCCATAGCATCTAAACTCAGATGCGCTACTAGGCCAGCTATGATTTAATACCTTTTAAACATTGTCCATAATGTTTTGTAAGTTGTGATTGGCAATAAATTCATTTCCAACTTTATTAAATTCTACGATTTTGTAATACAATTCCAGTTCAATAATAATTTTATGTCACTTTTTTTATTATAATGTAATGCTATTTAATATAATGTTATATAATTTATTTTACAACAACAACAATATTAAACGTGTCATTTATGAGTTACCCCAATACAATAACATCACACAACGCAAATATGAAAAATATTCGCAAATATTTCATAAACATTTCGAAATCAGAGAAGACTAATAAAAGCATGACAAGGAATGAAAGAAAGAAAGAACACTAAAACTATACAAACAAACATATATTTATACAATTACATAAAATAAATAATCTATAGTTATATGCCACATACATATCAGCATATCAGTATGTATGTGTACACACATAAAAACACTGTGTATATGTATGCAGTTGTATGGTGTGTATGAGAATATGCTCACATTACTCTTCCAATAATATTATTCTCGTAAAATTTTATTACAATCATTTGCATAAAAATTGTGACTAATATACAGTTATTCTCGCACTCTCTCACACCGAGGCACACACACAGCCACATGGTTAGTGTGTATATACACATATGAAAGTTTTTTTATTACAAAATACGAAAATTATCATAAAAATAGTGAAATATTTCAACACGTTAACATACCATACATATACTCGTTCAGTTTTATTACCAATAAATGAAAATGTGATATAATGTGGAATATACAGAAGTGATGAAAATTATAGCATCAAAGCAGAAAAGGTATTCATTTCAGTTGAAATACACTCTGGACTAGGCTTTAAACTGTAGGTCCAGCCACTAATGGATAAAATTAAAATACACAACATGAGTGGCATGAGGAGCTAGATTATAATCCTGACTAAACGGTTGCAGCGACAAATTAAGTAAGTAAGTGAGAGGGAAGAGCCATTTTCTCTGGAATGTAAATATTATTGTGTACCAGCTTAAATAATGTATATTTTTTTGATGACACTATTATTATGACCGACACTGTGTACATATGATTGCATATAAAACTTCAGGCTCATATATTTTTTATGCGTAAAATTATTATATTTTCACATTGTTGAAGATATAAAAGCGGGGGTAAAAATAATTTGAAATTATTGTAAAATTTTGTAGTACAAGTTGTTATTGTTATTGTTGCGTAGGATTACTAAAGTACGACGAAAAGACTATCTATTGTAGTTTACTTCAATCTATACTTATTCGACATTCATGTTCAATATGGAAACATTTCTGGCTAGAGTACCTATCGAACCCAAGTGGTTCATCTGAAATGCATTTACGCCACATAGGTTCCAGGTACGTGCTCCTGTGATTCATTTTTCTAGTCACTAAGTCTATATATTTGGCTTTAAATGATTCCTATTCTGGAAAAATATAATTCTACAGAATAATTTGATGTAATCCCGCCATAATTGATTAGCTAAAGTTAAGATAGTCCCATATCAACTTCAAGCTCGAAGAAAACTATAAAATTTTTATCATTATTTTCAAATTCATAAAATTCTAGGAATATAGTAAGCATAAGTAGCAGTCAAGTAGTTATTATATTTTTAGCTCTCCAAATTTAACTGCTTTAATGTCTAGCGCTCACGTCTTTATCGAGTCAAAACGCAATTATTTTCATGCGTCCTTTCAGCGTTTGAGTTGAATTTTAAGGGAGCAAAACCACAATCTCAATGAAAAATTTGTTTCTAACAAAAATTATTTCAAAAGCGTAACCTTTGTAGTGAGACTTAAATAAATGTGAAGTATTTTTCGGTTATTAAAAAAACGACACAAGGAATTTTAAAATATTTTATTTTAACCTCATAATAACATATTGTTGATTCGTCAACAGTAATGATCCTGGTACTATTGAAAACTACTGAAAAAGCAAATGATATTATTAGCTGGAACACACTAAATCATGGTGCATTCCTTATTTTAAAATAATTTATTTATTAGTAATTTATCATACATTATCATACAGTTTTAATCGCTTACTTAGTAACAAATAAAACACCAGGTGTTTTCATTACTATCATTTAGAATTTTTATATCGTAAAGGGTTATCCATTTCTCGGTTTCAATGAAAATTTTATTTTTCATACATGAAATGTAATGGCTTTAATTCACCGTCTTCAGGTTTGTAACACCAATCAATTATTTTGTCATATTTCGGACAGATCCCCACATGGTGCCGCATGTCAGTGACCAATTTACATCGTCAAAAAGTAAATTTTTCATTTCTTAAAACTTCTCAATAAAGTCAATATTGATCAAATTATGTTGTTTGTGGCATCGGCTTGTAGAAACTACGTAGTATTCAGTGCATAAATTTCAATTACTTACAGGATTAAAACCAAGTTTCTAACACCACCCCATATTGTGTGTGTTAATTTTGTCCAAGAATGAAGGAACCTACTGTTGTATTTATTCTTAAGTTTTTTGCCAGAAGACTGCCAAGTGGAAACCGCTTAAAGAAATATTTTTTAATATTTCGTTTTGCTCGAGTTTCAGAGCTGAGATTTGAACAACGTGTTCTTATCCAATAAGCCAACACACTACCTACTAGACTGCAGCGACTTCAACTCTCAATTGCAGCCGATAAAATTTTCTGTATTATGTGACCGACATTATGCCAGGGAAATTTTATACAAAATTTTACCGACGACACCCTCCAAAAATTTTACTCTACAAACAGACACTTTTTTCCGGATTCAAATGCAAATGCATGGCGAGTTATTCATTTGGATGTGCAGTAAAATAGTGTTAATTACTGAAAACATCATGGAATGGACAATTCAGATTTTGCGCAACAATTTCTCTAACCGAAGCAATATTTTCAACAACGTGTACATAGCTATAACTAACAGCTTTTAACTACATCTTTAATACTTACAATCTCTTCTAATTTTCCTATAATTTTTTTAATTCCTTATACAGTAGATCACCCTCTAATTCTCTAAAAGTGTTCACTTTTGAATTACCATTTTTGTTGTTAGTTTTATAGCTTTTTCGTGTTGTTAAACGATATACTATACTATATACTACAAATAACAAAAATACCTGCTAGAAATTGCCATAGTCTAGTAGATAGTGTGTTGGCTTATTAGACAATAAGGCCATGGTTTAAACCCCAGGTCAGACAACTCTAACAAAACGAAAAAATATTTCTTCGGCGACTTCCTCTCAATAGATTTCTAGCAAAAACTGTGAGTGTAAATAAAAAATTGCCATGAAAACTTTAAACTAACTTCGACTTTAAACTACAGCTCCGGACACTCCTGTAAAAAATTAACACACACAACATAAGTAGAGTGACAAACTAATTCGTATGAAAATAGGAAAAAAAAACATTTCTCTCTACGACTTTCTCTTGGCAGTCGTCTGGTAAAAATTTTGAGAAAAAAAATTAAATTGCCATGAAAACTTTCTCTAAAATCTGTACGACATTAAACTGAAGGTCTCGCCTTACATAGAAAATATTAACGCACATTCTGCATAGTGTGTGGGAAGCTAGTTCGTAATCCTGACTTAAGGGTTGTAACTAAGTAAGTAATATGGTATGATTTGGGACCACTAAAAGAACAACTATTTCAAACAAAAAAAAAAAATTTGTTTCTCTTCCCTTTTGTAAATCCCTTTTGTAAACAATAAATTTTTATTGATTAATTTTATTTGTTTTTAATTTTCACTATTTTGCTGAAGCTGGTTATCAAATAAAACAAATGGGATTTCAATGCAGATTTATTACAAATAATAGCCCAGTTTTTATTTAAGCCAATGAAAAATATTAAAAAAAAATAACAAACAATTGAACCAGTAAGCAAACAAAGTTTTAAGCTGCCATTATTATGCATATGCAATTTCGTTTTCAAAGAAAACAAAAAAAATTCATATAAATGAGGGAACAAAAATAAATCATAAAAATGCAAATTGATAATAAAATTTATCATAAATCAATAATCGAAATAAATCTAAAAAAAAAAATTATTCAAATGAGGGCACTTTTTTATCGTTTTCAGTAACACAGGGAACAAAAGCACCATGGTAAAGCAGAGTTTAAAGTTTTTTATTTCTATTTTAAATGCCATAAAATAAAACAAAAAAGAAAAAAAAAGTAAAGATTGTACTGATGATTTTATTTCCGTTTCCGTTACACATACTTACACATATACATACATACATACATACATAGTGATATTTGCAGTCACAAACGTTTCAATTTATTTTTACTGTTTTACACCAATGTGTTGAAGTTATAGCCTGCTGTCTGCATATATGTATGGTATGGCGTGCATATGTATGTGTGTATGTGTAGGTAAATAACAGTATGTGTATAAATGATTGGTTATGTGTGAGTGTACATGGTGTTGACAACTGCCTAATTGTGACATTACACTTGAAGTTGTCGAAACTTGTGCTAGTATGTGTAGGAATTTGTGTATTTTATGCGTAAAACTTACTTACTCTTTCTCTCTCTCTACGAGTACAATTTGTTCTTTCTGTTATTTCAAGAGAACTAAAATACGTGCGTATAACTGCGTACGTATGGGTGGTTTATAGTGTCGGCAAACTCATTACAATTCTTGTTGGATTTCTCTTTGGTGTGGTGTTTTATTACAAACACTTTTTAATTTAGCTTTTTGCTTTTCACTCTACTATTCCGGCATTTTAAGCGCATATTCAACACTTGCTTGTTTTTTCTGTTGCTTCCTTCGTAATATTTTCAATAGAATTCTCTATTGCTTGTATTTGTGTCTCTCTGTGTATACTGTGAAACCGCGCCAATATAAATGCCTGTGTATGTGTGGATTTTTATAACCTACCCAAATATTGTTTTATTACACATTTCGTTTTGCTCTATAAACAATTTTCGTTTCTTTTTCAGCATTGGGAGTAACGCACACTTTAATAAAAATTTTAAAAAAGAAGGACAAAAAACCAGAGAGTAAATCCCAAGTATGCATGTTTAATTTAAATGCATGGGAGTGTGTTTAATGGTTTTTATTGTTGCGTTTGCATATCTGTACGTGTGTGAGAGTGTGTAAATGACAATAGTAAGTGGAGTTTAAATCAGAGATGCCACTAGTAAGTAAATTTATTCGATGTGAGGCCACGGTTCAACCCTAAGGTCAGGCAACTCGAACAAAACGAAATATGAAAAAATATTTCTTCGGCGACTACCTCCCAGATTTCTGGCAAGAACTATGAGAATAAATAAAATTGCTATGAAAAGGTTCTCAAAAATCTTTGGTTTGCAGTCGACTGTAAGTCCCACCATTCATGTAAAAAATTAACACACAACATAATTGGTGTGAGAAGATAGGTTGATATCTTCTTGTGAAATATTGCTTTAAAGACACGATAGAAAATCATTACTGCATCATATAGTTACTGGCGGAAAAATGGTTTCATTTCCAGAATCCTAAACGGAAAAAACCATGAATTAATCGGAGTCAGCCATCAACTTCGGCTGGCAAACTAGGTCCATTCGGGAGGAAGACAATGTTATGTGTCCGAAGAGATCAGAAAGGACCTAAGTTCTAAAAGCTTCTAAAACTTGGTGAAACCATTAATACAAATCGCTACCGATGAGAAATTATCAATTTGAATCGTGCATTGACCGAAAAACGACCACAACGATCCACAAGACCAGTCAAGGTTACATTGCAACATAACAGTGTACCTGCAAACAAAGCAAAACCGGTTCAGGGTACAACCAATGGCTAGAAACTGCAACCCCATTCGCCATATTCATTAAACTTGATTCCTTCGGACTATTATTTGCTTTCATCGATAACACACGCACTGGCGGAGCAGCTCTTCAATTCCTACGAGGAAATCCAAAATCTTCAAAGATTTTCTAATTCAAAAATTGATGATGACGTAAATATGTTTCTGAAAACTTTAAAAAAAAAAAAATTTTCACAATACTGGCAACACTGGTTCACACACATCTCTATATATTATACATACATACACATACTCTGCATAACATTATTAAATATTTCAATTACACAATATTTTGTGAATACTGTGGGTGTTGAAATGTTCAAGCACTTATCACAGTTTAAATGCGTTCACAATATTTCAGACATAAATTCACTTCCTTTTTCCTACTGTCGTATTAAGTATGGCAGAACATGTAATATGTACGTATGTATGTATGTAAACCGTAATAAGTACAAACAAATTTATGCTTGAATTTAAAACAAATTAAAAGATGTCTAAGATTTCGAGAAATTAAATTTTCTTTCTGCAGAAACAGAAATCGAATAAATGCGTAACCACTTATGCAACCGAAAAGTCTAGGAGTCGCTAATAAGACAAAAAAACAAATAATTCGACGCCATAGCAGTTCACCCAATCTCGCCATCAAGTTATCACAGAGTATATTAGAGTTTAGTTTGGATTTGCTATAGCAGCAATAATCCTTATATTAGAGAGTTCCATCAAGGATATTAGAAAGTGAGGACGTCTCTTAAGGACAAGAGCAGGGTACTGACGCATGAGGTAAAAGCTCCTGCACAAGACTAAACTAAACACTGGGAGCTAGTTTCTAGTACTTTAATTAGTAGCGCTCTGTATTAATTCTCTAAGTGTTGATCTTATTTTAACGGATGTCTATCAACTTTGTTTTAAGCAGAGATCAAAACCAGAGAATGTCAATAGTTTGCTGATAACATTGAGCCGATTTTTGCTTATAAGAAGACAAGGACCATCTTTACAACTCAGTTATTATAAGCTGGCTGAAAAAAAAAGATTCTCAATCTGAGCTTTTGGATTGAAACTTGAGAAATATTTTTAAAACTTTTGGTAGCTTACATACATATATAATTGGTCATTACAACCCTTCAGTCAGGATTATGACCTAGTTTCTCACACTACTTATGTTGTGTGATAAAGATGACTCCGAAGAAGAGATTTTTTAGAAGCTCTCTCATGGCATTTTTCATTTACTTTCAGAACTTTTGCAAGAAATCTGCTAAGAACTTGGTAACTTACGAAAACTTTATAAACTTTTCATCATCTCTTTAGTTTTACTTCTTTAAAGGCAACACAAAGTGTTATTTCTAACGCCATTTGAATAAGTCATACTTCAATTGACCTACAGTGTATGAAACATTTATGCAAAGAGTTGAAATAATCAGGAATCGTATAACGTGTATACTATCCATCCATCCTCCTTCCTTTCTTCCTTTTTCTATTACTCTACTACTTTATTAAACTTTAGGGACTATCTGCAAAAAAAAATAATTCTTACTTTGTAGCATCATAAAAAAATTTGTTCCGCTGTTTGGGAACACAATTTTAGATTTGAGCGCTAAAAAAAAGAAATCTTAGTATTGGTTTCTCAGGGGAACCCTTATTTTACAGCATTAGAGTTTTCACAAAACTATAAAAATAATGGTGTTTCCTTAAGAAATTTGCCTCGGTTATTTAATAACTAAAAGAAAAATTTCGTTTCGTTGTATCGGGTGGGCCATCTATCGGTTTAAATTTAAATCATCGGTTATTTCGAATCTGGCAATACATACTTATGTTATTTTTTTTTTTTATTATTTTATTTTATTTATTATTCTTACTATTAAAAAATTCATTACATACGTATATTATTAAAAGGACTATTTGCATATATCAAAGTTACTCAATACTTAATCTGCTAAGCCATTGGCTTGTCAGCAGGAAAAAGAAATTATTTACTTTAATACATATATGTTAGCTTGAAAATTCAGATTAGTGATATTTTAATTGAAATAGGTTCATTGCGAACTTATAAAATACTCCTTCAAACGTTTCTTCCTCTTTACTGTATGGACTTCATTAATGATATGCACGCACCGGTATTTTATTAAAAATTTTTGGTAAGATTACGCTAAATTCATTTCTGCCATATTCATTAAAAAATTGCATAACTTTGAATCTTCCTTGCGCTCTGAGTCTTGTGTTGTGCTCATGATCTATAACCTTGAGAAATCTGCTGTCTTTATAAAACTCATTAATTATTGTAAGTATATGCTCTTAATGTTTAAGACATTAAGCTTCGATGCAAGATTTAAATTCGTGATATTCGGATTTGTAATTTGTTGCGTTCTATTATCTGAGTTGTTGTTGTCATTGTATGGTTGCGCTTCGTCGTTATTTTGTGCTGCATATATTGTCAGATTGTTTCTTTCATTGCCTTGTGTTATATTCATCGATATTCTATTTGCTGTAGAATTTACTGGTGTATTTGTTGTAATGTTAGTTGTTGTATTAGTTGTTGTTTCTATTGCTCTTGTTATGTCATTGTTTTTTGTCCGTAGAGATGCGATGTCTGTTTGCGAGTTAAATGATATATCTATGTTGCTGTTTGTGTTGACTGAAATATTATGCGGTAATGTATTTGATGCTGAGATGTTGGCTATGTTAGGTGACGTATTGCAGTTTATTGGTGTGTATTGTTGAATGTTATTACTATTAATGTTTATGGAGTGAATGTCGCTGTGTATTCTGTTTGAAAAGTGGATACGTTTATGAATGTTTTTAAGTATCTGATTTTGTGTATTCTGAAGTACTCTGCAGTATTTTGAGCCTCCCCATGCTGTGATGCCGTGTCTTATCTACGATTCCACCAGCGAATAATATGCTTGTCTTAATACATCGTAGGTAGAGCAATAGCTTAAATGAAATAGCATATATGCTGTTTTCCGTTTCTTTTGAAGATGTATAATATGTGCCGTCCATTTAAACCTATTATCGACATATACGCCTAGATATTTATACGTTTCTACTAATTCTATAATTGTACTACAAGTATCATCTATTAGATTATCGTTTTTGGCTCTCTTGTGTAGACATTCATTGTTGTGAAATTTTATATGTACAGTTCTATTTGAAAGACGCGACGATTTTATATGCATTATTTTTGTTTTTTTTGCTTTAATAATAAGTCCATTGTCGTGACACCATTTCGCAGCTGTATTTAGTTTATCCTGCATCACTGCTATGGCGTTTTCTATATTTTTATCTGCGACCACTATTGCAGTATCGTCCGCGTAGGCGAATGTTGTGTTCCCTTTAAGAGCTCTGCCACAAGATTCAGTAACTTATCTCCACTGAAAGTAATGAATCGATTTACGCTTGAGCAACGTTGGGATTTATTGGAAATTTATTACCAAAACCAAGGTAATTGATCGGAAATTGCACTAACTAAAATGGCATACAAAATTTGGTTTATTGCTAAAGTTCGTGAAACTGGTTTCATTGTTGATGCACCAGGACGTGAGCGTTTTCGTACAGCGTGTACACCCGAAAATATCGAAGCTGTGGCTGATAGTGTGCATGAGAATCCATCAACATCAACTTGTCATCGTTCGCAAGAATTAAACATTTCACGCACCAGTATACGTCGAATTTTGCGATCTCGGTATGACGCCTTAAAAGGTTCAATTGGTTCAATAGGTAAAGCCGCGTGACCATTTGCTTTATTTTCGCTTCGCTAGAAGGACCAACAAGAAACTGCTCGATGATGTCAATTTTGCCAAAAAGAGTAACATCTTTTGAGATGAAGCTCATTTTCATCTTGGTGGGTACGTTAATAAGCAAAATTGCCGTATTTGGAGCATTGGTCTTACAGAAACCAATGCAGCACCCATTACGAGTGACTGTTTGATGCGGCTTGTGGAGCGGAGGCATCATTGGCCCATATTTCTTTGAAAATGAGAACGGCGTAACCATTTCGGGCAATAGAGACACCTATCGCACCATGACAACCGATTTTTTTTTATACCCGCTCTTCATGGTATTGAAGTGAAATATGTTCGGTTTCGACAATTTGACACCCAACTCATGTAACAATCGATTTAGCCGAAATGGTGATATCAATTGGCCGTCAAGAAACTTAGATTTGACATCGTTGGGCTATTTCCTGTGGGGCGCCGTTAAAGAAAAGTGTTATGCTGACAAACCAGAGACTATTGAGCATTTAAAGGGCAACATTCGTGATGACATTGCCTAGATACGACCCCATATACTCGAAAAAGTGCACAAAAATTGGTCCGATCGAATGGGGTAGGGTGAGACCAGTCGCGGTAGCCAAATAAATGAAATAATATTATATTTCTAACCGGAACAATCGTACTTCACAACAAAAAAATGAATTTGGCAAAATTTCAAACCGTTTTTGTTTGATTGCATTTTAAAATTTTTACTTTTAAATTTCCCACCTTTCTTATCGTACTATCGTGCGTATGCTTATTAAAGAATAAAAAATTCTTTATTACTCATACGCCTACGCATGTTATTTTTTAATTTCAAACAAATTGTTAATATGCCTTATAGTACATACCATTCAGATTCTTAACTACCATTTGCAATTTTTTAAAATTTGTTAAGTTGGCAACAAAATATGCCAGCCATTAATGCCTATAAGAATTGATGTCATTCGATTAATACGCTCATTAATTAGATTTTCAGTTTATTTACAAGGTTGGCATTAATCCCTGTGGTTGTGTATGAAAAACCAAACCAACAGAACATCGAAAAAGAACAAAAACTGTCCAACAATATTTAAAACATGTGTCTTTGCAACACATAATACTGGAACAAAATGTTCAAATTTTTTTTTTTTTCATGAATTTTGTTTGGCAAAATTTCTAGTTAAATGGAAAATGTTAAATGAGTTCTGTCACGTACACTGAACAGTGGTTTAAATAAATACAACAGTGTTAAACAGTCCACAACGCATGATATGTGTGTTGGGTTCAACAGGAAATTGAAAGAGTTATCTGAGGGGCCTTTGGAAGGACATACTGAAGATTGTTTTCATATTTTTTTATCATTATCCTCCACTTGGGAAACTGCGAAAAATAATTCATGAGCACCAATCACTTATTGATAAAATTGTGGATGTTCACGCTGGCCACCCTAATCTTAAGCTTAACTTAAGTATTTTTACAACCCTGTTAATTATCTGCTAATTGTGAATTATTAGAACAATAAAAGAAAAGAGATAATTACTATCCGATCCACCCACGAAGCTACGAGTAAAGGTACGTTTTTGTACATAAAATAAATAATAATTGATATTTTTGAAACTAACACTTTTGTATTTTTATTTCCCCGCATTCTCGCCAAATATTTTATTTTTATTATTTCCCCGCTCATCCCCACATTTTGGTTTCGAGACGGATCATCCCCTATATAAAGTAAAATATTTGCGAGAGTATATTTGCAGATTTCGACACGAAGATTGTCTCAAGGATCGCCATACTTGGTTTATTTTGTTGGATAAATAACACCATTATCTCCGCTTCGACAATTTTATTAATATAATTTTGTATTATTTAATTATTTTGCAAGGTATGTAAAATATATTTTTTGTGGCGCGAAACAATTTATTTATTTATAAAGAATAAATTAGTGCTGTGAAAGTGTAAGAATATACAAACAAAAGAAAATCATAAAAAGTAAACAAACCGAAAATATACAAACAACACCGTGTATTAATTTTGTCGTGTTGTTGTTGCATACGTTTTTTATAAACAGTTTGAAGATTGTCGCAAATTAAGGTGACCGCTTTCTTGTTAAATATATTGTGCTTTATTGCAATATTTTTGTATATTATATTCTTACACTAAAATATAATTTTCTTTGAATTTTTTAATTAAAATCAATACTTTTTTAGTATTTTTTTAATGACCTTTCAAATTTATATTTTAATTCGATTTTTTACTAATATTTTGTGATACGAATATTTTTTGATATTTTTGAAATTAATATTGTGATCAAATTATATTTAAATTTTTCGATTCCTTTTTTTGAATTTTGTTTCGGAAATTTTCGTAAACCCTTTTTTTACCCTTTTAAAATTTATCGCGAATATTTCTTTAAATTTTATAATTGAAAGTGATATTTTCATCCACTTCTGTGTTTGGATTTTCGGTACCCCCATTCTTTGGAGTTTTTCTTTATTAAAATTAATTTTAAATTGAGATTTCCGAACCATTTTGGGATTTTTACTCTATAAATCAATTATAAAAACCCGAATTTTGATAATAAAAATGGCCGCTTTAAGAAATTTGAATAGGAATTATAATCGTTTAGCGGATTTGGAAAGCTTTATTCAGGCTATTCCGCGAGAGGAATATTCGGTTCACTCTCTAGGTGTTCATCGGCAGGAGTAGACCCGTTTGTGAGAAGTCTTTCGTGATAGCTACGAAGACTTGTTTGAAAATGCCGATGACACCAAAGTCTCAACAAAAGACATTAAGGCCAAATATATGTCGGGATACCCTATATACTTTCAATCCGCCTCATTTATTGACGGATTAATTGACAGCCTTAAGAGTAAACCCACGAAATCGATTACTAGCTCTATCCCGATTCATCTTCCCCCCTGTGACACCCCGACCTTTACTGGTGATTACGCATCTTGGCCAACATTTAGGGATATGTTTTCGGCCATTTATGGAACGAATCCTCATATTAACAACATCCAAAGGATGTATTACCTTTTACAAAGGACTGAAGGTGAGGCGAGGGACATAATTCGTACTTGCCCCATGACGAATGATGGTTTCGACATGGCTTGGTAGAACCTGATAGATCGGTATGAGAACAAACGCGTTTTAGTAAATTCTCAGTTAAAAATCCTCTTTAACCTCCCTTCCATTTCCAAGGAATCTGGCCCTTCCATTAAGAGTTTACAACGAACGATTAACGATTGCAGAACAAATTTGTCGTTACTGGGCATAAAGACTCAGAATTGGGATATAATATTTGTTTACATTTGCTCCACCAAACTTCCCGAACACACCCTAGGTCTTTGGGAGCAGTCTCAAGGGCCTTGCTCAGACTTACCCAAATGGAGCAAAATGGATGAGTTCCTGACTGCCAGATACCGAACTCTCGAATCAGTTTCGAACATTATCGGCAGCCACAATTTTGCCCAAGGTACTGCTCAGATTTATAATCAGAGCAATTCTAGTAATCCCCGAAGACACAGAATTTATGAGACATACCCCAAAGAAAATGTCCGATTTTTAATCAGAACCACCCAATTCGTCTTTGTTCTGATTTTCTGAGAATGTCGGTTAATGAACGCCTATTATCTGTTAAATCTCATAGGTGTTGCACGAACTGTTTGGCCGTTTCCCATGAGTCAAAAAGATGCCATAGCTCTAACGTTTGCTATATTTGCAAACAAAAACATCATTCGCTACTTCATAGTATCGAATCATCCCCCCGGGAGGAACCGAGGACTAGATCTAACCCCGCTAACCCTTTTACCCCTGATAGTTCCCGGAAATCCCTCGGTCTTCTCCTGCGCAAAGGCGAAATGAAATGGATAATGGCCCATCTACATCCACTGCTTCTCGATCTTTTTAAAATTTCGTTACCCGATTATAGTCCACCCCGTCTTCAACAGTTCTTTAGGGACTGCTAATGTTAACATGGAATTAGATAATGCCACGTTTTCTGCGAGTGCTCTGATAGACCCAGCGTCTCAAGCTGCTTTCATCTCTCAAAAATTGCAACGGAAGCTAGATCTTCCAACCTATTCGGCACCTGCTACCACTATTGTGGGCCTTAATGGCGCAGTGGTAGCAAACTCTCAAAAAGTTTGTATTATTTCGCTGGGATCTCCTATTGATCCATCGTTTAAATTGACTACAGAGGCATATGTTGTTGAAAATCTCACTGGTCAATTACCCACATGCTCGTTAGCGAAGTATGCTGATTTTGATGTACCCGATCTCCCCTTATTAGATTTTAAATATTCCCCTATGGATTTGCTGTTGGGTGGAGATGTATACTCCCGTATAATGCTGTCTGGAATTCGAAAAGACTCCAAAAACCCTTTAATCGCCCAACAAACGTCAGTCAAACTCGCTACCCTTTAAGTCCGAGTCCCCTACGGATTTGAGTCTTGGTCCATCCCGTAGGGGTGGGTTTGCTCAAAATGTGAGATTTGATTGCTACAGAGCCCCGAGATTAAAACCTCATACGAGGAAGTAATTGGGGAATACCTTTCCCTAGACCACTCGCCGATCATGACTATTTTATTCTCCTCCAGTTACTATTTACCCTATCATACCGTTTTTAAGTCGGATAATTGATTTTTTTTTTGTTTGCTTCCCGAACATCCACTTAGATTCCCAATTTTTGAAATTGTCAGACGCCAGCACCGCTAAAACTCTGGATTTACGTTGGAATGCGAGCATAGATACACTTTGCTTCAAGCCAGCTCCAACGCCCTATTTCTGTATAGTCACAAACCATTCTGTCTTGTCTCAAATAGCCCAAGCTATTTGACCCCGTTGGGTGAGTGGCACCTACAATCGTAGTTGCTAGGAGTATTGTGCGCTAAATTTGTGAAGGCAGAACAGATTGGGACGAATGTTTGGAACCCATGACGTTTAACAGATGGCTTGAGTTTGTCGATGATTATTCGTACATCGACAGGATTTACATCCCCCGTTGGGTTCATTTTAACCCTCAGCGTGAAGAACTTCATGCATTTTGTGATGCTTCTGAGAAAGCATATGCTGCCATTCTGTATAGTAGAGTCCTAACCCCGTCTGGTGAATTTGTCACCCACTTGCTCGCTGCCAAAGTAAAAGTTGTGCCTGTATAAGTGTAAACTTTACCTCGTTTAGAGCTCTGCGATGCATCTCTATTGGCAAAAAATCACTTCTTAAGAAGCTGAATCTTACCTGATCGGAAGCCTTTGTGGGACAGATTCGACTATTGTTCTGTCCTGGCTTCAAAAACCCCCGTGCCATTGGCCAACTTTTATGGCATGTCTAGTATCGTTTATCGTGGACCAGGTAGGTACTGACAAATGGAATCTCCCTATGATGGCATTTTACTCATCAAGGAACCTATTGAGAAGATGTTGTTGTTGTCGATTTTGTTGTCATTCGTAATGATATTTAACACCATACTTATCGGAAATTTAGTCGAATCGAACGGTTTTATTTTGCCCCTGCTTCGATGTGCGAGTGGCCGAAATTCGAACTGCCAATGGCGTTCTAAAACGGCCAATTGTGACGCTCGTGTCTTTTTTTTTTTTTAATCTAGAGCAGTATTAATTTGTTCTCCGTTTTCTGTTGTGTGTTTGTCGTGTTCATTTACAGATCATATAATACCCCGTGGGCTATCTGTCGAATGCCCTGCTAACGACAACCTCGACTCCAGCCAAAGAAGAAGAGCACAACCCACAACCAGGCTCGCAGGAGAACGTGCGCGTGTGCAGGTCAGCCTTCCACCAGTAATGGGACTGTCGTGGCTGCTTCTAATGCGACATCGCGGCCTACCATCGTAATCAACGTGCTAAGCAAATAGCTCTTTTTTCTTTATTTTTTTTTTTTTTATCAATTTGAAATGTTTTTATATCTATTTTTTATTTCCCTCTTTTACTCTTTTACTTGAACTTACTACAACTGTGAATTATATTTTGAATTGTTAACCTGTTGATCTCTGGCCAGGTGACTTCTCGGTCCTCTTGTTGCAATGTTGCAAGGGGGCGGGATGTTCACGCTGGCCACCCTAATCTTAAGCTTAACTTAAGTATTTTTACAACTCTGTTAATTATCTGCTAATTGTGAATTATTATAACGATAAAAGAAAAGAGATAATTACTATCCGATCCACCCCCGAAGCTAAAGGTACGTTTATGTACTGAAATAAATATTAATTGAATATTTAATAGTAATTATCTTTGTGTTTTATTTACCCAACATCTCGTGAAATATTTTATTTTATTATTTCCCCCTTCCCCCCGAAACAGTGGATAATCCATTATGAAACAATCCGGGTAACTGTAAGATGTCAAGCAGGAATTATAATTGAATGACGAAAAATTAAACATCGGTCTTATGACGGACCTTACTCGTATAGCATCCATTTTCTGACATTCTCATGCACTTCGGAACCTGAGAAGAAGAATTCTTGAGCACCCATCACTTATTTATAAAATAAACTCTACTCCGTCATGAAATTCGAGAGACTGAGAAAAGCTAAGCGGGAGTGACAATTCAATGAAGGAAAATGCAACATGGGTCTTACAACGGGACCTTATAAGACCCAAGTAAGCTTTAAGAAACTCCATGGCTGGAAGAGTTGGCCTGGTGCAGTAGTTAAAATTCTTACCAGAAATCGAGGACTTAAGCTCAGGGAAGGAATAGGAATTTTCTGTCATGGTTTTTGACATCCATAATTAATAGGCTGCTATCCCTTCAAAAGACCGACTTCCATTCAGGATGTCTCTTCAGAGAGGATAGCATTAACAATGAATATTATGGCGACATCAAACACCATCACCACAGCTTTAAAATGAGTATAACCAGCATTAGACCTGCTATAGTAGATGAAGCAGTTTCCTAGCTAGAAAACCTTGTTTGATTTCTTCCCATAAATGAAAAGGAATAAAACAGCCTTGTCAGTTGCATTTAAAATTCATCACCAAGCACTTATTGAGGCCACTTCCTTTAAGGCCTTCACCTTTATGTATATTAAGGCCTGTCATACACGTCGTAAATGCATGGTGATGTATCAGTGCGTATTTCCATAAAACCACACAAATGCACACATTAACCAATACATAAGTACTTTTATATACAAGCCATTTGTACACACAAAGCTATATATTAACAGTTATACGTTCACATTGCCCAGCTACAGTTACAGTTGTTGTTACAATTTCAGACTCTGTGTATATACAATAGAAGAAGTTGTAACAATATCCATCAGATGTGGTTGTTGGTGTTGTTGCTGTTTTTGTAGGCAAAAAACATTCAAATACAAACGTACGTACAAATTGTCATGAGGTCTCAACTAGTTACACATTTACCTGTGTGTACGATTGCGATTTCAATACGCTATGGTATAAGTACACTTACGCACAAATGTATGTAGGTATGTACGTATACATAAGTATAACACAGTTACATTGAAATAAAATATGTCCGTAAATCTAGATGTATGTACACATTGATATACGTATACATCCATTGGTCTGTCTCTCTGTAACAGGCAATAAAAACACCAAAAAGTCATTGCCTTGTTGGGTTATATTTTTATCCCAGAGTCTTTATATCTCTGAGCGTAAATATATGTATATATGGTAGATACATACAAGCTCATTTATGTAGTACATAAATATCTACCTGTATATGTATATGTAAATGTGTTTACTTGATAGTATATGGTATGCTGTTGATATAATTTACAAGTTAAACGTTTAGTGGCCAAAAGCTATACTATACTCACCTGTAATAATTGACACATTCTGTAGTGGTATGTATGTTTGTAAAGAATTACGGGATGTATGTATGTATATAGTATTCTCAAATATAATATATTTATGTGGGCATATGTATGTAAGAGAGTTTGTAAGACCCTGAAATGTACAAATGAATTCCAGAACATTTCTTCTGTTTTCTTAAACTCCTGTTACCTGCTTGTAATCTTTGTTAGTATTGTCTACCATTGCTGCAAAAATAATCAAACCCCGCTTACTACACATCATTAGTGGCGTGTAATTTATCCTTCTCTCAATCTGATCTACCTGCTCATTTGTTTGAATACTCACATGGCAATGATGAATTTTCTTTCCATTCTAATCTCCAGTCAATCCCATAGGAGTGGTCTGGTGTGAGTTAATTTTACTATGTACCATCCTCTGGCATAAACTCTGAGAGTAAATAAAATTGCCACGAAAAGTTTCCGACAAATCAGTCGTTCGACATCGATTTTAAACTGTAGGTCCCGACACTCATGTATAAAATTTGCACACACGATGTGATGTGAGCAGCACATTTAATTGAGCACAGTTTTCGATTATTAGCGAGTTTTTCCATGGACTCTGAATATTTTTTACTCGAGAACCGAATACCCTAACTCCTAAACCACTATATTTCCTTAACATATTTTTATGACTTAAAATGGTTCCTCTTATAGAAGAATATTAGACCACTTGTCTTCTTCTTACTCATTTTCGTTGCGGAGCATTTCCAAAAATGTTGATGCTGTCCTGTCTAGGGGGCAACAGCCATCCTATCGATTTGTCAGGTTACGAAAATTCTTGATGAATCTTGCGTTAGACAACACATTAAGGAGACAACAAAAATACAAATACCCGTATGTCGAACTGACTCGTTCTAGTCGTACTAAAGAAAAAAAATAGTTAGGAAGAGATAGAAGGAGGGAGAAAGTAGAAAGGAAGTAGGAAAATTATAGAGACAGGAAATGTCTCCCATCAAGCTAACGATAGTCACCATGGGCTCTGAGCCTCACTACCATATGCAATATGCTTAAATCTAGTAGAGTCTGCATTACCATTACAGGGCATGTAATACCCATAAAAGCCCGTCTCTTATTTAACTCGACCGAAGCTGTTTCAAAATATGTAGGTGTCGAATGGGCCATCTATCGGTTTATATTTGCACCATTTGTTATTTCGAATCTAGCAATACTTATGTCATTCTATTCTGTTACATAATTCAGAATATTATCTCCACTGAGCATAATGAATCGATTTACATTTGAGCAACGCTGGGTTTTATTGGAAATTTGAGGCAACGAGAAATCATCTTTTCGGATGAAACTCATTTCCATCTCGGTGAGTACGTTAATGAGTAAAATTTCCGTATTTGTTGCTCAGAAAACCCATACTATGTCTTACAGAAACCAATGCACCCATTACGAGTGTTTGGTGCAAATGAAAATGAAGACGGCGCAACCATTACGATCAATGGGGGTACCTATCGCACCATGATAACCAATTTTTTGTACCCGCTATTCATAGTATTGATGTGAACAATGTTTGGTTCCAACAGGATGGTGCAACGTACCACACATCACATGCCATAATCGATTTATTGCGTCAAACGTTTCATGAACCGTTTAATTAGCCAAAATGGTGACAATAATTGGCCGCCAAGAATTGCGATTTGACACCGTTAGACTATTTTCTGTAGGGCGCCGTTAAGAAAATTTTTATACCGACAGACCAGTGACAATTGGGCATTTGAAGGCCAACATTTCTGATGCCATTGCCGTTTCTGTTTTATTGAATTTTTAAATTTAAGCTTTTAAATTTCCCACTCGTCGTATCGTACTATGGTGCGTATGATTATTAAAGAATAAAAAAATTATTGCTCATACGCCTAAGCATGTAACTTTTTAAATTCAAATAAATTTTTAATACTCCTTATAGTACATGCCATTGTGATTCTTAACTACCATTAACGATTTTTTAAAATTTGTTAAGTTGGCAGCAAATTATGCCAACCAATAATACCTATAAGAATTGAGGAATTGAAATTTGGCAAAATTTTAAACCTTTTTTGTATTATTGAATAAATTTCTAACATCGATGTATAGAATCAAAAAGATCGAAAATAATGTCGAATTGCTCCGTTGTGTCGATAAGCTACCCCGAGTGTTTTTTGTAACATCGGTGTATATCGATGCAAAGACAAATTAGTGGGTCCTGGTTGTAGACGGCGATTGAATTTGTCATGTGCAGTATGCCACTATGTCGGCATTTAAGGAAACATATACATATTTCGCATTTTCGCGTCATCAATATCATTTCATCGATTAGTTAACTACCATTGTATAACAGAGGGTCTATCAATGAAATGCAGTAAGAAGAGTGTTGAAGACAGAATACACCATTGGGTCACACACTGATGTCGATTGAAAAGGGAAGATACTCATTGCCCCTAAAGTGCCCGTAGAGGGAATAATGCAGTTAGCATTGTTGTTTGATCTGCGTACAGATAAATTTTAAAATTTAAATTCAAATACGCTTTCTTAAAGACTTTTCAATAAAAACCAGTGCTATTTCGATTACTATTTGTTCATCTTAACTTTAAAGTATTCCTTCCAATGGCAAGTACTTTCAGCAGTACTCATCTATACAATGTTAACTCCCTTAAAGTATATAAATTTTTAAATTTTGCACCTCTCATGTGTTTGTATTTGGAATTAAGAACTCGCTTGTAAATGTATTGGTAGGAAAAATAAATTTCCTGTAGGCATCACAACACTATCGCTGTGGAAATTAACATTTACTTCAACCAGAGCCCTGTAGCTATTGTTGCAACAGTTGTAGTAAATGTCAAAAGAAATATGGGGTTCTGTACTTTTTTGTAGTAGTAAAGAGCCTGAAAGAGTACTTAGTTATCGTACTACTTCAATTGTTTCAATAGCCAAAGCTGAGGATTCTCACTGATACTGCTGAGTACTAACCCTCAACTAAAATTCATTTCTTTTATTGTTGCAGTTGCATTGATATGCCAAAAATATTTAACAAATGCCAGAACTTTTATCAAAAACAATAAATTTTTTATTATAAAAATTAAAAACCAAACAGACATACATTAAAATATTTTGTTGGCCATAAAATATGTTTGAAACAATTTATTTTTATTTTAATTATTACACTTACACTGCGACTTAACACATATAAATGCATTACAATAACGAAATAAAAATTTTAAATAAAATTGATAACATTCTTTGCATGTGAATGTATTCATGTGTGTGTCTTTAGTTTGCAACATAAATTTCCTGCAGCCTTGACAGCAGCATCATAGTACACAAGCACTGTATGTTGCAAAAAGTTAAAGTGTTTGACAAAAGAAATTTGTTTGGCTTGCTTTTTTACCCTTTTTTTTTTTTTGGTTAATAGGCCTTATAGTCATATTGTGTTCCTATTCTTCTTCTTCTTTATGCCAGATTTTATACACATTCATTTACGCACAAATATATGTATGGACCCAAATGCTTGCACATGCATACACCATAAATTTAAGACCATATATACGGTATGAAGGCACATAGAAATACATACAGTTGAGAGTTGTTAAATAGAAATAAAACACGATTGCATTGAAGTTTGTTGTAGGTATTCTCCAAAAAATGTTGAGTTAAATTTATAAATTATTTTAAAATTAAGAGCCTAAAATATATTGGAAGTATACATCATCTAACATCATATAACACCACCCTAATGATATGAGATCAATAACATTCTGCAGTAAATAGTCATCCCACCTTTGTCAGAATCAATCAGACTCAGAATCAAACTAGGTGCCACCCCGATAGCCTAGTTGGTACTGTGCTAAACTTCAAGTGCCAAGACCGTGGGTTCTATTCCCATCAGAGACTCTGGGTATTTTTGAGAGTCGGAGCGTAGGCCTCAAAATAAAAAAAAAAAAATTAAGGGGTTTGCAAGCTTCCCAACGGTTTTTTTCGACATCGACGGTGTTACGGTCGCCAGAAGAGGGTCATGTCAATATCTGGCGAAGATGATTAGAGAAGTTAGGAGTGACTAAAAGCTTAAAAGCCAATGGATTACTATAAAATATGTTACTGGCTATAGCTTGAACTATGATATTTTGAAAATATTGAAAAATAACAAAGTGCTGTTTTCTATTTTTCTATTTTTCTACCTTAATTGTTTAATAAAATTATTTATTATTGATGGATCAGAAATATCTTAGTTCAGACTAAAAATACTCATCTTGGGAACATTGTCCCAAAATTTCAACAAAAGACACTAGGTTCTTAAGAAAATCTAAAGAGCTTACTCTAGAAATCCTAATGCTAGAGATTATCTTAATAAACGCTCAGAAGTCTTGTCTCCCAAGATGAAGAAAAAAAATTGATCGATATTTACTTGGACTACAATACATTGATAGTACCTAAGAAGCCTGTAACTTGTAAGCCATCCTTTTAGAAACAAGTTTTCACACTTTTTTTCTTTGTTAATGTACAGAAATTACTTCTGAACTGCGGTTGTCATCACATTCGGTATGCGATGACTCAAGTTAGTACTTATCTTCTCTAGAGAATAAAACCATGCGGGATTATGTGTACTTTACTTAGAATGGAAACGTAGTTCAACTACAATCATCTGAGGTATGCTTTAATGCAAATTTTTGCGACCAACCCTCCATATTTATCTTCATAATTTATATGACTTACTCCATGAATTTCCATATCTTTGTCCAATTTTCGTTGCCACTTAACATTTTGTCCACTATACTCTCAGTTGCAGATTCAATATTTTTCCCCAATATCCTTCACTCATACATATGTACGTTCATAATTCGCCATTACAATCCTTCAGTCAGGATTACAACATATTATACAGGAGTAGCGGGACCTACAGTTTAAAATCGATTCCGAACGACAGATTTTTTAGGAACTTTTTCACGGAAATTTTATTTTCTATCAGAGTTACCAGATATCTAAGGCAGTCGCCGAAGAAATATTTTTTATATTTCGTTTTGTTGGAGATATCTGAAGTTTGAAGAAGTGAAAAAGTCCTCATTCTCGCACTATCTACAAGTAAAATATGTGTGCTCAGCTTCTTTAATGTTTTAATCACCAAATGTAAAATTTTTCGAGAAGATGTTTTCGGAAATAACTGTGCCTCGACTACATATGATTTCATATCAGTTTACCTTGACGTCTCTGTAATCTAATACACAGTATGTTGGCTTATTAGACAGAGCCCTAGTTTGGAACAAAACGAAATATGAAAAAAATTTTCTTTCGACGACTTCCTCTCAATAGTCTTTTGGCAAAAACTTCGAGAGTAAATAAAATTGTCATGAAAAGTGCTTCAAATCTGTACCATTTCTGTAACTCGACCATTCATGAATAAAATTTACACACAAAGGTGATGAGTGTAAGCCAGGTTGTAACCTAACTAAAGGGCTGTAATGTCAAATTAAATTACTTGTTTACATATTTTTTCCACATCTCGTGTAATTTCCTCAGGATTGCCATTCCTAAATGGGCAACTTCGTTGCTTTACTTTCTGTCAATCTATATTCTAACTACCCCCCAATCTGATCCCACTATTATCACATTTTTCACCTTTTTTCCTTTCCAGGATAGGTGTCTTACGCTGAAGATACCTTTAATAATTTATACTTGAGCTAGTAGGTCATCCAACTCTTTAGGCTACATAGTCTATCAAAGCTATCCCTTACCAACTGGCCTAAGTCAGAAGAATATTTTTCTTAAAACCATCACCGTTATAAGCTTAGTATTCTTTCCGTTAGTATGGCCGATTTTCTTCCATTTCCTCTGTTTTCTCTTTTTTATATATCATGGGTCTTTCATTGATTTCAGGAATCCATGAAGGTCAGACTGTCCTGCATATGATTCTGAAGCAATTCTTGATGAATGTTTATGGTTTTTGTCGATTTTATTTCGTCGATTTTGTTTCTGTCCCGATTTTCCATATCTAGCCGATTTCTGTATCGACGTGGCTACTCCAGGAGTTAGCAGGGCTTCCTCTCAGAGGGCTACATATTTTATGTTAGTATCCACCTACCTGGCTACTAATCAATATCAATTGATTTCCAAATTTTTGCCACATTTGCCGACTTGATAGCATATCCTATATTTATTAATAAGTCATCCTAGTTTGTCATAAGGTTATCCAAAGATATTTGCACACAACTTTTAGGTTCGATTTTAAAAGTGATATGACAATATCACAATCAATTGTCATTACTATCGTTTTACCAGCATCATAAATTTTTGTACAAAATTTTGTTTTAAACACCGATTTATAAATGACAATTACTATTTAGTTGCCACTAGCTGTTAATATTGTATATCAAAAATATTTATTCTTTTATTTTTTATTATTGTAGTTATTGTGTTCTCTTTTTTTCTTTTTTTGGTTGCAGTTGTTGTTGTTGTTGGTCTTGTGTTTCTGTTGAAGTTTTTATTTTGACTTTTTGTTTTTATTTTCTACATCCAGTCGCTTTCATGCCTATTGTGTGTTTTGCATGTGAGTTTTTATGAAACAAGGTCCAGGGGGAATAACCTAAATTTGTTGATTGTCTACCAGTCCATATGTATGTATGTATATATGTACATATATACAAACACATTTCAACATATATAAGTATATGGATGTAGATAGTGAGTGTTATGTTGTGTGCATCAAGAGTATTGAAATGAGTGCATAAGTATTTGAAAACATTATTTACCCTTATATGGTATGTATGTATGGGTGTATGTATATATAACTCCAACTACAACTTGATTTTTGCTCCATATACATATGTATGTGTAAATAAATATATGAATGTATAGGTATGTACGGCATGTGTACAAGTGTGTATATGTGTATTTATATTTATGTTGCTGCTGCTGTTGCTGTTCTTGTTGGTGTTGTTTTTATTATATTCAAAAATGTTAATAAATACTTCATGACCTGCTGACCTTAATCCAATATTCTTTGATTTCTTTCATGAATTTTCTCTACGATACGATACTCTCTGTTATACATACACACAGTTATTCATAATTGTATGTGTTGTGTTGTGTTGTGTTGCTATTATTGCAAATTTGTTTTGCCAGAGTGTGTGAGAACAAGTACAAGAGTATATGTGTGTGTATGTATGTATTTTATAACTGTGTTTATTTCATATTAATTAAGTTTTAAATTGCTTGAAAGTTTCATTTATCAATTATTAAAGTCTGTTTACATTTACTGTGTCATTATTTATTTAAGGGGCCTTCTTTCATTGGTTGCATGGCTGGCTGGCTGGATATGTACTTGAATGGATGGAGTAGCAATGTACAGAAATTTGTTCATTTGAAAATATATGAAACGAAATTTCATATTCAAACGACACTCGTGCTGTTTCGAAAAGTGTTTTGTTTAGCAATTAATTTTTAATACAATTTGACGACAACAGTTTTTGATTTTTGGAGAATTTAGGGGGCATTACTTTGATTAGGTTAGTGTATCAATTAATTTATTATTTAAATTGAATTTGTTTACACCAGAGATTTATTGTGGATTGTCTTTAAATCTTTTTAATTAACGATTACAGTAATCCCTTAAAAGACAAATTAATGTAATTATTACGTAATGAATGAAGTAAAAAATTAGCGCGGTCACTCCAATATTTTCAATCTCGAATTCCAACGATCTTATTCAAATGTAGGCGGATGTTGCCTTAAAAAATACAAAAAATCCCTAATTTACCCCTGAGTCACTAAGACCCTAAGTCTCCTTAAGACAAAGTCACTAGAGAGAGATACGTTTCGGGCTTTTAACTTCGCTGTGGATTGATGCTTCAATCAGAGCTCTTGTTTGGTAATCAAGGCACTAATGAATATTTTCAACCATCTTCTCTATTATTGACCTTTCATTTTGGCCTTCATTTACATAAATTGCTTTCAATCCAGTAATTACTTCTCAGAAGCTATCGTTATAGTCGTGAAGAGGTGTCTTAGCATTGGAACTTTACAATCTATTGCACTCTCATCCAACTTCATAGGGTATCATTTTAATATCTACTCCAAGGCTGCTGCTCGGTACCAAAAATGACAACTTCCTGCCTAGCAGTTGATTTGAACCCAAGCTTTTCTTCCTAGAAAGCATTACTACATTATTGCAAGTTCTGATGATTCATTCTCATCGTCACAGAATCCATATGTTAGACTCTAGCCAACCCCCATTCTGAATAAGTGTACTTTGAGTCAACAGTGCTCTGTTAAAAGACCGTTTACCCACCTCAGGTTATTCCTTTATAGTATAATGCATGATTCAGATTTAATTTTAAAAGAATTTTCCAACAAAATTTTTGTATGCCTCAAACCCGCTTCATTTGTGTAGAGCCTTTGCATCTCTTTATCTTCACTGTTCTTGAGTATACTTTATAAACATCAGCTTCCACTCCACAGAACGGTTCTGGTCCCATTAGCGGCATGAAAGCTAAACTGCTCGTAAGCTCGTTTGCCTGCTAATTGCCGAGAATTCCCAAATGACATGAGACCCAGCAAATAATAACCATATTAGCCCTACCTAGCCGATTCAACTTCACAGGCAGGCAGTCAGATAATAGTGTTATGTGTTTTATACCTCCCATCGAAGTTTAGGTTAGGTTAGGTTGAGTGGCCGACCTCCTCGAAGGAATAGATCCCACTTAGGCCAGCATTTAGACCCATTGTGATATCACAATTAATTCTAACCGGGGGTCAGCTATTCCCTAGAGAAAATCATTCCAAGTCCAAAATAAATCTTGCTATTGCAGTAATTTTTATATTAGAGAGCTCGGTCAACGATGTCAGAAAATGAGATGTCAAAAACCTTCGTCTCTATATGAGCAGGACACTGACACATGAGGTGAAAGACAGTCTCTTCCTCCTCCTCAGGCCCAAAGCTCCTGCAGAAGTCATTACTTGGAATGCCGACCATAGGGTCGCTATTGTGCTATGGATGGCCATAGGTTTTAAGGACAGAAATTAGTCAATCCTCTTCATGTCCATACGTGTGCAGCAGAGTCTGGCAATATTGAATCCACCTTCCCGCTGCCAACGGGATTGAGCCTAACCGTAAAACGAATTCACATATAACACATATAGTATAAGACTTAGCTTAGAATGATTCGAAATTTCTCTTATAAATTCTAGGTATTCATGGACAAGAATACCGTTCTGGTATACCCTCTTTTAAAAGAATATGCAGCTTCCAGATTACTCTATTAATGTTTGTTACTAAGTCTTGTTAGCAAATTGATTCGTAAGGACAGGTTCTCATTGCCCCATGTTACGCCAACACATGATCGTCTGAACTACCCTAATAGAACAGAAAATAGAATGAGAATAAGAATAAGAATAATATAATATCGTTAAGGTTAAGGTTAATGAATAAATAATATAGGACATATTTCAAGGACAGATAAAGCAACGGAGTTGCTGAATGTCCTTGAACCGTTATCATTAAGATCAATTATTATGTATTAGATGTAAGAATAGAATATGAAGAATAAATAGAATTTAGTTGATATAGAAACTCGATCATCATCGGTCTTTTTAATTACAAGTCGAATATTTTTGGTCTGTATCGCGAGGGCTTATAATAAATTCACTAAGTGCCCATTTTAATTATAAATTGTTTAATTAATTTAAAAATCGTTCCTAAAAAAGATTAGGATTAAATTTGCGGAGTTTCATGTTTTAGAGCCTCGACTGATGTGGTTGCCCGAGAAAGGACACTTCTGGCACATTTGATTGCCTATCCTTAGACAGGAGGCTCAAAAATAATGATTTAGTGGTCACACAAATGTCCTCAAGTTCTCGGGATCTAAATTATCCACATCAAATTGGAGCTTCATAGCTTGGTCAATATAATTTTTCAATATGTCCAATCGACATTCCAATTCGATTGGATTAAAAGAAATTGTCTTCTCCAAAATGGATTGACGAATTCGATTTATGTTTTCAACAACCTTAGCCTTTTTCGTGAACAAGCCTCTCCGTTGTTTTATCTGTCCTTGAAATATGTCCTATATTATTTATTCATTATTATTAATTTAGTATTATTATATTATTAATTCATTTTACATTATTATGTAATATATATTAAATATTGTTTATTTAGTTATTATTAGTTAGTTTAGTTATTTATAAATATAGATGTGGTTCAACATCGACTTTGTATCTATTTAAACTCCAATTAAGCTGTTTTCAGATGTGTTCTATCTGCCCAGACGTCACTTCAGCCCTGACCATCATGATACACATCGCGTTACAAAGTTGCATCCCCACAATTTCCCAGCTAACCTTCTGCATACCATTATGGAATGTTTAGTCTTTCCTGTGATGCTACACCAGATTTCCATGCCAATTTACTCGTAGATAATTTACATCCATTTCCATTTGATATTATCTCACTCAGGAGTTATATATTTTTCGATTTAGGATGTTTTCTCCTTCTTTTAAATGGTATTATAATGCTCTGTGTACCAACTGTCGTGCACCAACGACTTAGAAACTCAAGTCCTGTCTAAATGATGTCCCAAGTATTTTTCAAAATTGTCTTGAGTCATCAAGCATACAGCCGATACCCACCTATTCAAAATTAATTACGTCTTCTAATTAAGGCATAGACTTATGCCGACAAACTAGTGACTCTTGAAACATTAGAAGCCATTATTCAATCCACCATTGACGCCATTCGGTAAAATTTGTAGTCGAAATTTGAATTGATCGAATGGATCATACAACACGTAACTGCAGTCCATATACATATGTATGTCGAAATCATGTCTAATCATTAAATGCCATCTAATTCTTTACCTTATCATAATAAAACAAAATTTAATTCCATTAATATTTAAGAAAACAACCCCAATGGAGAAATTTAATTTCTATTTAAATTTATGTTTTGTATCAAAAAAGTTTTAATTTTTTTTATCCTGCGTACATTTAAGATTATAATACGAATAATAAATTATTATTTACTTTACTGGTGGATTAACAGAAAAAAAAATTATCACAACCACAAAAGAAAACAATTTGCAATTCATGGCAAAACTTTAAATTCATATTTTTTCAGGAAATATGTTACAAATCTCCCCAACTCTTTTTGTTTCTTCTCTAATTCGAAAACTTTTTTGTTTCTTTCCATATTTTATGGTTACACTTGAAATTTCATTCACTCTTTTCTTTATTTATTTTTGGTTCTTTTTTTTGTACGCAAAACAAAAACGCAGAACATAAGTTGAAATGAGTAAAAACACTCAACAATTTTGGAAGAGAATTCTACAGTGGGCATACAAAAAATACTACCGAAAAATTTTGTGGATTTCCAAAGGCTTAAAAGGACTGAAGATCTTAGATGCCGCAAAGTCTCCTAGGATATGTCTTCTGAATCGTACATGAGTGATGACAAGTATTGGAACTCTCTTTAGAGCAACACTTGATATGTTTTGCTTATTGCCGTCTCAATATGCCTATAGAAAAAGCAATCTGGTTAGGATGGAATGGTTTGTCGTATTGAGAAGTCATTATTATACCACAATTATATCAAGTCCTTGGCAATTCTACAAGGTTGAGATCAGGAATAACCATGATGTGAAAAATAGTACGGAATTTTAAATGTTTCCTTTCCGAAATCAGACAAAGCTAAACGAACTCGGTCATTGCAACTTATTAATCAGGATTACAACCTAGCTTCCCACACCACCTATGTTGTGTGTGTTAATTTTATACATGAAAGGCGGGACTTCCAGTTTAATGTCGAATACAAACAACAAATTTGAGAAACTTTTCATGCCACTTTTATCACCAGAGTTTTTGCCAGAAGACTGCCGAGATGAAGCCGCCGCAAGAAATATATTTTCATATTTTGTTTTGTTTGAGATGCCTGAGACAGTTGTTTGAACCAAGAGCACAGTACCTGCTGGACTACTTTGCCTTTCCTAAGTAGCTCACTTAATTTTGTATATCCGTTCTAAAGATTATCCCACTGGTAATATTGGTTGACTTATAACCAATCATCGGGTCAGCACATAGCAATGAACGCAGTGGGTTTAGACCAAATGGCTGTATGCGAATAATCATACGATAGTCGGTGAAATTTAGCTCACATTTACTTTTTATTTTCATAGATTTTGACAGAGCCTTTGATACCATAAACAAAGATTCATTACGGTTAGCACGTCAGAATATCCCCGAACTACAGTGGCTTATTAGACGTGAGCAACTATTCACGACCCAGGTCAGACATCTCCAACAAAATGAAATGTAAAAAAATATTTCTTCTTCGACTGCCTCTCAGTAGACCTGTGGTAGAAACTCTGAGAGTAAATAAAATTGGCATGAAAAAGTTTCTTTAAACTGTAGGTCCCGCCACTCATGTATAAAATTAACACACACAACATAATTTGTGTGAGTAGCTAGGTCGAAATCCTGACTGAAGTGTTGTAAGGACGAATTATGTATGTATATATCATGTATGTATACAATAGTGACCCATTTAAAGCAAGCTTTAGTAGGACTTTTCATATAACTTCTGACAACAGACAAAGAAGCACCCTCTTCTCTGTATTATTTCTAACCGTTCTTGATACTGTTTACATTGAACTAACATGGCAGCACTAGCTCACACTCATGACAAATATACCATTGACTGCATAACTCAAGCTATGCTTGGATAACTATCTGATAACATAAGCCTTTGAAGGTCTACATAACAGAGTTGATAGGCTGCATGAAAACGGGTGAAATGTTGGGCTAAAGTATAGCGTTTGTAAGGCAAGGTTAGGACAGCGAACACCTTTCTCTCAGATTTATTGAGACTGAGATGGCGGATCACTGTCCGTATCTCGAAAGCATTTTTGGAGTGAATGCCAGTGCGAATATGGAATTGAATCAAAAATATATACTTTAATTGGGAACACATCACAAATACAGCAGCATGTCAGAATGAAAATGTTCGACTCAAGTGTAAAATCTTTTTTAATATTCTGATGCGAAGTACAAATGGCAACGTCTAAGGGAGGTAAATTGAATATTTTGAACTACACAGCGACTTGCAATCAATTAGTAACCCAAAACCAAATAGTCGGCATAAGAAATTAACATGGACAAGCTAATCTCTTCGCCAAAACGTGAAGAATATTGAAAATATTTGGATTTAGATCTTATTCATGGTATCGTTTCAATTGCGATTATCAGGTAGTCGAACAATAAGTAGAACTTCTAGTCATGAGAATGTTTAGAACAAAAATGGTTAAATTCGTATTGGATTGGCTATCTACCGCCTTAATGCAAGAATATTCAGAAATTTTGTACTGATCATTACTAACATATGAGATCAACAGATCATACCACTTGATTAAATATTTACTCATAGTAATAAAGACTGCTACGTGTTGATTTCCTCTTTCTGTTCCAAACCCAGTATGATATGCTGTGGTTAAGAATATCGCACAACGACTAATATAACTCGTATGCCGATTTATCAGAGATAAATAAGATGATTTGTTTTAAGCTGTGAAAGTATTTAATATATCAAGCCCTACAACGTAGGTACCACCGACTATGTAGTTCCGATATTCGAATTCTTACTGATAGTCAATTAGCTACATGAGCAATGTGGATAGTTTACATATATTATTCAAGGAGAACAAGACACCTGCAAGGGCAATGACTAGGCACGTAGTCGATGTAAGACCACAGTTCAAACTCCAGGCCAGACATCTCCAACAAACAACAAAACTCTGAAAGCAAATAAAATTGCCATGAAAAGTTTCTCAAAAATCTGTTGTTCGGAATCGACTTTAAACTGTATGGCCTCACTCATGTATAAAATTAACATAGGCGGTGGGAGAAGCTGGGTCGTAATCCTGACAAAAGGGTTATAATGACTAATTATGTATGCAGGTATGTAGCATCGCATGGCAGTCTATATAAAAAAATTTTACCGTTTAGAAACTTCTTTAGATGTGAGTTAACAACGCTGTAGAAAAGATTCCTAGATATAATCCTCCCTTTAATAATTAGTCGATTTTTGCAACCTCAACTTACAATCTAAATCTGATGCTTGTGATTACAATATTTTACTGAAAGTGGCAATAGTTTCTTAAAGGAACCTTACACTAGGTAAGCTAGCAAATTTTTGACATTCAACTTAAAGGCTGAAATTAACACGAACTAATTATCACAGTCACTGTCTGCGAAAAATTCCAATTTTGTTGATAAGAAATTCGCTACAATGGGTACTTTTGGAAATCACTGTTCGTCGTAAAAGCTACGAGTATAATGACTTACTTACGTACTTAATTGGTCATTACAACACCTGAGTCAGGATAACAACCTAGCTTTTCACACCACAAATGTTGTGTGGTGTTAATTTTAACCATGAATGACGGGAACTACTGTTTAATGTTGACTCAGAACAACAGATTTTTGAGAATCTTTTCATGGCAATTTTATTTACTCTCAGAGTTTTTGTCAAAAATTTGTTGAGAGGAAGTCGCCGCAAGAAGTATTTTTTTCGTAATTCGTTTTGTTGGAGATGTCTGAGCCAGGGGTATAATGGAATTACTCTTCATATGGAAACAATTTATAAATTTTAAATAACACTTTCAATTTCATGTTAAAATACATCAGGATTCAAAATTTATTTAAAGCATAAATACCTGCGTAGCTTACCAATCATGCAATGCTACAAAATGTTGCCTCAATACTATCAACAAAAAAAATTTATTCTGAATTGTTTTCTTTTCTATTTTTTTTTTCTTTCTCTCTCTCTCTCTCTCTCTTCTTGCTAAAATGGTTTTTACTTAATATTTGTGTTGCTTCATTGTTTTACCAGAGGGAAAAAACTCAACAAATTGAATAATAATAACGATAGTTTAGCACAATGCACAGCATCAAGCAGCAGATAATATAAGAATAAAAACCAACTCCAAGAAAAAACCAGCAAAACAAACAAAAAATATTTTCTAATGAAAAAGTCATGACACAAGGAAATCTTTTTTTCTGTTAATACCTCATAACACTTGTTAGTTGTTCTTCCCCTTCAGGAAAGTAAAAACGATGAGCAATAGTTTCAAAAAAAGCTACACGATAAAGTTTTTTGATTTCGCCACGACCAAAAACTTTAACAGTAAAGGATTAAAACCGAGAGAAAATACTTTTTAATCTTTAAAGCGATAAAAATTGCGTTGAAGTTTCAGAATTCATTTCCATTCATTTTATTTACGTGTCATACAAATATTGATCCAATAAACTGAAACCCTTGGGGCATTGTTTGAAAAACCGAAAACAATCTGTGCCCGCTCTACCCATATCATAGGCTTGACCATAAACTGCATCTACATCACCTTTCCCCGGACTGTAATGAAATAAAAAAAAAATTAGATTTCAAATGTTAATATAAAAATTACAACAAACAAACACTCACGTTAATATCACATTTAGAATTTCACTAAACAAGTCCACATGATGATGAATTTGTGCATTTTCACAGATCGCTCGTAAGAGGCATTCTTTGCCATGACCATGCTTGGCATTCATTAAGTTTTCCAACACCAGATACAGAAATTCTCTTGATTCATCGGGTTTTAATTGTGCTCGACCGCCACGACTTGAACGCACATAAAAGTTCTCCCATTTATCCCATGGGTACAGTGGTGTCGTGGGTATATTGTAGTTGCCCACATGAATGTTATACGAGCAAATTAAACTTCTCCAGACAATCGGGTCAGCCAATGTAATGGGCTGTATAGGTCCAATAACGAACTAAAGGAAGACAGATATAAGGTTTTATTGAATTTGTTTAAGGAATTTTTCTCGACTTTAATAAAACCCTCATACTTCTTACAGAAGGTGAGCGTATAAAAAGTTTTTTGATCTTAGGTGTATGCCGCTAGACAAGAGATCATTGGTTGGTGTCTTCTTCAATCTACTAATAAAACTCTTCATTGTAAAGGATTTTGATTCAAAAATTTATAATGAAAGTACGATCAAGCATAATAAGAAAAAAGTCCAGTATCCGTCCTTTAAGGATTGTGATTAAGAATTTCAGACCAAAAAACAATCTCAAACACTTAGGTATTATTGTATTCACCAATGGAGTGCTTTCCCTGATGTATTATTTAATCAAACTAGGCATGCTTTACTCGATCCCGACACCATTCGAAATATTAGGCTTTAGTCGAAATTATTATTGACATCAATCAATACTTCCTAAGCCAAGCGATCTTTATTTTCTTCAAAATTAAGCAGCTTCGAAATATATCTGATTTGAATGCATTTCATACCTAAAATAAAAAAATAATATAACTACATGAGCCAATTAAAGCACTGTTGTCAGCAGATACTTCTCCCATGGTCCTTCAAAGATATTCTTTTACCCTTTCTCCTTTCTGCGATGTATTCATCAGTGCAGAAAGCAGTTCAATAGCAATTCGCTAATTTTATTTGTTGTCAAAGCCATGGGAATAATTCGCAACACAGTCGACTCTAGAAATATTTTGTGATATCCACTACCATTCTTTAAGCAACTCCCTCTAAAAACTGATATTTTGTAGCTGTATTTTTTAGAATTCCTTTCCATACAGGTGGTGCATTGGTAACACTGGGTTTGAGCATTCAGCTGCTTATTTGAACCTTTAATAGCCCTGCTGAAAGCGTAATCCCTGTTATTTACTGGGCTCAGGAATTTATGTATATCGCTGCCATCAACTCTTATCATAAGTACTCTCTTCTTTTGCAAACTACTATTAATAATATGCAGGAATTTTCAAATCAAACACATTGTCCTGCATCACTGCCTCCGATAGAGATTTTAAAATACATTCTTGAGAAGCTTATGCCGTAGTGATGTGTAACATATCACCGTTGTCGGATTGCTAATACCACACCTTTTCGAGAAATAATTCCTGACTTTGATGTGTCGCCCTATAACCGAGGTTTAATTAATTTTTAATATCCAGGGTAAAAATAGTAATAGTCTCCGTCGCCTTCTTGGACGTGGGTGTTTTGAACTGAATTACGCCATTTTTCCTGCTTGCATATCACATAACCTGTGTGATGTGAGGAACGCTCAAACTGTTCAAGACAAGACGCTAAAGAAAAAATCAGCTTGTACGCAGACATCTGTTCTTTGAAACTAAAAAGCATACTTACTATTCGTATATCTAGAGCATGACTAAATTTAGAATAGAACTTTTTATGCAAAACTCTTACATGAGTTTACAAAAAAAATATTTTTTATTCAGCCTGTGGTATTTACTCTAGGTCCACAAGTTCTATGTACATTAACTTTATGTTACCAGAGATGCCATTTTATTTATTACAGATTTAAATTTCAAAATTAATTCGCGTAAACTTGTAGTCGCCACAGTATAGTAGGATGTGTGTTAGCTTATTAGCCGTGAGGCCACGGTTCAAACCCCAGGACAGAACAGAACAAACTGTTTTATTGAAGATGTTCTCTCAGCAGATTTCTGGCAAAAACTCTGAGAGAAAATAAAATTGGCTTGAAAATTTTCTCAAAAATCTGTTGTTCGGAGTCGGCTTTAAACAGCAGATCCCGCCACACATGAATAAAATTAACACACACAACATAAGTGTCGTGAGAGGCTAGGTCGTAATCCTGACTAAAGGATTATGTAGGTATGTACGTATGTAAACTTGCTTTATTTATTTTGATCTCACATTAGGATTGATTGGATAGTTCACATCTAGATTAGCGAGTACATTTGATAACTCTTGGTCACTTTATTACCCTTTTATTAACAAGTCATTCATGAGTTTATTCAACGTCGGCAAATCGTTTTAATTTTTGGGCCATTCTTATGCCATATATATTACTAAGATTCTCTAATTTTAGCATGATGCTCTAAAGAAAATCATTAGATTTCATTTATATTACTTTCAATGTGTAAATATCATAAGCAATCATTCTCTTTCAAGTTATTTATTATAAAGACACATACGCTTCAAACCTTCATAAGGAATACCTTACTCAAATTTGTTTTCCAATAACTTTTTAAAACTCTTGACATTTTTGAGCATAAACAGTAACACCATTCTCAACATTTTTTACCTTTGCAGCACCACCATTATTAAAAATCAAACCGCGCTTTTGCCTGTGTGCTAAGAAATTCGTTAAGTTTACACTGACAGCATAACCACCGGCAAACACCCACGACAAGTGGCCAAATAATAGAAGACAAATTAAGAAGAATATTCCCGTTAAAGCCATTTGTTTAAGACACTAACGAAACCGAAAGCAACAGTAGGAAGAATACAACAAGATTGACAAAATCAAACTGATTAAGTTATTAACACAGCATCTTACTGACACCATAATTTCACGAGACCAACAAAATCAAGTGAAAAAAACATGAAAAAAAAGTGAAAAGTAAACAGACGTCTTTGAGTTGTTAAAGAAACCGAAAAGAAGTTTGGAAAAAGCTGGCTTAAATACAAAAAGCAAACAGTAGCAGAAGTGGAAAATGGGTTCAGATTTGTTAACCCACTACCGCAAGCAAATAATAGAGACACTTTCACACATTTTTTTTTGTGTTTTGGGTAAAGCACTCTATCAAAATACTTATTATTTGTCTTTAAATCAGTCTGTACGAGTATGTCTGTCTATTTGTTTAATAGAACGACTGTTCGACAGTTTAACTATGGCGCTATGGCTGGAAAGAACATTTATGTACGAATTGCTGTGTATAGCTTGAGGAGGATGACACACATTGCATGTATGCATGCGAATTAGAAGAAGTCGAGTATCATGTTCTGTCTTTCACTCTGAGTTCTTCTTCTTCTTATTTTTTTTTTTTTTTTGGAAATGAAAAACAATTTTTAATATTTATTCAGATTATTAACAGAACAGAACAGAAGAGAGCGTAGCTGAAATACAAACATACTTACTACATCTGCTCTCATTAATAGAGCAAGATACGCATACACTTACTCACTCACACATTTTAAACCGAAACCACAAACAAACAAACCGTAAACAAATACTGTTTACACACTGCTTTTGGCTTTTCCTCTTACACGCATACTTACATAAAATGTTACTCTCTTACACGCTCTCTCTCCCGCTCTTTTTTTTAATATGAGTTATAAACGAAATTAACAACAACAAAAAAGAAGAATAATTGAAGCAAAAAATTGGTAACACACAACAACAACAACAACAACAGCATGAGTATGGCAATAAAATTGTTATAAAGATGTCTAATCAAATTAATATTAAGAAACACTTACACCTAAACACACAAACACACACATGCAAGTAAATTGGCTCCTCTCCTTCTCTCTCCCTTTTCCAACGCATACACTGACGCATACCATGTTTATGAAATTAATTTGTCTCATAAAATTCAAGTAAATTTTGATGGCAACACATTACTTTTGCGTTGCAATGGCTGGCAATCAAACGTTTCAATTAAGTGAAGAGAAAGAAGCTTTTTTGGTGGGTGTTTTAGTTCGTATGTATACTTTTAATGTTTTTCAAATTACGTGGGTAAGAATGTGTTTGATTAAATAATTTATAAATAAAGGTATTAATTTATGGGGTAGAAGTATCGAAATCTTCTAAATTATTTAATTACACTCTATTAAAAACACAATGTGGAGAGGATTTTGTCACAGTAATTAGATGAAGGCTTTAGAAAAAGTTTAAAACCTTAGAGGACGTGTACTTGTCCGTTAAGACAAGTACAATACCCGGAGGTCGAAATTGACCCATTGTACAAAATCCTTAAAACCTTACATAAAGTTTATTTGAAGGTGGGAAAAACTTGCTGTTTCTTTGCTGTCCTCCATCTAAGAGGGCCCTAAGCCTATTGCCGTAACAAACTGCAAAATCAGTCCAGTGGCAACAAGGACAATTTCCAGACAGGTTCCACTTATATGTACTGTTGATTCATCCTCCTTATCATACAATCTACATATTGGATTCGAGATGACATCCATTTTAAACAGACGTACGTTGAGTCTACAATGCTTAGTCAAAAGTCTGCTTACTAAACTCAGGTTATTTCTAGATAGTCGGATGCAAGTCCCATTTGGTTTGAAGAAGAGAAGAGTCTTTGGGTCTCCTTATATACCCCTCTTAAGTACACGTTTTCAAATATCGATTTCCACTCCACAAAAAGGTTTTCTCACTTAACTGATTCAATTTCCCCAGACAGTCCGGACATTATAGCTATATCTGTCTAAGTCGAATTAAATACATCTTTCGATGATATAGATTTCTACTCGGAAAATACCCGCCAGTTATTCCATACTCCCACAATATTTCACTCTGGCATCAAAATCTTCCTCTCCTGTTACTATATATATATAGGGTCCGCCAAATAACTTTTTTTTTTGAAAATGTTTTAAAAAAAAACTACTGAATATTTTCTCAAATTTCTTTTTTTATTTGAAAGTACAATCCTTCCGGTTAATAATGGAAAATAATTTCATTCAAATGGCTGCCTCGGCTGGCCATGTAGTAGCCTACACGATCGGTCAAATTTTTAAGCACATTATCGATTGTGTGCAGCTGTATTTCACCAATGGCTTCACGAATATTGTCCTTTAAAGCGTCAATTGTCTCTGGCTTGTCGACGTAACACTTATCTTTGACGGCACCCCACAAATAATAGTCCAACGGTACCCCAAATGCGACAATTTTGCTTGTTTACATACCCGCCAAGATCAAAATGAGCTTCATCTGAAAAGATGATTTTTTTGCCAAAATCGGTATCTTCTGTAAGTCGATCGCAGGCCCACTTAGCGAAGCGAAACCACGAATACACAACCATATTCGTTCAGAGGAAGGATAAAACTAATTATCTGTCAAATCAGACATGAGCTAAGTGTTACCATTCACGAAATAAGCACTAGTTGAAAAAAAAACGTTAGATGGCGGACCCGATATATTTTACTCATCTATCTACTACAGAGTTAAGTCGTCGTAGTAGGTAGTGTGTTGGTTTATTAGACATGAGATCACGATTCTTACACCAGGTCAGACATCTCAAACAAAACGAAACATGAAAAAATATTTGTTCGGCGACGTTCTCTCAGCAGATTTCTGACAAAAACTCTGAGAGTAAATAAAATTGCCATGAAAAGCTTCTCAAAAAATCTCTCATTCGAAATCGACTTTAAACTGTAGATCGCGCCTCTCATGTATAAAATTAACACTCACAACATATGTGGTGTGAGATGCTAGGTCGTAATACTGACTGAAGCTTTGTAATGACTAATCATGTATGTATGTATATGATGGACTGAATAAATGACAACTAACTTGACTTCAACGAAATGGTCGTTTTCAGTTATCATGTTCAGAAGTCTCAGTTGAAAGTTGAAACCTCGAAGTCTATTTTTAGTCACCTCAGCCGCGTGTAAGATAAACAAAAAGTCCTTATTAATAAATATAGTAACCAACCCTATTGTTCTATGTTATGATGTGGCTTAGGCTTCATTGTTTTGTCCACAAAATGGTCCTTTTCTTAAAATCAAATTATTTGTAGCGAAAAGTCCATTCGTTACCAATAGGTGAGTGAATCGCATAATGCATTGCAAAGAGCTGCACTATTCGTATGTAGAAAAATCTTACTTTGAGAAGCTTTTCTGTAACTTACAAGGCAAACGGATTCAAATCTAATATCATTCGCTGATTTTTCTACTTCCAACACAACACGCTGTATAAGACATTTCCTGAGAGGTGGTTGCATCAATGAATTATATATTCAATTCGCTATCGATTTTTGAGATCCCAGTGGTCTTTTTAGGCTATAATTTGTAGTTAGAAATTTACTTTTAAACCCAACTGTTACTTGCCTTTATAAACAGTACCCTCTCTAACAACAATTCTTCAGTAAATAGCAAAGAAAAAAACTGAAAATTTCATCTGGTTTAGTAGAGAAAAAACACTAAAAAATAATGTTTTTACTCACAAAACAACTACTATTTGACTTCATAAATAATGTCCTTCTAAACCAAACTTCTTCAATCTATTGGCGAAAAGTACAAAAAAAAATTATCGGGTTTTGTAGAGAAAAGGTATTCAAAAATAGTTTTTTTCCTCCACAATTATTTTATCCCCCTTTCTTTTAATATTCATTTTCTATTTTCTCTCGCTCACTCTCTCTCTCTGATTATTGAAGACTTTGATTTTGTTCGTTTCCAAATATTTTGACAAGGCTAGACTCTATACATGGCTGGCATAATCATCGAGATGATGTGGGATTTTAAGCCATTACACATACACGTTGAAATACTCTCTTAGAGGAAAACTGTGTAAAACAGAGATAATATTGTACAAGAGCATGGTTGAGTGTATAAATAATACATTTGTGAACGTACATACATATATATGTATCTATTAGTACAAATGCAGGTATGCATGTGTGTGTTACATGTTTATAATATTGAGTGATTTCTAGTTTGAAGAAGCTTAAGGTCCCCTCTTCTCTATCTACAGCTGCTTGCTCCAAATATTCCAAGCGTATCAGAAATAAAAGGGCCACCAACAACGTATCACTGTCATCACGTTTCGCTAGCTAAAGTTTGTTTTTCCTTTTTTTGTAATTTACGAATGGAGGTGGCTGCGGAAAAGGGATTTTTAATATGTTTGCTTGTGGTAGTGAAAGGGATTTTATCATATTCCCTAATAGAAAGACTTTTATGACACAAGCAAATTAAAATATTTTATGATCGTGTGACAAGTATGACAAGCAGAATGTTTGCACGTGAATATGTGTGAGTTCAAGTGAGTTTGTTTAGTCTCTCTAAAGGGATAATTAAAAAAAATTAAGATAGAAATTTATGTAGAATCATAATTTTTTTTTTTAATTTAACTTGGTAAATTGGAAACTTGAGAGTGTTCATAACGGGAAAGAAGTTACTGAGCTTAACAGCACCAAGAACAATAAAAACTTTAAAACATCTTGGAAACGAACAAGTGGATTTTCAGTCAAATAAAAACTGCACAGATCTGGCTAATACTGGACTCTGTATATGCTATTTATTGATGTCGAAAAAGTCGAGCAGAGAACTCTTAGTTTCTCGCAATGGTTGCAGCAATCAATCAGTAGAGTAGTACGAGTACTTGGATTGTGCCGACAATATTTGTATTCTCTCGCCCAAGATATTTAATACACAAGCAAAAATATAAGACCAGGAAAGTTTTTCATGTAATTTTGGACTTGAAATAAATATTAAGAAAATCAACTTAATTAATTATTAGAACCTTTCAATCAGGATTACGACCCAGTTGCTCACACCACTCATGCTGTGTGTTAATTTCTTAAAGTCCACTCCGAATGAGAGAATGTTTCAAAAACTTCTCATTGCATTTTATTTACTCACGGAGTTCTTGCCAGAAATCTGCTGAAATATGGAAATATTTTTCCGTTTTTGTAGGTGATGTCTTAGCTGGAGTTTGAACCACGGCCTCACGTGTAATAAGCCAACACTCTACCTACTAGACTACAGCGAGACCAAAGCCGTGATAATAAACACCGTTAATATAGAAAATATAATACTACATGGCCAACTAGTTGTATAGCTTCTGCTATGTAGGAAGTATAGCGATAATGAACATAGTACAGCAATGCTTTTAAATTTTAGACAAACGAATCTACTATAGGCCTGCTATCTATTTATACAGTATAGTTACAGTAAATGCCGCCTCAAGAAACAGACGCAACAAAACAACAACAGCATGTGTACAGTCTACTCGGCCAATGAAATCTCACCACTGTCGAATACAATCACGCAAAAGCCTCAGTTTTCTATCAACAAGTGTCTCAGAGTCGAGTATCAGTTATCTTTGCCCAACTAACTTACTTACTTACTTAATAAGTGATCTACCGGATGTTTTAGTTCACTGTAATGTTCATATGTATGCTGATGATGTGCAGCTTTATACTAGTACTCCTAGGGAGAATATTCATTATTGTTTGGATTATATTAATCGTGATTTGGTTGGGATTGACAACTGGGCCTCGGCTAATGGACTATGTATCAATCCTTCTAAGTCTAAATGTATTATACTTTCGAGGACCGACATATCATTTGTCATACCTGAATTGTGCATCAGGGGAAATAAAATTGACTTTATCAAATCTGCAACAAATCTGGGTAATGGCAGTTTATCGTGGTCTAACCATATAAGTGTCGTTGTTGGTAAAATTTATAGTATGCTTAGGAACTTGTGGACTGTTATTGATTCGACTCCTTTTGTCATTCGTATGCAACTTGCTAGAACGTACTTAATTCCTGTACTTTTGTATGGGTGTGAAATCTTTGCAAACTGCGATTGTGATGACAACCGAAAACTTAACTTGGCATTTAATAACATAGCTAGATATGTCTTTCATAAAGGGCGTCGTGATCACATTTCTCATTTAGCTTACAAAATTCTTAGTATAAAATTTGATAATCTCTTGAAAATTAAATGCCTTATTTTATTTCATAAAATTATTTACACGGAACAGCCGCAATATTTATTTTGTCGAATTAAATTTGCTAGATCCTACCGGGGTAAGAACATTATTCAGCAACTATTCAAGACTCTTCTGTCTCAGCGACAGTTTTTTTAAACACACCACTAGTTTTTGGAATTCCCTACCAAATTAAATCCAGAATCTAGGCAATGAAAATGCGTTCAAAAGGAGTTATTTAAATTAGTTTCATAATTATAATTTTTACGACTTTAGCTCCATTTAACATCATTTTTATAAATAATGTTTTAGGGTTATATGTAAAATATGTAAATTATATTATTATTCCTACTTTTTTAAACAACTTTTTCTTAAACTGATTTTTCTAAATTAGTACTATTTTTATATTGTTATAATTTATTGTCTTTCAATCTCTTTTATTTATTTCTACAGTATTGTTAGTTTTTTAAATTCCTATATATTATATTTTTCTTTTTATTTAAATTTAGTATTTATATTAATATTGTTACCTAATTTTTTTTACATTTAATTAATGTTAATTTTGTTATATACATATTTTATATCTTAATGATTCTAAACATAGCACTGTCACTTATAAGATCTATATCTTGTTATGCTATGTCAATTATAATAAATAAATAAAATAAAAAAATATAAAAAAATATATAAGTCATTAGAACTCAGGTTATTTAATAAAGTCAGACCTTCTCTTATTGTAATTTCCCAAGTTTCGATTGCCTCGAACCCACTTGGCTTGATAAGAATCTTTGCATCTCACTTTCGTTGAACACACCTATCTAAACATTCACAGAACGCTTCCCATTTCACAGAAGGGTTCTAGAACATCAACGGCGTGGAAACTCATCTCCTCATTGCCTAGAATTCCCACATGACCTGGGACTCAGCAAATGGTAACTTTATTTTCCATATCTAGCCGATTCAGCTTCCACAAACAGTCCAATCTACCCTCTATTTAACCTCATTAAAGCGATGTGCTAGAATGACGGCCTAACTGTCAAATAGTATTGCTATGTTTTGTCTCTTGCACCTCCTCTCCAATTTGAATTGATCACATCTTTCGATGTCAAAGACTTTCGCTGCGACGATACTCACGAAAAATCTCCCGCCTTTGTTTTACGATCCATTCTTCTCCCATTTGTATACCACAAAATAGTCCCTGTTTAAAAATAGTATGCAGCTTCCAGATTACTGCATTCTTATTTGTTAATAATCCCCACTCAATTTTGTGCGTGTTTTCCATACAAATAGACGATCGTGTGAAATCGTTCCAAAACCGGCCAAAAATCTCTTAGTGAAGCATTTCCCAGAATTTCGACTGGTTATGTCCAAGGGACAATCGATTCCTTAAGTCCCGAAATCCCGTAATGAATTTCGTGTTAGACTTGTATCCCATCAATGGAATTATGGTCTCCAAAGCTTTGGGCTTCTTTACCTTCTGCAGTATATTTCAATCCAACAGTTCTTCCAACGCCGCTGTATATTAAGTTCGCTTTGTCACAGTTATACCAACATACGCTAGTTTCTATATCTTGTTTAACTTCATTTGAACTGTTTTCGAAATTGCCGCAAAAGTCACTATTGGTCTGATATTTGCCTAACTAATGCTCAAGAGCAATATGCCTAAACTGTTTTAAGGACTGATATTTTGGCTTTTTTGACCGTGATGTAGTATGACTCATAGCCATTATTATCAACTTAACAGTGGACCCTGTTTTTAATGATGCCAAAATATATTATTTTGGAGTAGACTGCAACGCTTTAAATGTAAGGCAGATATTTATGGAGACCCACAAAGATGGCGAGGTGTAGTGGGTGAAAGTTATCATCATTGATTTCCAATTTACAACATTAAGAGGCTTAAGTCTTCTCGAGAAAATCCATCTAGGAAGAATCTTGGTTCCTGTTCCTCCAGAGAGTATAACATCAACAACGAACATCATGTGAAGGTCAGACGCCATTACTATAACTTTATTATTATGAAGTCATTGTTTGAAGGCAATGACAGATGATCCTTCTATGGTCTTAGGACATGTTACAGTAGACCTATCTCTGGCTAAGCTGGTAAAGATATGAATTAGTTTTTGGGATAACAAATGGGTCTAATAGCCTCCGATTGCAACTTGTGGAGCAGTAGAAGATAAAATGAAAAAGTAATTTCATCTATCTAAGGATAAAATATGGTCTTTGATTTGTCTAAGGAGTTACAAACTTTAACCAAAATTTAACACACTATCGTCTGCAAAGCGGAGCCAGTAGGGGAAAGATCACTAAAAATATAAACTTTTCATATTAAATTTTAAAAAAATTTTGTTTCATTTAAAATATTCCCAAACAGAAACAGTCACTGATAGTGTAAGATACAATTTTGAAAAATTCCGTTCAACAATAATTTCAGTGTGTCATATGCATAATTCGTGCAACGAGATAAATGACCTCATAGTGATCAACTTTACATGCATGGCGGTTTAAAAGATTTTTTTTTTTTTTTTGTTAAAAACTTAAGCAATTACAAACTGCCTGGCTCATTAAAAATTGGGTGTTCCATTGAAACTCAGCTAATATGCTGTTGCCATACATTAAGCGTATAAAACCAAAAACCAAGCGTAGTTTAGTGTTTCACTGAAAAAAAAAAATGTGGATGTGGATTTGCAAAATGGAAGACGAAAACAAAATTCCAACTAAATGTCATTGAATTCCTGCAGCGTCTACAAATTAACCAACTATTTAAACAATGTTGTACGAGCTGATGCTGATGTTGATGCTACTAACATGCAGCCATTACCGCCATACTGAGATCCATGTATAGGACTTAGCATAGACACACAGACACACACATTTTCGCATAATTCCACTGCAACAATACCAGTGAATTACAAAGAAAACAAACAAGAGCACACCAGGATATCCACACACACACACACACGCCGACACAGCCACATACAATTACACAGACATTTAGACATGCAGAAAAAGAAGAAGAAAAACAAGAAGCAAAAATGCTAACTGAATACGAAATGATTTCCCGCCCCAACAACAACAACTTTTAACGTAATCCCCTGAAAAAGAAACCAAAGAACTCATGGCTAAAAATGTAAAACTAACTGTGGTAGAGAGAGAGAGAGAGAGAGGGGAAGAGAGTGCGAATTAAGAAGACAGTAAAATGTTAAAAACTAGACAAAGTTCGTCCATGGCAGTGATATTGAAAACTGTGAATCAGGCTTATGCCTGTCTACAGTCAAATAGATTTTAAATAGATTTGTATGCGTACATGACACTGACATCAGCCAATATTCTATAGAAACTGCACAGTTCTAATGAAAAAGGAGCAGAATAAGTCAGAACAAGACAGGGGAAAATAGCGTGAAGTAAAAAAAATAAAAAACAAATACCAACTGCGGAATAAAGTCTTTAGAAAAATTGTGTGGGATAAACGAAACACTGTGGGTTTTTTATAAATGATTACGGGTCAAATTTTAAATACCCTTCATTGGCTTAGAAGATGACAACAAATTTATTTGTGATATTTAATCTTCAGCTTATTGGTGATGGTTTTAAATTTCTTCCAAAAGGGAAAGATTGAATAGAAATCACTTAAAATTCATTATTGATTACATATGCGGGCAAGTTTAATTATTGCAATTATTTAAAGATTTAATTTTGATTTCCTTCAAATTCAATGAATTTTATTTAGTTTTTCATATAAAAGTTACAAGCCAACTGACATGTGTAACCTTTTCTTCAATACAAGCGTAGATTTCGTAAAATAACACCGTGTGAGAGAGAAAAAAAAACTGAGAAAATCCCTGCATTAAACCTTATGTCACAACTTTTCCATGAGCAAACATCAAACACGGTTACGCAGTTTATAAAATAATGCATTTTTAAAATATTTTTATTCCAACATCAACTTGTTTCAAGGCAGTTTTGTTTATTACATCTAGTAGGTAGTATGTTTCCTTATTAGATGTGAGGCCCTGTTTCCAACCCCAGGTCAGATATCTCCAACAAAACGTAATGTGAGAAAATATTTCTTCGGTGACTACCTCTTTTCAGATTTCTGGCAAAAACTCTGAGAGTAAATCAAATTGCCATGAAAAGGTCCTCAAAAACCTATCGTTCGAAGACGAATTTAAACTGTAGGTCGTGCCACTCATGTGTAATATTAACACATACAACATTAGTGGTGTGAGGAGCTAGGTCGTAATCCTGACTTAAGGCTTGTTATGACCAATTATGTATGTATGTATGTACATGTTTAATTAAACTAAACTAACTAAAATTCTAAACATTTGGAGTTTTAATTAATCGCTCATGTACAAAGTATTGTTGAAAAATGAATAAAAAAAACAGGAAAAGAAATAATAAAACGTTGCACGAACATACCGAATACTCTGTCATATGAATGATAAGAATTTAGAAACATTTAAGAAAAGCCTTAAAGCAGTTCAACTAAGCGTGCATCGAAGATCGGCTTATTTACAATGAAATTGAAGAACGCACATAATGAAAACCTAACTAAAAAAATATATTCAGCTACGTAAGACTCATGTACTATCCTCAACACTGTGAAGGAAAGAATACCTGGAGCAGAGGGTTATAAAAAAATATGTTGGTGATTGCAATGCGAGAATGGTGCACTAATCCCTTATGCGTTGGATATATTCTACGGTCATCGAACCCAACCTCTTATACGGCGTTGCTTTCTGGTGGACTGCTCTGGACAGACAACACAACGTCAGACTCCTTGACAAGTTCAGAAGGTCTGCCGCCATTTACATAACTGGTGCTCTACGCACCACCCCCACGAAAGCCTTGTTCGCGATGCTCAACTGGCTTCCTACTGTGCTTCTCGCTAAGCAGGCGGCCAAGTTTACTGCGACTAGACTTAATGCTTTGTCTCGCTGGCACATTATACCTTCTGGACACTCCACTATTCTGGAGGTTGATCCGGTGGCCCCTGCGAACATGGACTATATCACTGCTGAATATTGTCTTGACAGATGTTTCCACTCTCTGATTCCGAATAGGAATGACTGGAATCCTAATACGGTCATCCCCCCGGAAGTCCTGGATATATATACCGACGGCTCTAAAATCGACAATGGTGTTGGAAGCGGTATCTACTCTGGGAAACTGAACCTGAATATTTCTCTCCGTCTGCCGGACTACTGCAGCGTGTTTCAGGCGGAGGTGATGGCGATCTACCGAGCCGCTCAATGGATCCTCGTCAACGATGCTCCTTTCACTCGCGTCTCGGTCTTCTCTGACAGTCAGGCCGCGATAAAGTCTCTATCGGGTTTCGTGATTAACTCTAGGATCGTTGGGGAATGTCGTCGCTGTCTAGACCTTCTTTCGGGGCGCTTCACCAGTGTCTCTTTGGTGTGGGTCCCCGGGCATAGTGAAATTCCGGGTAACTGCAGAGCCGACGAGCTCGCCAGAGCTGGTGCGCTCCTGCCGGAATCCTCTTCTGTTGAATTGGGTATACCACTTGCCTCGGTCAAACTGACCATTGCGCGGAAATTCTTTCGAGACGCCAACCTATCCTGGGTCAACGAGGAGTCCTGCTCCACCGCTAGGCTCACCTGGCCCTTGATGGATAAAAGGCGTACCAACCAATTACTTGGCCTTGGTCGTGACGTCATCTCGACTACGGTGGCCGTGCTTACGGGTCATTGCGTCATGGGCAGACACGCGGAAAGAATGAGGCTCCCTTTTAACGATTTCTGTCGTGGATGCAGGTCCTCTGAGGAGGAGGAGACTGTTATTCACTTTCTTTGTCAGTGCCCGTCTCTTGCTAGGTGTAGATATAGGTTATTTGGCTCCCCATTCCTTGTTAGCTTAACGGAGCTATCATCCATTGATATCAAGGATATAGCTTCGTTCATCAAACTTTCTGGCTGGTTTTCCAGTGCGGGGTAGTCGTGCTTCCGTTGTGCAGCCCTTGCGCTGACCAACTTCTTCCTTTTCCCTGATTGTGGAGGAACTTGGTCAGTACAGGGACTGCGTTCACCCGTGGCATCACAACGGGCCGCTATGCGTGCTCAAGTGAGCTTTGTGACATCAGAGCTACCACTCCGACCTAACCTAACCTAACCCTTATATGAGTTTTATTAGACATAAACAGAATACGTCAAAGGGTTCAATTGCTGCTTCAGGATAATGCCAGCAAGGACATTGGAAATGATCATAATTGTTCAATCAATTGAAATACGAATACGATTACTGTTTCAAACAATATGGAAATGAATTAAATGGAACCATAAATCATATCACCAATATATCCGGGTCTTCCAACTGGGACTTCTAAACTTTGACAGTTGATAATGGCCATCTTATTGAAGCCACATCTGTACATATAACCGTGGACGACCACAGATCACCACATGAGATTCAAGAGCACTCAATACATCCCGAAAAAGTTACTGTTTTTTGTAGATTTTTGGCTAGGGGCGCCATCTCTCTATATTCCCGACGACGACGTCGGCCAGGCTTTGCAGTCAACGGTTAGCAGAATAGATCGCTTCCGAATTGGAAGAACTGGAAGCCAACGAAATGTGATTTCAACAGAACGGCGGTATTCTGATATCATCTATCGTGCAACACCATGGTAATCTGGACGAAGGTACGTGCGATAAGAAAGCCTGTGAACTGTATTTTTTTTCACTTCAAGGACATTCTTCAACTGTATAGGAATGGTTAAGGATTTCTCACCAGGAATGGTACGATAAGCATTATATGGATACCTAGTGTCCAAGGAGTACTGCGGTTGGAATATTTTACGGATGATACTCTGATGGACATTAGAGCAGAGCTTCCAATGCATCTGGAAAGATGAGCCTTTTGATGCGCTTTGTGGGCTGACGAAAATTATAACCCTACATCCACTGGAGAAAGGTACTGAAAAGGCGCTGATTACCGATTTTTTGTTTTATTTTCTTTTTGTCTTGATTGAACTTGATTGACATGTGATTTCAATAAGACGATACCATATACTACCACACGACAAACAATACCATGAACCTACTGAGATGAGAGTTTGGTGGGCAATTAGTTTCACGTTTTGAAGCATGCCATCGTATAAGTATTTCAGAATGTGAGATCGAAGACAAACTAATTTGTGTGTAGCCACAGGCAACAATTGGTTTAGGTTAGGTCGAAGTGGTATCTTTGATTACCAAAGCTCACTTGATCACGCATAGCGGACCGTTGTGACGCCACAGGTAAGCGCAGTCTCTATACTGACCGAGTTCCACCAAACTAGGAAAGAATTTGGTCAGCACAAGGGCTGAACATTAAAACCACGGCTACCGTACGCTAGAATATGAGACAAAAAGTTTAATAAAAGAATCTATACCCTTGACATCAATAAATGATAGCTCCAATTACCTTTATCTGCACCTTGCAAGAGATGGGCATTGACAAAGAAGGTGGATAACAGTTTCCTCTTCTTCAGTAGATCTACATACACCCACGGCAGAAGCCGTTAGATGGGAGCTGCAGTCTTTCCGCGTGTCTTCCCATAACGCAATGACCTATAAACATGGCCATTGTGATCGAGATGCCATTACGATCAAGTTCGAGTTCTATCCACCGAGGGCCAAAGGGAGTCTGACAGTGGAGCAGAATTCCTCATTGACCCGGAATGCGGTGGCGTCATGAAAGAATTTCCGCCCAATGGCGATTGACGAGGGTTCTGGAAAGAGCGCGCAGCTCAGGCGAGCTAATCGGCCATGCAGTTTCTCGGAATGTGACTGTGCCCAGGTACCCAGACAAGTGAGACACTGAAGCGCCCAGACAGAACGTCGAGACAGTGGCGACGCTCCCTAACGAGTTTAGAGTTAATCATAACGGTCAATAGAGATTTTAAAGCAGCCTGACTATCAGAGAAGATTGAGATGCGGGTGTAGGCAACAATTATATGAAAAAAATGTTTCTTCGTTTTCCACAATAAAGAAAACGATTTTAATGTTCTCTATCAGAGAAGATTGAGATACGGTTGTAGGCAACAATTACATGAAAAAAATTTTTCTTTGTTTTCCACAATAAAGAAAACGATTTTAATGTTCAGACCTATCTAGCGTCCATAAAAGTTGCAAAGCATGTGGTATATTAGAACATAAAGCTGGCTCAGGCACGATTAAGCACTCAAAAGTTACCAACAATTAAATGGGTATCCTAAAGTCTAATAAAAGTCTTGAAGCCTTGTGACATATTTTTTTACTTAAAAGAAATAATAAATAAAATTCAATTAAGTAAAACCGTAAGCAATAAATTATTAAATTAAATTAATTAAATAAAATTTTCGCCGTTTAAAGATTCCATACGTTTAAACAAATGCTCACACACACACACACACATTTTATTCAACTTCGCCCTAAATTGCTGTAAAACTGTGTTGAGGTATTTACAAGACTAGAACAAGGAAAAAAAATACAATCACGGCATAGAGTAGATGGTACAGAAAAGAAAGAAGTAAAGAACAAAAAAAAAAAAAGAATAAAAAAACCAAAAAATCAAAGTTGCTTGTTTATTTAAGGTCGAAAGGGAGGTAAATACCTAAAGAAACGTTTAAGGAATTCATAAGATTATGCTGAGGATTTAGTTTGTGTTTATCATCGTCTTCTTTTATTAGGATTTGCTTAGCTTGTTGAATAACTTTGCTCTTTTTCTTCTTTTTTTTTTCTTCCATTTATTGTTGTTTTTATTTATTTTTTCGTTGTAGTTGTTGTTGTTGTTGTTATTAGTATAGCTTAACATTAAAGTTCATCAATATATTGATCCAGTAGACTAGAGCCTTTGGGACATGCCTTAAATAATTCAATGCAATCAGCACCATGACGACCAGCTTGTAAGGCCATGCGATATGAATTATCCAAATTCTCTTTACCGGGTCTGTTTAATTAAATGAGAAACAAACAAGAATACAAAAACAAAAACATCATTATAATTATCATTGTTTAATAACTACTGATTATATTTTGTTTATATACATACACATACATACATACATACTGCTTATTATTGGTAGTATGGTACTTACGTTAATACGACATTTAAAATTTTAGCAAATACATCCACATGCTCATGTATTTGTGCATTTTCACATATTGCCCTAAGCAAACACTGATGGCCATCATTGCTGTTACGTGACATGTATTGCTCCAGCACAATATAGACAAACTCTCTGGATTCGTCCTGTTCATAGTATCCGTAACGTTCGAATCTTGATTTCATTTGATTAAGAGAACGAGCAAACGTATCCTCCCATTTGTCCCATGGATATGTTGGCTCTGGCGGTATTTTATAGTGGCCACCTTGCAGATTGAATGAGCATACCAATGAACGAAATGCTACGGGATCAGCTAGACGCACTGGCATCGATGGACCTATGGATAACTTATGGAAAATTATGGAAAATTAAACTAAAACTGATTTGTTTACAAGTGAGGGTATGAAATTTATATGGAAGCTTAAATTAGTTTATGCGTATGAGGTTAAGAATTAAGATGTAAAAATTATTTCATTATTACTACAACATATTGCATTCCTAAATATAAAATAGCTGATATGACGTATAAGTGCTTATGTTCCAAGGTACAACTTTTTGTCAAATTCTTTTCTTTTAAAGCCATCAAATTGGAGTGAATTTTCAAAATTTGTAATTGATTGGGCACCGTTATGTAATAAGATTCCACTCTGACACTCGTTTACAACTATAAAATATTCGGTGGTTGAGTTTAAACCTGGTAATTGAGCAGCCAAGAAAAACATCGTAGTAGCCAATTGATTCAGGTGACCATAACTGGTAAAAAACGAATAAAATTATACTGAAAGATTATCGGATCATGCTAGCTGAAGTCATAGGCATAGGTAAAGATGTTTCAATAGAACCGAATTTGATTCATAACCATGGATGAGACAACCATTTTGCACGTGAAACAAAGGGAAAATGCAAGCAGTAAATGCGATTCTTTATACTGAAAACCCGGCCTCATTTAATATCTACTTTGAGACAGTGGAGCTATAACTCTGAAGAATAGTGTGAACTCTTTAACTCTGGAGTTATAAAGGATGCTGTACCTGGTGACGACTATACTAAGGCGCATAATATTACCAGGGGAACTACTTAGTTAGTTAGGCACATCATATATAGTTGATTCGCTTGACAAGATATTCTGAATTGCGAATAAATATGACATGGTTGACTAGTGCAGCAGATATGAAACAAAGTTAAACGTTTAAGAATAGCTGTTAGGAAAAGGGAACATTGATAGTCAGCAATTACCACTATCAGAATTCTACGATACTCGTAGTTTGTATCTTTCCTGGGTCTTAGTAAGCATGATATTATATTTTTAGCTTGTATTATCATAATTTTATGAGGTTGTAGGTAGTAGTTTAAAATGGTTGCTAGAGGGGAAAATGTATATGCATATTACGTAACGTATTACTTATTTAAGAAATTGACTATTTTATAAAATATATCACGGTTTAAAATATCCATTGTTTTGGTGCCCTGATAGTCTAGTGGGTAGTTTGCTAGACTATTAGCGTGAGGGTCATTTCTTCGATTCCCGCCAGAGACTCTAGTCTTTTACACTACACCGAGCATATGGTCAAAGTTACTCAGATCGTATATAATTAAATATAATTTGTAATTGTATTGTAAGAAATAAATCAATACATGAATAAAAAAAAAAAACAAATATCCATTAAATAATCTCAAAACCGCCAGTCTGGCTATAAATTATCTTCCATTTGAAGTACCATTTATTCAATAAAAGGTTTACGAATATACATAGATCATGTAATAACTGAAGAATGCGTAAGAGTTTTTAAAATTTTGTAAAGAAGTGGTCAAAGTCACCTTTCGAAAGGTGGTCAAAGCCACCTTTGAAAATATTTACAGATGTAGTCAGGCCTAATCATCATAGCATCTAATTAATCCAGTCTGACTGATATTCATTGATTACACAGCCTTCATTACATCTGGAGGAACTCTCACGGATTGATAAATGCAGTCGAAGCCACTTCATTAGGTGATCCGAGTGGTTCTGAGACTAGGGGATAGCGGAAAACTGTGGTAACATAATGGGCCATATGTGGCCTAAGTGTGTCCATCGAACTCCCATAGATGGACACCCATTTCTCCCTAGCTACGACTACATGTATGACGTATTTTGCAATGGAATTTACACCTCCATCCATGTAGAATACAACTTACGTAACTATCTATGACGGCTAAGCATTCGCCATTCTCCATAGATATGCTATTAGATGCTGGTGCAGTTTCTTCTGTAATGAAGCTCGTCACACACGGTATTCATAGCTACCACATTCATAAAAAGAAACTGTGTGGTGCATATAATGGCCCGGAAATTTCATAGGACCGTATTTTTGTTTTATGATTCCACAGTTTTTTAAGTCTGCAATCAGAGATCTAGTAGGTAGTGTGTTGACTTATTAGACGTAAGGCCAAGGTTCAAATTCCAGGTCAGACATCAAAACGAAATATGAAAAAAAATATTTCTTCGGCGACTTCCTCTCAGCAGATTTCTGGCAAAAACTCTGATAGTAAATAAAATTGCTACGAAAAGTTTCCCAAAAATCTGTCGTTCGGAGTCGACTTTAAACTGTAGGTCTCGCCACACAAAATTAACACAGACAACATGAGTGGTGTGAGAAGCTAGGCCGTAATCCTGACTGAAGGGTTGTAATGGCCAATAATGTATGTATGTAATCAGAGATAATGGTTTCAACAAGACAGTATTACGAACTACACAGCATAACCAATTTTGATTTTATTGCATGAGAAGTTTCCATAAAGAACAATTTTACAGTTTCAAGATTATAGGATTTGATGGTAATGCCAAGGAACCTATTTATTGCGTTGATCCCCTGATATTTACACATTTAAAAACTCGCAGACGTGCGAACACCGTCTCATTTAAATCATTTCTGCGTTGGAAGATCATATTTGTTTGACGAATAAGTACGTCAAGCGCCCTTAATCGTTTTCTTTTAAATTTATTAAAATGTTTCTCTTCATCTATTTATTGTTGGATGACGTTCGATTTTGTTTGAAATTAGCACATGGATAACAAAAATTATCATTGTCAAAAATTTAGCGAATACGCCAGATGTCTCACAGTTGGCACAATTTTCATTTCACAATATTTTTTTTTAAGAATTTCTATTCATTACATCCATAATTAACATTATTATCATTCATTGTCATGCGTCAAATTCCTTATCATAATTTCTTCTTTTTTTTTTAAACTTTTTTCGTTCGTTAATCATAATAAACATTCGTTTTTATTGATAATCTTGTTTCAATTATTAATAATTTATGTACGTGTAATTACTTCTGTTATTATTAACGTCAGTTAATAACGTTATCGTTTACCTTCAATGTACCGCCATTTGTGAAAATTAAACCGCGTCGCTGACGATGTGTTCGAAACTGAGTCAAATTAACACTTGACGTACCAACATAACCGCCAGCAATGAAACTGAATTGTTCAAATGTCAGCAACATCAACAATAACATGGCCAACATTGAATTGAATACGAAATTGTTCATTATGTACACACACACATATATATAAACAAACACTTTTTTAAAAATTCACTCACGCACACTAACAAAAATGTGGAAAAACAAAAAAAAAAAAAAACAAATGATAAAATGCTTCAATTAATTGATAAAAGAAAATCATCAACTAATGTTTGAAATTGATGCTGAAGCTGAAGCTGATGTTGATGTTACGGCTGCTAATGGCGATGACGTTTATTTCTTTTCACCCAAAATTGTTTTTAGCTGTTCAGTGCTAGTTGGGTAAAGAATTGTTGGCTTGAATTGCTTTTGACACGGTGTGTGTTGAAAGTTATGAAGCGTAAAATGTAGAGCGTCGAGAACATGAGCACACGAACGATTTAACAAGACTGGATTGAGTTGTCAAATACCGATGATGGCAACTATAATAGAAACTGAATTTGAATCATTAGAATGAAAATGAGAATGTTTGTTTATTTGCTTTTCTATTTATCCATCCAATCTAATTAGAATTATTTGACTAAGATTATGGGTAAGTGCGTGCTTGTATTTAAAATAACTGTGCGTAGCAATAGAAAAAAATCAGTTATAAGACGAATACATTAGGGCCAGAGTGGCTATGCAATTTCCTACTAATATTTAAAAATTTTATTAGAATTACATATACATATACCGCGTGCAATGTTGGATTTGAGATAAATATCAAGTAAACCAAAGCCATCAGAATTAACAACGTACCTACTACTTTATCTTACAAGTCCAACCAGCCGAATACGTAGATAGCTTCTGCTATCTAGGCAGTATAGTGACAACAAATGGCCATGAAGAAACAGACGTAATAGGCAGTCTTAGTAAAGTGAGAGCGGCATGGGAACGACAACAGCTAAGATGGAGAATCCCACAAATACCCAGACGAACCAAGATCAGAATATTGAAGGCATTTGTAAAATCAACCTTGTTGTACGGAAATGAAACCTGATTAGTATCGAACACCACCACACAAAAACTACAAATATTCATCGACAAGTGCCTCAGAATCATATGCAAAATATTGTGGCCTAATAACATCAGCAACATGGATCCCTGGAACCTTACCAACGAGGAACCCTTAATAACGCACATAAAACGTAGGAAATGGAGATGGATCGTGCATACTCTCAGAGGGAATACTGATAGTATAACAAGAATGCCACTTGAATGGAATAGTCGAGGCTCAAAAGGCAGTGGCCAGCCAAAGAACACCTGGAGACGTTCGATACTCCAAGATTCTAGACATTGGAATCCCACAAAAGATACAAAAGAAGATACAAAAATAACAGCAGTCACACGGATAAGATAGAAATGCTTTGTGGAAGCCATTTGCCCCAAGGGGTGTAATGAAAAAATACCGCAGTTAAGACCACTTAATAGTCGTTTACAATAAATACCGCACGTTGGAAAATTTTTAAAAATTGTATCTCTATAAGAACTTATCTCGGTAGACGTCAGAAAATCAGCAAAACTATATTTTTTCGCTAAAAAAAAGATACAATTTTCAATTGATTATTCACCAATTATATTGGATGCCTTATTAAATCACTGAAAGTCAATTTTTGAAATTTTTTTAAAAATAGTTTTACAATTGCGAAGTCGCCGTAGTCTTGTAGGTAGTGTGTTGGCTTATTATACGAAAGGCCTGAGTTCAAATCCCAGGTCAGACATCAAAACGAAAATATGAAAATATTTCTTCGGCGACTTCCTCTCAGTAGATTTCTGGCAAAAACTCTGAGAGTAAAAATTGCCATGAAAAGCTTCTCAAAAATCTGTCGTTCGAAGACGACTTTAAACTGTAGGTCCCGCCACTCATGTATAAAATTAACGCACACAACACGAGTGGTGTGAAAAGCTAGGGCGTTGTACAATGGGTCAATTCGACCTCTGGGTACTGTACTTGTCACAGTTGACAAGTACACGTCCTCTAACCTAACCTAACCTTTACAAATGCTATAAACAACTCAAGTTTACATGAACGAAAGAACTTAGAAAATAATCTCCAACTTTTTTGTTCCATTTTGCCTAAAGGTATTCACTCTTTAACTTCAAATCCCGACTACTTTGTAGCAGATAACAACAATATTTATCATTCATACTCTTTTAATATTAGACCAAGCCTTGTATAAATGGAAGCGAAGAGGCTTAATATGAGTAACAAATTCGTTTCTGACTTACAGGTAATCACTGTATGGAAAAACGAGAACAATTGTGATTTCAATGATTTAAGATAATAAATACTAGGCATGCGCAACTTTAGATTTTCTGGGAATGAAAATTCAATGCGATAACCGCTGTAAGAAGCTTATTTTCCAAGTCTCAAATTAATTAAACTAGTGCCTTGCTTTCTTTTAACGCACTCCTTAAATCTAATATTCTTAATATTTACACGACTTATATGCGACCGTAGCCGCCGTAGTCCAGTAGGTCATGTGTTGGCTTATTTGTCGTAAGACCATGCAGATATCTCCAACATTACGAAATATGAAAAAATATTTCTTCGGTGACTGCATTTTAGCAGATTTCTGGCAAAAACTCTGAGTGTAAATAAAATTAAAATGAAAAGTTTTCCAAAAAAAACTGTCGTTCGGAGTCGATTTTAAACTGTAGCACCCGTCACTCATATATAAAACATAAGAGGTGTGAGAAGCTAGGTGCTAATCCTGACTGAAGAGTTGTAATGACCAATTATATTTGTATGTACATATATAGGTAAGGGGACTACGTTGCCGCCTTCTGTATAAACAAATACAAATGAATAGTTTATATAAAGGAAATCAAGCAGATTATATTGCATACATTTTCTAATCAAAATCAATACTAATGAATTTTTTGCAGCAGATAAAATGAAATTAAATCATATTTATACGAGAAAAAATCAGTCTAATTATGTTAATATGGCGCAGACTTTAGCACAAACACATTATACCCAATTATAACAGGGTAGGGCAAAGAATCATAATTGATGTTGAACATTTCCCTACGCATTATTTAAAGAGTTTATTAACACCATAATTATAGAAAAATTAAGACATTCACATGAAATTGTTTGTTCTTTTCTAAACTAATAGACCATCTAATCAAAATAAAGACATTTTTATGCTTCAATGAAATCTAATGTTTTTTTTAATGTGCTTTTTCTTGTGTTTATTTTACCTATTATTATTGGATTTGTAAACATTTATGCTCAATTGGCTACGAATTACATGAAGTCTCATTTTTCGAGAAATCTGGTGAGAGGAAATTGCCGAAGAAATATTTTTATCATATTTTGTTTTGTTGAAGATGTCTGACCTGAGCTTTGAACCGTAGCCTCTAGCCTAATAAGCCAACACGCGATCTACTAGACTACGCGACTTCTAAAGTAATAACTCTCGGTAAAAGTGCACCGCAAAAGTAAAAGTGCAGTGCAAAAATATTGGAATCTTTGGGTTTCTTTTTCTTTCCACTTTTCATAGAGTAATGCCAGCAGGTCACCTGTAGAAGAGGCGACTAAATGTTATAAAGTTTTAATTAAATGTTATTTTCAAGTACAAAATTGTAATAGAATCCAGGATTTTATAAAAAAAATTGTTTTTATAGATAGGCAGTCCTATTTATCCTCAAAAATTCCATACCTTTCGTAACGCCCGTGTGCATAACACATTTCAAGTTCCATTGTCTGTGTCAAATTGGATTTTGAACCCTTTGAAGCCACATAAGCATATCCATAACTACAGAATTTCTAATTTTAAATCAAAATAAGCCACACTTAAAACACATAAAAGAAATGTCAAATCATCGTTTGATTAACAAACAAACGAGAAACATTCTTCAGTAAATTCATTTCATCAGTAAATTTCTATTCATATGAACGAAACATGTGCCATTAAAAACGTGATCAATTGATCGATAAAAAGTAAACAATATTACGATAGCAGAAATGAACTACCTTTGGCTCTCAACTTAAGTATCGTACGGAAATAGAACAGATTAATAGAAATTTAGTCATTAAAACCAAGTTAAACTATGCTCACTATCATTAACACTTGCCTAGTTCGCGTTTTATGTTTGACCCGCACCCATTCTACTTACATCCATAAAGGTAATGTTATGTTATTATGTACATATGTATGTATGTATGTATGCAAATACAAGTATGTAAGCACTAATACTTAAATATACAATAACATACAAATATTTGCATAAATATTTGCTTTTACAATACAAACACATTTTACATAATTCGACTTACCCTGTCATAGTGTCTACCAAAAGCCAACACACAGTGCAAGTACTTTATGAATAAGTACTCGTACTTTATAACTGTATTTCTTGTATTTTCCAGTAAAGACATCATAGTTTATATTCATATACTATAAGTGTGTATGTGTATGTGTGAGAGAGAGAGTTTGTGTCTTCCTGCTTAAAGTCAATTTGTTTGTATGTTTGTAGCACAAACACCTTTTTTAGCATTTTAATCCTTAAAGCTTATAAAGTCAAGTTTATGACCAAGTTTAAGGTTTATTTATAGTATTAGCAGGATATACAATCATCTTACAGAAAAAAATACTAAAAAATCTACACAGAGATGGATGTCTACGGCAGCAAATAACAGGCATATATTTACCAGATACACGCATACGCATTTAAAATAAAAAATTTTCTTATGAAACTGTTTAGTATGCTGCAGGTATACGAAGTATAACTAAAAAGGTTTTAAATAATTTTTTAAATACAAATCGATACTTATTTATCTATTTCTTAAGGAAAAAATTTATGGATTAACTGTTGTACAACACTTAGACTCACTTAAGCTGCATACCGTCTTGCTAACATTTTTTATCATCTACAACAAGAGTACCTCTGGACCATATGCGGATCTCTAGTATGTCAACTTGATATCTTGATTTAGTGCCAGTCTTTAAAAAAAAGGCAGTAAACATTTCAGCAGATCTTAATTGACGTAAGTCATCGAAGTCTCCGTAGTCTACGAGTAGTGTTGGCTTATTAGACGTGAGGCCACGGTTCAAACCCCAGATTAGGCATCTCCAACAAAACGAAAATATATTTTTTCGGTGACTTCCTCTCAGCAGTTTTTATGCCAAAAACTCTGAGGGTTTCACAAAAATCTGTCCTTCGAAATCGTAGGTCCCGCCACTCATGTATGAAATTAACACCCACAATATAAGTGGTGTGAGAAGCTAGGTCGTAATCCTGACTTTAGGGTTGTAATGATCAATTATGTATGCAGTCGAAGCCTTTTTTAAAACTGCTCCCTTTTTTGGACCACAACTGTAGTTGAAGTGATAAATCACAACCGTTTCTGATACCTACTCTGAACTGCAGTAGAACCTTTAGGATTGAAATACCTTTCAGAAACGATCTGGCTAACCAATCCGTTGTTCGATAGAAATCTTTACTAATAACACAAAGACAGAAAATAGTACAATTCGCGTATTTGTTCTGATAAATTTAAGTTTTCAGTTTCTCCCAGATTTTTCGAAACTATACCACTGTCTGGGTGGAAGCTTTTGCATACGAAAATTAAATATTGAAGCTTCTTTTATCGATAAATATGGCGACCGTATAGCGTTGTTTAATACTCCCGTTTCCAACGTAGTAAAATCGAAATGTCTTCTCAGCTGCATTGGCTCCTCACTAACCAAACTTGGAGGAAAATTATGTCGAACTTATAAATCATTCGGTCATTTGTATTATAGTAGTAGTTATTATTGCATTTACAAAAGAAGAGAAAAGAAAAGACAAAGACAGCAAGCAAAACACACACACAACCTTCTAGCGAGTATTGTGGTGTTCGTACTCGAATCATACTTATTTTGTGCTTCGTGTATATGTTGAATTATGGAGAGTCGAAATCAACAACATCGTGCGTATTGTTAAGTATGAGTACGATGAGTATTTCTAACTTTGAATATGAGTAGTATGAGTATGATATTAAAATAAGTATGAATGCGTATAAGTAGCTGAAATTATAAGTATGACTCGAATCTACTCATCGTTTTGAATACTCGTTGCTGATCTCTGGTGCACATCAGAACGTAGAGCTATTGTAGAAGTAATCAGAATAACAGAAGGAGTAATGGGTACAGTCTTAAGCACATATGTATGTGCATGGCTTCTCCATGATCTGGTTGCCTCTCGCGAGGACTACATGAATTGTATATTTCGATTACCATTAATGATTTCAGCCCTGTCATAAAATTGTTATTTAAAGAGTGTCATGCCATTTACTGGCCAAATTGAAAAATCCGGTAAAAGTTGCATCTTTTTGCAGTTATAGGTCAGACGTACAGTCTTACCTAATATTTCACAGTAGTGTTCCTAGAACAGATCTTTGGGGTTGATTTTCCATAACAACATATGGAGTCCCCCATAGCTTCTCTGGGTGGAGCTCATCCAATTTTCCTTGCCTCAGACGCAATTTTTACCGATGGCATGAGTTATGTTGTCTTTGAGGGACACTGTGCTTTGTGGCTTATTCATATACCCCTGCGACTTAAGAAAACCCCACAATTTCAGTGGTCAGTTCAAATCAAATGTACCTGAAATGACCATGCCCTTCATGCAGAATATCCAATGTGACATGAGCTGCGTGGCACGTAGGGCCGTACTGTAGGCCTGGGCCGAGTCGTTCTCAAAGATATGTATATAAGCCGATGACGCCATTAGACAAAAATTCGCACTAAACATTGACTTTTTCTGTATGTATTGGACGCTCAGATTCAAATCTCATGTGAATTTGTATCGTTGAATGTGATATGATTTTTTAATGAAAATTAGGGTTACTTGCTAACTGCGCCGGAGCTAAAGAAGTTAGTCGTTGTCTATGGTCGATCTTGGTGATTTGACAAATTTTGGAATAAATACGACTTACGGAACTAATACCACAACAAAATGACCGTCAACAACTGTAAAAGCACGGAAGTCTCTGTGGGAAGACCCTATATAATATAAGCTGCTCACAAAATAGCAGCTTCAGGACAAAACGGTTTTTAAATTGCAGCCTTTTCCATGTTCACCAATCGCAAAATGGCTACTAAGTGCAGCTACCTGTCTGAATAAGGCTCTTCGCTATGACTTATGGCCGAATGAAGTCAGTTAATATGGTATTCGGATCAGATAATTCAGAAAATCCTACAGTGTCCAAGAACCCCCGACTTACAATTGGCTTTTTCCTATAAATGACTCCACCCAGGCGTGGTAGGGTTCACACGATTCGAATCCTGTAGAAATCACTTCTATAGAAACCGCGGTGGCCTGGTAGCCGGTTAGCCTCAAGAAGACACCTGATCCTGCAAATGTAGTCCATGTAACACTTGAATCCAAGGAAGGCTATTAAGATTTCACTGAAAACCATTGCCGTTCTTATTTAAAAAGAAAATCAGAGCCGATACAATACAAATCTGATCTAACAGTATAAATAAGCCACGTAATTTTTTCTTTAAACTCAAATTAAGCTAAGAAAACGAGAAAAAATCCTGAGTAAAATATTCTCCACAGTGAAAGTAACAAATAATGGGAAAAACCACTTGTCATCTTATAACGCATCAACAGCTCAAAGCGAGAAAACTGTTACAGTTCACCCTTAAAATAGTATGAAGCACAGTAAGTGGAATAAAATAGTAGCACAGCAGTGGCAAACGAATATGACACTGACAGACAGAACTGACATAGTAAGGCTGGTTAAAATTTTCCACTAACAAATGTGTATTACAAGCATTTTAATTGCCTTCTGCATAATTTCTAAATAAAAAGAGACAAAAGCTGCTTCAAATGCTTCAACGAACGTGACTACAGCCAAGGAAATGGTATTTAAAGTGTGTTTGTCATACTTTACAGCTGTTATTTATTATACACACATACACACACATTTTTGAGAATGTAAATGTAAGTGTTTACTAATACAGATACACTAACATCTTAGAAATACACAAGAGGAAAAGAGCAAATACAGAGAAAGTTTGTGAGATAAAGAGAGAGAGAGTGGAAAGAGGAAAAACATTCATAGAAAGTCACTTAAAGTTGTTTCCTTTCGAAACTAAAAAAAAAAAGAAAAACCAAAGCGAAACCAAATCAGAGAAATAAAGGCAACAAAAAAGAAAAAGAAAAGAGAGAAGAGTAGGAGAGAGAGATACCAGTTATGCTGGGGTGTATTTAACAAAAGGCTTAAAATGATAAAGACGTTAAAAATGAAAATTAAGAAGACAGTGAACACGATAATATAGACGTTGACAGGAAGCCAGGGAAAGGGGGGTGTAAATAGATGAGGATTCATTGGTAGGTAATGCCTAAAAATTAAATTTCAACTAGAATACCTGTATACACACACATTCACACATACACCCACATATATATTTAATTTAATAATCATTTCTTTGTAAGCAATACAATATGAGTTCATTTATATTTCATTATATTTATGTACGAGTATATGTGTAGTTGGCTGAATAAATCCTTTTAGTTTTGATCTCTATTCACAAGTATTTACACTATTTCGTACGTGTGTGTGCGAGTGCGGTTGTATGTGTATGTGCGCCAGAGTATTTGAATAATTTATTTTCAGCATGTCTTTTATTTTCTCTTAAAACTTAATTATACACTGAAATGTTTCCTCTTTTTTTTCTACTCTATTTTAAATAATTATGAGTGGAAGTGAGAAGAAAAACAACACTTTAAGCTTTTAAGTGGCAAGCATGCCTTTGTTGTTGTTCTTATTTTTGTGAAATTTATTTCACCAGCGTGTAAGTGGTTGCGTCACAATCGTGGTGGTATAAAAAAAGAAGAGTGAAATATTATTAGACTTTTAGGCTTCTCAACGCTGGTTTATATTTAACTATTAAGGTTTTTCATAAGTGAGTGAAAAATATATCTCATAAATAATAATTCCGCTATCAAGCTTGAGTTTCATCATTTCTCTACGGTTCCGATATATGTATATTTTATGGTACTGAATTTGCTTTTTACAGTTTTTGCTCTACAGTTGACAGTGCTCTTAAACCGAAAGCCCAGTGTTATGAGCCCAGTGCTTATTGGAATTGATTTGCAGCCAATAGCAATAGCCAACTGTATTTTGATGAGGCGTGATATCTAATCGTCTGCGTAATTAGCGATCCAAGCATGCTAGACTTAACACTGTTTGAACAAAAGAGAGCGAACAAAAAGGAAGGGAAAAGGTGATGAGCTACTGTGCTACAATCAAGAGACAATTGCTTCAAAAGGTAGTGCCCTTCAGGGTAAGCTTCAACATCTCCAAATTTAAGTAAGAGCAACAGAGGACGGCAAAAAATTAAAGCCGGTACATGTAAGTAAATGTAAAAAATTCCAAGATTCTGGACAAAGTATGAGGTAACTTGTAAGGTCGACATAATAGAAACGCCGTCGACAGTATTAAATACTTAGTAGGGGCGTAAATATTGTAACAACATCATTCGTTATTACCATATGGGTTATTAAATATAATCTGTAAATCATCATTTTGTATCGGGAATTGTAAAATATTTCAATTTTCAATATGGAGTGGTCAGATACAGAAGCATATTGTTGCAGCGCTATTTAGAACTCTGTCCGTTAAGGTTTAGTCACATGTTTGCCTATATGGTACATAAAAATGTTTGAAATAACTGCCGAATAATTAAAAAAGGCTTGGAGGTGGTGCTAGTGATTACCGATATTTTCTTCCATGCAATCCGAATACAAAGAGGTTTTCGGTGCATCGAACCAAACCTGGCTCCCAAACAATTTATTAGCATTCATCTCCTTAGAAGAATGGTACTCTCTATTTGAACCCACTGTACTACAAATCCGGCAATTCAAGGAAGTCGTCAAACATATGCTGTAAGTGACTATAGCAGTTGAGGCAGCAAGATTCTCTAGTAGAGTGACACTACCGAAGCTATAAATACCACTTCGTAAATATTTCTCCAATAAGACTGGCATAAGAAAGTTTTAAGCGGACTGGATAGGTAGAAGACATAAAAACTCCAGTGTAAATAAGTCTCAAGCCTTTGACTGAAAATTTTCCGTCTGGAAAGATTCAAAACTTAAGCTTTTCTTGGTTCATAATTGGTCATAACAACCTTTATTACAACCTAGCTCCTCACGCCACCCATGTTGTGTGTTTTAATTTTATCCAAGAGAGGCGGGACCTACAGTTTGAAGTGGACTCCGAACGTTAGATTTTTGAGAAACTTTTCATGGTAGTAATCTGCTGAGAGGAAGGAAGTCGCCAAAGAAATATTTTTCCAAAATTCGTTTTGATCGAGATGTCTGACCTGGGATTTTATCGGTGGCCTCACGCCTAACAAGCCATCACACAACCTACTAGACTACAGGGACTTTTCTTGGTTCAGTTATTGGGTAAATTTATCTGCAAATTTTGGACGTTTATTATGAAATATTGGTGGAACACACAATACAGTTAATCAAACAATGTATTGGCCATCTTCGCCAAACTGCAGGTATAAGTGCCCTCGAGAGTGTCATTAAGTTTCTCTGTACAGTTTGAGAGCAAAGTACGCTTTCTTAGCTCTGAATTTGGAAAACTTTTTGGAATTGTTGAGGGTAGTAGTCATATTCCAATATTTATTTTCAAATTTTTCACAAGAATTGTTGAAAGATATAAAATTTGAAAAACCTTGTTAATCTAACCACGTATATTTAAGGTAAAATTAAATTCTTTACTTCAAATACATACTTACATACACTGTAGATACGGATACGTACATATATGTATATACATACTGCTAGTTATTCTTATTAAAGTTTTTGTTGTATTACGTTGTGAGAAATCTGTAAAGGCCGTAAAAGATGTCGCCAATGTCGGGCAACCAGAAAAGAAAAAAGAAAATATTTTTTTACGGTTTTTATTCTTATTCGTCTTCCCCTTTTTTCATTTTTCTCTGGTTTGTTTTCCTTTGGCTTTTCTTTTTTTTTTTGTGTTTTCTTGTAATTTTTGTTATGATTTTCCCTGTTTTTTTTCAGTTCCTCTGAAGTACCTTTATGTCGTACATTTTGCTGTATTAAACACGTTTTATTCCATTTCTTTCTTTTCTTGGTGGTCGTTCTTTATTTGGTCTTTGATAGTGGTTTGGCTTCTTCGTTTGTTCTTAAGTGGCACTGAGGGGAGAGAGTTGGTATGGAAGTGAACACGACTTTGATGGAGTAGATGGTGCTACTAAAAGTACAATGCCTTCAGCAAACTGACACCATATTCGCTTCTTCGTTTCTCTATTTTTTTATCAACTTCTTTAATTTGTCGCTTCATATTGCTTGGTTGTATCAAATTTAAAGCTTTGTTTCTGTGTGTGTTTCTTTTAAATGTAACTACAGATTTTGAAACGGCCATTATTATAAAAGACAGGCTATATTTTACGTCTGTTACTAATATTTACGAGACATGCCATAATTAATATAATTAATTTTAAGAATTATTATAATCTTATACTTTTAAAGAAGAAAAAATTTAAATTACGAAACGTTTGTTTGATAAAATCGAATTCGATTCAAATGTTTCTACTCTCGTAATTACCAACGAACTCCAAACCGACAACCATTGATACGTTACAGCGGGCCATCTATCGGTTTCGAATCTGGCAATACTTATGTCATTCTATTCTGTCACAAAATGCAGTATATTATCTCCAATGAATGTAATGGATCGATTTACGCTTGAGCAACGTTGAGATTTATTGGGCCAACGAGAAACTGCACGAATACTGCCAAAATAAAAAAAAAAATCTTTTGGGATGAAGCACATTTCCGTCTTGGTGGGTACGTTAATTAACTAAATTGCCGTATTTGGGGTTCAGAAAACCCACACGTGGTGTTACAGTAGTCAATTCACCAATTACAAGTGATTGTTTGATGCGACTTTTGGCCAATATTTCTTTGAAAATGAGGACAGCGCAATCGCTCTTCATGATATTGATGTGAACGATGTTTGGTTCAATACTTGCCACACGTCTCATGCTACAATCTATTTCTTGCGTCAAACGTTTGATGGTCGTTTAATTAACCGTGGTGATGTCAATTGGCCGCAACCAAGGTGCCATTTGACACCGTTGGACTCTTTTCTGATGGGGCGCCGTTAAAGAAAAGTGTTATGCCGACCAACCAGAGACAATTGAGCATTTGAAGTCCAACAATTGATGCCATTGCAGAGATACGACCTCATACACTCGAAAAATAATATAAATCAAATAATATTCCATTTCTAACCGGAACAATTCTACTTCACAGCAAAAACAAATAAATTTGGCAAAATTTCAGACCGTTTTTATTTTATTGCATTTTTAAATTCAAACTTTTAAATTTCCCCCATCCTATATAAAAAGCTATTTACCATTTTGACATACCTTGCAAGCTTACTTAACTTTATTAATGCCCCCAGCTAATCTAATCATTCCTTACATTCAACAAAAAAACGAATTCAGTAGGTCTGATGGAAAAGGAGAAAGTCAAACATCTCCAACAAAACGAAATATGACAAAATATTTCTTTGTCAACTTCCTCTCAGCGGATTTCTGGCAAAAACTCTGAGAATAATAGAAATTGCCATGAAAAAGTTTCTCAAAAAAATCTTTCATTCGGAGTCGACTTCAAATTATAGGTCTTGCTACTTATGTATAAAATTAACACAGAACATAAATGGTGTGCGAAGCTAGGTTGTAATACTAACTGAAGGATTGTAATGAACAATTATATGTGTATGTATGTATCATTTTTTGTCCAAATAACATTGGGATCTGAAGTAACATCAAGTAACGAGGAAACTGCTGAAAACATGAGCGGAATACTATTAAACATTAGATGTTTAGGTACCTCACGAAAACAAAATATATCTTTCGAGCTATTTCATCAACTCTTCAGCCGGTTTTTATTCAAAGATATAAGTCAACCGAAAAAAAACTTTTCTTGGTTTTCGAGCGAAAAATTCTTTATACAATTTTGAGTCCACTAGAAGAGAACGGACAGTGGATTTTTTTTTTGTTCAAACCCATTACAATCAGAGACTTCATTTACCCTTAAAAGCCATCTATAAGCCTAATGCTATAAACACAACACAACAAGCGCATCAATTTGGCAACTGCAACGCATGCGATGCATGCTCATAAATTATAAGAAAGGCAGCACCAGCAAAGCATATGCAAAACATATAAAAAATGAACAGTTCCTTTAGTCTCTGTCAATGGTGCCACTAAAATATATTTGCGGATTATATTTCATACATTGCATTTCTGAAACCTTCATTTCATGTACGAGCATGTGATTGTATTGATTGAGAAGCTAGGCCGTAATCCTAACTGAAGGGTTGTAATGGCCAATTATGTATGTATGTATGTATGATTGTATTCATTTATGAGAGGTACTGTGAAGAAAAATATAAATTAGCCTAAATGCAACACAGCAGAATCTTCCCTTGTTGCTGCCTTGCCTTTAAAATAATCACTTTCATATGCTTCCATTTGTTCTATTTTTGACAGATTGCTGCGTTGCGTTTATTGTGTTTATAGCCTAATGGGTAAATAGAGAGGAAGACATCAACAACGAAAATCATGAGAACGGCATTCTAAAGGAAAACCAACTCTACTTATTTTGTAACAAGTCTTTAATAATAAGGACATTTGCTTCTTCCTCTTTCTTCTTTGTCGTCATGTGAATATATTTAGTATGTGTATACATATTGTAATTTACCAACCATTCAAATAATGTTTAAAACTTCAGCGCCATCTACATATCAAATTCTTCTTTAAGTCTAGAATGGTTGTTGATTTTGGTAATTTTGGATACAACTCCAATATACGTTCCACAAAGTATATGCAGGTACCATTCAATGTCTGAATGTACAGTAGAGTATCGATTAGTTTTATGGTGGTGGTTTATGTAAATATACATACATACATACACACATTCATACATATATATTTGGTTATTACAACTCTTTAGTCAGGATTACCACCTAGTTTCTCACGCCACTGATGTTGAATTTGTTAATTGTATACATTACTGGGGGGATCTAAAGTTAAAAGTCGAGTCCGAACGACAGATTTTCGAGAAACTTTTCAAGGCAATTTTTTATTTACCCTCAGAGTTTTTGTCAGAAATCTGGTGAGAGGTACTCGCCGAAGCAAAATTTTTTCATATTTCATTTTGTTTGAGATGTCTAACTTGGGGTTTAACCTGAGGTCTCATGTCCACTAAGCCAACACCCTACTTACCAGACGACGGCGACTTTGTCCTCAATTCCTAATACAAAATTGTACTCAATTTAAAAAAGTTCTCTTTTATTTCTTAAATAAAGCTTTCCCAGCTAAGTAGTGATGGTCCTACTATGAGAAATGCTAGCATAATAGGATTGTCATCTAACTTGCCGTAGAAACCACGTAGTCCGAAAATGAATTGGACTATTACTATTATAGTAAAATAAATGGCTTAAATTATCTCCAATGGAATATTATTAAAGTATTGATATCGGGTGTAGTAATGCAGAAGTTCTACTCTTTCTGATAAAGTGACGCTGTCTAATAGTTCAATAATATTCATTGTATACTAGATTTCACTGTGTTGCTCTTAACATTTATGATTGGACAAACCCCACTAAGAATAGCTTCATGATTCTAAAGCATGTAATATTTAATATGACGAGATCTACCATTTAATGAGCATTTTAATAACTGCCTATCCTTTAATATCATCAAATACCCGGATGGCATTGTTTCTAGTCAATGATACTAGATGGCAGCTCCATTATCCAAGCACTTGCTACAGCAGATCAATCACCTGCTTAGCTGGAACAACAGAAATAGATTAAAGAAGCGGAAACAAGACAGAAATGCTTTGTGGAAACCATATGCTCCCCAGAGGGGTACTGGAAAAAATCCTTTAATATCTAAACCAATTCGAATGAAAATTAATACTTGCTTGTATTCCATTGGTAATTTGGTGACGACAATAGGAAGACAATAAGCTTTTTAATAAATTTAATCTACTGCGTACTATGCGAAGTAATGGTGAGTATGTATGAAGTAAGTATAAAAATAAGGAAGTTGTGGGTTCGATTTCTACTAAAGACTCTAGTTAACTAATTAGTCAGTTTGTGTGTGAATTGTTGAAAAAAAAGTAATACTGATCATCAACACCTATTAATAAAGCCCTCTTTTCCACCTACCACAACTACCATCGCTACTTTTCAAAATCCAACACAATGCACTGCTTGAGTAGGCCATCCTCTGAGTGTTGATCTCAGATAAGAAAATTCGTCATATTAATCTCACATTAAGTATTTTTCCCAAAAAAAAAAAGAAATTAAGAATATATTTTTAATAAATTTTTCCCCAAAAATGTTTCATTTCTTATCGATTAATCTCTTCGATAATCAGCATTTCCGTTTGGAGGCACCCAAATGTTACAAAATTTTCCAATTGACAACAATCAAGCCAAGGTCAATAGATGAAGCCGAAAGCATAAAGTGCAGCCACATATTTATCGATTTATTATTATTGAGCTTAAGCAGAAAAAATTCATTCATAAAACTCAAACGAAACGAATTCAGTCTCACTTTGAATTCAAAAGAGACTCACACAGCGAATTGAAACAGAAATAGAAACAGCAAAAGCAACAGAAACCGAAACAATGTATTCCGCAGATGAATCAAAACTCCCACATGATCTTTAAACATGTTTTTGTTTCCCTGATGGCGGCGTTAAATATAAAGGTGGTGGTGGTTGGTTTAGATTCGCTTGATTAAAAAGAATTTTTTTTTGTTCGTTGTCGTTTTCAATTTTTTCGTTTCTTTTTTTTCAGAAGAGAATAAAATTGAATTAAATTTCAAACAAGATGAATATGATAGGGATGCCAGGTGTAGGTAAATTAAGTGTTTAATGGGATATTGTGAAAGAATCTTACAACTGAAGGAGTATTGAGTAGAAGTGATTTTAATGAAAAGACTTTTTCTTTCATTATAACGCCTGGCCTTGTCATTTCGAACGAAATAGAACTTCATTGTAATGCTGTCCCTTGGATTTGTTGTAGGTTAGTTAAGCTAGTTTCCGAACATTTTTTCACATATTTTAGGCATTATCTTCACGATAACTTGACGAGTATTGGTGTTCAAATGCTCCATCATGGAAGCTTATCCACGTAAATATGATTTTTGATGAAGCAGCACAAAAAAACGACATAAAATCGCTTTACCTTACACATACATACATAGTTGGTCATTACAACCCTTCAGTCAGGATTACAACCTAGCTTCTCACACCACTTACAATATTGAGTGTGTTAATTTTATACATGAATGACAGGACGAATCCGAAAGACAGATTTTCGGGAAACTTTACATGGCAATTTTATTTTTTCTCAGAGTTTTTGTCAAAAGACTACGCTTTGTCTTAAAATCTCCAAATCGTAAAATTATTCTTTTTGAAATTTTATCATGAAATAAAGTGAAAATCGATTGCGTTGTGTGGCACGCAGCACCGTCCTATTAAAACCATATACGAACAATTTTCATTTGCAAGCCAAAAAAAGTAGGTCACCATAGAACTCTAAACTGACGGTAAGGGTTATTCCAGAGTCATTATCCAGAAACCTGTAGGCCAATAGGGACTTCAACTGTAACTTTTTTCTGGGGCAATGATTTTGCCACAATTTGTTTCATCGGCTTTAATTATTACTTACATATATTGGAACTTCTATGGTTGAAGCTACAAATCCAAATGCTAATATATGAACGATATTTTCGGCAGTGCATATATTATAATGATACACAGGTTTGACCACATACATATGTAATACTTCCAGTCTCTACAAATTTCTTTATAATCTTGCCAATTTCCTGTACAGTCTGTCGATTGTAGTTGCCGTAGTCTAGTAGGTAGTGTGTTGGCTTATTAGACGTGAGGTCACTGTTCGAACCCCAGGTCAGACATCTCCAACGAAACGAATTTTTAATATTTTTTCGGTGACTTCCTCTCAGCAGATTTATGGCAAAAACTCTGTGATTAAAATAAATTTGCCTGAAAAGTTTCTCAAAAATCTGTCGTTTGGAGTCGACTTTAAACAGTAAATGCCGACACTCTCACCACTTATGTTGTGTGTGTTAATTTTATGCATGCATAGATTTATGCGATTCCGAACGACAGATGTTTGAGAAAGTTTTCATGACAATTTTATTTACTCTCAGAGTGTTTTGCCCGAAATCTGCTGAGAGGAAGTCACCGAAGAAATATTGCCTACTACACTAGGGCGATAAATTTTCTAAAAATTCAAGCCATGTTGAATACTTTTCTCTATTTTTCCGGATTCGAATACGATAACTCAACCCTTGTAATAGTCTCATATAGAACGGCTCACAGAGATATTGAATATGGAAATCTTGTCAGTCAAGTACTGTAGGAATTTTTCCAGAAATGTCTTTTTAATGAATTCATTATTTCATCGCATATATCATGAATTATGAATAAAAAATGAACAATTGTCGAAAAAGAGTTGTCAACAATAAAAGTTATCCGATTGCTCTGGAATTAACTAGACAAAATTAAATATGGCAACCCTATTTCATAGTTTCAATAATACAAACTAATGCAGGTTGAATTCTATTAAAGAACGAAATGAGCAGCACGCATACTGCAGTTATTTATTCATTGAATTGCTCCACCATGTGATAAAGCTAAGCTCCCCACTCATAAAATACAAATGCTCGTGTCTCATTCCAAATGAAACAAACTGAAAATGAAACAATGATCCACAAATACAAAAAGTAAGAGAGCTGAGAAAAAGTGAGAGCAACATACTTAAGAATATTTATTGAATAGAGTTAGACGCTAACGCTGTTTAAATCAGCGATCCAACAGATACCGATACAGCGATGCAGATACTGTTTGTGAAGACAAAACAAAACTTTAAAGTTTCAGTTACTCACGAGCGGTCTTTTGATTGAAAACGTTTTGTTTCATGTAGCGGGCCAATAACGAAACTGCGCAAGCGCGTTTGGCGGTTTAATTTAAAAATCATTAAAAAAAAATTAAAATAAAATAAAACTAGAAAACATTCAATGAAACTTAAAACTTCTAAAAAAAAAACAAACAAACATACAAAAAGGAATTGAATGAATAAAAATTGTTTAGCGAACTATTATTTAAGAAAACATAATGGATTAAAGAAAAATGTTATAACAAAAATTAATTCTAAAAATATTAAATGTCGTAAGGAAAAGTGTTTAACAAAAGTCCTATAAAAATTAAAGTGTTGTAAACAGAATTTTTAATAAAAAAAATATATTCATTCCATTACTTAAAGATAAAAAAATCACCATCTTTAAAGTGAAATTTCTTAACAAAATTAACAAATTTCTTAAAGAATTTTTAAAACACATTTCAGGCTTGCTGTCAGCCTTTTAACAATGCATACTTATTGAAAGTTAGTAAATATATAAGCAACAATTAAATGCAAATTTTGTTACATTTTGTTTAACTAAACAAAATTGAAAATTGAGAAAAAAACTAAAATAACGAGAAAAAAAATTCATTCTGGTTTTCACTATTTCCTTAAGAAGTTTGGCGTATCCGGTTTTTCTCTTTATTTTTGTCATAAAATCTATAAAAGAAAATATTGAAAATAACAACAACAAAAATAAAAATAAAAACAATCAACAAGCCCACCACCTGTTCTAATGCGCTTTATTTTGGCAACTTTTTAAATGATCGCATGAACAACAACTAACGTGGTAAGTTAAACAACAAAATAAAACGCCTTGATTTTCTTTTAAACATGGTCCTGCATGGTTGGCTGCATTTATGCTAGAACCAAGATACACTCAGTGACAACAATTAGTTAAACTGTCGACAGATAAAAAATATTTTTTTTCTTTGGTTGTAACAACCAAAAATGTTTAGTTGTGTCAATTAAAGCCAAAAAATTAATAAAGACAAGGAATTTATAACTGCCACTTGCACAATGATAGAAGTTAGTGAAACTTGTAGTTGCAACAACTAAATGTTTATTTGCGGCAATTAATTGTAAAAAAATGTGCTAAAGATTGAAAGCAATTATGATTGCCATATGCACATCAGAAGAGTTAGTGAAACATGGAAAAATTCTTTTGATTGTAACTACTAAAAATGTTGAATTGTGTCAAATAAAGTGAAAAACAAAATATGGGAGTAAGTTGCCACAAAAAATATAGTCGTGGTAACAACTAAAATTTTATGTTTTCTCCATTGAAAAAAAAAATATTTAAAAAAATGTTCAATGCCTTAATTAAAGTGAACAAAACTAATTTCAACATTCGATTCTATGTATAGCAGATCGATATGCAATGAGAAATATTGTAAAATGTTCACAAAAAAATGTTTTTTTTTTTAACTAAATTGTTAAACAAAATGCACCAAAAATTCTATTAAAGCTGAAAGGGATGACCAAAAAAAAATGTTAACTTAAGGAAATAAAAATTTTAAATTAAAAAAAGAAAACTACAAATTCAGTGTAACAAATCCACAGATTGGTAGCGATCATCAGTGAATTGCGTCCTATACTGCCAAGTGGCCGAAGTATTCGATTGAATTATGCTATTCAGTCTTGGGAAATTGCTTCCGCATCACACAATGAAGTGCAAAAACAAGATTTTTCGCATTATTATGGCAGAAAAAACACGAATATTCATAAGGACCTTAACATGCCATTGGGCGGGCACACAAGGAAAGTTGAGAAATATTCCGAGAAATACTTGAAAATAATTGTATTCCAATCAAATCCATTGTATTTTTTTTAGACTAACACTCAGGCGATGATCCCTACTCATGTAGTGAATTGTGTTGGAATACAGGAAAGATAGTTTATAAGAGAAAGGAAAGAGTACGTAAAATAGTGTTTGCCTCTAACATTTTGAGTTTCCAGCCTCCTAACTGATAGGCCAAATACTTCTTTCTGTCATTTGACTCCTGTCAAAATCTCAATAAGCTAGTGAAGATGCGATGCCAACCAAAGTCCCCACAGGCTTAATACTCTTGCACAAAGTCTCGATATGACTTCAAAACAGTATTAAGGGGGACATTTGGCAGAACGGTTAAGTAGTCGTTGGCCCTCAAACAAAAATCAACCGAAAAACTTGCTCATGTGTAAATGGCGGTAAATTTCAACAGAAAACACAGGAAAAAATGGTACTTTCAGTGCCAAATAGGTTAAGAGATATCCTCCTAAATCTTAGGTATAAGATTTTAATATATTAATTAGGCCTTTGAATTTTAAATTTACTTTGAGTTCTTCTTGGGGGTACCTACACTTCTGCGGTGCAAAAATATGGAGTCACCAGAAACTTTTCCTTATTTTTCTTTTGATTTGAGAAAAACATTAAAAATTGTTTTGTTTTATTACAAAATAGAAATATATTAATAAAATAAATATAAAAAAATAATTTATTTTTACATATTATTGCTTTAATTTCATGAAATTGCTAAAATATATTGGGGTACTTAGACTTTTGCTATCCACTGTATGTAAAATATACAAAATTATGCTCTAACAAATAATCAGGATAATGTAAGTGTTCCAAAGTGATTAAAATAAACGGAAGGAAGAAGATAAACCTTTACTATACTGAGACAATAAATAGACAAAACATAGCTTCTATTAATATTTTTTTTATATTTTTTGTTTATTGCTTGAATATATATTTTGTGTTTTGTGCTTGAAAGAATAATATCTCATTCCTGTTGTAATGCGCAAAAGAACTTAATATTGAAATCACGTAGAAATAAAAATTGTTTATTTGCCTTTTTGCATACGTTTTATTGTTAACAAAAACGGAGGAAAATTGCAACCCTTTTATCAAAATTACGTTCTCACACCACCCCTGTTGCGTGTTAACTGGACTGCGAAATACACAATGGAGAAAATTTTGCATTGCAAATAGTTACTCCGAGAGCTTTTTTTCGTATTTTCCTTTTCGTTCCAGACGTCAGCACTAAAGATTGAAATAATGGTAGGGTACTCTACTAGTAAGCCCCTACATAACTAGAGGATAATACCACTAGTTAATGGCAACCACTAAATAACCTCGCTTATTTTGGCATACTTTTTATTCAGCATATAATGTGCCAAATAATTTAACAGCATTTTTTTTATACCTTTTTTTAATATATTTTTTTTTTGTTTGGTTTGCCTTACGTACTCAGGTACAATATAGGCACATAAAAGATTATGATTTACTAAATACTGTGTATCTTATATGTTTAGCTTACGAATTTTTTTGGGCCATAAGAAAGTGTCAATCGGTGGCAAGACTCGTAGAAATATAATCAGTATCGAGCGTATTTCGAGGCCTTAGAGTACACTGTGTATATGAGGATTTGACAAAAATAGTAATTTCAATGCCTTTAAATACTCGCCTTAAACTTGTCGACGTACATAATATTCCTGTCCCGATTATGTGAGAGATCCCATCTTAAAGACGGTAAACACTTTCATGACTTTATATTCATTAATTTCCAAATTGTATATGGTAACTAGGTATGTTGAATGGGATGGAGACCTACAATAGGGTTCAAAGTCTCATGCCTATTGCCGTGCACCTAAACCATTAAGTAGGCTTATTGTGTGATCAAGATTAACTGATACCAACCAGCCAGACTTTCTGTAGTAGCCGTAGTCTAGTAGGTAGTGTGTTGGCTTATTAGAAGTAAGGCCTCGGTTCCAACAAAACGAAATATAAAAAAATTTCTTCAGCGATTTCCTCTCAGCAGATTTCTAGCAAAAACTCAAAGACTAAATAAAGTTACCATGAAAAGTTTATCAAAAATCTGTCGTTCGGAGTTAACTTTAAACTGTAGGTCCCGCTACACATGTATAAACATAACACACACAACACAAATGGTGTAAAAAACTAGGTCGTAATCCTGACTAAAGGGTTGTAATGACCAATTATGTACTTACTTACTATAAGAATTCTAAAGGAAGTCCACTGCTCTGAGGCGAATTATGCCTGCTATATGGTAGTACATTCCCTAAAATGTAAGGATCTAGAGCTTACAATACTAAATGAAAACTTTCTTTTCAGATACCCTACATAAGAACTGTTTCAAAGTGTCTGATCCCCTAATATTTTTAAAAACCACTTGTGCTGCATTACGTCAAATAGAAAATCCATTCATGTACGTTTAAATACAATTCTTATCTGCATTTTTTAAGTGTTTGTGTGTTTTATTTAATTAAATATTTAAAAGACAACCAATACCTCACCCCCTTCATTTGTTTCCATTGGCACAACAGCACAGTTTCTTATTTTTAATCAACAATTTTATCTTCTAAGGTAACGCAAGGTAGCAAAAGAGTTAAGAATTATTTTATTGCTCTGCAGTTATTTAAACGAATTTGTTTCTTTTTTTCTAATTTCATTTCGATTTAAAACGTTTGACATTTTTGTTAAGAACAGTCGGAAATGATTTTGAATTATAAGGCGATTAATTATTGTTTATACTCTTATAACCCTACTGAATAAATATGTGACAGGTACTGGCGCCTAAGAGTTGGATAGAAAAGGCAAAAATAAAAATAAAAACGGAGAATAAAACAAAGGGAATGGAATGATCGGTATTAAATTAATATTTTTATTGTTTGCTTCTTTGTTTTAGAAATAAAAATAAATTTGAATTATTTTTGATATTATTATTACCCAATATGTATATTCTTCTGTTCTGTCATAACAATATGCATGATGTTGTTGCTATTAAAAGACTATAAGTATTATAATGTAATTAATTTTTATTGCATTTTAAATTGTTTATTTATACATAATATTTATGTTCCCTTTCTGTTTTATTTACTTCAAATGACTACACTCTTAGCCCACTTAACATTTATAACAAAAAAAAAACCATGACAACATTTTAAATATAAATATAAGTGAAGTGACTTAATGAACGAGGGCGGTTTCAAAATTCCTCAAGCTGGTGTACAAATAAAAAAAGATTGTTAAAGTGTGGCAACTCTATAAAACTTATATTTTTCGTTTGAACGCATAATATTGATTTGAATTTTTTTCTTTCTTTAACCATCAAAGAGCGGTGATCTCAGTGAGTTAGTAAAAATCTAAAGAATTAATTACCGTGCTGTAACTCAATAACTTCTAATTTGAAAGGTCTTACCTAACCGATATTAAAACGAAAATAAATTGTGCTATAAGAAGAGGACTGAAGGCTTTATTTTCCCCTTGGCCAGAATTACGAGCTAGCTTCTTACACCACTTATGTTGTGTGTTTTAATTTTTTCTATGCGTGGAGGAACCTATAAGTTTTAAGTCGACTTCGAACCACAGATTTTTAAAGAAGCTTTTAATAGCAATTTTATTTTACTCTCAGGGTATTTACCAGAAGATTGCTGAGAGGAAGTCGCCGAAAGTAATTATTTGTTTCATATTTCGTTTTCTTCGAGATGTCTGAACCACAGACTTTCGTCTAATAAATCCACGAACTACCTACTAGACCTTCTGCCCTTAAATCGCATGTCCATCCATTGCACTATCGTGGTTCCCACAGGTTTCATGATTTCTGTGGGAACTAAGGAGAAGTCTACATTCATAGTTAGTATGAAAAACGTCGTTTCTTGATCTCTTTATTTTGAAGCCGCATTGGCTACTTTTAAGAACTGGATATTGATTTGTGATATCATAACCTCTAATCTAAGTACAACTTTGCCCTTCAAAGGGGACCAACATCCAATATAACCTAAATTGTAGACTTGAAGAGATACGATAATATAATATTGAGGCCTTGCCAACTGTTAAGGCAGTAGTCATTATGATTGATCAATTGAGGTGACGACACCAAAAGCGTTTAAGAACATCTACATAATGTTATCGAATAGAATGGTGGAAAGATCAGCTAATTGAATATAAATAATCTGCTCCATGTTACATTTTGACAGACAATTTTAAAACGAAACAGCTATATGCAAGATAGATGCTGTTTATGCACAAAACAATTCCTCTAGTAAATACAGGAGAGCAAATTAAATTAAAATTTAAGTCTTGAATTACAAACCCGAGAAATCCAAATTCCAAACCCTGAAGGAAACAAAAAATATCGATTAACGAAAAAGTTAATACCCCTTAATATCCTTTAAAAATTATTTATCCAAGAAGCCTGCGTTTCCTGCTACCCGTTGGGAGAATAACATTTATAACGAACATCATAGGAAGATAGGTAGTGACAACTATTGAAAGAGAACATAAATTAGCAAGAAAATTTCCTTAACACTACATACATACCTAGCTTCTCACACCACTTATGTTGTGTGCGTTAATTTTACACATGAGTGGCGGGACCTACAGTTTAAAGTCGACTCCGAACTACAGATATTTTGAGAAGCTTTTCATGGGCAATTTTATTTACTCTCAGAGTTTTTGCCAGAAATCTGCTGAGAGGCAGTCGCCGAAGAAATATTTTCATATTTTCGTTTTGATGTCTGACCTGGGTTTTGAACTCGGGCCTTACGTCTAATAAGCCAACACACTAGACTACGGCGACTTCTTAACACTACACCCAGCGCATATTCACAGAAAGTTTCACTTCCAGGCAACGAGAAGTGAAAATTTTATCATCCTGGGACATGCCAATTGTCTGTTTAACTGGCATAATAAGATTAATAAAATCAAAACAAAGCTGAAAAAAATTAATAAGAACTAGAAACGGCCCCACATTCATAGCTAATTGGTCATTCATAACCCTTAAGGCAGGATTACGAACTAGCTTCTCACACCACTTATGTTGTGTGTGTTATTTTTATACATGAATGGCGGGACCAACAATTTAAAGTTGTCTCCGAACGACAGATTTTTGAGAAACTTTTCAATTTTTTTAACTCTCAGAGTTTTTGCCAGAAATCTTCTGACAGGAAGTCGAAATATTTTTTTTATACTTCATATTGTTTGAGATGTCTGAGCTGAGGTTCGAACCAACATATTACCTTCTAGGCTATGACGACTTCCAAGGAACGAAGAAGAACGTAAAATAGCTTAGCAAAGGTTGACATTTTATACTGAACAATGAAGGTTATTGTCACACCTATTTATAGGAGGTATAAAACAATTTTGACAGACTTCATGGGATCCGAGTTAGACTTTATCGATAAATGCGTATTGAGATGATGTTTATTCACAGTAAAAATAAATAAAAAACCATGACAATATAAAACCAATGACTACTTAAAACTAGCTTTTAGACATCTGAACAAAAGTTTAATACAGTAACGCACATAAAAAATAACAAAGAAAATAAAAAAAAGTTAACAACAAACCTTGATTGTTTATTTAAAATTCTAAACGTTTGAAAGCCTTAAAAGAATTTCCGAAATTAAATAAATCAAACAAAATAAAATTTAATAAAAACTGAATATCTTTGTATTTAAATCTTTATCGATAAATGAGTATCACTTTGCGGTTATATCTCTGAAATTGAATTAATCAATGTCCTCTTAAAATGAATACAGAATTTTGAATTATATTTCATACACGACAGAAAATGATACAAAAATACGAAAATAATATGAAAAATAAAAACTAAAAGGGTAAATCATTAGGAGGAACTTTTTTTCATGAAAACTAAAAAGTAACTTAAGGCTCTATAGAGCATTCTGTTAATAATTTCATGTGAATGAAATTTAACAACAAACAGATTGAAAGAAATGTACCTCCAATTGAATCAGCCTTTATTAAATGTTAATAAAGTTTCAACTCATTAATTATTAAATGAAACATTATTGCCTTTTGTTTTTCAACTTTACAACACGATATCATACTTCTAACACTTGTTGTTTAAAGTACATATTAAATACTTTAAACACCATTTCCAATTTCAAATTTTTTGACATTGAACAGATGTGTTAATCAAAATCAGGATTAAGAATTAATTTTAATTCGACTTCCTTTCTTTTCAATTTTAATTGAAAATATTATTAAACTGGGCAGTAGTTTCTTATACATGAGCACCCTGATAGTCTAGTGGATAGCGTACTAGACTATTAGCGTGAGGGTTGTGGGTTCGATTCCCATTATTTGCAATTGTATTATATCATAACTCCATCTTAGCTTTGTATGCAAATTTCCATGTAAGAAATTGCAGAACACCCAGAGGCCGATTGTGCGACATGTACAATATAAAGAATATTTTAGTTTGTAGTCTACTTTTCAAGATCCAAAGTCTGTACTCAGTAAACAATAATTTTTTAGTAATAGGCGACATAAAATGCTGTTTCCATAACGCTTGTGTCAAGGTGTACTATTACCGAGAGTTATTATTTTTGAAGTCTTAGTAGTCTAGTAGGTAGTGTGTTGGCTTATTAAACGTGAGACCGCGTTTAAAACCCAGGTCATCCATCTCAAAAAAAAAAATAAAAAATATTTCTACTAAATAAAAAATTGCCACGAAAAGTTTCTCAAAAATAAAAATCTGTCGTTCGGAGTCGACTTTAAACTGTAGGTCCCGCCACTTATGTATAAAATTAACACACACAACATAAATGGTGTGAGAAGCTAGGTTGTAATCCTGACTGAAGGGTTGCAATGACCAATTATGTATTTTATGTATGCATGTCTTGCTTTTGATGTCGATTTCTATAGAGCCTTCTTATTTTTCTTAACGATCTCTCTTTTGCTTCCAAATCTTCTGTACTCTTCTGCAGATGAAAGTATAGATAGTATATTGTCATTCATATCCATTTGGCCATATTGCAATTGAAAATTGAGGTCATCAATCTTACTCTCTCTGCCTTACTCTCATTCGATCTATATGCAATTACTGAATGGGTTTAGTTTATGCTAGTTTAGCGGATAGCTTGCCACAGGCAAGTTCACTCGATGTCACAAATGGCCCGTTTACACAGTGTGAGTGTGAGGTAGGCACCCTTATTATTATTTGTTAGTGGTGGATTTGAACTTCCCCGAGCGTCGAATGAAACCGACCAGTTGTCTAAGTGACACATTGACCACCATGCCCAGATCTTCAAACGTTCTGTCACCCAAGAAGCAATGACGTATGTTTTGAAGTGCAGGGCACTCACCTATCTTGGGAGCTCTGCATGGGCTTGAAAGGTGGTCTCACATCTAATAAGTACCTACTTGACTATGGCGGCTTAATTCCTTTCTCCCGCTCTCCCCCCTCCTTATTGTAGTGGATAAGTATAGGGGCTAATCCCTAAAAGCCACCCAAGGCGAAATGATTTTAAAGTTTAAGTGTCTGACATCGAATAAATTCTCGTTTTATGATTTTCAAAATATACATTCAAGAGCCTCCTAAGTTTTTAATAATAAATGTATCAAGACATGGCAATACATGTATGTAATAAATAGTGAGTAGTCTAATTGTGTGAAACCCAGAGGCCCTGACGATGCCATAAGACTACAGATAACTTTCTAGAAATAGGTTTTTAACTTATAGATGACTGCCGAAAGAATTGAGCTGCATTAACCATTTATTGCATTTGCACAGTGATGTGCAGACACGTGATATGCTGCACAGTCCTGCCTTTGGTGGCTTATGTCCTACCACGCCCACATCTCGATTCAAAATTCCTTGTTGATATTATTTCTCTGTTTTCTTTAAAGAATATAAAACCTATCTTATTTGTTTCAAATCCAATCGAAATAAAAATTTCTAGTTTTAAACAATTTTTTTAAGTTTTCCGGGCAACAGTGTAACCACAAAGCATAACCAGAGCACAGCAATTGAAACTAAAAGTGGCCCATTTTGTTAAACATGTAAACTTTAAATGCCACTTCTAGTCAATTATCAGCAATGCAATTGAAAAGTTTAACTATACGACTACTAATGCCACTGTTACAATGCATACTGTTGCCGCAAAGTGTGGCAAATAGCCAACAGAAGTTCGCAGATGTGGCAAATTTAATAAAAGAAATCAATGTGTTGGTGAAATATCAGATCAATATTCTCATCAATTTCGATCAAATGTTGAAGAACAACAAAATGTTTAAGGAGTACACAAAAGCATCACAAGTGAAAGAGGTACCACGTTTAATTTTAACAAATCAAACTCAACAGATAAGGCCATTGTGTCACAGATTTTCCGATGAAAGTCTAACGATTGCTTGGATAACAAAAAAAAATTTTAATGTAACGCTTAAGGCAGTGGATCAGTTATTGTGGACCATACACTATACCGACATAGTTTTAATCTATTATGGCCTAAATGAGGACTTTCCTGAAATATTTCAATTATGCTGGCATTATGGTTTCACATCGGTTTTATTATGGAGTGAAAGGAAATTGTTTACATACCATCCTTATCCAAAAGTAAAGGTTGTACCATTGCAGGATGTTGAACAGTTTCAGGACAAAAGTCATTTGAACAATTTCCATCAGTACGAAATGGTGGTGCCAGTAGAGCAATATCCTCCAGTGAGTTTCAGTTACGTTAGCCGTCGAGGCGAGCTGTTACGTGTGGGTTATTTTCATAGATGGATTGAAATATTCTTGAATCATCACAATGCCTCCATAAACTATCACCATCTGGAAATATGGAATGGCAGCAGCACCTTTAACGATATAAGAAGCGCTCTTAAAGAAATGAAATTCAGCTTTGTGTCTCTCGATTTGTCGGACAGAGAACACTTTGCCACATCTATCGTGTTAATAGTAACGAAAACCCTGCTCATAGTACCAGCAGGCCAGGAGATATCCAGGGAATTGTATCTAAGAAAACCCTTTGGCCCAGATGTATGGTGTATTATTGTTTTAATTGGACTTTCGTTTTTCCTCATGCAGCTGGTCATGAACAAATACTCGTTTAAACAACTCGATGTGAGTTTAGCATTCGTGCACGCTGTACAGGCGTTAATATTTGAAGGCATGACCTTCTTGCACGACAACTTTTTACTAAATTTCCATCTATGTTTGCTATTTTTATTTACGGGGCTATTTCTAACCAGTTTCTATAATACAAATCTAGCCAGTATGTTAACATCGAAACTGTATAGGCCTGAGCCCAGGTTTATAGAAGATTTAAGACCCTACAATTTACCTATTTTAGAACACTCAGCCAACTATGAGGGCCTTATGGAACTGGAAGTGCCGGAATTCATTAAAAAACGTGTTGTCGCAGACAACAATACGAATATGAAAGTACAACGTCAGACATTAAACATGTCCAATATGTATACAGGCCAGGAGGATTTGGTCGATTTTCTGTTGTTCCAACAAATCTACATGAAAAAACCCAAGGCCAAGAAACTTAAAGAGGCTTTAAAATACAGGCCCTTCTTCCTTAATCTACCCTTTAGATCACCAATCATCAATCAATTCAATCGCTATCTGCTAAACATGCGCGAAAATGGTATTTTAGAGAAGACACTCCGAGAAACCAATTGGCATGGCATATTAAGTGGAAACCTAAAGATTATCCAGGATGATCCATTCCAGAAATCCTTAACAATACAATATTTTTACTATGCTCTCCTAGTGTGGTTTTGCGGTTTAATGGCCGCCTTTATGGGTTTTTTAATTGAATTCTTTAATACAGGTATAGTGCGTTTTGTAAAGCGTTTAATAAATAAAATTTCAAAAATAAAATGGAATAAAAAGTAAGAGTGATATTATAAATTTATCTTCTTTTATTTGAAAATATTTCATTATTTTAGCCACCAATAAAATTTCTATTTGTTTGACTTAAATCTCAAGGGACGTGTTAACAGGGACGCATTAACAACTATTCGTCAAGTTCGAATCAAACTTGGTTCGGCAATTTAGATTCTCAACGAATGACCATGACTTTCTATTAAGGACTTTTGCCAAAACTACAACTGTGGTTAGAATAAAAAATTCTATTGAGATAAAATAACTTCATCTGAATTTCTTCCCAAAGGTTTGAAGGTAAGGACTCGAGGCCGAAAAGAAAATTGGTTCCAAAAATGTGTTCATGTGATGGATAATGTTGTTAATAATCTTGAAAATTTTAACATATTTTAGACGAGAGTTGATAAAAGTGGGTTACTTACTTAATCACAACCCTTAAGCCAGGATTACGACCTAGCTTTTCACACCACCCATGTTGTGAGTGTAATTTTTATACATGAGTGACGGTACCTATCTTTCCTATCATCTGCTGAGAGAAAGTTGATGAAAGATATATTCCTTTCGTTTTGGTCGAGATATCTGAGATGGGGTTCGAACCACTGACTCGCATCTAATATGCTTACTCATTAACTAATATGCTATGGCAACTTCCAAGAAATAAAATAAAAGTGGCTTACTTGAATGCTATAAGATTCCATTGTTATATCAATTCTACATATTCTATCCTATAAAACTATAGAGAAGGTGTGAAGTCGCCGTAGTCTAGTAGGTAGTGTGTTTTTTCGGCGATTTCCTCTCAGCAGATTTCTTGCAAAAACTCTGAGAGTAAATAAAATTTGCCATAAAAAAAGTTTCTCAAAAAAAAAATCTGTCGTTCGGAATCGACGTTAAACTGTAGGTCCCGCCACTCACGTATAAAATTAACGCACACAACATTACTGGTGTAAGAAGCTAGGACGTTGTACAATGGGTCAATTAGACCTCCGGGTACTGTACTTGTCACAGTTGACCTTCATTATCCCTTCTTTCATTTACAAATGAGTAGAGTCTGTGTGAGACCAGTTGCTTGCTTCTCTGCCGAAGAATGTCAATCCTATGCTTGATTCCTTTTGAGTTTTCCGTTATATCAGCCTTTGCATGTATGTCCGCTTTATTATTATCTTCAATGTCCCCGTATCCACGAACGCTTATGACGGTAACTCTAGAATGTTTGACTATCTCTTGCAAAGCAACCTGGCGGCCTTAGGCAATCTTGTTGTAAATGTGGTTTACACACTCCTGAATAAAATTGAATGAAAACAATAATTTGGTATTTATTTTTGTAAATTTTTTTTATTTTCTAATAATTTTTAAAGGTTATCTTTTCATAACAACCATAACTACCACAAGCTTCAAGTAATCTCAAAAGATACCGTTTGAATGTTTACCACATCACTCGAATCAATAAAAGTTGCTTTCAATTTAAATCCCTTTCATTAGATCGGGGTACCTAAGGAGGTCTTTTGCAGTAAAATAACAATAAGAATTACTGTCACTTATCACTTAGCCTACGTGATGCGATTTCTTTTTCTGAAAGAATATATTCTATACTTATTCTTACATTTTTTGTTTCAACTTCATTTAGCAAATTTTGAATGATGTTGATAAGGGTTCATCATCAATTTCTAGCATGCTAGAAAATTGTTTGCCAGCATACATATACATCACACAGATAGCTGAATGTACATACTTATTTGTAAAAGTGTGTTTACTTAGTCGCATTCTCAACTCAAGACAAATTATATGACCATATATGGTAATAATTTTGTGATCGCATTTTTCTTTTATGACCTCTACTATTTTTGTCCTATTTTCGCTGCAGATCAATTAATGATATTGCACTTCTTTTTTTTCTCATTAAGAATCGACAATCATTTTTAACTACGCACTTTGCAATATGCACCACCAAACGTAATTTTCAATCAGACGAGGATTATTAACATTTTGAAAGTGGTGACAATAACAAGTAAAAAAAAAAAAAAAGAAAAAAAAAAGGAAGTTTAAAACTAAGATATAAAAATTAAAAAGTGTAAAGGTGGAAAATTTATACAAATAAAGGGAAAGCTAACAAGTAGAAGGAAAAGCTAACAACTAAAAGGAAAAGCGATCAATTGCTTCAGAAAGCGTCCCATGAATTGTCTGATGCCAATTTCCGAAAAACACCAAGCCCATTCTTTTTTTTTGGCAAGACGTTTCCACATGCGGAACCACCACTCTGACAGGTCCAATCACTATAAATCTTTGTTGAAATAAGTTAACTTAATTTGCTTAAAAGCTATTTAAAATTAGCACAGAAAATGTAAATTATGTTATCTAAACTACTCTTAAAAATTTGAAATTATTAATTAAAATGAACTATAAACCATAAATTTGACATTATATAATAATACTTAACCTAATTATGAGCTATTCCCTAGAATTTTTTTCTTAAAATTTGTGACTATTATTATTTAAAATTATGAAATGTTGTTAACCTATTTTTCTATTGCTATTTTTTTTAAACCATTGCTAAGACATTCCATTATTATATATAATTGCATAAATATACGTACATCTAATCAAAATTTTCCTAAATTAATTAAAACCTTGTAAAAGACTAATTTACATAAATCTATTAAATGAAAACTTAAAAACTGATTTGTCTAACTTAATCTATAAAATGAAAAAAAAAAAAACAATTTGAAATGAAGCATAAACTTTTAAATCTTATTATCATTATATAAATCAATCAATGTACAAATTATATATTTTTTTTTTTAAAGAATTAATATTGAATTTAAATAATTATTATATAATAAAGTTTATTGAGCATTAAATCATAAATAACTAAATTAAAATAACTTGTACGAATAATATTTGATGCGATTGTACACTAAATACCTTTAATTTTATTTTATTATATTCTCCTATTCTATAAATAACTCAGTATGTATATTTAAAATAATTATTGATTGCAAAAAAAAAAAAAAAAAAAAAAAAAAAAATATTAGAATTTCCTTTAAAGCAACAATAACAACAACAAAAAAATATCATTGCCATCTCGCTTTGCTGGGCCCTTCAATCGAGACAACTTTAAATGGAACAATAACAATTGCGTTGTGAGTAACACATTTTTGATCTCTTTAATATAATTATTTAAAATATTACATACTCTCTTTTGCATTACTTTTATTTTTGTTTATTGCGATCTTCGCACTCATTGCGTAATGATCATTATTTAGCCTTAGGTCTATCATTACATTTTCTTTTAATGTTTATTCTTTTTTTTTATATTTAATAAATTGTACTCTTTGATTTTATAAAATGCAATACTAAATTTCATTTAAGTGGGAAGGATGGCTAAGGGAATACGCGGTGTGTAGAGTAAAGTCAGTCTATTTTAGGGACAGATATTTAACACTGTTAGGGTAAGTTGTCTGTCAAGGCGTTGAACGATTAGACAATTGGGAGGGAAGCATATTACCCTACATGACATCACACCTCGTCATGATATGGTTTTTTTTTTTTTTTATTTTTTTCTTTTCCAATTTATTTCTAAAAGATATTTGATACTCCTTGGTATGTATAGGCATTAGGAGTATTTATGCGCTTTAATACGGGTTGAGAACCAATCTACCAATATTTACTAGTCGGGAAAATCCTTTTATATGCCTTTTAAACCCTGTATTTTAAATTCAACAAAATGTATTCAGTTTTTTTTTGTTATTCATATGAATTAATATCCAGCGCGTAACATACGTTATATTTATTAACATATTATTTCACATTTATTGCATTTCTTTATACGATTTCTTTTGAGTTCTCTGTTTTTATTATGTTATTTAAATATTTTAAAATTTAAATAAAAAATTATAAAATATTGTCATTTATGGCTATCAATACCTGTCCAATTTAATAATTACAATAATTTAAAAAGCACATTTAAAGAAATGCTTTTAAGAAATATGACTTAAAAAATTTAATTTCAATTTTAAATTGAAATGGCAGAAATGAAAATGATTTTTAATTTTTTGTTTGTTTATGAAACAGAGTAGTTTTTATTTTTTTTTTTTTTTTTTTGTAGACTCAATTCATTTGCACTTGACTAAATATGGTGCGATCTAAATGAAATTAAAAAAAAGCGAAAGAAAGAAATTGTGTTAATGGAATATGAAAACAACCCACAATAAATGGTACACTCGCTTAGTGGTGAAGCGTTTAAAATTTTATTTAATTTTGCTTAAATTTATGAATTCAAGTTTCCCTCGTGAAACCGTCTAAAATGCCCAATTGCAGGGTAATTATAGTTCCATTTACAGGATAAACAGATAAGATTAGTATCATTTACAAAATCGTATAAGGCAGGGAAGTGGAAGTACGTCAACAACAACAATTAGATGTAAATTAAACCAAATGGGTATACAAATTATGATAACGAAATGTCTTCTTCTTATTTTAATCATCTTATTAATTGGCATATTAGAAGCCTTTATTCAGGATTACAACATAGCTTCTCACAACACTTATGTTGTGTATGTTAATTTTGTTCATGGGTTACGGGACCTACAGTTTAACGAAACGATAGATTTGGGATTGCTTTTCAAGGCAATTTTATTTACTCTCAGAGTTTTTCCCAGAAATCTGCTGAGAGGAAGTTGCCAAAGAAATATTTTCTGCATATTTCATTTTGTTGGTGATGTCTGACCTGGGGTTTGAACCGAGGCCTCTTGTATAATAAGCCAACACACTCGCTACTAAACTACGGCGACTTCATCATATCACTTTAAAATAAGAATACTTGATCAGGTCAAAAGCCAAATAGTTGCAAGCAGTTTGAATGAACGTATTACGTGGATAACACTATAATGGTAAATCGTCAAACCTCAAGAAGGCGTAGCCAACAAAAGAATATCTAGAGACGTACATTGCTGGATTAAATTGTGGAAGTCTTTCGGCACTAAGCGTTATGGTGTTATGGTTATGATATCTTCCGAGATGGATTACTTGAAGCATATTGAAATCCAATTTTATAAAGTCGTAAACGTGGATAAAATTTTCTTTTTCTCTTGTCCGGTTTTTGATTAGACGGGTTTTTAGTTGACAACTTTAACAACTACAAGGTGCCATATAACGCTTCCACAGGCACACAAACTCATTAAACAGTACATCTTTCAAGATGCATTGACAGTACTTCTTCTTCCGCATGGTTTTCTTCATACTAAATTTAGAAATTTTGTTTATTTATGTACCCATTGGCCAAAAACAAACTTCACTGAAGATAATTTTTGCGTTAGAAATACTGTCCTCCTTCAGCACAAATTTTCATTATAAACTTCAATGATTTGTTAGTCTATTCAGGTTAAAATTGCGTTTATAGCTTTTCTACATGTCATGAATTCTTTTTTAGTACTGAATACAAAGAAATCAACCGTAATATGTAAGCAGAATATTTAACTGCAATGTCAAGTTCAAACCAACATTTTTTTTAACTTTTTCGAATTTTAAGAGTCTTTATCTACTTTCCAAGGAATTTATTCTAGAAGACTCCTGGCCCTTAAAAGGATAATATGAAAAGGGGGAAAGTCAAACAATATCTTGATAAAGAATAGAATGCAATGCGGTATGTTCCCTACCACTGCAAACTGTAATATATTTTCGTACAGTAAGCTGTTTCTATTAAACGACATTTGGCAATCCTATCATTCTGGAACCTAGTTAGATGAAAAAGCATAATTATGAAAGTGAAAAGCAATGCAAATCTTTCAAGTGGAAACCAAATAAGAAGTATGAGATGTTTTCCGTTTAAGGCTTTATACAATACGATTATTATTAGGAATGTATAGACCCTGTCAGAGAATAATAATAAAAATATTGTTCTCAAAAATTTTAGTTTATTTTCCATTTCGAAATTTTTTATTATTTATGATCGCTTCTATCTTATTAAAGCCAAATACATACATACATACATACATAATTGGTCATTACAACCCTTCAGTCAGCATTACGACCTACCTTCTCACACCACTTATGTTGTGTATGTTAACTTTATATATGAGTGGCGGCACCTACTGTTTAAATTCGACTCCTAACGACATATTTTTAAGAAACTTTTCATGCCAATTTTATTTTACTCACAGAATTGTTGCCAGAAATCTGCCGAGAGTAAGTTGTCGAAGAAATATTTTTTCATTTTTCGTCTGTCCTGTGGTTTGAGACTTGGATTCACGTCTAATAAGCGAAAACACTGCCTACTAGACTACGACGCCGGTCTTATCTTACATAACATACATAATTGGTCAATACAACCCTTCAGTCAGGATTTCGACCTAGCTTCTCACACCACTTATGTTGTGTGCGTTAATTTTATACATGAGTGGCGAGGCCTACAGTTTAACGTCGACTCCGAACGACAGATTTTGAGAGGCTGTTCATGGCAATTTTATTTACTCTCAGAGTTTTTGCCTGAAATCTGCTGAGAGCCAGTCGCCGAATTTTTTTTTTTCATATTTCTTTTTGATGCCTGACCTGGGATACGAACCCGGGCTTTACGTCTAATAAGCCAACACACTACCTACTAGACTACGGCGACTATCTTATTATCTTACTTATTTTATTAAAGCTAAATTTAAAATTAATTATCAATTGCATCACGTATTTGTGTAATAATAATAATATGGTAGACTAGTATACACTAGTATAATAAGGCTTTAAGTGTGGTTGTTTTATATGAGTAGTTCAAAACAGTCTTTTTTTCTGTTTCTTTCTACACAACCATTTCATTAAACTTGTATTTCCTTTTGCAAAAACAAATAAAAATTAAAAGAAACAAAACAAACAATAATAAAATAAAATATATTGACAGTTGCAGAAAGTTTTTCGCTTTTTTCATTTGTTGTTTTTATTGTTGTTGTTATTGTTGTAAATGTTATAATATAATATTATTTTTGGCATATTATAATAAGAAACACAAGAAAATTAAATACGATACAATGAACACTTTAATACAAAACAACGAGGCTTGCTTGAACCAACATGAGAGTAACTCAAGTCAACTTAACTCAATTCAACCCATATTTGGCATTTGACTTTGGATAACTTTTTTTATTGAAAAAAAAAATAAAAATTTTTATTTTTATAGAGCGATAAACAAAGTACCTACACACACATAACCATTTACTCAAGTTTAAAATATTTTTTATTTTATTTTGTTTTTTTGGGTGCAAAAAAAAAAATTGTCGTTTTGGTTTTATAAAATTCACACTATTTTTGGCAAATAAAACCGTTTTAACGGTTTCTTTTACTGGGCCTACACTCATGTTTCTATGGTACATATGGTACATGCGTAAGCATAGTTTTTATATAAAATTTCCGTAGCATTGGTAATTAAAACAACTATTTACAACAACAACAACAACAGAAAGCAGTACCTATTTACTCTTGAAATTTGTTAATAACACTATAAATTTCAAAAAATAAAGTTTTGAAATGAAGACAAAAAGACATGATTATTGAAGTTTTTAATTGACATGTAATTGTGAAGCTGAAAATATGAAGAACTTGTTGGGTTATTTTTTGTTTTTTGATAAACAATTTGTGTGTGTCATTTGTTGTTAAATTGTGTAATTAATAGCGCAAATTCAAAGTGTCAAAATTTAAAATTTCTAATTTTCATTCAAATTATACAAAAAAAAATTAAATACACTGTGTAACAATAATTTATATTTCTTGCTTCCTTTAACAAACAATTCAAATCTTTTAGATTTTGATGGCAAAAAATATTTAGAACTAAATTTTTAAAAGAACTCAATCAATATCTACCAATCTATGTTATGAAATCTTTAATACACTTGAATACACTTGGTTTCTGTTTAGTGTGGTAGACATCAGACCCTTTCTTTAAGTTTTAAGAACAAGATTTGAATTTCATTTGGGAAATATAGCACCTAAAGCACGATTGCCTTATTGTTTTCGGTCATAAAGTATTTTCCATACTTCCAAGTGGGTTCACAAATTTCACATCAACACTTCTTGTTGACCAATAAAACTTTGCCAATACGACCTAATGCGCTACAAAACGATACAATCAAAAACTTTGCAAGTTTTGCTTTCAAATGCATAATCATAGGATTTCATTAGAATCCTCATTAAACCTATTATGGAGTGTTGCTCCTGAAATTGTATTCTATTCAAAATTAAACAAGTTTGGAACAAGTTTTGCTGACTAACCTCTGACACTTTCAAGATAAATTAAATGCGGACATATTTCTACAATTCTCCGTCACTGTTAATCTGATTAGATCATGCTATGTTTCCTTCAATATATCAATCCACATAACTCTCCTTATTCAAATTTACTACATTTGTTAGCTACATTTCAACAGGATGACAAATACGCTGCTCTCATTTATATGTCCTGTCCTATAGTTAAGAATAGGGTCAAAGGACCGCTACAAACTGCTTTCTTCCAATTCGGTTTGATGCAATTTCTATTATATCTCTCCAGTTTCGAACGGTATGATTGATTTCTGATGAAATGACTTACTTACAAATATACAGTGGGCGACCAACTTGCAGTTCGTATTATGTCTTCAAAAGGACTTCAAAATGTATGAGCTAGTCCAACGCCATTTGCAATCGAGAATCTTTATGTAGATTAGGAATTAGTTTATTTGCACAGGTCAGTTGTTGACATGGTGTTTGGGCAAAATGTTTTTAATCTGCATCTGAATACCTGAATAGCACTGACATTTAATGAATTATACAGATGACAACAAACTTTACGCAGAAATTGAATATGTTGACGTCCTTAGTCCAATTTTAGAATGGAACCGACTTCCTCTTATTTTCTAAAAGACCAAAAATAATTGATCATCTCTGTTTGCTAAAAATTCTGTCAAAATATCAAAAACTTCTAAGTGCTCTAGACTCAGTATTAGTCACTTTCAATTTGATGTTGCATTTAGTGTCTCTGTGCAAAGATTAAATAAGAGTTTTCGTGGGCACACTTTACAAGCTAAAGCGTTCTAGATTGTCTGATGGACGATTGCCATTTAACTCTATAATAATTCGTTGACTAATTAATTACATGGACCAAGTAGGATAATACAGAATTGAAGCCAGCTTATTTCCGAAGCATCCAAAATTGTTTTATTAAAATTGTGTACACTTAACTAATCCATTGGGCTGAGGATGTTAATGTTTCTTCAGTTTTTACAGTCAGTAAGATCATCTTTTTTTAGGGATATTGACTCATGATAATGTTTTTCTTTAGACATTCATCAACTAGTTCGTTCTACAATTTTGAACATGTTTTGTAGGGTAATAATGCGGCCTGATAGTTCAATGAAACCTCCCTTAGTTATCTGCACAGAAAATATAAAATATACACAAGTATTTGTATCGCACTTCCTCTTTGTTTTGGAGATACAACCCTGTGGAAATGGCTATAAAATGTATAGTATAGTCGTATGTGTTGTAGCATACATAGGTTTGATCACATAGGTTTGATCACATGCGGCTTTTTAGCTCTGATAGGAAACCGATCATCCGATTAACATATTACATACACAATTGGTCATTACAACACTTTAGACAGGATTACAACTTAGCTTCTCACACCACTTTAACTGTATGAATCAAATTTATATATGAGTGACTAGACCTACAGTTTAAAATCGATTCCGAACGACAGATTGTTGAGAAACTTTTGATGGAAATTTTATTTACTCTCATTGTTTTCGTCAGAAATCTGAGAGGAATTCGCAGAGAAATATTTTTTCATATTTCGAGATGTCTGACTTGGAGTTTGAACCACGTCTAATAATTCAACACACTACCTACTAGACTACGGCGACTTCATATTTCTGATTAACACATTATTTGCTATTAATCAGAGTGCTGCGAACTTCTCGTGAAAGTAATATACCAACTCCACTAAATCATGGTCGGTGTGTCGTTTTAATGGAATATAACAGCGGAAGCTTCTATCTTAGACGGTCTTATGCGTAGAAGATTGTAATTAACAATTTCTCTGCATACCTTGGTCCGTTTAAATCAGGGATTACCATTTCATAGCACAATTGTGCAGAGAGAATTCACACACATTGTCGTCGATTAGACTGCGACAAGCACACATGTTAGCGGATGCTATAATATTTTTTATGTTTACACTCAAAAAATATTTTATTTTAAAAATCATTTATTTTTAAAAATTATAGTCTTACATGTTCTTAAAACACATTTTGATTGTTTTAATAGTCAAGTAAATAATATAGATGATATGAATAGAGAAGTACTTTTTTATAGCAATATTTTGGAAAAATTAAAAGTTTGGTTATTAGTAAAAGATGAAATTTATGAACCAAAATTAGATCCCAACAAATTGCTAAGTAAAATATGTATAACTTTATGTATGTTGATGAAATGAAAATCAAAATAGGGTAAATTACTAACATTTTTCTATGACTGTTAGCTCTCAACTTATTTTCTCTCTCGTACTCACTAATACACAACCAAAAAATTTTTGGTAACCCATGGTTTAAATCAGGGATTACCATTTCATAGCACAATTGTGCAGAGCGAATTCACACACATTGCTTATGCTCTTTTATTTAGTCGTCGATCATACTGCGGCAAGCACACATGTCAGCTATGTTATTTTTTTTAGGTTTACACTCAAAAAATATTTTATGTTAAAAAATCCTTGTTTTTAAAATTCAAAGTTTTATAGGTTCTTAAAACACATTTTGATTGTTTTAATAGTCAAGTTAATAATTTAGGTGATATGGAAAGAGAACAACTTTTTTATAGACATAAAGCAATATTTTGGAAAATTAAAAGGTTGGCTATTAGCAGGAGAGGAAATTTATGAACCAAAATTAGTATCCAGCAAATATCTAAAACATATTAGCTAATTATTAAATCGAAGATGTATAACTCTATGTATGTTAATGAAATGAAAATCAAAATAGGGTATATTACTAACATTTTTCTATGACTGTAAGCTATCAACCTATTTTCTCTCTATTACTCACTAATACACAACCAAAAAAATTTTGGTAACCCATGGTTTAAATTGATCTAGAAGACCACGTTTCAAATCTTGTCAATTGTTTAAAGCTAAATGTTGTCATTGCAGGAATCCGTATATTATTTTCATCCATTGCAGCTTCGTTAAGCAATAAAATTTTCCCTTGATATGATTTAAAATTCGATAGCGTAAAAGTCAAATTTAGAACATCTGACTCGATTTTTATTCAAATAACTTTAGAAAAATAAAATAAAATACAATATTCAAAGAGATTTAATAATTGTTGCTTTCTGGAGACTTTCACTAATCTAAGGATTATTCACCCACCAGCTTCTTCTAATGGCATACTGTCCCTACTTTTAAATTCTCTGTTTATTACTCCCATAATCGTATACGTATTACGTTTATTTCAGAGGTAATTAATCGTTTATTTAAAGATTAAAAACACAACATTATTAAATAACTTGGCAGATACTTTACACCCTACACACGTAAACAGATACACGTTTCACGTATACGATAATATTTATTTAAAAAAAAAATAAAAATTATTAAACCAAAGAAAAGAAAAGTTAATAAATAAAAGAGATATAAAAATAAAATCTGTTAAAAATGATGAAATTTCTATAAATATGCACACAAAAAATTAAAAGCCAATAAAAAATAAATTTCCAAATCGGGTAATAAAAATTAATTGTTTTAACCGACCTTGACTTTAAAAAAATGAAAAAAAGAAAGAAAGATTTTCTATAAATTTTCGTTTATTTTGTTGTATATTTGTATTTATTTTTGTAATTGATACATTTTAAATTGGTGTTAATAACATACATATATACCACCGTTCGTTGGTTATTACAATACAATGTTAAGCGTACTGTTTATATGCTCGTACTCCATATAAAGAGCATTTTTTCTAATGTGATATCAAATGATTTCCTAACAGACATCAAAAGAAATTTCTTGAGTTTAATCTGGCGTATTAACAGTAATAGAATATTTTCCATCAAATCTTACATTTTTTTTTTCAATTTTTATGGAAGAACGTTAGAACGTTTTATATTTGATGAAAAATTTAACACTTAATTTTAAACAGAAATGTGCTGACTAGCCATGTGAAACGGCCTTGATGTTGTAGGAATTATAAGGAAATTAAAGTTGTGTTATGGCAATCCATTTGTGTAATCTCTTATCTCTTAGAATTTAATTACGATACAACACAATAACGCTATCCATAGGTATGTAAGTCTAATCCTTTTGCTAGTACTGATCCCAATCAATTTTATTCTTCCTTCAGCTTTTTTAACTGAGATCAACATTTGTTGTTGTTAGGAAAATTGTAGTTGTAGTTGGCTAGAAAGACAGTAATGTGCTGTAAAATTGTTTTCAGACTCAGAGTAAATATTTCTTTTGAGTCGACTTCTAACAATAGCTATGGGAGAAACTAGTTACCAATGATAAGCTTCTCAAACCTAGTGCGTTAAACTTTATGTTCCGAGATTCGTGGATAAGTATAACATCACCCATGTTGTGCGAACCTAGGCTGTATAAGGGTTGTAATGGCGAGTAACTTATATATGGTATGTACATATTCTTGTTACCATTTTGAAATTTGTAAAAAATATACAAATTCGATGCCCCATACATACTTCTGATGCTTCCGTTGAGTAAGCCTTTCTGCCCAGTCATTTCTTCACATTTGAAAACAAAAATTAGTTCCCGAGACTAAATTCAAAGAACATGACAGGGGAAACGGCAATCCAGAACCTGATTCATGAATATATTTTTTAATTCTTTTTTCCGTTTTCTCCTCACATTAGCTGTCTGTTAACAATAGCTTTCAAAAACAAACTAAATGATGCAACTGCACAGATGTCAAACGTTATATGTTAACAGCAGCAATGTTGTCATTTCAGTTATGAAATTCAAATATTCGTGGAATTATAAGCCAACCCTCGCTTTCAAAATAAAATTGAGTGCTTTTGTTTGTGTTTTCAATATAAACAGACGAACATTCGATTCATTCGTCTTATAGAAACAGGGGATTAATCTGACTTCGTCAGCGATTACGGTTATTCTTAATTGATCATTGCAACTCTTTACTCAAATTGCAACCTAGCTTCTCACATCACTCATGTTGTGTGTTTTAATTTTATTCATGGACCTACAGTTTAGACGACATATTTTTCTTGACAATTTTATTTTTACTTTTTTGCCAAAAGACTGAAGAAGACAAGTCGCCTAAAGAAATATCGTGATGAGTGAGTTAAAGCTTGAAACACGGGTCCTCTACCTGCTAAACAACGGCGACTTCCGCTTGATCTGTTTTATTGACATTAGCTTTCGTGTGATGTTGGGATAAGCGATTCACTTTCATCATGAATCAACTCTTGTTTCGAATGTTGTTGTAATTTCCAATCAATTGAAAGATGAGGTCTTTTATGTCAGCTCTTTTATGAGGATCGAGGAACAGAGTATGTCTACAATACTCATCGAAACTTGATCGCACTCGACGGACTTTTTCAATGTTTTAATTGGCATTCGCAACTGTTGGTTGGACACAAACAAAGCTAAAGCCGATCAGCACTATTCAGATTTTTAGATCTCTGTTCAGACCACAGGTCAGACATCTCCAACTATAAACGAAATATGAACAAATATTTCTTCGGTGACTTAATCTCAGCAGATTTCTGGAAAAAAACACTGAGAGTAAATAAAATTGCCATGAAAAGTTTCTCAAAAAATCTGTCGTTCGGAGTCGACTTTAAACTGTAGGTCCCGCCACTCATGTATAAAATTAACACACACACAACACATAGGTGGTGTGAGAAACTAGGTCCATAATCCTGACTGAAGGGTTGTAATGACTTATGCTATTAAGTTTCAAATTCGATTCCATTATTTTGCAAGGTAGCATTCAATTTAACTTGGCTGCCCTGGTAGTTTAGTGGGTAGTGTGCTAGACTGTTAGTTTAAGGGCTATGGACGCGATTTCCACCAGAGACACGGAACATAAATTCAAAGTTACTCAGATTGTAATTATGTAATTAAATAAATAATTTCGCTTCTTTTCCCAACAGAGAAAAGAAAATTAATTTAATTTTTTATAAATCAATTGCAGGGGGCATTTATAATTCATATGTATCTGTCTATATCTAAGGCACATGTGTGTCTTATTTTTAGTTTGTGTCTGCCATTGGAAAACAATTGCAATTTCGTATTGCAGAATATAGAACACATGTATGTCTTATGACAAACATATGAAAAAAACAAAACAAAACAAAATACAATACAATAGAAAATAAGAGAAAATAATAACAAAAACTACAACAACAAAAAGAAATAAAGTAAATAGCAATAAAAAAAGTACAATAAAAACTATAATAAGAAATAAAATAAATATCGTTTGTAATTATTACGTATAAAAAATGTAGAACTTTAGTAAAATAAATAAAACATTTAATGTAGACACCACAAGGAAGTAAATATAACACCCATGGCAAGCGTACATATGTATGTATGTATGTACATATGTATGTATGTATATAACCAATGGAACGAATGTTAAATAGACATTAAAACCAGATAAAAAAAATAAAATATGAAAAGAGTCTATAATAATAACAATAAAATATAAATAAAAATCAAATAAATAACACTTTTTTTTATTTCTAATAACTATACGTTTGACCAAAAAAATGAAATATAATTGAACGGCTTTTAAATAACTGAAAGAAAAAAAATAAATGAAGTTTTATAAGCGACACATTTCAAATAACAATTTTTTTTTGCTTTAATAAGGTGGGTTAAAAGTAATATCCTAAGGTGAAATAGCTACGATTTTGAATATTAGAAATGTAGGAAATGGGACTTTCTTTTAGCGAAAAAAATTATTTAAAGATATTAAACTAATGACATTAAGTTTAATAAATTTTATAAAAATTTATTTAAAAAAATAACTAAAGTTCCTAGAATTAAACAAACTTTTACGTAACGTAACGAAACATACCTTCGCCTATAATATGTATACAAAAATAATGGAAATGCTTACCGAAATTTCATTACGGTTGGGATAATCGTTCGCATTGCCTTTTACATGCTAGAAACGAACGTACGTTCTGTGAAGATTCGGCTAAAGCCCCGGTTAGCCAAATTTTCACGAAACGGAACGCAACGTATGTTCAGTTTTATAATACAAAAAAACAATGAGAGCTATTAAAGAACCGTAATGTAATTTTGGTAAGCCTTTACAATGCTCTTCATATGCTAAAAGCGAAAGTACGTTTGGCTAACCGAGCTTAATTTTACCTTCACAAATATTCTAAAAATTTATTTATTTTATAAACAAATTCATTTGCTTTCTTTTGAATAAATAAAATTCTAACGATTTGCAGAGTAATAATACAATACAAATATAGTTTTTTGTATTTAAGACGAGTATACTCAACAAATTTAAAAAAAGCTTTGTTCTAACAATTATTTGCCACATAAACACTTCAGGGGTAAGAAACGTAAAAGGTTTGCAGCTTAGAAGGACTGCCTGTAATGGGCATCAATTAATATTAAGGTCGCCATCGAATTCAATAACTTTCGTATAAAGAACTGAATGTAACGTTCAACAGTCAATTTTAAGTTCATTTAGGTTTGTGTTTAGTATCCCACACAACAAAGTAGCATAAGCCAATAAGTCAGTGATATTTTAAATTTCCTACCACTTAACTAGAAGGCAATACTGCCTTCCTGATAGAATTTGAAAAAGTTGCGTCACTTAGTTTATGGTCAGTCATTTATGGCAGACTTTTGTTTAAAGAAAAAGTTCAAAAAGTGAATTTCGTGTAAAAGTTGCAAAAAATCTAAGTATTGAATTACGTATTGCTTTGTCCTCTACCGTATTCCCTTGTTTTAGCTACGAGTGTTTATTTCGTATTGGGAAGTCTGTAGAAATTTCTCATTGGAAAGCTATTACACTGCAACCTTGAAACTAATCTATTTTGAAAGTCTGGATAAATGATAAGGTGGCGTTAGGTAAAGTGTCAGGATGATTTGTTATCCAACAGTCTGGGTTTCATTAAAACCCTCGTATTTTTGCTGTACAGAAAAGTCTGATGCATAGACCCTATTGTCAGGAATACCACTGTAATATAATGTTTAAAACTTAAACTGTACATTAAATGATATCATGTGACAACACCTGCTTCAATTCATAGCCTGAGAACTTTCTTAGCAAAAACAAATAATATCAAATAAAATATTCTCATAGAAAAATATTTATTTATTTCTATTTTAAAATTTCATTTCATTTTCAAAAAAAAATTTTGCAAATATTTGAGAATTTATTTTTAAGCATAAAATTTTTGTAACCGAAAATCCATTCGTTATAAATTGCTGTTGCTGTTCCTGTTACCATTGGTGTTCATATTTGTCTTTACGCTTTAGATGTCTACCGTTTGTCAATAGAGTGGTGGTTGGATTGTACTTTTGAATATAAAAAATAAATATTTTTTTAACGTTTTTTGTTCTTCAATTTGCCAATTTTTCGGAGCATAGTTTTATTTAATTTTTAAAAGGTTTTTTATATTCGTTAATGCTTAAATACAAGCTGATATTGAAACTTAAGAAATTAAGCAAAAAAAACAAACTGAAATTATAACATTTAGAAAGATTTCCAAGTATTATGTTTTTGAAGTTGTTGCGTGTCAATAAATCACTACAAAGAATACTCCTGCTCATGTTTTTTTATCTTAAAGAATGTTTTCTTAAAAATCATGATGATCTGATGAAATTATTAGAAATAAAATTGAAATACTTTAAGCGCGCTTTACTAAAAAGACACACGCGTCTTTAACAATATGGGGAATAAATATTTCAACATCAACAACCGTCGGCATATTGCTATTGAAAGCGAAAAAACGGGATTAAACAGGATTTACTAATGCAGTAAAATAGTATTTATATGCACCCCATTAGATTCAAAATATCGGCAAGAAAGCTAGGTTCTCTAATTAACTAATGTACGAGTATGTATATGACAGATACACAAGAGATTTTTGCGAGATATTCGTAATCGATTTTTAATTTTTTTTCTGTTCTTTTTTTATTCTTCGCTTCCTATAGCACGTATCGAATGCTAATCCTGAAACTCCCAAGACAAAATAAGATCTAGACTATGCCAGAAAATGCTTGAAATAAAAAACATGCTGTCTTAACATGTTTTCTCAGCATGCTACATTAATTAAGCCTTCATCAAAAATCTATTCAGGCTCTATTAAAGTAATTTCCTCCAGCAACATGTTTGTTGCTGTTGTATTGCAAAACGATTTGTCTTAACAGAAAATGCTTAGTTTGAAACACGTATTGTCACAACATATTGATTCAACATGTTGTTTTAACGTGTTGTCTCAACATGTTGTCTCAAAATGTTTTTAATCCAAGCATTTTCTGTTGAGGCAACACGTTCTTCAATCCAACAGCAACAAATATATTGCTGGAGGAAATTACTTTAACAGAGTCTGAATAGATTTTTGATGAAGGCTTAATGTACCTTAGAGTATAAGTGGGGTCTTAGACCTTTTATTCTCCACTGGATTTATGCCGCGGTCATAAAAACAAATCTAAACCACTTGTTTGGAGAACATCAGGTCGTATCTCATCATTCCAAACATGATGCAACGACTGCGAAATATATTCGAGCAATAAACCACCTAACTTCGATTATCGGTGTTGCATTAATCAATGCTCTCAATATCAATTTATTAAGATCAAAAAGTCTTTTCAGCTGTGCTTGTCCACGAGCTTAGCTTAGGTGATAACATGTCGTACTGATCAGAGATCAGCAATGAATCGTATTTTCGCTACTCATAGGTACTTATGAAATTTTGAGTATGAGTGAGTCAAGAGTATTAAAATTCAACTACTCTGATTCATTCGTACTCGCTACAACATTGATTTATAAGTATAGATTGCAATGAGTATGAGTACAACGTTGACATCAAACTCACAACATTCGATTCATTGTTTGATTCATACGCCTACTCATTCAGATTCATAAATTTAGAAAAATACTTATAATACTTACGAATGATTTATTTATTTATTTATGAGTTATTGTTGCATTTACAAAAGAAGAGAAAAGAAAAGACAAAGACAGCAAGTAAAGCACACACACAACCTTCTAGCGAGTATTGTGATGTTCGTACTCGAATCATACTTATTTTGTGCTTCGTGTATATGTTGAATCATGGAGAGTCGAAATCAACAACATCGTACGTATTGTTGAGTATGAGTACGATGAGTATTTCTAACTTTGAATATGAGTAGTATGAGTATGATATTAAAATAAGTATGAATGCGTATAAGTAGCTGAAATTATAAGTATGACTTGAATCTACTCATCGTTTTGAATACTCGTTGCTGATCTCTGGTACTGATACAGGGGTTACCAAAATTTTTTTGGTTGTGTATTAGTGAGTGAGAGAGAAAAAATAAGTTGAGAGAATTTATTTACAGTCATAGAAGAATGTTAGTATTATACGCTATTTTGATTTCCATCTCACCAACATATCTTTGATTTAATAATTAAGGAATGTTTTTTAGAAATGTATTTACTAGGCGTCTAATTTTGTTTGATAAATTACATCACATACTAATAATTTTCCCTATTATTTTTTTCAAATAATAGCTTTATGTCCATAAAAAAGTTATTCTCTTTCCTTATCATTTAAATTATTTACTTGAATATTAAAACAATCAAAATGTCTTTTACGAACATATAAGACATTGAATTTTAATACAAGTATTTTTTAACATAAAACATTTTTTGAGTGTAAACCTGAAAAAAAAAATTTTATAGCATCCGCTGACATGTGCGCTTGTCGCAGTCTGATCGACAACTAAATAAAAGAGCATAAGCAATGTGTGTGAATTCTCTCTGCACAATTGTGCTATGAAATGGTAATCCCTGTACTGATATGAGTCGCTCCCAATTCATTCGGGCATCCGAGGAAATAATATTTCTGATAAGTGCGATAATTAAGGTGCCTTAAGTTAGGTAGGTAGAGATGGCTGTCCCTTAGGCCAAATGTGAAAGCACAGTTTTCCATTATCCTCTAGTCGCGGAACCACTCGGAGCTTCTGATGAAGTGACTCAGGCTGCCAACGTCAATACATGACAGTTTCTTCAGATCGTCTATATAGTAGTCGCCAAGATAACTTTTTTCTCCTACGAGAGAATGCCAGGCATGTACAGATTAATCGATTTCCAAAGTCAAGAATTCATCGGAGAGTTTGTGGCCAGTTCATCTCCTCAACTGTTACCTGGAATGTTGCTATGTACTGGTACCCATATGAAATGGATCTCATAACGTTCTATTCTAAAAATGTTCCACCTCCAACGGTTCGTAAGAGGCCTTTACTTTACCTTGTTATGTGATGGTGGTTAAGAGAGATGGAACTCAAGTGGACGACTAACATCACACTTACCAGGCCATCCAGAAGCCTCCGTCAAAAGAAAAAAAAAAGAAAACTCCTTTTATCCTTAGGAAGAGAGACGATTAGACTTCTAAAGGAAATAATTACAGAGCACTGTCTGTTTAGGCATATGTCGAGAGGTATGTAAAGAGTGGGTCATTTAAAAGTTTAAATTTAAAAATGCAACAAAAACAAAAACGGTTTGAAATTTTGCCAAATTTATTTTTTTGTTGCGAAGTACAATTGTTCTGGTTAGAAATGGAATATTATTTCATTAAAATGGCTGCCACGGCTGGTCTCACAGTACCTCAATCGATTGCACTTTTTCGAGTGTATGGAGTTGTATCTTGCCAATAACTAAACGCTAACAAAGAAAGTTAGCCTTCAAATGCTAAATTGTCTCTGGCATAACACTTTTCTTTAATGGCGCGCCACAGAAAATAGTCCAACGGTGCCAAATAACAGCTTCTTGGCGGCCAATTGACATCACCATTTCGATAAATTATGTATACGCTCTACAAGCCACACCAAATAGTCACTCGTAATGGGTACATTGGCTTCTATGTGGGTTTTCTGTCAATTTTGCTTATTAACGTACCCACCAAGATGAAAATGAGCTTCATCCGAAAAGGTGATTTTCTTTTGACAAAATCGACATAATCGTGCAGTTTTTCGTTGGCCCAATAAATCCCAACGTTGCACAAGCGTAAATCGATTCATTACGTTCAGTAGTAATAATATACTGAATTTTGTGGCAGAATAGAATGACATAAGTATTGCCAGATTCCGAAAAAACCAATGGTTGAAGTTTAAACCAATAGATGGCCCACCCGATATTACTCATATTAAGATTATTGTAGAAATTTTCAAGATGAATATGAGAAGTATTCGTATTCTGTAGAGTACTTTCTGTAAGACACCTCGGTGCAAATAGTTTTCTATCAGGAACGAGGCTGCTTCAGAATTGCAAAACTCAGGAATCTGGTAGTACTTTGTAGGAGTACATTTAAGTTCTTAAGGGCGCCATATGAAAAGTACTTGTGATCTGATTAGGAACCTAAACTAATGAATATTTCTTTTTTTTTTTTTTTTTAGTTTCTAGGTTCTAATGTAATTCCTTCTTTAAGTTATTTTTTTTTTCTTTTTTTGAGAAATTAAACTGGTTTCCCCTTTTAAAGATGATTGTAAAAAGCTTCTTCTTCTATTATGGATGAGCTGTTGTTTCGTTTTAAAATTTTAATTTAAATACTGAATCAATCGATACTTTTTCAATGGATTTGAATTAATTTTTTAAATTTTTTTTCTTTAGAATTTGTTTCTATAACAGTGAATAAATGGCGAATGGTTAAGCGTTTAGATTGTACGTGTGGGCTTTTTGGTGATGTTTTTAAAATCATATAAAAATAACACCCACTGCAGTTCTCAAATAAAAATTTTTATTGTTTTTGTATTTTGTATTTCATTTAGCATATTATTTATAATTATATACACTCAAATGTAAATTAAATATCGTAAATAATATTGTACATACATACTACATAAATATACACTCACTCACATAATTACATATATACTATAGCCTTATGTACAGATTGTTTTTGCAATGTGTTCCATTAGAAAGAAGAAAAAGCATTTGAAACAGCCTTTGCGTGTTCATTTAAGAAATGATTTCAAAAACATCTACACGATCTTTATCACTTCCAAATGTAAGTTAGAAGTAAATTTGAAGGAGCATAAAACAATCTTTAAATTTCCCCTATACAGCAGCAGTCAACTAAATAGTAATGTTATTATTATTTAACTCTTAATTATTATGTGTTATGTTATACTCTTTTGTTTTTGTCATGCATAATAAATCATTATTTTTTATATTATTTCACGGGAACGATAATAAATGTTAAATGCACTGTCTCTTGCATACCAAATGATTTTAAATTTTTTGTTTTTGTCTGTTTCTGTCTTAAAACCTGTACAACACATGCAACACATTCTCGTTGGCATTAAATCGATAAATTTTTATTTTCAAATGAATTGTTTATGTGAAAACAGCATTCGCGTATTTGCATATTGAATTGCAATTGCATTTTAAAGCATTTTTTATTATTTTATTTTGTTGTATGAAAAATGCATGTGTAAATACATGCATTTTATAAAAATTTCTTAAAAAACTACTCATTCTTATTATGCATTTAAATACTCCACCCTAAATACTAGAAATAATGGTGACAGTTGGTTCTAACAGTCCAAGTGGTGACAGTTGGTTCTAAAATTTCTATTACTCCCATTTCTAATTCCCAACTTTTTTCTTTTTTTTTTGTTAATTTTGAAAAATAACACTTCAAACGACATTGACATAAATATCTTGGCTTGGTTGCTAAACAAAGCTCTACTCTGAGGAGCGTGTGAATGAAAGAAAATCCTCAGAATGTAAACAATATAGACTTCTAAACACTTGGTAGCTCTGAAGAACCTATACAGGCATCATACATTAACGAAAAACAATTTCCCAATTTTTTTTTTTTTTCTTGTTTATACCACCACATGGCTCAAGTATCGGGTGTTCTTTTACGAACTTGAGCTAACGATAATCCTTACGTACTTACTTAATTCGTCATTACCTTTAATAACGATTACAACCTATCATTCTCACACCACCCATGTTGTGTGTATTAACTTTACCCATAGCAGTGGAACTTATAGGTTAAAGTTGAATCCGAATAACAGATTTTTGAGAAACTTTTCATGACAATTATATTTTCTTTCAAAGTTTTTGTCTGCTAAAAAGAAGTCGAAGTAAAAGTATTTTTTCATATTTCGATTAATCTGAGCATCGAGACATCTGAGCTGGAGTTTAAACCACCGGCTCGCGTCTGATGATCCAGCACACTATCCACCATAAAAAGTAATATGGTGGCGTAAAATCCCAATCAACAGCACCACTTCTGGAACTAATTTCGTTAACGTATTGATTTCATAAATCAATAAATCGATTGTTAAGCGTGTTGTATAACAAGTCGCACCGTCTTGTGGAAACCATCATCGAGTACCGCAAACTCAGTTAACACAGCACGCTAGTCCTCGCCATTCATCCTCACTCATTTCGAAAGAAATAAGTATCAATGATGCCACCAGCGCATTAATTGCCAAAAATACGACAAATTTGCTTGTTGACATAACAATTGAACCAGAAATAAACCTCATCATTCAACACAATTTTTTGATAAAAATGCTTATCATCAGCCAGTTTCAAATGAACCCATTCAGTAAAAATGCGAGGCTAACAATGGTCATTTGACTTCAACTCTGTGCGAGTTATACTTTAAAGCCACGTAATACAAGACCCTTAACTAAAATTGTCCACGTAGTCGAAGAAAAAGGCCAACAAGTTCAAAACGATTTTGAATAGATATTTAGGCGTCTTCTTCAAGAGTTCGCGTTACAGCAGCAATATGCTCTTCGCTTTTGCCATTATGGTTGACATTTTAAAACGTTAAAGAAGATAGCGACCTAAGCATTTTCTATAAGAGTTAAATTTTCTTGCCCACAGTTCGCAGCACTATCTTGTATTGCAACCAACACTGTGCAGCGTTATTTTTTATAGTCGGTTTATTATCAGCGTGCAGGCATACTAACAAAGCAGGCTGTTTATATACTTTTTAGGAGTCATCAGATATTTACCATCAACTCACCTACATATATAAAGCCACAGGAAGAGTTTATTATTTTATTTATAACTACCCAATATGAGACGGCTTAGTTCAAATGAGGCTGTAAAATCTGACGATTCACCAGTTGACTTCTACGCTAGGAACGTATGAGAAAATCCTTAAAATGAATGGTCGTTAGCTGAATGTGTGCATGTGAACTACCAGTAGAATAGAAAGCTATTTGGAGACGAAAAGCTGTGCGTAAGATAGAAACAGCTTTTGCACATAATTAAAATAAAATTTTTGCATCTAATCGTACCGTGAATGAGACGTGGGATCGTCACTTCACACTCAGAATTTAAAAATAGTCCAACTAAAGATAGTGGCAAAGATACTTCCATATGCAGGCAAGGTCATGGTGGATGGTGGTTAAAATGTGCGTGAAATAAGTGTTATTGAATTAATTGTCTACATGTAGTAACTGTTTTCTTTACAAGACAATGCCTAGACTACTGCACTATTTTGATGATCAATGAATGAAAGTTCGAAATGTTTTATCCTGCAATATTATCCTGCAGATTTAATTACAACGAACTATTTCCCATTTCAAGAATGTATTGAGGACTTAGACTTCCTATAGAGAATATGTTTGGTATACGTTAATGGTGAGCGCGGAACAAGCTGACAAGATGGCTTAAGCGTATACCGATAGGTATCAGTTCTTGAACCTTATGGTTAGTTCAAGTGTATGGGGTAATATCTCGGCAATGGCATCACGAATGTTGGCCTTCAAACGCTAAATTGTATCTGGTTTGTCAGCATAATAATTTTCTTTAACGGCGCCCCACAGAAAATAGTCCAACGGCGTCAAATGGCAGCTTCTTGGCGGCCACCTGACATCACCATTTCGGCTAATTAAACGACCATCAAACGTTTGACGCAATAAATCGATTGTGGAGTGAGATGTGTGACACACACATCAATCAATCACATCAATACCATGAAGAGGGGGTACAAAAGAATCGGTTATTATTGTGCGATAGATGTCTCCATTGACCGTAATGGTTGCGACGCACTCATTTTCAAAGAAATATAGGCCATTGATGCCTCCGCTCTACAAGCCGTTCCACTCGTAATGGGTGCATTGGCTGCTGTAAGATCACGTGTGGGTTGTCTGAGCCCCAAATACGCCAATTTTGCTTATTAACGTACCCACCAAGATGAAAATAAGCTTCATCCGAAAAGATGATATTTTTGGGCAAAATCGACATCTTTGTGCAGTAAATTGATTCATTACGTTCAGTGGAGATAAAATACTGAATTTTGTGGCAGAATAGAACAATATAAGTATTTACAGATTCTAAATAACCGATGGTTAAAATTTAAACCGATAGATGGAACACCCAATATATCTGCTAGCAATTAAGGAATAAAGGCTGTCGGGGAAAGGAAATTATGTATATTGAGAAATAAAGAAAATTTCTTCTTCACTTTTTGTTTTCTCTTTTAATCCTTATATCTGTAGAACAAATTCTTCACTATTTTTGACAGAAATTCGTAGAAATACTCATAGAACTTGAAATCATTTTCTGTGTACTTCATAGAGAAGCTACCTTTTGTCTGTAATAAACAGCGCCCACTGTAGTATTAAAACTTACATTTTATTGCATTTCTGTTGCATCCGAAGAGCATCCATATTTGTCAACATGTCGTAATTTGAATGGCTTTTAATTTCCCTCTTTTCAAAACATCTGCAACACCAACATACAATTTCAAATAAAACTTTTTTTATTTTTTAGTTTTTGTTTTGTTTTTTATTTCTTTAAATTGTTTTAATTGAATATTTTGCTCATTTCAGCACTCTTTTCATTTCAATTGATTGCACGATTGACTCAACAATTGTATTTGTTTTGTTTTGGATTGTATTGTTGTGTTGTATTTTGATTTATTTAATTAAATTGTAGATACAACAAATTAATTGCATATAATTTTTTATATTTTTTTTTTACATTTTATTTTGTTTTTATTTCATTGTTTTGTTTTATTTTGTTTTTATTAATTTTTTTCCCCCGCTTTTCTTTATCGTTTCAGTAAGTCATTCATTGATGATCTTTCAAGATAAGAGTCCAAAGGTTGTTTAGCTAGTGGGGATGTAATTCTAAATATACTCATACAGCATCTACACTAACAACAATATGGAATTCTAGGTGTAAGTCTAAAATATAGGTGTGAATTATATTTTAATACTTAGACCTCTTTAAACGGCATAGATATTCTTCTATGGACACGTATTTTCAAATTTCCCAAATTATTAGCCGTCATTGGAGTCTAGGGTGTAATAACGTGGTTTATTTTATATAATTGACATGTAAATCTATCTTCACAATTAATATTTGATTTGATTCATTAATTATTGTTATTAATCTAAACATAGGTGGTGCCGCTGATGCTAGTGGTGCTGGTGGTAGTATTTCCGTTTTGTTCTGACATTTGAATTCTCAAAATATTTCATTTTTCATTTCCACGAAATAGCCCCGCATGCTCATCGTAAAATTACAAAAATTTAATTGAAATTTTTATTTTCAAATTGGCGTTTTATGAGAACGCATTAATCATGAAATTATTCAAAAATTTTAAAACAATCATACTGCGCCCACAACATTGGCTAGCTGACGTCCAACATTTTTAAAGTTTAATAAGAATATTTTAATGATTTCTTTTACTTTTTACTCCGAATAATAATACAATACAAACAAACAAGGGTGCCCTGTCACTCTAGCATACAGTGCGCTACTACATTACCATAAAGGTCATGGGTTCGATTCTCACCATAGAGTTTGTTTTTTTAAACACAATGCTAAGCATATGGTTTTTCTTACTCACCGCGTAGCAATTAGAATATAATTTTAAATTAACTTAAAGATCTTAAAGGTGTAGTTGCAGTAAAACTATCCATTAAATCGAATCAGAAACCCATTAGTTTTCAGGAAAAATTCCAACGCCTGTTACCCATATCCCTCTCTCTGTATTCAAGTCGTCTATTTATTAAAACAACTTATTCTCCGATAATAGAAGTACTTGAAGTGGCCGTAGTCTAGTAGGTAGTGTGTTGATTTATTAGACGTGAGGCCTCGGTTCAAACTCCAAGTCAGACATCTCCAACATACGAGAGATGAAAAAATATTTCTTCGTCAACTTCCCCTCAGCAGATTTCTGGCAAAAACTCTGGAAGTAAATGAAAGAGTAAAGTTTCTCAAAACTGTATCCTTCCAAGTCGACTTTAAACTGTAGGTCCTGCCTGTAACTGCTGTGAGAAGCAGTAGTAGAACCTGATTGAAGGGTTATAATGACTAATTATGTATGTGTTGGCTAATTAGACGTGAGACCACGATTAAAACCCCAGGTCAGATATCTACAACAAAACGAAATATGAAAAAATATTCACTTGGCGACTTCCTCTCAGCAAATTTCTGGCAAAACTCCGAGAATAAATAAAATTTCCATGAAATTTTTTTTTTATTTACCATACTGAGTATATTATCGCTCACTTTATAGTCCATTAGAATCCATTAGTCACGATTACTACCTAGCTTCTCATACCACACCTTGATTAACTTTTTCATGGCAATTATTACCTCACAGCATTTGTCAAAAGATTTCCAGAGATTTTTTTTTTATTTTATTTTTCGAGATCGAGTCGTAGTTGAAGCTTAAACGCAAGGGTACTCGTTCTAATAAGCCAATAATCTAGACTACAAGACATTTTAATAATCGATATCAATATCGTAGTCCCAAAACTTTATACAATCCCCCGGTAGATTCAATTACAAAAATGTTAATTGGCTGACTGACAGAATGACAGCCAATAGAGAATTATTTTAGGAAGGATACTCTCTCAAACATAAGTGATCTCTGAGGAGTGGATTGGAAGAAGCTAAGGAAATTTGTGCCGACTTCCTATAGAAAGTATAAGTATGACCTTAATGGTGACTGCACAACTAGGCAATTTCACCACTATGCCGATACGTACGATGTATGCCGATACGTAGTCTTTGGAAAGTCTTCTTCCTTTCTGGCTGCCCAAATACCTATCTACGACAATATTAAGGCTTAGAATAGATAACCTGGAAAGTTTTGCTAAATGTTTGATAAAATTAATTCCTAGGTATGGCGTCAAAAATTAGACCATTTGCCTTTACAGGCAGCCAGCTACACTCCATAAAAGAGAAAATATATGTGCACCATATAAAGTGATTATTGCTCGCATACCACTCTGGTATTCCCAATAGTTTTGGCAATAGGGTCAAAGTATTGTATGGCCAGAGATGGAATGTTAGATGGAAGTTAAGAAAACGATGATAAAAATTTCAAACTATATTCAGAAACAATCTCCGGCCAAAGAGAGTATTAATTGCCAGGAACCGGTACTTTTCTTAAGAGAGTCATAACTGACGCATCAAGAATCCAGTTTTCATACCAATTGCTGGTTAGAAAAAATATTTGTCACCTAAACAAATTCCTTTCCTTTTGTAGACAAAATTCCTTGACGATGAATATAAAAACTCCATTTACACAAATATTTCCTTCAAATATACTCACATTCATTCTTACTCACATTCTTAGTACAAAAAGAATGTACTAAGAATGCCCCTAAAAATTTATTCAAAATCGACTGAAGAACAAAATCACTTTCAAGACTTACTTGACTTTACTTTGTAAAATATTTCGTATGTTTTTTTTTTTTTGTTTTTCGTTTAAGAAATGAAAAATAAGTCATAAATTATTCTTTAATATGAGTTTAACATGAATAGTTGACGAATGGCAAAAAGAATAAAAATCTGCACGTAATATGCACGTATCTGAGACAGCATATGCATGCCATACAATTGTTGAAATGCGGCGCTACAGTTTAACAGGAGGAGTGTTAAGTGGTCAAGAATTATGAAAAAATTATGAAAAATTTATGTGAAGAGGAATAGTAAAAACAAATCAATTTTAATATTAAAACGAAATGTCATTATAAATAGGCAGGAATAGCAATTCTATTTGACAGTCAGGACCCTATAAAAGCATTCGACTCTTATGAGATTAGATCGAGGATAATGTAGGATATTCCGGAGAAGCTGAATCACCAAGGTAGGCAAAATAAAATTACCCTTGTCTAGGCCCCAGGTCATATGGGAATTTTCGGTAATGAGCCATGGGACGAGCTTGCGTTAAATGAAGCCAGAAGCCTTCAGTGACCCTGGACGGAGATGTTTGGAAAGTTATGATTAACGAAAGAGAAGAAAAATGGAGGCATAGGCTCTTCTTAAACCAACTGAGTTTGAGACAATCAAATCTTTTGTTGGGAAACTGCAATAAGAAGAGTTTTGAATCATGTATCAGACTATCCAGCAATAACTTGAGCTTGGTAACCGGTCTTTTGACAAACGACTGTAAACTCTAAGTACACTTATGCAGACTGGAACAACATGTTGTAGATTCTGTGACAATAAGAATAAATCATCGGAAAACATTCTTAGAACCTGCAGAACATTAATTCATCCCAAAAGGAAAACCTGGTTGCATTTCAAGTGCTAGGCAGGGGAATTGACTTTGAGCAGCATACCGAAAGTGTCTACGCTGCCAGACACTGCTAGACACTAACGGAAAAGAAAAGGACTGACTCACTGCTGCCTTTAAATTACATGGCTATCTATCTCACAATGGCGATTCTTACGGGGTACTGCCCTTTTGGTAGGCATGTCGAAAGACTTGGCACTACGACCAATGATTTCTGCAAAAGCCGTAGTTTTTTGCTGGAAGAAAAAGCTATCTTTCACCTCGCTGCACTTTTCATCAACAACAAAGGTTTCTGGCCTCTCATTTTCTGACATATTTGGCCGAATTTTCTAGGATGAAAATTGCGAATCGCAAGAGATATTATAGACCTGGGATAGTTTCCTCTAGGAAATGATTTACCCCCGGGTAGAATCTATTGTTGTATCACAATGGGCCTAAATGCTGACCTAAGTGGGACTTCTTCCTTCGCAGAGGCTCACCACCTAAGCTAACCTAACTTAGGCTAGGCTGAGAAATAACAGGAATACCCTATATACATAGTTGCAGGCAAGTACAAGAGACTGTATGGTCGCTGCACCATGAGACCTCTGCACGACAGTAGCAATAAATCCTTTTAAATCCATTTAAAAATCTTATCACAATATAAACCTATAGGCTCTCACAATTCGTCTTAATGCCCTTTTACACCCGATGAAAATAAGTCAATAAAATTTATTCAAACGTCTCGACTGTTTACAATTTTTTGTTTTTTTTTTTTTCAGTCTAATTTATTTGTAAACATGATCTGACTAATAAATTTTAACGTAACAAACGTTTTTATTTGTATAACAGCTTCAGCACTGGCTTAAAAGATAAAAAAATTGTTTTTTTTTTTTTTTGAAAAATTTTGTAACCACAGACAGGGTTTTTAGCATAAAAAAGGGAGTGAGTGAGTAACTCAATGACTCGCTGACTTTATGCACGAAATAAGTGTGAGAATAGAAATTATTGGCCGCATATATATTTTTCTAAGTGATTTCTTATGTTATGCCAATTGATACAACAACAACTACAACATTAATAACAATATTTGGCTTTAAAATTGCCTAAAATAAATTGCCATAAATTGCCACAGTGTAACATGGCCTTCATTCAATAACGTGCGAAAATATATGAGTTTTTTCTCTGTTTCTTTTTTTTTTTTGTCGACAGTGGTGGACAAAAATAATAAATAAATCAAATGATGTATAAGAGAGAAAAAATCAACGTATATTAAATATATTTTTAAAGAATTTTTAAAATTTGAATTTAAATCATACTTCAAATGCCTTTTTTCAGGGGGTGTTTGCAGCAATCAATCAGTCAATCATCAATCATAGAAGAATATGGTGTGTTACACCATAGCGTAACACATACCACGAATGTAAACCAAGGAGAGAATACGAAAAATTTGGGCATTTCTAAATAAAAACTAAAATTAAAAGTAAAATTATTTCATGAAAAATTATTGAGTAGGATGTAACAATATTCGTATGACCTTTTGTACCATTCTGTTGGCAGTTCTTGACTGATTTAATTTTGAGTAAACTTTATGTATCTTTCAAATACTTTTTTACTAATGCCCAGTACCTCTTATTACGGTAGAATTTACACAACTTTATGGATTGATACGACTGGGCACATACTTACTTACTTAATTGGGCATTACTTCTCTTTAGTTAGGATTACAAACTAGCTTGCCACAGCACTCATGATGTGTTTGTTTTTATCCTAACGTCGACTCCTAACGACATGTCAATTTTATTTACACACACAGTTTTTGCCAGAAAACAGCTGAGGAAAAGTCACCGAAAGAAACAGTTTTTCAAGCTATTTGAGCTGAAGTTCAAACGACTGGTTCTTATCTACATAGCTGCCAGATTTGACGATTTATCGTCATTTTGACGATTTTGAGCTCCAAAAATATCATTTTGATGACATGACGATTTATGCCCTTATTTTGACGATTTTTAGCAATTAAAAATTTACATCATTTTCTTTACTTTAGTTCATAAAAAGTCTCCTTAAGCTTTGTATTTGCTTTACAATTGTTACTGTTGGAAATTTCTGCTAGTAATAACAAGGAGTAAAGTATTATATTTTTAAGTTATTTTCGAATACCTGTGATGATTTTTCTGTATTTTATGCCTTTTTAATCCCTTAAAAGCCAAATATTACAACTCCTAAATAACATCGTAGTTGAGAATAAATTATCATTTGCCGTTGCAGACAATTTTAAAAATTTGATTATAGCTTCTAATATTACCATCGGAAGAACAAAGGCAAGTGCCATTATTTTTTTTTTTTTCATACGACCAACACTCAGGGAATGGCATTGTGTTTGGAACTAGGAAAATATATTATAAGAAGGAGGAAAGAGGGAGCAGTGTTTTTGGACACTAGGATTCAATATTTTTATAACATTTTAATACCATAAGTAACAGGAAAGATCTCTGCAGGAAGGGAGTTCCACATACGAATAGTCCGTTTAACAAACGAATTTTGTCTGTAATGCAGTGTGCGATACACTGGCCAATCCACCACATATGAATGTACTGGCCGAGAAAGACGAGTGTTACGTAGGAATACATGATTTTCATAAACAAGTTCCCTTATTTTGCTCGAGCTATATCCGTTGTAGTAGCGATAGAACAATGAAACACAAGCCACATTGGAACGATGCTCCAATGAATCAATGGAGTTGGACACACTATCGTGATTAACGAGCTACTACGGCCTCTCCTGTAAACGGTCGAGAAGCCTCAAAATAGACGTTAAGGGCCAACCCATACATTAGAGTTGTATTCCATTCTCGGTCGGTTATAAATGGTGTAAATGGTAAGTAAATCAGATGAAGTGAAGTTTTTATTGCACCGTCTTAAGAAACCAAGGCTCTGAAAATGGGTCAGTTTTAGCGAACATCACACTGAATTTGCATGCCCATAACGTCAAGATCTTCTGACTCTCTTAAATTTACAACACATATGCAATATTATTGCTGCTTAACATTGACTTTATATGTTTTTGTTTGTAAAATACTTTTCAATTTATTTATTTATTTTTTCTGACGATTTCAATGAACGTCTTTGACGATTTTGACGATTTTTTCTCAAATATTTGACGATTTGATGCTTCATTTATCTGGCAGCTATGCTTATCTAGTTAGAGAACACACTACCTATGACAATAGATCGACTACTAATGTGTACATAGAAAACATTATTCACATGGTACCTTACTTACCATGCTGCGTGTATTAATTTTATGCACGAATGGCGGGACCTACAGTTTAAAATCAACTCCGAACGAAAGATTTTTGAAAAGTTTTTTATGGCAATATTTTTTGCACTCACAGTCTTTGCCAGAAGACATAAAAAACATTATTTACATCGTAAAGCTCAATGTTTTGTCGATATAGTGACAAGGCCCAAGACCTGCACAGAAAAATTAGGAAATTCTATGGTTATTTAAACATGGTAACAGTGTTTTTGCAGACACTTATTTACATAAATATCGATGTCAATAGTGGCGATAGGAATGAAAGCAGTACTTCCCCTACTACGTGTGCAAATTCGAAGCTAAGAGAAGGCAGATATGCTTGCGAGAAAAGGAGCTTTCAAGCTTTTATAATTAGAATTAATCCATGAATATATGTGCGCATTTCAAAACTTATATTTCGAAAAACGTTTCAGTGTAATACGTTGACTACCAAAAGTGAATCGAACTAAAGGACAGTGTCAGGAAATGAAGATTATTTTTCTAATTTTTTAATTTGAGGACTTGTTGAATAAAACAGGACTCAAAAAACTTTTGCACGACTTCTTGCTAGCATTTATAATCATCGTCCATATAATTAAACCTCTGTAGTCTGGTACGTAGTGTGTTGACTTATTAGACGTGAGGTCTCGGTTCAAAACCCAGGTCTGACATCTCCACTAAAACGACACAAAAACTCTGTGAGTAAATAAAAAATTGCTACGAACAGTTCCTCAAAAATCTGTCATTCTGTGTCAAATTTAAACTGTAATTCTCGCCACTCATGTTTAAAATTAAAACGCAACATAAGTGGTATGGGAAACTAGATTGTAATCCTGATTAGAGGGTTGTAATGACCAATTATATACATATGTATGTGTGTATCCATATGAGGTATTTATCCTCTTAAGACCCAAGCATGAATCCATTGATTTTTTCTACTTTTTATATATTTTCATGTCTTCTGCTCTATAAATAAATGAATCATGTCTGCTGGTATTTATGGAAACTAAATATCATGTAGAAGATTAAAACAAAATTCCCACCATTGACTCCAAGGCGACAGTGTTCGTTAAGAACGTAATAACATAAGGTGCACATACATCTACCTGGAGTCTCAAGAGGTTATAGTTAATAAATATCAAATAACACTCGTATATTCTAACAAGCATGACAATCAAATAACAACGATTACAAAATTATATTTCATTGACCCAAAAAAAGAAAAAATCCTTTAAGCATCTCTCGTTTATCACTGTTTTTATTACAACACAACCATTTACTACGTCAAGGTCATTTGAAACCTTTCAAACCATTTGTTAGCCAACGGAAAATTATAAACACTTTTGAAATGTTTTGACATTTATTACGGCTGTCTAATTGTCTCCAGTTTGATAAGCCTGTCAGCAATATTACCATTATTAAACACAAATTCATTAAAAATTGTTCAGAAAACTAAAATGATGACATTTAATACAAAAAAAAATTAAAAATAATAAAAACCGTTAAAATTTTATATAAAAATAGCAGCAACTGTTTTTTTTATTAATAAATTAAAAAAAAAAAATCCAACTGAAAAAACTATCAACCTTAAGTTAGGTATAGAGGCCTATCGTTACAGCACATACTCATACGAATTCGTATATCAATTTAATAATAAGGCGCTAATGTCAGATAAACAAAAAAAAAAACCAATTATATTGGCCCCATAGTTTATTAATGTTAAGCCATAAACAAATACAGCAACACCAACAATAAAATGCTAACAACTATAAAATATTGCTAACACCACTACTACTGCTACAACGACAACGACGATAACGCATTTAGCATTATACGGATATCCGCGGACGTGTTTGAAATTGTGATTAAAAATTTTTGAATCATTTTAAGAAGAGTGTATATTGGAGAATAGAAGAATTGTGAATTTGAAGTCATACTGACGTATGTGACACACTTTTAGTGACGAATTTTTATGAAAAAACAGGCACACAAAAAAGAAAACAAAAAGGAGTTGGCACTAAAGGGAATATTTTATAAGGTCAGGAGATTTTTTTAAGAAAATTAATACCTTAAAGATAAGTTTTTGAACCCATATCACGAAGTCGTTACCATAATTAATATGATATGAGGCTTTGTTAATTAGTGCGCAATCAGATTGTTTTATTGACCAAAACCCTGGGACAACATCGATTCTCCCTTTCATCTCTTTTGGTATCTGGCTATCAGCCATAATTTAAATATCCGAATTACATCCACGAACATTACACATTGCATATCACATCGTATTTCAAATTTCCAAGCTTAAATTGGTTTTCAAGCCTAAAGGTTATATAGAGAGTTATCCATTTTTTAATTTCAAACGTAATGCTAAGATTTAAATGAAACTTTTTTGTCATTATAATGATTTCCATTGCTATGTACGAAATAAATTGTCATTTAAATTATCGTTTCTGAATTGGTTTCGAACACTCCAGGTCGTATCTCGGTAATAACTTGAACCGACAATTTTGCTTGCAAGCATAAACACCAAGGGAGACCGCATTGTGTGCGGTCAGCCGGATTTAATTGAAGGTATGAGTCGTTATATATGTAGATTTAATTGCTGAAAACTCAAATCGACAACTTCTGCTTATCTTCCGTATAGGCCTAGAGCCACATCGCAACCTTTCCAATCTCTTCAAATTTTATTCAAATTTGCCAATTCCTTGCATTCCAGGAAATAATTATGATGACCATAATTACCTCAAAATTTTGTTCGAATCGATCCATATTAGTAAATCGCAGAGCTTTCACCTGATATATGACACTACAGATAAATGATTTTAATAGCTGACAGCCTCTACATACCGATCTTTCTTCTCTTTTTATATTTGTTAAGTTCTCGACTCTTTAAGGGACATAGGGCTGCAACAAAGCACTTTCCCCATTTCCTTCATATTTATTATTACCTGGCTTAAATTAAGTTTTTCAAGTTAACTATACGCTCTGCTGTACCACCTTCTAGAAAGATAGAGTTGCCATTTAAAGAAACAAGGTATGTATTATCGATTTTTATTATTTGTATACAGATAATTTTGGAGTTCAATGCGAATGTTACAAGCTCTGGGAGGCAGGGAAAAAATAAAATTCGAAAATCTTGATGAATTCTTTTTTCTTCTTTTTGATTTAATTTTGGTTTGGTCGAGTTTGTAGTCATTCTCTTTGATTAGTAATCAAAGAGTACTCTGTTGTAACTTTGTTGTTACCATGACAACTTTAGCTACTGATTGGGATCAATTCTATAATTAGGCAGTTTATAGCAGATAAAGCAGATTTCTGGCAAAAAATCTGATAGTAAATAAAATTGCCATGACAAGTCTCTCAAGAATCTGTCATCGAAAGGCGACATTAAACTGTATGTCCCGTCACTCATGAATAAAATTAACACACGCAGCATAACTGGTGTGAGAAGCTAGTTCGTAATCCTGAATGAAGGGTTGTAATGACTAATCATGTATGTAAAGCAGACGCTTTATGTAGCAGATACTTTAGTCTAAATTGACCTTTGATCAACACAATCACCTGTAACCGCTGATTTGAATTCACCTGTAGCAACATCAGTCCAATTTATCACATCATACCACAATTTCGAAAAGTTAATAAGTATACTTCGGGTTGAACTTTCATGAGGCAACCCTTTTTGTAGACATAAACTGCAGGTATAGTTTAGGCCTGCATTGCCTGGACGTTCCTTCACTCCATATTTGAAACAGTAATCTCCTCTCTTTTCTTATCAATCATCATCAGTTTGCTCTCATAAAATCTAGAAACCTGTTCCTTCTCCGCAAAGTCACAAAATCTTTTTCGCCGGAGTCATTTTATACACTTTAAAAATAAATGAAATAATAAAAAAAAAATTATTTTCTTCATCTGACAACACTTACATTTGCATTTCTAATAAGGAAGGTATGCCACAAAGCCGTAACTCGTATCTTAATGATTGCGAAAGTCAAACGTTTGGCGTCGCCTTTTGATATGTGTACGAACGAACAAACCTATTTACAGACAATAATAAATAATGATAAAATTAAAATTGATGACAGCTGCCAAAAATCATTAATAATGAAAAATTATTTACAACAACAACAATTAGAAAAGCATCATGAAAAATAACGATTGACGCACTCTCTTTCGCTCTCTCTCTCTACCATTTACAATCTTTTTTGTGGCATAGAAATTGAATCTGCTATGGGGCAATATCGGGCGAGTGGCATAACTTTATTAAAACTTTGAAGGCAATTGCAATTACGGTATAACAACTCAATTATCATACGATGTACGTTATTGAACGATTAAGAGAGATGATAATGACAACTGCAATGATGACTTTGTTAATAAAATTATTGGTTTTGTTTTTTCTGTTTTTCTCGTCGTATATCTAATAGAAATGTCAATAGCATTATAACAATTACAATAGTAGTAGCAGTGGCAATAGCAGTAGCAAAGCAATATCTTTGCCTTTTTTTTCTACCAACAATAGGGTCTGAGGTGAAATTATAGAAAAACAATTAAATAAATATTAAAATTCATTATAAACAATTAATAAAGTAAAATATATTGTATAATGAATACAATAATAAAGAAAAGAGAAAAAAACAAAACCTTGTAAATGACGTTTTTAGATAACTTTGTTCGCTGCCAGTACTACTCTACTGGACTCAGTCAACCGTCTATCCAACCAGTCATACATTTATTTACTTTGACTACCTGCTTACAATCGTCGTGTATTCTATTCATATTGGTATGGTATTGCAAAGAATAGATAAAAATTAAATGCATTTTTGTCTCTACATTTGTCCATTTTGTAATTAAATATTATTTTTATAAGTTTTTTTTTTTAATTTTGTAAACGTTTCTGTTGTTACTTTTTATTCCATACGCTTCTGTTTTTAATGATGACGTTAATAATAATTATAAAACCCTAGTTCTACTGAAGTTAAGTGGGCATTTGAATATACAATACAAGGTGTTGCTTATATTTTACTTTTTACATGCAAGGGTTGTTCGAAAAAATTTCAAATTTAATAAAAAAAAATAAAAAAAATTAGGAATTCAGCTGATCCTACAATTTAAATAAAAATTCAATATTTCAAGTCCTGAGATGAAAATAAATTTTTCTTTCTAAATGAATACTGCAATCATTAATTACGAAAATGACTGCAACAACGATTAAGTTACTTGAATTGTATTTCTTTTATTTGCTTAGTTTTAATGCCATCAGTAGGGAGAAACAAATGTCCGTCAAAGTAAATGTTGTGGCGGAGTTTCATGTTATAATTTTAAAAAAAATTATTGAATTTAGATACGATAAATTTCTTTCGTCGTAGTGTAGTGTGTTGGCTACTTTGAGTTGAGGCCGCGGCTAAAACCCCAGGTCAGACATCTCGAACAAAACGAAATATGAAAAAATCTTTCTTCGGCGACTTTCTCTCATCAGATTTCTGACAAAAACTCTGAGAGTAAAATAAAATTGCCATGAAAAAGTTTCTCAAAAATCTGTCGAAGTCGACTTTAAACATAAAACCAATTATGTATGTATATACATATGTATGTAAATTCCTTACTTAAACGACTTTAATAATATTTCTCCTTGATCCCATGGTATACCAGCATACATCTGGCGTGATTCAATTGCAAAAGGATCTCGTTTTACGAAACTTGACTTGGCTTGAAATTTTATTAACTTATAGTTGAATAACATCCCATGTAAGTAAGCATCATCATTCCATCACCAAATTACAAACATCAACATCAGAAAGTCTATCAAATTTTTGTGCAATTCGATTTAGGTATACGCAAATTAGTCTTATCGTCGATCTAATTAATTCATTAGAGCCGTCATATCATAGCCGTCTTCGCAGCTAAGTATCAATGACAGAAATTTTAATACTTCCGTAACAAAAGGACAAAACTCGCAAAAAAAATCTGTTAAACTTTAGCCCGGCGCACGCCTTAAACCTGTTAAAATCTAAAGTGCTTTCATAACAGCCTTTAGGAAGCAACTGGGACTCACTCTAATCATGCCATCATTTGTTAACTAATTAGCCTCACATTTTGGAAAGCTATTAACCAAACAGTACAATGTCGGTTCATGTGTGTGCGTCCTGTAGGGCTTTTGACTCTAAAAAGAAAAACTTGTTTAAATATCAATAATAATTTCATTAGAGTGGCATGCTGACTCTCGGACATCTTCGGCTGTACACCTACATCCCTACAACTTTGTACTCATCAGAATATTTGGGATATCGCCATTGCTAGCAGCCTAAGTTTTATTCACTCTTACATACATACATAATTAGCCATTACAACATAGCTTCTCATATCACTTATGTTGTGTGTGTTAATTTTATACATGAGTGGCGGCATCTATAGTTTCCAGTCAACTGCGAACGACAGATTTTATAAAATGGCCACGAAAAAGTTTCTCAAAAATCTATCGTTCAAAGTTGACTTTAAACTGTAGGTCCTGCCACTCATGTAATAATATTAACATATACAACATAAATGGTCTGGGAAACTAGGTCGTAATCCTGACTGAAGGGTTGTAACGACCAATCATGTATGTATGTATGCATGTGCTAAACCCACTTAGCATCTGGCTGCATACTGACAAATTGAACATGAACTGACTTCTTGAGCGATAATATAATACTCAAGCGATTTCATTCCATAATTTAGACTTCAGTGCCTTCTAATCCATTTATACAGAATCAGTTCGCAAACCTGATCTCTTATAAAGGGTCCGCCAAATAACTTTTTTTTTAAAATGCTTTAAAAAAAAATACTGAATATTTTCTCAAATTTCTTTTATTATTTGAAAGTACAATCCTTCCGGTTAATAATGGAAAATTATTTCATTCAAATGGCTGCCTCGGCTGGCCATGCAGTCCAATTTTTAAGCACATTATCGATTGTGTGCAGCTGTATTTCACCAATGGCTTCACGTATATTGTCCTTTAAAGCGTCAATTGTCTCTGGCTTGTCGGCGTAACACTTATCTTTGACGGCACCACACAAATAATAGTCCAACGGTGTCAAATCGCAGCTCCGAGGTGGCCAAACGACATCAGCTCTGCGGCTGATAATGCAATCTTCAAAAACAGGGCGCAAAACATCGAGTGTAGCTTCGGCTGTGTGGCACGTAGCGCCGTCCTGTTGAAACCAAATGTTGCCAATATCCTCCTCTTCAATTTTTGTGAACAAAAATTCGTTCAACATGACCCGATAACGATCGCCATTGACTGTAACGGCCACTCCTTGCTCATTTTCGAAGAAAAATGGCCCAATTATGCCTCTGGACCAAAATCTGCACCAAACAGTGACTCGTTTGAATGCGTCGGCTTTTCAATGTATGCGTGCGGATTTTTTATGCCCCAAATGCGACAATTTTGCTTGTTTACATACCCGCCAAAGATCAAAATGAAAAGATGATTTTTTTGCCAAAATCGGCATCTTCTGTAAGTCGACCGCAGGCCCACTTAGCGAAGCGAAAACGCATTGGATAGTCAATTTGCTTCAACTCCTGAACCAATTGGACTTTGTATGGCGTCATACCAAAATTCGTCTCAATGATGTCTCCGAAATGTTCAATTGTTGAGAACGACGGTGAATTGATGTTGATGGCGCTTCACGCACACTTTCTGCCACAGCAGCAATATTCTCGGGTGTACGCACTGTTTTTGGCTTTTCACGCTTTGGTTTATAGATGAGGATGCCAGTTTCTTTCACTTTTTTCACAAGACGGTGCTGACGGTGCTTCTCTTCTTCCAAAATCCGTACGCAGTTTTCGCAGACATTCTGCAACATTACCATGATTTTCAAAGTAATGTCGCAATATTTCCCAGCGTTGTTCAAGCGTAAACACAACCATATTCGTTCAGCGGAAGGATAAAACTAATTATCTGTCAAATCAGACATGAGCTAAGTGTTAACATTCACGAAATAAGCACTAGTTGAAAAAAAACGTTAGATGGCGGACCCGATACTATGAAGATTCCTAGACAGATATTTTTAACTGGAAAAACCAAATGTACGTACATGACGATATTTTCCATACAAGTTAGCTGTTAATAAACAAAATTTTTTTAAATTAATTTAAATAAATATTTTCATAATTAAAAATAATTAGAAAATTAATTAAAATATAATGTTTTTTTTATTAATAAATGGCGATCTATTTTATTAAAAAAAATTGCTTCACTTATTATTTGGCCACTCCAATTTAAATTTTTTTCCATCAATTCAAAACTATGTAAGTGGTGTAACAGTCAAATAAGCTTAAGCCCATAAAATCATTAAAAAAAACTTTGAAATTTTAAAGTTTTTTTTTTCAAAATAATTATAATTAATGAAGAAGACTTTGTAAAGGACAGACATATGGAAATAAATGAATAGTTATCAGTATGAGTAAAAACAACAATTTAAGTGCTGCTACTACTACTACTACTGGCTTCATTCATATTAAATTACACGATTAACATTGCAGAGAAGCTATGCGAAGAGAAAGATATTTAAGAAATCAAATAGTTTACCGGAAGAGGCAATTCAAAACGCACTTGACTTTATTTGAAGTGGATACACATGCACGCACAGCTAACACCAACGAATATCATTCATAACTTCTACACCCAATTCAATAATAATAAGCGCACAGAGAGATTGAATGAACAACAGTAAGCAGTAGATGTAGCAAAAAATGAATTAAAAATGATAACCAAACAAAGAAGTGCAAAGCCAGACCATAAATAAATGAGCATAGATGGGCCTAATAATAAAACAACAACAATAACAACAGCAATTGTATTTTCAATACCTACGAAAAATATATATACATGCACGCATGTGCATATTATAAGAGTATATGAACAGAAAGGCGGACGGACAGACAGGCAGACAGCCAATACAAAAACCTGACACATGTTTAAGGAAGAACAATCAAAGTATGACTCCAACAGATTGTTTTTGTTTGAAAAAAATTTTTTCGTTCCTATGTATAGTGGAGTGTTAAAGGAAAGGGAGAAGGGGGGCGACTGACAAGATATTCAACAGATACAAAAAAATAAACTTTTTAGTCATCCCCATCATATTCAGGCATGCAAGCCATTTATGTTTGTATGAATTCATATGGCATGGCATGTATATACATACATTTGTACATTTTATGCCTCTTAAGGCATCCACAAACAAATTCTATGAAAAGTAAGAAAGAATTCATATCAATGCTCACTTTGTTCTCTTCGCGAATCGCCATGGATACCATACGTATGTATGTATGTATATAAGCGAGTAATAAATTTTATTTAAAGTTTAATTAATAAATGGTTCCACAATTCTTACAAAAAAAAGGAAAAAACACCAAAAATTATGACTAAATACTGGGAACATCGTGAAATTCTTTCTTTAAATCATAAAAAGACGTTAAAAAAATACACGCGTTAAAGCATAAATTTAGCAAAAAAAAATTGTGAAAAATCTGTCACAAATCGTTTGATTTCTGGTTTGTTTAACCCAAAAATCAAAACAAAGCAAAAAAACGCTACGAATTTATTGAATTCAATTAAAATCAATTTTCAAATTGAAATTCTAAGTTAAGGTGACCAAATAGTTACAATCAGAATAATAAATTAATCAAAATGAAGAAAATACCAAAACAAAAAAAAAATATTTTTTATTCAAAGCAGCCATAAATTCATTAACAAGTCGAGCTGCCAATATTTACAATCAAATCAAATCAATTTCTTAATTGATGACTGACGATGACACACAAAAGCTGTGGTTCTGGTATCAGATGAAAGAAAATAAATCAAAAAAAAAATTTTTCATAGTCAAGTCAATGGGATATTTCTTGTTAATTTTGATTAAAACCTCGTCTCTGAGTCATCACTTCACAATCAAGACAAGTATTTCAAACACTTAGCAAACTTGGTTTAGTAGTTGCAGTAGTCTGGATTTAACCTGATCACCTTCAAATCTATGACAACACTCACATGTAGAAGAAATTTAAAATTATAGTACCAAAGGCCACTTATGTAATTCATTTGCTCTTTAAAAACAAAATTGAGAAAGAAGAAGAGCACGTCAAATCTTTCATTTTATATATCGGGTCCTCCAAAATAGATTTCTAAACTTTGAAGATTAATAACATCGATCTTGTTGAAGCCACATCTGTCAAATTAGCTGCTATTTAATCAGTCTATTTCACCAAATCACTATGTATAGGCATAGCATGCAACAATACGTGGAATTAATAAAATTGTTTTGTCAAAATACGTGTAAGCGACAGGCCCTAATTTTAATAGAAAAATCATCTTCCACGATAAGGCCCATTTCTGAAGGGATGTGTCTGTAAACAAACAAAATATTAGAATTTGGAACGATACAAATTCACATGAAATCCAAGAGCATCCATGCATACCATAAAAGTCACTGTTTGATTGTAATTTTAGTTCATCGGTTCATATTTCTTGAAAAACTACTATTTCTTAAAAACTACTTCATTATCAATCTATGGTATTAGATCGAAGATTACCAATTTCTTTTGGCCTGAATTGGCTCTTGGATAATCTGGATGAACGATATGAGGGCACGGTGATCTCGAGTTTAAGTGGTATGAACTAGCCACCGAAATCGCGTGGTTTGACTACTTTGGAATTATGAGATTTGGAACATTGAGATTTGTTGTACAACTTAATCAAGTTGTAAAGTTGGAGGGATAGTTGGTCAACAGTTGGTTATCGATTGGTTGAATATTAAAAAATTTTGATTTTTATTCAACCGACACGGTTCAAGTTGTTTGAAAAATCATAACGTTTGAAGGAAACAACTAATATGTTTGTATGTACAATGAAAGGCTACGTGTAGGACAACATATGTGCATTAGACAACATAAAGTGCTAAACCGAGTTTTGGAATGTTCAATGCCATTTCATTTACATATTAAACCAGTACAAGAGTAAGAGTAAAGAGTAAATAAATATGGCCATGAAAAAGTTTTTTGAAAATCTGCAGATCCCTCCACTCGTGTATAAGATTAAGGGCCATTATTACAACTTGCCGTTAACTAAAGGGAGGATTTTAACGGGCAGATAAATTGTTTTTCATTATTATGAGTACCCAATAAGATAGAAGTGATCGTTAAGCTAAAGGGAAGATCATCCTACCTTTAACATTTAAAGGTCACTTTATGTTTGAACTTGCCATATCATATACTATTTTCGATATGGCAGCTTCAAATTTAAACAAAATGAGCATATACAACAAAAAAACGAAGTCCGCTGTTGCCACTGCGTTAAAAAAAAACTTGTTTAATTGAGCAGTTTTATCGACTTTGCTCCGGCACTGCCATATTTTAATTTTATTTTATCTGTAAGTTGTAATAACGAAAATAAGTTAAAGGTAACTTTGCCGTTCACTTTAGCTAAAGGTACCTTTAACTAACCCCAACTTTAACGGGAAGTTGTAATAATGGCCCTAAGACACACAACATGGGTGGTGTGAGAAGCTAGGTCGTAGTGCTGACTAAGGGTTGTAATAACCAATAATGTATGTATGTATATAAATTCATTCACAATCTGCAATTAAAAAATCAAAATATCTGGAATTTGTTCAGAATACTTACCAAACTTATTCTTATCTCTCTTAATATTAATGGTAGGTTCATATAATAAAAATCATAAATTGGCGGCCTTTAAGGCATCATTTTAAAAAATTTCCACATAAAGTTGCTTCAACATAAAACCTAAAAATCAGTCAGATTTGAACTGGTGTTTCTTTCACACAATTATTAGCGAACATATTCATACAATTCTTTACAATACAACACTGATAGAGAGACAAAACGAAAAAAAATTGATCAGTTTATTAACCAAAAATTATATATGTATGTTGTTACAGTTGTTGTTGTTGTTATTATTATTGCTGTTTAACATTTAATTGCAATTATTGTAACCTTAAGCGTTTCAATGCAAAAGCAAATGCAAAACATTAACAAAATATTGCAATGAAGCACAGAAGAAGTATAATCATCATACAGAGTTCAAGTATTTTATGGCATTTTATGGATACCCTTTCCATTTGCATGTTGTAATAATACATGGTCGAGTATTGAATACCTATTAAAAAAACAAAAACAACAGAAAAAAAACCCAATGCTCTAATGATTTATTGGTCATGTTCTTTATTATGCGATTACAATCCGAATTTTTATTAAAAACCAGAAAAAAAGCAGAAAAAAATATTAAAGATCTGCCAGGCATTTGACTCAATTGCTGATGACGTTTATGACTGATATGCTATAGATGCAGTAAAATCGTTCATCATCTTTCATTATGGCATAATTTCTTATTGTTTCTCTCTCTCTTTCGCTTTTGGTTTTGGGGGTCAATTCTTGCATATTTCATGCACATGTACATACTTATGTATATGCATCTATATGGTATGTTGCATTCAATTTTCCATAATTGTAGGTGCTGACTTTTGTAATGTTATGTTTGTGGGTTTGTAAAAAACGAAAAAAAAATTTATTTTTCTTAAAGCTTTGGGGGAGTATTTGATGACTAAAATTATTTCTTTAAAAAAAATTCTCTTGGGATGCCATTTTTTGTATTCTCACATGAATGTGTGTGTAATATTTATGATTGAAAATATAGGCTGCAGTACAATTCAGTAAGACAAACAAGGCAAATCACTCTATCAAATTCTATTTAATTTGAATTTTTTTCATAGCGATCATAATAATATTGTAGAGAAATAAGTTCGATTACAAGAACTATAATTTAGTAAATGAAGCCTATTCAAACAGAGCTCGTAAGTAATAACGTCTGCATACTGACGTCTACCATCATGCAAATGTTGTAAAAAAAGTAAAGACTCAAACCTTACAGGCTGCACAAGCCTAACATTCCATTCAATCAACAACTCAAGCCTGCAGAGCCGCCAAAGCTTATGTAAATATTTTAATGGATAATAAAGCAAAAGCAAAGTACTCTTCGATTTTTCACAAAACAGTGTGTTGGCTTAAGAGGCACGAGGCCACGACTCAAACCCCAAGTCAGACATTTACAACAAAACGAAACATGACAAGAGATATGTATATCTTCGATGACTTCTCTCAGCAGATTTTTGGCAATAACTCTATGAGTAAATAAAAATTTTCATGAAAAATTTCTCAAAAATCTGTCGTTCGAAATCGACTTTAAACTCTAGGTCCCGCCACTAATGAATGAAATTAACATACACAACAAAAGTAGCTAGCAAAAGTAGCTGAGAAGCTAGGTCATAATCCTGACTGAAGGGTTGTAATGTACGTACGTATATCATTGCTAAGTACAAAATTGCCGAGCTTTGTTATATCACAACCGTTTGATATTAAGTCCGCATTAGAATTAGGTTAAAGCGCTTTGATTGTTTTCTTTCTTAATTTTTTATAACATAATCCTTGCGTCTGAGTAATAGCTCACCCTTCTGGGATATACATACATACATACATGAGGCACATTATCACAATTTACATTCATGACGTGACCAAGACATCGATCCTATTATATATACATATGTTCCTTTTACTCCTCTAGGGAGCATAGGGCCCATTCTATTACATTTTGTTTATGTTTCATTTGATATTTCTAACCATCGTAGATGGTCTCTCTCTCTCAATTTTTTATAACATAATCGAAGTATTAGCCTCCATCTTTTGTGATTGCATCCATCTTAATTTTTTATAACATAATGCTTGTGTCTGAGTAATAGTTTCGCTCTTCTGGGGGAACGTGCCAAGCCACCGATTTCATTACATTCCGTTAATGTTACATACATTCGATATTTGGAATCCTCGCCATTGTAAGACCACCTAAGTACATCTCCTGGCGCAATTACCCATGTTTCTGCGCCATATAAAACCATGTGAAACATTAGTGCCTGTCCAATGTGAAAATTTTAAAAATACACCCTCAACGTCCAACATTCCTATTCATGCAGTGTGTATTGTTAGAACTAAAAAAATATGATATGAAAGGAACGAAAGAGCAAGTAATGATTTGAATCTGTTTCTACTGCAACTAGAAAAACTTTTACACATACGGAGCATTCAAAAGCCAGATAAAAAAGAATTCTCTCTGTAATGTGGATACGCTCTACAAAACAACGAGTACTTTGTAAAAGTGTACAATTTTCAGGAAGTTCTTTCACTTCCTTCAAGCATATTGCATTGAAATAGCAATGAAATAATGAAACAGAAGCGACATTACATCGGTGCTTTAATGGATCCGTAGAATACTGTCATTAATAAGTACCATTGCTTTCTTTTATGCCCGATGGATCAGCCTGAAAATAGAATTTGAAACATCCACTCTTACATAAGAGTTGTGTTCTATTTTGGGTTCGTGGAATATATTCTCTTGAGAAACAGATGCACTTTAACACTTCATTAGACATTTAAAAAATGGAGCGGTTCCAAAAAACTTCAAATGATGAATACATATATTGATAACCTCAAGTGTATTTGCACTACCGTATTAGAAATTGGCGTACGTCGGATTCGAGTGACTCATTTCGCTTAAATCTTTAAACGACTTGGACTACATTCAGAGGAACTTGAATGACAAATCTATTGTCATTTGAAGTTCGAAATTCTAGTCAGAAGGAGGGCCCTTCTACTTAACACACGGAAATGATTAAAGTACTCAGGTAAATCGCCCGATAAGATTTTGTGGTTTAATATTGTATGGAAATACAATTCTGTCCGGTTTTCACCAAAGAATTATTGCTAATTTGATCAAATTTGCCATCAAACCTGGGGGATCCAATCGCGAAATACTTTATAACTAATGCAACTAATTTTAAGTTTTTTAATTTTGCAGTAAACTAAAGCTATTACAACGCCCTCTCTCGTAAAAATTCCTACGAATTGAAATACTGATGGTAAGAAAATCCCTTTCAAATAGCAAGAAAATCAAATAATTTTTTTTTAAATTAATTTATGATATTTTAAAAATTTATTTAACCAAGTAAATAGGCGCGCAATTAGAAAACAAAATTCGATTTTATGACTTTAAAATATTTGCTTAATTTATATGACATTGATATTTAAAGATTTGTATTTAAATATTTTTATTATTCATAAATCAATCAATACATATGCATATGCACGTACATACATACATATTTACACTTTATGTTGACTTAAAACTTACACGACTGACGACACACTTCAAAAAGCCCTGTAATATGTATATTCCATTGTACAGAAGTTGTGTACTTTAAATTTACGATTATACGAGGTTCGTTAAAAATTAACGGTGTTTTCTTATTTTTGTTCTCAAAAAACTGTGGTTTAAATTCGTAGTAGTCGCCGTAGTCTAGTAGATAGTGTGTTGGCTGATTAAACGTAAGGTCACGGTTCAAATCTCATGTCAGACATCTCCAACAAAACAAAACATAAAGAAAATATTTCATCGGTGACTTCCTCTCTGTTACAAAAACAAAAAACAAAAAATTCGCATGAAAAGTTTCTCAAAAAAATATGTCGTTCGGAGTCGACTATAAACTGTAGGTCCAGCCACTAATGTGAGAAGCTAGGTTCTGATCTTGACCAAAGTGTTATAATGACTAATTACGTTTTGTATGTAATTGCCCTTAAAAATTTTCTCAAATCTGTAGGTCTGCAGGAGTTGATGGTTAGACTGTAAATGTTTTTTTCGACGAACTCTAGTCATAAGTACGGTGACCATCCGTCCACTATTATAGCGGACAGTCCGCTATTTTAACCTCCTGTCCGCTATTTTTTTTTGCGTCCGCTATTTGTCCACTATTTTACCACACGTAACTTCTAAAAAGTATTTATTTTCCAAAATGTCCGCTATTGTCCACTTTTTTCACTAATTCGGCAAAAAACGATAGAGTACTTTCTTAAACAAGAAAAAAGCCCAACAATATTATTCAATTCTTTTAATGATCCCTTTGTTATTTATTGCTTATTACTTATACACGGCTAGCTTGACCGTGTATAAATATACACTGCGTTTAGAAAGTCAACATATTTCAATGCCTGAAGCGGCTATAATATTAAAAGAATTTAAATCAAAGTTAATAGATCGTCACAATAAAGTATTTTCACTACTTAACGTACAAACTTGTTTAAGGAAAAAGTTAAAAACTTTTACAGAACCTGTATTAGTTACCTGAACCAATTGGATGAATCTATTAAAGAAATTGAGGGTCTGGATGCAATTCCATCTTGGTCTTCAGTGCAAAAGTCGTTAATAAAGGCAACAGAAATCAGAAATGATTTAAATATAAATAATAACGAAATTTTTGATGAATTCACTTAAGGAGTGCGCACGAAAAAAACTGGACTTACACTTTTCGTTATAGAAATAAAACTAAGTGGCGGATTTTTTTCGTTTTATATTTCAATTAAAATAAATAATATTTGAATTCTTTTGTGTATAAAATTTTTTTCTGACAAAGGTCTCAGAGCATCCAACTTTTTGAGCCACTTTTCTTCCAGACATGTTAGGGTGTTTTTTGAAAAATACGTATTATTTTACTTGCTTGGTTTTGGTCGGCAAATCCTGTTTTTCTTCCACTTCCACGCTTTCTCTCAATACTTAAAGACTCCTTATATTGTTTTATTCTTACATTAGAAACTGTTTTTTGGTTAACACCTGCGAGCCTAGCAATCGTTTTTTGTAAGCGGCGCGGTTTTTCATTGAAAATTTCAATTATTTTTTTACGACATTCTTGTTGGGTGCCCATTTTCATTTGAAACAGATGACTAACAAAAACAATGTAACGGTATTCATTTTTTTCAATTATGATAAAAGTTATAAGCTTAAAAGTAGGCCCATTTTTTTTTGTGCGCACTCCTTATGTAAAAAATTATGCAAATGCTGAACAAATATAAATATGGAAATTAGCATTAAATCCCGGTAAAGAGTGGGTTGAAATATGAAAATTTTTCATAACGAAAATTATTCCTTATAAAAACATCCTGAAATTAGTAGATTTTTCATTTGCTTTGCCAGTGTCTAACGCACCAACAGAAAGAGTTTTTTCTATATCTAATAATTATTGGTCTTCCGAAAAATCCCAAATGGAACTATACACTTTAGAATCTCTTTTGACCATAAAATGCAATTTTGAAATGGACTGTTCGGAATATAAACATTTTTATTTAACAGGCCCAATACTTTAAAAAAATACATTTTGTAGAGAAATATCAGAAGTAAATTTATACACATAAGTATATCCATATGTATATATATGTATAAATTTAAGTTTGTGTATATTATTTGTACCTATTTAAGTCTGTATTTTAAAAATCTTTATATAAAATGTTAATTATAATAAATTAATTTTTTTGGATTTTCAATTTTGTATATTTGTCCGCTTTTTTCTCATGGAAATAATGGTCACCGTAGTCATAAGTGTTGTAATACAAACGTAGTAACTAATTAGACCGAAAAAGCTTTTCAAATCTGTACGTCGAATTCGATGTTAAACTTTCTGCCTTAAAAAGGAGTCATGACTAAAGGATTTTGCAAATAGCCCAGAATGTATGCACGTGAAGTCATCGTAGTCTAGTAGGTAGTGTATAGGCTTATTAGTCGTCCGGCCACGATTCAAACACCAGGTCAGTCATCTTGAGGAAGTCTTCGGCGACTTCCTCTCAGCAGAAGTCAAAAACCCTAAGAGTAAATAAAATTGCCATGAAAAGTTTCTCAAAAAAGTCTGTCGTTCGACTTTAAACTGTAGGCCACGCCACTCATGTATTAAAGTTAACACATTCAACATAAATTGTGTGACAAGCCATGTCGTATTCCTGACTGAAGGGTTACATAAATGTGAATAAATTTTCTATTATGGAGTACAGTACCTACAATAAACAAAAAGTATAAAATTCTACGCCAACTAACTTTTCAAACACACCACTTGTAATTAATTTTGTTTTTTGAAATTAAAAAAAAATTGAAAATAATGACATACACGAACCAGCATCTTTACAATATCCAATTTCAATGAAATTTAAATATTCTAATAGAAAAACAGGGAAAAAATATTCTCTAAAATGTAACAATTTACACGTGACTTATGAATTAACATTATGAAACATTTCATATTGTAAATCAGAACACAGATTAAGTTTCACAAAACAACAGAGAGAGAGAGAGAGAAAAAACAATCAATAGAAAAAATGAAAATATTGAAACAGAGGGTTTATTATAAATTAGAAATAAAAAGAACCTACACATTTTGTTAGAGATTGTGCAGTTAATTTATTGAATGTGTTGCAATATTTTAAAAAATTTTAAAAGCATTTTGTTCTATGATATCTTCCCATATACATATACATAATTTGTTTTTCCCTATGGGGTTTGCCCCAAATATTTTTAATATTTTATTAGCTCAACTACATACTACTTCTTCTCTTCAAACGCCACTCACACTCGCACTGAAATCATAAACTTCCAGTTTCTGTATAATTTTTAGGGCGTTAATAATGTGCCAAGAAATTTCAAATAAAAAAATTTTAGTTTTTTTATTTATTTTCTTAAGCTTCACTGTTTGTGTAGTATACATGAACTTGTAACTTGCCTTTAATAAGTGCCTTTTATTATTATTTTAATGTTAGTTGTCATATTATTTTTTCTCTCTTTTTTTCTAACATGAAAATTCTTAAATCTTTATAGTATTTGTCGTTTATTTTTTTCTTTTTATATTTTTGAAAATTAATACCATGTTTGTATGTTTATGTGCCACACAACTTAATTCCATTTACCTAAATTTATAACAACCAACAAAGCAAAACATTCAGGCTCTCAATCTCTGGTTGACAGCCAACCAAGCCAAGCCAACCAAACAACATACGAACGTACCAACCTTCCTAGAGCCACCATCACAACCATCACATCCCATCATATTGTTTACGGCAAATAAATGCCTGCTGTGAACTTAAATGAATTCATTCATTCTATAAGAAAAATCATTTTGTACGAATGCTTCTAATTTATCTAAACAGATTATTAAAAGTGGAGTTCCTCGTATTTATTATGGTACTATTTAGGTCTTTAGTCCTTTTTTTCTTTTTTGTATGTTTTTTTTTTTTTTAGTGAAGTCGCCGTAGTCAAGTAGGTAGTGTGTTGGCTTATTAGACGTTAAGCCAGGGTTCGAGCCCCAGGCCAGACATCAAAACAAAATACAAAAAGTATTTCTTCGGCGATTTCCTCTCAGCAGATTTCTGGCAAAAACTCTGAGAGTAAATAAAATTGCCATGAAAAGTTTCTCAAAAAAATCTGTCGTTCGGAGTCGACTTTAAAACTGTAGGTCCCGCCACTTATGTATAAAATTAACACACACAACATAAGTGGTGTGAGAAACTAGGTCAATAATCCTGACTGAAGGGTTGTAATGACCAATTATGTATGTATGTATGTATGTTTTTAGTATTCAAAAGCCTAGAATTTCAACTAGCTCCCCCATTTTTTGTTGATTTCCTTAACAGTATCTGATGTGAACTCCTTAATTGGTCGAACACTGCGATGTTCATCGTGTTGGAACATCTTTTTTACTCAATAGTTTATAGCAGTAAAGTAAGGAACGGAGACCTTTAGAGTACAATCTAGTTGACTTTTTATTAATTCAAATGTACCTATTAAATGAAACTGGACCACATAATGGTGACCAATTATTTTGCATGTGTATACCAGGTGTACCGGTTTGGAATGACCGTCCAGATACAAATGGCTCTATACATACATAATTGGTCATTACAACCCTTTAATTAAGATTAAGACCTAGGTTCTCACACCACTTACGATGAGTGTGTTAATTTTTCAAAGACACGATAGAAAATCAGTGTAATATCGAATTGTTATTGGCGATGAAAAATTGATTTATTTTCAGAATTCTTAAAAGAAAAAATCATTGGTTAATACAGCACAATCATCAACTTCGGCTACAAAAGCATATTAATTGGCCAGAAAGACAATGTTGTGTGTCTGGTGCGAAAAGAAGTTTCAATGAGCTGGTGAAACCATTTATACAATTGGCCACGGGCAACAAATGATCAATTTGAACTACCCAAATGATCCACATTTCATGTCAAACATGCAACATGACAATGCACCTACCCTCGAAGCAAACTTGGTTCAGGATACAATCAAAGGTTGTTAGGTTAGCTGCTATTTCAACCGCCGTGTTTATCAACGGAACGGTTTTAGTAGCGTGGAAACCACGATGGAAAAAACATGTAGCCTGCTATTTCCAATGCTATGAATCGTCCCAAAATTTAATCTGTGCACTATGACTGAAACCTGTACATACATATCCCACAAGCATTTTTTAAGTACAGTCCATCCCAGAAACATTTTAACATAGAAAAAGCATTGTTATGTAGACCTCTAGGTGCTTTAAGTTTTATATTAAAATACGTATTTTAAATTTGATCAATTCACTCTTTTAAAGTGCTGATACATACATGCAGAAACTGCAGCAACACACTTGTAAATTAACACTTTAAATCTGGTTTTTTTTTTTGTTATCAACAACTTAACTTAAACCGCAGCAACAAACTAAAAGAAACAACAACATCAATAGCAATAGCAACAACAATAAAAAATATCTCAAATTAATCTATTGTCGTTTGCTCGTGTATTTAGTTTTGAATTAATTGCACATTAAACTGTGGCGGTAGATGCAACAGCAGCAACAACCAACAACCAACAACAGACGCAACCAAATGCAATGCATCATGCCATTGGAAGCAAAGAAAAAAAAACTTCTTTGAAAAAATAAGAAAAAATTACAGGGTATCGCTAAACAAGTAAAACGAAATTAAAGACAACAAAAAAAAACAAAGATTTTTTGATTAAATTATTAAAGAAACAGAAGGAAAAAAATAACGAACACTAAATTATATTTCTAAACATTTAAACATTTAATTATTTATTATTATTTTTTATTGTTATTTATTTATCTTTTTTTTTATTGTTATTATCTTTATTAAAGGTGTACCCGCAGATGGCGTTTTGTGAATGAACGTTTGTTTGTTTTTAAATTTTAGTTCGGATTTCTTTTTAACATAAATATGGTACTGATGTTGCCATAAAACTGTTTGATTTAAATATTGTCTCGTTTTATTATATGTATTTGGCATCACACAAAAATGTTGCCAAGTTTTATTGTGTTTACTTTGTAATAACAAAACGTCATAGTAAAAAGAGTTTATAACTTAATTAAGCTGTGGTTTGTTAATTTAAGTCATTAATAAAATGCCTGACATTATTTACAATCAAACAATATAAATGATACGTTCAAACAATATTTAATTACTAAAGAAAATAAATGGATACACATGCTTACATCTAAAGGGGGTAATCATGGACTCCAACCACTCAATGAACAGAATTTCATTAAAAAGATTTTTTTTCAAAACTTTTGTTTTAAATCAATAGTACTGCATTACCAATATTTCAAATGATTAATGACTTCCAAAATGTCATATTATTTGCTACATTTAAGATTAATTGACTGCCTTACCAATTGTCAATAAAGTAAAGCGAGTCCTATTTGTGAAGACTCCGTAGTCTAGTAGTGAGTTGGTTTATTAGACATGAGGCCACGGTTCAAACCCCAGGTCACACATTTCCAACAGAACGAAATATGGAAAATATATCACTTCGGCGACTTCGTCTCAATAGATTTCTGGCAAAAATTTTAAGAGTCAATAAAATTGCCAAGAATTTTAAACTGAGGGTCCTGCCTCTCATGTATAAAACTAAAGCACACAATGTAAGTGGTGTGAGAAGCTATGTCGTATTCCTGACTGACAGTATGTAATGACCAACAATCTATGCTGTATTCTATTATGCAGTGTGTTGACTCATTAGACGATAGCCCGTGGTTCAAAACCTGGCTCAGACATCCCGGCAACAACGAAATGTGAAAAAAATTATTTATTTCTTTCTCTCAGCAGTTCACTGGAAAAACTCTTAGAGTATAAATAAAATTGCCATGAAACGTTTCCTAAAAAATCTAAACTTCGAAACCGACTTTAATCTCCTGTCCCCGCCACACACAACAAAAGTGGTGTCAGAAACTGGATCGTAAACCTGACTAAAGGCTCGTAGTAGCCAATTTAGCTAGTAAGAAAATAATACATCTCCGAAAGCAACAAGTTGTTCCTATCAAGGGATGATTTCAGCTCGTACTTTTTATTATATAGCATCTTCCATAGAGTAACTGCGAAAGTACTCCCTCATATTCTTGTCAGTTATCTCAGTACCAGTTTGTAGTTTCACGCTGGTCCTGGATTACGTAATTGCTCATTACAACACCCTTCAGTCAGGCCTTAGCTTTTCACACGATGCGTGTGTGTGTTAGTTTCATACATGAGTGACGGGACCTACAGTTTTAAAGTCGACTTCGAAAGACAAATTTTTGAGAAACTTTGGCAATTTTATTAACACTCACAGTGTTTACAAAAAATCTGCTGAGAGGAAGTCGACGAAGACATATTTTTTCATATTTCGTCTCGGTGGAGATGTCTGACCTGGGGTTTGAACTTTGACCTCACATGCAATAAGTCAACATACTACCTACCAGACTAGTTTTGTATTGCAAACTTGGAATGAGAAGGTGTGTAGTGGCATCACAATGGATTCAATGTTCTCCACATAAATGAGATAAGTATCTACCCTTGTAAATTATCCTAACCTAACCTAACTTATACAAGCTTTTTCATCTGTCAGGCTAATATTCGAATTGAAAAAATTTCAAAAAATTTACGTCAAATTTCATTTACAGCGCTAGGAGATTATATGCTCTGTCGTCCATTCGAATGATCTCTAAATAATTTTCATAATAAATATGACTGATTTCATAATAAATATGTAATAATAATATTATATTGCATATGCATTTCTTCGAGCATATGTTGTAATTATTTAGTGCTTAACTAATGTATAAATAATTTGCATTTCAATAAGCATATTTAAGCAATTTTTTATTGTTGATGAAATTTGTGTGTAGTAAGTTTAAAAAATATTTATTTAAATAATAATAATTTATTTAAATAATTTAAACAATGACGTCGATTTGTTAATATTTTTTAACAACAAAATGTCGTTTAATATTCGTATGGCAAAGCCCATAAAAAAAATTCATTAAGTTGCAGTTGAGTTTGGGTTATTTCTTTGTTTGCTGGTTCGTTCGTTCATTTAAACATTTGTGTATTCAATTTAATTAAATTGTGCGTAGGTGTTAACATTTAACACACATGTGCTTAAGAAAATCATCTTTTTGTTTCATTTTATTTTACACCACAGTTAATATAAAGGGTGGGCCATTTAGAAGTTTAAATTTAAAAATACATTTAAAAAATAAAACAAAAACATTTGACATGGGTTGAGTGACAAGTTGCACCATCGTGCTGAAACGAAACATCGTTCACATCAATGCCCCGCTCTTCATGGCATTGGTTATCATGGTGCGATAGGTGTCTCCATTGACCGTAATGGTTGCGTAGTCCTCTTTTTCAAAGAAATATGGATCAATGATGTCTCCGCTCCACAAGCCGCACCAAACAGTCACTCGTAATGGGTGCATTGGCTTCTGTAAGACCACGTGTGAGTTTTCTGAGCCCCAAACACAGCAATTTTGCTTATTAACGTACCTACCAAGATGGAAATGAGCTTCATAAGAAATTATGATTTTTTTTGGCAAAATCGACATCATCGTGCAGTTTCTTGTTGGCCCATCTAGCGAAGCGAAAACCAAACAGATTGTCATATGACTCCAACTCTTGAACCAATTGAATTTTGTAAGGCATCATACCGAGATATTTTCGGAAAATTCGATGTAAACTGGCACGTGAAATGTTCAATTCTTGAGAACGTTGACAAGTTGATGTTGATGGATTCTCACGCACACTCTCAGCAACAGCTTCAATATTTTCGGGTGTACGCACTGTACGACCTCGGTCACGTCTTGGCGCATCAACAATGAAACCAGTTTCACGAACTATAGCAATAAAATTACGTATACCGGGCGCTGTTGATTCTTCTCTGCGACCAAATTTTGTTCGTGTAATTTCCGACCAATTCTCTTTGTTTTGGAAATAAATTTCGATTCATTTGGTTCAGTGGAGATAATATACTGAATTTTGTGACGGAATAGAATGACATTAGAATTGTCAGATTCGAAATAATCGGTGGTTCAAATTTAAACCGATAGATGGCCCACCCGATATATTTTACTATTTTTTTTTTTATATTTTTATTATGAAATTTATACTCGTTTTACTTGGAAAACAAAATATTTCAACGCGTTTAGAAAAATAAAAAGAAAACTTAATAAAACTAGTTTTTTCTTACAAAGAACTATTTTTCTTTTCTTTTTTGTTTCTCGTTATAATTTCATTCATTAAAGTTTCTTTGGTTTGGTTATTATTTTCTTTTTTTCTTTCCATACAACTTGTATTCATTGAGTGCTTTTCGTTGGCTATTTTTTAAGAAAAAAAATGAATTTTTTTTTTTGAAATTTTTATGCTTTCATGCTTTTCAAATGTTTATAAATTGTGTGTGGAGTTTTTAGTTTTCTTAACAGACCATGCGTAGGTTTTTGCGGTTTCCGCAGATGACCACCACAATGTAAAATTATCAGGAATTTAAAAACGACTTCATTAGTTTATTTTATTGTCATCATATGTTATATTTGTGACATGCTTGGTGATGGCCGTAGAGCCACCAAAACGTAGTTCTTTGATAATAAAAAATTATAATTTGGAATAAAATACCATTCAAATGTTTGAATAGGGATTATAGGCAATACTTAAGCGGCTTTATAGCAAACTGCTATGTTGTCAGTATGGGATTATTTTATTAAAGCCCAGACAATGTAGAGCATCTTTAAAAAATATTGCTAAAGCAAAGCTTTATGATGGCCTACACTTCATAATGATTTCAAAATATTTCAAGTTAAAATTTTTTTTTTTGTCAACAAACTTAATACAAACTTAGACAAAATATGTAACATAGAATTGTTTTTAATCGACTACTTAGCAACTTTCTTATTTGGTCATTACAACCCTCTAATCAGGATTACGATCTAGCTTCTCACACTACTCATGTTCTGTGCTTTAATTTTTTGCATGAGAACGACAAATTTATTTCATTCTCAGAATTTTTGCCTGAAATCTGCCAAGAGAAAGTCGCCGAAAGAAATATTTTCTCCTATTTCGTTTTGTTGGAGACGTCTGACCAGGAGTTTGAACCGTAGCCTTACGTCTAATAAGTCAACACACTACTTACTAGACTACGACGATTTCTCATTCATTAGACTATCCTGGCATAATCTGACATTAGAATCCAGTCTATTGACATGGCACCGTAGGCTCAAAGTACACTTTTGCAGAATGGGGTTTGTCTCGAATCCAACATGTAGATTCTGTGATAATAGGAATAAATAATCACAACCTAGTTTTTGAACCTGCAAGACATTAATGCATCCCTGAAAAAAAGACATGGACGCATATCAGCTGCTTCAGCATCCTAGAGCTTCTCAGGGTAATTTGTATTTGTATTTATTTATTAAATTTGAATTTCTGATACAACAAGATATAATATCTTATAATTTAAAGTACCAGAATCTGACAAGTTACATTAAAGAATTATAAATTATATGTGTGTATAAAAAAGAAAGAAAGAAAAAAAAAATAAATAAACAGTAATATGTATAACATAAAATTAATAATCAATTAATAAAATAAATAATAAAAATAATTAAATTAATATAAGAAATAAAAAAATTGGATATTTATATTTAAGTGACATTTACAGCAGGTTACGCTTGATAGAATTGATAAAGTAAATGTTTAAATTTATTTGCGTTGCTAATAACTTGAACGTTTGGAGGAAGTTGGTTCCAGAGTCGAATACTTAATATGAAAAATTGTCTCTCAGACGCTGCATTCCGATGAGGAATCTGCAAAATACCATTTCCTCTTAAAGACCTCATGAATCTTAAGCGTTTGCGAAGATATTGTGGGTGCTCCGATGTAATAATTTTGTGTAGAAAAACCAAGTTTTTCAATTTTATATAGTTATTAAAGGAAACATTAAATATGCGGTTGGAGTAGTGAGAGACATGATCATATCTCCTTAGACAGAATATGTAACGTACAATGTTGTTGAAGGTAGTGTTGAGTTTCGCAGTGTCTTTTGAATTACAGCCGGAGAAGACTTCAGATGAATACAGCAGAGTTGGTACTAAATAAGTTTTAGCCAGAAGCAGTCTTATTCTTGGTGGAGTGAAATACTGCGAAGCCCATAAGCATCTTAGCATACTATAAACCCTTCCACATGCTTGGTTTATGTGATCCGACCAGGTTAGCGTACTGTTGAAGACCACGCCAAGATTTCTGGCAGAATTAACAATGTCAATCTTACTACCACCCAGGAAAATATCAACATTAGATCTAATTTTTGTGGATTTTTTGCATATTACAATACACTTAGATTTTTTAGGGTTAATCCTTAAACCATTCGCAGTCGCCCAAAGAGAAACATTATTAAGGTCAGTGTTAAGATCTTTAACACCAGTGTTGATGGAAGCTAAAGAGCTATCAAGGTACAGCTGAATATCATCAGCATACATTTGAATTCTAGAATGTTTGAGCTGCTCTGGTATATCATTAGCATAAATAGAATATAGTAATGGTCCCAATATGGAGCCCTGCGGAACACCTCTTTTCACGCGAAGAGGGTTAGAAAGTAATCCCTTATTGGATACGCATTGCCATCTGTCAGTTAAATATGTGGACATCAGTCTAACTGCAGTAGTAGAGAAGTTAAACATTCTAGATAGCTTGAAGCACAGTATTGAATGGTGAACCGTATCAAAAGCCTTTGAATGGTCCAGCAAAACTAAGAATGTTATTCTCCCATCGTCTAAGTTATTTCTTATGTCCTCGATTACATCGGTCAGGGCGGTTAAACAGCTATGTTGAGATCTAAAACCTGATTGACGGTCAGTCAATAAATTGTATTGATTTATAAATTCAACCATTTGTTTATAAATAAGCCGCTCAAAAACTTTAGACAGGTATGGTAAAATTGATATTGGGCGATATTCATTGCCAGTTTTTGGAACTGGTATGATTTTGGCATATTTCCATTCCGTTGGAAAATTACTGGTGGTAATAATTGTATTATACAAGTACTTAATGGGGTGTATTATCCATGGTAGTAGTATCTTTATAAACCTTGGGTTAATATCATCCAAACCAACTGCATTTGATTTGACTTTGTAGAAACCTTCTGCTACATCAATAAGGTCAAGGCACTTGAAACTAAATTTTGCAACAGATGATTCATTTGGTGGCATATGAGCATAAAAAGCAGGGTTTACAGTTGGCAAAGGGATATTGACGAATGATTCATTAAGCACATTGACATCGACATCACTTTAGATGATTTATTATATTATTTATTTTATTTAGATTTGGTATATTAATGTTCTATAAAATTTTAGGACAATACAATAGACCATACGGTCTCAGAATTATGACAGGTTATCAAAGTAGGTGATCTTAATCTTCAACCATGACTAAACCTCTAGAGTACAACCTCTTTTAAAGAATGTTGCAGAGAGTATTTCCGATTCCCGATAATTTTTGTAAATAAATTACAACATAGAAAATGTAGAAATTAGGATATGCAGAACGTATATTGCAATTTTCGAGAAAAGTACATCAAACATTCCAAGTTCGAATACAGCAGAAGGTAAACAATTATTCATCATGGTTGTTTCGAATAAATAAAGGCTTATCTCCTAATTGAAACAATCTATCCAAAAAAAACTTTGACAAAAAAAATTTTAAAAAGGAAGTCAGGCTGAGTTAAATCTTGGAAGAGAGTTAGACTTATGTAAGACTGCGCTCCATTACACCAACTGCAACTGGATACTTTTTTCGATAGGACGTTATTGGTAGACAACAATATTTAGTCGTCATAGCCTAGTAGGGGGCTGTGTTTAATTATAAGACGCCATGTCAGACATCTCCAACAAAACGAAATATGGAAAAATATTTTTTCGGCGACAGCAAATTTCTGGCAAAAACCTCTGAGAGTAAATAAAATTATAATGAAAAAAGTTTCAAAAAATCTGTTATTTGGAGTCGACTGTAAACTGAAGGTCCTGCCACACATGTATATAAGTGGTGTGAGAAGTTAGGCCGTAATCCTGACTGAAGGGTTGTAATGACCAATTATGTATGTATGTATGATATTTAGTAATCCTCTAATTCTAGTACTTTCTACAGTAGACCAATCAACTGCTTACACGATTGGCCATTAGAATGTAAATCTCATAGGCATAACCTACAAAATACTATGTGTATTTTAATATCTTAAATACTATTTTTATAACTCTTTTAATTTAATATGCAGCGAAGTATTGAACATAAAAACCTTGTTTAACTAGTAAGCAATAAAAAATCTTAAGTACTAAAAATAGGTCAATAGCATTAAGAACAAAACACTAAAAATATTTCTTAAATATTAACAAATTACCAGACATTATTTTCATAAATCTATGCATTTCTATTGAATTAATTTCCGATTTTTATTTCTATTTACAGCTCAACACGTACGCATTCAGGGTAAGAAACTTTTTTTGTTACACTGTCATTAGAGTCATTAATTAGTTTCTATTATTGAAAATACAAACAAAACAGAAAATAGAAACAAAAAATTAACCGCCAAAAAGCCATTAACAAAGGCGCAATAAAAGTTCATCGCTCTATAATAATAACAATAATTTGTTTTTTTTTTTCATTTATTTTTGGGTGAACTTTTTATTTTATTTACCAAACATATGATACTTTAATAATAATTTAATAGTTTTTTTTATTCATTTATTTATACAATATTTGGTACCTTTTTTTTTTTTGTCTATTGATTTGGTCAAAATCTCTGAATGACCTTAACTTTGAATTGTCATTAGAAAACCTTAAACTTCAATGAGCTTTACTTTACTCCACTTGCTTTTATATTATTTGTTTTGTTTAAAAACAAAAACCAACAACAACTTATAACAAATGTTTATATATTATAATAAAAACAAAAACGAATATAAGTTTTTTAACTCATTAAAATTTTTTGTAACGAAAAAAAAGTCATAAAAATGTTTGAATTGAACCCCAGAGTAAACTAAACTGGTCGTGTGTATTGTATTTAAAAACCTAAAAAAAAACCTAAAATACAAATGAAATACAAGTTTTACTAACCCACAGAAATATATACAAAAAAAAAAAACAACATATTATAATAAATGCGTTAATACGACAATAGGCCTCTAAACGCCAGCAATGAAACATATGAAAAGAAGAGGCATTTGACACATGCGCCACATCATTCACACTCACTTACATTTCCTATTGTAACGCATAAGTGCACGCGTTAATTTATGCGGTCTATGCGAAATGCAAATGGCACAGTGTATTGCTTTTGGCAAATATTTGAAAGAAATTTAAGTACCCTATGTGAGCATACAAAATACCGGGACCTTGACAGTAGTCAAGGGTTAAACAGTATCCACCAATATAATAAAAAAATTTAATTCGTATGTGGTACGTTAATGGATTATGAAAGCCCATAATTTACAGAAAGTCAAAATAAGTACCAAATATTGTAATTTAGTACTATTTTCTATGAGTACCCATTAAAGTATTCTATGTTTTTTTTTTATTCATTGGGTTGTCGGAGGCCATCACTCTATCGTTTTATTATTTATTCGATTTGTTTTAGTTTCATTAATCAAGTTTAAGTTTTTCCATCTAAGCAGATATTTGGTCTACTATAGCAGGGTTTAAATTTGTGAAAATACGCTCTTTATTGAGTCCTGCTTTTAATGAAAACTTGACGCTGACTGATCTTCGATGTTCGCTATTGAAGTTATCCTCTCAGGGGATTCCTCGTATTTGTAATCAAATACTTTAGCCAGCCCACAATACCACCAACACTTTATAAACAGTCATTTAATAACCCTAAAATTCTAAAAGCCAAAGAAGAAGCACTAGTTTTAAAAGCATAGAAGTAATTTCTTCTATTCGTCTCATACCCAGTGTCTATCTGTACAGCACACTGCCTACACAAAATTTTGTTTTTTTTTTCTTTTAATTCTATTCTATGCAATTTTTTTAAATTCATTAAAATAATATCCAAGTTATTGTATGTGCTCTGGTGTGGTGTTTCACAGAAGTGCCTTTTTACAGATCTCGGTTCGCAGTATTCGAAGCGTACCGTAGTACCATCTCCTATTTTCTATCTCTGCATACATGGACTTTCGTTTACATTTATTCTAGAGCTGTTGAGAGTTTTCACAAGCTTTTGTTAATAAAGGTTTACACTTTGATTGCAAGTACCTTCGCCATTACCAGGTCTCTCAATCAAAAATTGTGATATGGAAGGTGGTCTCCAAATCTACAATAATAGAGAGAAACCTGCATCAAGCTTCGATATTCTGCACTTGATATCATTAGCAATATTGCAAGCTTTAAAATTGAATGGAACGATAGTCTCTTTCAGCAGGGTTCCGTTGATAACGGCCATATTGATGAAGCTATATCTGCACAATCTAATTGTCGTTTATTGAGTCTATTTGGGCAAATCACCGACGTATGTACTATATTCGCTGAATGGGCAGAATCATCTTCAGCGTTGACACTCATTTTTAGATGAATAAGTACGTAAAGAAAAGAAAATTATAGAATTTGCATCTAATACATCCCGAAAGAATCAGTTTTTGCTGTAATTTAATGTAACTCAATGCACAAAAGTATTTGGTACTTTTTTGTCGATGTATCGAATTATTTTATTTTTTTTATAGATTAAATAGGCAATAATGTCCGTTTAACCCCGTTGGTTACAAATTTAATACTCGTACTAAATATGAAAACTTTGTTTGGTCCTTTTTTTGAAAAAATAGTACCTACAATACTTGCTTGTTGACTTACCAAAAAAAAACAATTATTTGTTTATATTTTTATTCAAAGAGTGCTGCTTGTGCAGCACACAATCTAATAACTTTTGGCACCAAAATGATACTAAAATTATTTCGTACTTTTTGATGTACCTAAAATAAATTGTTAAAAAATTGTTCGAAGCGTCTGGCAAGTTAAACAACATTTATTCTAATATACACACATATGTGTTACCAATTGTGGTACAAAAATATAAAAACTCTATACATATTTTGAAACGAAATGGTATTCTATTTTTGGTACCAATTGTGGTTTAAAAAATATAAAAAATACTTTAATTATTATTTGAAGAAAATTCTAATCCAAAAAGTACCAGATTAAATACCAAATTCAAATTTAAACTAGAAAACCTTATAATTTGACTTACAATCTAGCCACTGTTCTTATCCATATGGAACACCCTTTGAAAAAATAAAAAAAAACTTTGGCATTTTATGGAAATGGAGAATATGAGCATTTAGTCACAGGGTTCACTAGTTCAAGTGAATGAGCAAATTAATTTCAATTCCTCTAACTGTAACTATTAATCTATTCAAATAGCGCCACACACTTACATACTATAAGTATGTAATCCAATAAGCCAAGTTTAGTTCAATGTACAGGCCAAACAAAAAAATAAAATTAAAAAAGAAAGAAACCGAAAATAATAAAATATGTGTTGGGGTTTTTAATGGGTTCGACAACATGTCTCTGTTTACTATTTGTTCGCTTTTGTTTAAAATCGTTTTTTCTTTTTCTTTTTTGTTTTTTATGGTATTGGAAACATGTATCCATCAGATAATTTTAGATGGTTCAAATGAGATACGACAAAATAATATGATGTGTGATGGTGGCATATTCGTCAACAATTTGACATTGACTTGATGGTTTTTTTTGTTGTTCTTTTTTGTTCTTTTTTTGGTTTTTTTTTTTTTGTTTCTATTGCCATTTCATGTGTGTGGGCACGCATCTATCAAAAGCCAGCAACAAGTATTTGCCATCAATATTCTTATTTTTTTCTAGTTGTTGTAGTTGTTGTCATTTTAAAACAATACCTACATTAGTAAAATTAAGAAAATATAGAAAGAAACAAAAACAACATATTTTAATAAAATTTTAAATAAAATATTTCAAGAAAACTCATTAAATGCATTAGTCACCAGGCCACCAGCTTGTAGACACTTTTACATTTTGGCATGGTTAGAAACAAATAAAAAAAAATAAGAATCATAACCAAACGAATTGGTTTATTAAACTTTGAAATTTTGAATTTCAGGTTTTATTTTTTTCTCTGTAGATTTTTTCTAGTGGGTGTCCTGTTTTTTTGAGTGTGAGTGTCACTAAGTCTGCTTAGGTTTAAACCACAGTAGAAAGGAGTAATATTTAGAAAAAATAAATTTGGAGGATTTTTGTCTTTTAATTAAAATAAAATACAGTTAAAACGACTGGATATGGCTCTTAAAGAAAATAGGATTACATACATGAATACATAATGGGCCATTACAACCCTTCAGTCAGGATTACGACCAGGCTTCTCACACCACTTATGTTGTGTGTGTTAAATTTATACATGAGTGGCAGGACCCACAGTTTAAAGTCGACTCCGAACGACAGATTTTTGAGAAACTATTTCATGACAATTTTATTTACTCTTAGAGTTTATGCCAGAAATCTGGTCACCGAAGAAATATTTTTTTTCATATTTCATTTTGTTGGAGATATCTGATCTGGGGTTTGAATCATCGACTCACGCCTAGTGAGCTAGCACACTACCGACTAGACAACGGAGACTTCATGGGATTAATTGAACAAAAAAATTCATACAATTCATATACAAACTACAGCGTAATGGTACAATTAGCTGAATTAGTTGAAATTGGAAAATTTTTATTTTCATATTTAAAATACGGATGGAATTCTGTAATATTTTCTGTCTGACTTTACATACGTAAACAAATATCGTGTAAATTGGCCTTAAAAATATTTTTAAATTTAGAACTCATAATTTCAAAATTATTTTAATAAAATTATTTCTTATTTTGTGTTCCTAATTAATAATAATAAAAGTATCAGGAGTACTGTTAAAATATTCTATGTCGCTCCTTTAAGGAACACAAGGCCCGATCTTTATATATTTTTGTTCTAAAAAGATAGGTTTTGCCATCTTTCGTTGCATAGAAATGATCGACACGTACCTGGTAAAGTGGAGAGGAACTTTGCAAATAAAATAAGAGCACCTAACAATATGGTTAATGTGCGCGACCACTAACGTCATGCATTTAGGTTCAAATACCGGTTAACGTTTGCTTTAGTGGATCTTAAGATGATAGTTTTGCAATCTGTCGTTATCTGGAAATGACATTCTCGGTAAACATGCATTGTTTATATTGGCTGATTGAGTCCTACTCTCTCTAGAAGTGGTTAAGCATGATCTTGATGTTCATTGTGTCCGCGTAATATGTATACCTGGATAAATTATTTGGAAGAAAACTTAATGAACATATTTTTTTTTTTCTTTTATTTAAAACAGGATTGCTTGTGTTGTACTAAATCTAATACCACCTGGCCCATTCTTTGCCTGCTTAACGAAGTTATCATCCATTAATATCAAGCTTCATTCATAAAACTTTCAGGCTGTTTTCCAGCTTAGGGAATTCATGCTCTTAATGTGCAGCCCCTGCGCTGACCGACTTCTTCGATGAGTTTGGTAAAATTCGGTCAGTACAGGGACTGCGCTTACCCGTGGCATCATAACGAGTCGCTATTCGTGCTCAAGTGAGCTTTGGTATCAAAGCTACCACTCCAAACTAACCTAACCTAATACCACCGAGTCATTTTTTCTGATTGATTAAAAAATTTGGAAAATATTATGCCTGATAAAGCAATCCATTGATTCTGATCATCGCAATAATGGTTGTATGCTATGAACTGATGCATTGTCTTCTAGAAACAATAGTTTACATTTCGCTAAATGTGCATACCACAGTAGATAATTTCGGCCGTTTTTCCTTACATAACATACATGAATGGGGGGACCTATAGTCAACTTCGAACGACAAGTTTTTTGAGAAACTTTTCTTGGCAATTTTATTTACACTTAGAGTTTTTACCAGCAATCTGCTGACGTCAATCCCTAGCCAGAAGATGAAACTTTCTATGGCTTTTTTAGACACGATTCTGTCTGTCAATCTGATATGCTTCTTGGACTGTTCCTTTATCTCAGATGTAACATGGGGGACATACGTCTGATCCAGGGTTACAAACCAAAGCGAAAACAGGATATTAATATGTTAAAACATTGCTAAGAGCTTTATTGAAACAACTTAACAGCACTCACGGTTTTGTTCTATGGTAAACGAATGTAACAACCTTGTTGCGTATAGCGGAGAGTAAATTCTAACTTGATTTCAATATTAGTTGAACTGGGATCTTTATTTGTACAATACACTCAGTCCTTTTTTTACGCGATTATTGGTTCTGCCACTAATCACGTAAAAAAAATCGCGTAAAAATGGTTAGTTTTCCAATATTAACTGACGAATTGGTTCCGAATATAAAAAATATCGCATATAACAAAATATACGCGCAAAAAAAATATTCAAAAACAATACAATAAGTTTCAAATTTCAGACTTATGATTTATTCATTCATAACAAAATAAAAAATACAAAACAAAAACCATATATGTATAAAAGAGAAGAAAATAGAAAATAGGTAGATTTATTGAAAAAACCGTTGAATGCTGTTTAATCACTGTCATTATCCGTAGTGGAAATTATTCTTAGCCGCTTATTTTGATGACCAGCACTGATATCACTAGAATTTTTATCAGAATCAATAGTAATTTGTTGGGACTTCCCCGTATTATATGTATGTATTCGAAAATTATTACGCGCAAAAATATGTAAACAACAGTGATGGAAAATGAACATCTTCAGGGCCAAAATCGACTTGAGTGTACCGCCGGGCCAGAGACGACGAAATTGTGCCAAAAATGGCACAATGTGCCACAATTTCCAATCTATGGTAAACAAGCAAAAAACGAAAAAAAACAATCGCGTTAAAGTGAGAAATTCGCGTAAAAAAAGGAATTTGCGCTGCAAAAATAAACGCGTTAAAATGAAATCGCGTAAAAAGAGATCGCGTAAAAAAAGGACTGAGTGTACTGACCAATTTTTCTTTCTTAATACAAGTTTATTGAAATCGTCTGTTTTCGATGCATATCGCAGATTGCGAGACCAAATGAAATTAAATTTTTTTCTCAGTGTAACTCTTAAAGCATCATTTATTAAGGTGGACTTCTATCGTTCTGGATATTCGAAGATTACTCTCTTAAAGTCGCGTTCACCCACAGGTTTCTGAAACATTTTTGGTTCGCACAAAATGTTTCCCAAGCAACCGATTATTATCTTTAACTCTCTTAAATACCAATCATAGTGCACATATTGAAGAAAAATGTCTCTTTAATTTTTTTCACGATATTTACGAAGTGGTTTTCATTTTATTGTCTATTCTATTCACCTTTTTTCCATTTTTTTTACTTTTTTTTTTTTCTAAACTTTGTTGTGTGTAAACAAGTTTATTTTTGCGTGGTTTTCAGTCTAAACATTAAAATAACAAAACAACATACATATATACATACGTATGTACATTCACTATATAAACATATCTATGTACTCTTATCATATATACAAGTGCATACACATACATACATACATATATGTATTGTATGTGATTTTTTTACTTTATTTTGCTACTGCCATTGCTTTCGCCGTTGTGTGTCCTTCATTGTATCACTCTACTACATACGATCAACAAACAACAAAGTCAGCACACACAATCTGTATGTATGCTTTGTTTATGCACTGTACTATTTTCTAATTCAATTAAATCATACAAAAAAGAAAAAAAAAAGGAATAAAACAGAAAAAAATAATTAAACTTCCGTAAAGTTCTGAACAAAGTCACAAAGGGGGAGACAGAGTGTGAAAAATGGAAAATCTATTATTGTAACGCATGTAGTTGCTATGAAACTTTATTAATTATTTTTTAATTAATATCGTAACGTGTAATTAATTTCTGCGAATTTATTTCAGTTATAAATTGCTATAATTGTTCTCATATTCAATCTAATTAAGATTCAACTTTTAATAGAAACACATATATACATACATTCATAAATACATACATGCATATATATATACATACGTAACTAGTCATTACAACCCTTCAGGCAGGTTGAAGGAGATAGGTTGTAGGCCGGACCTACAGTTTAAAGTCCACTTCAGACGACAGATTTTTTTTTGAGTAACTTTTCATGGCAATTTTATTAACTCTCAGAGAGTACCTCCGAGATAAAGTCTCCGAAGAAATATTTCTTGACATATTTCATTTTGTTTGAGATGTCTGAGCTAGGGTTTGAACCACAAGCTTGCATCTAATAAGCCAACGCATTAGCTAATACACTTCAACGACTTTCTATTCATCAAAATCGATAAAATATCGATGTTTGTAAATAAGTTCTTGGAAAGCGGTCAGTTGAAAATGGGTAAGGGATAGAAACGGTCTCTGGTTGGTATAAATGTGGCTTATTTAACTTGTCATTACAATCCTTTAGTCACGATTACGACCTGTCTTCTCACACCTCCCATGTTGAGTGTGTTAATTTTATCCATTAGTGGAGGTACTTCCAGTTTCAAGTCGACTCCGAATGGCAGATATTTAAGAAACTTTGGCAGTTGTTGTCAGAAGTCTGCTGAGAGGAAGTTGTCGAAGAAATATTTTTCCATATTTCGATTTACTCAAGATGTCTGAGCTGGTGTTAGAACCGTGGGCTCTCATTTAATAAGCCAACACACAACGTACTAATCTATGGCGACTTCAATGTGCCAACGAGAACCTGTAATATAACTAAGTTGGATTTAATTACTGGAGTTGGATTTATGGTACTGAGGACCAGAGTAATGGAGACTATGGTTAGGTTAATGGGAGACAAGTCTATCGTGAAATCCTTTAAGAAACAATGTGCTTTGACAAATTCATTCCTGATATTCTTCCCTTTCCTGTCCCCAGTACACACTATTATTTAAGGAAATGCTTTGCAATGGGAGTGAGTAATTATAGTGAGTGTTATAAATTAGGAGCCAACATACTCTTTTAAAAAAGCGACCATTCTGTGGCATGCAAACGAATCAACATCAGATAGTAGGACAGGAGCTCGGGTATTCAGGGGTGTTTTCGAAGCGAAAATTTACGCCACCAAACACGTGTACTCTTCAAATTGGATATTGAACTAATTACATATTTCTAAATTGAATTGAATTTTGGCCAATAGGAAAATAATTCGATAGTTACTCGCTCTAGGGTAATAGGTTGTATACATTTAATTCTTAGAATTGACCAGCAATTCATTACCATTTGTTTCTCTCTGATAAACAATTCTGTTACTGCAAATGCGCAAAAGAAACTTCAAACGTAGATAGTTCCAGTAGTAGTAGTAGTAGGTAGTAGTAGTATTATTTATGTTTCTAGGATATGGATACAATTTAAAAAATCCAATTAGTTCTTTTGAATGCAAAAAGTTTTTTTGAAGGCAATCCTCTGTCTAAAAATAAACCAGTATTTGCTACATGTTGCATATAAAACATGAGCTCTGAGAAACGTTTTCCCTATTTCGATACGAATTCTTAAATAAACAAAATTGTTTCTTCAGAATTTTTTTATCAATTATATAAGCAACATGTTGCATTAAGCTAAACGCGTTTTGACAATCGGCTACTAAATGCAAAATGTTCTCGATAGTTAAATTGGCACTTAGGAATTTATAATTTTTATCATATTTTGTACATTTTAACACAAAAATTATGTTGCAAATATTGATGTAAATTCCCAAAACTAATACTTCAAGCAACATATATTGAAAAGCAGCTGAACAAAACATAATGAAACAAATTTTATTGTTATTATTTTCATCTTTTTAACTGTAAATACTACATATTTAACTTATTTTCATTGTTTAAAATGCATTTTATTGCCTTTAAAAATTTTAATAACAACTCACTTTCATTTGGTGGCATATTTTCGTTGGCAACAATGTTGCTTACATTTGTACATAGTATGTTAAAAATTTTATTATCATGTTTAAATTAAATTTATTTACCTTTTTCATTTTAAAAGTAATTAAATGAATGTTTCAATTGATTGCAGCAGGAGAAGAAGAAAAAAACCCCAACATAAATATTTTCCCATAACTAAATAATATGGTAGACATTAAGATAAAGCCATGTACAGATAACAATTCAAAATTACCAGTGTTGGACCATAAATTAAAATTATTTTCACACATTCATGAGACAAACAAATAAAATTTAATCAAAGAAAAGTAAATGATACAGCAAGTATGCTGCAATAATTTCACTTTTCAACATTTGTTTCATTCGAAACTATTTACACATGAAACAATAGCAAAATAATTATGGGAGTCAAACCATGTTGCTTGATAACAACTACTAAGAAAAATAACATAAAGAAACGACTTTGAAAACAAAATATCGGCATATAGTTAAATAATATTAATTAATACATATTAATGGGGTTTTAAATATGAAAATCATAAAATATATATTTTATGTTGCCAACGAAAATATTTTTAATCAATGGGAAATAAAATGTTAATTTAAAATTATTTAATTGGGAAATATACATATGTACTAGAAAATCCGCTGAATTCTTTCTGCAACATGTTATCTTTGCAAACAAAAAATGTATCTTGGTTGTCGTATTTTCAAAAGAAGGTGTCTTAAAAAATAATTCATTGAGGAAACCCCATAACCTGGGACAACTTCAACTAAGGACATAATTGGAAGTCCGAAAAGCGCCAGCTCTTCAAAGTTACTCATAAGTATGCCCAACACAACAACTCAATACATTTTCACAGAAGTTATTATTTCTAAGCCGAAACTAATGGCGAAACTATCATTCTGTTATATTAAATCAATCATCTGAAGATGGCTGTACAGTGTACACGGTCACACAGGTTATACGATATGTCAAGTTTTTATGTAGAGGAGATCGGACAGTACCGTGTTAACTCAATATGTAATGTGAGCGTACGACATTGAAGGAAATTACAGGTTATTGAGGGACTCTCTTCGTTTTTTGAAATTTTTCAAAAACCATCACCCTATCTTAGATCAGGGATGTGTTTTTATGTAAACAAATTTGGTTTAGTATTTCACTAAACGCTACGTAATATAATGCATGATATTTACTCTCATTATAAAAATACGAATGGAATTCTGTAATATTTTCTCTCTGACTTTACGTCCTCAAAACACTTATAGCGTAAACTAACCTTTAGCTAGGAAAACTATTTTGTGTCAGACTTACAAATGTTGCTTGTTTTTATTAGTTAACAATATAGTTTAGAATACTTACAATGAGGAACAGATAGTGGTACTCCATGTTAGAGTTTGTAGCAACATAAAGCATAAAGTGCATGGCTGCTCTGCCTGCTTTTTATTTGTAGTCATATCATTTTCATCCAAGGGTCTGTGCTTAAGAATTCGATAATGTTAAGATTCAATTCAAAGCGTGTACTGGCGATATCTACAATCATTTTCTGCGGCTTGTTTTAGTACCAATTTCCTAAGTGTTGCACTTGAAATGTTGTCCTGCTTTTTGTTTTTTAAAAATTAAAAATTCATATACGAATGTTGATAGGTTTCCTTTGACGTTTTCCTTAACTTTCTAATGTTCGCCAGCCATATAGCAATCCAGATTTCAAACTTGATTAAATATACAAATGGCGCCGAACTTTGTCCAAGGAAACAAATGCCTATTTCTTCATATTTCTGCGATTCGATATATCAGCACTGCTTCTCCAATCGCGATAGTTATGTTCGCAAGATAATAGAATTTTTTCACTTCAGCATTTGTTCATAACGCAACAATCTGTAAGGAATACTGTTCGACTATTGATATCCAGGCTGACACTTTGAGTTTTTGTGAGCAATTTTGGTTAATTTTTATTGAACATCAGATAATATGTACGTCATTGTATTAATTTAAATGTCATTTTTTTATTTTTATTTTATATATTTGTTACACTTACTAAAACCTAAGAAAACTTGAAATGTTGCTTGGTTTTAAAATGTTGCTTAATTTACAAAATGTATCATGGTTTAAAAATGTTGCTAAATTAAAAATGTTTCTTGGTTTTAAAATGTTGCTTAAATTAAAAATGATGCTTGGTTTGGAAATATTGCTTAATGTAAACATGTTGCTTAATTTGAAAATGCTTCTTGATTTAGAAATGTTGCTTGGTTTAAAAATTTTGCTTAATTTGAAATGTTTCTTGGTTTAGAAATTGTGCTTGGTATAAAAATGTTGCTTAATTAAAAATGTTTCTTGATTTAGAAATATTGTTTAATTTGAAAATGTTTCTTGGTTTAGAAATAGTGCTTGGTTTAAAAATATTGCTTAATTTGAAAAAGTTTCTTGGTTTAGAAATAGTGCTTGGTTTAAAAATGTTGCTTAATTTGAAAATGTGTCTGGTTTAGAAATGTTGCTTGGTTTAAAAATATTACTTGGCTCTCTTTATTTAATAAAATTACCATTTCTTTCATTATTCAGAAATTTAAACATTAATTTCTCCAAGTGTACCATATTTTGTACGTTTTTAAATGTTTTTATTATTTTTAAAATAATTTGTTGTGTTTTTATTATTATTTTTTATATTCAAATTAAATATTAAACGATGAAGTAGCAAAATTTGCATATGCTTGGTATTTGTTTAAAACTTTAATTATTTTTATTCAAAACAAAACAAAACAGAAGGAAGGAATCATAAAAATAAATTTCTTTAAACAAAATATGATTTGTATTGTGTTTTTTTTTTTTTTTTTTTTTTTTTTTTTTTGTTAATGATTGACATTAAAATGTTGGCAAATATTTTGTGAAGATTTTTTTTTTAATTTTGTTTACAAATCGTATATTCAAGGTCACAATTTTTCAATCCTTGATCTTTAGTTGTGCCCAGCAAATAATTGAAATTTTTATTTATTTTTTGTTTTTATAAAAATAACAAAAACTTCCAACTAATTAAGTTATTTTAGATGAAAAAATATATTTTTATCTCTTATTTATTTATTTTTTCTCAATAAATAAATAAACAAACTGTAACGGAAGGTTATTTATTTCATTAAAACAATATAAAACCAAAAAAAAAATCTATAAAAATAAACGAAAACATATTAAAAATAAATAAAAAATAAAATAAAACAATTTTAATAAAATAACAATCAATTCAAGTAAACTGTTCAATCGACTAACCTTAGCCACTAAACTTGACGCCACTTTTACCAATTTGGCATACAACAAAAAAAAACAACAATTTTCTGAAACAAGTTGCGGCATTTGCCACCATAAATGCTGTTACAAGACTCATTGTTATTGGGGAATTATATTAACGATGCGTTTTTTATTTTATTTTATTTAATTTTTTTTTTAATACAGACATAATGAGTCAATTATGTTGCTTAAAAACAAAATAATTATGTGAATAAATAAATCCTTTCGCAGTATCGTATTGTCATTGCATTGTTCATAAAGTGTATCGCAACATGTTTTTGAAACATTTCTTTTACATTCAGGATGAAATTGACAGCAACAAACTTGCCAGAAACTTTTAGTATTCTGAACATGAAAATATAATTTTCACTGGTAGCAACATATTTTTAAAGGGTCGAAAGACACTTGTTCCTTAAGACGGTCAAAGAAATCCTTTACAAAATTCGATTTCCTTACTATTTACACCACGTATGTAGTATAGCCGAAAGAACATGGAATGAAACTATCATGTCTAAGATGATGCTTCAAAGTCAATCTTGAGGTTTATAGACCGGGTGCAACTCTATTGATGCAGCCTAGCACTGTGGCAATGGAAAATGTACTGCACTGTTCTATTGTTACTACAACGAATTGAGCTCAACTGAAAGACAGGAACTTGTTCGCAATAATTTTATACTTTTAAGTAGTATTCGTTTTTTCGTAGAGCACTCCCAAACGGTGACGATTGCGTGGTTAATCGCACAGTGGATTACTGGAAAAACCCCGTTGTCTATTCATAAGTAGGGAGAGGTGGTCTGATAGGTAGTGTGTTGGCTTATTATATGTTGAAACCCCAGGTCAGACATTTCCAACAAAACAAAATATGAAAAATATTTCTTCGGTAGTGTCCTCACAGCAGATTTCTGGAAAAAACTGTGAAACTTAATAAAATTGCCATGTAGAGTTTCTCAGAAATCGACTTAAAACTGTAGGTCCCGGCACTGACGTATAAAATTAATGCACGCGACATAAGTGGTGTGAGAAGCTAAATCGTAATCCTGACTGAACGGTTGTAATGACTATTTATGTATGTTATGTTATGTATGGGAGGTGGCTGTCCAAATTTAGGGTGCATACGGCGTATTGTTATACCTAAGTATTCTGTCCCGAAACCACACGAATCGTGTGTTGAAGCGACAAACACTGCCAATGTCAAGGCAGTCATCTATATCTGTTATCTATGGTATATACATATGTATATCAGATACTACGGTGTCTTTTTTTACTCTGACATAGAACATAACATGAATGCACTAGGTGGAGAACAGTTTCCTCCTCTTTTTCATCTCAGACCAAGGCCAATGCTATTCGAATGCGTGCCCATAATGTAATGCCCTGTAATGACTCAGACAATCATGCTTCTTTGGAGGTTAAACAGACTTAGTGCTACTTTCAACCACTTTTGTTCAGATTTTCTGCGCCATTCTATCTGTAGCCGAAGCATACATTATATGTCGAATACTTTTTTAAAGAAATCTTTCCAATATGAGCAGATTTAAACATAATGCCTACAAACACTATTTCCTCTTTACAAACAAAAATTTTCCTAGTCGCAACACAATATATCAAGAGTTGGTTTTGTATAAAGAAAAATTGTCTTTCAATCTGGAAATAAATTCAAACAGGCTTAGTATTACAGAATAACATACGGAGATCACTTATAAAGTATAGAGTAGCATGTGTTTCAATTACTTTAAAACAGATCCTATTATTTTTAGCTTAACTCCCAAAGGTAGGTAATGGCAGACATAAAATGCCTTTAAGAGCTTCATGCTGCAAGCCATATATTTAATTATAAGAGAAAAATGTATAAACTTTGCATTGAAAACTGATTACAAACACATACATAATTGATCATTACAATCCTTCAGTCAGGATTACGACCTAGGTTCTCACACCATATATGTATGTATATCCGTAAGTCGACTCCGAAAGACATATTTTTGCGAAACTTTTCATGGCAATTTTATTAATTCTCAGAGTTTTGGTAAGAAATCTGCTGAGAGGCAGTCGTAGAAGAAATATTTTTTCATATTTTCGTTTTGATGTCTGACCTGGGGCTTGAACCGTGATAAGACAACACACTGCCTACTAAACTACTTGAAAAAAAACAGTTTCGCTTGAAGCTTGGAATTTCTAGCTGTCGGCTATGAGCCAATATTGCGTTATAATTGGTGACGAAATATTTTGAAAAAAAAAAAAACGGTCTTATTTCTTCATCTAATACGAATGCAGCATGTTACTAAACAGCCCAAAAAAGGCTGCATCTAATTAAAATTGAAATTATTTTTTAAACCGCGTCCCAGTTACATTTCATTTCACATCTATCTGACTTCATTATCATATTTGATGATGAGTTTCAAACAAAATTTGAAATTAAAAAGAAAAAAATGAGGCTCTTATAAGGCAAACAAATTTTCACTCTTATCATGTATAAACAATCTCAAGAAAATGAAAACAAAATAAGCATGCAACACAAAGTAGCAAGAAACAAACAATGACAGTGTCTGTATTCACACTTTATATTTTCATTTTCAACTTTTTTTTTTGTTTCATTTTGTCTTTCTTCTGATTTTCATTTTCTTTTGCTTTTAAAGTGATATTTAAATAAATATTTCGTGTTTTTCCTTCTTTTTTTTATTCTAAAATGTGAGAAGTTGTAAACGGGACAAGCTTTACTCATCGTCATCGTCAAAGTCGTAGAAAATATTCTTACAAAGCAAGACAAACGCGCAATAAATGGAAAGAGAAATAATATTTTGACTTGGTCGGTATTATGCATGAGCATGAACACAGAATTGAACAAAAAAAATACAAAAAAAAAACAAAAATATTGAAAACACTGCTGCACACGATCTTGAAGTTGCTGCAGTTTTGCAAGCAAGTCTCAGATACGTATGAACGCATGAACACATGTATCAGCGACAATAAAAAAAACAACAACAACAACATTGACCTCAAGTTGACTAAAAATGGGTAAAAACTTCTTTTTTTTTCATAATTTAAACTTTAGACTTTGGAACGACAAAAACAATACAAAACAAAACAAAAATTGAAATAAAAATTATTATTATTGTTGATGTTGTTGTTGTTATTGTTGCTTTGCGCAAACGCTGAGTAATGCAGGGCTACTAAGAAAGGAAGGATGAATGGCAACGTGCAATATATTGTATGACTGACACTATGTCGTCGCTGGCAATCAAAAAATTATCAAAACCTAGACTTGTTATGGCGTATTTGGCGTACTTGCCATTGCTATTGCTGCTGTTGCTGTCGCTTAATCTGTTGCTGTTTTATTTAAATTAAGGATATTTTAATACTTTTTTATTATTATTCATTGAGTTATTGTTCGTTGTAAATGCATCTTTCTTAATAAAATACAAATTCATTCATATTAAAACATATGGTGACGTTACGTTAACTGGCTGCCTGTAGCTTAAATACACAATTCGCACATATCTACAATGCGTTAAGCCTTCTCATATGTCGTTACACATGTAAAATGTGTCATCATCGCCATGATCATTGTCAACTGCCACTGGTTTTAGTTCCCATACACTGAACACAGCGTCTTACCTCTATCTTCTCCCCCAACAACAGCCCATTCGTTTTAGTTTAATCGTGTTAAATCGTTGTACTTGATATTTTGAATTGAATTTTTAATATTTATTTTCAATTTCAAAATTAATTTTATTGTTTTCCAAAATAAAACTTTGTTTGTCCTTGTAGAGTGAGTCATGAGAGCAACAAAATGTTTAGAGACAATGTTCCCAGCAATCTAAAGGGGGAGTAGGAACATTATGTTTGTTTCTAGTAAAAATCAAAATGTTTAGGGACAATGTTGCTAAATATTAAAAAAACGAATATAGCAGCCATATGGCTAGGAAGGCGGGAACAGTTGCAGTATATAATATGAAGGACCTATTTGGCTTAACGAGGAAAATTGCAGATGCGAGAATCAAAAGAATGCTTTTTGTTAGAAATGTTATGTTGTCAAAAGTTTATAAAACGACGACATTCAACTAGAAAGTATTATTCCTACGCGTAACCGAGCAATAGAAATATCAGTAACAATTGACCATCCATCAAAAAGAGAAAACTGTTCAACTACAGGCGCTAGCTACATCACCGAAGAGGCGTTAAGAACCAACATTCATTCAACTGTAAATACAGTAGCGAGAAAAAAAATGCAACTCGATGCCATATTATGTTCAACACCGTGTCTTGTCTTATTTACAGAATATTGGTTATCTACAGAATTGTTGTGAATATCTTTGTTTTTGGGGCCGACGAATGTAATTTAACCCATCAGAGCCAAATAAGTTATACTTTGATTCGTCGCTCCACAAAACTTTGGCCCACTGCTCTTTTGACCAATGCAGATACCGTCTAGAAAAGTCAAGCCGGTTTTTCTTATTAACCTTACTTATAAGTGGTTTCTTGGCTGGTATAGTAGCTAATAAATTTGTCTCTCTTAATCGGTTTCTGGCTGTGTGGACGCCAATAGAAATAAAAGTGGAATTTTCGTGCACTTTTTTGGTCGTTTGCATAGACCATATCTACATATAGTTTATAATATTAATTGAATAGGCGACAGAAATGTCCTCCATTTACTGTTTATTGAATGCAAAAAGATTTCGATGCGATAAATCCAAACTGCATTTGAACTGGAATGAAATATAATCGGATTCCGAGTCAGAATTTCCGACTAATAAGAGTTTCCGAAGAATAAAGAAAGCGTAACTCAAAATCAAGGACTTTTATCAACAAAATAACACCAAGATGTTGCCAAGGAAATATATAAAAATAACTTTGAATATTTGCTTTGTAGAAAAGTCTTAACAAAGTTCTTCGTTTAGCTTATCTGAAAAAATGTTAATTTGAAAAAACATAAACAATATTTTGTCAAAGTTCAAAGTCATTAGTTTAGCTCTATAGTTACGGTGACCATTATTTCCATGAGACAAAAGCGGACAAATATATAAAATTGAAAAACAAAAAAAAATAATTTAATATAATTAATCTCTAATATATAAAATTCTCGTGTCACGGCGTTAGTGGTTAAACTCCTCGGAAATGGATCGACCGATTTTCATGAAATTTTGTGTGCTTATCGGGTAGGTCTGAGAATCGGACAACATCTATTTTTCATATCCTTAAATGTTAAGAGGGCGTGGCAAATCGTTAAAATTGAATATTTAGGTACATATTGATCGTAGACGAATAAAATTTGGTGGGTAAGTTCGTAGAGTCGATATCGACAATCCCACCAAAAATGGGCGTGACAACCCTCCCCCTTCAAGTGATACCTATAACTCTTAAACTACTGAACCGATTTTAACCGTTCTTTTTTTGTTCGAAAGCTTATCAGGTTTAGGTGGTTTTAAAAAAAATTCGATATAGCAAAAAGTAGGCGTGGCAAACCTTTAAAATTGAATACTTAGGGAACCTGTAAAAGTTTTTAACTTTTTCCTTAAACTTTTTTATATCAAGTCCCTTTGAGTGAAAAACTGAAATAGAATTTTGTACGTGAAGTGGTAAAAATACTTCGTTGTGACGTTCTACTATTTGATTCAAATTCTTTTAATATTATAGCCGTTTCAGGCATTAAAATATGTTTCTTTCTAACGCAGTATATATTTATAGACAGAAGACACTAGCTTGACTATGTATAAATAAAAACCAAGACATAGCAAAAGGATCATTAAAAAAATTAAATAATATTGTTGAGCATTTTTCTTGTTTAAGAAAGTACTTTTTCAAGGGTAAAAACAATTCCATTATTCGCCATAAGGCTGGCAACGCGTTTTACTATGCCCCAATAATTTTTTATACTCTACATCAACGTCGCCACAAATTTGTTTAAATTTTTCCACTCTAACTGAATAAATATAAAAACATAAATATAGTTTAGCAACTATAACTTCTATATCTATTGGTAAGGTCTCATTTGCCGTTTGTATACAATTATTTAGAATGTGGGCGACACAGTTAACTCCAATAATTATTTTTTTTTTTTAGAAAATTTTGCATTTTATAAAAAACATTATATTTATCGAAGTAACAATTTGTATTTTCAACACAAAAAGCAATAATTTTGCTTGTTATCTCAAACATATTTAATGTATTTTGCAAACTTTTTGAATTTATAACAGATGTTTCGCCTTCTAATTCATTAATTTTAAGAATTTTTACCAAAGCTCCTTTGTCAGGTAAGAAGTAACGCACTAAAACTGGGCAAAGCTTAACTGATCCATGAATAGAACAATCCAAATAGAACAATCCAAATATACAGTTATGTAAGTATATAATTCCAGCTGATATAAGAGTTTTTACCGAATTAGTGAAAAAAGTGGACAAAAGCGGATATTTTGGAAAATAAATGCTTTTTAAAGGCTACGTGTGATAAAATAGTGGACAAATAGCGAACGCAAAAAAAATAGCGTATTGCTAACGACTTTATAAATGTTTTAGAAACATTGTATTTCTTTTGATGTATACATCTAACAATTAGTAGCAACATGTTGCTAGCAAAAGTCCATTATAATTCCTGAATCTTAAAGGAAATTTTTTTCAAACATTGGAACACTTCGATATAATTTAGAGCATGTTTCCGTACGACGAATGGTTTGTGTGGAAAATACACAATAAATTCAATGTTTTTCCATACAAACAGAAGTAATAGTTTTTATAATATATTACTTAGTAGTAGTTGTTTTATTTGATGCACTGAAAAATTAATTGCAACATATTACAAGATTATAAATTTTATAAAAAATCAGTCCATATTATCAAACACAATGTACAGTTTTTTATTTAACTGTAGAAAAATCTAAATTGGTTTGACTTCTTAGAATTGAACAATTCTTTATAAACTAAATTACAAGAAACAATGTTTATGAACATTGTTTACAAAAATATGGTTTCAGAAGTCGCTGTAGTTGTTCACTTGTTAGACGTGAGGTCATACATTTCAAACCCAAGGCCAGACAACTCAAACAAAACGAAATTTGAAAAAATATTTCTTCGTCGACTTCCTCTCAGCAGATTTCTGATTTTCCATGAAAAATTTTCATCCGAAGTCGACTTTAAACTATGGGTCCCACCACGCATGTATAAAATTAACACACACAACATAAGTGGTGTGAGAAGTTAGGTCGTAATCCTGACCGAAGCGATGTAATGGCCAATTATATATGTATGTATTAGAGATGAGCGATCCAGTGATTTTTGAAGAACGTTGTGTCTCTTTAAAACAGTGATTGTGATCACAGTATTCCAATAATACAATAATGACAATAACGTATTTTATTAAGTCTGTTACTGTAACTGTTATTTGGCAATTTCAATCACTGTAGTTACCAGAGAATTATCAATCACAGTTTTGAAAATATCGCTCATCTCTAGTATGTATGTATGTATGTAAAGAAAATAACCATGAAAAGTTTATTTACTTTACTTCACCGACTAATGGAACCTTTCCAAAAATAAAAATAAATACATTGTAACAAGATATTCAGTGCAGCCCTTGCACTGACCAACTTCTTCCCTAGAGTGGTGGAACTCGGTCAGTACAGGGACTTCGTTTACCTGTGGCGCCACAACGGGCCACTTTGCGTGCTCAAGTAAGTTTTTGGCATTAAAGCTAACACTCCAACCTACCTACCTACTAGCAAGACATTCAATAAACAAGTAGCGAAAATAATTTTCTTCAAACTAGGTACGTTCACAACACCTCTCATCGTTTATTTATAAAGTTTCAATCATTTTTTGTAAAACTTAAAAAACTTTATGATCTAAGTCCAACGTCCGGCTTCTAAATATTTTCTTACTGGTCTAAACCTTAAAGGAATCGCTGTAATTCAGTAATAAGTGTTAAACAGACTATTTCCCTATTACCTTTGCAGTAGTATACGTATATGTTACTGTAACGCGGCAAAACTTCAATTACAAATTAAATAAATTGTTGTTTTGCATATCAAATGACCTTTTATTATGAAAATAATAGAATATTAAAAGAATTTGTTTTTTTTTTTCAACATTTTATAGTTTGTATGTGGTGCATGTTATTCATTTCATCTAATCGGCATTACTAATATGACAACGCACATAAATTAAATGATCTGACTTATACGTGTAATAAAAACAGTAATACAAATATATAAAATCTGTAAATAAAATAAAATCTAAAGAATTTTATGTAGATAATAAACATTTTATTTGAATTTTATATACAACAAATAACAGTCGCACTATAAGCAATTAAATAAAATTCCTGAAACGAATACAGTTAATAAATCTTAAAGGAGTGTTTTTAAAACGAAACTTTGAAGATTATTTACTTTAGAAATTTATGCAAAATTTTATGGCTCGATTAAGAATAGCACTGAAGTCCAGTTAAGTTGCCAGTTGCGTCATATGATATAAATTGATAATTTGTATCTTTAAAAAATGTTTTTCGTCAGCTTTACCATATAAAAACTTAACGATAAATCATTATAATTTTCATTTCAATTGCAAAAATATTGCTTAATGCATCTAATGCAGACCAAAGTAACAGATTGAACAAATTTTTTTTTTTGCTTGATTCCTTCCTTCTGTTATCTGGCAGTGCCTTAATGACATTACTATTAAATTTTTATTTTTTTTATTTTTAATGATCAATGCCTCCCAATGAATTCGAATTCTAGTTTGATGGATTCGCTCACCTGGAGATATAAACAGCATTATTCGAATGTTATTTTTTTATAATAATGCCAAGTAGCAACACTTGACCAGAAAAACGAGTATACTTTATAGTTATATAAATGACAATATCTTATTTATAAACACTAAAAATTCTAGGCGTTAGGTCTAACTCCATCGGAAGTGATGGAATTGATCCCTAATTTATAAAATTAATTTTGCCTATGTTCTACCGTACATAACACATTTACTAAATACGATAATTACATCATCTACTTTTTCTGCAATGTGGAAAAGTGCCAAGATAATACCTGTGCCTAAACAAGATAATACTTACCGCCCAATCGCAATATTGTCATAACATAACATAATTGGTCATTACAACCCTTCAGTCAGGATTACGATCTAGCTTCTCACACCACTTATGTTGTGTGCGTTAATTTTATACATGAGTGGCGGGACCTACAGTATAAAGTCGACTCCGAACGACAGTTTTTGAGAAGCTTTTCATGGCAATTTTATTTACTCTCAGAGTTTTTGCCAGAAATCTGCTGTGAGGAGAAGTCGCCGAAGAAATATTTTCATATTTTCGTTTTGATGTCTGACCTGGGATTCGAACTCGAGCCTTCAGTCTAATAAGCCAACACACTACCTACTAGACTACGGCGACTTCGCAATATTGTCATACTTATCGAAAATTTTCGAGAAATTAATTTATAAGCAGATGACCCAATACTTGTATGGCAATGGCGTGCTTTCTGAGAGGCAGTCTAGTTTCAGACCTAATCACAGCTGCATTTTTGCGGTCATTGATGTTTCTGAAGAGTTGCGATTAAATGCGGATGACAATATGACATCATTTTTGGTTTTACTCGATCATTCTAAGGCATTTGACACCGTTAATCATACTATTCTCTGCCAAAAGTTAAAACACATGTGGCATTTTTCGAATACTGCTGTCATGCTAATCTCGTCGTATCTACGGAATAGAAGTCAAATTGTGTATCATGATGGTACTAAATCAAACAATTTTTTAATGTCTAGAGGTGTACCACAGGGCTCGATTCTTGGTCCACTTTTATATCCAATATATTCTAATGATCTGCCAACTAAGCTGAAGTTCTGCAATGTACAAATGTATGCAGATGATGTTCAGTTGTACATTAATTGCTTGCCGTCTGATATTACAAATTGTATAGGGAAAATAAATTGTGATCTGCATAATGTGTTTCAATTTGCGTCGATTAATGGTCTTTGCCTCAATCCGAGGAAATCAGAAGCTTTGATAATAGGCAAGGTAAACTATATGGCACAGCTTACACCATTACAGATTAATAATACTACTATTGAGACTGTACATAATGTAAAGAATCTAGGAGTTATCTTTAACAACAGCCTTAACTGGTCCAACCATATAAATGCTATCTGTGGTAAAACGATTCCCATGTTGCGAATTCTGCTGCTCGCAAAAACATATCTCATCCCCACTCTACTGTACGAATGTGAACTGTTTTCTACTTGTGACTCAGTAAGTAGGAACAGGCTCAAGGTCACTTATAACAGTATTGGTCGATATGTTTATGGTCATACAAGGTACAGTAGAATATCTGAGTTCTCATATAAAATCTATAATACATCTTTTGAAAATTTGTTAAAATGCCGTAAAAAAAATCCTACATAAAATCATCTATATTAGGAAACCGCATTATTTGTTCAATAGATAAGTTTTTTCAAGATTTAATAGAGGCTTGAAAATTAATAGCCTTAAAAGAGACATTTTTACATCAATGCAATTCGTCTCTGGAATGAACTCCCGAACAACATAAAGTTAGTAAGTAATGCTAAGCATTTCAAGACTGCAATTATTAATTTTTTGAATGACCAATAATGTATAAATGTAACTAGCAGATTGTACCCGGCGTTGCGCGGGTTATGTAGTTTGGATTAGTTTAAAAAATTAAAAAAAATTATTATTGGGTCATTTTTGCATTAAAAATAACAATAAATAAAAAACAGGTTTATCGGTTTCGAAACCGGTTTCTTAAAAAATGCAATTTTTCAAATTATTCGGAAACCGGTTTAACAAACAACCCAGTTTTTTTGAATACTCTAAGTCCTAAATATAAATGCACCCTTTTTGGACCCCTTTTGGTCCAACGTTATAAACGGAACACCTCCAATAGCTATTTGGGAAACTTAACCAAGCTAAATCGTAAAAATATACCTTTAAAACAGATAAAATATAGCATTTATGCATAAAGTACTAATTTTTGCCCATTTTTTTCTCCCTTTGTCCCATTTTTTCCTCTTTGGATCAAAATTTTGAAAAGATTTATTACCTATAACCTGCACCGACAAAAGCTCGATCTATATCCCAATAAAATCAGTCCAGGCGTTCAGGCGTGATTGCCTAACAAACAAACCAACAAACAAACAAAAAAACAGACTTACAGAAAGATTTATAATATATATTAGGATTAATCAATCATATTTTTTAATATAATTATAAATTTTTGTTTTTAATAATATTTGTTATGTTAATTTATTTTTAAGGTTATTATTTTTGTAATTTCCTATATTTTGTTATGCCTATATTCTTAGCAGTACTATTAAATATGATGAAATCTTGTTGTATTGTATTTACGCCTGAATGAATAAATAAATAAATAAAGTGCATCTATTAGGTGTTCCAATAGGGACTTCCGAACTTCGACAGTTGACAACAACCATATTGTTGACGGTGCATCCTTCAAATTACTTCTTATTTATTCAGTCTGTTTTTCCAAACCACTGTGGACAACCATAGACAACGAAGTGTGTTCGCTGAATGGAATCTAAAGTCGTTGGCAACTGACACTAAATTTCTTTGAAAAATCATCCTCAACGATGAGGTTAAATTTTAGAGCATTGAATACGTGGTCAAACAAAATTGTCGAATTTTGGACGATACCAAACCATACTAGATTCAAGGGTGAAAAATTCACTGTTTAGTGTAGATTTTGAAATGGCGACGCCGTTGGTCCATATTTCTATGAGAACAACGTTGGCCAGGCTATCACTGTTAACTGCAATTACTATAGGTCATGTGATTATCAACTTTTTGGACTGAATTGGATAATCCGGACACAAACGACATGTGGCTTTAATAGGACGGCGCTACGTGCCACTCAGTTCAAGGTACATTGGATATTCTGCATGAGCAATTTGAGGGCATGGCCATATCACATGGAGGCCATGTAAACTGGCGTCAATCGTATGTTTTGACTGATTTAAAATTTTCTTGTGGGGTTGTTTTAAGTCGCAATTTGTATGCGAATAGGCCACAACCTACAACGGTGCTCAAAGCCAAAACAACCGATGCCATCGATTAAATTCAATTTAATTTTTCGCCAGAATCATTACCACAAATTGCTTGCCATACTAAAGACTATTTAGGGTCCTTCAATAATCTTTGTTTTTGCACCCTGATTGCTGTCAGAAAATAGCCATAGCACATATATATGTATGTATGTATGTATGTCTCATTGTAAACTTCTATCTCTCTTTTTTAACTTTTCTGACAAAAGACTTGATGCATTTAAGTTTTGAGTCTCTCTTCTTCCAGTGGTATTAGAATATATTGAAGAAATGCTTATTATTTTACTTACTTTGCTGGGGTTCATCAAATCATTTATGTGTTCCACTTTGAAATTTTCTATCGGCACTTAAAAGCTCTTTTTATTTACAACACATGAAACTGTTTTCGGTAAACAACTGCGAACTTGACTGTCGTTTTTGCTTTCCTTATTTAATATTAATTTTCAATTAAAATTTGTAATCGAAGTCGATCTTTACACGTTTCACATGATAAACAAAAGCAAAGTAACGGTAATAATTTTTTCCCAAATTTTTCCGTGAGCCATCCTTACAAATGTACACATGTCTAAGTTTAAACATCGAAAGCACTTATTACTGTAGAATATCTTGGGCATGATGTTCGCTGCAGCACATTTTTCAAGTGTCGAAAGAATCGTTTAACTGCCTCGGTTTCATAAGACGGTGCATGAAATACTTCACTTCACTGATCTTCTTATCGTTTATAGTTACCACTTTTATCCCAACAAGAATGGAATACAACTCTCATGTGCGGGGTACCTCAAAGTCTATTTTGAGGCTACTCCACCGCGCACAGAAGAGGGCGAAGGTGCTCATTAATGGCAGTTGGATATCCAACTTTATTGATCACTACTAGCGAGGTAAAAGGACTTGTTCTCGAAAATTGAATATTCTTATGTAGCACCCGTCTTTCTTGAAAGGTACACTCGATTGTGGTGGATTGGCCAGCGGATCGCATACTGCATTACAGAAAGAATTCGTTCTTTAGCTATACTATCCGTATGTGGAACTCCCTACCTGCAGAGGTCTTATAATATAAGAAGATTCAAATTTAATGTCCATAAACACTACCCCCTCTGTCCTCCTATCAATAACCTTTTTTCCTATTTTTCAACACAATGCATTGCATTTGTAGGAGCCATCCCCTGAGTGTTGATCTTATAAAAAAAATTATGTAACTGGCATTTTTGCAAGATTATTTAAATGTTTCAAAGTCATATATGTATGTATTGTATTTAAGCATATGTTGGTTGTGATGAAAACAGATCATTAATATATTCATGCCATTTAAGTCTTAAAATATAGATACATATGTATTTATAAAATCATATACTTTTCTATGCGATTTATTGAATATACATATGTATGTACGGTAAGCCGGTAATAATAGATAAGAGAGCAATAATGTTTTCTTATGTTTATTTTTTATTATTATGAACATTTAACATATTTTTATTGCATGCTACACATTACAGTTTAAACTAGTTTTTACAAATTTGAAATAATTTTTTTCTGTATTTTAATATGTTAAAATATGTGACGGCATAATAGAAATCTTGTTTATAAAAACTATTGAAATGAAACTTTTCAAGTGTTCTTTAGTTTAGTGACACTCGTTTTAACATACATATATTTTTAGATTTGAAAGTATATTTTCAACATATACATATTAGTAAGGAAATATTGTTACATAACTGTATGCTTTATTTATTTATTTGAGGGTCAAATGGAAATAAAATTTTTTATTTTTTTTTTGTGTAGCACATAAATTAGGCAAACTTGTTATGGTATTTAAATTTTTTTTAATTGCATATTTATGCTTACGTCATGAAAGAAATTTCTGATTTTTTAAAATGTTTGGAAAAGTGGTCACAGTTAATATATTGTAAATATAGATGGATTAGGATATAGGTGGATTAGAACCCAGTTTCTTACGCCACCTATATTGTGTGTATTAATTTTATACATGAGTGGCGGGACATACAATTTAAAGTCGACATCGAACGACACGTTTTTGAGAAGCTTTTCATGGCAATAATATTTCCTCTCATAGTTTTTGCCAGAAATCTGCTGAGAGGAAGTCGCCGAAGGTATATATCTTCACATTTCGTTTTGTTGGAGATGACTGATCTGGGGTTTGAACCGTCTCACATCTAAAAAGACAACACACTACCTACTAGACTAAGATGACTTCTACATATAACAGTTTTATTTTTTAATATACATAATTTTAATTGGTTTAGTAGACAAGTTCAAACCCAGCACAGGCATCTCGCACAAAAGGAGATACGAAAAAAATGTTTTTTTTTTTTTTCAGTGCCATCCTCTCAGCAGCCTTGTAAAGCCATGAAAAGTTGCTCAAATCTGTCGTTCGGAGTCAAATCATAATTAAAATGTGCAAAATGCGGACTACATGATGGCGTGTAGTGGTCAGGAATTTGCATGATGGAACACAACACCGTTTCTTTTGTTTAATTCTGACCACTTTAATTGAATTGCCTGCTTCAGTTTCGTTAATTATTGACATTAGAAATCAGAATCAATTGTTTAACCACATTGTGTAGGGTTCTTCTTTAACAGCTTTCTATCTTTAAATTAAAAGTGAGTATTGATGACATTTTGGGTGGAAGGGTAGAGCGCATCCAAAATATGCAAATTCTCATGTCTATGAGGCATAAATCAATAGCGTTGGTTAGTGGCTTATTCGGATACGTATACATACAGACATAATTTCTCATTACAACCCTTCAGTCAGGATTACAACCTAGCTTCTCATACCAATTACGTTGTGTGTGTTAATTTTATAAAGTCGACTCTAAACGACAGATTTTTGAGATACTTTTAATGGCAATTGTATTTAATCTCAGACTTTCTGCTAAGAGAAAGTCGCCAAAGAAATTTTTTTTTGCATATTTCCCTTTGTTGGAGCTGTCTGACCTTGGGTTTGAACCGTAGCCTCACATCTAATAAGCCAACATACATCTTCGGATACATCTGCTACTTAAAAGGATCAAATCACACGATCTAGTTGACCGGTTCACATCACCTCGTGAGGTGACCATCCCCTCAAATTGCTCTTGCATAATATCCCGTGTGATGGGAGCTGTGTGGCACGTAGCGCCGTCCTGTTAAAATTACATGTCTCTGATGTCCAGATCCAGAAGTTGGTAGTGACGACTAACGTCCTGAAAAACGTGAAATCCACATCAAACAGTGATTCTCATGAATATGGGTTGGTATCGCCACAAATTCGAAAATTTTGTTTGCTCATGTACTCAATCATTCAGAAATGAGACTCATAGGTGAAGACAATTTTTCGATGAAAATTAAGATCAGCTGCCAACTGCCGCAGAACCCATTCAGCGTACACACATCATTTTATATGGTCGTCCATGGTGATTTCTCAAAACAGACTACACAAATGACAACAATTTTCTTTAACAAGAAGACCGTTATCAAATATCAAAGTTCAGAAGTCCCTGTTAGAAGAAAAGTAAAATTGATTTACTTTTAATGCTCCTAGTGTTTCTTCTCTTTTATGGCTCACTGTATTGAAAATACTTATAAAATATGCGTTTTTAATTTAAGCGTTTGAATAAGTTGTGATCGTTTTTAACGTTATTGTATTACTTAGACTGGCCAATAACTTACTAAGCAATTAAAATCGCACCTATTTTTTATTGAATTGATTTCATATTGAGTGGAGATTGATTGCAATTTTCATTAAATTGAGAGGGGAAAAAACAATTCCTTTTGAAAGTTACCGATTTGACAAAATACATACATGTCAGGTGTCTCTACATATTCAATTGAAACAATTGAATAAAATTAACATCGCAATTGTTGTTGTATATTTTTTTACTAAAAAATTGTTTAATAGATTTTATTGGATTACAACAATAAGAAAACTAAACTAATTCTAATTAAAAAAGTATTTAAATGCTTGAACTGAATGAATAATCATGAGTAAACCTTTCAGAAACCCATACGATTTTGATAGAATACACAAATTTTAAGGGTTACAGAATACCTTGTAAAACGTTGGCATGACCATAATTTATTTATTTTATATCATTTGTTTTTGGTTTTACGTTTTTTTAATAAAATTTTATTTGTTTATTTGTATTCATATGTGAGATTATTATAATTATTATAACTTGTTTGTCTGTGCGTTTATATGGTTGGTCTTTAATTTTTTTTTTTTTTTTTTGTTTTTTCGTTTGGGAGTTGAAAAAAACAAATTATTTATGAAAAATAATTATTAAATGAATAAATATGTAAATAGTTTTTAACTTAAGGCGTTAAAATAAATAATTTTTTATATGATATTTATAGATACCACACACTGTTTTCGGATAAAGTGGGTAACACAAAGGAAACGTAACCTGGCTTCTTAGACTAAAATAGACAGACCTTGCGTGCCATCATTTAAAAAACAAAAAAGATTATTTTAAATAATTAATAAAAAAAAAGAATTATTATTCATAAGGCGCACATCTTTTTTGACCCATAAATACTACCCTATAAAATTAGCTTAAAAAAGAGGATTGTAATACAAAATTTTGGGTAAATCTAGGGCCTCCATGTAAATAGTTGAAAAAATATAAAATGAGTCAAATGACAAACGATTTGCTAGGAATCTCTTTTTTTCATCAGTAATCTCTTTTTTTAAATCAATTTTTGATGAACTAGAAAGTTTAGAACTGGGTTTATAATTAGTTCAGTAGGTACTGTGTGTTACTGGCCGCAGTTCAAGCTTCAGACCAGACATCTCCAACAAAACGAAATATAGAAAAAATATTTCTTTTGGTGACTTCCTCTTGCCATGAAAAGTTTCTCAAAAATCTATCGTTCGGAATCGACTTTAAACTGTAGATCTCGTCACTCATGTATAAAATTAACGCACACAATACATAGGTGGTGTGAGTAGCTAGGTTGTAATCCAGACTGAATGGACATAATGACCAATTACATATGTATGTATGTATTGCTAGAAATTTATAAGATTTCTAAAATATATTGGCGTAACTAGACTTTTGCTGTCCACTGTATATAAAACAATTATAGTGAAATATAAGAGGTGATTTATATAATAATTCACATGAGAACCAGGAGCGTCCAAATTAATTCGCAAAAGTCACTGTTTAGTGTCGATTTAGTGCTGCCTACGTTATATTATCCATACCTATCAACAGCGATCACTATACGTTGATGATTACCAACTTCTTTTGGACTGAATTGGACAGTCTAGATACCAATGACATGTGGTTTCGACATGACGGTATTGCATCCCACCATAGCTGCTAGATAAATAAAGCATGAAATCGTCAAATATTAAAAATAAAATCGTCAAAATCGTCAAAGAAGTTCGTTGAAATCGTAAAAAAATCGTCAGAAAAATAAGTAAATAAATTGAAAGGTTTTTTTAAAAGAATTATATTATTGTAGTAAAATATATAAAGTTAATTCAATATTCATATTTTACTTCAAAAATAAAACATAAAAACACACACATTATTCAGTGCCTTGGCTTCTTAAGACAGTGCAAGAAATATTTCACTTCACCTGCTTCCTATTTGAGACTTGTCGACCGCATACAGGAGAGGGTGAGGGTTCTCGTTAATGACAGTAGGTTATTTAACTCCCTCGATTCATTAGAACATGTTGTGTTTCACTGTTACTACAACGGATTTTGCTCGAGCGAAATAAGATGACTTGTTCCCACTTGTGATATTTTCTTAAGTAGCAGGTGTATGCCCACAAACGACCGCTGTCGTCAAAATCTTTCACTTCGGTTAAATTCTGTCTTATGAAGGATGTCATATTCTACACATAATGGCATCAATAGGTCTTTCAAACGAGTGAAATATTTCGAAGATATCTCACACAAACTTTGTTATATTTAAATTTAAAGATACTAAGTCCTTAAGACAATACCCGATACTACTTACATATCGGTATATTTAGAAGTTAGCCAACAAAGCGGTGTAATAAATTTCTTATCAAGAAATCAAAACCAACTCGCGACAAATTAAATGTTTAACTTTTTTCATATTATGTTTTTAACAGAGATTGTTAAACGTGGTGTAGAGCATTAGGAGTGGTAAATGCTGTAAATTTCTATGGTAGTATCAAACTGTCAGCTAGTAAATCTGTGTTATGACAAAAATCTAAAATAGAAAATATTGTAAACTGTAAATAATACTTTATACTGTAAATGAAAATTAATTTTTTAATTGATATCACTATTTATACACACAATATATATTGTAGTACATGACATTTATCATGTATTTAATTAAAAATAAATTCGAAATTACTCATCTTGACAATTTATTCACAAGAATTTTAAAACTAAATTCTTAAAAATGTTACGAATTTAATTTGCTTTTCAACTAATAACAGACACAGTGTAACGTCTTAATAACGTCTCGTTGAAATTAAAAAACAAAACTTGTTTTATAACACTGTTTAATTAGAATTCTTAGAAGAATGTTGCGTTTTGCTAAGTCTAATTAATTATTGTGTAAATCTGTGTATAGATTTAATAACTTAACACTAAAGAGGGGGTAAAAACATAATAAAAAAAATGTAGAATAAATGTTTTTATTCTTTTAAAACTGCGACCACATCAAATTTTACTGCAATTTAAGAAAAGGTTGAAAGGTTAGTTTCGTTTATAATACAGCACTGGAAATAATTATAAGGCTTAATTATAAGGCTTTTCTACTGTTGTAGAAAGCTCCCATGATTTTGTAATGTAAAGTTCTTATCTACTCTTTTCTATGCAAAGGTCTACGTTCACAGCTTGAATTCTTAGAAGTTTTTTGTTCCCTTTTGACTTACAGTTTACCAAACAAAACCTCTTTTGAAAATGCTAGTTTAACTAAGTTAGGAAACCCATCAACCGCAAGCTGTAAAATGCTAATACATTATTTCTTTTACAATCCGTCCACCTCTAACACGGAATCTGTCAATATTTCTATTATAAGTAATGAGCGTTACATTTGGTTCTTCTAACCTCATAGTCAGCAATGTGGAATTTGTTTCTATTTATAAGTCACATAGAATAATTTTCAAAATTTTGTAATCAATTTTTCAAATCCAGTATTCTTCTCAAACCTAATCTACTATACAGTTCGGAATCCTGGAACACTGCGAATGATATGTACATACGCTGCAGTATTTATCAAGCCCTGTCTACGAACATTCTACCGAATGTAACAAAATAGTTACCGTTTATTCAGTCTGTTTTGACAAACGACAAAGAACGCCTATAACATTTAACAACACGTGAAAGTTACAAAATTATATGTTCAAAATTGGCAAAACTTTCGAATTAGGGAGGATACCAATCCACATGACAATCAAGTGCGTCCAATGTATATCGTAAATGTTACTTTTTAGTGTTGATTTTGGCCTGGCAACGCCATATGTCCATATATCTAGGAGGATGCCGTTAGCTGGGTTATCACCGGCAACGGCGACCACTATCGGTGGTCCACTATAGGGTGGATCGAGCGATTTGACTCGTTATACTTTTTCTTGTAAGGGTTTTCTTAAGTCGCTTAACGTATACGAATAAACCACTGCATGCCTCATAGACAACATAGGCCATACTGACGATCAAATTCCGCCTGAGTCGTTGGAAATGGGGTATGATATGCCACTCATGATGGCATCAATAGGCCTTCGAAACGAGTATAAAATTTCAATTTAATATGCTTATTGAAAAACCCTATAAATATCCGACTTCTTGGATATATGTACATCAATATACATATGTATGTATATAAGATATGTAATTGGTCATTACAACCCTTCAGTCAGTATTATAACCTAGTTTCTCACACCACTTATGTTGTGTGCATTAATTTTATACATGAGATAGGACTTAACAGTTTAAGTCGACTCTGAGCTATAGATTTTTGAATTTTGACAATTTTATCTACTCTTAGAGTTTTTGCTAGAAATCTGCTAAGAAATATTTTTTAATATTTCATTTTGTTAGAGATGCCAGACATGGGGTTTGAACCTCACGTCTAATTAGCCAACACACTACCTGCTAGACTACGACGACACTAATATATGTAGATATAGGAGTCAATATGTATATGTATGTATACACTAAATACTCTAAAATCCTTCCCAAACTTAGAAACTTTACAACTATTTATTCAATAATTTGTTTACCAAATAAACCCACTGTGCTAGACAAACTAAAATCAGATCATTTTGAGCACTTGTTACACAAATAAGAAACAACGAAAATATATAAGTCTCATCAGCTGATTAAGAAAAGTTAAATAATTGGCAACAATAACAACAACTACAATAACAATAAAACTACTCCAAATACAACAACAACAAGAAAAGAAACGTGTAAAGAAAACAAAATTTTAAACGAAAAAAAAAACTCATAAACAGTTTAAAATTTTAAAAATAAATAAATAAAAAAATATTAAAAAAAATTTTTTTAATAAATAAAGTAAATAATGAAAACAACAACTACAAAAGTAATAATACAAAAAACAAATAAACAACACTGTTGTTAATACATACATTTCTTACCATTTATTGTTGTTATTGTCAGTTTTCGTAACACACGTTACATTAACAGACTGCAACGACTTTGGCAGTGGAGCGCATTAAGCGCAAGGTCGTTTGCTGTAACGTTGTTCAGATTATAGTTGCTGTTGTTGGCGTTAATGTGGATAAAAAAAAATGAATTTATTTTTGGCTTTAAACTTGTTAACAACAACAGCCGTCTGCTTACATACATATATTTATTGTCGACAAAAAGCTTTTTACAAAGACGTTTAAAGTGTGTGCTTATAACACAACAACAACAACTTTTTTAAAGCCAAACAGTCCAGCAACTTTTTATTTTCATTTATATGACCAGCTTAGCTTCTCTCAAGAGTTTTGTAAAACCAATAATATTAACAATGACAACAGCAATTACAACAGCAACAACTACAACAGCAACAAATAATTATGAATGAATTTGTTTTCTTCGGTAATTCACATGTTGATGCCATAAGTTGTAATAGTTTTTGTTGTTATTTTCAATTATTTACGCTTAAATAGAATATGAACAATAAACCGTATTAAATATGAATGTATAACGTTGTCATGCACAATGGGACTGTAAATTAAGTTGCATAACACAGATAAACATTTTGTAATCATCTTAGAGAATTGAAACTTCATTAAAAATGTAAATAAAATATGGCTTGTTTTTATAGTAAATATCTCTGTACAATGGGCCAGAAATATTAAGAACTGTTGAAAATTTAAATCTATATTGTATTAGAATTAATTAATTAATTATTAGAATTAGAAAGCACCGCACAGTGGGACACATGCAAACAATTAAATGGAAATTTTTTTTAAAAGGTTGCTTAACTGATAGCATAAAAAAATGGAGTGGAATATTAATCCATATCTTATCTATCCATATCTTATATCTATGGAACTCATATGATAACATAAAATGAATACCAAAAACTGAAATTTCTGTGGACAGGCGAAGTTCAGATAGCACAAGAGACACACCTCTACAGTAGGTTACTGCCGCGACTAATCGTACACAGAGTAGTTTAAAGGTTACATAGCAAATTTTCCTGTCATTAAACAACTTAATTTGTCAGCCTATTTAGTAATTTATCAGTTCATTATCATCAGTTTAATGTTCATTAAGTCCAATACGAGGGTAAAAGATAACAAAGTTATAAGTTAGCCACATAGCTTCTTTTAGAATATTCGGTATTTTTATCAATGCGCCTATCAAAACGAAATTTTATGAATCAAACGTTATCTCACAATGGCAAAATGCTTACCTAAATGGCCATTATAACCCTAGTTTCTCACACCACTCATATTGTGTGTATTAATCTCAATTCTTGTGCGGGGGGACCCACAGTTCATATATTGACTTTGAACGACCAATTTAAGAAGCTTTTCGTGGCAATTTTATTTACTCTCAAAATTTTTGACAGCAAAGTGCTGTGAGGAAGTTGCCATAAGAAATATTTTTTCGTATTTCATTTGGTTTGAAATGTGAATGCAATCACTCATGTCAGAGTGTAAGATTTTTTAATACTTGCGCAGCAATAGCAAGTCTGAAGTACTTCTAAGTTTAGTGTGCATACATTTTCCCTTTCCTTTCTCCTTTTTCCATTTCCTAATCTCCGTCACTATCCTCTCTCTCTCCCTCTCTTCTAGGACGAATTTACAATGGATCATTTTGACATCTGGATATTGATATTGTCCCAATACAATACACGTCCTCAAACCTAACCTAACCTAATCTACATTTTTTAAAGTGCCTTATAAATAGGGAAAGAGTTGCAATCCATTCTCTACATAAGTTGTGGAGGTGAAACAAACTACTTTTCTTTGCTAGTAGCATTAAATCAATGTTACAGCGTGGAACCACGGCGAACGAGATTTTGGTCCGAACAAGCAATAGACCAATAGAATCTGAAATCAGGACGAAAATGAATATGGATCGATCACTTTCTGAGAAGATCCTCCAGCGGCATCACCAAATCTGTAATAGATTGGAACCTTAATCTAAAGCTGCACAAGAAACGGTTTCTGGCTATGTTCGGGTGGATATTACAATGGATACTAGTCGCCATAGTCTAGTAAGCCGTGTGTTAGCGTAATACGAAATATTAAAAATATATTTCTTCGACGACTTCCTCTCAGCAGATTTCTGGCAAAAACTCTGAGAGTAAAGAAAACTGCAATGAAAAGTTTTCTCAAAAATCTGTCGTTCGGAGTCGACTTTAATCTGTAAGTCCCATTACTCATGCATAAAATTTACACACACAACATAAGTGTTGTGAGAAACTAGGTCGTAATCCTAACTAAAAGGTTGTAATGACCAATTATGTATGTATTACAACCTATAATTTTTGTTTACCCCTTTCTTCTTATTATTTATTTGCTTTGTTGCAGTTTTATGAATACATTTTTCCTGCATCTGGTTCTAGAATAATAGGGTTTCCATCATCTTCCTATGCCTGGAAGCAAAGCCTTCTTGGAAAATGTATTGAGTTATTGCATTGGGTCATACGCTTTTTTAAGAAGTGGTGCTACCTAACTATTGTTATCTACCATGAATCGTCAAAGGGCTTCCCAGATAGATTGCACAACATCTCAAATATTTATATTCAACAACCAAACTTGTACTCACACTCTTAGTCATACTCATATACTTCTTGATAACATCATTACGGCACCGAGATAAGCAGGAGTTTTTGGAGATACAATTGTTGTGTAAGATATTCAACAATCGGACATAACCGCCTATTAATTCATTACAATTTCCTTTTGTTTTTGTAATTTATTGTTTCATTGTAATTGATTTTTATAAAAATAATTAATCGCGTGCTGATTACTTAGATGATATTTTTGGAGGCGTGTTTCTTAAATCATTTAAATGTGCCACCTACAAATCATTTTGAAGTACATTGTTTTGTTTTTTTTTTTTCTTTTTTAATATTTTTTATTGCAAAGTTAAGTAAATAAAAATGTATCTTTTGAATAATAATATTTTATTCGCTGTCACAATTTTCTTAAGAATTCTATTGAACAGGTTTAAAAGCATTATTTTCATTTATTAAAATAATTTTAAATGCATTAAAATCAAATGGAATTTAATCTTAAAATAATGTTTTATTTGAAATGTAAAAAAAAAAAATTTTAAAAATCTTTACAGCCTGCTAGTAGCAGCTGTGATTTTAAAATTGATGACAAAGCATTAAGGAATTGACAAAAACTAGTCAAGAATTGTTTACACAAAGAATTTATGCTAATGACACAAGGCTGGCTTAATGGATTTCGTAGAATAGTGCATCTCAATGCAATGAATCATTTTGAAAAATATTTTAAAAAATTGCCTTTTTATTTGAAATCCTTCTTAAATACATGTGTTCATATATTGTAATTATTGCAACTCATAAGAAGTACAACTTTAGCTTAGTGCAGCTCCTTCGCTGACCAGCTGCTTCGAATTCGTTCAGTACAGGGACTTTGTGGCATCACAACGGGCCACTATGTGTGCTCAAGTCTGCTTTGGTATCAAAGATACTACTTCAACCTACCTAATATTTTAATGAAAAAAAAAAACACTATATCCGACTGGAAAAAATTTTTCACATGAATTAGAGAAGTTTGCACAGTTCATCCCTTAAGCCCATAATATAGAAGAAATATCAAAATGAATATACCTTAGGTATAATGATGCCCTATATTTCATAATTCATGTTCAAGGACATTTTCATAGACACGTGTCAAATGTAGAAGGACCTACAAAATGTCCGAGATCAACTATCTAGTAAAGAAAGTCGTATGAAGTGATACTGTGTGGAAGTTCCACAACATGAGTTGTTGGCAGTAGAGGTAATTTAGTCGTTTGAAATCCTATGTAGTTAATTACTTCAGGGGCCTATATAAAAACTGGAAATAATTTTTGAAGATTTTTAGCTTAACAGAGAAACTGAAATTTTGAACTATGTAGTTTAGAGCTCTAGAAGTAAGGGAGACGAAATTTGATGAAAACAGCCAACCATTTTCCAACCAAACAAATACGTTTATTACTGTTATCAAACACAGTACGTTGCCTAATGACAGACACATTGACCCAGAAAAAATTTTTTTACTTCTAATTTACTCACTGAAAATGCAATTATCAGAGCAACCTCACACTCAATATATTACAATCGTCTACCAATATCAAATAGAATGAGTCCAGTAAATCTCAGACAGGATCCACTTGGCAGCAGTTGAAAAAATTAGTTCTCTACTTATTTACTTACTTAATTAATCATTACAACCCTTTAGTCAGGATTACAAACTAGCTTGTCACACCACCCATATTGTGTGCGTTAATTTTATCCATGAATAGCGGGATCTACCTTTTAAAGTCGACTCCGAAGGACAGATTATTTAGTAGCTGTTTATGGCAGTTTTATTCACTCTCAGACTTTTTGCCAGAAGACTGCTGAGAGGGAGTAGCCGAAAGGCGATAAGTCTGAACTGGGGTTTGAATTTTTATAAATTATTTTTGTACCATAACGAGATATGGTACTTATCATAGTCAGTTAATCTGGTCAAATTACAACGACCTTAATAACTTGGTTGGCTTTCGCAGACCAAATTTGATATCTTAAATAATGTTCCGTAAAAGTGGTTACTGAATACTACACCAGTGTACTTCTGCCGCAATGCAATTATTGGGTTCATAACACATGATAATAAGCTAAAAGTACATCTTGACTATTTAAAAGCATTGGATTGCATTCATTTCATTGTATTGCATTCCTTTTTTCTCAAGATGTTCTCTCAAATGTTCGATATTGACAAATCCTTTCTCTTAATTTTTAAAATTCAAGTATCATGTCGAAAATTTCTCCATCTTATGGCGGATTGGGATCTGGTGTGCTTGGGTTTATTGTCAAGTGTTGTACTTTAATCATTACACCATGCCACATATGTGATTTAAAAGTGAAGGATTTGAAGCTGAGGTTGTAGCCCATGATATTTAATTAAATTATGGGCTCCCAGTAATTTCACGAGTAGTGTTCTAATCTGAGTGAATCATAAGTAGTGTTCTAATGTAGGAGTTCTGGGTTTGATTCTTACCATACATAGATTCTGGTCTTTTGCACATTTTTAAATATTTTAGATTTTTTTTTAACTTCTCACGTAATTCACTTTCTAGTACTTCAACACAATGCACAGTGTGATGAGGAATAACCTTTTGAATATTGTCCTCAGTTTGCTTAAATAAACTGTAACGATTGATGTTTTTGATCGAAACTATTAAAATTTATTTACGGTTTTAAAAAAATCTTTTAAAACTAAAACAGCCATTATGTAAATGATTAGTTTATTTTAAAACATTAAAAATAAATCAAATTGGTTTCCCTAATACGTTGTATTACGTAGTTTTCAATTGGAAATAAATTATAATTTAAAACAAAACACGCTTGTTAATACGTTTTTATTAAATCAGGCAACACAGCACATGTCAATTAAATGTCATTTTCAAAAAGAGAAACAAAAAACGTATTTTAACAACAATAGACAATAAAAACAAATCTTAAAAATATTATTCCAAACGATAAAGTATAAGACATTAAAATGTTTTTTTTTTTTTGTGGTTTTTCTTTTAATTCATATTATGTCATATTAAGAACCACTGGGAATTGTTCATTAGAATTTATATGCGATATCGAATAACAACAAAAACAAAAAGAATATTTAAAACAGAAAAGAAAAGACGGTTTGATCATGTTGAAATGAAATATAAAAAATAAATATCAACAAAAAATATTTAATAAATTATTTATTCTGTTGAACTTGATCTGATATTTAAAACGAGAGTGTTAACGATGATAATAAATGGTGAATAGAGATAAAAAAACAGAACAGAATAGAATAGCAAAGAATAGAATATGAATTGATGATTAAGATATTATCGTTTTTTAATTAAATTAAAAAGCATTTAAAAAATTATAAATACTTTATTGTTAAAAACCGAATAAAAAAAAACCATTATCATTAAAAATATCATTTTACCGTTTTTTTATGTGATTATTATAATTTTTTGTTTTAATAAATATTTATAAATTTTTTTATTTAAAACAAAAATCGCTTAAGCTAAGCCACCAGCTTGTCAAGTAAACGGCGCCATCTTTCAAAATGTAGAAATGTTGACAAAATGATCTGAAATCGATATATCAGTGACTGTCAATAACTTTAAATCCGGCTTGTAGTGGTTTTATAATGCAATTTGCATAACTAAAGTACAATACTAAGGAACACTATTAACTGTACTCATTGAGTGATTCATTTATCAGACATTTTGTATTGCATTCCTGAAGCAGTCAAAATGGAGAAACTTAAGTAAATTAATATTAAGAAAAAAATGGTTGGTACCTAGCTTCCTAGGCAATAGATCTTCATTTCAAAAATGTAATTATTATGTATTTAATAATTAATACCCTTCCTTTAATACGTAATCCATAAATATTTAAAAAAAAACTAGTGTTTAAGGACAAAGCACCAACACTTATGCTGATACTTTTTTACTTATTTACTTAATTGGTCATTACAAACCTTCACACAAGAATACATCCTGGCTTCTCACAATTTTATTTCATCTAACTTAACGTAAAATCCGAACGACAATTTTTTTACTTGCAAAACTTTTGCGGGAGGTGGTCATAGAAGAAAATATTTTTGTTTTGTTTTTGGGGTTATGTTAGTATGTAACAATTAGACGTCTCTAAGAAGCTGATGTGGTTTAGTAACCTTAGCAATCCATATTCAAAGCCATGAGCAGGCAAAACAATTTTAGTCATGCTTTTCGAGTTTTAAAAGTTAAGAGGATTTAATCCCCTCTATACATCCAGTCATCTTTCTAGTAATTCCTCTAATATCAACAACGAATATCATCGGAAGACCATACTTTGCCACCTCTTGAGGAAAACAGTAAGACTCAATAACTTCCTCACCGCTACACCTAATACAGACAACACTTCTTCTAAGGACAGAGAGATGGTGAAACAAGGAGCTGCGAAGAAAAGCTTGATAAATGAACCTAAAAGCAAGCAAAAAAAATATAAAAATGTGGGAAAAATGTTTCCTGGCAGCCATGTGCAATTTAACCAACATACACATATATGTACATAATTGATCATTACAACCCTTCCGTCAGGATTACGACCCAGCGTTCACACACCAATTATGTTGCGAGTGTTAGTTTTATACATGAGTGACGCGACCTACAGTTTAAAGTCGACTACGAACAACAGATTTTTTTGAATAACTTTCATGACATTTTTTTTTACTCTCAGAGATTTTGCCTGATATCTGCTGAGAGGAAGCCACCTAAGAAATATTTTTTCATATTTTGTTTTGTTGAAGATGTCTGACCTGGGGTTTGAACCGCGACCTCGTGTCTAATATCCCAACACACTACCTACTAGATTACAGCGACTTCATTTCCTACTACGCAAACATAAATAAAAACTACACCATTGGCATTTATAACGAAGCCTTGCCCAAGCCATCATAAATTGTGAAGACAATTTGATTCGTACTACATGGGGTATTAAATGCGTTCTTAAATAAAGTGAAAACTAAAGTGTATACTACGTAAGCGACCTCGAGTCCAAATTCTAATCGCATATGAAAATCGCATATTTCTTCAGCTACCAATTATGTTATGTATGTCATCTGATCTGTATACTCCATATTATACGATCGCTACATCAGAAGGCATTACTTATTGTATTCTTTCTTCCACAAAACTCGACATAAATTTTGGTAATTAAAAATGAATATTAATTTGAAACCGATCTCAAAAATATCTTCCAATCTTTATCGGTAATGTTGAGCTTGGGAAAAGAAAAGCTTCACATACAGCTCCCCTATGCAAAATTGGAAGAAAAAAGTGTTTTAACGCCTCTTTAAATTTGTTTGTCCATTTGAAATTGTTGTCGATACCAAAAATTTATTTATAATCGTTAAGTAGAAAAAACAAAAATGAATGAAAACTAAACCTAAATGACTTCATAAAACTAACATAAATTATTGTTTATTATTGTTATTATTGGTCAAACTGTCTATTAATAAACGTAATATTTTATTGATAAAGTCAGAAGAGTTCAAATACCAAAAAAAAAAAATAAAAATTTAAAAAAATACACAATATTTTATTAAAACAATTAATTTATGGCCAGCACGAAATCTTTTTAATTATGGGGTTTTTTTTTCTCTTGTGTTGTCTTTCTGGCTCTTCGAAATACAAAATACAAAACAATTTCGAAAACAAATCAAATCACAATAAAACACAAATGGTTCCTAATGTTCCTTCAAAACAAATAAAAAAACAAACTCTACATTACCATGCTACAGTCTAACGAAGACACATAAATACCAGATCCAATATACAGACCGACATTCATTGAACTCAGTGTCTCAAATAAATTTTTCGTATGAGACTTGTCTAACAAACGATTAATCGTTTCTGGGTTCTTGTGGTCGGCTGGTCAAATGCGAGATTTTGTTGTTGTCTTTGATTTTAAGTTAAACATGTTTAAAAACAATAAATTAATTAAAGTCAAAACGTAACCCTAGAGAATTAAGACTGAATGAATAAAAAACGAAATAAAATCGTGTCTGTGTTAAAGACACAAAAGCGAGACAAACACGATAACAATTATAAATATTGAAAGACTCTAGAAAAACAGCGAAACTGATTGAAATCTAAGCTCAAATTCAAACACAATGTAAACGACAAGTGATTTGCTGTGTTTTACTAAAAAAATATTAGAAGCTTATTAAGCGTGTAATCAGCATAAAATTTATATTGAAGCAAACTAAAATTTATTTGTTTTTTTTTGGTAATTCTAAGCCAATTCAAAAGGTCTATTTTCGATATCAAAAATAATTACGAATTGAAAAAGCATTATTATCTTACCTACTTTACTGGCCATTACAAACCTACAGTGAGGATTACAACCTAGCTTCACACACCACCCATATTGTGTTTGTTAAATTTAACTAGAAGTGGCAAGACCCACAGTTTAATGTCTAGAGGATATTTCATGGGAATTAGTTGGCTTTTGCTAGAAGACTGCTAAGATCCCTCTTATTTTTTTCGAGATGTCAGGTTAGAATTCACTCGGTCTCGTCTAGTAAACCACAAAACATCTACTAGACTACGGTGACTTGGCCTATTTACTGATTGTGAAATGAACAGCGATGTTGACAAAGCCTAATAATACACAACGGCAACGGTTTCTTTTAACGGTTTCTTCGACGACTTATTCTCAGTAGATTTCTGGCAAAAATTCTGAGAGTAAATAAAATTACCATAAAAGGTTTCACAAAACTCTGTCGTTCGGAGTCGACTTTAAACTGTAGGTCACGCCACTCATGTATAAAATTAATACACACGACAAAAGTGGTGTCATAAGCTAGGTCGTAATCCTGACTGAAGGGTTGTAATGACTAATTACATATGTATGTATGTATTGCCTAAAAATCTTCTGCAATGTCAAACAGAGGCCCCTCTTACAAGATATTTAGAAGACTTGATACTATACTAGAATCATAGTTTTCATTGTAGCATGCGACTTAGAACGCAATCCTGCAAAATTTCACAGATAGTTGAGTGACAAATTGTGCTGAGAAGGATAAATGGTTTAATGACCATCTGAGAAATGCCTTTATACAAAATTCATGTTATTACAGGACTACTTTGCGCCTAATGTTATACCTGCTCTTTCACTATGTTTCGAAATACTTACGCCCCTTTTAGTGTAATGTCCACGGAACATATGTTCGTTTTTAGCATATGAAGAGCAATGTAAACGCTTACTGTAATTACAATACGGTTCGGTAATCGCCCTCATTGCTTTTCCTATTCTAAAAACAAATATAAGTTCCGTGAAGGTTTGACTTACCGCGTCTAAATTTATTCCTGACCTTGAACGGCATAAATAACTTATTTTTATAAGTTTTAAAACCTTCACTTCTATTTAGTTCAATATTTAATTCAAGATTTAATAAATAAATGAGACATGGACCATCTTTTTGGGAGGACCATTTTTATCACAACCCATATAGACCTTAACCCCTTACAATTTTAAATGGCGCGCCTAGTCGGTGAATTTGTAAAATGTTAATTACTTTTTATTGCACTTCTTGCTGGAGTATTCGAACTTCTACTGACTGAGTGACTAACTCAGGGATCTTAACCTTCTACGAAACGATGACTAAACCTATAAAGGTGGATATCAGAGCCTACCTTTTATATGATAAAAACTTGAAGAAGCGTTCATTAGATTACTATTATACTCAGCTTTGAAACGTGGTATCTGTGTCGACAGGATACCGTGCTGAAGGTACTCATTTTAACAAACTTTGGTTTCCGTGTATTTAGTGCTATAGTTGTGAGGTCTGATAATTATACAGCTAAATAGAAAACCCACTTTAAGTTAATCTATAAACTTTTGCAGGATATGAACCTTACTTAACGAATTTGAAGGTCTTGCGTATTTACATTAGATTTGAAACTATTTTCAGTGTAAATGACAGAACAAACAGAAGTACGATGTATAAAATTGTAGTGGAGGATACGAAGGAGAGTATGAACCAGAAAAGTTAGAGAATGAATCAGAAGAGTTAGTCCTTCTTAAGCGCATACGTTTTCCTTAATAAGCGATTTAACTGATCTGAATTCTAGGTCTTAGTTAAATAACTACAAAACCTTTTCAAACTGAAAAACGTTTCTTTCAAAAATGAGGCTTGTATGAGAAGTACTGGAAGATATGGCTCAAAGCTTCTATTTTTTCACTTTCAATATTTGTATGTGTTTGGTGAAACAAATTTAATATTTGTGGTTATCGCCTAACGCTTTCACTCCAATTTCATTGAACACCATCTAACAAAATAAACTTTTTGTTATTGTAGGGATATTAAATAATTTTATGGTTTTTCCCCTCTTTTCTTTACAGATTTCCGAAACATATAAAAAAATATCCAACAACTACAAAAACAACGACAAAGAATGAACAAGAAATATAACAAAATCAATACAAATAGTTTTAAACGCAATGACAACAGCAAGCACAGCTATTGTTAGCCATGTTAACGAATGCAATTGCAACTCAACTAATTGAGAATTCTAAACAACACATCATTAAATGACAACACGTTCTTTCAGCTCTGGCTTAGGCAACAAAGAAAGATTTTAAAGGAACCAAAAGCAAAGAAAAAAAAAAACGCTCGGGCAATACATTTCATTAAAAAGCCATAAAATACTTATTGACAGGGCACAAATATTTAAGCCTTAATTTGTCTTCCAAAACCAAAACAATAGCAGCAGAACAGCAAAAAGAACAAGTTAAACAAACCAACGACATTTAAAGTTTATTAACACCCGACTTATTTTAACGATTTAATACGTTAGCAAACGAAATTCGTTTTAAACGAAACGGAAATCTATTAAAACAAGGGGTCTGGTCATATTGAAAAATTTAAAGTGGCGACATTCAAAAGTAGACTTTGTTTCCTTTTTTGATTTTCACCCCTGTGTCCCCTTATAACCCAAAACACTTACAATGGATTCACGCATCGGCCTGGATTATATTGTCGAAAATCGTGATTATATTTCAAAATTAGGCACTGCATTAGATACAAGCAATGTTGTCGTTAAGAAGCAAGTCTTTGAATTACTCTCAGCATTATGTGCGTACAATGCAGACGGTTATGCTCGTGCCATCGAAACATTAGAATATTATAAGGTAAGTTAAATAAAATTACATATTATAAATATACATATATATATACATATATATGTACGCATGTATGATATACAATTTTTGAACCATTAAGATATGAAATTTAAACATTTTAGGTTATCTTAACATTTTTATTTCATAACATATCGTATGAACAGAGATTAAAACTAAAGATTGGACAAGTTTTGAAGCAATTTAGATTTTTTGTTGTTGGAAAGCTAATATTTTTATAAGTATGTTATAAGGGTTCTTTATGTATCGTGTAAATTTCATCACATTAAACTTCGGCTCTGAAGATATTGAAGCCTTTAAATCCTCGTGCCTCTATGATTTTGAAAAGTGCTTCACAACAAGACTTAGTAACAAAAATGATTTAAATAATCTGGAAGCTGCATACAGCAAGAGTTTTTGATCCCGTAATGGAATAATTCCCGATTATCTAGCAAATGGAAGTCGATGCCATCGAAAGAAGTACACAGTTCAACTTGGACAGGAGGTACAGAAGACTGTACATAGTAATACTACTTCCCAGTCAGGCCGCCATTCGAGCACTTGGGCCTTATGAGGTTAAATCGAAAATAGTATGAGACTGTTTGAGGAAGAAGAATCAGCTAGGTAGGCAAAAGAAGATTATCCTTTACTGGATCCCAGGTCATATGGGCATTCTCTGCAATTAACAAGTTGCCGTGCTTGTGAGTAGCCAGTGGGGGATGGACCTTCAGTCAAAAAAATTCCACTCTAACAAAGTAGATTTAGTGCAATAAAAACTTTTGTTGGGAAATTACAATAAGAGGAGATCTGAGAAATGCATCAAACTATTCAGGAATATACTGAAGATGGTAACCGGTTTATTGAAGGGACACTGTAGGCTTAGAGTACACATATTCAAAATGGGGGTTGTTTCGAGCTCACATGTAGATTCTTTGGCGCTGAGAATGGATCATACCAAAAGGATTCATATCACCAACTAGGCAGGGAAATGCCATTGCTGAGATCGCTCAACATCCTGAAGCTTGTCAGTACAATATACTTAAAGGGGAGATTATAGGGATACTCAATAAAGTTGGAGGGAAGTACAATAGATCGTATAGTTACACAACATTGTAAAAAAGCTGTTCTAAATACTGACACTCTATTAAGGGATTAGTAATCTTTTTAATTTTTAAATAATTTCTTCTGAAATTTTGGGACAATGTTCCAAAGACAAGTAGTTACAGGCTATAGCCTGTACATTATTTATTAAGAACCCATTTCGATTTTTGCTTTCATACGCTCCTAACTTCTCAAATCATAGTCGCTAGGTTCTGAGATAGCCCTCTTCAGGTTGCCTTACCTCTTCCGGACGTTACAATATTGAAAAAAGTTTATAATCAATCAAATGTTCTCTTTAACATATAGAAAGATTCATTAGTTTAAATAAATTTATCTTAGAAAACAAAATTGAAAAAAGATCGTTAGAAAGTATACTATCCCATTAAAGTATGCCCAGGGCTGTAACAAATTCTCACAATACTTTCGCCTATTTATTGTATTACGGAGTTTGTAAATAGGTGCCACTGTAAATGGTTGGCAGCATGACGAGACAAATATTCATGCCTCATAATCGCGAACATAATTAAAATAGATTAGGGAGAACAAAGGAAAGTGGATAACATTACTTGCTTCCCCATTTGTGTGCAAAAAATAATGCGATAGTGATATAGAAATCACATCCAAACCAAGTTCAAGGCTGAGCTACTCATAAGTAAGCCGTTGAGCAACAATTCTATGCTTATCAAACGTAATTTTACACTGTCTCATCACATTATTTAAAGATGTCAGATTTTCTTAGATTCCCTCTAGTTCCAACATTCTGCCAATTACTAACTACCCCAAAGATGACCCACACTTGGTATGAGCAAACAAGGGTAACAAAGTCCCACAAAGTAGATATACATAGCTTAAATTGAATTTTTTAAGGCAACATTTTTAATATTTTTTCTTCTTATGAAGATTTGCGGCATACATATTTTCTTACCACACTTTATCGACTAGAGTATGGATTGAAGCACACAGAAGATACTTTATGCTTGTCTCAGATTTATTAAATACAATTCGTTTAAGTTTTTTACTCTAATTTATAAATGCTATTTTCTTTATTCCTTTTCTTACAGAATCTCAAAAATGAACGCTATCGTTTTAAAATCGTTATCAACGAATTGGAAAAGACCACAACGATTGAATATCAAGTTGCCCTTTTGGCATTCATAAATTGTGTGATTATATCGGCCGCAACGCTACAGGATCGTATTAGAATACGTAATGAATTTATAGGTAAGTAGGTTGCGAAATAAAATTTAATTAAAATTACCAGAAGTAATACTTTAATTGCTTAATAAAAGAAATAAACAAAAAAAAACAGCACCAAAAAAGGCATGTGTGCTAATAATAATTATTTTTAGAATTTCAAAAAACCTTAAATGAATAAGTGAGTTAACTGTAGTTCAAACACCTTATATTGACAACGGTCAATGATATAACGGATAATTAATAATTTGAAGAAAAAAATATAATTTTTTTGCTTTTTTTGTATAAAAATATGGCCACTAAATAGCAATGGCCGCCACTAAACACAAACAAAAGAGAATAAAAAGTATGAAAATGACACAACAATTTTAAAATGGTTTTCCTTAAACACACTTGCTTACCTACAAACGAGTACTAAAAGTATTCTGGCCATTAAGCTCTTTTATTTTTGGCCATAGCCGATTAAGCCAACAGTGTGTATATTATTGTTTGAATTTTGAAGTGTTTTAACCATTAAGCTGGTGCTGCTGTTGCAAATACCTTCACATTTAATGCGGGTGAACAACACTTCATCTAAATAACACAACGTCTTTAAATGGTCAACTAGACGGCTAATAACAATGGCCAATAATTTCCATTTTAAAAATAGCAAAAAAAAAAAAAAAAAACAAAAACAATCGCCAATAGAGGTGTAAAAAAATCAATAAATTTCAAACGTGAGTAAGCAAGCACAAGAAGTTATTATAACGCTAAGAACCAACTTGTCTTCGTAATGTTTATTTTATGTATTTATTTAACCCTAAGCAAACAAAGTCTTTCAAAAATAAAGAAAAAAACCATCAATAAGCAGCCAGTATACTGCATACCCGTGACTGTGACCATGACTATGATAGGTCAACTCTATAAAAATCCACAAAAATTGTGCTATTGTATGACTGGGAGTGGGAGTGTACTTTTACAAATGATTGCAAACAAGATGCGATTGCTCTGCACTTCAGGACAGACGTCATTGGTTTTTGGGTGACAGAACTTTTGATAATTTGGACATGGTGGCGAACGTGCCACTAATTGAACTGGCCATTTCATCCGAAGCACGGGGTGTTTCAAACCCACCACTAACGGATCATGACAAGGGGCTTACCCCCTTGTTACACTAGGTAACACAATGTGCCATACGGCCACCAAGTGAACTTAGCTGTGAAAGGCAAGCTACCCGCTAACCTAACCTAATAAGATTACAGTGGAAGGCTACTAAACAATACAGCAGGCATATTTGTTGCAACATATCTTGCAATCTCATTTCTACTTCCATGGAGATTACGTTTAAATGGTTTGGTATCCCATTATCTCATCTCCACATGGACCATGTCATACTGAAGCGACCTAAGACAAAAGTGTCCGGTAAACTATTTTATTAAAGCACTTAAGTCACGCTTATTGAGTACTACAAACCAGTCAACTGTTTAATCAAACGTGTTAATATTATACTTTGTCTACTTGCGTCCAGTAACAGGGCGCTTAATTATGAGAAAATTAAAGCTCAAACCGAAAATCTAGCCTTTCCCAATATTATTCGAAAGTCTCTGTTCGATATCTCACATTTTCTAACATTTCTACCGCTAATCTATCCTCATAAGTAGCATTTGTGAAAATAAAACGCTTTGAATAACTCCAGTGAGGGGTGTATCTATTCAGCACTTATAAGCGATCTTTGTCTTGTTTTGATGGTTCGTTATTCCATATTCCTCAAAAAATACTAGGGGTAGGCCTGATAGTTCAGGAATATTTCCATGAAATGGTGTTATGACTCTACGTACCTATTTATAGTTTTACAGAATATTAAAAGTCTTAAGATGGTAGTACGTTAAGGGTTAATGTTTTTGTTTTTTTTTTATTTCATTTGAATGAAAACGATTCAGCAATAATGCGAAAAAAACAACTGTTTATGGCCAAATTTAAAAGCTGAACAACGAAAAAACAACTTATTTAACCCTATAAGGAGTGGTAGTGGTGCTGACCAAAAAAGGTCCTGCTCCGATTTACATACAAAATTTAATTACTCTTATACACCAAATACAACTGAACTAGAGTAGTATGTTTCTCAATCGAAGTTAATAAATTATTGCAACAAATACTTGAACGAATTTCAAGCGCAGAGAAAAAGCTGTACATCAATTGCCCAATGCGGACTGTTCTGATATAAAGCGGAACATTATTCAAATAGTCACACTGTTGCACCTTTTTAGTGAATCCGATATCATAAATCTGTAGTATACATATATCGCTGATACCTTATTATATAACCTAACCCTAAGAATTTTGTATGTGGTGTTTTATTCAAACGTGGAAAAGTATGCAGGTTTAAAACTAATTGTTGTACGTTTATTGTTATTGTAATGATTTGAACATGAATGCCCGTTGCTTATCTGTCAGGCCTTTTTAGGCAGTGTATTATGCAGTACCTTCTTCAACCTTAAGCCACAACCATGTGGATATTTGTAATTGAGATCATAGTATATATTTGTCCAATGACACAGCAGTACTATATGGTTTATACAGTCAAAGAAAAAAGTCTGCATTCAGCGGTGTATGTAAACTTTTTGCTTTGAGTGTACATAATATACTCGTCTGCATTCTGCAGGATTGAAGACGTGCTGAGATGAACTTCTCTTGTCATATTTGATCAGCAATTTTGCGATGCATATGAGATCTGTTTGTTGATTTTTCATATCAAACTATAGGTAATCAATTGTGATGGTTTACTTCAAAAACTTGTTTCTGAATCAGGCTTGATGACAAGAAAAATGTGTGACTTAAAAAGGGCTTCAAACCGTTTCTAGCCTTAACTTCTAGAGAACCATAGCTGCGGAAAAGTACTCAACCAAATTTATCCTGTAGGCAGTGTAAAAAGCCAATAAAATTGATGCATACAACTGAATGAGATTGTGGTATAAAGATATTTATGAATATCAAATAGACAGTAAATAAGCATAACTATTGAATGTTCTGAAACCTCTTTCAGCGATAAACGACAATCTTGGCTATGCCTAGACCATGAATTACATGGCTCTAACTGGGATATCCATATACGATCAGTACTATGGTTAAATTTTTATTAAAACGAAGTGTGTGCGAGACATCATAGAAATTTTTTATTAATTTGCAAGACTTATTGCTGCCATTATCGTTCAAATGTCCGCTACGGCTTCTCTGGGTGGAGCGAATCCAAAATATCCAATTTTCCATGACACTGGCATATAAATCAGGTTAAATTTGATCGATGACTTGGGTTATCCTGGTTTTGAGGGCCGTTGTGGTAATCAGTTGACATCATCTCCATGTGAGATGACTATGGCCTCAAATCACTTGTGCAGAATATCTAATGTGGCATGAACTGTAGGTCCGAACTTTAGTACTCGCCGTGGACAGTGATGGCCTGGTCAACGTCGTTCTCGAATAAGGGCCGAGGGCGCTGTCAGCCAAACATTAACACCAAACAATGAATTTTGCAGTATGTATTGCAAGTTCTTGGATCTCATGTGTACCTATTCATCCAGCAAAGGGCCTCATCATTGAAAATGATTTTTAAATGAAAATTGCGATCAATTGAAGTGTCAGTTGGAAGATGGAAGACGCAAGATAATTTCCCTGTATCTGAAAGACTTGACTTCATGCCATGCTTTTCTCTACTCCCATCAATAAGCTCAAACCTTTTGTAAGAAAACTTGCATTATGTGAAACTAAATGTACTAAAACTCTCTCTTTTTCAGGAGTTGTTTGCACGCATTCGATCAGAATAAGTTTAATAAGCAAGCTCAAAACCTTTAGAATTAAGACTGATTAGATCCATAGATCTGAGATTGAATAACAGAGGTGCTAATGCTTATTCAATTTTAACCAGAACCAAATAATGAGCTATCCTTTAATGGGTTAACATGATTTATTTTTTATAACGCATTACGTTTCTTTACCTCTTCTTCTTGAGGTTTTGTCGGCAGCTAAAGCCAAACAAAAGCATGGTCTAAGTAGAGTTTTACCATAACCTTGACCAACAGTTCGAAAGAGAGCAACACGAATAACGACGGCACAATTTTTTGTCGTTTTTTTTCATTTTAACAACATCTTTAGCTCTAAAAACACGCGTAATTATTGAAAATAGGCATTTAGCTATTGCTTTCAAAGCTATAAAGTTTAAGGAGAAAAAGGAAAAGAAGTAACAGGGAAAAAACATTTCCAACACGTGTTGGCGCTTATGAGGATTTAAATCACAAGTGACTAGATGGTGACTTAAATACCCACTTTATTCAAAACGAACAGAAAGCATTGAGACACGAGTCAATGTATTTAATTAATCGCCAAACACAACCTGTAATCAGTCAATGGAGAGACGAAAATACGAATTGAATTGGAATTTGGTTATGATTACAATACAAATAAAAAACAGCTTCCGGTTGAAGCCTAATATAAGCGAAATTCAAAAAAGACGAATAATTTCACTTGCCTTATAGGAAAAACAAAGAGAAAAAAAAAGATTTTACTTGACGTAAATTAAAACGTGTGGTTGTTGTTGCTGTTGCTGTCTCTTTATTTATTGTATTTATTTTGTGTGTGTGTTCCCAATTTATTTGAACAATTAAATTTGCCAAATTTGGTTCGGCTATTTTGTTGTAATTAAAAACAATAGATGTTATTTATTGTTTAAATGCTATTGTTGTTGTTGTTGGTTTTTATTTATAAAGAAAATTTTATGAAATTTTTCAGAAACATTTTCAATGAAATGGTAGTGCTTTCGAGATGTATTTTTTTTTTATTATATGACGTAAAACAACAACAAAAATTTATGCTAAAGCTTAAGGCAGGTTTAAAAAGTAATTGCATCGTAATTATTGTTTATTGTAAGGTGTAGTAAAAAGGAATCCATTATTTTAATTTTAAATCGAAAAGACTACTGTTGTCCCAATGATCCCATTCAGACTCAAAAAAGTACCAAAATTCTATTATATCGGGTGGGCCATCTATTGGCAATACTTATCTCATTCTATTCTGTCAAAAAAATTCAGTATATTATCTCCACTGTACGTAATGGATGGATTTACGTCTAGGAATAGATGGGCCAAAGTGAAACAGCTTGAAGATGTCGATTTTGCGAAAGAAAAAATCGTCTTGGTAGGTACGTCAATGAGCAAAATTGACGTATTTGGGGCTCAGAAAACCCACATGTGGTCTTACAGAAGTCAATGCACCCTTTACGAGTGACTGTTTAGAGTGGCTTGTGAAATGGAGGCATCATTAGCCCATATATCTTTGAAAATGAGGACAGAGCAACAATTACTCTCAATAGATACACCTATCGTACCATGATAACCGATTTTATTGTACCCGCTCTACATGAGATTGATGTAAACGATGTTTGGTTTCAACTCAATGGTGCAATTTGCCACACATCTCATACCGCGATCGATTTATTGCGTCAAACTTTTGATAGTCGATGAAGCCACTACGTCTGCAGTGCTATAAATTGGAATGTGAATCAAAGAAAGAAAACAATTCCAATGTCACTCTGTTAGAGCCGACTAATACTGCCTGAAGTCATGTTGCCAATGATACCGGAGAATACAGAATATTATCTGAATCGGAACACCTATGAACAATTCGGCAACTGCCAACTCTTTATGCTCTCCCCAGTTCATCACCAGTGGTGAACGATTCTGGTTGGAAGTTAAAATCGAATATTTTTTATAGCGCTCAAACGGCTTCATCTATATTCCATCAAGAAATAAGTTCCACAATAAACTTGTTGCGCAAACATCAGCTGCGATATAAATAATCCAAGTTTTCATACATACTTATTACAGTAAACATCTCGTTAAACATGTATTCAAACATTGTTTGCCTACATGTATGTTGTTATATAGTTGGCAGAGTTTATCAACAATGTTGCCAATGTCTACTTTAGAGACATGGATATCTCTTTTGTTAAAGATTATTAATTAAATTTATTTGATATTTTGAGTATTGTTTTAAAAACTTCCAAGTAATTGTATATCAACTGTCAATGATTAATTTCCGAATACAATTTTAAGCCAAATTCATCTAATTTTATATATATTTTTTAATTAATATTCGGCTTGTCACTGACTGATCAAATACCTATTATGCAACCCTGAATAACTGGAAATTTCATGTAGCTTTCGTTCAATCCAACTGGAATCTTCTCAGAAATCATATACCATTGGAGTACAAAGTTGACATCTTTCATGTGTACATTACACACCATTGCAATTACCTATAATATTCACGTTACTTGAAACTACTTACCTACCGAGGGGCCGAATTTTAACTAAGAAACTGTCGACATTCGCCGGACGATGATGAACGTAATGGACTTGATTGTAGTTCGGCAGTGCGAGTAAATCAGAACGTTTTCAAGAAAAATCCTATTACACAGCAAGCATTGCTCTCTCTTCAGTATGATCATAGGCTGCGGGGATCAGCCGATCTATTCGAAAGTGTAATGCTAAAACCCTTAATATATCAGTATAGACCTTAAGGGCATTGACGAAAACTTGCGGACTATACATACATAATTGGCCATTACAACCCTTCAGTCAGGAATACGGCCTAGCTTCTCATACCACTCATGTTGTGTGCGTTGTTAATTTTATACGTGAGTGGCGGGAGCTACAATTTAACGTTGACTCCGAACGACAGATTTTTGAGAAACTTTTTCATGGCAGGTTTATTTACTCTCAGAGTTTTTGTCCGATATCTGCTGAGAGTTCAAACCCCAGCTCAGACATCTCCAACAAAACGAAATATGAAACAAATATTCCTTCAGCGACATTCTTTTAGTAAATTTCTGGCAAAAACACTGAAAATAAATAAAATTACTAGGAAAGGTTTTCAATTTTTTTAGAGCCTAGGGGCAACTATGAATTGATAGCTATGTAATTTTGGTAAAATTTTAAAAGTTTTTATAGAATTACTGTTGACGAAGGAGATGTAGCAGTTTCTACCTTTGGTATAGAAAGTTAAAATTATTTGAATTTGATTAATCGTTTAAATAGTATTTTGAAATACAATTGGTTACAACCTTGTACATTTAGAATACAACATTGTAATGGATTTTATAAATTAAAGTTTTACAAATAGTATTAGTGCTATAATATAACTACAGTTAGAAAGTTTTTATTGGAATAAAATAAAAGATAGTAACTCGGAATCTTACCTAGAAGAAACACGTTTTTTATTTCTACTATTCTGCGACCACCACAGAGACAACCGTGGTTTCCAAATAAAATAGTAGCATCTGCATTAATCTCATGTACAAAATTATAAGGGTTTTGAAACGATTTTACCATCGTACTCCAACATATTTCTCAGTTATGTCCAATTATATGAAGGAAGTTGTAGTTGCAAGTGATTACGTACAATCAGATGTATAAAATAACATTCAAACCATAGATATGCCGCTGAGCGCCTACCAGGTGTAGGATGAGCTAGTAAGGTATCGAAATAAATATCTTTTCTAAAATGAATCACTTCTTAGGATAGAGACTACCAGATAATCCAAGTACTCCTGTATCTGAGTATAAATAACAGAAAATCCTTAGATATCTGCAGTAATGTTCTTAACTCAAAATTTTGTGGCATCCTTATGTAGATTGCCTTTTATTATCCAGTTTGTTTTTGCGAGAAGAAACTATATCAGCCAAATCACGCATATTCCCTAGGAATTTCTTTCCCAAGGAATTTAATTTTCTCGCGAATAATTTTCCTTCAATTAAAAAGCAAAAGCGAGAAAAGTATTGGGAACAAGAGCAATGGGAAAAAGAAAAACTCCCACGTAATTGTTATTCGTGACTGGGCTGTATAACAGCCTGCTATACTTGTAATTGAGTATAGCGTTCAACACACTTTTACTATTTCGCTACAATATTTAGGCCAGTAAATCCTTGTTAAATATCATTCTATTAAATTTCTTCGAAATGTTATTCAAAAATATCGTTTATTAATCGCACAGTAAATCAGCTCCAAAGAAAAAATTTCAATTTTCCCTCCAAATACCATAAAAATAAAAACCATATACCATATCAATAAAATCTCATAGAGCTTTATCTAATATGTACCAGTGCTATTAAAATTCATTACACATGCTTGTTATTTATGCATTTTACATTTAATTTTAAATGTTTATCACAATTAAATTAATTTGATCCATTTTTATTATTTCTCTTCTTCTCTCTTGAAAATATTTCAATTCAAATTTAACCTTAACTGTCATTTATAAAATTATTTACAGTAACTATTCGATGTAGTTTTCTGTAATTAAATCATGCATCTTTTTAATTGCCATCTGTATAGCATAATTAACAGGGTCCCACCCATTGTTAAATCGACTGTATTTTATGAAATGCATTTACATTACAGTGCGCATTTGTCACTTTCCAATGAAAGGCAGCTGAACTGGTACATTTAATTTGTTTTCTTTTTTATTTCTTCAATTTGTTGAAAAAATGTAACAAAAAAAATTAAGAATTCTTATCGTTATTTTATTATTATTGGCTTTGTTTAGTAATTTTTATTACAAAACAAGAAGGAATGTTTCTGTCAGATTATGTGATACCCTATACCTATAGCTAGTGGGTTAAATAAAACGTATTTTAAACTATGCTTTCCATGAAGCTTTTATTTTATTACACCTTAGATCTAGCCTTTAAAAATGAAATATAATGTCATATAAGTGACCACTTCTAAGCAGATGGCAGCAGTCGAACGTCTTGAGAAAATTTCCGACCCTTTTTCGCCAATTTGTGACGGTATCCGGCCATAAACTGACAAATGTTAGAAGATGTGGCAGCTTTAAGATAGCCTAAATACTTCTAGACGCATTAAATCGCTCAGCCTCAATCAGAATTACGACCTAGCTTCTCACACCACATATGTTGTGTGTGTTAATTTTATAAATGAGTGGCGGGAGCTACAGTTTAAAGTCGACTCCGAATGACATATTATTGAGAAACTTTTTCGCGACAGTTTTTTTTGGAGTTTCAAAGTTTTTGCCAGAAATCTGCTGAGAGGCAATCGTCGAAGAAATATTTACATCGACAAAACGTAAAATTAATCTTTCTAAAATCTTCTAATACAATAAAGCCAAAATCGATTATATTGTGTACACCATCGTATTGAAACCAAATACTGCTCCAAAAAAGACCAAAAAATTCGGTTATGATACGGCCATAGGTCTTTGAATGAACAGTAATGTTTCTTTTAGCGTAATTTTCGGTTTTTTTAACGATCCTTGATTTTTCTCCGAGCCTCATATGCAACATTTTTGCTTGTTGACATAATCACCGAGTAAGAAATGAAAAAAACTTTTGTTCAAAAATTCAAAGTTGAGTACCCTAGCACTCACTCAGCATATATTATTGTGTGAATTGAACTTCATATGGATAAGCCGTAGAATGCCGTAGAGTCAATAAATTCCGATTATCCGCTACACTTTGTCCAACACAATCTTTATTTTCGGCAGTGAATACATTGCGATGAGCACAGGCCTGATCACATCCGTAAAATTTTCGGTTCCTAAACGATCGATATTCCTAAACAATTGTCAAAAATTATATGATACTCCATCAGAAAGATATTCAACAACTGGCAGTTTTGCCATACTTGTTACATACTTCCACATCATACCAGACGAATTGGGCGTGCTTGATTTTAAACTATAAATAGTTGAATATATACTACTAACGACAGCTTTAAAAAGCTTTTGCATGGCAATTAATTGCTCTCAAAGTCGAAAGAAATATTTCTTGGTTCATCTCGCATTTTTATTCATACCAAAGACGAGGTTTAAACTCTATACTACGGTGACCTAATTGGAGAAGTACTTTTTTCAACTGTTCAATAATATTTACAAAGAAATATATTTAGTGCTCTTAATTAGTTGTTTTGGTACTTTCTACTGGACCCAATGTGCATTAAGATTCTATAAAAGTTAATTAAAAGTTCTTTATGTAAAGACCATAAATCTAATCTTTAAAGTACAAACAAAAGGAAGAATAGGTTTGTATTTAAATTAAAATTCCTAATCAAAGGTACCCAAAGACTAATGGTGAAAGCACCACAACAGTTATCTATGTATCAGTGCCAACAACTCTGTCATTTATTTAAACAATATCACTCTATATCTAATATTTTTTTAAATCATTTAATCAATGAATATTTTAAAATCTTAACCACGCCTATTTATTTGACGCTGCCGCTTTGCTTGACTCAAATTCATGGTGACTACAAGTATTAGTTTTGTGTTCAATTAATTGGCTTATACAAATGAAAGTTTCCAGATAATTAATTGTTTCGCCTTTAGTTATAGTAATATATTATTAAATAATTAATAATAATCAATAATAATTTTATATTTTTATATGAAATAATGTTTCAGATTTAATTTCTTGTTGATATTTTCTTATATTTTTTTTCATATTTTTTTTTTTTCTTTCCAATCTTTTCCATGCATCTTATAGTATTTAGCACATTAGATAAGGTTTTTTTTTGTTAATTTTTTTATTCATATTCTTTACTTGCCTTACGGTAAATTATAGAAAAATAAAGAAAAACAAAATATGAAAAATATTATTAATAAAATTACGAAATTAATTTAATGCACGATAAACGTTACAAACTATCGTTAACAAGTTGTTAAAGGCTATTAGTGAGATGGTTAATAAATATTGTGGCTGTAAAGAAAAAAACCCAGTGACGATAGAAATCAAATCGACGACTATACGAATAATGTATCCATAAAAAAGTTGAACATAGCAGAGCAATTGACGCCCTATTTTTATATTTATACGTCGACATAGACACCGATTTGTTTCATCAGTTTCAATGGAAATCGCAATCCAATGTGCTTTGAATTCAAAATGATGACAAAATTCAGTACTTCCTCTCAGCAGATTTCTGGCAAAAACTCTGCGAGTAAACGAAATTGGCAGAAAAGTTTTTCAAAAAAAAACCTTTCGTTCGGAGTCGACTTTAAACTGTAGGACGCGACACTTATTTATAAAATTAACAAACACAACGTAAGTGGTGTAAGAAGCTAGGTCATACTCTACTGTTGACCAGTTCAAGGTGCTGTCTTCAATAAAACTTCGTAAATTTATTCACCAACGGATCATACATATCCTATGCAATCAATAAATAACTTCTAACGTAATTAAGTCTCTTAGAACTTCACACAAAGCAGTCTCATAGAACTTGCATTAGAACTACATTCATACAATCCGTGTAATCCATCGGGTCTTGCACTAAGGGCTTCTTATCTTTAAATTTAAATAAAACAAAGAATATGTGATATAAAATCGAAATTTTTGTTCGATGTAAATATTTTGGAATATAACATCATTTAAATGTTTGACACCGCTTCTCTGAATGGAGTGCATGTTCAATTTTCCATGCCTCTATTTGAATTTGATCTATGGCACGGGTTATGTTTGTTTAGCAGACCGCTGTTTTTTGTTACTTATTGGTATACACCTAATGGGTATAATTCGCATGATCTCAGGGGCCAGTTCACACTGCCTTTTCGTGAGATGATCAACCCCTTAAATCACTCGTACAGAATATGCAATGTATTATAAGCTGTGTAACACATAACGAAACCATCTGTTGAAACCATCTAAAAGTCATCGAGTTCAGGCCAAAAGATTACACGTCATTGTGTATGACCGTTTATATTCAGTTCCTGGGTCATTTGAATTTTGTACGATGCAGGCCCATTTACATACATACATAACTACAGTTTAAAGTCTTATTTTTATTCTCAGAAATCTACTGAGAGAGAAAGGCGCCGAAGAAATATTTGTTTATTTTTCGTTTTAATCGAGTTGTCTAACCAGGGGTTTGAACCGTGGCCTCACGTCTAACAAGTCAACACACTACCTACCAGACTACGACGCCTTCATACAGACGCAGGTAACGTGGGAAAATTCGACAAATTGTGGTCTGCGAAAAACAAAATTCTTGTGACCGGTGCTAAACTAATTGCCTCTGGTTCTCTTGCACACCTCTTACATTCAGCTATAATCTTTTCTTTACGAAAAATAGGATTCGTCGGTCGGCATGATCTTGAATTCGTCCACCATATTGCGCATAGTTCTCTCGGCATGACGATTATGGCCAATTTTGTTATTGTTATTGAATGATATCTCCTCCCTTAATAGTTTCGCTAAACAGACTGAATAGGTTAGGTTAGGTTTCAGGGCGTGTACTTGTCATTGGGATCAAAAGGATACATTGTAAATTCGTTTTAGAAGAGAGTGGAAGAGAATTGTAAAGGAGATAGGGAAATTCGTAAAGAAGAAGAGGTGGGAAAGGGAGGATATAAGAGACGAAGGAAGAAAAATGGACCATAAACACACAAAAGAGCGCGACTACAACATTTCTCAACCAGTTCAACCTATTTATGAATCTATGAACAGCCTAATGTCAACTCTCGACAGAGAGTCCAAACCTTAAACAAACTGAGTAAATGCAAACTAATTTGACGGATGTAACTTCAACAAGATGGTCGTTATCAAATGTCAAAGTTCGAAAGTCCCTGTTGGGATGTCCGAAACAATGCGTAATTTTTTAATATTTTAATTTTATGTACGTATGTAATACCTACATACATACGTAAATGACTATATTGATTTTGAATTTTTTTTCTGAGCAATCCTTGTAAATTTTTTTAATATCTATCAAAAATACATTTACGTGTTATACTTGACATTATTTAAATGACATACATACAAACGTACATACATACATATGTATATTTCTCCAAAAAAAATTTAAGCATTTTTGTTCAATTCCATTTTATTTGCATTTACTCATATTGAAATATGTTGTCGTTTTAAAATTCCAAGAAAATCAAATTAAAATTGTTGTCATTTAAAATAAAAGATTTAAAAATCCATTAATTATTGCATTAAGATCAAAGAGGAATTTAAACAAAGAAGATTTCTTATTAGACATGCTCTATTACTCTACAATTCGAAACAATTATTTATCGATTTACGAAACATAATCGAGCAATTAAAAATGAAAAAGTAATGATGCAAGGCATCATTTAGAAAATTCTTTAAGATTCCATTCAATTTGAAAAGAATTATAAAACATTCAAATGTTGACAAAAGAAAATTAGAAATTTATTTTTAACATTTTGTCTGCTAATTGACTTGTTTTGTTTAAATACACTGAGAGAATAATAAAAATATGTTTTAAACTTATGTCGTATTGAAAAAGGTATAAATTCTAGTGTTTTATGATTTATATAAACACCTTTGAAACTCTCTTTTACTTTTGCTTACAAATATTTTTATTTTAAACGCTCGCATCATTTCATTATGAAGCACGTACTGTTTCTTAATATTTAAAGAAAAAGTTCATTAAAAAACAATTTGTCTGCCAGACAAAAATATTTTGGATTCATTGCAAGCAATTGTGCTTTATTGTTCGTTTAAAGTACATACAGCATTTACAATAGAATGTCTAATATACGATTTTCGTATTTTCTCATTTTTTCTTTGTAAAACTTCAGAACCCTAAAAAATGTCCCCTACTCACACAGCGCATTAAGCTAGCATTGGAAAAATGGATGGGGAAATACACGAAAAGTTTCTGGAAGTAAGCATTTTCTAAGTGTTGTAGTGGAATGGAGTAAAACAGAATGAATAAAAAACAAAGCGAGCCACTCTATAAATAACTTCAACTTCAAAACCCTCTAAAGATGATTTCTGCTTTACATACATACATGCATAATTGGTCTTTACAACCCTTTAGTTAGGAGTACGACCTACTTAGTTTCTCGCACCACTTATGTTGCGTGTGTTAATTTTATACAAGAGTGGCGGGACCTAGAGTTTAAAGTCGACTCCAAACAACAGATTTTTTTAAAAACTTTTCATAGCAGTTTTATTTTACTCGCAGAGCAGTCGCCAAAGAAGTATTTTTTTCGATTTTTTTCACCAGCAATGTGGCCTTTAACAATATGGCCGCTAGCAATATAGCCTCTAGCAATATAGGCTCTAGCAATATGGCCTCTAGCGACATGGCTTCTAGCAACATGGACTCTGCCAGATTTTTGGGAAACTTTATCATGGCAATTTTATTTACTCTCTGAGAGTTTTTGCCAGAAATCTCGTTTGTTAGAGATGTTTGACCTGTGGTTTGAACCGTGACCACACGTCTAATAAGTTAACGAACTACCTACTAGACTACGGCGAGTTTAGTTAGGTTAAATGGACAGGCTCTTATAACCGTAATGAGCTGAAATAGATACGGTTTCCACCTTATGTTCTACATTCGTGTTGGAAAATTTGATTTCAAAGTTTTGATTGCCTAGTGCCCAGTACTCAAATAATCCGCATTGTATATAAGATTATAGCAAAAGAATCGTGTAGAACCAAAAAATCTGATGCCAGATGTTCCAAAAATTATTGCCAAATACTACAAGCGTTTGTTACTTCCTGTTTCCATATGGCAGAGTCATCATTGCGCCTGAATCAAAACAATTTATAAAATTTATAAAAATAAGGTTATCAGGAGCCATCATAGCCGAAATATATTAAAATTCGTCGACACCAAGCCTCTGAAAATCAGTCGCATAATATAGATTTCTTATATTACGAATGGTGATGTCCTAAAAGGTTAATACGCATTAGAGACCTTTCCGATGCACCTGCAATGATCAGCTTTACTGTAACAATCTGTGTCAAATATGAAGAACATTAAGCAAGGAATTTTGAATAAGTCATTATGATTGTCAGTCATCGTTAAGACTCGTTGTTGGTAGTCTGTAGTCTAGTGAGTAGGGTTTTCACTTTTATAACGAGACCTTGAGAGTTATCATCAAGTATTTCTTTCTGGCGATAGCAGTCCTTTGGCAAAAGCTCTGAGACTAAGCTAATTGTCATAAAAAGAACCCAAACCCATCGTTTGAATTTGACGTTAAAACTGTAGGTCATTTCGCTCATCAATAAAATTAACACACACATTTTGTGTGGTATCTGTATCGGCTGAGCTCAAATTTCAACTGGTCTTGCAGCAGAGAGTGTAGGAATACCATTAACACCGTGTTCTCAAATTGTCCAAATGCATGGTTGTGTGTTCTAAAAGCAGAGTTATTCATATAAAAATAACTCACCTAACCTCCACGAGGGTTTTAAACTTTGGATTTCTATTTGGTTATTCCATTGTTGTGAATGTAAACTTCGTTTATTTTATAAATATTATACGAACTACAATTATAATTGCAACCATAACCATGCATAGCTTTAAATGAAAATTAACTCTATAATTGAGATGCCACTGTATGAGTATTTTTTGTAGGCATAGCATTTTGAATATGCTGATATGTATGCATACAATTTTACTTTACAAAAAGAAAAATTTAAGTCTTTAAGACAAATATTTTAAAAAATTGTGAATTATTTGTCAAAAAAAAGTGCGTCTGTATTCTATAGAAAACCCCGTAAAGTTAAAATTTCAATTCATTGCATTGCACTGTGGATTTTTGTACAAACAAATGCACAACATTTTATACAAATGAAATAAATTAAAATGCTGTCTGCAACGTTTCATAGAACTGAAACAGATATGGTACAGTGGGTACAATTTAACTTTAAATAAATAGCTCCCAAATACGTTAATTTTTGCATATCATTTCCTGAACATATGTTTTATTATCGTAAAATATGATTAGAATTCAAATTAATTGTAAAAGTTTACATTAAGCGCCCCAATGGTCTAGTTGATTGTGTCCTAAGCTTCAAGTGCCGGGGCCGTGGGTTTAATTCCCACCAGAGACTCTAGATATTGGTGATTGTATGATTGTTTGTCTGACATTATATGTGATTGCTCACAATAGAAAAAAGCGAGAATTATTACTAAAAAAAGCAATTTTCGAAAAAAGCGTCAATGGTATACACACTGGTCATTTAAAAAAAAAAATACGCACACTACCCTCACTTTCCTTTCTCCTATAAACTATCTTTCAATAAATAGGCGTCGTCTCCTGAGTCTTGCTCCCAAAAAAGTACTCCAAGTCGTCGAAACTTACTATGACCAGAAGAAGAATTGATTGAAAATAGTTCAGGAACAATGAATGACATAAATCATCAACCTGTTGTGCTATAAATCTAGAAAGGACACGGCAAGTTCGCTTAAATGTCATTCACAGGTATAGTGTCTGCCAACAGCGATTTCCGACTTTGTCAGTTGATAACTCATTGAAGCTAAATTTTTCAAATTAATTGTCATATATTATGTGTGTTTAGAACAATTACCATGAACTGAAGGTTAACGACCATAGACAACCACCTGTGTTCGCTGAATGGGCTCTAGAGTAGTTGACAACTGACCTCAATTTTAATCGAATGAGGCCCTTTTCTGTATGACTGGATACTCGTACGTGAACAAGCCAATCCATACGGCATCCCAGAGAGTCCAATGGATCGCGAAAAATTCACTATTTGGTGTGAATTTTGGACTGACGTATCATTGGTCCGTAGCCAGGCCATCACAATGAACGGTAAGCACTATAGGTCAATGAGTACCAACTACATTTGGTCTGAATTGGACCATCTGAATACAAGCTTCATGTAACTTCAACAGAACTATCCAACGCGCCACACAGCTCTTGCCACTTTTTATATTCTAATCGAGCGATTTGAGGGCATGGTCATCCCACGTGAAGGTGGCTCGGTGAACTAGCCCACCAAGAGCGTGCCCTTAAATTCAAGGTCACGCCAAAGCCAACATAAGCCTTGCCTTCGGTCAAATTAAGCATGATTCATGCGCTAAAGTCATGGAAAATTGGATATTTCAGATTCTCTCGTTTCAGAAAAACGGTGGCATACATTTTCAGTTTCTCTGAAATTTATGGCAAAACGGACAAAACTGTAACTGCACACTTCCATAATATTCACCACTCTATGTTTAGCTAGTCGTTCCAGTGGCCAAAAGTAAATAGAAATGGCTTTGAAATTGATAAAAATTGTAAGAAGTCCCTGGGAGTTTTAATAACAAAGATAATAATATCCATTGTATGGAAAAAAGCGTGATAATACATCAGATCACATTTAGACAACAGAGCAGAGCTCATCATAGATCTGCAGGTATTCAGAGCACTTTTCAGCTATATGTTTAGAAAACAGAACAGATTCTGTCGTTTCAGGAAAGCGGTGGCGGACATTTTGATTTTAATTGAAGCCATTTGTCGCTTGTATTAAAAAGTTATGCCAAAACGGACAAAATTGTAACCGCATTTTTCCATAATATCCACCACTCCATGTTTAGCTAGTCTTTGCTGTGGGCAAAAGTAAATGTAAATGGTCTTGGCCTATACAATTAGCTATTGACAAGAGTATTAAGAAGTCCCTGCGAGTTTTAATAACACAAATAATAACATTCATTGTATGGAAAAAAGTCGCCGTAGTCTAGTAGGTAGTGTGTTGGCTTATTAGTCGTGAGACCATAGTTAAAGCCCCTGGTCAGACATGTCCAACAAAACGAAATATGAAATAATATTTCTGCGGCCAGATTTCTGGCAAAAACTCTGAAATTAAATAAAATTGCCATGAAAAGTTTCTCAAAAATATGTAGCTCGGAGTCGTTTTTAAACTAAAGCTCCCTCAACTCATGTATAATATTTACACACACAACATAAGTGGTGTGAAAAGCTAGGTTGTATTCCTGCCTGATGTGTTGTAATGATGACCAATCGTACATGACTTATGAATGGCGTAGATTTACGTTTAGACAACTGAACAGGTTAGACGACCTAATCAACTCGTAAATCTGCAGGTATTCAGACCACTTTTTACTACATTCATCTACGAGGCAAACGTTATTGGATTCGGAACACACCTTTCCCGATTACAGTTTTCAGTTATCTCCCACTTTAATCCCACTGTGCATATACCATATTGTGTATGTTGTATTTAAATGACAGTTTAAAAGTATTTTCTTGCATTTTTTTCTCGATGTTTTTTTTTTTAATGAAGCGCAACTTAATTTATTTTAATTGAAAACAATGAATAAATATTTCGTTTTAATACTTTGATTATGAAATTTTTCTTTTCGTTTTTTTTTTCTGTTTTTGTTTATTAATGTACGGGATGACAACAGCATAGAGTAAATGTTGCATGCAAGCAATATGTTGCATATAATAAAGTCAAATCAAACCAAAATGACAATCATTTAAATGCATTCGTACTGCATTAACGTCTTGCCCATCAGTCGCTCAGACAGACGTATCAGACGTTAAAATTCATTCATTCATTCACTCATTCATTCGCTCATTCATTATTTATTTGTTGTGAACTCATCATTTAACAAATGGTTGGTCAAACGATGCCTGCAATTTTTCTGGTTTCTGCCTTTCATTGTGTCAATTTTCTTGTTTTTCTTTTTTCACAAAAACAAAACTCTCTAAGCCCAATTCCCCTTTTTATTGTGAATGGAAGTGGCTGGCTTTACAAAGTTCATGAACTTAAAAATTAAGGTCCCGTATTTAAAGCGCAAGTACTTGCTTGTGTCTCTAAAGGGATTTCAACATTTACAGAAAGAATTTTTGTATTTGTCTTAATTATTATTTTATTTTTTTGTATTTGTTGTTGTAGTATCATAGAACTACACTCGTAAATTATTCATAATCATGTGGCACATGTCATTTCATTTTTTTTTTTTTTTTTGATAAATTAATACTGATAACATTCGTAGTATTTTAAGTAAGTTTAACTGAGTGTTGGCTGGTTTATTATTATTTTATTTTAGTTTTATTTAAAAAATATTAAATGTGGGTGTAGTTATTTTTTTTTTCCTTAAAAAACTTAAAATAATAATCCGGAAATAATTCCAATTGTTTAGCGCATACAACTATTTTTAGAATTGAAACTAATATTTTATGAATTTTTAATTTTCGTATCTTTGCAGGTCTAAAAGTACTTCCTTTATTAAATAATTTAAGGTGAGTAAGAATTTATTAATAAATCTTTATTAATAAATGGAATGTATTTATTAAGCAAATAAAAATATTTTTTTTTAATAAATTCGTTTAAAAAACGGATTCCTATAAAATTGTAAATCCTAAAGTAATAATAGAATAATACACGAGGGCTGTTAAAAGATAAATGATCTGGCTTATATATGTCGAAAAAAAATTACATACCTACATACCAACATAATTGGTCAGGATTACGACCTAGCTTCTCACACCACTTATGTATGTTAATTTCATACACGAGTGGCAGGACATACAGTTTAAAGTCGACTCCAAATGACAGATTTTTGAGAAACCTTTCATAGCAATTTTATTTACTCTCAGAGTTTTTGCCAAAAATTTGATGAGAGGCAGTCGCCGAAGAAATGCTTTTTCATATTTCGTTTCGCTGAAGATGTCTGACATAGGGTTTGAACTGTGGCCTCTCGTCTAATAAGACAACACACTTACCTACTAGACTACAGCAACTACTCGAAAAAAAGAATTACTTTGGTAAAAAAAATGACAATCCTATCAAAATTTTGTTTTAAATTTTGATTCGCCACGTTGTTTTGTAATCTAAAACTTTCATTTGGCAGCAGAGCTCTATTCTGGTAGAGACTGTTCATATATGTGAGCATTTAATCAAGTCCTTAGAACTTATTATTGGCATGAAGAAATGCAATAATACTGTGACCATGCGATCAATTGTACTCTCTATAATGTCTCCTCCAAGCCCATTGCCATCAAAAACTTCAGGACGCTGTTCGTATCAACAATGGCAATAACCTACCTAACACCTGCTATGCAACCAGGTATTTTTCCCTGAGTTAAGTAAACCCCTATTTTGAATAAATTTACCCTAAGTCTACAGTGTCCTCTCAAAAGATCGATTACCAAACTAAAATTATTCCTGAATAGACTGAGGCGTAACTCTGATCTTCTCTTATTGCCTCAAATCTACTTGGTTTGAATAATTTTTGCCTCTCTTTATTTTCCATTTTATTGATCGTATCTTTCCAACCATCCGCCCTTCACTCAACAGAAGGGTTCTGGTCCATCACCGGTGTGTAAGCTTCCCTCTTCACATGCTTTCTCATTGCCAAGAATTCCCGTATGAACTGGGACCCACCAAAAGATTGGTAAATAAGTATAGGTTGCTTAAGGCCCACTGTGATACCACATTCGAAGCTGCTGTTGAAGCGATTCAGAATGCCAATGTCAATGTGTGTCAGTTCTTTCAGATCATCTTTATAGTGGAAACCAATACGATTTTTTCTTCTACAATATATCGCCTGACAAGTACCCTGTACTTAAAGAACAGTTTCCTCTTCTTACTCATCTCTGTATTTTCTGCACAAATCATTCGCAGGGTATCCAAACCAATGCGCCACTAGCCTACGACGACTTTGCTAATTCAGCCGAATTATTTGGAAATCGTTAAGATTTATCCGAATATTTTTCTTTTTCCTAAAGTTAAATCCTTATTTCATTGAGTATGTCACACCTCACCAAAATAAGTTGTTTGTATAAACTAATATGAAGAGTTTTTATAAGTGAATTTGAAATTGTTAACACGTATGTACATTGTACATTACAAACCATTAGTAAGGATTACTACCTAGCTTCTTACACCACCTATGTATGTTGTGTGTGTTTTAATTTTATCCGTGAATGGCGGGAGTTACAGTTTAAAGACACCTACGAACGACACATTTTTGGGAATTTCAGGTAATTTTTGATACTCAAAAAACTATGCTTATTATAGAGTGACTAATTAAGTTAGTATTCTTAAAATGTTTGTATCAGTACTTTTAAATTATATCTAGACCATTCGTATGCAACCATCAATCAGTATTTAATGCTCGAATATTAAATCATTGATATCGATATTAAGACTTGGAATAATAATCAAAATTGTAAATTCCCCTGAAATATTTTTAATTATATGGAGTTAAACTAAATTACACGATGGTCATAGATGTCTTGGTTTATTTCAATTTCACTGGAACACACCTACTATAATTGTTCAAATAAATATTAAAGAGCAGATATCTTGCTGTAGATTAAATCCATTGGAAACAAAATAAAAAAAAACGGGCGTTCATGTATGCATGTAAAATATAAAACAATTTGTATGGTGGGGAATTATTAATTCTATTGTTAAATATAAAAATAATACTCATATACGAGTAAAACAGCAACAAATTAGCTTAAATTGATATTAAAAAAAAATAATAATAACAATAACATGATTTTTATCGTGAAAAAAAAAACCGAAAAGATTTGCATAAAAAATTAAGTCATGTATGCAAAATTAAATCCAACATTTAAATATTTTTTTTTATTTGGCTTAAAGGCAAAACTAAGTCAATAAGAGTTTCTTTGTTACTGTGTTTTTTTTTTTTTTTGCAATATTTTGTTTATTTTTTATTAACATGGCTAAGACGCTTCTTAACTCTTGGCCACAAATTTAAAGCCATGAGTATATGTTTCTTAACTTTAAAGTCTACAAAAAATGTTCGTGTTAACAACTTCAATTCAATAATTTATTTGGTAACACACTGAGTTTCTATTTCTAATGCCAAATGAGGGTGTTGCAGATTGGCGTTTAAACTTAATTATGTTTAGCCACCAAATCCGCAAAACTGCTGTGTTGTTACCAATTTTTTTTTTCTTTTTGTATATATTGTTGGCTTATAAGCGTATGTATATTGCTAGCTGTTGTTAGTAGCATTTAATAATTTTATGGTCTAGTAAAAGGTTGAACATTTTAATGCTGACAACGTTATGACATGACTTTCTGTATTTTAAACAAATGGGGATGAGATTCATGATTTTTCCAAGACTTACTCTTTTCGATATTGTTTTTGCTGTTGTCTTAAAGCATGACAACTTAATATGCTTATGCAACATTTATTTATGGCAAAATATTCTATGGCTTAAAGGAACATTTACGGGAACTCTACTAGCATAACGTTAACAATTTTATCTGTCACAATGATATAGTAAAGCTATACTACCATACCATGAACTCGCCGTAGTATAGTTGGTACCGTGTTGGCTTACTAGACGTGAGGCCATGGTTCAAACCACAGATCAGTCATATTCAACAAAACGTAATATTTCTTTAACGACTTCCTCTCAATAGATTTCTGGCAAAAATTCTGAGAGTAAATAAAATTGCCATGAAAAAGTTTCTCAAAAATCTGTCGTGCGGAATCTACTTTAACCTTTAGGTCCCGCCACTCATGTATAAAATTAACAAACACAGCATAAGAGGTGTGAGAAGCTAGGTCGTAATCCTGACTGAATTGGACTGAAGACCAATTGTGTTATGTTATGTATGTAGATACTATAATGCACAGTCCTGACCACATCTAAAACGCTTCCTACTTTTTCCATGCAAATACACGTTCGTCTTCAATCGTGCATCTTACAGAAACAGGGTGCAAAACTGACAATGTTACGCTAAAATAGTTGTATTTAAATTTCCGTGAGTTTGTACAAAAGCTGACACAAGCCAAGATTTATAGTCTGGTTGTAATGACCTATTATGTATACATGTATACCATATGTCTAGTATTTATTGTCGGCTGTTTTCTGCAAAATTTAAAACATTCTGTATCTGTAGCACCCGATTCTATATATTTGCCTGGGGGCTAATGTTGTCCTTAGATGTTTTATATTGTTCGTGTAGTTTTCGTGTTATTTGTTTCCTAATTTCCATTTTGAAAATAACAAAGCACTAGAGGTTATAAAACTATTCGTTGCCACTGAAGCAAGCCATTTCGAACTAAATCAACGTTTAGGTGCTAGAGATGGTATAACCAGTGGTGTTGTCGAGCCGGAACGCTCCGGAACGTCGTTTCGGTACTTCCTTTTTGGACAGGAACGCGTTCCGGAACTAAAGATGATTTCTGATAACGAGAATTGGCTGACGTCTTGAAAAAAAGAATTAAAAAGAGTTGCTGATTTTTTTTTCTAATTTCTGACGAATTTTTATATGTATTTTTATAAACAAGGGTTTGAATGAACCGAACCCGAACCGGAACAAAAACCGGAATGAACCGGCTTGTTTTTCCGAACCGTGAACCGGAGTCCAGAACGTTTTTTTCTGCTGAGCCGGAACTCGAACCGAATCGAAACAAATACGTGAACCCGTACCCGAACTAATTACCACTTAAGAATTTGAGTATTTAAAACCATATTTTTAACCCTTTAGGCTGCATTTAAATTTAACTGTTGCTACCAAGAGAATCACTTATTTTTTCCATACAAAAATGAAGAGCGGGTATTTCCGCCTTTTTATCGTTAAATCATGGTTTTTAACTGTGGGTCAAGTGACGGGAATTCCCGCGATGACGGGATTGCACTCAGAAATTCAATTAGTTTTATATATATGTATGTATTGCTTATGGACGGTTTCGTAATGATTTTCGTTTCCTTTCCTTTTTATGCTATATACAGGGCCGATCCTGGCGACGGGCGAAAATTGGGGGAAATCTTCCTCTCCCCCGTTGTCAAATTTGGGACATGAGACCTAAAAAAAAACGCCGCCGCCAGGATTATCATGGAAAATCACCTCCGTCGTTAAATTTGGGACATGAGACCGCACAGAGCGGCCGCCTACCCAGGATTGGTCCTGTCTATATAATTATATATACGCGTTCCAGTAAAAAAAAATTAGCACAACACCACTGGGTATAACACAACTGAGAAGCATACAGGGTGTGCTTTTTTTGAGCTGGAGACTTCATATGAAAAAGTCTGAGTAATATTTCGTTCCAAAAGGCCGGCGATGCATACTGCACGATCTACAACTGAATTCCTAGCACCTATTTTTAATGCTTTGTACTGCTTAGCAAGGTAGTCCGATTTAACAGCCAACAAGCTTCATGCTCTTGAAGGCAGAAAATTTGTTAGAAGCGCAGGAAATTAACGCAAGAAATTCTGTCTTCTAACAATTGGAATGAAAATTATTATAAATTGGACATGTATGGTCATCTAGTCTGGCGGTGACCACTTAAGCGATATCTACTTTTCTATTAAACGAAATACAATTTAGACCTCAAATAAACATTCATTTATTAAAAAAAATTGCAGTCAAAAGGCTTCAGATAACAACTTATGGGCCACTTTAAAGATTCGTATATAGATTCGTTGCATAATTCCGCAAATCCCCGCATCAGATACCGGTCTTGCCGGAGCATCCTCATTCATTCGAACGTCAGGGCCGAACCAGCGTAGCCACTAGATGTTAATACGCTACACAACGTCCACATCGTTGAGGAACTCATACAGCTCATTGTTGGACCGAATGGGGAAATTATCGCCAACTCGCACTGGACCGAGGATCTTACGTGGAACTTTTCTCTCGAATACTCTGAAGGCTGCTGCATCAGTGCTTAATAGTGTCCATGCTTCTGCGCCATAAAGTGTCTTGTAATGCATTAGTTTTATCGTACGAAAGAGGCCTCTGCAACTCAATTGCCTATTCAGACCATAGTAGCACCGCTTGGCAAGAGTGATCACTGGCTATATCGAACGAATCTGGGATCCAATACGCCGCATGTCCCTACTTGTTGTCAACATATACTTCGTTTTGCCCTCATTTACCGCCAGACCCATCTTAATATACTCCCAATCTACTGATAGATTTTTTAATTGAAGGAGTGTTTCAGATGATTCGGAATTTGCAATTCATCAGCTTTTTTTGCGAACACAATTTTCTTTATAAAGATGTTAAAGTTTAATTGCCTAAAATTAATTGACAGAGCCATGTTAGTGAAATACAACAGATACCAAGCTGCTCCTAAACAATAGATGAGATTATCAGTTTTTTTGAAAAAAATGTATTTGTTTTAATTTTTTTAAATTAAACATCTTTCTTTGGACTATCTGCCTATTTAATAATAACAAAAAAGCCTATTTAATTATGCAATTTCCTATTTACCCTGTGTTAATACCTGGGCTTTTGAAATTTTAAAATTAAATTTAAAATGAATGAAATCAATCAGATTGTAAAATATAACAACAATAACAATGATTTTAAAATGACATAAAGAGTGTTTTATTACATTTAATTTCCTATAATTATATATTTGTTTTTGTTTTTTATTATTATTGTTTAAACGAAATGATTAATTATTATTTAAAATCTATGGCAACAGGCTAACACAGTTTCGCTTTAGTGTATCAACATTAATTAACACTTTTTCGCATTAATTGCTTAATTTATACGTTACCAATGTCACTAAGGAAGGGGCTTCCAAAAACTGTAGTAAAAATTTATAATTAATGAATTTTATTTCATATTAAAAACAAAAGAAACAACAAAAATAATGTTTCATTAATTGGAAAAATAAAACCAAAATTCAGGACATATCCCAGTGAATTTTTTGCTATTACAAAAAAAATTTTCGATTTAATTTACCAGGTACCAGGTTCAAAATTCAAAAATTCTTTCCGTTAACAGTGATGGCTTGTCCAATGTTATTCGAGATTCATTGGACACTCTTGAATCTCATATGGATTAGTATCGCCCGAAATTCGAAAATTTGGGTTATTCACGTACCCATCTCATCGCTGATGACGCATATTACAAGCGGTATTTCGGCAATAACTTGACGAAAGAAGATTTGCAAATGCTTCAACGTTGCCCATGTAGACATGGAGCAACGATGTCTAGTCTAGCTTCGGCAGTTACGATAATTTAAACGGCTAACTAACAGCAAAACCTGAAATTACTCTTGTTAAAGGTTACTTGCGCAATAAGAAAATTTGTCCAGTTCATAATCATGAATTGCAGACCATAAAAAATCGGTTATAGCACGACACTCTGAATTGACGCTAAAATATGGCTCAATGACACCATCAAAGGGTAATGCATGGCAAATAGTCACATTTTCCGAATGCAATGGCTTTTCCACAATCAGTTCTGGTTTCACCAAGACCCATATTCATTAAAGACCTGTTGTTCTAGCAGCCAAACAAAATATCTACGGCGTTATAAATGGTCAGCCGACTTTAATTGTTAAGCAGGTGGAAGTTTACATCGACTGGGATGCAAATTCAAATACAAAACACACCATAATGAGCCGTAAGATATCACGAATTGCCTTGGATTCGACAAATACCGCTTATCCATCACTCACTTTATCGCACAAAAGCCATAATTTCGGCAATATGTACACGTTATAATGCATAGACCACACCACATCTATAACGCTTTCGGGTTTTTCCAAGCAAATAGACGTTCGTCTGAAATCGTTTATCTTACAGAAAAAGATAAACGACGAACAGAAAAAGATGACGACGTCAGGCTTAAACAATTGTAGCTAAATCTCCCTGAGTTGGTAGAAGAGCTGACAAAAGCCAAGTTTGATAGTTAGGCTACTCTAGTGGGTAATGTGTTAGAGTATTAGCGAAGTGTCGTAGGTTTGATTCTCACCAGAGACTCTGGTCTGTTTCACTACATCGAACACAATGTCTAAGTATCTTAGCTAGCAATAATTAGAAATAATTTGTAACTGTTTTAAACATACATAACTAGTCATTACAACACTTCAGTCGTGAGTGGCGGAAGTTACAGTTTAAATTCGACTCCGAACGACAGATTTTTAGGAAAATTTTCATGGCAGTTTTTGCCAGAAATATGCTGAAACGTAGTCGCCGAAGAAACTTATGTTTTCTAATTTCGTTTTGTTGGAGACGTCTCACCTGTGGTTTGAACCGTGGCTTCATGCCTAATAAGCCAATACACTGCCTACTAGACTACTGCGGCTCCCATAATCGCCTTGTAATTATTATAATAAATAATACTATAATTAACATATCCATGAGATGGCATTTTTACTCTTCATAATTATTCTTCACTGGGTTTCATACCCCATATAGATTAATCCGAAAAACTCAAATTCAATACGGGTATATTCAAAGTTTGGACCTCACACTGTCACTATAAATTTTGTTTTCGTTTTACGTTGAGTAAATTAATTAATTATACTATCGAGTTTTAAATTAATTGATTTGACTTTTTTTCAAAAGAGCCTTTGTTATGATGGTGAAAAATTACTAACAGTTTAAATGGGAACATGAATTTCTTTTCAAATCAATACATATGTCTCTTATTTAGCTTCTTTTGCAAGACTTTAACGCATCATTTGATAAACTTTAGAAAATCCAGTGAAGCGCTTCGTTTATTCATTCATTCATTAATTTTGTTCTTTTGTTGTGGAAATTTGTGTATAAATTTGTAATTTATGATGAAATCAGTCTAAACCTGTTCATTAATATGAAATAAAGAATAATCAAAACAGGTGCTACTGTTTGTATATGATTTGCTTAGACTAAAATATGTTCACATTAATTAAGTTATAAACTTGTATTGCAAAAATAAAATCATTTAAATTATAGCCCATTGATAAATTTTTGTTAAACATTTCATAAACAATAACATTATTTTAATCAATTCGTTATTATTGATCCAGTTTTTAATTGTTTTTTTTTTATTATTGTTTATTTAAAGACACAAAAAAGAAGAAAAGGCAATGAATATTGTATTAGCAAAACAGTTTAAACCCAACCCATTTAATAGCGTGAATATAAATAAACTTACAGTTGTATAATTTCTTAGAAAAAAAACTTTTCGATTTGTATTAATTAAGACTATGACTTGAAATTATACTATTTTAAATAATTTTTATACGCTCTACACAATGGTATTACCTCTAAATTTCTGTATTCGATCGTAGGTGATTCTTCCTTTGTATCCGCCATTCTCAACTGTAACTGACTCATTAAATTAGATACTTTAATGATATCTACCATGTTAAAGGTTATACTACAAGTATATATTTTTTATTTTATATTTGTAGAATTAGCTTATCACGCGTTAATTTTTTTAAAATTATTTTATCGAAAACTTTCTATATAAAAAATTTAGTTATCAAAAATTTTCTATATAAAAAATTTCTTGTTATCGAATATTTTCTATAAAAAATATTTCGTGTTATCGAAAATTTTTTATATATAAAATTTCTTGTTATCGAATAACTAAAAAATGTCGATTATATTTTGAATATTTTCTATAGAAATTTAAAATTAATGATTCGTTTCGATTATTATCTATAGAAAAAATTTAGTTATCAAAAGTTTTCTATAGAAAGAATTTAGTTATCGAAAGTTTTCTGTAGAAAGAATTTAGTTGTCGAAAGTTTTCTATAGAAAGAATTTAGTTATCGAAAATTTTCTATAGAAAAAATTTTGTTATCAATATATTTTGTTATCAAATATTTTCTATAGAAAGAAATGCTGAATTCGAAAATTTTTTATAAAAAAAATTTAGTTATTAAAAGTCATTTATAGAAAAAATTTTGTTATCGAAAATTTTCTATATAAAAACTTTTTGTTATCGAATGTTTCTATAGAAAAAAATTGGTAATCGGAAGTTTTCTATATAATAAAATTTTGTTATCAAAAAAATTCTTAATTTTCTATTTAGTTATCAAAAATTTTGTTATATCAAATTTTTTATAAAAACCTTTTTCATTGAATATTTTCTACATAAAAAGTTTACTTGCAAACATTTTTTAAATAACAGACTTTGTTATCGAAAATATGTTACGAAAATGGTTTCGGAAATTCTCTATTTAGGAAAAACATTTTCTATATAACCTGAATAACCCATATAAGCAACAGTGTCTTTTCCTTTTCCTTTTTACTCTAAAATAAAAGATATTTGGTTCAAATATATTTGTGCTAGAATAAAAATATTACATTAAAAATATAAATCTTAACTTAATACTTGAACCCATTTCACACAATAAATTCTACAAACATAGCCTTTAACTTTCTAATGCACATACTATTGCATTCACTAATTTCTGTTTTCATTTTTATTTTTTTTTTTATTTTTTGGCTGAAATTAAAAAAAAAAAACATTTTCCAAGTAAAGCCTTACGGTAAAAAAAACATTTTTCATTACTTCAGTAACAGACAGCATTATTTTTGGTAGAGGCCTGAATTATTTATATATGTATGTATACTCGTATTACTACATGTACACAGATTATTTTTATTTTCAAAAAACTGCCTCAAAAAAAATGTCTTTTCAACTATTAAAAATCAACCCCAACTAAGAATTCTCAAATGCACTCTATTAAAATTAATCACAACTAAATCTCTATTTAAATTTGACAACATTTAAAAAAATTACCAACATTCACTCATTCGCTCATTCACCATCTATCCATCTCTTCAACACTATCATGGCTCAAATACTGCATATTTTTCAACTTAATAAATCATTTATATTGCCCAAATGCCCAAAGACAAAGACAAAAACAATGAAAAAAGACATGAAGAGAACAAGAGTATTATTTTAATATCTTTGTTTTTCTATCTAAGTAAGAAATGTAACGAAGCTTTGCCCAAAGTCACATGGTTTTTCAAATAGACAAAAGCCTCTAAAGCGGAATTCTGATTGAGCATAACTCACTCGTTCGTTTCGCTCTCTTACAGCAACCAAAGTACGTCAGTATAACTAATTACTCTTTTAGAAGCACTAAAGCACAACAGACTGAAGGATGCGCGCGCACCACGTGGAGTCTGCATTTGGAAATATATACATACAACACATTAAATTATTATAACAACAAACACAAAAAAGCCGAGGAAATGTTTACCCAACTGAGGAGCACCAAAAATAATATGAACAGTTTCTTTGTACATGGCCTATACGTGCTACAACAAACTATACAAACTGAGATTTGGCAATGGGTCAGAAATTGTTATATTCTCACAGCTGTTAAGACACTGGGAGAAATTTTCACTACACTCTAAATTACTTACATCTTTAAATAGCTTTAGTCATCCGAATTTCGGATTAGAATCATGTTAGCTGTTATTAGATAGATACACAGATGTCGCAGTCTAGTAGGGAGTGTGTTGGCTTATTAGACATAGACCGTGGTTTAAGACCCAGACCAGACATTTCGAATAAAATGAAATATGTAAAAAATATTTTTCCGGTGACTTTCCCTCAGCAGTCTTCTGGCAATAACTCAGAGAGTAAATAAAATTATCATGATAAAGTTTCTCAAAAATCTGTCGTTCGGAGTCGACTTTAAACTGTAGGTCCCACTACTCATGTATGAAATTAACACACACAATATGGTGTGAGAAACTAGGTCGTATTCCTGACTGAAGGGTTGTAAGAATCAATAATGTATGCATGTAAGGTTATGGACCTGCCTATGGCAAATAGTTTGCTTAGTAAAAACTTCGCCTTCAATACCAGCTTTTCACAGACAATTTCACCAACATGGAGGAGGGTTGTCACATGAGAGACATAATGGAATTACCTACGAAATGGTAACAACTATAATTTTCTACTAACGGATCTATACCCGCCTAACCTGCTTAGACAAAGTTCAAGGATACCTCACCTTTCTACGACTTTTAAGATCAAATTTTTGCTAACACTCAAATTCGTACTTCACCTACTATATGGTTATGTCCTCCTTTATAATCTAATTTGATAATTTGAAATCTTTGATTAACATTTTCAACGTGTACTTGCTCGTCTAGCTCGTCGTATATAATATTTAAGCTCATGTCGACAGACTTGCTCCGAATATACCACATACTCTTACGTTTATACATTTGTATATGGTATACTACTATATATGTATATCGTATGTATATACAGATAAACATAGTTATAGTATAGGGCCAAATGTAGATGAAAGGAAATTCGAATAGTTCAGTCTCTAGTGGTAAGGGTGCAGAAATGTATACGAGAGTTCGTTATGTTAAATAAAAACCGACAATTATTGCACGGAAGAAATAAAAATCAAACAAAATTTAAACGATTAAAAACAAAAACCAACAACAACACCAACAACAACAAATAGAAAGTGAAATAAACATTTTTTTGGGTGTTCTTTTTTTCAATAATGAAATGAAAAAGAAAATGAAATTATAAATGTTAAAATAAAGTTACAATTAATTTAAAAATATAAAAAATAACAATTAAAAAGTGAAGAATAATTTGATAATTATAGTTTGTAATCAACAAAAAAAAAGAAGAAAAATAATTGTAAATAAAATAATTCTATACGATAAAGGACTACATACACTATACTATACTATAATACTACAAGAACCTATGATAGTGTGTATGTGTTAAATATAAGACAATTATTATTGTTTGTTGATATTTTTGTCTTTTTCATTTTTGTTGTTATTTTCTATAACGTTAAAAAAATGTATATGTAAATGCCTGTGTGTGTGTGTGAATGTATAATATAGCCGTGATATTATAGATTGCCAAGGACCCCTTTCGCATAATATTTCCGTCCTTTAAACTTGCTTTAAGGCTGTGGAGCCGTGGAGCCATCAACATTACAACGTCTCGGCTGTGCCGCGTTTTGTTGCTCCCTATCCAAATATAATATAACTGGAGATTCTTTTCGTTTATTGGCAAATCTAAAGTAAGTCTTTTGCTACACTCTTCTCTTTTTTATTTACTTTTTATTGTTTTTATTGTTTTCAACCAAAAAACCATATATACTCTTACGTACATACATTGTTATACCATAAATACGTATTTCCTGTGTGCTAAACAAACTACTGTGTTTTGGCTTCTCTTTCTATAGATTTTTGGTTGATTTTTTTTTTTCTCTTTTCTTTTATTTTCACCGAAAAATTCATTTATTTATGGCTAGACATAAACTATTTAAAAAACCCCTCTCCCTCTCCAGAAGAAACAAAAAACGAGGTTGAAGAATATGAAAAAACATTACCAACATCATTATTACTTGACTGTCATTTCCATACCCTACACCAAACTCCAATTCTTAACATTTGATTTTGATGTCTGTAGCTTCTTAAAAGCTGTTGTGAGTTATGATTGACAAATGTGCAGATAGATGATCTCTCGACTTAACCAACCTGTTCAAACCAAATTTCCAACCTCTCAATATGCACATGATCACCATTCCCTCAATCTTACCATAGTTATTCTCACAGAGTAGGCTAATGAAGCATCCTCTAGGTAAACGTTATCATTATCACTGAAAGCAGCAACTGTAGTTCAGTGTAGCTTTATTTCCATTAAAACGAAATGTGAACAAAAAAATATTTCCTCGGCGACATCCTCTCAGCAGATATCTCACAAAAACTCTGAGAGTAAATAAAATTGCCATGAATATTTTCTCAAAAATCTGTTGTTCGGAGAGGACTCTAAACTGTAGGTCCCGCCTCATTTGTAAAATTAAAATACACAACATAAGTGGATTGAAAAGGTAGGTCGTAATCCTGACTAGAAGGTTGTAATGACCAATTACGTACGTATGTATGTATGTATGTATATGTATGTCGTCTACATATTCAATGTATTTATCGATCTCTATAATAGATTTGCCCCAACCTACTACATAATAATCAATCAGTCTTCAGCAACAAAAATTAACCTTTTTTCTGCATCGAATAATTCCCAGCAATCCATTCCTTGTCAGCTTAACGGGGGATGTCAGTAATATAACTTCGTTTATTAAACTTTCAGGATGGTTTCCGGCGTAGGATAGTCGTGCTTTTAATGTGCAGCCTTTGCGCTGACCAACTTCTAAGCTGGTTTCGGTTGAATTCGGTCAGTACATGGACTGTGTCAGTACAACGCGCCGCTATGCGAGCTCAAGTGAGCTTTGGTAATCAAAGCTACTACTTCGACCTAACCTAATTCCCAGCATGTTCTACAATCACAATTTAGAATTTGCCAATAAACCACTAAGAATTGTCTTATGCTCAGGTCCTATCTTCAAAAAGAAAACTAGTTCAAAAGTAGCAAATTACTTCGCTCCAGGGAAATAACAACCATTTAGTCGTAAAGCTTCAGATGAAGATAGATTTGGTGTCTCAACAGAAGATATGTATTTCTCTCATAGAAAGCATTCCGTTTCATCTCTTTAAACTCGTTTACTAGAGCCATTGACATTAAGACATATAGATAGATTATTAGAAGCAGAAACAGTTAACAAAGTTTCCGAACTAAGTCTACAAAAACGTTTAACAATGAAAGGAGGTGTATCACTCCTACGAAGTGTAATCGCCGACATTTCTTGGCTTTGCCATAATTATGGATATGATATCACAGACTCTCAGCAATTTATTGTACACCATTCATTGAACATCATCATTCAGTATATGTACTGGCTTGAATCAATCCATATCGGTCACAATAGTACGGTAAGTACGGTTTGGCTTGAATCAAGTACAAAAGAGTTGAATCAAGCCCGAATCAGCCAAGTACAAAAGTGTTGATTTTAGCGCGATTTAAGCCTTTTTGGGATCAAAGTGATCTCATCATGTATTTGGTTTAAGCATATTTTTTCTTGATTTAAGATCGAATTCGTACTTGATTCAAGAGAATCAGAAGTTGAAGTAATCCTTAAGCGCACTTGTTTCAAGAATTATAAAGTTGATTTAGGCTAGATTAACTTATAAATGGGATCGAATTGAGGCAAATCGTACTTTATTCGAGCACAATGAACTTGATTTAAGCCCTAAATTATACTTGATTTAAACCTAAATTTATGCAAAAACGAGCTTGTTTCAAGAATTTTGAACTTGATTTAAGCTCGAACTCGTACTTGATTTAATCCTAAAATCGATTGATTTGAAAAAAATGCAAGTCATCGACCGGAATAATCCAAGTCATCTACCAAAGAAATGCAACTTGCGAAAAATACGACATTTTGTTGGATATATATTGTATAAAACACATGAACTAAATGAGAATTATTAAAATTTTTACTTTTGAACTTAAAACCCACAATTCCATAACTCAAATAACAAATAAGTCAAAATTACACTTTTTAGATAGATTTGAGCTTTTTAGTGTTGATTTTAGTAATATAAGGCTTAGTTTTTCACATCAATCCCGTTTTTTGCTTGTTTTAAGCAAACAATAGCCAAAACGGGCTTAATTTTTCAAGCACGTTTTTTGGCTTAAATTGAGAATAGAAAAGTTGATTTTAGCCCGCCGTTTTTCTTTCTGTGTAGGCATAAACAGGTCCTCTAAGCTCTGTATTCACAAACCTTAAAGCCTTGGAAATTATATAAGCAAGGCCTCTCTACAGTTCTTTAGCATTATCTTGGCTTGGTGGTACTTGCAGAAATAGTAGTTCCTAAGCCTGAGAGAATTTTTGTCTCTCCTTATATGGAATCTTTAGTCACTCTCTTTAAGGTCTATAGATCACTAAGGATTATAATCTTTTCTTTTTTGTCACTGTCTGTTACCAGTTAAAGTTATACTCTTTTGAGATGCGTGTGAAAACGGATATTATAAAGGGATAGTTTTGAACAAAATGGCGTCTAGCATCTTCACTAATAGTTTCATTTGAGGTGTGATTTGGTTTACAGTTAATATGAAATTAATGCTCAATAGCTTAAGGTCATTGGGATTGATAAATTTGCTTGGGATTATTAATAGAAACGAAATGGTCGACGAATGTGTCGAAGGTCAACGGTACCTAAAGATTTTGGATTTACTTTCCAAGTTATAAGTTTCTGAATACCTTTTCAAAGTTTTTTTAAGTCTTTCTGCCTGGCAAAATCAAGACATGTACTGTAGCGTATATCACGGTCGGTTTTGAATGACTATAACTTTCTTACATATTATTTTGCTGTCAATTTGTTTTTTTTTTTTGCAATTCGTTTGGCAGTCTTGGCATTTAAAGGGAAAACTTTTTATTATTTGTTATTGTTGGAAACTTCCAGTTTTTTCAGCACCTTTGGATACCACATTTTTTTTTACTTTCTGACACAAACTCCCCAATGATATTTTGGGGGGGGGTATGTTTTAACGTGACTTCTTTCCCGTTAAAAATTCGAGCAATAACAACAACTTTAAAAGGGTTAACATAGTTCAAGTACACATTGAGTATATCTCTATAGATACCTAGAATAGTTATCAAATTTATAGTATAGATGTGTAGTGTAAACAAGTCCATAAACCGAGGCAAATAAAAACAAACAAAAAAACGCACACAAACACTGTATGTAACTCATGCATAAAGTGATGCAACACCCACTTATTGTTTTTACTCGGAGATAAACATTTTCAGATACGAGAGAGAGAAAAAAAACGAATGCATGTGTAAAGTAAGTAAATATTGAACCAGAGATGGGATGCATTATTATTAAGTACATAAAAAAGGGCAATTCAATGTACATCAAATGTATATAAAATGTTTTGTGACAATGTTCGGCTTTATTCTGCAGTTAGCTTAGTCAAGATTTGTGGCTGAATTATTTAAAAAAAAATTGGCTAAGAAAATTCGCTTTTTGACAGTCAATCAAGTGATTGTTACCGTTAAGACGTTTGATCGAACACCAAGTTGACTTTCTGTTTTCTTCACTTGTGATATCCCTTCTGACAAGTGTACATAATTACAATTACATACAATCATACATAATTGGTCATTACAACCCTTCAGTCAGGATTACGTCCTAGTTTCTCGCACCACTTATGTTGTGTGTTTTAATTTTATACATGAGTGGCATCTAATAAGCCGACACATTACCTACTAGACTACGGCGGCTTCAATTAGTTTTAATTTTTAATAGTTCGAAAACTTCGTCCTTGGAATAGCAATCGAATAGTCTACAAAACCCTTATGTTTGATTCCCGTTCCCGTTTTCTCTTTTTGGTGCCTTTCAGTAGAACGATTGTACTTTAGGTCTTAAGCACGTCATGATCATTTCATTTACACCATTTTATCATTCTTGAAGGTAGTGTGTTGACTTATCAGACGTGTGGCCTCAGGTCACACCGCAGGTCAGACATCAAAACGAAGATATGAAAAAATATCTCTTCGTCGACTTTCTCTCAGCAAATTTCTGGCAAAAACTCTGAGAGTAAATAAAATTGCCATGAAAAGCTTCTCAAAAATCTGTAGTTCGGATTCAACTTTAAACTGTAGGTCCCACCACTCATGTATAAAATTAACACACAAAACATAAGTGGTGTAAGAAGCTAGGTCGTATTCCTGACTGAAAGGTTGTAATGACCAATTATGTATGTATGTATATGTAGGCGATCTTCTTCTCAAGATTAAAATTAAGTATTTTCAGTTCAAACTACGCTGGTACTCATTATATTGGTCGAATCCTCTCTTCACTATTTATTAACAAATTCACCACCCTCTTGATTAACTTTCAAGCATAGTAACAAAATATGCATATGATCTACCCATCTAAAAAAGGTTTAAGTTTATCATTTATCATCGTCCTTTAAACTCTTAATATCCTTTATGTCGTCGCATTGTGCTGTCATAAATAAAAGTGTATCTCTGTTGCATGAGGATAAAACAACAAAAATTTATTGATTTTTAATTTATACAGACTCATACATACTCGTACATATTTTTTTTTGAAAGTTCGAGGTAATCCTTTATATTGTATATAGTTTTGAAACTTTGTTTCTTTTATGCAGTTTCTGCTGTGGCCATTTACATTGAGTTTAAGGCTGCCGCCAGTCTGTAAGACAAACAAAATCAAATGAGATGAGTTGAGATAGAAGTAGCAGTCGAAATATAAATTTTTTTTGTTCAATAATTTTTCTTCAGTAGTTATTCAAACAGTTTGACCTTTGGTCAGTTTATTGAATAGAAAATGTTTATAATGAAATTAAACTATTTTGTTGATAGTTTCTCAATAATTTTCATTTTAATTGCTTTGAAGGAGAACTATTTTAGTAAGTTTTATTTTTTTTTTTTTTTTTGTATTGTACATCATGTAGACAATGTCGCCGTAGTCTAGTAGGTTGTGTGTTGGCGTCAAACCCCAGGTCAGATATTTCGATCAAAACGAAATATGAAGAAATATTTCTTCGGCGACTGCCTCTCAGTAGACTTTTGACAAAAACTCTGAGAGTAAATAAAATTGCCATGATAAAGTTTTTCAAAAATCTGGAAGAGGCTACGTTGCTGAGACCTTATCCATATTGCTAAAGGCCATATTGCTAGAGGCCATATTGCTAGTGGCCATGTTGGCAAGGCCATGTTGCTGAAGCCGTGTTGCTAGAGGCCATATTGCTGGAGGCCATGCTACTAGAGGCTATATTGCTAGCGGCCATATTGTTAGAGGCTAGATCGCTGGTGAAAAAATTCGAATAAAATATTTCTTGAGCGATTTCCTCTCAGTATATTTTTGGCAAACACTCTGCGAGTAAAATAAAAATTGCCATGAAAAGTTTCTCAAACATTCCGTCATTCGAAATCGGCTTTAAACTGTAGGTCCCGCTACTTATGGATAAAATTAACACACACAACATAAGTGGTGTGAGAAGCTTAGTCGTAACCCTGACTGAAGGGTTGTAATGACCAATTATGTATGTATGTATGTATATATGTGATCATCGGAAAGAATCCACATTTTTCTGATTTTAATATTTTGAGTGTTACAACGCAAGATTGTCACAAACTATCTTTTGTTCCAAAAAACTCAGTAAAAGCTGAATTTAATATGAGGAGAAGCTGTCGTATAAAGAATTAAATTTTTCCTTAGCGTTTTAGAGCTTTTGCAGTAAAACTCATATAAACTATTCATTGTATTGTAAATCGTTAAAAGCATAGTTTTTTTTTTTCTTACCCTATGATACACGATATAATCTTTGAACATTATTTGACATGAGTGTCTCATATTAATTAAATAAAATATTGTTTCAGAAAAAAAAATTCTTAAAGAACTATTATAAAAAACGTAGTTAACGTATGGTATTAAATTATAAATCCATTAAAGTTGGCATTTAATAAAATATTCACACAATTAAGAGTTGTAAATTGTGATAAAAGCCAAGCTTTATTTAAATATGGTTTTCATGTTTTTGCTAATACAAGCCATTAAAGATGTATAATTTATTATTTTTATCATTAAAATAATAAAAATATCGTATTTATACACCATTGCACTAATGGTTTTAACACATTTTGTTATAATTTATTACAATTATTAATGTTTTTTCTATTGTTTATTAATTTTTTTACAGAAAAGTTGCACAAAGTGTAGGAGATATTATTGTACAATTGGACGTATTCGACGAACAAAGAGAATGCGACGAAGCACAAAGCCTACAGGGCCCAAATGGCATCAATCTGAACTCACATCTTGACGTCTTCTATGCGATATTACGACAGGTATATATTAATATTTTTTTAATTTTAATGTATAGAAAGCAATTTTGATAAGACATCATAAACTACATATGTATTTCATAGTCGCCGTAATCTAGTAAATAGTGTGTCGGCTTATTAGACGTGAAGCCTCGGCTCAAACCCCAGGTCAGACATCGCCAACTAAACGAAGAATGAAAAAATATTTCTTCAATGACTTCCCATCAGCAAATTTCTTGCAAAAACTCTGAAAGTAAATAAAATTGCAATGAAAAGTATCTCAAAAATCTGTCGTACGAAGTCATGTATAAAATTAATACACACAAAACTAGGTCGTAATCCTGACTGAAAGGTTGTAATGACAAATTATGTATGAATGTGTGTATCTCATATACAAGTTTAAATCATAACTAAACAATGAAACATATCTTTCAAATCAATGAAATGAGCGTTGTTGGACAGAAAGTTTTGTGCCTCCTCATCTGGTGCCTATAAGTTGGAATTCGCACACCTATTTTCACAAACTTTTCGCAGCATATTCAGTCATATTTTGTCAATAACTGTTTAAACCTTTATTACCATTGATTTGTATCTGAACCATCGAAATAGACAAGTGACTTTACATAACCCCAAAAGAAAATAAACCAATCTTGATGGTCAATTAATCGAACTATTATGTGAAATTACTCTTTCATCAAAAGTTTGCGTGACTAAATCAAATGTAGAACAGGCTGTGTGGCATGTGACCACAGATTAATGCTAACATTTGATGTCCGACAAAAATTTCTGATCATATCCCATTATATATCATTCACCATTGGTAGCAACATTCTGATTTTGCGTTTTTAAAAGATATATGAACCAATGGCTCTGCTAGTGCTCTTAAAGAGCTCCAAACATTAGTTTTCTATGGATGTAATGGCGACAATTCTACTTATTATCGTATCCATTCAACCAAAAATGATCTTCCTCGGAGACCAAAATTTTGAATGGAAATTCAACATTAATTTTGTACTTCAAACCTAGATAAATTGGATTTTGAAAACTTTTGGAAAAAGATATAAAGAACACTTGTTGCTAAGAGCGGCAACGAATTAATTAATTTAGATCTTCTTTAATGCTTCTCTGTGCAGCAGCTACAACTTCTTGTTTATATTGACATGACACTAGAATAAACTATTTGAATATGCTTCCACCGAGGCATACTTTTTATCAACTAAATTATCCAAGAAACTCTTCTAATCTCACCAAACACACAACAAAACCTTTCTGATCATCAACCTTGGCTTGAGCAAGCAAAACTATTTTTGCTTAACATATAAAGGGTCCTTTTTTAAGCGCTTCCTATTTGGAAATTTATTTAGAAGAGAGCGTGTGTGTGATAAAATTGAAATTTTTTATTCGTTTGAACGACCATTAAAGTCATTAGGTGCGCCACAGTTTCTCTGGGTGGAGCCTATACAAAATGTTTAATTTTTCATGACTCTGGCATATAAATGTGGCTGAATTTGACCGATAGTTAAGTTGGTTTTGGTTGGTTGAGTTAAGTTGGTTTTACGGACTGATGTAGTTTGTGGAATATTACCATACATCTGCGAATTAAGAAAACCCCATAAAAACGTTTAATGAGGTCACATAGCACGCTCTCGGTGGCCAGTTAACATCACCTTCACGTGAGAATATGCAGAATATCCATTTAAAACCAAATGTCTTTGGTGTCCAAATCCTTCAGTTCCGGTAATTATCGATCGTAGTGCTTGCTGTTCACAGTCATATAACTTGGCCAACGTCGTTCTCGCACCGTGATATTAAAACTTTGTAAATAGAACTCTTAAACCAATAAATTTAAAGTTTTAATTATTTTTCTACTGTGAGCATAATAATTAAGAGCACCAAATAATTTTATTTACAATCGTATTCACTCGATGTATAGGCATTTTTGGTTTTCACTCTGATTTAACCCGGAATTTCCGGTTTTTAAACATTTTCTAAATTTGCAAATGCCTGCAGGTGTCATTGCGAACAGCACACTGGTTTGTCTCGTAAATTATTCGCTCTGTTCTGTTGTAGAAATTAGCTGTTGATAGTTAGTGAAATTAAAATTAAAAAACAAAATCAAAAAAAAAATGTGAAAAGTATTACCATTAAAATAGTTTGTAATTTATTTACCATATTTGTACATAATTTGTCAAGGTTGTGTGTAATAAAACTTTTTCTCAAAAGCACAACAACAACTGTAAAATAAAAATTCAACAACGAAATCATTGGCGTATAAATCAACAATTTATACACATATGTACAAAGATAATATCGTAAAGATACAGTTTAAACCAAAAGTTATTTAATTGGAATTTTAGAAAGAATATAATTTTTTGTTTAAAAAATTAAAAAAAAAAAAATTAGTATAGTATTTGAGTCAAAATTTGTATTAAAAATAAAATTTTTCGGTTTCATTCTCCATCTGTAAACATGTTTAAGCCGTAAAGAATGACCGATCCAACAGGTTCCATTCATAAGTCTTTCCACTTCGAACGGAGATAGCGGAGTCCATCCTCTTTATAACTTTTGCTGGCAATATTATTATAATGAAAACCTGAGTGGCCTAGTATTAAAAGTAGTCTAAACTCCAGTGAACGATTTCAGACGTACATACATAATTGGTTATTACAACCCTTCCGTCAGGATTACGACCGCTTATGTTGTATGTGTTAAATATATAAATGAGGAGTATAAATTTTTTTTGTGGAATTTTTCATGGCAATTTTATTAACTCTCAAAGTTTTTGCCAGGTATCTGCTGAGAGGTCGTGGCCGAAGAAATATTTTTTCATATTTCGTTTTCTTAAAGACGTTTGACCTTGGCCTCACGACTACAGACGTATATCTAAATCTATTAAAAACTTTCAATTACTCAAAGATTTTAGAATTATTTTCTTACAAACAGGCGTTTGTCTGAAATCATTTGTCATACAGAAACAGGGGGCTAATATTCTTTAAGTAGTCTTCGGCAGACGCATTATCCGATCTTTTGAAATTATTTATTCCTGCTTTCATTAATCCGCAGGAAAAGATTCCAGTTCCCATTCCTATATATACATTGGATTAATAACTCCAACAGGTTTACTAAAACAACGTCAAACCCAATAACTGTTGGCATTAGGATTTCTACACAAAAGCCCCAAGAGTAAATAAGAAGCAGATTTTAAGAGTGTTATTAATATCATGTCAATATTGGCAACGGCAGACACTTTGATATAAAATATCGTTTATATTCTATTTTTGTTCCAAATGTTGAACCTCATGAACATCCCTTCACAATTTCTGGTACAAACCATACAGCAAATAATACCAATATAACCACAATCGGTCACTAGTGCCATTTCAATTAAATGTTCCTTAGTGAAAAGTGGCAGGATAAAAGTAATTGCAACTTCTTCGCTCGCTAAATGAAGTCCTTATTGCTCCTAGACACAATAGACACCGATTGCGAAAGAGCAATTTGGTCGTAGTCAGCACAATACAATTGTCCCGTGGTTTTATTCCTCTCCAGAGTGCGCTTGCATTCGGATTCATCCAGAAAACATAGATATGATCTCTCAAGTAGTAGAAAATCTAGTATCCCATCAATCGTTACCTCCCGCAGTTATTCTCAATAGGAGAAAGACTCGAGTACTTGTTTGGCCTGACGCATTTCTCGGATGTCTCTCCTAATGAGCGATTTTGAGAGAATGTTTCAGTCTCATAATAGGGTTCTTAACTAATAAAGTCCATCCACAAAGCTACCAGTTAGCCCAGAGTGAATCAAGGCTCAGAAAAGTACAACTTTATACATCGCTACCAATAGTTAAAGCTGATCGAAGTACTCATCAACCAGCTCCGAACCATCCAACACGAAGTCCGTGCACTCAATATGGAAGAAGAAGTGGCTGACCCCTCAATGGAGTTATGAGCGGACACACAGGGCTCATTGTGATACCACAGTTTCACATTTTCCCCTAGTCTAGGAACCAATCGGAGCTTCCGATGAAGCGACTCAGACTGCCAATATCAATACACATCCTCCAAGTAGTAGGCACCCAGATGCCTCTTTTTCCTCCGACCTAGTGCCGGGTATGTACACAGTAGTTGAAGAACAGTCTCATTTTATTGATTATAGACATCCAAGATTAAAATTTCTTTTTAAATATCAAATAACTTTTGTTATGGCGTGCCTTGGTGGTCTAGTGGGTAGTGTGCTAGACTATGAACGTGAGGGTCTAAGGCTCGAGACTCTGCTCTGTGACACTATACCGCGAATATGGTACAAAATTGCTCAACTCGTATAAAATTAAATATAATTTGTAATTGTATTGTAATAAATAAATAAATTAAAATAAAAAAGATAACTTTTGTTGCGTACTGTAACATTTTGTTATTTGTAATTTCTACTCTTATTCGCCAATCTAATACATACGAATAGATAGCGAATGTTTTATCCAGAATATTTATGGTCGCATGCATTTAATAATCTGAATAGACAAATCGTGTCTAGAGTTTAATTTATTTCTATTCATATGAAGAAAAAAAATATAGAATAAAACCGGTTTCAAACTCTAATTCAGATTAAACAACACTCAATTAACTAGCTTTTCGATTTATCATATGCAATATGTACGAATATAAAAACAAAGATGATTTACTTTTTTAACTTTTCTAATTATTTTTAGGTGGCCGATACACCACAGGAAGTACCATTCCTTAGTATATTACAGCATTTGCTGCGCATTGATCCTAAAGAACCAGTCAGTGACGTTATATGGGATACCACGGAGAAACTAGTACATCGTGCTACGCTACTTGAAAATCATGAAGACTCTGTGCGTCTTTTACGCACTACCACAGCTCAGAAATTCACCTGCCAAAATTGTCGCAGTGAAGCCACCAGTCCAACACGTAAGCCCAATAACGCAACCGCTGCTCCACCTCCGCCACCACCACCCGCACCAGTTCCACCACCTACACCAGCGACAAACAATGCTGGCAAAGCAGCACCACCGCCACCTCCACCACCTATGAAAATGTGTAATGGACCACCAGCACCACCACCCATACCAGGGGCACCGCCAGCTCCACCGCCTGGCGGTAAGCTGCTAAGCGTTAAAAACTCAATGCCAGCTCGATCTCTAACACCCGAACCCCGCGTTAATGATATACTGCTGCCACAACAAGACACACCAGCCCCAAAAGCGAAAATGAAAACTTTAAATTGGGGCAAAATACCGCCCCATAAAGTGTTGGGCAAACAAAATCTATGGACTATCGTGGCGAATAATCATCAGGACAACTCCATGGAAGATTTGGATTGGAATGAAATGGAGGGATTATTCTGTTTGCAATCGACCAGCACCCAAGGCTCACCGAAACTGGGTCGAGCCGACAGTGGCAATGGCAATGGTTCCGGTTATGATACATTGGATCGTAAATCGAAAAAAGAAAGTACCGAAATCAATCTGCTCGATGGCAAGAGAAGCCTTAATGTGAACATCTTTCTCAAACAGTTTAAGGGGTAAGGCGACACAAATTCAATTGATATTTTCATATTTTTAATAATTCGACCTTTGAACTCTTTAATGCTGGTAGCGTTATTTAGTAAAATGAAATTGCAGTATCTTAACAAAAGAGATTTGTAGTCTCATAAATCGCGATACATTAGTACATTGTTTAAAAAATTCGATACCGAAAATGTTCATGCATAAAATAAAATATAAAATAAAATAAAAAAATCAATAAAAATGAAATAAAAGGGTAAAAAGTATGACCTTTGGCCTATTCTTATATTTAACTTCAGTTGTACTTATTGAGTTGAATTGAGAAAAGCATAATCTACTTGGGTCCTACATGGTACCGTTACAATAACGATAGTACCTACCAAATCACCTTTGCGTACACAAGTTCTGTCAATAAACTCTACCCGAGAATCCTTAGTCTTAGGTTCCTAAGTGCCGGGCAATGGCACAGTATATTCACTAGTGTCTTCTTTGCCATTAGTGTTTCTGCAGGCTGTATACTAGTCTCCGGGTGTATACCAAGGGGGCCATTATCCGATTAAAACTGCTGTGAGCTTCTCAAGATCGTTTGGTTTAACGCAAACTTTTTTCGCATATATTCCTAGCGGGTCAAATTTGTGTGATTCTTATAAAAGTGGTTTGGTTCTTTATCCTACTTTTCCTTTGCAAAAGAGTAAAGTTAGTGTGAGTTCAAACTCATTCATGAATTCATTTCCTGTGTACCAACCTTAGACAATGCCTCAACTTTCTTGTTACCTTCAATGTCTTCTTTAACAGGCACCAAGAATAGGTCAAATGTCTCAATATCTGCTTCAGAAACCCCTAGCATTCTTGGACACTAATGGCCGAAAAGAAGCTCCTGGATTCGCACAGCTTGATGGCCATTATTTCTGTTTGAATATCAATACAGCAATCGAGAAGTCCAAACTGTTCCGCACAGTTATAAAACCGATCTTGCCTTGTAATCTGGATTCTATAGTGAATATTTAGATGACATTCTATAGAAGGTGTACACTATTATCATAATAGAATCCCTCCAATAATTACGTTTTAAACCAATATCGAAGCAAGATCAAGTTCAAGAATTAATACATGACCATTGCTTCTATACTTCTTCGATTTTGTGGAGGTTAGTTTAATTGCCGCGTTCACAGCCACTTGTTTCGCTAACATGTCTGATAGTAACCAGTTAACGACAGAAGACCATGCCTTAGATGATGTAGTTCTAAGAGCACTTAATTAACGCCTACGACCTGATAATACGCTCCAATCGGATTTAATGTTTCTTATCTTTAGAAAGTTGAGTTGATAAAGCACAGAACTTCTCAAGCTTCTTTATAAGCTTCTGTTCTGTTTATAATTACGTTTATAATTTATTTTACTTGATCTTCTCCCGGTGCATGTAGCCAAATAATCATTTTTATAAGTTTCGAAAGTTTCCTTGGACTTAACCTACTCATCCTATTGTGTCCCTATTATACATACATTATGTTACGTGTGTTAATTTTATACATGACTGGCGGGACCCTAGAGTTTAAAGTCGATTCCAAACGATAGATTTTTGAAAAACTTTTTCATGGAAATTGTTTATTTACTCTCAGAGTTTTTGCCAGAAATCTGCTGAGAGGAAGTAGCCGAAGACATATTTTTTCATACATATTTTGTTTTGTTGGAAATGTTTGAATGGAAAGGTTTGAACCGAAGCCACATGTCTAATAAGCCAACACACTGCCTACTAGACTACAGCGACTTAAGCGTCTCTATTCCTGCTGCTTAATTTTAGAGTAATTAATTTTTAAAGGTTAATAGATATAACCTTTGACCTTTTTTATATATTAAAAGATATCACAGCAAATGATTCACATCTGAAATTCAGAATTCTAACAACAATTTGTTTATAAATATCCTGTATATTTTGTACTGTAAAAGAGTAATATTTTTATTAGTATATAACCTTTGACCTCTTACTCATTAAACGTTAACGTAAATGTTATTTCTGTTTATTTTTTCACATCTACAGCTATAGTTCCAATGAAGATATTGTTCAACTTATACAGGATGGTAATCATGAGATTATAGGAGCTGAAAAGCTGCGTGGCTTATTGAAAATATTGCCAGAAGTTGATGAAATCGATATGCTCAAAACTTTTAATGGCGACCGTCAACGTTTGGGCAGAGCAGAAAAGTTCTTGCTGCTGCTAATGGAGGTACCAAAGTAAGTAATTCAAAACAAAAAACTCTAAAATGATCATGACTTACATACGCAAATTTTTTTAGTTACAAATTACGTATCGAGAGCATGTTGTTGAAGGAGGAGTTCGCTGCAAATATAACATATCTAGATCCCTGCATAAATGCCATGCTAGAAGCTGGCGATGGTAAGTTGTTGTGAAAATAAAAAGCGTTAATTATTTTAAAATACTTTAAATTATTTTAGATCTTATGAATAATAAAACTTTACAAGAAGTTCTCTACATTGTGGTTGTGGCTGGTAATTTCCTTAACTCTGGCGGCTATGCCGGAAATGCTGCAGGAGTTAAACTGTCATCGTTAACGAAATTGACCGATATCAGGGCAAATAAGCCTGGCATGAATCTCATACATTTTGTGGCTATACAAGCGGAAAAACGTAATCCTGCCCTATTGAATTTCACCAATGAGTTAAGCAATTTAGAAAATGCTTCCAAGTAAGACAATAAATCCGATAAAAAGTTTAGCCTAGCTAGTATTAACGTTATTCCCACAAACTTTTTAGAACCAATATCGAACAAATCGGTATTGATATCAAAAATCTGGATACACAATTGCAAAAAATTAAAAAACAAATCGAATTACCCCATACCGATGAGGATATTAAGGAACAAATGATGGAATTTTTAGAGAGTGCCGAAGGTGAAATATCGGTGTTAAAGTCTGGTCTGGATGCTGTGGAAGCCATGCGTTTGAAATTGGCCGATTTCTTCTGTGAAGATGCTGGCAGCTTTAAGCTGGAAGAATGCTTTAAAATCTTCCAATCTTTCTGTGATAAATTCAAGCAGGCGGTCAAAGAAAACGAACGACGTCAACAGTTGGAAGAGCAGGCTACGCTAAGGCAAAAACAAAGAGAAGAACAATTGGCCAGAAGGGCCAAATACGGTACGTTTTGATTTTGGTTTTAAGAAAAACTTGAATTTAATCTTGACTTCTTTGTTTTCTTTTTTAGCAAATCAAAATGGCACACCTGTTTCAGATTATGAGAATCAATTTTCCTTGGACGCTTCCTTCGATCCGCGTTCCAGTCCCGCTTTAACGCGCAAACGTTTCGGCTCATTTAACAATGGCTCTATGGAAATCAACAATAGTTTTATACGCATGGAAGTTTCGAATGGCAATTGTGAAGGCTTATCGCCGGATATTACACCGAATGGCAGCATGAGAAGACGCCGCAGTCGTGTTATGGCTGAGGAAGATGATCTAATGGAGTTTCTTAGGACTTCGGGTCATGAGCGCAACAGTCGTGAACGTAAAGCTGCCTATGGTAGTTTGGGTGAGTTATGTAACAAGACAAATTTCAGCTAGGAAAATTTTATAAATATAATGTAATTTATACCATGACATTTTGAATTATTTTTTATAACAACTATTTCAAAAATCAAATCTCTTTGACCTTTTTATGCATTTAATAAATTTCAGACCGTTCTTGGGCTCGACGAGCCAGATCAGGTAGTTCTAGTCGCAAACGTCCTGAATTATTAAATATTGACTTTGGAGCCGATAGAGAAAGGGCCGCTTCACCTTTACCCGCAAATGTAACAGAAAAGGCTTCACCCATATCACCCACAAATGGGGATATCAGCCACTCCACTCCCGATGAAACAAAACCCAGGTATTACTTCAAAAAATTCCTTAAGTTTTCCTTTCTTTTATTGAATTTTAAATATTTTTTTTTAAGAATATCTCGTGAATGGCGTCAAAAGATCGAAACATGGTTACAATCGAACGAAAACGATGAAAAACAAGACGAGGAATACAAACGTAAGCGACGTTTGGCTAACATAAATAGGCGTTCGCTTGAAAACGAATCGGGTAGGTTCTAAAAATAGTTCTTTACCAGGAAATGTTTCTTTAATATTTGAAATTTTTTTTTTGTAGAAAGCGAACGGAAATTGGATACATTGCCTGAAGAAAAATTTGTACCAACAACTCCAAATCCTTGTACTAATGCTACTAACAACAACAACACCAACAATAATAATAACAGTAGTAACCAGAATAAAGATGGCTATAAGCGAGTATATCCCGATTGGAAACCATCCAAAACACTAGACACAGATATTGTGGGTACCATGCAAACCATAGCAGGTAATTACAGTAATCTTTGCATATGGTATACCGTATACGTATTTAACATTACATTTCTGTAGTAGCTTCTGCAGTTAGAATTCTGCAAGTATTTTTAAGATTCTAAAAATATATCCAACTTACTGTATAATTGCAGATGTTAATAATGCTCGAGAAATTTCTCGTCGGCAAATGGAAAAACCCAGCATAAACGAGTCAGACGATTCGAGTTTATCAAACTTGTTAAACCATGTCACAAAAGCCGATGATGTGGTATATAGACGGCAACGTTCGCTAGAGAATAATCCAATTCAATTGGAATCTATAGCCGAAGAAGATCGTCGTAAGTCACTAATACAGCAATTGGGTGAACGTGATGCAACGGATCGCTTAAAAATCTATATACGTTCACCCTCTACCGCAGACAAGGCTGAAAGTTCAAATAAATTAAAATTAAATGGTATGGAGGCCCTAAAATCACCACCTTCCATAAGTGAATGTCCGTCGGAAACAGCTAGTAAAACCAAAGTTAATAATGAATGTCACAATCAACCTCCCATATCCAAAAATCATAGCGCTTCTAAGCCAAATACATTCAATTTTGATGATATTTACAACGAAGTCAGTACGAAAATGGAAAGCAATACCTCAAACACACCAATTCTCAATAAAACGAGTCACAATAAAGCTTCAACAAGCAGCACAAATCGTAAAGAAATCGATGCCGATAATATTGAAACGCCACCCGTAACGAGAAGAGTCATATCTAGTCCTACCACTACCCTGGTAAACATTAACAGAAGTGAAGCCACTGAATCAATAGCCACCAGCAAAAATAAAGAAACACCTGAAAATAAAAACGATTTGGAATCGAATGAAGTACCCGGCCATTTTGATCGTTATTCCATCGCTAGACGTACAAGACGTTACAAACGTCCTACTGACTATAGCAGTGGTAATGAGGATTTAACTTCTACCAAAGATTCCAGTGAGGAAAATTCTTTAACCAAACTAGCAAAGAGCCCCGATAGCCAAAAAAGCCAAAGCAAAACAGAGGCAAAACCTTTAGTTTCTACGGTCCAAAACAAAGAACAGGAAACGAAAGCCCTGCGTAAGAATATTTCAGCCAAAACAATAACGAAACTGGAAAAGGTGGGACGCCATATAAGTTCTATAAATCAGGAAGATGTACAAGAAGCTTTAAGAAATCTTAAATCACCTACAGACTGTCCGGAACGTTTGTGGAGTCCGCCTAGAGAGATTTTAAGTCAAAGAATTACGCCCGCCAATAATACTACGACTACAGCTAATGGCTCTACTCTTATAAAAATTTCCAATCATGAGCTGAATGATGAAGGTTTTGAAGAAACCCAAAGTCTAGTCTCTGATACACCCTCCCATGGCAAGGAGAGCACCAACTCTTCCTGTAATGAAGTCAATGAAATAACCAATAGCCGGTCACAAAAGCCCGTGTCACAAAAATCTACGCCTATACAAAAGATTTCCAGTCGTTTGGCAGATAGATTACAAATATCACGACTACGTTCATCTTCTTCATCGTCTAAGTCACAACCTTCATCGAATACAGGCACACCACGTAGAACGGCCTCTTCAGTGGATCGTTCCAGAACGTCACGTCTAACACCTAATGCGCCAGAATTAAGACAGGGTCCTGCCAGCTCAACTGCAGCAGCGCACATGAGCAATTTTACCAATAACGCTATACGTAGAGCCACCTCATTGCGCAAAACGATAGCACATTCCGAACCTTCGTCTTCTTCTTCAAGTTCCACGAAACGTGATGTCGAACGCAGTAGTTCACGTAATAGTCTACGCTCTTCACGTTCTTCCATTAACAGCGGAACCTCGACGCAAACTGTTAGACGTATGCCTTTAGGAACTGCGAGTTTACATCACAAATCACCTCTACAAACGGTATCCGTCGATTCATCGCCTAGTAAAAGGCCCTTGACCACTCAAAACTTACGCAATAACCCTAGTCGTTTAACGACAGCTGGTGGTGTGCCGGCCAGCCGTTCCAGTTCAAGTGGTTCAAGTGTGGGACCCAATATAGTGGTAGTACGACGTCTCAACTCTCTGTCATCATCAAATGCTATTAATTCTCGTCATACGTCCAGCAGTAGCTCAAATTTAGGTAGCACTAGCTTTAAGGAAAACAATGCCAATATAGGCTCTTCAAATCGTACACCATCAACGCGTTCCGCTTTAATGGTTAAAGCCAATATAACGAATCCACAAAATACCACACGTACGGTAACATCACGCAGCAATTCTACTACACGCGGTGTTAGTAGTTTTATGAGACCCACAGCAGCTAGTGCGACGAAAAGAACAAAATAGTTGCGTTAAGACTACGTAAGGAAAGCATAGGTTCAAAATACATTCCAAAAAAGAAAAATAATAAGAATTAAAATAATCTAATTGAGATTAGCAATAGTAAATAGTAAGTTAAACTTATAAATTTTAGTTATATGCTACACCATTTCCCAGAGGCAAACATATTGCATGAGCAATATTTTTTGATTTGTTTTATTGAATTAATTATTTTTAATTGTGATAGATTATGTTATTTTAATGAAAATTTAAATTTATTTGACAAAAAAAAAATTCAATAAGGAAATGGTGTAGGTTTTAGTTTTGAAAGAAAGTCGTCAATAGTATACAATTGAAAAGCAATTTAAATATGTACCAAAACTCTATTAAAATAGAAGTCTTTCTAAGTGTAAGTTGAATTTAAATTTTAAAAACAAAAACAAAATATTTACCTTAAATAGCTCCAATAAAAAACGTCCTTAAAATTGATGCAAACAGAAATATTTCAAGAAACATTTTCAATCAAAAATGAGAAAAAACCGTCCAAATTTTCAATTTACCATCCAGAAACATATATATTTGTTAAAACAATAACAAGAACAAAACAAAATAAAAAAATAAATGAACTTAAAATAATTGTTAAAATAGATTCTGTTACAAAATGACATCCCCAATTAGAAATTATTATAAAAAAAAATATTAAATAAAATATATTTTTATATAGAACCTGTAGCGGATAGAACTCAAAACCTCAAATGTGTATGTATAATTAATTAATTATTAATAAATAATTTGTTATTTATAATACAATAATGTTTTAAATTAAAAAAAAAAATTTACAAAAAGGATACGATTTAGTTTTAATTTAAAACAATACTGTACTATATAATAACACAAATAAAAATTAATGTTTTTAGTCAGTTAAAAAAAAATTAAAGTTAAAAATAAAACCAAACAAAAATATTTGGTGCCTAACACCACAGAGTCACAAATTTATAATAACAAACGAAATAACAAAACAGGCAATGTAAACGAAAAAAAAAAATCAAAAATATAAAACGTATTTGTAATTCAAATAAGATGTAATAAAACACACTTATAAAAAAATTAGTAATAAACTAAAAAATTTAAAACTTAAGTTCTCATAAATAATAACTGTCTTCAAATTCTTTTTTACGACAAATAATTTTACACTCAAAACTCAAAAAAACACTTACAAAATATAAAACTAAAAATCTTTTTTCTAGATTTAACTGAAGCAAAAATAAAAAACAAACCTTGAAACAATTAAGAAATTTTACTTAAATTAACTAAGACTACCATTTAATTAATTCTAATTACAATGAACAATTTTTTTTAACTAATTTATAACACTTAATTATAAAAACAAAAACTAATTTTTTTATATTTTTTTTCTTTAATTTTTAAGTAAAATTAAACTTATTTTTAATTACAAATAAAAATAAAAATAGTTAATGTTATTAAAAATAAACTGACAACAAATGTTAACAAACAAATTAAAAAGAAATTATTTTATTTATTGTTTTTTTTAATTCTGTATAATTAATAATTTGTAAATCTTCAAAATAATTAGGATATTTAAAATAAATTAAAAAAAATATAAATAAAAACTATCAAATAAATATTAAAACTGAAAAAAATAAATAATGAAATATACTATTCATTTTTATTGTGCACTAATTAAGCGCTAATTAAAACAATCAAGTAGATAAGATTATAGAGATAGTTCAACATTCATCCAGACCCATTTAGACTAATTGGGATACCGCTCTTTCTACATATGTTCCTAATGCGGGAATAGTGTGTAAACGATAAATGAAATATATACATATCTCACATGTACTTCTGTCTCGAAAGATGACGTAAAATCTTCGTTTGAGGAACTCTGCATTTCTATGTACCACGAATGTCCATGTTTGATCATATAGAAATTTCTTTTTGGAATATACTAGAGGGTCTACAATTTATCAATGATAACTGATAAATCCATAATGTTTCCCTATGTGCTAGTATACTTTTCAACAACTTTGGAATAATTTTCCAGGTTCTATAGATCGACAAACTTTACCTTACACAGAAAACGTTTTCTAGGTGATAAGAGATCCAGAGATCTTAGTTACCAAAATATTTCAGAATTTAATGAAATTTTCCCAAAACTACTATGGTGTTCATTCAACAATAAAACACAACCCACATTACATTTGTTCTCTAATGAGTCAATTGCATTTAGTACCCACTGACTTTTGATCCTCTCTTTATGTGGTTAAGAAGACTCATAGGCACCGACACATACATACATATGTATGGGTGGACCATCTATCGGTTTAAATTTAAAACCTAAATTTAAACGTTATCCTATTTTGTCACAAAATTATCTTCACTGAACGTAATAAATCGATTATCGCTTGAGCAACATTGGGATTTATTGGGGCAACGAGAAAGTGCAGGATAATGTCGATTTTGCAAAAAAAAAAAAAATTTTCGGATGAAGCTCACGTTCATCTTGGTGGGTACGTTAATAAGCAAAATTTCGTATTTGGGGCTCAGAAAACCCATACGTGGTCTTACAGAAGCCAGTGCTCCCATTACGAGTGACAGTTTGCACCATATTTCTTTGAAAATGAGCACAGCTCAACCATAATAACCGATTTTTTGTATTCGCTCTTCATGGTATTGATGCGAACGATGTTTGGATGGTGCAACTTACCACACATCTCACGCCACAATCGATTTATTGCTACTAAACAGATATCAAACGTTTATCCGTTTAGTTAGCCGAAATTGTATCGTCAATTGGCCGCCAAGAAGCTCCAATTTGACACCATTGGACTATTTTTTGTGTGGCGCCGTTAAAGAAATGTGTTATACCGACAAACCTGGGACAATTGAGCATTTGAAGGCCAACATTCGTGATGCCATTGCCGAGATACGACCACACACACTCGAAAAAGTGCACGATAATTGGTTCGATCGAATAAGATACTGTGAGGCCAGCCGTGGCAGCTATACTTATGTATGAAATAATATACCATTTCTATTCCTCTTTTTAAAGGGGAATCCAAGACATTGCGAATCAAGGTGGGTGAACAAAGAGGAATATCAAGTTTTCGCGATATTTTTCAATCTCTGCTTTGACTGATGACATAACTTAATTAAGATTTTTTCGAAGTATAAAAACACTTTGATAGGCTTGTTGAAATTATGCGCATTTGTGCTTGAATTTAATTGAAAATACGTTTATGTTTTGTGTCACGTGTTATAAATGTTTTTAATTTATTTATTTATTTAATTTTCTTTGATATCAACCATCCGCTTTATTTTTTGCTCAGCGTTTATATATATTCACTATCCATAGCTAGAGAAAACACATCATTAATGCCATGAGTCAACGATTAGGAGCCAATAAGCAACGTAAATCTTTTCACATGGAGACTGCATGTAGATTGAATGTCGCACTTAAATTTCTTTTCACACCACTTTTCCCTAAAGGTCTTATTTGAAAATTATCGAGAGAGAAGCCACTATGAAGCAGAGGATTAGTGATAGATCTCGACATAAATAGAGTGGTTAGGATTATCAAAGTTCAGATAAAAACTCATTTTAGCCTCACTCTATTTCAAAGTGTTTAGGAGTCTAGAGTCACTTCGTTACTCCCACTTAATCGTTGCATAGAACTGTCATTTTTCGGGAAGTAAAGCCAATAGGATTTACGGTTACCATATTGCCAGTTACTATGGCAGTTAGCCATATTTTCTATAACCTTAGAGAATGCAAAACATATTACTATTAAGAAGAACGGAACTATAGAAGGCACTCAAAAGAAAAAACATCTTGAGATGTGACGCTCTTTTTTATTTTTTAAAAACCGAATAAATGATCTTCGCATGCTATTTAAAGAATTTCGTTTTCTTACAGACCGGATACTAGATGAGTGATTAGAATTAGTACTACAATATAATAACGCTGAATGTTATAATAAGAATAATTTAAATAAAAATATTCTATTATTTATAAAGAATACATATAAGAATCAACCACAAACACGATGATATCGATGCAAGTTTCTTGTTTTCATTACAATACATTCAGTTTATTTTCATAATCTTAACTTAACGGTATTGAAGCATTTAATTAAAATAAAGGAAAAAATAAATAAAATTTTAATCAAAACGATTAAACATGAATAATACAGAAAAAAACTTGAAAATATTAACGAATGGCACTGGCGCCAATACGGAATTCTTAAATACGTGGGTGTTTGCGGTATTGTTTTAAAAATCTAGTGAAAATCTTGTAGAACTCGGAGTAGAGTTTTGAAATCTTTTTTATTTAGTTTTTTAATATTTCTCATACGATTGAGTATCATGACAAAAATTTCAAAATCATAGTCAATGAAATTTTTTACCAGTAGTTATAATCGATCGAATCGAATTTTCAATGTCAAAGTGCTTAATAATTTTATTTTTAAACGATAATACCCGCTATAATAAAGCCTGCATAATGAAAATAGCACAGAATCTTCTTGTTAAGTGACTCAGATTAAAGATAAATAAATAATATAAATTATATCATATCCAATAAAAATTAAAATTTATATATTATAAATTATGTCATATCCATATACTATATATACAGATACATATAAATATACAATACATGTTTATGTGTACAATTCCCAAGTTTTCGGAATAACCACAGGCCCACAAAAGTATACATAAGATTAACAAATTTTAGAGATTTCTGAATCAATACAAAATGCGGTCATTAAATTCTAAATTAATTTAAAAAAAATTAATTAAAACTAATGGTGGAAACAATTATAACAATTTTCAACGAAAGTGGGTTGACAAAATAATTTCTGAATATTGTTAATCGTATGTACACGTTTGTGGGCATTTGGTCATTGAATTTAACAACAAATCAAATTCATATTGGCATTCTTCTGCAGAGGGGCTATACTCGTGTTCAAGGAAAATATGTAAAATGAAATCATTTGAACAGAGACCAGATCAGTCTGGTTCGATATGAATAATACAGAACAAAATTTACGATATATTTGGCCTTATTAACATCACAGCAGTCATACGAAACAGTTCGATGTTTTTTAATGATCGATCGAACATCGATGCTTTTTATTCGATGCATCGAAGTTAAAAACTTAAGAAAAAAAAACACTTATACAAACACAATATACCATACATAATTGAAAAATAAACGTAATAAAACCTTAAGAAAATTACATTCTTGGAGATGGGCTTGCGTTGGTATAACCGTGGCAATGAAAGCCTGTCTTTAAATGATGGTGCAGGTGCCCGTTGCATAAGTAGTGAGGACCAGATCCATAGACACTTTTGTTAAGTTAACGGGAGACAAGTCTAATGCGATATTAATCAGAATATCCTGATAGCCTGACAAATTGAATGGTAGGCAGTTCGTTCCTTAACTGTCCGCTAGACAGCACCAGTTAACTTGGGAAATTAATCGTAACAAGGCTAAATAATAAGATTGAAAGGATTAATTTGAGTGCTACATACTCTTTTAAGAGAGAAAGAGAGAGAGAGAGAGACCATTCTGTCGCACACTGATACATATAGTGGGACAGTCCCACAATGAAATATTTCAGTTGATTTGAAACGAAAGTCTTTGACATCGAAAGATGTGCTCATTTCAATTTGGACAGGAAGTATACTAATACTAACTGACAGTACAGCCAAGTTACGCTCAACTCTTACAAACAGCGGCAATAAGCAGGCAGATCAGCCTGCTGTTGGATAATTACAATGAAAAGTTATGCATCAGACTATCGAGAAGTAGTCTGACCATTACTGACCATCGAGTAGTAGTCTGCATTTTACCGGGCATAGTATAGAATCAAAGAATAATTGTCTTAGAATAGGGATCGATTCAAGTACGATATGCAGACTGGGTGTTTATCATGCAATACATCTTTTTTACCTCCATTTTGTTACAAAAGTTAATCGATGCGGAGAAAACATCGATTTATTTTATTTTTGTAATAAATTCTATAGAGTTCTAACCAGAGGAAGACATCGAAACCAGGGGCTATATTCTCCGTCATTGTCTGGCACTTCACAGAGATTTATTGGGCAGAACCTGTTTAGCCATAGTTGGCCGACCCAAAAAAATAGTAATCTTCGAACTAACTTCGTATATATAAAAAATTTGATTAAGTCCTATTTACGATTCAATATTTATTTCCCCAATTATAATAAAACTTTAAAACTTCATGATCACCACATAATTCTGCGAACGAAAGAAAGTTCCAGGGTCTAATACGATGAAGGAAGATTAGCGTGCTTGTGTTTCCAATATTCCAATTACATACGTTATATGTGATATAGTTGCACTCAAGTGAATCACGGTCATGTTAAAAATGTAAACATTTTCATTTTTTTTTTTTAGAAAAGTTTCGCCTGATGCCTTTAAGGATAAAAACCAAGATAATAAAAGAGTTTCGAATGCAAGTGACATTGATTTGAATTCACATCCTGAAGTCTTTCAAGCAATATTACAACAGGTACGCAGTTATTACCAATGATAGTAAATTCTACAATTATTAAAAATTAATTTTACAAATTTCTTTCACCTTAAAGGTTTCTAATACACCTCATGAATCGGTATTTTTAAACGTTCTACACAATTTATTACGCATAGATCCGAATGAAGAATTAAGTCCAGTTATATGGAATGTAACAGAGAAGCTAGTCTATCGTGCCACACAATTGCAAAATATGCAAGATGCCCAATTATTGCTTAATGCAACAGTAACACATACATTTACATGTCAGAAGTGCAATGATAGAAGCCCCAGTGATAGTGAAGATAAGGAAATCAATTTTTTTACTTCACATCCAGTAAAACAAAGTATAGCAGCTCCAACATCATCACCAACACCACCACTTACTTCAGTCCCTTTAGCAGCGCCACCGCCACCGCCACCACCTCCAACACTAAGACCAATTACATCAGTTTCTTTAGCTGCGCCACCACCACCCCCACCTCCAACAGTAAGACCAATGACTTCAGTTCCTTTAGCAGCGCCACCACCACCTCCACCTCCAGCACTAAGACCAGTTACTCCAGCAACCAATACACCAATCTCAGAAGGAAAATTAAAACCTTTAAGGTGGTCTATAATACCACACAATAAAATCAATCAAAAATCCAATATATGGACTACAATGGCTAAGGATTATCAAAATAAGTGTATTAAAGTTGTTAATTTTAAAGGTATTGAAGGATTATTTTACGTAGAAGAAAAAAATAAAAACGATCAGGTGGATGGCGGTGGTAAGACACGTAAACGTACTTTGGAAGCTTTGCATGTATTTGATAGCAAAACAAGTCTGAATATAAATATAATCCTCAGTCAATTTAAAAGGTAAGAATTTTACACACATTACAGTTATGAATATATGTAATCCACAAGTTATGAATTTCATTCTTTCAATAGATGTCTTTAGTTATTACACGAGTGTAGAGAATCGCACTATGTGGTGTTAGTAATATTGGTTTGTGTACAATCCATACAGAGTACAGATACCGAGTACCTATCATAACATTCACAATGATTTGCTTGGTAGAACATTAGGCAACAGTGTATCGTAAACTATCTGGAGGCTTAATCATATCAAAAAAGATTGCTGGGTCTAGTCTCGATAAGTTTGAGGAGACATCACAGTGTAATTCTGCTATAGGTGCTCTGCCTCATATTACACAGACAATGAGAATACTAAAAATTGCTGACTGAAGGACAACAGGATAGTTTTTCAATAGGCCTGTAGAAATTTTTAAATTTAGTAAATATGTATCAGCTTCAATTTTGGCGTTCATTTGTTAGGGTCACTTTTTTACGTATAAGGGTAGTTACTTCTGTATATAATTTCCCCATGTAAATTTATTATATAGGGTGGGCCATATGTCGATTTATATTTTATCCATCGGTTATTGCGAATCTGGCAATGCTTATGTCATTCTATTCTGTCAAAAGTGCACGAAAATTGGTCCGATCGAATGAGGCACTGTGAGGCTAGCCGCGACAGACATATGAATGAAATAATATTCCATTTCTAACCGGAAAAATTGTACTTCACAACAAAAAAAAAATAAATTTAACACAATTTCAAGCCGTTTTAGTTTTATTACATTTTTAAACTTTTAAATTTCCCTCCTTTTCCCTGATATTCCAGTTATAATTCATACGAAGATATTGTACAGTTAATACGCAATTGTGATCACAAGGCTATGGGTCTGGAAAATCTCAACACCTTGAATAAGTTCTTTCAAAACGATGAGAATACGAAGCCACTTCAACATCAAAAAGAAAACCGTCACCTATTGGCTAATGCTGAAAAATTTATATTTTTAATTATTGATATACCCGAGTAAGTGCTATAGGATATCTTTCTGTCCACATGTGGAACATATTGAGAATCATAATATCTTTTTGGTTTTCTTTTTTCTTTCAGCTATAAACTACGAATTGAATGTATGAAACTGAGATTGGAATTCAGTTTAAATATGGGATATTTTATGCCTTCCATACAGACCGCTTTAACAGCTGGACAAGGTAAATAAATATATTTTAAAATGTCTTAAATTAATGTTTTAATAATTTTCTTTCTTCCTCTGTTTACAGAGCTTATGAAAAGCCAAGGTCTACAAGTGATTTTAGGCTTTATTATAATTATTGGAAATTTTCTTAACTCTAGACATAATACTATCAATGCGATTGGCATAAAACTATCATCGTTAAACAGTTTAAAGGACATTAGGACCAATAAAAGTGGCATGCACTGCCTTCATGTTATAGCCATGGAAGTAGAGCGCTTTAATCCCAAACTATTAGATCTAAGCAACGAATTGAAAGTTTTGGAAAATGTTAACAGGTCTATTACATTTAAATTGGAAACTTTAAAGAAACTAGCATTTTCTGTTTTTCTATATTTCAGAGTGAATATAGAACAAACAAAAAAGGATATTCACGCTTTCTGTTTGGATGTAAACAATATTAAAAGCAAATTGAATTCGAACTCTATCACAGAAGACTTAAAACAACAAATGAGTGCATTTCTCCGAGATGCTGATGCACAAATAGAGAATTTAAACAAAAACTTAAAGGAATTAGAGAACTTACGCATTACAGTGGCTGAATTTTTTTGTGAAGATTTAATCAATTTTAAATTGGACGAATGTTTTGCAATATTTTTTAACTTTTGTCGACAATTTAAACTGGCCGTAGAAGAAAACGAAAAGCGTTTGCATTTAGAGCAACACGCCGTTGTAAAACAGAAATTAAAAGAGGAACAAATGAAAAAAAAGACAGCAAGTGGTGAGTATAACAAAAGATAATGTTTATATCCTTCTATGCTGAATTTATAGGAGTTACAAGCAAAGAAAGCAGCAGAAGTGACAGTTAGTTTACCTATAATGGTTTTGAAATAGTATTGTTAAAGCTTTACCACACATTACGTAAGCTTTTCAGGGAATCAGACAGTATCGTTAGTTATCCTTCGTTTCTTTACTTTCCAATATACGATATGGTCGACGTGTTGGTACTACTTTCTGAAAGATTTGCTGAGCGTAATGCCATTGCGGATTTCAGGCAAAAAATCTGAGAGTAAAATAAAATTTCCATGAAACATTTCTCAAAAACCTGTCCACTTTAAACAGTAGGTACCACCACTTATGGATAAAATTAACACAAACAACACAAATGTTGTGAAAAGCTAGGTTGTAGTCCCGATTGTAGTCATGCTATTGTTTTAAGAATTCTAAACTATATTTCATAAGGTGTGACATGAAACACTTTTGTCTAAATCTTTTTCATTTAATAACCTTACCACATAGCGCATTAAAAGAGTTGTTAGAAATGGAACGATAGAATTCCGACTTAACTCCAATTTTTGCCTTTTTTCTTGATTTATATGTTTGATCTGAATGCAATCATTCTAACTACGCTAAGTAAACCTTATATTTCATAAACAACAATTATATTTCATTTGAGTACACCTTTCTGTCTCCTGTCTTTAACATACTACTGACTTGCTAAATAACTACCAATTAATCTAGATAATTAAGGAACTGCTAGCAATACCTTTATCCAAGCAGCATGCTTGCTTACTACAATAATATTTTAATTAAAAATATTTTTTTTATCTGCTCGGTTCAAAACATGTTAAAAGGAAAACCAAAACGCTTAACAACATTTAGAAGTTACTTAACTGATGACAATACAAAACTTATAGGCTCTGAGAGCACAACTAGCAATGTGAATCTAAATGTCAAGAAAAATGAAAACGATTTAATGGAATTTTTGCAATCTCAACAACCTTATGAATGTCATGTTAAAAGAGGTACTATGAGATTGTGTATTAAATATTTTTTAATTAATTTCTTTTTTATAAATATGTATTAAAAATACTCAGCTAAACGTGATAAATTCCGCAAATTGCATAACTCTGACCATCAATATGAAAGGGAACGTTCGGTAAAAAGTAAGATGGCAAGTTTGTTGGGTCTTAATGAAAAAGTTGAAAATACAGCCCTAACAGACCATGAAAGCAAATGGAATGTGATTAAAAAATCCTGGGATCTAATATTAAACATTAAAGGTTTTTCAATTTCAAAGTATTTTGAGTAATTATTTCATTTATTGGGCTCCTCTTTTATCGAATTTAGGTACTCATCTCAAGGATAAATGTTCAACACCAGACTTGACGCCAAGACGTGAAAGCTTAAGAATATTCACTCGATCCAGTTCTACAGTTGATAACAAACCCAATTCACTAAGAAATCAATCTCCGGTAGTTGAAAATGTTAACACAACCTTATTACAAAGCAAAACCAGTGAATCTCAATCAAGCGCAGAGAATGATAAACCTAAGGAAATACCTGATATGTGTGTTCGCCCAACGAATTTAAACACTAAGAATAATATTCGACGACTTGGCCGTCGTTATAGTTCAATTAACGACGAAGATCTGAGGATAACTATTAAAAATTTGCGCACACCCACACCTCTAGAAGGTAAAGAATTCTGTTGGAGTCCAACGCGTGAGCAACCACCACGAATTTATCCCATTTCATCACTAGCTATAGAAAACATTTCGGTTACGGATGAAGTATTCGAAGAACAGACTGAAGACAATTTAACTGAGAATAGAAATTTAATAACTTAAAAGTATCAAATTTTCCAAATGTTTCGTAAATAGATTACAAAACAGATAAAGAAGTTTGTGACCACTAAGAACAATATCTCCTCCTAGAAAAATGTTTTATTAAAATTAGTAACAATGAAACTTTTTCAGAACTGCCTAGAATTAGCAACTGCTCTAAGCGAGAATTACCTCAAATGGACTTTAAAGGACACAAAAGAAGCCATAAATCTGTTTCGGTTAATGAAACGGATGTACAAAAATTTAAACATTTTAGATTAGTATTACAAAATGTTTTGTCATCGCCTTTAAAGCCAGCAGTTAATGACCAACCAAGCTTTCGAAGTTATATAGACGTTAAAAACAGAACAGATATATTGGATAACGCCGAACGAAATCTCTAAATTAAACAATATCGGTGAGTAGAGTAGAGTGAAAAAAAGTAAGAAAAATATTTTCATAAAAAAAAACTATTTTACAGCCTATCCAAATGAATATAGATTATCTCAGAAGATGTTATATGTCTCCACTAATGATACAACACAATAAAAATAAAATTTGCATATGTTACTGCTGACACTACTCAGAACGATAATCATGTTTAACGAGTAACATCATATCTAAACACCATTCGCGAACAAACTTCGAATAATAAGTGATAACTGTACATTATTTTACTATTCTACTACTCAATATAGCAAGGGTTCCATAAAAATCCTGAATGTCAAAACCTCAAAATTACAGAGTCATTAATAATTGTATGATGCTGACGTATCATAATGAATAACTTACCTAAAAATGCAGTACAACAATGTTCAAGTTGTAGAAACAATGGAATCTAAGGAAGAAATAAATTAATCTATTACTTGACAGCTAAGAAATAAATTTTAAAATGGCTACTTATGTAGAAACCGTCCACCACAAATCCTGGTAGCAAAAACATTTCAAAAAATTAATTCTCTAAATTCAGGTTATATGATATCTGTCAAATTCCTTTACGTCATTGCCTGGAAACTAAAGACTTATTGAAACATGTGCATTCTTTTTGTTGGGCTATCTTATCTTTCTGTGATGTTGTCCTTCTTGGAATCACGGCACAGATAACTAGTTTTATGGATAGATTATTTAGAATATATGGTATTTTTTAACTTTTAAAGTTTGAAAACTTTTATGAAAATTTGTTTGTCTTTTTCGGGGTTTAAATCTGCATTATTTAGTTTTGTATTCATAAACCTTACTCACTGTGCTACTCTTCATCTTTTTTGGTTCTTCTAAAAATTCTCGTCTACCCTTTAATAGCATTTATTCACGTCAGAAAAATATACGTTCTGACATTCCCCAACCACTTCCACAATTAATGTTATCACCTGTAGCCAGACACTAAAAAATATATTGAATATAACCAAACTAAACGTGGACAAGATGTATAAAACCTTATTATATTTTCCCCATTGCAAGTAGTTAAACCGTTGGTACAAAAAAGGATTGTACAATTAATGAAACGAACGGTGTTACAAGACCTAATCAACCCAGAAACAGTATTGCAACAATATTTATTTCAAATGACTTTTCTAACATTCAACACATCAGAAAAAACATTTGAAATTGCAGTGGATTTTCATCTTCCAAAATTACGACAAAACCAGGTTTTAACCATTCAAAGCTACAATTCAATTTAATAATATAGGAAAGCCAACAGGTTAGAAAGAACGTAAGCTAAAATTATTGCTTAAGAATAACAAGAATCCAGATAATATTCAAAATAAAGAATCTTTTAATAAAAAACTTGGCTTAGCTTTTTATTTACAATAATAAATAATAATAATAAATAAAGAAAAAAAATTAACTTTAGAAGGGAATAGAATCAAAATGGACTAGTGATAGGAGAAAAAAATCTTTTTTATTGTGCTGTATAATCTTATAAATAAATATGTTCTTGGTTCTTCTAAAAATTCTCGTCTACCCTTTAATAGCATTTATTCACGTCAGAAAAATATACGTTCTGACATTCCCCAACCACTTCCACAATTAATGTTATCACCTGTAGCCAGACACTAAAAAATATATTGAATATAACCACACTAAACGTGGACAAGATGTATAAAACCTTATTATATTTTCCCCATTGCAAGTAGTTAAACCGTTGGTACAAAAAAGGATTGTACAATTAATGAAACGAACGGTGTTACAAGACCTAATCAACCCAGAAACAGTATTGCAACAATATTTATTTCAAATGACTTTTCTAACATTCAACACATCAGAAAAAACATTTGAAATTGCAGTGGATTTTCATCTTCCAAAATTACGACAAAACCAGGTTTTAACCATTCAAAGCTACAATTCAATTTAATAATATAGGAAAGCCAATAGGTTTGAAAGAACGTAAGCTAAAATTATTGCTTAAGAATAACAAGAATCCAGATAATATTCAAAATAAAGAATCTTTTAATAAAAAACTTGGCTTAGCTTTTTATTTACAATAATAAATAATAATAATAAATAAAGAAAAAAAATTAACTTTAGAAGGGAATAGAATCAAAATGGACTAGTGATAGGAGACAAAAATCTTTTTTATTGTGCTATATAATCTTATAAATAAATATGTTAGTAAACTTATATAGATAACTATGTAAAACAAATATTATATAATATATATATTATTATAAGTCAATATATAAAAACAATAACATTCTAACTTAATTGAGTGGCTAGGAAACAACACTTCCTATTTGTGTTGTTATAGAAGATGTAGAAGTTGTGGTTGAAAGCGTTGTAGAGATATCGTTATTTTCTGGCTGGTCTACGACAACGTCTGGTAATACAGTTATATTATTAGTTGTTTCAGTGTCCTCTGATTTAGTAGTATCTGTCGATAGGGTAGTAGTATTTTTTCTATTTACATTTCCTCTGACATAGTTATCTTCGTTAAACCAATCCTTGTGTGACTCTAAATAACTAAAATTCAAAAGATAAGTCATACTTTTAGTAAGCAAAGGATTTGTTTTTTTTTTTTTTTTGTGTGTAAAGGTTTTTGAGTAAATGATAATATGAATAAAATATTGAATATGAACTGATTAAAACAAAAAGTTTAACATATGTATGAAATATGTGGTAGAAAAAAAACCATTGAATACATCGCGCTAATAACTGCGATTGTGGCAAAATATGTATATATCCATTTACTTTAACTAACATTTAAACATAGGGCACCAATAATAGTTGCTCGCCATCCCATACGACTTTACCCGGCAATTTATTTAATGTTATTTTCTGTTGATCGACGCAAATCGTTTACAAACGATTAGCTTTGATAGATATTAGAAGAATCCCCTACATCTTCGGGATATTTGTTAGTATGTTCGTTTACTTTTATATAAAAGGATTCACAATTTCTAAAAGGTTTTACAGTTTCTAAAAGAAAATAGTCCATATTTGTACTGATGCCCTCAAACATGCAAAATTTATACATTTCTTTTTACTACACCTTATATTAAGCAAAAAACTTTCTATTTAATTGCTCCTTCAAAACAAATATCACATATCTTATCATATATTAAGAATATTTGTATGTTACGGACTTATTAGACGCGAGCCACCAGTTTAGACATCTCGAACAAAACTAAATTAAATGTATTGTAATATTTGTTCGGCGACATCCACTCAACAGCCTTGTGGCAAAAATTCTGGCGTTCGGAGTAGACTTTAAGCTCCAGGTGCCTTCATTTGTGGATAAACGTATCACACACCACATGGGTGATGTGAGAAGCTAAGATATAATTCTGTCTAAAGGATTGTAATGACCAATTATGTAAGTATTACTAATGATTCAATCACTTTAAATCAAAATAACACACCAATGATATTCTGAACCAACTATTTTTTAGTAACTAAAACTTTCTGATTAATTTCTAAACACACACAGAATAATATGTTTTTAAATACCAAGTAGGTGTTTAATAAATAAATGGATTATCATAAAAGTTTATGACAACGTTAGTTTAGGTAAGAATATATTAAATTTAAGATACATACTTAGTAAATGTGTCCAAATGTTGTAGGAGAACTTTTAATTTTTCATCAGTCATAGTAGAGGCATTCAAAAACTCTGGCAATTTAACTAGATTGAATAAGCATAAATTATTTATTTTTAATTATACAATTTAATTTATATAAATACTCACCTATTAATCTGGCTAAGTGAGGTGCACCAAATATCATAGCCGGAGCTGGCATGGCATTAGAAGGTAGTAGACGCCAGGATAACACATTTTGTAAGAAATCGCGAATCTGTGGTGAAATAGGTGGCAATGATTTTAAATAGTTTAAATGAGACACTGGAATGTTCGAATGTAATGGGGTTGAAGCACCAGAACTAGTACTGGCAATACTAGATAAACAATTTTCTAGTGTGAGATCACAGTCATCGCTACGATGTGAACGTAATTTTCTACGTTGCGGTTGTTCATCTTGTGCTGCTGATGTGGCAGTATTATTCGGTAAAGTTGTGTTAATATATGTTGCCTCAGTTGTTGAAGTGTTAACACTGCCACCTATTAACCCCACATTACAGGTTTGATTTGTTTCTATCGGTGTTTCAGGTGTCGTTGTGGCTGTATTTGTTTCGTTAGCATCGGATTTCGTATTAAACCATTCCATACTGAAAGCAGGTGTAGCCACATAAGTAAAATTCTTTAAATTTTCTTCCGATAGATATGCTAACGCATAATCCTCTTCTTCTTTGTACAGCAGGTAATCGGTAATGGTAAAGTCAAAATAAATCCTCAATCCGTCAGCTACCTCCTTCAGGAGATTGATCCTAAAAAAACGAAATAATAATAATAAAACTGTAATAAGAAATTTAATTTAAATTATATGTTGACTGCATTAAATCCTTAAATATCTAGATGACTTTAGGTTAGGTTAGGTTAGAGGACGTGTACTTTTCAGTTAAGACAAGTACAGTACCCGGAGGTCGAATTGACCCATTGTACAACGTCCTTAGAGAGGGAAGGAAATAGAGAGAATAAGATGAAAGGAGAGTATGTAGGTAAGGGGGGGAATGGGAAGCGGAGGAATCACACAGAATAGATGACTTTACAAATGTTGGAATTTTATAGAGTTCAGTTGAAACTATGCTTATACGGTGAACAATGGATTTTTAAATCAAAACACAACAAATAATCGTTCGTAGTGAGAAGATAAGAACTGAAACTGCTCTCATGTCTCCAAAAACACAAACTTTAAAGCATTTCTCGAGCATGGAACCCCTACCCACACTCTTTTCTTTGTCAATTTTATAAGTTCTGGTATCTGTCACCATATCCAAATGAAATATATTTAACTCGGCCTACAATACCAACCAAGTGCGATACATGCAGTATTTGTTGTTTTTCATGGGGTATAAGCAAAAAACGATTTTTTTACCAACCTCTTGGAAAAATACTTGAACTCATTTATCGACAGCCTATATCAAACTATTGCATCAAACAAATCAGTCCCTAAAAAATATTAAAGTAGCAGACTCGAAAACCAATAATCGGATCCACCAGGCGATAAAAAAAGATTCCTTTATATCAGCAAGGTCTATTGCATACCAATTAAAATTAAAATGATTCACTAAGTAGTTACTTAATTGGTCATTACAACCCTTTAGTCAGGATTATGAACTAGCGTCTAACACTAACCATGTTGCATGTGTAAATTTTCATGCATGAGTGGCGATACTAGTAATTTAAAGTCGACTCTGAACGACAGATTTTGGAAAAACTCTTCATGGCAATTTTATTTACCCTCAGAGTTTTTGCCAAAAGTCTGCTGAGAGGAAGTCGTAGAAGAAATATTTTTTCATATTTCACTTTGGTCGAGATGTCTGGCATATGGCCTCACGGCATCACGTCTAATAAGCCAACACACTAACTACCAGACTTCATCGAATCCACTTAATCTGTTACAAAAACAATCTGCTGAAGGTGGACTAATATCATATCGAAGCACGAAAATCGTATATTTCTTTATAAAACAGATTAGCCAGAATTTAATTTAGAAAGCACCACGTAAACGATTAAACAAAATTGAAGTTGAAAAATTCTTATGGTTTTTTTGGCTTCTAAGCAAACCGAAAGAACATAACCTTAATCAAAGTCATACCAGAGGTGTGGTATAACATGGAGGAGGACATGTTTTAGATTGGGGATGCTTTTTTGCCAATGTGATCGTGCCAATATATAAAATAAACGGTGTAATGGATCGTTTCTATCTTTGTGAACGGAACGAAATGCCACTTAAGAGGGGATATCAACAGGATAAAGATACAGGATAAAGATACAAAGAGTAGTTTGCAAGCAATAAGACATGAAACGGTAAAACGCAAAATAAACCGCTATATCTGCAGAAATACAAGCAACGGGAATTTACATAGAACAAAAATTTTTGGTGAAATTTTATCAAAACAAGTCCAAATTTTAAAAATAAAGATTACGTAACTAGATATTAGTGAAATCAAAGATTATTCATAAATTTGTTGATATAGTGTTTATGTTTTGTTGCATAGTATGTTTTGTGCATAGTATGTATGTTTTATCCTACACTTTATACTTTACATATATAATTTTATTTACCTTAAAGTTATGTTACTTTTTCAATCTAACTATTCCTATTATATAAATGATTCTAATTAATAACGCGTTTAAATCTGTTAATATTAAATAATTTCAGTTTATCTTAAAAGAAAATCTATTGTATTAAAACATATAATTTATAAGAGCCCAAAATTAAAGGCATATTTTCATTTTATGTATAAAAACTTTTTACAGTTGACGCACAACAATGAAAGGAATAACAAGACAAACAATTTTTCTCATTACTATGATAAAAATCATAGTAGGTTACCAGCGGATAATTGATATAGTGAAGGAAATTAATTACGAGAATAGTATTGAAATAAATGTTATAATAAATTTATTTGAAAATCAACAAGATGAACAATTAAATGAATTGCTTCAAAATGAAGACTTGCCAACATTATTTATTACTCAACCTATGGGAAAAATTGAACCTTTATACATAAGATTCAGCACACAAAGTCTCACAATAGCTTGGATTAATTGGGCAAATTTGAATGCCACTATCGAAGTAATGGATCGTCTTCTATGGACCATACATTTGACGAATATATTATTTGTTTATAGTACAGAAGATATATTCGAAGAACAGCAAGGACTTTGGTCCGCACAAAACGATTTATATGAAATTGCTTCCTTATGTTGGAACAAAGGTTTTGTATCGGTGTTAATATGGCTGAATCAACAATTGTATACTTATCATCCTTATCCTTCTATAAAAATAAAGAAAATTATTAGTACAACTGAATTCCGGGATAAAACCTATCTGAAGAATTTTCATCGCCACGTTATGAAAATTGTTTTCGTGCAATTCCCTCCACCCTGTTTTACATACACTAATCGCAAAGGACAAGTGCTAAGAGTTGGTTACACCTATACTTGGATAAAACTATTCCTTCAGTATCATAATGCTTCTATTCATCATGAATATTATAATATATGGATCCCAAATGCGTCATATAAAGGAGCCATTGAACTGGCAAACAAGAACGCATTTATACCGATTATATTACCGACAACAAAACATTATCAGCCCAGTTATTGTTTATTTCTATACAAATATGTACTACTGGTACCTGCACCCAAAGAAATTGATGCCGGTTTTTATTCTATAATAAGCTTCGATAGTCTGGTGTGGTTTACGATTTTGTTATGCGGCATATTTTATTTTGGTTTTATAAACTCTATCTGGTATTTTAAAAAGAAGGAGCTCAAATGGGGACAATCATTTCAAGACGCTTTCAAAATCATTATATTTCTAGCAGTAAATGTAAAAACTAAATATTATTTATCCAACTTTGTTCTCCACCTTTTATTCCTTTTCACTGGAATATTTATTACTAACTACTATAGTTCAAGTCTTTTTAGTTTATACACCAGCAAAGTTTATGAACCCAATCTGGTATATATTGAAGACATTAGCCGTAATAATCTTAAAATATTGCAACATAGCGCAGAAGTGGCTCTATGGGAAACACGTAATATGAGTACCATCGTTTCACGTTTTCTTACCAACTTAAATCATTTATATTACCAAAATCTCATCGATTTAAATATGGAGTATATGTATACAACCGCAGAACACCTGGCTGACTATTTACTGTTTCGCCAAAGATATCTTAAACGACCGATTGCTATGAAGTTATCAGAGCCCTTAAACTACAATCCCCTTGTTATAGCGATGCCCTATCGTTCACCTATATTAGATCAATTCAATCGCTATTTATTACATTTACGAGAGAGTGGTATTTTTGATAAGATTTTAATCGACACACAGTGGCACGGTTATTGGAGCGGTAATTTGAAATTATTGGTCGATGATGAAGAAGATGTTCCTTTGTCTTTGGAATATTTTCATTATATTTTCCTTATTTGGTTGATTGGTTTAATAAGTGCTTTTGTGTGTTTTATGTTTGAAATATTTTTGTATAAGAAATCAAATAAAAATTAATGCAATGATGCATTTCATGTAATAATAATTCAGTTTTAATGGTTCTTTTTCAATTTATTTTGAATCTACGATATACCTAATATCGTATGTAAGGAGTGAGCGCCAAAACAAATTGAGCGTACTGCTAGGCTTATTTTTTACTGTGATTGAAATAAATAATTACCGTTACTTTGCTTTTGTTATTCATCTGTTTAATTAATTATTTTCTTTGAAAATTAACATCCAATACGAATCGCGTAAATCGTATACAAAAAACATTAGTCAAATATCGGGTCCGCCATCTAACGTTTTTTTTTTAACTAGTGCTTATTTCGTGAATGGTAACACTTAGCTCATGTCTGATTTGACAGATAATTAGTTTTATCCTTCCGCTGAACGAATATGGTTGTGTATACGCTTGAACCACTTCGCTAAGTGGGCCTGCGATCTACTTACAGAAGATGCCGATTTTGGCAAAAAAATCATCTTTTCAGATGAAGCTCATTTTGATCTTGGCGGGTATGTAAACAAGCAAAATTGTCGCATTTAGGGCACAGAAAACCCGCACGCATACATTGAAACCACCCAAAACGAGTCACTGTTTGGTGCGCATCTTGGTCCAGAGGCATAATTGGGCCATTTTTCTTCGAAAATGAGCAAGGAGTGGCCGTTACAGTCAATGGAGATCGTTATCGGGCCATGTTGAACGAATTTTTGTTCACAAAAATTGAAGAGGAGGATATTGGCAACAGTTGTTTTCAACAGAACGGCGCTACGTGCCACACAGCCGAAGCTACACTCGATGTTTTGCGCCCTGTTTTTGAAGATCGCATTATCAGCCGCAGAGCTGACGTCGTTTGGCCACCTCAGAGCTGCGATTTGACACCGTTGGACTATTATTTGTGGGGTGCCATCAAAGATAAGTGTTACGCCGACAAGCCAGAGACAATTGACGCTTTAAAGGAAATACAGCTGCACACAATCGATAATGTGCTTAAAAATTGGGCCGATCGTGTAGGCTACTGCATGGCCAGCCGAGGCAGCCATTTAAATGAAATTATTTTCCATTATTAACCGGAAGGATTGTACTTTCAAATAAAAAAACAAATTTATGAAAATATTCAGTAGTTTTTTTTAAAGCATTTTCAAAAAATAAAGTTATTTGGCGGACCTCTTAGTAGCAGTCAAAAACAGTACATAACTTTTGAATTTTGAAGGAAAACGTGTAAACCGAAGAAACAAAATCTACAGACCATAGCAGAACAAGCATTCGTATTTCGACAAGCCGCTATCACCTCTGACTGACCTTTCACGACTTCTTGTACAAGATCTCTATGTGTCAAATTCAAGTGGCAGGTAAGATTAGGTTAGGTTAAAAGGATGACGCCCCACTGTATACACACAGTTTTACGCTTTCACGTCTGTAGTGACCCATCATAGAAAAGGAAAACGAATGAAGAAAAAGAAAAGAATAAGAAGATAAAAAGAGGAAATTCAAGGGTAAATATTGAGGAAAATCTTCGAGTGGTAGGAAATCATAGTACCCAAAATATATGTTAACATAAAGCAAACAATTCCCACATTCTCTACAAACGGCTCTATTAACAGCAATATTTGTGTTAGTAAGCGTTACAAAAAAAAACAATTTTTTAATAACCAGAAACTCTTCTCGGATCACTATAGCAAAAAAAAAAAACAATTGAGTTGCACTAAGCTAATTACGTTGTTTTTTCTAAAAACAAAATAAAATTTTAAATACATATATGAAGATAATTATATTCGAAAGAAACTATGAAAGTGGTTTGGATTAGATTTTCTACGATATTCAAATTATTTTTCTTATTAATATGTTTCTTATTACCTGTACATACATATATACATATAATAATTAAATTTATTTAAAAAAATTATGGACTTTATACAACAAATAGAAAGTTAGCTGCATATTGCCAAAATCTCTTGAATGAAGTGAATATATTAAACGTAAACTTCTGAATAATAAATAATTTTTAAATATGTGTACTTACTATCTGTCAAGTACCATTTTTAATTATTACTTACGTCGTTATTATTTTATCGACATCTTTTTCTTTCTTATCTGTACGTTGTTGAGTATTTCGGCGGCGAGTATTACCACTTTCGCTTTGATTGTTGGAAAATACCATCTTTAATGCAGTTTTTTTGACGAAATTCTCTAATATCGCTACGATTGGTATACGAGAAGGTAAAGCATGTTGTTTACCATATTTAACAATCATATCATGATCGTATTCCAAATATTGGCGTAAACGTTCGCTTATACGCAACATAACACGATCTTCATCATGAAAACTTTCTATAGAACTGCAACACGAATCGGTTTCGCAATCTAAAAATTAAAAAACAAAACAAACACATTTTTATTAGATATAAAACAATAATTTAATATTTAATAAATTATACTTTTAGGCATTAGTCTGAATTGTTTCTATAAATATTTTCTTTTTAATGACAACAAAAAAACCTTTAGACTGTTATCACGGTTTGCGCTAAACTGCAATAATATTATGCTATGGCATACACACATAAATAAGCACAACAAAATACTAGCATATAGTGTTGTATGTACAAGTGACACAAATACGATTTAAAGTTGTGAACAATTTTATACCATTTTTTTCCATTTTTTTAGATATTTGTGCGCACATTGACCTACATTTTACAACTAACATAGACAGAGTAATACTACATATGTAATACCCTATACTACAGTGTTTTCGGGACTATTGGCAATTTAACATCTCGTTTAAGAATTATTACAGGGTATTAAGCACAATTTTTCATTAATTCATACAGTATTAAAATAATTGAAAATCCTATGCTAAAATGTTTAAACTCACATTACAAAAACTTGTGGATTTTATTAGTTGTTATTCATAATATTGTAGCTAAGGATAGAATATGAAAATTAATTTAAATATCTAAATCGACAAGTACAAGAAAGAATAAAAATGTATCTTCGAAACAATTATATTTGGTTTATAAATAAAAAAAAATAAAATTGCCATGAAGAGTTTCGCAAATTCGTCGCTAGGGGTCGACATTAAACAGTAGGCCCCGCTACTCATGGATAAAATTAACACACACTACTTGCGTAGTACGAGAATTTGAGTTATTATCGTGACTAAAGGCCTGTAATGACCAATTAAGTAATTAAAATTATAAAGTATGTACTATCAATAAACTAAAATTTATTTATTTATATATGAGGTAAAAAGCGGTTCAAAAACAATCGCAGTAATTAGAGCAGTATTTGGTATTTTTTTCAAAAACGCTTCAAACGCTCACCTAAATGCAATATAACTCCATCACTAATGTTAGCGTAGGGTATATATATGCATACATTCTTATTTACATATACATATATGGATTTATATACATACATACATACATATATGTAAAGGGTCGTTGCACTAAATACATGCATGTTTCTGATAGAAAACTAAAAAACACAATCATCCACCCTCCCTTATTGTGGTATTATTTGTTACATTATCAAATAATCTACGTTTTGTTAGGCAATATTTCTACTGTATAAAATAAATTTTATTCTCATGTTTTAACATAAATCTTACTTACCATCATCCTTCATTGAACAATTTTCATTCTTTTCAAATGTACTGCCTGAGCTACTAAAATTATCATCGGACAAACCTCGAGGACGCAGTTTTGTCGGGGAAGTACTGGCATCAGCTGAATCTTCAGAATTTATAGCTGCTGATTTTCTGGAACGCTTTTTATTTTTACTATGCTCTTTACGATACAAATACGCACCCCTAAAAATGTAGTTGTTTAAAGTTTATAGATTATCATAAGCAAAGTATTTTTTGCCTACTTACAATTGTAATTGAGCTTTTTCAGCTAAATCTCGTTGTAGTTGTCTATTTTCTTCGGTATCTTTCAAAACAAAATCGGCACTCACTTTACGATCCCATGAGCTACTCCAGCCTTGAAAATGTATTTTATATTGTATAATTTTTCGTCCTCGTTTATCTTTATTTTCATAAGTGCCTAGAATCTAGAGAATAAATAATTATATTTGTGAATGTAAAACACTTTTTAAATTTCATTAATTTGTATGTATTGATGTACGGCGTTTATACCACACCATGTACCTGCAAAAGAAATCAATTTATTTAAAGTTATTTATTTTATGCGCCAACACCTAAGTGTTAATAGTACTATTCCATTTATAATCATTTTCAAAGTTTTCCAAACCCTATTAGACAAATACGCCTACACAAGCAACCATACAAAATTTGTTGTATGAACATACATACATAATTCACTAAATACATATGTATGTATATGTGCTAATATAATATTTAGGTGAAGCTGAGTTCTTTTGAAAAATCAAAGTTCGTTTTGTAACGGCTGATTTTATTTTTCCTATTTGCTTTTTTAGTGTAAATTTTTCGGCTTAAAAATAGATTCGTGGCATGTGGCAATGTCAAAAATTTCACAAACAAACGAACAAAGCTTATAAATCCTTGTATTGTAGCGGTCTTTGATATGGCAACACTCATCCCAGAGGTTCCATCTATAATCAAATACAACTATGCTTGAATACAACTCTATAATTAATGTAACTCTGAATTAATGTAACTATGAATTAATGTAACTCTGTATTTTTCATTTCCGCGTTATGGCGGCACTTTGTGTAAAACCCTGAAAGTGTAATCACCAATAAATAAAGATAAAAATCACTAAACATCAGGTGTGGGGTAAAAGAAAAAATTTAAATTATACTCGTGTTGCAAAGTAGAGTCGTGAAGCGTTATCTTTTGAAGTATATTGAGAAAATGGATTTACGACCGGGGCGACAAACCCTAATAAAGGCGTTGACGGATGCTGGGGTGGAATTCCCAGAATCCGCAACTTTGAAACAACTGAAAACGCTATATGCATCGTTGAATTCTGGCAAGGAGTGGGAAGACGACATGACTTCGGCCTCCTATAGGTCAGAAGCCGCTCGATATGTATCAAATGACAGGGAGGCAAGCGCCGCAGTTCCTGCCACATTACCTGCGGCCACGATGTCATCTGCTATGATGCAAACACCCAACGCGCCTATTGGCGCTGTGCCTGCAGTTACTGTGCCTGATCTTACCGTGCCTGCCGATACCATTCCGACTGACGCTGTGCCTGCCGTTGATGTGCCTGCTGCTACTGTGCCATTGACCACCGTGCCTGTAGTCCCTGTGCCTGCTGTTACCATGCCTGCCGAAACCATTCCGCCTGACGCTGTGCCTGCCGCTACTGTGCCATCGGCCACCGTGCCTGCTGTTATTGTGCCTGCCGATACGTCTCCTTATGCCTCCGTGAGTCCTATTACTGTGCCTGCCGTCAACACACCGGCTATTAATGTACCTGCTGCTATGGTGCCTGCCGCTGATGGACCTGCTGCCACTGTACCCTCTTTGTCGAGGAATTCAATTGGAGAAGAAGAGCAGATTAGAAAACTCCAAATGCAGTTGGAAATACTGAAATTACGCCAACAAATCCGTAGCCTAGAAAGTGAGGGTACAATGAGACAAGCCAACAAAATCGACATGACGGAACTAGATTCGGCAGTGCCCACATTCAGTGGAGACGACAAATATGATGTAACCAAGTGGCTAATGATATTCGATGACTATACAGATATGTACGGGTACACGGGTAAGGAAAAGTGTGTGGCGATTCGTAGGCGCTTGACGGGCACTGCTAAGCAGCACGTCATCAACTTGGGGATGGTAGACTACGAGGTGCTAAGAGAAAGTTTACACTCAGTTTTTAAAAGGACAATAACGCGCCAGGAGGTATACCGCCAGCTGCGTGCAAGGACCTTAAGACCTAATGAGTCCTGTCTGAGCTATTTGGTGTCCATGCAGGCAATAGCCGCACAGACGGATATCGATGAGGAGGAGGTTATAGAACTGGTGATCGACGGAATACAGGACCGTACCACTGATATCGCCAGGTTGTATGGGGCCAGGTCAATCAGTGAGTTAATTAGGCGGATGGACGGATACGAACAAAAGAGGCAGGCGCGTATGGGTCCCATGAAGGATGCAGTGTATCCCAGGGGAAGACCCGGCGGCGAGGAAAGGGGACTGGAAGAAGCCGAAGTAAGGTGTTACAATTGTTCTGGATTCGGGCATTATCAAAGCAAATGCCCGAAGCCGAAGCGTCCTCCAAATTCGTGTTTTACGTGCGGAGAAGTCGGCCACATTCGCCGAGAGTGCCCGAAGAGGAGGGGAGTTGCTGTAGTTTGTAAGAACGAGTTCGATGAGACAGTAGGAGCTTTTCAGAAGGTAAGTGTTGCTTTTATTGAGAGAGGTAAGCGCACCAAAATGACTGACTATTTTTCTTTATTTGATACGGGTAGCCCTATTAGCTGCGTCAAAAAATCACTGGTACCATTCGCTCTGAAGGAAAATAAAATTGTAACACCATACCGAAGCATCGGGAAGAATAAAATTAGCTCATATGGACAGGTAGAATGTAAGATATTGTATAATGATAAGATAATAGAACACTCGTTTTTTGTATTACCAGATGATGAAGCGGTGGTGCCAGTGCTGATCGGACGCGATTTACTATTGAAGTTTGGAATGAAGCTTTGTCAAATAAGAATAAAATACACAATAAATGAATTAAAGAAAATGAATTGTAATAAAATGAAATTATCAGAAGAAGTTATTGGTGCGCTTATGTCACTCAAGTTATGTGGGGTTTCTAATGAAATTGCAAAGATTCCGAAGCCAATCGAAAATGAAATTAATAATCACGGGCCGGTAACGAAGAAAGTTAGTAAAGTAAATTTGTCAAAAGAGAGTTCGGGCGTGAATGTGCCAGTTGCTTCCGGATCAGTTTACGGTTATGAGGGATCGGGAATTTTTGGTTGGAATGAGGGATTCGGAGAATTAGGGGAAGTTGTGTGTGTGGTCGAGGATGAGAGTGACATAGATATTGACTGCAGTCTGAGCCGGTCGGATCATATGAGGCTGAAGTCAATCGTGGAGGAGAACTATTTGAGGAAAGTGGGTAAAATTTTAGGGCCGGATGATTATTGTATGCGAATGAAATTGTCTAGTGATGAGCCGATGTTTTGTGGACCTAGGCGCCTGTCGTATCGTGAGCGGTGTGAAGTGAGGAAGAAGTTGGACGAACTATTGGGGGCGGGGATAATCCGCCCAAGTGATTCACCTTATGCTTCTCCTGTCGTGTTGGTAAGGAAGAAGAATGGGGAGTTGAGAATGTGTGTTGATTATAGGTCAATAAATAGGATAACATTGAAGGACAATTACCCTATGCCCATAATAGAGGATTGTCTGGATTATTTGGGTAACAAGAGGTATTTTTCGACGCTGGATATGAGGAACGGTTTCCACCAGATACCAATGCATGAGGACTCCATAAAGTATACCGCGTTTGTGACTCCACTGGGACAATTTGAGTACTGTTACATGCCTTTTGGCCTCAAGAATGCGGGCGCCGTGTTCCAGCGATATATTAACAAAGTGCTGAGGGAATTCATAGACGCGGGAAAGATTGTGGTGTATTTGGATGACGTTAGTATCGCCACGGGAACTTTTGAGGAGCATTTGGAAATATTGGCGGAAGTGTTGCGTGTCCTACGACAGGGTGGGTTGGAATTGAATCTTAGGAAATGCAAGTTTGCGTATAGGGAGATGGATTACTTGGGATACAGGGTGAACAGCAGCGGAATAAGGCCTAATGACGACCATATTAGAACGATTCAGGATTACCCGAGGCCGCTAGACTGTGAGGGGCTGGAGAGATGCGTGGGGCTTTTTTCATACTTTAGGCGATTTGTTCGTGATTTTTCGAGAATTGCGAAACCATTAACGGACTTGAAGAGGAAGAAGGACTTCGTCTGGTCGGACGAGTGCGAGAGGGCCTTTCTGACGCTGAAGGATAGACTTATTAATAGCCCTGTACTGGCGGTTTATAACCCTAACTACGAGACGGAGTTACACACTGATGCGAGTGCGAAGGGATACGGTTCAGTGTTATTGCAGAAGCAGGAGGATGGTAAATTCCACCCGGTTGCATATTACTCGAAGTGTACGACTGCATCGGAATCCAGGTATCATAGTTTTGAGTTGGAAACACTGGCGATCATCTATGCACTGAGGCGATTCAGGGTGTACTTGGAGGGCATATCATTTACTATAGTTACTGATTGCAACTCCTTGGCCCTAACACTGAATAGGAAGCTGATAAACCCGAGAATAGCAAGGTGGGCCTTGGAGTTAGAGAACTACAGTTATGCAGTTAAACACCGTAAGGGAGATCTAATGCCTCACGTGGACGCCTTGAGCCGAACACACATAGCGACAGTTGTCGACGGAGGTGATATGGATGTTATGATACAGGTGACTCAAACTAGGGATAACAATATTCGGAATATTAGGACGAAGCTAGAGGAAGGGGACATAGAGGGGTATGTAATGGAGAATGGACTTGTTTTTAGAGTGGCGTCAAATGGTCGGAAACAACTGTACGTACCGGCCGAATTGGAGGAGAATGTGATAAGGACGATTCATGAAAAGTATGGGCACGTTGGAATAGGGAAATGTATAGATCGAATTCAGAGATGTTATTGGTTCCCGGATATGAGGAGGAAGGTGAATAGGTTTATAAGGAATTGTCTTAAATGCATATTCAATTCGATGCCGCAGAGAAGGAATGAGAGGAACTTGTATAATATAGATAAGAGACCAGTCCCATTCGATACACTTCACATTGACCATTTTGGCCCCTTACCGTCGATAAATTCTAGGAGGAAATACATATTGGTAGTTATAGATGCATTTACGAAATTCACTAAACTATACGCAGTGAATACACCGGGAACGAAGGAAGTGTGCTGTGCATTGAGGAAGTACTTTGAAAATTATAGCAGACCACGTCGGATAATAAGTGACAGGGGATCGTGCTTCACGTCCAATGAATTTGGCTCGTTCGTGTCCGAGAGGAATATTGTGCATGTGAAAACGTCGGTAGCATCACCTCAGTCGAACGGACAAGTGGAAAGAATGAACAGGGATTTAAGGAGTATGTTGGCGAAGCTGGCTGAGCCAATGGAACATTCGGACTGGGTCGATAAATTGAGTAGAGTGGAGTTCGCGATCAATAATACCGTTCAAAGGGCAACGGGCTACTCTCCAAGCGAGATGTTATTTGGTGTGGAGCAAAGAGGAGAGGTAATTGATGAATTTACAGAGCAGTTGTTAGAGGATTATATGGGGGAGGGAGAGGGCAATTTGTCATTGATTAGGCAGAATGCTATGAGGAACATAGAGAAGTCACAGGCGGATAATTTGAGGTATTTTAACGATCGTCACACGCCGGCTAGGATATTTGAGGTAGGTGATTTAGTGGTAGTTAGGAATGTCGATACCTCACCGGGAGGCAGTAAGAAGTTGATCCCGAAATATCGTGGCCCGTATGTGATTCGGAGGCAACTGGGTAACGACCGCTATGAAATATCGGATGTCGAAAATTGCCAGATAACTCAAATACCCTATAGAGGTATAGTAGACTCGAGTCGCTTAAAAAAGTGGCTAGAACGGAAGAACTGCAGCAATTTAGAAGACCCTAACGATAGCAGCACTTACCAATTTGAGGATTATGAGGTTCTAGATGAGGAGCTTTTGGGAGAGGAGTGACAATCGAGGGCGATTGTATGTCAGGTCGGCCGAATTGTAGCGGTCTTTGATATGGCAACACTCATCCCAGAGGTTCCATCTATAATCAAATACAACTATGCTTGAATACAACTCTATAATTAATGTAACTCTGAATTAATGTAACTATGAATTAATGTAACTCTGTATTTTTCATTTCCGCGTTATGGCGGCACTTTGTGTAAAACCCTGAAAGTGTAATCACCAATAAATAAAGATAAAAATCACTAAAGTATATATTTTGTTATTAATCTTTAACGGCCAAGTTCGTTTTTCGTACGTTAACACACACAATTTTAGAATTTTATGAGAATAGCAACCAGATGCAGTTTAAGAGTTGCCAAAGAAGAAATTGATAAAATTTATATAACATAGTGCTTTAATAAAAAAAAATGTCATTTAGGGCCATTTTTTGAGTGTGACTTTAAACTCAAGATTAAGTTAATCTCCAGTTAAATTTAATCTTTTGTTAACTGAGTTTTCATTTTTTGAGTGGGAGTTTAAACCTTGTAGAACTGCCACCCTTATAAATAAAAATTGCAAAGTGTTTCATAACAATTTTCTTTTGTATAGAACAAAACAAACAAAAGCTGAATACTATTGATATTTATGTAAAAAAATTATTTTTAGAAAATAATAAATAAATTAAGACTGTCTATTGTCCATTTGAGTTTTATATAATTCATAACCACTTAAAAATTTGTCTTATTTGGCTTTCTCTCACTTAAAAGCTTTTTTTTTAAATAATATTTGTCAACTACTTTTGATAGTTAATCTTAAGTTTAAGTTAAAAGTTAAACTGGAGATTAACTGAAACTTGAGTCTAAACTCGCACTCAAAAAATGGCCCTTAATTCATGATCGATATATGTAAAGTAGATGTGTGAAGCCGCCGTAGTCTAGTAGGTAGTGGTGAGAGAAGTTAGGTCGTAATCCTCACTGAAGGGTTGTAATGACCAATTACATACACTAGTGGCATAAACTAAAGCAACTGACTTAATTTTTGACATTTCCATATGAATGGATTGTTTTTCACACAATCCTGAGAATTTTTAAAGATAGCTTTTTCAAGTCTTTGAGGGTTTATTAATTTACTAAAAAAAAATTATTGAAATAAATTTTTTTAGTTCGAAGAAAATAAAATAATTTCTAAAATTTAGGTGGCAAAAACTAAAGCAAATCCCTTAGCAATTTTTTTTGATTTTTTTTACATAATTTAACAATTAATAAAATGTTCGATATTTTGTAAATTAAGAAGTCATCAGCGAGGCATTAGACCTATTAATTTATCAATTTTCTTTCTGAAATGTTTTTTAATGCAATCATTCACTTGGTTTAGAACAGGACATCAAATCCTAGCGAATGAAATAACAAGAGTTGAGTAGAAGTGATGGCGTTAGGTCAAAAATAAGCATTAAAAAACATAAAATTGATGAATTAATAAGTCTAATGCCTCGCTGATGACTTCTTAATTTACAAAATATCGAACATTTTATTAATTGTTAAATTATGTAAAAAAATCAAAAAAAAATTGCTAAGGGAGTTGCTTTAGTTTTTGCCACCTAAATTTTAGAAATTATTTTATTTCCTTCGAACTAAAAAAATTTATTTCAATAATTTTTTTTTAGTAAATTAATAAACCCTCAAAGACTTGAAAAAGCTATCTTTAAAAATTCTCAGGATTGTTTTTCACACGATTCATATGGAAATGTCAAAAATTAAGTCAGTTGCTTTAGTTTACGCCACTAGTGTATGTATGTATGTATGTAGATGTGTTTTACTCTGCAAAAATAAATCCATTTTTCCAAAAGATGGCTTTAATAACATACGACCGACTGAAACATTCTTTAACAGTTTTGTATATGCTCGGTTCAGTTTGAACCAAGCGCTTTAAGCCGGGATTTACTGCCAGAAAAAAATAGTCTCTTGTGACCTTTAATTTATATACTTATATTTATATACTGTCCACCGACAGAGAGTATGAAGGAAGAAATCTTGGTAAATTTCTACCTGACTGGCGGGCCACTGATATTAATATGTTGTTCACCTCAGATCCAAATAATTCTATCTTTGACGAATTTGTCCAGTTTTAAGCTAATAGAGTTGAGAATATCGATGAGATATGTATGCATAATGGAATTACTTGAAAAATAGCATAAAGATATCGTTCAAAATGGTACACACTCGGCCTTTAGCTAAAATTTCTAAGGATATTTTTGTTTATACAATAAATTTGTACATACATACATACATGTTATGTGTGTCCCAAACTCCAAAGTTTTAAATGAAGAGTTCAAATAGGTTTCATTGAGCCAATTCACACTAGCACATTTTTTAGTCGCACAATTTTTGTTTGTTTTCAATTCACACGGGATGAATATTACTTTGGCATGAATGTATACGTATACACAGATTTGTATGTATTAGTGTTTTTGCATTCATTTGATGTTTTAAAAATGTGCGTGTATTAGTTTTGTGCTAAGGATGCGGGGTTGTAGCTGGTGGAAACTTTACGCCACCGAAAAACCATTCTCTTGCCTATAAACTATCATTTTACGCCAGCACAAATGTTCTAGTGTGAATTGGCTCATTCGATGTTGGAATTGTGAGAACATAATTTCTAGGCGTTGTAAACTTTCGTACGCAAAAAAAAATTTTTGATTATATGTATGTTTGTTTGTATACAGTGAAATACAAGAATGGTCCCAAAATTAAATTAAAACAATTAAACCAATGCAACACATATTGTAAGCAATTGTTATTATTACATTATTCACTTTACCTTAGAATCATAGAGAACTTTTGCTTTTGATGGATCCGGTTCATAGCATAAAACCTTTTCGCCTTTCTCGAAGTATCGGGATTTGGGACCACGCGTTGAAACCATTATTATTAGTGGCACATTTATCTTTTAAATTATTTTCCAATAAAATTATTATTATTATATGAAATATTCTCGAAAATATACATATATATGTATGTATTTTGTATTTCTGTATATAAAAAACTGCAACACAAATTCACTTTATGAAGAGTTTTCAAGTAAAAAAGCACCCACCAAAAGAAAAAAACAATGAAAACAGAAAACAATTAAAATAATAAACAACAAGCTATAGCGAACAGCTGACCACTGTTAATGTTGCCAAGTCTTAAACAGATAAAAGTGATGAAAAACGCTTTAAATAAAATATTTAAAGGAATGGATATTGTTGTTTGGTGTAAGGCAAATAAAATAAGTTCATAATATATTATGTCTTAAAGAAACATAATTTTAATGTTTTATAATAATAGCTTCTAAATTTAAAACTACAATGTCCTTGATTTATAAAAAAATTGATTTTTTTCGTTTTTATTTCGGTTGAGAAATCCTAATAGGCTATTTACACTACATCGAAATCTAGTACTTATGAGATTTCGAGCGAAATCTAGTTGATTTCAACTAGATTTCCCATACAAAACGAAATCTACAAATCTAGTAGATTTCGGCAAAATCTACTCAAAATCTAGCAAAAATAGAAATGCAACTATGTGTTTTGCCAAATAGTACTTAAAAATACAACGCTGCGCAGGAAAAAAATGACAGTTCAATTTAAATTCATTCATTCTGCTAAAGGGTCCGCCAAATAACTTTTTTTTTATTTATTTTTTATTTTCTCAAATTTCTTTTTTTATTTAAAAGTACAATCCTTCCGGTTAATAATGGAAAATAAATGATTATGCGTTTTCGCTTCGCTAAGTGGGCCTGCGATCGACTTACAGAAGATGCCGATTTTGGCAAAAAAAATCATATTTTCAGATGAAGCTCATTTTGATCTTGGCGGGTATGTAAACAAGCAAAATTGTCGCATTTGGGGCACAGAAAACCCTCACGCATACATTGAAAAGCCGACGCACCCAAAACGAGTCACTGTTTGGTGCGGATTTTTTTCCAGAGGCATAATTGGGTCATTTTTCTTCGAAAATGAGCAAGGAGTGGCCGTTACAGTCAATGGCGATCGTTATCGGGCCATTTTGAACGAATTTTTGTTCACAAAAATTGAAGAGGAGGATATTGGCAACATTTGGTTTCAACAGGACGGCGCTACGTGCCACACAGCCGAAGCTACACTCGATGTTTTACGCCCAGTTTTTGAAGATCGCATTATTAGCCGCAGAGTTGATGTCGTTTGGCCACCTCGGAGCTGCGATTTGACACCGTTGGACTATTATTTGTGGGGTGCCGTCGAAGATAAGTGTTACGCCGACAAGCCAGAGACAATATTCGTGAAGCCATTGGTGAAATACAGCTGCACACAATCGATAATTTGCTTAAAAATTGAACCGATCATGTAGGCTACTGCATGGCCAGCCGAGGCAGCCATTTGAATGAAATTATTTTCCATTATTAACCGGAAAGAGGTTGCTTTCAAATAAAAAAAGAAATTTGAGAAAATATTCAGTACTTTTTTTAAAGCATTTTCAAAAAAAAAAAGTTATTTGGCGGACCCTTTATTTAGCAATTGTATGTAGTAATACATTTACATTATTTTTTAAATCTTATATTCTACAAATGCTGACGTTTTTTTTGCACCAACATTATTTCTGTTTGAATCTTATTTGCTCTTGATGAAAACAATAGTAAATGTCCCATATTTTTCATTTTTATTTTGTATTTGGAAATATTATTATTATTTGGAAATATTATTATTTTCTTTTAAATTTCAGTCAGCTGTTTTTGTTATTAAAATGAAATCTTGCCACTGTCAAAAAAATCAAGTGTAAACGGTCTAGATTTTGAGCTAGATTTGAAATCTAATCTACTAGATTTCGGTGTAGTGTAAATGGCCTATAAAAGATAATTTTTTCCTTCCTGCCAACACTGGTGGTGGTTGGAAAAATTCGTTTATTTGTTCAAAATAAATAAATGCTGGAAGAATAAAAATTCGTCGGAATTTGCGGACGGTCGGTGAGAGGAGAGAACTCCCAAAATTAATTAATTACTTTTTTAGCGTTTTTCTAAAGTGGTGAATTTTTGGAAAATTGGGTGAATTTATTCGGTGTGATGAGTTTCGAGGGCGGTGAGTTTCTGACACAATGGCAACATTGTTTTAATGCAGTAACCAGACATATCGGTGAATGTCTGCACTAATAGACGTGAAAAATACTTATTCTAGACACGCACCGTCCAAATCACGATGTACAGTACATGTATTTATGGTAACACAGTACTCATTTCGAATAACGGCATTTTGGTGAGTTTCGATTTTATTCACCACATCGGATAAATTCACCACATTTTGGAAGACTCACCACACTAGAAACTCACCATACTTCGATTTTTTGTAATAACTCACCACACTAGAAAACTCACCTCACAACTACAAAAAAACAATTCAAAAAAAAAATTAAATTTTTTTTGCTCTTATTTCCTTCCCAACCCAGGCAGCGAACTCCCATTTTGTTTTCGTTTTGTCCGGAACCTAGAGAACCCACCCTACCTTTTTTACCACCTACTTTTTTCTACACCTACAACATTCCCACACACGCCCTTATTTATGTTTTTTGTTTTCGTTTTGTCTGACCTGGGGGTTGATGAACAGTTGGTTGGTTGGGTCTATCTAAATAAGGCTGCTTTAACTTGAAACTACTACTTATAGACAGATAGGACCACATAGTAACATTGAACAAACTCGGGTTAATTCTTACTTAATAAACCCGGAAACGGAAAAAGAATGTGCGAATTATTTATTTATTAAAATTTATTTGTTTAATTTATTTAATTTATTATTTATTTTATTTATTTATTTTTTGAATGAACAAAAAACAAATTTGATGAAAAAAATAGTACTGGTTGGTGGTGGAGCTGCGGTATTTTTGAAACGAAAAAGTATGAAAAAAATACAAAAGTACTAAATTTTTCAACACTGTACTTTATAAATGATATTAACAGTTTAAAATGTTTTGCTTTAAAAACAACACTGTGTAGGCATTAAACATGTTTGAGAAATTCTATAATTTTATACAATTTTTAGGTATTTCAGACAGAAAATGTAAGATGTATATTCTGTGATGTAAGAAACACATCACACAATTATTTATTGTAACTATTTATTTGTAAAGTTTTCTATTTGTTATTATTTTAACAGTAGTTTTCTTACCTTATTCTTTTATAAACAACCATTTGATGTGATTTGAGAACATAATGGAACTTCTCTAGAAAAGATGTACATATGTATATATGTATGTAGGTATATTTTTTCCAGAAAAATAAATAAATATCAACAATAATCAAATGATATTAAAAAATGAACTAGCATAACGCTGCTGAAAAATTACGACTTAAATTCTAATGATTTACATATTTTATTATTTCCATTATTTTAGTTACCATACTCTAATAAGAGAGTAAATATAAGGGCTGACTTCATAAACGCAGTTTGCAATGTAACTTTACAATGCATGGTGTTCATAAAAGCAGTAAAATTTGTTTTGGCAATGCCTCATGTTCATTATTGCATGACAATTCTTTTCAGTACGCATTATTTGTCAATTTAGTGCATGGTTTTTATTTGTGATTCTTTGTAAACATTTACATTTATTGGCGGCAAAAATTTTGTGGTAGAAATGGCAAATTTGTGGTAATTAAATTTTTTTTTATATTGTAAGAACAAATGAAATGAAATTATTGCTCAGTTTCCAAATTGTTATTTGTAATGCTTTTTGTAGCGTTATTCCAATATACCTACAACTTCTTAAAATTTAAAATATTAGTTTTATCAAATTATTCCATTTGGTAATAAATACCTGAAATGTACTTTTCTTCATTCGAAAATGAGAATAAAACACATTGTCCTGCATGCTTGCAATAATTTTACAAAAAAGTGTTAGGAATTTTTCTCTTTGAATCTTGACTAGTTAGTAATGCTATACGACGACGCTTTCTTTTGTTTAAAATATTTTTGATCAAATTGCTGATTGAATTTTTATTATCAGCCAAATCGAAAGCGCATTTTTTCTGAATATTCATTTTAAAAAATTAAATTATACAAAAATTTTAAGTCATACAAAAGTTTTCGCGTTCATAAATGCATTAAAATGTCATCTCATTATTTGACAAAGCAGTGTTACAATAAAACATTGCTTTGCCTTGTAAATGAATTTCTTTGCAGTGTTGCATTGCAAACTGCGTTTATGAAGACAGCCAAGCTTAGCTACTTTTGTTAAAGCACACACACACATCATAATTTTTTTTTAAATGCTTTGCTTCCATTAAAGACAACACTGTGTAGGCATTAATCATGTTTGAGATATTCTATAATTGTATAAAATGTAATGTATTTCAGACGGAAAATGTTAGAATCATATAAAAAAATTATTCATTGTAGCTATTTATTTGTAAAGTTGTTTATTTGTTATTATGTTAACAGAAATTTTTTTCCTTATACTTTTATAAACAACCACATGATGTGATTGAAAAACATAATGAAACTTCTCTAGAAATATGTATGTATATACATATATAGGTAGGTATATGTATTCTTTCCATAAAAAGAAAAATGACAGCAATAATGGGGTGCAAACCAAATGACATTGAATAAAAAACCTTTTTATTAAACTAGCATGACACTTCGTAAAAATGACGCGTATGGTTGGAGAATACTAAAAAAAAACAAATAAAATTAAATAAATTCGGAACCCTTTATTAAACTGGCAGTATATAAATTATGTATATATGCATGTATGTACATACAATAAAGAATGTAGAATACATTAGTTAGACATAATCGATATTTTTACAAAATTAGTAAATAGGAATGAAATTAAACAAGTAATTTGTTCTTAATAAAATTTAATAGAACTGAAAAGACCTTTATTATTTATGTTTTAAGATGCCCAAAAAGTTAATGCATCATCTTATATGAGTCATGGCCGTTTACGTAAAACTTTTAATATAACTTTTTTGCTTCAAAGAATTCATAATGTAGTATTAAAAAAAATCTAGTGATTTCATGTGTTAAAATATTTTCCTTATTTTATTTACCATATTCTAATGAGAGTAAAAATTTGGTTACTTTCATTAAAGGGCACACATGATAATTCCAGTTTAAAATGCTTTGCTTTCTTTAAAAGCAACACTGTGTAGGCATTAATCATATTTGAGATTTTCTATAATTTTATACAATTTTTAGGTATTTCAGACCGAAAATGTAAGAAACACATACAAAATTAATTGTTGCAACTATATATTTGTAAAGTTTTTTATTTGTTATTATTATAACAGAAGTTTTCTTATCTTATTCTTTTATAAACAACCACATGATGTCTGTTGAGGCCGACGGAAATGTGGGTAGTTTGTTCGAGAACATTCTAGTATTTTCTTTGGTTTTTGTCATTGAGTATAAATTGTGAACACAAGTTGTCACCGGCATCAGTCTTGAAAGAAATTTTGTGCAAAACACACCAAGAGAGAGAGTCAAAGCGTTTCATATTATTCTTAAAGCGTTATAAAACAAAAGTAGTTTTATTAATTGTGAAATAAAATAATTTAAAGAAAAAAATACACAAGGTAAGATTTTTTTTAAGAGAGAAAATTAAGTGAGAAGTGCAGTGAGATTTACATGTTGTAAATGGAAATTATAACTGAAAGAAAATTCTCTTTGTAAAAAGTAATGTAATTCCTTCTGTCGCATGCATTGAAAATTGCGTCCCACCCCTTCTTCGACTTGATAATATTTAACCTTAAGAAGTGATTAAAAGAATTTTGAAATCGAATGTAACAGAAGTTATTTTTATAATACAGAAAGAAAGTGGTCCTCAGAATGGTTCTCGTTCCTTATAAGGATATGTAATTTTAAAAATTGTAAATGGGGTGTTTCCTACAAAAAAAGTATCGATTTTAATACAAAGTGTATGTTGTAAATATTTCAAATGTGCTTTCTCAACTTTATCGCGGAATTTTCTAGCATGCGATATTTTTTAAGTCAATAGTGCGTAAGATATATATTACGCAGTTGCAGAATTTCCTCTCTAGAATGTTCTTTGTAATTACTTTCTGATTGGTGAAGCGCTTTTAGTGGCATGGTATTTTTTTTTCTTACCTATATTAAATCGATTTTTGTCTTCCATTCGCGCTAATTTTTTTTTTTACACATGCGGAGAATCAACCGAAAATAAAGTTTTTAAAAAATGAAACTGTTTTTGTTGATCTAGGCGACCACGTTTTTTTTTTTTTTTTTTTTTAGACATTGTTTCACACCAATTTCTTAATTTAAATTCTAAATATGATTACTAATTGAGTCCCATTTCTATTTATTTACAGATGCCAGAAGAAGTTGAAACTTTTGCTTTCCAAGCTGAAATTGCTCAGCTTATGTCATTGATCATCAACACATTCTACTCAAATAAAGAAATTTTTTTGCGTGAATTGATTTCTAATGCATCTGATGCTTTAGATAAAATTCGTTATGAATCATTGACAGATCCTACAAAATTGGACTCTGGTAAGGATCTCTACATCAAATTGATCCCCAACAAGGAGGCCGGTACACTGACCATCATTGATACTGGTATTGGTATGACTAAATCCGACTTGGTCAACAATTTGGGTACAATTGCCAAATCAGGAACAAAGGCTTTCATGGAAGCGTTGCAGGCCGGCGCTGACATTTCTATGATTGGTCAATTTGGTGTAGGTTTCTATTCAGCTTACTTGGTCGCCGATAAGGTTACCGTCACATCCAAACACAACGATGATGAACAATACATTTGGGAATCATCCGCTGGTGGTTCATTTACCGTTAAGCCAGACAACAATGAACCTTTGGGTCGCGGTACCAAGATAGTTTTGTACATTAAGGAAGATCAGACTGAATACTTGGAAGAGTCCAAGATCAAGGAAATTGTCAACAAACATTCCCAATTCATTGGTTATCCTATTAAATTGTTGGTTCAAAAGGAACGCGACCAAGAGGTTAGTGACGATGAGGCCGAAGAAGAAAAGAAGGAGATGGATACAGATGAGCCCAAGATTGAAGATGTTGGTGAGGATGAAGATGCCGACAAGAAAGATAAAGATGGCAAGAAAAAGAAGACCATTAAGGTTGCCTACACTGAAGATGAGGAATTGAACAAAACCAAGCCCATCTGGACCCGTAATCCTGATGATATTACACAAGCCGAATATGGTGATTTCTATAAATCTCTTACCAATGACTGGGAAGATCATTTGGCTGTAAAGCACTTCTCCGTTGAAGGCCAACTTGAATTCCGTGCTCTTCTCTTCATTCCTCGCCGTACTCCATTCGATCTCTTCGAAAACCAAAAGAAACGCAACAACATCAAGTTGTACGTCCGTCGCGTATTCATCATGGACAACTGTGAAGATCTCATTCCAGAATATTTGAACTTCATGAAGGGTGTTGTCGATTCTGAAGATTTGCCTTTGAACATTTCACGTGAGATGTTGCAACAAAACAAGGTCTTGAAGGTTATTCGTAAGAATTTGGTCAAGAAGACCATGGAATTGATTGAAGAACTCACCGAAGACAAGGAAATGTACAAGAAGTTCTACGAACAATTCAGCAAGAACTTGAAATTGGGCGTCCACGAAGATACCAACAACCGTGCTAAATTGGCCGATTTCTTGCGCTTCCATACCTCAGCCTCTGGTTTAGATGCCTGCTCCTTGGCTGATTATGTATCTCGTATGAAGGAGAATCAGAAACACATCTACTTCATCACTGGTGAATCTAAGGATCAAGTTGCCAACTCTGCCTTCGTTGAGCGTGTTAAGGCCCGTGGCTTTGAAGTAATTTACATGACTGAACCCATTGATGAATACGTCATCCAACAGTTGAAGGAATACAAGGGTAAACAATTGGTTTCTGTAACCAAGGAAGGTTTGGAATTGCCCGAAACTGAAGATGAAAAGAAGAAATTCGAAGAGGACAAAGCCAAATTTGAGAACCTCTGCAAATTGATGAAATCTATCTTGGACAACAAAGTTGACAAGGTTGTTGTATCCAACCGTTTGGTTGATTCACCCTGCTGCATTGTAACCTCGCAATTCGGTTGGTCTGCTAACATGGAACGTATCATGAAGGCTCAGGCATTGCGTGATACCTCCACCATGGGCTACATGGCCGGTAAGAAACATTTGGAAATTAATCCCGACCACCCCATCATTGAAACTCTGCGTCAAAAGGCTGAAGCTGACAAGAACGACAAAGCTGCCAAGGATTTGGTAATCTTGTTGTTCGAGACCTCTCTCTTGTCATCTGGATTCTCATTGCAAAGCCCACAAACTCATGCCAGCCGGATCTACCGTATGATCAAGCTTGGTCTTGGCATTGATGATGATGAGCCTATGACCACTGAAGATGCCCAAAGCGCAGGTGATGCTCCTCCATTGGTCGATGACACTGAAGATGCTTCCCACATGGAAGAAGTCGATTAAATGCTTACTCAATGCGACATTTAGTGTTTTAAGTAGCTTTTAAGTTAACACATACAACATCCTATACAAATCATCAGATATCATCCCAATGAAGGATTATTCCTAGATACAACAATTTTTTTTGTTTAAATTAATAAGAAGGGAGAACACATGCAAGCGAGGCGGAAGCGTGACTTTTTATTTGCCGCGTTCTAAGCGGTAAATAATCTGTCAAATTTACAAATCATTAAATTTAGTTTCATTTTTTTCTAATTCTTTTCTGCAGTTGTAAGGTTTAATTTAAAGCAGATAATTCAAACACCCAGTCATAGCTTAATTATGGACATTTTTTTATATTTTAATTCCCATCGAATTAGTTTTTAAATGATTAAAAAAATAAAACATGGTTTTTAGTTTTCATTTTTTACTATCTTAATTTAAACAAATTAAAAAGCAAACATTCATTGTTAATATTAAATTGGCAAAAAAAAAAGAATGTAATATGTATTAAACAAATAAAATGTTTATGAAAAACCTGAATCTTTGTTGTATTAATCTCTATTGTACTTGGAATGTCAGAAATTAAAATGATTATTAGCAGGAACAACTTTTTGGTTTTCGATCAAAAATTAACTGCTTTGGAATGTCTGGGGGAAGACACATAGGGCCTGTTCGTAAATGCATTACTGCGCTGCATATTATGCGCATTATGTTCATAAATGCAAACCTTGGCAGCACTGCAGCTGTTAAATGTTCGTAAATGCAACATTAAATCATATTATGCGCAAATAAACACTAATCATAAAAATGGCTGATGCATTGAATGAGTGAGAGAGAGAGAATGAGAGTTTTAACAGAAAGTTTCTTTTTTTCTTCCTTAAATGTCTTCTTCTTTGTGCATTTAACAACATTTTGTGATTTGTTTTATCGTCCAGTTCAAAAATCAAATTTATTAATAATTTTTCCATTTCTGCAGTGTTTGTTCGTTCGTAAATGCAAACAAATAAATCAGCAAAAAGAAGCATCAGCAACATGTGATTAGCAGTGTGAGCGCAAAATAATCATATTATGCTGCGCAGTAATGCATTTACGAACAGGCCCATAATCCCTAGAAATTTAATATGAGCAATTTTTTAGTCGCCGTGGTCTAGTAGGTAGTGTGTTGGCTTATTAGACGTAAAGCCAGGGTTCGAGCCCCAGGCCAGACATCAAAACAAAATACAAAAAGTATTTCTTCGGCGATTTCCTCTCAGCAGATTTCTGGCAAAAACTCTGAGAGTAAATAAAATTGCCATGAAAAGTTTCTCAAAAAATCTGTCGTTCCGTTCGGAGTCGACTTTAAACTGTAGGTCCCGCCACTTATGTATAAAATTAACACACACAACATAAGTGGCGTGAGAAAACTAGATCAATAATCCTGACTGAAGGGACCAATGACCAATTATGTATGTTATTTTTTAAACATTTGCGCCAACAACAAAAGTTGAATCGTCACAAATTCCCAGAATTTCTGTGGTTAATAATACATAACTATTTCTTTTTAACAGATGCCAGCTACATTCCATCGGGTCTCTTCATGTCATAATATGAAATCTGAAAAGCATTGAGTTACATTACACAAAAGCTTTCTAAAACTAAAAATTAGTTTTTCAAGTATTAAAAACAAGTACAAAGCTTATAAGGCGGTCAATGCTTTAAAAATGCTTTTCCCGGCAACGGCGGGCCATGCCAGAACGCAAAACATTACTTTATAAAACTAAATTCAATTTCACTTTAATTTTAAAAGTGAAAAAGTGGATTTTCCTTTATGGTTTAAGCATGTAATCCAAAAATTCTTCGGAACTATACAGTTTATTTTGTAACTGTAAATTTATTTGGCAATAACTTATTATCAGGTTAATTGGCTTGTATTAATTAAAACAGTATTTTCAGCTTTGTTTAATTTAGATTTCATATAATATTGGTGTAAACGTCTTGTCTGGAGACTTTCAGTATGCCACAATAACAAAACAATTTTTTTTATAATTTTCTTTTTTATAGAATTAAATTAATGTTCCAGTTTTTACGATTCAATTTCTTTTTGTATAAAGTCGTTGACTGCTTCCGGCGTTGATACTCCCTTGCTTACCAAAACAATTTTGTTGCGAGATCGAGATCCTTTGTCTAATGAAACATCACTTTTCCTTAAATTGAGTACTTTAGAAAGATATTTCACCAACTCTGTGTTAGCTTCCCCTTCCGTAGGTGGTGCTGCAATTTGCACGCCAACTCCATCACTAGAAATGTCCGTAATACTATTTTGCTTCGCACCTGGTTTTGCCAATATTCGAATACATATATTGCCACTTTTATCCAATTGTATGGGACTCTCAACCTTAGCTTCAGCAGTCGAACTCTTTGTCGAAGATGTAGTATTTGACTTTTTACTTTTACTCTTTGACATTGTATGAACAGTATTGTGAAAAAATCTTCGCATGTGTAACTTTTGTTGGCATTTAAATTTATTTGTTTAATATACAATTTGTATATAAAAAATTACAATAACATTGAACATATGTTTACTGTTTGGAATTCATACTTTTGATAGAGTTGCCGTAATCCTTAATGATAATTGACAGTTTTGTAACATTTTAACTGTTGACATTTAAGTAAGAAATCGTCGCTCTAGAAATAAGCTTTTGTAAATAAAAATACACAAATTAATAAATATTTTATTCAAATTTAACATGTTTAACATTTTTCATAGTCTTGTACAACATAAAGAGACTTCTACATATGTTACAGTGAATCGAGAAAATGTTTCTTAAAATAACGCGTCGCAATATTGTCTAATTATAGACGTTAATTAAAAAGACGTCGGCGTCCTAATATCGCTTTGAAAAACACTCGACTAGATTTACTGCACCATAAATTGTTAGTAAAAGGTAAATAAATAAGTTTATTTTAGTATTTAGCTGCAGAAATAATAACGTTTAATAAAGACAAACCTAACAATGTACAACGGCGAATGCATAGCTATCAAAGATATTAAACCCGGCCTTAAGAATATAAATGTTATTTTTATTGTGTTGGAAATTGGCACTGCGACAGTGACCAAAGAAAATCGAGAAGTACGAAATTTCAAAGTAGGCGATCATACAGCCTGTATTAATGTCAGTATTTGGGACGAACCTGGCAAATTAATAGCCCCAGGTGATATAATTAAATTAACAAAGGGTTATGCATCGATTTGGCGTCATTGTTTAACATTGTACTCTGGCAAAAATGGCGAAGTCTATAAAATAGGAGAATTTTGCATGACATTCAACGAAGCAGTCAATATGAGTGAACCTAAAAGACCGGAACAGCAGCAAGTTGGAGGTGTATCTGGTCCAATAACACAGGCTAGCGTCGGTGGAGGTGGAATGGTATTGAGCCCAGCCCAAATGCCGGTGGGTGGTGGTAGTGTAGCACCAAATGTGGTTGGGGGTCAAACACAACAACAAATGTCAGCTGTTGTTGGGGGTAATGGAAATACAACACCTGGCGTTCAAAGAATGCCACAGACAATGGGTGTAGCAGTAGTATCCGGAGGAGCTGTAGGCGCTGGAATTAATGCGGGAAGCGGTAGTGTGCAAGTTGTACCTAAGCAAGGTATGCAACAGGTTGGTATAATAGGTAATGGTACCACGTCTAAAACTAATACATTAGGAGCGACAGTCCCGCCGCCTGCAAATGTCACAACTACTCAAACGCAAGCAAAAACAAATAGAGGCGGTCGTACAAATATTACACGGGCGAGTAATATTAAAAACGAAAGAAGATGAAATTTGACATCGTTTTAAGACCCAAGAATTTTTTTAAGTAAAATAAAAGTAATAAATAACTTTAAGTTTCAATACCTAAAATAATAATAAAAAAACAATATTTTGTGATTTTTCTTTAATATTTATTATCAGTTCTTATATACTGCATGGATTAATGATACATTGGGGTAAATTTTCCCCACCCGACAAACCTTGAACAATGCGTGGTTGTACTAGCGTTAACAATGCACCTAATAAACACTCAGAAGGATATATTGTTAGTTGTTCCGTTTTTGTATATAAACCATCGTTGATATATAAAACATCAATTCCATTTTTAGTGGCCTTACGTAAAATATTATTTTGTATAAACGGTTGCATATCGTTGGTGATCATGTCAGTTAGTAAGTTTGTAACATTATCAGCTTAAAAAAAAGATATTAAACGATGATAGTTATCTAATTTTCACATGAGCACATTTTAAACCAAAATTTTAATTTGTCAATAAAATTAAAGTCGTAACTCTGGTGTAAAATTGTTTGGCCCTTGGAAGCAGAAATATTTATATTTTTTAGTAGAAAATTGTAAACATACCTTTAATTAAAAACATCAGGTTTTCACTATTCCATGGTATTGCTGTCAGTTCTACGTCCTTCACTTTGCACTGACTATCATCATTTCCAAGGCATACATTATATTTTTCATTTGGATTCAAAGTTTTGATACCCAATGGCTTTATCTGCTAATACGGTTATAATTATTTAACATTTAATATTCGGTAACAAATGCTCTTACATTGTTATATGTCTTCTGATTTAAGTCACTTAGAATATTTTCAGTGGTATAAATATGCCCCGACCAATCTTTGGGCAGTAGTTTTCCGTCCAAAGCATCTTTATGAGATACTAAGATTGGAGATTCCTAAAAATTTCAAAAATATTCTATTTAAAATGGAATTTTACTTAAACGAATGGTTCTCATAAACCTTAAATTCTTCGATGTTAAAAAATATTTTATTTGTATCCAGCAAAGTTGGTTGGCCAAAACAATTCAATAACATTATAAATTTTTGCAACTAAAAAACTATACAAATGTAAACAAATAGTATTGTTTATTTTACATTTGCCAAGAGCGTTATTTTAGTTGTCATTCAATTAGGACTGATAACACAATTATGTTAGTGTCGTTCGAAGAGGAATTATTCAATTAATCGCCTTATTTTCGGTCATATTGAAATGGTAAATTTAAAACAAATAATTCGAACATTATGTTTAAGTAGAATTGGTCTTTACGTTTCGTTTTGCATATTTAAAATACGCACGAAAGGGAACAGAAAAACAAACATGGTTTTCATGTACAAAACAGAAGTAGCTAATTCGAAACGTAATGACTAGTTCTACATTAAGATGTAATAAAACCAAGACCATTATTCTGTATTCAACATTCTGTATGAAAGACATAATATCATAATAAAGAAGATAATATCTTAAGACAGATTTCAAGAAATGGATTTTAAATTCCAAATAAAAAATATGTATATTGTGTATTTTTTGATTGTTTATTAAGTAAAAAATTAATATACATATTTATAGTATATATAATATATCCACGAATTTATATCATGTACATATATCTTTATACAAAAGAAAAGTATAAATTTTAATTTTATTTAATATAAATTTTTATCTATTAGCACTTAGCACTTAATGAACGGAAAAGGTAAAGTATAAAAAATATAGAAAAGCTCTATGAATATTTTTTAAACAACAATGTAAATTAAAAGTACATTTATCTATATTTCTTTCCACAAATAAAGGAATGATTTTAAAACATTGAAATCATACTACGATTAAACTAAAACACAACAAAAATAAAAACAAAATTAGCAAATTCAAAACTAAGTTTAAATTTACATATAACATTTGTTTACACTAGATTTTTCTTTGTTTGTTTGTTTTAGCAATAATAAAAACGTTTTTAACAGTTTTTTTTTTCTATTTTTGGCTAAGAATGATTGACTGCATTTTGGTTAACTTGTTTTAGTTTTTTGTAGTATGGAAGTTGCTCATCTCGTACATGCTGTGAGCTTGTTGTGTGTGTCTTTAGTAATATGTACTGTTGTTTTATTTGAAGATGTTGAAGAGTTTTTAATTTAGCCGAAGAAAATTCTTAATTCAAATTGTTAAACTATGATCTAATAATTTACGCTGCGCGGATGGATTGTATAATTTGGAAAATTGCTGAACCACAAACTACGAATATGAAAAGTGCCAAGAGCCAAGGTCCGACAGGATATTGTCCTTCTTTTGCTTTCTAAAATAAATAAAAAAAATAGTAATTATAGCATATGTATGTATGTAAATGATAAACAAAAGTTCTCTTAAATTTACAAAATTATTTGTCATTTAGTTATTATATTATTTTATTTCTTTTCATTTAAATAATTATCTTCATTGAGTTGGAATTGAATGAAGCCGCCGAAGTCTAGTAGGTAGTGTGTTGGCTTATTTGACGTGAGGCCACGGTTCAAACCCCAGGTCAGACATCTCGAACAAAAGAAATATAAAAAAATGTTTTTTCGGCGACTTCCTCTCAGCAGATTTCTGGCAAAAACTCTGAGTAAATAAAGTTCGGAGTCGACTTTAAACTGTAGTTCCTGTCACTTATGATAAAATTAACACAAACAACATAAGTGGTGTGAGAAGCTTGGTCGTAATCCTGACTGAAGGGTTGTAATGACCATATACGTAGTTGGTATTGAATTTCCATGAGGAATGGTAATATAATGAAACTCAATATTTACAAGAGTGTGAGACTCGATAACAACTTTTTTATTTTATTATTTACGTTATTTTACGTAAAATTGTTGTTGTTGACATAGTTAAATACCAAACGTTGTTAACATGAAGATGAAATAGGTATATTTCATTCTATGAATATTCTTTTAAAGCCAAAACTGTTAAAATTAAGACTTCGGAAGCGTTTGATATTTTAGTCATGCAAATCAAATTATATGTATGCTGGATCTAATTCACTTTCTTGTGGAATGACACACGAACTCTATTTTGCTTAAAGGAGATTATAAAAATGCTCATGAATGAATCTAGAGTATGAGCTCTAGTGAAATAAATGCATTTATGTCTGAAAATCATCCTTTTGTAATGTTTCACACAAGTTACTTTAGCAAGAATTACTTATACAACCATTCTCTTTATATGTGGATCGATCTCATTGCTGAAGATAATCTTTTATTCTTACAATATAAACAGTTTTGAATCTAACGGCTATAGACAGTACTCTGTGTACTTCTCTCTCTCAAAACAAACACTGCATGAGTAGCACCATATCCTGAACGTGGGCGCATTAACCCAATGAATAAATATGCGCAGATTCAATCTAGCTCTTAATTAGCGACAATTAAATCGGTGGGGAAGAAAACCTTTTGATTGATTCCAACATCTGAAGCTATCTTTTTAGTACTATAACGGAAAATTGGCAAGAATGAAAGCAGTACGAAAGCAAGGAACAAAATTAAAAAAAAAAACTTAAAAAACAATAACAATGTACTGTGCGACTTAAAATTGTAAACATGTTGGCGTGGCAATTTCTTAAAACGAATGTATGTTCCGATAAGAAAAATGGGAAATAAACAGCAATAACTAATAACAACTCAGATTAATAGGCTTTAAAACTATATTCTTTACAATCTTACCGAAGATTTTGGTACATTGCCACGCATTGTAATATATTTGCTGGCTTTTTCATTAGCAACGCGCATTCTCTGTGGTGGGGCCATTTTTAGTTCGTTGTTATTGTTGTTGTAGGCCTTATGTTCCAAATGCTGCAAAATATCCAAAGAAAATTGATAAAATTAAATAAATATTGCTTTTTCTTCTGTTAGTATGTTGTATGGTTTATTTTTGGCAAAACAATTGCTCACACTTTTATTTCAACTAAATAATTTTAGAGTTTTTCACTGAAGTTTTATTTAAAATGAAAAAATTTACTCAAATGTATTTACAAGTATTAAAACAAATACAATTCACAGAATCAAAAAACGTTCGCACCTCCTTTTCTTCGTTAACAAAATGACACGTAAAAACGAAACCGACACGTATAAATACAAGTGACGATAAAATTGTAAGTAACCACACTTCATTTTGCGATACTCTCGATTTGTCGAGAACAAAACAATAACAGTGTTGTATTAAGGAGAAGAAAACTCATAGAAATAATGATGGAAATTTTTTGAAGCGAAATGTCAACTTAAAATTAGTTCGTAAAGGTTACATATCTAATATATGCGGAAAATATTAAACATTTGAAATTGATGGTTGACCAGTATGCATCGAATTTGAAGCGATGTTAAATTTTTTTGCATTCAAACTTTGAGATTTTTTTCACAATTATTGCCCGATTTTTAAAATTTTAAATTAAAAATTTTAATTTTATAAATCTAAAATTATTCAGAATATCTACGATCAGTTTTTTTAAATTGCACTCCTTTATGCATGAGATAGATACAAAATTTAATTTTATACTATGTGTAAGAGTACAAAACGTATACCACCCATTTTTGCTTTTATATGTAGGTATCTTAATATAATGATGCGTACAGTTTTCTCTATTGTATATGGTGTGTTTTTGTGGCGTCCTTTGAACATTATAAAGTATAACCAATATAAGTCAATATCGAACAAAGTTACGGATTCATTACCCTTTAGCATTCCAGTGATATAAAACTTTAGTTTATAATTACTTTATTAAAAATATCTTGTCTTGTTTCATTGTATTAAAATACGTTAAATCTATTGTTTCGTTCGACGAGAACTTCTTTATTTTATTAATTTCACATTTAAACTTTGTTTCTTGTTTTTATTTTTTAATAAATTTTTCATAATAACTAATGTAATGCAATTTTCACCTATTCTTTACTTGGCGCGGGCAGCCAATGCAGATAAATCGGCAATACATTTGTTGAGAGTTTCCTTCTCTTGTTGGGGTGTGATTGATGCCAAAACATTTCTCACTATCCAATCGACCAAGTGTTTTTGGCTGAGGCGACGTTCAATGTGGCGGCATTCAACTTGGTAGTCCAAACGACGTTTGACCTAAAAACATTACTAATTTTGTATTCTTTGTTATTAATTGAATTACGAGATAAATACATACTTCAGTGTAAACGTTCATGGCACGTTCACGGAAAGCGGCTTCCAATTGGAGGGCAACATTTTCCTTTTTAGCATCCATGAGCATTAAAGCACCTTCAGCACGCCATTGCTCTTTCTTTTCAGCTTCAATAGATTCTTGCAAAGCCTTCAATTCATCCTCACGGCCTTGTTTCCATTCACTTTCGATTCTGTCGATTTCCTTATCAGCCCAGTTTGCAGCGGCTGGTCCAAGCTTCTTAACAGCAACCACAGCCATGATAGCCAAAGAAATACCACTGTAGTACTCGTGTTCCATTACGTATATTTCCTTGGAGCACAAATAGGTGAGCAAACCAACACCGAAGGTGTACGGACCGGTAACACCAGTTTTATTGTAGAAGAATTGGAACCATTCATCAGGAATGAAACCTAAACGCACTTTGCCAGGGTGTTCTGGACGAACGGGACGATCACCACCTGCAGCAGCAGCTGAAGACGATGTTCTTACAGCCAAAGCGCCCAATGGACGTTGAACTGAAAAAAGATTGTAAAAAATGTATTTCATAAATATTTTATATGTGGTGAGCTCGATTTTTGCAAGTTTTCACCATTGCTTCTACATTTTTGACAGTAGCTGCGGCCTTATGAGTCGAAGTGATTACATAAACTGTATAAAATTTTGCGAACAATTTCTTGGCGTAATGGTCAATTATTAAATGGATTAAAATCAATTAAAGAATATATGTCTATAATTAATTGTTTTAAAAATATATATAACTAGTTTTTAATATATTTACCAGAACGAATGGCGGCCCTTGAAATCATTTTCGTGGAAAATAAATTTTTCTATTTGTTCAGAAGGAAATTGACGTCTGCTCTCTCGTCCAAATTGCTCTGTTGAAAACTTGCAATCATTCACAATAGTGAACCAAATCGCCATTTTAATCACAATAAGAACACTCTTATTGGAATGTGTGTAGACATTCCATATGTCATGTAAGATAATGGTGCCATATCAAATGTGTGATTTATTTTGGAATTATTAATATTTTAATAAACTATTGTTTAACTAAATTTTATGGATGAATTTAGTACATAAAATTATGGAAATAAAATATATACTAAAAACCCATCAAAAATATTATGGTACTAAAAACGCATATTGAGTATTGGTCTTTTTATTGATATGGCAGCCTTAAATAAGTTTTGTTCATGGATTAATTTTTGTCAAAATACTGAATATAGTTAAATTGTTAGAAACACGACAACTGCTGTTTAGTTCAAATTTTGTACTATGTATAAAAATGTAATAAAATGTGGAACCAGAACGGCCTTAAGTGCATGGAAGTCGAAAACTGGTATAATTTTTGTATACATATATAATATTATTGTAAATAAAATGAGCGCACAATGTTGTTTTATAGAACAAAATAAGTGACATAAACAGAGTGTTCAAGTGTTTGTGTTATTTAGCCTTTTAGTGTATTAAGAATATAGAAATAATATTGACAATAATCTTTTTCTGCGTAAGAAATTCTAGTTCTCCAATAATTAATCTCTTATTAATAAACATAGGTAATTTCTAAAGTCCTTAAAAATTATAAATTTATGAAAAATAGACTCATTTCACATTATAATCTAAGTATTTATACTAATGGCAACTCTATTAAATGTAATTGACATTTACCGGCTAGGCAACTGCAAATAGATAAAAAAAAATTAGTGAATAATAACAAAGCAAGTCATCTCGTTTTTTTTATAAAATATATCATTGTGATCTAATAAATAAGTTTGAGTGAAAATTTTAATAAATATTTTTACAGATTTAAATAAATTGTGTTTAGATTTAGTGAATACAGAATTTGAACAACATTTGTGTAAAGGTAAATAAAAAAAAACCCATAGCAAGAAAACAAAAATGAAATTAAAAAATGCTTGCCTCCTTTTATCTTGCTAATACATCTTTTTATATTGTGTGTTCGTGCTAATGTTTGTAGAACGTTAAAATAGTTCCGCGACAAATGAATTTAAGTATTCCAACTATGTATATTAACCAAGAGATTTTCGCTAGAAAATATCAACTAATCAACTTGCTTACAATTCAGTTTTTCACGTCACTAGTTAGCTTAGATGCTTTCGTTTAGAACTTTTATCTTTTTTACGAGCATATACATACATATGTATATCGCATAAACATTTTTAATTTCAATTGTAGCACAATTTTTATTATGTGTAAAAGTCTAACATTACGATTTAGGTATTACGTTAAACTACATTTTTCTTTAGAATAATTTCTCGCGATGCAGATGTTGTACAAACATTTAGTTCATATTTAAAGCGATATGCTTTTGCAGACAAGTAAATATGTAATTAGATGTTTATTTACTATTGAATGAATATAGATGCCAATAGCTAGGCATTAACTAATAAGTTTTAGATGCTAATATAGGAGTAATAGTCTTAAATTATAGAAATTAACCAATTAAAATCTTAATTTCAGTTTACAGTTTCGACATCTAATTTATAAATTATTTATTTTTATTCAACAAATATAAATCAGTTCACTCATGGTGGTTCGTCTGAATAATCTAGTTGAAAAATACTAAAGTACGCACCATTCAAATTTGTATGCCGAAAGGAATGTCCGCGTTTCACAAGCGTTTGACCAAAGAGCGTAGTCCATATGTTTTCCAAAATTCTTTCATATTTATTTTATATATTGTTATGGTTTTTCAAAAATGTAAATGTACCTTTAAACGTAGGGTTTAGGAATCTAATACTTTAGAATCAAAATAACCAGGAATAACCATTTAATAATTTTGCAGGGCTCACAAAAATGGCATACATAAATCCAGTCGATTTATAGCACAAAAGTTAAGAATTCAGTTTAGGGTATTAAATTTTCGGCCTAAGTCGAGTATTATTTGTTATAACAATTGTAATATGTTAAAGTTATATGCCTATATACTAAAACAAATAAACATTTTTCCAGTTGATAAATGCATCTGTCCCGTTAACCTAAAATTTTCCCAACAAAAACTACTATTGCAAGAACAACAACAGCGATTATTCGTAAAACGTTTAGAAAAGACAAAACAACGACAACGTGAATATTTCCAATCACCACTACTACAAAAATCTCCACCATCCCCAACAATAACAAAAGTTTATTTATCAACTTGCCAGCTGTCAACTCGATTTATTCACATTCGGCATTTGCAAAGTTATCATCATTATAGTTGTCGGAAAGCTGTTGTTGATGTTAAAACAATACGTAGTCTCTCCAATTTTACTACTACTACTACTACTCGTGCTATAGTTGCTAACAAACAAAAACCTCATTTGCTTGTGTGCCGTGGTGTATTAACCCCGTTGAATAATAATTTGATAAAATTAAAAAATAATTCTTTCACTTTCAATACAACTACATTATTATTAGAAAATTGCCATCTAAATACGATTATCGCGGGCAAACCATTCGTTAAAGTGCAAAAGCAATTTTATCGCGATTACTCAACAATATCTTTGGGTGCACCTCTTAAAAATAGTGAAGCTCCTCTATTGGGCGATCTTTGTGAAAAATATCGCACAATTATTAGCCGTACATCTGCTGATTTGGCAGCACAATCCACTGAAACTAAACCTAAGGAGGATATTTTAACGCATTTGAGTAAAGAGAAGAAAAAGATGGCAGGTAATCAACAAAAAGAATTTCAACGCTTGCCCACCAATGTGGTGCCAACACATTATGAATTGGAATTGAAACCCAATTTGGAGGCTTTCACTTTCGAAGGCAAAACTAGTGTGCAGTTGCAAGTAAGTGAACATTGACGTTACGATTTTATGTTTTCATATTGTTATTTATTTAACTCCATTTTCAACCTTTCTTCTGCTTTCACTTTTATTTATTTTTATTTTTGTATCCTAAGAAAAATATAAATCTTTTGACAAATTTCTAATATTACGGATTTTTTTTTCAAAAGTAAGGAAACGTATTTCTTTGTTTTTTTACTCTTTTTGGCGTAAAAGAAAACATTTCGTCTATTTTAAGATAATGAACAACCCACGGAAAATTTCAATTAGATATAACTTTTAGGTTTATTATTCTTTGTTGTTAATATACATATATTCATTATTTGTTTTCCTGAAATACTTACATTTTTATTTCGTCCATGAATATTTTAATATGTATATTATTATTATAAAAATAATAATATATTTTTTCTGTACATTATTAATGTTTTTTTTTGTCTTTAAAGTACGGGTTTTTAATTGTAACGTTTTTTAATTATATAATAAATATTACAAGTCACCCTTTAGATCAGATAAATGTGTGTTTATCTCTAAATTTTCACTCTGAATGTTATACATATTAAGGCTTTATTCGTTTTCGATTTATCTAAAAAATTCAAACTTTAAGATTAAGATTCACAATTAGTAGCTAATAAATTCTGACGATTTCAGCGGCTAAATTCATTCATAATTTTGTATATTCTTCGCTGGTCTTGTAGACATTTTGCTTAATATCCGTAGCATCAAAATCTGGTGAAAAAGAGTGGGATATCATAATTTTTTGAAAGTAAACGATTTTCCAAAAGTACTTAAAAAGAATTCCACTGATACCAATAGCTTCTAATGTGCACCAAAAACTAACATGCGAGCGATGATATGATTTCTCTACATATTAGTGGGAATATTCCAATGCCCAAATACAGGGAATCATCTGGTTGCTCTTCAATTAAAATATAAATAACTTTTTTTTTTTGAAAATGCTTAAAAAAAAACTACTGAATATTTTCTCAAATTTCTTTTTTTATTTGAAAGTACAATCCTTCCGGTTAATAATGGAAAATAATTTCATTCAAATGGCTGCCTCGGCTGGCCATGCAGTAGCCTACACGATCGGTCCAATTTTTAAGCACATTATCGATTGTGTGCAGCTGTATTTAAACAATGGCTTCACAAATATTGTCCTTTAAAGTGTCAATTGTCTCTGGTTTGTCGGCGTAACACTTATCTTTGACGGCACCCCACAAATAATAGTCAAACGGTGTCAAATCGCAGCTCCAAAGTGGCCAAACGACATCAGCTCTGCGGCTGATAATGCGATCTTCAAAAACAGGGCGCAAAATATCGAGTATAGCTTCGGCTGTGTGGCACGTAGCGCCGTCCTGTTGAAACCAAATGTTGCCAATATCCTCCTCTTCAATTTTTGTGAACAAAAATTCGTTCAACATGGCCCGTTAACGATCGCCATTGACTGTAATGGCCATTCCTTGCTTATTTTCGAAGAAAAATGGCCCAATTATGCCTCTGGACCAAAATCCGCACCAAACAGTGATTCGTTTTGGGTGCGTCGGCTTTTCAATGTATGCGTGCGGGTTTTCTGTGCCCCAAATGCGACAATTTTGCTTGTTTACATACCCGCCAAGATCAAAATGAGCTTCATCTGAAAAGATGATTTTTTTTTGCCAAAATTGGCATCTTCTGTAAGTCGATCGCAGGCCCACTTAGCGAAGCGAAAACGCGAATACATAACCATATTCATTCAGCGGAAGGATAAAACTAATTATCTGTCAAATCAGACATGAACTAAGTGTTACCATTCACGAAATAAGCACTAGTAGAAAAAAAAAAAACCTTAGATGGCGGACCCGATATTTCAATTTTTGTACGGATGTGGTCAACCTTAATTTTTATATTAACATTATAACTCAAGCTTATGTTAGATAATTATAACGAAAATATTGTTTTCTAATTATTTTTAAACAGTTTTCGAGTTAAATTTTTGTTATATATTCTTTTCGTTCCCATAAGGAACACACGGCTATCAAAAAGCATCTCTTTCTCTCATCTTTTATGTTATATTCTTTTAATTTTCCTTCAAAATTGTTGTTTTAGCTAAAGGTAACAGTTTAATTAATAATAATAATAGTAATAGACTACATATTTTAAAATTAATACGAATACTACTTCAAAATTATCGCCTCAGTTAAATGGTTTAATTTTTAAACTTGTCCTAAAAAACTTGCTAGTTCTGCTTACGTTATAAACATCATTTTTTTGTTGCTACTTATATAAATTCTTTTATCCACATTAATAACCAATAACGTATAAAAATATTCACAAAAACAAAACTGATTACGGAAAAGTTTATATTAAGAATTAAATAAATGAATTCGTATTGTAAATCCCAGTAAAATGTTCAATGACTTTTTAATGATATTTAAATTAATTCGTTTTGAATATAAACTTGTTTAACTATAAAATTTCTAATTAACTACACATTTTGGCACATTATGGCGTCAACTTTTCATTTATTTAATTATAATTATTACAATTAAAAAATGTTAAATGTTTGTTTTAGATTACATCTACCACTAGCAGCATTACTTTGAATGCTTTAGATATGGTAATTAAGAGTAGCGAAGTTGAATTGAAAGACGAAATATTAAAGCCTCTTAAAATAAGCTATTCAACCGAAAATGAAACTGCCACGTTATTGTTTGAAAAAGATCTGCCTGTTGGCGTCACTGCCAAATTGAATATGACATTTACAGGAGAATTAAATGACAAAATGAAAGGTTTTTATCGCAGTAAATATTTTACGCAAAGTGGTGAAGAGCGTTATGCAGGCGTAACTCAGTTTGAAGCTACAGATGCACGTCGTTGTTTTCCTTGTTGGGATGAACCTGCTATTAAATCTACATTTGATGTTACCTTGGTTGTGCCGGAGGATAGAGTAGCACTGTCAAACATGCCAGTAAAAACTGAAGAGAAACTATCAAGTGGCTTCCGAAGGATAACATTCGATCGTACACCAATTATGTCGACCTATTTGGTGGCTGTAGTTGTTGGAGAATATGATTATGTAGAAGGAAAATCCGAAGATGGTGTTTTAGTACGAGTTTATACTCCTGTTGGTAAAAAAGAGCAGGGACTGTTTGCTTTGGAAGTGGCTACAAAAGTTCTTCCCTATTACAAAAGCTACTTTAATATAGCTTATCCTTTGCCAAAAATGGATTTAATAGCAATTTCTGACTTCTCAGCCGGTGCCATGGAAAATTGGGGTTTAGTAACATATCGTGAAACATTTGTTCTTGTCGATCCTAAAAACACCTCCTTAATGCGCAAACAGTCAATAGCCTTAACAGTGGGCCACGAAATTGCTCATCAGTGGTTTGGTACAATGTATTATTAATAATAAAGTTTTATTTTGTAATGATTAATTTATCACTTTAGGCAACCTTGTTACCATGGAATGGTGGACGCATTTATGGCTTAATGAGGGTTATGCGTCCTTTGTTGAATTTTTATGTGTGCATCATTTGTTTCCAGAATATGATATTTGGACTCAATTCGTTACTGATATGTATACACGAGCATTAGAATTAGACTCTTTGAAAAATTCACATCCCATCGAAGTACCAGTTGGCCATCCTTGTGAGATTGATGAGATTTTCGATGAAATTAGTTACAATAAGGGCGCATCAGTAATACGTATGTTACATGACTATATAGGTGAAGATGATTTTCGTAAGGGTATGAATATATATTTGACACGGCATCAATATAAGAACACCTTTACTGAAGATCTTTGGGCAGCTTTACAAGAAGCCAGCTCTAAGCCTGTGGCACAAGTAATGAGTTCTTGGATAAAGCTCAAAGGTTTTCCAGTTGTAAGTGTTGAATGTGAACAAAAAGAAGGCAATAAACGCTTGCTTCGTTTAACACAAAATAAGTTTACTGCTGATGGTTCTAAACCAGATGGGGACTATACTTGGGTTATACCAATTACGATTTCTACCTCGAAAAATCCCAAGAGTATTGCTAAAACTTTCTTATTAGATCAGAAATCTATGGAAGTTGTATTAGATGATGTAAATGCAGATGACTGGATTAAGATAAATCCTGGTACGGTTGGTTATTATCGTACACGTTATTCTAAGGAAATGCTAGAGAAGTTAATGCCGGCTGTGCGTAACATGGAACTACCACCCCTAGATCGTTTGGGTCTAATTGACGATATGTTTGCTATGGTACAAGCTGGTCAAGCTAGTACCGCCGAAGTCCTACAACTTATTGACTCATATCGTAATGAAACAAATTATACAGTTTGGACCGCAATTACTAATTCATTATCAAATCTTCATATTTTAATATCACACACTGACTTAATGGATTATTTTAATAAATACGGTGAGAAACTGTACCGTCCTGTAGCAGAGCGCTTGGGATGGGAAGTAAAAGAAGGTGAAAATCACTTGGACACTTTGTTACGCAGTCTTGTATTATCACGTTTAGTGTCCTTCCGCTGCAAAGACATTATACAGGAAGCACAAAAACGGTATTGATTTTAAGATCACATATATAACACGAAAAAAGATTATTAATTATAAACACTTCTAGTTTCCGTGATCATGCTAACAATGTTTGTCCTGTACCGGCTGATTTGCGTTCAACTTGTTATAAGGCTGTTTTACAAGATGGAGATGAAGCTATTTTTAATGAAATGCTCTCACTATATCGAGCCACTGATTTACATGAAGAACAAGATCGCATTTCCCGTGCTTTAGGTTGCATTGGTAACGTTGATTTATTACGTAAAGTTATTGAATTTGCAATGTCGGTAAGTTTATAATTAATACAACATTTACAGTTTTTATCATACATACATTTTTAAGGGTGAAGTGCGAGCACAAGATTCTGTATTTGTCATTGTAGCAGTTGCTGTAAATCCTAAAGGCCGTAATATGGCTTGGCAGTTCTTTAAAGATAATAATCAAAAACTGCTGGAACAATATCAGGTACGTTAAATAACGAACACTAGTCTATGATAAATATTTAACCAAGTTTTCTATATATGTATTTTACAAAATAATAAATTTTTAATATATTTTTTTTTAATTAGGGTGGATTTTTGCTGGCACGTCTAATTAAATATCTAATTGAAAATTTTGCTACCGAAGAACGTGCTCTTGAGGTTGAAGAATTCTTTAAAAGCAAACAGTTCCCTGGTACTGAACGAACTGTGTCGCAAGCTGTAGAAACAATACGTCTAAATGCTGCCTGGTTGAAGAGGGATCTTGACTCATTGACAACTTACTTAAAGAAGGATTAAGTGAAACTAGCATATGGGTTACTTCGAGGGTATATAAAAATTAAATGAAACCTAAAGTTACAAGATTTAAACCAAAGCCATAAATATATGTCATTCATACAATATATTTAAACAAATCTTTCCTAATTTTTTGTTATGTTCTTTTCTAAGCATTATAAAAAACACATTATTATTGACATTTCATAATTTTAAAACATTAAGTTGCATTTTATGTTGAAAAACTGAAAAATATATTTAAATAATTTGTCTTTGTAATGCAGAGCTCAATAAATGCGTAAGAGACCAATAAATTTGTAACAATCTAAAATTATTATTGTTTACTCAATTTCATGTAATGACATTAATACTGGATTTAAAAACGTCTAATTTTCTGTTAGAAAATACTAAAAAGAAAAGACAATAAAAATAATAATAGTATTCTAATTCTAACAGATGATATTTATAATTTGAATTAAACATAAATCTCCCCAAAGAATTTTCTGAGTAATCAATTTCGAATCTATTCTCTATATAACTAACCTAATTAATCAAAGTATTTATGTAACTGTTTAATTTTCAAACTTGTTTGCTTGAATTAACTATAAATCTATACATTTTCCATTTCCACAACAATTGGGTCTACGTTCCGGAACGACCCGAGAACCACGTGGTGAAGGATTGCCAACCCAGCATCAGTTGTTCCTGAGGAAGAAAACTCTTACAAACAACAGACATCTGTTAAACAACAACAACAATGTTTTCTGAGCATTCAATTTGAGTCTGTATTTTCTTTTGATTCACTGTTTAATCAATGCATTCAATTTATCACTGGTCGTTTCATGGTGCGTCCATAGCCGCCAAAAGTAGTCAGTGACAAATATATATTGTATTTAATTTACTATCCTTTCGTCATTATACAATGCATTTAGTTTAATTTTTAAGATTTTTTTCACCTTTATGCTATGTTTGGTACGCCTGTGTAGTACAGGTTTGAGATGAAGCTAAGCCAACCGTCAGACAAATGGTATCCCATGGAATGCTTATAGTATCAACCGATGTTCTAGATTGTACCGTTAGGGTACTCAGTTGAGATGAAATTCCATAAGCATTCATATTTTTGGCGGAGTTAATAACATTAGTAATTCTTTCACTTTCGCTAACATTAATTTGAAATTGGCGCAGAGTTCATAACAAAAATCACAAGATTGTTAGATTAAAAGTTGTTTTGATTTTTTTTAGTCAATTCTATATCCAGTGACTCCAAAACTGTACTCTCTACTATGTTAGGACTTGATTGGTAGCACTTGTGGAAAAACTAATAAAATCCAAATTGCATCTAGCTTTATTTAGTCTATTTTATCACTACCCAATCCTATACGGAAATTCTTTTTTAATTATTACTTTTAAAACATATAAAACAGAGTCAACTAAAAATTATTTTGCTTTGTAAAAAACAGTAGCTCTAAAACTTTAAAAATAACTTGGCAACTCTTCAACTTTACTAAATGAACATATGCGGGATAAGAAAATTTTATTCATCTTTGTTTTTGTTTAGAAGTGCATAGAGAGTATTTGTGATAAACTAAAGTATATAAATATTATGAACTTCCACAATATTTTTGTTTTTAATTAATTAATTTATTTGGAATGATGAAGTTATATAAATTATATACTCATACTAAAAGTTACAAAGGTAAAATTATACGTGTGTATAATGTATAACAGTGGTAAAATAATTTTATATTTTATACATAGATGCTGATCTTTTGATCAACAATAAAGAACACCCCGATGCAAAGGCTGGTGATATAGTGGAAGTTTTTCATCGCAATGATGAGGAGAATACAAAGCTATTGTTGCAGATAACAACGTTTACAGACCTTAAAAGTCGGGATGTGATAAGCATAGAAAGTGGTGTTGCAAATCAGTTCAAATTACGAACATTCAGTGATGTGGTTATGCGCGTCGTTGATGTAGCTGATGTAGCACTAGATTCGATTGAAATAACTTTTAAGGACCAGTATATGGGGCGGTCGGAAATGTGGCGCCTGAAGAAATATTTGGTACGTATTACTAATATTCGAATCCCTACCTGAAGAGTATATACCACATCCATACATTTTTGTAAAGGAAAGTCGGACATCACTGAATGAAAATGATGCCTGTATTTCATCACACGAAGTGGTGTTTATATATGTGCTTAAAACAGCAGTGCACTTCTGATAGCAATGCCGTGGTTTCGACCTGATTAGTATCATGGGAGTCAAAAACGTATAGGGCTATAAACGTATTCTGACTTTATTTTTCGTTTTTTAGGACTAAGCAGTGTTTACTGTGCTTGTGACCATTGACGGTCCTAATGGATTCTGGCTTAATTCAAGTTTCTTCTCCAATTTGCCTAGGAACTTGTTGTTTATATATAGTAATTTTCATTACTGAGAGTTACTTTTGTCTTATACAAATATTAAAATAATATATTTACTTTCACTCAAATGGGGAAGTTAGAGGTATTACCTTCTTGTTTACCCGTCGTGTTCAAACTATTTCTGCTTATTGCAGCAGAGATACCTTATATTTTGGTTGAAGTTTTTGAAAGTCAAACACGAAATCCCAATTGACCAACATTTTCTTAAAAGTTTAACATTACAACATATTTATCATTTATTAAATCATTCGTGTAGACAGGCGAATTTACCTTAATTTTAGCAATCAACAAATCTCTAGATAGGAAGATTTAAAAAATAGGTTAACGATTGACGTTTGTGCGATTGAATTTTTAATACTCTTCAAAAGACGACGTATTTTAAGTTAATATATTTGAAATTATAAACCAAAGACGGAATTAGAGTCAGTAGGAAATATTGGGTAAAATTTTGTAATTCATGGTTACATAATTTTAAATATAGCATTTGACCATGTATACAAATATTACAAAATTTCTTTAATATTATAAAGACTAGATATCAGTTTAATCGTAAACTCATATTTTTTACAGACAAATACATGTGTGTATGTCAATAAAAAAATTGATTACAATGATATGCAAATACGATGCCAAGTCTATGAAATGTGGTCGCAGGGAGAACGCGTCTCTTGTGGTGTTATAACGGAAGACACAAAAATTGTTTTTCGCAGCAGCACATCAATGGTTTATCTGTTCTTACAAATGTCATCCGAGATGTGGGATTTTGATATACATGGAGATTTATATTTCGAAAAGGCGGTAAATGGGTTTTTAACTGAACTCTTTCATAAATGGAAAAAATTGGGATGTAATCATGAAGTAACTGTAGTTTTATTCTCCCGAACATTCTATTCTGCAAAATCTCTTGATGAATTTCCTGAGCAAATGCGTGAATGTCTGCAAATGGACTATAAAGGCAGATTTTACGAGGATTTCTATCGGGTAGCTTTACAAAATGAACGCAATGATGATTGGTGTTCGGTATTAGGCCAGTTAAGAAAATTGTTTACTTCGTATCAAAAAACTGTCCTTAATTATCATGCCAGAGAAGGTGTACAAATACCCACAGCTACTAATTCTACAGCAGCGCAAGGAAATTTTTTAGAAGTTTTAAATATTTCACTAAACACATTTGAAAAACATTATTTAGATCGTACATTTGATCGAACTGGTCAATTGTCCGTTGTTATTACTCCGGGTGTTGGCGTTTTTGAAGTAGATCGTGAATTAACAAACATCACAAAACAGCGAGTGAGTATTAACATTAATGTCAGCTTATTTTTATGTTTAAGATATTACTTACATATTCTTAATGTGAATTAATTAATACCTGCTTTCTGGAAATACATTTAATAATTTTTTTTTTTGTATTTTAATCTGTGCTGTGTTTTGTAAAATTAGATAATTGACAACGGCGTTGGTAGTGATTTAGTATGTGTAGGAGAACAACCTTTACATGCTGTGCCATTGCTTAAATTTCATAATAAAGATATATCTCTCACAGCTGCAGATGATTACTCCTTGCCACATTGGATTAATTTAAGTTTCTATTCAACCAACAAGAAGATAGCGTATTCGAATTTTATACCACGTATTAAACTACCACCTATGATAGCAAATGCTCCTATCAAAATGGATAGTAATTGTGTTAGTATTTAATGGTTTCAAAATTTGAACTTTTTGTAAGTGTAATGTATTTCAGGAAAATATATTCCTTAGTTGTAATCAATCTGAATACATACATAACTCTCTTTTTGATTACGAGGCATATGACGATCAAATCTTTCAGCCTCCTCCTGCTCAAGGAACATGGTACATATACACCCTTATTTTTTATTTATTCATTTTTTTTAACTTATTAATAACTTTAACGTTTATGGTTTTCTAGTTCTTTGCAACGTGTAATAAGAGCTAAGAAAACATCAGTGCCTAGTTTGGAAACATATGCCTATCAAAATAACGACTGGGAAAATTTGACACCCGTTAAAGTGCCAAGTTTGAGGCGAAAAATGTCAGATCCTGATATTCATCATGGTACTTCAGGCATATTGGCGGCTATGGTTTGAACATTAATAGTTGTATTATTTTCTAATGAGTTTAATATGTTTCTTTTAGAGTGATGCAACAAATCTCTCAGAATCACTTGCTTCTGAAAAAAATGCAAGACGCTCGATAGTTTCTATTGCACCCATAGTAAGACCAGGACGTTCTCTAATTAACCCTTTTGATCCTTCTCATGTTACAATTAAGTTAACTTCAAATCGACGTCGTTGGACTCATATTTTTCCAAAGGTAAAAGAGACATTAACCCTTTTTATTTTTATTTGCATGTACATGGTGGCTGATATGTATTGCAACCAACTTCAGGTTATTATCATTTGTAAACCGCTCGTCTGACAGCTGACAGATTTATTCCAGTAACAGTTCATTTTATTATTTATTTTGATCTATTGCATTCAGAAAAAAAGTTATTCGTGATGGAATTCAAGCGTGATAGTGTGATTGCTTTATATTTGGCTGGAAAACCACAGGTGGCTATCGTTAGAGCCCTCCAGCATTTAAATGTGAATAAATCTTTTGTTTCTCATACCATTGCTCGTTACCGTTATACTGGCAGTGTTGCATCGCGTCCAAAAAGTGGACGAAAAAATGGTAACAACACCAGAAATGATCCCAAAAGTGAAGGCCAGATTTGATCGAAATCCACGCCGCAGTGGTAGAAAAATTGGTCGTGAGCTGAACATATCGCGAGAACGGATGCAACACATATTGAAAAATGAGCTTGGACTAAAGCCATTGAAGTTCCAAAAAGTGCAAGAGCTCATCGATGGACAAAAAAAGTTAGACTGGAAAGAGCCAAGGAGTTACTTCGCTTGCACGAAAGTGGCCAGTTACCGAATTTGGTTTTCTCCGATGAGAAGCCATTCCAAATTGAGCAGTTTGTGAACAAACAAAATGATCGGGTTTACTTGCCAAAGAGGTCAGCCGAAAATTTACACCTGCGATTGGCCACCAGAACTCAAGCGCCGCCGATGGTAATGGTGTGGGCCGCCGTAACGGCCGATGGTCGCTCCCCGCTCGTATTCATCGACCGTGTGGTCAAAATAAATGCCGAATATTATCGGGAAAATGTCTTAAAGACAGTATTGAAGCCCTGGGCAGACAAACATTTCGGCCGCAGACCCTGGACATTCCAACAGGACTCAGCACCACCGCACTCAGCACGCGTCAACCAAGAATGGCTTAAAAAGGAGGTTCCTCGCTTCATTTCTACCGCACAATGGCCACCAAAATCTCCGGATCTCAATCCGTTGGACTTTTGCGCCTGCGGCATTTTGGAGAGTAAGGTTCTCACTAAAAAATACCAAAGTGTCGCTCCATCTCAAGACGGCGCTTCGCCGGGAATGGGCCAAAATACCACAGAGCCACTTTCGTGCAGCCTGTGATGGCTTTGTTGGCCGTTTGAAGGCCATAATTCGTACCAAAGGTCGCTAATTCGAACAAATCTAAACTGATTCTAAAATTTGATTTTATTTCCAACATTTTTTGCTTTTGAACAATAAAATTAAAAAAAAAAAATAAAAAAATATAGCGCTTTACTTTGTTGCATTATATATCAGCCACCCTGTATATGTATCGATAAACAATATGTTGGAAATAAAAATTCGTTACAACAATATATAAATAATTTTACAGGGTCCCACTGGTGTTCTTATACAACAACATCATTATCAGGCCGTACCTGCAAAACCCAATTGCAACCAATTTAATAATAATGATAATGAATACTTACCATGTTATAATTCCATGGAATATGAGCACACATCTAATTGTTCCACATTGAGCAAATCTATTTCAAACAGCTTAAATGGCAGTGAAGTAGAAAAATCGGAAGGTAAGTTGCAAAAACTTTCAAATGATTTAGAGTGTTAAATCAAATTTTTGTTTATTACTTTTAGTTTCCAGAAGACGAAACAATTCTTTATTAAATACTTCAGCATTAGGAACAAACACTTCTAATGCGACAGTACCAGCCAAAAGTTTTCTATGGGGAGCCACAGGGGAACAAGAATGGACACCTGCTATAACTACAGGTATTTCTAAATTGAAAACTAATCATCTTTTATGTTTTATGTAAATTCTGATTGTGTTATTGTCCAAATTCAATTTCTCATTTTCCTTTATTTATATATGTTTAAAGGTTTTGTGCAATTATTTTTATTAAGTTTGAAATTAAACATATAATTGGATATTTTGTTAATATTTTCAATTAAAACCAATTTATTGAAAGATATTTTTATATCATTGGGTAATTGTATAACAAATTTTGAGTAAAACTAAAGGGGTTTTCAAATGAAAAATATTCTTAAGTTATTTAATTTTTTGGTTTACTTACTTATTTTATTTAAATGATCATTATCTTTAACAGAAAACAAGTTTTTAATTTTATAGGAATTATATTAAAAATTGCTGATTATTATATGAAGTTGTAAATTAACTCATAAATTATTTATAACATTTAACTTTTTTACAAATTTCTAATGATCTAATATATTTTCTTTGATTCAAAATTAATGTTTTTATTAACGTTCATTACATATAGTATATTTATATTCAAAAATAGTAGATCTTTTAATATTTGATTTGTTTTAATTCTACTAATCTTAAACTTATTTCCATTCATACGTTCACAAAAAAAAAAAAATTAAACTACAAATAACAAAATATTTTTTAAACTAAATTATTGTTCCCGAATCATCAAACAATACTTTCAACAATATAACATACAAAAATATAATTTTGTTTGGAAAAAAACTCATTTAACAAACTCGCAGTCAATGGTAGTGCACGTAAGCATTTAAAACCAATAGTTGAAACAGAGACATCAATGGGGAATGTGTACCAGACAGAAGCAGATGGCAAGACCAAAATTATCATAGGTTAGCATATTTATAAAAAAATATATAATATTTTTTATGTATTTTTATATAAAAAGAAATTCAATTTTTTTATATACATTTTAAAGCTTGCACCATTTCTTTTTAATAACATGTAATTCGCATATTATTTTAGAACAGCTTATTTTTTAATAAGGTTTTAACCACACGCACACACATAAGTGAACACTGGAGTATTTTATAATGTACAAACACAATGTAGATCGTAACAAAGTAATTTTATTTATTTTGTGGCACCCTAACTTATCTTGTAATATTGATACATACTATTGGTTATATTAGACTATTGGAATATTTGGAAGAATACTATATGTATTTGTATTTATTGTTAATATTTTTGTTTTCTAATTGTAGTATTTTTAGATTTATGCACGATTCTTATTGCATGATCACCCAAATATTCTCAAATCTAACTTGTATTTAAAAACATACAACAAACAATTTTTTTAAATAAATAGATTATTTCAATGCATATTCAAATAACTAGAACCACATTGAAAATTTGCACAAATAAACAACTTAGTCCATTTTTAAATTAGATAAGAAGATTACACTTTAGGATAAAAATTTTCGTATTCTAACATAAGCAGTATATCGGCATAAGTTGTATTTGCATATAACAAACGTTGAATACTGTTGTATAATTCTCTTAATTTTCTTTATTTATTTAAGTAATAACATAATAAATAATATTTTACGAAAAGCAAATAGTGTCCGTTACTCGAGCTTACTTAAGCATAATTACCAATGTGGAAAACTCTACGTTGAGTCTGTAGAATGTTTCATTTAATTGCTTAAGTCTGTTAAGCATTTTTATACTTTAAATAGAAATCTATTTAAATTGAAATGAAATTTAATTTTTGAATACCTACTAAGGTACTGAGGATTAAAACTAAGCTTTGTGGTGAATTAAGCGGAATTCTGGTCTTTTGTTTTTGTATACTCCCTGTCATGACATTTTTATTACAGTAGCCATTATACAGTGTTTGAAGTCCCATATTATTAAATTCGACGTCGAACTAAATACTTTTATAAGCTTGAAAACAATATAAAAATCGATAGTAGTCAAAAAATTCGAATTGTGTCGTCCGTACTTTCTTTGCTATAGCGCAGTGAAGTTGATAACACTTGGTACTGCCGATGTATTATCTCGGCTATCTGTTAAGGAAGATACACGCAATCCTGGATTAATGAGAAATGCGGTCCACTGCCAGACTCACTTGGCCCATGTTGGATAGGAGGCGTATTAACCAACTACTCAAACTTGATCGAAATGTTATCTTGACCACAGTGGCAGTGCTTACAGGCCATTGCGTCATGGGAAAACACGCCGAGAGACTACAGCTCCCATTAAACGACTTTTACCTTATGATTTGAATCAACATAAAAATTAATTGAGAATATGAATCCAATTACATTTGAAAGAATCTTACAGTGAGATCCATAATAAAAACGTGGTACTCAAAATTCTGACATATTCTATGACTTTCTTTCAACACTGTAGTGTATGTAAATTATTTCATAGTTTTATCCGGTGTCCAATCAGTTTTTCGACTTAAAAGCTTAGAAAAAAAAAACGATTTATACTTATTTATATTCTCTAAATGATTTTCAATTAGAATCGCATTGTTAAGTTAAAATAGTTATTTTCAATTAATTTCTACACAAATGTATGCTATAAGTGGAAATTGATATAAATTCTATAATTATAAAACTAGATCTTTTAAGTTGCATTCATAATGCCAGCAATTAGTTAACAAATTCAGTTATGCTATATACTTATTGTAGGAAGAAAAATGTATATACAGTAAATATATTCATTTACCTTACTTTGTAAATACGTATAAAAATACATGGCAAATTTAAATTATTAAATATTATTCAAATATATCAACGTAAGTGTTTTATTTCAATTTATTTTCTTTTATTCATTATAATCTAATTGGTTATTTTTTCTATAATCAAATGCTATTGCTTTTTTGTTTTCTAATTTTAATTTAATCACTCTTCAATATATATAGTAATTAAGTTTTATACATATTTTGCTTTATTTTCAATGGTGTGGTTTATTTATATTATTTTAAATCGCGTTTTTAACAGACACAGAATTCTGTAATATTCACCAAACTAAACCTCTTAAAATCTATGTTTCTGTATTCGACAGTGTTGTTTTGTACTTTTACAGTAAATTCTAATTCCGAAAACCTGTTATATTTTACACAATTTGTAATTTTTGTATAATTTATGGTTTAAAGGAGTGGATTGGAAATCTCTAACAATACCTGCATGTTTACCTATAACAACTGACTATTTTCCTGATAAACGTTCATTACATAATGATTATGTTATATCGGACTATACTCTATTGCCGGATGATGTAAATTTGGATTATGCTAACAGTCGAGCAATTTATCGAAAACCTTTGACGACTGAAGAAGTATGTACCGAAATTGTTTCTCAGCGTTTAGCTCAAGGCTTTCAATTGATAGTTTTGGAAGAGAAAACAACTAACCCGCCAGCTCAGGCGCCTTGCTGTGGCGGTATAAAACAACAAAAACCAACATCTGTACTTCATATGAAACCCTCATCTGAGCTTACTAAGGAGTATTTATTATCGATTGGTCGTATTTTTCATAAAATAACCCTTAATGGTTCGGTTATTACAGTGACCGGGTATAGGCCAAGGTAAGAGTTTTATAGAAATGTATTTTTAATTACAAAAATAACTTTTTTCCACAGACATCCATATCCTCCCATAAATGTTGATTACCGTTATCGATTCCATGCTCCCCAACATGAAACTTACGAAATATCAGGTGTTAATTTTACAACGGAAAAACTGGAGAATTTCAATTGGAACTATATGGATCATTATATATGTACCAGGGGCGATACAGATTATCCGCTAATGGAAGTAAGTATTACAAATTATTATTTTAAAAGACAAGCATTATTCAATATTTACAATGTGTGTGAAATAATTTATGGTGATTTAGTTTTTTCTCCTTCTTAAATATTATACTAACTACCTTAGCATTTTCAGTATTAGATTACGGTGTACCGATTTCCTCTTTTGATAATAAATTTTTTTGTTCAGATCCATAATTATCCATTGTCGCTGGTTACTTTTCGCGGATGAAATGCAGATATTTTCCAAATCAATAAAATCAATACTAGAGGCGGGACAGACTTTTACATCAACGGATTGAATAAGACTAGAACCATTGAGAGAAAGCAGGTGCCAGAATTCAGGCCAAAGACTGCCTGCCTCGAACATTGAACACCTTAGACATTGATCTTCTAGCCTTTGTCTATTAGATGAAATGCACAGGATGCAAAAGGTTTATTAAAACTTACGAATAGCTCAAGAGTGCACAATGAGTTCGGTAATTTACTGATAATACAAGACCAATCAATGGGTTATTAGGAACTGATTCATATTAATCCGGGGAAGATTGAGTTTTATTGTTCCATGGTTTAGTAGCTTACACAATTGACGGTTAGCTTTTGTCAGAGTGAGGAGAATAGGGTTATTACCCTCTTTCTACCTGTTTTACTTAACCTAATCTAATACACTTATAACTTTTACGTCCTAATCAAATATTCATTTTGTTTTCCAGTTTTTTTTTTTATTTAAATTATTTGTCCATTATTGCCTATGCACTCGCCACGATCTAAATTTTATTTTATTGATTTCAGAGTTTAAAATATTGGCGTTTTCGTATGTATTTATTACCAAGAGAAAATAAAGCCATGAATAAAATTATTGAACAAGGATGTCAATACTGTGATGTTTTCACAGACACTACGGTGGACAATACAAAGCAACAAATTGATGATTTTATGCGATTTGTGGAATTACATTTAAATAAACTTAAAAGGCGTAAAGCACGCGTAAGCAAAACATAAATTATTCTTGAATATTTGTTTAATTTATTCGTATTTTATTTATGTATGAAATTTTGTTAATTTATGTTATTTCTGCTATTTGTGGTTTTTTGTTTTATTATTTAACTTGCTAGCCATTTACTTTAAAATATATTATTTTTTTTTTTAAATTTTTCTTTGTATATTTTCCCATTATGTTCTTTTTTATATACATACATATTATTATTATTTTTATACATTTTCTTAACATCTATTTACTACACAACAATATGTTAATACTTTTTCCAAATTTTTATTATTGTTGCTTTATGCCTTATGTGTTTGAGTTGGAATCGTTTACAGGATAGTCCTACTGCACAAAGTCATCTAACAAGAAGGCGCCACAGTACCAGCATAATATCCAGACCTCCACCTAATCAGGTTCTCTTTCTTAAACTTTTCTATTTTTGTTTCCATACTAAAAACGAAATTTTACAATTTTAATTGTCAAAACTTACGTTAATTTTAAATAATGTCCTTTGTCTTGTTATATATATTTTTATTTTGTTCTCTTTAGTTTATCCTCAAATTTGCAAAAATGAAAACTAAATTAATAATTGACTAAATTCGCATATTTTCAATATTTAGGGACTTACAAATTCTCCGTTTCGCGAACGTGTTGGCAGTAATCGTTTACCAGAGAAACGACCAAGGTTTTTATGAACAATTTTAGTTTAAAATCAAACATTAAGCTTTTTCTTTTATCTGGATTGGCTTTGTTCTATAATATTATTCTTGTTTGCGTATGGTGTTTGCAAATTATGTGTTTGTATCTGTATATTTATTATTTTTTAATAATATTTATATTTGTAATTAGTACGTTTGCTTTTTTAGGTTAATGACATGTAGCAATGAAAATGAGTTTTACATGAAGATTTTTAAACCTTTTATTTTTTAATAGTAATTCCAACTAGATTAACATATGGCAATTATAAAGTGCACCTTATACGAAAGTTTTCTGATTCTAGTCTTTTTCGAAATGTAAACTAGATTAGGTTAGTGTATTAATATATGTACATATGTTCGCAATTATCTTCCATAAGTGATATTTAATAAAAGTCGGCATACAGATGGTTGGTTCTTTAGTGAATGGATTGCTAATGTAGGTGACAGTCGTTTATCTTCAATCCTTGGTTCCACTGAAATCTGTTGAAAGAAATCAAGTATTAGTGTGTTTACTTTGTGTGATAGTTATGATCCTGGCGATAAAATGTTTCTTACTTCATTTTCATATAATTTGTAATAAAACTTAGAAGTTCCAATTCATTAAATATTGTTGTACTACAAGAGAATGTACCTAAAGATTGATATATGTATATTTACAAAAAATTGAATTTTTATGTAATGATAGTAAACAAAGTCTTTAATTGGGCTACAAAATATTTTTAGATTAAAAATATATTTTAGCGTATAGTAAATTCTGTATTAAGATAATTCTTTATAATATTCCGTTATTTTACTTAAGGTAGGTTTTGAAATATCCACTTAAAACAACAATTCAATTTATCATTTCATATTTGAAACTGTAGGAAACTGTAGGTCTGTTAAATTTCAATATACAAAACAAAATATTTAGCTATTATTTTCAATTATGAACTGTCGCTCTTATGTACTTATGTTTATTGTAAAATTATTTAAGATATTAGGCTTTATATTAAGCACGCTTATTCATTTCGAAAAGTTTTGCTTTATTTTTGCAACATTTTCTTTTTTTAACTTTTATTTCTTTTTATTTTATGGTTTTGGCTTACAACAGCATGTCACAACTAGATTCTCTGATAAACATCATACTATTTTTAATTCACCGCAGCAAAGGTTTGTTGGTTCGTTTTTGTAAAGGCACATTACTGTATTCCTTACAATTTTTACTTATACGTAAACAATTCCATTTCACTCATTTGTATATATTTATGCACATACCTAATTTAAATTTTCAATACAGTGCTTTTTTAACTTTTTACAAACTTAATTTTAAATATGTATATTTGTATGGTAATAATTTTATCCTTCGAAAATAATTTAAATACTTACACATGTATGTTTATACGTATTAGTTGTATTGCGAGATCAAATTTATTAAAAGCAGAACGTACAAGTGGCCGTATTATACATCCAGCCGCAGATGCCGCAGCTATTGCCTTAAATTCTCAATTAAACCAGCATGATGACTGCGATGAAGGGTACATACATACATATATATTAAGTAATTTTTAAGAAGTATGTAATAATAAAAACTATAAATCTAAAAATATTTTCTAGACCATCGGCTGAAATTAAATTACGGCCAAATGCGACAATTTATGAGATATTTGAAGTTATGAAACATCCAATTAATGGTGTTGCATTTATATCGCAAACACAAAGTTTGCCATCATATACTTTCGTTTCGTTTGATGCTTTAATATGGTTAAAAAATAACTTGGAAAACAGCCGTAATCCTTTAGAGATTTTAGATACGATGCGTAAAGAGAAATTAATTTGTCATGCCTCAGGTGACTATAATAAACCCGTTATAGCTGGTTTTTATTTGTATTTCATAGCACAGCAAGACAAAAACGCTAAAGGTATCATTAACTAACAGCATTTCTACGAAAGTAATATCGGTAATAATAAAATTTGTTATTCCATGTTTGTAAATTTATTAAGATTACACAAGACCGTTGAATGATTTAAGTGCTTTTGAGAATGAATGGATGGAAATTGAATTATCAGGTTGCAGTAACTTGTGGAATGATGATGCTATGACACCACATATACCAAATTTTCTTAAAGAAATACCACCTGCACAATCATGGACAGATAGCTGTAAAAATCGTAAGTTACATACAATCTAAGTGTTTATTAGTTTAATACACAGGCTAGGGAAAATATATCTCTATATACATATACATATGTTCCTTTTACTTCTCAAAACAAATTACAAATAACTTCCTCCCTCCATACACCGCATTGTAATATTTCACTTATTAAAAATGTATTTATGACAACAATTGTAATGGATAAGAATTCAAACCAAGCTGTATCAGACAAATTTCAAAATGTTTATAATGTTCTTAGTACGAAAACTTTCTTGATAGTGTAGTGAAAAAAGAACACCAGCAAAGGGAAATTTTTCATATCTCTGCTAGAATAAAGACGAAAATTTAAGCTAGGCGGCTAAAATATAAATATCGTTATAGTCCTTCTACTTAATAAACATTAACCGTTTTGACGCAAACATCCGTTGTTGTGACAAAAGAGGAGTTATAGAGAATCATCTAATGTCATCTGATCCTCTGCTACTAAACCTCTGCTTCGGACCGGAGATTGAACATGGTTCTTATACATCCATTTCATATCCATTTATACATCCATTTATGTATATGCATGAATGTGGCAAATAGTGTTGGTGTTTATAAATTTACTCCAAAATGGAATTTCTATACGCGGTGTTATGGAATTACTTTCAAAACAACAACAATTGTATATTCGATCTGAATGGAAACATTCCAACTATGCTATCTAAAGATTTATATTTCATGCAATAATAACGAATTTCGCTAACTTCTTTTGTGATAGTAGGATTAAAATCTTATACCCATAGATGCAATACTTTTTCGTTTTTTAGAAAAAATATACCGCCATTCACATTTAGAAATTGATGTTAATCAAAAAAGTGAACGTATGGAATGGGGACATGTTAAATATCATACTGTTATGCAAACTGGTTTTGCATTCGAAATTGTGGTGCAGTGGGTAACTTCATCAGGACCAATAGTCTGGGATTTGGTATGTACTTAATCATAATTAATAATCTTAATCATATTTTATAAAATTGTAAAATTATCGAGAATTATTTTATTTTAAAAGATTAATGGATGGATGCGCAAAGCTAATCAGTGTAATTATCAGTTAGTGCCAGTTCCTGCTGATCCCATGGCTGAACCTTTCACAGAAAAGTCTGATCCGCTTAGAGGTCCCATTTTTATACCATTAGCCACACATCATATTAATAATAATACTAATTTGTTTGAAGGTACGTAAACTATTAATTAAACTGCTTAATTTTTTCAAAATATATCAATTTTATTATAAGAATTTTCTGAAGAAACAAGGGCTGATCGAATGTTACTATTTCAAGAAGCTATATTAGCCCGTTTTGGGTTTTTACCCTGCGTTGAAGAAAAGAAATTTTCATTTAACAAAGACGTAAGTATATTACATAACTTTTATTAAGATAATATGAGAAATCGCAGTAGCCTAGTAGGTAGTGTGTTGGCTTATTAGACGTGAGGCCACGGTTCAAACACCTTATCGAATTATTACTTAAAACACTTTTAATTTGTTTCGTTTAAAATTTTCCAAATCCTAAAAATCTTTTACATACCGATAAAGAAAAATTCAGATTAAATTTATTTTATATGAAGCTTTTGTAAGAACGGTTATATATATTAATTGAGAAACTCCAGAAAGGCAAATAAAAAGGCCTTAGTAATGTGTTAGAAGGAAACTGCACTCAATAAATTTGAAATAATTTAAAACTCAACTTGGTGTTCCTGTCATGTCCACACGTGTGGCATTTATTTTACAAACAGATACATTTTAATACTAAGTAGAAGAATCCAAAGATCAATTATAAGATTTCAAAGTAATAAATTTGTCAAGTATTTAAATTATTTTTAAGCGTCAATAACAGAAAAATTGAATAAGGAATACATTTATTTATGTTAAAATTATTTCTTTGTTTATATGTATAAACAAAAATAAAAATATTTTGTTTCTCTTTTTCAGGTACCGAAGGAATGCCAATACGTCCATTGTTCTGGAAATATGTTCGCATTAATACGGTAAAATTATATCACAGAGTATTTCAAGTTGAAATTTATTTTTCTGATATAAGTTTAATACATGTCGAAATAATTGTAGCGCAATATCGGTCATCTCATGTTGACTTTCATGGCTTCACTTCTTTTTAATTTACTTAAATGAAGTCTATCTTAGATGTCTCACACAGAAAATAGTCTCTAATTATTAAATCTGGAGATTTTAGTAGCCAAATTTTTCTTTAAATTCGTGAAATATTTTTCCAAGAAATTTCTTGTATGTACTATAAGTAATTACTGTTTTGAAGATTATTATCTTATTTAAAATTCACCTTACCAAGATCCACATCATCACAAATTACAAAGAAACAGTTATCATGATATTGGAAGCCGTTGACGATAAGCCAAATTTTATCTGTATTTTAAAAGAAAAATGGTGACTTAAACACTATCAGATCAAAATATAAATCAAATAGTAACACGAGATTATTTTTTTTTTGTGAAAACTACGCAATTAATTAGTTGTCAACGTCTTTAATTCTTGTATTAACTGCACTTTGTAATGTTTAATAGACAGAATCTCACGTGAAATTCTCCATGTGAAGATTGTGGGTGGGGGATGGTGATTATTGTATAATCAGTTGTAACCAATGGATACATTTCCAAGCTTCTTTGAATAATTCAAAATATTCGATCATCAGTTTAAGGTATTCTATTATCCATGAGTTAGGTATTGAAGTTTAATTATTTTTATAGGATTCTATATAGAAACTGATATCATTGTAATAAATTGTAAAGTTTCGAAAAGAAAACACATATCGAGCCATAACCGCAAAAATATATCAAGCGACAAAAACGAAATTTTACAGGGGAAGGTTTTTATTATTTATTTCTTGTTCAAATCAAGTTAGAGCAACAAAATTTGGTACGAAGACACATTTTGTTCCAATGCATAATATAAATCCAATTGATTTCTCTTATCAGCATAATAACAGTAATTTTTGGCGCTTAAGCTTTTTTTGCTGTCATTCTGATTGACTACTGGGAAAAAATTGTGTCGGTTAAGATAAAATATTCTTATGACGGAGGGGTTTTTTTTCATTTACTAAGCTATATTTTTTGTAATATATTTCTTTTTAGGTCATTATTACAACATTTTATATATAAATGTATGTATTTACATATGAAAGGCTTTTTATTTGTACTAGAAATTAAATATTTTTGTAACCAATACAGTCAATGTCTAACAGTACGAATTATTATTATTAATATGGGAAATAGGAAGTCGCCGTAGTCTAGTAGGTAGTGTGTTGGCTTATTAAACATAAAGCCAGTGTTCGAGCCCCAGGCTGACATCAAAACAATATACAAAAAGTATTTCTTCGGCGATTTCCTCTCAGCAGATTTCTGGCAAAAACTCTGAGAGTAAATAAAATTACCATGAAAAGTTTCTCAAAAAAAATCTGTCGTTCGGAGTCGGCTTTAAACTGTAGGTCCCGCCACTCATGTATAAAATTAACGCACACAACATAAGTGGTGTGAGAAACTAGGTCAATAATCCTGACTGAAGGGTTGTAATGACCAATTATGTATGTATTTATGTAATATGGGAAATAGGTGTTAAAAGACTCCAATTTTTTCTTTGTTACGCGTACATACATACATATCGTTGCCTCAATATAGAAAGGCCCTAACTCGTGTTTTTTAAGTAGAGATTTTTTGGGTAATTATGATAAATGAACGGACCATATATCGAAGACAAGGGTTGAAATTTCATTATAACCTCTTTTTCCATCGTTTTCTCTCCATAAAAAGCAACACCCGTTTCTGGTGCCACTTTCGTAAAAGCTTTCGTTATAGAATGCATACTTTCTACAGTAAAACAGTGTTATAGCGTTTCCGTGTGGTGTGTTAAGTACCTTTTGCAGATCGCAACTAACACACAGAAATGAATAATCAGCTTTGCTCTTCTCCTGGTCCGCTAAAAAATATCCTTTGACTTCTCTTTATAAATTACATATGTGCATTTGATATGCTTTTAACACTTTCTTATTTACCTCTATCATATTTTATAAATTTTACAGATGTACAACATATTTACATACAAGTATTAAAATAATACTTTAGTATTATTATATTATAATTTAAAAAAATATATGTTTTTCAGTTTTTTTATTAAGAAAATTTTATCTTAAGCGACAGTCGCTGTCACAAAAAAACAAACAAATTTACAAAGTGCACTTAAGTTAAAATTTTTTTTGTTTTAAATTCATAACGGTGCACCGTGTGACCCTGAAATTTTTATAGATGATGCAAATGATGCCAATGAATTTATTTATTACAAAAAAACGATATGTGAAAAATATGTCGCTTGAGATATTTTTGCGGTTATGGCTCGATATGAAATTCGAACGTAAGAGAATAGATATTTTAAAACCCACAATAATAATAAAATTTTTTATAGCTGTTCTAAGAATACTAATTATCAATTGGACTCGCCAACTAGACAAGAAGCAAACGTTACTCGTTGCGTTTATGGCCATACAAATAACACTAATGTTCCAAAAAAGGTAATAACGCAATTTTTATTCTTCTGTCATTTTCAGTATGTAAATATTAAAAATTTCATTTTAGATTGGTTTTCTATGGGCTTGGAATCACATGATTCCGAATAAAAGGTGGAAATCTTTATTAATTAATAACTCTTCAGATGGCGAGTTGTTTCAGTTGAAAATGTTGAAAGATTTTCGCGAGTTTTGTTCCAATAATGACAATCGTTTGGTAAAATTTTGGAATCACTGTTACGATTTGAAACAAATATCCGTCAATACTAGTGAAAATAATAATAACAATAATGATATAAGAATATAATTAGAATACTTCTATGAACATAATTAATATTTTATTTTTTTAGTTTACGTTTAGTTTTTATGATGTTTTCAAACTGTAGCTGTTTTTTAGCATCGCGTAGGTTTCATATATGAAGTTATTAAAAAAATGTGTAACTATGTGTAAAAATCACCTATGCAATACCCACACATTTTTAGCGTAACTAGGGTTGGCAATCCCGCTCTATATTTTCAATCCCGGGATTTCGGGATTTCATTTAGCTAGTCCCGGGATCCCGGGATTTATCCCGGGATTTTAAAAAATTTGTTCTTGAAAGATATTAACATATTATTTCAATAAAATTAATAACATGACACATCCAAAAATAGGTTTATAAGAAAGAATTTATTAAATTATAAGAAAATTAATTTTATTTTTAATTTTACACATTTTTAAATTAATTATAAAGAGTTATGTAATTGTTTTTATAGATATATACTCTTTTGTTGATCAAGTGCGATATGTTATTATTTTTTATTATTTTTAAAATACGTTTTGAGGAAGTGCAGAGCATCCAAAGTTTCATCGCTCAAACGACTTCTTATTTTAGTTGTGAAAAATCCAGCTGCAGAAAAAGTACGTTCAGACTCTACACTGGCTGAAGAAGAAGTTGTAACTTCTGACTCAGAAGCTATTAGAAGTGATGTAGCTGGACTTGAAGCATTTAGTCTTCCGAGTAACTCAACTATTAATTTGCGACATTTTATGGAAGAAGGAACCGTTACGAACTCTGTTTCGGATTCGGACTGAACATTTGTTCTACCATTGTGCAGATACTGAAGTACCCCACTGATATCTGTTCTCCTTTGTTGCATGCATCCATCGCATGAATGTAGTTTTTGACTTATAACGTTGTTAGCATCTTTAAGTTTTTTTAACATAAAAGTTATGGCAACATCGGCCGTGAACAGATTAGCATCCCGACGGCAAAGGGCGTCAACTGTTGCTTTAACTGGGATAAGAACACTAATGATTGCGGATACCATATTAATCTCATCTTTGGATAAAGCAAAATATTCACCTTCAGGTGGACCTATGTCTATTAATGCCTTTTGTATACAATTTCTTAATAAATAAAGACGTTCCAGCATTAACAAAAGGCTGTTCCACCTAGTTTTATAGTCTTTTATTACAGTTAGTTGCTTTCCAAATTCAGCCGTAACATACTTTTGCATGACATCTTATTTTGTTGCTGTAATATACAACCATTTGGCGGACTGTGTTGACAGTCGTAGGTAAACTTTAAATCCCATTGCTGTAAGACCTGCACGTAAGTCACTAGAGCGGCATATAACGTTAATTGAAATCCCATCAAGGGCTGTTAGTCGTGCAAGTGTAGCAGAAAGTGATCTGTCTTCTAGCCCCAGCGTAGGAAAATACTTGGTTAATGGTTTAGTTTTTTTTGTTGGTGGTTCATCTGCTTCTGGTGATTTTAATTTAAGTGTTTACGTCTCAAAAAAAAAAAAAAATCGCAATTTGAAGTTTTGTTTCTAATTTCATAGCGGTTAATGCATTGAAACAACAGATTCTAATTTCTGGAAATTCGAATTAGTGAGAGTTCTAATATACAATTTTTTTCATTGCGGCTTAAAAAGTCAAACCCCGGGATTAAGTGCTCAATCCCGGGATTTTGGGATTGTTAAAAACTGCGGGATCCCGGGATTTCGGGACCCCGGGATCCCGGGATTCCCAACTCTAAGCGTAACTAGTAATCTAAATTTGCGTAAAGTAAATACATTTAATAAAGCTTTTTAAAATTGTTTAAACCAGTTTCCTTAACAAATAGAAGATAACTAGGAACAGGACTTATTTTACTTATATAATTGGCCATTGCCCAACTCGTTCATCATGACTAATACTTATACACCAATATTTATACATGAATGGAGGGACCTACTGTTTAATGTCAACACCGAGCAGCAGGTTTGAGAAGATTTTTCTTTAGTAATTGTTACTCTCACACATGAGACTTAAGACTTAGGAGATGAGGTTCCCAAAAGAAATATTTTTTCCATTTCTTTTTTTTAAGATTCTATAGCTGTGGTTTGAACTCGAACACTATCGCCTAGAGTATGGTCATGATCAAAGAGGACAGATAATTATCTTTAATTAAAGTGTAATTAAAATTTAAGTTGATTTTATTTCTGATGAAAATACATTTCACCCCTTAACTTAACATTTCAACTTTCACTGTTAAAACAATGAAATTCTACCAATAATGTATTCAGCAGCAATATTCAGGTCTATAATCGAAAAATTCTGGTCAGCCCTTTATTTTCTGTTCAAGAGAAAGATCATACAGAATGCAGAAAAATAAGATTTAGATCATAAATAAGATTTCAGACCACGGCGATCATGGATTCATCACATGAAAGGAATGCTGATTTCCATTATATCTAGTCTTTAACAAGTTTGCCACATAAAAGCGTTTCAGTTCAATTAATCGATTACATTAGAGCTGCGAATTAGGTCGGAGTGGTAGCTCTGATGTCACAAAGCTCACTTGAGCACGCATAACGGCCCGTTGTGATGCTGCGAATTAGAAATGTTAAAAAAATCAATTGGCGTAAGGCAGGGCAATGTTTGAACACAACTGTTTTTCAACATCGTAATAGAGTCGGTTGTACATTAACCAAAATATGTTAGAAGAAGTAACATGAATATCTTGACTACGGCGATTATATTTGTCTGCCGGTGCAATACTTTTCTGATAAATCGGTATATTGAGTAAATATATAGTATTAAATTAGGTAAATGCGATCTATTAAGCAGATCAGTTGAAAGTTGTTATAACTCGATGTTACCGTTTACTTGGTCTGACATAGGAGGTATGATACATCCAGAAGAAGAAATTGATTGTCGTTCTTTAAAACGCGACGATATAAAAGGTTAAATGGATCAGTCATGTATTATTAGTGGCAGAGTTAAATTGCTCATTTTTACTTACTTAATTGGTCACTACAACCCTCTGGTCAGGATTACGACCAGTTTCTCACTCCACCAATGTTGTCTATGTTAATGGTACACAAAGTTGCGGGTCCTACAGTTTATAGTCGGCTCCGAAGAACATGTTTAGCAGAAACCTTTCGTGACTGTTTTAGCCTCAGACTTTTAGCCAGAAGACTGCTGAAAGAGAAAGATTTTTACTTTCGTATTCTTGTGTATTATTAACCTCCATTTTGGGTAAATTACGGGCACATTACCTATTCTAAAATTTAATTTGCATGTTACCAATTCTCAATACTATTCTTATTTCCAATCGGAATGTCTTAGACGGGTGATCCATAATATATAGATATTCTGGTGTAAATATACTATGTTTACTTTGCAAGATCGTAACCAAAAAAAATTGTTATTATTCAAACAAACGGATATCCACCACATTTCACTGCAATCACAGTGGAATAATGCATTCACAATTAAAAAAATTTTAATTTAAGTTGGCAACACTGATTTGATGTCTTTCATACTGACATTTTGAATGTCAGCATAAAACGAAATTGAAGAAGAATTTGTTTTTCTGTTGTATTCATTTCTCTTTTTTTTATTAAAACAAATCAAATTTCTTCTTTTCATATATAAAGTGATGGTGGTATATCATAAAATGTATTCATGGGATTCGTGCGAGTTAATTAATTTCAATTAAATAACGCTCAATTTTATTCCAAAGATATAAACAAGAGAGGAATTTAACGAAATCGTACATAGAAGTTGACAGCCACTGCTGCAGCTGCCTTTACGTGTTGCTGGTCAGTCAATTGCTGAAGGTGTTATTTAAATGATCAATCAGATAGCGTTATAAAATATTATATATAAATCCAATAGGTCCCAGCAGAATTTGATACTACCGTTAACACCAACGGTCATTAGTAGAAATAAATTTAAAAAATAGTAGAAGAATTTGACACCGCCATAAACATCTGAAATCTTTGGCAAATATATGAGCTGAATCCTTCATATCATGAAAATACCAGTTAGATGACTTGTGTCTGGTTAATTAAGACGGGTCAGTCAGTTAACTGTTCAATAACAATATCATTGACTGACTGTTCAACGTACAAGTGAGCATAATACAATTGTTATTGTTATTTGTTGATGATTAATGCTAATTGTTTAATATAAATGAAGAAAGTTTTTGCCTTGATTGGAGTAAATTGGCTGGTATTTAATTAATGTCTTTGTCTGGAACAGTTCATTTTCTTCATTCAACTGTATCTTAATTGATATCATCTGGGCGTGAAAAAGAGCAGAAGAAGAAAGTCTAGTTCTATTGAAATTCAATGTTTCATTTACTTTCCTTTACAAGTGATAGTCTCTGATTATGGCGCAGTTCAATCTGTAAGTATCAAGCAATTTAGAATTGAATAATATTGTCTCGTCATATGTTCGTACGTAACAGGGTATTTTGTTACCTAGTCTACATACTATGTATATGTACGTGTGCTTGTATCATATATTTATCTTTAAGGGTTTTTGTTAGTAATTCCCGCTAAATGTTATAAAATTTGCGTGCCTTGTATCTATTTATTTAATCTAAATGGGTCATTTAGAACGAGACGCTAGTTGTAATAGAAGTCTTTTATATTTTTCATTATCAATTGTTGATGGCCGTTCTTTTATAATTTCTGTTTATTTCTGTTTCTTTTAACATTATTTATATTATGTATATTGCTTAATCATGTTTCACAGTGGAGCTAAAATTTTGAACTCAATTTGCAATTTTTTAACATGCAGTTATTTTTTTTGTCAATACTATTAGATATTCCAACAAAAAAAGACTGACTGTAAAAGATGGATTATGGTATTTTTTATATACGTAATATTAAAGTTTGAATATCCAAAATAGAAAATAATTAATTTTTCCTCAGCATATCTTACTTTCCATTTCGAGTAATTTTATATAACCACATCAATGGAAACGTAGATAATTTCAAGATAACCACAGATTTAGATTTGTTAACCAAATTGTTATTTAGTATGAGAAATTGTTGTATTTTTTAAGAGACATCGAAAATATGGAACAAAAAATTGGTTTCTAACAATCGATCGGTTTTCAGGAAAGTGATTAAGCGAATTATCTGTCAACTTTTTAATACATAATTAGGTAGAAAAAGAGTTAGTCCAAATAAAGGAACGATAAATCTTTTCGATTTCAAAAGAACGTTTTAAATAATATGCAGTGGCATATTGTTACACAAATCATATTTTTATAGTGTGTAATAAAAAATAATCAAAAGCTGATGTATTTACGTTATTTAATTCAATACAATTATATATTACGATCGAATTTAGTAGGACCTATAATAGTATCTGGTAACTACCTCAACTATACAATTTACACTGTAGAGTCGCACACTATCCACACTACACTGTTAGAGGATTCAAGATTAAAGTAAATGACTTGGTATCAGGTGTATTAAGTAAACAATGTATTCAAAATCCGATACTAACCGATGCTTGTCGCATTATTATCAGTTTCTGTAAGAAATAGCAATAGTGTACCATATACATCGAAAAAGTGTGAAACCTCTAATAAATTATATAAGTACACATGCTAAAGTTCATTCGAATTGCAAACGGGAAAGGCGCACGAAAAGCGGGAATTTTATTTAACCGTTCTCACGGAAAAAACTCCAGTAGGTTGGGTGAATAATAATACGGATGCAATTTTTTTTCTTCTTTTTTTATGGACAAAAAATTCTTTCACTCTGACGAGTATACTAGACATAAACAGTTAAAGGGTTAAACAATTTTTATATGCCAACAAATGTTTCGAGAAAATATAAAAATCTTAATTTTTTTAACAGAAAACTTATATCATTTGTTAAAAATACATAGTTACACAATACTATTAAACAAATATTATTTATCCTCATTTTTTTATTTACTTATTTTCTATTTACTAACGATAACTAGATACAATGCTTCAAAAAGTAAATACTCAAATGTATTGTCGTCGTCAGAATCAATAAATGTTGGTCGTAATGAAAACAACGACCATGTTCCATTGTGTTCAATTAATGATGTACAGTTACGATTTTTGGTTCCTGATGACTTAACAGAGGTGGGTAGTTTTTTTAAATGTAAATTTTAAACTGTTTATAGTAATATTATATTCCGTTTTAGGTCCGTACATTATGTCAAGATTGGTTTCCGATCGATTATCCTCTATCCTGGTATGAGGACATTACTTCCAGTTCAAGATTTTTTTCATTAGCAGCTGTATATAATTTAGCAATCATTGGATTAATTGTAGCAGAAATTAAACCATATAGAAATTTAAATAAGGAAGTATGTTTTTCATTTCGTCTTTTTCATGTGTATGTATTTAATTAATAATATTAATATTAATTTTCAGGATAAGGGCATATTGCCTGATAGTATGGGTAAAACGGCAGATATTGGGTATATCTTATCACTAGGAGTGCATCGAAAACACCGACGTAATGGAATAGGGTCGTTATTATTAGATGCTCTGATAAATCATTTAACAACAGCTGAAAGACAGTCTGTCAAGGCAATATTTTTGCATGTGCTGACCACAAATCAACCTGCCATACTATTCTATGAAAAACGAAGGTTTGTTAATCTCCCTTGCTTATTATTTTTTTATAATTATGAAAATTATACGTAAGTTTTTTTTAATGGCATCTAGATTGATTTCATTTTCTGTTCATGCACATACATATATTTATTAACCGTTCATAAAATATATCTGTAAGAAATATTACAATAGTTATAAATTGATATAATGAAATCGATCTTAGAAACCATTTATATATTAATTATAAAATTGAGAATCTTCATGTATCTCTATAGATTTAACCTGCATTCTTTTCTGCCTTATTATTATCATATAAGAGGTAAGGGCCAAAGAGATGGTTTTACATATGTAACCTACATAAATGGAGGACATCAACCATGGACGCTACTATATCCTTTTTACAAAACCTTTGAATTAGTCTTTATTTTTTCAATTTTCTATAAAAAATAGCAATTTCCTTTATAATCATAGATTTGAAAACAAAAATTTTTTCATGTAATTTTATGTTTACTTTTGGTTTTTAAATTCAGTTTCGCATGGTGGAACTAGTTCTAAAACCCTTAATAGGTTAAGTAAGATTCGGTATGAAAAACGACCATCGTAGAACCAGGAAGAAGAGCTAACTGCGGAGGCCAGTCAAATATAGGATTACAATAAAATATTCACAAGTCTCTGCAGTGACCGAACGAATGCCATTAAAATGAAACTGTCACAAACAATTTATCGCCATTGCTTACAAAATTCGCTAGTGCATCAGACCAAACATTTTTTTTATATAGGAGCTATTGCATATTTAAGCCTAGAAAACGAAATAATATTCGTATTGCAAAATAGGGATTGTAGGTCTTCACAAGTCTCGCGAAATCTGAGACAGTATTATTGTGACATTACATGAGTGATTTATCAAACAGTATAATCGGATAGAAGCAAATGCTGAAGTCTCAATCAGATATATTTTACTATACGAAGAATTTATTTTTTTTTTATTTTGGTGTTATATCTGATTCATGTCAAAGTAAAATCTATAGTCCAATTTTTAGTATTATAAAATTTTAAAGTTAAAGGAACGTTAATTTTAGAAAAATTAATAAAGCAATTACTATATCAAATAATTTCATATTTTCCTATGGTTACCTTAATTTCTGAGCACAGATCATATAAAACATTATGCGTCCAAATTACGAAGGACCGGTGAAGTACTGAAATGGTTTTCAGCACGTATTAGACAAGTGATAAGATGGATTTGTCACAAAACAGTATCACGTTTCAATTTTGCCCACTAAAGATTTTAAACATCAAAATGACGTAACTTATAATAAATTTAAGCAATACATAATACAAAAAGAAGTGTTTGTTAAAATATAAAAAAATGAAAAGAAACATCAGATATATAAATTATGAAAACTAAATTCAAAACAATATAATAAATAATTTATTGCAAAATATTTTAAGTAAGTTTAATTAAATATTTTTGTACATATACAACGTCATTGTTCTTATTTCGTCTATTATTTCAAGAGATCAATTTGATTTAATCAAAATGATGAAACATAACATATTTTTTATGAAAAAATTAGTGTAATTACAAAAAAAAAATTAATTAATTTTAAGTGCGAAATATCCATATATTCATGAAATGATTTTCTCTTTTGTATTGTATAGTGATAAAAGTTTAAATATTTGTTTTTCTTTGTTTCTTAAATGTATTGATTTATGAGAGTTAATTTTTTAGTTTCATTGCACAAAAAACTATGTATGTATGTATTTTAATTTTATAGCATAACAAATTGTGTTTATATATTTAATAATTCTATTACCTCTTATACTATCAGTATACAAGAAAAGTCTAGCTACCAAATAATTAATTAAATTTTTTAGTCGATTTTGTATATTTTATTTCAAAGCTAATCAGTATCATCAACCTTTTTTAATGTTAATTTTTGTATTGTTTAAACATTAATTTTTTTATTTAAAATAATTATTTAAAATATTTATATTATTTAAATTTAATAAACATAAATAAATGTTTTATTTTTTAAACATTTTAATGAAAATGTACTATCTATTTTATTAAAAAATAATGATAAATTTCATATTATAATACGTTGCTAACGAAGGTCTGGAACCTTTTACTTGTAGCCAAATTTATGAGTATCACTGGAGTAAGGAAGAGTTGTCCACAGGTTGCTCTTGATACTACGCTCTGCCTGACTCTGCTTGATTTTTATGTCAAGCAATGAGCGCGCGTAGTGCCGTACGTCTGAGTTAATCGTGCTGCTAGAAACAGCGCTCAATAAGACATTCTGGAGTTTTGAACGTCGTCTTTCCTGAGGGGAGGAACGGACCTGTGGAAAAAACTGCCGACTATATGGTGCCTGACAATATGTTCCTGCCTGCTCATACCGGAAATGGCGCTATAAAATGGTGGGGTACTCCAGGGGCAGAGAAGTATACCCATCTTCACAGATGGGTGGAAGTTAGATGGAGGCACAGGTGCTGGAGGTTTCTGTAAGGATCTCGGTCTTGAACTTTACTTTAGGTTGAAATATGACTAGCGTGTTTCAGGCGGAGATTTTTCCTATCTTGAAGGCTATTGAGGCCGTAGCTAGTAGGCCCACTTTATATTCGGAATCTTATATGATCTTCGTTGACAGTCAGGCTGCACTAAGGGCCATTGCGTCGGTCTGGTGTGAATCACGGCTTGTTCTTGAGTACAAAGAGTCTCTAAGGACTTTGGGACCCGGTTGAAACCGTTTATGCTGGATTCCGGGACATAGGGATTTACTCGGTAATGAGACGACGGATCCTCTCACTAGATTAGGTTCACTTTCTGAGGGCGACTTAATTCAATTCATTTTTACGGCCTCATCATTGGATGGGTCATGGCGGAAAAGCAAAAGCGTTGGGGGATGGATCGAGATGTTATGTGTCTAGGAGTCTATGGCCTGCTGTAGACAGTGCTAGAACAGGTTTGCTAAAAAAAAATTTAAAAAACAGTGTATTTAAAAATTTTGTACAAATATCTGAACATATAGGTGTAGAATTGTTTTTTTAATTTTAACGATTTTTACAAACTCTGCAGAAAAAACTTTATTTAGCAACACTTCTTATTTTTCACCACACCAATGCTTCCTAAACTGGCATTGTAACGCCGTTAAAATATCTAACCTGACATAGTAACGTCAGCTGTTATGTTTAACAGAAATTTTAGTGATTGGTAGTTTGTTAAAGAAAAGGGTTCGTTTTCGTCTCTTTTGGACACGAGATGCAAATTTGGAATTGCCTCTCAATTTCATTTTAGTCGTTAAATAAGAAAAAATGTTAAAGTTAAACATTAATTAATTAACGCGTGCCGCACATTGTAAAATTAAATAACAAACGGATATCATTTACTCAAAACAAAAATTGAAATAATAACAAAACTTTTCTATATATTTACTAACTTATTAAAGAAATCTAAAATAAAAGTGTGAAGTGCAAAATATATATTAATAAAAGTTAACAATTATGGTAAAAAGGTTTAAATTTTCGGTATTTTTTGTGCTTTTCTGTTTTCTACAATACGCACAAGGCTTGTGGGGTAAGTGTTTTTGACGACATATTCTTATAGTTTGTTGTTGCTTTTTGGTTATTATACAATCACGTTGCACACTGGCAATTATGCGATAAAAAAATTTAAATAATTACCCTATGGAAAAAGAAAGTTAATTTTCATTATTCTAATCTAAGTCGAATCTAATCAACGAAAAGATAAATATTAGTTGTAAATACGTGCCAATGTCAATGTTTTTTTTACGCATACTCATGTCTGCACTATTGTGCCCACTAGGCTAATTAATCCTTACTAAATAAATAATTCTTATGTAATAAATAATTGTGTATTTAGGTATATGCAGATCAGTGTGCATCCGTATACAAACATTTTTAAAGTTAAAAAAGAAATTCTTGAAGTCACTTGATTGATAAAAAATATATAGCCAAAAAAAAAGAGATTAACAGGCAGGCATACATACAAATACAAAAAATATTTACGTTGTAGAATTGGTATTTTGTATATGTTATTTCTAACAGAAATTAGTATATAATATACCTAAATATTATTGGAACATTAAAAACAAATTTGTTTAATTGTTGTTTGTGCAGTTTTAAATATGGAGCTGCCTGCCCTCGTGCTATAATATAACAGTGTAGGTATATTCGGATTTTCAAATCTTCTTTTTTTTTATGGAACAGTGATGCCAATATACATACATATAATACATATATCTAGTAGTAAAAATTCGCACCGACTTTACAAAATAAAAACAAATATAATTTTTACACCAATAGAAAAATAAATCAAAGCGTGTTATATTAGTATTATTAAAAATAAAATTACTTTTTGTTTCTCAATAGACGGAAACTCATTGTAATTACTTGGTGCCTTATGTGGCCCTCAGCACGCTGTTAAAAAATAAGATGCTCGGTCATTTTCTCCACACGTTTCGATTTTTCAAATTATTCTTGTAGCATCAATGTTCCAAATGAGTTCGAATTAATTACGTTAATGGTCTAATATTTTTATAAAGATCGCTTTTAGCTATACAACTCCGGCATATTTTTGTGCGCTTTAATGAAATTACACATTTCGTTTTTACTTTTACTCATTTTTTTGTTTCAAATGATGCTCCACTTTCGGCGGAAAAATGAGAATGGTGATAATGAAAAACCGCCCTCACACGTACCAACTTGGTTGTTCAATTTGATAGTCGGTTGGATGAACATCAAAATCCGGTCTATGCCGTGACTCGACCACATCTACTTGGTGTTTCTGAAACTGTTTTTCAACCATGTTTTTGTATCTTTTTGATCAACCGAAACAGTTCTTATATAAAGGTCGGATTCGATGACATCAGAATGACTGGAACAATATAAACGATAGCAAAATCAGGTGCCATTGGCCGTTACAGTACCGTACAAAAAATTAATCTTCTAGGCGAGTGGTTTGTTCCTCTTATCAAAATAGTAAATGATTTTCTGTTGCTTGGTGTCTATGTGACTCAATTTTAAACAGCACCCAGCCAAAAATATCAAATACTAATTATTGATGTTAAAATCTTACCTTATCGAATCGGATTAAACATAACGCGAAATACGGATTACTAAAGTCATCAGTATTCATTATTAACTTGTTGTTGGCAAGCTTTTTCACTCAGATTCATCCAGGCATCAGTTGTACAAAATAATGCTCATTAACTACAATGCAAATTTTAAATAAATGTACAAATTTGATTACTTCTTTTCGTATGTTGAGATATTATATTTTGAATGTAATATAATAAAGTTACATATAATATAATGCAATATACATACGTATGTACATATGTATATAACATAATAAAAATTATCCAATTCTATAGATTTTAACACTACTATCAATGAATTCGCAAAAATTCTAATCACAATAATAACTGAATCATCAATTTGATTTCCATGTTATTACGTTTTTAAAAAATCAATATTAGTATACTAGCAGATTGTACCCGGCGTTGCGCGGGTTATGTAGTTCAGATTAGCTTAAAAAATGAAAAATGTTTTTAAATTTAAGACAGGCATCGTTTGGGAGGTATTTCTACAAAAAAGGTAGCCATGGGACACCCTATTGTATAAATTTTTCTTTAAATTAAAAAAATAATTATTATTGGGTCATTTTTGCATTAAAAATAACAATAAATAAAAAACCGGTTTATCGGTTTCGAAACCGGTTTTGAAACCGGTTTCATAAAAAAAATGCAATTTTTCAAATTATTCGGAAACCGGTTTAACAAACAACCCAGTTTTTTGAATACTCTAAGTCCTAAATATAAATGCACTCAATTTGCCCGTTTTTCGCCCCTTTCCCCTTTTTGGGCCCCTTTTGGTCCAACTTTATAAACGGAACACCTCCAATAGCTATTTGGGAAACTTAACCAAGCTAAATCGTAAAAAAATACCTTTAAAACAGATAAAATACAGCATTTATGCATAAAAGTACTAATTTTTGCCCATTTTTTCTCCCTTTGTCCCATTTTTTCTCCCCTTTGGGTCAAAATTTTGAAAAGATTTATTGCCTATAACCTGCACCGACAAAAGCTCGATCAATATCCCAAATTTCAAGAAAATCGGTCCAGGCGTGATTGGCTTTGCACTCAATTTGCCCGTTTTTGGCGCCTTTCCCCCTTTTTGGACCCCTTTTGGTTCAACTTTAGAAACGGAACACCTCCAATAGCTATTTGGGAAACTTAACCAAGCTAAATCGTAAAAAAATACCTTTAAAACAGATAAAATACAGCATTTATGCATAAAAGTACTAATTTTTGCCCATTTTTTCTCCCTTTGTCCCATTTTTTCTCCCCTTTTGGTCAAAATTTTGAAAAGTATAGCCTATAACAAAAGCTCGATCTATATCCTAAATTTCAAGAAAATCGGTCTAGGCGTTCAGGCGTGATTGGCTAACAAACAAACCAACAAACAAACAGACTTACAGAAAGGTTTATAATATACATATATTAGGATTATATTGTCGCCAATTTTGAAGGTAATTTTAGAGTACTTATCATAATACGTTGGACGTGCTTCTTTTATCAGTTATATTTTGACAAGCATGATAAAGGTTAAACCCTTTCTAATTTCACTTTATATTGAAACAAAAAAAAATTTACCTTTTCTTACTAAAATGCATATCGTTAGTCTCATTCGCAAAGGTGTTAAGTCCCTTTTATCAAATTTTACAGGAGGCACAAAAAACATTGTAGCTTTTTCAGTTTTTAAAATTTCTAAACTGTTTAAACGCAATTATTTTTACAAAATAATAATAATATTAATATTAATAACTAATAATGTTAATTATTATTATTATTATTAATTAATTAATAATATTAATATTTTTCGTAGTTTTGTGGACTTAGCGTTTTTGAAAACCACAAAATTACAACAACTTTGAACTATATAATGACATGTTTTTTGTTGTAAAATATATATTATGTATAATGTTACCGTTTTGCATTAAAATCTCAATTTTGGAAAAAAGTGGACTTAACATCTTTGCGAATGAGACTAACGATATGTATATTCAAACTACCATAATTGTCATTGATGATTTAAGTGTTTCAATAAAATTTTAAAAAATCTAGTATAGTCGCTTTATAATAACAGTATTCAATAATATAATAATACACATACTTTGGATTTTCTATGCAAAAAGTGTAAATGATCGATACATCTGTACATACATACATACATAATTGGTCATTACAACCCTTCAGTCAGGATTATTGACCTAGTTTCTCACACCACTTATGTTGTGTGTGTTAATTTTATACATAAGTGGTGGGACCTACAGTTTAAAGTCGACTCCGAACGACAGGTTTTTTGAGAAACTTTTCATGGCAATTTATTTACTCTCAGAGTTTTTGCCAGAAATCTGCTGAGAGGAAGTGGCGAAGAAATACTTTTTGTATTTTTGTTTTGATGTCTGGCCTGGGGCTCGAACCCTGGCTTTACGTCTAATAAGCCAACACACTACCTACTAGACTACGGCGATACATTTGTAGTATCATAAAATTTATTCTACTTATATCCCTTTCACACTTTCGTGTATTATGAAAGGATTGACAGCATATGGTGGATAATTAAAAAAAATACTCACTTTTGTAACGTAAAAACATTTAGTTGTCCTTGTAAATAAACTAGAAATCATTTTTTCCGATTCAAGCATAATTAGTAATTCTTGATTTGCCAGAGACGATTTAAACTGTATTACAATTGATTAATTATCAAAGAAAAAAAAAACTATTACATAAAAATAACGATCACTTTTCTTTGAATCATTTTTTTAAAATACTATATAATGCATATTTAATATAAAATATAAATTTTTAACATTGGCGCGAACTGCCACTTTAAGAATCCACGTTATTCCTATTATATGTATGTATTTATTTCATTAGAAATTTCATAGTTTAAGGTACAGTAAACAAGATGTTGTTAAACGATTTTTATTATACCTATAGGAAACAAAAAGTAAATGCCTTACAATTTCACAACAGAGTTCTTAAAGGGCGATTCAAGTCAGTCTCTTTGTATAGGTAATTTATTGGTTTAGTGGGTCCAATTTAGGTGCTTGGCTTAAGTATCGACTCATAATGTCAATTCCTCCTAACTCACAACAAATTCTCTTTTTACACATAACAGACGAAGAAATGTTTTAATGTACAATCTTATATTTTTTAACTTCACCTAGTGCACTTGTACATCGCGAAATTCAGAGTACTATGTCTTATATTTAATCACGTTATTGGCGTGCTGTCCCTGTCATATGATTAAATAACTTTTTATAATCGATTCAGTGTTATTTTCTTAATATTCTTGTAATTCTACTTTGTTAAGCTTGTGAAAATTATTGCAATATGTATCGACAAAATTTAAAAAATAGAATTCAACTTAATTTTTTCTTGAATATTCAAAAAACAATTTATGTTTTTAACGTATTAAGTTGATTTCATTCATTTTTGCTTATGTACGCAACATTTTTTTGTATTATATTTTCGTAAATTTAAGTACATATAAACAAAACACGATAATAAAAATTTGCTATCAACACTATGACATTTGAAACTTGCATTCTTTATTGCCTCTTCGTTTGTTTCTTTTGCTTTAAATTTTGTATATTTGCCGGTGGTAGCAAACCCAACCAACCATCCCAACCATCCATACAACGCCATTATCGCTTTCTATTTGGTCACGTATACCATACCATGTGCTAACACTAATGTATACGTACATATGTACATAAATATATCCACTCTCTAACAATCAATCAATATGCTACATTTAAATTTTAGTGCTTGTCGGTAGATGCTTGTATTTATGATATACAATATCCTACAAGGAGAAAATGTTCCACTTATGATACAAACAAGTTCAAATCCTTAAATAATTCAAACAATAACTGAAATTTCGAAATACAGAAATACATAATTCATTTATACAAAAGTTTACAATTTATTTTAAAATACAATTAGAATTTTTTTAACAGTAGTCGAACAGAGTTGTTCCTTCCAAATATAAAGGCTGATTTATATTAAAGTTTAAAATAAAGAAATCATGGGGTGAAAAACGTTTCGCCTATGCTCAATTTTTTTTATCCGTTGCTCTCCATTTTACACTTTTTTATAAAGTTTTGCTTACATTGTAAACAAAACTTCTCATTTATTAAAAAATAAATACTTTTAAGTGCCAGAAAAAAAATGTGTAAACGTAAGCAGCTACAAAAACACCAAATGTGGAATACAAAAATTAAAGTTAATGTTTCAAAATTTATTGTTATTTTTGCTGCCATTAATATTAATTTAACATCTAACGGCGTTTTAATTTATTAATATTTGCTTTGAAACCTGTAACAAATGTGGCTTCTAAATCAACATTCTTCTGTATTTTTTCTGCATCTGGATTTTTTTATCCTCACACTATATTTAAACTATTTCATAAACAGTCATGCGCTGCTATTATTTTTGTTTACATATTTACATACATATACTCGCCATAAACAGTGTTACATGAATATATGTATGTATGTATATACGACAAACAAGCTATCAGTTAAATTTAATGTGTCGCCACTCACCTTAAAACTGCATTTTTTAGTTGATGTGAAGAAGCAGATAACATATGATTTCTGCAGCAAGGGGATGATAAATCCCTTTGATATCCTTAAAACCTAAAAAAGTAATTTGATCCGTTAATTTAACGTAAGGGCATGCAGCTTTAGGAGCTTAATTCGTATGTATCCTTATTTCCGATTCAGACATTCAACATAATTGGAGCTGAGATAGTTTAAATTGAATGAACTTATCAAGTATATTTACGTCCTGTATCTTAATTGTATTCAGTTGGTAGATTTTGAGTGAAATAAGTTTAAGATTTGTTCTAATCAAATTATTATTTTTCGATTTACGGAAAAGTAAAGAAAACATGTAAAAGATAACCGCTGTAATGTTAAAGCGAAAACAGCGTCTGCGACACACTGTACATTTCAAAAGGTAATTTTGTATTACTCTTAAAAATAAAAAATAATTTATTTTAAGTATTTGTAAATAAATTTACCGGTTTATTTAATCACACATGCCTACGTTTTGTATGAACTGCAGAGTTTGCGTTTTATAAAAATAATTCAATAAGAAAATTTATTTCAAAATATTGCTATTAAAAGAGTCGGCATCGTGGTGTTATCAATTAAAAATGATCTATTCTTTTAGCAATTTTCATTATTTATACACTTGGTTTTAATCACTGGCAATTTGATCGGCTCCTCTAAATATGCCAACGGTTTTAATCCCACAGGCTATGTGGAGTAATATCTACAACAAAAATGAAAACAAGAATTGGTTAATGGGTTGGTGACGAGTCTAAAGTGGAGTTCAACTCTTCACTTTTTATTTATAACCACGGCATTTTTAATTGTAGCACATGTAACTGCCTAAGTCCATTAAAATTTAATTGATGCATATTCTAGATAACTTAATTGCGACGTAAAACGGCATACACTAACAAACTGACACTTGTCCAAAAATAAAGTTGGTAATACTAATATAGTGCCGACCCCTGAATATTTTATAACATTGTTTTAGGAATATAAGAAAAACATAACAAAAAAATTTGTGTTTGACAAAAAAAACCTGATCATTTTATTTCTTTCATTTTTAGATACATTATACATACTTAGTATATACATATAGGTATACATTTAAATGTATAAAATAAAAAATCTGTATGTGTATTAAATAGGTTACGTACGATCATGTTAAAAATCCATGTAAATTTTCATCTTGAACAATGTGGAATAAAATTGCGTTGTTCTAAAACATGTTGCTTTTTTAAAAAAAAATAATAACGTTGGTTTATTTATGATTGATTTTAAAGCTTTTACTTTATTACATTACGTTTAAATACTTACATATATAAGATTAATAATATAATTTTTTAGGTTTTGTATAACAAAAAAATATGCGCCAATATTTACGCATCGATAATTCATTGACCTTAATATTAAAAAAATACACCTCAGCATGAGGTCAACGTAATTAAATAGTTAAAAAATTACTGCTTAAACTTGTTTTTGCCACTTTTTAATTTAAAAGCAATAATAATTGCTTTATGCAAGAAGGCTGGAATAAAAAAAAAAACATTAATATAAAATCACTTGTACAATGGTAACAGACATTTCGTCTACATATGTACATTTTTTCTTTTATTGAAACTAAAGTCAATAACACTTTAACCTACAAACTGCATGTATGTTTGCAAAATCGTTATTATTATTATGTTAAATTACGTAATTCAACCTGCTCCTTTAAAAATATATGAATCAATCATATAATTTGTCAATGTATGCTAAATATTAGAAGGTTTTATAAGAACAAAGTGAAAGTTGTTTCAGTTTGAAAACATCTATTTGTTACAATTAGTATACGTAGCTTATTCATCGTTCCTTAATTATAACAAAAATACTTTTTGCGGAACTTTGTTAAGAGACAGTATAGTCATATTTCCGCAATTTCGAAAAGTTTTAGTTTGTTTTCGAGGGGCTTGTTTTTGCATGTGTTAATATATTTAAATACATTGAAATTGAAACATCTGGCGTTAACACGAAAATGCAAAAATAAAGATTTATTATTTAATCACTTAAAATTAACTTAACCCTTTGAGAAAGGAATGCTGAATAAATTACAAATTAATCATTCCTGAAGTGTTTTACTCTTATTTTCAATTGAATAACTGCCAAACAAATATTCAAATAATAATCACTTTATCTTTATAAAGTACCAAATCTTTAAAAAGTACCAAATTATAAGTGACTAATGGGTAAATAAAAATATATTGAATTTTATACTATTTTCTTTACTTTCTTAATTATAAGTAGTCTGATAAAGTTTAAACAAACGATATCCTTATACATATCCACAACCATTGCAAATCTCTTATTCCTTCGTGGGTTTATATAGTATTAAGAGTACGAATTAGTTGTAATCGTTGATCGAAGAAAACTTTGGAATTGCTAAATTGTTTTGATTTTTCATCAGTACCTCTTAAAAAGTCTATATCGTCTCTGATTGACGTCATTCAGCAGCTGCAAGGTGATGCAATAAACAAATTTTATAATTCGGCGAGAATGGGTATTTTCTTCCATTCATCGTAATTTTGATCAGTACTGGGTTGAACGGAGTAAGATTCATTTTTAACCCAATACTGGTTGAAAAACTTCTGTTTGTGCTTGTAAATAAACAAAGTCTTATAAACAAACAATTCTCGTTTGGTTTAAATAGAATGAATTAGTACTCTCAGCGACTTAGTTATCCTTTCGTTAATGCACTAACACTATTAAAATAAGAACTATAATCAGCCCATTTGCCATTAAGTATTCAAATAAATTGCTGAAGAAAAATATATTGACCAAAAGTCATCTCTAAAGAATACCCATTATCTCCCTTACATGTATTTCATAATCTTAAAGAAGCGAGAAAACCGTAAAGTAGAAATAGAAGCCTTAATTTTATTAAACCAGTAAGTTAATTTAAAATTCAGCTGATTTTTTTATTCAGTGATTGCATATTGTTACTGGAAGACCGCATTTTAAAATTTTACTTAGAACACAAAAATGTAACGTTTTTGTTGGTTTTTTACCGGATTTTTATAGGTTTATCAAATGATAACCTATTATATGATTGTAACTTTTTTGCAGAATTTAGCACATCTATGTATGTATGTACACGGCTACTTGTTTTAAACATTGTAAAGTCCAACTTTAAACATTTAAAAATATCTTCTAATACATATTAGCACAACTACAAATTATGGTACGTCAGTTTAAGGGTTAATTTTTATCTGTTTTTTAATCATTACAGTTGTCTTAATTTTATTAAAACCAGTAAATTAATTCAAAATTCAACTGATGTTTTTATTCACTGATTGTATATTGTTACTGGAAGACCGCATTTTTTAAATTTTACTTAGAACACACAAATATGAAGTATTTGTTGGTTTTTTATCGGATATTTATAGGTTTATCAAATGATAACACACTATATAATTGTAACTTTTCTACAGAATTTAGCATATCTATATATATACCCGACTACTTGTTTTAAACACTGTAAAAACACAGTGATTGCATTGTTACTGGAAGACCACATTTTTAAAATGTTTCTTAAAACACAAATATGTGACGTTTTTGGTGGTTTTTACCGCATGCTTATAGATTTATCAAATGATAACATACCATATATGTATATATGTTTATAATTTTTCTGCAGAACTTAGCATATCCATGTACGATCTTTCTTGTTCTAAACAATCGACATAATTAACGCATTGTTATACTGTGGATATTTCATCCAGAAAAAACAAAAGTAAAAAAAACCAACAAAAACGATCTTCAAATCACCAACGAAAAACAAATAATAATAATTAAAATTTAATTTTAAATTTAAGATTAAAATATTTCGACCTCTTGTCGCTTTATTTTCACTTTTCTAAATTAATTAATTTTCTGATTTGTACATTATACTTCAATAGCATTTAAAATTTTTAATCTAATTAAGTGCGTTTTTTATTAAATATTTTAAAATCTCTTTGACCTAAACCTCTATATAGAAAATCAATATACAAATTGATTCCTAGAAATGTGAAAAAAACCTTGTTTATTTGTTCACATTAATGGTTCCTCAAAATAAATTCCATGGTGATTTTTACGTTCTAGGTTTTCCATTTGATAAGAATATTATACTGCATGTAATAATATTATTTAATAAATATTGGATTGCTGTTTAAATTTGTAAACAGAATTTGATATTAAATGAATTACTTAATCATTTTTTGTCTATTGTCATATTTCGATCATTATAAATATTTAAAATTCTTGCAGATATAAGGTTCTTCACGTAAAATGATTGCAAAAATTATAATTGATAAATTTTTATTAAAGAATAAATCTTGAACTCATGAACGATAAAATTTTTAACACAATTGATTTAAATTAACCTTAATAGGAATCCAATTTAAATAGATTCATTTGTAGAACAAAAAAAAAAATGTAATAAAAGTCATAAAAATAAAATGAATAGAAAAAAAAAATTAAGTCAATATCCGTATTGGTATGCGTTTTAGTTAAAGAATTAATGTTATTAGATAAATAAATGTATGTAATTGAAATTGTACGTGATCGTATCAATCAAATATTTTATTTGATAATGGTTTATTATACATATACCAGTGCATTGCATGTGATTTTGTTAGTCTGTCCATTGAATTTTTGGGATATCACTTTCGTTGACATTCACATTTAAAATTGAATGTCAAGAATTTTTTATTCATTTAAATGCAATTTATCATTGCAGATTTTGCAGTAACCGCTAAAACAAAAATTGTTTTTTACGATGACCAATGGCGGGAGATTACTACATCTGCACATCAATTTGACCAGCTAACGGCAATTACTTTTGATGAGACTGCAGAGATTGTCTACTTTTCCGATCGTTTACATAACAATGGGAGTATTTTTTCGCTGAAAATACATTCGACACAAGAAGATCGCCACATTATTGAGAAAATTGTTCAACGAACTCAACAGGAAGTTGTCACCAGTATTGCTTATGACCCGCTCAATCGTAATGTTTACTGGATTGATCAGTTAAATAAAAAAATACACTTCACATCAATTGATAAAGATGAAAATCCGAAAACATTAATAGATTTTTCGAAAGAATTTACAGTGCCTGATGGCATGGCTATCGATATTTGTCGTCGTAAAATCTACTGGACAAATTCAAATTTTACTAATGCTTCCATAGAACGCATGGATTTGGATGGAGAGGAACGGGAAGTAATTATAAATAAAAATCTGTACTTGCCACGTGGTATAGTGGTTGATCAGCTATCGGACCGTTTGTACTGGGTAGATGATAAACAAGGTATGCATTTTTCTGTAGAAAGTGCGAAACTAGATGGCAGCGATCGTCAGATTATTGTGAAGGGATTAGATAGTTCTCCGTCCAATTTAGCGGTAACAAAAGAATTAATATTTTGGACGGACCGCACACACAATGCGATTTGGACGCATGTAAAGACGTCCAGTAATAAAGTCAATCAGACCGATCAAGAAATCGAAGAAGCAACTAAACCACATATTGTCAAAAAATTAAATGACGTACCCAATGGTATTGTTTGGCGATCACGTTATTTAACTACACTGCAACATGATCAGCATTGTTCAGGTGTAGTATCTAAAATCAAGCGTCATCTAAATGAAACGAAAAGGAATAACAATTCTTCGGAAACATTTGAACAAAAGCAAGATTATTGTCTAAACGACGGTGAATACATACCACAAAGTAACATTTGCATTTGTAAACTTGGTTTCAAAGGTGCCCGATGCGAAACTAGTGAATGTCATAATTATTGTGTTCATGGCACATGCAGTATTTCTTCGTCATCATATCCGAAATGCACATGTCAACGTGGTTTCTATGGTGAAAGATGTCAATCGTATCGCTGTTCAGGATTTTGTTTTAATGGAGGTACCTGTAAAATTGAGAATGGTGAACCATCTTGCGAATGTACTGATAACTTTGGCGGTCAGCGTTGTGAACAAAATTCAACTGAAATATGTGCTTTATTCTGCAGGATCTTAAAACATGAACCGGATGCCTACGTCCCGTTCGGTTGCCATGATATGTAAGTACTGATTGTTAGATTAAACATATATTGTACAACATCGATATGTACTATTGCAATCTTTAGCCTAAAATAATTATATTAAATTTAAATTAAAAACATTAAGAATTGATAATATATACATACATATTTAATTCCCCGGGTTAACATGCGTCGTCCTGTGCTGGTATATCATTCGGTCAAGAAAACTTCTTCATGCTGAAGTTAAAATAAATTAGGCATTTTGTTCATATAATACAGTGGACGTCTTTATTACGAATTTCCAATAATGCGAATGGCAAAATTTTTGCATTGACTACTCTATAGTACGAATAGATGGGTATTTTTTCTATTCGATAGTACGAATGGTGGTTTGTTATAAGAATTTTTGTTTTATTTGCGTATGAATGAAATTTTTATTATGTTTTTACTTCATTCTTTCGCGGTCATCCACGTTTAGCGAAGTTATTGTGAAGTTTTTTTTTATTTTTAAAAATGTTTTGTGTTTTTAAAACATGTTATGTTTTTAACTGTCAAAATGTTGCAAGTAAAACGATGTAAAAAAAAGACAATTTCTTTGCAAGATAAATTAAAAATTATCGCAGACCACGAAAATGAAACATCGTTTTTTAAAATTCCAAATAAATATGGATTATCCAAATCCACTAGTATGTACATACATTAGTATATTCTTTCTGCCTGTTTAAGTACAAAAAATGGATTCAAAATAATACAAATTAATTATATCTTGTTTCGTTATGTATTTTTTTATAAAAAAAAATATATACATATATATATATATTAATAAAATCTAAATATTTTATGTAAATTATTTGAATTGGAACATAAAAATGAGTTGTTCAATAATACGAATTTTTCGGTACTACGAAAGGGCCTGACAATATATAATTCGTACTAGCGAACGTCCACTGTACATAGATGCAATATTCATTAGGATAGTTTTATTTGATTGTTTTCTTTTACATTTTACTTCCCATTTTTTCTTTTTATTAGATGTGAAGAATTAGCATCGGAAAGTGAAGATGCTGCCCAGATTTATGCAATACCAACATATAAACATTTAGAAGTGTGTAAAAACAAAGATATTTGGACAAATACGTTAATTATATCGCTAGTAGTTGGAGTTATACTATGTTTATGTCTTGTACTATTAATTGTACATGGTGTACGACGTTTCTACAAGCCAGCTAGACCAAGGATTAAGAAAACCTTTGTAGTTCGCAGACAGCCAGCCTCATCTGATACACCTTTAACTAACCGTCCCCTTGCTACAGAGCAATGTGAAATCACGATCGAAAATTGTTGTAATATGAATTATTGTGATACGGTAAGATTTCTTCACAAGAAAGTTATTTGTATTATAAATGCTGATTTCCTATTTTTGTTATAGCCTTGCTTTGATCCAAAATTAGTGCAGCAAACTTTATCACGTGATACAAATACCAAAGAAGATAAAAAAATTTTGATTCAGAGTATGGAAGATGATTTATACTGAAGTGGCGATGCTGTAGCAAAGTAGTTGTTGTATACACCCAAAGTATGTATAAAAGAGGCCTTAAAAATCATTTACAGCGCGGAATTTTTAAAATAACGGCAGTTAGTTAAATACTTAAACCATTTGAGTTGTTCGTGAGCATTCAAAAAGGCTCACATTTTTTTTTATCAACAGTTAAGTATGGTTTTAATTTTTGCCATTTTGCCACCATAACATTAAATTGCAAAAAAAAATTGGAGTAATTAATATTGTGTATCAAATGGAAAGTAATTGTTAGTTATGGAAAATCATTGTGAAAACAATAATATGTGTAACAAACTAAAATAAATATATTTTGTTATATTTTTTTTATAAATTATCAATTATAACTGATCGATAAACATTCTTTTATGTATTCAATTAATTTCTGAAACCCTATGCTTATAAAAAATGTTCATACTTTGTATTTATAAACATTGTCATCTTCCAGCAATACTTAAAAAATATGTTGTTCATGAAACGGGTTAATTTAATTAGTTAATAATAACTATCTTTAAAAAGTAATATAATAGCCAAAAATAAAAATATATTTAAACACATTGCACAAATTGCAAGTAAAAAGAGGAAAATTAAAAATTGAGAGCTTTAAGCAATGAAAAACATATTTTATTTAAAAGACAAATAGGACAAATATATCCATACCGAACGATAGTCTGTATAAATTTGCAATATTTTAACCTAAATATAATTCCCGACCATTTAATTGGATGAGTTTTATTTAAGTTTAAATCTGATATTGTAAATTTATTGTAATTATCGGTATGACTCCTGCAAGCTTTTATAAAAGCTTCCAACATTCATTTAATGAATAGTAATAATTTATTTTAAATGTGATTTGATTTACTTAATTTTTATTTTTTTTTATTAAAATTTATGCATATGTACATAATAATATTTAATGTAAATATACGAACTGTTCAAAATATATTTGAAATAATGATATTTATAGTAGGTTATACATAATTATATGAAAAGTTCCTTTGTTATAATAATACTAAATATATTTTTATGTACAAATTAAATTTCATTTGGTTAAATTGGTTTACTTTTGCTGAAATATGTGGTTTCATATTAGAGATTTGATCAAATTTTTTTTCATATTTTTGTTCAGACACATTTCAACTGCCACCATTACTTGTGTTTTAAATTTAGAAAACTTTCACAGCCATTTAATTAAAAAAATACTGTAAATAATAAAAACTGGAATTACAATGTAATTTTAATTTAATAATATAGTTAATTTAGAAATAAAGAAAATGAAAAAAAATATGGAATTTTTATTTTGTAAAAAAAATGTTTAAATATTGGAATAAAATAAGTTCAAACGGAAACTTGCACAACATATTTCTCTTTTTTTTAAATCTAACATTTTTGCAATAGTAATTAGTACGAAATTTAACAAAAACTGTACGCTTAGGATTTTAAAAAACATTACCAGTGTTATTTAATAGGAAATATTATCCAAAAATGAATTATTTTCTCAAAGATATAAAACAAAAATATAACAAATTCTTCATCAGTCTCTCTCAGGCAGTTGCCGCGTAAAGACGTTTTATTAACGGCGTTATTTTTCGGTGTTTATAGCTCGCACACACGTGTTTTATTTACGAACTTTCGTATTTTTCTTTTTGTGTTATTTTCTTTCATTCTTTTTGATTTGATCTAATTAACTCAATAATACTTATAAGGTTTCCTTGCTTTCGAAATGAACGGGGTTCACCCCCCGGACGACAACCGGTTTCGAGAGCTAGATCTCTCGTCCGGAAAAAAGAGTAGAAACAAACGACCAAGACCAGGGGATTTCATTCCTCTACTGGAGACACCCACAAATCAGAGAAACCAACCCCGCTACTTAGTTGCGGCAACAATTTCATTGAAAGAAAACGTACAAGTGCCACCACTTGCCTCCTACAATGTGTTTCAGGTTGAGAGAGGTCTCAACCATATTTCGCGAGATCGATTAGAAGTTAAGGAAATGAAAAGCGGCGATCTTTTAATTAAAGTGGCAAATGCAAATATTGCAGAGAAATTTCAAAAAGCTAATTACATTGATAGCATCCCAGTGAAAATAACCTTACATAAAACTCTCAACTCAACTCAAGGTCGTATTTATTCAAGAAAAATTATCGATATACCTGAAGAGGAATTATTGGATTATCTAAAGGATCAAAAGATTATTGAAGTTCGAAAAATAAATAAAAAGGAAAATGGTAAAATTGTTGCTACTGGAGCAGCGATAATTACTTTCGATCTTTTCTACCGCCCTGAATTTTTAAATCTCGGCTGGGAGAGAATCTCAGTTAACGAATACATCCCCAACCCTATGAAATGCCTAAATTGCCAAAGATTGGGTCACACAAGAAAATGGTGTAAAAATGTTGAGCAATGTCGAGAATGCGGTAATGCTGAAAAACATGAAATATGTACTAGAAAATACTGTGTTAACTGCCAAGTGGAAACTCACCCCTCACATGACCCTGGATGCCCGACTTTTTGGAAACACAAGTCGGTTAACTACATCAGAATAACTAGAAAATGTACAACACGGGACGCATGGAAAATCTTTAATGAAAATCCTACACAAAATTTGCTCCAACCTTTTAGTAAAAACGGCAATAAAAATCCAACACGCAAAAATAGTCAACAACAACGCCACAACAACCAAACAAATTTCTATACCATCCGAAACTTCCGCAAACAGTAAAACCATTCAAATGCAGAACCAAAATAAAACAACAAGCAAGCTAGACAAACCACATAAACCCTGCTCAACAAAAGCAACCGCCCATGGCAACAACACCCACATCATACAACCTATACAAACTCGATTAAACATGAATATCACTGATAACAACCAAACACATCCATCTATTCAAAAAGTTACTTCAGAAATATCTTCTCACAATATAAATCAACCAATAAATAATTCCATCACAACAACAAACTACACAGAAAATGATCTCTCTTCTCTCGAAGATGACTACATCTCCAGTGAGAACAATAAAATGTACCTTAATGACTCGTTTAACGAATCGATAGCAGATCAGGTTATAAGTGATGAGGAGCTTACCACGCCCCAAAGGAAAGCAAATAGAACATCAACTGACGATTGCGATTCTCCTTGCACACAAATTTTCAAAAAATTTCCACAAATGAATGTCCTCATTACTCCAAATACTTTTAGAAGCACACAACAACAGTCTTTAGAGGATAGCAGTAAAGAATAAAACGTAATGACTTTGGACCTTAACATCAATATCCTGCAGTGGAACATACAAGGCTTTATTAACAACAAATATGCTCTTGAACTTCTAGTTGCAAGACACAAACCAAATATTATAGCACTTCAGGAGACGCATATAGTAAGAAAAAATTCACATTTATTACACCTACCGGGTTTTGAGGTATTTCATCATAACATTGACTATGTTTATGCAAAATCAGGTATAGCCATTCTTGTAAAAACAAATTTGAAAGTGACGAGGCATATAAAATCTACGGGCAACCTACTCTTTCAAACAATAACAATTAAAGGCATGGACGAACTCAATATCACAAATATTTATAAAGAGCATGATGTAAATTTAACGGCATCTAACATAAACGAGATTTCCGTTGCTGAAAATGTTCATCATATACTGCTGGGTGATATTAACTGCCAAAATATACTTTGGGGTTCATCCTCAAACTCACCAAGTGGCAGAATTTTTGAGGAATTCGCAAACGAAAACAATTCGATAGTCTTGAAGGATGGGTCACCCACTTTACTAAATACAAGAAGTACTCTTACCGCCGTCGATATATCATTATCTTCTACCGATTTTGCTCCATATTTGAATTGGACTTGTCGACCTCTCCCAGAAGTTGGTGACCACTTTCCTATCAAGATTACAAACAACAAGGTATATGTTAATGGAAGGTTCTCACCTCGTTTTTTGGACAGAAACGCAGACTGGCCTCTTTTCGAAAAGAGGGCAGTTCTTGCTGAAAATCAATTTGAAAGATCGCCCAACATCAATAGAGTCAGCTCAGCTGAAACGCATATTGAGAAAGGCAGCAAATGAATCTATTCCGCTAAGTCGTAAACCAAAGGATAGAAATAATCCCGTGTGGTTTAACTCCGATATATCTAAATTAATTTCCATGAGACAGGAGGCGTGGAAGCTCTTTAAAAGAGTACGCATTAAATCTAATTTTGTCAACTATAAGAGGCTATGTGCGAAAATTAAAAAAGAATGTAAGTCAGCCAAAAGGAAAACATGGGAGAATTTCCTTAACTCCTTTAATCCTTCAATGGATGTAAGGTTTCTTTGGGGCAAAGTAAAAAGTTTGAGAGCTAATCATTTCCAAAATTTCCCAAACATATATGTGGATAACAACGTTCTTACACATCCCGTGGACATCGCTAATGGCTTTGCGAGTTTTTGGTCATCCCTTGGCTCTGACGGTGCTTTTGAGCCGGAAATCATGGCCACCAAAACTAACTTTAACATTGACAGCCTTCCATCAACAACTCATCAAATTGCTGCTTTAAATAATGAAATTAAAATTTCCGAACTGAATGACATAATGAGAACTTTAAAAGGATCCACTCCAGCCCGAGATAAAATCACCTATGCCATGATAAAACACGCACCCGCTTCTATAAAATCAAGACTTTGCCAACTCTACAACAACATTCTATCTTCAGGTATCTATCCGCAAGATTGGAAGACTGGTGTGTTATCACCTATTCCAAAAAGACTCATGTAGCATTGAAGGATATCGACCGATTTCATTATTGCCAGTTTTAGCGAAAGTTTTCGAAAAAATTATTGCGAAGCGATTTTGGAAGCATACAAAACACAACTTATCTTTTATACAACATGCCTTCATACCTCGACATGGAATTCACAGCATCTGTCACCAACTTGAAGAAATTTTACGACGCAACCTAAAAAATGGCAAGCATAGTCTAGTCCTCTCGAAGGATATTGAAAAAGCTTTCGACCGAGTTGTGTCAACATTCGTCATATTGGAGCTGCATGACTGGGGCGTTCCTAAAAACATTCTCAAAATGTTGCACTCTTTTCTTAAGAATCGCAAGATTACAGTCAAAGTGGATGGTTTCTTCTCATTAACTCAGTCTTTGGATAACGGGCTGCCCCAAGGCTCCCCACTCTCTGTAGTGTTGTTTTCTGCTTATGCAAACTCTTTAGCTAGAGCTATAGAAAACCTGCCGGGAATCGACTATATTGGCATATATGCCGATAATATTTTTGCAGTAGCCTCTGGTATTCCGGAACTAGCCCGATTCAATTTAAACAACTTGGATTTAAAAATAAATCAGTGGGGAAAAAGCAGAGGAGCTGTTTTACCGATTCGTAAATTTGAGATTCTTCACGTCTGTAGAAAGAAAAACTGCACGAGTGACTCTATATCCATTAGAGGCATAGATCTTCAAATTTCTAATCAAATGCGAATTTTAGGCTTACTATTTACTAGTAACCTGCTTTGGAGCGAGCACATTAAACACCTCTCTTATAAACTGAATAAAATCAACAATCTACTGAAATTGATCTGCTCAAAAAATAAAGGCCCACATTTAGAAACAGCCCTCAACATCTGTCGTTCATTAACAACTGGAACAATTTTGCACGGAATTACTATTTATGGTTGGACATCAAAAAAAAATGTAGATAAAATAAATACCTCCATCAACAACTGCTACAGAACTGCCTCTGGCCTTCTTCGAACAACACCGCTTGGCAAATTAAGATCTGAAGCCAATTTTTCGGATTTTCGGACACTTTTGATGAAAACTGCAGTAAACGTAGCTTCCAGAGCTATTACAATATCGTCGGATGGCTTACATGACACCTTCTGGAAAACCCTAGTTGCTGACTCCTTCAATTCACCATCTGCCATAGTCAACATCACCTCGGTCCTGAAAAACTCAAATATCTCCTTACCACAAAAGCCAGTCAGAGCCAGATCACCTAATTCCATGGTCCTTGTAGATGACAGCTTAAGCTGCTTTGTTAAGGGCAATACTGACCCAACATGCTTCAAGAAAATGTTCGCCCAGAAAATGTCATCCTTTTCTCCTAATACAATTTTCTTTACAGATGGATCTTATCAAAACGGTAAAACCTCTTATGCCATAGTCAAGCAGGAATCAAACACTCAATTTGAAACCATAAAAGACTCTCGATTACCAGATAATACGGGTATTTTCACGGCAGAAATAGCTGCCTTAAAAACTGCGATAACTCTGGCCTCTCAGCACACTGGTAAAACTCTTATTTGCACTGATAGTCTCAGCGCAACACAAGCCTTAATGAAAACCACAACGGTGTTTATGACGATTTTTTGCAGTTGGAAAATGGATTTTGCCAAATCCTAATATTGTGGATACCATCGCACATTGGAATACAAGGCAATGAAATAGTAGATCGTAGTGCTAAAAGAGCATTAAGCTTACTTCAAGTTACTGAAACTCCTTGCTTTACCAAGGCCATTACAAACCCTTTCAGAGCAACCCTACAAAACACATCCTCAAGAACAACTAAGTACAACAAAAATTTTACTAGATCCGAATGTATAATGCTTGCTCGCTTGAGAGTAGGTAAATGCATATTCAATTCGAAACATTATTACGAGAAAACTGATCTGCCCAGATGCTTTAATTGTGATGTTATACTTGACATTAAGTTTAAATCTGATATTGTAAATTTATTGTAATTATCGGTATGACTCCTGCAAGCTTTTATAAAAGCTTCCAACATTCATTTAATGAATAGTAATAATTTATTTTAAATGTGATTTGATTTACTTAATTTTTATTTTTTTTTATTAAAATTTATGCATATGTACATAATAATATTTAATGTAAATATACGAACTGTTCAAAATAAATTTGAAATAATGATATTTATAGTAGGTTATACATAATTATATGAAAAGTTCCTTTGTTATAATAATACTAAATATATTTTTATGTACAAATTAAATTTCATTTGGTTAAATTGGTTTACTTTTGCTGAAATATGTGGTTTCATATTAGAGATTTGATCAAAATTTTTTCATATTTTTGTTCAGACACATTTCAACTGCCACCATTATTTGTGTTTTAAATTTAGAAAACTTTCAGAGCCATTTAATTAAAAAAATACTGTAAATAATAAAAACTGGAATTACAATGTAATTTTAAAATAATAATATAGTTAACTTAGAAATAAAGAAAATGAAAAAAAAAAAATATGGAATTTTTATTTTGTAAAAAAAATGTTTAAATATTGGAATAAAATAAGTTCAAACGGAAACTTGCATATTTCTCTTTTTTTTAAATCTAACATTTTTGCAATAGTAATTAGTACGAAATTTAACAAAACCTGTACGCTTAGGATTTTAAAAAAACATTACCAGTGTTATTCAATAGGAAATATTATCCAAAAATGAATTATTTTCTCAAAGATATAAAACAAAAATATAACAAATTCTATTTTATATAGGAACGAACTCATTAAGCCTTCTAGATAAACGAACGTTTTACAACTGTAATTCATTATGCGAAAGACTCAATCTTTACGCATTAGTTCTTTTAGATGAATAATTAATTATGAAAACTATAGCGGAAAAATGGCTATTATGAATAGCTGCGAGTGCAAGTCTTTTATAGTAGACAAGAACGATGCAACGTGTTCATGAAACCAGGCATTTTTCGATGTTAGTTGCATAGTAGTATACGTTTCTGCTTTCATCTCCGGTATTATAAAGATCAAATATTTTGATGTTTACTGGTTTCGTTGTTGCTTGCAGTGAATCAAACCAGTATAAATTAAAATATTTTAATGTCTGTGAAATTTCGAATGAAACTAGAAGCGAGCGGGATGTGTAAAGCATCAGACATGCGGCCAATGTCTGGGGCGGAAAATATAGTACCCACTTTACCTAATATACATTAATGCATCCACACTTTATTTAAAAAAGTTCGATATAGACGTCCAAGACATTTGAAGCTGCTTGTTTAGTCTTTCCATAGGGATCAGAATAGCCTTTTGGAACAACTTCTTCTGCCAATTATTCTCACTCTTAAATGTCACCCCGAATTATAATCTTCGATGTCAACCTTTCCACACAGATCTTTTATTAATACCTTTCATTGTAAAGTATGTCCAACCTGGGGCGAAAGAGCTAAAGGAAGGCAGTGCAGACGCAAAGATATTTACTATATCCGATAAGTTAGTGTACTTAAGTAAAACTATATTAATTATTCAAATGGTTCAATAAAATTTTTTATTTTTTTCACAGAACGTTCTGCTGGACGTATGCACAAATGTTTTCCAAATATTGTAAACATCATATTTCCTAATTTCATACCAAAAACACATTCGGCTTTTGGTATTGTTCGCAAGCGATCATCTTTTCCCAGTAGTTTCAAAACGTTTTTTGTATCCAAAACCACAATCCCAGATAATCCCACTAATGTTGGGCATTTGGATTGCATGACATACATCTTAGCACCGTGCAAATCTGTTTTCACTAATAATTTACTAAATGCATCATACCCAGTATCATAAACTTTAGGCACTTGATCTCCTTCACGTAAACCCAAATGTTCTTTCATATATCCCTTCCATAGTCTATGTAAGGGCAATGCTTCTTCGTATTTCATTTGTCGTGTGGGTAAGGTATGTAATCCCAATTTTGCGTATTCTCGTCTATTCAATGTCGGGCATTTAGTTGATTTTCTTTTGCGGCTTAACTGTTTCTTATTTTTTGTTCCATGTAACATTGTAATATGCTCGGGGTTGATGTCCACTTTTTCCCTATTGCTTGGCACTACCACATTTGTGAGATATTCTTGCAAAGACTTTATTTGATGATCCATTTCTAATATCGTTACTAATATTTATCTGTTTAATAAAACAAAATTAATACACTTGTGCTTAATATTAAAAAATGCAGATGTTTGTTTCCTTGTTGATACACGTGTTAATGGTTGTAAAAAAATGGTATTTAATAAATTAACCATTGATAGTGTTGCCAAAGTCCAAGAAGATAAGCCTAATTAATGAAATGTTTGTTATTATAACATTTTCGGATTGAATTTTTTACTAGCTGGGAGCTAGTTTAGAACTGGTTGCAATTCGTAATAAAGCAGTTATTGTCGACGGAAAAATGTCTAAGTAGAAGACTATATATTTTATTATTTTTTATTACTTACTTACTTAAAATTTGGCGTGTTAAATTGTCTCAAGTGTAGAAAAATACAACCGTGAATTTGAGTTAAAGTACTTTTTAAATACAACACTGAAATAAGGTAAGCCATTTTGTTTGCCAAAGTCTACACAAGTTTTCGCTTTGCAGATGGAAATTTTCATCTGAAAATTTTCGAGTGAATTTATTATTGAATAGAACTTCATAAATTTTATACGAAATTTGTGTAATAGAGTGTTTTCTCGTAAATGGTGTATATTCAAACTATATAAAACTCCTGAGTTAAGATTTACAGAAACTTAAAGAAAAAGGTAGAAAGAAAATTAACGGAGCACCGGTGTGCTCGCAAGAAAAATTGGGTGGCGTGTGTATATGTATACGAAGAAACAGTAAAGAAGACATTTCCCTAATATTTTCATGATAGTTTGCCAAACAATATTCACATATTAAGTTAAAAAAATATATAAAAAGAAACATGGCTGACGGCGTGGTGTTGGATCTCTACGCTGAAGACTTGGATAAAGACTTTTCCGCACAAAATCAGGTAAAATTTTTTTAAGTTTGTTGATTATTAAAAATGTTTGATAAATAATTGCTCTATGCAGGATGAATTTGCTGCTGAAGGAGTTGATTTATATGATGATATAGGCGCACCGCCGGAAGCAACTGCCAGCACTGCTGCCGTAACAGTTACTTCTGTTATTGGTGGTGAAAGCCCTGGTACAGCTGGTAGTGGCACTGAAGGTACAAGTGCAGCTGGTTCAAACGGAGTATATCATCAAGGTGCTGGTAGTTTAGCTCCGAATCAAGTAGGACGTCGTTTTCAACTGTACGTGGGCAATTTGACATGGGTATGTTTTAATTCATAATCAAATTGCTAAAGCGGTTTCTATGAATATTTTCCACCTATTTGTAATATAATTTTTTTTAATAATGGTTTTTTAATCATAGTTTTAATTATTATTAAGCTTAATTTTTCTAGTGATCTTAACAATATTTATTGCAATTTTCAAAAAAGTGTGAGAGAAAATAGTGAAAAGAGATTTGTGAATTAAGAGCATTTCATAATATTCTAACGAAATTAGTGAGATAACTAGATTTTCAGATTCAGACAATTTTTCATAAAGAAATGAAATTGTTTGATATTTAAAATTTAATATTAGTTTGCTCATTAAAAAAAATTTCACATAAATTATCCTCCTTTTTTGAGTGCAAAATCCAAACTAACCAGTGAACAATGATCGCAGTAAAAAAAATTTTAAATTATACAAATAAAAATTTTCCTAAGTTAAAAACATTAATTTGTAGCAAAAAGTCCGCCATTTCAGCATAAGATAATCACCAGATTACTTGGCGTATATGTTTTCTATGGTTCATATTAGGTAAATTGTAATGCTTCTTTCGCGCTTAAACTATTCTTTTTTAGTAATACAAATTTTAAATGATCGTAAGCGATAAACATTTCTTCAATAATGATTTTTTGCGATTAATTGTGGAAGTAAAACGTATGAAAATAAAAAATAACGTTAAAAACAGAAAAATAATATTTAAATGTTCCAAAAACAAACGTTTTTATTTTATTAATAAATTTATAAAATAATTCGCTTTATATGTAGCAAGTTGATAAATGTTTAAAGTAGTTTTGGATCCATTGCCTTAAATTTTTGTTATAATCAATAATATTCACATAACTTTTATTTAATAGGTATGTGAATTTTGAACTGTGAACATTGTGTGTAATATGTAAAGTAACAATTAGTATAACAACATTTAGTATATGTATAATTTAGTATATTTAGTATAGTATATGTATATGCCAGAGACATACTGAATATTTAATGCTAAAGAGCAGAAGAATCTAAAACATGATACTTAATTCTCAATCGTCTTGTTCGGAACGCATCACCGCGCTGCTGCTAATGCGTTGTAATTCTACATAAAATTGAGTTTCTATCTCGTTGTTTCCATTAGGGGCAAAAAATAGTTGTATATAGGCATATGTACAGCAGCGTTAGTACCAAGTTAAAATTAGTTTTTTCAAAAATATATTGTATTAAATAATAAATAACGGTATGTCATTTCCAAATTCATTTTTAGTGGAGCACTGATCAAGATATAGCCAATGTAATGCGTGATATTGGTGTAACTGATTTCCAAGAAGTAAAGTTTTTCGAAAACCGCGCAAATGGCCAATCCAAAGGCTTTTGTGTTGTATCTTTAGGGTCGGAAGCTAGTCTACGATTGGTGTTAGAGCGTCTACCTAAAAAGGAGTTACACGGTCAGGCGCCAGTAGTTACATATCCTACAAAGCAGGCATTAAATCAGTTTGAAAGTCTTCAAAAAACTCGACCCGTACCACCACCACAACAAAATGGGCCGCCACGTGGACCAGCTCCAGGAGGACCTATGATGCCTGGTGGGCCTATGCCACCGCATCCAGGAGGACCTCAGGGTGTACCACCTGGCCATCAACCACGGCTAATGAATCCCAATATGCCACCAGGACAATTTCGACCACAACATATGCCCCCACAAGGTCCACCAGTAGGTCCAAACACTGGGCCTCCTCGAATGCAGGTATGTTGCGCATAAAAACAATAACCTTATTTATATAATATTTCATATTTGTTGAACAATTGTTGTTTGTTACCTATAAAAAATTAATAATATCGTATTAGTAGTATTCGCATTTAATATTTAGAGTTAAATATTTTCTCTTTAAAATGTTTGTACTTATTTCTAATTGGTCGTGGTTTTAATTTTTATTATTTTTAATATACATTTCGTTTTAATTTTAATTTCTTAACATTATCTCAATTGTTCTGAATGCCTGCTATAAGTTTATTTTTCATTCATTTCACATTCATAATTTAAAAAAAATTATATTTTAAATTTATAAAGCAAACAAACAATTTAATTCTGTGTTTTTTAAATATGTTTGATTCGAATATGTACTTCAGAGCAATTAAATATTTTTAATATTCAAGATACTATAAGCAAATGTATTTTAAAGAGAATTTTGAAGCCAAAACTTTTTTGAAAATCTGTGATTTATTTACTTATTTCCACAAGTTCTATTGTTTTTTGTTTAATATTAAATATATTTTACACAAAAAAATGTAAGTTTAGCCTAAAATCATAAAAATTGTTTTCAAGTAAACAATTTTCATAAAAATTACTAAGATATAAGAATGTAATATTCATACGAAAACAAATGTTCTGTTAGTTAGCAATACAAAGCAACTGAAATTGTGATATTTACTTAATATATTTCATAATTATTAGGACTATATTACAAAAGAAAAATGCATGTTTTATATTTTCATCTTTTATATATTTCATGTAAATATTTGTGATATTTATTTATGTAATTCAATTTAAAAAAATACATTAAAACTTTTTTCTTGTAAGAATGACATTTACTTTGTCATCATGGGAATTTTCCTAAGAAGTTAATTTAATATTAAAAAATATATTTACATTTGTTAACCACTGCATTACAATTGTTTATAAATGCATTTACAATGAAAATGTAAATAATGTTTAAACAGAGTTGTGTCAAAATAAACTATAAAATTAAAATAAATGCAAAATATAATTTACGCATAAATATGTATTTTTTGGAATAAAAACTTTCTCTATTTGAGATTCACTATTAACCTTTTGTAGTGTGTTTAATTATTGCATATCATCAAGCAAAATCTATTGGTGAACATAAATGTATACCACGTTTAGAACTCTCGTTTATTAGAATGCTTTTAGGAAATGTCAGTTCATAACAGTTTTCCAGAATAAACGGAATAGACTAATCCGTCTTTTGCCATTTCTAAACAAATTTGGATATACTCTGTGAAGTTTAATATTTCTTTGTGAATTAAATAATACTTTAACGTCGTTTAATTATTATTATTTTTTTAAACACCTTTTAATATAGTAAAGTATGCAAATTAGGAGTAGATAAAAAGTTATTCTTATTCTTAAGAAAAGATTTGAAGTTTAATTGTGTAGAATCCATTGTACACAATTTAACAGCTGAAGAAATAACATTAATATAATTTTTATTTTATTTATTTTTTATTGGTTGCAAATTAGTTAAGAATAAAATCTACGTACATACTGTTTGGTTTGTTCTCCGTTAACGGAATGGATAAACCGACACTGTTAGAAAATATGTATTTAGTTTTATCGCGGATTTATCGCCCCTGGAATGTTATTTTCCTTTTTCATATTGATCGTTACGGTAGATATATCTTTTTTTAATTTTTTTGAATTTAACACTTAATTGATAATTAATTTAACACTTATATGAAAAAATTTATGGACACAAAACGTTCAAGTTTTTAGGGAATATTTGAATGAACTAGCAACGACTGTATTTATATTTTTCAAATGCCCTGGAATAAATTTGATATGATATGTGAATATACCTTTTAAATTTAGAATTTAAATCAAAAACTTCGAAGCCGTATAACTTTAACTTGCTCAATTTTTTTTGTATATTTCGCAAGTGTTGGTCACACAAACATAAAATTATTAATGAATTAAAAAAAATGTCTTGATTATTTCTATTAAACGAAATCGAAGTATTTTTATAAACCAGTAGACTTTTTTTAATATTGCTTATATTATTTATGCTATAAGATTAAATAACTTTAGATAATTTACTACACCATTTATAGTTTTCTCCTCAAAATAGATACATTTCGTAAAAAATACATTTTAAAATTTTTCAGAAATGGAAATGTTCGACTTTTTTAATATTTTCATTTTAAAATTGCTGTTCTGAATTGAATCATTGAAATTTTTTTATACTTTAAATTGTAACATTTTTCATATTTACTTATATTTAGTGGCCAATAATCTATTCAATTTATAACATTGCACAAAGAAACATTTAATGGACATTTATTAATGAATTTCAACCTCAATGGAGAACAGAACTTTGAATAGAACACAAATTTCGCATATTATACACTACACACTTATTTAAATATATAACACACTGAGTTCTTTTGTGCTGATTTAAAATTTCTATCAAATTGATTTGTCAAGGCAGTATTTAAAAATTCCACTTGCAAAAAATATTTTTCTTCTACAGCTACAAATTTTTACTTTGCAGCAACACAACTTAGTTAGCAACACAACTGCAGTTCGATGGCTGTTCATAACAGACCAATATATTTTATTTGTATTTACGAAGAAATATTTATAAAATGTTAAGAATTGCAAAATTTATATATTTTTCAAATTATATTGTTACAAACTTGGAAGGAATACCGTGCGTTTTGTATTTTTACTTAAGTTATAAAGCAATATTTCATTACGTGTAATGGATATATTTAAATACATTTTTAGAAAAAAAATTAGCATTTTACGTTTCCTGTTAATTTTATTTATTAATTAATTACAATACAACTACAAATAATATTGTAACCCACTTGATTACCAGGGCACGGTAGTATTAATTATTATGTTTAATACAGTAGTTCTCTCATGTAGCTTCGGTTTTTAGTTTTGTTTTTTGCTTTATTAAGATTAAGAGTTTTACAAACTATTTGCAAGTATGCTTGAAAAGTTAATTACCGTTCCAATATACATATAAATTTGTAAACTGCTAGTACATGTGTAATGAAAAAACGTATTTCTATCTTCCAGAAAACCTTAAAATTTTTAATAATTCTAGTTTTTATTAAATATCTTGAATACTTTACAATAGACTTTGAAAATATTCCACATGATAATCCGCTTTACCTCTGACGAGTTTCACCCGCTAATATCGCGAGAACCACTAGATTTGGTTGTATTACGTTCTTTATTTAACTGGTCAATAATTGATTATAATTAAATTTTTATAATTCCTTTTATATTTATCAAAGTAGATTTGAAAGAAATTTAAGATTTTATCGGCCATATTTTTGATAATCCCACTCTTTATTATCTAGTGGACATACCTGACGCGTCTTTAACCAACGTGAAATGCAATGAAAATGAAATGCATGATTACATGTGCCCCAAGCTACAGTACATTCGTCTTTTGTACTAGAACATAAAGGATTGGCTTGACACTCAATACACAAATCCATAATTTGATTACGACATATAGCACAATTATCAACGGCTAAATCCCATGACCATAATGCTTGAGCTTGCCATTTTTTAATAACAAAACGTTTAGATTTTTGATTAGAGCTACATGTAGGTGTTTCATCTTCTTCCATATCTTGAAATTCCTCCGTCTCATTCTCTACTTCCATAAAACTAGACATATTTATATAATTTTGTGAATGAAATTTGATTAAATTATTTATTTTTCAACTGAAGTTTAATTCAAAAAAAAAAAAAAAAAATTATTAAACAATTATTTTATTTGTAATAAAAACAAAAAGTATTTTCTTATATATTTCCAATATTATAAAAAGACAAACAAATTTGATAGAAACTTTTTTGTCTTAATTACAAATTGAATCATTTGAAAGTGTCTGGAATTAAAAGTGTTCCTTCAATTTAAGGTTTCATGTTGCCATTTACTATTAAAATCGTTAAATTTGAAAATATCGTAGGCTTAATATAGAAAAAGCGTATCTGAACATTTTGTTCCTTTCCAAGAAATGTCAAGAAACTTAATGAAACCAAAAATTTTGAATATCAAATACAATTGTTATTTGTAAACAAAAATGCCAATAGTATTCTTAACTCGTTATTTTTTTTATTAAACGTTAGCAGTTCTTTTATGCCAATAGTTTATTATAAATATTATTGAATTTTACGTTTAGAAAAGTTAAATTTCTTTTGGAATATACAATACAATTTGTATGTGGTCTGATATTTTTCTTACAAGATCCGTAAGAATTATGTTTTATTTTTGTATTTATCATGTAAATGGATTATCAATTGATGATCAGTCAAAATTTAAACTATTCCTGAAGCGGTACATTATCTACTATGATTATTTAGCGTTTTTGATGTATAAAATAATTGATGCCCTTTTGATAACAATGTATTCAGTGCTTAATGCGATATATCCGTAGAAGCTTAAATTTTTTTGTAATTTTGACTTTTTATAACTACATGTATGTATATATATGTTATAATATCAAAGAGCGGAGTGACTAAATTCATATATTGTGAGTAGTGTAACAGATCAGATCCTCTGATTGCGCTATAACAGCCATAATCGCCTCACTGATAAACTAGCGCACTACTTACTAGACCACCTGTTTCCCAAAAAAAAACCAGTTATTCAAAATCTTCTATTATTAATGCTTAATAACACTAAACACAATCAAATTGCAATATATTTATAATAAAATTAATACTAAATGAAATGGTTTTAAAATTGTGGTAAAATTGAGTTGATATTCTGCTTTAGTCAAAATGTCAGACGCCAGCCGATTATAAATAAAAATACCAAGACAAATTTTAAAATTTACTTAAAGAAAAAAAATCGTCAAGAAAAAAATTCATTCTAATCTTACGCTGTAAATCATTCTTATTCGTAATAATCGCCAGCTATGGCTCTGAAAACAATCAAAATTCTTAAAAAAAAAATTGTTCTGGTTCTCATTTTTCACATTTCTCTTATATTATCTTATCTCATTGGCTTAAAAGAACATAATTCAAATGTTTATTATATGAAAAATATTTGTGTAAAACATTAAACATCTTTTGTTCCTACGTTGTTATGAAAAAAGAGTTTTTTAAATAATTCTTTACAATTTCCATTCTAATTTAATGAAAATCATTTTCTTTATTATTAATAATTTTCTGTTCATTTTACATTTTATCTTAAAACATTTTATTTTATTAACATAAATACACACATGTAATATAAAAATAGTGTACCTTATAGTAAAATAAATTAATGGCATTTTAATTGAAATTTTTAATTTATTTCTTAGTAGTTTGTTGTATTCTTATAGGCTTTTAGAAATTGGTTAAGATTATATACATACATACATATTTACATTCATAAAAACAAATATGTTATTATAAGTATCTAACAATATGTTTTATTTTTTATTCAATGATGATTGTTAGATTTTATTGTTATTCTGTTATCTCTTATTCCATGTTTTTCCATCATCTCCATCATCCACAACAAAAACAACCATATATATTTCACATATCAACAGCAACCACCTATGCATCAAGGGCCACCAATGGTACCTCAACAAGGTATGCAAGGTCCTCCACGATTTGGACAACAACAGCCCCAATGGCCTGGACAACCACGTCCAAACGGACCGCGACCAGGACCTTTAAATGGACCGCCGCAGCGTCCGCAAATGGTAAAAATTGTGATTTAAATTTAAAGTAAAAGTACTCTAAGCATTCAGAATATTGAGATATAAGATTTGAAGAATTAGAAACTCTTTAAATTAGATTTTAAAAGTGTTGTTGTTTATGTAGGAATATAATTTAACAGAATTAAAACTCATTCTTTTTGAAATGTTTAGTTCCAGGGACCACCGGGTGGTATGCCAATGCGTGGGCCACGCCCTGATTGGAGACCACCCATGCATGGTGGATTTCCACCTCAAGGACCCCCCGGCGGACCGCCGCAAGGACCTCCCCATATGCAAGGACCACCAAGAGGGCCTCCAGGCGGGCCACCACAAATGGGTGGACCTGGAGGTCCACCTCCAGGTGGTCCTCACGGTGGACCAGGTGGTCCAGCACCTCATGTAAATCCGGCATTCTTTAATCAACCAGGTGGTGGTCCGCCCCAACATCCTGGCGGTCCTCCTATGGCTGGGGGCCCACCACATGGTCCTCCTGGACCAGGCCCTCAACAGGGAATGAATATGCCACCCCAACACGGCCCACCACCTCACTTTGCTCAGCAAGGAGCACCACGTGGTCCTTGGCCAGGACCGCCCGGTCCGGTAAAACCTCAAGGTCCCTTCCCAGATCAAGCGTCAATGGGACCACAATTAAGTGAGGCTGAATTCGAAGAAATTATGGTTCGGAATCGTACTGTCAGCAGTTCAGCTATTGCTCGAGCGGTTTCAGATGCAGCAGCCGGAGAATATTCGAGTGCTATTGAAACATTAGTGACAGCAATCTCATTAATTAAACAATCGAAAGTAGCACATGATGAACGCTGTAAGATTTTAATAAGTTCTCTACAGGATACTTTACATGGCATCGAAACAAAGAGTTACAATAGGCGAGAACGTTCGAGATCACGTGAGCGATCTCATCGCCAAAGACCGCGTCGGGAGAGATCTTCGTCACGATACCGTGAAAGATCTCGAGAAAGAGAGCGCGATCGTGAAAGAGACCGCGATCGTGATGGAGGGTAAGTCATAAAAATTAATTTATCTTTTATAATTTTTTATTGTTAAAAGTAAAATGCAGGATTTTCATGTTTAACAGAAATTAAATATAAATTTATCATACAGTAAATAGGGTTTACATTTTGTGAAATAAATGATTTGTTACACTTATCGATTCTTGGCATAAAACTTTAAGAAACATGTCGTTATAGCTACGGCAGTCATGGTAATTTCTTACAAATCTTTAATCGTTACTGGTTCACTTCAATTCTATATCTATATATTTTTCCATATCTTTAACTATAGCCTTGGTTACACATTACAATTGTTTTAATACGATTCTCGGTTAAAATTTAACTGCAATAATTTCCGTAATTTATTTAATTTCGATCTCATACCTATCAAAACCCAAACATAAACATCTACCAATAAAAATTAAACACTAATTGATTGAAACAGAAACTCAACTTTGAAAAACCCTGTATAAAGTTTATACTTAATTTCGCACTTACAATTGAACTGCAATAATTTCCGTAATTTATTCACTTTCTATCTCATACCGTTTAAAAAAAAACTAAAAACTATTTGATTGAAACAAAAACTCAGCTTTGAAAAACCCTGTATAAAGTTTATACTTAATTTCTCACGTACATTATATAACCTTTGTTATCTTTACAGTTATCGTGAACGTAGCAGAAGTCGCGAACGTGAACGCCCCAGTACCAACGACCACTACAGAGATGATAGTTCCAGTAGATCTGCACGTGCTCGTAAGTCACCTGAACAACCAAGCGGAGATCCCAGTAATGAAGCCCCTTCAAAACGTGGCTACTATGAAGAACGTTACAGGGGATCTGATCGAGATCGAGAACGTGAACGCGACCGTGATCGTGAGCGTGATCGTGATCGCGATCGTGAGCGTGAACGTGACCGAGAACATCGTTCAAGGCATTAAATATATGAGAATAAAAAAGAATAATAGATTTAAAATATTCTTCATTAGCCAGAAAAATATAAAAATACATACCTATACGTATGTGTCGTAATAAATGAATACTACAAATACAAATTTTTGAATTATTTCAAAATATATATACATAAATGAAAATGAAATTATTAAAATGTTGAAACTTGAAAATTGAAGCTGATACTAGAACTAATTGCTATGATTGGACACAGCAACTGAAATGTAAAAAAATGTAAACGTTTTCAACAACAATATGCTTTAACTGAAGGAAGAGAACACGATACAATTTATAAAAATGTGTATAAAACTTTCATCATTGTCTTCATAATCAGTAATTTTAATAAGACAAGAATAGGAACCATAGAAAATTTCGACCTTTTTATGGATATCTAAAGTCTATTTTAAATGGTCATTCTAATCTCTTATTATTTCAAATACACATGTTGTTTGTAAATTGATATTCAGTTTAATAATAAAAAGTTAATTATAAAATATTATAAATTAAAAAACCATAACAGAAATACTAAAAAAAAAACTCAAAATGTTGTATCTTTTATTAAATGTATCTTTTATTTTTAACGAGTATAAATTAATTAGTTTGTAATATAAAAGCTTTTGTATATTTTATATTTAGCAATACGTATGTATTTTTAACGATAAGTTGTTAAGGTTGCACGATATTTTGATGTTTAAAACAATTATTAATCTGATCATTTGGGGATAGATTTATTTAGTGACAAATTTTTCACAGTTTTTTTAAACTTAATTACATTCCACAGCATAAGCAATCTATTAAACCAGATGTTTGAAAAATTTTATTCAAAGTCTTTTATAAAAGATCAGATTATGCACTCAAGTTGAGAAAGGACCTTTTTCCAATCAATGTCACCAATCAAGCTCAGAACATATAGAATACTTAATATATTCCATAACCCCTGACAGTTGTTGAGAAAAGTTTTTTGCTGTATGAATCAGACTGGGGATAAAGAAAACTTTATAGGTTTTGGTATACGCCACTTCAAACAAGAGTTTCTAAAAATTCAAAGCAGTAGGCTTCATAGGTGACATTATGAGTGGGGATTATTCGAAATAATGCAACATTTTTTCAAAAACTACAATTTTTAAAATATTGAAATTCTTTTTCTCTCAACTGTACTTAAGTTGATCAAACCAACAATTTGAAGAGGCAGGTTATTGTTAATTATTCTTAGCATTATTAAACAATTTTGAAACTGATACATATTGAAATTTATAACCGTTTAATAAAATATATAAAATTATTTAATGGAACTAATTCAGTACATAGAAGTAATGTATTTCTGAAACAGTTCAAAACTTTTTTCATAAAACGTAATTCTCATTCTGAAACTATGAATGTTAGACAACGTTTGAAGAGGACGACAATTTAATAGGTAAAATACGATCTAGGGAAAGGGTTCCAGTACCCGGAATGGGGTGAAATGAAAATTTTGAAAATGTAAGGAACAACATCTTAACATACACACATATAAAGAATCTTTGGTAAAAACATGACATTATAGCGCCGGTGGAATATCAAATTGATACAGGAGCTGTAAACATAACTTCAATACTTCACTTCTATTTTCTATACTGCAAAGTTCAAAACCCGTCAAACTTGAATAGAGGTACACTTACTGAAATACGTGTACGTGCATACTCATAAAACGTTTTGTAATAGTATTATAAATATAAATTTTATTATATTACACAAATTTTATTGATTGAAATGTATATCTTAGTGCTGACATGGTGTATCTTTATATGGATACATTTCAAAATATCTTCGTTGTCCACTCAAGAGATATTTCACAATATTCTGCGGTTTTGCATGATGGTTTTATTATGAAATTTAAATTATAATTCAATATTTGAGTTTTTAAAAGCATTTATTAGATATTTAAAATTTTTTCTGAAACCAGTTCTTGTAATTATTGGGTTTGAAAGAATTTTGATACTTTTCTATGCAACAAATAAATGATCCTTAATAAGAATTTAATAAATTTATATAAAAATTTTAATTTAAAAAGCCTTAATTACCAGCTTAATTAGTTGGGCTTGGTCATTAGCATTTACTAAATAAGCATATTTATTTCAAATTGAATTATTTTGGAAAGATTTATATTTTTTTTATAAAAACAAAAACTTAAATAAAAAGGTTAGTATTATATAATATTAATTTCCATTGAATTATAATAAATTTTATAAATACTGTTTATGAAACAATATATACATTTATAAATAGATATATTATTTTTATTTAATTGATAATTTTTTTTCTCTATATTAACTGCATAAAATTATTCAAAAAAATTCGTAAGCTACATACATTCATATATATGTATATCCCTAAACTACATATAATAATATGTAATACATATATATTAATATATAATATATAATTTTTGTTTATTTAAAATGTATAAATTTATTCCGGTATACTATATAAATTAATATTAACTCAAAAAAAGAATGAAAGCATCAAATTTTTAAATTCGTTTTAAAAAATATAATATATGGATGGTATTATAAAAGTTGTACATATTGTATATTTTTCTAAATATATCACAAAAGAAAAAAAAATGTTATAAAACTGTAAGTTAACTCTAATGAATTTCGATTACTTCCTTTTCGATTTTAAAAAACAATTTCAAAGAGATCAATTTCTATCACATATTTGATTAATTGAACGATAATTTTTGTCTTTTACCAATTCTTGTCCTCTTACCAATTAAATGTAAAAAATAAGACTTACATATATTTATAGTAGACTCAGTTTAGATATATTTTAAAATTTAACTTAAAGAAAAACAACTTGAGGGGAAATAAACTAAATTATAATCGGTTATTTAAAATAATCTTCCAGTTGTTTTTCTATAGACAATAGTTAAAAGACTGTGATATATTAATAATTACGAAGTATTTATAACATTATGTATTTTGTAAAGTACAAATTTGGGTAAAGGTGTATGGAATAAATGTTTACCCAATTTTAAAAATTACTTGGATTACATATATTTTATACTTTTAACCAGATTAATTAAATCTTTGAATTTTTATGTATAAACGGTAAGTAGTTTTTTTTTTTGATAAGTTACATGCAGATAAAGCATTGTTATTTCAAAAGGGACTGATGTCGAACATGAATGACGCATTCACAAATGACCTGATAACAATCTCTGAGTGGGGCAGCGCGAACAGGGTCGATTTTAATGCGCGCAAGACCCAATGTTGTTTTTTGACACACCGGCATGATGCTGGTGCTGGTGTTCTGTCATCTGTATCTATGGGTAATGTAAATATTGAGGAGGCCGATGCTCTTGATGTTCTGGGCATGAGAATTAGTTGTGATGCTCGTTGGAACGATCACATTTTTGTAGTGTCGAAGGAAGCATTCAAGTGTCTTGGTTTTTTAAAACGGTGCAGAAAATTCTTCACTCCATCCGACATTCTTACTATTTACAGGACCTTTATCCGACCTCGGATGGAGTACAACTCTCATGTATGGGCCGGTGCTTCAAAGTCTATTTTGAAGCTTCTCGACCGCGTACAGGAGAGGGCGAATGTGCTTATTAATGACAGTAGGGTATCCAACTCTATTGATTCGTTGGAGCATCGTCGCAATGTGGCGTGTGTTTCATTGTTCTATCGGTACTATAATGGGAGGTGTTCTCGAGAGATAAGGGGCTTGGTTCCCGATAATCACATATTTTTACGTGGTACTCGTACTTCTCGCAGAGCACATCCTTTTGTGGTTGATTGTCCAGTGAACCGCACAATGCATTACAGGGAAAATTAATTTTTTGCCCGCACTGCTCGCTTGTGGAATGATCTTCCTGCGGAAGTTTTTCCCGTCAGTTACGATATTGGTAAGTTTAAATCAAATGTCCACAAACACTACTCCCTCTTTCCAACTTCCTATAACCTATTTTCCTAAACATGCACAATGCACTGCATGAGTAGGGGTCATCCCCTGAGTGCTGGTTTTAGAAAAAAAAAATGTAGGGATTTTTTCTAATTAGATAAGATTTCAAAAGGAAATTTCAGTATAAAACAGTGACTGCTTTTAATTTTATCTTTAGTCACGCATTCTTATCCAGAAGATTAAACGATTTTCTTAAAATGAAAGTAATAAATTGACCAAGTTAGTAACGTGATTCCACACCATAGAATTGATATGGAGTTTAAACATATCAGGATTCTGAAAATTGTCGTCTTGGGCTTATAGAGTCTGAACCAGCATCTCAGAGAATATTTGGTCAGGCTATGTGACTTCAACTTGTAGCAGTGGTGTGCTGCGGGTGGCTCAAAGATGGAGCTGGCATTTGAGGCGAAGTCTACATTAAGGATGGTATAAAGCTATCTTATAGGATGGCACTGTGCTGCATGGTGTAATGAGGCTGCATATAAGATGGCAAGGGAAATTGCGATAAATGGCGCGAACCTGTTTGCGAAGCGTTCATTTCGACCCGTGACACTTATGGAGGAAGTGGACCAGGGGGAATGCGGAATCTCTAGGGTACTATGGTCTAATACGTTTTTTGGGCCTTAATACTTGAAATTTCTTACACAAAGAGTTTCATATCTTGCATTAGCTGACTTCTTATATGGCTTTGTTTCTCTTTGTTTTCAGTTTCCTTTTCTTTATATGTTACTATCTCTTATCTTTCCCTATTGTTTATTATTTCAGATATCTCTTTGTATGGTTTCATCCACATTTCAGGAATTTGTTGCAGATTTTATTTACATATGCTATAGATAAACAATTTGGTTGAGTTACATAGTTCACGAAAAACTTCTGCTTTGTATAATGAGTTGGAGAAATTTGTTTAGGCATTTTATAAGGAAATCTAAATCAAATCAAATCGAGTTTAAATATTATGCACTCAAATCTAAAGTTTTCCGTTATTTTCAAATATATGCATTAATGGTAATGCTTAGGTTATTTTTCTTCTCTACTGTACTGCACTGTACTGCCGATAAATCAATATGTATTTTCTGTTGTTTTTGTGTGACCGGTTATGTCAAATGAAATTCGCCGTAAGCTAGAAATGACAAAGGCGAATGCATATAATGAAATAAAGTTGTTATTTTGTGTCAGTACATATTTCTCTTTTGTTTCTTTTATAAAAAAAATTTAAAAAACAAATTGTAAAAAACAAATTTTTTTAAATACGGGCTGATTTGCACTACCACTGAGGTCGTTAGCTTCAGAGGGATACTGGGAAGCATAAGAGCGGATTCTACAATAAAAGTTGTGCTAGAACATCAAGAATATTTGAATAAATTATAAATTGTGTAGAATACAAATATAAAAGGAAATAAAAAAATATATAAACAACAGAATGTATATACAGTGATCAAAAAAAAATGTGTACATTTATTATAAAAAACTAACAAATAAATTATTCCACAGGATTTTGTTCAGGATGACTTTCTAGAGAATCCGATCGCCGTAGTCAAAGAATCACACCTTTTTGTACCTCAAAATGTTGAATTTCATAGTTTCGATGGTTATTTTCTTTATACTTAACCAATAGAGAAATGTTTATAATCAAAATATAGTTTTTAAGCTTTTATTTAATCTTAAGGACAATAAATTTCATTTTATAGTAATTCTTTGTTCAAAAATGTATTCCAGATAGTAAGTGTACAATTTTTTTTTGCTCACTGTACGTATACAAAACATTTGACATATAAAAAGCAGTCAGCTGGGTTAATAACACTACCTGGTTGAATGTGCCATGATTGCGTTATCTTTTAGGCATTGCCAACAATAAGATTTTTTGAAATATATTATATGTATGGCTAATTTGAAATTATAATCAGTCTGGCAATTGAAGTGGTTTTTCACTACACTGACGTGTCCACACCATAGTGATTACTTTACTTGGTCTAATTTCACCACAATATTATACCGAGTGCAATAAATAAAAAAAACAAAAGTCACAATCGTTAACAAAATACACAAGTGAAAACATCTAGAAGGAAAATCAAAACAAAAATATATTTTTAACAAGTGTTGTTTTAAGAAATCAAACAAAATCAATACATTTTTTATACAGAAATAAAAGAAGACAAAAATAAAACACTTGAAAAAATAATTTCTAATCAAATTTACATAGAATTATAAAATTTTTAGTTCAGACAGAAAATAACAGCATATTATAAAATTGATAAAGGAAATCACAATAAAAAGGATTCTGGAGCAGACCACACGAACTAATATTTTAAGGATAAACATAAATCGCACAAAATAAAACAATGGCATCTATGACGGATAGATTTAATCAATTTATAAATGGATTCAATGACAAATAGTAAGTACATATGCGCTACCAAAAATATACATACATATTCATGTCTACATATATCTACATATGTATGTATGTATGTTCAGACATCTGGAGTTTTCCTTCTTATGAACTTATTAATTAATATTATTAACGCACAATGTAGATGTATGTATGATTGTGGGTAAACTTAAAATTTTTCTCTTTAAATTTTGTTTTTAGCAGATGGTCTAGATTAATTCTAAAAATATATTCATGTTACTGACCTCTTCAAATACGTTTCGTTTGTATATCAAATGCATTTAACCTGATTTATTATAACATTTTGTTTTTTAAAAATATTACAAAACTTCAATACAAGATAGTCATTAGAGGTAAAGTATTATTACATGACAAAGTTCAACATTCTATGACCGTTCCAATGACGTTTTTTTTTATTTAACTTAAATGCGTAAAAAAAATAAAGCAATTTTACAGTGTTGATCATAAGAAAGGCATTACAAAGACAGCTTGTGCTGAACACAGTTTTATATTTTACAAAAACTTTAGAACAACTGCATCAAATAGAAGAAATAGAGAATAGAGTTTGATCTCAAGCATCAATTCATTTTCTACCAAGCCAACCAAACACACAAACAATGTTGGCCTGGCCAACACGATTCGACCACCACCGTTTTCGAAGGACGTACACGACTCATTTATTTATCATCAATCACCACCGATACTATTGTGATTCAGAAGCAGTTAGTATTTGGAAATTTGGGCAGGAGATTTTTTTTCTTTACCTCCTGTAATGTTTAGAGGCCCGGAAGGCTATTTCATTATATTAACTTTAACGATTAATTTGCTAGAGGGTGGTGTATCTTTGAAATTAAAATGTCCGTATAAAGGTCAGAAACACTGCTTGCATTTCAAGTCGACTCATTTTCGTCTTTAATAGTGCAACAACATTTTTGCTATTATGGATTCTAAAAGCTTGTTCAGTTAATACTTAATCGATGAATGGGACAAATGTTATAGAGGTTTTTTCTTTCTGCAAATTCTTTTTTTTTCTCATAATATCTAGCCTTATATTTATACACCAATGAATTTGTTTTTGATTAAAATTTTATTTACAGTGAACCTCATGTTCGTCAACATCTTGCAAAAGTTTATATGATGTTGTGTGGTACAGCGGCAATAACAGCCACCGGTGCAATGCTTCAAATGAAAAATATTCTTGATTTGGGAATGGTAGCGGCTTTGGGTTCATTGCTATTGGTTTTGGGCTTACACTTCTATCGAGATAACGATGGAAAAAATTACTATCATCGCGTTGCCATGTTATATTCTTTTGGTTTCTGTTCGGGGCAGACGTTGGGTCCTCTCTTAAAATATGTGGTTAGCGTTAACCCTTCAATAATAATAACAGCTTTAGCCGGAACCGTCATAACATTTGCATCACTTTCGTTGGCAGCACTTTTGGCTGAACGTGGAAAATTTTTATTTTTGGGAGGCATTTTAGTCAGTGTTATTAATACCATGACCCTCTTAAGTATTCTTAACATGTTCTTCAAATCATTTTTTGTACAAATGGTAAGTGTTTTGACCGCCATGTGATTAATGCGTCCATTATGAATGACAACGGAACTTCTGTTGAGTCGCCAATTGCCCAAAAATGTAATACAGCTGGCAACTGACAAAGAATTTAAACAACACAAACAATTTAAAATTTCACATGTAAAAAAGTATTGTTGCTAACCAGCAACTGAAGTTAAGTTGCTATCCATAATAGACAAATAAAGCCATTATTTAAGCGAATATATCGATTATAATAATCTAATTAACGTATATGATTGAATGTTACAGAGCCAACTATATGTTGGAGTTTTCGTTATGGCAGCCTTTGTACTTTTTGATACACAAAATATTATTGAAAAAGTTCGTATAGGTAATCGCGATGTTGTACAGCACTCACTGGATCTCTTCTTTGACGTCTTGAGCATGTTCAGACGTTTGCTCATTATTTTAACACAAAAGGTAATTTTTAAACATAATATTTAAGTACCTACTTTTTAGTGAGTCTCCAATTTATGATTGATATCTATGAACACACTCCTAATTTTTGAGAATTACGTAAAATTATTTTTCTAGAAATTTCATTTGCAATTAATTAATTGGCTAAAATATTCAAAAATAGTTATTGGACAATAAAGTAACTGAAAAGACTACGTTCCTGAACGCTGTGAATGCTGTCGAAATGACAAATGTTTCCCTTATAAAGTGGCGGTCGATAAAAATTTTTCAATTAATTTTCTTATTTCAATTTTAATTAGAAGAGGGCAATATACAAACACAATTTTTGGGAATATAATCCGTTAATTTATTTTTTGTGTAGTTTAATAATATAAATATCGTTTTCGAGAGAAAATGAGCTTAAAGGAAACTCAATAAATAATCAAAAGAAAGATTATTGAAAAAGAAACTTAAACTTTGAAGACTCTAAAGAAAATATGATACTATAAATAAGTTTAATATGGACAATAAGAACATTACTTATATAAGTTTACGTAGAGTTACGTCAGTCGATGCGTAATAAAAAATTATAAAATTGGGATTAAGTATTTTCTAATATGAATTTATTTTTTCAGCTTAAGAACATAATAATTTCATAAGAACCTAATTAAATAATTTCAAGAATTCTTAAATATAATATAAACAGAATAAATTTTAAAAATATTTGTAAGAATTGTATTTTTGTAATATTTTTATTGTTGTGTATTTAACAAAAACTTTACTTTTATTCTTTTTCAGGAGGAACGTAAACGTGAAGAACAGAGAAAACGTCGCTAAACGCTAACTGTACAGTTTTTATTTTTGTTGTGAGGGAAATTAAATAATTATAAATTAATTGGGTTGCTTTATTTTGTTGACTGAACTAAGCCGTTGAAGTTCAACTTTTTTACAGTTATTTTTCTGCAGAAGTTTTTTGAAAAATCACTTAAGAAATACATTTTTCTTAATTTAATCATAATCATTCATTCTTTCGATTTTAACTCATTTTTTCTTATTTACTAACATATCGATAAATTTAATGTAAAAAGAATTACTGTTCTATAATAAAAACCCATTCAGTTTTATGTATTAAATAAAATAGACAAAAAAAAACTCAAATATTGTTATTTTACTTTCGTGCATATTGTTATATCACATGAATGTACATATAATAATTGTAATGATTATAATCGATAGAATACTCTTTTTATTATCTTAATTAGTTAGAGTGCTTTTTTCTACTATATTACGCATTGTGCTACATAAAAAAGTATTCAGTACTTCGTAACCGTTGCCTAAATAACACTCTGCTAAAATGTCACAGTATTCTGTGCAAACTATACTTTTACATTTTTCTCATCTATTTATATTGTGTAAAATTTTGGGCATTTATCCCTATAACTTGCAAATATTTCAGAATTATCGTGAATTGAAAAAATCTACAATTGGTTCGATATTTGTTGTATTGGCTATGATCATTATAATTGCTGTATATAATTGGTTGATATTTTCATTCTCTGAACAGGACAATGCATTGAAAACTTCACAGAGTAAGTGAAAATTTAACAATGTCTTCAATATTGAAATATAAATTGTTTTTCTCAAGTTATATATTTCTTAGTGTTGTGTATTAATTTTATTTCGCGAAAAAATAAACGAACTGAGAACATTCGAACAAGTTAAACTGTGAAAAGAATGAAATCAATCTCTAATGCCTTGTGTTGTGATGTTTGACTATCAAGAAAGGACGGATGTGTAATATTCGAGAAAACGATTCAATGATTCAGTAGCGTTAGATACCAGTCAATCTTACTTTTGAGGTCTAAGAACATATTTTAGTAATGAAAAGATGGTAAAGTATTTTTTCCACTGTTTGTTAATGCTTCATTCAATTCCTGACAACTATACTGGCTTTTGCTGTAATTGAATTGTGTCCTATACTCAGAATATTTGGGTTACTTGCGTCCATTGAAACCAATGCGACGTCCACATTCGGAAACTGTCTGTTGAGTTCGATGTAGAGACTTATTCACATTCCAAAGGTTCGGCCGATAGTCAAACGAATATAAATAAAAAATGGTAAGAATGAAAGATTAGAAATGGAGAGATTCTTGTGTTATCTATGAATTTAGCTTGTCTGTGATTATTTTCATTATAATAAACAGAACTGGGAAATCCTTGAGAATGTTTAATACATATTAAGAATTACAATAAAAGTGCACCGACTCACTCTATTATATGCCTTATAAATTATATAAATATAAAATTCTAAAGGACCGTTGATTGATATTTTACAGGATCTTCCATAAGTGCAGAACAGTTTACAAGATTGTTTTCTGTGTAGTTTCATTACCTCAAGGTACATCGTTAATCTTTTATCATGAAATAAAATTCCTGCTCAGACTTCTAACTGCCCGACTTCGAAAAAGTATATACTGCTGTCTTTTCGAGTTTGGCCCGTGAAAGCCGAGTGAATGAACGATCACAGAACTTTGTTTTTTACTTAGATAATCAACGACCTAAAGTTCTTACTTCGTCTGGGAAAAAAAGAGCTGTAGCACAAGAAGTTTTAATATTTGTGTGGATTTTTTTTTAAACTATTTCTTAATATTTAAACAACATGAAAAGTATATTTTTAGGTACTTTAACATTTGTTATCGGCATATTTTTAACATACATTGGACTTGTAATGATGGTTACGGATCAACTAACTGGTATTCGCAATCAAAGTAGGTTGGGACAACTGTACGATCGTATACGCATTGTAGACGAGCGTCTTTTAAAGGAGGATTGCATAATTAACAATAGTACATTGTACAATCGTATTACAATTATGATTGTTTTGGTATTTGTTTGTGAATTAGTCATAATGTTGTCAAGTTATATTGTATTAATCGATCACTCTGAGTGGAAATCATTACTATGGATATTTTCATGTTTTCCAACGCTATACAATTCATTGGATAAAATTTGGTTTGCGGTCACATTATACGCATTGCAACAACGTTTCTTAGCCATAAATAATGCTTTAAACACTTTAGTTGAGGAGCATGAACAATACAAGAAAAATTCTGGGTTTAAAAAAGATGATAGTACGAATGAAAAGAAAATATCGCAAATTGCAAGAGACGATAATTTAAATTTTTTGTATGCTGAATTAAATCGAGGTGCTGCAGGCGAAATGATTAAGTTTAAAAAAGCCAAAAATCGTATAAATCCAATAACTGTTGTGTCTTCATCTTTAAATAATTTTAATACATTTTCGGCTAAAAAGAATAGCCAAACAAATTTATTTTACGAAAGTCAACTGAGCAATGTTACAAAAGTGGAAGAAAAATTTAATAACTTTTGTCAACTACATGATGAATTGTGCGAAATTGGTAAAATGTTAAATGAACTATGGAGCTATCCTATACTTGTGCTAATGGCTTATGGTTTTCTAATATTTACCGCTCAACTGTATTTCTTGTACTGTGCGACTCAGGGACAGGTGAGCAAGTCAATATTATATATGTATGTATTTACATAGTGCATACATATGTTTGTAACTTCTGAATATTGTATAATCATTCATTTAATCCTTTATTTTATACAGGATATACCCTCTTTATTTTTGTCAGCAAAAAATGCTTTCATTACAGCCATATTTTTAATTTATACGGCAGGTAAATGTGTTTACTTGATATTCCTTAGTTGGAAAACATCAATGGAATCAAAACGTACTGGTATATTTCTTCATAAATGTGGCGTTGTTGCAGACAATAATGAGCTCTATGAAGTTGTAAGAACTGATTATTACTTTTGTCTTATAACAAAATTTATTTACAATATAATTTCTAAAATGTTACGCAGATTAATCATTTATCGCTGAAATTGTTAAATCACTCGGTAGATTTCAGCGCTTGTGGTTTTTTCTCTTTGGATATGGAAACATTATATGGCGTAATTTAATGAAATATTTTTGTTAATTTAATATTTTAAATTAATTTACTTCTTTAGATTAGTGGAGGCATTACCAGTTATTTAATAATTCTAATACAATTCAATTTAGCTGCACAACAGGCCAAAGAAGCCATGAACAGCTATAGTACAAATCGCACCTCGGACATGGAATCCAAAGAACAAGATACAACTACTTCTCTAAAAAGTCTCATAACAAGTACAACTAGTACTACAGCCATTTATTGAGAAATCAAGAGGTTTCAGCAGCATTACGTATACGAAATTAATGGCATATTTGTAATTAACTTTATAATGTACATATACGCGAACTTAAACAAAGTACAGCAGCTTAAAATATTTGAAATTTAATAAATTATTCGCTTTAAATGTTGTAAATTTTTATGAAATTCATTACATAATATGTATGTGTGTACATACATAATTGGTCATTACAACCCTTCAGTCAGGATTTCGATCTAGCATCTCACCACTTATGTTGTGTGCGTTAATTTTATACATGAGTGGCGGGACCTACAGTTTAAAGTCGACTCCGAACGACAGATTTTTGAGAAGCTCTTCATGGCAATTTTATTTACTCTCAGAGTTTTTGCCAGAAATCTGCTGAGAGGAAGTCGCCGAAGAAATATTTTCATATTTTCGTTTTGATTCATCAATACATACGTATGTACATATTATTTTTCCTTTACAATTTCTTACTTACTTTATAGCACTTTATAACACTAATACATCATACGCTTAACAACACTAATATCAAACAGAATTAAAGTATTGTTCAAGGCACATCTAATCTTTTTTTGGGTAATTCATCAGCCTCGTCTAAATAAATATAAATATAGTAAATCTAGGTTGTAGTTTAAAAGATATATGGATTTAGTGTTAAAAGCTTAAATATTATTAATCATCTTGCAAAAATTTTAATAAAATTGGCTTTGAAATAGTAATCCTGAAGAATTTCTAGAGTGCGTATCGTTAAGGATACATCCGGTACATATGAGGGTTTATAAATGCGAAAATGATTATCGAAACAAAACAAACAAAAAAACAACAAAATTTTGACATTTAAAAACGCGTCAGCTGTTGACATAGTTTTACCTGTTAGATTTGCCTTGGGCACTTGGATGGCAATAGAAATCATTTATAGCACCGAACAACTTTATAGTTAGAAACAAACAAGTAATCAAGTATATAAATTTAAACATTCCGCAAATAAAATGTCAGATAAGTTCAACGTTATTGACCATGCCACTTTTGAACGTATGCAGCAAAGTTCCAGTCGGAAGGTTGCAACGGCTCCCGTACAGAGAATACGAAATAGCAAATATAAACGTATATCAGCCGCAGATAATTTCAATCTTCTACAATTTGTAAAAACTAGCAAACCCAGACGTGGAACTGGTTTGGTTAAAAAGGATAAAATTCGGAAACGGACTGTTGACAAACTCGATAAGATAAAAGCTAAAAAGGGAAAGAAGAGAGAAAATGGTAAATTAAAGAAGCCAACTCGCCTAAAAAAATCAATTTTACAATATCGTCAAAAGAAACGGGAACAGGCAATTTTGGCGCAAGAAATAAACTGTTCTATTGTCAAATTAGAAGGATTAAAAGTGAGCGAGGAAAGGGAAAATCAAGAAAAATTAGTGGCAAATATATATTCCAGAAAATTTCGATCGTAAGTTCGCTAAGGTTTATTAAAGAGTTTTCCAATAAGTTCGCCCATGTCTGTACAAACACTATTCAAATTGAGTTCTTCAAAGTCATTGAGATTATCACATTAATCGGTGTAAATGTTCACAGCGCTAATCTAAATAATAGCACCAATTACTATCATTTCTTTATAAGTTAAGCATTTTTATTTGCTTTTATTTATAATAATCATTTGGCGTGGGGAAGACGTTACAAGCCAAAAAAACGTCTCAAAGCAACACGATTTGCTGTTGTAACAGCTTATCTGTTGTTGTTGAGGGAAAAAAACTCTGATTGAAAACCAAAAGCTTAGTAGTTGACAAATTTTGACCGAGTGATACTCAAGTCATTCCGGAACATAAATCCAATTGCCGTGGCACCGTGTGTATCTTGTGCCTCTCTCCTGGTACGTAGAAGCGTAGTGTCAAAATTCTTGGACGGTGTTTAGTAGGTTAGCCTCTGCTAAGATTTGCGATATTGAGAGTTTCATCTCTGGTATTAGCTGGCTAGTAAGAGGGAGACAGAATCATGTGTCTCCTTTTTGAAGTTTAAATAACTACTCTTTGTATTTGCCTCTTCCCTCTTTTTTTATCTATTTTACTTCTTAATTGTTGATTAGCGACCAAACATATCGTTTTGAACCAATCTCACAATGATAACTACAATAGGCCGCTTCTGGTCTCTGAGTGAAGGTTCCTGAATTACCTTTCGAACATAACCTAACCTTTCACTGATTAGTATGGACTGATATTTATTGGAAAACGCTTTAGATAAATATATAAAACATAATATTGTGATATATGTATAGCACGGATATATACATATTTATATATTGTACAATATACATATATCCAGATATTGCAATTGTTGCAAAACTCCTGAGGTGAAAGAACACTGTGAAAAGCTAGTGAGGGAATTAAATTTTTTTCAACGGCGGGCATATGCTCAAAATGAAATCAAAGCCAGAGCACATACACGTTTTGTAGTTGGATTTCGACAAGCTCAAAATTATTTACGTATCAATAAAGTAAAATTAGTTATAATAGCCACAGATTGCGAATATAATGAGGGAGATGGTAAGTAATCAACATTTTGCTTACAAAAATGTATTATAAATATTCTCTACAGTTACTTTAGATGAAACAATAGAAGGTATTAAAACTTCATGCAACGATCAGCAAATTTCTATAGTATTTGCTTTTCAAAGACGTGAATTGGCTTATATTTTATATAAGAAGGCTTCTATCAGTTGCGTTGCTATTTTAGATTATGATGGAGCTCGTGATACATTTTCAAAACTGTTGGATGCATTAAAGGATGCTCGAAAAAAGTATGAATCCCTTTTAAATAATTCCAAATAATTTTTATAATAAAAACAAATAATTTTTATAAGAAATAAAGAAAAGGTGGTTTCAACTTACAAATTTAGTAAAATTAAAATGAAATATATAATACAAATATTAAACCAATTTAAGCTAATACAAATTATGTTTCTCAAATTTATTGAACACAATTACGATTACTGTCTACTAATTTCTGCTCAGCGCCTTCATGACACGTTCATTCATGAATGGTTTGTTTTCAAAAATTGGTTTCAATATACCAAATAATTTTTGAGCAATTAAAGTTCACGACACCATATAGTATACAAATTTAAAAGCATTAGTGGGTGTATAGTTAGTTCTCACTTATTCATCGACTCTAGATATCTTTCAAATCAAAAACTAACACATTAAGCATTTATTCTCTCAAAATGAATGGCATATTAAATGAAAATAAAGGACGTAAACGTATTTTAAATATATTTATTTAGTTTTTGTTAGTATATAACTTTTAGAAACTACAGTCTTAGATTACGTTGTATATCCAAGCTCATGTCCTTAAAAGCCCGTAACCGCTCAAATATTATACTGCGTTCTGATTCAAACATTTGCCAGTAGTGCAAATGCTTACCAATATGTTCCATTAATATGGTTTTTGCAAATTGCCAGCAACTATGCAAATAAGACTTTGGCAACGAACCACTTTGACAAGCCGCCAATAGAAGTTTAATCTGCTGTGGTGGAGAAAGTTGACTTAAAATAAATCCAAATATGTTACGTACATCAGGTTTTAAATGCATTGGGAATATACGTGTTTCCGCAAAACGATTTTCGGGAAATACTAACAATGCCGGTAAAAATGGCATATTATACTGCCAGGGCAAATCATTGTCTAAAGCGTTAATACGTACAAACTTTAGATCTGATATCTGCCTTAGAACTACAGATAATTGCAAAAAGGAATGTTGAATATTTCCACACAGGCTACAATCGGGGGAGTAGATTAAAACCACTAAGGTTTGATTGTGACTGTATTGTAAATTATTAGTAAACATTTGAAGATTTAAATGTTTTACTTCGATATCATAAGATGTTGGATTAATTGGTGCAACCTTTTTGTTTCTATAGTAGTTACTTAAGCCATTTCCATAGAACTTTTTAACAAATTCCATTAAATTATACATGGCAAAAACGTCTTCCATAACATATATATTCTCATATGCTTTATCAGCAATAAAGACATTTGCCATGCTTTGGTGATTTACTGGTATGTTCATACCAGCCAAATAATCCGTAAATTGTTGTGAATCCAAGAGAACAACAGCTAAAGTCCGATTACTATTACAACATTTTTGCTCATTAGCCAAATATGCTTCTAACCTTTTTACCACAGCTATTTGTAGCGACGACTGCAAATCAATATCCCTTTGTACACATTTTGTGTTGTGAACAAAATTTAATATTTGTCTTACTTCCGTATTAACATTACTATAGATCTTATTAATATCAGGATAAGAAAACATTTGAAATAATTCATTTAAGTAGTGATTAATTTCATAGTAGTATTGCAGGTTTTTTAAAATTATATCCTTGGTGTATAGACATACTTGGTTATCCATAAACATTTGAAGTTCTCGCACAATCTCTGAATTTTTTGGCAATTGTACGAAATCTTTTATTAAATCTTCTTTGCTTTTCAACTGCCGGCAGAACTTGACCAATTTAGTAAATGGTTGAAAAGAGTCAACATATTTCTCCATATACGAAAAAAATTGTTTAGGATGGTTAACAAATATGGCCAAAACTGGTTGTTTTTTCAGTTTCTGGGCAATCATTATTGGTGTAGTGTATCCATGGAGTAAACTATATTCGTCATGAAGCTCTGCATGTAACCAACGTAGTATATTACTAGAATTCCATTTGAATTCACTGTAGTCTGCAAACGATTTCACAGTCTTATGGCCCATTAAATATAGGTTCGGCATTGTTTTCGCAATAGTACCATTGGACTTATTTTTAAAGGGTATATCATTTGCGAAAGTTACAGTGAAGCGGTAAGTACGTAAAGGATCGTGCTCTAGCCATTTCAAGGCAGCTATTAAATAATTTTTATATTCTACGTCTTTTGATGTCTTAAACGTACCCATTACAACGGCATCACTATAGGATTGCATATTTCCCAATTGTTTTATACCATCAACACGTTCCAAAGGATAAATTACATTCTCCACAAATTGTACCATATCTCTAAAGGTATATAAACCATTATATTGGATTTTCAGCTGACCACGACGGCCATAATATACCACTAGTGTTGGCCACTTGTGCGGTAAACCCGAGCCAATAGTTGTTGTTAATGCTCTTGAACAATTACAAGCTAAATGCCAACAATCAACTGATGCAAAGTATACTTTGTCGCCAAAGTAATCTGCCACATCATGGTATTTCTGCAACGCCTTTAAACTATCTTCACTCCATTGGGTGTAATAAAATACCATAGATATCTCGTAGAATTGTGTCTGGTGTCTAATATTTGGAACATCGGAACCGGGACATTGTTCTATTGCAAAATAAGTATAACTCCATCTTACAGAATTTATTGTCAGGAGAAATATTGAAAAGAAAAACTTCATGTACCGGTCTGACATAGTACGTGCAAATACAATGGTATTGTTTTTAATTTTTATTGGTAAATTAAATAAAAAACTAAAAAAAGGAACAGCTGATGTGTAAAACACGCACAGTGTTGGAAAGTGATTGTATTAAGCAAAAAGTAGATTTTAATTGTTTAAATAGATTATCCGTTATCCAATTATATATATCCGTTATATATATTTGTATATATAATATTATATATATATAATATTATAATATATTGTTACGTTTTTACCTTTTTAAGAACGTTTAAATATGAGTTCGTTGATTGCAAACCAAGTAAAAACAAATATGTGTTTTATTTCAATTAAACTCTCTTTATTGTTCACACTACTTTTGTGCCACTGTTCACACTTGTTCGCTATTATTCACACACAACTATTCGCTATACTGCTCACAACGGATATCTTCGAACCACAACTATTTAGTTCACACGCAACTTGTCCTCACACCGCGACTGATTAGTTCACAGGCAACTTCACGCAAGGCTGTCTCAATTATAACTGACTCACTCGTCTGCTTTGTCTTGCCCTTTTATAGTCCAACACGAGCAGTACATCGAACGTTCTTGAATAAGAACGTTCGCGGCTTCGCGCTCTCGAAATCTCTATGGCGACTGCATTACTTGTTGTTGCGTATGCTTACTTGTCCATCCCTTTTGCTCTCATGCTTGTTGTTGTTGGTTTATTTGGAAGATGTTCGCTGTATTTGTTAGTGTGCATTTGTGTATTGTATACACATTGCCTCTTGTACGTTCGCTTATGTTGTGTTTGCGTTATCTATCTCTCTCATACTCATACTGATGTTATTGTTGGTTTACTTATAAATGGTTCGATGTACATATGTGTTAGTGTAGCTGGTAGCTTTTGTTTATTGTTTTTATGTGAAACGATATTAGGTCATTTCGATATGCGTAACACTGCCGCCCACTTAAGCCTGTTCGTCCCGAATAGGCTCATTATCTCTTCTCCCATATTTTACCAGTCGCTCTTTGTGCACGACCTTCATTTTTGTCCGGGGGCTGCCAGCTTTCTGTATCCTGTACACGACATCGTTTAACCGCCTGATTATTTTATACGGTCCATCCCAGCTACTTTGTACGTTGGGGAATGATCCCGTCTTCAGCGTTGGGTTGTAGAGCAGTACCATTTGTCCCTCATGAAAGCCCTCTGTGTTTGCTGCTCTATCATATCTGGCTTTCATTCTATCACTGATCATCGCTATCCTCTCCAAAGGTGCGCCTGAGTTGTATGGTTACAGCTGACCTCGACCTCTTCTTATGGGACCTTTATCTGCAATGCACTGGGTACAGTTCGCTATCCAATCCTACACTGCTTGTTGACATCCAACCCAATAAAAACGTCGCTTCAGCCTTTCCAGCGTCTTTTTCGCTCCAAGATGTCCTCCGCTAGCTCCATTATGGAACGCCTTTAACACTTCTTTCGTCTTGGAGGAAGGCACTACTAACAGGTTGGATAAGGTCTTGCCATCAGCGCTTTCCCAACGTCTATATAAGCATCCGTTTATCAACCGTAAACTGTCCCATAGCGCCCAATATGCTTTTGTAAGAGGACCTTCTCCGGTTATCTCATTTCTTGCAGGTCGTTTGTCCTCTTCCTTAGCTGCTATTATCTTCTCCAGTATTGGGTCACTCCTTTGTGCTTTGGACCAGTCTTCGTTGGCTCCGATTAGCATTCGCCGGATATCGATGATGGCTTCCTTCTTCTCAGCTTTCACACAATGTTTACGCTCCAAATTACGAGGTCGGCTGGAGGGAGCATCAGAATTTCTATGTTCTACACCACTTCGTTCTTTATTGCTATCCACATGTTCTCTGCGCATTCTCTTGGAACTACTCGTTTCAACGTTGTGTACCCCAGAAGCCTTAGGTGTTTTAACGGCATGTCGTCTTGTTGGTGAGACCGGTCTTGATCTTTTCCGTGGCGCTTTACAGTTTCTGTGGAAATGACCACCTTTTCCATAGTTGAAGCATTTAAGTTTAGCATTTCGTCCGATTTCTTCCAAAGCTTGCTCCACCATCTCCTTAACTTTAGTTAAAAGGCATTCATCTTCCTCCACTACTTCCATTCTTCGCACTTTGCTTACTTGTGGTCTGGAAATCGTGTGAGCTGTCTCCTGGGCTAGTGCGAAGGCCACGGTCTCTGCAAAGGTTCTCTTCAGTGTAGAACATACCCCAAGTTTGATGTCAGGGTCCCGTATACCGTTAACAAACACCTCGGTTTTATAGTTATCTATCAACGGGTGATTCTCTTCTGGGTATGCAAGCTGCACCAATCTCTCGACCTCCATTGCAAAGGCTTGCAGTGACTCATTAGCCTTTTGCGTACGACACCTTAGCTCCATGCGATAGAGTTGTCGTTTATGTTCGTCGCCGAATCTACGCTGTAACGCCACCATTAACTCGTTTGTTAAAATTATTTATTTATTATTACAACGATAAATTATTTAATTATAGTACAGCTTTTAAAATTATTCGTATATAATACAACGATAAAATTATTCAAGCAAAATCTGTTTTGTTCCCAATCCTTTGATGTTTCTTACTCGAATATTCACAAAAACGAAACGGTACTTCTATATATGTACATAGTATGTAATTCAAAAATGTATGTATTTATATATAAAAATTAGTACCAGAACTTTCTAAATGAACAGTAATAGTAATGTTGCCACATTAATGAAAAATGTTACACTTAAAGAAATAATATATAGCTAACATTCGGCCATCCTAATCTGACGATCGGCCTCGATTGGCTACATTACGTAGTCCTTAAGGTAACCTGGGGTAGTTCTCACTCGAGTTGACCTTTTGGGTTGGGAATTGTCGTGCTCTGTTGATGAATCGCTACCTATATCATCCGGTGGGGTTGAAACTCGTTTCATATCCTCGGCAGGTACTACACCTTCATAGAATCGTTGAGTTCGTTGGACATCGGGCAAATCGGCAATACGATACCTGTCATTAGGTAACACCTCAGTTACTACATATGGACCTTTATACAATGGCATTAACTTTAAAGATTCGCCTGTACTTGCTGGATCGCGACGCACCATCACAGAATCGCCTGGGACATAACTTTGGGCAGCACATCTTCTTTTATTGAACTGTTGTCTTTGGTGCTCTTGGTTGGTTCTTATACGATCAATTGCTTTCTGGCGCAAAGTAGTGACATTATCTTCGTAGGTGTTCTCAATTGCATCATCTAATTTATTGGCTTTTAGTTTTCTGGGATTATAACTAAACAATACATTAAACGGAGTTGTTTTCAAGACATGGTGATTACTATTGTTCACACTCCACTGAACAAGACCGATATGTTGATCCCAGTCACGTCCATTTGGTTTTTTACACAACGTTGCTAACATGGGGGTTATGGTACGATTTAGCCTTTCACACTGGCCATTGGCTCTTGGGGTTGCGGTTGCATTTAAAATGTGAACGATATCTTTATCGCTGCAAAATTTACGAAAAGGGCTACCAGTAAATGCTGTGCCTCTATCTGAGATTATTCTGGCGGGAGCTCCAAAAATGGATACAACTTCAGTAAGTGCACGAACTGTTGTCTCACTCTTGACATTACGTACGGGTTTTAGAATACAAAATTTAGTGAAGCCATCAATAATGACTAAAGTATACATATGTCCATATCTACTTTTAACGAAAGGGCCTAGGTGGTCGACATGGAGTGTATGAAATGGTATACCAACTTTATCAATTGGGTGTAGAAATCCTTGTTTCTTTCCAGCGGGTTGCTTATGATAGAGACATTCAAAACAGGCACCTATAAACCTCTTGACATAGTTCCTAAGCCTTGGAAACCAATATTTCTCTCTAATCTTGGATACAACTTTATCCACTCCAATATGGCCCATGTCATCGTGACAAGACTGAACAATTTTGTATCTAGCTCCATCTGGAATATATAAAAGCTTCTTACTGCCTTCTAGTTTATATACACGACCATTCTCGACAGCAAACTCGTTTTGGATTCTCTTATCCTCGATAGACAGCTCAAATTTCTTTTGTAAAGTTTCCCTTATATAATTAATTTTCGGATCAGTCTCCTGCAATATTTTCACCCAATCTGACGTTTCTAGACTGGAATGAAGAACACAAATATCGCCAACAGGGTTGGTATTTTCTGGTGAATCTGTTGGACTCAATGCATCAGCATGTTTATTTTCAATGCCAGGGGTATGTAGTATTTCAAAATTATACTCTGACAGCTTCAACCACCATCTACCAATTCTAGGCAAAATATCTTTTTTTGACATTGAGCTTCTCACGGCATTACAATCAGTCTTAATAACAAATGGGATTCCTATCAAATAAACACGAAAACGTTCAAGTACCCATACAACTGCTAGGGCTTCTAACTCGGTTGAGTGATAGCGAGATTCTTCCTTTGTGGTCTGACGGCTGGCGTATGCTATCGGATGGAATTTTCCATCAGCCTTTTTCTGTAAGAGAACACCTGCCAATCCATCCTTACAAGCATCCGTGTGAACCTCAGTTTCATCATCTTTGCAATAAATTGACAACACGGGTTTTTCGGTTAATTTCTTCTTCAAAACATTATAAGCGTTCTCTTCGATATCGGTCCATTTCCAAACGACTTCTTTCTTTGTCAAATGTGTGAGTGGTCTTGCAAGAATTGCATAATTTTCAATAAATCTGCGAAAATAACTTGTCAATCCAATAAATTGACGAACTTCATGTGCATTACCTGGACGTTCAAAGTTTAAAACAGCATTTGTCTTTAAGCGGCTAGGAGAAATAACACCATCACTAATCTCATATCCCAAATATTCAATTGTGGTCATCAAAAACTTGCACTTTTGAATATTCAACTTCAAGTCAGCTCTTCGTAAAACTTCCAAAACAGTTTCCAAATTCTCTATGCACTCATTAATGCTTGATGCAGGAATTAGTATATCATCAAAATAGCTCATCGCTATACTGAAACGCAAGGGACCTAACGTCGAATTTATGAGCTTCTGGAATACGGCCGGACCATTGGCAACACCAAACGGCATTCGTAAAAATTCATAGTGCCCATCTGGCGTCATGAATGCTGTTACATGACGAGAGTCTTCTGCAACTTTCACCTGGTAATAGCCACTACGCATATCAAGTACATTAAAGTACTTCATCCCATGTAGACGGTTAATTTGGTCTTCAATAATCGGCAACGGATATTTCATTTTCTTCGTAACACGATTTAGGGCTCGGTAGTCGATGCATATCCTTTTGTCACCATTTTTTTTTGCGTACGATCAAAATAGGGCTAGCGTAATCAGATTCGGAATCAATTATAATACCAGCATCTTTCAGTAGTTTCATTTCATTCCTAACAAATGCTCGCTCAGATTCACTTATTCTGTAAGGCTTGTACGTAATAGGTGTTTTATCGGTTAAATCGACTGAAAATTCTGTGTTCACTCCACATCCAAGTTCTTTAATATTTAATGAAAAACACACTCTATATCGTTGTAGTAAATCCAATAATTTTGCTTTGTAATCATCTGATATTTCGGGGTTGATATCAATTGAATCCTGAAATCTCTACTCAACTTCATCAGATTTTTCACTTTCGATGTTAGACTCATCAAGAATACATAGTTCGGCTTTTGTTACACGCTCGCCTTCTTTAAAAACAATGTCACTTGTTGTACAATTTAAAATAGGAACAGCTAGACCATCAGCATTGCCATTTATAACACAAGCAGGAATGATACACCCATTTCGATTGGTGGTTGAGTCTATAAATATATCATGAACCTCGTCTGTTACTTCACCAGTAGTGACAGCAATAAAACCGACATGATTTGGTGGTAAAACGGTAGCTTCTTTAACCCACAAACTTGTTTTTAATTTTGGGAGATTTGGTATTTCTATACGATCTAAACTATTTTCGGGCAAATGAATTTGTTCAAAGATTCGCAAATGATCTCCTTTTTTATAATAAATGATATGAGACTGTTCTGTAAACGGTTGACCTATAAGTAAAGGTATGTCAATAATACTGTCATCCACCACGTGTACTACAACATCAGCAGTCGCTTGATCGACTTTTAACGTAGCTTCAAACACGCCCAATGTATGCGCCATACCACCACCCACTCCTCTTACCATCGAACTCTCAGGGGGAGCCACATTAAGTTTAAAGCCAAACTCGTTTGCTATAGACTTCTTCATCATTACGCACTGGCTACCGAAATCAACGTAAGAATTCACAAGGTTTCCATTTATTTCTGCATCAAAAAAATATTTTTCATTCATCACGACGGGTTCATCTTCACTTTTCGTAACAGCACAGTTTTTATGTTGAACGTTTGTGTTTTCCTTCTTAATATTACCTTCATTCACAAAACAATTTTTCTTAATATGCCCTGGTTTATTACACTTTTGGCAAACAATTGGTGACGTACAATTTTTTCTTATGTGCCCTTTCATATTACACCGGAAACAAGTAACATCTACTGAGTCTTTAACTTTTGGTGACGGTTCTTTAAAAGCTTCTTGTTTAATTTGCCTATTTTGCACCATAACGCGATCTTTTATTTGAATTCCCATCGTACGATTAAATTCACGAATATCAGCCAACAAAGTATTTGAATCCGAATGAGTTTTACATAACAAAAACGTTTTTAACTCGCGATCGTATAACCCTTGCATTATTTGAGACTTAGTTTCTGCAAATGATAATTTTAGGTTATCACATAACCTCTTTTTGGCGAAATAATAATCAAAAACGTCTTCGTATTTACTTTGCTTATAATTCAACAAAGTTGACCACTGTTCAGCGACACTTTCTCTACCCATGAACGTATTCTTGAATTCTGTCTCAAATTCCCTCCACGTTCTAACACTTAGAGAGTAAAACCAATCAGACGCACCCTCGATTAAATTTGAACGCACTAACTCCAGACGAAATGAGTCAGACCAACCATGCAATTCACTCATACCTTTTATTGATTCGAACCAAGAAGCAGCATCACCTTCATTTTCTTTACCACTGAATTTCCTTATAGATCTGTGTAAATCTGGAACCACGTTGAAATTTGCACTGGACTGATTCGCTCCACCTTCCAAACTCATTGTGAGCCTTTTTATCAGTTCGGCGTTTTGCTCCAAAAGCTGCGCAAACATACCATACGGCACTTGTTGATTTTCCATATCGTTCATTTTATTGACCGTAACCCGGTTGCGCCAGCGTACCACACAAACAACAGTGTCTTCTCTTGAATACAGCAAACAAATTACAAATTACCTGTATCTCTGAACCAAAGAACCAACCGTACAGCAACAGAACAATGTAAATTGTGCTATCCAACAACTCACGTCACCAGTTACATCCACGCACCACAGCAGCAACAACCCAACTTCTCCTTGGATTCACCCCGCAAAAATTAAAACCTTCACACGTCTGAGCCACTGCACCACAAGAAACACCAACAGCAGAACAGCGTCCAATATTATAGGTTTTACAGCAACAATCCTCTAGCTCGTGAATAATTATATCCCACTTCTGATTGTTAAAATTATTTATTTATTATTACAACGATAAATTATTTAATTATAGTACAGCTTTTAAAATTATTCGTATATAATACAACGATAAAATTATTCAAGCAAAATCTGTTTTGTTCCCAATCCTTTGATGTTTCTTACTCGAATATTCACAAAAACGAAACGGTACTTTTATATATGTACATAGTATGTAATTCAAAAATGTATGTATTTATATATAAAAATTAGTACCAGAACTTTCTAAATGAACAGTAATAGTAATGTTGCCACATTAATGAAAAATGTTACACTTAAAGAAATAATATATAGCTAACACGTTGTAGTTGCTTCTACTGCTGGCTGGCATGGTCTCTAGTATCTCTGCTGCTACACCTTTTAACGCCAAAATTAGTTTCAACGCCTTCTCTTCATCGTCCCATCCGTTCCTGCTGGCTACTGTCTCAAATTGGAATTTGAACACGGATAGGGGTGAGCTTCCATCAAAGCAAGGTGTTTTTATCCTGCTGGTACTTTCAGATACGACTCGCACTGGTTCCGGTCGCTGGCTCTGGAGGTTGATGAGCTTTTCCTCCATCATTACGAGTTTTCCGTCGACGGCCTTTTCGAAATTGTCCACCTTCGCGTCAACGGCCTTTTCTAAATCTGACACCTTTACCTCGACACTGGTAATTCTTTTGCTGAATGACTCACGTATTTCTTGCAGCTTCTCTGTTGTTGCTTCAAATAGCTTTTGGTTCGCAGCATGCATTTGTTTCATCATTTGTTCACTATCTTTTCGCGACTCAGCCAGAAGTTTCTGATTTTCGGCTCTAGAAGTTTCTTGTACATCAGCAAGAAGTTTCTGGTTTGCTGCTTGCATTTTCTTATTTTCGGCTCTAGAAGCTTCTTGTGCCTCAGCCAGAAGTTTTACCTCAGCAAATAGATTTTTGTTCGCTTCTTGCATTTTCTGATTTTCAGCTCTAGAAGCTTCTTGTACATCAGCCAGAAGTTTCTGGTTTTCTGCTCTAAATGCTACTTGCATTTTCTCCATCATAGCGGCTAGCAACGAATTTATGTCGATACCGCTGGGCGTTGCAGGGGCCTGTAACTCTCGTTCCTCTTCATCCTCGAACTCGTAGGATTCGATGTCGATGCCCTGAAGCTGCAGTTGTTCCCTTAACTGCCTCTGCAGCTCATTCTTAGTGCCCGCTGTTGGCTGCTCTAGTTTACCCAGCTATCGCTTAAGCCGGTCCACTCTTAATTCGGAGAGTTTCATTTTATTTATTTATTTTCACTTTTGGATTTTGCAATCCCACTTCTGACACCAATTGTTACGTTTTTACCTTTTTAAGAACGTTTAAATATGAGTTCGTTGATTGCAAACCAAGTAAAAACAAATATGTGTTTTATTTCAATTAAACTCTCTTTATTGTTCACACTACTTTTGTGCCACTGTTCACACTTGTTCGCTATTATTCACACACAACTATTCGCTATACTGCTCACAACGGATATCTTCGAACCACGACTATTTAGTTCACACGCAACTTGTCCTCACACCGCGACTGATTAGTTCACAGGCAACTTCACGCAAGGCTGTCTCAATTATAACTGACTCACTCGTCTGCTTTGTCTTGCCCTTTTATAGTCCAACACGAGCAGTACATCGAACGTTCTTGAATAAGAACGTTCGCGGCTTCGCGCTCTCGAAATCTCTATGGCGACTGCATTACTTGTTGTTGCGTATGCTTACTTGTCCATCCCTTTTGCTCTCATGCTTGTTGTTGTTGGTTTATTTGGAAGATGTTCGCTGTATTTGTTAGTGTGCATTTGTGTATTGTATACACATTGCCTCTTGTACGTTCGCTTATGTTGTGTTTGCGTTATCTATCTCTCTCATACTCATACTGATGTTATTGTTGGTTTACTTATAAATGGTTCGATGTACATATGTGTTAGTGTAGCTGGTAGCTTTTGTTTATTGTTTTTATGTGAAACGATATTAGGTCGTTTCGATATGCGTAACAATATATAAATATAAATATATAAAAAATAAGCGCAGGGTAACAAGACCATATTGTGCGTTCCATCAAGATATGTACATTTAAACATAATGGGAAAGAATAATACTAAAATTAAGATAGGTTAGGTTAGGTCGGAGTGGTAGCTCTGATGTCACAAAGCTCACTTGAGCACGCATAGCGGCCCGTTGTGATGCCACGGGTGAACGCAGTCCCTGTACTGACCAAGTTCCACCACAATCAGGGAAAAGGAAGAAGTTGGTCAGCGCAAGGGCTGCACAAAATTAAGATAACAATTCATTAAAATAATGTAAATAAATAGAAGGTTCAGCTCATAACAAAGTTATTTGAAATACCTATTTAAATTAAAAATTTATATATGTACATATCGCTCCTTTATTGCAACATAGTCATACTCAAAAAAACTTGAACTTGGCAAAATGCGATTTAAGTTTTCAAGACATAAGTCCTATGATCTAATTGCCGCAAACACTTATTGCTATAACTTCGGTTCAGCTTGGGATATAAAACTGATTTTTTTTCAACATGTACAGAAGGTCTAAAAGAGCAGTTTTGCTTAAGTAACTACAAATTTTTAATTTTTTGAAATATGACTATGTTGCAATAAAGGAGCGATATGTATACATATTATTACAATTTTAATTAAAATTATAAAGAAATTCATACATCCATTATATTATGTTTAGCAAAAGATTTTAAAATTCTTTTAATTCGCTGAGGTTTCGAACAATCCAAAATAAGTTCAAGTGACTCCGACAATCTGGATACTGGATAATCTACAAGAATGTGAGGGACATTGGTAAACACTCCACAATGACAGCAACTTAAAGGATTACAATTTTCAAAATAATGCCGGGAGTTGAATAAACACTTTCCTACTCGAATTCGGATACACTGCAGCCTGGAGTACTCATGATGGTAAATGGGCCTAGAAAGACACGGATTATGCCGTCTCAGAAAACAACCGCAATTTATCCATTCCCGTTCTAATATATCCAATTGGGTATGTTTAAAGATGTTGGTAATAGCAACTTTGAAACATGGCATTTCCGTTATCAGTGGCATATTGATCGCTTCCTTTGCAGCTTTATCTGCATATTCAATTCCAATTATACTCAAATGTGAAGGCACCCACAGAATAAGCAAAGGTTGATGTATATTAAGATTGTTCAGAATGTTACTCATCGTCATTGTCGTTATATAAAGCCCTTACTGCACTTAAGCTCTATTTATTTAGGTAATTGGCTCTGTTTGACCACCACCCAATTAGAATCGGGTTGACGTTAAACCACTGAATACGATGTTCTTCCATCCGTATAGAGTTCAACATTAGCCGAAAAATTAGAAATCTTTTCCATTGTCATTTTCCTAAAAATTTCTGGACTAGTGTTAGATTTGCTGTGAGAAGATAAACTAAAATCTATTCTTAGCTGACGGTTTTCCGCAAAATCCGCCTTTGGCCTAGATGGTAAAGGTATTTCAAGCCTTTTAAATAAAAAAAATGATCCTATCTATTCCTCAAATATTTCTTTTATGATTAGAATCAATTTTCTGCCAGAAAGTGTCATGCAGACCATAATTTGGATCTGTAATGGATCTAGCCGCCATATTCACTGATCTTCTGTGAAGCAATGTGGAAAAATCTGGTGATTTCGATTCAATTCGAAGAGATGGCAGAGGTGTTACTCTGAAAAGACCGGTAGCTGTTCGAAAACAATTATTCAGGGCAGCATTCAATTTGCCGATTTTACACAGAGCGAAAACTGCCTAATAAAATCAAGAAGATTTTCTCTACGAAACGCTTTTGGAGTGAGGGGTATTACAGCAGAAAGAAACGAAGTTTTTTTCGTAGAGATTTCTTATTATTTTTATGTGATAAATCTTTTTAATTTTTTCAAGAAGTAAAACACATACATTTAAGAAAAAAACTTGTTATTTACCATTTTTTTTATTCAAATTCCGTAGTTTTTGCCACAAAAAATACAATCCATAGAGAAAAACTTATTGATTCTATTGTGTTTTCTTCTAAATTGTATAAAACAAGAATTTCTTATTAATTTCATTGGGCTACCTAATTAATTTTTTTTTAAAGGTTTTCCTTATAGATTTCATTAGGCTACTTAATAATTTTTTTTAAGGAGTATTCCTTACTGATTTCATTAGTAAAGAAGTGGAAAAAATAATAAATATATTCATTAAAAAAAAAACAAAATAAATTTTAGTTTTAATTTCAACAAAAAAAAGTGTTAAGCCCCAGTTAGCCATACGTAACGTAACGTACCGTAACGTACCGTAGCAAACGTTCTATTTTTAGCATATGGAGAACAATGTAAACGATTACTGAAACGTTCTCTCTCGTTAACAAAACGTAGCAACCTGTATAAAACAGAATTCTCCTACGTTTTTACGTGACATTTGAACATGATGGGGCTATTGAATGCAGAGTTGTATTTCGACACAAATGCACTCTTTGGTACATTCATGTTTTTTTATATAAAACTTTTATATTGTCACATGTATATAATTAAATTTTTAATTTTTTTTATTGAAATAATAATAAAAAAAATTATTTTTTAAGAAATAAATACTTATTGCTTTGTTTCTATTGTGCTCACAATACAATTTTAACAAAATAAATAAATAATATGTATGTATTTTGTGTGACGAAGTGGTACGAATTCTCCTTTTTGGAACTTTTAAATTTGTACATAAAAAATGATTTTTCTTTAATTATTATTGTTATGATTGTAATGTGTGTAAAAAATGTTGAAGCATAATAAATAAAACGTATGTATTTTGAGTGGCAATGTAACGCAAATGTCTTTTTTGGTACTTTCCTATTTTAACATAAATCTTTAAAATTTTTTAATACATATTCTTATGATTCAAATGTTCTTAAAGAATTATAAGAGTATTTGATATTATTACTTTTCTAGCTAAAGGTATTGTTTTGCAATTTAATTAAAAAAAAAAACACATTTGAATAGAACAAAATTCGACCGTACTTATATCTAAATACAATAAATATAAACTCAGATTGAACTAAATATGTAATATTCTATTATATTACAAGAATAAATACTGATAATAACATAAAATTTAAAAATATATATATATATGTATGTATATATTCTTCTAATTATTGAATAGTATTGAAATAGTAATAGTACCCAATTGGTACTTTTTGTATCATGCTTTATCTTAACAATACTCATCACTGTTCTGAACAGCTAAATTCCAATTGACGTTTACAATTTTTAAACAAATTTCATTTGCATTGTATTGTGATAAATTTTTTTTTTCTTAATGTATCCAGCTACAATATAATCTCGGTTAATGGGCCGAACACCCCATCTTCTTTTGCGGCATTCAACAGTCGATTTCTTTTTATTATTTAAATTTACTATATTAAAAAAACTCATATCAAGAAACAAATCGTCAAAATCCATTATATGGCATTAAATAAATTTGCTTAATTTTGTTTTTCGTTTTTATTTATTTATTTGTTGACATATGTCCCGTTTTTAACGTTTCGATAATTACACAAACATTTTTAAGGCTACGTACGTTACGATTTTACGTTTCTTACGGATGGCTAACCAGGCCTTTATAAAAAACAAATAAAATTTTGAGTAATGACCGATCAAAGGAGTTTAACAGAAAATGTAGATATTGTCCCAATTTTTAAATCTTGGGAGCTCCGTGATGAAACGTGCAACATTCTTTTAAGTTTTGGAATTGCATCAACAAACATATTAAAAAAATGGTAATCCAAGACGTTGAAAATTTATTCAAGAAGGTGGACCAAAAATATACTGAGAAGTTGATTAAATTCAAAGCAGGCCTAAGGGAATGGAGAAGAAATATTGTTCGTAAACATGATTTTATGTTTATGAAAAAAAGGTATATTTTCCTCTCTAAGATTTTACAATTCCGTTCTAAATAACGAATTCTTTCAGCAGGAATTCTATTTTGAAGAAGTGCAGAATATTGAACCAGTTAAGTATTCAATAAATTTTACCGATTTTCATCTGTATAAGAGAACGAATAAAGTAGTTTTTCGTGGAAAAACGTTTAAAGTCAATTATATAGTCACTATAACTTAAGATGATGCCCTAACTATTTATGAAATAGTCGATTTTTTATACAAAGAAGGCAATATAAAAATAGTTGGTAAGAAATTTGTAACCTGAATTTTTCACAAAGATTTCAATCTTATTTGGTTGGCAATGAATCCGAAACATTTGACGTCATTGACTTGACCGATTTAGACGGACTGCCCATCCATTTTTACTTGCTGAACAATGGACTTAAAGTTATTCGAGTAAAAAATACTGGAAATAATATTTACTTTTTATTATGTTAAATTTCTTTCTAAGCAAATATATTTTATCATATTTTTAATACATTTTTACTTACTGAAATTAAAGCTAATTTTAATTTTTATTATTACAAATATTAAATTAGTTTCTAAGTAAATATATCAATAAAAAATCTATAATAATATCAAGCATAATTAAGAAGTATTATTTAAAAAAATAGAGGGATAATCTTATAAAATTAAGAAGAAATCTTTTTGAAGAAAACAAAAAGAAAGCCTAATAAAATTAAGGAGAAAACCTTTTTAAAAAATCAAGAAGACTATCTAGTAAAATCCCTAAGTTTTCTTCTTGATTTTTTCAAAGAGGCTTATAAAAATAATAAGAATCTCTTCTTGAAAAAAAACCATAGAGAACTCTTATAAACTTTGTTCTAATTTACTATGTATTTATTAGGTTCAGTTTACTCTGTGTAGTTTTCGAAGTCCATCTATAAACCGTTATACCATGCTGGACTAAACCATGCGCCAAAGATCTGCAAATGTCTATAGCTGTTTCAATATGGGGCCCTTCTTTTTAGAACATATTAACTTCAGGATGTTATTAATCTTACTCAGTTTGCCAATTAAATATTTAATATGACAGTTCCACAATAAATTTTTTGTAAACATTATACCAAGGATTCTTACTTCATCTCTGCACTGTAACTGAATGTCTCCAAATTTTATAGCCGGTGGAGAACAAGAACAGAAACAGTATTATGATCTCCTGATGCTAAAGCAAAAATATTATCTGCATATATACCAATATAATCTATTTATGTTTGTTGAAGTTGGAAAATCAACATTAAATTGAGATACCTTTGTGCCAAAAAGGGGCCAATCAGCCTTCGAGTCATTAAATCGTGGAGTAAAAAGCTTCTTAACCAAATCCACTCTGTTACAAATCTTTATTGGGAAATGGTCACCAACTTCCGGAATGGGTAAACGATTCCACACTAGACTTGGGGCCAAGTCCACACTTGCCATCGTAACATCAACGGCTGTTAATGTATTCCTGGTATTGAATAAAGTTGGTGATCCGTCATTTAAAATAACTAAGTTTTTGTAGTCTGCAAAATTTTCCCATATTTTCCCACCTGGGGAAGTTGTGGTCGATCCCCATAAAGTATTTTGGGAGTTTAAATCACCAATCAGAATATGATGGACTCCATCAGTTAGAGAAATATTATCAACTACTCGTATGTTAGGTGTTAAGCTTACATCGCATTCTTTGTATACATTGGTTATATGAATTTCTGTATTGCATTTAATGATTAGCTTTTGAAAAAGTAGATTACCTGTTGAAGTCGAATGATGTGTAACGTTAATGTTGTTACTGACCAATAGAGCAATACCAGATTTAGCGTACGTATAGTCCTTGTTATTGTGAAATGCCCTGTACCCGGGAAGATGAAGAAGATGTCTGTTTTTCTCAATAATATGAGTTTCTTGTAGTGCTATTATATTTGGTTTATGTGAAGCTACCAGAAGCTCCAGTGCGTATTTGTGATTTATGAAACCCTGAATATTCCACTGAACGAGAGTTAAATTGAGTCCAATATTCATAACAAATTGCTTATTTATCTTGTGTATTTATGATGTTATCTTTTGTTTTCTTTAGAGTATTTGGTGTGATGATGACATTCAACTCAGGAAATTTTTTATATAATTGTGAAGTTGGTGTAGTTTCATTATCTAAGTTACTGATATTTAATCTTGGTGGAGTAGATGACTCCAATCCTTTGAAAATATCATTGTCAACCGTTTTATCTGTTGAGTAGTTATCAATATTCATGTGAAGTGTTGAGTTGTTGTCAAATGAATCATCATCACTTAGCATAGTTTTAATTGTATTAAAATCACGAGATTTGTTTAAAATGGTATTTATATCTCCGATTGAATTATGTATGGTTGTAGATTCAATAGATGAGTTCAATATGGTGTTGTTGTTTAACATTGTAGATGGATTTGTACTATTGTTGCCGATTTTTTGGACGAGTGAGTTTATTTTGCCATTCGAAGTAGATTCTGATGTTTTTGTCGTAATATTTATAAAAGAAGGATCGTTGTTTTTTTGCTAGTCCTTGCAATGTTATCAGATGATGCATGTGATGTCTTGTTTGGTAAATTTGTTTTTGCTAATGAAATTGTATTACTTGGTGGTTGATTATTTAAAACTTGAGCGTAAGTTTGTGCATTCTTTGACTTTCCAGTAGAAGGCTTTAATGAATTTAGGGTAGGATTGTCATTGTAAATCCTCCAGGCTTCGCGATTTGTGCATCTTCTCGAAATTCTCAAAAAATTTACAGACTTATGTTTCCAAAAGGTTGGACAATTCAGGTCTTTTGAAGAATGGGATTCAAGCTGACAGTTTACACAATATTTGCGTGTGCATGTCTCATGCGGTGTTGGTATACCACATTCCTCACACAATTCAACGTTACGACAAGAATTTTTAGTATGCCCTAGGTTAGGTTAGGTTAGAGGACGTGTACTTGTCCGTTAAGACAAGTACAATACCCGGAGGTCGAAATTGACCCATTGTACAACGTCCTTGGAGAGGGAAGGAAATAGAGGGAATAGGATGAAAGGAGGGCATAAGGGTAAGGGGAGGATGGGAATCACACAGAAAGAAACAGACACAAACAAGGGTTGAGCGCGCGACTACACTTATGAAGCCCTAGCACCTGTCAACCAGCTCAAACTGCTAATGAATCTGTGGAGAGCCTTGATGTCGGCTCTCGACACAGAACTCAAGCTCTCAAAGAAGGCTCTGCCAAGGGTCCTCAACCTCAACCTACCAAGGGCTGGGCAGTTACAGAGGAGGTGTTCGATAGTCTCTAACTCCTCCTCATCGCAACATACCCTGCAATAGTCCGGCTGGGATCTGTTCCAGATCCCCGTCAGCGACCTAATCTCGCAGTGCCCTGTGATAAAACCGACAACCAACCTTACGCTGGCCTTAACCAAGCCCAGCAGCCAATCTGTTCTCTTACTGTCCACAGCAGGCCATAGACGTCTAGAGACAGAACAACCTGATCCGTTCCTCCAACGCCTCTGCTCTTCCTCCCTGACCCATCCATCGATGAGGCCATAGAGGTGGCAGACTGGGGGTTCAGGACCAACTATTAAATCGCCCCCCGAAAGGGAACCTAACCTAGCGAGGGCATCCGCCGTCTCATTGCCCAGTATTCCGCTATGACCCGGAACCCAGCATAGACGGATACGGTCCGGTCCAAAAGACCTCAACGACTCTTTGCACTCGCGAACCAGTCGTGATTTGCACCAGACCGACGCAATGGCCTTAAGGGCAGCCTGACTGTCAACGAAGATCATGTAAGATTCCGAATCCGAAGATGGGCCACCTGCTATGGCCTCAATAGCCTTCAGTATTGCGAAAATCTCCGCCTGAAAAACGCTGCAGTCATCATTCAACCTGAAGTGGAGTTCAAGACCGAGTTCCCTACAGAAAACCCCAGCACCTGTACATCCACCTAACTTAGACCCATCTGTGAAAATGGGTATACCACTCTGCCCCCGGAGTACCCCACCATTCCATTGTGCCCTATCCGGTATAAGTGTCCTTAAACCAGGTAGGAATATAGCCTCGGGCACAATGTAATCAGTGGCTTTTTCCGAAAGTCCATACCTTCCGTCAGGAAAGACGATACTTAGAACTCTGGAGTGACCTATCGAGCGCTGCTTCCAGCAACCCGATTCCCTCAGGCGTATGGCACTACGCGCTGCACACCTCTTGACATATAAGTCAAGCGGAGTCAGACAGAGCATAGTATCAAGAGCAGCCTGAGGGCAACTCTTCCTCACTCCAGTGATACTCAAAGAGGCAATCCGCTGAACCTTATCCAAGATTTTCCGTTGAAAACTCTTGTCTAAGGCACACCACCAGACAACACAACCATAAGTAATAACCGGTCTAACAATCGCCAGATATATCCAGCGAATGGCCCTAGGCGGAAGACCCCAGTTCTTACCTATGGAGTTCCTACACTGGTAGAAAGCATTCAGTCCCTTCTTCATTCTTTCCTCGGTGTTTCGTTTCCAGTTCAGTTTACTGTTCAGGACAACACCCAAGTACTTGACCTCAGAAGACAACGGCAGCTCCCTACCAGCTAATCTTGGCAGCCTGAAGGTTTCAATTTTGTACCTACGCGAGAACAGAACGAGATCCGTCTTATTTGGATTTATCCCCAGGCCACAGTTCGTTGCCCAAGAGGATAAAATTCCAAGAGCAGACTCCATCAGTTCCCCCAGCGTCGGCAAAAATTTTCCACCCACAAGAATAGCCACATCGTCGGCATATGCCACAACCCTAAAGCCCCTACTTTCCAGGAGCCTCAGACCAACATTTGCGACCAAGAGCCACAATAGAGGGGATAGGACACCCCCCTGTGGTGTACCCCTGGTCGCACGCTTGACGAGAGAACATCCACCCAGATTCGATCGGATTAGTCTGTTACCCAACATGTGGGCGATAAACCGCACCAGAAAATCTGGGGCATGTATATCCCTTAGTGAATTCTCAATAGAAGAAGTGGTAACATTATTGAAGGCCCCCTCTATATCAAGGAAAGCCGACAGTGTGTACTCACCCCTAGCCAAATTCGCCTCAACAAAACCTGTCACATCATGAAGAGCACTCTCAACTGACTTACCCTTAATGTAAGCATGTTGCGACCTACTCAACAAAGACCGGTCCATGTTTGACCTCAAATATAGATCGATAAGTCTCTCCAAAGCTTTCAAGAGAAAGGATGAGAGTGATATCGGTCTATAATCCTTAGGGCCGATGTGACTGGGTTTACCAGCTTTTGGTATAAAAACCACGAGCACATCTTTCCAACCATCAGGTATATCGCACCACCGGAGACAGTCCCTATACACGTCCACCAGATATTCGTGTAATATATCACCAGCATGCTGAAGCAAAGCCGGAAAGATACCATCCGGACCAGGCGATTTAAACGGCTCAAAGCTATTAATAGCCCATTTGACCTTATCCCTGGTAATGATATCCTCCAAAACGCCAACATCACAGAAGGGATCAGCTACACCCAATGGATAGCTTACTGGATCCTCACAATCGGGAAAATGAGTGCACAACAGAACCTCTAGGGTTTCTTTTCTCGAGGATGTCCATGTGCCATCGTTCTTTTGGACGAAGCCAAGGACTTTGGGGTCCTTCGACAGCGTCCTACGGAAACGAGCCACATCAGCAACATCCTCGATACTCGTGCAGAAACTCATCCAGGTGATTCTCTTTGAGCGCTTTATTGCCCCTTTGTAATCATTAAAAACTGGATCTATAAGCAGACCAGTCAACATCCTTGCCCGACCTCTTAGCCTTATTAAAGAGTCTCCTAGTACAACAGCGGAGTCTCTGGAGTTCCGCATTCCACCAGGCAGGCTGGCTCCTCTTACCCGGGTAAGTGAGAGGACAAGCAGCTCTATAACAAGACAACAAAATATCCGTCAAAGATCCAACTCGATCATTGATGCCAGGAGTAGAGCGTCCCCGAAGGGCTCTAAGTTCCCCCTCCACAGCACTCTCATATCTGATCCAGTCGGTTCTTCTTGGATTTCTAAAAGGCTTGTTAAGGCCCCCAGATAGATTTATACTGAAGGATATCAGTTGGTGATCAGAGAAGGAACACTCCTCTGAAACCCTCCAGTCTCTAATCATAGACCTTTCCATGTTAGAGAGCGTAATGTCAATTACCGCCTCCCTAACACGGTTTCTAAACGTTGGCGTATTACCGACGTTACAAATGTTGAGCCTATTAAGAATAATAAAATTCAAAATCGACTCACCCCTAGTATTTATGTCAGCACTGCCCCATTGAGTGTGATGAGCATTGGCATCACAACCCAAGACAAGACGACATCTTTTCCTCTTAGCATGCTCCACCAGTAGTTCAATTGAGTCACCCGGAGGGGATGCAGCCTCATACGGCATGTACACAGATGACAGCATCAAATCGGTACCACGGTCATCTCTGTAGGCCACAGTTGTTACGTCACCTGTACAAAAGGAAGGAGTGATTAACAAGTCCAAACCACTTCTAGCTAAGATACAGGTCCTTATCTTCTCACTTGTTCCAGGAACAAGTAACTTATAATCAGGATCGCTCAGACCCAGAATCTTATCCCTAAGGATCCAGGGTTCCTGGATAAGAGCGATGTCAACTTCAAGGCGGCGCAGGGTGGTTAGCAAGTAGTGTGAGGCGGCTTCGCAGTGATGCAGATTAATCTGCACCACTTTTAGCCTCCTCTGGGTTACCTGACACCGCTTATGGCCGGATGCCGGAATTTTAGGCGTGCCAACCCACATAACACTACACCACCCCTTGCCCTTAGCCACTGAAGAGAATCCTGACCAATAGCAATCCTAAGATCGCATCCTTTCTTACCGTTACCAGTCAGGGAGTTGACAACTACCCACGAGCTGGTGTTCAATCCGTCATTCTGCTTTCCAATAAGTTTGGGTACGTTATTCATCTGCCTAAAAGTAGGCGGGACCCATACCGTCGCTATTGGACGTAGAGGGAGGTCGGATTGAGGGACCACCTCCAAGCGAGCACCGAGCAAGAGTTCACCAAGGCGCTTCACTGATTCCACAAGAAACTTTACAGTTCCCTCGTTTTCACAGTTCACTACCTTGATGCCCTTGGACCAACCGATGGAAGATATGCGAGCATTACTGCCATCACAACTCTTTTCCATCATAAATTCAATGAGCCTTTCTTCAACTAGATTCCACCTTTCAGGAGAGATTTTTCCATCTAAATCCGACCTGTCGATGAATGCTAGCTGAAGGGAAGGATTAGTTCCGAGGCTACCTTGTTTCTTAGGACGCTTGGAGCCGGGGGAAGGCTCATCGTCGGATCTAATTCTCTTCATGCGATTTCCCTTGCGAGAATTCTGCAAAGAAGACATATCCACCGAAGTATGCCCCCCCACCTCCTTCGCCTCCAACCTTACATCCTTCTTCTGTGATAAAGGATTAGCGGTAGTTTCTACCTCCATCCATTCATCCATTGTGAAAGGAACACCATCATTTTTTCTCTTCACCGAAGGTTTGAAAACCTGGGTGGTTTTCTTTGCTCCAGTTGGGAGTAACGGTGTAGAACCTTCATGTCCCTTGCTTGCGGCTTGAGAGGTAGAAGCAATTTGCTCCACGTTCCCATCGGCACTCAAGGGACCATCCTTCTTACCAGAGTCAGCGCCTCGTGAGAGGCCACTGCCCGGGTATTTGGACTCATACCGCGAAACAGTGCCTCTGTGTCGAGCCAGCATCTTCTGCTCCTTAACAGAGAGGGAGTCCACATCACAGCTCGCAAATCTCTTCAAGACCGTGCAAGCCCTGCGGTATGACTTCCTCTCATTATACATAGCGGAACGTTTCCGCCCAGCTTTTCCCCCCTTGTCAGACGAGGTACTTTTTCCCATGCAGTCCGAATCTATAGATGATTGTACTAGTGGGTCCGAAGCATCCTGTCTGACAAGTGGGTTCCTTAAAGGGAAAGTCCCCACCTCATTGCTCCCAGTGGCAATTTGGATAGGAGTTAAGGGGAGTCTTTCGATGACCGCATTGTCACCGTCTTCATCTGATAGTGGGGAGACAGGGTCTGACTCCACGCACATATCTTCCGTCGAAGTAAGGTTTGCCAAAGCAGTCGTCTCACTAAAGATCTCCTCTACACTCATAATCCTCATACCAGCCGGGGCGAAATTTCTGACGATTCCGTTGTTGTTGTCAACGATACTCGCCTGGATTTGCGCAATGAGCTGGGTCACGTCTAGTCCAAAGTCAAAAATACCAAAATTGTAATAGTTATCGTCCATATATATGTAGGTCCCACGAGTGAGGGGGAAAGGAGGTCGATCATGCCATAGCCCCCGTTAGCTTGACAAGGACTTGGTAGAAACCTAATACTCACTGAGGCGCCCAGGTATCAGTGAGGCATGCCCTAGTATTCCCTAGCTTCTGACAATTCCTGCATCTCATAGGATTGGGAATGTATTCCTCTACGGGAACCCTCTCCCACCCCAGTTTGAGCGTTTCAGGACGGTAAATTAAGTCAAACGTCAAAATAGCTGCACCTGTTGCTATTGTTTTCCCACCGTCGGATTTAGTTATTTTGCGGACGTCAACTACTTGCTGGGATTTAAGTGATTCTAGAAGCTCATTCTGTTCTATGTTTATAATTTTTCTGGAAAAAATACGTCCTTGTGTGGTGTTTAAAGTTTTGTGCATAGTAATTTTAACCGGAATGTAATCTATAAAGTTTGCCTTGAGGTAGAGTTCACCAACTTTTTTATTTGGTACTTTAATTAAGAGATCACCGCTTCTCATTTCGGTAACTTCCAATCGCTCTTTGCTTATGAAATTAAGTCCACGTTCTACATGAAATACATTATACGATGCAAGAGGTGCGATTTCAGTGTCGGGTTTCGTGGAAGTTGCCGATGCAACAAGATAGCGTGGAAGGTGTTGCTCATTGACTGCAATTTCCGGTAAAGGAATGAAATCATCAGGGCGCAAGCGTTTGTTTTTGGAACTTTTATTCCTGGCCGGCATGGAATCCAATACCCTGGTATTATGCGGTGTGTAGAAATAAAGATAACCGAGAGTTTACAATAGAAAGAAAAAGTAAAATACAAAGTATCAGGTAATTTATGAAAAATAATTAAATTTTTCCTTTTTACAAAAAAGAAAATTATTTCCCCGCAATAAAAAAGAAAGCAGAAGAAGACCGATATGTAAACACTTATCGATAACAAAAAAGCAAAAGAAACACAGAGAACACAGTTGTTTACGCGTCAACTGTCTGATACAGACTACGAACATCAATATATTTTGCTTTCAGAAAATTTTTAGCTGATTTCATATCTGCTGTCTTAATAATTAGATCACCACTTCGCATTTCCGTAATGTCCAAGTAATCACGTGAAATAAAATTTAAGCCTTTTTCAATTTGAAAGACATTATATGAAGCTAATGGTTTAGTTTCTGAGTTGTCTGATTGTGCTAACGCAGAAGCAACTAGATATCTTGGAATGTAGTCATCGTTAGGAATAACACAAGGCAAAGGTATAAAGTCGTCAGCTCTCAATCTCTTCATTTTACTAGGTTTAGGTTTTCCATATGAGGGATCAAGTTCCCGGAACCGATTATGATTGGGAGGGTCAACTCCATTCATGTTGAAATCCGAAAGTCTCTTCACCCTTTCAAGATCTTATCAATAAGACCAAATCAACAAACAAAAAATAAAAATTTATCAATCAAAATTAAACAAAAAAAAAAACGTTCCAGTAGCCTTCCAATAACAAAGTATGCAATCACCCGATATAACACACCGATAATAATGAAAACGATGTTGACACGGCGAGTGCCCGGCAAAGACTGTGAGGATATATACATACATATATATATGGGCTCCTTGCATTGCAATTAAATATACTTGCTGTTTTCTTTCCACTTTATTTAAAAGATACTAGATAAGGATTTACAATTGTATCTTTCTGACGAAAGAAAATAAGTTATTCTGGAACAACTGCTAAAATTAAGTTATTTTATAAACCTGACCGATCTTGGCCTCTTGAAAGATAAAACTTAAAAGAAATTGCTTGCTTTAGCTCTACTTACCTAACAATTTCACATACAGTGGACGTTCGTAGTACCGAAAAATTCGTATTATTGAACAACGCATTTTTATGTTCCAATTCAAATAATTAACATAAAATATTTAGATTTTATTAATATATGGTGATTTTTTAAGAGCTATACGAAAATTTTTCAAAAAAAACACATAAAATTCAGAAAAATGCATGAAATCTTTATTTGAATCGGTAGTACGGTCCATATAATTTAATGTTTGAAGATTATTTCATGCAAATGTTGACCGCGACTGCGCCTCAAATGGTCCATCCGCTTAGTCCAATTTTGGCATACTCTCTCCAACATTTCGGCCGGTATCTCACGAGTATAGACATGAGCTTTAACATAGCCCCACAAAAAATAGTCTAAAGGCGTTAAATCGCACGATCTAGGCGGCCAATTGACCGGTCCCGAACGTGAAATAAAATGTTCACCGAACTCGCCTCTCAATAAGTCCATTGTTACGCGTGCTGTGTGGCATGTGGCACCGTCTTGTTGAAACCACTTGTCATGCAAGTCAAGCTCTTGCATTTTGGGCAAAAAAAAAGTTGGATATCATCTCACGGTAGCGCTTCAGTGGGTCGATTAAACTGACCATAAAATGGAAGAAGCGCGCGATGAACTTTCTTAACAGAGCACGCATTTTGATAATAAAATTCAATGATTTGCAAGCGTTTTTCGTTTGTAAGACGATTCATGGTTAAATTATAGACCAAAATGAAGATGTTTGACAGTGTTGCCAAAAAGATAATAGCTAAAAAATCACCCTTTATATACATATATGTACCTATATATTTTTTTATAAAAAAATACATAACGAAACAAGATATACATATGTTGCAAATTAGCATAAGATCGGTACATCCATCGATTTAAACAATTACAGATTTCAAATAGGCATTTGCATTTTTTCATGACGACTTCACTGAGGAGGTATCTAAAGAAAAAGTATTGAATTCCTTTTTTGCGAAATGGAAACAAAACTTTAAAACTGGGGGGTATTCTCTATCATACATTGAAGGAGAATACCGGATGTAGTTAATAATAATCTTTTGACCAACAACGAAATATAACGGGTTACACATTTTCGGATTCTAAGATAAAATTTAATAAAACACGCATAAAGCTACGATCTCGATCAAACTTTGCCATTATGTTACGCGCCGGTAAATAGCACAAATACTACAAATTTAATCAAAATGACATTACCCTGTGCCAAGGCACATTTCCAAATATAGGTTAAGGGGTAGGAAAAGATCTTCGCCGGCTAGCTCGAAGCTAAAGTCGTGGTTCTCAACCCGAGTATTTGACGCGTAAGCATATATCATACTCTACTACCCTGAGAGTATGAGAAAAATACAAAAAAAAAAATGTAAAACTTTTAATTCCGAAAATTCATACTGCCGTCAGCAGATAAAACGAACAAAAATATCGAACATCGCTATCAAACAAAGAAAACCATGGCAAGGTGATTAGCCATGTACGGTACACTTTTCCCTTCCAAAAAAAAATTAAGTCACCCTTCTGACAGAAAAGTACCGACAATCCGAAATCTGTCCCCGAAAAATACGACCACTTACTTTCTAACCTACTTTGAACACCAGCATCCTCTCTTCCAATCAATTAAAAATCCCTTAAAATCTGCATTTCAAATTTTACAATAGTGTTTATTAGTTGATTTGTCTTTTATGTATATATTTACAAAATTTAGGAAAATATGAAAATAATGATTGGTATAATTAATACGCAAAATATATATATTAACTAAGTATACTACAATGTAAGATAAAATAGGTTAATTAAAAATACTATAAGAGGTAAGTGTAGGGTAAAATAAGGTAAGTATGTATAACATAAAGTAAATTTATAGTAAATAGGGTAAATAGAAATACTACAATAAGGTAAATGTAAGATAGAATAAGGTAGGTAAGATAACTAGGACATTTCTAAACTTAATTATAATATTTACGTAAGTTTGGTGAGTTGATGAGGAGGGCCCTCCCACAGCCGAGATGAAGCGGATGATGAAACAGCCGATGACAACGATGTTGCATGCCGCGCACTGCCACTGCTTCCGGATCCATTTACTTGTCTCTTCCAATTTGTTTTTATTGTCTTGTATTATTTTATGTTAATATTGTTGAACGTACAGTTTTTCATTTGTTATATTATATATGAAGAATATATGAGTTTATTTCATTACTATACTTTTTTTTCACCCTTTTTTTTTATATATTAAAACATTTAAAATTTATATCCAGGTTGTATTAATGCAAATAGTATGCGGCGTTAGACCAACATTTGAGAAGTTTAATTTCTAATAGTTTTGTTGTGTTTTAAAATATTAATATTTGTATATGTTTCACTTCATATTTATTTGTTGTGGTGTAATTTGTCTTCCTCTTGTTCTCTCTTCTTCTTTTATTAAAATAAGTTTCATTTATTTGTCGTTTTCTTTTTTTTTGTGTTTTCTTTTGTTCTTTCATGTTATTCATTTCCTACGTCACCATGATGTTGTATAATTTGCCACGTAATTTCCTTTAGTTTTTGCCTTTAAATTTATATGTTCATTTTGAAATTTATTCTTTAATTCTTTTTCTTATTTTAATTTCCTTTTTTTTTTTTCTTTCATTTTCAAAATTAGGGAATATTTATTTTATTTTTTTTTTGTTTGTTTTAATATAAATTTCTCCTTTATAGATTTATTTTTAATAATTTTTTTTCAAAATTTATTACAAAAAGTTACAGTTAATTTTTTTTTCATTCATATTTAGTTTTTAAAGAATAATATTTAAATGTAATTTATATAGTTAAAGAAATTTCTAATTATAATAGACATTATAGTACGCTAGAAGGTAGTTGTTTTATGTTTTTTTTTTCTGTTTTATAATTTCTTTGTTTTAATAATCATTTATAACTAAATAACTAATCGCTTTGTTTTATTAATTAATTGTTTTTTTTTCCTTTTCTTTTTTTCTTTTACATTTCTACATAAAAATGACGTTGGGATAGGTGTTAAATTTTCTTTCTAAATATGTCTTTATTTAATGCACTTATTTTCTACACAACGATTTCACCGGATTTAATTAATTGAAATGGAAGTTCGTTCGAATTCATTTATTGATATTTTTGCAAAACGCTCTTTTTTTTTTTTTAATTTGAAAAGTCTTATCCGTGTTTCGTTTCATATACAGTTATTTTCTTTTTTTTCTTCCATAGAAACTTTCCCGTTAAATGATTTTGTTTTTTTTTTCTTTTTTTCTTCTTTTTTCCTTTTCTTTTTCTTTTTTTCCACTTTATCCTTTTTTTTTCTTTTCTTTTAACCGGTGTCACTACCGCCGTTGCTAAAACCCAACTGACTACTTTTTCGATCGAAGAAAAAATCTATACCTATCAATTTTCCCTTTCTTCTATCCCCTATTCGCGTCGCTTGGCACGCGAGTTAACGCTGATATGAAGACTAATTCTTTGTTTAGAATAATTATTGAAATATTTTCCTTCCTTTGTAATAGATAAGTATTATTTTATCATAAACATATTTTCTTTGTAATAAGCATAAACATACTTTCTTTGTAATAAGCATAATTTCTTTGTCTTTGTAATAAATAATTATTCTTTATTTCGTAAACACATTTGGGTAACACATGTTAAGATAACAAACAAGATCATAAAAACCTAGGATAAGAATTTAACAAATGATAAATCATAAAACCTTAAGAACTAATGAATATTTGTTATCAATAAACAAATAATAAATATTACCTGCAAGCAAACATATTGCTTATGGTCACACAGTGTAACCTAGTATATAAGCAACAGCTTACATAATATGAAGTTAGTCAAGAACATACCACATAAGAAAACGTAGCGTGTAAGAACTTAAGAAAAATATTAATAAAGGAAAACGCATATGCGTTCAAAAAATATTTTTTTTATTCTTGACCAAACACAAACCTTTAATTGGCGATCCTGCCAGGAGAATAATTAAATTTATTCTTCAGTGAGCGGACCACGAAAAATCCTTGCCGCAGCGAGGACACAACAGCGATTCTTTATATAAAGAAAAAATTAAAAAAGCCCCTCATAGAAGGATAACAAAGTTTTTTATGAAACAAATTAACAGACAAAACATTCACGACGGAAACAGATCTTTGGAAGCACAACAAAGCATAATGGCAGTAAATTTCGATATGAACACGTTGGTGCAGACACTAGCAGCCTTGCAAGCCACAGTAGAAAACATGCAAAAGACGCATGAAACTCAGGTACGAAGATTGGAGGAACAAATAAGACAAACCCGCAATCCCCACCTGGAAATTATACCAGAAAATCAAAGAGTTTCAATACAACCCAATATAACGGATGAAAGCCAAGTAAAATTAGATGTATTTAAATCATTACCCGTTTTTGATGGCGACATAAATAACTACAGAATATGGAGAGAGGATGTAAGTAGAATGATGGAAACCATATCCAGCTTAAGTAACAAGCCAATATATGCTCAAGCTCTACAAATCGTAAAAACAAAAATACAAGGAACCGCTGCCCAAATCCTGGCAAACCATGGCACAACCTTCAATTTCTATGCTATCCGTGACAGACTTGATAAAACATATGCAGATACCCGACCACTATATGTACTTCAAGATGAGATGAAAAAATGTATTCAAGGAAAGAAATCATTAGGAGAATTCCATGATGAAATAAATAAATGTTTAAATTTAATCATTTCAAAAATATCAATGTCCGGTCACATCGAAGCAGTCGCTAAAGCAATGATATCACACGCAGAAGAAGAATCTGTTCGAGTGTTTATAGCTGGAATCAACAATACATTCATCCAATCAACTCTCTATGCCAATGCACCACATGATCTAGAGCACGCTTATACAATTGCAAGGACAATTGAACATGATAACCAACATCAAAATTTAAGGTTGTCTTACGATACAAGATGTTCAAATAAATCATTTAACAACGAACAACGATTCCAACAACCTGGACATCATCAACATTATCAAAGTCAACGAAGACACCAACCACAAGCAGAATTTAGGCCGAGACAACATCTTAACGCTTTCCAATCAAGACCAACAGAAATAACACGACAATATCAATCACCAAGGTATAACAATCATCAACCTCACCCAGAACCAATGGACACCAGCTCCGGAAACACAGCTCATCGTCAGCCCACACATTTTAAATCCTTCAATCACCCTCATAACACGCCATGGAAAAGAGAAAGAGAACCGAGTGGAAATTTTATACAACGAAAACAACTGAGAAACAACAACATCATCACCAGAGAAGATGACAACAGCAGCACTATTGTAGAAACAGGTACTGTTAATAATGTAGTTGTTAAGAATTTAAACTAATAAACGGGTTGCCCCACATAACAATGAGTGATGACGAGAGAACGTATAATGTACTGATAGACACTGGAGCAACCCATAATTATGTAAGAAAATCCCTAAAATTTAATATAATTGAAAGGATAAAACCTATGGAGGTTATTTCGATGCATGGAGCATCAATAGTTAATACAAAACAAAGAATTAAATTTCTCGGCAAAGACATAGACTTTTTCGAGTTAGATTGTATAGGAAATTCTGACTTAATACTGGGATGGAAAGGAATGGATATATTAGGAGCCACAATAAATAAGATGGACATGACATTCACCGTAAATAGGAAGGAAGAGGTTATGAATATTAATTATATTATAGGTAACGACACTTATAGGGGGAAAATTGAGGAATTGATGAAGGAGAACAATGGCATAGGACCTTTACCCTTCACGACAACTATAGAGGCCACAATACGGACAAAAACTGACGAACCCATCTGGACGAAGCAGTACCCATATCCCATAGCGGATAATGACTTCGTAAATAGGGAAATAGAAAGACTGTTAAATGACGGTATTATTCAAAGAAGTAATAGCCCATATAATTCTCCAATATGGACTGTACCGAAAAAGGGCTTGGATGAGAATGGACGCCCTAAGAAGCGAATGGTGATAGACTTCCAGAAGCTGAGCTCTCATACAATTACTGATCGATATATTATTCCTGATATAAATATGACGATACAGAACCTAGGAAAAGCGAAATATTTCACAACTTTAGATTTAGAATCCGGCTTCCATCAGGTTGGAATAAAAAAGGAAGACAGAGAAAAAACTGCTTTCTGTGTAAACGGTGGAAAATACGAATTTATACGTATGCCATTCGGACTAAAGAATGCACCATCCATATTCCAAAGGTGTGTTGACGACATCCTAAGAGAATACATAGGCAAATTTGCATACGTCTACTTAGATGACGTTTTGATCTACTCCTCATCACCAGAGGAACATATGGAACATATAGAAACTATATTCAACGCATTGAATAAGGCAACATTAAAGGTATCCGATGAAAAATCCAAGTTCTTCCAAACGGAAGTTGAATACTTAGGTCATATAATTAGGCACAACAAGATCACCACTAATCCGGAAAAAGTGGAAGTAATTAAAAATTATCCCCCCCCACGAACACTGAAGGACTTAAGAGGCTTCCTGGGTATGACAGGATACTATAGAAAATTCGTGCAGGGATACGCTAGCATAGCTAAACCACTAACGGTGCATTTACGAGGAGACAACGGACAAATAGGAAGAACTAAAAGTGCCAAGACAAAAATAGATTTGGACGACGCCGCTATACAGGCATTTAACAAATTAAAAAATTGTTTAAAAGAACAGGTTGAACTCTTTCAACCCAATTATGATAAACCATTCGAGCTGACCACAGACGCCTCTAACATAGCTATTGGAGCAGTGCTCAGTCAAATGAAAAAACCCATATTCTTCCTCAGTCGAACACTGAGCAAAACGGAAGAAAATTATTCCACGAATGAAAAGGAACTATTAGCTATTATTTGGGCACTCCAAAAACTAAGAAATTATATTTATGGTACAACGGACCTCACTATCTACACTGACCATCAATCTTTAACTCATGCCATATCCGAAAAAAACCCCAACCCAAAACTGAAACGTTGGAAAGCTATTATCGAGGACTTTGGAGCGAAACTGGTATACAAACCAGGACACCAGAATGTAGTAGCTGACGCCTTATCAAGACAATGTATAAATACATCATCCATCGATACAGCTCATTCAGCTGAAAGCTCATATACTGAAATTATCAAACAAGTAAATCAACCTTTCAATGCATATGCCATTCAAATTGAACTTGTACCAAATGAAAGAATAAATGAAACACGAACTCGTACAATATTTCCAAACAAAGTTAGGCACACAGTAAACTTTACGAACGAACAAAATTTGATTACAGAACTGAAAAAGATATTACAACCAAAAAAATGACTGCAATACATACTACCGCAGAAAATATTTATGCACTCAGCCCAATCATAAAAAACACCTTCAGCACAGCAAACTTCGTACATACACCAACGAAACTAATCGACGTTCAAGAAAAAGAAAAACAAATCGAAATAATTGGAAAAATACATAATAGAGCACACAGAGGCTATAGGAACAATATACAAGAGATACTTGAAAATTACTACTGGCCTGAAATAAAACAACAATGCAAGGCATTTAATAAAAAATGTACACCTTGTCTATATGGTAAATATGAAAGGAATCCCACAAGAGAACCAGTAGGAGATTCTGACATACCAACAGAACCGGGTCGATACATACACATGGACATATATTTCAATGACAATAAAACATTTTTAGTCGCAATTGACAAATTCTCAAAATACATTACCCTGAGAGAAATCGATTCGAGAGAACGTATGTCTGAGAAAATTGAAGAAATTCTCACGAATAACTATCCAAACTGTACACGACTAATGACTGATAACGAAAAATGTCTGAATACACCGGCAGTAAATATGATGTGTATAAAATACGGTATAAGAAAGATAACAACTCCAGTCTACAGATCGACATCAAACGGGCAAGTAGAACGCGCTCACAGCACAATCTCCGAACTAGCAAGAATATTTAAAATACAAAACGCCACAACAATAGCTGAAGAGATATATAAAACAACAAGAGAATTAAACAACACCATACATACAGTCACAGGACAAAAACCAGTTGACATATTCTTTAACAGAATTGAATACGAGAAAAAGGATATCTATGAGAAACTAAAGAAAGCATCGGAGAAAACACTCGAAAGACTAAATCAAGGCACTAAGCATCGAACTTTCTCTCCGAACGAACAAATATTAGTTAAAATCAAGGGAGTAAGAAAGAAGAAAGACGCCAGATACATTAAATACATTGTAAAGGAAGACCGTGAGGACACTGTCTTAACTACAAGGGGGAAGGTTGTACATAAGGATAACATTAAAAACTATACTATAGGTAATGATGATTATCTTCCTGATATTACTCGTGACGGCCACATCAGGAATCAAGGGAGACACGGAAGTTAGAAACTTAGACGGACAAAAATACGTACTAACCAGGACTGATGACGTTTTTATATATGATGAAGATTCATACCTCTTTCACGTAACTAACCTAACGAAAATATTTACACCATACAATAAAATTATTATGAGCAACTATAAGCCAACCACGGAGGAACTAATTTTGCAGAAAAAGATAGAAAATCTGGAGGACCAACTTCAGGAACACAGAAACAAACGAGGATTAAACTTCCTAGGATCAGCACTAAAATTTATCACTGGAATACCAGACCATGATGATTTTATAAAAATGGAAGAAGCAATAAATTTATTAATAAATAATAATGAAAAACAACGCATGATTAACTCAAGATTCGAAAAATTAATTGAATTACTACAGGGTCATGAATCGATAAACCATCTCATCATTGAGCAAGTACATGAACAACTCCTTCTACTCGTTAGAACAATTAATGCTGCAAAAAACAACGAATATTTGTCAGAGTCCTTGGACATAAATGACATCAGAGAAATAATACAGCACGAATTAACTTCAATACCAGTGATAAATATCTTGGAATACGCAGACGTACATATAGCCAGGACAGGAGATTTATTTATTGCCATCTATAAATATCCTATTTTAAATAATAAATGTAAACTTTTCAAAGTCACACCTATAAGCTTTAGACATGGAAAAATACAAACGGATAATCAAGTTGCCTAATGCAACACAGACTACGTCAGAGTAAACCATTGCAAGAATTTTTTAGGAACAAATATCTGTCGAGCGGAAAATGGAGCAGACACATGCATATTACCACTACTAAACAACAGGGACAGTAAGTGTACGGTCATACAGGAGTACAACGACGACTTACTGGAAATCGAAGAAGGTTTTATACTATTAAATGGTAACCATACAGTCGACAATATCACCACAACTGGTGTAACCTTAGTCACGTACACGGACCAAGTCACAATAGACAACAAGACCTATATAAATATTCATGACAGAATAATTGAGGCAATACATTCAAAACATAACGAAGATTTTGAAATTGAGAAAATTCTCAGCTCAAACCGTTACAACGCATTTGGTAACATCGACTCATTACGGAAACTAATCATACCATATGAGGAACACCCTATAAGATCGGGTTTTTATACATTCATATTTATCACAACCATCTTTGGTATAGTCATTATCGGAATATACAAATACATATTACTATACAGAAACCGACGGGCGGAGCAATCTTTTAGAATTTATTACCAACGACAAGTAGAGAAATTTATCAGAGATCGGGACGCTCTCGTTTAAGCCGGGGGAGAGTTAACGCTGATATGAAGACTAATTCTTTGTTTAGAATAATTATTGAAATATTTTCCTTCCTTTGTAATAGATAAGTATTATTTTATCATAAACATATTTTCTTTGTAATAAGCATAAACATACTTTCTTTGTAATAAGCATAATTTCTTTGTCTTTGTAATAAATAATTATTCTTTATTTCGTAAACACATTTGGGTAACACATGTTAAGATAACAAACAAGATCATAAAAACCTAGGATAAGAATTTAACAAATGATAAATCATAAAACCTTAAGAACTAATTAATATTTGTTATCAATAAACAAATAATAAATATTACCTGCAAGCAAACATATTGCTTATGGTCACACAGTGTAACCTAGTATATAAGCAACAGCTTACATAATATGAAGTTAGTCAAGAACATACCACATAAGAAAACGTAGCGTGTAAGAACTTAAGAAAAATATTAATAAAGGAAAACGCATATGCGTTCAAAAAATATTTTTTTTATTCTTGACCAAACACAAACTTTTAATTCGCGTCACAATACAATTGGTCAAGCGTATAACGGGATCACCATCATACGATAAAAATGCCAAATGTCAACACTTGATTGGTCAATTCGCACGCGCCATTTGTAAGAATCAAGATGACAAAAGGGATCACGATAATCAGGGAATAAAAACCAGTGTTGCATCAAATCGGACAAAAGGGTTGCAATAGAACGGAAAGTTGCCAACCTTATGAAAGAACCAGTGTTGTGAAACGACACTAAATATAGATATTAAGAAAAGCCTTCAATGTTACCAATCCGTAACAAACCTGCTTCGTATCGAGATCTATGATCGCTGAACGAACAGGCAGGATTGGGAAAACCGAAAATAAATTCATAGGAATGCAAAACGTGTGGCTCGACCCACGACCCTGGGATTAAGAGACTTATGTTCCACCGACTGAGCTAGCCGGGCATCTAAAAACCTATTCAAGACCCTATGACCGAATGTCGGATGCGTGAAATTTGCCTACGTAGTTTCCCTTCAGATCCTCAAGTACAACAAAGAGTTGCCAATCTTTTCCCTAACTCTGCATTTATAAATTTCGGATTAAACTTTGCATTGATAGCCCTCTTGAAATCGCTCCGAGAATGGTTTCTTCCGTAGACCTCCTGTCCTACACTGTGGTTATGGGTTTAAAATACAATATTCTAAAATATCATTATAAAGGTTTTGCTAAGAATTTATAATCACTGTAAGAAAAAGCCGAATTTTGTTTTCCAAATTTTCTTTTATCTGCAACATTTCAAGAGAGATTTAAATTCCTGTTTGCAAAAATTAAAAATGTCAAACTTATTATTTATTAGTCGCCATGTTTGTAAATATTATAACGGGATATTACACATTTTCCAGACCTTTGTGCATTAGTACGTACAGTCAGTAAGAAAGCTGACAAATCGTCATACAAGTTTGTAAAGGCCACTGGAAATACTGAATGGTAACTAATAATATCCACAAAATATCCACTTGAAGTATGGACACAGTTCTATCTATAGTGGGTTGCCCACATCATCCGAATATGATTTCATAACATTGGATGAAAATAGTATGGGTTCGAATTAAAAGTTTGGTAGTTGGAAAGCAGCTTAAAGGAGGTTCGACTTTAGTGTTGAAACAAAACAGCCTAAACACAGCCGTTTGCGACTGATTACTTTCTTTAGACTGCCGTTTATGAATGCATAGGATCAAGTAAATTAGTAAAGGCGCAGGTAAACGTAACCCGTAAGACATCTTATTTAAAAATTTGTCCAAATTAATTTACTGTTGTATTGGTAAATACGGCATCGTATTACATAGTCTAGAGAAGAATCTAACCAACGTTTACGCAACCATTGCGAAGACTGAACGAACGGTGAAGTAGTAGTATTCACATTGAAAAATTTAAAGTATGTTCAGATTTTATAATGACTTATTAGCGCTAGGATAATACCTCCTCAAGTTTCAGAATTCTAATCATACAGATCATCTATTGACTATGTAAATAGCTAACAGCCAATGCCCATAGACCATAATCAACATACTATTTCAAGAAATACTCACCAACTTGTTTGACTTGTCCTGTTACAGCCAAGGATAGTAGTGAACACGTTATGTTTTCATGTTTCAATTTTAAAGTAGACCAGCTGTGCCTGAAGCAACATAGTGCAAATAATGCTTAAAACCGAGAAAATATGATTGGATGTTGTCAGTTAGATTATTGAGCCTTGTTTTGTAAGCTGAGCAAAGAAGAGTAACTAGGGTGTAATGCAAGTCAAACTTTGGAGACAGTCCCAATAAGTCTCTTGCCCTTAACGACGTAACATGTGTAACAAAAATAGCGGTTAGCAATGGAATTGAAGGTGGTTTAAGTAGATTTTGAATCCGTTATACCCAGTGATATCAGGAGCTTATTGAAAATTTCCACCTTCCTCTTAAAAAAAAAAACAAAATGCGTCACTTACGTAAGCGTCAAATTCACAAAATTGACGATGACATCGAAGTAATGAGGGCAAAGAACTTTGGACAATCAACAAGAAAAAGACATGTTGGTCAGGTGATCCATTACAATAAAAAGTTGCGTGTCCCTAGATTCGGTGCACGGGTAAGGTCCTAGAAATTCTAGAAGTATGGGCCACTGACAAAAGAAATAAAAATTTGGACTCTTAAAAAAAACCCTTTTATAAAAACAATACTAAAATCAGAAAAAAAAAACATAGTACAAGAAGTAAAAAAGTGAATTTCAAATATAAAACAAAAACAAATATTGTGACCCTTCCTTTCTCCAAATAAGTAGAACATTAAACAGTGTGAACAAAGACATAAAATAAAGACACACATCAATTGAAATTAAACATAATCAAAATCAGACAAAAAAAAAATTTATAGTAACAAGATCCGGAAAAAGAAGAAAAAAACTGTATAAGGTAATCGTGAAACTTGTGCAATTTTTCCTGTCAAAATTTACTATTATATATGACACCGAAGAAAGAAAAAAAAACAAAAAATTATGTATTCTTAACAAATTTTCCAAAAAAAAAAAATCGACGGAAAAGTGCAAAGAAAAAGAAAAAAAAATCGTATATATTCAAAAAGAAGCAACAATCATGTAAGAAAGGAGGAATGCTGGCATCCCGCAAGTTAGATAAAGTGGTCGTTGATAAAATATTCATAATAACAAAAAAAAAAATGTTCGATAGCTCGAGAGATTCGATAATTTGCCGCTCCACCCGTAATATAAGCCTTCTGCCTAAACACGCGCGCGTATACAATATCCAATAAAAAAAAATTAACCACAGTGCAACTCGTCACTGAAAAACGAGGACTCCTATAGTCAATTACCAAGTGGTAAACGTGTCAAACCCGAGATCCTATCGCAACGGACAACTGGCAATTCATTTCAACCAGTTCGGACTTATAGAATCGCGAATCTAACCGGAAATCCCAACAAACATGTTCCCCCCTTGACGTCGCAAATGAAACTCCCAGGTCAAATCGGACCCAAGGGTCATGACTTACGCCAAAGTATGAGGAACCATGTCGGATGAGAAAGTAACAAACGAAAAATTGCCACGAGATTCCGAATACCATATTCCCTGCCTGACGTCGCAAATGATTCTTCCAGGTCAATTCGGACCAAAGAAGTCATGACTTACGTCAGTGCACAAGGAAAACGAAACCGGAAACCGAAACAAAGTAAAAAAAATTGTAATTTTAACTTGGTAATACACCGGAAATATACGCCGCTTAAATAACAAATGCACGTGCTAAAGCCTAAACGCGTAGAGAAGCCACGCGTAAAATTAAAGCGTGTTGCCACCACGTGTATACAATCGCGTCACTCTCCATGTGAAAAGAAACTGTACATCACAGTTAACTCGCGTTTACCGTTATCGTCAAACACGTGATAAGCACCACGTTGGCTTTCTTTTTTCTTAACTTTTGTTGGTTATAATAAAAAATTACGAATTTTGGTTGGTTGTACAAGCTGACGTTTCCTGAGCGCCATATATGATGAGCGCAAAAATTTACAACCAGCGTCGTTAGTTTTACAAAATTTTCTTTGTTATTGAAATTTAGCCAACAAATTAGAAGAACTTGTTGGCCTTTACGTTGGGCGCCATATATGATGCGCGGCCAACGAATTTATTGAAATTTTGGCCATTCAAATATAATTAAACTCTGGCCTTTGCGTTGGGCGCCATATATGTTACGCGCCGGTAAATAGCACAAATACTACAAATTTAATCAAAATGACATTACCCTGTGCCAAGGCACATTTCCAAATATAGGTTAAGGGGTAGGAAAAGATCTTCGCCGGCTAGCTCGAAGCTAAAGTCGTGGTTCTCAACCCGAGTATTTGACGCGTAAGCATATATCATACTCTACTACCCTGAGAGTATGAGAAAAATACAAAAAAAAAATGTAAAACTTTTAATTCCGAAAATTCATACTGCCGTCAGCAGATAAAACGAACAAAAATATCGAACATCGCTATCAAACAAAGAAAACCATGGCAAGGTGATTAGCCATGTACGGTACACTTTTCCCTTCCAAAAAAAAAATTAAGTCACCCTTCTGACAGAAAAGTACCGACAATCCGAAATCTGTCCCCGAAAAATACGACCACTTACTTTCTAACCTACTTTGAACACCAGCATCCTCTCTTCCAATCAATTAAAAATCCCTTAAAATCTGCATTTCAAATTTTACAATAGTGTTTATTAGTTGATTTGTCTTTTATGTATATATTTACAAAATTTAGGAAAATATGAAAATAATGATTGGTATAATTAATACGCAAAATATATATATTAACTAAGTATACTACAATGTAAGATAAAATAGGTTAATTAAAAATACTATAAGAGGTAAGTGTAGGGTAAAATAAGGTAAGTATGTATAACATAAAGTAAATTTATAGTAAATAGGGTAAATAGAAATACTACAATAAGGTAAATGTAAGATAGAATAAGGTAGGTAAGATAACTAGGACATTTCTAAACTTAATTATAATATTTACGTAAGTTTGGTGAGTTGATGAGGAGGGCCCTCCCACAGCCGAGATGAAGCGGATGATGAAACAGCCGATGACAACGATGTTGCATGCCGCGCACTGCCACTGCTTCCGGATCCATTTACTTGTCTCTTCCAATTTGTTTTTATTGTCTTGTATTATTTTATGTTAATATTGTTGAACGTACAGTTTTTCATTTGTTATATTATATATGAAGAATATATGAGTTTATTTCATTACTATACTTTTTTTTCACCCTTTTTTTTTTTATATATTAAAACATTTAAAATTTATATCCAGGTTGTATTAATGCAAATAGTATGCGGCGTTAGACCAACATTTGAGAAGTTTAATTTCTAATAGTTTTGTTGTGTTTTAAAATATTAAAATATTAATATTTCCTACGTCACCATGATGTTGTATAATTTGCCACGTAATTTCCTTTAGTTTTTGCCTTTAAATTTATATGTTCATTTTGAAATTTATTCTTTAATTCTTTTTCTTATTTTAATTTCCTTTTTTTTTTTTCTTTCATTTTCAAAATTAGGGAATATTTATTTTATTTTTTTTTTGTTTGTTTTAATATAAATTTCTCCTTTATAGATTTATTTTTAATAATTTTTTTTCAAAATTTATTACAAAAAGTTACAGTTAATTTTTTTTTCATTCATATTTAGTTTTTAAAGAATAATATTTAAATGTAATTTATATAGTTAAAGAAATTTCTAATTATAATAGACATTATAGTACGCTAGAAGGTAGTTGTTTTATGTTTTTTTTTCTGTTTTATAATTTCTTTGTTTTAATAATCATTTATAACTAAATAACTAATCGCTTTGTTTTATTAATTAATTGTTTTTTTTTCCTTTTCTTTTTTTCTTTTACATTTCTACATAAAAATGACGTTGGGATAGGTGTTAAATTTTCTTTCTAAATATGTCTTTATTTAATGCACTTATTTTCTACACAACGATTTCACCGGATTTAATTAATTGAAATGGAAGTTCGTTCGAATTCATTTATTGATATTTTTGCAAAACGCTCTTTTTTTTTTTTAATTTGAAAAGTCTTATCCGTGTTTCGTTTCATATACAGTTTTTTCTTTTTTTTTTTCTCCATAGACACTTTCCCGTAAAATGATTTTGTTTTTTTCTTCTTTCTTCCTTTTCTTTTTTCCACTTTATCTTTTTTTTTCTTTTAACCGGTGTCACTACCGCCACAGTGTAACCAGTGGCGACAATTATGACGTTTGAAAAACGCTTAAATCAGCAGTTTTAACCCTCCTTGTAGAGGGAGAAAAAAGATGTTAAAAGTTTTTGCAAAGCAAATGTGTTAGAAGCAACAGATATACAGAGTGAAAACTGGCGGATAAAGTGGAAAAATTAAATGTAAATAAACATTTATTTTTTGTTAAAAAAGGGAAAATTTGGAATATTTTTTAATTTCTTCAATGAAAATCTTAAAAGTTCTTAAATATTTAAATATTAATCGAAATCTGACTGGTTTTTGGTCAGAATGAATATAGTTTCTTGTGCAAAAGGTAAGTAAGCAGTTAAATACATCAAGATGAAATAAGACATATTGCTTATAAAAATTTTTTCTTTTAGAACTTTGTGTATATTACTAGTATTTATTAATTTCTTGAATGAAAAAGTTAAAATTCCGTAATTTTTTCATTATTAATCGAACTCTTAGCAATTTCCCTTCACACTGAAAAAGTTCCGTGTGCAAAAGGTAAGTAAAAATAAAAATATAACAAAATATATATTCATAACTTTTTGTTTCAGGAATTTGTGAATATACCTTTAAATTGGTTAAATACTAAGTCAGTGATGACCGATGAAAGCTGTCATAAAAAATACATTAATTCCGAATTACGTTTCCCTAATAAAACGGTTCATCTCCTTTCAAAATTATTCTAATATTCTACAAAAATATCATAAATTTCTACCAAAATAGAATAATAAAAATCCACCCCGAAATCTAAAAAAAACATAAACAAAACAGATAGGCAGTCAGAGAGGGACAGAAATACTTTTTGGTAATATTTGCTGTCCCTTTCTAAGTGAGGGTTAAACGTCAAAACCGTGACGTATCTGTATACCTGTGCTACCGCCGTTGCTAAAACCCAACTGACTACTTTTTTCGATCGAAGAAAAAATCTATACCTATCATTTTTCCCTTTCTTCTATCCCCTATTCGCATCGCTTGGCACGCGATAAAAATGCCAAATGTCAACACCTGATTGGTCAATTCGCACGCGCCATTTGTAAGAATCAAAATGATAAAAGGGATCACGATAATCAGGGAATAAAAACCAGTGTTGCATCAAATCGGACAAAAGGGTTGCAATAGAACGGAAAGTTGCCAACCTTTTGAAAGAACCAGTGTTGTGAAACGACACTAAATATAGATATTAAGAAAAGCCTTCAATGTTACCAATCCGTAACAATTATGTACGAAATATAATTTCATTTAAGTGATCATCTCTATTTTAGTTCTAGCGGTCGATCATGTTAATATAGTTTTCGAGATATCGGGCCGTATTTCGTGAAATTTTACGAATGTGTGTTTTTATTTGTTTCAACAGAGTTTTCTGAGTAGACATAGTCTTTGAAACAGGCCCACAAAAAAGTCCAACAGAGACAAATATCATGAAGTCAAAACGTGAGTTTACTCTTACTGGAAACTTCTTATGTAACACAGCCCAAATAGGTTGCTTGGAGTGGCTTGTGGCACCGTCCTGTTGAAACTACATACCATTCAGTTCATTATCTTTAATTGCAGGTCAAAAAAGTAAGTTATTACACCACTATAGTGTGGACGATTAATACATTCAGTCTCTGTGGAGAATTGATATATGTACATAAAAACATAATAAAAACTTCATTCATACGTAAATAAAACAAAAATTCTTATAATAAATCACTATTCGTACTATCGAATAGAAAAAATGTCCATCTACTCGTACTATAGAGTAGTCAATGCAAAAATTTTGCCATTCGTATTATTTAAAATTCGTAATAAAGAGCGTTCGTACTACAGGACGTCCACTGTACATACATATGTATATAAAAAGAGAATGTATTACAATTGTTATCAACATCATTATCATTATTATTTGCAATAAAAAACTTATGCTTTAATATATACGACAAACTTAAAAACATAAATAAATGTAATACAATATTAATAACCATACATAATCTAACGAATTCAAATTGTTATCGTTTTAATTTTTTTGTAAATAAAAGTAGCCACCACAAATGTTGCAACTATGTACATTATCCTCATCATTTATTGGATTTAAGGAAAGAAAATAGTTTGCAACACCCAGAAGCATCTCATCTCTCTTTCTGTCTAAAAAATAATAAGTATGATTTTTATAGTTTTTTAGAGTAAATGAAAACATTTTATAAAGAACCATTTCAGTCGTAATAAATGTATTCTGTTGTGAATCAATCACCGCGGCGCTGGTTTCAATAAACAAGCGAGTTTGATTTAATAAAAATTGTACTATTGTAGTCGAAAAATACACTCCCATACCATTGAGAACGTCAATTAGATTTTGTGAATTGGATATATGTTTTACAAATTTGGAACCATAGTATTTAGTCAATTCGGTAAAATTCAATTCTGTAATTTCTTTATCGTCCACATTTACAGTAACGCCTGGCAATATTTCTAATGCTCCAACACTTATTGCGGATAGTGTAGTAAGAAATCCTGTCTTAGTCAGATTGTTGTAGATAGTATGTATATTGCAAAGGACATCTTTGTATGGTATATCATTAATTAAACGTAAAAGATCAATATTACCCGCATTCTGGTACGCATATTTAACAACTTCCTGCGATAACAATGTAAGGCCAGCCCTGATAGCAAATTGTGAGAGAGAAAACGCATGTTTATAAGGTGGAATATAATAATTTGCATATAATATAGAGACTTACTTAATTTTGTTTTGTAATGCACTACGTAATATATTGCCGCCAACTTTTCCAATTTGAGATGTTATCATAACATTATTTACTGCATTTGTTAATAAAAGTAATGAACTCCCAAAAGCCATGACATCAGTGAAATCTAATTTATCTTCGTCAATAAAATATCTCTATAGATATTAAAATAAAAGAAAAAAAATTAACAATTTCTTTAAAATTTTTGTAGTTCTTCAAGATAGTTAAATAAGGTCAGAGGATGCTTTTTCTTATTTTCAAAATGGCAACAAGTTATTGAACAAACTGGTGGATATTTGATCTTATATATGAGATCAATCCAAGTATTGCATGTCAATTAAATTTATTTCTGCTACATCTCATAAAAAAGGAAAAATATATTTCATTCTAATTTATCCAAATGCTGTGCTATAAGGAGGTACCGAATAAGCCATTTCGTTTTTCTTTGAAAATCCTGATTGTTTGTATAAGACTGTTTATTTTTACTGAGATAAGGATTAAGTTTAGCTGCATATTTTTTTTCGTGAGTATTTTCATATGTTATAGCCTTCCCACTTATGGTAGACTACCCATCCAACCTAACCATAACACAATTGAATATTTCTTTAACATTACAAACTAAGGAAAAAAATTATATTTTTACTTACAACATATAAGTCGTACGTTGTTGCAATAAATTTTGTACAACTAATTAGAGTTGCAGCTCCATTAATGGCCTGCAGTGGCGTTCTAGCAGACTGAAATTTTAAAAAATATAATTCATTTTAAAAAAGCGCAATACACAATTAAATTATTAAAAAAAAAAATTTTTTTTTGATATTTTTAATAAAAAATTAAATTAAAGAATTTAATGGTATACATATTGTTTGTACTTAAAGTGAATACCACTATTTTATTAGTATAATGGTCTACACATGGGGAATACCCATGTTATTATTAGTATCAGCTTATGTATCAAATTGCAATAAAAATAATTTTATTTAAAAACGTTTTGATTGGTTAATTTAATGAATTTTTAGCAATGAGAATATTATGTTACATTAAATTATTTTGTTGCTTTAGCATTATTGTTAATTTTAAGTAGTATAAATAGTTAAATAAAAAATTAACGTGGGGTTCAGTAATAAAAATATTGTCTTTTATTATTGTGCGACTTTACCTTCAAGTTACAAGTGCTTGAGGGATAAAAATCAACAAATTAATAAAACAGTTCAAATTTATGTGTTTGAATTGGCAAATTATTAATTGAACATAAACATTTTTGGTGACCCCTAGATAAGGACACGCATCCTTCAGCATAGCACCAGACATTTTTGCGGCAGCACACATCCTTCATCAACGTATCAAACAAATTTTTAGGTGACACCTTGGAGCAGAACGCGTCATCGCAGTCATCAAAAGACCTAATATTCTTTGGCATTCACTGAATAAATTTTGCAGACACTATGGAACAGCTCTTAGATCTTCAAAATCAAACTGGCGAAACAATCCAGACTATTGTGCGAAACCTCAAAAAGGATTCCACAGACCGGAAAGGAAAGGCTTCCTATTTTGAGGAGCGGCTACAGCGTCTACAGGAATCTTGGAACCAGTTTCAGGAAACGGATTCCAAGATTCGAGATATATGCAAAGAACCTATGAAGCTTGAGTACTCCTTTACGGACTATTACGAAAAAATCAAAGGCGTAGCCTCCGAATACATGGAATTATTCGAAAAAGAAGCCAATCGTCTAAAACAAAAGACGATAGCTGCGAGCTTAATCCATGAAGGAGATAAACCTTTAAGAGATATTGATTCCGTAGAAGTTCCTAGCAACGCATGCGGGATTATGAGAAAGTTGAATGCCAAACTATCAGCATTCATTCGTTTATTAAATGGAGTTAAAATTACAGAAGACCAACCTCTACAATATTTTGAATTAAAAATAGACACATTAAAGAGGTCTTGGGAGCAAATCGAGACGCTTCATGGTGAAGCTCACGAAACACTAACAGATCCAGTAGCGAACGGGCTAGATCAGGATCAATATGACAAAACAGTCGATCAAATGCATCAGGTGTTGGTCAATCTTGCTATTAAGGCTGACCAAATGAGGGGTGCTGCCCATACACAAAATGGAGTAGCATCGGTTTCAAACATTGATAGTTCAATACAGCTGCCAAAGCTCACGATTCCAAAATTTGATGGCAATTATTTAAAATGGCGCCAATTTCACGATTTATTTTCTGAAATGGTAGATAAACAATCGATACCATCTATTCAAAAAATGTGGTATCTAAAGACCAACTTATCAGGGGAAGCTGAACATCTAATCAGTCAATTTTCCCTTTCTGAATCAAATTATACGGCTGCTTGGAAAACGTTAAAGGAACGTTACAACAATAAAAGAATTCTTGTGGCCAACTTGGTGGACAAAATACTCCATCAACAGTCCGTGACGTCATCAGCCCAGTCAATCAAAGACCTACATGATACCACCAAGGAGTGTATATTGGCACTAAATAATTTGGATATTGATACATCATCATGGGATGCAAGTCTCATACAAATACTGGTCAAAAAACTTGATAGGAACACGCACATAAGGTACATGCAATCATGAGTAAACCCGAAAGACCTACCATCTATAACCGAATTTCTTTCGTTCCTGGAACTTCATTTTCAATCATTGGAGGCAATTTCTCCAAAAGAAAAAACCTCCCAAAAGGCAGTTTCAGCTTCACTTTCGTCCAATTATAACAGCTCATGCAGACTGTGCAGTGGCAATAATCATAAACTATACCATTGCAACAAGTTTCTGCAATTATCTGAAGAGGAACGATTACGTTGGGTTCAACGTCAACACTTATGTGTCAACTGCTTTGGTAGTGACAACAATTCAAAAATCTGCAATGCTGGTAACTGCAAAAAATGTACTAAAAACACAATACGCTGCTTCATTTAGAAAAGAATGACAATATTCGAAAACATAAAAGGCCATCAGCAGAAAACTTTCCACAGCAAAATAAAGATTCAAACCATCAGGTAACTTCAGCCAACGTTGCTGCGGGCCGCCAGGCACATCAAGTGGAAGGACATCCACTTCAAATGTCGTAGCAGTCACATCAGAAATAAACAATGTTAGTGCAGGACACCAGGACTATGTTTTGTTGGCCACGGCGAAAGTCATCATGACAGCATCAAATGGCATGTCTGAGGAGTTTAGAGCTATATTAGACTCAGGCTCACAAGTAAACATAGTCTACAAACGCCTCTGCCAAAAGTTGTTTATCTCGCCATCGGGAGCATCACTTTGCCTTGACGGCATTGGTGAAATTCAACGAAAAGCAAAATATCGCATAAATGTTGAATTGAAATCCAGAGATCGCAAGTTCTTAACAAACATGGAAGCTTATGTACTTCCAAGTATTATCCCAGCGCAACCAAATCAGTACATTAACATCTCAAATTGGAATATTCCTGAAAATATCGATTTAGCTGATCCTCATTTTGATCAACAAAAAAGAATAGATGTGCTCCTTGGGGCAGAATTCTACTATAGATTGACTCAAAGTGGAACAATACATCTTGGGGACAATCTACCAACAATCCAAAACACACAATTCGGCTGGATTGTAGGCGGAGCAGTTGGAAAAAATCTAGTGTTTAAACCTCTAGAAGCGCTAACATGTGCAATATTGGAAGACACTTCACTCGAAGAAGCCATTGAACATCTGTGGAAAATGGACGAGATTGAAGACAACGAAAAAGGTCTGTCACCGTCAGAAAAAACTTGTGAATCACATTTTATCTAACATGTAAACACCAATGCAGATGGCCGCTTTGTAGTCAGTCTCCCTTTTCGAGTAAATGAACTTTTTAGAAAATGCAAGTAGTCAAATTTCGAAAGTAATAAAAACAAATATTGTGAAACAAATATTGCGAAATATTAATAGAGTTCATTTACCTATTTTATTTAAAAGATCATCAATTAAATCATTGTTACTTTTATATGTAACTTCTCCCCCCTGTAGATTAGAATTCTCCTGAATTCTGTTATTTAGCTTAATTATAATCTTTTTATGTTTTACACAAATTAACGTTATAATGATTATTATTGTAATTACAATTAATGTATTGTATCCATATTAGAGATGAGCGATCCAGTGATTTTTGAAGAACGTTGTTCTCAGTGAACGTGATTTGTTAATCACTGTTCTTTAAAACAGTGATTGTGATCACAGTATTCCAATAATACAATAATGACAATAACGTATTTTATTAAGTCGTAAGAAAGAGACAACTAGATACATACTACGAAAAGACTACTAAACAAAATCAAAGTGGTGTCCAGTGTTGCCGTTTTTGGTTATTTCTAACCAAAATTGGTTATTTTTTTGTTCAATGTGTAGATGTGTAGATTTTTCCGGCTTTGGTTATTTATTTTTCTTATAAAAAGAGCTTTTGTTTTGCTTGTAGAAATGTATTAATTAGTAAGACTAAAATTTTATTTTGTTATTTTTTGCTTCTTTTCTTACTCTGTTGTATTAATTGTAATTTAAATTTGAAAAAATAAAATAAAAAACTGGGAATTTAGTTTTGGTTATATTTTTTCTTATTTGGTGATTTTTTTCACAAATGTTGGTTACAATATTTTTTCTTCGTGGCAACACTGGTGGTGTCATCAATGTTATTATTTTTAAAGTAATTTTTTTTTTATGAAGTTTGACAATTAAGTTTCACAGAAAGTTCATGTATAAAAGACAAAAGTAAATAATCAAAACAAAATGAAATAAATTTGAGTATGTAACAATTTTTGAAAGAACGACATTATTAGTACCTGTTATTTGGCAATTTCAATCACTGTAGTTACCAGTGAATTATCAATCACCGTGATTAAATCACAGGTTTGAAAATATCGCTCATCTCTAATCCATATGTTAGTTTCGTATGCATTTTTAGTTCTTTTATATTTTTTATATTCTTTTGGTTTTCTATATTAATTTGATCAAATGTTATTTTATAAGTAAAATTTTTTAATAATCTATTGCTTTCTATTAGTTGTATTTCTTTTGTATTTTCTAAAACATTGGAAAAATAATAATCTTTAATTCTTATTGAACAGTTATTAAAATTTAATAAATAATTTCCATTTAAAATTATATCTTCCGAATTACAAGTTTGATTTATACTTATGTTAAATGCATTCTTAACTACAATCTTATCTATATCTAATTGTATTATTTCCAAATCTTTGTTTTTTATAAGTTGACAATTTGTTTTCACTAAACAGTGATTACTTAATTTTAATTCTTTTAAATTTTTATTTTCTTCAAACTTATATATTTTATTTTCAAATTCAAAAGTTTTTTCAATATTGGAATCTATTTCATAACTCTGATTATTAGGTAGTGGAACTATAAATTAAAGACGTGCAGTAGTACACCACAAAGTATTTGTAAAACAAATACACCATGGTAGATACCATATACTATTGGTATAAATGAGAGAATGAGTGTAACTGATATTGTCTGCTTTTGCTTCTACTCATCTACTCTACCCACAAAAACAATAACAGTTCTTTATGGTTTTGCCAAAGACTATATAATAAATATAAAGATGTTCCACTCAGTACATTTTGGTTTAACACAAATTTTGTACAGCTTAATGATGCGGGGGACAAGTGGCAAGGGAAGGGAAAAAATTTGCTCTTTTTCTCATTTTTTGCAAAGATAAATTTTTTGTAGATAACAAATAACGGGGGAGACCGAAAGCACTTTTATTTTGCTCTCTTGCAAGATAAAGTATTTGATATTATTGTTGTTGTTATTCTTACTGTTTATGTTATTTTTTTTTTAATAAAAGCTGTGGTTTATTTTTGTAATTTTTTAAAAAGAGAGATTGTTCTTTCTATTAAATGTGAGATTGAAAAATAGAAAGAAACAAGATGACTTCGTAGGTGAGTGTAGGGAAAATCACATTTGTTTTGTTTTTGTGAAAACGAAAATAAATTGATTCGCACCGAATTTATGATGCCCACTGTATGAAATTTATATGCCAAATTTTTAAAAACTTAGAAATCTTTTTTCTCTTGTAGTAGAAAATTAGGTTTACAAGTAATGTTAAAAATGAATAATATTTTACATTTTACTTATTTGTATTCTGCAGTGTTCGAAAAAACACTCTAAAGTACGCAACGTTTATATACTGTACTGAATGTCGTGGGTAAAGAACACAAACACATTCACTACAACGAGAGCAAAACTTTTCGTTTCTATTTTAATGTTTGTGAACATGTACGCAAACTTTAACATAACGTACTGGACAGAGTTCACAAACACTATTTTTTAGTGTTTGTTTACAAAGTACGCTAAAAAGATCAGTACCCAACGAAAAAATTGAGTTTTAGTGAACTTTTTTGAATACACTAACATTTTTTAGTGCACGCGAGAGTTCATTCAGTATTTTTAGAGATCGCGTTGTGAATTTGATGTCATATGTTATTCTTTGGGAATAATAGACATATTTCGCTTAAAAATACAAAGAAAAAACTGTGAATTTTTCTCATTGCAAAGGTAAGGAAAAAATTCATTAGGTAGAAAATGTCATTACATTATAAGATACTTTGTTTCGCAAATTGGTTAAGAAGGTCTATTTTATTAGCTCTCAGAGTTTTTGCCTGAAATCTGCTGAGAGGAATCCGCCGAAAAAATTTTACCCTTTGAAATATCAGCGGTACCTGAAATGTCTAATGATGACTCATACTACAAATCTATAAGAACTTCAGCAAAAAAATATCAATGTCGTTCGTTTGAAAAAAGGGATAAAAGTCGCCGCGATTTCGAAATTTCGCCATTAGTGTCCTGGCTACAAAGAAGATTACAACTTTAAAATGGTAAGAAAATTATTTTTAATTACATGTGCACATTAAACGTTTCGTATACATATATATATATGTATATACTGTTTGTACTTTAGGATTCAAATTCATCGGTCTCACGAAAGCTGGCAACAAATGCAGTCTACCCCATTGCCGCAGATCTAAAAGAAGTTCTCCTAACGTAAAGCTATTTCGTTTTCCAAATATGGACTCACCGTTGTTTTAAAAGTGGGCAGAAAAATGCAACTTTGACGAACAATTTATTGCAAATTCTTCTTTATTGTTTTTGTGTGATAAGCACTTCTCATCAGAGCTTATTGGGAAGATATTTTTGAGGCGAGGTGCCGTGCCAAGTTTATACTTAACTGAAAATATCGAGGACATGAGTGTAGAAGGAATCGAAGTCTATTCTGAAAATGATTTGCAACTTTTCAGATCTCCTCCACAAACGCGTAGAGGATCAAAATCGCCTTCACCTTTATGTACAAATTGTGAAAAAAATGTAAAAAATGAAGCACTTTACCGAAAAAAATACTACAATATAATTAAAAAGCTTAATACAAAAATGCTAAGTATTCGTGATTTAAGGTCAAAAAATGAGTCTTTGAAGAAAAGATGTACATAGGGTACATAGCGCAACGAATATCTTGCCAAAAATGTCGATTAGATATAATTAAACCCACCCAAATATTGACATACCCCTCCGAAATGTATATACATGCGAAAAATTACAATGAAGAATCAGATTTTGGAAGTGTGTGTGGACCATCCGATTTTTTTTTTTGAAATATGCTAGATACAAATAAAAGTATTTGAAAAAATATTCACAGAAGACAAAAGCATACGAAATATTAAGAAAACTATTGTCGAACAATGCATGCAATGCACCAAAAATACAACATATTCCTTTTGGTATGAGGAGAATGACGTATGCTATAAACATAGATTAGAGATGCTGAATCTTCTTGTGCTAACATTATTTCGTAAGCATTCTTCATGGCAGACTCAAAACTATAAATCATCGAGTGCTGAGAAAGTCAAAATTTTAAATCATTAAAAATTAATTTAAATAACCTGTCCAAATGTAAAAACATTTTATCTTTATCTCTTTGTAAAAATTTCTATATTATAAAAAATGCTTGTTAAAATTTTTGTTATTTATAAGAAATCAGCATTTCGGTGCGAGTCGATTAATTTTTATTTTGTACACCAATAAAACACATATTCTTTACCCTACATAAATATCAACTTTTATAAAATTCATTTTCTTGTTTACTACAAATATTATGTGGTTTAAAAAGTATTAAAAAGAAACAAAACACAAAAAGAACTTATGAGTAGACTACACATATATGCATACAAACATATCACACACTCAGTTCAAAAGTGGCACAACTCAAAAATTAAAACTACACGTAATAATACATAAACTCGAAAAATACAAATTTTGAGTTGTGTCACTTACGAACTGGGTGTGCGATATGCATGTGTACGTCTGCTTGTTATCAGTGTTGCCAGAAGATTCTGGTGAAAAATCATCATTTTAAGGAAAAAAAATCATATTTTGGGGGAAAAAATCATCACTTTTTAACTTTTATTTGTAAAACATTAAAAAATAAATAACAATTCAAAATAAAAGTGTATTACATTGATTGGTTATCGGGTTTTGTTATCATATACTTTATTCTTGAGGATATGATATATAATTTTATAAGGTACAAAAATGAGATCTAAATAGAAAAGTAGAGTTTATAAAACTTTTAGTAGTTTCCTATAATAATTTAATTATAATACTGGGAAGGTTTCATATTTTTACAATTTCTTCATCAATTTAAGATTATAACAGGAACACCATTTAACTAGTAAATAATCCTGTATAAACAAAATACCTTCTAATGTTGCATTTTCAAGCCCGTTCCTGTACTTAGTTTTATTTAAATTAACTTTAGAAACAATTCGTTCAACGTTTGCAGATGAACTGGGAAGACAAAGTATACTGGACACAAATTTCGTCAATGTTGGAAAAACTAAATCGTTATCAACACGAGTTATTTTAGAAACTCTGGCTCAAAAATCTTTACAATTAATATTTTCTAAGGTTTGAAAATATTGTTTGAAATCTATGTGACGAAGCTCTCTAAGTTCATCGTCTAGCTTTTGAGAATCATTTTCATTAATTAAATTTGGAAATCTTTCTATTAGTGGAGACAATGAAGAAACTTTCTTATTAATAATATTATGTGGATCAATAGATGACATTTCTTTTAAGGAAGTATCTTTAAAATTAAAACGTTTGGTTTATTGTTTACAAAACTCAATGTAAAATGAAACGCAGTAATTAGTGAATTCAGTTAATTCACTATTGGTAAACTTTGTTTCAGAAATCTTTTTTAACTTTGTTAAGGTGGTTGATTTGTGCTTTTTGGTCTAACCTCTTCAACAATAGAATATCCTGCATATCTATATTATTCTCCTCAGACCAATGAATACATACATACATACATAATTGTGTTGGAGTAATTACATTCACTATACATTTAGTACTTGTAATTTTCATATGTAGATAAATGTAAATATTATAAATTGTATTTATGTTATCACCCTGTTGTAAAATTCTATATTTTACTTATGAATTTTCCACAACTTGATTTTTCTTTATAAAATGTTCATTCCAATAAAATCATTCAAACTAGAAAGTTCTCGGCATATCTCTTTAAACTTTAATAAATTGGTCATTACAACCCTTAGATCAGGATTACGGCCTAGCTTCTCACACCACTTATGTTGTGTGCGTTAATTTTATACGTGAGTGGCGGGACCTTTTTTGCCAGAAATCTGCTGAGTGGAAATCGCCGAATATTTATTTTTTTTTTTCATATTTCGTTTTGATGTCTGACCTGGGATACGAACCCGTTCTTCCCGTCTAATAAGCCAACATACTACCTATTAGACTAAGGCTACTTCAGCCCACTGAATACAAACTGAAAATGATATCTTTGTTTTTGCATCCATTTCTACAAAGTCGTCTTCAGACGACCGGGTCCATTATAGGTATTCGAAATAAATTGTTTTATCTTCTCTTTATTTTTTTTATGTCGCAAATTGTTGATTTAGGAACATGGAATTTTTCGGCAACCTGCCTAATAGTTTTTCCTTCATCAAGGCTTTGTAAAATATCATATTTTTCCTTTAAAGTTAGTGTTTTATATTTGCGTTTATTATTTAAAGACATGAATGACACTTGGTATGAAGTTGGACAAACACGCTTGCGAAAGAATGTATCGAAACTGAAGAAATGATAGTGAAAAATGTAAATAAAAGTATGAATAACAAAACATGGGAGTTAGAAACGGGAATTTAAATTTTTTTCTTGCATAAAAAAAATTTGTCCGGATTGCAGAGGTAAAAATTTTAAGTTGTCCGAAATGTAGAAGTGTCCGAATTATTGGAGTGTCCGGACTGGCGCATGTCCGGACTGTCGAAGTTGTACTGTACTCCTAAATATACATCTTCGGCGTTTAAAAAAACGTCTTTATTTTCAATATTTTTCTCAATATTAAAATCAGTGTAGCCAATGTATGTGCCTTTACAAAATTGTCCAATATTTTTAAGTATAAACGTTCCATTTCAGAATACATTTTTTGAATTTGGGAGTTTGTACTTTGAAACATTTTGTTTACACTGTTTATAACGTGAAGTATCTACTATACAAAAAAAATCATATTTTTTGGAGAAAAATCATCAAATCATATTTTAGTTAAAAAATCATCAAAAATATGATAAAATCATCATTCTGGCAACGCTGCTTGTTATAGCTTATTCTCTTTTTCGCAAAATTCGTCTCCGTTTTTATCTTTAAAAGAGACTATAAATGATTTTCTCTTTTATATGGGATTTTTGATAAATCCCATGCAGATTTTTGCAATGGAAACACAATAGCCCAATTCACGATCTAGTGAAAATGGTTTAGTATATTTTTACACCACAATAACAAAATATACAGAAATACTCTTGCTACAGTTTATAAAATAAACAATACTCAAAACCATAGTTTATATTTACTCAACATTTTGCAACACTCACAGCTGACAATTTATTTATTAAAAATAATAAATTTTGTTGACGAACGGAGATCCAAAATATAAAAAAAAGAATAAAAAGGGATAAACCCAACAAAAAATGGTCCGAAGAGGAACATAATCTCTTCGGTAGCCTCGTCTATTAAAGAGTCCAATATTTGTTCCTTCACACTTCCATTAGACATTTTTATAAATTGTTAACAAATATCATAAAATTAAAATCAAATATTTATTTTTTATTTTTGACAATCAGCTGTGTATTTGTGTTTTACAATTAGTGTTGCAAATGTAACCAATAAAATTTGTTCACAATTAATAGGAAATATTAGCAATTGCATAAATACAATTGCAAAAATACACGAGATTGTGAATTGGGCTAATGTACGGCAGTGTGCTATCTTTATCCTAATATCCTAATATATATTATAAATCTTTCTGTAAGTCTGTTTTTTTGTTTGTTTGTTTGTTTGTTAGTCAATCACGTCTAAACGCCTGGACCGATTTTCTTGAAATTTGGGATATAGATAGAGCTTTTGTCGGTGCAGGTTATAGGCTATAAATCTTTTCAAATTTTTGACCAAAAGGGGACAAAAAATGGGTCAAAGGGGGAAAAATGGGCAAAAATTAGTACTTTTATGCATAAATGCTTTATTTTATCTGTTTTATAGGTAATTTTTTACGATTTAGCTTGGTTAAGTTTCCCAAATAGCTATTGCAGGTGTTCCGTTTCTAAAGTTGAACCAAAAGGGGTCCAAAAAGGGGGAAAGGGGCCAAAAACGGGCAAATTGAGTGCATAGCCAATCACGCCTGAACGCCTGGACCGATTTTCTTGAAATTTGGGATATAGATCGAGCTTTTGTCGGTGCAGGTTATCTGCCAGGGAAGGTTTCTAAGTTGGTATGACCAATTTCCGACAGGTGGCGCCACTGAAAATTACTAAAAATGATTTAAATCGTAAACTGTGGATTTGATCATGTTATGATATTTAGCAATGTTGTTGTGCATGAGCCGGCGAAGGTTTCTAAGTTGGTATGACCAATATCCGACAGGTGGCGCCACTGAAAATTACTAAAAATGAATTAAATCGTAAACTATGCATTTGATCATGTTATGATTTTTAGCAAAGTTGTTGCGCATGAGCCGACGAAGGTTTCTAAGTTGGTATGACCAATATCCGACAGGTGGCGCCACTGAAAATTACAAAATATGAATTAAATCGTAAACTGTGTATTTGATCATGATATGATCTTTAGCAAAGTTGTTGCGGATGAGTCGACGGGATTTTTAAGTTGGTGCGATTAATTTCCGATAGATGGCGCCACTGAAAATTATTCAAAATGAATGACAAGTAATTGGTCGACCTACACCTCAAGCACGGAAGAAAAGAGCATTACGAGCCTCAGAATCAGACTAGCAACGAGCATTGAGACTGGAAAATCTTCGAGTACATGCCGCTGAGACCCGTTCGAGAGAAGTGAGATTAGAAAATGAACGAATGCGTATTACTCAGGCCCGTTCGTCTGAATCATCTGGACAACGGGAAACAAATTCAATAAAATGATTCAAAATTAATTGGATATTTGTGTAATGTCTTTCCTTCAAATTTATTTTAGTTGGTGGAGCAGCAACGCGCGCAGGGTACAGCTAGTATATTATAAATCTTTCTGTAAGTCTGTTTTTTTGTTTGTTTGTTTGTTGGTTTGTTTGTTAGCCAATCACGTCTGAACGCCTGGACCGATTTTATTGAAATTTGGGATATAGATCGAGCTTTTGTCGGTGCAGGTTATAGGCTATAAATCTTTTTAAAATTTTGACCAAAAGGGGAGAAAAAATGAGACAAAGGGAGAAAAAATGGGGAAAAATTAGTACTTTTATGCATAAATGCTGTATTTTATCTGTTTTATAGGTAATTTTTTACGATTTAGCTTGGTTAAGTTTCCCAAATAGCTATTGGAGGTGTTCCGTTTCTAAAGTTGTACCAAAAGGGGTCCAAAAAGGGGGAAAGGGGTCAAAAACGGGCAAATTGAGTGCATAGCCAATCACGCCTGAACGCCTGGACCGATTTTCTTGAAATTTGGGATATAGATCGAGCTTTTGTCGTTGCAGGTTATAGGCTATAAATCTTTTAAAAATTTTGACCAAAAGGGGAGAAAAAATGGGACAAAGGGAGAAAAAATGGGCAAAAATTAGTACTTTTACGCATAAATGCTGTATTTTATCTGTTTTATAGATAATTTTTTACGATTTAGCTTGGTTAAGTTTCCCAAATAGCTATTGGAGGTGTTCCGTTTCTAAAGTTGAACCAAAAGGGGTCCACAAAGGGGGAAAGGGGCCAAAAACGGGCAAATTGAGTGCATAGCCAATCACGCCTGAACGCCTGGACCGATTTTCTTGAAATTTGGGATATAGATCGAGCTTTTGTCGGTGCAGGTTATAGGCTATAAATCTTTTCAAATTTTTGACCAAAAGGGGACAAAAAATGGGTCAAAGGGGGAAAAAATGGGCAAAAATTAGTACTTTTATGCATAAATGCTTTATTTTATCTGTTTTATAGGTAATTTTTTACGATTTAGCTTGGTTAAGTTTCCCAAATAGCTATTGGAGGTGTTCCGTTTCTAAAGTTGAACCAAAAGGGGTCCAAAAAGGGGGAAAGGGGCCAAAAACGGGCAAATTGAGTGCATAGCCAATCACGCCTGGACCGATTTTCTTGAAATTTGGGATATAGATCGAGCTTTTGTCGGTGCAGGTTATCTGCCGGGGAAGGTTTCTAACTTGGTATGACAAATTTCCGACAGGTGGCGCCACTGAAAATTACTAAAAATGATTTAAATCGTAAACTGTGGATTTGATCATGTTATGATATTTAGCAATGTTGTTGTGCATGAGCCGGCGAAGGTTTCTAAGTTGGTATGACCAATATCCGACAGGTGGCGCCACTGAAAATTACTAAAAATGAATTAAATCGTAAACTATGCATTTGATCATGTTATGATTTTTAGCAAAGTTGTTGCGCATGAGCCGACGAAGGTTTCTAAGTTGGTATGACCAATATCCGACAGGTGGCGCCACTGAAAATTACAAAATATGAATTAAATCGTAAACTGTGTATTTGATCATGATATGATCTTTAGCAAAGTTGTTGCGGATGAGTCGACGGGATTTCTAAGTTGGTGCGATTAATTTCCGATAGATGGCGCCACTGAAAATTATTCAAAATGAATGACAAGTAATTGGTCGACCTACACCTCAAGCACGGAAGAAAAGAGCATTACGAGCCTCAGAATCAGACTAGCAACGAGCATTGAGACTGGAAAATCTTCGAGTACATGCCGCTGAGACCCGTTCGAGAGAAGTGAGATTAGAAAATGAACGAATGCGTATTACTCAGGCCCGTTCGTCTGAATCATCTGGACAACGGGAAACAAATTCAATAAAATGATTCAAAATTAATTGGATATTTGTGTAATGTCTTTCCTTCAAATTTATTTTAGTTGGCGGAGCAGCAACGCGCGCAGGGTACAGCTAGTATATATTATAAATCTTTCTGTAAGTCTGTTTTTTTGTTTGTTTGTTGGTTTGTTTGTTAGTCAATCACGTCTAAACGCCTGGACCGATTTTCTTGAAATTTGGGATATAGATAGAGCTTTTGTCGGTGCAGGTTATAGGCTATAAATCTTTTCAAATTTTTGACCAAAAGGGGACAAAAAATGGGTCAAAGGGGGAAAAAATGGGCAAAAATTAGTACTTTTATGCATAAATGCTTTATTTTATCTGTTTTATAGGTAATTTTTTACGATTTAGCTTGCTTAAGTTTCCCAAATAGCTATTGCAGGTGTTCCGTTTCTAAAGTTGAACCAAAAGGGGTCCAAAAAGGGGGAAAGGGGCCAAAAACGGGCAAATTGAGTGCATAGCCAATCACGCCTGAACGCCTGGACCGATTTTCTTGAAATTTGGGATATAGATCGAGCTTTTGTCGTTGCAGGTTATAGGCTATAAATCTTTTAAAAATTTTGACCAAAAGGGGAGAAAAAATGGGACAAAGGGAGAAAAAATGGGCAAAAATTAGTACTTTTACGCATAAATGCTGTATTTTATCTGTTTTATAGATAATTTTTTACGATTTAGCTTGGTTAAGTTTCCCAAATAGCTATTGGAGGTGTTCCGTTTCTAAAGTTGAACCAAAAGGGGTCCACAAAGGGGGAAAGGGACCAAAAACGGGCAAATTGAGTGCATAGCCAATCACGCCTGAACGCCTGGACCGATTTTCTTGAAATTTGGGATATAGATCGAGCTTTTGTCGGTGCAGGTTCTAGGCTATAAATCTTTTCAAAATTTTGACCCAAATGGGAAAAAATGGGACAAAGGGAGAAAAAATGGGCAAAAATTAGTACTTTTATGCATAAAAGCTGTATTTTATCTGTTTTATAGGTAATTTTTTGCGATTTAGCTTGGTTAAGTTTCCCAAATAGCTATTGGAGGTGTTCCGTTTCTAAAGTTGAACCAAAAGGGGTCCAAAAACAGGGAAAGGGGCCATAAACGGGCAAATTGAGTGCATAGCCCATCACGCCTGAATGCCTGGACCGATTTTCTTGAAATTTGGGATATAGATCGAGCTTTTGTCGGTGCAGGTTCTAGGCTATAAATCTTTTCAAAATTTTGACCCAAATGGGAAAAAATGGGACAAAGGGAGAAAAAATGGGCAAAAATTAGTACTTTTATGTATAAATGCTGTATTTTATCTGTTTTAAAGGTAATTTTTTACGATTTAGCTTGGTTAAGTTTCTCAAATAGCTATTGGAGGTGTTCCGTTTCTAAAGTTGAACCAAAAGGGGTCCAAAAAGGGGAAAAGGGGCCAAAAACGGGCAAATTGAGTTCATAGCCAATCACACTTGAACGCCTGGACCGATTTTCTTGAAAATTGGGATATAGATCGAGCTTTTGTCGGTGCAGGTTATAGGCTATAAATCTTTTTAAAATTTTGACCAAAAGGGGAGAAAAAATGGGACAAAGGGAGAAAATATGGGGAAAAATTAGTACTTTTATGCATAAATGCTGTATTTTATCTGTTTTATAGCTAATTTTTTACGATTTAGCTTGGTTAAGTTTCCCAAATAGCTATTGGAGGTGTTCCGTTTCTAAAGTTGAACCAAAAGGGGTCCAAAAAGGGGGAAAGGGGCCAAAAACGGGCAAATTGAGTGCATAGCCAATCACGCCTGAACGCCTGGACCGATTTTCTTGAAATTTGCGATATAGATCGAGCTTTTGTCGGTGCAGGTTATAGGCAATAAAACTATTCAAAATTTTGACCCAAAGGGGAAAAAAATGGGACAAAGGGAGAAAAAATGCGCAAAAATTAGTACTTTTATGCATAAATGCTGTATTTTATCTGTTTTATAGGTAATTTTTTACGATTTAGCTTGGTTAAGTTTCCCAAATAGCTATTGGAGGTGTTCCGTTTCTAAAGTTGGACCAAAAGGGGTCCAAAAAGGGAGAAAGGGGCGAATAACGGGCAAATTGAGTGCATTTATATTTAGGACTTAGAGTATTCAAAAAACTGGGTTGTTTGTTAAACCGGTTTCCGAATAATTTGAAAAATTGCATTTTTTTAAGAAACCGGTTTCGAAACCGATAAACCGGTTTTTTATTTATTGTTATTTTTAATGCAAAAATGACCCAATAATATATTTTTTTTAATTTTTTAAACTAATCCAAACTACATAACCCGCGCAACGCCGGGTAGAATCTGCTAGTAATTATATAGTCTTTGGTTTTGCGTTGAGTATTGTATTGTATTTGTTTCTTGCTCTCAAATAACTGTTATACTACAAGTATTTTTGATTTACTTATTAAGTGCCTCGGCCACGATCAAACAGATTGGATCAAATTTTGCATATGTGTTGGTAATTTTTGTTTGACTTAGCACAGCAACGCATCAAATTTAAGCCTTCAAATTTCATTTAAAAAATGTCGTGAAGAAGAAAACATCATATGGTTTTCATCGGAAAAAATTCTTTTATGGTTTTCTGTCTTTTTTAGAAAATATTTTTTTAGGTTTTCTCAAAGAACATATGGTTTTTGGTTGGGAGATTTGTTTTTGTTTTTTTATTATCGAGTTTTTTTCTTTTAATATGGCAAATGATTATTTCATAGCCATTGTCCTGTCGCAGGCAATTAAAAAAAAAAACAAAAAAAGGATGAAACAGTGGTTGAAGAAAAGGGATGAAAACAAAAAAAATCAAGAATCTTCTCAATGAACGCATTGTTATGGAAACTTGTGGAGGAATAAACAAGATTTTAAAATATAATATAAAGGCAATTAAAACAAATTATTAATGAGCTTAATTTTTTCGGCTTATAATTAAAATCGTTAATAATTTTGTTAAACAAAACAAAGTTCATAAAACTAGAATAAATAAACAATATCATAAAATTCATAAATAAAAACAAAACTAAATAAAAAAGATCAAAATAGCTACTTTTTTACAATTGTTTTGCTACACACTTTCAAAAACCCGCGAAACAAAGTGTGATGTTACTCATACGAAATCTAGAGAAAAATGAAATTTGAAGTGATTGCCCGCACACACATCAAATTTGCTTCAATTTTCTGCGGAGCAGGTAGCAAAAATCAAAATATTTTGATATTCTTCAAACTCTTCTCAGCCTGTACGTGTGAGGTCAGTTTTCTGTACGTGTGAGTACAGTTTTACCAATACAATCACAAAAATGGCAATTTGATCCAATCAGTTTGATCGTGGCGGGTCTGCATTAGGTATTTTTAAATATTTATGGTGACAAAAATATACAAGTAACCTTTGGTGTTGTAAGTAAATATTATTAACAACAACAAGGCATGCGTCCAGTAAACAATTTACTGAAACCGCCTTATCTCCGGAACGCTTTCATCAATCTTCCTCGGATAAAAGGCCACCAATAGACCGTCGCGAGGCCAACAATTGATGGAAGAACCTTTCACCATCAACTGACACGCCGACACTTTAAGGAGGAAAAACACTTTCCCCTCAACCTAGGCCCGCCAAACTCACATCACTATGTCTCCAGGCCCTACCTATTCCATTCCTCCTTTTGCCCCAAAAAATTTTTTTTACCCTATTTTTTCAAAATTATTCATTTCTACCTTCACTGTACAGCAATCATCATATAAATTATACGTACAAAATTTTATTCGCATAGTACAATAAGTAACTTATTGTATTCCACCATCAACTACAAGTATTTGCTCATGGCGTAATCATTCAATAGGTGACCTTATGTCTACAACAAGTACAACAATGCAAAAACAACAGGCATTTTGTTTTTGTAAAAACTTCTTCGATTGTCAGAAACAGCTGACTGAAGAATGACAATGGGAAGAAAAATGAAAAAAAAAGTTGTTAAAGTACACGCGGAATGTCAAAAAAATTAACCCTCAAACCTCCATAGGAAATTAATAAAAGCAATTAAAAAAACTAAATAAATTTTATATATTGAAATTTCTTTTGATTTTTATGTCATGCTTAATTACGCCAAAGTGGGGCAACTATAAATTAAAAAAAAAATTATTCCATGCAGTCAATAACATTTCCACTTTATGTAAATAACATGTTTTTATATGGCCATCGAGAAAAATGGCAGATGCAAACGTTATTTATTATTGCTCATAGTTTAGGCACCTAGTTGGAGAGACCGAAATCTTTTTTTGGGCAATTCATCACTCTCGTCTAAATAAATATAAATATAGTAAATCTAGGTTGTAGTTTAAAAGATATATGTATTTAGTGTTAAAGGCTTAAATATTATTAATCTTCTTGCAAAAATTTTAATAAAATTGGCTTTGATATAGCAATCCTGAAGAATTTCTAGAGTGCGTATCGTTAAGGATACATCCGGTACATATGAGGGTTTATAAATACGAAAATGATTATCGAAACAAAACACAAAAAAAAAAACAAAAAAATTTTGACATTCGAAAGATAGTCAGCTGTTTAGATACTCCCACCTGTTAAATGATTATGCCATGTATTTGCTTGTGAGAAATATAGGAAAACCAATATGTTACTCTCATTTTCTCTTTATCCATTCATACCCTAACTGCTACAAAAAATAGCCATACCAACTTGTATCTGCAACGCAGAACCATTTATCTATACACACTCAGTTCAGCAAAGACACACAACATGTTCGAACAGTTGTAACTGTGCACGTCTTTACTATAAATCTTAATCTAATTGTTATAAATGTCTTAGGTATTTTTATTCCAAAAATAAGATGTGAATTATTCAAATATGTTGTTCCAAATTGAATGTATTGTTACGTTTTTACCTTTTTAAAAACGTTTAGAATATGAGTTCGTTAATTGCAAACCAAGTAAAAACAAATATGTGTTTAGTTTCAATAAAAACTCTCTCTTTCTTTATTGTTCACTCTTTTTATGCCACTCACTGTTCACACTTAACCGATACAACATTAATTGCTTGCTATTATTCACACACAACTATTACTCGCAACCGATATCTTCCAACACGACTATTTATTGTTCACACGCAACTTCACTCAACTTCAAAAAGGGGGAAAGGGGCCAAAAACGGGCAAATTGAGTGCATAGCCAATCACGCCTGAACGCCTGGACCGATTTTCTTGAAATTTGGGATATAGATCGAGCTTTTGTCGGTGCAGGTTATCTGCCAGGGAAGGTTTCTAAGTTGGTATGACCAATTTCCGACAGGTGGCGCCACTGAAAATTACTAAAAATGATTTAAATCGTAAACTGTGGATTTGATCATGTTATGATATTTAGCAATGTTGTTGTGCATGAGCCGGCGAAGGTTTCTAAGTTGGTATGACCAATATCCGACAGGTGGCGCCACTGAAAATTACTAAAAATGAATTAAATCGTAAACTATGCATTTGATCATGTTATGATTTTTAGCAAAGTTGTTGCGCATGAGCCGACGAAGGTTTCTAAGTTGGTATGACCAATATCCGACAGGTGGCGCCACTGAAAATTACAAAATATGAATTAAATCGTAAACTGTGTATTTGATCATGATATGATCTTTAGCAAAGTTGTTGCGGATGAGTCGACGGGATTTTTAAGTTGGTGCGATTAATTTCCGATAGATGGCGCCACTGAAAATTATTCAAAATGAATGACAAGTAATTGGTCGATCTACACCTCAAGCACGGAAGAAAAGAGCATTACGAGCCTCAGAATCAGACTAGCAACGAGCATTGAGACTGGAAAATCTTCGAGTACATGCCGCTGAGACCCGTTCGAGAGAAGTGAGATTAGAAAATGAACGAATGCGTATTACTCAGGCCCGTTCGTCTGAATCATCTGGACAACGGGAAACAAATTCAATAAAATGATTCAAAATTAATTGGATATTTGTGTAATGTCTTTCCTTCAAATTTATTTTAGTTGGTGGAGCAGCAACGCGCGCAGGGTACAGCTAGTATATTATAAATCTTTCTGTAAGTCTGTTTTTTTGTTTGTTTGTTTGTTTGTTGGTTTGTTTGTTGGTTTGTTTGTTAGCCAATCACGTCTGAACGCCTGGACCGATTTTATTGAAATTTGGGATATAGATCGAGCTTTTGTCGGTGCAGGTTATAGGCTATAAATCTTTTTAAAATTTTGACCAAAAGGGGAGAAAAAATGAGACAAAGGGAGAAAAAATGGGGAAAAATTAGTACTTTTATGCATAAATGCTGTATTTTATCTGTTTTATAGGTAATTTTTTACGATTTAGCTTGGTTAAGTTTCCCAAATAGCTATTGGAGGTGTTCCGTTTCTAAAGTTGTACCAAAAGGGGTCCAAAAAGGGGGAAAGGGGTCAAAAACGGGCAAATTGAGTGCATAGCCAATCACGCCTGAACGCCTGGACCGATTTTCTTGAAATTTGGGATATAGATCGAGCTTTTGTCGTTGCAGGTTATAGGCTATAAATCTTTTAAAAATTTTGACCAAAAGGGGAGAAAAAATGGGACAAAGGGAGAAAAAATGGGACAAAGGGAGAAAAAATGGGCAAAAATTAGTACTTTTACGCATAAATGCTGTATTTTATCTGTTTTATAGATAATTTTTTACGATTTAGCTTGGTTAAGTTTCCCAAATAGCTATTGGAGGTGTTCCGTTTCTAAAGTTGAACCAAAAGGGGTCCACAAAGGGGGAAAGGGACCAAAAACGGGCAAATTGAGTGCATAGCCAATCACGCCTGAACGCCTGGACCGATTTTCTTGAAATTTGGGATATAGATCGAGCTTTTGTCGGTGCAGGTTCTAGGCTATAAATCTTTTCAAAATTTTGACCCAAATGGGAAAAAATGGGACAAAGGGAGAAAAAATGGGCAAAAATTAGTACTTTTATGCATAAAAGCTGTATTTTATCTGTTTTATAGGTAATTTTTTGCGATTTAGCTTGGTTAAGTTTCCCAAATAGCTATTGGAGGTGTTCCGTTTCTAAAGTTGAACCAAAAGGGGTCCAAAAACAGGGAAAGGGGCCATAAACGGGCAAATTGAGTGCATAGCCCATCACGCCTGAATGCCTGGACCGATTTTCTTGAAATTTGGGATATAGATCGAGCTTTTGTCGGTGCATGTTCTAGGCTATAAATCTTTTCAAAATTTTGACCCAAATGGGAAAAAATGGGACAAAGGGAGAAAAAATGGGCAAAAATTAGTACTTTTATGTATAAATGCTGTATTTTATCTGTTTTAAAGGTAATTTTTTACGATTTAGCTTGGTTAAGTTTCTCAAATAGCTATTGGAGGTGTTCCGTTTCTAAAGTTGAACCAAAAGGGGTCCAAAAAGGGGAAAAGGGGCCAAAAACGGGCAAATTGAGTTCATAGCCAATCACACTTGAACGCCTGGACCGATTTTCTTGAAAATTGGGATATAGATCGAGCTTTTGTCGGTGCAGGTTATAGGCTATAAATCTTTTTAAAATTTTGACCAAAAGGGGAGAAAAAATGGGACAAAGGGAGAAAATATGGGGAAAAATTAGTACTTTTATGCATAAATGCTGTATTTTATCTGTTTTATAGCTAATTTTTTACGATTTAGCTTGGTTAAGTTTCCCAAATAGCTATTGGAGGTGTTCCGTTTCTAAAGTTGAACCAAAAGGGGTCCAAAAAGGGGGAAAGGGGCCAAAAACGGGCAAATTGAGTGCATAGCCAATCACGCCTGAACGCCTGGACCGATTTTCTTGAAATTTGCGATATAGATCGAGCTTTTGTCGGTGCAGGTTATAGGCAATAAAACTATTCAAAATTTTGACCCAAAGGGGAAAAAAATGGGACAAAGGGAGAAAAAATGCGCAAAAATTAGTACTTTTATGCATAAATGCTGTATTTTATCTGTTTTATAGGTAATTTTTTACGATTTAGCTTGGTTAAGTTTCCCAAATAGCTATTGGAGGTGTTCCGTTTCTAAAGTTGGACCAAAAGGGGTCCAAAAAGGGAGAAAGGGGCGAATAACGGGCAAATTGAGTGCATTTATATTTAGGACTTAGAGTATTCAAAAAACTGGGTTGTTTGTTAAACCGGTTTCCGAATAATTTGAAAAATTGCATTTTTTTAAGAAACCGGTTTCGAAACCGATAAACCGGTTTTTTATTTATTGTTATTTTTAATGCAAAAATGACCCAATAATATATTTTTTTTAATTTTTTAAACTAATCCAAACTACATAACCCGCGCAACGCCGGGTAGAATCTGCTAGTAATTATATAGTCTTTGGTTTTGCGTTGAGTATTGTATTGTATTTGTTTCTTGCTCTCAAATAACTGTTATACTACAAGTATTTTTGATTTACTTATTAAGTGCCTCGGCCACGATCAAACAGATTGGATCAAATTTTGCATATGTGTTGGTAATTTTTGTTTGACTTAGCACAGCAACGCATCAAATTTAAGCCTTCAAATTTCATTTAAAAAATGTCGTGAAGAAGAAAACATCATATGGTTTTCATCGGAAAAAATTCTTTTATGGTTTTCTGTCTTTTTTAGAAAATATTTTTTTAGGTTTTCTCAAAGAACATATGGTTTTTGGTTGGGAGATTTGTTTTTGTTTTTTTATTATCGAGTTTTTTTCTTTTAATATGGCAAATGATTATTTCATAGCCATTGTCCTGTCGCAGGCAATTAAAAAAAAAAACAAAAAAAGGATGAAACAGTGGTTGAAGAAAAGGGATGAAAACAAAAAAAATCAAGAATCTTCTCAATGAACGCATTGTTATGGAAACTTGTGGAGGAATAAACAAGATTTTAAAATATAATATAAAGGCAATTAAAACAAATTATTAATGAGCTTAATTTTTTCGGCTTATAATTAAAATCGTTAATAATTTTGTTAAACAAAACAAAGTTCATAAAACTAGAATAAATAAACAATATCATAAAATTCATAAATAAAAACAAAACTAAATAAAAAAGATCAAAATAGCTACTTTTTTACAATTGTTTTGCTACACACTTTCAAAAACCCGCGAAACAAAGTGTGATGTTACTCATACGAAATCTAGAGAAAAATGAAATTTGAAGTGATTGCCCGCACACACATCAAATTTGCTTCAATTTTCTGCGGAGCAGGTAGCAAAAATCAAAATATTTTGATATTCTTCAAACTCTTCTCAGCCTGTACGTGTGAGGTCAGTTTTCTGTACGTGTGAGTACAGTTTTACCAATACAATCACAAAAATGGCAATTTGATCCAATCAGTTTGATCGTGGCGGGTCTGCATTAGGTATTTTTAAATATTTATGGTGACAAAAATATACAAGTAACCTTTGGTGTTGTAAGTAAATATTATTAACAACAACAAGGCATGCGTCCAGTAAACAATTTACTGAAACCGCCTTATCTCCGGAACGCTTTCATCAATCTTCCTCGGATAAAAGGCCACCAATAGACCGTCGCGAGGCCAACAATTGATGGAAGAACCTTTCACCATCAACTGACACGCCGACACTTTAAGGAGGAAAAACACTTTCCCCTCAACCTAGGCCCGCCAAACTCACATCACTATGTCTCCAGGCCCTACCTATTCCATTCCTCCTTTTGCCCCAAAAAATTTTTTTTACCCTATTTTTTCAAAATTATTCATTTCTACCTTCACTGTACAGCAATCATCATATAAATTATACATACAAAATTTTATTCGCATAGTACAATAAGTAACTTATTGTATTCCACCATCAACTACAAGTATTTGCTTGTGAGAAATATAGGAAAACCAATATGTTACTCTCATTTTCTCTTTATCCATTCATACCCTAACTGCTACAAAAAATAGCCATACCAACTTGTATCTGCAACGCAGAACCATTTATCTATACACACTCAGTTCAGCAAAGACACACAACATGTTCGAACAGTTGTAACTGTGCACGTCTTTACTATAAATCTTAATCTAATTGTTATAAATGTCTTAGGTATTTTTATTCCAAAAATAAGATATGAATTATTCAAATATGTTGTTCCAAATTGAATGTATTGTTACGTTTTTACCTTTTTAAAAACGTTTAGAATATGAGTTCGTTAATTGCAAACCAAGTAAAAACAAATATGTGTTTAGTTTCAATAAAAACTCTCTCTTTCTTTATTGTTCACTCTTTTTATGCCACTCACTGTTCACACTTAACCGATACAACATTAATTGCTTGCTATTATTCACACACAACTATTACTCGCAACCGATATCTTCCAACACGACTATTTATTGTTCACACGCAACTTCACTCAAGACTGACTCAATTACAACTGACTTACTGCCTGCCTTGTCTTGCCCTTTTATATGCGAACGTCTTCAGTCTGATGATGGTTCTCGAGGTGGAAGGTTCGCGTTCTCGTATTCTCGAGAATTCTATGGCGACTACTTTATTTGTTGTTGCGTTTTGCATACTTGTCTGTCCCTTTTTTCTCTCATACTTATTGTAGCTGGTTTACCTATAAGTTCGCTGTATGTGTTAATGTGTATTTGTGTCGTGTGTATTGTGTACGCATTGTCACTTGTTGTTGTAGCTTTTGTTTTTATGTGAAACGATATTAGGTCGTTTCGATCTGCGTAACACTGCCGCCCACTTAAGCCTGTTCGTCCCGAATAGGCTCATTATCTCTTCTCCCATATTTTACCAGTCGCTCTTTGTGCACGACCTTCATTTTTGTCCGTGGGCTGCCAGCTTTCTGTATCCTGTACACGACATGGTTTAACCGTTTAATTATTTTATACGGTCCATCCCAGCTACTTTGTAGGTTGGGGAATGATCCCTTCTTCCGCGTTGGGTTGTAGAACAGTACCAGTTGTCCTTCATGGAATGCCTCCATGTTCGCTGCACGATCATACCTGGCTTTCATTCTATCGCTGTTCATTGCTATCCTCTCCAAAGATGCGCCTGAGTTGTATGGTTGCAGCTGACCTCGACCTCTTCTTACGGGACCTTTATCTGCAATGCACTGGGTACAGTTCGCTATCCACTCCGACGCTGCTTGTTGACATCCAACCCAATAAAAACGTCGCTTCAGCCTTTCCAGCGTCTTTTTCGCTCCAAGATGTCCTCCGCTAGCTCCATTATGGAACGCCTTTAGCACTTCTTTCGTCTTGGAGGAAGGCACTACTAATAGGTTGGATAAGGTCTTGCCATCAGCGCTTTCCCAACGTCGATATAAGCATCCGTTTATCAACCGTAAACTGTCCCATAGTGCCCAATATGCTTTTGTAAGAGGACCTGCTCCGGATATTTCATTTCTGGTAGGTCGTTTGTCCTCTTCCTTAGCTGCTATTATTTCCGCCAGTATTGGGTCACTCCTTTGTGCCTCGGACCAGTCTTCGTTGACCTCAATCTGGATTCGCCGGACTCCAACGATGACTTCCTTCTTCTCAGCCTTCACAGAATGTCTACGAGGTCGGCTCGAGAGAGCATCAGAATTTCTGTGTTCTACTCCACTTCGTTCTTCATTGCTATCCGCATGTTCTCTGCGCATTCTCTTGGAACTACTCGTTTCAACGTTGTGTACCCCAGAAGCTTTAGGTGTTTCAACGGCATGTCGTCTTGTTGGTGAGACCGGTCTTGATCTTTTTCGTGGCGCCCTAAAGTTTCTTTGGAAATGACCACCCTTTCCACAGTTGAAGCACTTAAGTTTAGCCTTTCGTCCGATTTCTTTCAAAGCTTGCTCCACCATCTCCTTAACTTTACTTAAAAGGCATTCATCTTCCTCCACTACTTCCATTCTTTGAACTTTGCTTACTTGTGGTCTGGAAATCGTGTGAGCTGTCTCCTGGGCTAGTGCGAAGGCCACAGTCTCTGCAAAGGTTCTCTTCAGTGTAGTACATACCGCAAGTTTGATGTCAGGGTCCCGTATACCGTTAACAAACACCTCGGTTTTATAGTTATCTATCAACGGGTGATTCTCTTCTGGGTATGCAAGCTGCACCAATCTCTCGACCTCCATTGCAAAGGCTTGCAGTGACTCATTAACCTTTTGCGTACGACACCTTAGCTCCATGCGATACAGTTGTCGTTTATGTTCGTCGCCGAATCTACGCTGTAAGGCCACCATTAAGTCGTTATAGTTGTTTCTACTGCTGGCTGGCACGGTCTCTAGTATCTCGGCTGCTATTCCTTTTAACGCCAAAATTAGTTCCAACGCCTTCTCTCCATCGTCCCATCCGTTCCTGCTGGCTACTGTCTCAAATTGGAATTTGAACACGGATAGGGGTGAGCTTCCATCAAAGCAAGGTGTTTTTATCCTGCTGGTACTTTCAGATACGACTCGCACTGGTTCCGGACGCTGGCTCTGGAGGTTGATGATCCTTTCCTCCATCATTACGAGTTTTCCGTCGACGGCCTTTTCCAAATTGACCACCTTCGCGTCAACGGCCTTTTCTAAATCTGACACCTTTACCTCGACACTGGTAATTCTTTTGCTGAATGACTCACGTATTTCTTGCAGCTTCTCTGTTGTTGCTTCAAATAGCTTTTGGTTTGCAGAATGCATTTGTTTCATCATTTGTTCACTATTTGCTCTAGAAGTTTCTTGTACATCAGCAAGAAGTTTCTGGTTTGCTGCTTGCATCTTCTCATTTTCGGCTCTAGAAGCTTCTTGTACATCAGCTAATACTTGCATTTTTTCCATCATAGCGGCTAGCAACGAATTTATGTCTATACCGCTAGGGGTTGCAGGGGCCTGTGACTCTCGTTCTTCTTCATCCTCGAACTCGTAGGATTCGATGTCGATGCCCTGAAGCTGAAGTTGTTCTCTTAACCGCCTCTGCAGTTCATTCTTCGTGCCCGTTGTTGGCTGCTCTAGTTTACCCAGCTCTCGCTTAAGCCGGTCCACTCTTAATTCGGAGAGTTTCATTTTATTTATTTATTTTCACTTTTTGGATTTTGCAATCCCACTTCTGACACCAATTGTTACGTTTTTACCTTTTTAAAAACGTTTAGAATATGAGTTCGTTAATTGCAAACCAAGTAAAAACAAATATGTGTTTAGTTTCAATAAAAACTCTCTCTTTCTTTATTGTTCACTCTTTTTATGCCACTCACTGTTCACACTTAACCGATACAACATTAATTGCTTGCTATTATTCACACACAACTATTACTCGCAACCGATATCTTCCAACACGACTATTTATTGTTCACACGCAACTTCACTCAAGACTGACTCAATTACAACTGACTTACTGCCTGCCAGCGTTGCCAAAAGATTCTGGTGAAAAATCATCATTTTAAGGAAAAAAATCATATTTTGGGGAAAAAAATCATCACTTTTTAACTTTTATTTGTAAAACATTAAAAAATAAATAACAATTCAAAATAAAAGTGTATTACATTCATTGGTTATCGGGTTTTGTTATCATATACTAACTTTATTCTTGAGGATATGATATAACCCGATAATCAAACAATTTTAAATTAATTACATGTTTTACCAAAAATATTATATACATACAAAACAAAAAATAAATATGTATGTTATACATAAAAGACAATTCAATTTAATTAACATTAATTTTAAAAAATCCATACATACATACATATTGTCGTCTGGCCTTCAAATTGGCCTATGTAATTTTCAACAACTTTTCAGAAGACCTAAAAAACAACATAATATTTATATGAAAGTCATACAAAACTACTTAAATATTTTTGCAATAATTTTGGAACCAGCGGAGACGTTGGGCAAATTTTTGCTATAAAGATGGACCACAAATAAGACTTAAAAATGGGCGAATAAAATTAATTTCCCAAATGGCACATAGACCATTTTGCAGGCCAGCCGACGATATGTAAGTAGTAATTTTATAAGGTACAAAAATGAGATCTAAATAGAAAAATAAAGTTTTGTAAAACTTTTAGTAGTTCCCTATAATAATTTAATTATAATACTGGGAAGGTTTCATATTTTTTACAATTTCTTCATCAATTTTAAGATTATAACAGGAACACCTTTTAACTAGTAAATAATCCTGTATAAACAAAATACCTTCTAATGTTGCATTTTCAAGCCTGTTCCTGTACTTAGTTTTATTTAAATTAATTTTAGAAAAAATTCGTTCAACGCAGATGAACTGGGAAGACAAAGTATACTGGACACAAATTTCGTCAATGTTGGAAAAACTAAATCGTTATCAACACGAGTTATTTTAGAAACTCTGGCCCAAAAATCTTCACAATTAATATTTTCTAAGGTTTGAAAATATTGTTTGAAATCTATGTGACGAAGCTCTCTAAATTCATCGTCTAGCTTTTGAGAATCATTTTCATTAATTAAATTTAGAAATCTTTCTATTAGTGGAGACAATGAAGAAACTTTCTTCATCTTTAAAATTAAAACGTTTGGTTAATTGTTTACAAAACTCAATGTAAAATGAAACGCAGTAATTAGTGAATTCAGTTAATTCACTATTGGTAAATTTTGTTTCAGAAATCTTTTTCTTTTACAAATAATCCTAAATATACATCTTCGGCGTTTAAAAAAAACGTCTTTATTTTCAATATTTTCCTCAATATTGAAATCAGTGTAGCCAATGTATGTGGCTTTACAAAATTGTCTAATATTTTTAAGTATAAACGTTCCATTTCAGAATACATTTTTTTAATTTGGGAGTTTGTACTTTGAAACATTTACACTGTTATAACTTGAAGTATCTACATATACACCAAAAAAACATATTTTTGGAAAAAAAATCATATTTTTTGGAGAAAAATCATCAAATCATATTTTAGTTAAAAAATCATCAAAAATATGATAAAATCATCATTCTGGCAACGCTGCTGCCTGCATTGTCTTGCCCTTTTATATGCGAACGTCTTCAGCACAATGTAAGCAGTAACGAAACGAAATTTGACAGGAGCATAGGCCAAATTTGAAAGAGACAGCTAATATTACCAAAAAGTATTTCTGTCCCTCTCTGACTGCCTGTCTGTTTTGTTTTGTTAATTTTTAGGGTGGGTTTTTATTTTCTATTTTGGTAGAAATTGATGATATTTTTGTAGAATAATAAAAATAGTTTTGAAAGGAAATGGACTGTTTTATTGGGGAAACGTAATTTGGAACTAGCGTATTTGGTGACACCTTTCATCGATTGTCACTAACTTAGTATTTAACCAATTTAGAGGTATATTCACAAGCTCCTGAAACAAAAAGTTTTGAGTATATATTTTGTTATATTTTTCTTTTTACTTAACTTTTACACACGGAACTTGTTTCATCTTAAAGAGAAATTGCTAAGAGTTCGATCAATAATGACAAAATTACCGAATTTTAACTTTTTCATTCAAGAAATTAATAAATGCTGGTAATACACACAAAGTTCTGCAAGAAAAAAATTTTATGAGGAATGTGTCTTATTTGATCTTGATATATTTAGCTGCTTACTTACCTTTTGCACAAGAAACTATATTCATTGTGACCAAAAACCATACAAATTTCGATTAATGATTAAATATTTACGAATTTTTAAAATTTTCATTGAAGAAATTAAAAAAAATTCTAAATTTTCCCTTTTTTAACACAAAATAAATGTTTATTTACATTTAATTTTTCCACTTTATCCGCCAGTTTTCACTACGTATATCTGTTGCTTCTAACACACTTACTTCGCACAAACTTTTAACATTTTTTTTCTCCCTCTAGTTTAGCCTATGCATTTATGTTAAGAGCCTTTTTCAAATGTCATTGCTTTCGTTTCTGTTTGTTTTGTGGTCTTCAGTCTGATTATACCTGTGGTCTGATGATGGTTCTCGAGGTGGAAGGTTCGCGTTCTCGTATTCTCGAGAATTCTATGGCGACTACTTTATTTGTTGTTGCGTTTTGCATACTTGTCTGTCCCTTTTTTTCTCTCATACTCAAGGCAAATCTAACAGGTAAAACTATGTCAACAGCTGATGCGTTTTTAAATGTCAAAATTTTGTTGTTTTTTTGTTTGTTTTGTTTCGATAATCATTTTCGCATTTATAAACCCTCATATGTACCGGATGTATCCTTAACGATACGCACTCTAGAAACTATTCAGGATTACTATTTCAAAGCCAATTTTATTAAAATTTTTGTAAGATGATTAATAATATTTAAGCTTTTAACACTAAATCCATATATCTTTTAAACTACAACCTAGATTTACTATATTTATATTTATTTAGACGAGGCTGATGAATTACCCAAAAAAAGATTTCGGTCTCTCCAACTAAGTGCCAAAACTATGACCAATAACAAATAACGTTAGCATCTGCCATTTTTATCGATGGCCATATAAAAACATGTTCTTTAGATAAAGTGGAAATGTTATTGACTGCATGGAATAATTTTTTTTTAATTTATAGGTGCCCCACTATTGCGTAATTAAGCATGACATAAAAATCAAAAGAAATTTCAATATATAAAATATATTTAGTTTTTTTAATTGCTTTTATTAATTTCCTATAGAGGTTTGAGGGTTAATTTTTTTGACATTACGCGTACGCTTTAACAAAAACAAAATGCCTGTTGTTTTTGCATTGTTGTACTTGTTGTACACTTGCGGTTACCTGTTAGATGTACCTTGCTCATACTTATTGTAGCTGGTTTACCTATAAGTTCGCTGTATGTGTTAATGTGTATTTGTGTCGTGTGTATTGTGTACGCATTGTCACTTGTTGTTGTAGCTTTTGTTTTTATGTGAAACGATATTAGGTCGTTTCGATCTGCGTAACAGTATTTTAATTTATTATAATCAATTTCGTACTTTTTTATTTCATTACTAGTTAATATACTTGGATGTATAATACCATGTTTTGCGGAAATTATATTATCTTGTAAATGTTCAATTTTGTTTTTCAATAGTTGTATATTAGTAAATTGCTCTAGATATATATTTCTTTCATTTTCCACTTCCAAAAACTTATTAATAGTATTTATTTCTTTTTCATTTTTAATGACAGTCTTTTTTAGAGTTACATTAAAATAGTCATTAATTAATATTTGTTGATTGTTATTATTTTTAATTTCATTAATATTAAAAAGGTGTTTTTGTATATTTTGTCTGTCTTCATCGTCCATAGTTCCAAACAAAAACTTTGAAAGTCCTCCTATACCATTAATCAGTCCACGTCTATGTCTATGTCTATTGTATTTGGGTTTTAGAGTTAACAATTTATTTCTAGCATCTAATAATTCTAACTGAAGTAATTCCTTATTTTTTATTTTCATCAATTCAATATTTTCTGTTATGTTGTCAAGAATGTTTTCTATATCATCTAAGTTTATTATATGTAATATTATGTCAGATTCCTTAACTATATCCTGATTTCCTACATATAGATCTATAAATCCTTTCTGTTCTGTCAGACGGTTAGTTGTCATTAGTCCGTTAGTTCGTGTTGTCAACAGGAGTATCATCAATATTATCTGTAAATTTTTAAGGTTTCTTAATATTACTAGGATGTATATTGTCTAATTTTGCTTTCCTATATCTAGGTTGTTCTTTATGTCTTAATGCTTTATAATTCTTTATATTACCCTCGGTCCTAACTTCTTCATAGTCTTCCCTAGATTTGTTCAATTTTTCTATTACCTTCCTTTTATTATCTTCCAAATTCTTTTTAACATTTTCTACTTCTATCTTCCCTTGTTGTATATCGTTTGGAGTGTATTTAGTGCTAGAGTCATATCTTTCATTATAATTTCGCATAGCCTTTTGAATAAGTTGTTTTATCGGAATTTCTTTGTTAGTTTTATACAAGATTCTGAATTTTTCTGCTAATGTATTATGCATCCTTTCGACATCAGCATTTCCTGTGTGGCTGTTTGCCTTTGTAATGTGTAATTGTATTCCTTCTTGATTAAGAAATTCTTTGATTTGAAGTGCATTAAACTCACCATCTGCAACAATTTTCTCTGGTTTACCTATTTTTGAAAAATTATTCTCTAATTGTTCTATAATTGTTATAGGATTTCTTTCTGTTAAATGATAAGCTGCCCCGAATTTCGAAAATTTATCAATTACGGTTAAAAAACGAAAACTTTTCATTCCATATGTGTCCACATGTATAATTTGATTTTTATTTGTGGGCGTCTCTGTGAGCTTCAATTTTTGTCTTATAGGATTTATATCATACTTAACTTCCTTACAGATGTCACACTGATTTATTACCATCTGAATCAATTCTAGCAATTTTGGATAATAAATTTTATTCTTAATATGGTTGTATGTTTCCTGTATACCCGAGTGTAGGCTTTCCTTTACATGATAAAGAGAAATTTGTTTGATTGCCTCCACTTCTGTTTCTACATCCTGAGCCCTCATGGTACATTTAGTGAATTTTATTTGTTTATCATTCGAGTACATCTCTATTAGTTTTTCCTGTACTACATTGAAGCTATGTTCCGACAACTCCGAATATATGCCTATTTTACCTTTGGTTATATATCTTCTGAATATATTTCCCATTTCATTGAAATCCGACTCGGCCACAAAGATAATTCTTTTACCATTTATAATCCTCATTTCCTCGACTTTATTATTTGTCAATATGATCTGTGTTCTGTACTTATTAACTATTTCTTCTTTAATGTAAAAATGATCTCCTAATTCTTCTTCTGCCGAATGTACTGTTACCATTGAAACGTCGTCACCTTCTATATTATCAACCGGAAAAAAATTTGAAATATCGGTACTTTCACCCCCCTCTTTTTCTGAAATAGTGTCCTCACTATTTTTTATTCTACTCAGAAAATCCGCTACTTTATTTTCTCTACCCTTCAATTCTTTGTTCCCAATGTTTAGTTTTACCTTTGGCAGACATTCTGAGGCTGCCTCATAAAAAAAAATTGTATTATTAATTTCTTCCTCATAATTATTTTCTGGTCCTACTGGGCTTTGCCTATCAATACCTAAGCGATTTTGGCTAGATATACGATTAGGGTGTCCTGCCTCTCGAAGATTATTATAAACTCTTTCAATGTTATCAATCTCCATTGGTTCGACCTGACCTTGCCTAGCTTGGTTTTGGCGATATTGGCCTGAACCTTGTCTAGGGTTTCCTGTCTGTGGTCTATGGAAATTACCAGAACGTACAAATTGATTGTGGTTGTTATACCTTCCGTTATTAAAATTATTATTTTGCCTATACTGTCCTGAATTATTATGTTTTATTTCATTTTGATAATTAGAATTTCTATTCCATTGTCTTTCCTGCGGGAAATTATTAAATCTGTTACCTATATTTTGATTCCTGTATCTATCTTCCATATATGTATTATAAAGTCGTTGTCCTCTTTCTTTATATCTATTGTCCCATGATTTCGATTCCTTGATTTTAAATTTCCTATATTCCGGTCTAATACATTCGTCTTCAAATCGTCTACTTATCATTATTTTTAAAATATTATTTAAATTTCCTTCGTTATAGATTTTGTCTAGTAAAACTCCCTGAGTCATTTCTTTAATGGTGTTTATTAGCAAACTGTCCATATTACTCAAATTTATATAAAGGTCACCGGTATAATACACAATTAGTTCATCCGACTTATATTTAATTTCCTGAATTTCTAATGATAATTCACTTACACTATTTACCTTAAGGTTTGCTACTCTCTTGTACAGTTGATGTGGTTCCACTTCTGGTCTATACCTTAGCTTTAGGGTCTCCTTTATTAATTTCCAATTATCCGGTGCGGGAATATTAATTAATATATCCTTGGCTTGCCTCTGGATTACTTTATAGAAGATCATTCGTGTCACTTCTTTCTTTAGATTTTCGTCCGTGATCGTGGATAGAATATATTCAGTGTTGCTAAAAAAGCTGTTGATGGTAATTTCTCCGGTGCCAGTGAAAGTGGGTAAATGGTTTACTGTTTTAAATATGCTGTCCCTTGTGCTAGTTTCGCCGGAATATCGTTGATTATTTTGTTGCTGTATTTGTTGTTGGTTTTGCTCCTGTATCTGTTGTTGAAGCTCGAGATACGCAGCTCTTAAGCGTTCCAATTGCTGGTCTTTTCTGGCGATTTCTTCAGCCATATTTATACAGCTTTGAGCCTGTTCCTCCATGTTACGACTCTTGTCAAATGCTTTCTGTCTTTTCGAACAAATTTTTGTGCTTTTGTTTAGTGGTGGTTCACTTTTTTATTCTCAGTGTCTATTACTAAGTTTTTTACTGCACTTTGGTAGTGTTAGCGTATATATATTTTTTTTATTATATTAGGCTTTCACACAAGTGGTTTTCACTTCGTTTCTTTTCCACTTTAAAAAATAAATGTCCACTTCACTGTATTTCACTTTAACTTGGTGGTGTTGGCTTGAAAATTTTGCTTTCACTACACCAAAATTTATTTGCACAAAATTATTTTCTTTAATTTATTTTTTTTTTTAATTCAATGACTTTTCGTTCTGGTCCTGTTGACTTTGTTTTTTAAGTTCAGGATTCTCAGAAATAAAGTTTATTGTCACTTATTATTTTTTTTAGTGTTTTATAATGTTATAATCCTGGAGGGTCCCGTAGGATTCGCAGGATTTCTTTAATTATTTATAACACACAAAAAAATTTTTTTTTTTCGTTCGATCACTGGATTCCGTACTAACGATGGAATCCTACCGACTGCGCCAATTTCGTTTTTATTCGAGGTCCGAACGTTTTTAAAAAATGCGACAGAAAACACTTGTCACTTTAGGAGGTCAGATCAGACTCACTTTTCTTTATTAAAATTTTATTTAAACAACTTCAAATAATAAATGAACTAATTTACAATTTTTGCTTCTTAAGCTTAATTTACATTTTATCTTACCTAGCAATTTTATTTTAAAAATTAATTATTTTTATTTTTTGTTGATCTTTTAATTTTGCTAAAGTAAATGAACTTTTTAGAAAATGCAAGTAGTCAAATTTCGAAAGTAATAAAAACAAATATTGTGAAACAAATATTGCGAAATATTAATAGAGTTCATTTACCTATTTTATTTAAAAGATCATCAATTAAATCATTGTTACTTTTATATGTAACTCGTGCGAAGTAAAAAGTCGTAGTTCGAAGATATCCGTTGTGAGCAGTATAGCGAATAGTTGTGTGTGAATAATAGTGAACGAGCAATAAATTGTAGTAATTATTGTTGTATCGGTTAAGTGTGAACAGTGGCACATAACAAAGTGTGGACAATAAAGAGAGTTTAATTAAAATAAAACACATATTTGTTTTTACTTGGTTTGAAATTAACGAACTCATATTTAAACGTTTTTAAAAAGGTAAAAACGTAACAATTGGTGTCAGAAGTGGGATTGCAAAATCCAAAAGTAAAAATAAATACAAAATAAAATGAAACTCTCCGAATTAAGAGTGGAACGGCTTAAACGAGAGTTGGGTAAGCTGGAGCTGCCAACAGCGGGCACGAAGAATGAACTGCAGAGGCGGTTAAGGGAAAAACTTCAGCTTCAGGGCATCGACATCGAATCCTACGAGTTCGAGGATGAAGAGGAACGAAAGTCACAGGCCCCTGCAACCCCTAGCGGTATAGACATAAATTCGTTGCTAGCCGCTATGATGGAAAAAATGCAAGTATTAGCTGATAAACAAGAAGCTTCCCGAAAAGAAGAGAACAAGAATCTATTTGCTGAGGTAAAACTTCTGGCTGAGGCACAAGAAGCTTCTAGAGCCGAAAATGAGAAGATGCAAGCAGCAAACCAGAAACTTCTTGCTGATGTACAAGAAGCTTCTAGAAACGAAAATCAGAAACTTCTGGCGGAGTCTCGAAAAGATAGTGAACAAATGATGAGAAAAATGCAAGCAGCAATTTTGTTAAAAATTGAAAAGGAGCGCGAAGCAACATCTGGAAAGCTGCAGGAAATCCATGAGTCGGTCAGCAAGAGAATCACTGGTGTCGAAGAAAGGGTGTCACACTTAGAAAGGACCGTTGGCACCAAAGTGAACGATTTGGAAAAGACCGTTGACACGAAAGTGAACGTTCTGGAAAAGACCTTTGACGGAAAACTCGTAATGATGGAGGAAAAGATTAACAACCTCCAGAGCCAGCGACCGGAACCAGTGCGAGTTGTATCTGAAAGTACCAGCAGGCTAAAAACACCTTGCTTTGATGGAAGCTCACCCCTATCCGTCTTCAAATTCCAATTTGAGACAGTAGCCAGCAGAAACGGATGGGACGATGGAGAGAAGGCCTTGGAACTAATTTTGGCGTTAAAAGGTGTCGCAGCTCAGATCCTAGAAACCATGCCAGCCAGCTGCAGAAATAATTACAACGACCTAATGGTGGCCTTACGGCGGAAATTTGGTGATAAGCACAAACGAGAGCTGTACCGCATGGAGTTGAGATGTCGGGCGCAAAAGCCAAACGAGTCTTTACAAGCCTTTGCAATGGAAGTTGAGAGGTTGGTGCAGCTTGCATACCCAGGAGAAAATCACCCGTTGGTAGACAACTACAAAACCGAGGTGTTTGTTTACGGTATACGGGACCCTGACATTAAACTAGCGGTATGTTCTACGCAGAAGACAACCTTTGCAGAGACCGTGACCTTCGCACTAGCCCAAGAGACCGCTCGTCGATTTCAAGACCACCAGCTAGCAAAGTGCAAAAAATGGAAGTAGTTAACTAACTAAAGTTAAGGAAATGGTGGAGCAAGCTTTGGAAGAAATCGGACGAAAGGCTAAACTTAAATGCTTCAACTGTGGAAAGGGTGGACATTTCCAAAGAAACTGTAAGGCGCCACGGAAAAGATCAAGACCGATCTCACCAACAAGACGATATGCCGTTGAAACACCTAAGGCTTCTGGGGTACACAACGTTGAAATGAGTAGTTCCAAGAGAATGCGCAGAGAACATGTGGATAGCAATGAAAAACGAAGTGGTGTAGAACATAGAAATCCTGATGCTCCCTCGAGTCGACCCTGTAATCTGGAGCGTAAACATTGTGTGAAGGCTGAGAAGAAGGAAGCCATCGTTGGAGTCCGGCGAATCCAGATTGAGGCCAACGAAGACTGGTCCGAGGCACAAAGGAGTGACCCAATACTGGCGAAGATAATAACAGCTAAGGAAGAGGACAAACGACCTACCAGAAATGAGATATCCGGAGGAGGTCCTCTTACAAAAGCGTATTGGGCACTGTGGGACAGTTTACGGTTGATAAACGGATGCTTATATCGACGTTGGGAAAGCGCTGATGGCAAGGCCTTATCCAACCTATTAGTAGTGCCTTCCTCCAAGACGAAAGAAGTGTTAAAGGCGTTCCATAATGGAGCTAGCGGAGGACATCTTGGAGCGAAAAAGAAGCTGGAAAGGCTGAAGCGACGTTTTTATTGGGTTGGATGTCAACAAGCAGTGTCGGATTGGATAGTGAACTGTACCCAGTGCATTGCAGATAAAGGTCCCGTAAGAAGAGGTCGAGGTCAGCTACAACCATACAACTCAGGCGCACCTTTGGGGAGGATAGCGATGATCAGTGATAGAATGAAAGCCAGGTATGATCGTGCGGCGAACACGGAGGCTTTCCATGAAGGACAACTGGAACTATTCTACAACCCAAAGCGGAAGAAGGGATCATCCCCCAACCTACAAAGTAGCTGGGATGGACCGTATAAAATAATTAAACGGTTAAACGATGTCGTGTACAGGATACAGAAAGCTGGCAGCCCCCGGACAAAAATGAAGGTCGTGCACAAAGAGCGACTGGCAAAATATGGGAGAAGAGATAATGAGCCTATTCGGGACAAACAGGCTTAAGTGGGCGGCAGTGTTACGCAGAACGAAACGACCTAATATCGTTTCACATAAAAACAATAAGCAAAAGCTACAAAAACAACAGACAATGCGTACACAATACACACAGCACAAATATATCAAATACATCGAACCATTTATAAGTAAACCAACAATAACATCAGTATGTGTATGAGAGAGATGGATAACGCAAACACAACGAACTTGTTACAAGCGAACGCAACAACAAGCAATGAGAACGAAGTACACAAACAACAATGCAGTCGCTATAGAATTCTCGAGAATGCGAAGCCGCGAACATTCCACTTCGAGAACCATCACACAGTGTAACCAGTGGCGACAATTATGACGTTTGAAAAACGCTTAAATCAGCAGTTTTAACCCTCCTCGTAGAGGGAGAAAAAAAATGTTAAAAGTTTTTGCAAAGCAAATGTGTTAGAAGCAACAGATATACAGAGTGAAAACTGGCGGATAAAGTGGAAAAATTAAATGTAAATAAACATTTATTTTGTGTTAAAAAAGGGCAAATTTGGAATATTTTTTAATTTCTTCAATGAAAATCTTAAAAGTTCTTAAATATTTAAATATTAATCGAAATGTGACTGGTTTTTGGTCAGAATGAATATAGATTCTTGTGCAAAAGGTAAGTAAGCAGTTAAATACTTCAAGATGAAATAAGACATATTGCTTATAAAAATTTGTTCTTTTAGAACTTTGTGTATATTACTAGTATTTATTAATTTCTTGAATGAAAAAGTTAAAATTCGGTAACTTTTTCATTATTAATCGAATTCTTAGCAATTTCCCTTCACACTGAAAAAGTTCCGTGTGCAACAGGTAAGTAAAAATAAAAATATAACAAAATATATACTCAAAACTTTTTGTTTCAGGAATTTGTGAATATACCTTTAAATTGGTTAAATACTAAGTCAGTGACGACCGATGAAAGCTGTCATAAAAAATACATTAATTCCGAATTACGTTTCCCTAATAAAACGGTTCATCTCCTTTCAAAATTATTCTAATATTCTACAAAAATACCAAAAATTTCTACCAAAATAGAATAATAAAAATCCACCCCGAAATCTAAAAAAAACATAAACAAAACAGACAGGCAGTCAGAGAGGGACAGAAATACTTTTTTGGTAATATTTGCTGTCCCTTTCTAAGTGAAGGTTAAACGTCAAAACCGTGACGTATCTGTATACCTGTGACCATCATCAGACTGAAGAGGTTCGCATATAAAAGGGCAAGACAAGGCAGGCAATGAGTCAGTTAGAATTGAGACAGTCTTGCGTGAAGTTGCGTGTTAACTAATCAGTCGCGGTGTGAAGACAAGTTGCGTGCGAAGTAAAAAGTCGTAGTTCGAAGATATCCGTTGTGAGCAGTATAGCGAATAGTTGTGTGTGAATAATAGTGAACGAGCAATAAATTGTAGTAATTATTGTTGTATCGGTTAAGTGTGAACAGTGGCACATAACAAAGTGTGGACAATAAAGAGAGTTTAATTAAAATAAAACACATATTTGTTTTTACTTCGTTTGCAATTAACGAACTCATATTTAAACGTTTTTAAAAAGGTAAAAACGTAACAATATTGATGCCGTATTGGACCCCAAATATTTTATTCCCCACCACTGCATTTTCAAACCAGATAGTACCACAACAAAACTAAGGGTCGTCTTTGACGCATCAGCAAAAACATCATCAGGCCATTCGTTAAATGATTTGATGTATACAGGGCCAACTGTGCAAAGTGATTCTATTCTCTATTTTGCTGCGTTTTCGACTACCAAAATTTGTCTTTACCACTGACATTGAAAAAATGTACAGGCAAATTGTAATGCATCCCGATGATCAAAAATATAAGTTAATTATTTGGAGAGAAGATCCATCGCTTCCCATTAGTTACTACAAACTCAACACGGTTACGTATGGGACACGCGCAGCGCCGTATCTTGCCACAAGATGTTTACAAAAATTGGCAGATGAAAATTTCATAAACTATCCATATGGCTCACAAATGCTCAACCACAATTTTTACGTATATGATGGTCTTGGTGGTTCAGACAGTCTCAATATTGCACTTGCGATACAGCAAGAACTAATTTTAATTTTAAAAAGCCATGGCTTTAATTTGAGGAAATGGTGTGCAAATCATCCTCTGTTACTGAAAGATATTCCAGTCAGTGATCAGGAAGTGGATTTAGATTTCAGCAGTACCAACACCAACACAGTAAAAACATTAGGATTACTGTGGTTACCTACAAGAGACCAGTTTTGCATTAAGGTCAAAGCTAATAATTTACATACGGTTTCAAAACGTACAGCAACCTCAGATTTGGCTAAATTATTTGATCCTCTCGGGCTATTAGCACCCGTTGTTGTCAAGGCAAAGATTTTCATTCAAAAATTATGGCAGCTAAAACTAAATTAGGATGAACCATTACCTAAAGATCTTCATGAAAATTGGACTAAATTCAGAAATGACTTAAACAGCTTAAACAATTTCAAAATTCCTCGACACATTTTTAATGGGAAGCTTCCAGCAAATACACAATTACACATATTCTCAATTGCTTCCGAAAAGGCTTACGGTGCAGTTGCCTATATACGAGCAACTCTTAAAGACAGAAGAGTTGTTGCACAATTACTCTGTGCCAAGACACGGGTCGCTCCATTAAAACAACAGACTTTACCACGTCTAGAGTTATGTGCTGCAGTCATGGCTGCTCAACTTGGACACAGAATTGAAACTGATCTTCAGATTAGAAATTTACCTATGTTTTTATGGACAGATTCCGAAATAGTGCTATCTTGGATAAACGCTCAATCCTCATTGTACCACACATTTGTAGCTAATCGAGTTTCCAAGATACAATCATTAACATTGTCCAAACAATGGCGCCATGTCGGTTCCAAGGACAATCCAGCTGATATACTCTCCAGAGGACTATCGGCAACAAAACTAGACGAATGCAGTTTATGGTTCTATGGGCCGTTGTTTCTGTACGGAAAAGAACAAAATTGGCCACCTGGATTCTCGCATCGACTTATTCCAAATGACAAAGAGAGAAAGAAGACAACCGCTATTACAGCAGCCAGTTGCTCCAATGACGATTTTGTTTACAAGATTCCGCATAAAAACTCATTCAGAACCCTTCAAAGGACACTAGGATACATGCTTAGATTCATCAGAAACACAAGAATAAAAAAGGAAGAACGTCCAACATGTAAGGCATTAATTCCGACTGAGCTGGACGATGCACTATTCTTAATCATAAAAACCATTCAAAGGTCCGATTTTTCTTCAGAAATAAATCAACTTCAAAAGAACAAAGAAGTCGATAAAAAAAAAGCTCCATCATAAGTCTTTGTCCATTTATAGACGGTTCAGACATACTTCGGGTGGGAGGACGATTGGAAGCGTCATTGCTATCGTACGATGCTAAACATCCAATGCTGATTCCATATAATGATCCCATTGTAAAACTCTTATTCATCATGATTCACGAAGACAATACTCATTGTGGACCACAAGCACTTTTGAACACAATCAGACAACGATTTTGGCCAATAAAAGGTAAAATAATGGCGCGAGCAACAGTACAGGAATGCATAAGATGTACCAAGGCTCGACCACAATTATGTCGACAAATTATGGGAAATCTTCCACAAACTCGGGTTACCCCAGCACGACCTTTTATCAACACTGGTGTAGATTATTGTGGACGTTCTGGATTCACTATAAGATTAGAGGCAAACGACCAACAAAGGCATATATTGCGGTATTCTGCTGCTTCTCTACAAAGGCAGTTCATCTTGAACTGGTTTCAGACTTGTCAACAGATGCTTTTATTGGGGATTTGACACGATTTATTGGCCGACGAGGCCGATGCAAAAACATCTATTCTGACAACGCTACGAATTTTATTGGAGCAAAAGATCAGTTAACAGAACTAAATGATAGCATTTACTCTTCTAAAGCGCAATCATCAATTATTTCATTTGATTGGTTAATTTAATGAATTTTTAGCAATGAGAATATTATGTTACATTAAAATTATTTTGTTGATTTAGCATTATTGTTAATTTTAAGTAGTATAAATAGTTAAATAAAAAATTAACATGGGGTTCAGTAATAAAAATATTGTCTTTTATTATTGTGCGACTTTACCTTCAAGTTACAAGTGCTTGAGGGATAAAAATCAACAAATTAATAAAACAGTTCAAATTTATGTGTTTGAATTGGCAACTTATTAATTGAACATAAATAAACACATATATTATAATGTTAATTTTTTTAATAAAATTCAATTGTCGACTTACCAACGGTAGAGACTCCCCAGCGGGCACAGCCATATAGGCACCAAGTGTAACAACTGACGACGTTAAACTTATGACATTCCCTGTTAGAGCCATATTTTTATTTAGTTTGGTAGATACTCCATGCTTAACATTATCTGAGGTTATTTGATAGCCTCGAATAGTTTCATATGTTTTAGTTGCAATTGTCAAAGCTAATGAAAGAGGAGAGACTAAAACTGCTGCTTGACTAATAAGTGATGCAATGCTAACGACATTATCAACAACGGCCAACTTATTATTAGAAGTTGCTGGCGTTAAAAAACATTCTAGCTCCACCTAAAATAAATTACTAGTATTATTATTATCAGAATTTTTTTCTTTTTGCAAGTATACAATACCATATCATCATTGAAAGTATAACAGCCTTTTGATGGAGCGATCATTGTACCAACGGGTAATTTGTTATTGTTCACAAAGTCATTCCAATTTTGATATATACGTGAGTGTTCATCTATAAATATCATACAGCATCCAGCACTGTTGTTTGAATCTGATTGTAAAGAAAACATAGTTTCTTTATTTTACAACAATTTAATTTAAAATATATGTATATTTATATGGAATTACTTATGCAACGTCTAGTACGAAATATGGGATGAATTGTATAGTTGTGGGAAAATTTCGCTTTTTCTATATCCCTTTCTGGCGAAACCATTAAATATATAATAGAATGCAATAACGTCCCATTAGTATATTTTCCTACAAAATACGAAACATAAGAATTAAGGGATTTAAAAATATTGATAGAAAAGTAAGTTACATTAGCGTAGAGCTATAATAATCGATTTCCATGTTCTTATAAAATTAAGGTATTTTATTAAACAAATATGTTTTTCTTATTTCATTAAATAGAAAACTTTTTATTAATATAAGTATGTATGTACATATGTATAAGGTGTAGTAAACAGAAATCCACTACATATTTTGTTGTTACAATTTAGATCAAACATACAGTGAGCGTCAAAAGAAAGTGTACACTATGGATAAAATTCTAACAATCTCAACTCAAGTTTTACACTTAAGGAGAGTGCCCGAAAAAATTTTACAATATTTCCAAAATTTTCTAATTCTTTTCTTCTTGTTTCAATTTTAAAAATTTTTTATTTTTATAATTTATTAATGTATATTTTTTTGAATTGTACACTTTCTTTTGACGCTAACAGTATACCGTATTGTTTGATTTGTTATAGGTAGGAATGAGTGATAAATTTTAGAAAAAAAATTCCTTTCTAATAGCAATGTCCTGTGCCAGTAACATATTTTAAAAATATGATATGATATGTATGATAAATTTGTATACGCATGATACTTACTTTGTTGCCAAATATTATGAAATAATTTTTTTCTTAATCGATTTACTTTCAGATTCTCTCTTTTAACCCGACTTAAATCCTTTCTTGAAGTATAGACTTTTTTGTTATCAGGAAACATACATTCCAATTTTTTCATTAATAGATCGGATTGGTCTGGTCCTATCCTAAAAAGAAAATCAAATTTAAATTACAATAAATTATTATCTGAAAGAAATTTTCAATAACAACAACAGAAAACAACCAGTGTGCCTTTCTACACGTAACATTATTCAGGCTATTGTAATTGTCCTTCAGTCGTGGCTAATAGAAAGACGTCGTACTGCCATTATCCAAAATACTCCCTGTTCTATAGTTACAAATATTTTGTGTACAGATCTAAAGGTCATTTAAATGACAATATGGGATTTTTGTAGGACAACTACATATATTTATATTTATTTGGCAATTTGATTAGGATTTGGTATGAAAAAAAATAGAATGTTATAAAACTTACACATCCCAAACTATTTCGGTTTTAAGGGTGGCTATTAAGGCAAAATCCTGTTGCACTTCCCAAGCGGAACGCAAATCAATAGCAGCAGGTACCGCATGAGCAATGTTGGCATTCTTCAAGGGCATATTTTATTTATTTATGAATCCTATAGTATAGTAATGAACAAATTTATTATTCTTCCTTTTCGTTAAGTGTGAAACAATTTTAATATTAATTATAATAAATCAGTACAAATTATTAAAATAAACTGCAAACATTTACTTTCAACAGAAACAGGACACCACAACAGAAATTCGAACGGAAAACTAAGTGATGTTTGTTAATTTCATAATATTTTAATGTTGTTTAACCGTTTTCAACGGTAGTTTTGTATGTATATATTATTAAAACAGTTACGCCAATCTTGACAATAAAAGTTGTATACAAATAAAATCTGGCTGTTCTTTTAATCCTGTAGAATCCTCAACTGTTAGTAAAAATTAATAACGAAATTTAGCAAAAGTGTATTTTATTATTTTTTAAGCAGGAACTGTGGTATTTTGTTAGTCTTCTAATGGTAATTCCCCAAAAATAATGGGATTGAAACAACTCCCAAATACAGTATTTTCCACATCAAATTTATTTTTCAATATTCTTTTTTTTTTTTTTGACAAATTTCATACCATACTGGTGGATCTCTAAAATAAATGTGGATATAACCATTTATGACGGTGGATCTAAGTTAAAATTTGGTGTTGAGGTAGACATTTAAATGAAAGGAACAGACAAATGGATATTTTTTAGACTACGCTCTTAGAATGATACCGTAAGATTACCTGTAACCAACTTATGCAATGACACTTCGTTGGCACTTATAAAAGCATATTCACCAGCATTCACGGTAACTACCGAGCCTTGGTGCCTGACCTCAAAGGAGTTCATGTAGAAAAATTATTTCCTCCAAATAATGGATTTTGTAGATGTTCTGATATCAGAACCAGCATGTGGCTTCTGTGTAGAACCTTAATCAAGCGGCCATTGATATTAAAATAAATTTCTTTAAGTTTTAAATAGTTGCGGCTTGGTTGAGCAATATTAAATTCTGGTTGAAGAAGTATTGAACTTTATTTTTCATCGCTTAAACACTTCACTATTGGCGGTTAATTTTCGACGAATAAGGATATTTTAACCAGTGTTGCCACGAAAAAATTTTTTTAACCAACGTTTGTGAAAAAAACCACCAAATAAGACAAAAAATAACCACATTTAAATTCACAGTCAATAATTTAACGGCAAATTTTTATAATCGGTCTTGACTTAGCTTGGGTTAAAACTTGTACACGATTTGAAGTAACCCTCATATAATTGTCGGTTCTAAAAGTAATAGGCAATTTTTTTAATTTTAACTTACCCGACATTATGGCAACACTGTATTAAACAAATAATATTACTAAGTTAGTTTGCAGCTCTGCTTTGGCCTTCAGCTGTTTATCAAATTTGCCGGTGAAGATGATTTTTATCTAATACTTGTATTTATTATCATTATATTTTGCTAGTTGTTCACCTTTGTACCACTGTGCTCCTGTTTATTAATAAAATGTTTTGTTTACGTACACATGTAAGGGAAAATTTGAAAAGTTTATCTTCCATAAGCCGTCTTAGAAGTAGCAAAGTCGACGAAAAGACTTCCAATGAATCTTTAGCGAATGAATCGCCTGCAAGCCAGGCGAAGTTGTTACAACATATGATCGCCCCAGATGAAGTCGTAAGACATAAAATTGATCCAAAAGAGACATCAATTGTTTTGTTTCCCGGACAAGGCACTCAGTATGTTGGAATGGCTAGTAAACTTATGCGTTTTCCGGAAGCGAGACGTATATTTGAAGTGGCGAATGAAGTTTTGGGTTACGATTTGTTAAAGCTTTGTTTGGAAGGGCCAAAGGATAAATTGAACCGCACCGAACACGCTCAACCAGCAGTAATGGTAGCTTCATTAGCTGCCTTAGAACAACTGAAAGAGGAACGGCCAAAAGCTATTGAGAGTTGTGTAGCAACAGCTGGCTTTAGCTTAGGTGAATTGACAGCACTTGTTTTTGCGGGTGTTATACCATTTGACAAGGGACTTAAACTGGTACAAGTTCGAGCCAACGCTATGCAAATGGCTTGTGATAAAGCTGCCGGTGCAATGGCTATGGTTTTATATGCTCCAGACACTGAAATTGGGTCAGCGTGTGCTAAAGCACGTCAATGGTGCGTTGATAAAGGCATAGAAAACCCTTACTGTGGTGTTGGTAACTATATGTATCCACATTGCAAAATCATCGCTGGTAATGTGGAAGCTATAGAATTTCTGGAGAAAAATTCAAAAGCTCTTAAAATACGACGTATGAAACGTTTAGCGGTTAGTGGTGCCTTCCATTCACCTCTAATGGAATCAGCTGTAGAACCATTCGCAAAGGCTTTAAGTAAAATACCGTTGGAGGAGCCTTTAATACGTGTCTATTCAAACATTGATGGTAAACCGTATAAGAGTTTAGCTCAAATACAAAAATTATTACCTAAGCAGGTTAGTACCAAGAATTTTTGTACATTAACAAAGTTTTACTCACAAATGCAAATTTGCAGATCGTAAAACCAGTTAAATGGGAACAAACGATGCACCAGATATATGAACGACAACAAGGTGAAGATTTTCCTCGAACATTTGAATGCGGTCCTGGTAAAGGTTTAATACCAGTTCTTGAAAAAGTTAATGCGAAAGCAGCCAGTTCGGCATTCTATATAGAAGCTTAATGTACACAGATTGAGTTTTGTAACCTTTTTATTTTGTTGTTTTAATAATGTGATAATTTTGTTAAAGAAGATCGAACGCATTTATTAAAAAGTGTTGATTATAAACATAACAGGATTTCTTTTTCTGCTCTTCGGAAATGTCAAAATAATCCTGTAAAAAAATTTTATAAAATCCATTGCCCTGGTTTATACGATTCCAAACCTTGCAGTTTACTGTAGAATCGTCACTAAAGTGATTGCTTAAAACGTGAAATTTGCATCGTACATTACAACTTTACTCGACAAGGCAAGTAACACATGAGGTTATAAAGAGCATTAGTCATATGGTTTTATAGGCTCCGTAAGGCGATCATATCAACTGTGATCCTGTAGAGTAAGTATTGTTCCTCTACAAGTCTTACATGGTTCCGTTAAATTGAACTGAACTCAAATGACGATTAAAAATCAATTTCCCGGGCAGTGTTGATTTCCATTTGAATGATTAGGTAACAAATATAATTGCCGTTTTTTAGTATGGGAGGAACCACGTCAGTCTGAAAATATCCATCCAAAATTTGCTTTATCATTCCATTTGAAGGAGAAACTCGAATTGGAAAGACACTACAGATAGGTTTTATAGTGAATAATAAAAAAAAACACTTCTTTAATTATTAACTTTTATTGTTTTCTTTTTCAACTTGAAATTAGTTTGAAATTGATGTTTAAATTAAATTTGTATTTTTACAAAAATTAAACGGTTAGGAAATAAACCAAATATGCAGAAAATAAAAATTAAATCCTGATTAACTCTTTTCATCACGAGCACGCATACGATGCACAAAGGCTGCACCCTTATTTTTACGAAAATTTTCAAAAGGATCATTCATATTGACGCCCACACCCTAAACAAAATAAGAAAAATTGGGTAAAATATTTGAAGTTATTACCTTCATAAATTCACCTTATACATATCCTTGCGATCCCTTACTTCGCCTGCTGAAATGGGTTGATCAATCCCTTGATTATTTGTGCCCAGACCGGTGCCAGTGCCACCCCAGCCCATTTTCATTAGCATTTGATGGCCTTTATTTGATTCTTCAATAAATTCATTTGGTTTGGCAAAACTATTTGCACTGTAATGCAAAGAAACAATTTTTAATTGCTCCTTTGTGCAATTGATATTACATTATAATACTTACAAGAAACTTGGTGGCGTCAGAGATCGTTCACGTTCACGTCTAGTATTACGTTCATTTGAACGGTTTGTATCATTGTTGTCCTTTTCCCTATCGCGATCTCGTTCTCTTTCTCTATCACGAGGAGGAGACCGACGTGGTGAACGACTTCTCTGCCGATTATAGCGATTATTACGACCTCTTTCGCTATTGCCGCCTCCGCCGCCTCCACCACTTCCGCTGCGAGTTGAAGAAGAACGTTGTAGTATAGGTGATCGAGATCTTGAACGTGACTTTGATTTGTATGGTGAACGGGAATGACTACGGCTCTTGGAGCTATAATTTAATAACATTTATTATGTTTTCTCTTTAATAGAATATAAACTAACCGATAACAACGTTTATTGACTTTCTTAGGCACAGGTTTGGGTAAAATAATTGGCGATGGTGATCGTGACTTTTCTCGTAAGCCGTTTTTAATTTCTTCTTCTTTTTGTTTCTTAGCTGCGTTCTTAACCTTGTAGTACTCATATAAGCCCAGTTTTTCCCAACCCTCACTGAAATTTGTAAACATTAAAAGTGAAATCTAATTGATATAAAAATGAAGTTAACATACTTATCACGGGGCCTATCATGTGTGGGTAGAGAATAGAATGCAGCTAAAGCATTAGTTAAGCGCTCATTTTGCGGTGCTGGTGGTGGCAGACGAATGTCAACAGGATCCAAAGGTTTGTATCGATAGTCTTCAAGCCTTATTAAAGGCACCATTAAACCAGCCGGTAGATCATAGTACGCTGCAGATGGTATTTGTTCTGGCTCTTGTTCTAACTGCAGACTTGGTGGAGGTGGTACACATTCATCATCACTACCCATTCCAGAAGTAGATGAAGTCATCGTTGGTGGTTGTTGCTGTTGTTGGTCATATGATATAATTTGTTGATGATGTGTCTGCGGCGCCTGCTGCAGCTGTTGTTGTTGTTGTTGCTGCACGAGTTGTAAAGCAGCATTAACATTTAACAGATCGACATTTAAATTACTGATATTGCCCAGCATATCAGCAGCAGGCATTAAATTTGGAGGTGGATTATTAAGATTTTGATTTACTGGAATGTTACTATTTATAGAAGGAAACTGTGTTTGTTGCTGCATTAATGCAGGCATTTGGGCCATATTGCTGGAGTTACCACTTAGAAAACCTGGTGGCGGTTTTGATAAATCGGGTATAAAGAAATTATTTCCCGTGGTATTTGCATAAAGAGCATTATTGTCAATATTCTGCTGAGTCGACTGATTGGAAAAGTGATCGTTATCATCCATTATCGGCATTGCAACCTTTTGAGCCATTAAAGAGGGAATATTTTTTTGCTGTTGCTGCTGTTGTTGCTGTCCAACTGATGTTGGTGGCATAACAGATGTATTTGGAATCACAGCAGCTAACATTTGTTGTTCTAATTGCTGTTTCTGTTGTTCCAATTGTGTAATCTGTTGGGTGGCATGTTGTATGAAAATCTTATGTTGCTTTTGATAGCTGTAAAAAAGTTTATTAATAATTGTTATTATTTTTATTTTTTTGTTGTGCTATGCAATGCACAAACTTTAACTAGATCTTTCATTCATACTTATCCATTTGCGCCTGAACGGCTTGAGTAAATTTGGCAGTAACTTCATGATGTAAATTTTGCAAGTTTGTTTTATATTCATGCATAGAAGAATCGGGTGTTTGTAATTTCGATATAACACATGCATCGAAAAATTTCGCTTTTGATTCCCATAAAGACAATAGCTTTGTTAATTTGGCTCTTTGTTCTGTGGTAGCAACTGAAAGAGAATATATTTATGACAAGCATTATAAATTTAATTAATTTGCAAAATAGATGAACCATTCATAAAAACTTACTCAAATCTGCACTACAAAACATGGGAATGACAACGTTTTCCAGGCTGTTTTTTAAGTCATTAGCATTTTTTCGAACACTGCAAAAAATTAAAATTAGAACGTTTCTTTCTCTATAAAAGATGAGATAAGATTTGCGTATTTTTTTTTAGCTCGAAAACTTTAATAAAATTTTGTTTTAAAATCTATTTTTTATTTTATCATATGCATATAATAATAGTCAATGTAAAGTTGTTTACAATAAATTTAAAAAAAAATTTTATTCATCGAAATGTACATATGTATGTATATACATGTGTATGGATATATATAAAGGATGTTTCAAGTGCGAACTTCTTTTTCAATAATCCCTAATTTCTTGAAGTTTTGAAGATCGAGTAGCATTTACTAACTTCAATTTAATTTCTCTTGAGAAACAAATAAAAAAAAAAAATTCACTGTCAAATTAGCAAAAGTAGTGGATATATTTAGTCATTATAATGGTCCGTTTGGGATTAATATAAGCAAGTAAACCAAAAAATTGAGTTAACTTGCTTGATACCAATACCAGTACGTATCTAACAACACCAGTATATATCAGTCCTAGCCATTCAATCTAAAAAACAAGCGAATTTTCCATAAGGATATAGTTCTTAATGATTATAAGGCAGAGTTGGTGTAAATGTTTAATTCGAACGACCATTAGATCATTAATTTCATTGAGAATGTTTAGTTGCAACTGATTTCTATTTGATTGGCTACGTTAAGCAAACAAATTTGACATGTTTGGACATTTTGAATTGAAAATGCAGCTGGACATGCTCTTAATGGTAAGAGTCTACCAGCTCTCGACCATTTTTCGATGATATTCACGTTCCTTCTTCTGAAAAATCATTCCACAATATTCTTAATAATCTAAACGTGACAATTGCCACATTTAATGCCTATGTCAAATACAGAGTTTAAATTAAAAATAATTAAAGAATTAAAAGACGGCATGTATAGTATACTTATATGATGGGAGAGAAGTAATATGAATATGATGGGAGATAAGTAATATTAAGAACGTCTTCTTGCCTTCTAATATGTCATAAAATGTTTTACCTCAAATTTTCACTGTTAAAACCTAATGCTATCTTTTCTTCTATTAAATTAAACGTATTTTACCTAAAGAAAAGTTAATCGAAATATTTATCAGATATTTTAATGCCACACATGCAAATAAGCATTAATAAAATGTTATAAATTAAACAACGTTTCTTTCTCTATTATCTTTTTCAAAACTAATCATATCAACATTTAAAATGTGTAATTAATTTTTATTTGAAAAATAAATTCGAACTTTAGAAAATCCTTTTTTTTTTTTTGCTTAATTAATTTGTGCGACATTTAAATGGTATTTTACATGTACATAAACAAATATATTTGATTAGTTTTATAAAGTTTTAAAAAAGACTTACCAATGGTGCAATATATCATTAATTAAATAAATAAGATGTAATTTTTGTTGAAATGTTGTACCATCGACCAAAGCCCTAAAAATAAATTAACAAAATATTTTTTTGTTTTTCTTGTCGAGAAGTTTTCGTGCTTAAAGAGTTGTAGACGATTAAATGTTCTGGTGGTATGTCACAATATTTGTTAGTTCGTGGTAAAAAAATAATTAAATCAAAATACGTCTTATTAAATGCCAGTCACTTGTCTTAAATTAAAAGAATTCATTCTACAACTCATTTTTAAAAGTTTATAACCAAACAAAAAGTCGTCGACAGGATTCCAGGACCAAATATATGTATGTGAATATGTCAACCAATACTCATCATGTTGTAAAGAGAGGTAAATACAATTAATAAAAATTTTTAAAGGTTATAATATACAGAATACAAACAAATTGTTATCAAGAAAGAAATTCAACTTAAACTTATAAACAGACGCATACTTTTTTAAAAGATATTGTAAAACGACATTGTTTTTAGCGCTGTCGGATGAGTGCTGTAATATCCAGTTTTTGCCTAAAATTGCAACATTAAATATATTATTTTATTTGCCAAGCAAAGAGTTTAAATGAATGTAATTTAAAAAAAAAAATAAATTTAATTTGATGGAAATCTTAATGATTTTCAACTATTTTAATTTTTTTTCAGTAATAATATAGCAAGTGTTATCTACTATATAATTGCTAATTGTTTAAAAAAAATTAGATTAATTTTAACTGATTGTGATATATATTTACCTTGGGAAATACTGTCCTTGGTGCAGGAATCAATTATAGGCTGCAGAATACCATCGAATTCCTTTAGTGAAATATTTTGCTCTTCTGCATTCTTTTCCAGTTGTGAATTTTGAGCAGCCTCTATAGCTTCATCAATTTGCTTTTTCTGTTGTGCCATCAGTGCCTAAATGTCCCATTGTATTTTTATTTATATATAGTTTTTTTGGAATTCAGTTTCATTTGTTTTTTATTTGAGATTTTGTTCACAATGATTTTGTTTGTCCGATAACATATATTTTTAATGGTTTGTCATAATAATTTTTGTTTTTGGTAAGTATATGGTATCGTATGTATTTGTAGCAAAGATTATTTGAATTTGGGATATTTCGAGTTTTGGTTTTTTTTTATAAAAAATATACAAGTAAAGTAAAATTTTAAATGTAGATATTAAAAATGAAGTAGTATGAAAAATAAATAAAAAAATATACTTAAATAATCTTAAACATTTTCTCGCAAATCGAAAACTTCCCACAAAGAGTAAAATATATATCTTAAAACAACGGTGAAAACACGTACGGAAAACAATATACAATAGGACAAGTGTAACTGACCAGCCAAAAGTTTTGAAAAATTTTAAAAAATAATCGAAAAAGTATCACAATCTACACCGTAACTTTACAAAAGGATGTTAAAAAATAAAAATATTTACATATTACTAAAAATAAAGACTATGAAGGAAGGAGGGAGAAATCTGAAAACAACGTAGCTTTATACATATTACTAAGATCGGTGAAAACAATATATGAACAAGTGTAACTGAGCAGCCAATAGTTGAAAAAATTAAAAAAAATTATAGAAAAAGTATCAAAATTATAGAAAATCATCACCGTAACATTACAAAAGCATGTTAAAAAATAAAAATATGTATTATTAACAATAATGTGATGATCGAAAATCGGTGTGAAGGAAGGCAGCATAAGTCTTAAAACAACGTTGCTTTTCACATACTATTAAGCACGAAGGTGGAAATGTAATGATTTGGATTTCAAGTGCTGCGAATGAGGACAAGCCAACCTTGTATTTATTGAAGAAAATATGGAGAAAACAGAACATTTAACACATTCGTTGCCAAACACGATTATATACGTCATTGACGGAGTGTTACCAACACATTGCCAACACAAATATACTCGTGATACTTGCAATTTGTTTCACAACTTGTGGAACTTTTTAAGGGTCCGATTTCTACCCATCATTTAAAATATATTCTTATGATTCAGAATTTAGGCTTGGCAGCGAATGCATTAAATCATATTAGAAATAATTTATAAAAATTATATTAGAATAATTTGGTTCAATCTGCTCAAAATGGGGATGGAAGACGGCTTTGTGTTCGTTCAAAGCAACTCTCTGAAGCACTGTTGTCAAAGAATGACAACTTTGTAGAACAAGTTATATTTTCAGCTTTCTCAATGCCTCGACTTAAATTCAGTAGAACAATTGTGGACTCATGAAAACTAAATTACGTAAATAACACCTTATCAACAAGCAAAAATTGAAAAACACTCTAGTGAACAACATATGGGAATCTACACCCGCTAAGATGACTAGAAATCTGGCCAAGAAGACTTTTAGTTGTAAGAGAAGCTAGAGGTCAGCATGGAAAATACTTTTAAATGACAACAATTTCTTTTCTGTAGTATTTTTTTTGCCCAGGAATATTGGCATTCGTATATGCATAATTTTTATGATTTTTTCTTTATACAAAGACCTAACGAAATATATTTTAATTTATAATAAAAGTAGAGATTTCAAAGTTTAATGTAATCTTAATATTGTAACAATAAACTTTCTTTTGAATATAATTTTTGTTCAAAATTCTAGTTTGTGATGGCAGGTATTCCAGAATAAAAATTCAAAAATGTGTAGAGAAAGTACCAATTTCCAATTTGTTTATAGCAAACATGATTCGCCTTTTTTTTCTTTTTCTAGATTTTAATAGAGAATTTAAATTGCAATTTGGTAAGGCTTCACAGTTTATTACCCCAACGATGATTCAATACTGTATTGGTTTATTCAACTTGTGTACTGAACGAGCATATTATAATGAATCATTAAAATGTTTCAATTTTTCATTGAAATACCCAATTATAGTTTACAAATTAAGGTATAGTTTTTGAAACTTATTTCAGTTCTGTTTGTAGGAAATTTTAACAAATAAATTATCAAGCAATCAATTAAAGTAAAATTCTTCATTTTATATTCTTTGAGTTTTCCATAGGAAATACCAAAAGGTTACCCAGAAGGGTCAAACTTTAAAGAGAAAATTCAGACTTGACAGGGAGGATTTCCAAGACACTTTTATAGAAACGTTGCATACATGATTGGGCTTGATATGAGCATCATATAAATTCACATTTTGTAAATTAAAAATCAATTAGCCATATAAACGAATAGGATAAACAAAAAGACTATTTTTTCAAATACATATTAAATTAAACAAGATGAACCTCCATATCAATTGAAAACCTTAGTATGTACCTAACTTTTTGAATAAAATCCATTATAGTTGTAGTATTTATAAGAATAGAAAAGGTTTAAATTTAGGAAAATTACCGTATGCTGTGCTGTTAAGTTAGATTCTGATTGACGTATTTGTTCACGCAGTGTATTTTGTTGCATATTTAATGCCTCTATTTGTGCTGTGTAATTAACGGCTACAGATTGACTGCCACCATTTGAAGAAGATTGCGAGGTAATAGGGTTTGAGCTAGTACTAAGCGAAGATGCATTTGCATTCCACATTTGATGATTAGGTGGAGGCTGAGTCATATTAAAAGAGCTATTTGAATCATGTTGACTGCCCGGAGTCATTTGTCCACCGCCATGAAGCATTATATTTGGAGGCGGTCCTTGCGTAAAATGAGGTGTTTGTGGTGTTGTGCCCACTCCTGAGGATTGCTGTTTTAAGTCTAAAATATACGTATAAAAACTATTTTTAAAAATTTCCTATTTAAATTACTGACACTTATAACTTACAGGCTTGTTCGGCAGCTACTCTATACTGATAGTAGGCTGCATATTCCCCACCATAGAGAAATTCAAATTTGGGGTTATTTTGTTGTTTCTGTTTTGTTATCATTTCAAATTCTGGTCCATTTCGTGCAACAAATTCAGCTAATTTATCAATTATGTTACGCAGACTGATATCTAAAATATAAAATAAACTATTTTAGGTGTATCTATTGATATGTAAGTTAGCCGGGGCGTGCGGCTTGTACACTTTTTATATTTGCTTCGCTCGATACAAATACCACAACTTAAATCATCAGTTACCTCTTGGAGGTGGCGGTCCGTCCATTTTCGAAATACTTTACAAAACCACTTCGAATATTTAAAACCTTTCCTAATTTTTTCACAATTTTCTTCAAAAGATTTAAGACGACGTGCTAAAAACTTTACTTAATAAACTGTCAAAGTGGAAAAATTTCCAGGACGCCATTTATTTTAGCAGTGTTGCAACAAAATGTATTAAAACCCATTGAAGCCTTTTAAGATGTTTTAAGGGTATTTATTTAATTTATTGGAGAATTGGTGGATACGTGTTTAGTGCATTAAAACATTTATTAGATCTGACTTCTGAAACTATTCATTATATTTAAGCTAAATTAATGGCATCGATTGGATATAATATTTTTGTTTACTACAACTTATATATTCTTGCACCGACGAAATGTTATAGGTTATTCATTTTCAATACTATACATTTGCAACCCTGTTAACGTAATCTTCATTCAAAAAATATTCATCTCTTTTAACTTTATAACATGGTATAAATTTTACAATGTAAACAAAACAGAAATAGTTTTTGTTGACGTTTGCATTTATCAATAACTTAAGAATTTTAGTTTGATAAGGATGAGTACATAATTTTACATTCAAAGAAGTTTCTTATTGTTTTAATTCGAATAATTAAAAAAGAAAGTAGTGGGCAATTTACTATGAGTAATACTAATGTGATAGAAATAAACAACTATAAAAATGGTTCTTCAAGCTCCAGTTCATCTGGAGCTCAATCACAACGCAAACAATCGGTAGTGGATAATACAGAACCACCGGAAATGAGAATATTGTGTTTTGAACTGACTTACTACAATAAAACTACACAGTTTTTACTTAGTTGTGCCGGTGTATTTGTACTTTATTTATTATATGGCTATTTGCAAGAATTGATATTTACCGAGGAAGGCTTTAAGTCCTATGGTTGGTTCTTAACCTTGATCCAATTCGGTTATTATATATGTTTTGGTTTAATGGAAAGAAACCTGGAAGCAAAGCGCACTGGTGTTCCGGCCATGCAAAGAAAAATACCAATGAATACCTATGTTATATTAGCTGTATTGACTCTGGGAACAATGGGTCTATCAAATTCTAGTTTGGGTTTTCTCAATTATCCTACGCAGGTGATATTTAAGTGCTGCAAATTAATACCGGTTATGGTGGGCAGTATTTTAATACAAGGTAAACGTTATGGTCCTTTAGACTTTGGTGCTGCTCTTGCGATGTGTATCGGTCTGGCCTGGTTTACCTTAGCTGATTCTCAAATATCACCGAATTTTAATACAGTCGGTGTTGCCATGATTTTGGGAGCCTTGTTATGCGATGCTGCTATTGGTAACGTTCAGGAGAAGGCTATGCGTGATCATCGTGCTCCAAGCAGCGAAGTAGTTTTATATTCCTACGGCCTAGGATTCATTTATTTGTTTGTTATTATGATGATTACTGGAAATTTCTTCAATGGTTTTGCTTTTTGCTTGCAGGTAAATTTAAAAATTATGTTAAACTAACTTCTGTAATTCAAAATTAGGTAGCATTACTTGGAACAATTCTTTAAATGTTTACAAGTTTCAGAAAAAAATACTGTAAATTATAATTATTGTTGTTATTTATTACAACTTTCATTCTTGGTATGTAATAGCAATAAAAAGAAAATCCTCTTCTTATTTAAATCTCTTTATAGCACCCCCGTGAGTCATTTGGCTATGGTTTCTTTTTTAGTTTATCAGGCTACTTGGGTATACATTTTGTTTTGGCCTTGGTTAAAAGCAGTGGAGCACCTGTGGCGGCAACAGTAACCACAGCTCGAAAAGCCGTTACTATAGCAATATCATTTTTATTCTTCAGTAAACCTTTTACTATACAGTAGGTTGAATTATTTATTTTTTTTTCAATACGCGTTTTAACTAATGAACGCTTCTTTTGTATTTCATTACAGATATGTATGGTCCGGGTTAATAGTTGTTCTAGGCATTTATCTTAATGTTTATAGCAAAAAGCATAAACTAACATTTGCAGATATAAATCATAAAATTAAACAGAGTTTCTATCGTCTGGGCAAAACTTCATCATCGTCACGAAAATTCTTAGTAGAAGTATAACAAGTTGTTTTACGTAAAAAAAACAAAATCTACCAAAATGTTTATAGCAAATATTAGAGTTTGTTAGTGTTTATAAGTTATACAGTTAAGGACGTATATTTATGTTTAATTTACAAAAACAATAAATTATTTAGTTGATATGATTCCTTTGAAATTGGATGTTTTAATTTATTTCAAATTCTAAAACACGTTTTATCATATCATGTCTTTCATTTGCTGATTCAATTTGCCCCAACATACGATCCAAAAATTTCTGTTGATGTTTTATAATAAATTTGTTGCATTGCATAATTGTGGCACCTGTATAAATAGTACGAAACTTTGCTCGTGTTTCACCGACCTGTAATAAATAATATAACATCTTTTATTTCGTTTGTTTTTAAATACATTTTTAACTACATACTCACCACAGTTACTAATGGCAAAATACTAGTAAGAAATTTGTGTGAATGATGAGAACAGCGTATTATGGCGATTTTAGTTCTTTCATTGCAATACTTAACACGGAAACCATGTTCTAATAGTCCAAGACCATAGACACCAAAATATTTTTGCACATGGTTTAGCAAACATTTCGACAAAACCTGATCTTTTATGTGCAAAACTTTCGTCTGTGCATTTTGTGGTACAATTTGTACAACAACATAACTACAATATTGAAAAAAAAAAAAAAATGAGTGAAGAAGTCTGTCTACCAATTCCTTTATTACATTTTGTGTTTATTAGACATAAAACTGATTTATGCCAAGTTTGTTTCATATAACATACAGTCAGGGACATAACTATTTGTACACCATGTATTTTTCAATCATTTTAAAAGCAATATCTCCAGATGATAGTAAAAATTTAGTTCGATCGATGCCCAGAAGACTGCAGGCCGTTATTGATGCGAAAGGAGGGCCCCCAAAATACTAATTTTAAGAAAAATATAATAATTTTAAGGATATTTAAAATGTACAAATACTTTTGTCCCAATGAATTTTGTTTTTTTTTTTGTTATTTCTTAAATAATGTGTTGAATATTACTATAATTTTTTATTATAATTAAATAAAAAATATTTATAATTAAACTGCATTAAATTTTGTTTAATATTTAGCTTAATTTTTAAAAATATTGAAATATACATGGTGTACAAATAGTTATGTCCCTAACTGTATGTATATTCAACCGCTCTATCTATTTAGGAGCGCTAACTCTTTATCTTATCTTTGTTGAGGGCGGGCTCTGCCTTTAAACTTGCAATTCTATTTATTTTTACAGATGACAGCAAATTTGTTTCATTCATTTATTGTTTAATGCTAATTCCTTCCGAGATATTCAAAATAATAGCAATTGGATGTTTGAACCTGGTTTCTTTATTTTCATCGAAGGGACTTTGCTCGGTCTAGCTGAGACAGATCTTATGTATTTGCTTGGAGGATTAGTTGCATTGACTTTCATTTAATGTAGAATTTGCTAAGTAAGTATCTGTAGGGAAGAATGTCACATGTACAAACTACTTAACTACATACTATATGTGCAGTAGCCTTTCATTGCCTTATGGGTATGAACCTTACGTATAATATACCATTACGATTAGAAATATAAAATTCTATGCTATGTAGATCAGACTTTACTGTTCTACTAAAGAAATATCACTGTTATGCTAAAAAGATTTTATTATTTACCGATTTTTAATGCGAACCATTTATTTTTCTTTAAACTAAAATCACAAAAATATTTGTAAACAAACGTGTCTAATTTGCGGCTGCTGTAGCGGTAGAATAAGCCGAACAAAACAAAAAATGTATATCAAAACACAAATCAGCTGTTGAAAAATATATATGTCATGCTAGAAAAAAATATTTCATTTTTGATTTAATTTAAAGTGAATTCTTATTGTGTAAAGTTTTTAGTTTTTATTTAGTTTTTTTGTTTTGTTATAAAATGCAGTCTTCTACATTAGATAAAAAATTACAAGGATTCCAACTAATAGCACAAGAAAAACTACAAGCAATACTTTGTTCTATACCTGGAAAAAAAGATTTAATTATTGAGCCGCACCTTATTAAGCCCCTGGAACATATTTGCGCTGCCTCCTGGCTAAAGTGAGTCATTTCGAAATTCGTCTGCTATATAAATCATATTTTTTTTGTTTATTTAATTATAGACTTAAAGGAATTCAGCGTATATTTAAATTAGACTTACAAAATGCCATTACGCGCTCCTCGATGGATCAAGTCCAACTGTATATGATACGCAGCGATTTGGCATCATTTAATCGTGTTTTAAATCAAATCAAATTAATTTGCAAATCTCAACCTTCATTGTTGTCAGAAGATACTCATTTTAAGTATTTTCACATAATCTGCATACCATCGTGTTTTGCATATTTTCCTCAAATGTTGGAAAATGGGGGACTTTATGGAATTGTTGGTTTACATCGCTATAATTGGGATTTCATACATCTTGATGAAGGGGTATTATGCATGGAAATGCCAAATGTATGTATAAAATTTATTATTCCACATATACTGTGGTAATATACATAATTTTATAAGTTTGATATACATATGTACTCGTAAAACATTAAACCATTTTTTTAATTATTGCAGTGAGAGTTTTGTTCCTCTTCTTTATATGTAAATCAATTACATATTCGTTATATGACCACATTTCTCTTGTAACAAGCCTGTCGACTATGATTTTTTCAATTACTTCCTAATTCTATCGTTATTTGGATGATAATAACACTCAAAAATATCCACAATATTCAGAAATGTAGTTTACAGTGATAAATCATACATACATAATTGGTCATTACATAATTGTGTGCGTTAATTTTATACATCAGTGGCGGGACCTACAGTTTAAAGTCGACTCCGAACGACAGATTTTTTTGAGAAGCTCTTCATGGCAATTTTATTTACTCAGAGTTTTTGCCAGAAATCTGCTGAGAGGCAGTCGCCGCAGAAATATTTTTTTTCATATTTCGTTTTGATGCCAGACCTGGGATACGAACCCGGGCTTTTCATCTAAAGCCAACACACTACCTACTAGACTACGGCGACTAAAGTGATAAATCAGTTTATTTAAATAATACTAATGAACTTAATTCAGCAAATTGTATAATTCCTTACAAATACTATCCATAAGCAAAAAAAAAACGGAATTTTTTTAAATGTTGTAACACTTCATGTTAATTAAAAAATGATTTAAAGACGTTTTTACTTCTAAAGTTATGTAGCATTGTTTTTTCATGTTATTTGTAGGTTTTCCCCACTGCATATATGGGAAAAGATTGTTCCTTGTTGCCATCAATAGCTCAAACACTACGAGTATTAGAAATACTTTGTGGTCGTCCAGACATAATATTGACTTTTGGCGAACATTCTGAAAATGTAGTGAAAATGCTACATAAACTTGGTTCAATGCCTACAAAATCAGACAACCCAAAGGATAGTGATTTTTCAGCTTTATTAATAATTGATCGTGACAAAGATTTTGCCTCGCCTTTACTAACGCCAGCTATATATCCAGCACTACTATTGGAAGTATTTCCAAACAATGCTGGTATTTTGGAATTAGAAATGTCAAAAAATAAGATACAACAACAAAAATTATCTATATTTACCGTGGCCCCAAAGAAAGAAGACAAATCAACGACAAACAAAAGTCCAGCGAATATGAAAACGCCAACAATACGTTTAAATTCGATGCAGGACGAAATATTCGCAGAGAATCGTTATAAGCACTTTTCAGCAGCAAGCAGTCAAATTCGTCAACAAGCCAAGTCCATTAGCATGGAATTGCAAAAGCTAAATAATATGAAATTGGAGGAAATGCACGATTATGTAAATCGTAAATTACCCAAGATTTCTGATACAAAAACGAAATTACTGAGGCATTTAAATGCTAGTGAAAAAGTCATTGAAATGCTGGGTTCAAATTTCAGACGTGTTCAGGCATTGGAAGAAGATATATTAAACAATGTCTCGAGAAAGAAAATTCTGCAAGATATTGATGAACTCCTAACAACAGATGGCCAAAAATACAACACATTAAGGTTGTTATCTTTGCTCCATGTATGCGCTGGCATAACAACTGAGGAATTGGCACAATTTATTAGAAATTATTGTAATTACTTTGGTTTAAAATATTTAACAATTTTCGAACAATTGTCGCAAGTTGGCCTACTGCCACAAATAGTGGGCGACGTTGTAACACCTATCAATAAAACAGCTTCAAAGTTATTATCGAATATTCCATTGAATATACCAAAATTTCAACAGACACAATTTCAAGCCAATGCAAATCGTTTAAAACTAATGGTTTCCGTAGCGGGTGCAGACGAACCAGAAAGTTCAGTAACTGCGTCAACATCTACCTCACAAAAATCTCAATTGTCTCCAGCATCAACATGTCCAAGTTATGTTTTTAATCGACTTTATATACCATTGATCGCACAAATCTCAAACTTTCTGTTGAAGTCAACGTGTGGAGATGATTTTATTACAAAGTTAGCCATGATAGACAATATACAAATCAATGGCCAAGACATAAAATCTCTAGCACAAAGTGTAAAACAGACTGACTACAAGGGTCTACTACCTCTAAAGAAACGCCAGATTTTCGTATTTGTTGTTGGTGGAATTACGTATACTGAAATTGCAGCGTGTAATTTAGTAGCGAAACATACAGAATCCGAAATATTTGTGGCTTCAGATTGTATTTTATCAGGATCGGATTTAATAGCTGCAGCATTTTAGTTGTAGAGGTTTGTTTATTTTTATTAAAATATTTAACACTTATACAATAAGATAATAAGGCGGGTCAAATTTATGGATTTTATTTATACAAAAAGTGAATTAACTTTTAAAATTAAAAAAAAGTAAAAATTATACATATATAATGTAATATTTTTGAAAAATCATGATATTTTGGTAAAACGTTTACATAAAATTAAATTTTTTATGGTATATACATATGTATATGTATAATATATAAACAATTACATATAATGTAAATAATTTTGTAATTTTGTGAAGTTTAAAAATAAATAACTTTTTTGTATGAACGCTTCATTTAAACATTTTTTATATTGATTACATTAATATTTTGGTTGATAATTGTTTTAATAATGAATTCTGAAAGACATCAGCTATACCGATATTTATTTTAGTATTTCTTTTATTATTTTATTTTAGTAGTTATTGTTCATTCTTTCCTGCATTAGTGATACTAATTGAATGTTACTGACAATTTGAATATTTGTAACGTTTTTATTTTAGTCATAATAAATCATTTGGAAGTGAAGTATTGTGTTTTTAATCGTTTGGAAAAAACATTAACAATTTTATTTGAATAATTCAAATTCAAGGATTTAAGACATTGTATTCCTTCCGTTGCTTTAATATAAGTTAAATAGCTAGCCCATAATTAGATGGTCCACTCGCAAGTCATTACGTCCAATTAGATATTCTTTAATGAATCAATTCTTATTCTTGTGTGTGATTTGTGACTAGTGTAGTACTGGCCAGTACTTTTAAGATAACTGATTTACAGTACATTCGACATCTTGACTGACGAAATGAAAATGTTTAATAGTTGGTGATGGTTGATCAAACCCGAATACAGTTGTTTATGGATATCAGTTTTAATCAACTTATGCACATGCATCAATGATGTAATCGTGGGCATCTGCAGATCCATCCCATTCAGTTTTTTTGAATATGATTTCTTACTCAGATCGTATGTGCAGCTTTTAGTCTCAATAAAAATATGGCTGATATGTCTCTAATGTAAATCCAAGTAGCATTGTCTATGGGCTAACCTTGATTCAGCAAAAAGCCGCGGTATACAGCCTGTATATAATGACAAGCCTGGAACCCCATTTAAGCAATTATTAGTTTTCCTTTCCTAGTGTTACGACGCTGGCTGTTTGCTTTATTGATATCACCTTTTGTATCCAAAAAAGATGTCATTAATTATTCCTTACGGTTGTGTAAATCATCACTTGTCCCAATCACTTTGTGTGTGTAGATCCGTGTCAATTTAAACTTTTGATAGTTGTTTTGTGCAATACATGCATTTTTGGTTGAAAATGTGCAAATCTATCAGAATTTGTAGTTGTAGTGATAGCCTCATAATTTTGTAGATCTTTTTAATTATGAAATATATACTGTTTGTAAACATGTTGTGCCAAACATATATTTTTAGATGAGATGTTGTTCCGAACGAAGAAATGTGGGAGTCTTTCAAGTATTTTCATTTAGGGCTGGATCCTTTTTAGTATTGTGATTGGTCCTTAAGGCCGTAGAAATAAATCACTGTAGCCCATCCCCATGTCTTAGGTTGTAACTAGATAATGGCGGAAATATAGATGACGTAACAGTTTTTCGAATAGAGATGAGTGTAACCATTTTGAATTTCTGTGCTACATTCAGTGAAGTTTTCGTTTGGTTTAAGTAGAGTTTTTTTCCTTCCTTGGAATGGTAGTTCAAATAATTTGAGCATTATTTTTAAATATATTTATTCCTAGAGTAGATTGGGTTAGCCTGTGCAATTTTCGTTTTCACAAAGTGAACACAATTTTATAAATTTTAAATGAAATTAATTAAATTTGACAATTACGGTCTTTGAAATTAGTTAAATAACTTTCTCAAATTAATAAAACAAAATATTTTTTTGAAAGAAAACCAGTGTAAATACTAAAGTTTATGCAATCTAGGAAATAAAATAAATGTTTTCTAAATTTAAAATCAAAACTTTGCCAAGAAAGTTTAATTAAATACGAGATGTAAAAACTTTTTTTTGGATTTTTGTTGCTTGGTGTTATAATCGTAAGTCTTGTTTGCAAACAATATAAAACATTGTCTGTATGGTTGTAATTTGTTGAAAGAGCACGCTTAAGAGCGTGCTTTATTATAAATTGTATCTTTTTAAACGGCTTAAGTTATAAACAAATTGTTATGGGTAAAAAACTTAAATGAGATCATAAAGGTAGACAGTACTGATTTATACTCCCTCTCAACTTAACGCAAACGCGTGCTTGGTGAATATATAATATTATATACTGGTATAACATATAAATGAGCTCACGTTTAAACATTTTTAATTGAATTTTTTTTAATAATGCACTAGTGTTCTCTTAAATGAATTTGTTTGTGGATGCATGCATTTTTACATACATATGTACGTATGGAGAAAAGCGGGTGCAGATCAAGTTAAATAATAAACGTTGACCACGATAAATAAAAAATGTGTAAACGATTGTCGTATAAATAGGGTTACATACACATACATAAATCTAGAGATCTATAAGCTTAAACAATAGAACGAAATAAATTATAATTTTATTAAAGAAAAGCAAATTTAAAGGTGCTCGCTCATTAAAATAAAAAACAAAAAAACCTTTTTAGAAATAAATCTCTACCATTTCAAAGTAAAATAGTTGTTAAACTTATTGTTATTGGTGTAGTACATTAAATGATAAGATAATTGTACGCGATTTTTGTTCGTTTCATTTGCTGTATAAAATATTTACAAATTTATTTTTCATTTCAAAACATCCCACGTCACACTGGGAGTCGTTTAACTGGTGCTATTCATTAATTTAAATTGCAACTGTAAGTGAAGGTGATAAGACATCGCATAAAGCAAGTGAATGCTGTGTACCATTTGTATAATTTGTTAAATTTAATAATAAATTAATTAAAAAAAATAAGTAAATTTCAAACAATTAACCTCTAAACAATGCCGAAAATTTATTTTATTGGCGTTGATGTTGGTACTTCATCTGCTCGTGCTGCTCTAGTTTCGTCGGATGGTAAGGTTTTGAAACAAGCTGTTCAAAATATACGCATTTGGAATCCAGAACCTGAACATTTCGAACAATCATCGGAGGACATATGGAATGCTGTCTGTCATTGTGTTAGGGTATGTATGTGTGTTTATAAAATAATAAAGTAATAAAACATACTAAATCAAATTACGTTAAGCTAAATGTATTATTTGAAACAGATAAGAACAGTTTTGACCTACACTTGTTAGTATAGGACATTTGCAAAAAACAAAAAAAAAAACATATAAAACCTATAAACTATAGAATAAATACGTAATATAATGCAATTGTAACTGTTACATAATTGGTCATTACAACCCTTCAGTCAGGATTACGACCTAGCCTCTCACACCTCTCATGTTGTGTGCGTTAATTTTAAACATGAGTGGCGGGACCTACAGTTTAAAGTCGACTCCGAACGTCAGATTTTTGAGAAGCTTTTCATGGAAATTTTTTTTACTCTCAGAGTTTTTGCCAGAAATCTGCTGAGAGGAAGTCGCCGAAGAAATATTTTCATATTTTCGTTTTGATGTCTGACCTGGGATTTGAAATCGGGCCTTAAGTCTAATAAGCCAAAACACTACCTGTTAGACTACGGCGACTGCTAAATGCAAAAAAAAAAAACAATTATTTGACACTTTCAGCCCCACACCCACTTCTCTTGCAGTGATCACGTTAACAGACTAAGTATCATAATCATATCATAAGTATCATAATGATAAAATAACATATTTGTACAATAAATATGTTCCAATAAAGACAAAAACAATACGTCATGGCAATCCATGGTTCACGGCTGAAATAAAATCCCTAATTGAGGATAGAAATTTGGCATACAAAAGGTGGAAGAAGTTTAGAACGCCACAACTATATGCTATATTTAAAGCTTCAAGAGCAGCTGTTAATAAAAAAATAAAATTAGCCAAATCAACATTTTACAATAATAAATTCCAATCGCAAATTGACTCAGGAAAGAAATGGAGAGAAATCCGTAAAATGGGAATTATTAAATCCAATGATACTGACACAAATGGAATTAATGTAGACCAACTCAATCGCCAATTTGCGAATATACATATGCCTCAAATAAACCTAGATTTTTACAATGAATTTAATAGCAATCATGAACGGGAAAATGTATTTAATTTCAGCCACTTCTCTCAGGATGATGTAATAAAAGCCTTTACTTCGATTAAATCTAATGCTGTTGGACTTGACGGAATGCATCCTAAGTTCATTAAACTCATACTCCCATTTATTATAAAATATATTACTTATACGTTTAATACGATTTTGACAACATCAACATATCCAAACGAGTGGAAACATGCAAAAATCATCCCAATTCAAAAACCTGATAACAGTTACCGTCCGATAGCAATTTTGCCTTATTTGTCAAAAGTCTGTGAAAAATTAATGCATGAGCAAATCAGTTCTTTTTTACATTTAAACTCCCTATTGAGTACAAGACAATCTGGATTTAGGCCCAAACATAGCTGCCTAACAGCCTTGGCTGATGTAACGGAGGAGATAAGATTTCAAATTGACAAGCGTAATACTATGTCGTTTCTCATATTGCTTGATCACTCTAAAGCTTTTGATACAGTGCATCATAGTATTCTATGTCTCAAACTTAAATACATGTGTCAATTCTCTTCAACAGCGTTAAAGCTTTTAACATCGTATCTAAGTAACAGAAGCCAGAGTGTTTGCCATGGATCAAACGTGTCCGTAAGCTGCCTGATGCCAAGAGGAGTACCACAGGGCTCGATACTTGGCCCCCTATTGTATTCTATTTATGCAAATGACCTGCCGCAACAATTAAGACATTGTAAAATACAAATGTATGCAGATGATGTACAGCTTTACATAAGCTGTAATATAAGTGATGCCCCTAATTGCGTGCAACTAATAAATCAAGATCTACAACTAATTCATCTCTGGGCAAGTGCTAACGGATTAAGCTTAAATCCAAAGAAATCAGTAGCAATGGCTATTGGTTCATTGAACAATATGCCTGACGTCATTCCGCCAATAACTATTAATAAAGATATAATAAGCCTTGTTGATAAAACTAAAAATTTAGGTGTTATTATTAACAAACAACTAAATTGGTCAGACCATGTTAAAGCAAACTGTGGTAAAACTTTTGCTATGCTTAGAAATCTATGGATCTCGAGACATTACACACCACAAAATATTCGAATGTTAATTGCGAAAACATACTTGTTGCCAACTTTAATGTACGGTTGCGAATTGTTTGCTAGTTGTGATGCAGTAAGTATACAAAGGCTTAATGTAACGTATAATAATATTGCAAGATATATATTCGGCATTAAAAGATACAGGAGCATTTCGCAGTACGCAAAACAAGTATACAATATCACTTTTAGGAATTTATTAAAGTGCCGTGTTCTTTTATTTCTCCATGAAATTATATATACAGGACAGCCTGCCTATCTATTTCGTCGCCTCAATTTCTCCAGATCGAACAGAGGTAACAAAGTAAATACAATCAAATCTAATAAAGCATTGTCTGACCAGCACTTTTTTATCAATGCCATCCGTCTTTGGAGCCATCTACCACCTCAAATTCAATTATTAAGCAATGCAAGTCAATTTAAATCTGAGATGTTTAAACATTTTAATTAATTTTAACTATGATAAAAAGCAAAATACACGTGATACATTATAAATTTTTTTTTCTTTTTTTGTACTTTTTTGACACCTAACTAATATATATATTTTTATGTTTCTTTTGTTGATTTTTATTTTATATTTCTAATTTATTTTTATGTACTATGTACTTTTATTGTAATTAAAATTTTTCTGTTTATTTTATGTAATGTGTAAAAATAATCTATAGTAATCTTGTATAACTGCCAATTGTCTGCCCAACACTTTAATATAAGATACATATGTTCTTGTTGTGTTGTATTGTACAAATGAATGAATAAATAAATAAATAAATAAATAAATAATGGAGCAATCGTTGGAATTGACTTTATAGACTTTGTTAAATATTCAAAAGCATATATTATTAGTGAATCTGACGTTATTTAATGCAAGAGAAACCTATACAAGACGTAACACAAGAGATCAACGCTCTTTTAGTAGATCAATTGGTGTTTTAACACAATATTTATTCAATGTTGTGCTATATCGCGTAAGCGGGAAGCACTAAGTTTTATAAGATGTACATCATGAAAGAGCTAGACTATATTGTATTTATGTCTGGTTCCAGCTATGTTCCATATCAAATATCCAGACAAATATCTTTGTACTTGCAGGTTATAATCACTTTAAGCATTATTGTCAACGAGTCTACACCAATATCGCTTCACACTCTGAGAAATTTGAAAAAAAGATCCTCGCCACGCTTTGAAGTTCGCATGACAATTTTCGTTCTCTAAACTTCGGCACGTTGCACTGCCGGCTATGAAATGTTTCCTTTGAGATAATGTTCGTGGTTTCCTGCTTGATCGGGCAAGCAAGAAATTTTTTCCGGCTTTTACAATTCAAGCCTGTGAACATTTTTTTCTTTCTCATGACCATCATGACTTCTGATCGCATATAAAAAGTAGGTTTTACATGTAATGGTAAAGTAATTATATTTTTGAACAGTTGGTCCCACTACATTTTGATCGACAACACATAACATTGATAATAAACTATTTCGCATATGTAATATATGTATGTACATACATATATTTTCACAAGCATACGCTATCTGTTTGCTATAATCAAATCTATTATATTTCTTAATTTATTTCAGGATGTTGCCAGTGAGGTTGCCAAAGAGGAGATAGCTTCAATCTCATTTGATGCCACTTGCTCGCTGGTAGTTTTAGGTGAAAATGGTGAACCATTGTCGGTAAGCAACAGTCGTCAACCGGAACAAAATATTATATTATGGATGGATCATAGAGCTCACAAAGAAGCCGAAAAAATCAATAACACCAAACATGATCTCCTTAAATACGTAGGTGGACAAGTTTCAGTCGAAATGGAATTACCGAAACTAATGTGGTTAAAGAATAATTGCTATCTCTCAACATGGACAAAATTATGGCGTGCATTTGATTTACCAGATTTTCTAACATGGCGCAGTACTGGCTGTGATACAAGATCATTGTGTTCGGTTGTTTGTAAATGGAATTATAATGCTGTAAATATGGCATGGAATGAAGATTTCTTTAGGGAAATTGGCTTGGAAGACCTACTCGTAAATCAAGCGGAAATTATAGGCAGTAATATACAAGAGCCTGGTTTACCAGTAGGCCAAGGCCTAAGCGAAGAAGCGGCGAATGATTTGAATTTAATGCCAGGCACCATAGTGGGTACTTCTTTGATTGATGCTCATGCCGGTGCTTTGGGTATGTTTGGTTGCCGTTCGACTGAGTACAATTGTGAGTTGCAGGGTAAACTCGCTTTAATATGTGGCACATCCACATGCCACATGAGTTTAACTAAGGAACCATGCGAGGCTACAGGCGTATGGGGTCCCTACCATAGTGCCATTATACCAGGCTATTATTTAAATGAAGGTGGTCAAAGTGCGGCCGGTCTTTTATTGGATCATGTTATTAAAACTCATCCCCAATATATGCATATAAAATTGAAACTGAAAGATAACGAGTAAGTCCTTGTGCAATGAGACCATTTTCCTTAGCGTCATGGTATATTTTTGTTTTAATTTCAGGCATATTTATTCATATCTGAACAGACTATTAAAATCTATAGCTAAAGAACGTGGTTTATCAGATGTATGCTATTTGACTAAAAACCTACACGTTTGGCCTGATTTTCATGGAAATCGTTCGCCTGTGGCTGATCCGAACTTGAAAGGAATGGTACTTATTAAATAATTTAATAATTATTTTTGAACTTATGTGTTTCTGATATTAGCCACAGGATCACTCAAAACATTACAGAGATAATTGAGCTACGGACGAATCCGTAAGGCACAGTTTTTTCTTTGAGACATTTTACTTTAATTGTTTACAGAGTTTCGCCGTAAGCTTACACCTTTTATTACATGAATTATGCTAATTCTACCAACAACAGACAAAATGTTTCTGAACATCAATCCAGACTCTGTCAGAATTTGTGATACTGTGTCAATTAATTAGTATTAGCGTAGCCCAATCACACTTATACTGCGCATTTATTAAATTAAAATTCTGTTCGATAGTTTAATAGCAGTTTAGTTGAATTGAACTTAATATTTTTTTTTTATTTATTATCATAGATTTGTGGTCTCAATATGAATGTGGATGAAGAATCATTAGCTATTTTATATTTGGCCTTTGTTCAAGGATTAGCTGTGAGTATTTGTTATTTTTTTTAGGGCATTGTTATAACTTTGCTTTTCTGTCTATTTTTAGTATGGTACCCGACATATTATTGACAATTTGCTTAAACACAAAAGAGTTCCGTTTCACACTTTACTTTTCTGTGGAGGTTTGGCCAAAAATGAGTTGTATGTTCAGTGTCATGCGGATATTTGTCAACTACCCGCCTTAATACCCGATGAGCAAGAAATGGTTTTAGTTGGATCTGCTATGTTGGGTGCTTGTGCAGCCAAAGTCTATGAAAGTCTTGAAGCTGCTTCAGCTGCAATGGGTGGTGTAGGAAAATTACGAATACCACAATTTGGTACTAAAGACTACCACGAATTGAAATATCAAGTTTTCTTAGAAATGTTAAATGATCAGTATAAGTACAATGACATGATGATGTAGTGGTTTGAAAGGCATTTACAGTTATAAATTTTAAGAAAACCGATGTTGACCTTATAGCTGCTTTGTTGTTTTATTTTTTGTTTACGAATTTCTTATATTTACTATAATAAAATAAATAAATTGTATGTTTAGTTTTTATATTTTAAGTCGTTTTTCGCTAAGGGGAGGTATATTAGAAAAATATCTTTATAAACTATGAACATAACAGTAAGTCCAAATATTTATGCTATAAAAGCTGCAGCCCTTGTGTTTATTTTACCTCTACACACCGGACAAGTGACTTTGATTTTTTCCGAACAATCTTCACAAATACACACATGTCCACAAGGTAGTATAATGACCTACAAATCCCACAATATATGAAATCGTTAAATACTTTGAAAACAATTCAATTGTTCATACCTCCTTTGGATTTATATTGCACACAACACATAATTGATCGGGTGTGAGATTAATTGGACGAGATTTAGCGCGTCTTTCTTTTCTCTCTTTTTCTAAAGTATCACGTATGCGTCGCTCATCGCGTTCTTGTTTCTTTTTCAAATAGAGTTTACGTACTATTACCGTAATTAGTACAGCTGATATAGATCCACAGACGAAGATTTTAAATAACATAGAATTTTTGGCTTCTTCAAATTTTTTAATCAGAGTAGATTTCGTAGAGGTTGTTAGAAAGAGTGGACCCAACGGAGATGGCTGCAAACGCAATGTTTTACCATCTAATTCTAATTCACCAACAGCTGTTATAAAACTACCATCCCTTAAGACCTCTTCTGTAGTTTGGAGACCCTTTTGTCGTATACCCGAAAAAAATCCAAATATATGATCAAAGAATGAAAGTGAGGATGGTTCGTAATTATCATATACAACATCCATATCGAGTACGGCTGCTGAAAGAGCATCAACAATTTCTACACCGGCGCCATTGTTAGTTAGCTCAAAAGGCATTTCATTTGATGAAACATGTATAAGTTTTCGTTGTTCGGACCAAAAGCCTGCAAAGCCACGTGCAACGCGATGTTCACTGAAAATTACATTAAAAATAAATACAACTGATAATAGGAAAAGTATACATAATTGTTTCATTTAAAAAGGAAAATTTCTAAGACCGGAGATGTATCCGTACATATTTAAAAAAAAAAAAACTGTTGCTCCATAAAAAAGTATCTGTATAGCTTAAAGATACATATATGTATATGTGAGCTGTCAACAAGTAATACTTTCCTTGGACACTGTTCTTATTGCTTATATCCATATTGTGGAATTACTTTTAGCTTTGTTTTGGATAACTTACTTATAAAAACAATCGAATCTAATACATCCACTACAAGACATGCTAGGTTTATTGCATGGGAAATAGTTAAATACACTTAAATATTATTTTGATTTGGAATCCGTATTTGAAATTAAATATTTAGCAACATTTAATAATACATTTTAAATTCTCATTTTAAATGACTTCAAGTGAATTAAATCAGTTACACAGCAATTGAAAAAGTCGAATATATAAAATAACTTGGTTTTATAATCGATAAAAAATTAAATTTCAGTGAACAAATAGATTACCTATGAAAAAAAGTTGGTAAAAAAATTAGTTTTTTAAAAAGAATAAGAAACAAAATATCAAAGTCTACAGCGATAAACATATACAGCACGATAATAAAACCACATTTTGAATATGGTTCCACAATTTTATTCACATGCAGCAGCACAAATCAATTAGCAAGGATGCAGAAACTGCAAAATAGAGCCATGAGAATAATACTAAATTGCGATCGTTACACACATATAAATACAATGTTAAATAATCTAAAATGGATGAGCATAACACAACGGCTCCAATTTAACACGTTAAGGAATATTAGAAAATTAAAACAAGGAGACGCCCCGAAATATCTATGTGATCAATTACACTATGTGGGAGACAGCCAACCATATCAACTGAGAAATGCATGTGACTTTAGGATCCAAAGAGTGAGGTCAACGAAAATGCAGAAAACGATATTCTACAAGGGCCTACAGCTGTTTAACTCATTGCCAAACAACATTAAGAATGAAACAAATGAAAATGTTTTTAGACGAAAGTGTACTAATTTTGTATTATTTAATAATAATTTGTAATATATGCATTTATTGTAAATTTGTTGAAAATTTAAAGTATTTTTAATACTAATAATAATAATAAAAAAAAAAAAAAAGTTATTTGATATTACAATGATAAAACAAAACTTATGATGCTTACCTTAATTTGATCACTTGTAATACCCCAGTTACAGATGGTGACATTACACTCCGCATGGGAACACCGATAGGAGTTACGGTACCACGTACTACAGCATATGGTACTTTCTTGTCTTTATGTCTCGCCACGAAATCTTTTAAATCATTGTCTATTGCCAATTGTGGAGCAGTCTACAATTTAATTTAATGAATTATTTAAGCTTGTTATATGTAGGTCAAATAAAGAAATTGGCTTCGAATACCGACCTTAAGAAGTTTCACACTCTTCTTGTAACTGATGTATTCCTTAACACACAAACCTAAAATTAACAAATCCACACCCAGTGCAATGCCCTCGTGTATAAAATCCATTTTTCTAATAAAATCAAATTAATTTCGTCTATTTTTAATTAAAAAAGTTTTAAATTAAGTAACTACAAAAGTAAAATATAAAATTCTTGCCATTTGTAGTTATAAAATATTGAGCAGCTGATTATTGTTTATTTACAAAAGCGTGTAGAGATATCATCGATAGTGCAACAAATTGAAATACTATTAATCCCTTAAATGCGAAATTTATTTTGTAAATTATTTCAATGAAAGCATTATAAAAACCTAAGAATTATTAAATTAATAGTAATGTTTTTAATCAAATGCGATTAGAAAACATGAACGGGAACTAATAAGCATAACTAATTGCTCATAATCTTTGTTTAGGATTATGAGTTAGGTTAAGATCGGTTCAAAGGGTGCCACACCCCAGTATTTGAAGTAGTAAGCTTTCACACAGAGGCCCTTTGGCCCATTTTGACTGTATTGAAAGTAAAAGTATAAAGTAAACAAAATTAAATCTCAAGACTTAAAGTCCCACTACCTATATTTAACAACTTATGCTCTAGATCAGGGACTGATTCCTAAGTGGACATATATACAAAATTAACGGCTTCATGGTCGTTTTTTCAAAGTTAAAAAATTAATTAAAAAAATTTATGAATCATCTTTTTTATTTTTTTAATAGACTTTTGTGTGGTTTTTTACTACTTTTCGTTGCCAACTTACCATGCAAATGTCAGCTGTAAATGTCACCCAGAAACGTGTGCATGTTTTTATTTACGTTTTGTGCAAAAGGTTGCAGATCTTTTGTAAATTTTTATTTATTTTAAAGTTAATTTTTATCTCAAACAATAAATAAATAATAATGGAAGAAAGTCAAGTTCATGACGAAACTAGTGTGAAGACAAAATATGAAAAATTGGGCGGCTATGAGTTCTATCACAAAATATTGGGTTCACCCAAATTTATTGTCGCTCCTATGGTGGATCAAAGTGAGTTAGCCTGGCGCATGATGTGTCGCAAGTATAAAGCCGATCTGTGCTATTCTCCCATGTTCCACAGCAATCTTTTTGCCAACGATCCAAAATATCGCAAAGATGCTTTGCAAACTTGTCCTGAAGATCGGCCTCTTATCATACAGTTTTGTGGTAACGATGCTCAGACGTTATTGGATGCTGCTCTTTTGGCTCAGGACCATTGTGATGCGGTTGACATAAATTTGGGTTGCCCACAAGCAATTGCCAGACGTGGTCATTACGGTTCATTTCTGCAAGATGAATGGGAATTGTTAGCGGAGATTGTTCGTACATTGCACATAAATCTAAAGGTGCCTGTGACGTGTAAAATACGCATTTTTGAAGATCGCCAGAAAACAATAAATTACGCCCAAATGCTAGAAAAGGCGGGATGCCAATTATTAACTGTTCATGGGAGGACCAGAGAGCAGAAAGGGCCTTTAACGGGTATAGCCGATTGGAGTTATATACGTGATGTGAGGAAAAACATTAAAATTCCAATGTTTGCAAATGGAAACATTTTAGGCTTGGAAGACATTAAGCGTTGTTTGAAGGAGACCGGAGTGGATGGTGTCATGACCGCTGAAGGTAATTTACATAATCCAGCAATATTTTGTGGCGAAGCACCAAAAACCTGGGAAATGGCAGAGGACTATTTGTCGTACGTGGAGAAATATCCCTGTCCCATATCATATATTAGAGGACATTTATTCAAAATCTTCCACCACCTTATGAATCTAAAACCGAATAGTGATTTACGTGAAGAATTGGCTGTAGCTAATGATTTGCAAAAGTTTCGTGATGTTGTCATAAAGATTAAATCAAAATACAAGCCATACCATGAAGGCCTAGAAGTATACCAAATGGAAGAAGTAGATCCCAGTGTAATGCAAGAGTCTCTAGGTCTGAATCTGGCTTTACCACCTTGGCTATGTCAACCCTATATTCGAGTACCGCCGGATGTGCATAAACAAATTTTAGCCGAAAAAGCCCGTTTGGCCGATGATCCCAGCCGTGAAAAACGGCAATATTTCGATCCAGAAGGACAGGAAATTTCACGTAAACGTATGAAAAAATTACGCAGACGCATGCGTCGTCCCAACAAGCCTGAGGGAAAGCATGAACGTAATTTGGAGAATTGCGATCAATGTAACAATCCAATGGGCTTCAAATGTGAATTTCGTTTATGCCGTATTTGTTGTCGGGAAAAATGCTACACTGAAGACCACGATTGTCCTGGTCATGGTATTTTAATAAAGTCTAGAAGAGCTAAGGCAAAACTTTTTGAAGAAGCGATTAAAAACGATTCAGGTGTTGCCGATGAGACAGATGAATCTGGTGAGAGTCTAAAGGAACACAAAGCTGTAGTGTTAGATGCTGTACCAACAACAGTTGACATCAGTTAGTAGTGAGTTATCAAGAATTAGTCAATAATTTTATGGAAATAGTTTTTATTGTAATTAAATGAAATTGTAATTTTAATATTTCGTTATAATAATACTAAGTAAAGCGACCGTATTGTATGTACCTATGTTCCTAAAACATGTAAATGTACATAACATATTTATTTTGAAAATTTCTCTATTATAAGCAAATATAAGATTACAAAAAAGAAAACAACAAAACTAAATTGTGCAACAAATCAGTGTAATAATCAGCGATAGAGAGGACAGAAAGGCAAACAAAGTTAGTTTGAAGTTGAAATATACTCTAGTGGCAGAACAATCTATTTGGCCAGCTCAGTCGCCGTCCTAAATCTAGCAGTGAATCTGTGGAAGTTCGAGTAGACGAAAAAATATAACGGGTTCAGGAGTGGGGTTATCGAAATTTTTCAATAACTCTTTTTTTAATAAAATTATAGGACATTAAAAATAGAACATCAGGTTTGTTTTTTACCAGATACCTATGGAACGTCAAAATATTAAGTCAGTTGCTTTAGTTTCTGCCACTAGTGAAAAACAAACAAAATTAGTTTGAAGTTGAAGATAGAAATTTCATGACAAATCGGGTTGTTTTGAGAGTTTAAGTCGAAATTGAAATTCGATTCTGCTAAGAATTGTTTAGGTACAGTAAAAGTCCGATAATCCGGCACGTTCGGGACCGGCTCGTTGCCGGACTATCGAAAATTCCGGTCTATCGGGCGGTAATTATAAGAACAATTAGGTTAATAATTAAACTACAAATACATACAACAAAGTATATACACGTACTGTAAAACATATTTCACTTAGAGTTCAAAAAGTCGCGAATGTCTTTTTGATTTCTTGTCTTTTGGCGTTTAGTATAAAATTTATTTCTATTGATATGGAAATCAATAATTTCTGAAGCACTGTAGCTAGTACTTTTGTTGTGACAACTGAGACTAGCCACCCGCTAATTGTTTCCGAACAATACCGAGCGCTTCCGGATGATCCCGAACTACCCCGAAAACTTCCGAATAGCTCTCGAGCGTTTTTATTTGCTTTAACAACTTCCCTGTCATCATACAAATCACTTGGTCATTGCCCCACGTCCACTGGTTTTTTGCATTGGTTAAATAAATAATATGCATATAAACTATAAAATATTATTTTTATATAAAGTACATACAAAAAGAGGTGATGTTACAAAACCAGATGCAATAATTGACTATAATGAAGCAAAAAAAGGGATTGATATCTCGGACCAACTAGCTTCATTTCATTCTCCGCTACGTAAAAGTTTAACCTGGTATAAGAAGATAGCAGTAGATTTACTATTTCAAGTCGCTATTATCAATACAAGATGTATTTACAATTAGTTGGTAGACGGACCCAAGTTGCAGTTTTCCAAGTTCAATAGCATCTAGTCCGATATTTTCTTGGACAACCACAGCATATAACCTTCATCAAAGACCTTCAATCACCTCTAGTACCTCAGGAACATCAATTTCATATTCCGGATATAGCCTAGAAGAAATTCCACGGAATGTACACAACAAACTCGTACGAAAATGATGCAGTAGGTGCTATGTCGAAATGAAAAATGAAGTGCAACTGGCTAAAAGAACAAAACAAGTCTGTCCAATGAGATATATATGTCCGTGAGTCATATATGACTCATTGGACAGCGAAGTTAAAGACACACTTTTGGAGAAAACCAAAATTTTTATAATTTTCCGGAGCGATACCGGATTATCGGGCATTCCGGACTGTTGGACGCCGGACTAATGGAATTCTACTGTATTACCATGATGTTATAATAATACAAAATTAAATATAACATAACTATTGTGGTGATCGATAAAAATGCAGATTCATTCCCAATGTTGATGACCTTTGTGTAAACGTGCTACATTGCGTTTGTTTGCTGTAAGCTTTAATTAAAAAGCAGTTGACAATTATTCCTCCGTTAACTTATGAATACATATCGAAATGTGTTTCCCGAATTTATTGCAGAATGCCGATACCTGTGCCTGTACATTTCTAGCTGCATTAACTCAACATCAATCAGATCAAATTGATAGGCTGTTACAGTCTTAAAGCCAGACTTTAAATTAACTAGCTTGCGTTTTCACATTTATAATAATAAAACCTGTAAAATATGAGTGTGCATTATAGACGAGATCAAATAATATTGAGTCCAGCAATTACAAAAATGTTAGAGAAATTATATTTATTACATAACATATGTACATAATTTGTCATTACAACCCTTCAGTCAGGTTTGCGACCTAGTTTCTCCCACCACTTATGTTGTGTGTGTTAATTTTATACAAGAGTGGCGGGACCTATAGTTTAAAGTCGACTCAGAACACAGATTTTTAGGATACTTTTCATGGCAAAATTATTTACACTCAGAGTTTTTGCCAGAAATCTGCTGAGAGAAGAAGTCGCCGAAGAAATATTCAACTTTCGTTTTGTTGGAGATGTCTGATCTGGGGTTTAAACCATGGCCTCACGTCAAATAAGCCAACACACTACTTACTAAACTACGGCGACTTATAATTATTGTTTTTTTTATTTTTTATTGCAAAATCTTATATTTCCGTTACTAGACGAAAAATAGTTTACCACAGTTGACTATTGGATAAAAGATTTTTATTTTCTACGCCTTCTAGGTTAGGTTAGGTTTGAGGATGTGTATGTACTTGTCGTTGGGACAAGTGCAATATCCAGAGGTCAAAATGACCCATTGTAATACGTCCTAGAGGAAAGAGAGAGAGAGTATAGTAAAGAAGATAGGGAAATTGGAAAAGGAGAAGAGGTGGGAAGGGGAGGATAAAAAGACGAAGGAAAAGCAGATGGACCACAAACACACAAGAGAGCGCGACTACAACCTTGAAGCCCTAACACTTCTCAATCATACATACATAATTGGTCATTACAACCCTTCAGTCAGGATTACGACCTAGCTTCTCACACCACTTATGTTGTGTGCGTTAATTTTATACATGAGTGGCGGGACCTACTGTTTAAAGTCGACTCCGAACGACAGTATTTTGAGAAGCTTTCCATGGCAATTTATTTACTCTCAGAGGTTTTGCCAGAAATCTGCTGAGAGGAAGTTTTGGAAGAAATATTTTCATATTTTCGTTTTGATGTCTGACCTGGGATTCGAACTCGGGCCTTCAGTCTAATAAGCCAACACACTACCTATTAGACTACGGCGACTTCAACATTTCTCAATCAGCTCAAGCTATTTATGAATCTATGGAGAGCCCTAATATCGTTTCTCGACAGTGAGTCCAAACCAGGGTCTTCTGTCTCAACCTACTAAGGACAGAGCAGTTGTTCGATAGTTTCCAACTCCTTCTAATCCGGCTGGGATCTGTTTCAGATCCTTGTCAGCGATCAAATCTCGCAGTGCCTTGTAATGAAACTAATAACTAACCTCAGGCTGGTCGAGGAGGCCGTAAAATTAACAGATTGGGGAATCAGGACCAGCTATCAAATCACCCTCAGAAATTGAACCTAATCTAGCGAGAATATCCACCGTCTCATTACTAAGTATAATGTTATAACCTGGAATAGACGGATTCGATCTGGTCGAAAGGTCTTTAAAGACTCTTTGTACTCACGAACAAGACGTGATTTACACCAGACCGACATAATGGCCTTTAGGCCAGCCAGACTTTCAGCGAAGATCATATAAGATTTCGAATCTGAAGGGGGCACACTAACTACGGCTTCAATAGGCTTCAAGATAGCAAATATCTCTGCCTGAAACACGCTACAGTCATCCATCCTTTAACCCAAAGTGAAGTTCAAGTCTGCACACCGAGTACAGAAAACCACAGCACCTGTGCCTCCTCCTAATTTCGGCCCATCTGTGAAGAGTACCCCACCATCCTATAGAGAGCCTTATCCGGTATGAATATCCTTCTAAATATTGAGCTTATTTAAAGTCTACTAAAGGCCTTGGTATACGGCGCCAATGCCTGTGTGTTGGATTGTTTGATAATTATTACGAAGTCCATGCGTAATTATAGTCTCATGTTATTACTTACCGAGGATATTAGGTTCAATTTTTTTATATAATTTCCTTAAAAAAAATAAGATATTGATTGATATTTGTAGCATATCAGGTGCATAAAAGGACACTTTACGCTTCTTTTTTTTTTTTGTCTAAAAACAATTCCATTGTAAAGTTGTCGTAAGCAAATTAAATGTTTTGTTTTTGTTAATCAATCGCTAACATGCTCGCTCATACTCATTTTCAACAACATCTAATTAACGAGATAATAATGTCTCCGTTTATTTAATATAAAAAAATTAAAAAAAAAAAAACAAAACAGAAAATTAAAACGTGTATAAAAACAAGCAATTCGATATAAAATACATGCATTTTGAAGGTGACTTTAAAAGAAGAGTATTAAGAAGCGCAGCATGAATTTTCGTTTGCTACCCTTACTGGTAAGATATGTGGGATAACAATAATTGTGTTAGAAATTATATAAAATGAATTGAATATTTCGTTTATTTTAGTTTTTGCTACATTCAGCAATTGCTTCGGAATATTCTGAGCTTATAGATCCTTTTTCTATAAGTAGTAATCCCTGTGAATCCGTACGCAATGGCCAATTTATTTGTAAAGACTGTGCAACATTAGCGTTTTGTAGTCAACAAGGTGGTAACTGGATAACAGTAGAATTGACATCATGTGATACAAGTCACAATATGTATTGCGAGGAGGAGACACGCGGCTGTGTATTCCAGCAGAGCTGTAGATTACCAAACAGGGGACCAAAATTTGAGTGTCAAAATGCTGGTATCTTTCCAGATCCTTACGATTGTAAATATTATCATGTTTGTAATAACAATAACGTCGGTGAACGTCTAGTATGTCCCAGAGGAACTGCCTATTCGCCCGCCACTAAAACATGTTCTCTACCGACAAATAGTGATATCTGCTTAAAACCTCAATATAAATGCGATAGATTAGGTGACATGGGAGCTTGGCCTACAGATCCCACTATTTTTTATGTTTGTCACGTTACTGGTACTGGATCGGAGCAAATACGTTATCCCATATTGTATAACTGTAGTCCAGGTTATGTTTTCGCCAATAACAAGTGTACACTTTATACAACGCCTACTTTAGCACCGCCACCAGCACCTACAGCTGTACCCGAAATAAAGACCTGTAAGCCCGGCAGCGGTTTAATACCAAATCCTTACGATTGTTACTCGTATCTCGTTTGTGTTGATGGCCAATTAATTCCAACCAATTGTCCGGCAAGCACCTTTTACAATGATAAAAAGAAAAGTTGTGACATTGGAAAATGTTAAATTTGTATCTTTCTGAAAATAAAAATAGTGAAGAAGCTTATAAGCTCCCATTGTAACCCCGATATTATCGATTCCGTTGTTTGCAGCTCCCGGTTGGCATCTCTCAACCATCGCAAGAGTTTTTTGAAGATGTGTGAATTTTATTTAAATCCCATTTGACTAGACAAGTTCTGTTAATAACTATCGCCTAAGACAGAGACAATATTCTGTGTTCGCCTCTTATTTTTCGTCGTCACAACTACTGTAGAAATCTTTGTGCACCCAGAGGCCAGTGTGCCATTGTAACTGCTATGGCACTGCTAAAATGGAATTTAGTTTGGTTTAATACAAGTTTTCTTCTGCATTTATTCATATCGGTCCAGACCTGCCTGATTCCTACATGCGAGGGTAACCGTTAAATATAAGCTATCTCCTCTAGAGAGCTCGGCATTCTTGGACAATTTTAGATGTGGTGTACACATTCTCTAGGGATCTAATGGTCGCTTTATTGCTAGTGATTATACGTATATCTTCATTTGATATACACTGATATCGGATTCGGCTAGTGGTAATATTTATAGCCAGTATTTCAGCCTGATTTGTATGTACTACAGTAATCGGGCAGTGCAAGGAGCAATCTTTTATTTTTTCTTTCATATATTATTTATTGAATCTTTCCTTTCGGAATTTACAATAAGTATTCAAATCTTAACCTAGAATCATACAAAAATAAAAGTTGTTATTGCCACTGCAACGTACAACTAAAAGTGCTCATCGAAAGTGAATTTATCTAACCAGATCAGTTGTTTGAATCCTCTTGAGACGTCTGTGACCCTCGAATATAAGTTAGTCTCTTACAAGACGGTTGGGATGTTCTGTTGGGATGCCCAGATATCTTACACAATTATGTTCTGGTACTGTCACACCATTAATCTTGATGGGCGGACAATTTCCCCTTCTCAGTGTAAACGTAATGTGCATGCACTTAGAAAAGTTGACTTTTATCTTCCATTTCAGCAGCCAATTTTCCAACTTACTAACGTGAGATTGAAGTCTTTGTGACGCAACTGTAGAATCTCTATGAATACTTAAAAACGCAGTATCATCCGCAAAAGCAGACGTGTGAGTCACTACACTTGTAGGCATATCTGCAGTGAACAATAAGTATAGGAACGGCCCCAGAATACTTCCTTGAGGTACGCCAGCAGATATCTTTCTGCTTGAAGAGGTGACATCTTATGATTTTATTTGGAAATATCTATCCCATAAATAACTTTTTAGCAATTTATGCACATTCGTTGGTAAAAACTGCGTGATCTTAAATAGAAGCCCTTCATGCCAGACCTTATCGAAGGCTTAAGATATATCAATAAATATCTAACGCTCAATTGTTTTGAAAAGATTTCACATTCGACTTTAACGAGTAAACGGATGACGTTCTTTGGAAGTTGTAAGCCGCTAGGATAAAAGCATCTCTGGTATTTTTGTTGTAAAGCTAGGATCAAAAGGTGTTTTAGTTATCGTATGGTAGATAGGTATGGCATATTCAGACCAATTGTACCCAAGATTTTGGCATGACCATATTTTCTATACTGCCTTGTTTTTGTGGCGTTTAGACTTATTACAACGTTCGCAGCCACTTGTTAAGCCGACACGTCTAGAAGCAGCGAGTTAAAAATAGTAGACAGTGTATTAAAAGATGTAGTTTTTGCAGCAACTCTTATTAAACTCCAGGTCAGACAACTTCAAGAAAACGAATTTCGAAAAACTATTTCTCCGCCGAATTCCACTCAGCAGATTTCTGGCAAAAACTTTGAGAGCAAATAAAATTGCAATGAAAAGTTTCCCAAAAATATGTAGTCGACTTGGTCATTACAACCCTTTGGAATTGGTCATTACAAGCCTTTAGTCAGGATTACGACCTAGTTTCTCACACCACTTATGCAGTGTGTGTTACTTTTTTATGTGAGTGACTTGGTCATTACAACCCTTTGGAATTGGTCATTACAATCCTTTAGTCAGGATTACGACCTAGTTTCTCACACCACTTATGCAGTGTGTGTTAATTTTTTATGTGAGTGGCGGGCCCTACAGTTTAAAGTCGACTCCGAACAATAGATTTTTGAGAAACTTTTTATGGCAATTTTATTTACTCTCAAATCTGCTCAGAGTAAGTCGGCGGAGAAATATTTTTTCATATTTCGTTTAGTTGGTGATGTCTGACCTGGGGTTTGAAGCGAGGCCTCATGCCTGATAAGCCAATACACTACCTATTAGACTACGGCGACTTTCATTAGAGTGGTGATGCAAGAAAGGATATCTTACAAAATGTAAAAACTATAGTCATACGATACTATTAACCATGACCATGGGGACTATAAACACCAGGAGACTTCATCTTCACTATCAGCAGGTCTTCGAAACGAAGAAGGTGGTCGGTCCTGCATTGAGTGCCTAAACACATTACATCATAGTGGAAAAATCTTTGAAATAGCGATCTCCATCATATCTCATCTTCATAGACTTAGGTAAACTTTGTTGTGCAGTCTAGCATCAGACGGTCTGGCACACGTATTTAGCCAAATTCATAGATTGTATTAGAGTTTTCATATCAATATCCAACAAGCCGAGCACTGTATTATGGTACATCATCGGTGTTGTTTTCCACCGTAAGACTGCATTGAGCAGAAATCAATACTCATTACAAGAGGCATTACACAGTGTAGAAATTTATTTATAAATTTATCGATTATTCAATATTTTAAATTTCAATCCAACAACCATATTGGCTAAGGTATTTTCATTTCCTTTTTTTTTTTTTTTTTTTGTAAATCTTAAAATAAAGAATTTAAATTTCTCACAATAATTTGTATTTAAATTTATTTATTTTTTTCTTTTTTTTGATTAACACTCGTTTATATCAAATTCAATTAATTTTCACATTCGCCAAAAGCACAAGATGACGTTGCTTCATTGAAAAAGGTACCTATCGGACATACTAATTGTTTTAAAGCGCCACTTATGGCCGAACAATAATAATATTTGCGACAATCTTTTGTATCAGCAAATAGGCCAGCTTCTGAGCACACTCTCGGAGCGGTAGGACCCATAGTTGTCGGAGTTATATCCGCTGATGGTCCCGTTGCTGTTGCGTCAACAGGTTTTGTGATTGGATTGTTGGGAAACTGTTCATTTGGTTTAGCTGGACGACAATAATAGCCATCAAATATTTCACCATCTTCACAGCGATATAGGGTGGGATAGAGGACACGTTCATCTTGATTTGATGTGGCCTTACAAATATAAAATATATTTGGGCTCATGGGCCAGGCGTGCACATCACCGGCATTCAGACATTTGAATTGCTTTTCATGGCATACCGTGTGATTAATGTCTAAAGAACACTGGCCGGTAGCGGGACTAAAGGCCTTATCACCGCCACAGTCAACTTTGGCTGAAACTAGAGTTGGTCCAACAAAATAACACATGTGATATTTCTGGCAATCGTACGGATCGGGAAAGACTCCATGGGATGTACAAGGGAAATTAGCTTCTGAACTAAAGGGATGACATGGGCCAGTCGTATTGCTACAGCTAGCCAAACGGGCATTACAATAGAAACCATTTTCTGTATCACACGTTTCGACGGGTATGTTAACCCAACCATTTGAGTGTTTGACACAGGTCGATAACAGATCACACGATTCACAAATAGGTCCAGGTGTTTGTCGACCTTCACAGGTACTTGTCTCTCGTGGCTGTATTTGATAACGAGACATTCGAACAAAATTTTCGGCCGCTGCATTAAGAGCCAGGTAAGCGAACTGAAAATAAATTAAAAAAAAAACAAAGTTTGAAACAGTATTTAAAAAATTGTGGGCTTGGCGTTGCCAAATGTTTACGGAAGCAGATGTATGGACGAGGATTCGATGTGACTACCACTTGTTCGAGACCTCGTTTATAATCAGTATTAATAGGGGCCTAATATGCTGGAACCTAACCTAAAGAAAGTCTGTATTGTGTTCAGATTGCTATCAAAAACGTCAAACAGTCTATAATCGTTCCCGAACTGACACTGTACGCAGTCGGTTCCGTCCGAGCGGCCAGTCTATTGGACATAAGATTAATCCTATAAACCTGTGATTTGATTTCTTCCTTCAGAAGCTCGCAACCGATCGTGAGTACAACTTTGTGCTAATAAGCTCATATCGTCCACCCGACTCTGCAAATGTGTTTCTATCGAAAACTTACCTTCAGCGACGCCGATTATTTTTGACGCAATGAGTACGTTCGCAAGCAGAATTTGCAAATTCAATGTTTAGAATAGCCAGAGGCAATTGAACGACTGTCAATATAACCTAAAAGATGTACTATTTGGTGCAGTTGCTGCCGGCTCGTCATTAGATCATACATCTTCAGGAACGATCGCAACGTTACGATCATCATATATACACAATGAGTTATTACAACCCTTCAGTTAGGATTACGACCTAGCTTCTCACACCACTTATGTTGTGTGTGTTAATTTTATACATGAGTGGCGGCACCTACAGCATAAAGTCGACTCCGAACGACAGATTGTTGAGAAGCTTATCATAGCAATTTTATTAATTCTCAGAGTTTTTGCCAGAAATATGCTGAGAGGCAATCGCCAAAAAAATATTTTATCATGTTTCGATTTGTTAGAGATTCGTTAATGCCTGATCTGGGGTTTGAACCGTGGCTGCACGTCTAATAAGCCAACACACTACCTACTAAATTACGGCGACTTCAGGGGCCTAATATTCAGGAACCTCAGCCAATGGCTTGTACACAGTCGGTTCCGTCACCCGTTTAATTTCCTCCTTCAGAAGTTCGTAACCGATCGTGAGTACAACTGTTAAGCTCGTATTTCCCACCTGACTCTGCAAAGGTGTTTCTATCTACAAATAACCTTCAGCGACGCTGATTGCTTTTGATGTAATAAGTACGTCCACAAGCAGAATTGCCGAATTTGGTGTGGAGGATAACCAGAAGCAATTCAACCTATAAGGTGTACTATTCGGTGCGGTTGCTGCCGACGTCATCATTGGATCATATACCTTCAAGAACAATCGCAACGTTACGATCACCATGATATTATTGTTGACTTTTTTTGGCCAAAATGGCAGAAATCGAAATGGTTGACATGTGGTTTCAACAAGAAAGTGCCACATGCGTTATCATGAACTTATTGAGAGGCGTGTTAGGTGAGTATTTAATTTTACGTTTTGGAATAATCTATTGGCCGCCAATATTATGCAATGTGACTCCACTGGACCAATCTTTTGTGGAAATACTGGAATTCTCTCTTAAATAGAGACAAGCTAACTACAATCAAAGCGCTAAAAGGCAACCTTACAGCTGGCATTGGTGACATGGCAAAATTTTTCACTTTTCCAAATTTTTTTTTAAAAATTTTCAAAACTAATGCGATTAAAAATTGAGTCATCAATCATGGGAGTATGTACGTCTTTTCAGTCTGAGAGTTATTCCGTTGTTTTACTGTGAGTTTCTGTTTCTGTTTCAGTTTCAGTGTGATGTATGGCTTAGTCGACGAAAGAATTAAATCATCTTAAAAAGTTCTTTCTATTTTTTCTTCCATTTCACAATATACATATGTATGATTTGCGTTGTACACAAGATCAATATAAAAATTGCTTCTCGATACTCTATTATTTTTTTTTTATCTAAAATATGAACAATTAAAAAATATTTCACATTTGTTATCTGAACACGATTGTGACTAACAGTGAACCAATAGTCAAGAAATTGTCATGTCTTACCAATAAAATCACCAAAATATTACGATGCTTCATATTGAATTACGAATCAATTCCTTTTAACAGTTTAAGATTTAATTTTCCAATAATAAAAATAAAAAAATCGCTATTAAAGTTAACAATTCTTTGTCTTAAAACGATTTTTATGTTTTATTTAATATTTGTTTCGGTTTATTTTTTCTTTTCTGATTATTTTTTGATTTTATTTGTTAAAGGCCGTGTCGTTCGTTGACTTCTGATGTAAATGCTTTCAAGTATCGAAATTGTCTAAAATGATAACCATTTGCGTCGGATGTATTTATATGTATATCGGAAAATATCTATACTCTCTCTCTCTCTCTCTTGATGATAACTTTATTATGTGTGGTAGAAGATTTTTTTTTTTTTTTGGCCATTATTTGTTAGTTTCTGGCAACTGTTATACCGTGCGTATGTACATAAATGTGAAGATATGTTCAGTTTGATAATTGTAAATAACGGTCAACAATCGCTGATACTCTACATGATGCTCAACCTCCTCGTGCTTCGTTATGGCGCTGAAACATGGACACTATTAAGCATTGATGCAGCAGCCTTGAGAGTATTCAAGAGAAAAATCCTACCTAAGGTCTTCGGTCCATTGCGAGTTGGCGATAATTTCCTTATTCGATCCAACAATGAGCTCTATAAGCTCCTCATCGATGTGGACGTTGTAGAGCGTATTAATATCTAGCGGTTGCGATGGATCGACCATGTCCTTCGAATGGATGGGGACACTCCTGCGAGACGGGTATTTAATGCGCGGATTTGCGAAAGTCAGCGAAGCACTAGAGGCGACTGGAACGATGTGCGAAAGCAGGTCGAAATCCAATAATCGGGTTGTTAATGGCGAAATAAGTAAGTAAGTAAGTAATCTACAATCGCAGGACTATTTATTGATCACATCAACAATAAAAAAAATAATAAACCTCAAGGTATCAGAAATAGCGATACAGGAGCTAAAGTTGTGTAGGAAACTGTTCTATTTTCGTGAAAGTAGCTGAAGATATATATTTTAAATTGATAGTGAAGCTATATGAACTGATATGGGTAGCAAATCTCTTCTTATTGTTAGTTGATGAGTTTAAAAGTTTCTAGGTATGTTGAAGTGAAGGACACTAATCATAGGGTTCAAGGTCCCATGCCTCTAAGGATATACCTAAGTTTGTTGTGGGCTCACCATTAGGGTGGAAGGTGTATCTTCCATTCCAATTCTCTAAGATGAGCTTACTAAAGCTGCATTCATTTTTATCTATCACTACTATATCGTTCAGGTGTAAAGGTGTGTAAAGTGGAGTGTCCTGTAAGGTGCTCATTACGATGTTAAAGTTCCCTTTATTCGGCCTTAAAATAATTATGAAGTGGTTATAGTCTAAGAGGTAGTCTATTGGCTTTGTAGACGAGAGCCCATGTTTCAATCCCAGCTTAGACTTCACGACGGAACGGAGTCGACGTTAAACTGAAGCTTTCGCTACACATGGATAAAATTAACACACACACAACATGGGTGGTATGAGAAGCTAGGTTGTAATCCTGACTAAGGGGTTGTCACGACCAATTAAGTAAGTCATGTAATATATGTTTTTCATGTTTTTTTTTCATCAGAATCAGACCTTAGTTTATTTACAAATTTTTCCTGTTGTGTCATTGTTACACAATAGTCGATGCGATATTTTCGTATACTTTTGTAGTCTGGTTTTCAATGCCCTTAGAAACATTGGGTTATTCAAGTTTATGTTATGCAATTCTCTAGCTCTATCAGATAGATTACTAGCTTCTTTATTTCTCATCGCTTCTTGATGAGTAGGCGCTCATATAATGTTAACCGTGTCATGTCTAGAAGTCGCCGTAGTCTAGTAAGTAGTGTGTTTTCTTATTAGACACGAGACCGCGGTTCAAACCCCTGGTCAAACATCGCCAACAAAACGAAGTATGAAAAATTTTTCTTTTGGGACTGCAGATTTCTGGCGTTCTGAGTAAATAAAATTGTCTTGAAAAAGTTTTTCAAAAATCTGTCGTTCGGTGTTGACTTTAAACTGCATAAAATTAATATACACAACATAAGGGGCGTTAGAAACTTGATCATAATCCTAACTGAAGAGTTTTAATGACCAGTTATGTATGTATGTATCATGTCTGGAGTAAATGTTAATCGTCTTCTTACAATAACATCCTTGATTCCCTATCTCTGAATGGTATTGTCATTTGACTAACAGTGATGATATTAAAGTCCCTACATATGTACCAATTTTACAAAATCATGCATTTTCTGATCGCACGTACCGCCGCTGGAGAAACCATATTTTGATTCGGTGGTCGAAAGCATACTTCGATTTTTGGTTTTTCGTTTGAGAGGCTCAGTGCCATCTTCTCTCCATGTTTAGAGCCATTTGTGGCAAAAAGTCAAATCTATAATTAATAACCAATTAGAATAAACTTTATATTGACTGCAGGGTATATTTGTTGCGACTCAATCATTACTAGAGCTCTTATGCTCACAATTTTACTCTGATATTTTATTTGTTTTCACTCATAGTGCAACACTTGGTACTTTTTTGTTTGTTGTTAATATTTGTCAATAGAAAACCACCAAATATTTCTTAGAATATAACACTTTTCAACTGATATTTTTTTTTAAAGAAGTGTGCCATTCATCAAAAACAAAATAAGAAAAACATTTTCATTTATTTACACAAGTAATGGATGAAAGTAGAAATAAACAATTTGAGTTATGGGATTTAGTAAACTATTGAGGCACTGTTTGTAAAAACAGTTAAATGAAATGACAATTAAAATAAATTCAAATCACATGTACAGGTTGTACATATATGAGTTCTTCTAAATATGTATGTAGTTGTACTAAGATTATATGGGGTTTTGACAGTACATATTTTGAAAAACTACTTCATTTTTATAGGCAAACAAAGCAAAGGCAATGGATTTTGATGCCAATTTTTCTACAACAGAACTATTCATCATAGGCAGGTATAGATGTTAAAATGATGATGTGCATTAATTGATGATGTTCCTATGGAACAGTATTTCTCGCTCATTGGCCAAAATTGACCGCTCATGATCGTTTATTTCTTTCAGACAGTCTGCATTAAGAACAACTTATAGTAGATGATTCCCCCTGTCAATTATAAAAAACATTGGTGATCATTAATTTTGTATTGACTACTTTGTGGATGTTATTGTTATCTTAAGTATTCCACTTTTCATCACCCATCACTAGTAACGTACGCAATTGGTCATTACAACCCTTCAGTCAGTATTACGATCAAACATCTCACACCACTTATGTTGTGTGTACAAGTTTTAAACATCCGAACAGCAGACTTTTTCTGCTAAGACGAAGTCGCTGAACAAATATTTTTTTATATTTCGTTTTGTTGAAGATGTCTGACCTGGGGTTTGAACCATACCCTCACGTCTAATAGGCCAACACTACGGTGACTTCTAATCGCTAGTAACTATTAGTGTCAATTCGTGCGGTAGTTATATATTGAGCTTATCTTTATATTCAACCCTTGCTCAAGTAGTTTCAAATAGTTTTCTGTTCAATGTACTCGTTCTCAAACGAGATGCGTTGGTCTTGGCCATATAGCCAAACACTTCTTCAATAGCTGCAGAGAAGAGGAAGAAAAGAAAAATTGTTCCTTATCTATTAAGTACATATTCAGCTTTATGTAGTAGAAGGAAAATGTAAATGAGCTTCTACTATACAGATTATCTCACTGATCTCCCCGTAAGGATTGCAGGAATATCACAATGAGCCATACATGGTCTAATCTAAACTCGTGATGCTATACACATTTCTATATACTTACATATCTTCACTTTATACTATTCGTAACTATGCTTGTAATCGCCTATTTTGGACATTGCGAGAACAAATCTGATGAAACAAAATTGCACACGTTTGGCTGTTAAACTAGCAGGACCAAGAATATTTGCAGTTGCTTTGAATCTCTTAAGGTGCCTCATTGTTTTTTTTTTCTTTTTTAATTCTTCATTTCTAGTTAGTAGTGTGGTAAACTTCAAGTGCGGAGAACGTGAGTTCGATTCCCAACAGAGACTATGACTATTTGCAATTGTCAGATAGTTTGTCTGACATTATTATTATGATTACTTACAACAGCAAAAAGAAAGAGAGAATTATTACCAAAAAGCAACTCTCAAAAAAGTAGGTAAATACACTGACCATGACGAACGTATATACATACACTGGTCAAAATAGTCAAAAAATTGTTGCTCACTATCTCTCTTTCTACCTTTTTCTTTGCTCATATCTATCTATCTATCTTCTCTGTATTCCAATACAATGCACTGCAGGGATAATGGTCATCTTCTGATTAAACTTTTATTAAAAACATTGCAAATTAGTTGGCATATATTTACAGCAGCAATTGTAAATCGATTACAGGATAATTTTTAATTTAATTTGGTTAACAAATGAATAATAAAATAAACAATTTGATTTAAATTCAAAGGTCAACTACATACATACATACATATATCCTTAAAATAAGTATTAAATACAATATATGTATGTATATATAAATTTAAGACATACTAAATGTATTCTTACCTCATATGCACAATACGTACATGAAGACTATGCACCAAAAAAAAAAAACCAAATAAAAGTAGACAAAAACCAAAAGTAAAATGAAAGACATTTATTTTTCTCTTAATTTATTTACCCATAAAAAAATTGTACAAAAAAAACCAAAAAATAAAGAATTTTATGAATATATGAATACATATGCATGTATAAATATGTTGAAAAGATTTGTGGTGAAATATACAAAAATTGTTCATTACTTAGTCATCGCATTCACGTACCACCGGATGTAGAATAATTGAAGCACCATTGCAACCAGTACGTTCGGATATAAAATCATGAAAATTACTTTCCAAAGCCCACATAAAACGTTTATGGCCAGGCAAAACCTAAAAAATTAAAATAAAACAAAAGGTGTACATACACGAGGCATTAGTTGAGCTGGGTATGTGCTATGAAAAGATAATAAAGATTAAGTGTGGATTTGGATGCATAGATATGGGCTGTTCTACATATGTACGGTTAATGGCTATGTGCAACACCATGTAGATATAGTTTTGGCCAAGGAAAAGCGTTTCATCTCGGAGAAAAAATTTTGAGGTAGTACTTCAAGCACTTAACAACAAACACGCAACATTTTGTTTCAAACCTTTGGCAATGGGGAATATATTGGACATGGACATACTACTGTGCCTTGAAAGCCTAACAATTCCCCATGCCTTCACATTGCACTGTACACATGCTACACGTTCATGTATACATATGCACATACATATGCATACCAAATTATTATCCTTTCTTTCTTCTTCTGTTGTCTGCTCATCTTGTTGCTCAGTTGCACTGTCCATAACATACCTGTGTTGATAGACGACAATCACCGCCACGTTGTACTTCATGAAGATTTGTTGATTTAAAACAGTTCTCCGAATCCCACATGTATATGTCGTTTTCACCTTTATAACGGAAAAACAATGCTGTGCCACCATCTGCGCCCAACAATACCATTTGCTTGCCATACGGCTTAGCGCCTACATCCACAATGGAACCAGCACCGTGACCTATACGTAGATATTCGCCTTTAATGGAATACAGTCGAGGTGAACTGAGGTAAGTGAAGTATAAAGTTGATGTACCATCTGGTTGGGTTGTTAAAGCAATGTAGAGAACATCGTTGATGGGACATGTTGCTTTCGGTAATACAATGCGATATGATTTGAAGCCGGTAATGTCGTAGACCAAAATACTACGTGCACCAGCATCTGCAACGTAACTGAAATAATAAAAGTCGAGATAAATTTTAAACAAAAGAATAATAGGAATAAACAATAATAATAACAACAACAACAATATTTGTTGGAATAACATTACTGCAGTATGTTTGTTGTTATTCTTGCATTTCTTGATAATGTTTGCCGCAGATAAATATAACCATTAAGGGCCAGTTTTTGAATGTAAGTTTAAACTCGAGATTAAGTTAATCTCCAGTTAACCTTCGTTTTCAGTTTTTGAATTTACTTAATCTTAAGTTTAACCCTATGGTTAACGTTAACGTTGGTGGTTTAAACTTAAGATTAACTATGAAAAGTAGTTGACAAATTTTATTAAAAAAAAAAGCTTTTAAGTAAGAGAAAGCCGAATAAGACACATTTTTAAGTGATTATGAATTATATAAAACTCAAATTGACAATAGACAGTCTTAATTTATTTATTATTTTTCAAAAATTATTTTTTTTACTTAAAGATCAATAGTATTCAGCTTTTGTTTGTTTTTATTTGTTTTTGTTTGTTTGTTTTTCTTCTATACAAAAGCAAATTGTTGTGAAACACTTTAAAATTTTTTCATATAATTGTGGCAGCCCTACAAAGATTAAACTACTATTCAAAAACTGAAAATTAAGTTAACGAAAGATTAACTTTAATTGGAGATTAACTTAAACTCGAGTTTAAACTTGCATTCAAAAACTGGCCCTAAGTGGTTCAACATTTGGTTTTAAATATTTTAGATAGAAAAAGTGTGATTATTTGACTGTGATTTAGTGTCAATTGCCGGCGAGTGAGAGGAGATCTTTGTAACGAGCTTGTAATGATGTTTGGTTGTACTATCTTTTACTTTAAAATTATCTTTAACTTAATAGATATACTGTGAGCGTCAAAAGAAAGTGTACTATTCAAAAAAATATACATTAATAAATTACCGTTAATTTCTTTTAAATTATTTTATTGCCAGTTTTTAAAATTGAAACAAGAAGAAAAGAATTAGAAAAAATTTGGAAATATTGTAAAATTTTTTCGGGCACTCTCCTTAAGTGGAAAACTTGAGTTGAGATTGTTAGAATTTTATCCATAGGTCCCGCCACTTATGTATAAAATTAACACACACAACATGAGTGGTGTGAGAAACTAGGTCAATAATCCTGACTGAAGGGTTGTAATGACTAATTATGTATGTATGTACACTTTCTTTTGACGCTCACTGTATGTACGTCCTATTGCTGATATATTTCGAACAAGCAACAAGGTTGTCAATCAGTTGGAAGTATTTAATTGAACTTTTTTTGTACTTTTTTCTAATACAGTGGTCCATAAAAGTTTAATACATACATAATTGGTCATTACAACCCTTCAGTCAGGATTATTGACCTAGTTTCTCACACCACTTATGTTGTGTGTGTTAATTTTATACATAAGTGGCGGGACCTACAATTTAAAGTCGACTCCGAACGGCAGATTTTTTGAGAAACTTTTCATGGCAATTTATTTACTCTCAGAGTTTTTGCCAGAAATCTGCTGAGAGGAAATCGCCGAAGAAATACTTTTTGTATTTTTGTTTTGATGTCTGGCCTGGGGCTCGAAACCTGGCTTTACGTCTAATAAGCCAACACACTACCTACTAGACTACGGCGACTTCATAAAAGTTTAATATCAACAGGAATTATAGTAAAATTTCTCGAAAAAGAAAAATACTGAAATCTAATTGAATTTTATTTAAAATTTTTTACTTTTCTACACAGTGGTTCTTTACAGTGGTCGATAAAAGTTTAATACCAACAGGAATTATAATAAAATTTATCGAAAAAGAGAAATACAGAAGTTTTAATTGAAAGATCGTTTTTATAGACATATTGAGAAAGAATTTTAGTTAATTAGATAAGTAGATCTCATTTGTTTAAAAATTTATGTTTTAAGAAAATTCATCTGTTTTGGATAAGTCGCGAAAAAAGTATGGCTTGCCATAAGCTTGTTCAGTGACACTCATATATTGATGATTAATTTTTCAAATGAGATTAGATACCTTCACACACAATCACTAGCTAGGAACTTTAAAGATATTTAACCTCTATCGAACGCTATTATTCAAATAAATCATAAGAAATAATAATTGTATTATATTTTTTGGATCGTTTAAAACCAATATTAACATGGACGTCGGACACACTTGTATATGTGCCCAAGTAGTCTAGTTGATAGTGTGTTAATCTGTGAAGGCTGTAGTTTCAATGCCTGGTTTCAACCAGGTCAGACATCTACAACAAAACGGAAAATCAAAATATATATTTGCCAGCAGATTTCTGGCAAAACTCTGAGAGAAATAAAACTGCTATGAAAAGTTTCTCAAAACAAAAAAATCGGTGGTTTAGAATCGACTTTAGCTCATTGTATATGTTTAGACGGGTTATAGGGTATGGTTAGTATTTAGGGTAAGAGGGGTTAGGATATATATAAGTAGGACATGCACAAACCTTTCTGGTATTTGGTCTTATATTTAAATTAATGTAAATTAGTGTTTAATTTCTGTTTGTTTATTTAAAACGATATAAAATGTATTTATTTATGTGTTTGTTTTACAATATATGTATGTTGTATTCACAATGTTTGGGTTTCAGAATATTATTTTGTATATTAGTTCACAATGTTTAGATTTTGATATAAGTTCACAGTTTGTTTTAATATATTAATGCTCACAATTAGTTCACAAGATTATGTTTTATGTTTTATTTGAAATAATAATATTTTAGTAGGGATTGTTGGGTTCTTGCTTTGTGTTGTTTGGTGATCGATAGTCAACTGATCTACAAAGGATGTGAATAACTATGTTGAAGGTGTTGATGGATGTGTATGTGATGTGTGTTGTGAATGTTGATGTGTGTTGGTGATGTCATTGTTATTATTTGTTAGAGTTGTTTGTGTCGTTAGAGATTGGATTTCAGGGTTGGGAATGTGTAGGTTTGTTCACTCATGTGAACAGTATAAAATTAACACAAACAACATATATGTTGTGAAAAGCGGAGTCGTAATCCTGGCTGAAAGGTTTTAATGACAAAAAAAAAAATAAAAAAATTGCATGACTATGTGTTCCACTTATGCCAGGCATTATTATATGAGGCATGGCATGAGAGAAGACTCTCGGAGAAATAGTTTACATGTGAGGTATTTTTGAAAATATAAAATCTGATGGAACACTTGAGCAAACTTGGGCTCTTCGAGAATAATGCCATGAGAAATTCTTCAAACTATAGAAATTCATCATATTGTAGTAGCTATTGTCTAGTAAGAAGTGTGTTGGCTTATTAGACGTGAGGCCGTTGTTCAAACCACAGGTCAGACAGCTTCAACTAAACGAAATATGAAAAAATATTAAAATAATACTCTGAGAGAAAATAAAATTGCCATGAAAGGTTTCTCAAAAATCTGTCGTTCGGAGTCGACTTAAACTGTGGGTCCCGCCACTCATGTATTAAATTAACACTCACAACATAAATGGTGTGAGAAACTAGGCTGTAATCCTGACTGAAGGGTTGTAATGACCAATTATGTATGTATGTATGTATGTAATGGTGGAAAAAATTATAAAACTCATAAATGAAAATGATCACATACAACTTGGGTGGTATGAGAAGCTAGGTCGTAATACTTACTATAGGGTTGTAGCGACCAACTAAGTGAGTAATTTCTTACAGACATTTTTTACCATTATAATGCTTTAGGATGACAATTAGGGCCAGTGGCGTAGCTACCTAGGGGCTAGGCGGGGCAGTGCCCCGGGGCCCTAAAGCTCTGGGGGCCCTCTAATCCTTATCAGAAATCACGATCGAACTAAACTTTTGGAAATATTTCCCATTTTCAAAATAAATATGATAGGTTGCAACCCCACTTTAATCACAACAACACAGTTGAGAGAAATTCAAAAGTTATGCCTATGGAATTCCCCTAAATTCTTTCTGTAGGTTGGCAGTGTTGTCAATTTGATTTTATTATTCTTCGATGTGCGTTTTATTGTGAATTCCAGTTAAGATTTTCTTTTCAAGAACGGTTAAAAAATTAATGCTGTATCAGGAGTAAGCAAGCTATTGTCAATAAATTTTTTTGTACTGGTCAATATAGTGGTTCAATTTTATTTGATTTCTCCACTCATATTAATGTCCGTTAAGTCAATAAATCGTGTCAAATCTATAGATTTCGGCTACAGATAATAAATATCGTGAAAAAATGCAAGTCACCTGCAGTAGGTACATTAAGAAAGGTCCGCCGGCAGGCGATCGTTCATGGCCTCCACTGTTAAATGTGGTAACACTAACGATGATAATTTTTTTCCGGGGATTCTCCAACGACACTTGTAGCGTTTGAGCAAAGAATATGGATATAAAGAATGCGCATCATGTAGAAGTAAAATTTCTTATGGCGGGATGTACCAGTAAGACCCGCTCTCACCAAAATCTCTTTTAAAAATCATTTCTTGATGAGGGATGGAAGACAGGAGAAAAATAAACACAAACAAAGAGCGTAACAATGTGTTGCTCTCATCGTACGTATGTATATGCGTATGTACGATTATGTATGTATGATCGTTTTTATTGTTTGACCAAAGACTATAAATATGTAAAGATGTTGCACACAGTGCCAGCAAACATGTGTAGTGTATGGGCGCCTTTACTCGAGCACAATCTAATATTGTATTGTTTAAATAAATTAGAAAACTAAAATTATGGATAAAAAGAAGAAGAAGTGTTTCTAGGCTTTTATGCAGCCATCAAACATGGTGCAGTAGATATAAAGGTGTGTATAATGGTATACAAAAACATATTAAGGATATCCAGCCTAACGCAGAGTACGTACATTGTGCCACTCATAATTTAAATTTGGTGATAAATGATGCCATTAGCAGTTGTGTGGAAATACTGATTTTTTCGCAACGTTGCAAGATTTGTATAACTTTTTCGGAAACAGCATCAAACGTTGGGATCTACTGTTAAAATTCACTGGCGAATCGGACACCACTCTAAAAAAAACTAAATCCAACTAGATGGTGCAATAGGGTCAATACGATATCTACAATAAAAACATTATCAGAAATAGTTCTAAAGAGTCCTAATAAAGATGATCGTAGTGAAGCAGAGAGTATTAAAATAAAAATGCTAAATTTCCAGTTCGTGTTGCTTTGCGAATTCATGCACAGTGTATTGAACGACATCAATTATGCATCCAAAACTTTACAAAAATGCGACATCAATTTGGGCGAGACGAGTTAAGTTTTAGCAGAGACCAAAGAAAAGAAAAAAATATGGTATTGATACCCATTTTCAAGAAAAAAGACAAAGAAAAGTTAAAAAACATTTTGATGAATTAGCTGCTGATCACCGATTTCCAAACCGAGAAAAAATATTTAAAATTGAGATTTTCAATAGTAATATCTCAATTAGATACACGTTTTATTGGTATAAGTACAGTCTGTCATATATTCGATTTTCTAACACCAACATTTTTATTACACGTTGATGAAGCAACTTTATTACAAAAGTGTGACGAATTCCAAAGAAAATATTCAGATATAATAGGCCCCAGTTTTTCACTTCAATTTATTAATATTTACCACATAGTTTTACCTCAACTAACTCAACATGGACTGTTCACCAATTATGTAAGGAAATAATGAGCAAATATGGAGCGCTAGAATGCAACCCAACGGAAGTATTTACAGCAATGTTATTATTCTTTACAAATCCTGTCACTTCTGTAGCAGCTGAAAGGTCTTTTAGCAAATTAAAAATAATACAAAATTATTTAAGATATAATATGGGCCATACTCGACCCCGACATTTATCGCTAATAGCAATTGAAAACAAAACCGCATCAAGCCTGGATTTAAACGAAGCCATTGGTATTTTTGCGAAAACTAAAGCTAGGAAAAAATTTAATATATAATTGTTATGCCGACCTTTATATAATATACCCTTGAATCTTCTCTATTTCGTTTTATTAGTCAAACCTACTCCAACTATTGATTGTAATTTATGTTGTTACTGTTTAATATTTTTATTACCTGCCATGCAGTGCACAAAAAAGAGCTTAAGTAGCTTAGCATTTTTAAAGTATATGTATATTTCATATTTTTGTTTGATAAAACCTAATCAGTTTACATAGGATTGGGGCCCCATTTTTTAATTTGCCCCAGGTCCTTTGGTTACCTAGCTACGCCCAACTACTCGTACCACCAAATGGGTGTGCTAATATTATTAATGAGTGGAGGTACCTTTATTGTAACGGCGACTCATGATGAAAATTATTCCTCCTCCTCAAACCTATTCGAGCTAAACTTTTATTAAATTTATCGATTTTTCTTAAGCTTATGACGTTAAACGTTATTTTCTTTTGTCTATATGGGTTACAGGTTTATGGTATAAAGATAGTAAACGATCTTGCAACAAACCATCATTGTTTCGAATAATTGTTCATCAATCTTCAATCGATTCATCTACTCTTCAATACATTTACATACAAATCCATATATTATCATAATACATTCTCCTGCATATGTATGTATGGTAGTCATGTGTAAGAATATTGAATTGTTCTCTTGACAAATGTTGAAACATTTATTATGACATGAACAAAATCAGATTTCTTCGAATATGTATCATATGCTTGAGCCCAAAAGAATACTTTAAAGTGCACTAATTTATGTGCCCTTATATTTATGTATGTATGTTAAACATATAAATCCACGCACATACATATAAACACAAACCCAAAGATGGCATTAATAAATGGAATGTAAAGGTAAGACATCAAAGCAAGAGAAAAAGGATTTGATTTTGGAAAGAATCATTGTTAAAATACATCATTACGTTCGTTAAATCATTTATTTATTACCAGCAATTTGTTCAAATTATATTTTAACAACGATTTAAAAAAAAAACAAATTGGTGTCGACATAAATATGGTAGGCAATATATTTTTATATTTTGAGCATCTGAATCTATGTTATAAAATAAAAGAAAAATTCATTTTCTTATTTTTTTAAAAAGATTATTTGCCTAATTAAATGCGATGGTAGTGGTGGATTCGATTCCCAGCAGATACTCTGATCAGTTACATTACACCGCACATTAGATCTAAGCCACTCAGTTCGTAATAATTACATATAATTTGTAATTGTACTCTAATTAATAAATAAATAATTAAATAAATAAATAGCAAATACGATCATGAATATCAGCTTAATTTTTGCATATGTATATTGAGTGGATCATCCATCGGTTTAAATTTGACCCATCGGTAATTTCGAAACTGGCAATACTTATGTCATTCTATTCTGTCACAAAATTCAGTATATTATCTCGACTGAACGTAATGAATCGATTTACGTTTGAGCAAGGTTGGGGTTTATTGAGCCAATGAGAAACTGCACGAAGATGTCGACTTTGCCAAAAAAAAAAATCGTCTCATTTTCAACTTGGTGGGTACGTAAAAAGTAAAATTCCAGTATTTGGGACTCAGAAAACCCACAAGTGGTCTCACAGAAGCCAATGCACTAATTGCGAGTGACTGTTTAGTGCGGCTTGTGGACCGGTGGGGTCATTGGCCTATATTTCTTTGAAAATGCTAACAGCACTCCCATTACGTTCAATGGAGATTTTTTGTACCCCTTCTTCATGGTATTGATGTGCACGATGTTTGGTTTCAACAGAATGGAGCAACTTGCCACACATCTCATGGTACAATCGATTTATTGCATCAAATGATGGCCATTGCAATAGCTGGAATGGTGATGTCAATTGGCCACCAAGAAAATGCGATTTGACACCGTTAGACTATTCTGTGGGGCACCGTTAAAGAAAAGTATTATGCTGACAAACCAGAGACAATTGAGCATTTGAAGGCCAACATTCGTGATGCCATTGCCGAAATACGACCCCATACACTCGAAAAAGTGTACAAAAATTGGTCTGATCGAATAAGGTACTGTGTGGCAGCAGCGGCAGCCATATGAATGAAATAACATTCCATTTCTAACCGGAACAATTGTACCCCACAACAAAACAGTTTCAAACCGTTTTTGTTTTATTGCATTTTTAAATTTAAACTTTTAAATTTCCCACCCTATAGCAAGCAGCACAAACGATTTTTCTGGATACTGTTTTAGGAAGTATTCTGTTAAAAGGGATTTCTAAAGGATGACTTTTAGATTTTGTGTGCTAAGCGGGTACACTTGTAACCTCTTAAATATTTATCAAACGATTTTCTGGAAGGTGTTACTTAACATTTTCAACGCAATTTTCGACTGGTTTTTCTTTTTAGTAGGTGTAGTCTAGTAGGTAGTGTGTTGGCTTATTAGACGTGAGGTCATGGTTCAAATCCCACATTAGACATCTCCAACAAAAACGAAATATGAAAATTTATTTCTTCTGCGACGTCTCGAAACAGATTTCTGTCAAAAACTCTGAAAGTAAATAAAATTGCCATGAAAAGTTTTTCAAAAATCTAGCGTTCCGACGCGGCTTTAAACTGTAGGTCCCGCCAATCATATATAAAATTAACACACACAACATTAGTGGTGTGAGCGGCTAGGTTGTAATCCCGACTGAAGGTTTCTAATGATTAATTATGTATGTTTTCCTTTTTATAGAAAAAATCCTAACATGCTTTCTTTAAAACTTATACCCAAAAAAAATATGCAACACCCTGCCTTTCAATTGTCAATTGTCTCGATTGTCAACACAACAAATTCTTATTTCTCTACAAGTAGGCAATACTTACACAAAAGGCTTGTTATCCACACCATAGTCCACCACTAAAAATTGTAGACGTGATTCAGCTGTTAGTAAATCACTTAAATCTACACTTTTTACTACTTTGCCATCGGCTGTATTAATGGCCACTATTTTTGGACTACATCGTCGTATTGGCTGCTCCAGTGTATTTACTATGCCCACATCTAATGCCCACAGTAGACCCTGAAATAAGACAGAAAGTATGACAATTAAAATGCAATAAAATTTTTGAATTTATTCTTCTGCTATTGGCTCATCACAGACGAGAACAATTATGCTGGCACCGAATGGCAGCTTGTAGGCAGCTTCTACCCCTCACAAACCAATGCATAAACAACACAAAACCAATACACATACATTTATAAAACAGCAGGTTCAGAAAAATTTTTTGTATAGACCATATTTAGACTTTCGTTGTGCGTTGAGTAGTGAAGAAAAAACTAATACACACAAAGCAGAGTATATGTATACAATTTTATGCCAGATGAAATATGTAGTCTCGTGTGTGACTGAAAGAACAAAAATTGTGCGGTTTAAAAAATAGTCTCGTGTGTGATAGCACATTGAAATGACAAAAATTAAAAACACGTGTTGTTAAAGTGTTAGAAAAACAAAAACAAAAAGAAACTAATTTCGATAAAAAATTTGTTTTTGCACATTTACAAAACGATAAATTTGGATTTTAATTGAAGAGGAAAAAACTAAAAAAAAAAAAAATAAAAAAAAAATTAAAATAAATATTTTTTAATAGTCTTTAATGAAAGGAAAATGAAAAGTTCTCGTAAATAAGAAAAGTTTGAACACAATTTTTCCCGTTTTTTTTCTGCTCCGTTTTAATAATTGCAAATGAAATTGAATTTTTAATTACTTACGTCTGTATGTGAAAGAATTGCTAAGCATTGAGTATATTTATTTGCATTGAAATTGATGAGTGCAAGAATGGTGTAAATACACAAAAACGAGTAGCATATGAGTAAATATTAATGTAATGTAGTTTTAAATTAAAAAAAACCAATTCAATGTGTTTTAATGCTGAAGAAATTCAATACCAATCTATTAAAGGATTTATTTCAGAGAAATTTAAATTAATTTTGTTAAAGACTGTGTGCTAAAGATTATCGGCAACAGTGGATATAAAGTGATACTTGAATGCTGATGTAGAAAATAAAGCGTATCAGGGCAGTCTTGAATACCGCCAAAACCAGATTATTGAAAGCAGAATTTTGAGAAACGTGCACAACAATAGGACGAAATATAAAATGTAGGCATACATAAGTGGACATTACAAGCCTTTAGTCAGGATTACGACCTAGTTTCTCACAGGTGGTCATATCAATTTTGGCCAGGAATCACAAATTGCGGCAGAAACAAAACGTAATGGCAATCTATTGTGACTAATCGTCTGTCTCCGAAGTCTAGTAGATAGTGTGCTGACTTATTAGACATAAGAACGCGGTTCAAACCCCAGCCCAGACATCACGAACGAAATAAAATATGAAAAAAATATTTCTTTGTCGATTTCTCAGCAGTCTTCTGGTAAGAACTTTGATAGTAAGTAAAATTTTTATTAACAAATCTATCGTTTGAAGTCGAGTTTAAATTATAGGTCCCACCAGTTATGGATAAAATTAATAAACACAACATGAGTGCTATGAGAAGCTAGGTTGCAAACCTGACTAAAGGGTTGTAATAACCAATTAAGCGAGTAATGGAACCGGTGAGCCATGAATCGCCAAACCTTTGAATGCTTCCAATGGTTGTAGTTACTTGCAGTAATAAACAATTGAAGGTGTGTGCCAATTAACCCTCTACACAACTGCCGTTAATATATTGAAAAGTCGGATGTTCCTACTATAAGTGTCATCATTTTATAGCACCCAAGTATAATAAGGTACCAGGCTTTCATGGAATATCTTCGTTAATACTGAAAGTTATAATATCTCTGATTAGTATGCGTGGTGCACATATTAAAACGACTTTCCTGTACAGAACAGTAGGGTTTTGATCGAATATCTTTTGCGTAGACTGCATAAACAGTCTTAGGATAATTGTGGAGCAGTTTGTTGAGTGATCGACTTGGATAATGCATTCTATACTTTCCCGAATGGAGTATGTTGTCGAGCTTTAAATGCAAGCTAGTCACGAAAGAATATTTTTTTTTAATAAATCATTACACATACATAAATGGTTGTTGACGTAGGCTTATAAAGCCTGTTAATGAGCCTTTGAGACGGTGATACAATATTTAAATTTTTTTGTGTGGAAGAAAGCGGACTAATAGCTAAAGTTTTTTGAATTTTTTTTAAAATCATTATACTTCATTAGATTGGGGATGTAATGTAAAAAAATATACGAAGGAAGCATCAGTGTATAGTTAAAATAAAAAAGTGAAAAAAAAAGAAATGAAAACGATTGTTTTTACTTCACTTTGTTTCGGTTTGGACATAGAGTTTTTACCAGAAATCTATTGAGAGGCAGTAGCCGAAGAAATATTTTTTGATATTTCGTTTTGTTGGAGATGTATGGCCTGGGGTTTGAACCGAGGCCACGCTCTATCTACTAGACTACGGCGATTTCAAATCTACATTGACGTCAATCTACATTACCAGTTAGCTACTGAATGTAAATAAATTTTTAGTTAAAAATTTTGAATTAAGCTGCTAAATTTTCTATTCCTTCTAGTAATTCGAGATGATAACAAAAACTATGGACTAAATTTTTTCAAATTTATTCAATTGTCTTAACAAACGTAAAAAAAATTGAACCACGAATACTTATAATAACAATTGCAGGCATATGCAATATGTACCCTTTATTTCAACATGATTTACTTTTTTCAACGTTTTTTCGTAAAAAAGAAGAATATTTTTTATGTGCAATTTTTCATTTACACAAATGGACGAATATTTAACTAAAAGTCCGAAAAAAATGGAAAGGAAATGGAAATAAGCTTTGAATTTTTTTTTAAGAATATCAAAGCGGATTTTAAAAGGCTATTTCCTGGTATTCAAAATGAAATGGAATAAATTCGAGTTGATATTTAAATTCATAGTTTTTCTCGTTTGACTTACAAAACGATTACACTCGTGAGTGGCTAATGATTAACCATGAGGATGGTTGAATAAAATTTTGTTTCTGTTTTCTTTTCATTTTTTTGCTGTACAACAATTGAAGTGTGCTTGTAACAATTAAAATTAAAACTCGTAATACTCTGCATCCATCGTCTCTATAAAAATTTTTTTTAATAATTTATTCCATAAAATGTAGTGCAATCTTCAATAGAGTATACCTAGTATGTCACATCCTTTAGCAGTGTTTTTCGTTGGAGGTCTGTTCGTATAAATATGCATAAATCTTCTAAATTTGAAAAAAAACAGAGTCTACATTGAGCATCTAGAATCTAATCTAATCTAATCAAGAGATGCTCGCATTGATACATTCGTATATACTTTTAAGACCGACCGAACACTGTGAACGAATAGAAAGGAAAGCAAGAGATGAGCTAAAGTTTAGTGCAGAAAATTCCGCTACAGTGTGCCTAAGAATTCATTGTTTGAATAGAGTCAGTAAACAATATTAAATATTAGAACCTAGGTTCTGTATTAAACATTCTAATTTAAAGGTAGAGTATTAAAGTCACGAAGTATATGTTGCCGACAAGTATGGACGTGCGGTGTATTGAATCCCAGATTACGGCCGATAACTACACGTTCGATATAGTCAGTGAATTTTTTCACTTTGGCTCCGCCATTACCAGCAAAAATGATGCTAGTCTGGAGATCAAGTGTAGTATCACTCTTGCCAACAGGTGCTACTGTGGCATCAAGGGGCAATTGAGTAGCAGAGACCTCTTTCGTACGACAAAACTAATACTCAACAAGGTGGACACTATTAAGCACTGATGCAGCAGGCTTGAGAGTATTCGAGAGAAAATTTCTTCTTAAGATCTTCGCTCCAGTGGGAGTTGGTGATGATTTCCGCGTTCGAACCAACAATGAGCTCTGTGAGCTCCTCAACGTCGTAGACGTTGTGCAACATATTAATATTAATGGATGAAGATGCTCCTGTGGGACGCGTATTTGATGTCGGAATTTGCGGAAGTCAGCGAAAAGGACGACCTTGTTTGCGTTGGAAGGACCAAACCTAGGAAGTCGTATCATCAATTGGTGTGACTCACTGGCGAAGGCGCACAATAAGCAGATGCGCCTGGAAGGATGTGCTAAAGCAGGCCGAAATCCGATAATAGGGTGTTAATGGCCAATTAAATAAGTAAGTAAGTATTAAAGCCACACACAATCGTTGCATACCCTTGAATGAAAGCTGTGTGAAATGTCCAAGATGTCTGCTGGTGTTTAGTGCAGATAAGCAATGAAAACTTTTAGCATTTTGGCTGTAACCATCTCCACAATCAAAACTCCACCCATGAGGCACAATGCTAAATACTCGTTTGCGATATCAACCATTTTGTATGATAATGACTTATATGACGGCGGAAGACATATCGAGAGATGGTTATAAGTACACATGTAAAGCTTGTAGGGGAAAGACTAGACCTTTTAACGCTATGCCGTGTAGTTAAAATACTAACTGTCTGTCTGTTTCAATGGTAGATGGGATGTAGATGTCGGAGTCGACTTTGAACTGTAGCCAAAATTAATACACACAACATGGGTAGTGTGAGAAGCTAGGTTGTAATCCTGACTAAAGGCTTGTAATGACCAATTAAGGAAGAAATGCCCTATATGCATATTCTGCCTAATTGCAAAGTTAAAAGGAATTACAAATAAAAACAACTTACATGATAATCGACTACAACATCAACTACAGACTGTAGTGCCTGACAATTGCCTTCCTCTTGTATGGCCCAACATGGATACGGTGCGATTTTTGTTATACACTGTCCTTTCTGTAAATTCACTCTGCCTAAAGTAAAGGGTACACCGTGTTTGTAACGTGGCAATGCTACATAAGCTGTGTCGCGCAATAGTTGGGCACGCGTTACTATAACATTACGCGGTATATAACGACCGGATTGTACGTAAATATTTTTAGTGGATTCACATGGCCATAACAAACTATTACCGCCCAATTGAAATGTTAAATTTGCTAAAGGACTTGTATAGTTTTTCGTGTCTTTAGGTGAATCATACGCCCAACAGGGTGTTACTATATTATATGTGACTATAACAAGACTCAACACTCTTAAAATCATTTTCTGTCTCTTGTTTGGCTTGGAATGCGACTTGTTTATACTGTGTTTAATTTTTATTTACTGAAACATGTTAATACGATATCTCACCTTTATAAGTAAGATTTTGTTTCTTCTGAATTCTATTACGTCTTATGGCATATAGTGTAGAAAATTGAAGAAAAGAAAGAAGAAAATATCGCAAATATCACGCATCATTTTCTATTTAACGTGTTTAATATCGTTTGTAAAGATAGAATTTAGCAATAAAATGATTAAAATTATGCAATACTACATATGGTATTATGGGCGTTCACAGTCAAGTACTATTTAGTGAAAAAAAAAAAACAATTAAAAACTGGAATGGAATCAAATCGTTGAATATCTAATGTGGCATGAGCTGTGCACTTAGTGCCGTCCTGTTGAACATATGTCGCTGGTGTATAGAATATCAATTTCAGGTCACAAGAAGTTGATAATCTTACATAACGTCATTGGTCATTACAATCCTTCAGTCAGGATTGCGACCTAGCTTCTCCTACCACATATGTAGTGTTTGTTAATTTTTTACGTGAGTGGCGGGACTTACAGTTTAAAGTCGACTCCTAACGACAGATTTTTGAGAATCTTTTTCCTCTCTGCTGAGAGGAAGTCATCGAAAAAATATTTTTTTTAATATTTCGTTTTAATAGAGATGTCTGGGGTTTCAACCTTGGCCTCACGTCTAATAAGCTTACACACTATCTACAAGACTATGGTGACTTCATTGGTAATCATTGACCTATATTGCTTGCCGTGGACACTAACGGCCTTGCCAATGTTTTTTTGAAAGAAATATGAACCGATAACACCGCTAACCCAAAATCCCAAATGCTCTTGGATGTCATGTGGATTACTTCGACTCAAATTTGACAATTTTTTTACTCACGCAACCATTCATCCAGAAATGGACCTCATTACTGAGGATGATCAGTTGCCAACTGCTCCAGAGCCCATTCAGTGAACACATGTCGTTGTATATAGTCGTTCATGGTGATTTGATAAAACATACTGAATAAACGACAACTCATTTGAGAGATGAAGTCGATGTAGTTTAGTAGGTAGTGCGTTGGCTTATTAGCCGTGAGGCGAAACGAAATATGAAAAAAATTTTTTTCTAAAACTTTCTTTCAGCAGATTTCTGACAAAAACCATGAAAAGTTTCTCAAAAATCTAGGTCGTAAGGCTGAATAAATGGTTTTAATGACCAAATAAGTTGGTTAAGTAAGTAATTTAATAAGCAAGTGCCTGCATTCGAAAATAAATCATTATGTGATCGTAATTAAAGTGATCAAAAGCTCTCCCATCTAAACTGTGAACTGCCCTACTTTATATAAACAAATCTGGCCACTCGCAAATATATTATCAATTAATCTTTAGTGCAACTTGATTTCATTATAAAAATATACAAGAAATTATTTTTAATTGACGATTGCTGCTAATTATTATTGCTTAAATTATTTTAATTTTTTTTCTCCGTTATTCAAGGTCACCTAATATTAGTAGTGATTACTACAATTTGAATGATTTGCGTTCTTAAAATCTTCATTAAGATTATGAACAAAATGTTCAAATTTATTAAATTTCGTTGTTAAAAACTTAAACAAATAAGCGGAAGACAATTTTATGAATTGTTGAGGAAGTTGGTTTTTTAATAAAAACACACTCATCATATACATATGTATGTACGTATGTATGTGTGTATAAATGCATGCAAATATAATCGTTTAAATTCTTTTGCTCACATTGCTTGCAGACAGACAGGCAGATACCATATTCATGTAACAATTTTTCTTAAAAAAATATTTATTTAAACTTTTCTGTTCTGTTTTGTTTTTTATTTTATTAAAGGAAAAAGTTTCACATTCATATGCTATCCATACATACATATGTACGTAAATAAATATTTTTGTGGGAATAATATTGCCATGGCTTTTGAAGAAAAAATATTTAAGTTGGTTAAGTTAAAAGTTTTGGAATGAAATTTCTTTCATTTGAACTTGTTAGCAAAACAATTTTCATAGCAATACAAACGGGCCTACACCACAACATCTCACAAATGTTTATTTAGGCAAAATATTTCATAAAAAATAATTTCCACAAAAAATTTTATAATTTTGTAAATAAACAAACTGCCTACGTAGGCAGTATGTTGTGAAATAGTTTTATGAATTTTTGTTTTTTTTTTCTTTGTAAATTAATCTTTTATCCTTTTTCTCTGTAAATAAGTGGATATTATTATCGATTATTTTCATTTCCCCCCTTGGGAATATAAATCACAAAAAAATCTTCATCTCATAGATTTTGTTGCTGTTGTTTTTGAGCCTAGCCAAATAATACTCACTGTACTAAATAGTTATTGGAGCATCTCCAGCTTTGTGAAACTTTTGAGCTTTCTATGTTCAATTTTATTTGGTAGTTCAAGTTTCAGATATCGAAGTTGTGACCTGCTTGTGACTCTGTGGGACTCATTGGCAATATTATTGAAATATTGAAGTCGCCGTAGTCTAGTAGTTAGTGTGTTGGCTTATTATACGTAAGGCCACGGTTTAAACCCCAGGTCAGACATCTCCAACAAAACGAATTATTAAAAAATATTTCTTTGGCGACTGCCTCTCAGATTTCTAGCAAAAACTCTGAGAGAAAATAAAATTGCCATGAAAAAGTTTCTCAAAAATCTGTCGTTCGAAGTCGACTTTAAACTGCAGGTCCCACCACTCATGTATAAAAAATTAACACACACAACATAAGTTGTGCGGGAGGCAAAACTCATTTGACATGGGGAATTGTGTCGGCACCTTGTGTGGGCAGTTTATAATTTATTGAGGACATAATAAATAAATGAGAGTATTTAAACGTTATCAAGAACAAATTCACCTAAGGTCCGGAAGGATTAAGAATTCGTAATGATTATTACTTCCAACAGGTTTAATGAACCCAATCATACTGCTGTTAAGATGTTAAGATGTGATTTACCTACCAAAGTACTCAAGGTACGATATAACTACAAGGGAGTATTTAGGGGACAATTTGGAAAAAAGGTTTCTTAGTCGATAAACTTCAAACAAAAGGGGTGAACGGCGGTAAATATCAACAGCAAACACAAATACTGGTATGTTCAATTCCAAATAGGTTAAATGGAGTGTTTATCCTACTAAATATTAGGTATAACATTTTAATATATTGAGCCTTTGAATTTTAAATTTACTTTGAGTTCTTCTTAGGGGTACCTACAAAAATATAGGGTGACGGAAAGTTTTCCTAATTATTCTTGTGGTTTGAGGAGAACATAAAAAATGTTTTTGTTTTGTTATAATATAGAAATATATTCACAAAATGAATATAAAAAAGATTAGTTATTTTTACAAATTATTGCTTAAAATTCATATATGTAATTGGATACACATATTGTGTTACCTATATTTGCAATACGTAAGTATTTGTGGATATTATTCCATTTAATAATTATTAATTAATATTAATTATAATTAATAAAAATTTATTTAAAAGCATATTTCATAAATTTTACTACATATACGAAATTCAAACAATTTCTCTTTTTAAATATTTTAAATTAATGCCACAGCTACTAATATTTGTGCCAATTTTAAAATATTTTTTTTTACTATAAACGCGGACAAATTTATTCGGATTTAATAAACGTTTGTATCATATTTTTGCCCAATTAGTGCAGTATTTATTGGAATATTTTCTTCCAATAATTTTATTTTTAATTTTTGTAATTTTTGTATTGTATTTGTTTTGTTGTTTTTTTTCGTATACAACACTTGTCAATTATTGAGCTGTCATCAGCAATTTTAAACAATTTCATACATTTTACAAAATAAATTTTTAGCGGAAAAATATTATAAATAACGAATAAATTCGAAATTGTTTTGCTATGTATGTATGTATGTATATGTAGCATTTAATTTACATATGTACATGCATTAAAGAGCTAAATAAACATATAAACAAATACATACATATGTACATATGTACACTTTGTATGTTTGTACATGTATTGAAATATTTTTGTATTTAAATGCTCTCATATACTAGATTTTATAAGTTTATTGACATATTTTGTAATACTATTGGCTGTAAATAATTATGTATGAATTGCAAATAAATAAATATTATTTGCAAGTATTTTCAACAAATTTAATACAATCAATTTATAATTTATTGGAGGCGAAACTATTATAATAAGCATCAGCTATGATTGATGCGTCCTACTTACAGCATAATATTGTATATAATTTTATAGATACAAATACATAGTTAGGTTTTAATTAATTTGATTGATTGCTTAAACAAATTTAGTTTTGTCTAATTATTTCTTCTCCCTTTAGTTAGGATTACAACCTAGCTTGTAACATCACTTATGTTGTGTGTTTGTTAATTTTATCTATGAGTGGCGGCACCTACAGTTTAAAGTCGACTCCGAACATCAGATTTTTGAGACATTTTTCATGGTATTGACATTCGGAAGTCACTGTTGTAAGACCCTATTTGAAGATGACAACATGTGGTTGTTGAGTCAGGTTGTTGGTGCTCTTAGTAGTTACGAAGGAATGTTTGAAATTCTCTTCCACACTTACGTATTAGTTTTCATGAATGGAAAAAAGTGCCAGTAAACTTAATAATAAAGGTTGAAATTCAATAGGAAATCTTGAAAAATTTCCAATAAATATCCCTTAAATAGAGACCAAACAATACTGTCGCTATGCCATGACAACAAGTAAAAGAAAAGGAAACTTTAGTCAAGAAAAAGAATAAAATATTACACGTTTTTATGCGGTTTAACACAAAAATTCCCACAGCAAGTTACGTTTTCTTTTCAACAACATCATCATTATTTATATGGAAACCCTTTAAAAAACTTTCCTTTTAAGTTTTCAATATCCTATCCCCTACCCTTTACAACACAGAAAATTTTGCTGTGATTTTTATGATAGCAATTTTAAAGGGTTTGTTTCCAAATGCCAAGGGGAGGGGGTGCCAGTGATGAAATTCAGATAAAGTGTCTGAAATCACATCACATTAGATTCAAATGCTATCAGACGAATTCCTTACAAAAAAAAAAAAACAGGGGTTAACTTGTGTATGTGGGATTATACCAAGGGTTACCAAAAAATTTTTGGTTATGTATTAGTGAGTAAGAGAGAGAAAATAAGTGAGAGAATTTATTTATTTACAGCCATAGAAAAGTGTTAGTAATATACGCTATTTTGATTTTCATTTCATCAACATATGTACATAAAACTATCTATGTTCGGCTTAATAATTTTAGATAAATAAAAAATCCATTTTTTACATATTAACAGACAAAATGTCTTTTAAGAACATATTCCCTACATTCTTTAAATGTTTTATAACATACATATAAGGCATTGAATATTAGCATCTTTTAACATAAAATAGTTTTTGAGTGTCATTCAGAAATCAAATGCTAATGCATCCGCCGTACATGTGTTCTTGTCGCAGTCTGATCGACAACTAAATCATAAAGCACAAGAATGCGTGTGAGTTCTCTCCGCACAATTGTGCTATGAAATGGTAAACACTGGATTATACGTAACCCCATATACACGTTACATTACTTCAATTCAACTTCCGTTTAACACAGAACAGAATTTTAAATACTTACATATGTTACAAAGGATAGACACAAAAATACAAAGAAAGTTTTCTAAGGAGACTTTGAAAAAAGGATTTACTATTTTCTTTGCTAATATAGTACGTTGCTAAGGCAGGGAGAGAGAGGAAAGACGACATCTAACTTTTCAATTTAAGATGACAAGGTTCACATGTTCACATATTTTAATAATTTTTACCGGATATCCGGTATCGTAAAAAAATTAGAAATGAAAAGTTCGAAGCCATAAAGTATTTGTGACAGCGTTAAAGTCAAATTCAACGATTGTTTTGAACAACAACTTAGTCAACTAAATTTTTAATAAATTAACTGACATTGTGGTGGTTGGTTGGTAGCATGTAATAGCAGAAATTTGAAATGCTTATGGGATACAATAAGTGAGCATTATATGAGAGCAGGGAAAGAAGATACGAACTAATACTATAGGATGGGAAATTTAAAAGTTTAAATTTAAAAATGCAATAAAACAAACCCTGTTTGAATATTTGCTAAATTAATTTTTTTGTTCTGAAGTACAATTGTTCCGGTTAGAAATGGAATATTATTTCATTCATATAGCTGCTGCAACTGGCCTCACAGTACCTATTCGATCGGACCAATTCTCGCGCATTTTTTTGAGATTAAAGGGTCCTATCTCGGCATTGGCATCACGAATGTTGGGCTTCAAATGCTCAATTGTCACTGGTTTGTCGGTATAACACTTTTTTTGACGGCGCCCCACAGAAAATAGTTCAAGGGTATCAAATCGCAGCTTCTTGGCAGCCAATTGACATTACCATTTCGGCTAATTATACGGCGGCGTTTGACTCAATAAATCTATTGTGGCATGAAATGCGTGGCAAGTTGCACCAACCTGTGCAATACCGTGAAGAGCGGATAAAAAAAATCGGTTGTCATGGTGCGATAGGTGTCTTCATTGACCGTAATTCCTCATTTTTAAAGAAATATGGGCCAATGATGCCCTCTCTCCACAAGCCGCACCAAACAGTCACTCGTAATGGGTGCATTGGCTTCTGTAAAACCACGTGTGGATTTTCTGATCCCCAAATACGGAAATTTTGCTGTTTAACGTACCTACTAAGATGAAAATGAGCTTCATCTGAAAAGATGATTTTTTTTTGCAAAATCGACATTATCGTGCAGTTTCTCGTTGGCCCATCTATTCCAATAAATTCCAACGTTGTTCAAGCGTAAATCGATTCATTACGTTCAAGGGAGATAATATACTGAATTTTGTGACAGAATATAATGACATAAGTATTGCTAGACGAGAAATAACCGATGGTTTAAATTTTAACCGATAGACGGCCCACCCGATTTAATTTATAATTGTATTGTAATTAATAAATAAATAAATTGAATTTTCTTTCAGATGACACAGACTTTAGTTGATAAACTATTGAACCGGATTCCGCTTAGACTGCGTCTCTTTTCTATGAAACTTTTGCAGTCATAAAATGTTTATTTGCACATTTTTTTATTTATACTTCTACGTAAGTTTAATATTTCATTGCCCAAATATCAGGTATTTCGTCAGAAAATTTCATAGACTTTACATTTACATATATTTATACGTACTACCGTCGTTGCCCTAAGAATATCCATTTAACTGGAATTTTATTGTAACTTTTGTTGTCTCCACACTTTTAGGCTTTGGGCGAATTTTAACATTACGGCGTAAGAATTTTTAGGGACTTGCAAATAAATTTAAATAAACAAAGACAAAAAAAAACATTGAAAAAATTCCGTAATTAATTTCATTATTTGAAGAGAATACTTGAAAAAAAAAGAGTCACAAAAAAGGGAAAAACATACATACATATGTACATAGACACATACTTGGTATTTTGTTAATAAATATTTTAAATGTTTTATTTAGGTTAAAAACAATACATCCACTGGCATACAAGAGCAAACATTGCAGGCATTTATCGTGTTTAGACTTTAATTGTTGGCGTGTATTTGGTTGGTTGACTTAAATGTTAAAATTCATAATTTTTTACACACACAAAAAAAAAAAACCAAAAAATTGTTTTAATTTTTTTCTTTTATTTTGTTGTTAAGACTTTAATTGTGTGTGTGAGATTAAACAAACAACGTTTTGTTTTTTGGTTTCTTTAAATATTTCCATAAGGGGTTACATACACTTTTTTTCGGTTAATTTAAAAAGGGTCATAGTCGCCAAATAGACACATGTTACCTAACCTATGTAAATCAGAATTCTTAAATTAATTTCTTTTTTTCCAAAACAAAATATAATATGTGTGCTTGCCCCTAACAGTTTGTTAAATACTTGAGGGGCATGTTATATAAAATAAATTAAAATCTTTTTAGGTATAAAAACTTACTCAAAAATTTTTAAAATCAATGCTGGCGTTCCTCAGGGGAGTGTCCTGGGGCCAGTTTTATATACAATATTTACTTCTGACATGCCAGTCATAGATAATATTTTAATTGCAACGTATGCTGATGATACTGCAGTACTAGCAGCAAGCACAGATCCGAGTGATGCTTCTATACAATTACAGGAAGAACTTAGAGTGATTGAAAATTGGTTAACTAAATGGAAAATAAAGATTAACACTGTGAAATCGTCACACGTAACATTTACTCTACGCCGCGAAAATTGTTCAAGTGTATACATCTATAACAACCAAATACCTTAATACGAAACTGTCAAATACTTACGTCTGCACATTGACCGCAGACTAACTTGGAAAAGTCATATTAAAGCAAAAAGACTTCAATTATATCTAAAATATAAACGTTTGCTATGGTTACTTAGTTCAAGATCTCAAAATCATCTCAGCCTTGAAAACAAACTAAGAATATACAAAGCTATGCTAAAACCAATTTGGACATATGGTATTCAATTGTGGGGTACAGCCAGTAATTCCAACATCGAAATATTACAAAGATTTCAATCGAAAATTTTAAGATCATTTGTAGACGCCCCATGGTATATAACACACAAAGCAATTCACGATGACTTAGAAATGCCATTGGTTAAGGATGAAATCAAAAGATTTAGTAAAAATTATTTGGACAGACTAAGCAATCACAATAATCTGTTGGCCATAATGCTACTTGATGACACCAACGAAGTTCGTAGACTCAAAAGCAAGCAAATATCTGAACAAATTTAATAGATGTAAAATTTTTTTTATATAATTGTTGTACATGTTATTAACTAATATTGTAAATATCAATTAAAGTAGACTTAATTATAAATATATATAGTGTGTATATATATTATAGTATATTGCTATTCTCAAGAGAGTATGGCAATGAATTTTATTATTTACTTTATAGAATTTACTTATTATCTTTTTTTTGATAGATTGTAAATAAAATCAATGATAAAAAAAAGGTATAAAAACTGTAACTTTTGTTTTCTATTAAAAAACTACAAAGCATACTAACGGGTGGGCCATCTATCGGTTTCAATTTGAACCAACGGTTATTTCGAATCTGGCAATACTTATGCCTAGCAATACTTCTGCCACAAAATTCAGTATATTAACTCCATCGAACGTAATAAATCGATTTATGCTTGAGCAACGTTGGGATTTATTGGGCAAAAGAGAAACTGCACGATGATGTCTATTTTGCAAAAAAAAAAATCGATAATTTTCATTTTGGTGGGTACGTTAATAAGCAAAATTTCCGTATTTGGGGCTCAGAAAACCCACACGGGGTCTTACAAAAGTCAATGCACCCATTACGAGTGACTGTTTGATGCGGCTTGTGAAGCGTAAGCATCATTGGCCCAGATTTCTTCGAAACTAAAGACGGCGCAACCATTATGGTCAACGGAGACACCTATCGCACCCTGATAACCGATTAATTGTACCCGCTCTTCATGGTATTGATGTGAAGTATGTTTGATTTCAGCAGGATGGCTCAACTTGCCACACATCTCATGCCACAATCGAATTATTGTGTCAAACGTTTCATGGCCGTTTATTTAGCCGAAATTGTAATGTCAATTGGCCGCCAAGAAGCTGCGATTTGATACCGTTGGACTATTTTCAATGGGGCGCCCTTATATACGTGTGATATTGTAATAGTGTAAGGGTCTTGAGTTCGTTTACTATCAGGGAGTCTTATCTGTAACAATTTCAGTTTAACCATTTTACTTAACTACAACATGCTCAACACTCCTACGAAGTTGTTACAAATTTGTATATGTAGTCGATTGTAAGCAAACCTTGATGAAAAATTATGAATTTCTCAACGGATTTCATTAATTCACTTTCTTTATTTCACGATACAGAATTGCTAAAAAAGTTAATTTTTTTTCATCCAAACCAAATGGCGAAGCTTATTAAAATTTTGACACGAGTCAACTAATAGACAAGAGCCCTTTTAGTTAAGGTTCGGAATTATTGAACCACCATTGAATATATTAAGAATGCTGCTTTTCCTGGACATACAGTCATGTGTGAACACACAAGAACACCAATGGGACACTTAGAATTTTGATGAGAAAGCAAGTAAAATGAGAACGTAAAAACGAATTTCATTGCGGTTTTATGAAAGTTTTGTTTTTAGTTTAAAATTTTTATTAAATTAAAATCAAATTAGAAATTCCCCCAGTGAAAAAATAAGGACGTTCCATTTCCCTTTCAAAATAGTTATAAAAAATATACTAATAATATACTGATAATATACTGATACATTTGCACTAATTAAAGTTCTAATTCTCTTCTAGAGCATTTAATATTTTGTAGAGACTCCGATGGTGTTCAAGCAAGTCAACAAGATTTTTGCCTGAAATAATTTCAGTGGCACACTTTCCTTTGATTGTAGTTTCTACCATATTGCACAAGTTCTCGATAAAAATGAATCTGAAGACAGCGCAGGTTAGTCAAATACATTGATATTATCCTCGAACAATTCGTTAGTGCACTTTGCTGTGATTTAACTGTTGGTTTGATTTACTACTGGAAAACGCATCGAAGCGGAATATTTTTATTCCATATGATGCAGCATGAAATTTCGTAAGATTACAACACTACAAAATTTTGTGACCTAGTTAGTAGGCCTTCTTCTCGTTGCGTGGTGAGTTCCTAATTTCCATCTCTTGTACTCTTTTCTAAATGCTACTATTTATTTTACTCTAGTTATAATTTTCTTGTCTTTTTAGCACTCTTATTGATGCATGAGATACCGTTTTCAGTGTAGCAACTATATTCTCTACTATGTTATCGGTAGTTCTGGTGCTGATTAGAGAAAAACTTTGTAAAGGTATTGTGTGTCTATTTTATCAGTTACCTATTGTCAAAGGATAGCCTTTTACAGGAGTATATCCTTAGTTTTTTCGATACCTGGTAATCTAGAGGGTAGTGTGCTAGACTATCAGAGTGAGGGTTGTGTTTTCGATTCCCACCAGAGGCTCTGGTCTGTTACATTGCTTGTAAATAATTAAATATAATTTGTAATTGTATTGTAATTAATAAATACATACATACATACATAATTGGTCATTACAACCCTTCAGTCAGGATTACGACCTAGTTTCTCACACCACCTATGTTGTGTGTGTTAATTTTTATACATGAGTGACGGGACCTACAGTTTAAAGTCGACTCCGAACGACAGATTTTTGAGAAGCTTTTCATGGCAATTTTATTTACTCTCAGAGTTTTTGCCAGAAATCTGCTGAGAGGAAGTCGCCGAAGAAATATTTTCATATTTCCTTCAGTCTAATAAGCCAACACACTAAAATAAATAAACATAAACACATATAAATAAGTAATTTTTTTTATTATTGAATCTTTCCTAATGAAATTTACAATAGTTTTCAAATCTTAAAACTAGAAAACACACATAAATAAATAAATAAAAATAAAAAAGTTTACCTTTAAGATTGAATGAAAAATGGATCTGTGCTGGGCCTGTGTGTGTGACTTACGATAATGATTTTGTCCTTGTATGTTTGTATATTTACTTTTAAAATAGCGTATAAGTATATCGTAATATCGTATTTGAAGTCGCCGTAGTCTAGTAGGTAGAGTGTTGGCTTATTAGACGTAAAGCCAGGGTTCAAATCCCAGGTCAGCTATCAAAGCGAAATATAAAAAAATACTTCTTTGGCGACTTTCTCATCAGCAGATTTCTGGCAAAAACTCTGAGAGTAAATAAAATCCTGTCATGAAAAAAAGTTTCTCAAAAATCTGTCATTCGAAGTCGACGTTAAACTGTAGGTCTCGCCACTCACGTATAAAATTAGCGCACACAATATGAATGGTGTGAGAAGCTAGGTCGTAATCCTGACTGAAGGGTTGTAATGACCAATTATGTATGTATGTATGTATGCATAAGTGTTTATGTGTGTATATAAATTTAAATATTTTTTCGTTTTCCTTATTACGTTAATAATTATGCTGATTATTTATTGACTATGTATCCATTGATTGAAATGAGGTTTCGCCACAGTTGTTCTCTGCCGAATTCATTATTTTTTATTGCAATCATAATTAATTAAGTAGGGTACTTATTAATTTATATTATGTGTTATTATTTGTTATTTACTGTTACAATTGTTATGGAAGCCAAAAAACTAATTAAAAATCTATTCAAATTCAATAAATTCCTAATATTTTATTTATTTATTGCATTTTGTCGTTGTCGTTATCATAATATTTGTATTGTATTATGTACGAAATTATTTTATTTGTTTTCTGTTTCCTTTGACCCCCCTCGCATTTCTACAATTAACGTCAATCATTTATTTATTGACGCCATGGTATTGAAATAAACAACAGTTGACTGGTCAACATTACAAAATTACTACAAAGAGTAGTCTCGCTATCAAACAATCTAAAAACCATAAAACTGAGCAAATTTTTCACAAAACAAATTAATGTCAACTAATTAAAGCTGTTGGAATGGCTATAAGTAATAATGTGATGGCATTGTTGGAAAGTTTTGAGTAAAGGGAAGGAGTTAAGCGAATTTGGTGTGAATTTTTTTATATTATAATTAGTCCTCTTTAAATGAATTGTGTGAATGACGCTGATGATTCAACAAAATTTGGAAAATTTCCTTCTTAGGCGTCAATAGGAGAATATTTGAATGATTTTTTTGATTAAATTAAAAAAAAATATGATTGTAGAATATCTCAATACTTCAAATGATAAATTCAGGAATAATTGTTTTTACCTGTAATGATATGTATGTTTACAAATCAAGTGAATACTTGCATCTTGTTCGGAGCATATCTCCATAGATACAACCATGTAGGCATAGTGGAAAAGAAATTGTGTGATTAAACGCAATCAGTGCTTCGAAACTTATTCAAAAAACAGACATAAGATGTATGTTCATCTCGCTTTATAAGCCCCAAACACATCGATAATTGCTGAAATGTGGAATATGTAAAGCAAAAAGTAGTGCCATCATCATAGAGCCACCCATAGATAAATAAGTTTAGAAGTTTGTCAGCGATACTTTCTCCACAAATGATCAAGATCGAAAATTTTTAAACAAGTATGTCAAGTTGTTTCGCTTTCTAAATTCCTGGAGTATTATTACAAACATGTAAAACGCTTCATCAAAAGCGTTGTTGGTAAGTTGCTATTGGGATCCACGATTACTTCTTACCCATTAATGTTTTTGATACGGAGTCAGTTATTATAGTCATCGTAGTGTTGTAGGTAGTGTGTTGGCTTATTATACATTAGACAATGCTTCAAATAGAACAGACATTTCCAACTAAAAACGAAATATGAAAAACTATTTCTTCGTCGACTTCCTCTCAGCAGACTTCTGGCGAAAACTCTGAAGGTAAACAAAATTACCATGAAAAAGTTTCTCAAAAATCTGCAGGTCCCGTATAAAGTATTAGTATAAAATTAACACACACAACATAAGTAGTGTGAGAAGCCAGATCGTAATCATGACTGAAGGGTTGTAATGACCAATTATGTGTGCATGTATGTTAGGTTAGAGGACGTGTGCTTTATTTATTTATTTATTCAGGCGTAAATACAGTACAACAAGATATCATCTTATTTAATAGTACAGCTAAGGATATAGGCATAACAAAATACAGTAATTTTGACTTACCTGCACAACCAACTTTTGCACGATATTTTGTGCAGGTAAGTCAAAAAGGCAGTTAACGTTAATGCACTTACCTGCTCATTAATGCTGGTAAGTGCATTTAAGTTTACTGCCCAAAAAAGCAGTTAACAGCAAATAATTTTAATGAATAAAAATTGTATAGTTAAAACAAAAAGTCGACTTCGACCTTTTTAGACAAAAAGGTGAATGTTCGAAAGTCGATTTATAGAATCATATACGACTTTTTTAACAAAAAGTCTACATATTGTTCAAAAGTTGAAATCTATTAGGCAGCTAAATGAAATTTTTTTTAACCAAAACCAGCAAAAGGTTCCTAAAATATTATGCACGTATCTTAAATGTACAGGCATGAAGAATGCACTTAAATTAAGAAATTTATATGGGTTTGGTAAAATAAATATACGAAATACAAATTTTGTGCACTTAAATGCAAAATGTACTTAAGTGAAATGCAGGTTAGTCAAAACTACTGTATAAGAAATTACAAAAATAATAACCCAAAAATAAATTAACATAACAAATATTATTAAAAACGAAATTTATAATTATATTAAAAAATATGATTGATTTATTACATATCGTCGTCGAAAATCCAAAATCCAAAAAAAAAATCGAGTTTTTGATTGATTATGATTCGTGAGGTTATCTAATATATCTCTACCAATTTTTAGATTCTTGCGAAAAAAAATAACGTTTTTATATCAATAATTCAAAATGTTTCTACATATGAAGTACTTGTTATATTATAACTTTTTTTGCTTCTCCTGTAAAATTAGAAAAATGTTTGTTACGTACTTTTGGATTTTCGACGACGATATGTACATTATGTTCATTCAAAAATTTAATAATTGCAGTCTGCATGTTGTTTGGGAGTTCATTCCAGAGACGAATTGCATTGATGTAAAAGTGTCTCTCAGATATCTGTTTACGGTATCTAACGCTATTAATTCTCAAGCCCCTATCAGATCTTAAAAAAACTAATCTATTAAACAAATAATTGGGTTTCCTAATATAGATGATTTTATGTAGGTATACCAGAGTACGGCATTTCAACAAATTTTCAAAAGATGTATTATAGATTTTATATGAAAACTCAGATATCCTACTGTACCTTGTACGACCATAAACATATCGAGCAATACTGTTATAAGTGACCTTGAGCCTGTTCCTACTTACTGAGTCACAACTAGAAAACAGTTCACATCCGTACAGTAAAGTGGGGATAAGATATGTTTTCGCAAGCAGCATACGAATATTAAACGGAGTAAAATATTGCGCTAGCCAAAGACTTCGCAACATGGTAACCGTTCTACCACAGATAGCATTTATATGGTGGGACCAGTTAAGGCTGTTATTAAAGATAATTCCTACGTTCTTAACATTATGTACAGTCTCAATAGAAGTATTATTAATCTGTAATGGTGTAAGCTGTGCCGTATAGTTTACCTTGCCTATTATCAAAGCTTTTGATTTCCTCGGATTGAGGCAAAGACCATTAATCGACGCCAATTGAAACACATTATGCAGATCACAATTTATTTTCCCTATACAATTTGTAATATCAGACGGCAAGCAACTAATGTACTTACAACTGAACATCATCTGTGTACATTTGTGGTACACCTCTAGATATTAAAAAATTGTTCGATTTAGTACCATCATGATACACAAATTAATTTCTATCACGTAGATTCGACGAGAATTAGCATGACACCAGTATTCGAAAAATGGCACATGTGTTTTAACTTTTGGCAGAGAATAGTATGATTAACGGTGTCAAATGCCTTTGAATGATCGAGTAAAACCAAAAATGATGTCATATTGTCATCCGCACTTAATCGCAACTCTTCCGAAACATCAATGAGCGCAGAAATGCAGCTGTGATGAGGTCTGAAACTAGGCTGCCTTCCAGAAAGCACGCCATTGCTATATAATTATTGGGTCATCTGCTTATAAATTAATTTCTCGAAAATTTTCGATAAGTATGACAATATTGCTATTGGGCGGTAAGTTTTATCTTGTTTTGGCACAGGTACTATCTTGGCACTTTTCCACATTGCAGGGAAAGTAGATGATGTAATTATCGTATTCATTAAATGAGTCATATATGGTAGAACATATGGCAAAATTAATTTTATAAATCTGGGATCAATTCCATCACTTCCTATGGAGTTAGACCTAACGGCTAAAATGCTCTCAACAACGTCATCCTGTGTTACGTTACTAAATTCAAAATTGGGTTGAATCAAGTGATTAGTAGTAGGGAAGGCATTAGATGCGTTGTAATACTCCAAATCGGCCTCTATTCCCGGTATATTTGAAAATTCCAAGCTGAGTTGATTAACATCAACCATTTCATTGGATTTAATACCACTATTTACTATTCCCAATGATTGTATATCACTCCACTTTCTCTTGGCACTAATATTCGATCGACTGTTGCAAGTACAGTACCCGGAGGTCGAATTGACCCATTGTACATGTATGTTATTAGACCAAATGTTCTTTCAGTTCTCATTGATGGTTTCGTTTGTCTATGTACATCTGGATAATTATCGTATATGTGAATAGACTGTTTATTGACTGTTTTGCTTTACAAGCGGATCTTACCGTCAATATAATACGTTGATTAAAATCTTGATAGAGTGTCCTGGTAGTCTAGTGGATAGTGTGTTTGAGTATTAACTTGAGGGTTGTGGCTTCGATTCCCACCAGAGCTTAAGTCTGTTACGCTACACAGAGCATAAGGTCTGAGTTACTCAGCTCATAATAATTATGAAATAACATCTTGATAGAAAGTCTAGAAGTGAATTAAACGTTAAACCCTGTTACCATTCAAGCGCGGTTGATGAAAACACATTCGATAATTGTAGTACTCAAAGAAAGTCTAACATGGCCACCCGCAACTAAGCCTTTACGAAAATAAAATTGCTGGTTAATATGCTAGTTAGAAGTCGCCGTAGTCTAGTAAGTAGTGTGTTGGGTTATTAGACTTGAGACCACGGTTCAAACCACAGGTGGGACATCTCGATCAAAATGAAATATGAAAAAATTTTTCTTCGGCGATTTCCTCTCATCAGATTTCTGCCAAAAACTCTGAGAGTAAAGGAAATTGCCATGAAAAAGTTTCTAAAAAATCTGTCGTTCGGAATCGACTATAAATTTTAGGCCCCGCAGCTCCTGTATGAAATCAACACACACAATATAAGTGGTATGAGACTAACGGATTGTAATGCCCAGTTATGTATGTATGTAATATGGTAGTTAAGGGTGTCATGTAAGTAATTGAACTCTACATTGAAGTTAATTCGACATACAACAACATTCAGTCTCTGCAGCAACTAACTGTGCACACAGAGAAAACGGCGTAGGGATATGATCAGCCTCATATTACTAATAAAGGATCGGTCTTAGATATTAAAAAAGTTAAAAACTATCAAAATAATTCATTAAGTGGTGCCCCGAAGGATTGTGAACCATTAAAATCATCAAATCCTTGTAACTTAGTTAGAATAGTAGTGTATATACAGGCGGTTTAGTGAGTAGCGTGCTAATCTGCGTGTGATTATTTAAAAAAGTGGTAATAAAACAAAATTAAAATTAATACTACACATATTTGTTGAACCCTACTCTTATTTTTCTCTACATTCCATACTCGAACGCAATATACTGCATTAGCAGTGTTAATTCAGTTAAAAGAATTCTGAACAAAACAGCAGTCAATTGAATTTATAGATTGGCTTATTTATCTCATATCGTGAAGCTTTCCTTTATTCTAATAAATGGATAATAAAACTATCTGCAAAAAAACAGAATTAAGAATTAGGAATTAAGAAGATAACAACAGAAACCCTGAGCTTTATGCACTTAACAAAAGGCCGTTTAATGTCTGTAAGCAATTACGTTTCGCAGATAATTAAGTGATCTCATATTGTCAACAAAACTCGTGTCTACAGTCGTCAATAATATTAGAAAAAAGCCTCAAAAATGTTTTACAATTCAATTTGATTTATTTCCAACGAATTTGTTGACAATATTTTACATTTACAAACGTTTAATAAAATTTATTCGGTTTGCAATCAACACCTGAAATGTCATTAAACTCAACTCAACACAGCTAAACACAATTCAGTTGAATTCAATTCAATTCAACTCTTTTTTGCTTTCAGTCTGAATCGTATTCTTTTTTATTCTTATTTTACTTTTCACACCGATTTTATACAAATCAGCAGAAATTGTCTAGTCAGTTCAGAAAATGACAAGAAAACAAAACAAAAACTGAAACATTTTTGAATTGTTCACAATGAAAGACAATAAAGTAGGCAAGTAACGACTATGGAACATACTATCATGATATTATTCTTATCATACTTTTTATTTTTGATTTGAATAGATTTTTTTCCATACTTAAAATTAGTACGTCGGTGGCCAATGCGTTCTTGTGCTCGCAGAAATTGTTTATCGTTATCAGGTAACGTATATGAATTCTAAAGTGTCTTCCAACAGGAACATTTGCACTTCATAGCGGCTATCATACTGAAGCCATATGTGTCAAATTATTTGTTATTTTCTCAGCCTCTTTAGCCAGATCACCAAGAAGAGACATAGTATTCGAAATGGGTGTTCTGTTCATGCAATGCACTCTTTGCCTTTTTTACGATCGTTATAATCATCAATCGTAGTCTTGTAGGTAATGTGTAGGTATTAGATATGAGGTATTAGATATGAGGCCTCGGTTCAAATCACAGAACAGACATTTCCAACAAAACGAAATATTAGAAAATATTTCTTCGGCGACCTCTTCTCAGCAGATTTCTGGCAAAACCTCTGAGAGTAAATAAAATTGCCATGAATCGACTTTAAACTGTAGGTTCCGCCACTCATGTATAAAATTAATACATACAACATATGTATGTGGTGTGAGAATCTAGGCCGTAATCCTGACTGAAGGGTTATAGTGACCAATTATGTATATATGTATGTATATATGTATGTATGTACGTTTTTATTTGTGTATAATCATCCTTACGTGAGGATTATTCGCAATGTGGTGAATAAATTCATGTCCACTGGTTCAGTAAACGATCGTCCAACACCCATACTCGGCCTTTCGCAGACCACAACTTTACGTCCTTGGACAACGTCGCGTGTTCGTTAAAGGGTCTCTGGACCAATTGGCAACTGATAAAAATTTTCATCGAAAAATCATCTTCAGCAATGAGGCCCACTACTGAATGAATGGGTGCGTCCTGCAATAGTCATTGTTTGTTGCGAATTTTGGACTGGCGGCGTCATCTGCTAATATTTTTTTGAGGACGACGTTGGCCACCTCATCATTTTATACTGCGAGCACACACAGCTCATGCTGTGGGTTCGTGGTAGTGGTCTTTTCATAGAACGTTGATGTGTGACAGCAATCCTCAAAGCCAATATAACCCATGCTGTTGCTCTAATTCAGTCTGTAGCAGAGTCATGGAAAATTGAACATATCGGTATAGCCGACTAATTTCAATTTTGGCTATGTTGATTTTCTTCCTTAATGCTTCGCACTCTAGAAAATCAATTGGCGATTACTTAATGAAAATCGCAAAAACTATATTTAAAAGCCTTTGGGACAACTTAGCAGGATATGAAAGATAGTCTAACAATTGCAACAAAATTAACACATTACTGGAGATAGAAACTACATCGTCCTATGATGGCACAAATGGTGGCCAAGCCGACATAGACAGTAAAGGTGCTATTGCTGGAAGTAATCCACGATGAACTGCTATTCTACGGCCAAACTATGAATTCAGAACTGCACTGCCAATAATTAGAACCTCTGAAGGAATCTAGGTAAGTATTGTCTAAGAAGAAAGGTGCAGTTTTTATTTTATTAAAATAAAGCATTTTATTTTAGCAAATAAAAAATGTCATCAATTGTATGCTGTGGGAACCATACCAGAGTTCAGATCTTTCAAAATAAATTATAATAGTTTGGCTATGTTATCCACAGATATCTGTTACATAATCCAATAGTGCAGTAATATTTTTTTCTTAGCCAAAGTGGGGTCTGTTGATGTGAATTTGCCTGAATTTATTAAGTCTGTTATAAAAAGACCACATAACATGAAATTTGCGGCGTCCTGCCCCATAACTCAAGGAACGACATCGCACATGTCAACTAGCTTTTGTCATTAGTTTATGTTTGACACCCACTGATATTGGGCTACTGCGGATACTACTCTGGATTTCGTAGTTGGACTCTAGATACGTAAGATTCGAAAATTTTTTTTTTTGAATTTTGACTGATTAGTTGCTAATGAGACCGTTTTCCATTAGATAAGTAGCTTACAGAGCCGTAACAAAAGATCCAAACAGTGGGCGTTTTGTGTAGATTAGCCCTAAAGAAGGCCAGTCAAAAAAATAATTTCGATCGTTTTGAAGAAAATAAGACATTTTTTGTTCCACAAAAATGCAGGGACAAATATATGTATGTATGTAATTGTATGTATGTATACGTATGTATATGTATCGTCGTAGTCTAGTAGGTAGTGTGTTGGCTTATTAGACGTAAGGCCACGGTTCAAACTCCAGGTCAGCCATTAAATCGAAAATATGAAAATATTTCTTCGACGACTTCTTCACAGCAGATTTCTGATAAAAAGTCTGAGAGTAAATAAAATGTCGTGTCGGAGTCGACTTTAAATTGTAGGTCCCGTCACTCATGTATAAAAATTAACACACACATGCATAGGTCGTGTGAGAAACTAAGTCGTAATCCTGACTGAAGGGTTGTGTCACCAATTATGTATGTGTGTATGTATAGATTAACGAATTGCGCTCTTATTTTGCTTGTTCTACCTGAAGAAATGGCTTGGAGGAAAGATATTTAATGTCAAACGTGAAATCATTTCACAAACAAATCTATTTTGATGACCTCGAAAAATTTTATTACTTGGAAGGTATTAAAAATTGAAGGAACGTTGGGCAATACGTTGAAAAACGAAATGATTTTTAATTCAAAAGTCGCACTCATATTCCACTAAGCTATACGTGAATCCTTCATAGTTTTACAATATCTGCTCTAAATATCAAAGACTTGATTTAGAAATCCATCTGGACATACGATCATATTCCATAGTGTAGGGCATATGGTTGCCATGTACTACATACATTTGTAAATGTTTTCCTCCTTTTTTTTTATCAAAATATCAAAAAAAATATTAAATTGGAACATGACACCAAAACTGTGAAGAGTAAAATATTTAAAGAAAAACATTTTGGAAGACAGCTTTTTGTACAATAAATATTGTTGTTCTACTTTTTTAAAATTCAATTTTTGTTGTTTTTGTTTTTGTTTTTTTTCTGTATTCAATGCACTTTGACGAGTTGAGTTGTCAACATTTAATTGTGTTTTAAATAAAATTGAATAAAAAAGTATACAAAGAAGAAACATAAACTAAATAAAATACAATCAGAAAAATGCAATTGGTTCTGAAATAATACAAACGAATAAAAAATTGATGAAGCGATAAACAGAGTTTTCAACACGTGTGTCAAATCTGATGATATGATTTTTATCAGAAAATGTTGCACGTTTGATATTCTTTTTTTAATTTTTTATTTTTGGGTCAGATAAACGTACTAGAATTTGACACTTTTTTTTTGTGACAAACGGGGCACCTGGCGGATTAACCTAATTCGGGTACGCTGAATCCAGTGGTGCTAACCGCTTTTTAGGTTAGCTCTTGTTTTCGAAATATACCGTTATTTCGAAAATGGAGGAGGTTGCACAACATATATTCGCGTAACTCAAAAACGGTTTAGTTTATTATAATAAACCTGGCGGGTTAACCTAATTCGGGTACGCTGAATCCAGTGGTGCTAACCGTTTTTTTAGGTTAGCTCTTGTTATCGAAATATACCGTTATTTCGAAAATGGAGGAGGTTGCCAACATATATTCGCGTAACTCAAAAACGTAAGTCCGGCAAGAATTAGTACAATTCAGAGAAAATAAAATAAATAATTCTATTAAATTCGGTTGCATAAAGTTAAAGTGCTTTTAAATACACATCTGTCATTTATTTATGTAGATCTTAAAAAACCATTGAATACGTAAATATAGATTATAGAAAGCTTATGCCAAAGTTGTAATTCAGGTGTGGCCACCTTTGGAACCTGATGACGTGGTTATGGTCGTCAGACTCGTAATACTGTGTAGTGTGGAAATGTTATGTATGTGATCAGGCATATGCTTCATCGCGGTGTATCTACTTCTGAAAATATTACTTTTGTTAGCAAAAGTGGGGCGCATAAGGCGAACTTGACAATTCCATGGTGCTCTGAGTAGTTGGCCCTATATACCTACATACACATTTGGTCATTACAACCCTTCAGTCAGGATTACGATCTATCATCTCACACCACTTACATATGTTGTGTGTGTTAATTTTATACATGAGTGACGGAACCTTCAGTTTAAAGTCGATTCCGAGCGACAGATTTTTTGAGAAACTTCTCATTGCAATTTTATTAACTGTCATTGTTTTTGCCACAAGTCTGCTGAGAGGAGATCATCGAAGAAATATTTTCTGATATTTCGTTTTGTTGGAAATGTCTGATCTGTGATTTGAACCAAGGCCTCATGTCTAATAAGCCAGCACACCATCTACTAGACTACGACAACTTCAAGACTTTATATACATAGAAGTGGTAATTCAAGTGTGATTACTTTTCGAACTTGATGAAGTGGTTAATGTCATCAGACTCGAACTCCTGTGTACTGTGCAGGCATATGCATCATCTCGGAATATCTACTTCTGAAAATATTGGTTTTGTTAGAAAAAGTGTGGCGCCTAAGGCGAATTTGACGTTGATTCTATGGTGTTATGAGTAATTGGCCCTACCTTAGGATTTATTGTGGAGTGTTTTAAGATTGCATTTGTAACAAGATGTTGCAACTCAACATAAAGCAAAACGGGTTCATGATACGAACAAAGAATTAGGCTGGGAGTTACTACCCCACTTGTCGTATTCACCAGCCTTGGCTTCGTCAGACTACTATTTGTTTTCATCGATTGGAAATACATTGACTGAACAGCACTTCAATGCCTACAAGGAAGTTGCAAATTGGGTGTCTAATTGGTTGGCTTGAAACAACGAACAATTTTATTGGCATAGAATCCACAAATTCCCTGAAATATTAAAAAAATGTGTAGTCAGCAAAACCACAAAAAAACGCTCATTTCATACCGCAACAACTGGTAAAGTCTAACTCAATAAACAATTTGTGTTGGTGCTGACCATTCATGATGATTGAGCAGCAATTATCGAAAATAATTTCGAATCGGTAGCTACATCTACTAGCAAAATTGTCGAGTATAAGGTTTGGAAAAACTAAATGTGATTGTCCGGAAATAGTGGCTGTATGGAGCATATTATGTACTTTATGGCCGTGTAATAACAGACTTTTTATGGCTTGCAAAGGAAGATTTCTTCTTAACTGGTCATTGACAACCCGATTATGGGATTTCGCTCTGTTCTAGCACATCATTCCAGGCGTATCTGTTTCTTGTGCGCCTTTGCCAGTTAGTCACATCAATCTTCGACTTGGTCCTTCCAATGCAAATAAGGTCATTCTCTTCGTCGACTTCTGTAAATCCTAGGATCAATTTCCGTCTAGCCGGAACATCCTCTTCCAACCGAACGACAGGGCCGAGCCATCGCAGCCGTTGGATGTTAATGCGCTGCACAACGTCCACGTCGTTGAGGAGTTCATACGGCTTATTGTTGGATTGAATGCGGATTTCATCGCCAACTCACACTGACAAGATCTTTCTGTTGCATCAGTGCTTAATAGCGTACGTCCTTCTGTGCCATAAAGAAGCAAGGGGAGGATGAGCGTTTTGTAGAGTATTAGCATTTTTCGTACGAGAGAGGTCTCTGCTACTCAATTGCCATAATAGCACCTGTTTGCAAGAGTGATACCACACTTGATCTCCAGACTGACATCATTTTTGTTGGTAATGGCGGAGATAAAATAAACAAATTCACTGTTATCGGTTATCGGCCGTAATGTGGTATTCAATACGCCGCATGTTCCTACTTGTCGACCACATTTGCTTCGTTTTGCCCTCATAATATTATTATACTGCCACACCCATCTTAACAGATTCCCATTCAACAGCACTAAAGACAATATTAACAACTCGCTTGGAACGCCCTATGATGTCAATGCTGTCGGCGTACGCAAGCAACTGGACAATTTTTTGGAAAATAGACTCGACTTCTGAATATGCGCACATCTAGGACATTGGAGACGGTCCTTTCGTCAACCACAATGTGATCAATCTGGTTGGATGTTGATCGATCAGGGGACAACAAAGTGGCTTGGAAGACGATTGCCGTGGTCGTCAACTTTTAAGGGGATCTTGTTATAGGCTTGTGATATTGCTTTCATTGGATACTGTTTTTAGGTGTTAGGTTTCGAACTCGACTTACAACCTAAATTTTAAGTCCAGGGGATTATACTGCACAGCACGCATTAGTTAACATGTAGTGGAGGCTAGTATGCCATCCAAGAGGAATGAGAAAAAAAACGTCACATCCTGTTAAAAATATCATTTTGCGTTTATATTTCCAGTCCGCTATTTCCACTTACTTTACTATCTTTGCGTAAAGTTTATTGCGTAAAATTTTGGTATTTATTTTCGGCTTTAAGCATGATTTAGATCGTTTATTTATTTTTGATCGTAAAATATAATTTATTTAAACGATTGTACTGCATTCAAGTATTCTGGCTTAAAGTTTCGTTGCATGTTTTTAATTTCCCGTTGAAAAAATAATAAAGTTTCTCTCCCATATTTCTTTAGTTTTTCTTTAGTTCGCCGATATCCAATGATTTCAATTTTGTTTTTATTTTTATTTTATTTTTATTGTATTTAAAATATTTACGAATATGATGTCAAACAAAAATTTTATTAAAAACAACTTACACTGGAATAAAACAAAAAAACAAAAAAATAGAATATCCGGTGATGTGTTGTTGTTTTTTGTTTCTTGTAAGGAAATGATAAAATTAACCCGTTATTTTGTTCAGTTCAATTTCCAAAATTTTTTGATTATCATATTCATAAATCGTGCTCTCTTTCCACTTTGATTTTTATTCATGTCAGTTAATGGCTTACTGACTGCCTTCTTCTTCATGTTATTATTGTCATCATTTGACATTTCTAATGCCAAAATATCATCATTTTAGAGACTAAAAGAAAAATAAAAAAACAAACAAACGAATATTCAAATGACATTGAAAATATTCAAATGATTCTTAATGTCATCGGTAACAATTGCCTCCAGGATCATATATACATACGTAGACTTACACTTCTATAGAGTATAATGCCATCAAATTTGTGTAAATAAATGGGTTAAAGGAACCGCACATTCATTCATTCCTTCATTCGTCAATAAAAACAACAACATATTGTAACGTTGTAATGATTTCAAGTACGTGAATACAACGTTAGCGTCAGACAAAATTTATTTATTTTCTTATCGAAAACAAAAAATCAAAAACAAACGATGAACGAAAGAAGGGGATAAAATTGATTTTAAATATCCGTTCAATAAACTGTTTGCTTTCATAAGTACAATATCCAGTACAGTCGCATTTAAATGTAATTTCATCACAATATTTTTATTACATTCGTATTATCTTTGGAAAATATACTCTTCTCGGAAATTTATTGCCAAAATATCATGCATGAGTTGTGAATTTCTTTTTTTTTTCTGTTCAAGAGGATAGTTATCCAATCATTAAAAAGGCTTTTAATATACAAGAAAAAAATTTTCATCGAGTATGCTGTACGCCGTAGTCCAGTAGGTAGTGTGTTGGCTTATTAGAGTAAGGCCACGGTTCAAGCTCCTGTTCCGACATCTTCAACAAAATGAAATATGAAAAATATTTCTCTGGTGACTTTCTCTCAGAGAGTAAATAAAAAAATTCCTAAAGTTTCTAGAAAAAATCTGTTGTTCGGAGTCGACAACTGTAGATCTCGCCACTCATGTCTAAAAATCACGCACACATATTAAGTGGTGTGAAAAACTACATATATCTGAAGTATTGTAATGACCAATTTTGTATGTATGTATGATGGGTTGAATATGAATACTTTGATGTTTGTGGTGTATAACTTCTGCATGAAAACCTTGTTATTGTTATAGCTGACACTGATCTTAACAAGGTGTTTCCCAATATAATGCCTTAATGCCTCTGATGATACATTCTCAACTTTACAGAATTTATTAATTCTATTCACCTACAATGGTACTTTGAGTCTATAGCCTCCTATCAAAATAACGGTTGCTAACTTCAGATTAGCGTTGGATAGTCCGATATATGACTCAAGTATCAAGAAAATTGGTCTTTTTGAAAGCTCATCTCATATATGACTCAAGTATCAAGGCAATTTTAATTGCATCATTCCATAGAAAGATTCTAACCAACAGCGGCTCATCTGCCTGCTCATTACCGCTAATTCCCACTTGACCTGGAACATAGTCGAGGATATCTCTATTTTCTCTAACTTGCTGATTAACTTTCTACTGTAACAAGCCCTAGGGAGGATATGTTTGTGCCGCTTGTCATGACCAAGATACGGTCTCAGCTGTAAACATGATCTTTGCTGACAGAGTCCTACACTTTTACACCATGTGACATTACCTGATTCCTCTATGACATTCATTTTGATGTTATCCTCTCTGGTGGCATAGACTCTGGGAGAAGCTCCTTAACTAGGGCGAATTATATTTGTAGGGGATTGAAACTTATTAGATTTTAAAATTCGAAAACCCTGATGTCAATTTCTTCGACTTTAACTCGTACTCCTTTCCACTTTTTAAAGTCTTTCATTGTTAATTTAGAAGATTCTAAATTCCTCTACACCTTGGAACCTTATATTTTTGTATACCAATTTAGTCTTGGACGCATATACCATTAAAACCATCGACTTAATCTTTGTGGTTAAGGCAGTAAAGTTCTTAAAATTTTTATGGATACGTGGTTAATAGGCCTTCAATTGCTAGGTCTTCTAAATCTTATCGAGTCATTGTTTAAAACCTACGACTTAGTCTTTGTGGTTATGCCAGTAATGTTCCTAAAATTCTTATATTCGTGGTTCATACGCCTTCAATTTAAATGTCTTCTAAGCCTTTTCGTTTCAATACTCAAACCTGCAAAACGTTGCATTGTTATCCTTCTCCATAAATATTCCTGATTTTTTTTAAATTTTTATTGTTCTGTAGTGGCATGCAACATAAAAGTTATTGCACTTTCAACACGTGTATGTGCAAGTAAACGACAATGCCAGTAACTTATTGTTGTCCTTCCATTCAAGCATGTCTCCTGCCGTTATTTTATTGGAACATTTAGAACGGCAAAGTCATTCATGAAAACGAAATCGAAATCGAATTTGGCCTCTGGTATTGTAATATTCTCATGCATGGTTTCATATTTTCCGAAATTTCCATTACAATTTTTCTTTTTTTTTTTGGTCGTTGTATGTCTTATTGTTTTTCCTTCGATTCTTTTTGTCGTTGTTGGTGGTGTTATTTTTGTTTGGTTTGTTTGGAATATTTTAGTACTGATTGAAATTCAATCAGCCATAATGGTACTTTGATTGTTTTTTGAATGAACAAGTAGCAAGGACAGTGAGAGAGAGTGGTGAGAGGCAGATTGGAAGAGAGAATTTTGTTTTTGATTTGCATCGATACCCATGAAGAAAATTATTACAGAACGTATGATGAATGCAGAGACGCACGGAATGAATGAGTGTGAATAAATGAAGAAATTGAACACTTTTTAACCTGTTTCAAATTTTATTCATTCATTCATTCATTCATTTAAGCATTGTACATTTTTATTGCCAAAAATGAAATGAAAAAACAAAAAAATATGGAAAAAAATCTTAACTTGCTTGCCGTATTTGATTAGAAAATAAAATACAAAAGGTACATGAAGAGAAATGAATTAAAAATACAAATACAAAATAGTTTCACGTCTGAATGACTAATAAAAAATGAATTGTTATGTTATATTATTATTACAATATTTTGATTTTTATTTCAATTTTTATTAGCATCAAAAATTATTTTGTTTTGTTTTTTTAAGATTTAAAATCATAATTTAGATAACTTGGTAGAAATGAATTCACTGTAGTCTCGTAGCTAGTGTGCTTGAAAACCCTGGTCAGACGTCACGTTCGCCATCTTTAACATGATGTTGAAGTTCACTGATTTGATGTTTACTGAATAGAAGTCGCCATAGTGTAGCAGGTAGTGTTGGGTTATTAGACGTAAGGCCACGGTTCAAAATCCAGGTCAAACATCGCGATCAAAACGAAATATGAATATTTTCCAATTCTGACAAAAACTCTGAGAGTAAATGCGAATGGCCATGAAAAGTTTCTAAAAAAAATTGTCGTTCGGAATAGTCTTTAAACTTTTATCCACTTATGGATAAAACTATCACACACAACATATGTGGTGTGAGAAGCTAGGTCGTAATCCTGACTGAAGGGTTATAATGACCTATTATGTATGTATGTATGTACGCATGTATGTATGTATGTATGCATATGGAACACGATTACTTATGTATGTATTTGGGTTACAGAGTAGAGAATTGTTTGCATTTTGTGGATATGGAAAGTGCCAAAATACTTTGTGTGTTAAAATTTGAATTCAATAGCTTTTCTTTTTACGTATTTTAACTTCCTTTTAAAGTTTTGTGCTGCTTTTAAAAATTAAGAAGAAAAAACAACTTTAATTAGTAGGTATAGGTATATTGTCTAGAATTGAATTTGTTTTCATTTGGTTCATGCAGATGCAATCAATGACAGTAAAAAAATGATTGAATCTCTTAAAAACCATTTTTAAAACCGAATAATAAACTTCATTATTCGTTTATATTAAAGTTTTATTCAAGTTCAAACAGTTTATTGTACTTTTTTTTTTGAAAGTATGTATTAGTGACGCGGAAGAATTTATTTAATTTACAGTCTTTTTTTAATTTTTAACGAAACTGTAAAAATTAAACTTGTTTGTTTTTTAAATGTTTAAAAAATTTAAATTTATACCCAGAAACTTTCAAGGTTTTTCGCTAGAAATTAAACGAGTATTTGTAGTCACAATCGCAACGAAATCTCAGACTAGAAAGAATTTAAAATTTGAGAAAAAAAGAAAGAAAAATGAAATGAAAAAAGTAATTCTTTAAGCAAGTCTATGAGTGTTGAAAGAAAATACGGAACAAATACCCACAGAAAAAAAAGAAAGAATTCGCAATACTCGTATATAAGACCTTGGCAGTGAATTGTTTGCAGTTTCTATTCTATTGACACAATAAAACAAAACCAACTGTCAACACTGAGGTATCGCAAAACACAGTTCAATTACAGGCAAATCATACTTACAAAATGTAAAAGAAAATAATGACAGATTGTGAAACCTTTAATTGCAACCTATATACCCCGTAAGCAATGCGTTGAAACTTATACTTACGGTTTGTACAAATCTGTGGCAAACCCATATATGAACTGATCTTAATCAAACTTATTGCGATGGTTGTCAAGTCTTACGGATATTTCTCTGTTTGACATCAGTCCAATTAATATAAACCCACCATTATAGTAATATAAATAATATATGACTTGTATTTTTTTTTGGTTGATGATTTGCATATTTTGGTCAATGACTTGCATTTTTTGGTTGATGACTCGCATTTTTTGGGCGACGACTTGCATTTTTTGGTTGATGATAAAGATATTAGCTTCAATGCCTTCATTAGCTTCGTCACCGATATCTCCGGTCGTAAATAACGCCGAACCGTAACAAAAACTGTTTTAGAATCTTTGGTACCATGGCTATCCAGCCCACTAGGTCCATTTAAATTTTTATTCAATTTTGACGGATTTATATAGAGTATATATAGAGTACCTTTTTCGTTAATTTGAAAAAAAGTTAACTTCGTCAACTATATCTTCGATCTCAAATAATGCCCGACCGTAACAATGACTTTTTCGGGATATATTAGGCGCTTTTGGATCTAAGATGGATTAGTATTGTCCCAAATTCGACAATTTTGTTTGTTCACGTATTCAGAAATGGGTCTCATCGTTGAAAATGATTTTTCGAATTCAAATCAGTGGACCCTTTAGCGAACACACGCCGTTTATCCTCAGTTCCTGGGTCAGTTGAATTTTGTACGGCTGCAGACCTTTGTCATGACGCAAAATACACCAAGTTGTGGACTGCGAGAGTTTGCGACTGCTTCATATTCTCCTGCACACTATCACGGACAGCGGCGATGTTTTCGGCAAATCTTGCGTTTCTTCGATGTACGGGTTAGGTTGATTGTTTACTGGATTCGAAAAATTATCGAAGTGTAAAATAGGCCAAGCAAGCGTCATGCTGCCCGAACAAAACCCTCATATTGATAAAACAATTTTATTATTTGCACGTGTTGTTGAATGCCGGTATCGACACTGAAAGTTTGGAAGCCCTGTTGGAAGACCCGATAATACCTATTGAATTTAATTGGTTGAAAAATCACTACAAAATCGAACCATTTCAGAAGAAAGAAGAGCGACGCCAAACAAAAACAGAGGCGGTCAAATTGCGATGCGATGGGACTAATATGTGTAAGGTGAGATACCAGCAATGTTTACTTCTACTCTAAGCAATTCTTCTACAACAATTAAATCACATGAGGATAGGAATCGCCAATTGAAAATTAAAAGTGTTCCCTAGGAATATTGGTTGAAAAGTTCTTATCCATTCACTTGATAGTATGCATCCAACTCTTATGCTGTAAACCAAAAATGGTTTATTTTTTTACTACACCTTATATGTACGTACGTATGTACGTATAACATTTCTTTAATGATTGGCCGTATTTAGAGTTCTCTATGTATATGTAGTAATTTTCATTTAAAGCACGTATGTCTGCTTTTGCGGATGTCTTTTTACTCTCGATTTTCTCATTTAAACGTCGCCATATCGTGTGTATCGTTCAACATCAATAAGACAGATTTTTTTTGATTTTTTTTTTTTTTGGGTTTTCACGTTCATTTTCATTTTTCATTTTCTTTTTTTTTTCTTTAACTATAAAATCAATTGCACAGTCTACATAAAAAATAGTTGAAATTTAAAGCTGACTGAAGTAGAAAAAGAAAACGCAAACAAAAGGGGAAACAGCAAAGTGACTAATAACCACAAAGGAAGGTTGTCAGAGTGTGAAAGTGAGTGCGTTATCAAGTGTAACTCACCGCTTAAAACTGTTTCGAAATCTACTATTTCCATTTTTGTTTCATTTTTTTTGAAGGGATAACATCAGTGAAATGTGGCAACATCAAATGTCAAATAGTGTGATACAGGAATGTGCAAGTGCGTTAGTATTGTTAGCTGTCATTAGTCTTGTTCATTTGCCTGCATGTCAAGCGAAAGATACAACGAAATATGGTCTTGGCGTAGAAGATAAATCATGTCCCAACAGTGCCAGCATAGTGCAATGGACAGGAGGACAATTTGAATTTCCTTGCGCCTCGACGAAATCACTCTTTAAAAGTTCTGGAAAATTTATACCCAAAAATATTATAGCTACGCGTGCACAACTTATCAAGGACACCATTTACCTGGCTTTACCGCGTTATAAAAAAGGTGTGCCCGCCACCTTGGTGAAAACCACTATTAAACCGGGTACATGTTCCACAACTTTTACACCCTATCCCTGTTGGGATATGCAGGAAGAGGGTAATTGTAAGGCTTTACAGTCTGTGGTTGACTTGGTGGTGGATCAAAATGAAATCATTTGGGTATTGGACACTGGCATTGTGAATACCTTGGAGACGCCCATACGTAAATGTTCTCCCAAAGTTGTAGCTATTTCAGCCAAAACGGGTAAAATTTTAAAATCTATAGATTTAGAGAGCCTAACATCGCCCAATTCCCGTTTGCAATATTTGGCAATTGATTATGCACCCGATAACAGTTGTTTCGTGTATATTAGTGATGCAGCCAATCGTGCCATTATTGTGTTTAACATACAAGCGGATCGAGGTTTTCGTATTGTTTTGCCGAAAGCTGTTACATCTGGTACGCGATTACGTGATGTCCTATACATTGCTTTAATACGACGACCTTGTGGCAACACCGACTTGTATTTCACCTATTTGAGTACGAATAAATTATTTTCGTTGAGGTCCGAATACTTGAGAAGCGGTGTAGCAGATGGTAAAATATTGGGTGAGTTGAATTCATTTAAATTCTGATTTTTATAAAAAGTGTTAAACGTTCCAATAGAACTATTTTACTGATATTGTTAGCGACAAGACATTTTTCGATGTATCTCTATCAGGTAATAATTTTTGTTAGTTTAATTTGTATTATGAAAGACGATCGGGTTTGTTTTAAATTTTAGAATCTTGATGGAAAACTTCGAGACTCTTGTGTTTCCTATATTCTAGAATATTTCAGAATGGCCTAATCACGTGTCCTTGATTTAGTTATTGCATAATGGATGTAGTCGCCGTAGACTAGTACGTAGTGTGTTGTCTTATTAGACGTGTTCAACCCCCGGGTTAGACATCTCCAACAAAACGAAATTGGAAAAAATATTTCCTCGGTGACTGTTTCGCAGCAGATTTCTGCCAAAAACTCTGAGAGTAAATAAAATTGCCACGAAAAAACTTCTCAAAAATCTGTCGTTCGGAGCCATGTATAAAATTAACACATACAACGTAAGTGGTGTGAGAAACTGGATCGTTGGCCTGACTGAAGGCTTGTAATGACCAAGCATGTATGTATGTGTGTTAGACTATTCCTGATAGAGGCGCACTTGGCATTCGAGAGCATTAAGTAGTCGATGAATGTTCTTAAAATTATAATGTTAAGCGAAATTTACAGCTGAACCTTAAGGAGAAGGGAACATCTGGTCAACCATAAATAGCCGTGGCCTTTATACGACAACCTAAGGAAAACTTGATGTCTCATCGTAATCCGTCATAATATTTTTCTACCACTAACATTGGATCCACAATTTCGGAGTATCCCAGTGTATATATATACATATATGTATATGTATGTATATTAGTTTATATAAGTCTAGGTTTTTATCGTTGATAATAGGACTCTTGATTCTGCTGTGTAATTCAGTCTTAATCCGTCTTTTCCATGTATAAGCTGGGAGCCCCCTTATTTTGTTTCCTCGCGAGTTAAAATCTACGCAATTCTAGTTTACTTTCGAAGGGTATGGCCGGCCCAACGCCATTTTCGATTCAGAGCACGTATCACAAGTGGCAGATTTCCAGAAAAAAATTTGTCTTTACGCTCCTCATAAGTGTAAAATGATTGGTATGTTTTAGGGCATAAAATAGACGCCGTCATTATATCAATTTTAATTTCCTTACTTGTTACCAAGTGATTTAAATTTCTTTTGAGTATAATTAGTTTTTAAATTCACTTTTTTCTTCTCTTTTTCTCTTTCTCTTTTGGTAGACTTGGGCAAAAAACCATCACGTATGGTCATCATTGGTACCGATAATGGTTCAGCCATCTTTTTCCGTAATGAAGGTGACGCTGATGTGTTTCGCTGGGATACGAATACACCATTTATTGAAGCAAATTTCAAACCCGTCTATCGTTCAGCCACCTGTCAATTGGCCACACATGCCGTACCCGATTACAAACGCAATACAATGCGTGTATTACAGAGTAATTTTCCTGATTTTATGCAAAATCGTATTGGCTGCGGTGCCATACAACAACTGACAATGATGCAAGGCTGTTGGTAACAACAATAATTGCTGTACGACAACAACAACAACAATAACAACAAAAAAAGGGAGAATTACAAAGTAAAGCTCTTAATAAAACGCAAAGAACTGTAAGTTAGTAAGAGGAGCAAAGGGAGGAAAGGTGTATTGTGCTGTGTGGTTTGATAGTCTGAGATTTAAATATTTTATGTTCCTGTTGTTAAAATACTGATTGTATACACTATGTAGTTTGCAGTGGTGAAGCCACTGTTTGACTGGTGGTTTTGATGTGATTATGCAAAGAAGAATTCGAAAATATTTTTCATTTGAATTCCTTTCATTGAGGTGATGTTGTCGTATATTGTCGAAGGACGTTGTATTGAATTTTAAGTTCGTTCCTAGTTTAAATAACGGTAATTTAAATTTTTAAACTGCAATTTAAATTTTTGAAATTCTTGGCCGCCTTTCAATATGAATTTTCAATTCAGACAGAGTTACTGTACATGTGTACATATGCATTTACACGAGTACTGTATGTACAAGTATTAAAAACTTTAGTTTTTCTTTTCCTTCTGTTTTTCTTTAGAAGTAGAACATGAAAAAGTTTTTAAAAAAATGATTTCGTACGTGATTACAATAGGAAAACTGGGAAATTTAAATTTGAAACAGAAAAAACAAAAAAACAATTTAATGTCCATCAAGTGCAGTTTTAGTTCCATAATATTTTCAATATTAAATTTCTTTTTTGATTTTTGCATTTTATTAAAGCAATTTTAATTCTTAATCTCCTTTTTTGCCTTTTTTATTGTTTTGTCTTAAAATTGAATTTAAAATTGGTGTGGGTGTTATTTTTTTTGTTATTTAATTTACGTAATTATAGCATAAGTTTTGTATTTTTAAGTATGTAACGAAAAACCGTTTAGAATAATCGCTGTGACTTAATTTTTGTAAAACTTTTATTTTTAAGAATTGCTGAATAAAAGTCTGCATTTTTCTTTATAAAAACTTCACTTGTGTTCATTTACTAGGTAAAAATAATTGGCGTCAGTTGTCTACGTTGATGTTTGTAAAAACTTTCAACTTCCAACAATACCTGTTAGGTAGCCGATAGGGGAGGATTAGAATCAATAATCAAATCGAAATCAGAAAGTGAACATAACCTAAAGTGAGTACCCGCCATCTCGTTTCCGGGTACACTACTATCGGGTGGCTCATCTATCGGTTTAAATTTGAATCATCGGTACATGTTTAAGTATTGGCCATAAAAATGAAACTTATTTTCGGTGGCTGTGCTATTATGTCGTAATTGGCTTAAACAGGCGAAACCCTTTAAAAATATGACTCACACGATGATGGTAGCCATTACACGATTTCTGTATGTGAACTTTAACGCTTCTATGAACATTTCATTTTCGTTGTCCATTAGACAGTCTCAATTTCCATAGACTCTGCTTAATGAACCTAGTTTTACCACTCATTTCGTCTTAAAAATAAAATCGTTCGCCCCCGCTTATTGCTTTGTTGTGACAACCTAAAGGAAAAAAACTTTATCGGCGTCGAAATTCATTAATTTTTCTTTTCTTATCGATTTTAATATAATTTTTTTCTGTATTTTTCTGCATTATTTTCTAAAACATTTTGCATTTTTTTCAGGTTGTCTAACACTTTTATATATAATTTCGTTTTATTCTGTTGTTTGTTTTGTTGGTTCGTTTAAAGCAATTCATTTGTCTGTAAATGCGGTTTTCTATTGAATTGTTAAGAAAATAAAAATATTTGATGTTGCTGGTATTCTACACAATTCAATCGAATGTAAATTTGTAACTTTAGCAAACCCTTCTGTAAATATACATACGTATATTTTATGGCATTTTTTTATTTTTATTTTTTTTTGGTTTCCTTTTGCAAGTATTTTATTTTATACTGCGTTCTCAAGTGCAACAAGAATATATAGGATAGACCTTCCATCGATTTAAATTTGAACCACCATCGGTTATTTTGAATCTAAAAATAATTATGTCATTCTACTCCGTCACAAAATTCAGTGTGATTCAGTGAATCGATTTATGAATCGAGAAACTGCAGGATGATGTCGATTTTGCAAAAAAAAAAAAAAAAAACAAAATCATCTTTTCGGATGAAACTCATTTTCATCTTGGTGGGTACGTTAATAAGCAAAATTCCGTATTTGGGGCTCAGAAAACCCACACGTGTTCTTACAGAAGACCCATTAGGAGTGACTGTGTGGTGCGGAGGCATGTTGCCTACGCCCATTGTGGTCAATGGAGGCACCTATCGCACCACGATAACCGATTTTTTTGTAAGCGTTCTTCATGTTTTTGATATGAACGATGTTTGGTTTCAACAGGATGGTGCAACTTGCCACACATCTAATGCCATAATCGATTTATTGCATCAAACGTTTGATGGCCGTTTAATTAACCAAAATGCTAATGTCAATTGGCCTCCAAGAAGGAGCAATTTGAAACCGTTGGACTAAATTCTGTGAGGCGCCGTTAAAGAAAAGTGTTATGCCGATAAACCAGAGACAATTGAGCATTTAAAGCCCAACATTCGTGATGGCATTGCTGAGGTTCGAGCTCATACACTGAAAAAGGTGTATGAAAATTGGTCCGATGGAATGAGGTACTGTGAGGCCAGCCGCTGCAGTCATATGAACTATTCTAAGCGGAACAATTGTACATCACAAGAAAAAATAAATTTGTCAAAATTTAAAACTATTTTTGTTTTATTGCGGTTTTTAAATTTTAACTTTTAAATTTCCCACTCTATATATTGCTAAATCCAGTAAAGACAGATCAGATTAGATTTGTGATTTGCCGCAGATTGACCCAATAGCCATCAACGACAATGATATAAGATTCAGCATTAGAAGAGCTTAATCCAGCTACGACCTTAAGAGCTCTCAGGGTAGCAAAAATCTCTGAATGAAACACGTTACAGTCATCATTTTATCTAAACTTAATCTCCAATCCGATATTCTTACTGGAAGTCTCCATCTAGCTTCGACCCAGTTGTAATGTACACACAAAAAAAGATGTCAACTTTATGCCTCAATGATGTATACAAAAAAAAAAACATATAAAGGATCGCACTAATGCAGATCTGCGGGAGCCTATAGTTGCTACCTAGCAGCTTTCGCGACCTAGTTTACCCGCCACTGTTGCATTACAAAATAGTTTTATAAAGACTTCGTTTTTATTTATTATATTTATTCTACGTTATCTTGAGTAGTATAGTTACAAACACAACAAGTATAATAGGTATTCGGTCAGTCAGTGGCATATTCACTAATTGGCCAGCCAAATATTAATAAAAAATATACATAAAATTCTATGCATTGGCATAAAATTATATTCAGAAAATAATTTAATTTTTTAAAGCAATATTTAAAATATCAAATAAATTTATTTAAATTAATTTTTTCAACAATAGAAACATCCATATCTGCAAAGTAGACATTAGCAACATTGTTGATGAGCGTTGACAACTACCTACATGTGGGGAAGCAATGTTTCACTGATTTTCAACATGTTTAACGATATGTTTATATTCAAGTATCTAAACTTGGATTATTTATGGCTCACTTGACATTTTCGCAACATGTTTATAAAATGTGGAATTTATTTCCTGAACGAATATAATTGGAACTGTTTTAATAAGAAAAAATTTTTTTTCCTTTAACAAGAATCGTTAACCACACTAGTGTAGGATACAAAACTTCAAGATAATCACATGGCATGTGCTGTGTGTTTATCAATCGATTTTTTGTAACATTATTAGGAATCACAGAATTGCGGCATAACCGTGATCTTAGTCCGCTAATCTTTTTCTTTTCCAGCTTCTTCAAGAATTATTCGACGCAATGTTGTTTGAGGCCTTTCACGTAATGTTGGCATGATGGGGTAGATTTTCGGACAATAATTCAACGATTTCTACAGTTTTGCCTTCTTTTCCTCTATCATGAGTCAATTTCCGTACAAAATTGATCGCTCTTAGCTGGATAACTTTCATATACTTACACTCTAACCTAGATCCTATATTGTCAATAGAAGAAGCACTAAACATCGCTTGGCGTATTTTTTCGCCGATAAATCACAGAAGTTCATCACTGCTTTATAAAACGAATAAATTTGTTCGAGATCCATGAATCTACAGTTTTCTTACTTACTTAATTGGACATCATAACCCTTTAGTTAGGATGACGACCTAGTTTCTGAAACTATCCATGTTGTGTAGAATGAACAGAACAGGACAGGTTACAATCAAGGCATTAGACTGACCCTGCTTCCCCATCCGCGGTATTCCCAGACTTGGTTCCTACCAACTACTATAGGATTCAACGATGGGACACGCATTGACTAAGCAGCACTTTAATTCCTACAAGGAAGTCGACAATTGGGTGAGTAATTTGTTGGCTTCAAAAAGACGAACAGTTTTATTGACAATACCTGTTTTATTTAAAAAAAAAGAAAAAAAAGACGCTTATTTCATACCGGTACACCTCGTAAATGCTATGCCAGTTAAAAATATTCTTTTTTGTTTTTTGCTTATAAAACAACAGTTTTGAAATTAAACACCAGGTCTTTGGAAAATGTTAACAAACTTTGTATTGTGATGCCCAACGAAATATGTATTGCCCAGAAGAAAATTTATTGTTGTAGCCCTAAAGAAAATTAAGCCGATTTCTTACAAGTCTTAGACATGGATTTTTAACGTTCATACCTATTTAGCACTCTTTTATGACCTTATCTGCTTAATAAGAGGATTTTATTTTTGCAAATGCAATCGTCTAATATGTCACAGAAAAAATACAAAGAATTTTAGCCATATAAGCCGCAGACACAAATGGAAAATAACTCAAAAAAAGAAAAAAAAAAATTAAAAGAAAACAAGTGAAATAAAATCATATATCTTTTATGTACATACATAAATATGTGGTATTGTCTTGTCAAATACTGTGAGATATAAAACATATGCAACAGGACAAATTTAGCATTAAAAAAAAAGTAATTAAAACATAAAGTACTTCTATCGTCATTCTATTGCAATAAAAACATAAACCAGACATTTAAATGTTAGACGCTGAAATACTAAACATAGATTCATTTCCCAATGGATATAAACATTCTATGTTATGTAAATTGAAAAATGTGTTTTCATTTCTATTTGATAGTCGTAGTAACTATAATCAACTGTAATATGGTTTCATTCCTAAGTTTTAAAAAACAAGTGTCTCCTAAGGATTTGAAAACTTCAGTTTTAATTAAAAGAAATTTTTTAACTTAACTGGTTGTTATAATTCTTTAGTCAGACTTACAACCTAACTTCTAACATCACCCATGTTAGGTTAGGTTAGGTCGGAGTGGTAGCTCTGATTCACAAAGCTCACTTGAGCACGCATAGCGGCCCGTTGTGATGCCACGGGTGAACGCAGTTCCTGTACTGACCAAGTTCCACCAAAATCAGGGAAGAGGAAGAAATTGATCAGCGCAAGGGCTACACAACAAAAGTACGACTACCCCGCACTGAAAAACCATCCAGAAAGTTTGATAAACGGAGCTATATCCTTGATATCAATAGATGATAGCTCCGTCAAGCTGACAAGGAATTGGGAGCCAAATAACCTATACCTACACCTAGCAAGAGACGGGCACTGACAAAGAAAGTGGACAACAGTCTCCTCTTCCTCAGCGGATCTGCATCCACGGCAGAAGTCGTTAAATGGGAGTCTCATTCTTTCCGCGTGTCTACCCATGACGCAATGACCTGTAAGCACGGCCACTGTAGTCGAGATGACGTCACGACCAAAACCAAGTAATTGGTTGGTACGCCTTCTATCCTTCAAGGGCCAGGTGAGTCTAGCGGTGGAGCAGGACTCCTCATTGACCCAGGATAGGTTGGCGTCCCGAAGGAATATTTGCGCAATGTCCAACTTGACGGAGGTAAGTGGCATGCCCAATTCAATAGAAGAGGATTCCGGAAGGAGCGCACCAGCTCTGGCGAGCTCGTCGGACTTACAATTTCCCGGAATGTCACTGTGCCCGGGTACCCATACCAATGAGACACTGGTGAAGCGCCCAGAAAGAAGGTCGAGACAGCGGCGACATTCCCTAACGATTATAGAGTTATTCACGAAACCCGATAGAGATCTTATCGCAGCCTGACTATCAGAAAAGACCGAGACGCGAGTGAAAGGAGCACCGTTGACGAGAATCCATTGAGCGGCCCAGTAAATTGCCATCACCTCCGCCTGAAACACGCTGCAGTAGCCCGGCAGACGGAGAGAAATGTTCAGACCCAGTTTCCCAGAATAGACACCGCTTCCAACCCCATTATCGAGTTTAGAGCCGTCGGTATATATATCCAGGTCTTCCGGGGGGACGACCGTATTAGGATTCCAGTCATCCCTACTCGGAATCAGAAAGTGGTAACGTCTGTCAAGACAATATTCAGCAGGGATAAAGTCCATGTTCATAGGGGCCACTGGATCAACCTCCAGAATAGTGGAGTGACAAAAGGTACGATGAGCCAACGAGACAGAGCATTGAGTCTGGTCGCAGCAAACTTGGCCGCCTGCGAGCCGTTTGCGAGAAGCACAGTAGGAAGCCAGTTGAGCATTGCGAACAAGCCTTTTGTGGGGGTGGTGCGTAGAGCACCAGTTATATAAATGGCCGCAGATCTTATGACCTTGTGAAGAAGCCTATCATTGAGTTGTTTGTCCAGAGCAGTCCACCAGAAAGCAACACCGTATAAGAGGTTGGGTTCGATGACCGTAGAATATATCCAACGCATGATCCTTGGGCGAAGACCCCATCTGGTTCCGACCGCTCTGCTACAGCAGGCAGCACATGCCGCCTTACGTGCCCTAGCAGCTAGGTTCGCCCTCCAGTTTAGCTTGGGATCGAGGATCAAGCCCAGATATTTGACCTCGGGACTCAACGTGAGTCTGGTCCCGCATCAGCTGGGAAGGGAGACGGTTGGAGAAGAATTTTATATCTCCTCGTGAAAAGAATCGTATCGGTCTTAGAGGGGTTAATAGACAGTCCAGAATCCCTACACCAGTCCAGTACAATTGACAGCGCCAAGTTCAACTTATCCGACAGTGTCTGCGGACAAATTCCCGACGCTGACGTCGTCAGCGTAAACTTTGGCGTCATTGTCAGAGTGTTCCAGCCCCCTCAAGAGTGAGTTGACTGCAAGGTTCCAGAGAAGTGGTGATAGAACACCGCCTTGCGGTGTGCCTCTACGAACCATTCTCTGACAATTTGTGGCCCCCACTGTGGAAGTTACTATCTTCGACTTGAGGAGAAGCTCGATGAACCTGATCAGATTCTGTCCCAGGTTCAGGGAACCAAGAGCCCTAACTATGGCGTCCGGGTCGACGTTATTAAATGCACCTTCAATGTCCAGAAAAATGGCCAAAGTGTATTCCTTAACGTGCATGGACTTTTCCACCCGAGAGATAAGAGAGTGTAGTGCAGTCTCCACTGATTTACCTCTCCTATACGCATGTTGGGAAGCGGATAGAAGCGCTGGATCAATCGAGGCCCTAATATGAACATCAAGGACTCTTTCCAGTGTCTTCAGAAGAAAGGAACACAGACTTATGGGTCTGTAATCATTCGCGCTAGTGTGGAACGGTTTCCCCGCCTTGGGAATGAAAATAACCCTAGATATTCTCCAGCTCCAAGGGATATAAAGGAGCCTGAGACTAGCGTTGTAGATGGCAAGCAACCAAGGAAGGATTATCTCCTCCCCATGTTGAATATCACTCGGGATAATACCATCCGGTCCTGGGGACTTGAATGGTTTGAAAGACCTAACAGCCCACTGCACTTGACCAAGGGTAAGAGTCAGGGGGGAGTAGTTTCCAGACGGTGGTTAATTAACCTGATAAAAGGCCTGACCGCCGAGAGTGACACTTCCTGGAAAATGAGTGTCAAGGAGAAGCTCAAGCGTCTCCAAACTGGACGTAGTCCAGCAGCCGTCAGATCGTCGGATACAGTCGAGGGATTTGTGTGTGGAACTTAGAATTTTACGAAGACGGCCAGTTTCGCTCGCCTTACAGCGTATTTAAGTTCCCTCTTTTTGGCCTTATAGATTGTCCATTCGGCTGTCGCCTTCGCCCTGTTAAAGAGCCTGCCACAAAATCGGTGTAGATCATCGATCTCTTGGTTCCACCAGGGCCGTTTTCTTTTACCCCTATGGGCAGAGAGTTTGACGGAGGATGTGGCTGACGCCCTAAGCGCAGTTGACGGTGTGTCCGCAGCCCTATCCACATCGAAACGGGTCGTGATAGTCGGGGGGGAGGGGTAGCGGTAGAGGGTAGGCTGCTACGCAGTTTCTCCCTAAAAATGGTCCAGTTTGTCTTCTTCCTATTGACCGAAAGGATCATACTAGGTGGAGACTCTTTCATGTCGATAATGAAGGTAATGTATCTATGGTCCGAAAAGGAGCAATCATGAGATACAAACCAGTCCCTAAGGTTAGTAGAGAAATCGGAGCTGACCAGGTGATGTCCAGCACCTCCTTTCTGTTCGAAGTAAGGAAGGTTGGTTCATCTCCCCGATTAGCTATAAAAAGGTTATTGTTAATAATAAAATCAAAAAGGCACTCACCACGTTCGTTGGTACCGGAACTGCCCCACATCGTTTGGTGGGAGTTGGCATCTGCTCCGATAATGACCGGAACTCCGCGCAGTCTCGCATCCGCCACCAGTTGACCGATGGGCTCCTGAGGGGGAGAGAGCCCATAGTCATGCGCCAAATACGAAGATGAGATCCAGAGGGTCATCGAGTTTGTTTCGACGACCTTGTCGCTGAACCTTTGGAGGAGAAGAGCATTAATACTAGTCTTAACCATGACACAAGCCCTAGGATTACCTGAGTCCCGGATATACGCTAAGCGATATCCTTTAGTATTGAGTCCACAAACCCTGCCGTCTACGACCCAGGGTTCCTGGACCAAAATGAGCTCTGCATCCTCGGCTGCTAGTCGGAGGAGCAGAGCGGCGGGGGCGGTTTTCGAATGTTGTAGATTAATTTGGATGACTCTCAGCATTGGCCAGAGAATCAACCATTGTCACATCAGCGTCCTCTTCATCCGACAACGGAGAGGTTGCGCCCGCGTCAATGTCAATGCCGTCGAAGAATTCCCCAACCAGCTCAGAATTGGACTTCTTGCTGGATGAGGAGCGTCGAGAAGAGTGACTGCACACGCTTCTACATTCGACGTCTTCGTCAGGTTCGAAGGTTTCAGGGGTAGGATCGGGTGGGGTAGGATCTGATGGGGTAGAGTTCTGTGGGATGGTTAGCGATGGGACGGGATTTACGGGGATGGGTTCTGTTGGGGGATGTACGGCCACGCGGGAATCCGACTTGTAGACCCTTAGCTCGATTGAGCTAAAACCATATTTTATCACGCCCCCGCGGGCACTGATAAGCGGAAGTGACTCCTCATTCAGGATGATCACCGCCTCGCGGTAATCACCCCACTGGTCAGCAACTTTAGCCACTCTCCAGTTATGAGTGGGCAGGTCGGTGCTGTTGGCCTTGAGGATCCTCAACATGGTTTCCGGGTCTGATGGTCCGGTCGGAATTCTCTCCTTGGATCGGGGACAGTTAGGAATCTGGTCTGGAGGGACGACAGCAAGCTTAGCTCCTGGCCGGACTTCACCAATCCTGCTGATGGCCTCCTTATAGAGCTCCATAGAACGGAGGTCAGAGCAAGCTATCAGCTTAATATGCCCTTGATACCACCCAGCATCATGACAGCCGGATGAAGGGCCAGGGTTGGAGTCCATTACCCCAAGAAAGACGTCCAAGAGCGCGTGTTCCACCAGCTTCCACTTAGTTGAAGCAATGGAACCATCGGGGTGGCACTGGTCGACGATTGCCCAGGTGAGACCTTCCTTTAATACCTCACTGAGAGGCTTAGAAGGTTTACTAGGGTCAGGACGTCTAGGTTGCGTCGACGAACGGGGTCTCGTAGAGGCGTTTGGGAGGCTGGAGTGGAGCGTTTAGCTCGATTGATCTTTGCCTCTTTGGGGCCGTCTCTGCCGTAATCGGAGAGGCGTGGGGGGGCGATCATTTTGATGGGCCTTAGCCCTTCTCGTCCTCTGAGAGGATAGCCGGGTCGGTCGAGCCAAATCTCGCAATGATTCGCATGGCTGATCTGCGAGTTCTATATTCCCTAACGCTAACCCTCACGGTATTTTTGACACCCGCAGATGGATTGGTGCCAGCAGCTTGCGCGTCAGACTTGTCTGCCAATGCCTTGGCGGTAGACGAAGGGTGCATGGGCATATTCGCAGCAGCCTTAGAGGTAGACGGTGCCTCGGTAGAAGGTGTGGCGACACTAGGGACCGGCTTCGCAGCCGGAGTCTTGTGTGCCAAGCGGGGTTTTACCGAAGTAGAAGCTTGAGCCTTAGGTAGGGACAGCTGCATTTTTGACAGGTGCCTGCCTGGAGAGGGTTGTGCGTCCACCGGCTACAGTGGATGCTTTGCGCTCTCCCACTTGAGTTAGCGCTGGTTTGTGTCTTGGGTTGAGGTTTGTGGGAGGCCACGCGGGGGTTGGCACCAGCCCTTATGGGGACAGGTGTTCAGAGCCAGACAGGGTACTAATCGGGAGTCCTCTCAACCGAACCTACACCGCCAACTTAACGGCGACGGACAAGGAAAGTACTTTGAGGCCTGCCAGGGTTTTAACGGGACGGGGGCCCTAGCCTGGAGCCGTTCACACCGGGTTTCACCCCGGTGCTTCCGTGCATACACAACTAGGTCCAGAAAGCTACAGCCACCAGCTCAGAGCAATCAAATCAGGAAAAGGGAGGGGAGGAGTGGTCAGAAGAAGAGAAAAGGGTCGTGCCATAGGGAGAGCGGTTAGCCATTGTCACCCCGGTTGAGAAGGAGGTGTTTATTGACTCCCCCAGTCTAGATCCGTAGTGTTTTGTAAAGGGCAGGGCCACCTCTAGCAGGATGTGACGATGTCACGCACTAACGGTCTTGATAGGGTAGAGGCCGGAGGCTCCGAGGGAGCTATGATCGCATATCCCTATCCTGCGGAAACTGCTTGACCCCATCACCCATGTTGTTTGTGTTAATTTTGTCTATAAATGGCTGTGCATACAGATTAAAGTCGACTCCGAGCGATAGACTTTAGAGAAAAATTTCATGGCAATTTTATTTACTCTCAGAGCTTTTGCCAGAAATCAAAAAGAACTATTATAACCATGTGCTCGTGTCTAATAAGCCACTATACTACTTATTAGTCTAAAGTTACATCAACTTTTCCCTCATATCCGTCATATTCCAGGCAACTGTATAACCCATGAGATTTCCAGAGCAAACTTCGTCAATCATCGAATTGTGTATGCCACTTACCTTGGCTAAATTGGCTATTAAGAAAAATTTTCTCCTCCACGCCAACCAATACAGTTTCATATATGTACATATATTCGATCAGTAAATAACTTCCACATATTATAAACATGTTGTACAAATTTAGATACTTATGACAATAAACATCCTTCCCGCATGTATATTGTTGTCAGAGTTTATCAACAATGTTGACAATGTCTACTTTGCGGACATGGATGTCTCTATTGTTGCAGAAATTAATTTAATTATTAAAACTGTATTATGGTTATCTTTTTAAAAATTAATTTAAAAAAATAAAACAAGAAATTTTTAGTGTTGCTGTCTACCATTCCTTTGGTTATTTTATCAAACCTTAAATAAAGAACTATTTTTGTTGAGATAAGTCTGATATTAGTTTTTTTCTGTAAGTTAGCATGTATTTAATAAGTAATTTTTATTAGTTTTTTAAACTCTTTGCGTAATAATAAAACGTAACTAACCTAACCTAAAATAATAAAACCTAACATTAATTAAAAAAATAAAACCTAACCTTAAGAGGGGTTAGATAACACGTGCCTTTGCCAGTTAAGGGCATGTGCAAATAATACCTCGGATTTTCAAAAAAAAAAAATTTGTGCGACTTGTTGCCTAACGATACAATAACCTCAAAGGAATTTAATCGTTAGGGTAACGGATTGGTTTATTCAATACGGTGGCATAACTTGGAATACGGCCTTCGTTAGCTGCAGAAGCTTCTCCTATATGAAACAGCTATACTATATGACGGCTCTAGAGTGTAATCAACCGTTTTTATTATTTTTGTGCTCCTCATCTTTACCCAACAACAACAACAACTTTCTAAATTTAAGAATAGTTGTAATTGTATTAATGAAGTGTCCGTATGCTTGTATTTATATTAGATTTTGATTAACTGAAATAGGAGAGTTAAAATTAGGGATCCTATTAAAAAATTACACTCATAGGATATACCTAGGTTTAGGGGGGGGGGGGGGGGGTTATGAAGCGTTGTTCCTTACAACATCGGAGAAACCTATTTAATAAGTAAAAATAATTAATACCCTTTTTATATTCAAATTTATTAGTATAGTAGGGGCTTGTTTTATTTGTACTACACTAATCAGGACAATGTAGAGTAAATATAATAAACAAAAAGGGAGTCTTTATAAAACAATTTTGTAATTTTGTTAGGCGACTAAACTAGAGCTCGAATTCACCCCACCCGACTACTAGCTAGTAATTAAAGCCTGCCGCAGATCTGTTTTAGTTCGATGTTTTTATAAATAGACTAGCTAATACCCGGTGTGCTTCGCTACCCCCCCATCGAAATTAAATATATAATAATTAAAAAATTTATTTATTTAGTAATTAAATTATGCAATTTTTCTTAAAGGTTTATTCTAATTTCATTTGATCACAATATACATATTTCATTTAAATTGTAAAATAATACATTAATGAGCTATTTACTTCTTACTTGCTAAAATTTAATATATACTTTTTTCTTAAATAAATAATTCTTATTCTAATTCCTTGGGATACACAATATTTTTTGTTCTTCCCTCTGGTGTGTATACATATAAATCTGCGGGTTTTCCTACTCGCGAACATGCGACGTAAAGCTGTCCATGTGAGAAACATGGATTTTCTAGATTAAGTCCACAAACTTGCAAGGACTGACCTTGAGCTTTATTAATCGTCATTGCAAATGCTAGGCGAATAGGAAATTGCAGGCGCTTGAAATCGAATGGCATCTACGATGTGGTCATAGGAATACGTGGCAGCAATAAATTAGTTCCCTTAAACTTTCCAGTTATAATGGTCGCCTCGATAAGATTGTTCATAATTTTTTTACTGTTAGTCGAGTGCCATTACAAACTCGTGGAGGATCAATATTTCTAAGTAAATTAATGGGAACACCGTTTTTTAACTGTAAGTCATGTGGTGGAAAGGCTGGTAAACCTAACGAATTTAAAAATTCGACTGGATAATTTATGACATCCTCAATATTTGAAACTGTGTCGATCGATTTATAAGTTCTTAGATTCCCATCGATCTTGTCGAGAATATTGCTGCTGATGGAATTAACGTCAATATTTTTGGATGCCAGTAACGCACGTTCACATAAACATTGGATATTTTTAAAATTTTGCACGATATTGGGAAATACAAAATTAATTAATTCTTCTTTGGATTGTGTCATTCTGCAAAATTCTGATGGAAATTTTATATACTTTGTTATAGGATCCATTGGAATTCTTCCATTACCTTAATCAAGCAATTGTTTGGAAAAAGTTGAAGCTAAAGCATCACGTTGCAACTGAACACGCATATTAGTAGTTAATTTTAGAGTGTGAACATATCGCCAAAGGTATGATGATTTTAGACATTCATTTAACTCATCAGCTGGCGTTGATCGCGGTATAACAGAAAGTGTTTGACGAAAATCACCAGCTAATAAAACTAATGCACCTCCAAATATGTTATTATTGCTTCTTAAATCCCGTAAAGTGTGATCAAGGGCTTCCAAAGATTTCTTATGCGCCATGGTGAATTCATTCCACACTATGATTTCACATTGTTGCAATACTTTGCTCATAGAAGAATTTTTCTTTATGTTACACGTATAATCTTCGGAAAATTGAGGTTTCAACGGTAATTTTAGTGCAGAATGCGCTGTTCTATCATCATCTAAGAGTGTGGCAGCAATGCCGGATGACGGAATAGCTAATGCAATATTTTTTGCGATAGAACTTTTGCCAATATCAATGAAATTAAAAACGTTTTTCCGGTTCCTCCAGGTGCGTCAATGAAATACAGATCTCCATGTTTGTTTGTTATAGTATACTGTTGTATAGCATTCTCTGCTCTTGTTGTAAATTTGGTAAATTTTCTTCCAGTAAAATTTCCAAATTTTGATGATTATATTCCATCTCTCGTCATAGACCTTAATCGTGGGCATCAGTTCCTGACCGAATAGGAGCAATCATTCCAACTTCAACGAGTGTCACATTCCTTATCGCCAAGCATTTGTCTTTAAGTAGAATTAATGCCTCATTATACATACTTTCACTTAATTCAAGCGTTGCATTGTTGGTGGTAACTCTTTCCCGGTGTAATATGTCCTCAGCCATATATGTTTTAAATTTATTCCAAAGATCTTTTGGATTAGATGGTGAGCACGATACCAATATTATCGATGATGTATTTGATCGACTTTACTGAATGACAATACTCAATATTAATATGCGCTTTAAATGTTTTTGAAAGCAATGGAGAGTAAGGTACTATCCAGCCATTATCAACATCAACATCATTTCCACACACCTTTATTGAAATTGATCGTCCACCATTATCCACAGAACGTCGGCGATAAAGTGGGTAGCCATCATTTCCCGAGATTGTTTCCTGAATCAATTGTCTTGGATATTTTTTTATGAATTTTCCGTCAACCATGCATGGAGAATTTGCATTAATGGTCCCACATGGACTATGGATCATATTTTTGATAACAATTTCATGCAGATTTGGATCAACATTTGGATCGGGTATTTCTGCAGAAATTATATCATCAATAAGATCTGGGGTAATTTTTGCAACCAACCAAATAAGAATATGGGCGCGAAAAATAAATAATATTTTTTATTAGTTACCCATTTTTAGATGTAAACAATAACATAACTATTACATAAGTATATGTTTTTCAAGATAAATATTTAAATAGTATGAATTTTAGTACTTACTATGTATATGAGTTGAAAATTTCAGACTCAACCATTTAAGAGTCATATACCTTACTATTGCATATTTCAAGATATAATAATTTCCACACTCACTACTCAGAGAATTTTTCTAATATTATTAATTAATAAGAATATAAAAATTTTTGTAATTACTCCACGTGAGAGGCATCACCTTACTATAGCTGGAATTTAAAATTGGGGACTATAGCTGTTATAGTTTTCTAGATATACAGATTTTAATAATTAGTTCATATGGAGTTTGCCACTCCCCTAATGCTTGATCGCCCATTTTTAACAAAAATATTGATATTGAACCTCTAGATATTCGTACAAAACTTGAGCAGTCTAACTGTTCTGGTGTTCTAGATGTGCAGATTTTAATATTTACTTTATTTGGGAGGTGCCACACCCACTATTGCTAGTTCGCCCATTTTTGTCCAAAATATTTATATTGAAACTGTAGTTACTTGTATAAAATTTGAGGTATCTTGCTGTTATACATAGTTTTTGCCAATATACCCATTTTGTTATTAGCTTACAATAGTAGGTAATGTAGTATATGTGGGCGTGGCACCTCGCAAATTTGTAGCTTATAACTCCTTCCAGACATACAGGAAGATGCTGTGAAAATTTCAAGAAAATCGGTTCAGCCGTTTAGCCGTCCATAAAGTTCAAACATACAAACATACAAACAAACACACATTCATTTTTATATATGTATGTATATATACTTGTTTGCATATATGTATCATTGAGGTATAAAAGTTGCTCGCCGGGAGCAATATCTGCTAACTTAGTGTGGTTTAACTAACGTTACTATATTTTTTTTAGCGAATTTGGCTTTCTTGGATTTATTGAAAACTGAAAACCTCCTAGAAACGACGGAACTTTATATTGAGAATGGACTGTGTGGATACTGTAAGTGTCAGTCTGGTTACGATTGTAGCCGAAATTCCACGTATGGCAATTATTTCGCATCTAACCGATACTTTAAGAATATAGTGAAATTTTATTAACCCTTTAACTGTTTAATTTTTTTTTAGAAAAAACTTTTTCTGTCTGTTTACTAGCGAAGACGAGTATACTCGACATACACAGAAAAACATGTTTCTGCCTGTGAAAGTAAGCACTTACGACTTAAAGTTAAACGTTGCGAGTTGGTTTTTAGGAAAATATATTTTTATAACGGTACTTTCACTTTAGCACAAGCTATTGTTTGTTAAAATTAATAAGATTGCCAAACTTGCTCTTACTCAGGGAAAAAAATGCCAGTAGATTCGTTGAATAATAATACGAATGCGATTTTGTTTTTCTTCCAAATTAGTATACTTGGCATATGCGAGAAATTTTTGTTTCGCTTTGACGAGTATACCCGACATAAGCATTTAAAAAGGCAAGATGCTTTGTACACTGCACTATCGGAAGATGTAATCACTGTTTACAAAGTACGATAACGTTTGTTGCGCTGATGGTAGCTTTTAAGTCCAATAGAAGAATTGAAATCTAGGTTTCGGATGAAATGATTTCACAATCTTTACGTTTGAATTCAAACTCTTGTTGTAGGGTATTGTCAATATGTATTTAATAAATTTAAATGTAAATGTTTTCATGTTGATGAGCAGGAATTGTTTGTGGAACTTTACTTGGAAGCAATATGGATGTAATTTTACGTTTTTAATTAGACGGCGATGAGAACACTGGATGCTTATGTTCTATACTCAGGCCGTATTGTATTACTTCAGCAACATCACACAGAAAAAGTCTCTCAAAGTTGCGTAGCCTAGACTTGAACTGGTTGTAGAATGACTTGGTAGATGTAATTCTACATTTTAAACTTGACGGCGATGAGGAAACTGTTCTATACTCACGGCCTATTAGAATACTCCAGCAGCACTATATAGAAAAAGTCTCCCAAAGTTGCGTGGCCTAGACTAAAGGAATGTAGAATTGTAGAATGATTTGGCAGATTATTTAAAAATCTTGTTTCGTATGAGACATACGATTGTTTAAAAGTATGACGTTTTCTTTTTTAATAATTTTGATAAATTAATTTAATTAAATATAAGACAGGACCGAAATTAAATATTTTTGAAAAACTATTCTTTTTTTAAATACAATTTTTGAGACATATAAAAACGATTTTAAAAGATTTTTTTTGTTTCCAAATCAACCATAAACAAAAAAAGAAAAACCGCACGTTCACTAAATAAAGAGTGATAAATTGTTGACTATTTTGATGAATTCGGGTTTTTGTGAAACGTGTTTAAGTGTTTTACTTTAAAATTTTATTTCAAGTGTTTTCATAAAAGATTTCGCTTCTTTTTCATTCCGAAAGAAATCAACATATGCTTGCCATACTACTCAAAGGATTTTCCATTATTGCCGAAAAAAAAACACATTTTTATTGACTTTCCTCCTTTGGGTGTAGAAAATCTCTCAATTTTAATATCGTACATGTTTAAGTATTGGCCATAAAAATGAAACTTATTTTCTGTGGCAGTGGTATTATGTGGTAATTGGCTTAAACAGGCGCAGACCTTTAAAAATGTGACATCGTCTCTGTCACATATTGGTAGCCATTACACGATTTCTGTATGTGAACTATAACGCTTCCATGAATATTTCATTTTCGTTTTTCATGAGACAATCGCAATTTCCATAGACTCTGCTTAATGAACGTATTTCCGCTCATTTCGTCTTAAAAATAAAATCGTTTGCCTTTGCTTATTGATTTATTGTGGCAACTTAAAGGAAAAAAACTTTATCGGCGTCGAATTTCATTAATTTTTCTTTTGTTATCGATTTGAATATAATTTTGTTCTTTATTTTTCTGCATTATTTTCTAAAACATTTTGAAGTTCTTCAGGTTGTCTAACACTTTTATAAATAATTACGTTTTATTTTGTTGTTGGTTCATTTAAAGCAATTCATTTGTCTGTAAATGCGGTTTTCTATTGAATTGTTAAGAAAATAAAATTATTTGATGTTGCTGGTATTCTACACAATTGAATCGAATGTAAATTTTTAACTTTAGCAAACGCTTCTGTAAATACATATGTATGTACATATGTATATTTAATGGCAGTTTTTTCTTTTTCTTTGATTTCCTTTGGCAAATATTGTGATCTCAAGTGTAACAAGATTATAAAGGGTGGACCATTTAAAAGTTCAAATTAAAAAATGCAATAAAACAAAAACAGTTTGAAATTTTGTCAAATTTATTTCTTTTTTTGTGAAGTACAATTGTTCCGGTTAGACACGGAATATTGTTACGTTTTTACCCTTTTAAAAACGTTGAAAATATGAGTTCGTAGATTGCAAATAAAATAAAAATAAATTTGTGTTTAGTATTAAATCAATTCTTTATTGTTCACACAATTCCGTGTGCCACCTTTAACGATTTGACTTAAACAACAACAATTTGCTTTAATTGTTATTACTCTTTCCACACTTCCGCGTACAAAATAACAATTATTCAATAGATCTTTATAACAGAGATCATCAAACAACAATTATTTTCTTCACACGCAACGTGTCTTCACACAAGACTGACTGAATTCTTTCTGAATTCCACGTGTCTTCACACAAGACTGACTGAATTCTAACTGAAACGCCGTTGCCTGCTCTGTCTTGCCTTTTATATCGCAGGGTATGCAGTCTGATGAATGCACTTGAAGGAGAATGTGTTTGCCTTCGCGAAATCTCTATAAATGTAAACAAGTTGCTTGCAGTGTTGTTGTTGCCTGCTTACTTGTTTATCCGCTTTTTATACTGCACTTTGTTGTTGCCTGTTTACTTCTTAATCCCTTTTCTTATTCTGAACTGTTGTTGTTGCTTGTTTACTTCTTTGTTTACTTTTTTGATCATGTAAACTTGTTTACTTCGTTGATCATGTAAACAAGTCCATTATTTTTGTTTTTGGAGCTTTTGTTTATCATTTTAAGAACACCATTTCCATTTTCGTAACAATATTATTTTTTCATACGGCTGACGCGACTGGTCTCACAGTACCTCATTCGATCGGACCAATTTTCGTGAAATTTTTCGAGTGTATGGGGTGGTATCTTGGCAATGGCACCTCGAATGTTGGCCTTCAAATGCTCAATTGTCTCTTGTTTGTTGGCAAAACACTTTTTTTAACGGCGCCCCACAGAAAATAGTCTAACGGTTTCAAATTGCAGCTTCTTGGCGGCCAATTGACATCACCATTTCGGCTAATTAAACGGCTATTAAACGTTTGACGTAATAAATGGATTGTGGCATGAGATGTGTGGTAAGTTGCACATCCGGTTGAAACCATTTAGCGAAGCGAAAACGAAGCAAATGGTCATGCGTTTGCAACTCTTGAACCAACTGAACTTTGTAAGGCGTCATAACGAGATATTTTCGCAAAACTCATCGTAAACTAGTGTGGGAAATGTTCAATTCCTGTGAATGATGACGAGTTGATGGAGTTGATGGATTTTCACGCACACTCTCAGTTACAATTTCGACATTTTCGAGTGCCAGCACGCTCACGCCTTGGAGCATCAACAGTGAAACCAATAAACTTGCGTATAACGGGCACTGTTGGTACTTCTCTGCGACCAAATGTTGTACGACATTTTCGGGGCAACTTCCAACCAATTGTCTTCGTTTTGGAAATAAATTTCCAATAAATACCAAAGTTGCTTAAGCGTAAATCGATTCATTATGTTCAGCGGAGATAATATACTGAATTTTGTGACAGAATAGAATGACATAAGTATGTATTGCCAGATTCGAAATAAATAATGAATGATCCAAATTTAAACTGATAGGTGGTCCACCCATTATATGATAAGAATTAATTTGACAGGAATTTTTTGGGAAAAATTCTATTTGATGAGCAGGAAAAAAATGATTGGACATGAATTTCAGACTGTCCGATGTAAAAATAAAACTGTTTTGTTGCTTGTGTGCTGCTGTGACTTTAAAACATTTCTTTATTCCAACTGGTACAACTATATAGTGTTCTAATAAATTGTTTTAGTAATTTATGTAATAAAGAAATAAATTTTTTCGATTCAATTATTTAAAAACTCCTGCAACATCATTGACATGGTATAAATTGATTTTGTTATTTGCAATGCTGTATTCAGTGTTAATGGTGCTAGACCACCAATAATCAGGCCACTAGATTGTTGAGCATTTGTCAACATAACGAGCAACAATTTTTGTTCCGACACTGACAATTTATACCAGCAGCAATCGTAGATGAAGGTAATGACATCATCGTTCTAAAAAAAAAATAGAAAATAATTTTTTAATGACATTTATGTTCATGTTAATTAAGAAGATCTATTGAAAAATACCGCCAATTCGACAATATTGCCTAAAGCACAGTAAGACCAGAAAATTGCCACGGAAAAGAACAGGTAAGCCGGTGCAGCTGGCCATAAATCGAAGAATATACAGACAATTGTTGATATGATACTAACGAATTCAGTGGCAACTTCAACCGTTATGACCCAATAAAATACTATCCTTATAGTTTCGATAAATCTGAAAAAAAAAACAAAGAAAGTACCAAATGGAAGTATGTACCAATTCACTTAAAGTTGTATTTAATAATAGAACTAGAAAAACGTGCCGTAATTTCTTTAATGTTTCAAGAAGAGCGTCAATGTTAAGTTATCATATTCACCGGTTATTCATACCTGAGACTTCTGGAAATTCTGATTGCAGACAATCATGTTAAACAAGTATCTGTTACAACTGATGTTCACTTTTTTTTTTTGAAAATAATCCAAACATACTTACATTAAGTATTTCTGATGCCATTTCAGAATATCTAGTAAAAGTTGTTTTGATTTTTTGTTATCCCTGGGTTCCACCTCTAAAATATCATTCAGATCGTTTAATTTGCATTTGAAAATATTGGATATCAGGGGCACATGAGCAACGTAAATGAAGACCCAAGAGTCAAATACAAAATTACCCAGTCCACCAAGAACCACACAACAGGCGTGTAGGGAAAGTGTTAAAAAATAACCGAAATCCGTTTTAATATCGATGTAAGGAAAAATGAATGCCAACATCAGGGTACGTTTATTATGCACAATCAGCATGTATAAGGGTACGCCCAGCACCAGTAGCATTGCAAGTATTACCACCGAAAAAAGTGTTGTAAGCATTCTTTTCACTCTGGAAATACTGGAATTCAGATTATTTCTAAATTCCAACGATTTATGCTCAAAATCAATGTAAATATCACAGATTTCCTTATGCATAAAACGTAGTCCAATTTGATTTGATTTCTTAATTACGCATAAAAATTTCGCATAGCCCTGTCATTCATTATAACAATAAAAGTGAAAATGAAAATATTTTAAATGAGAAATTCATTCATTGATTTCTAAACTCTCAAACCTGTAAGCCAAATCCCAGTAACGCTAAGGAAATAAGAACGGTGCCCCAGTTATCATTGTAGACGGCATCCACGTACATGATATACAATGTAAAGATATTGGCAACATTTATTGCAAGGAAGGTACACAGAGTCCTCCAATTACGTTCATAATCCTCACTTATAACGTCGAGACCACATTCTTTCACAATTTTGCGTGTCAAATTGAAAATCTGGTTAAATTTTTCCAAATATTTTCCACTCATTGTGTAAAGTTTTCCACTGTCTACTGTCAGAGTATGAATAACAGCTTTATGTGAATACTATTGTTACACTGTGGCTGAATACAAGACGTTTGCTCTGGCATTTGTTCATTCGTTGAAGTTATAGTTCATTTGCATTGAATATATTTTACCCTACGCTCACAAGTTTCTTGTTTTTTCTGTAAAAAATTGATTTCATGTAAGACAGCTATGGTGAATCTATTTTAGGCTGAGGCCACATGTTATCTGAGTTTGTTTTGAAATTTTTACTTTTTTTAATTGAGCGGAGGAGCGTTTATCAAAAGGCTTCGTAACCTTCTGGAACTAAATGGCGTTGGTTTGTGAATACGCACAGCAGTAATTTCACTTTTCTGACATTTTTGAACGACTCTTGTTATATCGTTGAAAAGGGAGATGCCTAGGTATGCGCATACTACAGGGACAGGATAGCCTTCTCCCTATCGCATACAAGGTTCTTACGAGCGCATTGTGTGAACGACTGAAGCCATTCGTTAAAATACTGATTGGACCTTACGATCAGTGGTGTTTCAGGATAGGCAAGTTCACCATCGACCAGATCTTCACATTGCGTCAAATGCTGGAGAAGGTCCATTAAAAACCAGGGTTTGTATTGCTTGCTTGAAATTAGCAAAAGCACCTAAATTTCTGCTATGCTTAAAGTTTTTTAGCAATTGTACCCAAAGCAAAAGCAAACAGCAAAGTCGAAGAAACAGAAACAAAATCATTAGCTGTAATGTTACAGTGAAATGTTTTCTGCTAACACAGTCAAGCACAGCGATTCATTTCAAAACGATCACTATTGCTTACAGCGTTTCAGCTCTTGTGGTTTATCTTGTGCTTTTGCTGTACTTATTTGCTGCGCTCTTTTACTTTGTAAAGAACTGCTTAATGTTTTCACAAATGTGTGTTTGTACCATTCTCTTTGAAATGTTGTACAATGTACAGACACCGTTTAATAACGTGCGAGATTCCAGATAAGACGATACCTCTTTAACATGGTCGTGGATAGTGTTCTGTGACAGACAACAGTTTACAATGCAATGGCACTAGTTTCCACAAAAGTCTTTAGTTGCTTGCGTACGCTGACGACATTGACATCATAGGGTATACCAAGCAAAATGTTACTGCTGCGTTTACCGCTATTGAACGGGAGTCAATCAAGATCTGTCTGGTAGTAAATGAGAGCAAAACGAGATATATGTTATTAACATTGAATACCAGTTTATGGCCGATAACTATATTTTCGATGTTGTTAGTGAATTTGTTTATCTTGCCTCCACTCTGTTACCAGCAAAAATTATGCCAGTCCGGAGGTCAAGCGCAAAATCACTCTTGCTAACAGGTGCTAATATAGTCTCAATAGGCAATTGAGTAGCAAAGACCTCTCTTGTATGATAAAATTAATACTCTATAATACGCTTATCCTTCCCATGCTTCTTTAAGGCGCAGATGCATGGACTATTTATATTAAGCACTGAAGCGGCAGTCTTGAGAATTGTATTTGAGAGAAAAGTCCTACGTAAGACCTTCGGTCCAGTGCAAGTTGGAGATGATTTCCGTATCCGAGCTCTTCAACAACATGAACGTTGAAAAGGGCAATAACATTTAGCGGCAATGCTAGCTCGGCTACGTCCTTCGCATGGAAGAGGAGTTATTGTAAATAAATCCCAGGTCAGACATCTCTTATGACTTCCTTTCAGCAGATTTCTGGCGCAAGAACTCTGAGAGTAAATAAAATTGCTATGAAAATTTTCTCAAAAATCTGTCGTTCGGAGGAGCCGTTAAACTGTAGGTCCAGCCACTGATTTATAAAATTAAAGCACACAACATAAGTAGTTTGAGAAACTAGGTCGTAATCCTGACTAAACCAATTATGTATGAATGTTTGTATTAGCATAGTGAACGCTTTTGTTTAAAGTGTGTAATACTGTATTGACTAATCGTCGTAGTCTAGTTGGTGTTTACTTATTAGACGAGAGCCTGTGGTTCTAGCCTTGGTTTAGACATCTTGAACTGAACGAAATATGAAAAGAAATATTCTGAGAGAGACTTTCTCTCAGCTGTATTCTTACAAAAGCTTTGAGAATAAATAAAATTGCACAAGAAAAGTTTCTCAAAAATCTGTCGTTCGGATAATAGTGTTGCACATTGATTTATAAAGGCAGACATGCGAAGGTAAATTGGTCACAAATATCAGCATGAACCATATACACCTACAGTGTGTTTTGTGGGTCCCTACAATTGCAATTGGAATTTTCAGTAAAGAATTGTGACAGCTGAATTTAATTTTTCTAACTTATTATTAAATCCGTAGATATTAAATAAAAAAAATTAAATAAACTTATAATTAAATCCACAGATATTAAATAAAAAAAAAATAATAAATTCATATTTCTTGAATGTCATGCATTATTATTATTCAATTAAATAATCAAATCTATACGGTCTACTTTAGAAAAAGGCGAATGCAATTTTATTCCGTATATTTTGATTTCAAAAACCTCTAATTTTTTATCGAAGTAAACATCACTGGAGAAATGGTAGCCCTTTAGATGTCTTTTTAGCATATAAAGAAGTCTTTTGCGTCTGCAGACTCTGCCTTATCTTTCTTGCCTTTCGGAAGTTTTTTATCTAACATAAGGTCAAGTCCTTATATAGGGTGGGCCATTTAAAAGCTTAAATTTAAAAAATGCAATACAACAAAAGCGGTTTGAAATTTTGGCAAATTTTTTTTTGTGAAGTAAAATTATTTCTCATCTCATTAATATGGCTGCCGCGTCTGGCCTTACAATACCTTATTCGATCGGACCAATTTTTATGCACTTTTTTTAATGTATGGATCGTATCTCGCAATGGCATCACAAAGGTTGGCCTTCAAATTCTCAATTGTCTCTGGTTTATCGGCATAACACTTTTCCTTAAATAATAGTCCAACGGTGTCAAATCTCAGCTTCTTGGCGGCCAATTGACATCACCATTTCGGCTAATTAAACGTCATTCGTTCGTTTTATTGGAGCTGTCTGACCTGGCCTCACGTCTAATCAGACAACACATTACCTACTAGACTACGACGACTTCTGCGAATATGTAGGTAACATTTAAAGTAGTGAACTGGATTGCTAGAACTGTGTTCAGGCAGGTCTATTAAGTGTAGCTACAATGATTATATTTGGTAGTTTTATTGACTTACTAGAGTTGCGAGCTCAAATCTCAGCTGTAGCATCTCGAAAAGAATAGGAAATATGAAAAAAATATTTGTTTTAGCAGTGATCTGGCTAAAACCTGGAGAGTAACTAAAATTGCCATGAAAAAGTTTTCATATCCTGCATTCGGAGTCGATATTGAACTGTAGGTTCTGGAATTCATGGATAAAATTAACACATACACACAATGTGTGTTGTTTGAGAAGCTACGTTTTACTCCTGCCTAAAAAGTTGTATTAAGAAAAAATGCGGTATTGGTGTTGAGTATAAGACTTTGACAAATTCTGCAGAGGCTTTTAAGTGTTACCGCATAAATTATTGTTGTAATCTGAAGAGCTGTTGCGAACAGTTAATAAATTTATTTCTTCATCAATATTTTTTATTTTTTTTTATTTGAAACACTAGAAAACTCATAAAAATGAAAACAAATACTGGTCACGCAACCATTTTGAAAGAAGTTTGGGCTTTCGCAAGCAGTGACTACATGACACCGCGTAACGACTTTTTCAACGAAATTCAGGACATCCATTTCGGACAAGAAGGACTTTGTGCAAATTTACGCTGATCACTACAAACTGGACGTAATCGTTGGGGGTTGAATTGATCAATCGAAACAGCCCAGTGTATAATGCTGCCGGATCACTATAGCTTCTTTCAGGCGGAGATGGCAGCAATACAGGCTGTTGCGGAAATTATTGGAAACTCAAATATTCCCAAGCCGGACATTATCACACTTTCCGATAGCGAGACGGCTATCACAGCACTAGAACTCCAAGAAAGTGTACAGCTGTCGCAAATATCTCAATGAGAAGAACTATATGGACGATGTCCATATCATATTTGCACCCGGACACTATGATATTCCATATAATTGGTCTCGGTAGTACAATACCAAAAACAATGCCGACAATGACATCATAGGACGTACCAAGCGAGATGTTACTGTTGTCTTCAGTGCTATTGAAAGGGAGTCTATTAAGATGGGATTGCCAGTAAATGAGGGCAAAACGAAGAATGTATATGTTGACGACAGGTAGGGACATGCGGCGTATTGGATCCCAGATTACGTTCGATAACTATTCTTTCAACACCGCCATTACCACCAAAAATAATGTCAGTCTGGAAATCATGTGTTGGATCACTCTTGCCAACAGACCTCTCTCGTACGACAAAACTAATACTCTACAAGACGCTCATCCTCCACTTGCTTCTTTATGGCGCTCATGCATTTACACTATTAAGCACTGATGCAACAGCCTTGAGAGTATTCGGGAGATAAGTTCTAATTAAGATCTTCAGTTCCGCGCGAGTTGGAAATTATTTCCGTATCGACATGGACGTTGAGCCAGCGGCTGCCCTGGCTCGTAATTCAAACAAGTCAATAGACCTAATCATACTGCTGCTAATGTGTGGATGTGATTTATCTACCACAGTCCTCACAGGCTACTCTTGCATAAAGTTCCGATATGACTCAAAGATAGTATTTAGAAAATCATTTGGGACAACTGTTACATAGTCGTTAAACTTCAAACAAAAGTCAACTGAAAAATTAGCTCCTGAATGAAGGGTGGCAAATATCAACAGAAAAGGCAAGAAAAAACTGGTACATTCAACTGCAAATAGGTTAAATGGAGTTCTTAAGGGATATCCTAATAAATATTGGCCATCACATTGGGCCTTTGAATGTCAAATAAACTTTGAGTTCTTCTTTGGGGTACCTACACTTTAGCGGTTCAAAAAAATGGAGTCACCAGAAACTTTTTCTTTTTTTTGCTTTAGGTTTATAAAAAACATTAAAAAAGTTTAAAATAGAAATAAATAAATAAAATAAATACAAAAACTAACTAGTGTTGGGAATCCCGGGATCCCGGGGTCCCGAAATCCCGGGATCCCGCAGTTTTTAACAATCCCAAAATCCCGGGATTGAGCACTTAATCCCGAGATTTGACTTTTTAAGCCGTAATGAAAAAAATTGTATATTAGAACTCTCACTAATTCGAATTTCCAGAAATTAGAATCTGTTGTTTCAATGCATTAACCGCTATGAAATTAGAAACAAAACTTCAAATTGCGATTTTTTTTTTGAGATGTAAACACTTAAATTAAAATTAAATTAAAATCACCAGAAGCAGATGAACCACCAACAAAAAAAACTAAACCATTAACCAAGTATTTTCCTATGCTGGGGCTAGAAGACAGATCACTTTCTGCTACACTTGCACGACTAACAGCCCTTGATGGGATTTAAAGTTTACCTACGACTGTCAACACAGTCCGCTAAATGGTTGTATATTACAGCAACAAAATAAGATGTCATGCAAAAGTATGTTACGGCTGAATTTGGAAAGCAACTAACTCTAATAAAAGACTATAAAACTAGGTGGAGCAGCCTTTTGTTAATGCTGGAACGTCTTTATTTATTAAGAAATTGTATACAAAAAGCATTAATAGACATAGGTCCACCTGAAGGTGAATATTTTGCTTTATCCAAAGATGAGATTAATATGGTATCCGCAATCATTAGTGCTCTTATCCCAGTTAAAGCAACAGTTGACGCCCTTTGCCGTCGGGATGCTAATCTGTTCACGGCCGATGTTGCCATAACTTTTATGTTAAAAAAACTTAAAGATGCTAACAACGTTATAAGTCAAAAACTATATTCAGCCCTCAACCTTTGCATGCAACAAAGGAGACCAGATATCAGTGGGGTACTTCAGTATCTGCACAATGGTAGAACAAATGTTTAGTCCGAATCCGGAACAGAGTTCGTAACGCTTCCTTCTTCCATAAAATGTCGCAAATTAATAGTTGAGTTACTCGGAAGACTAAATGCTTCAAATCCAGCTACATCACTTCTAATAGCTTCTGAGTCAGAAGTTACACCTTCTTCTTCAGCCAGTGTAGAGTCTGAACGTGCTTTTTCTGCAGCTCGATTTTTCACAACTAAAATAAGAAGTCGTTTGAGCGATGAAACTTTGGATGCTCTGTACTTCCTCAAAACGTATTTTAAAAATAATAAAAAATAATAACATATCGCACTTGATCAACAAAAGAGTATATATCTATAAAAACAATTAACTCTTTATAATTAATTTAAAAATGTGAAAAATTAAAAATAAAATTAATTTTCTTATAATTTAATAAATTCTTTCTTATAAACCTATTTTTGGATGTGTCATGTTATTAATTTTATTGAAATAATATGTTAATATCTTTCAAGAACAAATTTTTTAAAATCCCGGGATAAATCCCGGGATCCCGGGACTAGGTAAATGAAATCCCGAAATCCCGGGATTGAAAATATAGAGCGGGATTGCCAACCCTAAAACTAACAAATATTTCACATGTTATTGCTTAAAATTCATGAAATTTGTGACGACAAAAGGCGGCGACCTTGTTTTTGCCCACACAATACCACTTTATGATATTTATGAATTAATGCTAATTTTCTTTTTCGCTGTATGAATTATTATTAAATACAAAAACTGTTGTAATTATTTTAGTATAAGTTAATAACAGGCCCCACTGTGCCTAAAATATGTAAATTAATTTTTGCTAAGCTCTTATGATCTATTTTTAGAAACATTATTATTCTTGATAACGGTTGTCGTACGACTCACATTTGACCTACACGACCTCTCTGCTGAATTCAATTAGTGCTTGCTCTCACATTGATAAGTTGTGTAGAAGGATACAACATGTTTGATGTACGATCATGTTTGTTACTTTTGTGAGTAAAAGCGAGCATGACTTCAGCTGTTGAGGCAGTTGGTGATGAGTTGCTGGTAAGGCAGGTCGATCTTGTGATATCGACTATCGCTGAAAATATATCAAACCACAAGTGTTGTGGTTGTCCCCACTAGTGAGATATTTACAGCCAGCAAAACATTGGCAACTGTGACTGGACAGACACCAGAGACCTCAGAACCACAATCATCCTGTGCGTATGCCATTTGATTGTTGCTCTGACATTCCCCTTTGGTTGACTAGACTCACTGTTACCTGACGAACCGTTGTTTGGCCGGCCTAAGGCTTAGTAACTAATATTAAACTTAATTTTCACTTCTCTGTAGCCCTAACGTAGTTTAGTACGTAAGCTATTTTACTTATTATTAATAAATAGCTTAGAACTCTCAAGGAAGTGTCTTTTTTTTATGTAACCACTGGACGCCGTTGAACTACCCCAGCACCCGAGCGGAAACGTGTCGTTACAAATTTATGGAATATATTGGGGTAGATAGACTTTTGCTGTTCACTGTATATTATAGCCAATAAAACTTTATTACAACACTTAATGAAGAAAATTCTAACTTTCACATACATACAGTGGCTCCCAGCTTATTTCAACCAGCACATTTAAAAAAAATAAGCTCGTATAATTACAAAACGAAACAAGACATTAAAAAAATTTTAATAAGAGTTTATAGAATATGTTTAAAAATTAAGAAAAAAAGTTTTATTCAGTCTCAAATGTAATAATGTAACAAACAATTAAATGATTAATTAACTAATAGTTTTAATTTCAAAATTTAGTATGACCTCCTATTTGCTTAATTACAGCTTTCAGCCTTTTTTCCATTGATGCCACTTCCTAGTGGTTTGGAGAGTTATTTTTGCCCATTAATTTTTAAGAGCTGCTATGAGGTCATTCTAGGTGTTGTCGGACGTTTTGATTACAAATTGCCCATAAATTTGAGACTGAATAAAACTTTTTTGTTTAATTTTTAAACATATTCTATAAACTCTTATTAATTTTTTTTTGAAGGTGCTGGTTGAAATAAGCTGGGAGACACTGTATATGTATTTCTATTGATTAATTCTATTTACTTTATTTTATTTTCCATTTGAGTATGAAATTATTTGTTGCACAACGTATGATTAAATTCTTAATTACTCTATCAATCGTTACAAAACTTTAGATTTGTATTGTTTTTAATTCATGTTTGTACCACCTGAGCAAAATAGACAAATATAGGGTGGGTGGTTTAAAAGTTTATATTTAAAAAAGTAATAAAACAAAAACAGTTTGAAATTTTCCAAAATATATTTTTTTTGTTGTGAAGTGCAATTCTTCCGGTTAGAAATGGAATATTATTATGGCTGCCGCGGCTGGCCTCACAGTACCTCTTTTGATCGGACCAATTTTCGTGCACTTTTTTGAGTGTAGGGGGCCGTATTTCGGCAATGGCATCACGAATGTTGACCTTCAAATGCTCAATTGTTTCTGATTTGTCGGCATAACGCTTTTCTTTAGCGGCGCTCCACAGAAAATAGTCCAACGGTGTCAAATCGCAGTTTGTTTGCAGCCAATTTACATTACCATTTCGACTAATTAAACGGCCATCAAACGTTTGAAGCAATAAATCGATTGTGGCATGAGATTTGCGGCAAGTTGACCCATCCTGTTGGATCCAAACATCGTTTACAACACTACAATGAAGAGCGGGTATAAAAAAATCGGTTATGATGGTGTGATAGGTATCTCCATTGACCGTAACGGTTGCGCCGTCCTCATTTTCAAAGAAATATGGGCCAATGATGCCTTCACTCTACAAGCCACATCAAACAGTCACTCGTAATGGGTACATTGGCTTCTTTGAAACCACCTGTGTATTTTCTGAGCCTCAAATACGGCAATTTTGCTTATTAACGTACCCACTAAGATGAAAATGAGCTTCATCGAAAAAGATGATTTTTGTTTGGCAAAATCATCGTCATCCTGCATTTTCTAGATGGCCCATCTATTCAGTTAATTTCCAACGTTGCTCAAGCGTAATTCGATTCATTATGTTCAGTGGAGACAATATACTGAATTTTGTGACAGAATAAAAATTCGGTGCTTAAAAGTTTTCACGGTATTTTCTATATCTTTGTCAAAAAGAAGGTTTTAATGATCAAATACTATAAATTTGTTAATTTAGTTTTAAGCATTTTTGTTTGTGTGCCAGTGATTTTAAAAAATCTTCTTTATTTCAACTATTTGTCTACAGAGTGATTTAATTTATTGCTTTAGTAATTAATATTCTCTAATTAAAGAAAGAAAGCAAAAGCAAAATATTTCCATTCAATTGTTCAAAAACTCCTGCAACATCATTGACATGGTATAGATTCTTTTTGTTATTTGCAAGGCCGTATTCAGTGTTAAAGGAGCAAAGGACCCAATTGTAATACCCCGACATTGTTGACAATTTGTCAACATAATGAGCAACAATTTTTGTTCCGACACTGACAATTTATACCAGCAGCAATCGTATATGAAGGTAATGACATCTTCGTTCTAAAAAAAAAAGAAAATCGAGAAATATTATTTGTTTTCGTTTTAATAACATTCGTGTTCATGTTAATTAAGAAGTTGTATTGAAAAATACCGCCACTCCGACAATGTTGCCTAATGCACAGTAAGACCACAAAACCATAAAGGAAAGGAATAGATATGCCGATGCTGCTGGCCATAAATTGAAGAATATACATATAATTGTTGATATGATACTAACGAATAGAGTGACAATTTCCACGGTGATCACCCAATAAAATAAGAACCTTAAATTTTCTACAAATCTGAAAATAGCAAAATTGTTAAAGAATTTTTATTATTCATAAAATTATATTTTAAAAAGTATCATATAAAAAATATTAAACTTCTGGAAATTTCGCATATAATCACGTTCTACAAATACTGTCTAAGGTAGATAATGGGTTTAGAATTATTCTTATAAATATTTCTAACAACAGTCCCTTTTCCATTGGACTTAAAATTACTTTTTTTCTAATCGTTGGCACAGTAATCACTTTTAGCAAACACAGGTTTTTCCAGCTGCCCTTAAGGTGCTCTAAAAAATTCGTTTAAGATTTGCCGACAAATTGCATTTAAATTTAATATCTCAAGACACACTATAGCTGGTTTGAAAAGTGACGTTTTAGGCTCCACTTTGTTGGAAGACGTTAAAAAAATGATGTAATTCAGTGAAAAGTTATCTGCGATTAAAAAATGTGTATAAATTAAGTACATTACCGTCATAAAATTTACTTTTCTATTAGATTGCAAAAAAAATTCATAACGTTTATGGAGACGATGAAGTCACCGAAGTCTAGTGGGTAAGGTCACGGTTCCAACCCCAGGCCATGCATCTCCAACAAAACGAAATATGAAAGTATATTTTTTCGGCGACTTCCTCTCAGCAGATTTCTGGCAAAATAAGAAAATAAGTCTACTTTTACTAATGAAAAGTTTCTCAAAAATCTGCATTTGGGAGTCGACTTTAAACTGCCTCCCAATTAACACACGCAACATAAGTTGTGTGAAAAGAGCTATGCCTAATTCGGACTGAAGGGTTGTAATGATCAATTATGTGCGTAAGAAAGTAATGCTAGAAAACCAGCAGGAAAATGGTTTCATCATTTTCAATCTGATAATTCGGTTATTAAAGATATAAAGACGATGCAATCGTGAAAAAATTGAAAAAATTGAAAAACACCAAGACACATAGGCAACGTATGCGTTGTTAGGCAACTCGTCATTTATTTCATTTTTTGTGACAATTTGTTTTGGAAATCGTTGCTACAAAAAATCAAATGTACGGCGCGCGATGTGATAGCACAATAAATGGCGCCGTCTTGCTGAAACTACATGTCATTCATATGCATACGAGTTAAATAACGAATTTCGTTCAAAGTCACTGCGATATATGCTTTTTTCAATGACACTAGGGTTTACGGCAGTAATATTTTCAAAAGACCGACAGATAAGTTAACGAAACAGAATCTTTTTTCCAGGAGATGACCGCTATTCCTGTAGTGCATTGTGTTGGAATACAGGAAAGAAAGTTATTGTGCGAAATTTTTGATTTGTAATTTGTAACTTGTAATTTTTTTTTTTGAGAATTGCTTTTCAGTAATAATTCTCAATTGCTTTTTGCTATTGTGAGTAATCACACATAACGTCAGGCAAACAATCAGACAATCACAAGTTAGGATTCTGAAAACCAATTATTTTTCATTGTAATAATTCGATGCAACACTGATTTTCTATTGCGTTTTTGAAGCAAAATTTTAAAAGAGGTTTTACGGTTTTCGTTAGGTTAGGTTAGGTTAGAGGACGTGTACTTGTCAATTGTGACAAGTACAGTACCCGGAGGTCGAATTGACCCATTGTACAACGTCCTAGCTTCTCACACCACTCGTGTTGGTGGAAATCAGACAGTACTTAATAAAATAAAAAAATCTAACTTCAGTTATTTTAAGCACAACTTTTATAAAAATATATCAAGTTTGTGGTTGGTTCATCATATTACAACACGAGATTTGTATGATGAAATTTATTTGGAGGTTAATCAGCAAAATCATGCTTTTATATCTCATGTGCTAATTGACGTGTGATTGAATGAATAATAAAGAGAGTATTAAAATAGAATCATCAATAAAAATATTTGTAGCTCTTAATGAATTTTTATTACAAACACGAGAAATTTCTCCTAACAATTGAACCAAATAGCATTCATTACTTGTAACGTACATATCACATTTGACCAACAAGAGGGTGTTAACTCAAAATTTTTAAAAGAGTGAAGAGAGTGAATGGGCGATGAAAAATAAATAATCTATACAATCTGCAAAATTTGGGACACTTGCTTACATACTTAATTGGTCATTACAACTCTTTAGTCAGGATTACAACCTAGCTTCTCACACCAAACATGTTGCGTGTGATAATTTTATAAATGAGTGGTGGGACCTACAGTTTTAAGTCGACTCCGAACGACAGATTTTTGAAAAGCTTTTTTCTGTCAGAGTTTTTGCCAGAAATCTGCTGAGAGTAAGTCGCCGAAGAAATATTTTCATATTTTCGTTTTGATGTCTGACCTGGAATTTGAACTCGGGCCTTTCGTCTAATAAGCCAACACACTACCTACTAGACTACGGAGACTTTTCGTTTGTCTTTCATTCAATTCATGAGGCCATCCATTTTGCAGACTTTTGGATATTTCTCATGGCTTTTAAATGATCAGAAATTGTTTGTGGTGCAACATTTAACACTTCTAACAATTGTCTCTGACTCCAAGTGTCATGTTCATTCAATATTGATTGCGATTCGGCGTCTTAAAACTTTTCTGGTGGTTTATAACGTTCTTTATTTCTCGCATCGTTCTAAATCATTATCTCTAAACCATCGGAATCATGTTCTGTTTGTACTTCTGATAGAGCATGATCGCTATATGTCACGACAAGCATTTGATTCTACTCTCCAGCAGTGTTCTTCAAATCCGCAAATTATCATTTTCTGATACAAAATTCATTATCTTTAACACGATGAAGATGTTGTTTGTTCACTCATTTCATGTATACTGAATATGTTTGACAGATTCCATCACCAACACAAAAAAAAAAAAAAAATTAAAAGAAAATTAAGGCTCATTCGCAATAAATGTTCCCTATGGAGATATTTATATATTGACGCTCACTTTAAACCCGTGCACCTTGCATTATTAGTAGTTTTAATAGGGCTATACAGTGGCGCCATCCCGAAGTAATGCTTCTCAAGGCGGTGCCGGGATGGTTCACCACGCCACTGAGGATGGATATGAGTTTAGTCGGTAGTGCCGTAAGGTGAGCCCGACACTCCAGGGCGGAGGGATGGGTCCCACAGGCCGGACGGAGCCCCAGGGTCAGTGCGTAAAGAATAGCATTCTCAGAACATCCAAAAAAAAAAAAAAAAAAAAAAAAAAAAAAAAAAACCCAGTGAGCGTCAAAAGAAACTGTACCCTATGGATAAAATTCTAACGATCACCAAACTCAACTTTTACCACTTTGGAAATTTTTTGTAATATTTTTGTTTTCAATTTTAAAAACTGCCAATGAAACAATTTTAAACTAAAAATATTATTAATGTTTTTTTTTTTTTAATGTACAGTTGCTTTTAACGCTCACTGTACTTGCTAAAATATTATACTCACATTAAATATTTCTGATGCCATTTCAAAATATCTAGTAAAAGGTGTTTAGTTTTTCCATTATCCTCGGTTTCCATTTCCAAAATATCATCCAAATCATTGAATTTGCATTTCAAAATATTGGATAACAGGGGCACGTGAGCGACATAAATGAAACACCACGAGTCAAGAACGAAATTGCCCAGTCCACCAAAAATCGTACAAATGGCATGTATGAGAATTGTTAAATAATAACCGAAATCCGTTTCAATATCGATGTAAGGAAACGTGAAATTCAGTATCAAGGTGCGTTTATTATGCACAATCAGCATGTATAAGGGTACGCCCAGCACCAGTATGATTGCAACTACTACCACCGAAAAAAGTGTTGTAAGAATTTTTTTCACTCTGGAAATGCTAGAATTCAGATTATTTCGATATTCCAACGATTTATACTCAAATTTAATGTAAATATCACTGATTTCCTTATGCACAAAACGTATTCGATGTTGATTTGATTTAACAACCAGACATACAAATTTCGCATAGCCCTGTAATTTATTCAACAACAAAAAAGTGAAAATGAAAATAATTTATATGAGAAATTAATCCATTCACCTGTACGCCATTTCCCAGCATCGCTAAGGATATGAGAATGGTACCCCAATTGTCATTATAGGCAAAGTCAACGTACATAGTATAGAATGTAAATAAAATGGCGAAATTTATTATAAAAAATGTATTAAGAGTCTTCCAATTGCGCTTATAATCCTCTGGTATAATATCAACACCGCATTCCTTTATAATTTTACGTGTTAAATTAAAAAGCTGCTCAAATTTCTCCAAATATTTTCCACTCATTGTGTAGACTTTATAGTTGCACAGTTAATATTAAAACATTTCCAAGATTAAAAACTATTGCGAGTGCTATCACAGTTTTATAAAGAAATTATTGTTGCACTATGGCTCTATATGAGTAAGAGTTCGATTTCACTGACTATACGTTACCCTACACACAAAAGTTCTATTCGAAAAAAAAAAGATTCTTGCTAAGCAGCTCTAAGGAATTGTCGTTCATGGCATAGTTTAACTGAATTAAAGTTTTTCACGAACTCTGAACCACCACTCAGGCAATAGGTATAGGGTTCTATATCAACTTACTTTGTAAAATTTCTAGAAAAATGTATTGTGATAAAGGAACGTAGGAAGTGCAAATTTCTTTAGATATTTGAGTAAAATATGTTTGAAGGAAATAAATTGTCTTAAAGCGAATTTTATTTAGCAAAGTCCCAAACCATATCTACCACTATACATACGTAGTGTAGGATATTTTAATTACTATTGTTATAATTACACGGTGCGACAGTGAAAATACACCCGAGTAACTACATAGTCCACGTTGCTCAGTTAGTTGAGTAGAACTCAAAAATAACTTTTTTATATTTCTCCAACCCTGCAAACTTGTTTTATTTGACAAAATCTGTTTTTTTTTTTACTTTACGCACAAATTTCTGGATTATTCAAACATTTCAGACCCGATTTCAAAAATTTAAATCTTGTTGGAAAGGGAGGAGATGGACCTTTTAAAACGGTATACATATATCTATTATTCGACTTAATATGCTATGATATTTGAAGAGGTAAACTTGGAAAATTCGAATTTTTTTCATATTTTTTCAAGTTTGTCCATTCATAGTAGCAAACTTTAATAAAAAAATATAGGATAAGTGATAATATTCTTTAAGTCTGTTCTCTTGTGAAGAGATTGAGTCATCATTTGATAAAATTGTATAAAAATTACCGTAGTTATTACTTAAATAGTATAACAGTCGTGTTATATTTTTTATATATGTCATCTCATCAAATGAACTTTTAGTTCACAAATTTTCAGAATTTTTGATGGAACTTGATTGTTTATTAAAAAAAGTGTATTATATTATGATATTTATATAAAAAATATAACACGACTGTTATAATATTTATATAATAACTACGGTAATTTTTGTCCGATTTGAGCAAACGAAATGCCAATCTCTTCACAAGATAATGCACTTTCAGAATGTCATCATTTATTTCATATTTCTTAAGTAAAGTTTGCTACTATGAACGGACAAACTTGAAAAAATATGAAAAAAATTTGCATTTTCCAAGTTTACCTCATCATATTAAGTCAAATAATAGATATATGTATACCGTTTTAAAGGTCCATCTCTCCCCTTTCCAACAAGATTTAAATTATGGAAATCGGGTCAGAAATGTTTGAATAATCCAGAAATTTGTGCGTAAAGTCTAAAAAAACAGTTTTTGTCAAATAAAAAAAGTTTGGAGGGTTCGAGAAATATAAAAAAAATATTTTTGAGATCTACTCAACAAAACTCACAACCTACACTATGTCATTAGCCGGGTGTATTTAATTTTTTTTTATTTTGTCGCATAGTGTTATTAACAACGAATTGTGTCAGCTGAAGTTATTTTTCTTACTTATTATTACAATATATCATTGCATATAATAATTAAAGAAAATGTAGTTATTTTTCTATTGTGCAATACATTTAATTATTATTATTATTAATTATTCAATTTTATAATAAAATGAAATATTTTTAAGAACTAAGTTTCTTCTATGTCTGGTGTATACAATAGTCTACAATGGTTAAGCGAAATTAGTAGTCGCTTTGAAAGGCATAACGTACTTTGGTCATTATAAGGTACCTCGATAGTGTAGTTGGTAGTGTGCTAAGCTTCAATGCTGAGGCCCATCAGAGACTCTAAGGTATTTGTGATTGTCTGATTGTTTGTATGACATTATATGTACATATATAGTTTACCACAATATAAAAAAGCAAGTGAGAATTATTACAAAGTAATTCACGAGAAGAAACGAAGTGATGAAGGTTTTACACTGGATATTAAAAAAAAATTAACTGGATAATAAAATTGCCGCATACTACCCCTCTCTTTCATTTCTCTAATAATTATAGGTTGGGTGATTTAAAAGTTTAGATTTAAAAGTGCAATAAAACAAAAAGGTTTTGAAATTTTGCCAAATAAAAAAAAATTTCCAATTAGAAATGGACGATTATTCATATGACATCTCATTCCATCAGACCAATTTTCGTGCACTTTCTCATGTATATGTGATCGTATCTCAGCAATGACAACACGAATGTTGGCCTTCAAATGCTCAATTGTCTCTGATTTGTCGGCATAACACTTTTCTTTAACGGCGCCCCACAGAAAATAGTCCAACGGTGTGATATTACAACTTCTTGGCGGCAAATTGACATCACCATTTCACCTAATTAAACGACCATAAAACGTTTGATGCAATAAAGCGATTGTGGCATGAGAAATTTCTTGCAAAACCTCTGAGAGTGAATAAAATTGCCATGAAAAGGTTTCTCAAAAACCAGTCGTTCGGAGTCGGCTTTAAATTGTAGGTCCTGCCACTCATCTATAAAATTAACACATATTACAGGTGGTGTGACAAGCAAAGTCGGAATCATGACTTAATGACCAATTATGTATGTATGTAAGTTTAGTTTATTTTTAATATAAAATCTTACATTTCTAATGACAGCTATGATGATACAGACACGTTTGAATTGCACCACTCTCTTAAATACATGTTTTATACACAATATATTTTCATTTTGCAATTGGAAATTGAAAATATTTAATAGAGACTATTATGAACTCATACACTTGCACTCCCAAAGGCAACACCCCTTCAAAAGATAATTTTTCAAATTTCTTTAAAATTATTTTTATAATCTTATCTTGTCTGCAACTTATTCTTCCTTTAATATGCTTAACGTGTCCTTAAAGGTATTGGATTTAAGACTTAAGTAGACTCAAATAGAAAACTTCTAATCTATTGTGTCCTGTTTGGTTGAATGTGTTGCTTTAATCGGCTTAAAATATAAATTTTTACTACATTTAGTCGTAATGTTTTCAAACATGCGGATAACAAGTTTTTGTTTTTTTTTTTGAGGCAAATTTTGTATGGAATTTTTTTGTTTGAGGGCAAAGGTTTCTATCGATTCGGGTGGATATCATGGAAAACAACCACCTGTTAGATTTTGTTTTATTATTATTTAATAATATTTATTGTATGTCATATACGATATACTTATACACATAAAACTAAAAATTGGTAGGTATCAGTGACTTTAAGTGGGCAATAGTAACAATAAGAGTTCATAACCAGTATATTAAAATGGGAAAGGGAAAGTGAGTAGTCGCCGTAGTTTAGTAGGTAGCGTGTTAGCTTATTAGACGTTAATCCACGGTTCAACCCCTGGCTCAGCCATCTCAAACAGAACGAAATATGAAAAAAACATTTCTTCGGCGACTTCCTCTCAGCGGATTTCTGGCAAAAAATCTGAGAGTAAATAAGTTTGCAATGAAAAGTTTTTCAAAAATCAGTTGTTCGGAGTCGACTTTAAATTGTAGGTGCCGCCACTCATATATAAAATTAACACACACAACATAATCGGTGTGAGAAGCTAGGTCGTAATCCTGACTGAAGAATTATAATGACCAATTATGTATGTATGGATGTACGTATAAAAGTAGTTTATAATCATGTAAATACAGTCGATAAGACATGATATTTGATCTGTGATTATCGTTTCAAGGAATTGAATCGTATAAGAAGAGATTACGGTTAAGTGCTAGTTTAAGCAGCTATAAACTCTTATGTAAGTAATATTGGGCGTTCCTATTGGAACTTCGGAACTTTGATAGTTGATAATGGCCATCTTGGTAAAGCTATATCTATCGAATTAGTTGTCATATATTCAGACGGCTGAATTATCATGGAAGCATAAAGCTTTCCATAAGAAATGCAAATAATAAAATTGTTCTTATCAAAATGGGTGTTTTGCTCGGGCTACGAGTCTCGCACTTCACTCATACCATGCTGGATGTGGTGGTGGATAAATTGAAGTCCACTGGTTTAATAAACAATCGACCCGTACGTCGACAAAATCCATGATCTGATCATGATCATGATCCATGATCCATGAAACATTGTAGCAGTCCGTGAGAGTATGCAGGTTGATGAGAACCGGCGAATAACAACAAGTGAGATTGGATTGAGGTTAAATTTATTAAACTCAACAGTTTATGACCACTTGAAAGGCCTGGGATTATCCACGAGGCTCAATGTATGGGTTCCCCATGTTCTCACAAAGTGAAATCTGTGTCGCCGCATTGACGTCTGCGATTCGCTTCTCAAACGTCACGAAAATGATCCGGTTTTGAAGCGCATCATCAATGGGGATGAAAAATAGGTTGTATACAACAACGTCAAATGCAAGAGGTCATGGAGCAAAAAATAATTACCGGCTCAAACCATTTCTAAAGCCGATATTCATCAAAAAAAGGTGAAGCTGTCTATTTGGTGGGATTTTAAAGGAATCGTTTTTTTTGAGCTTTTACCGGATAACACAACCATTAATTCGGAAGTCTACTGTATCAGCTGGACAAACTGAATGATTCACTTCAACAGAAAAGGCCAGAACTAATCAACAGGAAAGGTGTAGTGTTTCACCAAAACAACGCGAGACCTCACAAAAGTTTGGTCACTCGCCAAAAGCTTTTACAGCTTGAATTGGATCCAATGCCACATCCACCGTATTCTCCAGACCTGGCACCATCGAATTATTATTTGTTCCGGTCACTCCAAAGTTTTTTGGACGGTAAAACCTTCATCTCAAATGAGGAGTTCAAAAACCACTTCGATCAGTTTTTTACAAGCAAAGCCCAAACATTTTATGAGCGTGGAATTATGCTACTACCAGAAAGATGGCAAAAGGTGTTGGATCAGAACGGCCAATATATAATTTAATAAAGTATTTGTTTATTATACGAAAACTGTCTTTCATTTTCACAAAAAAAACGAAATTACTTTCCGAACAACACAATAAATATGTGTGTGACAAGTCAAGTATTACAGTTTTCGTGGAGTACAGCACCGCGTCAATATTACCAAAAATATATTCTTGTGTACTGTGTGATGACACTGCCGAATATAATTCAACCAAATTTTTTTTGTTTGCTTTCACACACATATTGTGCTCTGCAAATAATTAAGAGAGAACACGTGTTTAATTCACATCATCATAAAAGTCATACATCCACGTATTTATTAGGCGCATGTTGAAAAATTTGCCAAAAAAAGAAAATTGGAAATCAGACAGTACTTAATAAAATAAAAAAAATCTAACTTAAGTTATTTTAAGCACAACTTTTATAAAAATATATCAAGTTCGCGGTTGGTTCATCATATTACAACACGAGTTTTGTATGATGAAATTTATTTGGAGGTTAATCAGCAAAATCATGTTTTTTGTATCAAATGTGCTAATTGACGTGTGATTGAATGAATAATAAAGAGAGTATTAAAATAGAATCATCAATAAAAATATTTGTATTTTGAATTTTTATTACAAACACGAGAAATTTTTCTAAAAAATCAATTCAAACAGTATTCATCCATTACTTGCAACGTACATATAACACTGGACCAACAAGTGGGTTTTAATGAATTTCTATTACAAACACGCGAAATTTCTCCCAACAATTGAACCAAATAGCATTCATTACTTGTAACGTACATATCATATTTGACCAACAAGAGGGTGTTAACTCAAAATTTTTAAAAGAGTGAAGAAAGTGAATGGGTGATGAAAAATACAAAATCTGCAAAATTTGGGACACTTTCTTACATACTTAATTGGTCATTACAACTCTTTAGTCAGGATTACAACCTAGCTTCTCACACCAAACATGTTGTGTTTGATAATTTTATATATGAGTGGCGGGACCTACAGTTCCTACAGCTCCAAACGATAAATTTTTAAGAAACTTTTCATGGCAATTTTATTTACTTTCAGAGCTTTTGCCAGACGTTATATGTATGTATATGTAAGTTATTTTCTATTTAGATATGGTGTTGCAGAAGTATATGCAAACAATAGGTTCAACAGAGAAGGAGAGCAGGAGTGATATCGAACGCAGTATGAAGACATATATACATACATATATAAATACGTATCAAGTTTCGAATATTTAACACAGGTAAATCTGCATCATAGCTGGAAGCGTAGAAATAGCTACAGGTTTTCATTAATAAGTGCTTTGGAGTAATAACCATGATTTTCTGGTCCAAAAAACATTAGCAACTCGAATCTATGGAACATATTTAATTTGGAACCTATACTGTATGAAGTCAGTTAAATTTAGAAATTAGGAGTAAATTAGTCATCATCATCATCACAGGAAAAAGATCCACTGCATCACAGAGATGATGCTACAGTAAAATACTCAAAGGTTACAAAGCCGAGGATGAGCAAAAAAAATCTAAAGACGCACGATACTCAACCTCAACAAAGAGGTCTTTCTGTAGATGGGAACGCGCAAAAGTAAGTGGAGCAAACCCGTTAAGATTAAGATTAACATGCCACTCTACGGTCCATATTGATCGTGAAGAAACAGCTAACTGAACATATAGAGAAAAATAATATATTAATAGAGGAGCAGTCTGGATTCAGAAGTAACCACTCCTGTGAAATAGCGTTAAATTTGGTATTGTCGGAGTGGAAGAATAGTCTTAATGACAAGATGAATATACTGTGAGCGTCAAAAGAAAGTGTACAATTCAAAAAAAAATATACATTAATAAATTACCTTTAATTTTTTTTCAAATTATTTTATTGTCAGTTTTTAAAATTAAAAAATTTTTTCGGGCACTCTCCTTAAGTGGAAAACTTGAGTTGAGATTGTTAGAATTTTATCCATAGTGTACACTTGACGCTCACTGTATGTAGTTGCAACTTTCCTTGATCTGAAGAGATCATTTGAGACAGTAGATAGAAATATATTAATGGTAAAATTGCGGACTAGCTATCTGAGTGATAGTCAGCAACAAGTGTTTGTATCTGATACGGTATCAACGAAAATTAATGTGAATATGGGATTGCCGCAAGGAACAGTACTGGCGCCACTGTTTTTTATTTTATATATAAATGATATAAAGTCATGTTTAAATCATACAAGGATTAGATTATTTGCTGACGATGTATTATTAATGATAGCGGATAGGAATATTGAAAATACTATTGGAAAGATGCAGGAAGATATTGACAATTTGTATGTATGGTTATGTGAGAATAAGTTGAAATTGAATATTAGTAAAACTAAGTTTATGATATTGACGAGAAATCATGTAAATAAGGATGAGTGTTTTTTGAAAATAAGGAATGACGTTATTCAAAGAGTAAATGTAATTAAATATCTGGGTATAATGATAGATGATCATTTAAGTTTCGATGATCATTTGAAGTATATTGTGACCAAAATAGCGAGGAAAATTGGGATAATGGCTAGATCGACTAAATTAGTAAATAGGAATTATAGGATTAAAGTTTATAATAGTATAATTTTACCGCATTTTGTCTATTGCCCGTCAATATTATTTCTTTTGAACGCAACGCAAATGAACAAACTACAGAAATTGCAAAATAGGGCTATGCGTTTTATTTTGAACAAGAAATTTGATACTAGAAATTTTGATATTAGAAGTATGATTAACGAACTGAATTGGTTAAATGTTAGGCAAATTATTACTTATCACACATTGAAATTTATACATAATATTAAACTTGGGAAATGTCCTGAATATTTGAATGGAAAGTTGCAACGTAATAGTGAAATTCATAATTATGATACGAGGACAAAGGATAATTACAGGTTACCGTACATTAGTACCACAAAGGATGTGAATTGTTTGGAGTATAAGGGAATTAGGAAATACAATGAACTACCAAGTAGAATAAAGGACTGTGAAAATATGATTTTATTTAAGAAACTATTAATTGAATATTGTAAAAATAATTAATATGTTGTAAATATGTATATATATCCAGGTTTAAGAAACCGTAATAATAAATAAATAAATAAAATAGAGGAAATACGCCAGGAAATTCATCGTCTCGTGGTAGTTCTGGATATGTTTTTTACAAACCAAAAGAAAAATAAGAGAAACTTTCTGGTGACTCCATATTTTTGCAATGCGAAAGTGTAGGCACTCCCAAAGAAGAACTCAGAGTAGATTTACAATTCTAAGGCCAAATATATTGTTACGAAAATGAAAAAATATAGATGCTGATGTTTTGCTTTTACATCGTTTAACATTAAAATTATAAACAAAAGCTACAAAAACAAAACAATGAACTTGTTTACAAATTATCGCACTGCGTAATATAACAACAAACACCAGCATAAAAAAAATGGTAAACAAGTAAACAAAAACACAACAACAAACACTACAAGAATAAATGTGAACAAAATACAAAAACAACAATAATGATACAACGATGTTTACAGTTATAGAGATCTCGAGAAGGGGAAGCCACGAACATTCGCCTTCAATAACGTTCGTCAGACTGTTTACTCTGGCATATAAAAGGCAAGGCAAAGCAGGCGAGTGAGTTAGTGAAGTTCAGTAAGTCTTGTGCGGTGCGTTTGAAGAGAGTCATCGTCGTTTGAAGATCTCCGTTACAAAGATCTGTCGAATAATTATCTAGTAATTGTTATTGTTTATGCAAAGGGTATAAACAGAGGAATAACAAAGAAAAGCAATTGTTGTTGTTGCATCAAGTTGTGAACAGTGGCACACAGAATTGAGCGAATAATAAAGAATTTTAATTAAAGGTTAGGTTAGGTTAGAGGACGTGTACTTGTCAACTGTGACAAGTACAGTATCCGAAGATAGAATTGACCCATTGTACAACGTCCTAGCTTCTCACACCATTCATGTTGTGTGCGTTAATTTTATACATGAGTGGCGGGACCTACAGTTTAACGTCGACTCCGAACGACAGATTTTTGAGAAGCTTTTCATGGCAATTTTTACTCTCAAAGTTTTTGCCAGAAATCTGCTGAGAGGAAGTCATTTTCATATTTTCGTTGTGATGTCTGACCTGGGATTTGAACTCGGGCCTTTCGTCTAATAAGCCAATACACTACCTACTAGATTACGGCGACTTCATCGTATTGGTACCTATCTTAGTAATTTGAATACCTATAATAAGGGGTGATTTTTTAAGAGCTAATGGAAAATTTTTCAAAAAAAAAACATAAAATTCAGAAAAATGCATGAAATCTTTATTTGAATCGATAGTACGGTCCATATAATTTAATGTTTGAAGATTATTTCATGCAAATGTTGACCGCGACTGCGCCTCAAATGGTATATCCGCTTAGTCCAATTTTGGCATACTCTTTACAACATTTCGGCCGGTATCGCACGAATAAATGCTTCAATGTTGTCTTCCAATGCGTCAATTGAAGCGGGCTTCTCTGTATAGATATGAGCTTTAACATAGCCCAACAAAAAATAGTCTAAAGGCGTTAAATCAACGATCTAGGCGGCCAATTGACCGGTCCCGAACGTGAAATAAAATGTTCACTCGCCTCTCAATAAGTCCATTGTTACGCGTGCTGTGTGGCATGTGGCACCGTTTTGTTGAAACCACATGTCATGCAAGTCAAGCTTTTGCATTTTGGGCAAAAAAAGTTGGATATCATCTCACGGTAGCGCCCACCATTCACAGTTACGTTGCGATTCGCAGCATCTTTGAAGAAGTACGGTCCAATGGTGCCAAATTCAATGATTTGCAAGCGCTGTTCGTTTGGACCAAACTGCAGATGTTTGACAGTGAAACAAAACACGATACGTGCGTGAGCTATTTAAACCAGTGTTGCCAAATAAATAATAGCTAAAAAATCACCCTTTATAAAAGAAAATGCGTTCTCGTTGTGGAATGCCACAAAATATATAAAAAGACCAACAAAAAAAATGCTGCGGTGAAAGATAGTAGCAATGTACTGTGCAAACCCGATAAAAGTAAGGTAGAAGCATTTGCTCGTCATCTGCAAAATACTTTTCAACCTTATGCAATTCTAACTTTTTTACTGATGAAATAAATGCATTTCTAGATAGTTCTTGCCCTATGGATTGGCCAATAAAGCATGTATCTCCAACTGAAGTAAAAGAATAAATAAGAAAACTAAACTGCAAAATGTCCCCTGGTTACGACGGTATAAATGGAAAAGCAATTCAAGTACTGCCAAAAAAGGCTATCTTATATTTAACATTTATTTATAACTCTATGTTAAGGCTGACTTACATTCCCTCGCAGTGGAAGTGCGCAGAGATAATAATGGTAGATAAACCGAACAAGCCTGAAGGAAATTTTGCATCCTATAGACCCATAAATTTACTGCCTATATTCTCCAAAATATTTGAAAGAATATTTTTGAAGAGATTATTGCCAGTTTTGGAAAAGAACATCATCATTCCTGATCACTAATTTGGTTTTAGGAAAAAACATGGCACTCCGGAACAATGCCATCGTATCGTTGCATTTATAAGAGATACATTGGAAAACAAAAAATATTGTTCAGGGGTTTTTCTGGAGGTACAGCAGGCATTTGATAAAGTATGGCATGGTGGGTTATATTTCAAACTGAAAAAATTACTTCCAACCCCATTTTATTTGCTCTTGAAATCGTACCTAACTGAAAGAAACTTTTATGTGAAAATAAATAGCACGTTTTCCCAAATATGTGATATTCAAGCAGGTGTTCCCCAGGATAGCGTATTTGGACCAATACTATACACAATTTTCACCTCAGACATTTCAATTATTTATATTTTATATTTTAACGGCCGATGTTTGTCCAAACACCGCATCAGTTCAGCTTCAAAATGAACTGAATGCAATTTAAACTTGGCTAAACAAATGGAACATCAAAGTCAACAGTGAAAAATCAACACATGTCACATTTTCATTACGACGAAGTAAGTAACTGCCCTGAGATACGTCTAAACAATAATCCTATCCCTCAAAGTGACTGCGTGAAATATTTAGGAATGCATATTGACAGAAGGTTAACATGGAAGACTCACATCAAAATGAAAAAGCAGCAGTTAAATATAAAAACAAAACATCTATTCTGGCTATTAGGCCCAAAATCTCGTTTGAGTTTAAGAAACAAAGTACTGATTTACAAAACTATCCTAAAACCAGTTTGGACCTATGGAATTCAACTTTGGGGAACGGCCAGGAATTCGAATATTGAAATACTTCAATGTTACCAGTCAAAAACTCTGAGACTCATTGTCAACGCTCCATGGTTTATATCGAATTTTTCAATCCACAATGACCTTTCCATTCCAAAGGTAATAGACGAAATAAAATTATATAAAATTGATATTTTTTCTATTTGTCGCCATCCTCTCATAAGCAACTTTTTCAGTTGCCTTTTGTTTGAGGTTTAGCGGCTACGTAAACGTTCTTTCAAATGATATCCTAAATACTCTCTTGAAGTCATATCAGGACTTTATGCAAGAGTAGTCTTTGGGGACTTTGGTAAGTAAATCACATCTTCACATTAGCATATACGGACATGTTGAAAGTAATAACATTCACGAATTCTTAATTCTTCCGAACTTTTGGTAAATTTGTTCTTTATAATGTTTAAATAATCTCTCGTATTTATTATTTTCTGAATAAATTCCAAACTGCCCATATCTGGTGACGATACACATGCCCACAATATTGTTCTAACGAGGCCATGCTGAACTATTTCACGTAACTTCTTTGGATTGAGCCCGCGTTTATTTTTCTTCATCCGTACTCAAGTATGTCATATGAGTTTTGAAATAATGGGTCTTCTTCAGACAAGTCGAACATTTTTATTCGTACGGATGTTCTTTAGTACAGACGAAAAAGAAATGAAGAGCCCGATCTTCTAAGAAATGGTTAAACATGGTGGTGATAGTAGAATTCTGCGGGCACAAGGTGAGGGCAGATTGGAGTTTATTGAGTAAATTTGCTATCCTTTAAACGTAATAATTTTGTATATCTACCTTGAAAAGGGAATATATGTACTATCCACAACTAACTTCACGGTATATAGGATTTTAATGGTCAGTGTACGAAATAAATTAAGAGAGAAGAAACATGTTTAGTCCTTAACTAGTTAGACTTACGGCTTAGATCTATAGCAATACTGTTAGACTAAAGTTTAGCATTAGAAAAGCAATAAAAATCTTTACAATATTTTATGCAATATTGTCTGGCGTAAACACCCCTTTTTGTAGCATAATGTCTACGTTTAGTCCATAAATATTTCACCCCATTTTTTTTGTTACAATTTATTTCAAAATTCCTATTTAGAATTTACAGAGTAATGTCCTTGCAAACTTACATACATACATACATACTTTGCATGTGTGTAAGTACATGCATGACAGTAAAAGCAATTTTTAATGGTTTATTTAAATTTAAATTTGATTCTTTATTATTTTTTATTTTGCATACATCAACAATGGTATTTTGTTTATTGCCATTTAGACAAAAAAAAAACGTAATAAAAACGAACACACAAAATCTAGAATTTTTTTTTTAAATTTTTGTTTTTGTGTTTCTATATTTTATTACCAAATTGTTGTACAAGTAGTTGCGTTCTTACTCCTTTTTTTTAAAGTCCCATAAAATTCTTGTTGTTGCTTTCTTTTTAAAGCTGACCTTTTCATATGTGAACAATAAAATTTATAATTTTTATTTTATTTCGACTTTTTAATGAAAATAAAACAGAAAAAAGAAAAAACAAAAAATAACTTTAAATTTTTTTATTGAAACTCATTCGGTTTGTTTCTGGTCTTAAAGTATGTGAGAAATATTTTGTAAGTCTTCAATTTATTTTTGGTACTTTTCAACAGTGTGGCGCAAAAGTGGCATTATAAGATTTGTTTTCACGAAAAGGTTATTCGAATCGTGATATCGCCTAGTGTAGCAAAAGAGTGCTCGACTAAAAAACTTATTTTTTGTTGAAACCCATTCAGTTTGTTTCTGGCCTTAAAGTATTTAAGAAATGAAAGTGGATTCTTAATATTTCTTTCCACGAAAAGAGAAACCGAAATTGTGATATCGCCTAGTGTAATCATTTAAGTGCTTGTCTACAAACTAAAGCATACATATATAAATCATTGGTGATTACAACCCTTCAGTCAGGTTTACAACCTACTTTCTCACACCACTTATATAGTATGTGTTAATTTTAAACCTACAGTTTAAAGTCGACTCCGAACGATAGAGTTTTGAGAAACTTTTCATGGCAAATTCATTTACAGAATTTTTGAAAGAAATCTGCTGAAAGGCAGTCGCCAAAGAAATATTTTTTCGTATTTCACTTTATCGGAGATCTCTGACCTGTGGTTTGAACCGTGGTCTCATGTCTAATTAGCCAACACACTACCTCATAGACTACGGCTACTTCTACAAATCCAACTATATCGGTTGAATACTGCACATCATAATCGTAGAATCGAATTTTCCAAAAATGTTAGTCTTTTAATATCCCCTCCATGTAATTCATTCACAAGCTGCATAACCTCCCAGCTTAGGTAGGTAAGAAACACTTGAATTAAACAAAAAAAATATCACATGAGAATAAAAAGATTCGAGAGTTTAAGCATATTCATGTTGGTTTTGAGTTTTTGCTCGATATTCATTTCATGTCAAGGATGACGAACAAAATCGTTAAGCGGTCGACATTTTTTGGGTTTTGCGTCAAAGGAAAGGACAAAAATTTTATTAACTGTACTGTACTGGTTGAAATAAGAAATACAGAAGCTTGGACTTAGACACCCTTTAACAAGTCTCCTTCATTATCAAGACTGTCTCGAAGATATGTCGCTGATAATTTTTAAGGCACTACATTGTGTGTTTTTGCCGAGGGTGGAATGGAACGTACGAGGTCTAAAAGACCATAACTCTTTTAGTATTTAACAGAAGTTTAAATTGACTTCTTTTCTTGAGATTTAGCTTAAGTGTATTGGCTATCCACATTACAAGTTGATTGGATGAGGAGGAAGGAAAATAGGAAATACATTTTCTATGCGAACCTCCTAATTTCTAAGAAACTAGTCTAAGGCCCTTCAATATAGGTAGTTTGTCAGAATTGCTTGCTTGCCAGGATACCACAATGGATATTATGGACTCTGACTGACATGAAAGATGAACTTTCGAGCAAAACTTGCAATCGAACCGAACTTAATGCCTTTAGCTCAATTTGTGGGCCATTTCGTTGCACATTCGATTTTAATGCTTATCGATTTTAATGCTTATCGGTTAGAGAGGCTTTATGGATGAGCTCTTTTGCAATTTTTTTAAGGTGAGCTGCGGAAGTGGCTTGTTTGTTTCTCATACGAGACCACGACGATCACTTGTGTGTATCTTGTGTGCAAAGGTCAGAGATGCAGAACTCAAAATTGAAATTTCCGGTGATATAAACATCCGCAGATGTATAACTTTAGTAACCGACCCAGTTGTTTTCTGGGGCTCTTCAACATTTTGGGCGGTTCTTATGAAGGCGTTAAATACCAGAATGTTAGAGGAAGTGTTAAAGAATCTGCATGTCTATTTATCTGATTGCGGATTTGAATCATAATAACAAGAGAATAGAGATGAAATCGCCGTAGTCTAGTTGGTAGTGACTTCGGCGACTTCCTCTCAGCAGATTTCTAGCAAAAACTCTGGGAGTAAATAAAATTGCTCTGAAAAGTTTCTCAAAAATTTGTTGTTTGGAGTGGACTTTAAACTGTAGGTTCCGTCACTCATGTATAAAATTTATAAAACCAATTTTGCATGTGTACGGATAGCAGTCCGAAATATTTGTTCCTTCGTTTGATAATTAACTCCCCGCTTAGATTTATAATGAACATTCAGCATGGATCGACCAACATATTACGTAGATTGTCTGAAAATTTAATTTATTATACGCTTGTATTAGAACACACAAATTTTTTTTTTATTAAAAACAACATTTTTATTTTTAAAATATCGGTTACAAAGGTTCTTATAGATCTAAATAAACTATGGAGTTTTTAAAAGATAGATTTTTTATAGTTATGATGTGATATTATGACAGAAGGTAGCCGCTTGGATGATTGTCTTCTTGTATACGCTCGATAAATTTCAAATACTGTTCATGAAAACAGCAACAACAATAATTCAATGTTAAGGCCGTAACTCCGTCCACACACAAGAATATCGGTTTGGGAGTATAGAATATCCAATGTATTGTCTGTTCGCCAACAAATAAGAGAAGTTTATCGAAGCGAATATTGTACATTGTGAACAATTTGGCATCATGGGATTTAATCCTCCACATACGGAATTGAACCTTGTTACCATTTGGTATTTCTGACTGTTCCTCAGACATTATCCGATGATACTGAAATAATTAAACTCATTACCATCATACACGTTAACAGATAAAAGAATATTTAAAAAAAAAAACTTACCCAGTTAAGGAGCGGGTGAGCTCTGATAGGTGGTCCTCGTGGTGGCTGAAAGTTTTCAACAACAGGAGGATCAATTTTACTGAAAAGAAGAAATTTTTTGTTTTATTTTTTGTGTTACAAATTTTGTTGAAAAATTTTGCAATTCATCTGTACTTACACATGAGGAGGTACGTAAATCAATTTTAAAATGACAAATTCAGTTACAGTTTTTGCTTTCATTTTTAATATTCTTTATATTGACGTTTTATATATACGATCGTGTCACCAAGGAGTCGATTCTTCCACTCACAATTTAATACTGAAGAGATACTCAACATGCCACATCCTTTTATTCGAAAAATTGATCACTTTCTCTACCTATAATTAATTAGGGTCTGAATTTTCATAATGGTTGTAAATAGTCAGGTCAAATTTAGTTTATCGTAAGGCACTTAATTACTTTATGACTTATAGGTAAGCAGACATACATACATACATAATTCGTCATTACAACCCTTCAGTCAGGATTACGACCTACCTTCTCACATCACCACTTATGTTGTGCGTGTTGTGCACATAAGTAGCGGGACCTACAGTTTTTAGTCGAACCCGACCGATAGATTCTTTTGCGAAATTTTTCATGACAATTTTTATTTACTTTCAGAATTTTTGCCAGAAATCTACCTAGTTCACTAGGGCCATAGCTGCCAGATTTGACGGTTTATCGTCATTTTGATGATTTTGAGCTCCTAAAATATCATATTGACGACATGACGATTTCTGCCCTTATTTTGACGATTTTTGGAAATGAAAAATTTACATCATTTTCTTTACTTTAGTACATTAAAAGCCTCCTTAAGCTTTGTACTTGCTTTGCAATTGTTACTATTGGAAATTTATGTTAGTAATAACAAGGAATAAAATATTATATTTTTAAGTTATTTTCGAATTTATGCCTTTTTAATCCCTTAAAAGCCAAAAAATTACAACTCCTAAATAACCTCATAGTTGCTCATAATTCATCATTTGCCGTTGCAGACAATTTTAAAAACTCGACTATAGCTTCTGGTATTACCATCGGAAGAACAAAGGCAAGTGCCGCTATTTTTTTTCGTACGACCAACACTCGGGGGATGGATGGCATTGTGTTTGGAACTATGAAAATATGTTATGGGAAGGAGGAAAGATAGAGCAGTGTTTATGGACACCAGGGCTGAATAAGTAACAGATATATCTATAATATAAGTAACAGAAAAAACCTCTGCACGAATTGAGTTTCACATACGAATAGTCCGACTAAAAAACGAATTTTGTCTGTAATGCAGTGTGTGATCCACTAGCCAATCGACCACATACGGATGTGTTGGCCGAGAAAGACGAGTTTTACATAGGAATATATTATTCCCGGGAACAAGTCCCCTTATTTCGCTAGACAAAATCCGTTGTGGTAGCGATAGAACAGCCACATTGCAACGATGCTCCAATGAATCAATAGAGTTCGATACCCTACCGTCATTAACGAGTAACTTCACCCTCTCCTGTACGCGGTCAAGATGTCTCAAAATAGACGTTGTGTTACCTATCCATACATGAGAGTTGTATTATACTCGTATTCTCGGTCGGATATATAAAGTGAAGTATTTCTTGCGCCTTCTTAAGAAGCCAAGGATCACTTTTGATACATACTTGTAGTACATAGAATTGTCGCAATTATTGATAGATTTTGTTAAAAAAATTTAAATATTTTTATTTATTTCAATTCATTTTAATAAAACCATTTTATATTATTACATGTCATTATCACTTTTATAAAATTTACATTAAAATTTTTGACATGATGCAGTACATTGCAGTATGGTTTTTTACGTAAAAATCAAACACTTCATGTCAACTTGGTTGTTTATGTCTGACAGTCCAAACTTCCCATCCTTGCCGACATAAACAGGATTGTTTAAACGATAGTAAATTGGCAACAGAGGGCGCTGCCGTTTAGAATTAAGCTTTTTTATATTTTAACACTAATGTTGTTTTTGGCTTTAAGACTTTTTTGATTATTAACTAAATTGTTCGTTTTTTGATCGCCTGGAGAGATTTGGAGCTCCAGAAATATAAATAATTAATTTTGAATTGAAATTTTGTGAAATTAATAAAAAATAATAAAATAATTTAGTGTATTTTAAAATTATTGTGGAAAAAACCAAGAAATAAAAGAAATACGGTGTACAACAAAAAAGTGTACAAATAAAAAGGAAAGTGATATGTGTTTGATTTTTTTGTGCTTGCAGTCCTACATATAATATTTGCCTTTTTTGTAGTGACCTGTAATCCCAATCGGAGGAACTGACGACTCATTTTTTCGTGTTGGTTCACCCCTCATACAGTCCACAATCGAAAATTGGTTTTATAGGACATCGAATATGTCAATAACATTGCTCTCTCTTTGATTCCTCTCTAGTCAGGTTACAGGTTTCCCCAAATACGGCTGTAAGTAATTGCTATGCACGTAGCATGTATTCTAATCTAAAACTAACAATTCGATTTCGGTGAACTATAAAATTTATAACGACCATAAAATTCAATTAGTACTCATCTACAGCAACAAAATTTTTGAGATTATCATTTCCGGAAATGATGATATGTAGGTGTATATTTATCATAACTTCCGATTAGCACATTATCAAGGCGAATGATTCTGTTATGTCAGACGCATATAGTTTATTGAAATATTGCCCTTTTGTAATATCTATGAAATAAAACATAGGGCGAAACAAAATTTTTTTCCATCTGCTTGTCTGTCGCCTGAGATAAATATGAGAAAAGCACTAAGAATTACTCCACAATATTTCAAGAAACAAATGCTACAGGTTTGCGCGTAAATTGATAGTATTTTCTCCTGCCAAACTATGGTTCGCTGTTCCAAGTATGTAGTACCATTTTTAGCGGTAAACAACGAAAAAGATGTATTGCTGCCAATACATTTGTCAGTTCATAAGACAAGCTTCTGTTTTCTTCTTCTTCAGCATCAGCAAAGTCGAGAACAGATACTTCAATCTCTTCACTTTTATCCAACACTTAACTCTCAATTCCTTCCCAAATAGCATAAATAATGTATTATTTTTGGTGCCCTGTTATCTAGTGGGTAGTGTGTTAGACTATTAATGTGAGCGTAGAGCTGCAAAACTATCGATAGTCGGCCCATTCGATAGTTTCAATAGTCGGGTATAAAACTATCGATAATATCGATAGTATCGAATTTTTAGAAGAGTGCTAAATTTCCCACTTTTAATTAAAAATTATATAGGCGTACGTATATATGTATATGTACTATATAAATAAATGTAGATATATGTATACATGTATATGTAAGAGTATATATATGCAGTGGTGGAAAAAATAATAGAAACACAAAAAAAAAATTGTAGATATCCTACTTTTTACTTAACGAAATTTTCTATTTTCCTTAATAAAAATTTATTTGAATTTGAACTTTGTTTCTATTTTTTTCAACCTTAACTTTAAAAATTAATACAATTTCCGATTTGAATTAGGTTCTTGTAAATAATTATTACTGTTTTTTAGAAAATTAATACATTATAAAACAACATGAATTTCTTGGAAAATGTGAATCAATACTAAAATATTTACAAAATTAATTAAAAGAAATGTGTATTTCTATTATTCCTTTTTAATAAATATAATTTTCTACTGAAATTTTTATACTTTTAATAAAAAGACAATAATAATAATAAAAAGACAAAAATAAATATATAATCGAAAGTAACACATGCAAAATATTTGCACTAATACTTTGAAACTTGAATTGAAACTTTCTACATTGCAGTAATACATTTCATAAGCTAGAGGAGGATGGAAAATCACATGTAAACAAATTTTTCGGTTATTTTTTACACATTGCCCTTAAGAATCTAATACATAGAAACTCCCACCACGTATTTCAGTTAACAATACTGGTTAAATGACTGGTTAAGTAACCGGTTATGTTCTTGTAGGGTCATTGCCTAACAAAATTTTTTTGATTATCCGAAGAACAAAAAAAAAAAAAAAAAACAAAAAAATCTAATTCTGAGATCGGTTGTAAAAACAGTAATGTTATTTCATAGTTATTGAGTTCCATATATAGTTCCAAAAATGAAAACAAAAAAACTTGAATCTAAGATCGACAGTAGATTGTAGTTATTAAGGTACCCAATAATTTTTGTTAATAAATAACAACGTATCAAGATTTTTTGGTTTTAAACAACTTCTACGGTCAGAAAGTATGGATCCAGCTTTGCTAAACATCCTTTCTGATTCCGTAGAAGTTGCTGGTACACATAAATACCGTAAGGCACACAATTTTGTCAGCAACATTTCGTTTCCATTACACTCAAATTATAAAAATTGAAAATTACTAATTAAAATATTTAAGTATAATTAGGTTAGGTTAGGTTAGGGCGGGACCTACAGTTTAAAGTCGACTCCGAACGACAGATTTTTTGAGAAGCTTTTCATGGCAATTTTTACTCTCAGAGTTTATGCCAGAAATCTGCTGAGAGGAAGTCGCCGAAGAAATATTTTTCATATTTTCGTTTTGATGTCTGACCTGGGATTCGAACTCGGTCCTTTCGTCTAATAAGCCAGCACACTACCTACTAGACCACGGCGACTTCAAAAGTATAATTATATTACCTTCCAATATTGTAATGTATCACTTTCAATAGAGCAATATTCATTTTTCAAATATTGCCTAAGGCATATTATTGCCGCTTAAATTTCGATAATATCGCTATCGAAAAAAAACCGTCGATAGTCCATTAAAAATAAAACTATCGATAGTACTATCAATGGTTTTGCAGCTCTATGTGAGCGTCGTAGGTTCGATTAACACCAGAGACTCTGATCTGTTACACTATACCTAGCAAATGTATGGTCGCTGTTACTCAGCTCGTAATAATTAAATATAATTTGTGGTTATATTGTAACTAAAAAACAAATGTATTATTTACTATAAAAAATTCAGAAAATCTTTGAAACTTTAAAAATGTGTATAAGGAATACCACAGAATCATTATGAAAGCCATACATATCTATCAAAAATGATACATACGACAGAATTATGAAGTTTTCGATTTTGTTAAACCTTGTTTTAAATTTTCTTTTTTTATTTGATTTAAAATAATGGCATCAGCAATACTAACAAATTAAAAAGATCAGGCAATTAATTTTTTCTGAACAAAAGTTATATTATCTTAAAAATTAAAATGTATCATATTTGATATAAAGCTCAATCTACCGCTAAACAGAGTACTCTTTATCAAAGATATCAACTAGTCATTAACACATTGTCCCTTGGAATGTATGTATAATAATTATTTTCTTTACTACTGCAAGAAATCTATTGAATACCGTTCTACCATAATATGCACACTTAAAGCCGTATAAACCTTATTTACCTCCAAGTTATAAATTAATTAAGTGCCTAAGGATACATTAAATGATTATAACTATATAGGTATGTATTTATGTACAAAATATATTTTTACCTGTATATCTGAAATTGTTATGGAAATTCCTGAGTGGCATGGTAGTCTAGTAGGTAGTTTAGCGTAAGATTTGTGGGTTCTATTTGCATCAGAGATTCTGGTCTGTTATATCGAGCAAAAGGTCGAAGTTATTTAGCTCGTAAAATAATTAAATATAATTTTTAATAGTATTGTAATAAATAAATAAAAAATTCCCTGAATATCTGAAATTGTTATGGATATTCGCATACAGTTTAAAATATTAAGAATTTGATTCGATGATTTTAGGTAGATTAGATGATCAGTTTTTTTAATTAAAAAGGATACTTATACTTATCTCAGTATCAAATTGTAAGTGAAATAATTTATCCTTTGATGGATTGAACATATATGTATAAGACGTCAACAAACATGAATCCAAAAAATATAATTGAATTTGTCATTTTAAAATTGATTTTTGTAACTCCGCATATGTAGATAGAAATAAATATGTATGTATTACAATTTTACAACAAATAATTATAACTCTTGGCATCACGATTGTTGGCCTTCAAATGCTCAATTCTGTCTGGTTTGTCGGCATAACACTTTTCTTTAACGGCGCCCCATGGAAAAGAGTCCAACGGTGGCAAATAGCAGCTTCAATTGATGTCTAATAATAATTGCCAATTGATGTCTAAATAAACGGACACCAAGCGTTTGACGCAATAAATCGATTGTGGCATGAGATGTGTAGAAAGTTGCACCATCCTGTTGAAACCAAACGTCATTCACAAGAATTCCTTCAAGAGCGGATGCAAATAAATCGGTTATTATGTTGCAATAGGTGACTCCATTGACCGTAATGGTTGCGCCGTCCTCATTTTCAAAGGAATATGGGCCATTGGTTTCATTGGTTTTCATTAGTGCATTGGTTTCTGTAAGACCACCTGTGGTTTTTCTGGGCCCCAAACACGGGAGTTTTGCTTCTTAAGATGAAAATGAGCTTCAACGAAAAGTTTTTTTGCAAAATCGACATAATCGTGCAGTTTCTTGTTGGCGCATCTAGCGAAGCGAATAAGACGCGGATGGTCATGCGGCTTCAAGTCTTGAACCAATTGAGCTTTATAAGGCATCATACCGTTACATTTTCGCAAAATTCGACACAAACTGGTGCGTAAAATGTTCAATTCTTGAGCACAATGACGAGTTGATGTTGATGGATCCACAGGTTCGATATTTCCGGGCGTACGCACTGTACGAGTACGCTCACGTCTTGGTGCAGAGTTTCATTTATATTGCGTATATTGCGTACTTTAAAATTTATTTTTTTTTAACTCGTGTGGAATCTATTATACCATCTGATTGTCTGTTACAGTATTAGAATCATAAATACATAAATAATAGTTTCACTGCCTGACTTAAACTTTTTGCCTTTTAGCGTGCAACTCTCGTATTCACTAACAACTAGTGTCGAAGGAATCATTAAAATTATTATCTTTTCAAACCCAATACACATTCAAATTATGGTATGACTTTCGTGCCACACTGTATGTATGGCGCTCGGTTCAAAACGATATGAGACAATTAGTTTTGTGTTTTATGAGGCGTCTAAAAAAGAAAGAAGAAAATAAAAACCATAAAACAGTCGTATTAGTTGAATTGTTTATTAACGGCTATGTTTTAGGGAAATAAATCTTTGCGAATTCATTTCAGGGCTATTCGACGGGATCAACTTTAAATGTTATCTTCGAATTTTTTATTCTTTTTCTTTCTTCTTTACTTTTATTTTGTTTTATCCATATCCAAACGTCAGACAATCAATTGTGGTATGAAAAATAACAATTTATTAGAAAATAAAATTTTGTAATCGACTTTTAATAGAGATGGCCTAAATGTTTAGACAGATTTAAACAAAAGTGAAAGTTTTCAATAGTCAATAGTGTTTATTGGCAATTACATAAGGCTACAAATTAAAATCAAATAAATCAACAAACTAATATCAGTTGATGTGAAACATTGTTTTCTTATTAAAGAGATGACGCTTTCTATCATTTTTCAAAATATAACACATGCGGAATAAAAAGCTATCGATGTAATCAATGCAGTATTAATAACACAGTCCAACACTGATTTAGAATTAGAAGTGTGCTATTACAGGAATTCCTCGATTTGAGCCGTAAAATTTCATGTTCCTTTTTACGTTCGACTTACGTTGTCGTTCGATTTACATACTACTTCGTCTAGATCATTTTCTTAAGTAAATTTGTGAATGACTTGCATTATATTATAGGCAATACAAGAACGAATATCGAGCAAAAATTAAAAACCCGCATGAATCTGCTTCATCTCTCGAGGCTTTTTTTGCTTACTTCAAATTTTTCCTACCTGCCTAAGCAGGGAGGTTATTCAGCTTGTGGATGAATTATATGGACGGCAAGTAATGAATCAAATTTTTGGGAAATTCGTTTTAATGATTTTAGTGCTGTAGAGTGAACTCGCGATAACGTGAACTAATTTTTACCAAGGCAGTTCACATTTTCGAGTTTGTTCACGTTATCGAGTACCCAAATTTAAAACAAAAAATGACTCTATTTAATATGAAAAATGATATTTTAATAAGTAAAAAATCATCGGTGTATCTTTATCCGAAACTAAATTTAAAATACTTTTCCAGCAATTGTTCAAAATTTGTTGCGAACTTCATGCTGAGTCCAAAAGATTAATTTCATCTTTTGTAGTTAACATCTTAATAGAATTTAGCAATTCTGTTTTCCAGCCACTAATGCCAAGAGACTGTTTCTATAATACAGTTTTGTTATTTTAAAAACATTCTGGTCCATGGGCTGAATTAACGATGTGACCTAGGGTGGCAAAAACATTGCACAAATGAATCCGTCATCAGAAATCAATTGGGATTCAGCCGGATGTGGAGGCGCATTGTCTATTAACAGAAGGGCGTTTATCGGTAGCCCCTTTTTAGTCAAGAACTCAGTAACCTAAGACCAAAAATTATAACAAAGTTTTCAGTTTTAAATTTGTCAGTCTTTTTAGCAAAACATTGATGATACCAGTCATATAAAATTTTACATGTCATCCATGCTGACTTGGAGAATTTTGTAATTCACTGGACAAGTAAAGTTTTTGAAACTTCGTGGACTTTTAGATTTCCCAATTACCAGTAAATTAAGTTAAGTTTGTGAGTCCCCAACGTATTTGAACAGCCCGTGAAAGTTAATCGTTGTTTCTCCATCTTTGCGGCTGGAGCACTTTTCTCCAGTGATGACAAATATGTTTTATATGGCAACTGCTTCCAATATAAACCGGATTCATCAGCATTATAAGGCTGATCTTCACAAAGAGAGATTTCTTCTATTTTTGCTTTTAACTTTTCCTTAAGTGGGTCAACATGTTGCGGCTGCGCAGAAAACTTTTCTTCGGAAATTTTGAAAAAGCGAACACCAAACCTTTATATAAATTTTTGAAGCCATCCGTCACTGGTGTTAAAACCACGATCATTTTCTTTAATTTGATCGTGAATTTCTAAAGATTTCACAATTTAAAAACAGATTAAAAAAACAAAATATAAAAAAGTGTTCACGTTTTAGAGCTTTCAGATTTTGTTCACGTTTTAGAATACTCTGTGGAAAAATAAATTTGTTCACGTTTCTGAGACGTTCACTTGCGCGTGTTCACGTTTTCGTGAGTTCACTGTATTTAGCTGGCATGCTTGGGCTTGTAGATGGTGTCGTAGTTTAGTAGGTAGTAAGTTGGTTTATTAAGTGGGAGTTCAAGCCCCGGGTCAAAAAGCTCCAACAAATGGAAGTAGTTCATCGGCGACTTAATCGCAGCAGATTTCTGGCCAAAGCTCTGAGAAAACTTTACCCTTTAGATCCCGCCACTGATGGATAAAATTAACACTCACAACATAAGTGGTGTCAGAAGCTAGGTCGTAATCCTGACTGAAGGATTGTAATGATGGATATATGAATGTATGTATGTATTATTGTTTTTTGTTTTAACACCAATGGAGGATGGACTAAAAAATATTGTATTGAATATGAGTGCCCAAAAGCATATTTACATCAGCAGTGGAGAGACTAAGGATTTCAAAATGTAGATTTACGATATTGCTTGGTGGTATATGTAGGTTATGAAAAACACTTCGAAAGACAAACCGCCTAACATTTAGACGTTTAACTAAAAGCTTAAATTACTTTCAAGTTATTTAATGATCATTTAAAAAATGACAAGGAAATTTAGAAATATTGTAAAACATGTTTTGTGTCACAAAAACAACTACACATATAACCGATATTGCTTCCCCTCGGCCTACAGTATCAATTTGAGCAATATGAGCGATAAGTTTAAAGGCGATAATCGTAATACAACAGTAATGTTGCGATAATGAGAAATGCATGAATAATGGTTATCCGTGGTTCTAAGCGAATAAAGACAAACTTTTCACTTTCGCTGACATTAAAGTAGTTTAAGTTTATAATGTATATCCGATGTTATAAACATAATAAACGCAACACAGATGGCACAACAATTTTTCAATTGCAGTCTATTGTATGCTTCATGCGCATTAATCATAATAAAAACTAAAGTTTTTTCGTGTTATATTTCATACATCGCGTTTTTAAAAGCTCTATTTCATGCATGTATTTGTATTGATAGCATTAATCATCGCATTGCCAGCTAATGCTCTCATTGCTGCGAATAAAAATAGAAATTAACCAAAATGCAACGAAGAAGAATCTATGCTTGTTGCAGCGCTGCCTCTAAAATAATCACTTCCATATACCACGTATTCTATTTTTGAGAGATTGCTGCGTATGCTTCGTTGCGTTTATTGTGTTTGTAGTATTACGCTTTGGAATTAAGGTGAACCAATATGACGGTCTAGGCTTAAAATGTGTGAGCACTACGTTGACAACATATTAAGGAAAGGAAAAAAAGACAATATTTTCCATTTTAAATTGAATTATTATTCTTTAATAATAATAAACCAAATGACTAAATGAGTTGATAAACTAAATAAAGTTTACTTCTAACTTCTGTGGTTTTAAAAGTAAACTTTAGACTGTGAAATAATTTGTAGTTTTTCATAGTTTTGATTGTCCCTTTCCCTTAACACTTCTTTAATCAGAAAAAATCAAATAAAATGAATACAAACATTAAATTTAATGGGGCTAACAAGGTTATGTACTGACTCGTATATTGACTTTTAACAAGAAAAACAATGCACGCATTGAGTAAAAGAAGAAGTATTTGAGACGTGTGTGGAAAAAGGAAAATGTTTTTGGAAATATTATGATTTTTGAAATAATACTGCAGGGATATATCGACTGATTGAGATGTTTTATGTGTGTTGCTACATAACTTGATGTATGTATATTGTATACTGATGTAATTTAGCTTGAAAAGATGTATTGCATTTCATAAGATATGTATAATGATTGAAATAATTCAAAAAGATATTCTTGAGTTTCTATGTACTTAAAACAATTGTAAGATACATATATAGGAATATTAAGTTTTTTTTTAATGAAAAATAAATAAATTTCATTTAAAATTCGTTTAAACTGTACAATGAAAGACGATAACTGGTTTTATTCAGTATGCATCCTTGACCTTCTACCCTTTAGTCAGGATTGCAACCTAGCTTCACACACCACTCAAGTTGTAAGTGTTAATTTCAGGTCTAATAAGTCACACACTACCGTCTAGACTACGACGACTTCTACACAATTTTTCCATGGTGAAAATAGTGAAAAGTAGATAACTTACAACAATAATAAGTGAGTTTAGTGAGTTGAGATGCTTTTGTCGGATAAGCTAGAACTCTTCTAATAATTCTAATAAATCCTTAACACGAGCAAATCTACAACTGCCAATAAACGTCCAATTTCTGGATAACTCTGGATTACACACCTTATAGATCGCAAATGTGACCAAGTGATTAACAACCAATTCTGCCAATAGTCGTCTTAAAAGAAATTTTTAAGAAATTTATTTTTGATACAGATTCTATTACAAAAGAATTTTATGCATGTGAAGTCGCTGTAGTTTAGTGGGTAGTATGTTAGACGAAAGCTTTTTGTTCAAACCTCATCTCAGACATCTCCAACAAAACAAAATATGGAAACAAATATTTTTTCGGTGGCTTATTCTGAGAGTAAATAAAATTGCTATGAAAAGATCCACAAAAATCAGCAGTTCAGAGCCGACTTTGTAGGTCTTGCCATTTAAGGCAAAAATTAACACACACAACATGGGTGCTGTGAGAATATAGATCGTAATCCTGACTAAGGGTTTGTAACGACCCATTAAGCAAGTAAGTATATTATATTGCCTTTCAACAGCCATGTCGTAATGCTGTAGTTAAAGTAATTCACTGGAGAGTAGTTTGGATCAACAATGATCATCGCATCACTATACCCAATATCACAAAATGCAGTTACTATCAATCTATCAACGAGAAACCGCACGATGTTGTCGATTTTGCGAAAAAAAAAATCATCTTTTTGGATGAAGCTCATTTTCATCTTGGTTGGTACGTTAATAAACAAAACTGCCGTTTAGGGGCTTAGAAACTCATACGCGCCCATTACGAGTGACTGTTTGGTGCGGCTTGTAGAGCGGAGGCATCATTGGTCCATATTTCTTTAAAAATGAGGACGGCACAACCATTACCAATATCGCACCATGATAACCGAATTTTTTCTACCCACTCTTCATGGCATTGATGTGAACGATGTTTGGTTTGAACGGGATAGTGTAACTTGCCACACATCTCATTCCACAATCTATTTATTGCGTCAAACGTTTATTGGCCGTTTAATTAGCCGAAATGGTGATGTCAATTGGCCGCCAAGAAGCTGCAATTTCACACCTTCGGACTATTTTCGGTGGGGCGTCGTTAAAGAAAAGTATTATGTCAACAAACCAGAGACAATTGAGAATTTGAAGGCCAACATTCGTGATGCTATTGCCGAGATACGACCCCTACACTGGAATAAGTGCATGGAAATTGGTGCGATCAAATGAGGTACTGTGAGCTCAGCCGCTGCAGCCATATTAATAAAATAATATTCCATTTTTGACCGGAGCAATTGTACTTCATAACAAAAAAATAAATTGGGCAAAATTTTAATTCGGTTTTATCTTATTATTGCATTTTTGAATTTAAACTTTTAAATAATATAATATAATATAATAATATATTAGTTGTGGGATATGGGAGAGAGAGTAATGCTAAAAACCGAATCATAGTTATGTCTTGGCCACCATATTATTCATAACTGCTCTCCTTGAGACCTTTCTACATTAAAATTACAGAAAATTTTGAAAATATTGACATTTTTAGCGAATGAAGGACTCAAATATGGTAGCGTAAGGTCTTCACCAAAAAGTAGTCACCAGTACGTTTTGGTAGATGAAAACAGGATTAATACGAGGATTTTATATCTGAAAGTGAAAAAAATTTCAGCTGATTTGTAGATTTGTGGCAGTTTTTGAAGCAGCTGGTGTTCCAAATTTATGACTTCTTTTACTACAAAACAAAAGTCTAAACACTAAAAAGAAATTCACAGGGTTTATTATAATAAAAATAACCATGTAATCATATCCGTGACTGTGTTTACTTTATTTATATGTTAATGGCTGTATATTATATCTGCCTTAGTCTCTAATTTCATTTACAGGAAACAATTACTGTTTCAATGGATTACCCAAAAGGAAAAAGGAAGAAAAGAAAAAATTAGAATATCATGTCACAATGTAGCGCTGTTATTTTGTGTTTTAAATATTTCCCGTGTTAAGATTATTTATTATTTATCGATAACGATAAGAAAAAACAATTTTCGTAAGAGACAGAGATGGTAAAATAAAATCGATTTTTCATGTTAATGTTTTAAAAATACATTTCGAAGGATCTACACCACACTTGTCTGCTTTTATCTTTTTTTTCCTTTTTTTGACGGAGACAATATCAAATGCCAAGAGTGTAACACTTTTTGTTATCAAATAAGACACGGTGTGGCCAACAAAAGTCAACCACTTACGAAAATATACTCACAAGTGTATCATCTTCCTCATGTAACAAGGATCTGAATATGGTCTAAGGCAAGTTCATTGAGTTTACAACACAAATTCTTTAAATAACATTTATTTGTTCTTGTTGTTGCTCTTCAGGAATTTTAAGTGGAAATATGTGTCTGCGTGTGTGTGTGTGGAAAAACAAAAAAACCGAAAACACCAATTCCCACTTTGCCGCATGCATTCATCATCAGTAAATTCTAAAGACAATGGAATGCCGTCTTTTGCTTTAGAAATATGTAGGTATGTATGCATATGTATGAAAGAGCAAAGAAATTAAAATATATGCTCATATTTTTATTTCTCTTCAAAGAAAAACACTGATGCTACTCAATTAGCGTAAGTGTGGCAAAGGAGTCGCAAAGAATTTGTGACATTTTGCGAAAGTTTTTTTTTTTGGCTTTATAACCGCCCTTAAGCAATCAACAGGTAGATTTTTCAAAAGACTGTAATTTTATACGTTTAAGATTTATTTTCTCTTTCAATTCTTTAAGTCATATATGGGCTGGTTTTTGTATTTCACTGAAATCATACTCGTATATCGTGTTTTAAACAGGCGTCATAAGACTATACTATCTACCATACCAGATTAAGTCAATTAATTGCCACATAAGAATTGCGTTATGTATTAATTGACAACTAACTGAAGAATCTTTAACTAGGATTTTCGAAAATTCTTAGTTTAAGATGATGAACAATTTCGGAGGTAATAGAACTGTTTAATAATGCCTTGTTTAAAGTTGCCCCGCCACACATTAAATAACGGATTAGACTCATTTTCTTTTGTAAATAATACCCGCACAAATAGGCCGAGGTGAGTTTGAAGAATATCAAAGTAACGGGCGGGCCATCTATCGGTTTAAATTTAAATCATCGGTTGTTTCGAATCTGACAATACTTATGTCATTCTATTCTGTCACAAAATTCAGTAGATTAACTCCACTGAACGTAATGAATCGATTTACGCTTGAGTAACTTTGGGATTTATGGGCCAACGAGAAACTGCACCATGACGTCAGTTTTGCTAGAAAAAATTATCTTTTCCGATGAAGCATATTTTCATCTTGGTGGGTACCTTAATTAGATTAATTAAAATTAACCAAGGCCGTTTAGCTTTAACATTAAAAGAAAATTCTAGAATGATTTGCAACAATAACTACATCATGAAACTCGAAATTTTTAAGTCCCTTCGGAAATCGACTACAAGCATGTTTGGTGAGTGCTTCACCCTAAGTTGTGAGTGAGTATTTCACCCTAATATTTATTTTATTTAGCGGTGATAATCAGTACGTATATACATGTCTGATCAATTGATCAGTTAATGAAGTTTTTATTACATGTTCGATCGAACATAATTGATCAGTTAATGAAGCTTTGATTACATGTTTGATCGAACATAATTGATCAGTTAATGAAGTTTTTATTACATGTTTGATCGAACATAATTGTTCAGTTAATGAAGTTTTTGTTACATGTTTGATCGAACATAATTGATCTGTTAATGAAGTTTTGATTACATGTTGGATCGAACATAACTGATCAGTTATTGAAGGCCCCGATTATGGTTCACAACACATAAATGTTGTGTTGTAACAGAGACAACACAACATTTATTATTTTCTTGATTATGGTTTACAACATTTAGATGTTGTGTATGTCACAGGGTTGTTCTTCAATGTTAGTATACTTTTCCTTTAAAATACATCCCTGAGTGTACAAAATTGTCAATTGAAAACAAAAAATATTACATTAAATTATTACATTTAAAAAAGTTGTATAAATAATGGATATTATTATTCTTTGATGATGAGGGTACCAAGAAAACGCACATGGAATTCGGGACAGTTCCAACCCTTTGGAATTACCAGATACTGAGTACGTAAAATTATTCAATTATAAAATTCAGCATTGTTTATAAGATTTCTTTCAGTTTTGTAAAATTTTTCCGCATCTACAAAGATGATTTTATGTTTCTTAAAGCAATTTCTTAAAGCCGTCAATCCGCTGTTCTGTCATTCCACCAATCCTTAAATTATGTTGAGCACTGAGATTTTTTGCTAATGGAGGTTATCAAAGAAATAGCATTAACAATTTTAATATTGGTGTGTCGCAACCCTCTGTTTGCTGCATTTTAAAAGATTATAAAATTCTTTGAAAAAAAAAATTTGCATGAAATGGATAAACGTCAGGATGACAGAAGAGGAAAAAATACAAGTAAAACAACCTTTTATTCAAGAACACGTTTCCCAGGAATAATTGGTTGTACTGCGGAAGGATCACCAGAGCGCCTTTTTAATACAGTTAATTCCAAAGCAAGAAACGTTATTGAAAGAACGATTGGTGTAGGATTGCACTATTCTCCTGAAACTGCCATTAAAATTACATACACTAGAGCCCCGACTTGCGTCGTTAATGGGGACCGGAGAATTGCGACGCAAATCGAAACGACGCAAATCGAATCAAATTTTTCTATACAAATGCATTGAAATTCATCAAAACGAAGCAAAGAAAACTTAATATTTCGGATAAAACAGAATTATATTTCATTTTTCATTATTTTATTAAGTTCAGTAAAGTTTTCTCTAATTATTATAAAGAAATAGCAAAAATATAAATTAACAAAAAAACTTAACAAAAATCAATAAAATTCATTTATAAAAAAATAAATTTTAAAGCAGAAATTGTGCTTTGTTTAGTTTATGTGGTGCTTTCTTCAGATAATAAATTCAAATCAACAACACTCCATTGGTCTTACAGGTTTGGTGGTCTTACAGGTTTGTTAACAAAAAGGTTTGTTGAAGTTTTTAGAGATTTTTTTGCTGATATGTTTCCTTGTAACAACTAATGTCTTGGTCAGCAGATGCTGCTATACCCCCTGGCTCGATTTTCGTCAGGATCGTTTTCAGAAAATATATCCAATGCATGGGAAATTAATTGCATAGCTTTCGAAATATTGGAGATTGTTATTTTTTTTTCCTCTAATGTATTATCAATTATCATAACATCATCTTCTAAAGCATGCTGAATATTAATGGATAATAAATTTTTATTATCAAGCTCCTCATCGTGAGACAGTAAAAGTTCATTAATGTCATCCTCTTCCATTCCTTCAAATTCGGCTAAATTTAATCGACGCAAGTTGAAATTGCAACAATGCAAGCTGAGTTTTGTCAATTTTTAAAAAGCGACGCAAATCGAAACGACGCATATCGGATCGACGCAAGTCGGGGCTCTAGTGTATATGTATATGTTCTGCTTGATTATATTTTGTTATTGTATGTATTGTAATAAATTCATTTCAAAAGTACTTAAAATTAAAATATATAAATATAAAAAACTTCATATCATATTAAAATTCATTTAGATCAGATAGTTTTTTGTTTTATTTGCATATATACTTACAAATTTTTCTCCATTTCCTTTTTTAAACTTACCGCGGCAACAAGACAACAGCTAATTAGTTGTTGTAGGTTTTAGTTTTTTAGTTTTAGTTTGTTGTAAGTTTTTGACAGTTCTGACAACACTTAAAAACAACTGTTGTAAATCATAATCGCAATTTAAAAAATACAACATTAAATTTACAACTGTTGTAAACCATAATCGGGGCCGAAGTTTTTGTTACGTGTTTGATCGAACGCAATTTATCAGTTAATGAAGTTTCTGTTACATGTTTGATCGAACATAATTGATCAGTTAATTAAGTTTTCGTTACATGTTTATAAACATTTGGTCAATTCACACAAGCCGATGTATCGTTGTATTGAGTGTATTGTTGGACGATTATACAACAGTGTATGCTTGTTGTTGATAATTTTTATGTAAAAATCCGATACACTTATACACATTTTTTTCAAAGTTTTTAAAAGTTTGATTGGTTTCGTGCTATCAAATTGTGTGAATGAAAAAAATGTGTATATGTTTTCATATGTTTTTCAAAAGTTGTGTTGGTTTCGTGCTATCAAATTGTTTGAATGCCAAAAAAATACATTTGGAATACGAAATACACAATACAGCATAGCATTGAGCGTTCACAAACAACCAAGTGTATTCAATACAACATACACGATACAAAGTCGTGTGAATTGCCCAATTATTTTGTATACAATGGTAGAGAAACTCATTCAGTTTAATTTATGTTTTCTCTATGTGTGGAAATGAAATGATGCATTTTATAAATTATTTTAAAACTATTGTCGGTAAAGCACAAAAATGCTTTTACTTAGTTTTGAGTTTAGCTTAAATATTTTTTTTAATAATTCTTTTAATTTCTTTTCTCTGTTTTTATAAATATATTATTAATTTAATCAATATGTCTGAATAAGTGCAATCCAAAGTGTTTTCGTAATTTACGTGCAATAGTTTGTTTGGAGTCCTAATAAAATGGCATCCTTAGGGCCAAGGTTAGTGGCGGGTTTTGAGACAGACGTATCAATAACACCAGATATTGCTCTTAAATTGGTTTTGCTAATAAAATAGGCAATTTTTGTATTCAAATTTTTGGTATTGTCACAAATAGCTGTAATCGGGATAACATTACAGTCAATTATTACATTTAGATTTTTAAATCCTTACATGTCATTAGATCAATTGGTCCTTCTGTGTAGAAGCTTAGGCCCGTACTATTTCCATGATTACAACCATCCGTATGTCTACAATTAAACACCGGAATTTGCACAATATATTCATCTGAACAAGAAAGTCGATCTATTATCAAACTGATGGTCGCAAGTGATACGTTAGTTATTCTGTCGGATAACTGCGAGTCAAGCCAGAATCTGTCCACTATTCCAATTATTCTCTAGTAAAATGATTTGTTGAAGTCGCCGTAATGTAGTAGGTAGTGTGTTGGCTTATTAGACGTGAGACCACGGTTCAAACCACAGGTCAGACATCTCAAACAAAACGAATTTCGAAAAAAAATTTCTTCAGTAACTTCTTTTCAGCATATTTCTGGCAAAAACTCTGAGAGTAAATAAAAATTGTCATGAAAAATTTCTTAAAAATCTGTCGTTCTGACTCGACTTGAAAATGGTAGGTACCGCCACTCATGTACAAAATTAATACACACGACATAAGTGGTCCGAGAAATTGGGTCGTAAACCTGACTGAAGGGTTGAAATGACCAATTATGTATTCCTCTGGCCAAGAAAGTCGATCTGTTATCAAAGTGATGCAATTGGTCGCGAGTAATATATGAGTCATCCTGACGGATACCCCCAAGCCAAGCGAGAATCCATCCAGTATCCAAATTATTCTCTGGTATTATGATTTGTGGCTTTAGTTGATCTATTTTGCTATAGCCAGGACACGGTACGCTGCAAGTGCCACCTCATATTGAACCCGTATCTCAATTGGTTGGATGAAGAGTATTGTCTCTAATTAACTTGTAGCTGCTGTCCTTATCGTACTGTTTAGACCTAAACAGCACATTCTTCGAATCCTCTGAGTTATTCTAATGTAGCAATACCTCTCCATCGATATTCACCACACAACTAAAGCATAAGTTAGTATGGGTGCAATAACTGTTCTGTACTAGCTATGGCTACCTACATATATGGGCCTTTACTTTCTATTTTCCAAATGCCGTCTTCATTTCAATTTCCTATCCAGAATAACACCCAAGTATTTTATCTGGTTGGATATCCTAATATGGTCACCAAAACAATACTCTTTACTGCTGATTATTGCTTCCACTGTGTGTTGCATATTATTAGGTGTCCTTCAACATGCCTGTGTGTTTTGGCTTCAAATAAATTTTGAAGCAACAAAAATATTTCAATAAATTTGTTGTATATTTTTATTGTACATTGTTAATTTGTTGTTATTGCCGCTGCTGTTTCAAAAGATAAACTAACAAAAATAACAAAGAATACAAGAACCATATTGTCGATAAAAATGGAAACGACAATGACAACAGACAGATATGAGAACAAAACAACAGCAACATTTATTTGATAGTTACTGCTGAAAAGAAATACAATCCATAAAACATCTTTATGGGAAAACTGTCTCTTCTTCTTCATTTTCATCTGCATTGTCATCGTCTACAACAGGGATGGAAAAGTTGGTACAATTGTACTTTTTTTAGTTTTTTTTAGTCAAAAACACCATAGCACCTCAATGACTTATTTAGCATTATTTAAAAATTTTCCCTACTTTATTACATTACTCAAATATTCTGTCTCATCATATTTTTATTTTTGATATTTTTTTTTTTTACAATATGTCCTTAAAATTATTAACAATATTAATTTAGAAATGCAATCCGAAGATGCCAAAATTCATATTTTTTTAGACCGCTTAAAATTGTTGTTCAGTCAAATATTCCGCAATTTTATACAAAAGGATGCATTAGATGAAAATGATTATTAAAAATCAATATCAATGAAAACCATATTCCTATTGGCGAAATATATTGTGGAACAGAAATTGATGTATACATATCCATAAATAATATTGATCACAGTATTATTTTGGATCTTAAAGAAATAGCATAGAAATTTTATTTAATATTCTGTGAAGTTTGAAAAGCAAAAGTTGATTTAAATAATGAAATGTTACTATGGTTTAAAAAATTTACACCAGAAAACGTTGTTTCAGGTAAATATTCAAGTATTGTAAATATTTCCCAATGAAATTAAGAATATTAAATCAATAAATAATCAGTTTCGGGCGCTTTCGGACTTATGAGAACATATGTACCTTTTGGTCGAAGGTATCAGAAATAAAAAATGAATTAATGAACCAATGTTCAATGAGCTATAAAAGGAATATTATCCATTCCACATTCTTCTGCAAATGTAGAAAGGATATTTTCGTACCAAAATTTAATAAAAACCAAAAGAAGAAATAGACTGTTTGCTTCGACTGTCTTCAATTTAATCCAAACAAGGGATTTATTGAAGTCATTTAATTCGTGTTGCTACAATTTTGAAATACAGTATTCCCTCGATTTACGTCGTAGAATGTTCCGGAAAAAGGCGACGTAAATCGAAACGACGTAAATCGAATTTCATATTGCTCATACTACAAAGTAGTATGTTTTTAACAAGGAACTTAAAAAAGTTACAGTAATCTTTCGATTTACGTCACAGTTGGTTAAAAAAAAGGCGACGTAAATCGAATGACAACGCAAATCGAAGTTGAAGGGAACAAAATTTTTGACGACGTTAATCGAAACAACGTAAATCGAGACGACGTAAATCGAGGGAATACTGTAACAAATAGTTTGCTAGCAAAAAATGTATCATAAATAGTGATTTAAAATTTAGTTCTCATAAATTTTGTATTCCTTTATAGTTAAGTATTAATGTAAGTTGTTAAGTTTACCTATTATATATACAAGTACTTAGTACAAAGAAACTGCAATGTACCTTTTTGTTCATTTTTATGTTTTTTTTACGCATATACATATGTACATAAATACATACAGTGGGACTTCGATTTTCCGTGATGGTCGGGATCGGAAGCATTCTGTATAATCGATTTTCCCGGTTAATTGAGTACCAATTTTGGCTAGTTTTTAATAGATATTTTTATTAATTAATAAATGAATATGTACATATTTATATAAAAACTAAATAATTCAAGGATTTTATATATGTACATTAGGCTTGCCAGACGTACTGTTTTTAGCAGTACGCGTACTTTTTTTTAGTTTTTGTACTTTTAACTGCATAACCCCTAAAGAAGTACGCAAATGTACTTCTTTTTGTACTTTTTTTCTACCTTTTTTGTACTTTCATCATAATTTTATAAGGTAAACATGTCCTGTTCAATCTCCACAGATGCTTCTAACAAAGGTAATATTAAAACGTTTCCTATTGTTGTGAGATAGTTTAATAAAGAAAATGGAGTCTGCACAAAACTTTTAAGTTTTTATAACTCTGACTCCGAATTATCAATTGATATTTCAAATTCTTTAAAATATAAATTAGAGAGTCAAAAACTGAGTTTAGAAAACATTACAAGCTTTTGCGCAGACAATGCCAACGTAAATTTTGGAAATAAAAAAAGTGTATTTGTTGAGCTTAAAAGGCAAATTCGAATATAATAGGTATTGGATGCCTTTGTCACGTATTAAATAATGCGTTTAAAAATTCTTTAAAAATATTAAAATTTGATTTAGAAAATATTGTAATGAAAGTTTTTAATGAATTTTCGACATCAACAAAAAAAACTGAAAAATCTGAAAGAAATGTTTGAATTTTGCGATTTGGAATGGTCTGAAATGCTCCGTCATGTACCAACTGGATGGCTTTCTCTAACCTCCGCTGTGGAGAGACTTTTAAAAAACTATCCTGCTATTAAGGCTTATTTTTTGTCGCAAGATTGTTGTTCCAATGTTTTACGCCAATTTATCGAAAATGAAATTTCTGAAGCATACCTCGGTTTTGTCCATAATATAGGAAATACAATAATATCTGCTATTAAAAAGTTAGAAGAAAATAATTGCCTTGTAATTATTGATATGTTTCAAATATTAAAACATTTGTCATTTAACAAATTTGAACAACAGCAGGATGAAAAATTCTATGGGTTTTTAGACGAAAGTATATGTAGCAGTTGCAATAATCAGCAAGAGATTTGTCTTTTTAAAAAACGCGCAGCAGAGTTTTTATCGAATATACATAAGTACGTATATAAAAGGTCGTTTCAATTTAGAAAATAATAAGTTTAAAAAACTTTCAATTTTCCATCTTAATTCAAACATTTCTTTTCATGAATTTGTGGAAATAATTACATTATTTTCAATCAAAAATATTGATTTAGATCAACTTTTTGACGAATTTATATCATTAAAAACATTTGCTGAAAACGTTGAAAAAAAAATTCCTCAGAAGAAAAATGGAAATAATTCTTAAATAGTGGATCATTTCCTACTTTTGAAAAGATTTGTTGCTTCGTCTTTTCAATTCCTCATTCTAATGCAGCCAGTGAACGAATTTTTAGTTTAATGCTTCATTTTTGGAGGAAGGAACGAAATAAACTTTTAATAGAAAATTTGGAAAGCGAGTTAATAATAAAAACAAACTTTAAATAGAGTTGTACTGAGTTTTTCAATTTTTTAAAAACCGAAAATAGTAAAAATTAAATTGTAAATAAATTACAAAAAAGTGATAAATATTTATTGCATAATTGGTCAGTCGGGATTATTGACCTAGTTTCTCACACCACTTATGTTGTGTGTGTTAATTTTATACATAAGTGGCGGGACCTACAGTTTAAAGTCGACTCCGAACGACAGATTTTTTGAGAAACTTTTCATGGCAATTTTATTTACTCTCAGAGTTTTTGCCAGAAATCTGCTGAGAGGAAATCGCCGAAGAAATACTTTTTGTATTTTGTTTTGATGTCTGGCCTGAGGCTCAAACCCTGGCTTTACGTTTAATAAGCCAACACACTACCTACTAGACTACGGCGACTTCTAAATAAATATTTATAATTTATTTAAATGTATCAGTAAATTTTGAAGTCAATAATTTTAAAAAACTAATAATGTACTCGTATATACTTATGTATGTATGTACTTATATCAATGTATACCATTAAAATTAGTTTTTTTTTTAAATTAATTTTGAAGTATTAAACAATAAAAATTTGTTTTTGAGTTTTTATTCAGATAAATTAAAAATCCAATAATACTATCATAATATAACACATTGATTTTAGTCTAGTCTGAAATATATATAAATTCTATAGATTTAAAATCACAAAAACTGAATTAAATTAAATTTTAAGTTCATTTTTTTATATTAAATACAATCTTTTGTTATGTTCTTTATTGTTACTGTTTTTAACTATTTTTTGTTAGTTTTTTATTGAATTAAATAAATTTTGAAAATAAAAAAATTGTACTTCTTTTTACTCAATTATACTGCTTTTTTAACTTCGATGTACGTTTTTTGATCATTTCAAATCTGGCAAGCATAATGTACGTACATGTTTCAAAAATATAAAAAAAAATAATAATTTTGTCAGAAAACAGTGAACAGTAGATAAGGATTTCATGCTATGTAAGGGAATTCCCCTTTTTTGCTTGTTTGTCCAAAATAATAGAAAAAAATTTTTGCTTATAATCACGGATAATAGAGGTAATCACGGTTAAACGATGCAGAAAAATTTAAGTCGATCCAAAATAAAATTAAGTCGATGCAAAAAATTTTGTTTTTCCATCCCGGATAATTGATGTTGCCGGATAATCGAATAACGGATAATCAAGGTCCTACTGTATATGTAAAATGAATTGTCATTTATATTTTTATTTAATTTTTAATAAAAAAGTTTAAAAAAGAAAAAAAGTGAATTTAGTACAATCGGGCCGAAAAAAGTACAATTTTTTTGTGAAAGTTAGTACAATTTGTTAAGATCAATTTCCCATCCCTGGTCTACAATGCAAAGGGCGAAAGCAAAGAGACCAAAATGAAGAGAGTAAACAAAAACATAAATAATCCCATGTAAAAGGACAATGATTGTCAAGGCAAAATAGACAAACAAAAATTATACGAATTTAAGTTAGTGAGCAACAGAAAGAATGAAAAAAAAAACAAACGAGGGAAAATATTCTGGGGCAAAAGAAATTAAAATAAAAAGAGGATAATATACACTCACACTCACACACACATTCGTACGAAAATGCTAGAAATGCATAAACTTAAGTTGAAAACGAACAAAACATTTATAAAAGAACGCTTCTGAACATTTTGTTTGTTGTTTACGGGTGGGTGGGAGTGTTAAGAGAAAAATAATGTTTTTCAACAATTTTTAGATGTTTGTTGGGATTCTGTTCTAGAAAATTGCTTAAATAAGGTCAAATATATTTTTGAGATTGTAATTCAATTGTAGGAAAGGATATTTAAAAGGCAATTTATTAAATAATTATGTGATTACAATAATGGCTGATGGCCTTTTGAAGGCAAGTGGGTTGAATGCTTATTGCCTTTTTGGTATTGTTTAGAAGCAAGAACATAGCCTTTACCAAAGGGTTGTAAAAAAGGTAGTAAAAAAAGTATGTGTGTTGTTGCATTGAAAATACGTTAAATATGTTCATTTATTTGGATTTATCCATCTTGGTTGTAATGGCCCATGGAAGTTAAGTTTTGATAACATTTAAAAATCCCCAAAGACATTATAAAAGCTACTCATTGAGTAATAAAGTAAGTGCAGACATAAAAATTATCGTGTGGCATATTTTCAAACCAAAATGGACAAAATTAACTTCTGCCCTATATACATACATATATTGATGTAGAGTGCATCTAAACTTTAGATTCTAAAGCCTAATGCATCGGATGGACCATCTATCGGTTTAAATTTGATCCATCAGTCATTTCGATTTTGGCAATATTTATGTATTTGTGGTTTATATCAGAAAACCCATACGCAGTCTTACAGAAGCAAATGCACCCATTACTAGTGACTGTTTGGTGCGGCTTGTGGAGCGGAGGCATCAATTGACCATATTTCTTTGAAAAAGTGAATGGCGCAATCATTACGGCCAATGGAGACACCTATCGCATTATGATAACCGATTTTTTTGTACCCACTCTTCATGGTATCGATGTGAACGATGTTTGGTTTCAACAGGATGATGCAACTTGCCGCAGATCTCATGCCACAATCGATTTATTGTGTCAAACGTTTAATGGTCGTTTAATTAGTCGAAATGGTGATGTTAATTGTCCGCCAAGAAGCTGCGATTTGACACTGTTGGACTATTGTCTGTGGGACTCCGTTAAAGTAAAGTGTTATGCCGATGAACCGGAAACAATTTAGGTCAACATTCGTGATGCCATTGACAAGATACGACCCCATACACTCAAAAAAGCGCACGACAATTGGTCCGATCGAATGACGTACTGCATATACATATGTACATACATATCTTATACAGTACATACGTTATACAGTACATATATTATACAGTATAAGGAAATGTAAATATAAAGTAATTACAATTAATAAAATTAAGGACTTAGTTCAGCCTAAATAAAGTGATCCTATTCGTATCAGCACCAGGGGGCACCATGAAGTCGTCGTAGTCTAATAGGTAGTGTATTGGCTTAATAGATGTGGGGCTACAGTTCAAACACCAGGTAAAACATCTACAATAAAACGAAATATGAAAAAAAATAATTATTCGGCTACTTCCTCTAAGCAGATTTCTGAAAAAAGCTATGAGAGAAAAAAAATTGCCATGAAAAGTTTCTCAAAAATCCGTTGTTCGGAGTCGACATTAAACTGTAGGTCTCTCCACTCATGTATACAATTAACACACACAACATAAATGATGTGAGAAGCTAGATCGTAATCCTGCCTGAAGGATTGTAATAACTAATTATGTATGTATGTACATATCCGAGATCAGCAATGAATCGTTTTTCCGCTACTCATAAGCACTCATGCAATTTTGAGTATGAGTGAATCAACAGAATTGAAATTAAACTACTCTGATTCATTCGTACTCGCTACAGCATTGATTTATAAATATAGGTTACAATGAGTATGAGTACAACGTTGACATCAAACTCACAACATTCGAAATGTGTTTGATTCATACGCCTACTCATTCTGATTCATAAATTTAGAAAAATACTTATAATACTTATAAGTGATTCGAGTGGCTCGAATCATTCATCAAAATTTACAGCCTTTGTTATTGTTGCATATACAAACAAAGAAGAAAGGAAAGACAAAGACAACAAGCAAAGCATACACACAATCTTCTTGTGAGTATAGTAGTGTTCGTACGCGAATCATACTTATTTTGTGCTTCGTGTAAATGTTAAGTAGAGACGAGTCGAAGTCAATAACATCATGCGTATTGTTAAGTATGAATACGACGAGTACTTCCAACTTTGAGTATGAGTAGTATGAGTATCATATCAAAATAAGTATGTCGTTTTGAATACTCGTTGCTGATCTCTGGTACATATTCGACTCGCATTTGTCGGACTCTTTGCAGATGCACCATATAATATGCATTCAAATCATTTTTGAAAGCTTAAGTAGAGTCACAAACGAAGTTTAAGAAATAAAGTAGAGTAAGGAACCCTCTCCGCAGTGTTATAGCAAGTAGTGCGTTGGCTTATAAGACGAGAGTCCGTAGCTTAAACTCTAATCTCAGACATCTCGATTAGATTTGCGACGAAAAAATCTGAGAGTCAATAAAAGTTTCTCAAATCTAGCGTTCAGAGTGGCGGTTAAATTGTAAATTGTAACAATATGGATGGTGTGAGAAGCTAGGTTTTAATCCTGAGTAAAGTGTTGCAATTAAGTAAGTAAATATCAGAGAAGAGTACTTTTTTAATACACATCATGAGTTAGGGAAAAGTTCTTATTGTTCCTCCAAAAAATTAGGCAGAGGAGAAAGTTTTTAAGGGCGTATACGCATGCTGTTTTAACCAAACAGGAGGATATAGAGTGTGAGAGGGAGCGAGATAAGTAATAAAAAATAAAAGTCGAAGATGTATAAACATGCCTCAGCGAACTTATTTTACAATAAATTTCGTTGACTTATTAGACATGAGGCCACGGCTCAAACTTCAGGTCAAACATTTCCAACACAATGAAATATGAAAATGTATTTCTTCCGTGACTTCATCTCTGCAGATTTCTGTCAAAAACTCTGAAAGTAAAAAAAATTGCCACGAAAAGTTCCTCAAAAAATGTGTCGTTCTGAGTCGACTTTAAACTTTAGGTCCAGGCACTCATGTATAAAATTAACACTCACAACAAAAGTGGTATGATAAGCTATGTCGTAATTCGGATGGAACGGTTGTAATGACCAATTATGTATGCTATGTGTGTTTACTTTGGATTCTAACGAAAAGTGTAGGCTAAAATCTCCATGTACTCTGCGAGTAAGTTTTAACGTCCACATCAGTAATCATCAGATTACTCCCTTTTCCCATAAGTAAAGCAGTTACCAGTTTCATATTAGGCTTATTGAGTCCCTTCAGTGAGCCAGTTCAATCATTATGCATTGCTAGCCAAAGATTATTTGCTACAGGATCATCAGCATGGTTATAGCTCACTTGCGTCTTATAAGATCCTATTGCAACTAACAATGTTTCCCATTCCTCCATGTAATTACATCTGGTTGTTGGTATCTCTCAGCCATCCTCTACCAACGTGTTTTGGGTGCTTAAAAATTCCTCTATAAGGTTTTGTATAAAAAATCATAATTTTTAAAATCATTTTTTCTTTGATAGAGGATCTTATGGGCGAATATTACCTTCTAAAAATCTTATTTCTTACTTCGTTTTACTTTAAATAATACCTTGAGTCTGTGAATGATTTATAAAGTAAATTAAAATTTTTTATGGAGTGTTCTCTTGCATACGAACATACTCATCACATTTTTCTAATTTTTTAATGTTTTTTTTTATGAAAAAAAAAAAAAAAAATTGATAAAGAAAGAGAATTACAGAAGTCTATGCCTTATTGCTCTCCTTTGTTGACTACTATAACAAATAATAAATGGAAAAAAAAAATTTTTTTTTAAAGATTTCAAGAGCAACAAGAAGTGCCCATAAGAAACAGAAATTTATGGAATTCCTATTCTATCTTAAATGGAATAAGGTGGAGAGTTGCTGCAGACACTATATATACACATACACAGACGACCAACTGACCAGATGTTAAATAATTGTTTAAAATATGCCACATATGTACATACATATATTTGCATAATCCCTAAAATTATCAATCGTCTAGAAGAGTTTTGTTAAACAAAATAAATCCTTTTTAAATTATTTACAATAGAATTCAACTGAAATTTAATTCTGTTTTTAGAACACACATACAAATAACAATTCTTTTAAATAATTTTTTTTTTAATTTTTAATTTAAAATTAAATTTCAATAGTTTTTACTTAAAAATATTCAATAATATTTGCATTTAAAAATCTGTATAATCAATGAGATATTCGTAAGAAAAATATGATTCAAGACATGAAAAGGATCTTTAAATTGAGAAAGTGACGCTGTCTCTATATGATACCCTATCAAGTTGTACGATAGTTGGCGATAATTTTTTCTGAATAACCAATTCAATACATTTTAGTTGATTGTGTGGCAACAAAATATGAATCTATTTATAGTATTGGTCATTGTCAGCTATGATATATCAAGTGTACAGATGTTAAGTGAGCGTCAAGAAAAAATATCTCCATACATACATAATTGGTCATTACAACCCTTCAGTCTGGATTACGACCTAGCTTCTCATACCACTTATGTTGTGTTTGTTAATTTTATAAAGAGTGATTTTTTAGCTATTATCTTTTTGGCAACACTGGTTTAAACAGCTCACGCACGTTTCGTGTTTTGTTTCACTGTCAAACATCTTCAGTTTTGTCTATAATTTAACCATGAATCGTCTTACAAACGAACAACGCTTGCAAATCATTGAATTTGGCATCATTGGACCGTACTTCTTCAAAGAAGCTGCGAATCGTAACGTAACTGTGAATGGTGAGCGCTACCGTGAGATGATATCCAACTTTTTTTTGCCCAAAATGCAAGAGCTTGACTTGCAAGAGCTTGGTTTCAACAAGACGGTACCACATGTCACACAGCACGCGTAACAATGGACTTATTGAGAGGCGAGTTCGGTGAACATTTTATTTCACGTTCGGGACTGGTCAATTGGCCGCCTAGATCGTGCGATTTAACGCCATTAGACTATTTTTTGTGGGGCTATGTTAAACCTCATATCTATACAGACAAGCCCGCTTCAATTGACGCATTGGAAGACAACATTGAAGCATTTATTCGTGAGATACCGCCCGAAATGTTGGAAAGAGTATGCCAAAATTGGACTAAGCGGATGGACCATTTGAGGCGCAGTCGCGGTCAACATTTGCATGAAATAATCTTCAAACATTAAATTATATGGACCGTACTATCGATTCAAATAAAGATTTCAAGCAGTTTTCTGAATTTTATGTGTTTTTTTTTGAAAAATTTTTCTATAGCTCTTAAAAAATCACCCCTTACATGAGTGGCGGGACCTACAGTTTAAAGTCGACTCCGAACGACAGATTTTTTAAGAAATTTTTTGTTTTAGCTAGAAAACTGCTGTGAGGAAGCCGCTGAAGAAATATTTTTTCATAATTTCGTTTTTGATGTCTGACGAGGGGTTTGAACCGTGGCCATACGTCTAATAAGCCAACACACTTCCTACTACACTACGGCGACTGGCAGCATCATAAGTTTGCCAAATTTTTCTGTTGATAGTTTTAATCAAATATTTTGAAAATATTTTCCATATAATCTCAGTTATTCCTCCAAATAACATTCTTTTTTTTTTTAGTTTGGCAAAGTGCCACTAAATTTTAGAGTGAATAGTAGTCTACTGATAACAACAACAACAAAAAAAAAAGAGATAAAACTTCAGAAAAAACCGTTTCCTAATGCGATTGACTGGCAGTTTTAAGTTTGATGTTATCGATGTGTAAATGTAAGTCACACATAAGATGTCAGTAGTGTTCGATGCTGTGTAAAATTGATGTAAATTTTCAAAATTTTTTGATTTTTACAACATCTGTTTGCATCATAATGTAAATGGTTTTCTATTTGCGTTATTTAAGTTATTGGCAGAAGATAAGAAATATGGATAGAGACTTAATAAGATGTCAATGGTTGGTTTCTTTTTTCATTTAAATCACTTACCATATAAGATAAGGAAAAAGAGAAATTTATGTTGGCGTTAACAGACTATAGAAAGGCATACACCATTACATGCATTGGTTTGATTGCAACTTTTGTTAAGTCGAATGGGAGTGTTTTAATGGATTTGTTTCATTTTAATTTTTTAAGGACTATAGGGCTGTCATAAAATATCTCTTTATTATTACTTACTCACTTAATTGGTCATTATAAGCCTTTCGTCAGAATTACAACCTATCTTCTTATACCACCCTCATGTTGTGTGTGTTAATTTTTATCCATGAGTGGCGCGACCTACAATTTAAAGTCGACTTCGAACCGTAGATTTTTGAAAAATTTTTCATGGCAATTTTATTTACTCTCCGAGTTTTTGCCAGAATGCTGCTGAGAGGAAGTCGTCGAAGAAATATTTATTCATATTTTGTATTATTCGAGATATCTGAGTTGGGTCGATCCCTTGTTTCAAGATCGAGTTTGAAAAAGAGGTTGAATACAACGTCGGTTAATATCCTTATGAATTGTTTTTCAAAGAAGGGAAACAAGGCAAGTTCGTATACAACTACATTCGATTACTAGCGCAGTTAACTGAATTGAAATAGAAATGAAAAGACTAACGAAATACCTTAAGATAGATTCGCTTTAGGGTGGTCCATCTATCGGTTTCAATTTCAACCATCGGTTATTTCGAATCTGGCAATACTTATGTCATTCTATTCTGTCACAAAATTCAGTATATTATGTATCTCTACTGAACATAATGAATCGATTTACGCGTGAGCAATGTTGGGATTCATTGGGATGAAGTTTTTTTTCTTACTGGTGGCTGCGTTTATAAGTAAAATTTGTCGTATTTGGAGTTCAGAAAATCCACAAGTAGTCTTACAACAGCCAATGCACCCACTGCGAGGACTGTTTGCTGCGGATTGTGGAGCGGAGGCATCATTGACCCATATTTTTTTGAAAATGGGGACGGCACAACCATTACGGTCAATGAAGACACCTATCGCGCTATGATAATCGATTCTTTACTCGCTCTTCATGATATTGATGTGAACGATGTTTGGTGTCAACAGGATGGTGCAACTTGCCATACATCTCATGCCACAATCGATTTATGGCGTCAAATGTTTGACGGCCGTTTAATTAGCCGAAGTGGTAATGTGAACTATGAATTTCTTTGATTTCTTCAGGCATGTGACTTCCGCAGAAATGACCAAAATGCAAACTATAAATGGATAAGAGAAGAGACACTTCGACACGACAGAATAAATGGAGAAATGATTTAATAGAACCTTATACTTGACATTGTTGCATGGATTAGAAATTAGAATGGCGATTTTGACGTCTGTTGTGGAAATGTTCACATCCCTTAATTGTACGCTGTAATCTCAATTATTATTATTTTGTGAATCTTCTGTACAAAATTCGAAGCCTACATTACAAAGATGACTGCATAGATGATCCTGAACACAGGCTTTTCGAATGTACAAGATAGAGAAGCGTTAGATATACACATGAGGAAAATATGAATACGACAGCAACAAATATGAAATTAAATGATTATCTAAAGCTACGGTCAGACTGAGTAAATATTTGAAGTAAAACATCATTTTTTTCTTTGCTCTAGTGTGACCATAAAATATTTTAGAGGTGCAAACAAGATTTTGAGAAAACAAAATTGTTTGCTTGCAAACAAAAATGTCTCTAATGTGACCGTAGTGTGACCACCCGTGTTAAATATTTTCTCCTCTTTTCGAGCAAATAAATATTTGATCTTGCAGTGGCAAATAACAGCTGTTGCAAGCAGTGTTGTCCACTTTTAATAATAAATTATAAGTTTTTTTTCATAAAATCACCAGAACGGAAAACTTTTAATAATAAACTTTATATATATATGAAACGTTGAAAATAAAAAAAAAAAAAATAGTGTAAAGACCTTTCGACAGGTTTATTAAAAGTTATGATCCATTAGTTCATTATGAACCAGGAACGAAAAAATATTATTTTTATCAAATTTTTTGAATGCAAGTTTGTATCAAATGAAAGATAATGCATGTAATTTGCTATAGAAAGTTATATGGAACAAAAAATTGATTAACGTACTAATTTCCAAGAAAATTGTAATATTGCAACAAAAATTGGGTAAAGATCATAATTTTTGTTTAACAGACGAATGGGTTCAAATTTTTAATACGTCAATCGAAAGCTCTTTGAAAGCACTTTTCTTTGACGAAAAGTCAGGGATGATTATATTTCAAAGTTTTATTAAAGGAGCAATTTAATATCTGGACCTTAGAGAACAATATCTACAAACCCAGTCTTCGACGGCACAAAATCTTTGTGTATATATACAATACACAAATAATAATAATGATCTTAACTTGAGAAAGTGTAAGTGCATGGTTTTCTCTCGCGGGGGCGTAGTTTCGTCCACTTATGTGATAAATTCTTGCCCTTTGGAAACTGTTACTTCATTTCTTGATTTGGGAGTATTATTGGATATTAAACTGTCTTTTATTGATCATATTAGTATGGTGATTGGCATGGCTCGGGCTGTTCTTGGTTTTGTGAAAAGATGGGCTAAGGAATTCACTGATCCTTATATAACGAAACTGCTATACATTTCACTTGTTAGGCCTATTTTGGAGTACGCGTCTGTTATTTGGAATCCATACTATCGTTGTCATAGTGATTCAATAGAGTCTGTGCAGATGCAGTTTTTATTATTCTGTTTACGTGCCTTAGGATGGGATTATGCCAATGGGTTTCCTTCTTATGAGGCTAGATTGGGTCTGATAAAACTTTCAACTTTGGAACGTAGAAGGGCTGTGTTAGGCGTTTGTTTTGTCTATAATCTGGTTAAGGGTGATATCGATTCCGAGTTTTTGCTTTGTAACTTAAATTTAAGTATTCCAGCAAGATTTTCACGGCACTATCGTCCTTTTTCCCTAGATTTTTATAGAACAAACTATGGTTGTAATTTTCCTTTTCGTAGATTATGTAATGATTTTAACATGTATTATGATTTTATTGATTTTAATTGTACTGTTTATAATATTAAACGTAGCTTATATGCTGCCATTAATTTGTAAATTATTATAGAAAAATATATTCTCGTTCTTGTCTTAGGTAGTTATGGTTTATTGTTGCTTTATTCAGCTTGTGATTAAATTCTGTATCTGATTTATGTTGTCGTTGCCATTACTTTTCCCTAACCCGCTATAGTCCGGACTGTAGTGTGTACGTGTCCCTACGTAATGGGGATGAGCCCTCCGCGGTCGGGTGAGGGTGGGTTAGTGTGAGGCCGGGGACGTTCGATAATAAGTTTTATATTTTATCGTTTAAACGCAATTCAGTTGTCAACACTGATGTAGAAAAGAAAACAATTAAACAGCTGTCTGTTTTCCTTTCTGATTTTGGCTTCTTCTAAAATTAACAAAGAAGCTGCTTAACACAAATAATGTTATAATGTTTCCTCATGTTCCATTTCGAATTTTTATTTATTTTTATTTATTTATTTATTAATGTTATATTTTTTCCGTTTAATTCTGTAGTTCTGATTAAACAAATTTGTTTATTTTCGTTTTGTGAAGTTTCTGTTTTGTTTTTTTAATCATATGTACCCTTTCGTTTGTTTCTCTTTTTCTGATGAAACAAAATGTTGTTTATGAGAAAACAAAAATATTTACTTCGGTCTGACCGCAGGGAAAACATGTTTGCTCCAAACTTATTTGATGCTGTTTCATTGTTATTTGAGAAAATAAATTTTGTCAAATATTTACCGTCAATGTGACCAGCAAACAACTACAAAAAAATTTAATGCAAATACAAGTAAACATATTTGAAGCAAATATTATTTCAGTGTGACCGCAGCTTAAGCGGGCAGCTTGGCATTCACAGACAAGTTCACTCGGTGGTCCATATGGCGTATTCCGCTACCCGGTGTAAAGTAAGCCTCCTTGTCATGATCCGTTAGTAGTTTGTTTGAACTACCTCAAAAACCGATTACGTCTGTCCTGAAGTTAAACTTTACTGCGTACTAAAATGCGAAAAATGATGCATAAGGAACAGTGTACAGTGTCACTCTTAAGTATAGCAAAAGCAATGCCAGTGAGGAAATAGAAAACAATGTGTTGTATTGTTTATAATTCCTCTAGAAATCGTACAAAATTTTCTCAACGATTGAGAGAGGCATCATGTCTTTTCTGAATGCACCCTTTGACAGTCGAAACCATTATCGTGATTTTACTCTGCAGCCATGCGAGGTTTGCATATGATCAGTTCTTTAATCGTATTTCATAAGGAGCCCAACGGTCTCTAAATTCGCTAATAACACCCTGGGTTGTGTAGGGTATTGTGTAGTCATAACAATTTCTAATATTCCATAAAATTCTTCTCATTTTACCAACTCAACGATTATATGAGAGAAACCCGCAAATATTTCAATTTTTTTCAGAAATTTCTAAAGAATAGTTACCGGAAACAATTCCCAAACAATGAATGACCAAAATCACCATGGGTTCTGGTTGAAATTAAAAAAAAAAAAAATGGCGAAACAAAATAAAAGGCAATAAAAAAATATCCTGGTAACTTAAATGATTATTTCTGAAGTTGAGTTCTTTAATTTTGTAATGGAAAAAAGAAAAAAAAAATCAATTCAATTGTGTGGTTGTCTTTGGAGTCTTTTCAAGACTTAACACAGCTTAACTTAAATTCAAATTTAAACAAAAATAAAAAACTTTTAAATTTAATAAGTTTCAAAGAGTATGTTTGTTTGGTTTCATCAAACGAAGGGAAAAAGACTCACAATTTTAAAGGAAATCAAAAGAATTTCTTTTTCGGATGAAATGAAAAGTTTTAAAAGAAAAATTAAAAAATATTCATAAACAAACTTCTCGCATGGAGAGCGCTGAAGCTCCAGTAAGCTATCACAATGACCAGACAGTTGAAGTACATATAAATATGATGAACGTGAAAAGTGAAAGTCATAAGTTTAAGTATCCTCAGGCTGAGTTAGTCTCCATATGTTGGGTGTACAGTTTCGATTTCAATTTTTGTCTTCTTTTTATTCTCTTGTATCCGTTTGCCAAAGAAATGCAAGTCTGTGATGAAAATAGCGTAACAACAACAACAATGAGTTAAATTATCATCAGAGAAGTCTAAAGAGTGAGTATAATGGACTTTAAAATTAAATTTAATATCTATACTGCTCATGTATTTGGTCAATAAAATTATTCCACTCGTGTATGGGTGGTTAAGATTGTACAGTAAAACACGCATTTTAAATGGGCTTTAACGGGTTAAATATGGTATCATTACAGTGGCGATTTTTATTACAGAAATGTTCCATTGTCGACATACTTTATTGTGAAGCTGTGACAGGGTCTTCTTAAAGAAACATATATACACACCAGAGATCAGCAATGAATCGTATTTTCGCTACTCATAGGTACTTATGAAATTTTGAGTATGAGTGAGTCAAGAGTATTAAAATTCAACTACTCTGATTCATTCGTACTTGCTACAACATTGATTTATAAGTATAGGTTGCAATGAGTATGAGTACAACGTTGACATCAAACTCACAACATTTAATTCATTGTTTGATTCATACGCCTACTCATTCAGATTCATAAATTTAGAAAAATACTTATAATACTTACGAATGATTCGAGTCACTCGAATTATTCATCAAAATTTACAGTAGTAGTTATTGTTGCATTTACAAAAGAAGAGAAAAGACAAAGACAGCAAGCAAAGCACACAGTATTGTGGTGTTCGTACTCTAATCATACTTATTTTGTGCTTCGTGTATATGTTGAATCATGGAGAGTCGAAATCAACAACATCGTGCGTATTGTTAAGTATGAGTACGATGAGTATTTCTAACTTTGAATATGAGTAGTATGAGTATGATATTAAAATAAGTATGAACGCTTATAAGTAGCTGAAATTATAAGTATGACTCGAATCTACTCATCGTTTCGAATACTCGTTGCTGATCTCTGATACACACATACATAATTGGCCATTACAACCGTTCAGCCAGGATGACGACCCCATATGTTGTTTGTGTTAATTTTTATACATGAGTGGCGAGACTTACAGTTTAAAGTCGACTCCGAACAACAAATTTTTTCGAAACTTTTCATGACAATATTTTATTAAATTTCAGAGTTTTTGGCAGAAATCTGCTGATAGGAAGTCAACCAAGAAATATTGTCTAATATTTCATTTTGTTTGAGATGTCTGACCTGGGGTTTAAACCGTGGCCTCACGTCTAATAAGCCAACACACTACCTATTAGACTACGGCGACTTCGTAAAGAAAGGTTACTGTAAATTAAGAGAAGTAACTATCGGCTATAAAATATCGTGGCTTACATTAGGAAGTTCCGAAATTTGACAGTTGATAACACAACCTTGCTGAAGCTATAACTTTAAAATTATTGGGCATTTATTCAGTCTCTGTTTCCAATTCAGCACGGACGACCAGAATCAACGACGTGTGTTCGCTGGACGGTCTCTGGAGCAGTTGACGACTGGCCCCAATTTTAATCGAAATATCAATATCTGTAATGGGGTCCATTTCTGAATGAATAGGTACGTGAACAAACAAAATTATCGTATTTGAAATGATGTAAATCTACATGCGATCCAAGAGCTATCAAAGCATGCTGAAGATGTTACTATTTGGAGTTCTTTGAGAACGAGGCGAGCCAGGCCATCACTGTCAACGGCTTGCAATATTTTTTTGGTTTTAATTTCAACAGGACTGGACTACGTGCTTATGTCTCTACAAGCAATTAGAGGGCAAGGACAACTTACGTGAAGTTGAAATGAACTGGCTACCGTGATCGAGCGATATGATCTTGAATGCGAATAAGCCACACACAAGCGGCGGTCAACAAAGCTAATATAACCAAAGTCTTTGGTCAAATTCAGCATTTATGCGCCAGAGTCATGGAAAATTTGACATTTCGAATGCGTTGCACTCAGACAAGCCGTGGTCGAAAGTTGAGCGATATTATATACCACAAATATAGACGTCGAAATGCCTACTAAAAGAATAGAAGATTTACATCAAAGACTATAAATATATAAAGATGTTGCACTGCCATACATTGTACTGCCAGTGCCAAATTTGTCGATGGCAGTACGGCTACTGCCACTTATTGTACTCAGAGAACTTATTATACTCAGAGAACGTATTGTGTTATATACATATTTATAGTCTTCGTTTCGATGATCTTACACACTTTGTTTTATTTAAATTTAAATGTAGGAAGCACTTTAAAAAGATACCCTTTGCTGTTAAATTGGGTTAGAGTTTAACAATATTGCAATACTTACTTAAGTGGTCTTTACAACCCTTTAGTCAGGATTTGAATCTAGCTTCTCACACTACCCTTGCAGTGTGTATTAATTTTATTCATGAGTGACGGGACCTACAGTTTAACATCGACTTCGAAGGGCTGATTTGAGAAGCTTTTTCATGGCAATTTTATTTACTCTCCAAGTTTCTTGAAAGAAAACTGCTGAGAAGAAGTCGCCGAAAGAAATATTTTTTTAATTTTTCGTTTCGTTGTCTGAGATGTTACAGGCTCTCTTCTAACAAACTAACAACATTACTTACTATACTACGGCGACTTTAATAACATTAGTTGTAATAATAAATAAATAAATAAGTTAATATATAACACGAGTATCAAACAGACCCTATAATTTTAAAGGGTTCAGTGATACTTGAAAGGGAATGTGAGGTCAAGAACTTCGGCAAGAAGTGGATAATGATGCATGAGGTGAAGAATAGTCTCCTGGTCATATTCAAAGGTCAGTAATCCAAAGGAGTTCTGAGGCTATCTGAATAACTTCTAATAGAGCAGTGACCTTTAAGAACTGCAATGAATATCCGTGCTATTTAAGGAAAGTGCACAATCAATTTTCGTCTGACAAAGATCAATTAGACAGAGGTTTGCAGTACTGCATGTGCCTTCAGTACGACCACTAGAGGATACGTAATTGAACTAAGGCAATTAGAACACAATTGGTGTAGTTGCCGTAGTCTAGTTGGAAGTGAGTTGTCCTTTTATACGTGAGGTCGCCTTTCAAGCCCCAGGTCAGATATCTCCAACGAAACGAAATATGAACAAATAATTCCTCGGTGACTTCCTTTCAGCAGTTTTCTTGCAAAAACTCTGAGAGTAAAATAAAATTGCCATGAAAAGGTTTTCGAAAGTCTGTCGTGTGGAGTCGACTTTAAACTGTAGGTCACGCCACTCATTCATAAAATTAACACACACAACATAAGTGGTTGAGAAGATAGGTCACAATCCTGTCGCTAATAGCGTATTCAGCTGTGTATTCTGTTTGAACGCTATTTCCCTTTGTTCTGGAGTTCATATAAAAGCTAACCATGCATGATCAAAAATTTTTTTGGAAAACATAGGCGAGAACGGACATCGAACCAAACTAAGTAACATTTTTTCTCTCAATATGTCTACTTTTGTATACTTTACAGTCGAGTCTTTTTTTTTTTTGAAAATTAAAAGAATACTAATGCAGCCCCTGCGCTGACCAATTTCTTCTATGAGTTCGGTGGAATTTGGTCAGTACGGGGACTGGCCACAACTGGCCACTAGGCATGCTCAAGTGAGCTTTTGTATCAAAGCTACCACTTCAACCTAATCTAATCTAACGTAAAATAATACTGTTCGTATGTATGTATGTGTGTAAAATCATGTTCCCATATGCGATCACATAGCAAAGTTATCAAATATTGACTTCAGCACCTAAGTGTGTATGTATATCGAGTCACAAAATAAAAATGCACACAAACTGTATGTAAAAAACACTCCATATGTGACTTGTACACTCAACGGTATATGCGGTATGACCTGGATATCGAGTTGCAGTATTCGGTTCTTTTAATTTCAAATATCGAATTTTTTTCATCTGAAAACATGGTGTTAAACTTTAACCACATAAACATGTTTCTTAATTATTTATGTTTCATATTTCATGTCAAGCTACAACAAAAAATCATCAAACATTTTGATTTTTACATTTTACATTACAATTCTTTTCCATCTGCCTTTATGTGAGTCAATTTGTAGATGAGATGTTTGGTATTTAGTTTACAGTTCATGAAAGTTTGAAACTAAATCAAGAGAAAAACTGATAAGGCGTTGAATGGAATGATTTTTTTTAAATCGTGACATGCATGGTGCATTTGAGGTTTAGATTGATCGAAAATGTTTATAAAGAAAACACATAATCATTGAATGAATGAATATTCAATGAAAGTAAGAAATAAATCTTTCAATCTACAAAATATCAAATGAAATACAATTTAATATTAATTATTGAATTACATATTTAAATTTATCACACATTTTTTACATATAACGATTTTGAATATGTAAACAAGTCAACCAAAAAAGTAAATTTGTTTTAAAATATATTTTTCCGTTACACAATATCTCTTAATTTGTGTGATTGTAAAAAAGGGAAAACATCTGTATACCTATACATACATTATACTTCGATAAGTTTCAGGTGACATTTGATGTTACGGTTTTAAGTGACACCTGTCATATTTTGTCAATTGTAAAATATGTCTTAACCCCTTGTCAAATAATGGTATTCATACTGCATTAGTAGGTTGGGTTCAACTGAAATTTATACATTTGATATGAATAATCATTTTTGGAAATTATTACAGACACATCTTATTGTTTATATCTATACTATTATTCATACCGTCATCAGAGTGTAATATTATTTACGGTATACTTTGTAAAATAATGTTATAAAATTAAAAAAAGACAACGAAAATAAAATCAAAATATCTGTACAGAAAATTAATCCAATTGGATTAAATAATACGTCTTTTGATATGATATGAACCTTCAGGCTCGGTGTTATTTTCAATTTTTGATTTTGACAGATTTATCTTTTGTTCTTTATTTCTATGGTTGATGTCAGTTAGCAAATGCAGGGCTGACTTGACAAGTGGTAATCATTTTTATCTGAAATCGCCGTAGTCTCGTAGGTAGTGTGTTGGCTTATTAGACGTAAGACGCAAATATTTCTTCGGCGACTTCCTCTCAGCACATTTCTGGCAAAAACTTAGAGAGTAAATAAAATTGCCATGAAAAGGTTCTCGAAAGTCTGTCGTTCGGAGTCGACTTTAAACTGTAGGTCTCGCCACTCATGTATAAAATTAACACACACCACATCATGAGTGGTGTAAGAACCTAGATTCTAATCCCAACTGAAGGGTTGTAATGACCAATTAAATATGTATGTATGTAATTTTCTACACAGTCACAGTATGAAATGAAACTTGGAACGAAATTGATTATCAATTTTGCTTTCAATCGATTGTTTCAATTTTCGTTCAAGAAAACAGCTGATGTATATAGTATAACTCGTGTTCTTCAATATTCTTCTATTGTAATTTGATGTTCTTCTCTTGGCGAATACTATCGAAAACGATAATTGATTCAAAGTTTATTTTAATTGTGTGCAGTTAAGGTCACAGCCATTAATTTCATTGAATTTTGATAGGCAATAAGCGTGGCTACAAAACCGCCGGTCTGGATCTGTATAGCCAGCTCCGTTCAATATTCATCTAAAATTTGAATACTTTAAGTTGTTACTCTCCGTAAAAATATTCTTCAATAATTTTATTTATTTTTAGTAAAAATTGATTTGTTTGCTTTCCTTGCAAAAAATAAAAAATTTTTGTTGTCCATATGTTCCATTAAACGATAACAAATAAAATTAAGGCCCACAGTCGTTTACAAAAAATTTTCGATAATATTTTTTTGTTCATTACATAAATCAAACACGTGGTTGTAAATCGAGTCAAAAACTATGCGAAATTATAATACATGTTTACTTACAACAACAAAACCAATAACATGCCACTTGAGTCCACATAATCCACTCGCTTAAAATAACATAACAAGAGAAGAAATCAGCAAAAGCGTAAAGGAAATTTAACCCTTTATGGTAACAATCGTTTCAATTGGAGAGACGTCAGCACTTAATCGAAAAATAATTGAGAAGGTCAGTATTGAGGAGAGTTTGAAATTAAAGAAAAATTAAAAATAAATTATTTTAAAATACATACAATGAAATCGTATGAATGTTAGTATATTTTCAATTTTTGAAGATTTTAAAATTTTTACTTAAACCCTGTTTTTGTGCAAAACACAAACAGACGTTTGTTTTATATAAACAGGCCCCTAATTGTCATGCTATTTTGGTTGAAAAAATTTTTCCATTCTTGGTACAACTCTTCTTGAAGAAGTGGTTCGCTTCACTGTCGCACCTACTTATGGCTTTCGCTGCATCAACTGCAATATTTTTATTCCACTTGAATTTGTCCTGCCAATGGCTACGTGTAACATTTTTCTGCAATCGAACAAAATGAAATATGAAAAATAAAAATATCTCTTTCGGTGACTACATCTCATTCAGCTTCTGGGAGGTAATAAGATTGCCACGGAATGTTTTTCAAAAATCTATCGTACGGAAGCAAATTTAAACCTACAGTTTAAATTGGTTGTAATCCTAACAAACGGTTTGTAAAGACCAATTAAGTATGTAAGTAAGACACTCATTTTACTACTATATGTGTTTCAAATAATCTCTCAATGTGAGACAACTTTAGTGTCTTTTCAGTGATTCTGATAGCTCCTTGCTTGCCCATTACGGTCTCGCGATTTGCATTATTGAGTCTAATTGCACCACTGAAAGGGTGATATTGCCTCTATAAGTAGCTTGAATGGTTCTTTACCGATCTAATCTAATCTAAGCACTTAGATAGGAGGCAGTGTGTTTTTTGGAACATAAGAATATTAGCCTATTTTAGATCTTTCTGGGTCTGATCATTTCATATAGAGACCTGTGGACCCTCAACGGAATTTTTCTAGTTCCGCGATTAAGTACACACATACATTCGTAATTGGTCATTACAACCCTTCCGTCAGCATTACGACCTAGTTTCTCGCATCACTTATGTTTTGTGTGTTAATTTTTATACATGAGTGATGGAACCTACAGGTTATTTCGGCGAAGAAATATTTTTGTAAATTTCGTTTTGTCGGAGATGTCTGAGATGGGGTTTGAACCATGGCTTCACGTATAATAAGCCAACACATTATCTACTAGACTACGGCACTTTAATATCACGTTCGAAATAGTATTCTTAGTTCATTTTAATTATTGTAATTCAATTTCATTCAGAAAACTGTCCTCCAATAAATACCGTTAATTGGTTACTACAATTGACATCACAGTTTATTTAACATTAAATGAGAGCGTGTACATTTAAAGAGCTACAGAACATGCGTAGTATAGCTTCTAAGTAAAAGTAACAGTAGCAGTAACCAAAAAAATTTTACCGTAAATTTTGTGTGTTGAATTGTATTGGTATGTTTTGTAAAGTTAATTTATGTATATAAATATATGTGTGCATATGTGCATGTGCGAGTATGTATGTTTGACTAAAAGAAGCAACACATGATTTGTCATTAACGAGCATTAACAGCAATAGAAGCTCATCTTTTTTAAACGTGAATAGGAAACAGTTAGAGGAACAATAACATATTTTCAGAGTTACTGTTACTTGGTTGTTTTTGTAATACATATTCTAAACACCTACGTGCACTTGTTTGCATTCAGTTAATGGGAAAATGGGAAGAAATTTAATATCATTTATAAAGGCATTACCGTTGGTCACGTAGTGACTTATAACTTTGTTTTCATTAGATTCACAGAAAAAAGGGGATGCCATTAGACGTCTTATGGTTTAATTTTCATGTTCAGGTTCGTTAATTAAAATCTCTTAGCTGTACCGTTTTGTTCAAAACTTGTTGCTATGAAGTTCTATTGGCAATAAAACTTATCTCGAGTATTGTTGATTTCGACAAGTTTATCAGCAACAAAGCTGTTGGGCATACATATATAGAATATATGTACAGTAAAGGAAAAAAGTCTACATACACCGCTGTATATACAGCGGTTTCTATATACAACAAAAAGTTTACATACACCGCTGTATAAAAAACGGTTTCTATATACAACGGTGTATGTAGACTTTTTTCTGTAACTGTATCCTAGGCGATAGGAGCGCACTGAAAAGTAGATTATAAAATGCATAACAGTCGAAATGTTTGGCATGGCCTTTTCCTGACCTTGGTCAAAGTTGCGTTCTTATAGCGATTTTTTGCCTTCTGATGAATAAATTGATGACAGCATGAGTACTGAACTGACCTTTACACCTGTCTTGGATAAACTTTGTGCCGATTGAAATGTTGATTCATTTTTGTTGATTTGCAGGTAAATATTACGTTAATAAATACCCTCTTTTAGTTTCAAATCATATGGAATATCCAATAGAATCTAGTCAGTCTTTATGCAATACTTAGACTTCGAAGTAATCGAAACTGTGCTTTCAAAATAAGCAAAAACTACTTGTGATTGGCTGTTACAATACCAGGACTACAAACACTTTTAACATCATTAACTGTCTGGCCTGATAGTAACAGACGGTCTGGCAAGGCTGAAGTGTGATTTATTTATTGCATGGTTTGATATTCATGAATATGCATTACAAGGTGATAAAAGTCGTAATATTCGACCTACTGCGCTAGGAACTGATAAATTATAAAGAAATTTAAAGGAACTGGAAGCGTAACAGAAGGAGTTAGGCCTATGCATTATGGCATAGTGGATGATTCGAAATTGCCTATTCATGGTGATCTCAAGAATTGGGAATACCTTACAGCTCATTTCGTCGTATATCGCATATGGATGTGAACAACCATCCATATAAATTCTAACTCTCGCAATAAATAAAAACGGCTGATTATTCACAACGACATACACTAGACTGATTGGCAAGACCATGGCAACGGACATTCAAAGTTCTTTTTATGAAAAACAAAATTTTCTTCAGCGAAGTATTTCATTTCTCACTGGGAGATTCCCTCAGCTAACAAAGTATTCGTATGTGGAATACGGAAAACTTATCACTACTGAGTCTTCTATTGGAAAACAACCAATTTTGTTACAAATGCATGACAAGTTTCCAGAAAGTAGTTTCGCGTTTTAGAGACGCCAATTGGCCCCTAGAATCATGGGATATGATCCCTTTGGGTTTTTTAATTTTATTTGGGGTGCATTTGAAAACCAACATTCGTTCAGAAATCGTCAAGATACCACGCGAAATATGCTAAAAATAGTATGAAAACTACATCAAAAATATTAATTACTGCAACCAATTCCCAAAGGCAGTTATGTCGATGCTAAGTCTAGTAGTTGCATCGTTAATTGTTCTTTGATCACTTACATAGAAGCTCTCTGTTTATATTCTCGGAAAGGGACTATACTGACTATACTGTCAGTAATTGGACTGTTTGAAGGATGCTATGCCGTAATCCTAACTGAAGGGTTGTAATGACCTATTAACTAAGTAAGATAATCGAGGAATCAAGTCTCCCCACATCTCTCGTTGTCTCGTAACAAACAAAGTAATTTGCCAACGTTTTAATGCCAAGAGAGATTCCCAATAGATTTGTTTGTAAAGCATTTGATACAAAATGCTCCTGCTGTTAAATTTTAACAGAACTGGTAGCATGGTATATACAGAGATATGTTACTACGCACACATGCATACTTCGTTATCATGGCTATCATTTATTGTATTTGTTGTTTGTTGAAAATAACATTTTTATCAAGGTATTGGTGTTGCTGTTTAGTGTATGTGAATGAAAATTTCATTCACAATTATTTGTTGTTTCTGTTTTTGTTTTAATTTTTGTTTTTATTTGTCGTACATGGTGAACAACGCATATTTGTGTTGGCCTTCAATACGGCCAACAGTTTCCTTTAAGACTTGGCGGTGTTTATACGTTCGAGGCGGCAAAACAGAACGAAAATTTTTTTTGATAGAAATTTCAAAATAATTTTCGTTAAATAGACGCAATAGAAAATAGGAAAAATAAATTGAAATAAAAATTCCGTGTTGTTGTTGAATATTAAGTTTGTTTTTCTTGAGTTGTCTTGTGCGGTTGTGTTTTAGCAAATATTATTGCAACGAAATATTGTAAATATTTTTCTTTTTTTAATAAAAAACACAATTATTTATAAATAATTCATTTGTTGAGTTTTTATTTTTTTATGACGTATTGACAGTCGACATAATATTTGTTGTGCCGTTTGTTGTGGATTTAGCATCCCAGTTTTTCTGTTTTTTTTTGTATGAAAATGGCATCTTACTAGAGGATTTAACGCATTGATTGTGGTTTCGCTGGAAAGATTTTAAATAAATAAATAGCAAAAATTTAATTTAAAAAACAAAAAAAAAATCGTTTTCGGTTGTAAATAAATTTATTAATTTAAATTTAATGAAACAAAATAAAAAAGAAGTTGTTTAAATATGTTGTTGATTATTAATGCTGTGATGTTGTGTTTTTAATTAAAATTTAAAATATTTAAAAAAAATACAACAAAAATTATATAATGAAAGTAGTTATTAAAAAATAATTTCCATTTTTATTTTTTATTTCATTATATTATAATGAATTAAAGAAATTTAGCTAAAAACATGGATTAAATTTAAAGGAAAATAATTCTTCTTAAATGTTTTTATTTTGGTAAGTTGAGAATAATTTTTTTGAAAAAATAAAATTATTGGAAAATATTTTAAATTTAATGTAAATTTACAAAGAAGAGGAATTGAAAGAAATCCTTGTAAAATTTGTAAATTTTTAGATATTTTATGTTTTAACCATTTTTGTAATTTAGGCGTTCATGTTCAACAATTTCTAGTTTTTTACGTGCAAAAATTCTAAAGTATTCTAAAGAAGTTTAGTAGAAATTGTTTTTTGAGCCGTATTCCAATCTGAAACAATTGCGGGTCTGTTGAATTAACCATTTAAACGTAGTTTTTTCGCATTTGTTACGCGTTAAATTATTTTGGCGTTTATTATCAGGCAAACTGATTTTTTGTAGAAAACATAGCACTTTTGTTTAGAAATTGGAATAATCCATCGATCTTTACGTTTATATTTGTTTCAACTGGTGTAAAGCAATTTTGAAGTTTGCAATCCATTACTTTCTATCAGTGGAATATTCTATATTTTTTGTCGAATAAATTTTTTTATGAATTTTTCGTATGTTTTAAATAGAATGGTTCAAACAGTATCCTGTGGTTCAAATCCCAGATCATCAGACATCTCAAACAAAACGAAATATGAAAAAAGAAGTTTCAAAAAAATCCGTCGTTCGGAGTCGACTATTAACTGTAGGTCCCGCCACCCATGTATACGATTAACACACACAGCATAAGTGGTGAGAGAAGCTAAGTCGTAATCCTGATTGAAGGGTTGTTATGACCAATTATGTACATATGTATGTATGTAGGTGGTCATTTAATACTAAGATTGCCTTTAGGTAAATTAAATATTTTAATTATAAAAATAAATTACCATAACATTAAATAAATTGCCTAATAATTCTACAAAGAAGTACAACCGTGTTGAAGAAAATTTATGAAATAAAATTAATCTCATATTTATTATTGCTTTTTAGCTAAACTAAACATTATAATGAAATGAAATAAATTAATTTTAATTTTAGACTTCTCTTTCAAATAGAAATGCCGCATAAATTTTAAATTTAAATTTAAATTATTTTGGCCATAAAACTGGTCATTAAATGTCTGCTTAATTGGTATCACAAAACTAATAAACAATTGGATTTTAGTAATAAATTCATACAACAAAAATAAAAAATGATTAAGACTTGTAGTTCGTATGGTTCTAGGAAAGAACGGCCATAAAATTAACACAAAAAGACGGTTCATCAAGCATTTGTTTAATGCTTCGAAAGAAAATTTTTTTATATTTTCGATAATTTTTTTTGGATACTTTTGAAGGGTAATTAACAGGAATGTAATAAATACGCAATACTTTTCAGATTCTTTAAACCGTTTACACCCGATGTAATAAAAATGCTTTTCTTAAGGGATAACAAAGTGTTAAAATTTAAGATAAATTCAAAATGTTTTATTTTTTCTTCAGCTCAAATAGGCGTATCATATATAAAAATTATACAAGGTTGGCTTGATCAGCTAACAAGTCTCATCACCATTTCTTGCCCGAAATAAAGTGTAACAGATCTTTTTAGGTTCTAACATATACAAAACAAAAAATAAAATGACGCTGCCGTGACCTTAATACATTCGCTGCGGAAACTATATTATTTGCTTCTACCGATGAATGATAATAAAGTTTAAAGTGTTTGAAGTCGCCGTAGTCTAATAGGTCTTGTGTTGGCTTATTAGACACTTCAAACCCCAGGTCAAACATCTCGAACATAACGAAATATGATAAAATATTTCTTCGGCGACTTCCTCTTAACAGATTTCTGACAAAAACACTGAAAGTAAATAAAAACTTTGCCATGAAAAGTTCCTCAAAAAAAACTTTCGTTCGGAGTCGACTTTAAACTGTAGGTCCCGCCACTCATGTATAAAAAAACATACACAACATACATAAGTGGTGTGAGAAACTAGGTCGTAATCCTGACTGAAGGACTGTAATGACCAATTACATAAATACGTATGTTGAAGATCAATGGTTTAGTAAATGGAACACGCAACATTTTTTTGCTAACAGGAGAGTTTTGTGGATGCTACAACAAATCTAGTCAGACGTTTGATGATACGGGTTATACGGTGTGTTTACACTGTAAATCGTAAAATGTAATGGCCAAGTTAAGAGCAGTGGAGATCAAAAACTGTCGTTTTGTTAGATTCTACCGGGTCGTATTAAGTTATACCCTTTAAAAGCCTACACAACGCTGTAGACAACATTGTTTAGCGTTAATACAGTTTCAAAGTTATGTGGTTTTCATTGTGGTGTAATGGTTAATGTGTTCGAACACAAATCCGAGTAATGCAGATTCAAACCCCATCCAACAAGTAAACTGTTTTCATCATATTTTTTGAATTTATAAATGGGTGCCAGGATAGCCTAGTTGGTAGTTTGCTAACTTCAAGAGCCAAGGCCGTGGGTTTGATTCCCACTAGAGACTGTGGTTGTTTGTGATTGCGATTCATTCATCTTTTGAGTGTTGGATAAAAAAAAAAAAAATTCATGAGGTTTCAATCCATTTCGAAAAATGTGTATTTAGAGAGTAGCTTGATCGTTGGCCCTTTCTCAAACAAAAGGAAAAGATTACGAGTCAATCATGATGCTACATCCAGCACATGTTTACTAAAGGTGTTATTGCTTGGAAATGTTAAATGGAAAATTTATTTTCCTATATCTATTTATCAACTAATTAACTGAAATAACTTTATAGAAATAATATGAAGATGAGAGTGACACACTTGTAGGTTTTTTAATCGTCCTGTTGGTAGGTTGGTGTTGTAGGTAGTGTGTTGGCTTTATACACCCGAGTCCGTGGTTCAATACCCAGCTTGGATATGTCGAGCCATATGAAATATGAAAAAAATATTTCTTTGGCGACTTTCTCTCAGCAGTCTTCTGGCAAAAACTCTGAGTGTAAATACAATAGCGATGAAAAGTGTTTAAAAAACTTGTGGTGAGGAAGCAACTTTAAACTGCAGGTCTTGTTACTCATGGATACAATTAACACTGGCAACATAAGTGGTGTGAGAAGCTAAAACATAATTCTCAATGAAGGATTGTAATGACAAATTATGTGTGTATGCATGTATGTATACTTGAATTTTCGAGGAATTCAAAAATTTTTTCGTAAAAAATGGAAATTGTTTTGAATGCTCTAAAAATATTTTTTGACCACATTTACAAAGTATGTACCACATAAAAATGTCCCGCCTATTTAACAAAAATTTGTATTAAGTGTTTCGTCTAACTGTCTGATTTCATTCGGTTTCTATACCTATTTATTAAAATTTTGTAAATAGTACCATTTTTACCTGTAGAAACGATATTAAATTTTCCCTTTTTTTGGCTTTTAAAGTATCTTTCTTTAGCTTGGTTAAAATATGATTTTCTCTACTACTCGTTTGAAATGTGAGAAGATTACTTTACGTTTTTTTTCTGTAACAAGAAAACTGCATGCAATGTTATAAAATTAATCCGGCGTATTGAAGACGACAATAATTTGCCTAATTACCCGTAATGGTTTGGCATTAAGAAAAAGGGATTCAGCAGAAATTTTTAAAAGAAAAACGAAAATTTATCATGAAGTTCTTATACGTCATGTGTTACATTTGATTAAGATAAACGAGTTGAAATTAATCGCGAACAAAAGTTAAAGTAAACCAAGTGCATTATTTCGTTAAACATAAGAGGGTGTTTGTAAAGTACTCTTAAGAACTTTTTCAAAATTTTGTTTGTAATTTAAACAATTTAATTGTAAAGTTTAAATGTCATGAAAGATGGGCGTCTGTAAATGCCAACTGCTTGATTAATGTTGTCACTTAAAATTACTGTGTGTTGGTGGTGTTAACGTGCCTGTCTACAAATACAAGATAAAAAGAAGTGGAGGTTAAACTCAGAAAAGGCGAACAAATTTTCGTTATGGTTTTATAACCTTAAAAATTTTGTGTCTTTAATTTCCTTCAAAATTTATATAGGAAAGCCGCTGTATAAAAAAAAGAATAGATCCTCAACACTGTACTCAGTGCTCATTAAAGTATAAATACCGGATAAAATCTAAATACCATGCATTCCAATGTTTACGATTGATATGCCATTTGTAATTCAATCATTGCGGTTTACCTTTCATTCGGCTTTTATTTGGCAGTTAGTTATTCTAAGAAGTTCCCATATTTTCACACAGTCAACTGTATGTTGTATCATCACATGTTGCGAAGTCCCTGTAACTGTTGTTTTAACGTTTTCATTTTAAAAAAATTGATAATGCTTTTGCACTACCTTTAGAGAAAACTTTACATTTTTATAGAAGATTTAATTTTTAATACAAAAACGGAAATGCATACTGTCCAGTAACGCGGGCTGGATTAAATTAGTTTTATAGACTGGCTGAAAACATATACGTCTTTAGGTAAATTAAATATTTTAATTACAAACATTTAATTTGTTATACGCATAGAATCGAAGTCGCCGTAGTCTGGTAGATAGTGTGTTAGCTTATTAGACGTCAGGCCACGGTTCAAACCCCAGGTCAGCCATCAAATCGAAAATATGAAAATATTTCTTCGACATCTTCCTCTCAGCAGATTTCTGGCAAAAACTCTGAGATCAAATAAAATTGCCATGAAAAGTTTCTCAAAAATCTGTCGTTCGGAGTCGACTTTAAACTGTAGGTCCCGCCACTCATGCATAAAATTAACGCACACAACATAAGTGGTGTGAGAAGTTAGGTCGTAATCCCGGCTGAAGGCTTGTAATGACCAATTATGTAGGTATGTTATGTATACGAATAAAATAAATTAAATTTGCCATTAATTCTATAAAGAAGTACAACCGTCTTGAAGATAATTTATGAAATAAAATTAATCTCATATTTTTTATTTATTGCTTTATAACTCAACTAAACATTGAAATGAAATGAAAAAAAGTAATTTTAATTTAATTTTTAGACTTTAGCTTTCAAATAATAATTTTATGATTTTAATGAGAAAATTATTTGGGTCATAAAACTGGCCATTAAATGTCTGTTTAATTGGCTTCACAAAATTAATAAACAATTGGATTTTATTAATAAATTTATACAAAAAATCAAATCTTGTAGTTTGTGTAGTTCAAGGAAAAAACGGCCATAGAATTAACACATTAAAGGTGGTTCATTAAGCATGTGTCATATGCCTCTAGAGAAATTTTTAAAGATGTTGTTATTTTTTTTAATACTTTTATAGAGCAAATGATAAAAGAAAAATAATAAACATGCAATACATAAGATATAATAAAAAATGTTTTTCTTGGTAAATACTAAGATGTGGGAATTTCAGTAATTAAGAAAATTTCAAAATATATTTTTTTTTCAATACGAATACAGGTATGATATTGTGGTTTAAACTATTTACTTAAATGACCATTGCAACCCTTCAGTCAGGATTACGACCATGCTTCTCATACCACTTATGTTGTGTGTTTATTTTATAGACCTACAATTTTAAGCCGATTCCGAACTACAGATTTTTTAGAAACTTTTCGTGGCAATTTGTTTTTTTTCAGAGTTTTTTCTAGAAGACTGCTGAAAGAGATATTTTCTCAAAATTCGTTTTGTTGGAGATGACTGACTTGGCGTTTGTACCGTTGCCTCATGTCTTATAAGCCACTATAATAAGCGAACTCGACTAAGGCGACTTCAATAATCGGTACGTGATAAACCAAAATTGTCCAAATTGGGATGATAAAAATCCACATGGAAATTAAGATCATCTAATGCATCCAGTTGGATCAGGTTTTAGGCTGCAAACTAATATGTATGTTTTTGAATAAAAAAAAAGAAAAAAGGAAAAAAAACAAATCAATCATTCAGTTCCATTGAACTCTGTATCATCTTCGATTCATATATCTTTGAGAACTGCGTTGGCCATTACTATCTACAGCATGGCACTATAAATCGGCGATTACCAACTGATTTTGATCCGAATTGGATGATTTGGTTACCTGCGACATGTGGTTTCAATAGGGTGGCGTTAAGTGCAGCACAGATCCTGCCACGTTGGATATTATCCACGAGCGATTATTCTCACATGTTGATGTGTATGAATTGGAACGTGGATCGTGTGATTTGACCCCACTGGACTTTTTCTCGTGAGATTTTCTAAAGCTCTAGATGTATGTAAATAAACCACAAATAACAGTGGTCCTCCAAATCCTCATCGGTTCAATTTGGTCTGATTTGTGCGCCACTCATGGAAAATTACACATTTTTGATGAGCTGCCCAAAGAGATGCCGTGGCAGACATTTAAACGACATTATATTCCACCCATAATAGCATCAATAGATCTCACACACACTTCATAAGGAGTTTGAAAAATATTTTCTTAAAAAAAAAAATAGAACGTATAAATGGTACTAAAAATTGTTTCTAAACATTGTCACTTCTTTATTATTTATCAAAATATGAACAAATTTAGTGCTTATCTCTGCAACTGTACATATCTTTTTTACAAAATAAAAGTGAGTTTAAAAGTACCAAACTTTTGGACTCCAATAATTATGAATTTTACATAAAAGCATACGTTTACCGACCATGTGTACTTCCAAAGGTACCAAACGTTCTTGTATTTGGGGTGCAGTTTTATTTCTTTACCTAATTAAAGAAGTCGGCGTAGTCTAGTAGGTATTGTGTTGGCTTTTAGACGTGAGGCCACGATTCAAGACCCAGATCAGAACTAACAACAACAAACACGAAATAAAAAAAATATTTCTCCATCGATTTCCTCTCAGCAGATTCCTGACAAAAACTCAGAGAGTAAATTAAATTGCTATGAAAAGTGTCTCAAAAATCTGTCGTTCGGAATCGACTTCAAAACTATAGGTCTCGCCACTCGCATATACAAATAATACACACAACATAAGTGGTGTGAGAAGGTAGGTCGTAATCCAGACAAAAGGATTGTAATGACCAATTATACATGTATATATGTAATTAAGCAAGTCGGCCTGAAATTATGTAAAATAATCTTTTTGGAAATCTTGACAACACTTAGAACTTAAGCTTGTTGATTTTTATATAAAACTGAAAAAAAATCTGTCGTATTCTTTAGTGTCCCTAATGAGAGAAAAACATATTCAATTGAAATTATCGTTGACTTGAGTACTTTTACCGAACAACAGAAAAAGAATTTCATTGTGTTATAAACAAAGACTTTTCTTAAGTACACATCGTTACTTTTAAACTTTTTTTGATAATTTTCTAAAGCGTTATTTTCACAATTTTCACTTAAAATTTCTTAAGCACCACGCTCTCAAACAAACAAACAAAATTTTCAAATTTCTAAAACTCATTCACTTTTAATTCTTTTTTTTTTTAATTTATATGAAAAAAAAAGAAAAAAAACACACTCCATTAGAAAAAAATAAATAAGTATTGGGTTGCAATGTCGAGCTTTAAAGTTTGTTATTAATTAGTCATCATATTTTGCATTTAAGATGGACCAATAAATAGGCAGCCCAGACAGACAATCTCTTCTGTACTGTACTTATTTACAAATGTAAACAACATTTTTATAAGAATCTTAATATTTAATTTGAATAACAATTTGTTGCCAAAAAGTGCCTCAGACAGATGAAATTTACTTTCTTGCTGAAATTCCCCGAAATTGTTCGTCTACTGACTGACTTCAACTTCAATGAAGGTTGTCGTGTAAATTAATGTGTTTTTGAATAAAAAAAGAGAAGAGAAAAAAGAAAAAAAAAACAAATCAATCAATCAATTCCATTGAACTCTGTATAATTCCTCAAGCGCAACATAATTAATGAGGCACAATCATTATTGCCACCTGTAAATAAATCTGGCATAAATAATCAAATTTAATTGTGCCCTTTGAAGTCGAATTTTTTAATGGAGGACATGTTTTTTTTTCAAAAAGATAAAGAATACAATAAAGTATTAAAAAAGAAATATAAAACTCAATATGTATGCAACCAATAACAGGCTCTTGTAAAATGAAAATTTTTAAATTGAAGGGTATGAAGGAAAGGTTAAGGAAACAAGGTTAAGGATTAAATTAGTCCGTGTGGTCCTACTTAAAAATATGCAAGTGCTGGAGACAAGTTTCCTTCTTTCATTAATGAAACACAAATAGGCCCTTAAAGTTCCTTCTAAAATAACTACAGTGCAATAGTTTGCTGCCATTATTGAGCAGTTTTGTCATCTCCCCTCTGCGGTCGCCATATGATCGAAGTATAAATACAGTTGAATTTTATCGCCCACATCCCTTTGGTAGAGGCGCAGTTTACATTTGGCGGAAGAAAAGTGGAAATTAATTTTAAGAAAGCTTGGGACTACATCAGCAAAAGATCCCAAACAATACACCGCACATATGTATGTACTTGTTCACAAAAGACGTATTTATGGATAGTGGCAAGTGGTGTCATTATTGTCGTTAAGAGGTGTCTAAGATCGCGGACTTTTATTTTCTTATAATATTTGCCACGCCCACTTATTGTCTTCTTGTTGTTTGGTAGCAAATGAAAGCTAAGAACGCGGACTTTTATTTTAGTATAATATTTGCCACGCCCACTTTTCGTCTTCTTGTTGTTTGGTAACAATTGAAAGCTAAGATAGCGGACTTTTATTTTCTTATAATATTTGCCACGCCCACTTTTCGTCTTTTTGTTGTTTGGTAGCAAATTAAAGTTAAGATCGCGGAACTTTTATTTTATATTTAAAATATTCCGATGATTTATTCTCATCTCCTGAGAATCTGCATGTTGCTCTCGAAACAGCCTTCATTCTAAATAAGAGTACCTTGAGGCTCCAATGTCTCAGGTTGTCTTGATTGCCTTATGCATGACACAGATATCCTATTGTTGTAAGTTCCAAGTAAAAGTTTTGATTGCCGCAAACATATTTGGTTAGAGAAAAGTCCATCCATTTATCCATTTATCTTCTCTTTCCGTCTCCGCTCCACTCGTCTGGTTGCTCATTGCCAACGATTCTCTCTTATTCTCTTTTTTCTAGCTAGCTGAATCAGCTCCATATTATCTTCGATTCAAGCTAATAAGAGCCGACTGCTTGAATGGCGGCTTGGCAGTCATATAGTATTGCTATGTCCTGTCTTTTATACTTCCTATCCAAGTTGAATTGAGAATATCGTTAGTATAATTCGCAAAGACGCTAAGTCCACTTTTTTCAAAAATTGAGATTTTAATGCAAAACGGTAACATTGTACATAATACATATTTTACAACAAAAAAACATGTAATTATATAGTTTAAAGTTGTTGTAATTTTGTGGTTTGCAAAAACGCTAAGTCCACAAAACTACGAAAAATATTAATATTAATTAATTAATAATAATAATAATAATTAACATTATTAGTTATTATTATTAATATTATTATTATTTTGTAAAAATAATTGCTTTTAAACAGTTTAGAAATTTTAAAAACTGAAAAAGCTACAATGTTTTTTGTGTCTCCTGTAAAATTTGAAAAAAGGGACTTAACACATTTGCGAATAAGACTAACGATATCTTTCCATGACATACACTTCCATTTGTAAGATATCCGCGAGTTTTCCCATGGTCCCGAAATATATCATTCACTGGCCAGCAACTCTTGCACCTGTTCCAAGATGCGTATTTGACTCATCCGTATACCACAAGTATATCCGTATATCTCTGCACAAAATCCAATGGCAAGAGAAGAGCATAGTCCATTGATCATTTTTTCGGTCATTGCCCAACAAAGGATTCTTGTTCCCCAGAGTGTATTAACCGCACACGTCTTGAGAAAGAAGTTCAGGATGACAAATGCCAGTAAGGAATTATAGTTAAAGGCAGAATGAGTAAAATTATTATTACAACAGCACTTTATACCATCCAAGTACGAGAAAATTAATTATGAATGCAAAGAATTCTCTGCATGTGTAAAAGACTAGATAGGGGTTAGAATCTAAGGGGTGATTTTTTAAGAGCTAAAGGAAAATTTTTCAAAAAAACACATAAAATTCAGAAAAATGCAGGAAATCTTTATTTGAATCGATAGTACGGTCCATATAATTTAATGTTTGAAGATTATTTCATGCAAATGTTGACCGCGACTGCGCCTCAAATGGTCCATCCGCTTAGTCCATTTTCCAACATTTCGGCCGGTATCTCACGAATAAATGCTTCAATGTTGTCTTCCAATGCGTCAATTGAAGCGGGCTTCTCTGTATAGACATGAGTTTTAACATAGCCCCACAAAAAATTGTCTAAAGGCATTAAATCGCACGATCTAGGCAACCAATTGACCGGTCCCGAACGTGAAATAAAATGTTCACCGAACTTGCCTCTCAATAAGTCCATTGTTACGCGTGCTGTGTTGCATGTGGTACCATCTTGTTGAAACCACATGTCATGCAAGTCAATCTCTTGCATTTTGGGCAAAAAAAAGGTTAGGCACAATAGCCCCATGTTTAAATTATAGACCAAACTGAAGATGTTTGACAGTGAAACAAAACACGACACGTGCGTGAGCTGTTTAAACCAGTGTTTCCAAAAAGATAATAGCTAAAAAATCACCCTTTAGAAAGAGAAATAAAAAATACAAGATGTTGATGTCTTAATAAAAATAAAAATTCAGATCGTAGATCAATTTGAAAATTATTTTATAGAACCACTTATCCATAGTGGGGCGAATCAATTTTTGCATGCTGCGACGATTTATTGAACAATAAAATTATTTTCTATTGGCAGAAACAGTTGTATAATGCCATTTTCATCTAGTGAAAAAAATCCCTTTTCACTACACCTTACATTTCAACAAAACTTCATACATATGTATGTATATTGGTACAAAAAAAGTCTGTAAATATGTTACTTGCAGTCCCTATTCAGAAAGCCTGAATAAGCATGCTTTTAATATTTTTTTTTTGTATTACAAAAACTGCCTGTCCTGTTCTATTAAGACCAAAAAAAAAAAAAATCATTCAATTTGTTTAAATTATGACAACAAGATTTTCTATGTGAAACTTAAAGACCAATTAAAGTATCGAAAGTGTTTCTTGTCTTGCCTTCAAGATATCGCAGCAGTAGACGACATAATTAAAATTTTATTGATTTTATTTGAACACTTTTTTCTTACATTCTTTATTATTGCGAAACTTTTCTAGCGAAACTTTTTGTTAACTATCGTCCTTACACCATTGGGTATTCACACAACTTTCATATCTTCTCCACTCCGTGTACCTACATTTTGGTAAAACAGACTGCCTGTCATGTTTGTTTTCAAGTTTATTTTCTCCCTGTTTTTGTTTTTTTTTATTTTTTTCGTATTTTTGTTTTTGTTGGATCCATAAATATTTAATGAAATATTCATTTCGTATTTATCGAAAGTACGAAAGAAAAATTTCAATACGTTTAGGGCCAAATTATTGTCACACTCTTCAAACTGCTGGCAATAGCCGGCGTCGAAAATCGAATGTATTTTTAATGATTTGCAAAATGTTGGAACAAAAAGTTGTGGGTTTCGGAACAAAAAAAAAAATAGAAAAAAAAATAAATTTCAGAAACTTGATAAAAAAAATTAAATTTTTTTGCTTTCTATTTTACTTGTTTTTGGAAAACAAATAAACAACACAACAAAAAGAAATTAAATCTTGAGAATAAATTTAAGAAGTAAAAATAAAGAAATTATAGAAATAAAAATAAAAATGATAGCCAAAGATAATAAACAAAAAAATACGTAAACAAACATGAATTGTGTATTCCTAACAGAATTTATTAAATTTACCTGTCCTTTGGAAATATCTCTATAAACTATCGTTTGAAATGTAAAACATCTCGTATATTCGTATTGTGTTCATAAGTTATGAGCTGAAATTTGTCGGCTGAAGTTTATCGTAGGAGAAGTCCTTACTTAATTGTTGTAATTGAATTAGGAAAGTATAAGGAGTGTAGCGTACCACTTTCCAATCTCAAGGGGACTCAGTGAAATAGAGCTCTTTTGTAGTCTGATTTTTAAAGGCAATTCACTTTCTTACATTATTGGCCAATACAGCTCTTTAGTCATGATTACGAAGTTAAGTGCAATTTATGATACGATAATTGACAATTATCTGGTTAAAGAGGCACCATTTGCGGTATCAGCGACTCTCTATGTAGTATTGCAATGATCAGAAAACAAGTGAATTATAAGCGAATTATAGGGAATGTAATTGTATTTTACTTTACATACACAAAAAAAGAAAAAAGTCTACCATCAACGCTGTATGTGCTGTATGTAGACTTTTTTGTGTGTGTAAAGTAAAATGCAGCGTTGTATGTAGTCTTTTTGCCACCTTTTTTTTTGTAGTTTTCTATGTATGTATGTAGACTTTTTTCTGTGACCCAATGTTGGCCATTATATTACTGATTATGTCTTTACTTCTCATATTGTATGAGTCGGAGGGGGAAAACTAATCTGAGTGTGTACTATATGGTTACGGTGACCATCCGTCCACTATTATAGCGGACAGTCCGCGATTTTAACCTCCTGTCCGCTATTTTTTTTGGGTCCGCTATTTGTCCACTATTTTACAACACGTAACTTCTAAAAAGTATTTATTTTCCAAAATGTCCGCTTTTGTCCACCTTTTTCACTAATTCGCTAAAAAGCCTTATATTAGCTGGAATTATATATGAAATTGAGTTGGAAACTAACGTTGGAAAATAATGTTTTTCATAAAATGTAAAATTTTCTAGAAAAAAAAAAAAAAAAATTATTGGAGTTGCCTAAATTCTAAATAATTGTATACAAATGGCAACTGAAAACTTACCAATAGATATAGAAGTTGTAGTTGTTAAACTATATTCATATTTTTACATTTGTATAGTTAGAGTGGAAAAATTTAAACAAATTTGTGATATAAAAAATTATTGGGACATTGTAAAACACGTTGGTTAACTTTAATGCCAGCCTTAGGGCGAATAATGGAATTATTTTTACCATTGAAAGAGTACTTTCTTAAACAAGAACAATAGTGTTTAATTTTTTTAATGATCCTTTTACTATGTCTTGGTTATTATTTATACACCGTCAAGCTAGAGTCTTCCATAAGTATATACTACGTTTAGAAAGTCAACATATTTAAATGCCTGAAACTGCTATAATATTAAAAGAATTTAAATCAAAGTTAATAGAACGTCACAATGCAGTATTTTTACCACTTAACGTACAAAATTCTATTTCAGTTCTTCACTCAAAGGGACTTGATATAAAAATGTTTAAGGAAAAAGTTAAAAACTTTTACAGAACCTTTTACCTGAACCGATGCTGAACGAATAGAAATATGGAAACAATCAGCATCGAAACGAAAAATATTTCTTATAAAAACATACTGAAATTAGTAGATTTTTCATTTGCTTTGATAGAGTGTAACCCACCAATAAAAAGAGTTTTTTCTATATTTAACAATATTTGGTCTTCCGAAAAATCCCAAATGGGACTAGAAACTTTAGAATCTCTTTTGACCATAAAAGCTGTTTTGAAATGGACTGTTCGGAATTTAAAATATATTTATCTAACAGGCCCAACGCTTTAAAAAAATACATTCTATAGAGAAATATCAGAAGCAAATTTATACACATAAGTATATAAAATATTAATTATAATAAATGAATTTTTTTTGTTTTTCAATTTTATATATTTGTCCGCTTTTTTCTCATGAAAATAATGGTCACCGTATATATGGTGGATTTAAACGATCTGTCCATCCTGGACATTAGCAATCTAAGTCGCTTCATCAGAAGCTCCGAATGGTTCCTGCACAAGGGAAAAAAATAGAAAACTGTTGGCTATATATGACTTAAGAGTACACAGCAACACATATACCTTCTCACCTAAAATTCATGTTGTGTACATTCGAATTATACACACATAAGTCAAGTAGCCGTAGTCTAGTAAGTAGTGTGTTAGCTTATTAGACGTGAGGCTACGGTTCAAACCCCAACAAAACGAAATATGAAAGACAGTATTTCTTCGGCGACTGCCTTTCTGCAGATTTCTGGTAAAAATTATGAGAGTAAATAAAAGTTGCCATGAAAAAGTTTCCCAAAAATATATCATTCAGAGTTGACTTTAAACTCTTTAAACGCACACTCGGCGTAAGTGCTGTGAGAAGCTAGATTGTAATCCTAATGGCTGTAATGGCTGAAGGGTTTTACTGACATACCGCATATGTATGTATGCAACCGCAGCATTGCTTTTTTCCAGCAAAATTAAGCATACCGAATGCTTTAAAACTACATGGAATTTTTAAGTAACAACGTAAAATATCATAACTCTACCAATCCATAATAATGTAAAGCTCTTTGATCAATTAACCCTAAATTGTCGGAACTTTGTCTTACGCAATTGCCAACCGTAACCACTTAGAGTTTTATAATACCAAGACTCCGAAAAGATTGCGCTTTCCATTTGAATGCCTGGAGTATCTAGCAAGGCTTATAAGCCATATCGCACACCCAGTACAAAAGTGACACAACTCAAAATTTTCATTTTTCAGAAATCGATTAAAAACTATTTTTGTTTTAATTAAAAATAGTTAAAAACAATAACTTTGGACCATTTTTAGTAACAGTTAACAACAATAAAATACGCTGATATTTTTTTTTTATAGATAAACAAGTGTATTCTACATAGTTTAAGCATATAAACTCGAAAAATGAAAATTTTTAGTTGAGTCACTTTTGTACTGGTTGTGCGATATATTCATGTATTCATTTTTTTTCTGCACCATATTTTTAAAAACACCGCTGCTAACTGAAGCATCGAGGAACTCAGCCACAAGTGAAACGATTAAATCGGTTACCAAAATAATTAATAAAAATTTATACATTCTAAAATAATTCTAAAATTTCTCAAATTTTAAAATTGATTATTTGAAAATCAATTAATTTAATTAAATTTACTTCTGTATTATTTTTGCCATAAAAAACATTTTCTGCCGATTTTTTCTTTTCAGTCCAGCTTTCAAACAAATATTATTGCTTAAACTTTTTGTTTTTTGCTCAGACTACCTTTCCTTTCCTTATCATTTTGGTCGCTTTGGTTTGTTTTTAGTTGACTTAAGAAAATTCCTTAAAAAATAAACTGATGAGCTAAGGGTCTACAATTAACTTTTCATTTTAATTAAAAAGAACAATAAACGAAATTAGTATGTTTTGGTAAAGTATTGTTAAAGCACATTAACAAACAAATAAAGAGAAAAAGAAAATGAATAAAAACAAAAAAGATATTGACATCATATAAAAATTCTATTGAATTTTATGGGGTCATTCACCTGATGGACGAAAAAGAGAAAAGTTTTCATTTTCATTTGTCTATGATATGAAATCAATTTTGTTTTCTTTTGTTTTCTTTCTATTTTAATTTTATTTAACAAAAAAATAACGTGACAATATTAATAATACCAATAATAATAGATTATTATCGATTATTGTTATTAAATTATTAATTTTGGTTACAATTCAGGGTCACACGTATAAATGTGATAGAAATAACGAAAAAAAAATTTAAAATTAAATTGAGTTCAAATAAAAATAATAAAAATAAAATCGCAAAAATCTATCACACAAAATATTTCTAACGTCGATAGTGCTGATGAACTTTATAAGTAGTTTGAATATCACAAATCGTTACACTAGTTGAGTTAAAAATAAATGTGAATAAGTTTTATTGGTGGCCAGAACTGTATGAGCAGTCGCTCAGTTTGGACTCTAAATGAAACCAATCGGCGATGGAAAAATGTGCTGTTCAAAGAAAGAATACACATATGTACATACATAATTGGCCATTACAACGCTTCAGTCAGGATTACGGCCTAGCTTCTCACACCACTCACAAGTATGTATAATCAGCCTATCGAGCATTACATGATTCGAAGTGTGGTGGATAAATATGTGTGCATTAGGTCGGCTTACGCAGAACTATGGTGGATAAGCCGTCACTATTAATGACGAGCACTATAGGTTGATGATTACCAACTTATTTTGTGTTGAAATGGATAATTTCAACACCAACGATATGTGGTTTCAATAGGACGGCGAAGTTAACGTGACTTTAGGTATTGTGCACGAGCGGTTTGAGGGCATGGTCATCTTATGTGGTGCGGATGTGAACTCGCCACCGAGATCGTGTAACTTGAGCACGTCAGAATGTTTCTTGTTGGGTTTCCTTAAGTGGTAGGTGTATGCGAATAAAACACTCATCACAGTGGTTCTAAAAGCTTACAAAGCACACGGCATTAATCAATTTCATCCTAAATTATGCGCTAGAGTTATGGGATATGTGGACATTGCGGATACACTTCACTCAGAGAAGCTGTGGCAGGCATTTAAACGATGTTATCCTATTATATATTATAATTCTTTCTGTAAGTCTGTTTTTTTGTTTGTTTGTTGGTTTGTTTGTTAGCCAATCACGCCTGAACGCCTGGACCGATTTTCTTGAAATTTGGGATATAGATATATCGGTGCAGGTTATAGGCTATAAATCTTTTCAAAATTTTGACCAAAAGGGGAGAAAAAATGGGACAAAGAGAGAAAAAAAGGGCAAAAATTAGTACTTTTATGCATAAATGCTGTATTTTATCTGTTTTATAGGTAATTTTTTACGATTTACCTTGGTTAAGTTTCCCAAATAGCTATTGGAGGTGTTCCGTTTCTAAAGTTGAACCAAAAGGGGTCCAAAAAGGGGGAAAGGGGCCAAAAACGGGCAAATTGAGTGCATAGTCAATCACGCCTGAACGCCTGGACCGATTTTCTTAAAATTTGGGATATTGATCGAGCTTTTGTCGGTGCAGGTTATAGGCAATAAATCTTTTCAAAATTCTGACCCAAAGGGGAAAAAAATGGGACAAAGTGAGAAAAAATGGGCAAAAATTAGTACTTTATGCATAAATGCTGTATTTTATCTGTTTTAACACTATTTCTACCACGATTTTGTGTATACCTATTTCGACCAAAAGGTGTCTTTTGACACCTATGCGTTTGGATGGAAATAATTATGAAAATAATTATTAAAACATGTCCTGTTCCTATTCCTATTGTTCCCAAAAAACAATCGAATATAAAAATTATAACGGCGAATTCAGTGTACCGAAATTTTTTTTGGCATTTTCGAAAACTTGCTGAACATAATTTCACAGAATTTCCATGGCACGACATTTCGCAGAATTTCCAATTGCACAGAATTTCCATGGATTGGTATAACAATACGAAGAGGAAAAAACCAAAAACAAATTATAGTTCACTCCAAATGTATGTCAGTGTAGTTTCTTTATATTTTTTATATCTTGCTGTAAGAAAATTCGTAAAGGTGTCAAAAGACACCTCACGGTAGAAATAGGTATATCATGTACGCATATATTGATCCAGGATGAGTTGGAGGAAAATGATAACGCTAAATAAATTCAACAATTATTATACGAATTGTCAAAACATTAACTGAGAAAAAATTATTAAACTTTGAAATAAATTTCAAGTTAAAATTTTAAAAGGTGTCTTTTGACACCTTTGGTAGAAATAGTGTTAAAGGTATTTTTTTACGATTTAGCTTGGTTAAGTTTCCCAAAGAGCTATTGGAGGTGTTCCGTTTATAAAGTGGGGGTCCAAAAAGGGGGAAAGGTGCGAAAAACGGGCAAATTGAGTGCATTTATATTTAGGACTTAGAGTATTCAAAAAAACTGGGTTGTTTGTTAAACCGGGTTCCGAATAATTTGAAAAATTGTATTTTTTAAGAAACCGGTTTCAAAACCGGTTTCGAAACCGATAAACCGGTTTTTTATTTATAGTTATTTTTAATGCAAAAATTACCCAATAATAATTTTTTTTTAAATTTAAAGAAAAATTTATACAATGGCCACCTTTTTTTAGGAATAATTAATGCACTGATTACGAGAAAAAAATATTTTTTTTGTAATAGTATGTAATAGTATTATGTTGTTTTTTTTTAAACTTTTCACGAGAACGTTTTAAAGTTTTGAATTTCAATACAAAACAATTGAAAATCACATTTAGAAATATTTTTTACAATTCTAAATTGATTTTTATAAAAAATTAGTATTTGCTATGACCATTAATAAGTCTCAGGGTCAAACATTGAAGGTGGCTGGTTTAAATTTGGAGACACCATGTTTTTCTCATGGGCAATTGTATGCTCACGGGTACCAAGTGAGAAAAATTTATATATTTTTACCCCAACTGCTAAAACAGCTAATATTGTGTATACATAGAAGCGTTTTATTAAAATAATGATACTATTTAATTTAATTGTAGAATAAGTTTATATTGCTTTTATTTAATAGTTATATGTATGTACTCAATATTGATATAAGTATTAATAATAGAATAAGTTTATTTTTTGTATTTTTAATATATATACTTAAGTTACTGATTTTTGTATTTTTTGTTAATAGATAATAATAAAGTGTTAATAATAAAAATTTTTAAATTTCTTTAACAACAACAAATAATCACTGTTTTTTTTTAATTTAAAAACATTTTTCATTTTTTAAACTAATCCAAACTACATAACCCGCGCAACGCCGGGTACAATCTGCTAGTATTCCATATATAATGATATCAATGCGATGTTGATAGAAAAATACTTACATGGAGAAGGCAACTGGATAAAGACATTAACCGAATAGAAGGCATGGCTTGTGACAATGTGTTGATGACCCCTAAGTATTTAATATGAATTTTAGAAATTATTCTTTGTATACAAAGTATTGAAGTCTGCTTCTCTCTTTAAAGAAAACAGGGAAAGATTTTTGGTTGAACTAAAACTATTTTGAACAACCTAGTTTGAACAACTACCTAGCAGGACAGAAGTCTGAAATTCACCGTAGTCTAGTAAGTAGTGTGTTGGGTTGTTAGACGTGAGACCACGGTTTAAACACTAGATCAGGCATCTGCAACAAAACGAAATATTATAAAAATAATTCTTCGGCGACTTCCTCTCAGCAGATTTCTGGCAAAATCTCCGAGAGTAAATTAAACTGCCATGAAAAAATGTCTCAAAAATCTGTCGTTCGGAGCCGCATTTAAATTGTAGCTTACGCCATTCGTGTAAAAAATTGATACGCTCAATATAAATGATGTGAGAAGCTAGGTCGTAGTCTTGACTGAAGGCTTGTAATGACCAATTATGTGTGTATGTATGTATACAAAGTATAAGACAATAGGTCATGGCACTTTGAAGCTATTGTCAAAAATTAATTTTTTTTTGTAATTTTACCGAAATTTAAGCTTTTTATAGAAAATATTTAATAAAATGTAATAAAAAAATTATTCCGACACTACTTATTACTCTCTTTTAAGTTTTAAGCAGCTCATCAACATTTAGTAGAAGGATAGGAATGCTTCAAGGCTTATTTTACTTTGAAATTTTAAAGTGGGCAGAAGAATATACATACATTCAGAACCCACAATTTGTCCTGCATTTTTAATATTTTGTTTCACAATTTTCCTTTGTTACACATGCTACAAAGTAATTGAAAGAAGAAACAAAAACAAAAAAAATAATAACAATAAGAATTAAAGTAAAAACAAAAAAATTAGTAATGTAAAGTATTATAATAAATAAAGGAAAACGCTTAAAGTATGTACAAAAGAAAAAAGTTATTGACAAAGGATGGATTACAATGCTTAGTTGTGCTGCATAAAAGGGTTGTGTTATTGACCAAGAAAGAAATTTATTTTTAAATAAAGTAGAAACCAATGTAGGAATTTTATTTTATTTTTTTTTTTAATATGAAACAAAAGTTAAAAGGTTGGACAACATGTTGGCAAAATTGTGCTCTTGAGACGGACCGTCTTGAGCACAACATGAAAAATTAATCTGTTTCTCTTTAGTTTAATTTTTATTTTCTTTTCTAATTTTTATTTTGGCACTTAATGTTACCAAAAATAATTCTTTTATAAAAACAAACATTAGAAAAAAAGGAAAAACAGAACAAATAACAATTTAATGAGCATATTAAAGGGAGAAAATTGCAATTTTATGCTAAAAATAATGCTGACTACGGCCTTGGAGAAAACGTGGTACTACGACTATTAGAGAATATTTCAGATCCAAGTCAATATAATGTTACATTCGACAAGCCATAATTTATTGTGTATGTACATTATCTCAGATTTTCTTCAGATTATGGAGACAACCGATTTGACAAATTACGGAAGGTTACGAAAAGGTTATTTTGCAACAGGTACTGTTCGAGATAATCGGAGCAACACGCATTGCTGGATGATATTAAATTGATGAAAAAGAAACGGGGAACGATTCTCTGTTCTCTGGAACGATAATTCGGTAATTACCTGTACACATATGTATTTATTATCATGTTATACCTATGTATGTGTATATTTTAAATCTTTCTGAAGGTGGTAACTGTGATGTCTAATTTTTTGAGTGCGAAACCGATGTACAAAACCAAAAGATATGACCGTAAACATCGCATGATGGCTGTCGTTGAACAACCACACATAATACATGCATATAATCAGCGAATGGGTGGGGTTGACTTATTCGATAAGGGCGTCTACAATTATCGTATTCTAGTCCGCGGATATAAGTGATATTGGCCATTACTCACTAACGCTATTGACGCAGCTTTGGTAAATGCATGTAAACTACACTGCTTGTGCAGAGGATGTAAAGGTTTGCCATCTATGAGCCAACTCGATTTTTGGGTTAGCGTTGTTGAAGCGTTGGTAAAAATTCGTGAAAATCGCCGCCGTTATGGAAAAGTTGTCACAAATGCGCAGCAAATAGCAAAACACACTGACAAATTTGACCACATGATTGATAAAATTGAAAAACGCAATGTGGTGAGAAAACAGAGTACGGTTGAGAAAAATAAATGATTTGAAATTTCTATTTGAAATTAATTTTTAAAAGTTTTATGAAAAATATTTCATACCAATGCCTAAGTGGGTATTTTTATACCCATGTCATTGAATCGCACCTGTAGCTTAGGTAAGTAGACCAATTCAAGTGAAAGTATTTTTATCGGGTAGAATATATATTATATTACATGGCATCTAAAGGTTTTTCTGAGAATATCATCTTTTCATATTCCACAGAAGTTCTATTACAAAATTTTGATTTTGAAAAATTCTTGATCTTTGACCTTTTTTCTGTCATCCAAAATATGTGAATATCATGCCTTACTAATTTTTTTTAAACCGTTCTATGTCTTCTTTATTCGTTCTTAAAGAAACGTTTGGGCTCTCGTTTAGTTGGGTCAAGATAGAATTTTTAAAAAAAACTTCTTTTTTTGGGTATTTTTCTACCCATTCGGCGTTAATGGGTTAAGTTTCGTTCGCAATAAGTGGTCTTTATGAAGACCCTTGTATGTTGACTTTAATTTTATACTTCGTACACCCGATTTCTGCTGTAAAATATTTTCTATCCTCTTTCAAATTTATATGGCCAACTGGAGTTTAGAGAGAAGATGCTGAAAATTGCTTTAATGAATATGAGTTCTATAGTTTTTCATGGTTTTTCTCTTAGCAAAGTTGATAATTAATTTGAAACTTAACAGTTTGCCTCTTTTTTTCTTTGAAATTACTTTGTCAATTGACTTTTCTTCGTTTATGCTGGCCAATCAGCTCACAGAATGAAAAGAAGTTTAAAGGAGAGAGAATAATTGTTGAGGTTGATTTTTCTTTTTTGTTTCTAAAAAATAAAAATTTCTAGTAAGTAGAGTACTTCTGAGTGTATGCATTAATTTTATTAATATACCTGCTTTACTTTTATTGCTTTTAACGTTGGTTTCTTTGACTTAAATTTCTTCAGCATCATCACTTTATAATTTTTGACTTGACTCTGCTTCATTGATTGGATGCACTATATTTATTTTTAAGCAAATGTCAGTTTGGAAAATGTTTTGAAAAGGGTTTAAAATAATACTTAACACACATACATACATATGTATCGAAAGTATTTAAAATTTCCATCAGCCTTGACTGTATTGGAAAAGAGTCAGTGTAAAGGTAAACATGTGTTAAATTTGTTCAAACAAACTATTACATGAGGCAACAATTAGTCTTAAATTTTTAGCAAATATTTTAAAAATACGTTACCTTTGTCAATATAATTTATATCTACATTTTTACCTTCACTCTTTTGATGATATTGATTCCTGTTTATAAAGTTGTTTTTTTAAAAATTTGGCTAACATTTTTGCACTGTCAATCTGTCAATGACTTTTATAGAACTTTTCTCATGTGATTTAATTCTAAACATTTCCTGTAGCTTTATGCACTTGCCTCAGTTCGGCGAACTTAGTCGGAAATGCGTAGGTATGGAGACGTAAGTCATGTTAGTAGCTCAATGCTTAAGTCTAGTCTGTAATCACCAAATAACGCACTTTCTATTCAAGTCATTTATATCTGGTCTTCTAACTGTGAATTCCGTACTTTGACAGTTAATATGTGCCATTTATTCAGTCTGTCTCGTCAAATCCATGCACCTAATAGGCATGGACCATAGACGAGTTGGCAACTGATCATAATTTTCTTCGAAAAATCATTTTCAGCGATGTGGGCCGTTTCTGAATGAATGAGTATGTGAACAAACAAAATTTGGACCGATATCAATACACATGTGATTCAAAAGAATCCAATACATCCTGAAAAACTTATAGTTTGATTTTGGACTTCTTTAAAAAGTAATTGATAGGCATTCCTGTAAACGGCGAGTACTATAGATCGATGATTAGCTATTTCTTTTAAACTGAATTAGATGTTCTGGACACCAACAACATGTGGTTTCAAAGGAACGGCGCCACGTGAAACACAGTTCATCACACATTGGATACTCTGCACCACGAACGATTCGATTACATAGCCCTTTCTCATTGAGGCGGTGTGAACTTGCGCCTAGATCATGTGATTTGACCCCATTAGACTTTTTCTTGTGGGCTTTTCTTAAGACGCAGGTGTATGCGAATAAGCGAGAAATATTAGTCCTAATAGCAAAACATAAAGCCACCGTCCAAATTCCGCCATATTTACGCGACACAGTTACCCAAACTTTGTTTTATTAAAATTTAAGGATAAGAAGCGCTTATTGAAAAACATTAAATAAATTAATCGAGTACACAATGAAAGAAAATAGTCGACAACATGCGGCCTTAAGTTGGTGGTCTCTTTTATTTATAAGACCAACAGTTAGGGGATGGACCGTACTCATGGAGTGTATTGTGTTAGAATTAGGAAAATAGGCTATGGGAAGGAGGAAAGGGAGAGTAGTATTTGTGGACATTAGATTTAAATCTTTTCATATTATAAGTGACGGGAAAGACCTCTGCATGAAGGGAGTTGCTCAAACGAATAGTGCGGCTAAAGAACGAATTCTATCTGGAATGTGGTGTGCAATCCACTGACCAATCGACCTTGCGAGAAAGATGAGTGCTACGTAAGAATATACGATTTTCAGGAACAAGTCCCTTTATCTCGCTGGAGTAAAATCCGTTGTAGTGGTAGAACAGTGAAATACAAGCCACATTGCGACGATGCTTCAATGAATAGAGTTGGATAACCTACCATCATTAATGAGCACCTTCGCCCTCTCTTGTGTACGGTCGAGAAGCCCCAAAATAGTGCTTGAGGCATCGACCCCTATTCCATTCTCGGTCGAATATAAGTCAGATGAAGTTCAGTATTTCCGGCACTGTCTTAAGAAACCGAGGAACTTGAATGCTTCTTTCGACACTTGAAAAATATGCTTGTTCCAGCAAACATTACTCTTGGACTTTTATGCCTAAAACATCAAGAGCTTCTGACTCTTTAACATTTACACCAGGCATAGCTGCAGACAACGTAACATTATTACTGCGCTTGTGTGTCAATAAACAACATTGGATCTTGCGCGCATTGAAATCGACTCCATTCGGAGATTAACTGTAGGTCGGATGTAGGTGTGTCATTCATATTAAGTCTTTTCGCCTCAATCCCCTACCTATCTCAGCCTACCATTAAACGAATGTGAATATTGCTGTGAGCTGAAAAAGAGTAGATAAGATTAGAGGATAAAGAAAGAAGATCAAAATGAAAATTAGAAATAGAGTTGGAGATAGAACAGAACATTGCGGTACCTCTGAGTTTGACCTGAACTCGTCTGATGTATACTGCGATCCCTGAGAAAGCTCGATATATATCGAGACAAGTGCTTATCAACACCAAAAGCAATAAGTTTCGATTCCCTGCCAAATGCTTTGGAAATATCTAGAGCCACAACCTTACATACACACACACATAATTGGTCATTACAACTCTCAGTTAGGATTACGATCTAACTTCTTATGTTGTGTGTGTTCATTTTAGAATCCAACTGACAGGTTTTTGAGAAACTTTTCGTTGCAATTTTGTTCAACCTTAGAGTTTTCGCCAAAAATCTGTTGAAAGTAAGTTGCCCATCTTGGGCTTTAACTGTGGCCTCACGTCTAATAATCCAAAACAATAACCACTAGACTACGACGACTTCACAACCACAATCTTGCTCTCATCAAATTGGCAGAGAGCGTGGTGCCACCATTCCGAGAGCAACGTCAACAGGTCACCAGTTGAACGGGCCCTACGGAAACCATACTGTCTGTTGTTAATTAGGTTGTTAGACTCTAGATATTTCACAAGATGGTGGTTTATCTATCTATAACTTTGGAAAGTGCGAAACATATTGCAATTGGGCGGTAATTCTCAGGGTTATTAGCCTCATCTTTTTTTGGGGTATTGGCGTGACATTAGCAACCTTCCAACATTCTTTAAAAAGAATGGTTAGTAGTTCTAACGAGGAATGCACAAAAAGCTAAGCCATCAAGATCAATGACGATAGACATGAGCCGCTTGTTGGTAATTTTATTTACTCTCGGAGTTTTTGCCATAAATCTTCTGAGAAAAAATAGCCGAAGAAATGTTTCAAGAAATCATTTCGTGCATGATATCGACAGGCATATTAAACTAATTCTTCTTCTTTAAGTATTCATATTGGAATTTCAAATTACCCTGTGTGTTGTATGTTTAAATTGTTTATTTTAAATGTGATTTTTTGTTTACGATTGTTTTTATGTTCAAAGAAAATCAATTTAAAGTATGATGACGATTTTCTTATTTTTCTCTTACTATACCTGGTGGTGTTACATGTTGTATACGTGTTAAGTGTATAAAATTTTATATCACGTGTACGCCCAAATCAACTGATAGAGTGTAGGTTGCAAATAAAAAGAAGAAAGAAAAATGAAAAAAAAAAAATAAAAAACATAAAAGTAAAGAAAACAAAGAAACCAAAAAATAAAGAAAGAAAGAGAGAAATAAAAAAAAAGGAATTTCATTTAATGCTTTTTGTTTCATAAAATTTATTTTTGTTTTAAAAACAACATTATTTTATGCTCGTATTTTAAGAATTTATTCTTTTTTTATCCTTTTCGGTTTATTTATTTAAAAGATTTAAGATTCTTAAAAAGTAAGAACAAAAAAAATTTAAAGATTTTATTTTACTTTTTAAAATAATATTATGGTTTTAAGAAGCATATGCGTTTTTATTATATTTTTTTTCTTCAAAAATAATCCGTTTTTGGGATTTAAACGAAGGTATTTTTTGTTTGTATTAAAATTTCTAGTGATATAAGCATTTTTTGTTTCAAACTTTTTGTAACAGCAAAATATTTAAATTCAATTCGTTTTTTCATTTGCATTGTTAGCGTAAAATTCCAGGATTTTTCATTATCCTTTAAAGCGTTGTCATGCTCGTGTGAACTTTCGATCCACTGTGGTTGCAAATGCAACAGGAAACCATTGTTAGTGATGGCCTAGTATACCTTTCTATGGCATGAATGTGAACAGGTATTCTTATTATAGAGTTTGATTGAAAAAAAGAGAGATAGCACGCCAAGCATTTAAAAATTACTTCGAATCGTATTAATAAGAAGTCATTTAATGGAAATGCTTTACCATCAATACGGGTGACATAAAATCCAAACGTTTTAATAATTCTGAGATAGGCTAGTACTTGTTGTTTGTGTGCTGCAACAATATGTTACAAAAATCGAATGCAGGTTAAGGCCAAGTTTTTGTAATTTAAATTAAATAATAAGTTTTTAGTATTTTCCATGATATGGCTCTCCTATACGACAACTGCACTAAATTTTGTTTGTGCACTGCTGTAGAATTATAGTCTTCAAATGATTATTTTTCTATAAGCCTGAATAAATATATCTTTAAACCATAAACCATTTAAACCATGTTTTGTGACTATTTAATTTTTTCTCTGTAAATGTAATTTTTTATTTATCAAACTCAATTCTGTTCAAGATTTTTTCAAAATAAATGCAATATTTTTTTTATATTTTATATACCAGTAAAGAATTTTTTATTAAATAGAATTCGAATGAAATACAAGATAAATGTTCCAATTGGTAATAGCTTTCATACATACATACATAATTGGTCATTATAAACGTTAAGTCTGGCTTACGGCCTACCTTCTCTCACTTCTGCTGTTGTGTGTTTTAATTTTATCTATAAGTGGCGGCACGTACAGTTTAAAGTTGACTCCGAATGACAGATTTTTGTGAAAATGGCAATTTTATTTTTTTATTTACTATCAAAGTTGTTGCCAGATTTTTGGATACTTCAATATTGCATTTGGCGACTCAAGGGGCCTCTTGCCTCTTTACCATTTTTGTTCTATGTTCCTGCCCGGAAAGAATCTAGTCCACCTGGAGCTGATGAATTTTAAATTAAAGTATTCATAACATAACGACAATGCTTGTAAAATCTAGCGATACCTTTTTTTAAATTTCATTTCGACAAATTTTTTCACCGCTTAAATATACTTGTACCGGGCAAACTAAATTTCTACCTCTCATTCCACTAAATAAAATATCCACGAAAAAAAAAAATAGAAAAAAGTGACGCCAACCATATGATGGTAGGAATGAAAATATTTTTTTAATTTGAATTTTAATTTGATTATTAGTGGAAAATTGCTAATCTATATGCAAATTGCGAATTATAAAATTGTCCACACAAATCATCAATAGAAAGAAAGCCTCTTATAAAAAATTGCAATTATTAACAGCGCAAATATGAAAAAAAAAAAATATGAAACACGAGATAAAGTGTTAACTTTATAAGAAATATCAACAGTTAATTAGTTTTAGTCTACATATACTTTACAGTTATAAATGCTTCTTCTATAAGCTTATTTCAATATCAAAACAATCTCCAACGGCGGGGAAAAAAATTTTTACAATACTTTCGAGTTTTTTGTTTTGCCCTTTTCAAAAGGTAATGGAAACTAAGTATTTAGTACTCCTACACACAATAGAGTGACACAGCTGTATGGGGTCCGAAATGTTCTCGATTACTTACTATTGAAAGTAGTTTTATTGCCTGTAATTTTCACGAAATATTGCCACGTGGCAGTAACGAAGTTAGTTTGCAAACAGATTTTATTGTCAGTTTTTACTAAAAACCTGTCATAAACTTTTTAATCGAAACTTGTAAAGCTGTAGAAAAACAGTCGCGGGTAAGCATTTCAGCTGTAATAACAGTTGAGATTGTATAACAAAGACAACAGAGTTAAAGAATACTCTATATGGAGCATATGGGTATGTGAGAAGCCTGACTAAAGGGTTGTAGCAACCTATTAAGTAAGTTAATCAAGTGAAACTGAAACAATTATGTGATGGTACAAGAATTGCTAACAATCAGGAGTTAAAGAATGCATTTTAGACTATTTTAAGAAGTTAAACAATTTTTGTTATAATTTAGGGTATTAAAGATGGTTATTGATGGGAAAAACTAAAATTTTTTGAAAACTTATTGTGCTTTCTTTGCTAGGTCAGTTAAATTTGGCTCTATCCTCTTAGATTCCTTTTGAAACATGAAAAGGTAACAGACTAAGGTCCATTATTACAATTTGCCGTTAAATTTGGGTTTAGTTAAAGGTACCTTTAGCTAAAGGGAACTGTAAAGTTACCTTTAACTGATTTTCGTTATTACAAGTTACAGATAAAATAAAATTAAAATATGGCAGTGCCGGAGCAAAGTCGATAAAACTGCTCAATTAAACAAGTTTTTTTTAACGCAGTGGCAACAGCGGACTTCGTTTTTTTGTTGTATGTGCTCATTTTGTTTGAATTTGAAGTTGCCATATCGAAAATAGTATATGATATGGCAAGTTCAAACATAAAGTGACCTTTAAATGTTAAAGGTAGGAATATCTTCCTTTTAGTTTAACGATCACTTCTATCTTATTGGGTACTCATAATAATGAAAAAAAATTTATCTGCCCGTTAAAATCCTCCCTTTTGTTAACGACAAGTTGTAATAATGGCCCTAAATGATCTGTAATAAGAAGCTAAGGTTTCAAACTTCAAATGAATGTAACCATAAAAGAGTTTCGGACATACTTTAATGCTGTCTAGTTTAAATGCATTTGTGAAATAATTTCCATAATTACCGTTTTTTATGGACAAAGTAAATAAACTAAAAATAAACAGACATGGTTATCTATTAAAACCACAATCTAATTTAATTAATTCTCATGTTTTGTTTTATCATTACTTTCGTAATTTTTTTATTCTTTTCATTCAAATTCATTTTAATTATGTTTCAATGTATTGTTTAATAGTATATGTAATTAAAATGTTTTACTTTATTTATTTTTATTTTTTTGTTTCGTTATCAATATTAATGTTTATTTTTTGCAAATTAGAATTTTTATCAATAAGTTTTTTTTATTTAAAAATAATTCTCTGTAAGACCATAATTGCATTTAATTTATGTTTAAAAACCAAAGAGAAATAAAAAATAATTTCAATATTATTTTCATTTTTTTCTTCTGTATAAAAATAAGTAATTTTTTTTATACTCTACATCAAATATATAATGAAGGCATATTATGTTTGTAGAGATGTTTGAGAAATCTTCAGAATAAAGATTTATAAATTTATTCATCGAATAACAATTCAAATTAGGCGTACGTTGCACATTTTAAAATAATGGAATTACTTTTAGATATATGTATCTGCCTACCATCAGTTAAAATGTCTACTACCGTATAACTGAAGCATTACTTCCAGTGTCATTATCACCTTGCAAGAATTGTTCTCAAGCTCTGCCCTGCCAGAAACAATTTTGTTTCTGTAAATATTATATGTTGTTATCAAAATGTGTGCAGTTATTAACCGTTCTATATTGTTAATATGATCTGTTGTCATGTGGAAATGTTCATAAATGTCAATAACTGCCTACAACACATGCTGTAGAGATTGGTTAAAGTACTTGACTATAAACAAGATCGAGCAATCCAAGACCAAATAAAATGAATTTTTCTTCACAACTTGTGAATTAAAAAAGTTAAAAGGCTAAAAGTCGCTGTATTATAGTAGGTAGTGTGTTGGCTTGTTAGGCATGAGGCCACGGTTCAAACCCCATGTCAGACATACCCAACAAAACCGATTATGAAAAAATAATTTTTTTCTTTTCTGATAGCCAAGCTGCCATTAGATCCCTCTCGAGTTACGGTCAACTCCAGAATCGTTTCAGAGTGTCGACATGTTCTCTGAACGTTTCGACTTCGAACGCCAGATTTTTGAGAAACATTTTCATGCCAACTTTTTTCTAATTTACTCTCATAGTTTTTTGTAGAAATCTGCAGAGAGGTAGTCGCCGAAGAGATTTTTTTTATATATCGTTTTTTTTTTTGAGATGTCAGAGTTGAGGTTTGAACCGTGGTCTCACGTCTAATAGGCACACATTAGACACACAGACTAGATCTGTATTATAGATGGTTTATTATTTGGAGTGAAGAATAATACATTCTATCACATACAGTACAACGTTTTAATTGTTGGTTGATGGCATTATATGTCATCATTTGCACATTGTAAACGATCATGTAATGCACTTTTCATTAAAAAGTTTTAAAGAAAAAATTTCTAAATGTATATTAAAATGGCTTTCCTATTAAAAAATTTTTTTATTATGATTTACGACGATATATTTAAAGTAATTTTGAGGTAACCCTTTCGTTTTTCGAATGCAATTACAACGTAAACATATATCAAGTCTCTTATACTGTAAATCCTTTATCATACAATTTGAAAACAAATTTTATTTTGAAAAGGATTTACTGTCTAATAGGACTTGACCTATGAAAACCACAATTACTTTGCCTATTGCTTTAAAGGTTTTCATACAAACCAACAGAGATAGTGGGTCATAAGAATGAAAAAAAAAAAAAAATTATAAAACCTACCAAGCATCTAACAAATAACATTGACATCACAATCTCAAGGTAGTAAATATTCTTTTTATAATACCCCCCCCCTCCCCAAACTATTTGCTCAAGCAAAAATGCGATGGAATTTTCCATCAAGAAATATTGTCCATGAAGATTGTGCATACGAAATAATTTCTTTTTTCCAACAAAGTTTTTGGTTGAAGAATAATTCACTTAGCAGGGGTGTAGTAGCATTGAACGCTTTAAGTGGCAGTAAATAATTTCGATACTGTTTGCGACATTTTTAATTTGCATATGAGCGATTGTAACTTTCTACTTTTCCACTCAATTTTAAATATTTTTTGTCCATTAAAAAAAGGGTTCCTCAATTTCAATTAAGAAGAATTTACGGTGGGTGCATAAGAATCTCCTTATAAAGCTACCAAGTGATCCACTGTTGAAATAAAATTATTTTCTGGCTGCTTGTTGGCGGTAGCCTCCCTATTAATTTCAAATTCAGAACTTGGCGATACGGGTGGAGTAAGGTTAGGTTAGTTTAGGAGGCGGAAACCTTCGAATACAGAGGTCCTACTTAGGCAAGCATTTAGGTCCATTGCGATACTCAATTAATTCTACCCAGGGGTCAACCATTTCCTACAGAAAACCATCTCGAATCCAAAATAAATCTTGCTATTGCACCAATCTTTATATTAGACCCCTCGGTCAACCATGTGAGAAAATTAGTGTCAAAAATCTCTGTCTCTACATGACAAGCAAACAGGGCACTGCCACATGAGATGAAAGACAGCCTCTTCCTCCTCCTCAGACCCACAGCCCCTGCAGAAGCCTTTAGTTGGAATGTCGAGTGTTTCGGCATCAAGAGGATCGCTATTGTGTGATGGATGATGATGAGTTATATAGCCGGTGATATCCCGCTGATATCCTTAAGGACACAGCAAAACCTTTCTGACTGTTAATATTGGTTTGACCAACGTTTTGTGTGTTTTATTGAATTAATCATCAGTCCTCAGACAATACTAAAATGTCGTCTTTATAATGACTCAGTAACGCTTTGCAATTGAAAAATCCTTTCCATTTCGTGTTTACGGTTTTGCTTATAATGTAACCTAAAATTGAACTTGGTTTTCTCTCTCCAGCCTTATTCAAGTGCTGAAAAGCATTGTTTCTGTAGTCTTGAGGTATTTGTTGATAGACTCACTAAACGATTATTATTGCTTACACCCTTACACCCCTTCAGTCAGGACCTATAGTTTACAGTCGAGTCCGAACGACAGACTTTTTTGAGAAACTTCTGGTGCTGAGAAAGTCGCCGAAGAAAAATATTTTTGATATTTGGATTTAATCAAGATGTCTAAGCTGGGGTTTGAACCGACGCCTCACGTCTAATAAGCCAATGCACTACCTACCTGACTACAACGACTTATACCCATAACAGATGATATCAAAGGCTTAAAAGAACTACAGTCTTAAGGAATATTTCTTTTCTTTTCCAAGCACAGTCAGTGGTATGCTCTACAACTTTGTAATCCCATACTCTGTAAAATTGTTGTGGGTTATTGTATTACACCAACCTTTCCATAATTGCTTGAAAGTGAGTTTTTCTCGATGGGATAATTATTTCGACTTTTTTCCTCCCATAAGTAAGAGAAATCATACAAACAAATTATACGTTGTAGAGTGCATTTACAATTTCTTGTATTCTTTCTATTTTTGGATACATATTTTCCATGTACCCACATGCAAAAAAAAAAAAATTCTTCAATGCTGTTTGCGATATTCGAAAATAAAACGCATATTTTTGGAGTATTTTTTTTGAAATTTGGCCATCGATTCTAATGACCGATAGATACACTACCACTTCTAACATGTTTATGTTGTTGTTTTTCTCTTGCTGCAGTATTTCGTGCAGAAATATTTTGCGGGCTACTGGCAAAATTCTGTCTGTTAATGTTTCAAACATTTTAGGGCATCGGACATTTTTGGTTTTTTCCAACGTTTACAGCAATTAGAAAAAAATGTTGTTGAAAAAAAGAAAAAAAACGAATGTTTTTTGTTGTTGTTCTAATAATAGTTTAACAACACAACATGATGCTTACAAAAGGTTTCCAATTATAAGCGTCTTTTGTTACTGCACTGTAGGTGGTAGAAATTTAAAATTTACTATGTTAAACGGCTTTTGAATAAACGGCTTGAAATAAAACTTGGTTATAGTTTTAAGCTTTTACTATTTAAAAACGCGTATTAATTGATTGAAATTTAAGAAATTGTTTATTTATTTAGATAACAACGTACTTTTATTAATAATACTGTGTTATCAACTTTATTACATGCATACATACATACATAATTGGCCATTACAACCCTTCAGTCAGGATTACGGCCTAGCTTCTCACACCACTCATGTTGTGTGCGTTAATTTTATACATGCGTGGTGAGACCTACAGTTTAACGTCGATTCCGAACGACAGATTTTTTGAGAAACTATTTCATGGCAGGTTTTATTTACTCTCAGACTTTTTGCCAGAAATCTACTGAGAGGAAATCGCCGAAGAAATATTTTTTTTTCATATTTCGTTTTGATGTCTGACCTTTGAACCCGGGCTTTATGTCTAATAAGCCAACACTCTACCCACTAGACTACGCCGACTTCATCTTTATTACACGATCCTAAAATTTTGAAGATCAGTCTGTTAGTGCAGTAGTCTAATAGGTAGTGTGCTGGTGAGTCCACGATTCAAACCTCAGGTCAGACATCAAAACGAAAATATGGAAATATTTCTTGGGTAACTTCCTCTCAGCAGATTTCTGGCAAAAACTCCTGGGAGTAAATAAAGTTGCCAAGAAAAGTTTCTCAAAAACTTGTCGTTCGGAGTCGACTTTAAACTGTACGTTCCGGACCGAAAATAATAATACATACACTGTACTTTTGGCAGCCTTGTATTGGGTCATGCAATTTGACTTAAGTTGAAATCGAGAATCAAGGAAGTTAAAGAAACCGGCCGATTTTATTATCAAGTTATTGATATCAAATTAATTATTTTCTTCTATGCGATCACAGTTTGTCGGGTATACAATAAATCATTCGTATGCGACCCCAAGTCTGGCTTCTTCAATAAAACGAAACATGAAAAATATTTCTTCTGCTACTGCCTGTCAGCAGAATTCTGGCAAAAACTTGGAGAATAAATAAAATTGCCATTAAGAGCTGCTAAAAATCTTGAAATCACTTTCTTTCTTTCTTTCGAGAAGTAACAGAGAAGCATTACAGCTTCTGTAGAAGTCATTGTGAGATAATATCAGTCTCCGGGCGAGTGCACTCGGATATTAGAATGCCATTATAACTGCTATGAGGTTAATATTCATGCAAAACTTAATTAGATAATCGATGAATTTGATTTGAATCCTAGTTAAATGCTGCTTGAATCTGAATACCGTGCACGATTATCGTTTTAGGTTTTCTTAGCAAACACAACAACTTTTTTGGTTCAATCAAATTCACTTCGGTTGTTCATCACAACAAACCAGCTGCAAGGGGTTTCGAGTTGAAAACTCTAATAATAGTTTGGCCTTAAGTTTCCCCTCTTTTTATAATCTTAATTCTGTCTATAGCACTGCAATGGCCCCTAAAGTATGTAAGCAATCAATACTCAAACATACTCAGGCTTCTCAAACCACTCATGTTGTGTGTGTTAATTTTATAAATGGTGGGACCTACAGTTTAAAGTCGACACAGAGCGATGGATTTTTTATATGACTTTGCGTTCATTCGTCATATTTAACGAGTCACTTGCTTCACGACGTGTCAGCTAGGTAACCAAAATCTTTAGGATTTAATTTTCAAATAAAACATATGAAATTCAAATTAAATTCCCATACGTTTAGTTTTTAAAAGTAAATCGAATTGATTTAATTTCCTTAAGTTTTGATATTGCTGCTCACCTTGCTTGAGATTCCTACTGCAATCACGTTTCCACCATAACCATTTCAAATTTATTCGCGTTTAACAACGAAATAAATTTTCTTCTTCTCTCGTTTGCTCAATGCTGCTCAGTGCACGACTGCATAATGCATTCATATTTTAATTTGTGGCAAAAGTATTCTTTGTTCTTTCATTATTCTTCGTTCTTCCTTCTTTTTGTGCAAAAAGTCGTAATTTTAAATAATTTATTAACGATTCATGTTTGCATATGAGAAATTTAAATTACAACGTAGTGGGAATTGAAATTGCAAAATTCAAATCAAAGCGTTTTTATTTATTCTACTCAGCATAGCATATTGAATGAAATGTATTTAATGGGGATGCAAATTAAAAGGCAAATAAATTAAGTGAAAATATTATTCTACACATTTTTGGTTTATGGCTTATAGCTTATGTATGCTTACTGTGGGTATTGGATAGGGAAAAAAATATTTTCCGTGTTTTTATGGAAGCAATGAATTATGAATTATTTCGGGCCTATATGTGAGTGAAGCCATATGTTGTAATTTTTTTTTCTATCCGGATATTGGATTATATGAAACTAATTTTGAGACTGCATAAATGCACATTCTTGTCTTCCGCACTGCTACCTCTGTAATCCAAAAAAAAAAAAAATTTAATCTATTACCTTACTGACCATTACCACTTATGTTGTTTGTGTTAATTTTGTCCATAAGTGGCTAGACCCATAGTTTAAACTCTACTTTGAACGACAGATTCTTAGAAACTTTTCGTAGCAATTTTAATCACTCTCAAAGTTTTTGCCAGAAATCTGCTTAGAGGCGGTTGGCATAGAAATATTTTTACATAAATATTTCGTTTCGATCGAAATGTCTGACCTGGTTTTTGACCTTGGCCTCACGTCTAATAAGCCAACACACTACCTTCTAGACTACGGCGACTATCTTTCCTTCTTTCTTCTTCGTTGTGTCTCTTCTATATATAAAGAATTAGTAGGCTGGTACACAATTTTTTAGCTATTCTTTGCACAAAATGAATTGGGGCAGATCATGTCAAGACGCCTTTTCAATTATAACCAAACCAACAGCAGACGACCCATAGGGCTACTTCACACTTGTGTTAAACAATTGTCTCCTCATGTTTGAAGGTAACAAATTTCGAAACGAAGTCGAATGTTTGTATTTTACTTCTGCTACTAATCAAAAAACCTACTTACTTCATTGGCTTAATTGGTCTACTTATTTACCGACTTAGCTTCTCACACCACCCATGGTGTGAGCTTAACGTCTTAACGACTCCGAACAACAGATATTTTAGAAACTTTTCATGGCAGTTTTATTTGCTCTCAGACGTTTTGCTAGATGACTGCTCTAGAGAAAGTCGTTGAAGTTTGAACCACGGGCACGTGCCTAATAAACAAACATACTACCTCCTGGCCTACGGGCTACGGGGACTGATAAGTAGGTGCAGACATTGCAATTTTTATGAAGAATACGTTAAAATACATGTGTACATTGCAAAACTATAGGGACTATAACTATTGAAAGGAGAATCATACCACCGCAGTTGTCTAAAATGATTCCAAGTCAGGTGTTTGGTTAAATGCATGAGGTTATTGGCTTTGTAATATTTTCAGGGTAACTTAGATGAAAAGCTTTCTATAACATTGCAATGTTTAAAAGGTTAAATTCAAAGAAACAGTAGGCTAGCAAAGATTATACGCATGGTCTGACCATCATTGAAACCTTGAAATACTCGTTTCTAAGAACGATGACTGTTCATGATGATTATGTCGGAAGACATAGTGCCTGTAGGAGTAGTTACAAAATGTTTCCATCGTAAAAGTTTAACCATTTTGGACGCATTTGGTAGGTACCTTGCAATCAAAAAATAAATTCGATCAAATATAGTACGAGTATATGTATATGGAAGTGTAGCCTTAATGGCTATATTTTGTAGACATACATATTTCTCCAATCGTAAATAATGAATGGTAACAGCAAAGAGAGTTAGAAATCAACTTCTAACCTTCGGTGTACATACTTGAAATTTCTGTAGATATCCTTGTATAGAGGTGGCCATCAACCATTGTTTCTTATGAATTTAATTTTCTATCTCCGAAGCCCGCATTATTAAAATCAGGAAAATTTGTTCTTTCCTTAGGTTTGCTCAATTACTATACCATGGCTAATTGTATTGTAGTGTATTGTTATACGGAGGGACTAAAGCACTGCATCTAGCAGATATATTATAATGTATCCCTTAACCTTGTAGATAGATACTTCAAACGACTTACATCACAGAGTGATGTTATAAACACAATAATTTGTTTGTTGTCGCGTTGCCTTAAATATAATCATTTCCATATACACCCATGTGTTCTAATTTTAAGAGAGAATGCTGTACAGCATGAAACCTAATTATGCTTACAGTTCGATGAAAAACTACAAGAGAGGGCAATTCTGTTTTTGAGTTTTCTTGTCAATTTCGTGAAGACAAGGTGTACTTACTTACTTAATTGCTCATTACAACTCTTTAGTTTTCTTCTCACAGCACTATTTGTGCTAATTTTATTCATGAGTGGCCGAACCACAAACTCTCAGAGTTTTTGCCAGTAGACTGCTGAGAGGAAGTTGCTTAAGGACTATTTTCCAATATTTCGTTTTGTTCAAGAGGTCTGAGTCAACACACTACTTACTAGACTACGCCGAATTTCAGAATTCCTGTGCTGGCTAGGTAGTTGTTCATACTAGGTTATTCAAAATAGTTTTAGTTCAACTTGTGGCAGGAATATACAGAATTCTTTCCCTGTTTTCTTTAAGATGGAAGCAGAATCCTGACCTTAGAGTGTAATTCATTCTGTCCATTGATACTCGTAAAATAACAGGTCCTCTAAGGTTAATAATTTAAACATTTACGCATATTAACCATGTTGGCATTGTACAGGTCCTATCATTATTATTATTATTTTGTTTGTTTAAAATATTATAAAAACATTTTATTTCCTAGAAAATTATTTACAAAACATTAAATTATTGGTTGTCAAACGTCACATTTTTGTAATTTCGTCCAATTTCATTTTTAATTATTGCCAAAGTCAATGTCAACTGAAATTACTTGGCAGACCACCTAAATTCATAGAATTTAGAAGTAAATTTATGCCAGCCATTGTTTACCATCAATATATAATTCATATTATTACATCATTTATGTATACATACCTATCTATGTATACATTCATTACTACAACCCTCCATTCATGTATTCATACGGTTTCCATCATACCTTGACTTGTGCTGTGAATTTATGTTTTGGCACCTTTAATAGCATTCGGTTTTTCCCATTAAACGTTAAAATTTGAATACTTCTTCCCGCCCTTCATACACAGCCATCGATTCACATCTAATAGAAGGGTATGAAAGAGAAAGAAAGAAAGAAAAAATTTATAAAAAAAAGGAAAACAAAAATGGAAATAATATTCCCAGAAATTACAATAACAACGAAAATGTCTGTATAATTACAGTGTTATTAATAGGAACACATGCAGGCAGGCAGGCAGTCAGTCAGAGCCAGTTTACTAGTATAGCAGAAAAGGAGCCCAAAATGTTTATTGATTTTAAACAGAATGAAGACAACTACTATACAAAATGCTGTTAGTCCTCCCCGTTCTACCAAATCTACTGCATTACCTTTAATAATGAATGTATTATTATTGTTTTATCGAGTTATCCATTTAGTGGTTTCAAAAATGTCAGTCTGTGAAGGCCATCATGTTTTAAATATTTGTTATCTGAAGTGTCATTTGATTAGTGAAAGACTTGCTATTTATGAATATGAATCGTTCAACAACCTGTGGAAGGAAATGGCAAGAATATAAAGAAATTTGAAACGAATGGAAGTATTACAGATGTGTATAAAGCTGTACACCAATGTAATATACAGACAGCCGAAAATAGCGTTGCTTTGGCGGATAATACCAATTCGTCGATTCTACTCCTCACAAATTGGGCCTCTCTTACGGCTCTGTACAGCTTATTTTGCATTTGGATTTGCCCCTGCTTTCAAATAAAGTCGATCTAATGGACCAATTAAAACCGTCTGATGCTTCAAAACGCTGCAGTCGTAGATATGGGCTGTTGAGCAACAGGCTTTCAATGCTGATTTATCAAACGAAGTTGAAACAGCGATGACCCTAATTTCACTATCAGTGGTTACGTACACATGCAAAATTGACGCTCTAAGGGTTCGGAAACACATACATAATTGGTCATTACAATCCTTCAGTCAGGATTACGTCCTAACTTTTAACACCACTTATGTTGTGTGTATTAATTTAATACATGAGTGACGGGACCTACAGTTTAAAGTCGACTCCGAACGACATATATTTCAGAAACTTTTTCAAGGCAATTTTATTTACTATCAGGGTTTTTGCCAGAAATCTGCTGAGAGAAGAGTGCCAATGAAATATTTTTTCGTATTTTATTTTGTTGGAGACGTCTTGACCTGGAGTTTGAACTGAGTCCTCACTTCTAATAAGCTAACACATTACCTACTAGACTACTGCGACTTCACGGAACAATTAAAACCGTCTGATGCTGCAAAACACATCAAACGAAAACGAAATTGAAATCAAAGCGAAATATGAAAAAATATTGCTTACGGCGACTTCCTCTCAGCATAGTTCTGGCAAAAACTCTGATGCTTAACAAAATTGTTACGAATAGTTTTTAAAACCTGTCTTTCATAGTTGACATTAAACATACAGTTTGGGTAGTACAGTTGGTGAAGTAAATTGGAAGTCGTTGTAGTCTAGTAGGTAGTGTGTTGACTTATTAGATGTAATGCCACGGCTCCAATCACAGGTCACAAATCTCCAACAAAACGAAATAAGGAAAAATATTTCTTCGGCGACCTCTTCTCAGCAGACTTCTGGAAAAAAACTCTGAGGGTAAATAAAATTGCCATGAAAAGATTCTCAAAATTTTCCGTTCGGAACTGACTTTAAGCTCTATAAAATTAACACACACAACATAAGTGGTGTGAGAAGCTAGCTTCCTAACTGAAGGGTTGTAGTGACCAAATAATATACATGAATATATTTCTGTAAATTGGCCGACAGATTACGAAATCTGGTGCCTTAAAACTGTTTTTTAAGAGGATACGTCAAAGACTGGGTCTAGATGGATAAGTAAAGTTACCACTGAAACAACGTACGAAATGGTTTATCGCCCATTCGAAAAATATATCAAAAATATCGAATGTTGCAGACAAATCAGACGAACTCTTCTGTGTTTTATTGAACTTTATATTTGAAAACCAAAAATTTGGATAACCCTTTACACTCTCTGACATAAATATATTTCTCCTATTGTACAACCAAATAGAATAGAAAAAGGAAGCAGTTCAATTAAACATAAATTATAATTTTATTATTATTTTAACATTTTTTTTCTTTGTTTTTTTCGTTTTTTGTTTCCATTTCTAATAATTGTTCATTAACTGTAGGAAATTGGTTTTATTGATGAAATAAATTATTGTTATTTGTATTGGCAAAATGCCTTTTCAAAATAAAAATTCATAAAATACAACAACAATATTTTATAATCAATTCTAGTTATTATGGAAGTCAAGTTAAGCATAAAGCCACAACAGCAGTAACTTTAATAAACTTACCAATACAATTAAGGTAATATGAAGGAACAAAAAAAGAAGAAAAGAAGGAAGTTATAAATGAAAATAAATTTTAAAAGGACATGAATAAAGTAACGTGGTAGGTAGTCAAGGTATATAATATGTTGGAATAACTTTAAGACCTCTCGTATTAACGACAATTTCACTGAATTGAAATGAATTGTAGTTATTGCCGCTAAGAACAAACTTCCTTAAGTCGTTCTAAGTCATGTCTGGCAACCGCAGAATGTTTAAATTAAAGCCGTGATATATCGGAAGAACAGTGGCTCAAAAGTATAATTGAACACTATGTATGAGATTATTCAAATTCCGAATGCCACTTCCGCATAGAAATATTTGATGCGGATTTATAGATAATTAAAAAAAGCTGTTAAACAATATATAATACATTTATTATTTAAAAATAGTTTTAAAACAATATTCACGAATTTCATGTCAAACGCATAATTGGAAAGTCAAATAAAAGGCACTTTTTTAACACTTGGAACCAAAACCTTTTGATTTTATTACTGATTCCAAACGTCGAGGCATCGGGGTTTTGTTGTTCCATTCTCACCTAATACCCTGTTTTAACTGCTCCACTGTGCTGATACAGGATTTATAGAGCTTAAGGGTAAATTTTTTCCAAAAATGCTCAATAATGTTGAGATCAGGCCCGTGTTTGGAGTAGTTTGAACAATTATGGATAAGCTACAGCTTCGCAACGTGCTTGCGATCGTTGTCCTGGTAGAAACAATTGTGTCTAATATATCTAACTTATTAGCACTTTGCTTCACATTTTGTTTTAAAAATCCCAAATATTGGACTTGATCCACTTTACTGTCTATATAATAAATATACCCTTCTCTTGCACTGGAAGCACAGTCCTACACTAGTACCGACACTCCTCTATGCTTGAAAATAGCCTGAGTATTGTTAGGCAAAATCTCAGTAATTGGCTTCGCCAAACGTACTACATTTCATCTCGTCCACGTAGGTTACATTTGCACTCATATGTAAAGGCTACCTTCATAGTGCTTACATAGGTATTCTTTACATGTTCCAATTAAGTGTGGAATAAAATATATCCGTCAAATAGCCGTCATGCCCTTGATGACACGCTATTTCTCTTTTTCACTGATGGCGCATTGTATTTCGTATTTCAGTTGAGGAAATGTTTTCGGTTTATTTCCATAAACCGGATTATTCACAAAACCAAGTTGAGTGCAAATCGTTGCTGCAATAAATGAATTGTTGCATGCGCGGTGTGGCAGGTGGCACCGTCTAACTAAAACCATATGTTGTCCATGTCCATAACATCCAGTTGAAGCCACATGACCTTCTTTATCATATTACTGTAAAGAATGCCGTTCTTACTTAACTTAATTGGTCATTACGACCGAGATTTTCACACCACTTATGTTGTGTGTATTAATTTTTTCACTAGTGACGGAGCCTACAGTTTACAGTTGACTCCGAACGATAAATTTTTTGAGCAACATTTCATGGCAATTTTATTTTACTTTCAGAGTTTTTCCTAGAAATCTGCTGAGAGGAAGTCGGCTAAACAATATTTTTCATGTTTCGTTTCGTTCGACATGTTTGACCTGGGTTTTGAACTGTAGCCTCATGTCTAATAAGCCAACAGACTACCTACTAGACTAAAGCGTTCATAGTCACTGCCATTTCAGCTTTATCTTTATAAAAGAAAGGCCTAATCACACCATCTGACCAAAGTCCGGTGCATCTGTTTCTTATGCATTACATGAAGATTTTCTGAGATACAAATTCGGCAATTTGATATGTTCAATGAGCCGTTTAGATAAAAAAAACCTAGACTTCACTTTGTTCCAATACCAATTCAATGAATTGCTAGTGCTTTTTATGGTATGAAGATTTAAGCTCGTAAGCAAACTGAATTATGTACGCTTGAGGTCGCAGTTCTTTTGTCAAAATTCTGAGAGAGTTCTGTGATACTCTCGTTAACAGCGGCAATGTTTTCAAAAGACCGCAAGAGTGTTACTGCCTATAACCTAACTAGTTGCTTCAAACTTTTAAACCAGTTTTTGAGATCGTCCTATAATGTAAAGCAATATTCAAACTCGTTCGGAGTCGACTGTAGGTTCCGTAACCCATGGATAAAATTAACACATAGCATGGGTTGTGTGAGAAACTAGGTCATAATCCTAACTGAAGGATAGTAATGACCAATAATGTATGTATGTATGTATTGTATGTAAGTAATACTCAGGGCATGACATTATGTTGGGATACCTCAAATGCAGTTACAGGAGTAAGACATAGTGGTAGTGTGCGACAAATTTAATTTTAATTTATTTGAAGTGGAATCTGTTGGTGGTTCGAGTATTACAATAATTCATACCTTTTTTCATATTATAGTTGATCATATAATGTCTGAGTATAAAACACTCGTAGTTTAGTACACTACCAACTAGACTATCAGAGCACTTAAATTCCAACGTTCCAATGTGAAACTTGGCTCAACTCGGTCCCACAACTTTGTGTTGTTGAAGTTGTAGCAAATAATTTCGGTGAAAACATGTATATAAGATGCTTTTAAAGCTCAGTCATTAAGTTGTATTCACTTATGAATACAAAATCCAGCCATAATGCTAATAGTTTCTGTAATGCAAATGTAATGCATTCCGATTTTATTTTAAATACTTAACGCAATTCCGCTTGAAAACCTTCTTCTTCGTTTTTCACTGTCGTAATGACATTAAGTCAGTGCCTATTAAAACTATGAATTATAGACTCATAATAGTCTTCTTAATAGTTTTAGTTCTTAAGTATTTCCCACTCTATTTTTCCAACGTAAATGCTAGCTGCCAGCTATTAGAGGGTAAACCTATTTTCGTAAATATTCCTTAAAAACATGTTTTTAATGCCTTGTTTTTCACAACATTTTAACACTTAATATTGAATATTTCTTCGTCAAAATTTTTTTCATTTTAATTTCTCAGGCATTTAATTCGTTCAATGCCACTGCTACTGAATATTTTGCGTTTAATTCACTACACCTACCAATTGTCCAACGTAAATATTTTTGGGGCATAAGGCAGGAGGGTTTCTCTTCATTAAAAGCTTAAATTATTATTTTGTTCAGTCATTTAAAAGCATGTTAATGCTGTAACGACTGAATTTCCTTCCAAACATTCACTCGTTATGAAAGTGAAAATATTGCCCCCTTTTTTTTTTGGTTGCTTTAAGCTCTAATATAATTTGTTTGGTGGTGAAGGGGGTGAAAAAAACAAGAAAAGCATTTAATTTATCATGACAGTGTTTGAAAAACTTAAGAACTTTTGTAATTTGTTGCTTTTGCTTTTAGAAATTATTTTAAGCAGAATGTTTTCACGGATTTTTTCAATAGAGAGTTTGGAGTTTTTTTTTCAATTTATTTGATTAAACTTATTTGTAACGTAAGTATTATAAAGTGGTGTAAATTCAATATGAAGTTGCCGTAGTCTAGTAGGTGGTGTGTTGGTTTATTAGACGTGAGGCCACGATTCAAACGCTAGGTCAGACATCTCTAATAAAACGAAATAAGAGAACATACTTCTTAGGCGACGTCTTCTCAGTAGGTTTTTAGCACAGGGGGGACAGTTTAAAGTCGAATCAGAACGACAGAATTTTGAGAAACTGTTAATGGCAATTTTACTTACTTTCAGATTTTTTGCCAGAAATTTGCTGAGAGGAAGTCGCTGGAGAAATATTTTCTTATATTTCGTTTTGTTGGAGATGTCTTGAATATTAATTATAAACATTCGAAATGCAATTAATTGGACTTTTTAAAATGATATTTTAAAAATATCAAATAAATTTATTTAAATTAATTTCTTTAACAATAGACACATCCATGTCTGTAAAGTAGACATTGGCAACATTGTTGATAAACTCTGACAACTATATACATGTAATAGAACAATGTTTAAATGAATGTCTACATGTTTGAGGCAATGTTTATTTTAATAGGTATCTAAACTTGGATAATTTATAGTATAATACAACTGACATTTGCTATATACATGTAGGAAAACAATGTTTAACGAGATATTTGATATTTAAACTTTGATTATTTATGTATATCAATTGACATTTGCGCAACATGTTTATACTATGTTGGAGTTATTTCCTGATCGAAATCGAAACATGAAACTGTTTGAACACTATGGGGTGGATGCTAATAATTTTAAATCATAAAAATAAAGGACCAATTTTAACTTCCAACAAGAATCGCTCACCACACATCGTAATCTTTCGGTCACCATTATGTTCTGGACCCCAACATTATAATTTATTAACTTTTTATTTCATTTCAATCGATTCGTTCCTGCATATTGAAAAATATTTTTTGTTTTCTTAACTGCATATGTCATACAATGAATTTTCAGCTTGAAAAACGCCTTACAAGGATGTCTGATTAAATCCTATTATATTTTGCGCCGTGTCAAAATTATAATGTTGTTTAATCTAAAAGGAATTGGCTAGAGAATAGCTCTTGACGGCTTAAAGATACATATTTGATATAAGAACTTTACCAAACAGGAGAATAGATTTACTGGAGCTGAAATCATTGTTCTGAATTTCGAAAGGGCTTTTCTTATTATCCGAGAAATATTTAATTTTTTATTTGCTTTACTTTTGGTAGAACTTTGAAATGAAACAGGCATACAGTTAAAAATAATCTGAAGCAATATCGTCACGTTTATTTGGTCTGGCCATGAAGTGTTCTAACAATGAAATCTACAGTGATAGCCCTAGAACTTACGGGTCACATTGATAATGCACGTTTAGGCAAATGCTTATGCGATTAATGAAATTTGTGTAAATATATAAGACTACCTTGAGCATCAATTTTGGGTTTTGGGGTTTAGACCAAGATCTGGGGTTTACTTATCCAAATGAGATTGCATAGGAGTAGAATTATTTTTTTTAATTGATTAGGCAGGGGGCTTATGTTTTCATTTTATAATAAATACCCTGTATATGTCTTGTAAACATCACTTTCCAAATCACTTTACTATGTAGTCTTCTTGTCTTCTTGTCTTCTTCTCTTCCACTTTGTTACAGCCATCATCGTGGCCATTAAACAATAATCAATGAACTGGACACTATTACTAAGTAGCTAGCGAATGGTCAATAAAGCGCCATGTCTATGTACCTCCGCCTACTAGCCAAATAACGAATTTTTTTTCATATGTTCTGAAGTTTTAAAGTACTTAACATTTTGCAGTGACTCTAGATACTGATACTTTAAAAAGGATGATCCATGAGTGGCGGGTCTACAGTTTTAAGTAAACTTCGAACGATAGATTTTTGAGGAGGTTTTCATGGCAATTATATTAACTCTCGCACAGTTTTTGTCAGAAGACTGTTGAGAGGAATCCGCTGAAGAAATATTTTTTTGTTCATATTTCGTCTTGTTTTACATATCTGAACTGTGGTTTGAACTACGGGCTCGCGTTACTTAGTAGTTAGTGCGTTGACTTATTAGATGTGAGGTCACGGTTCAAACCCCAGGTCAGAGATATCCAACAAAAAGCAATATGAAAACAATTTCTTCGACGACATCCTCTCTGCAGTTATCTGGCAAAAATTCTGTGAGTAAATAACATTGCCATGAAAAGTTTCTCAGAAATCTGTCATTCGGAATCGACTTTAAACTCTAGGTCCCAAAACTCGCGTATAAAATTAACACACACGACAAAAGTGGTGTGAGAAACTAGGTGGGATTCGTGACTGTGGGCTTGTAATGACCAATTATGTATGTATGTATGTTCTAACTACTAAACTACGGCGATTTCGTTTTTGATTTTACTCGGAGAAGAAAAAGAGTGATTGGGCTAGGGTAGTGTATTTTATGACGGATCTCTTAAAGTAAGTGAAGATTACATAATAAAATTTAAAATATTTCAGATCGTTTTGTGCAAAATAATAAATTTAACATAAAAAAGCTTAAGTGTTACAAAACTTTATTTAATTATTTATATTTTACTGCCCTTTGCTTAAATAATTTTTACAATTTTTCTTTTTTTCGTTTATCTTTCTACTTGACATGGTTTTCGCTTTTTAATTTGTCCCCAACAACTGATTGTGGTCACTGCATAAATGAACTGATAAAATTAACGACAGACATAGGTCGATGAGTGGAAGATTGCAGGAAAAAATGCTTCATATTTAAGGTGAAAGAAGAAACAGGTAAGTTGCTTAGAACTATAAATACAGAGAACATCAGTTTTATTGATTAAATTACCCGAAATTAATTTTTTTTTTCTTTTTGATAATTTATTTGACTTACAAAACAAAGCTAATAAAACCTTTTGTGTCACTTTGATTTCATACTGCACTTTATATTTCATTTCAAATAAACGTTTAAAACATCTTTTTACAAGACGGTCATTGTACGAGTATACTTTTATCCTTTTTCAGAATTACTTCAAAGCGCAATTTAATATAAAAATAATTTGTTTTCTTTTAAAAAAAGTTTGTTAAACAAAATTTAATAAAAATAATAAAATTCCATTAATGGTGCGAAATTACGTTGCGTTGCTATTGAAGCCAAGTCCATAATGAACAGCCTGGGTACATAATTACTCTTCACCTTTTTCCTTTTAGAGGTGAAATCTCAAACCGACAAAAATATTTCAAATTGAAACTCGTTATAAAACTTAATGTGGGTGTATGTTTGTCTTTCCAAAAAAATTAATTTCTGTGAATGTGTATGAGTGTGTGTGTCTGTGCTACAAATACTACCACGGCCGTAAATGAAAATATTTTTCTAAAATACCATTAAATGTTTAAGCCAAACCGTTGCCCAGTTTCCTGTCAAAAGTTTAAATTCTTCATCAACGAAATAATGCAGTCAGAGTCAGAGTGGCCTTCGCAAATGTTGGGAGTGTGGAGTAAAGATAAAAATTGTAACGGTTTATTTTTGTTTTACGGTTATTAGTTGAGTAATTATGGCCAGAGCCTCTGTGTGCTGATATGCTGGTAAAAGGGTATAAAGTTACAATATTTGAAAATGTTTTGTGAAAAATGAATTTAATGCTGTTTAAAGAGGCTGATGTAGTTAAACGAAAAAATATCACTAAATAATGTCTGAAAGTTGAAAAAAGTTGGCAACTCGACTGCATCTGTTTAAGGCATAGTATACCAAGATCTAACGAATATTTTGACAGTCATATGAATATGAATATTTGTTGTTGAAGTCGCTGTAGTCTAGTAGGTAGTGTGATAGCTTATTGGACATAAGGTCTAGGTTAAAACCACAGGCTAGACGTCTCCAACAAAACGAAATATGTAAAAAGACTTCTTCGGCGTCTTCCTCTCAGCAGTTTTCTGGCAAAAACTACGAAAGTAAATAAAATTGCCGTGAAAAATTTTCTCAAAAATCTATCGTTCGGAATCGGCTTTAAACGGATTCGTGGCTGAAAGGTTGTAATGACCAAATATGTCTGCATGTACGTATGTATTGTGTCAATAGTTTTCTTATATTACCTAATCAGCAACGTCCTTTGCTTTATTCCAATTTGTAAAAGTTCTGTATGTCAGGAAGTTTCAGTTGAAAGCTTCCATTTGTCCATGAAGGCCTCAAACAACCTCAAACCATACATGAGTTCTAATAGACTCAAATCAAACAAAATATGTGTGCTGAAATCTTCGCTACTGCTTCTGTGGATGGAGCCGTTCCGGCATGTCAACTTTTCCGTGATTCTGGCGCATTGTTAGAGGCCGAAGTGTTGCGAATGCAACCTGTTATATTATATACCTTGAATTTGTTTTTACTAATATGTTATAGTATGCTTAGAATTTGTCATTATTATTTTTTCAATTAATATTTTATTCATTCGTCAACTTGAACTCATAAAATAAAGACACCATTTTATACAAAATTGAAAACACGCAATTGAATCACTTATAGGTTATGGGCCCAGTGCGACCTTAAAGCGTGTTAAACATATTCATTCGAAAGAAAAAGTTAATTGGAAGTAACTGAGACTATGGCGGGCTCTGTGGTACGCATTGAACCATTGAATGCTGAAAATTATGACACATGGAAACTTCAAATGAAGGCAGTTCTAATTAAAAATGAACTGTGGTCATATGTCGATGGATCAATTCCCTGTCCAGCAGCAGAGGCAGATGCTAATAAGTGGAGGCTGTTTGACCAAAAGGCTTGTGCGGATATTACGTTATCCATATCTCCATCAGAGCTGAATCAAATTGCAGAATGCCAGTATTCGAATGCAATGTGGTTGAAATTGAGGGACACGTTCGAGTCAAAGGGACCAGCAAGAAAGGCTACCCTCTTGAAACAGATTGCATTGGCGCGAATGTCCGAGAGCCAAAATATAAGGGAGCATTTAAACAATTTCTTCGATGCCGTTAAGAAATTAAGGGAGATCAATGTCATAGTAGGTGATGACTTACTTGCAATATTGTTGTTGTACAGTCTTCCCACGTCATATGAGACATTTCGTTGAGCTCTTGAGACTAGAGATGAGCTTCCGACTCCGGAAATTTTAAGAGTGAAAATTTTAGAGGAAAGTCAATCACGCAAAGCAACTGAAGAGCCGTCGGAACAAAATGCGTTATATGTCAAATCAGACAAAGGTGGCAAACATTTTTCAAAAACTAACAAAGCGGACCACAAACGCAGCAACAACAGAAGACAGTCGATGAATTGCTACAAGTGTGGCAAGCCAGGCCATTTTGCAAGAAACTGCAAAACAAAAGCAACAGAGAGGCAAGGTGATAATGTCAGCGAACAGCAGTCAATGTTCAATACAGTAGAGGCTGCATTTTTTGGTAAGAAGGACGATAAAAGTTATTGGTGTCTAGATAGCGGCTGCACAACTCACATGAGCGCAGACAGGAAAAATTTCATTGATTTTAAACCATTGTACAAAAAGTTGAGTTTGACGAATCACGAAGAAACGAAAATAACAGGTGTAGGCAACGTCAACATTGTAGTACGAGCAAAAGGCTATGGATCAAAAATAAGCCTTGATGAGGTAATGTATGTCTCGGATTTAAGAACGAACTTGCTGTCGGTTTCTAAAATTACAGATAAGGGATACGATGTGCTGTTCCGTAAAGATGGCGCTGTAATAATGAAAAACGGTCGTCATTTGTACACAGCAAATAGAATCGGAAACCTGTTTTATTTGAAAGACGAACATGAACGAGCCGCAGTTGTTAAAGAGAAATACGGCAATATAAATACATGGCATCAGCGAATGGGACACCTCAACGAAATTGATTTGAAATTGATGATGAGAAAAAATTTGGTACATGGAATGCAATTCTCAGAGGAGGAAAAATTGAATCCATGTGGAATACGTATTTCACAAAAACAGACACGAGAAGCATTTCCGAAATGTAATGAAAATAGAACATCTGATCTTCTACAAATTGTCCATAGCGATATTTGCGGACCTATGAGGAGTAATTCCATCTCCGGCGCAAGATATTTTATTACTTTTATCGACAATCAATCCAGATATTGTGAGGTGTTTTTCTTGAAAAACAAACATGGCAAGTGCCATTGAAAATATGGACACAGAAGGTTCCAAGTGTGTCACATATGAGACCTTTTGGCTGTAAAGCTTTTGTGTTGATCAAGGACAAGTCAAATGGAAAATTCGACTCAAAATCGGAGGAATGTATTTTGGTCGGGTACTCAGCAGAAGCAAAGGCTTATCGTTTATGGTCTCCGAGCAAAAAGCATATTATTATCAGCCGTGACGTTAAATTTTTGGACAAAATGTTTTTTGAAAGCGAAATTGGCGAGGCTCGTCAGAACCAGCGTAAAGATTTAAAGTCAATGGACTACCTTTTTCCTGTCAAAGCGATTATAGAAGTTGATGACGTCACAGTTGAGACACACGCAGATACATCAGGTGATGAACCAGCGGCCACCGAAGAGAAAAGAGAGCCGAGTGTTAGAAGACCTGGTTTACGTCCAAGAAAACATCATAAATACGCTGTTGATATGAAAGAAGTGAATCACAACGACCAATCCGATGAGGATGTTACTTTTGAAGATTGTGAGTTAGCAAATGTGGCCATGACACATGATCCACTAAGCATAAATGAAGCTTTTAGCGGGGATGATCGTGAATCATGGACTCGTGCCGTCGAGGATGAATATTTGGCGCAGATAATCAACAAAACTTGGGAGATAGTAGAGCAACCAAATGACAAGAAAGTAATAGGTAATCGTTTTGTCTTTCGTACCAAAGAAGATGGCAGAAAGAAAGCACGTCTAGTGGCCAAAGGGCATTCGCAACGTCCAGGGGAGGATTTTGGGTCAACTTATTCCCCGGTAGTAAAATCCTCATCAATTAGAATTTTATCGGCTATAGCGGCGGAAATGAATTTAAGAATACATCAAGTGGATGTCGTTACTGCATACCTCAATGGAGAACTTAGCCATAACGTTTTTATGAAAATTCCAGATTATTTGATGGATGTCCTGCAAAAGTTGAAAAATGGTGCATCACTGGGGTCGTCGGTCAGTAAAAGTGACAAGGCTAGAGAAACCGCCTTGAAATGGTTGCAAGAAATTCAGAAGTGTGAGAAACCAGTATGTAGTCTAAAGAAAGCTTTATATGGCTTACGGCAATTGGGATTGGAATGGTATCAAAAACTGACAACAAAGCTGAATGAGGCTTCGCTCGTTGCTTCTAAACGTGACCCCTGCCTTTTCACAGCGCGTAGAGCGGGTAAGATACTAATTCTGGCAGTCTATGTAGACAATATACTTTTGGCGTCCGACGACGATGATTGGGTGGAAGAAGTTAAAATATTTCTTGCAGATTGTTTTGAAATGAGAGTTTTTCTGAGTCAGACGAACTACACTAAGGAATTGTTGCGTTGGTTTTCAATGGAAAATTGTAAACCGGCTCGAACTCCCATGGAGGCTAACCTGAAACTTGAGAAATCCATCACATTAGATGATAATGTAAGAGGATACGCATATCAAAACTTAATTGGAGCGCTCATGTATCTTTCAGTGATGACACCTCCAGATATCTCCTACGCTGTAAATTATTTAAGTCAATATAATTCGTGTAACAATTTGGAGCACTGGAAAGCGGCCAAGCGGATATTAAGATACCTAAAGGGTACATCAGAATATGGCTTGTTGTACCAAAAGAGCGGTTCTGATTTATATGGAGTGGTCGACGCAGATTGGGGCGGAGACCAAACGGATAGACGTTCATACACCGGTTATGCCTTCATACTTTCTGGAGCAGCCATCAGCTGGCAGGCTCGTAAACAGAGAACGGTAGCACTCTCCAGCACTGAATCGGAATATCTAGCATTATCTGAGGCCGTCAAAGAAGCCTTATATCTAAGAGGAATCTTGAATGAAGTTGGCCTGACCCAAAATTTAGTAAAGCTGTATAACGACAGCCAGAGCGCTCAAAGCTTGGCAAGATCTTTCGGCTATCACTCACGTACAAAGCACATCGACGTCCGACACCACTTCATACGGGAAAAATTGAACTCCGGTGAAATTGAATTAGAATACCTGCAGACGGAGGATATGCCAGCAGACATACTGGCAAAAGCAGTTTCAGCTCGGAAACACCTTAGCTGCTCAATGGATCTTGGTGTCGCTCTTAACAATTAGAGCATTCTGCCCACTTCGAGGGGAGGTGTTAGAGGCCGAAGTGTTGCGAATGCAACCTGTTATATTATATACCTTGAATTTGTTTTTACTAATATGTTATAGTATGCTTAGAATTTGTCATTATTATTTTTTCAATTAATATTTTATTCATTCGTCAACTTGAACTCATAAAATAAAGACACCATTTTATACAAAATTGAAAACACGCAATTGAATCACTTATACGCATAAATGAGATTGAACTTGACCGTTGGCGTGGGTTAGTTTGACCTCGAGGGCCGCTGTGGAAAGGGACTAACGGGATCAATTGGCACAATATCGGTGATCAATTTACATCATCACCACCTGAGAAGAACAAAGAACAATCGTTAACCTGTAGTGCTCACTTATAGAAATATGCACGGACTGACGGGGTTCAGTCTGAAATCTAAACCAAATAGTGCCATTTTGGATTCTCTTGGATCTTATAAGGATTGGTATCGTAATCATGCACACAAAAATGTTACTTATCGCTGAAGATGATTTTTCGACGAAACTTAGAGTCAGTTGTCAAGTGCTTCACGGCCCATTTAGCCAAAACACGAAGTTATCTTGACCTAGATCGTGTGCCTTAACCTAGATCGTGTGACATAACCTAGATCGTGTGTCTTAACCTAAATCGTGCCTTAACCCAATTAAATTGCTTTAGTTCTGATAATGTAAAGACCAGAGTCTTTAGGGGAAATACTGATGCATATGCTGGGAAAAATTTTGTGTAAATAGGTGCTCCAGATTGCGAATTATACGCGCCAGCCACGTGATCGAAATCATAGTTAAACATTAATGCCATCAAATTTTTTTGATCCATTAAAACACGTTTTGTTGATGTTAAGGCCTCAGGATATGTTCGATTAGAAAGTTTTAATTAAGTTTGTTGTGTTGCTGTTTGGAAAATAAAAACCCTAAAAAGGAAACGTGTGTGAATTGTTTACTTTATTCCAATATCATTCAGTGATTGCCTTTAATTATTATATTATTAATTCTGTTGCCAATGAAGCAATAACTTTTAAAAATTAACACTTGATTTCCAATTAATTTTTATTGAACAGAGTTTTCCATTTTATTCATAATTTATGGGACCAATTAAAAAGTCATCATCATCATCGTTTTATTCCCAGTTATCAACTGATTTTGTCAACGGCAAATCTAAAGCTCTTTTGTTGTATCGACAATGATTTTCTATTGTTTATTTATTTGTATAACATTGTTTTGTTATCGATAAAATAAAAATCGAAAAACAAAACGAAATTAGAAAAGAAAACAACAAACTATTGACATTGACATACATTTTGTTTGTTTTCGTCTTGTCTTTTTGTTTAACGTTTCGTTTCGTTCGTGTTAGATGACATTATAAATGTATAACGTCAACTACTATTACCACTGAATGCATTTGAAAACGGAAATCTGGTGGAAAAACTACTGTCGTTTATCATCTCGTTTTGTTTTTGGTTGTACTTCTTGCAAGTTTCTTAAATAGTTAGTGTGGGTGTTCGAAAATTTTGAAAAAAGTTTTCACTTTTTTCTTCTGTTGATGTAAACTTCTTTTATGAAAAATTTGTTTGCAACAAACAAAATACAATTTATGCTATAAAGAAAAAAAAAACTTATAAAATTTATCATTAAGAATAGAATAGATGTTTCATAATGCCATTATCATGAAAAATTTTATTGCCTTTTTTATATCACAACACATCACATTATTACAAGGGGACACTAAAACAACAAATTTCGCTTATACTCGTTCACTACTCGTATGATGTGATGAGTTATTGTTGTTTTAAAAATGAATGAAACAAAATATTTTGTTTACAACATTAACTTTAAAACGATACCAGACGGTTCAAAACTATAGAGCGCAACATGTTTCAACGTTTTCCATTGTTCTCGTAGGGCAGTTTCTTATCAAGGGTGGGCCATTTAAAAGTTTAAATTTAAAAATGCAATAAAAGAACAACGGTGTGAAATTTTTCCAAATAAATTTTTTTCTTGTGGACTAAAATTGTTCCGGTTAGTAATGGAATATTATTTCATTTATACGGCTGCCGTAGCTGGCTTCTGAGTATCTCATTCGATTGGACCAATTTTCGTGGACTTTTTCAAGTGTATGGGGTCGTAACTCGTCAATGGCATCACGAATGTTGGCCTTTTCTGGTTTGTTGGCATAACGCTTTTCTTTAAAGGCGGCCAACAGAAAATAGTCAAACGGTGTCAAATCGCAGCTTCTTGGCGCCCAATTGACGTCACCATTTCGGATAATTAAACGGTTACCAACCGTTTGCAATAAATCGATTGTGGCATGAGATGTGTAGCAAGTTGCACCATCCTGTTGAAACCAAACATACCATGTAGAGCGGGTGCAAAAAAATCGGTTCTCATGGTGCGATAGGTGTCTCTATTGACCGCAATGGTTGCGAAATATACGCCAATGATGCCTCCGTTCCACAAGTAGCACCATTGGGTGTGTATTGGCTTCTGTAAGACCACGTGGAAGTTTTCTGAGCCCCAAATATGGAAATTTTGCTTATTAACGTACCCACCAAGATGAAAATGAGCCTCATCATAAAAGATGATAGTTTGGCCCAATAAATCCCAACGTTGCTCACGCATAAATCGGTTCATTACGTTCAGTGGAGATAATATACTGAATTTTGTGACAGAATAGAATGACATAAGCATTGTCAGATTCGAAATAACCGATGGTTCAAATTTAAACCGATAGATAGCCCACCCGATACAATTTATATTTAATTTTTATTTTATGGGAATCCATATACTCCTACTGTATGTATTTAAGGCCATATTTTTTCGTTTGTTTTTTTTGTTGTTATTCATCTCAAGCATTTTCATTACAGCAATGCATTGTAATTTTTTTTATGATTTCTTAACCACGCAGAATAAGTGGAGCAATGGCTTTTTATGTTTTCATTTCATTTTATTAAATGACGGGGGGAACGGAAAAACAGGAGAATCAATCCATTCAGTTGTATTGCAAAAATGCTTACAAACACCAACCACAGTAAAAATAAAAATAAATTTTATTTCCAAAAGCAGATAAAGAGAGAGTAACTGATGACAATGATAATGATTCGTTTCGTTTAATAAAAATGTATATTCTTATGCATACAGATTTCATTGTATAAATTGATGAATGAAAAATATTTCGATTTGAGCCATTGTGTTGTACAACTGACCTTCTACTGGCTCATCAAACCATCATGAATAAGAACACAAATAAAGTTGATTGAAATGTTTTTAAATGTGTTTTCTTTACAAAAGATTGAAGATTGATTTTTGGGAGAAATGATAACACAAGGCAAAAAACCGCAGGGATAATAAATTTTTGATTGCAATCATAAAGATTTTTCAATTAAGGCCACACACACAGGCTATACATATATCCATGGGACAAAAAAATCTCCTCAAGATTTAAGTTTAAATACGAGTTACATTTTGAATGTCTTCTTATAAATGACAATTGCATGACTGATGACTGTTGGAAAATAATATTTTTTTCTTCTTATAATTTTTTTATTTCATATTTATTTTTGTTATAAACAAACAAAAACAAATGAATAAAAAGCAAAAATATTAAAATATTATGACTTGACATATACAGTGGCTTCTGTGACACACAATTTAAGGAATGTAGCTTATACTCACAGTGTATTTCTTTAAATCCTTATGTCTTGCAAAAGAACATGCGGTTCTTAACGACGACATTTTGCAATCTTGTCTGCTTACTGATGCTATACTGATGACATTTCTCAACTCTTGTGGTAAGAAGTCAAGCGTGAAGGAAAAAAACGGAAAATAGAATACATATTCGCGAAATAAACTGACTTTTAACCGAAAACATGTATGAACAATTTTATTCGAACAAAAATATATACTGAATGCATATCAAATGTCCAGTTGCTTGCGTATGCTGACAACATTGACATCATAGGACGTACAAAACGAAATGTTACAATTCCCTTAGGAGCTATTGAATGTAAGTCAATCAGAATGGGTTCGGTAGTAAATTGAGGACAAAACGAAGTATATGTTGTCTGTAAGTAGGGGCATGCGGCCGATACCTACACGTTCAATATTGTGAATGAATTTGGAATTAGGAAAAATTATGTCAGTCTAGAGGTCAAGCATAGGATCACTATTGCCAACAGGTGCTACTATTGTTTCAATAGGCAATTGAGTAGAAGAGACCTCTCTCATACAATAAAACTAATACTCCTTCCTGTGCTACTTTATGGCGGAGAAGCAAGCACTATTAAGCACTGATGCAACAGCCTTGAGAGTATTCGAGAAAAAAGTAAGATCTTCGATCCAGTGTGAGTTGGCGGTGATTTCTGGATTCCATCCAACAATGAGCTGTATGAGCTCCTTTACGACATGGACGTTGTGCAGCGTATTAACATCCAGCGGCTGCGCTACCTCTATCATGGCTTTCGAATGGAAGAGAAAGTCAGCGAAGAGGACAAGTTTGTTTGCGTTGGAAGGACCAAATCGTGGAAGTCTTGCCATCCATTAGTGTGACCAACTGGCGAAGGCGCGCAAAAAGCAGAGGCACCTGGAGGGATGTGTTAAGGCAGGCCGAAATCCCATAAACAGGTTGTTAATGGTCAATTATGTAAGTGCATAACTGAAGACTAGTCGTCGTAGTCTAGTAGCTTAGTAGGTAGTATGTTCGCTTATTAGACATGAGGCCTCAGTCAAACCCCAGGTGAGACATATCCATCTAAACGGAAAACGGTCATAAACTCTGAGAGTAAAATAAAATTGTCCTGAAAGTTTTCTCAAAAATCTGTCGTTCGGAATCGACTTTAAACTGTAACTCCCGCCACTCATGTATAAAATTAACACACTCAACATAAGTGGTGTGAGAAACTACGACCTAGTTTCTAACTGAAGTGATCAGTTATGTACATATGTACGTATGCATATAAGTATGTATGTATAACTTAAGAATTATATTGTAATGCAATTCAAGATCTAATTCTCAAATTCAATTCAAGAAATTGTCAGCGTGATGCTTCAATTCCCTTCAAAGACCCCAGAGTCTTAATCAATTTTATTTAATTTTAATTTTGTAGACATTTTTATCTTTAAGATTTCTGAGGATCGAGTTACCTTAACCCATTTTATGTGTTTTAATTTTCTGATTTTAAATTTGCATTCATTGCTTATTTCTTCATTTCTTAAATCATTTTGGCCTTAATTTGTTTCATCGTTAATTTTATTGATTTTTTCTTTGTTTGTAGCGAATTTCAATGAACATTTTAATGAAATCAATTTGGCATTTAAATCTTAAAACCATAATAACTTTTGTAATTCTTTTAAAAGTGCTAAGACAGTAAAAGAATTTCTAGAAAATTCTTTTAATCTTTTTGTGTCCATTAACTTCATTTTCTTGGAATGGAATTTTTTTTATTTTTTTTTTTTTGTGTTTGTGTGGGATATTAAATCACCCTAAATAGACGATTAAATCCACAAAAATGCTATAAAAGAGCCTGTAATACAATTTGTTGACAATTTACAGTTGAACTAGAAATACTTGATACTACATGAGATATGTTATCGTTATGATGCAATGAAATCCGGTATTCATGGTTGTCAAAACTGTAGAAGATAAGAGCATAAGAAAACAAATGTTGTTTAACTTTAAGAGTTATTAGTGCACCAATGCATTTGGTAACACAATGAACCATATGGGCCACCGAGTGAATTTGTCTGTGGACGGCAAGCTACCTGCTAACCTCTCCTAACCTAACACCAATGCATAGTGGCATGTATCTCGCTGTTTTGCAGCTACTGGAACAGGTTAGGCTGCAGTGAAATAAAGAAACTTGTACACGAAGGTATTCTTTTAAGAATTTTATACGTTATTTAGCCGCACTCCTTAGCAGTCTTACAACCTGAATCGATAGTATAGAAGAAGTAGCAGCTTCAGCACACATAATGGGGAGTATTGTGAAACCTTGTAAAGCCGTACCTCCGTTAGTAGTTAAGAAATTCTAATTAACTGATCTTGCCAATCAGCATTAGGGCTTCGCATTTAAGTTATGACTCACTTAGGTTTGGTACACTTTCTAAAAGGTTAAGTCCCTACTTAAACCAGAATTTAAGACCATACCAAAATTAGTATCCAACTCAGAGAGCATAAATACGTTGTAGAACTGATTCTGCTATTGCATCATATTTTGTGTTAGCGAGTTCAGTAGAGGAATGAAGTTGCCGTAGTCTAGTAGGTAGTGTGTTGACTTACTTGACGTGAGGCCACTATTCAAACCCCAGGTCAGACATCTCCAACAAAACGAAATATAAAAATATGTTTCTTCGGCGGCTTCCTCCCAACAGGTTTCTGACAAAAACTCTGAGAATAAAAATTTCTTAAAAATAAATCTGTCGTTCGGGGTCGACATTTAACTGTTGGTCATGCCACTGAATGAAGGGTTGTAATGAGATCTCCTACAGAAGTCATTTGAGGGAAAGCATTTTAATAGAATAGCAATTGTGCGATGGATGGCAATGCATGGCTGGTTTATCCATCAATAGAAATCGGATAGAATCTTGGAGTCAATTAAGTTGTGGTTTCCTGTAAAACGAGCGCAGTATACCTAGATTAACTGAGGTATTCGGAACAGATATGCAACAAGTGAGAGATTGTGATCTCTGTGCCGGTCCTAGCCAGCTCATTATCAATGAAATTTACAACGAAATATTACAATGTCCTGGAACCCATATAAGGGTTTCCTTTAAATAATTTGAAGTTTCTCTGAAAATCACAACCTGGTTGTCGGGGTATAATAAGAGATTTTCAGCATTGCGTGCTGAAGTCGTCATAGTCTAATAGGTAGAGTGTTGGCTTATTAGACGTGAGGCCACGGTTCAAACCTCAGGCCAAACATCACCAACAAAACGAAAAATTAAAAATTTTTTTTCGTCGAGTTCCTCTCAGCAGATTTCTGACAAAAACTCTGAGAGTAAATAAAATTGCCATGAAAAGTTTCTCAAAATTCTGTCGTTCAGAGTCGACTTTAAACTATAAGTGGCATCACTTATGTATGAAATTAACACACATAACTTAGATGGTGTGATGTGCTAGGTCGTAATACTGACTAAAGGGTTGTAATGACCAATTATGTATGTATGTGGATTTTTATAGTGCACCGTATATACCACAACCTACTCTGTCTTTCTAGCTGAAAGCCATTTGGTGATCGATCTATCAAGAAAGGATGAATAAAACAGGTATGCGTCCAGTCAGAGGAACAATGGCTAAGTGTACAATATTTTATTTTATTGTTGAGAAAAAAAAAAAACTCGAAAAATAATAAAAATTTACTGCACAGGTACATATAAATAAATTCTTTTAAAAAGTTAAAAAGCTATTCAATAAAATAAAATTAAATAAAATAAGAAATGTTGTATAAAAATAAGTACATGGAAATAAAAATCCGAAACTGAAGAATTGTGTTGGCAAATTTAAAGATAATTTCGTTTTTATTGAAATTTATTTAAATTCTACGTTTTTCACGTCAACGCCTTTGTATTTTATGGGCCTTTTATTATAATAAGAACGAAATCAAATACAATATGTATGCGATAATAAACACAAAATAAACAAAAACAAAAAACAACATCTAAAACAACAACAATAGCAGCAATAAATCCAGACAACGTTTAAAAATAGCGAATATAACAGTCACTTTCGAAAGACGTTGAAAAAAAATCCCTAAAGTTTTATGATTTCCCAAAAGCAATTTATTGTACACGTTGCAAGCTCTCTTTCCCACATTCTGGCGTTTATGCTATTGAAGTTCTTTTTGTTAATTTTGTTGTTTGTTTGTGTTGTTTTTTTGTTTACTTTCTTTACATAGATTTGTTATTATTTGTTTTGATGGTGTTTTCTCCATTGATTAATTTATGGTAACAAGTAGTGTAGCAGGGGTTTTTCATACACAAAAAGCGCTAAAATTTTTCGAAAATTTTAATTTTATTTAAAGGGAGCGTTAATACTAAACGTTAATACATTTCGATCAAAACGAAAGATGAAAAATTATTTCTTCGGAGACTTCCCCTCAGCAGATTTCTGACAAAAACTCTGAGAGTAAATAAAATTGCCATGAAAAGTTTCTCAAAAATCTGTCTTTCGAAATCCATTTAAAACTGTAGTTCCCGTCACTCATACATAAATGATGTGAGAAGTTAAATCGTAATCCCGACTGAAGGGTTGTAATGACCAATTATGTAAGTGTGTATGTTAATACTGTTTCAGTCCAATATTATGAAGCCAATTTGTGTATAATTATGGGTTCCTTAGCAAACGACATCATTTAACATGGGAAGATACCAATTCATTCCTATGCATCCCGATATATTCACTGTTCGGTGTGGATTTGAGAAGGACGTTAACCAAGACATCACTGTCGATGGGCACAATATCAGCATGTCTTTGGAATTCTAATCCCACATTCAGACTAAAATAAGTTGCCAATTTTCGAACTCTAGTGCTCGTCGACAGTGACATACATAATTGGTCATTACAACTCTTTAGTCAGGATTACGACCTAGTTTCTCACACCACTTATGTTGTGTGCGTTAATGAGTGGCGGGACATACAGTTTAAAGTCGACTCCGAATGACAAAAATCTGCTGAGAGGCAGTCGTTGAAAAAATATTTGTTTCATATGCCGTTTTGTTGGAGGCGTCTGACTTGGGGTTTGAACCGTCTAATAAGTCAACACACTACCTATTAGAGTATGGCAACTTCCGACTTTGAATGTCATGGATTTAGTTTCTGTTAAACATTAGCATTGAAATCAATTCTCAAATCACAAATTTGACAATACTAGTAATACGTGCTTCTCTATGTATGTACTTCAATAATTTTAATTTATTTGCTTCGATTTTCATAGCAAATTCTCTTTCTATTGTAGAATTTATTATTATTTTTATTTATTTGTGTGTTTTAGGTGTTTATATACATATGTATGTATATTTGTGTGTGTATATGTGTAGATTAAAAACCTCACGCAGAAAGTTAAAAAAATATACAAACGAATAATTTATAAGATTTTTTGGTAAGAAACCCCTCACTTTCCTCCTTTCTTTTTATCTTTTTTATGAATATTTTTGAAAAGTTTGAAAAAGTCTGGGATTATCTAAAACCATTTGAATTTTTAAGTTATTATATGCTTTTGTTGTTGGTTTTAGAAAATAATGTTTTGATTAAACTTGTTTTTATTTTTATTTAAGCCATGGGAAAAAGCTCGTCGACTATTAATCAATTGGCGTATAGTAAATTGATGAATTTGTTTTTATTTACATTTAAGAGCCTTCAATAAATAGGCCCTACTGGAGCATGTAATTAAACTTTTCTTGCTAAATTTCCAAATCCCTCTGCGTTCACGGAAGGTCAGGTTAATTTACAACACAAAACATTGTTATGGGGGAAAATTATGAACCCTTTAAACAGTTTTTTCTTGATTTTTTTTTTTCTCTACTTTTTAGATTTTAGTTTTGTGGGAAACCCAAGATATTCTGACAACTTGTCTGTAACTTTCTTTCTACTAGAAAACTTTGAAAAGAGTTGCCAACTATTTTTGCTGCATTCATGGTAGTCGCCTTAGTCTAGTAGGTAGTGTGTTGGCTTATTAGACGTAAAGCCCGGGTTCGTATCCAAGGTCAGGCATCCAAACGAAATATGAAAATAATATGAATAGAGGCGACTGCCTCTCAGCAGATTTCTGGAAAAAACTCTGAGAGTAAATAACTTTGCCATGAAGAGCTTCTAAAAAATCTGTCGTTCGGAGTCGAATTTAAACTGTAGGTCTCGCCACTCATGTATAAAATTAACGCACACAACACGAGTGGTGTGAGAAGCTAGGTCGAAATCCTGACTGAAGGGTTGTAAACACGAATTATGTATGTATGTATGTAAGGAAATGTTTTAAAGTCTATAGCCACTCAGCTTATGAACATTAAGTTGGATTAAGCATTTATTTTGGACTAAAGACAGACTCGTAAGATTGTATCAGTGGTTCGAGTTTGAAGAATACTCCAAAGAATACTATAAACGATGAATTAGGGACTCGAATATTGAAGTCGTCGTAGTTTAACAAGTAGTGGGTTGGCATATTAGAAAAGAGCACATGGTTCACCATTGGCTCAGACGTCTCAAACATAACGAAATATGAAAAAGTATTACTTTCGACGACATCCTCTTGGCAGCTATTTGGCAAAAACTCTGAGAGGAAATAAAATTGCCATGGAAAGCTGCTGAAAAGACCTATCTATCTTCTGAATAAAATTAACATACACAGCAAGGCTGGTGTGAAAAGCTAGGTTGTTATCTTAACTAAAGGGTTGTTGTAAGTAATACTGAGGCATTCATCTCTGCGAAATCTTTTGATTTATTCACAAAGCCAGACTGCGAGTTACTCCCTAACGAAAGTCTTTTGAACGTCTTCCCGAGAATGTCGAGTATTTCGTATCATTTAAAGGTAACTCTTATATGGATTCCGGAATGTAAAGATTCGTCGAAAATTGCTCTACTGGTGAACTCGTTGGAGCGCGCATTCTCTGACATATTACAGGACATATTTAGGTATTCCGATTGCCACTGTTATTCACTTGCTCAATTTCGTTGGCAACAGGAAGGTACGTGCATTAATGCTAGACTCTACTGGACATTTATGTACAAGAAGAGAACTAAATCGAGTGACTTCCGCAGTAGCTGTGGGTCTGTGGAAGAGGGTTCATAAAGAAATGTAGTTCCTTTATATCTTCTTTTCTGACAATTTGACGACTCATGCAATAGAAAGATTTTTTTCTGGACACGCGTTAAATATTAATCTCTTGTATCACTGCAGGCCTAAACTCTTGCCTAAGTGAGAAGTTATCTTTTAAGAAGGTTCCACCATTGTGTTGCTGTAGTCCAGTGCGTGGTGTGTTCGCTTATTATATAAGAGCCCGCGGTTCACCTCCTGGCTCAGACATAAACGAAATAAAACTTTGAAATTGAAATAAACTTATGTGGTGTGAGAAGATCGGTTGTAATCTTGACTAAAAGGTTGTAATGGCTAATTAAGTATGTAAGTTTCTTAAGCAAGTAAATAAAGCATTGAAAATAGCAGAAGAATCCTGAGGAGTCTTGCAATAATTCTCCAAAAAATTAAAATTGGTTACCACTGGTCTCATAGTTAGTCATGGTCTTTTTTAGATAACCGGTTTGAAAAATTGAAGACAAGTACAGGGCTTTTCTTCTCTTCACTTTAACGCCATTGTTAGTCGGGTCCCTAAGTACCGTTGAGACTTCATAACATCTTTTTCACACAGCGTATGCCAGAAACCTGCGTTAGTATTGATCTCACCTCGCTGCTGTATAGCGACACACTACTTAGTAACGAGTACGTAGAGTATCGTATACTGTATGTAGTCGGCTTTTGTTATGTATTTAATAGCCCGTCATAATTTTTTTTTTCTATTCCTTCTTTACGTCAATGCTTCTTTGGAAAATATTTTTTTATGCATGCAGAGTAATTTTCTAAGATTTTTTGTTGTTGTTTTGTTGTTTTTTTGAAAAATAATTCTCTGTCAAGATTTTAATGATTTGTTTGGCCCATAAAAACTCATGTAGTGATTTAATGTCGCACTCACATTTATGAGCTGAAACATTTCCTGGAATATGTTCTGTTCGCCATAAAATTATTCAAATCTACGAGTGTTAAACGAATACAGAAAAAATATTTAAAATTTTATGCGTTGTAGCATATGTTTTTTCACTGAGAGAGAGAGAGAAAGAGGGTATAATTTAAACACACATCATACATCATATTTTGAAATATTCTTTCACTCTTTCTTGTGTTGTTGTTAAAGTTGTTAAAAAAATATAAAAAAATACCCTGTGGCACTGTTTATTGTCATTTAAATGTGTTTTTCTTGTGAATAATAAAAATTGCTTTCTTTTCTACCCGCTCTCTAGAGACGCCAGAGAAAAAATATTAAAAAAACAAATTCCATTTAAGTTGGCAAATAAAGATTTGCATTTTAGTACTTATTGTTGTAGTTGTTGTTGTTTTGTTTTCTGTATTTAACGAACTTTTCCACTCAAACTATTTCAAATACACGGAACCAAAACGAACCCCCTTTTGAGGATGAGTATTTTTTTTTGTGACGGAGAAAGGGTATTTTAAACCCTCTATTTAAAATACTTCTTTAACCCATTCCCAGCCATTGTACTCGCTTGAGTACAGAAAAAAGGCAACATTTAAGCACGCACAAATTTTTTAGCAAAAGAAATTAGGCAACGTTTCTTTTACTTTTGCATTCAACGCATTGCGTTTAAAAGACACATGAAAAAAAATGTAAAAACAAATATACCGTTATTGTTTATTTTGGTTTGTTTTTGTAACACTTTTTCATTCTTGCGATTTTTAGATAGGTCAGTAATAACTGAGCTGCGTGGAGCAAAGTCTGTTGTGTTCAAACAAAAGTTTTTTTTATTTTTGTGAAGAATAGTTATTGTGTGTACATTTTACAAATAGATACAGCAAAAATTTTTTTCTTTGAACAACGTTCAGCGAGTGACAATATCTCTGTACCCAATCGAGTACAATGGCTTGATATGTATAATTTTTTTTTAGAATTTTCCTTGGACTAAAATGGAATTTGGAGCCATAAAAACCTCAAGTTTTTATAGTAAACCTTTTAAAAATTTAAACAGCGCTCTTGATTTTGTGGAAAACGATGTTCACAAAAATTTCGATATAGCAATTATTCCGCCAGATCCGGACTATAATACAGATGAGGAGGAGGGTAATGCAGAGGATATTATTTTTGATCGGATCCCAAACGATGTACCAGGTGAAGTCGAAGTGTTTTTCGGCAGTGATAGCGAGGATGATATTCCACTTGAGCAGCTGCGGCAGACAATGTCTTCAAGATCAAGCAAAAACGCTCCTAAGTGGACAAAGGGACCTTGCGACATTCAAATGAATCAAACGAATTTTTGTTCAGACAATGAGATCAAGATGATTACAGAATTGAATGGCAAATCAGAGGTGAAGGTTTTTGAAGTTTTATTTGATGAAAAAGTAGTCAATTTAATCGTCGAGCAAACTTGCATTTATGCGTCACAATCAAATGAGCACAATTTTTCTTTCAACGCAGAAGACTTGAAAGTATTCGTCGGTATTTTATTGTACAGTGGATATCGCTCTATGCCTAGAGAGGACATGTATTGGCAGCTTTGCGAAGATACGCACACCCCAATTGTTTCCCAAAATATGTCGCGCAATAGATTTAGAGAAATAAAGCGTTTTATTCACTTGGCTGATAACACTAAATTAGACACTACTGACAAAATGGCTAAGGTGAGGCCTTTGTCAAAAATTCTCTCAACAAATTTTTGCCAGTATGGTTATATGCATGAGAAACTGTCAGTTGATGAATCCATGGTGCGATACTTTGGAAGTCACTCTTCAAAACAGTTCATCAGAGGTAAACCAGTGAGATTTGGTTTCAAAAATTGGATGCTGACGAGTAGCTCTGGTTATTTATACCAGTTCGATACCTACTGTGGTGCCAAAGGTATAAGTGGAGAAAGATCAAAATTGCCCCTTGGCTCCCGAGTCGTGCTTGACTTTTTAGACAGCGTTCCTAATCCTTCAGATCATGTTGTATTTTTCGACAATTTTTTTACGTCATATGATCTGTTAGTTGAATTAAAAGAGAGAGGATTTCGAGCTATTGGAACTGTTCGAGATTCAAGAACAAAAAAATGTCCACTAGAGTCAAACGCTCTTTTCAAAAAGCAAAAACGGGGATATTTTGATTGCAGATTTGACAAGACCAATAAAATAATATTTGTTAAATGGAACGACAATAGTGCTGTAACCGTAGGTTCGAATTTTGAATGTGTTGAGCCAATGCATAGTGTAAACAGATGGTGTTCGACTCAAAAGGCAAAAATTAGTGTTAGCCAACCGAGATTGATCGCAGAATATAATGCTGGAATGGGTGGCGTTGACCTCCACGATCAAGCTCTCAATAATTATAGAGTAAAATTCCGAGGAAAGAAATGGTGGTGGCCGCTTTTTACCGCAATGTTGAGTTCTACTGTAGTAAATGCGTGGAAATTGTTTAAAATTGCAAACAGATCTCAAATGGACTTGCTTGAGTTTCAACGAAATATTGTTCGATTTTATTTGAGAAACTATACCCAGAAAGTAAATATTTCCAAACGGTCACTGGCTCCTGATGTTGCAACTAGTGGTGGAAACCATTTTCCTAAGAGAATAAAAAATCAATTACGATGTCGTGAGTGTCATAATAGGATAAGATGGTTATGTGAGCAATGCGATGTTGCCCTATGTGTTGAAAAAGTATGCTTTAAAAATTTTCATACCTTAAAAAAATAGCATACTCATGGCGCCACTGTACCCATCCGAGTACAGCCCTAAAAACAAACTTCCAAATTTTTTTTTTTTAATTTTTTGTTTTTTTTGTATTTTTTAACTGTATTTAAGTATAAATAAATAAATGAATTTCAATGTTTTCTACTTTAAATGGTCTTGGCGTTTAATGGGTTAAGCAGAAGAACTCCACTCAAATCCAAATTTTTTTTGGTTTAGTTTGGCAATTGACACTTAAAAGAAGAAAATAAACAAAATGGAATATTTAGAACACTGAACAGAAAAGCATGCTTAGGGAAAGTCAATGGTATTAGTGTAGTTAAACGATGTAGTAAAACACAAGGGCAGCAGTGCTTACACTTTCACTCATGTTGACTGATAAAGTCTATTTAAGCATGTGAGACTCAAGGGGTCAATTGAACAACAGAAAAAGAAATGCTCGACTGTTCGGTACACTACGACAGTTCGCGACAATAAGAAACTGACCGAAGGAAGACAAGTGCTACGTGGGAATATTCAATTGTCGGAAACAACTCCCCTTATCTCTCTAGAGCAAAATAGGTTATAGTAGCGATAGTACATTGAGAACGATAGAATAGTGCGACGATGCTCCAATGAATCAATAGAGTTGGATACCCTACCGTCATTAATGAACACCTTTGCCCTCCTCGGCACCGGCACATACATGACAGTTGCATTCCATTTGCTTTATTGATGCGGATTTGAATTTTGCGTCTGGACCAAATATAAGTAACCATACCAGACTAAGTAAGGAGCCTACACAATTAACCATTCGTAGTCAAATTGCATGTCAATAATTTAGACTACCACCACCACCAACATAATTTTGTAAATGTAGACTTCCAGTCCAATTGCACGACGTAAGTATTTTCCTTAAGATGTTTTGGAACTTGGCCCTGTATACATACATCAGTGGATTATTTCAAATCCACAAAGAGTTAAAGAGATGGAGTGTTAAAGTGATCATGCTGATCCCGCTATTCAACGTCAAGCGCTTTATGTCAAACGCCTCGACAACAAGATACGTCTTTAATTTAAACCAGAAGTAATCTTAAAGTGTATCTGACAATATGCCAATTGAATTCCGCATCTTATACCCCTCAATAGGCACCGGGAACACTATCGCGGATTTTCAAAAGATCCAAAAATAATTGGTCATTACAGTAATTTAGTGTGGATTACGATCTAGCTCCTCACACCGCACTTTTGTGTGTGTTAATTTTATACATAAGTGGTGGAAAGTTTAAAGTCGACTCTGACCGACAGATTTTTGAAAAACTTCTGAGAGAAAGATCCGCTGAGAGGCCAGCTATCAATATGGAAAAATTAATTTACTTCATCTAGATCTAGATCGAGGGATAGTAGGAGAAGGTTGGACTATTTTTGCTCCTTTACGAGGAATGTAAATGTGTGTCATCACCATCAACATCATTTACTCGTTCCAAACAATACCAGAGAGCGCATTGATCTTTGTGTTGGAATTCAGCAACATTGAAGTGGACAGAGTAAATATCATCGTTGTATTGTTCGTGGACCTGTCCATAAAACTTCTTATGAAATGATATAGTAAGTATGGGCATTTAATAAACTCAGGGGCTTAATATATGTAAGTATTCGATCTAACACCCACGTGTTCCTTCTGTATATTTGTCTCAATGTTGAATATTATGCGAAACGTTGGTGTGAAACGTTTTAGGAATTTGTTGGCAGCCAACTTTCACGCTGATTTGAATAGTCCCTCCCTGGATATTGTTATCATAATGATTTCTTCCAGTCGCCTAGAATGGCGCTTGTTTTCCTGAGAGTCTGTACGAATTCTTTGTCTATTTATACTATCAAAGTCGGACATGACATCTGCTGCTTGTCATACAAGCGTTACACATTCAGTTTAAATACACGTTGCACAAGCAAATGTAGTTTTTCTTTTTCCAATATGCAAAAAAAAAAAAAAAACTGTGAATTTAAATATTTATTTGAATAGTATTTTAAGTAAATAAAGCAAAATATTTACAATAGAATTTAAATTAAATTAAAATTCAAAATTATTCTGCGAATAACACGCTGGAGGCAATTTGATTACACAGGCATGAGTAATATTTTATACACACAGCACCATATTAACTAAATAACACTCAAATGCTGAAGGGTAATTCAAAATCAATAAATTTCACTGGGGAGTTCAAACATTAGACACAAAGTTTTACTATTTAAATGTGTGGGCGACATACTTGACGCCAAGTACTCATGGAAGGATAACAGTATTGATAGAACTAAGAAGGCGACAATATGATTCTATACCTGTAAAAGGGCCGTAGACAAGATCTGGGGTCCCAGACCAACTATCACTTACTAGGTCTATTGGGACGTGGTGGAGCCAACCTTGCTTTGTTGGCACATAATTGGTGGACGGTATGCAAGCACCAATACGACTGCAAACTGATAGACAGATTACACAGGCAGTCAGCTTTGCTCCACTACAACAAAGGCATTATTTGTTATACTCAGCTGGCTTTCCTCTGCCCTCCTATTAAATGCAGGACTGAGTTGGTGCTAATAAGACTCAATACAATGAAATCATGGCCCAATCTAGACTACAGATATGCTGATGGTTTATGATATGATTCCTTACAACTTTCTGAATGGAACATTCGATTTTGGATTTCTGATTTAGAGACTTCTGTTCTGAAGATCCGTAGTTTCCCAATGGAATCCCTTCAGGTTTACACTGATAGCTTAAAAAAATAAAATAACAGGGTGGGCTGTGGTATACTTATTAAGGGTTATGATATTAAACTCTCTTACAGGCTGCCTGGCCAGTAAAGAGTTTTTCAAGCAGAGGTCATGACAATTTGATTGTTACTTGTTGAGTGGCAAAATTTTCTCTGAAAATCTCTTGATTTATACACAGATTGGCTGTGATTAAAACCATAACGAACGCAGTTTCAACGTCCGTGCATGAATGAAGAGAATTCATACATACATACATATATATGTACATAATTAGTCATTACAACTCTTCAGTAAGGGTTACTACTTAGCTTCTCACACCATTCATGGTGTATGTGTTAATTTTTCTACTTTAGTGGCGACACCTAAAGTTTAAAGTCAACTCCAAACAACAGATTTTTGAGAAACTTTTCATGGCAATTTTATTTGCTCCCAGAGTTTTTGCCGGAAATCTGCTGAGGGGAAGACGCCTAAGAAATATTTTTTCATATTTAATTTTTTAGGAGATGTCTGTCTGACATAGGGTTTGAACCGACGCCTTATGTGTAATAAGCCAACACACAATCTACTACACTATGGCGACATATTTTGATATTTTTCACACTCAATCTCGTTGGCAGCAGGAGGGTAGACTCTGCTGGATACGTACATATGAATAAAAAGAAGACCGACTGGCTTCTGTACTTAAATAGCATGACCATCCATCACCCATTAGCTATTCTTACGGGCCATTGTCGTTTTGATAGCCATGCCAAGTGGCTCAGCATTTTAGCAAATGACTTTTGCAGGAACTGTGTTTCTGGGGAGGAGGAAGAACAGACTGTCTTTCACCTTATGTGTCAGTGAACTGCACAGAGTGTTTCTATCTCCTTTTCTGACGTTTTTAACTTGGTCTGGTTTTCTCTAGGGAGTGTTTAACCCCCGGGTAGAATTGATTGTAGTTTTACAAGGGACCCAAATGATGGCTTACCTGGGATCTCTCCCTTACCTAACCTAACATTAAATCATAATAAAACTATAAAATTTGTTAGCACACTTCATAAATGCCCCATATGCTTTGAAATAAATTTAAAATAAACCACCGCTAATGAAAATAAATTTAAAAAATAATAAAAAAATAATACACCAAAAAAAAAAAATACATGAACACAGAATTTAATAATAAAACATTTAAATTTATTTTCAGCAAAATTTTAATAAATTTTTTGCATGCGATTTACATTAAATTAAAAACGAAAAAATTTGGATAATTTTTTATAATTGGAAAATTCTATTCGGCTTTGGGGGGATTACAAGAGAACATTCCATTGATAAACCAGTAGCAGAGGTAATCCTCCTATGATACTCACTGGTACTCGATATGTTTAATTTCATAACAATTGCAGAGAAGCCATTGTAATCCATATGAGTAGAATGTTATTCGAATGTTCAATTGTTTGTTATTGTACTACCTGTTACAGAATAGTTATGCAGAATTTAACCAAATATTTCAAAATAAATTTTAATTGAAGTTAAGAGCAAATATACTATAAGAAAATCACTTACACCCATCCGCTAAGAAGAATTATAATTGCTGCTGCGTATTTTACAAAACATTCTTCAATTTAAGGCTAATGGAATTGCAATTGCAATTGCAAATTTCTTTCGAAATTCTTAGAGTTACGAAAACACAATTTGAGGAGGATATAAAAATAATAATCTCAGTATAAATCGTATTCTATGCTATACACACACATACATACACGAAGGATCAGAATTATGGCATGGTTTCTTACACCACCTATATTGAATGCATTAATTTAAGAATTAATAAGGATGAGGTTCGATTTACTAATAAGGGGTGATTTTTTTAATAGCTATAGGAAAATTTTTCAAAAAAAACACATAAAATTCAGAAAAATGCATGAAATCTTTATTTGAATCGATAGTACGGTCCATATAATTTAATGTTTGAAGATTATTTCATGTAAATGTTGACCGCGACATCGCCTCAAATGGTCTATCCGCTTAGTCCAATTTTGGCATACTCTTTCCAACATTTCGGCCGGTATCTCACGAATAAATGCTTCAATGTTGTCTTCCAATGCGTCAATTGAAGCGGGCTTGTCTGTATAGACATGAGCTTTAACATAGCCCCACATAGCGGCCAATTGACAAGTCCCGAACGTGAAATAAAATGTTCACCGAACTCGGCTCTCAATAAGTCCATTGTTACGCTTGCTGTGTGGCATGTGGCACCGTCTTGTTGAAACCACATCTCATGCAAGTCAAGCTCTTGCATTTTGGGCAAAAAAAAGTTGGATATCATCTCACGGTAGCGCTCTCCATTCACAGTTACGTTACGATTCGCATCATCTTTGAAGAAGTACGGTCCAATGATGCCAAATTCAATGATTTGCAAGCGTTGTTCGTTTGTAAGACGATTCATGGTTAAATTATAGACCAAACTGAATATGTTTGACCGTGAAACAAAACACGAAACGTGCGTGAGCTGTTTAAACCAGTGTTGCCAAAAAGATAATTGCTAAAAAATTACCCTTTATAAATGTATTATGGGAAGCATATTTATTCATTCGCGTCTTAAGTCAGAGCTAACCAGGGATTCCATTTTGCCTTTTCATTTAATGGTTTCCTCCTATATATGTATGTATATACATACACAGTTGGTCACTACAACCCTTCAGTTGGGATTACGATCTAGCTTATCACACCACTTATGTTTTGCGTGTTAATTTTATACACGAGTGTCGGCGCCTACAGTTTAAAGTCGAATCCGAACGACAGATTTTTGAGAAAATTTTTCATGGCAATTTTATTTACTATCAGATTTTTTGGCAGCCCCAGAAGATATATTTTTCATATTTCGTTTCACAGCAGTTGCCTGACCTGGGGTTTGAGTCTTGTCTTCACGTCTAATAAGCCAATACACTACCTACTGCATTACGGCAACTATCATATTACATTTGATAGGACTGTCATAAGGCATTGCGTCCTTATTAATTTTTTCTATCGTTTCAGTTTTATTAAACAATTTTTTTACAGGTTCGTCTATTGAAGATTCGTCTGTGGTATCAACATTTGTTGATTATCTGACCATTCAATGATGTACGTCGTTGATGTTATCCTTTTTGGGGAGCAGATATTGAGAAGCTTTCTGTTTGAACTATTTTTGAAGTTTTAAGTTTTAATGTTTTCATTTTCGATTTTCCCTGGTTTGAACCCAGATTGCTGAGGACTGTACTTTACCACTACAATGTGCCACCATTCAACTTTAGCTTGGCTGGGGAAAATTTTTACACGGTTTCAAGTTATTTATTTTTTTTTTTTTTTGATGGCTTAAAACATTAAAAAATCACAAAGGGAGTAGAGAGAATAACATGTAATAATCATGGGCCATCCATCAGCTTAAATTTAAACCATCGGTTATTTCAAATCTGGCAATACTTATGTGATTCTATTATATTCTATTCTGTCACAAAATTCAGTACATTTTCTCCACTGAACGTAATGAATCGATTTACGCTTGAACAACGTTGGTATTTATTGGAAATTTATTTCGAAAACAAAGACAATTGGTTAGAAATTGTACGAAAATGTCGTACAAAATTTGGTTGCAGAGAAGAACCAACAGTGGCCGGTGTACGCTAATGTTCGTGAAACTGGTTTCACAGTTGATGCGTCAAGACGTGAGCGTGCTCGTAAACCCCAAAAATTTCGTCGCTGTAGTTGAGAGTGTGCGTGAGAATCCATCTGCATCAACTCGTTATCGTTCTCAATATGTCGAATTTTGCAAAAGATCTCGGTATGACGCCTTACAAAGTTCAATTGGTTCAAAAGTTAAAGCCGCATGTGTATCCGCTTTGTTTTCGCTTCGCTAGATGGGCCAAATATGTCGATTTTGCCACAAATATGATCTTTTCGGATGAAGCTCATTTTCATCATGGCTCAGAAAACTCACACGTGGTCCTAAAGAAGCCAATGCACCCATTACGAGTGACTGTTTGGTGTGTTTTGTGGAGCAGAGCCATCATTGGCCCATTTTCTTTGAAAATGAGGACGGCGCAACCATTACGGTCAATCCTATCACCTACCGTACCATGTTAACGGACTTTTTTGTATTCGCACTTCATGGTATTGATGTGGACGATGTTTGGTTTTAACAGGGTGGTCAAACTTGCCGCATCTCAAGCCACAATCGATTTTTTTCGTCAAACGCTTGATAGTCGTTTAATTAGCCGAAATTGGTCGCCAAGAAGCTGCGATTTGACACCGTTGGAGTATTTTCTGCCGTTAAAGAAAAGTGTTGTGCCGGCAAATCAGAGACAATTGAGCATTTGAAGACCAATATTCATGATGCCATTGCCGCCAAAAAGCTGCGATTTAACACCGTTGGACTATTTTCTGTCGGGCGCCGTTAAAGAAAAGTGTTATGCCAACAAACAAGAGACAATTAGGCATTTGAAGGCCAACATTTGTGATGCCATTGCCGAGATACGACCCCATACACTCGAAAAAATGCACGAAAATTGGTACGATCGAATGAGGTACTGTGAGGTCAGTCGCGACAGCCATATGAATGAAATAACATTCCATTTCTAACCGGAACAATTGTACTTCACAACAAAAAAATAAAAATTTGGCAAGATTTCAAACCGTTTTTGTTTTATTGCATTTTTAAATTTAAACTTTGAAATAGCCCACCCTATATTTTACTACCGTTTAAATAATACGTTGCTTTTTAATAAGAAATTAATTTTCTTTTTCCGTTAACAAGGTCGTAGACAGTTTACAACTTTAACATTTTCATGTTTCTTGCCCTAGAGATATTTTTATATTGAATCTGAGAAAGGCAAACAAATTTTTTTCTTTAATAAAGCACTTTTTACTTATCGTAACAAGTGGCCTTTGACATTTCATTAATGAAGGTTACGCATTTTCTTAATTTACTTCTTCTTTTGTTTGAAGTAAAAATCGTTAACCAACACTATCATGCATATTCGCCACTGTAACGTTGAACATGCAGTAGCATCACATGTGTTCATTGTTCATTGTTTTTCGGTTTTTTTTTTTTATCCAATTAGACGAAGAATTTGTGAAATTAATGCAACAAATGGAAGAATTTCTTAGAATTTAAATTTTTCTCCAGAAAAGACACTTTCACACCTTAAGGGGGTTTTTATGCTTCATGGAATTGATTATTAAATTTTAATTACTGTCGCTTATGTTATTATGAGCGAGTTTACCTTAAATTTTACTAAAAATAATGCACCACACGAATTATGTATGTTTTATTGAAATAAATTTCGGAATAACGTCAGGGTGTCTTTGGAGAGAGTCTCCAGAGCAGACAACCCGTGCGTAAAATTTTTCTGCTGCCTTGAATATGGTTGTTACCAGAGTGGTTCTAGAGTGCAAGGAAAATAATTATTGCGGAGAAACAAAAAAAAAATATTTTTTTTTATATACTGTGGGCGGCACTCATGTTATGATTTTTTGTTTTATTTTTGTTTTGTTTATCATTTGCTTTGTTGGTACATGTTATTCCGTGTTTTCGCTTGTTCATTATGATTTTTAATAATAATTTTTCTTTTTTGCTTGTTTGTGTTTGAAATATTCTTGTTTGAGTTGGAAAATTATGAGAGAATATTCTCCTTTTTTTCAATTACATGGCTCATATATGACATCAACCTTTGTATCTTTGGCCAACATTAATTGCTAATCGTTGCTGATGGAAATTGAAAATACATGTGTTCGCGTGGGCTACAAAAGCAGAACAAAAAGAATATGAAACATGGTGTAGTAGAAGGTGGAAGTAAACCTTTTAATCTCTTATTCCTCCTAATTGAATTGTAATTTATATTAATCATGCCACAGAAATGTTTAAATCCGATATTGTCATCTCTTGGTGAATCACTTTTCTGAAGTCTTGTTATAAGTTTTGTTGTAGCTTGTTAACTTTGTTAGAATCGTATTCAAATTTTTTTGCTACACTCAGCTGGTATACATACATTTATATTGATTGAAATTAAACTCTACATGGCATTGGAATTGAAGCACATTTGACAAGGTGTTGTGCTGGATAAGAGATTAAAATGAATCCCCACCTTCATGCGGTACTTGAAAATAGTTTAAGCTTATTATGTAAGATTATTATCGGCCAAATGAAGTTTTTATATTCAATATGTCGTCTTAGAATTATTTAGCTAATATGGCCCAATTTTCTTCTATGCAAATAAAAACAACTTTTTATTTCATATTTTTTTCCCGACGTTTCGGGAATTCTTTGTTCATTTTATCAAGGGAGTTTTTATATGTAATATTAATGTTATTTTACGTACATAAAATTACTTAAATAACAAAAAAAATTTTAAATTTAAAAAACTTAAAACTTAACTTAACTAAAAAGACTTAGATAGTTGCTCAATAGTTGCTTGTCTAAGTCTTTTAAGTTAAGTTAAGTTTTTTAAATTTATTTTATGTATGTAAAATAACATTAATATTACATATAAAAACTCCCTTGATAAAGTGAACAAAGAATTCACGAATCGTCGGGAAAAAATATGAAATAAAAAGTAAGATTATTATCGGCCAAATGAAGTTTTTATATTCAATATGTCGTCTTTGAATTATTTAGCTAATATGGCCCAATTTTCTTATATGCAAATAAAAATAAAAACAACTTTTTATTTCATATTTTTTCCCAACGTTTCGTGAATTCTTTGTTCACTTTATCAAGGGAGATTTTATCTATTTAAAAAAATTAATATTTTAGAACAACAATCACTTAACAATTTTCACAATCACTTACATGTAATATTAATTTTATTTTACATATATAAAATTAATTAAAAAAAACAAAAAATTTTATAAAATTGAAAAACTTAAAAATTTAACTTAACTTGAAAGACTTAGAAAAGCAACTAATATCCCTAAAATATCTTACTCATTTATATATATGTATATTACAAAAAAAAAAACAATTAAATATATAACAAAATATACCAACAATTATACCAACAAATTAATAAAACAGCTGTTTATGATTGTTTGCTGTTTATTACATTATCGCCAATTTGTAATTGGCGCTCAAATTATCAGTGTCTTCCTTTATGTTCATTGTCCTGTGTATTTTTTGTTGGATACGTAAGCTCTCAACTGTGTAGCGTTTTCTCATATTCTTAATCTTGTCAAGTATCTTAACAGTGAATTTGGTTAAAGTTAACAACAACTTAATTAACGATCTACATAAAAAACAACTCATAGACACAGATGAAAAAAGATATCTTTCCTGCTCGGCTGCAATAGCCCCTAGAATTTATGGATTACCCAAAATACACAAAGAAAATGTACCTCTGAGACCAATAGTTTCTTCATTTAATGTACCTTGCTATAATCTGAGTAAATATGTAGGTAAGATACTTGGGAACATAATATCTGATAAATATAATGTTAAAAATTCACTTGAACTAAAACGGAAATTGGAAAAAATTGAACTTGACAACAACGAAATATTAGTATCTTTTGATGTTGTGTCATTGTTCACTAATATCCCAGTTCAAACAGCAATAACTAAAATAATGGAAAATTGGTACACAATAAAAAATAAGACAAAAATAACTCGATCCAAATTTCACGACATTTTAAGATTTTGTTTACTTGACAACAACTACTTTATGTATGACAACAAAATATATAAACAAGTTTTTGGCATGCCCATGGGGAACCCTTTGTCACCAACAATTGCTGACATAGTACTGGACAATTTACTAGACGTAGCGTTGGCTGAATTGAGCAGAAAGAACATCAATATCAAATTTATGGCCAAATATGTTGATGATATCTTAGCCATTATAAATGCAGATGAAAAGAATGAAATATTAGATTCGCTAAATAATTATCATCCTAAAATTCAGTTCACAATAGAAATTGAAGATGACAGGAAAATTTCATACCTGGACACCAAACTATACAGGGCCGAAGATAAAATAATTTTTAATTGGTATACTAAAGAAACATCCTCTGGTCGACTAATAAACTTCTATGCAACGCAACCAAGGCCACAAATTATAAACACGGCAAGAAATTTTATAAAAAGAGTTTTGGATATAAGTGACCAAAAATTCCATCCAATAAATAAGGAAAAAATCATAAATATACTGACGAAAAATGGGTTTCCAATCAAACTAATAAGATCATTAATCAATTTCTACAAACCTAACCAGAGTAGAGAGCATAACAACCCTAATATTGATCGTTTGTTTTTTAGTGTTAAATATATACCAGGCCTTACAGACAGCAAAAATATGAAATCAACAATTAACAAAAACAATATCAATTTCGCCTACAAACCGAACAAAACATTGAATACCATTTTTACAAAAACAAAAACACCAATAGATATTTTACAACAAAATAATGTTGTTTACGAAATTCCGTGCAAAGGAGATAATAAAAATAGCTGTAACCTTGTTTACATTGGCACGACGAAGAGGAATTTAGAAACAAGGGTGAAGGAACATAAAGCAGACATAAATAAAAACAAAGAAAGTACTGCTTTATCACAACACATCACACGAACAAAACATAATCCTGATTTTGATAATATTAAGATACTTGATAAGATTAAGAATATGAGAAAACGCTACACAGTTGAGAGCTTACGTATCCAACAAAAAATACACAGGACAATGAACATAAAGGAAGACACTGATAATTTGAGCGCCAATTACAAATTGGCGATAATGTAATAAACAGCAAACAATTATAAACAGCTGTTTTATTAATTTGTTGGTATAATTGTTGGTATATTTTGTTATATATTTAATTGTTTTTTTTTGTAATATACATATATATAAATGAGTAAGATATTTTAGGGATATTAGTTGCTTTTCTAAGTCTTTCAAGTTAAGTTAAATTTTTAAGTTTTTCAATTTTAAAAAATTTTTTGTTTTTTTTAATTAATTTTATATATGTAAAATAAAATTAATATTACATGTAAGTGATTGTGAAAATTGTTAAGTGATTGTTGTTCTAAAATATTAATTTTTTTAAATAGATAAAATCTCCCTTGATAAAGTGAACAAAGAATTCACGAAACGTTGGGAAAAAATATGAAATAAAAAGTTGTTTTTATTTTTATTTGCATATAAGAAAATTGGGCCATATTAGCTAAATAATTCAAAGACGACATATTGAATATGAAATAAAAAGTTGTTTTTATTTGCATAGAAGAAATTGGGCCATATTAGCTAAATAGTTCAAGCTTCTTCAGTAAGACTTGACTTTAATGCGATTTATTGATTGTATTCGTTCATTACATCTACATATATACCGTCTAACATTTGTTGTTTGTTGGCCTAAAGTGGCACGAGAGGTTGCTTGAAGACAACTTGGCATTCTCCAGATACTGGCTTGTCAGACTGTTGGGCTTATATAAGGCCAGTCTAAGGTTAGTTATTGGTTGAATTACAAAGCACTGCGAGATTAGATTGCTGACAAGGATATGCAACAGATCCTAGCCGGACTATTGCAAACACCTCCTCTGCAACTGTCCAGCCCTTAGTAGGTTGAGAACCCTGGACAGGGCTGCCTTGGAAGGTTTGGACTCTTTGTCGATTGCCGGTTCTCCATAGATTCATTAATAGATAATATACTAAATATTATGACAGAATAGAATGACATAAATACTGTGTGATTCGAATTAATCGATGACATTATAGAGTTACGTTCATGTGACATAGATACAAACATACATAATTGAGTTTCAGTTTCTCACACCACTTATGTTGTATGTGTGTAAATTTTATACATGATTGGCGGGACCTACAGTTTAAAGTCAACTCTAAATGACAGATTTTTGAGAAAGTTTTAATGGCAATTTCATTTTACTCTCAGAGTTTTTGCCAGAAATCTGTTGAGAGGAAGTCACCGAAGATATATTTTGTCTGACCTGGGGTTTGAACCATGGCCTCTACTTACTACACTACGGTGACTCTCAAGAAAAATACCGCTGTCACTCATAGCTGTCAGATTTGACGATTTATCGTCATTTTGACGATTTTGTGCTCCAAAAATATCATATTGACGACATGACGATTTCTGCCCTTATTTTGACGATTTTTGGAAATGAAAAATTTTCATCATTTTCTTTACTTTAGTGCATTAAAAGCTTTATTTGCTTTGTATTTGCTTTGCAGTTATTACTATTGGAAATTTATGCTAGTAATAACAAGGAGTAAAAAAATATTATATTTTTAAATTATTTTCGAATACCTGTGATGATTTTTCTGTATTTTATGCCTTTTTAATCTCTTAAAAGCCAAAAAATTACAACTCCTAAATAACATCGTAGTTGAGCATAAATTATCATTTGCCGTTGCAGACAATTTGAAAAAATCGATTTTAGCTTCTAATATAGCCATCGGAATCACAAAGCCAAGTGACATTATTTTTTTTCATACGACCAACACTCAGGGGATGGATGGCATTATGTTTGGAAGTAGGAAAATATATTATGGGAGGGAGGAAAGAGGTAGCAGTGTTTATGAACACTAGATTCGAATATTTTTATACCATAAGTAACAGGAAAGATCTCTGCAGGAAGGGAGTTCCATAGTCCGTCTAACAAACGAACTTGTTTGTAATGCAGTGTGCGATACACTGGCCAATCGACCACATACGGATGTCCTGACCGAGAAAGACGAGTGTTACGTAGGAATACATGATTTTCATAAACAAGTCCCCTTACTTCGCTCGAGCAATATACGTTGTATTAGCGAGAGAATAGTGAAACACAAGCCACATTCCAACGATGCTCCAATGAATCAATGGAGTTGGCACACTATCGTGATTAGCGAGCTACTACGGCCTCTCCTGCAAACAGTCGAGAAGCCTCAAAATAGACGTTAAGGGCCAACCCTTACATGAGAGTTGTATTCCATTCTCGGTCGGTTATAAATGGTGTAAATGGTAAAAAGTTCAGATGAAGTGGAGTATTTATTGCACCGTCTTAAGAAACCAAGGCACTGAAAAATTTGTCAGTTCTAGCGAACATCACGCTGAATTTTCATGCCCATAACGTCAAGATCTTCTGACTCCCTAATATTTACTTAACATTGACTTTATAGATTTTTGTTTTTAAAAACCTTTCAATTTCTTCATTTATTTTTTCTGACGATTTTTTTACGATTTCAATGAACGTCTTTGACGATTTTGACAATTTTTTCTCAAATATTTGACGATTTGATGCTTCATTTATATGGCAGCTATGCTGTCAATGTTCGTAACCTAAGTTTTCTAAAAGCCAGTCAACTTTCTTGGATAACTTATGTGGATATCCGAGACCATTTGAGCGATTCCAAATAAATTAATCTAGAAAGTAGAGTCTAAAGTAGAGTCTCACGAAATATTCTGTGAATCTCCTTTCATAAGTTAATAATATTGCTAAGAAGCACTTGCCATTCATATAAAAACATGTGTCCTTCTAAGCAATCATTCATTGAAGTCTGTACGACCGCAGGACATGCAGAAAAACTAAAGCGAATAAGTTGGAAACAAAAGTAACTACCGGCAGCCTCGACAAACAAGTGGTTCATCAATAACATTCAGCATTGAAAAGTGAATTGTGCATGTACTTAATGCCTTTGCTGTGTACACATTCTTACCATCTTTCAGGCAGTTTGTGAATTCCACGCCAATAAAACTGTTCATCTTTTGAAGCAAACCAATTAGTAACAGAATTTTCGAATTCCTCAAAGGAATCGAAATGCTGCTCAGCTAATGTGTGTCCTAGGTTTAGGTTACAGGACGTGTACTTGTCTATTGAGACAAGTACAGTACCCGGACGTTAAATTGACCTATTGTACGGAACGTCCTTAAAATGGAAGGATAATAGAGGGGATTGGAAAAAGGAGAGGAAGTAGGAAAGGGAGAATGGGAAGCGGAGGAATTACACAGACCAAACAAAACTCAAGGGAGAGCGCGACTATACTGATGAAGCCCTAGCACTTCTCAACCAGCTAAAGCCACTAATGAATCTGTCGAGAGCCTTGATGTCGGCCCTCGACACAGAATTCAAACCCCAAAAGAAGCCCCTGCCAAGGGTCCTCAGCCTCAACCCACTAAGGGCTGGGCAGTTGCAGAGGAGGTGCTCGACTGTCTCCAACTCCTACTCATCGCAACATACCCTGCAATAGTTCGGCTGGGACCTGTTCCAGATCCCCGTCAACGACCTAATCTCGCAGTGCCCTGTGATAAATCCGATAACTAACCTTAAACTGGCCTTATCCAAGCCCAGCAGCCAACCTGTTCTTGTGTGTCCTATCGATGAAAACAAATAATAGTCACAAGGCCACAAGTCGGCGGATGGAGTATCAACTCCACTCCTGAACAGGTTTTGTATTTTATGCAGGCAAAATTACCTTGCCGTGGATTGTGGGTCTTTCTTATTGGTTTTGTTCAATGTTTGGTTCAAATTGCTCATCAGTTGTCGGTAGCGATCTGTATAACCTACTTCATCAATATTTAGTAGCTCATGGTTCACCACACCTTTCTGCTCCAACCAGACATACACCAGTGTTTTCTTGCCGAATAGATCTGAAGATTGCAGTCTAAGTCTGGTTGACCCGGAATAAAACTTAATATTTTCCGTTTAAGATTTTGAAAATTAATCAATTTTTCATCGTCAGTAACAATTTGATGCAACACTGCTTTTCTAACGTTCACAAGTGATTTTGCGGTTTTCCATCCATTTTGCGGTTTGCCATTTTTTTCTAACTCCAAGTGTCATCTTCATGCAATATTGAGACATTTGTATCTTGACGCTTACGTCATACCAGTACACCTGGCCATCTCATTGCCGAATTTGATTTTTTAAATCTTTTTGTTTAAATATTTTTATTATTTTATGCTTTAATAAGACCAGCTGTATTTTATTTTAAAATTGCTTAGAATAATTCAGACAATTTATGTTGAATAACACAATAAAAGAAATTTATGTTCAATTTTTCTTTTTTTTGTTATTCTTGTTGTTATTTTTGTTTTTATTAAATTATTGTTTTCATAATAGAAAGTTTGATGTAAATTTGTATCATTTAAAGAAAGAGAGAGACAAAATTTATTATTTATTGCCAAGTATTTTCAAGATTAAAATCGAAAGTTATTTAATAACAATTTACTTCACTTTACTTTACTTAACCTATAAAGAAATTTTTTTGTATTTTGAAAAAACAATTAAAAATTTCAATTTTAAATTCAACTCCACCCTTAAAACACTCCCTTTTAAGTTCTTTTGATATAAAAAAGCCTTCTAACGTTTTCAAAAGAAACCGGAACCGGAATAGAAATGTTATTTGTACCACAGGCGTATGAGGAATATTTTCTTTTTTTTCATAACACAGACAATATTACTCATACGTTAGGGGAGGGTTTGAAAGTTCATTATTTTTTCTTTTAGTATATGCGATGGATTCGGATGGTTGCGGACGAAGTGTTTCTAAATTAAATTTATTAAGCAATTACACACACATAAGCATTGTTGTTCGTTTGGTTTGTTTTGTTTGTTCCTCGTTTATGTTATGAATAGAAAATTTCAACTTTTTTGTTCACAATTAAAAACTTTTTTGTGTTTTTTTTTTTATAAAAATATGTAGCTCCATTGGCTTTAAATTGTTTGTTGTTTTTTATTTTAATTTTTTTGTTGTTTGTTTTTATGCTGATGATGCTTAAATGCTAATGTGAATTTGCTTGTGACTTGTGCTGCTGGTAGAGTATTGGTATTGTGTTCCTCTACATGTTTATTGTTTTGATTAAAAGTTTTAGAAAATTATGTTGGTTGTGCCAGCAGCCACTTAAGAGTTAGCCACTCAACTGTTAGGAAATTTTTGCATTAAAACCAAGTTTATAATAGGAAATATAAAACAATATTTAGATCAAAAGCCAAAGGGTAACGTTTTCATAAAATTACTGCTGGTGGGTTCGTTTAATTTTATAATATTTTGTTCATAGGCCCACAGGCCCACCTGATAAGATAACATAAACAACGAACATGATGATAAAGTGAAGCAGCGCTGTACTCCTTAGAAAAGGGCATAACAGGGTTCCTATCCACTACTCTACCCAATGCAACAACTCAAAAGATTTTCACAGACCATGACAGAGGACAACGTTGTCATCTTTACCCCAACTTATTTGCTTCTGTGAAAAAATGACATTATGTTCAATTTACCATAAGTCTGGCTGATAAATCAGGTTGAATTTACTGATGGCATGAGCTTTGTCGGCTTTGAGGATCGCTGTGGATTGTAGTTTATACGCATACACATGTGACTTACGAAAACTCATCAAGAAATGTCTAACGGGTTCCAATCACACGATCTTGATGACCACTTCACCTTCACGTGAGATGAGCATGCTCTCAAATCGCTCGTGCGGAATATTCAAACACATGTCGTTGCAATCTAGATAATCAAACACAGATCAAAAGAAGTTAGAAATTAGTGACTGCCTGGCCAACGTCATATATCCGCCAGCCAAAATCCACACCCAATGCAATTTCGGAATGCTCTGGACACTCTTGGATCACATTTAGATTATTATCGTATAAAATTCCACAATTTTTTTGATGATTGTTATATGAATATTAGTGTTCAGCTCCAGAACCCATTCGGCGAACACACTTCGTTGCTTATAGACATTTACCTCCAGTCAGTTGAATTTTTTACGGGTGCAGGCCCAAGTCAAGGGTCAAAATACGCTAAGTTTTGGCCTTCAAAAGGTCGCGTCCTGGTGAACGAAGCAAAATCAGCTAACTCTTCGACGAATCCTGAATTTCATCGACGAACGAGTGTTTATCGATCATTTACTGACCCAATGGACTTGAATTTTGCTCACCACATAGGGAGTAGTGCTCTCGATAAAATGATTATGGTGATTGTAAAATTGACAAAACGTTCGGTCTGTAATTTATTATTTGCACCTCATGTTGAATGCTATGTGAGTCTATGATAATTTGGTAAAACGCGCTGAATAAATGCCAACTAATTTCATAGATCTAGCTTCAACAAGCTGACCGTTATCGACAGTAATAGTTTGGAAGTTCTTGTTGGGAAACCCGATATAATCCTGTGCTACGGTTTTGACGAAAATCAATAAGTTTAGTTTCCCAAATCTAGACTTCATGCAATTGGTAGTGATATCCTCAATGATGACGACTTCTAAGATAACTTTCGCAGTGCTTTAGGTTTACAAAATGTCCAAAAGAGTAGTTTTAGCCAATAAAGTTACAAAAAAAGTTAGTTCCAGTCTACAGTGTACAGTATAATTTACCCTCGACCACGATAGAAACTATAAATAAGGACGTAAACAACACTGTCATTGGAAAAAACATTTTTTTTTTTCATTTAAAATTAAGGCCGCTTTTAGCAGGTTCGGAAGCCACTTCATTATTTTGTTTGGTCAATTGCAATAATATACGAGCCTTAACTTGCCTTAAGAAACCAAGCCCACATTAAAAATCAATAGTTTGAGTCGTTTCTCTTATAAGACTGTATTCAACCTCTTGAGCAACACACATAATATAAATGGTCATTCAGTCAAGATTACGACCTAGCTTCTCACATCACTTATGCTATGTGTGTTAATTTTATATTTTAAAGTCGACCCCGAACGACAGATTTTTGATAAACTTTTCATGGCAATTTTCTTTACTCTCACAGCTTTTGCCAGAAATCTGCTGAGAAGGAATAGAAATATTTCTTCATGTTTCGGCTTGTTGGAAATATCTGACCTGGGTCTTGAACCGTGATCTCACGTCTAATAAGCCAACACACTACTAACTAGACAACGGCGACTTCTTAAGCAACAGTCTGTATTTTAAAAATATTTTATGGAGAGGTGTATCGTGACTGTGAGATTGTAAAAAAATGTTCAAGTTTTCAAAAAATTCTGCCTTTCTAAGCAATAATAATGTCAACAGATATGGAAAAATATTGTGGAATTACTTGGGCAGCCAGTTACTCTCTTAAGGGTTAATGGACTTGCGATAATGCTAAAAATACAAAACTACCCTGTATTTTTTATTTTTATTTAAAAAGTTTTTAATTATTTAGAATTTATTTTCTCATTATAAATGGATGCTTCACAATAAAACAAAAAAAAAAAAAACAAACAACAAAAATTGTGCAAAAATATTAAACAATACGTTTGGAAATATTATGGAATACTGTTGAACAATTTTGGTAAATTTAATTAAAAGCAGTTCTTGATCTCTTTATTTATCTGTTTATAATTTATGAATACATATATGTATATGGTACATAAAATATATTTATGCTTGCTCATGTACATCCACATATTTATTATCTACAGCCACGTTTACAATTGTATTGTTCATCCTTAGGAACAGTCCTTTGAACATTAAAAAAGAGCCAATTCCAAACTCCATCTCGTTTGTCTCTTTTGCCTTGTAACAGTTTTTAATTTCTGAACCACAATTAAGCCACAGAATGTGTCCCAAATTGCTGTATTAGAACAGAAACATTCTTTGCGTGTTTTTTGTTTCAAGTTTTCTTTCACAAACTGGGAAAATAACAGTTCTAAACTGGTAGTTAAGTTCGTTTAAGTTGTTGGTGTTATTGCCTGTGGTCCCTGCTAAAAATCGGCAACAATCCGAAAAAAAAAAAAAATAAAAAAAAAATAAGGAAACAGAAACAAAAAAATTAAAACAACGAAACAATTCAAACAATACGCCTTCCACAGATTGTGTTGAATGCCACTAACATGGCTGTTGCATATTTTCTTTAACTGCCAAAACAAAGAAAAAAAGTCAAGCTTATGACGGAAATGTAAAGGCAATAAAAGAAGCAATCCATAAATTTCAACTAACTTGCAATACGTTGGAGAATATACACTCGGGTCTCTTTTTATGCGGATTTTTTTTATGCGAATTCGAAATTATGCGATTTTAAATGAATTTTTTTTTTAATTTTTTATAGATTTTAAAATGTTATGATACTTTTTAAACTTTTGCATCATTTTTAAATTAAACGAAGTTTGCACCACTGATATAAATAATCATTATGGTGTGTTTCATTTTGTCTTTGTCTATTTATAGGCAATACATACATATGTATATGTATGAGTGTTGTATGTGTACGGTATTGTTAAAAGAACAAACTTATTCTTACAAAATCTTATTCTTAGTATGGACCCAGATACCGAAAGAGCACTGAAGATTCAACGCGGATTGACTGATCAGTTTTCCGGATATCATGAGTTGCATAGGCAACTAAAAAACTAAAAGTTACAAAGTTTAATAACTGACTACATATCCTGCAATAAAAGGAACAATTAAACTTTCTAAAAATTCGTTGATCTAGTCCCCTACGTATGTATGCACTACCTGATAGGTATGTAATGATAAAAGTGACGTCGAACCAATTCCAAAACGATGCAGAATGATTGATCGTACATTCATTATTATAGACTTCAGTTTATTATTTATTTATTATTTTTTGGATCATTTTGTTTTTTTCTGTAAATAATGAATTGATATTTTATTTTTGTTTATTTTTTTAATGCAATTTTGCTTTGATTTTTCAATTAAAATTTGAATTTGCGGTTTTTTAGGATTTTGGAACGAATCATTAATTAACTTAACTAGAGTATCGTTTTAAGCGAATTCAATATATGCGATTTTTTTTTGGAACGCATCTATCGCATAAAACGAGACCTGAGTGTATTCACTTTTATCAGCGGCATTGAAAGTCATTTTTAAAATTTGAAGTTCTTGTCAATAGTTGGGATTCTGGATTCTTTTTCTTGAAGAGTTGTTTATATTTTGAATTGCTAGTCTATTCAGGATGAAATGGAAGATCTTATTGATCATTTTCGATATTACTACGTGTCACGAATCACGAATGCCGACACACATTCCCATAGCATTGTACTCCCACCACCAGGCTTAACCGTTTCTTGAGATCGATCTCTCCAAGTCTGTTTTTTCCTTACTAAAGTACATCCTTAGGTGCAAAAATAATATTTTTTTTTTATTTATTTATTTTCTATCATAGGAACATAAGTGAAATTATTTACAATGTTTTGAGTTTCTATCTTAAGGATATTTCAACAAATTATCACATTTTGATTATTACTAAATACTTATTAAAATTATCTATTTAATAGGAAAAAGATAGTAAAAAACCTAAAATTTAATATCACATAAGAAAATTGAGAAGCTCTAAGACAACATCTAATGAATGCTATACATAATAGTATAGCTGAAATTAGAAGTTATCAAATCAAACCTCTCAGATGGGCGTAGTTTGACCTTCTGTATTTTTCTCTAAATGACAGCGCCAAGTCAGTTATGAAGTTTTCAATCATCTGGATGTTAGCCTTTGAATGCAGTTCAACGGTAGGAAATCTTGAAGGCAGATTGTAAATTATTTTCAAATTCTTATTCTGTATTACTTGTAACTTTCTCAGGTGTGACCTGGCACAATCATACCAGATTTGGCAGCCATACGTAAGAATTGGCCTTATACACATTTTGAATAAAAGTAATTTATTTTTAAAATTCAATTTTGACTTCCTATTCAGAAGAGGATATAAAGATCGCCCGCACCTGACATGTATTCTCTAGGTGCTCTTTAAAATTTAGTTTTTGGTCCAATGTAATACCTAGATATTTTACGGATTTCCCGAACTCTATTTCATTGCCTTGTATCCCAAGTTTCCTACAAGGAATTCTCTTAGGTGACTTGTTGTAAGGAAACAAAATAGCCTGAGACTTTTCTTCATTGATTTTAATTTTCCATTTAGAAAAATATTTTGCGGCTGATAAGAGAGCGTTCTGAATTTTCTTCACAATTGAGTTAGAAACCTTTCCGTGACAGATTATAGCACTGTCATCCGCATAAAAGGCCACATCATTTCCTCTGACAATTTTGAAGTCGGAAATGTAGAGGGAATACAGCAATGGTGATGAAATCGAGCCCTGGGGAACACCAGCTGGAATGTCACGCATTGTGGATTGACTTCCGTCAACATCAACCACAAACTTTCTGTCCCCAAGGAAACTTTTCACTAATTTAATTAGGTATAATGGAATATTCATTTTGTGAAGCTTGAAAATAAGGCCTTTATGCCAGATAGAGTCGAAAGCTTTCACCACGTCAAGGAAAAGAATACCAGTAGAGTACCTTCGGTTTTTATTCGATCTAATCATGTTAATCACTCTCTTAATTTGGTGAATAGTGGAGTGTTCTGCTCTGAAACCAAACTGATAGGGATGAATTAGGTTGTTGTCTTCTACAAACATTTTGAGTCGATGATGAACAATTTTCTCAAATAATTTGCCTAAGGAGCTTAATAGACTAATTGGGCGATAATTGGATGGAAGTCTTTCATCCTTTCCTTTGTTTGGGAGTGGGATAACTTTTGCTAGTTTAAAAGCGCTTGGGAAGTATGAATTGGTGATACAGAAATTGTAAATTCTTAGTAAGTAATTTAAAGCAGTATGAGGAAGATTCTTTAACAAGATATTGTTAATTTGATCTATACCAGGCGCTTTGGAGCTCCTAAGGCAAGAAATGAAGAATTTTATTTCGCCCAAAGACGTCAAAGAATGGACGTCGGTGAACGACGAAGTGTCTCTTTCCAACAGATTGAAAATAAAGTTAGCTTTATTTTCCATTGAGCTGTGGGAACCCGCAGTAGTTAAATGGGCTTTTTCAAATTGATCGGCAATGCTGTTGGCCTTTTCTTTATTAGAACAAATCTCTTTATCATTAACTACTAAATTTCTTATAGGCTTATTCCTTCCTTTAATTCTTTTTGTAATTTTCCAGAATTTCCTGCTACCGCTAGAAATTGTGAACAAAAATTTTGACCACTGGGCGTTTCTTTCGTTGTCAATATTGATGGAAATTAGTTTATTCAGCTCCCATAGAATTGCACCTAAGGTTATTCTAGAATTTGGATCAGTACAACGTTGAAATTTTCGCTTGTACTTGTTTCTTGTTGATATTAAATATTTACAGATTTCATTTAATTTGAAGTTATGAACTTTTCTAGGTTTGATGGGAATTGAGTCGAAACATGAAGCTCTAACGAGATCAGTAAATTCTTTTATAGAATCCTCAATATTAAAAGAAGATATGTTTTCATTGAGGATTACGGAGGAAGTAATTTTAGAGTTTAATGAGATTTTGAATCTATTCCAATTAGCATTATGGAAGTCTGGAAAAGATTTTTCCATATGATGAATATTGGAACATGATCCGAATATAAACTATAAACTATAACTACTAACTATGCGGACAGGTCACTAAATCGCTGAATTGCAGTGTGGAATTAGATAGCAGAAGGTCAATCGTCGATGCCTGTCTGAAGGTGAGATTTTGAGGAATTCTAGTGGAGTTAGGTGGATAATATATATAATAATTATTACTATTTTGATGATTAAATAGAAGATTTCCAGCAGTATCGCATTTAGAGCAATTCCAACTGAGGTGATGTGCGTTTAGATCCCCTAGGATGAAGAAGTCGCCATCTGTAGATGTCATCAAATCGAGATCGCGGATGAAGTCAGGAGTGTAACGAGGACAATAAACTGATATGAATTTGACTTTAGAATTAAGAAACTCCACAGACACGCATACGTTTTCTATCAGTTTCGTTGGAAATGACGAATCGACGTTGTGTTTCAATGTTGATTTAATAACTATTGCAACTCCTCCTCCATGAGAAATTCTGTCTTTTCTATACACTTTGTACCCTGACATCTTAAAGCTGTGATTTGATTTTAGAAATGTTTCGTTCAATAGAAGAATATCGATAGTTTTCTTTTATACAATTATGAAGTTCCACAGATTTAGAGAATGTAGTAATGCCTTGACAATTCCAGTGCATTACTTTAAGACTATTTTGAACTTGATTAAATTGCATATTTTAGCATAGACATGATAACATTGAGTTGCTCCATTTTCGTTCTACAATTGCGTAGATCAGAGATGGCTCTTGTAAAAATTTTGAATAATTCATCGATACTGTAAAGTTCAGCTGTTGAAGAACATTTTTGAGCAGGAGTTTCAAGTATACTGGCATTGGAGTTATTCAGGACGGTGGAATTAGTCACGTTTGGAACAAATGAAGATCCATTTAGATGGGGAAAATCAGCAGCGGATGCATCGAAGACAGCGGGCAGAGGACGGTTTTTAGTATGTTATTTTTTCATTAGATGTTCGCGAATTGTTAAATATTCTTTGAGGCTGGGGCAACGTGGGTCGTCGGCTCTATGATTATAGTTCTTTAAATTTTTTTAATGCAATTGAAGCATTTGTACACGGGGGGGCTGCCTTCAGGTACTTTGTTAACCTGGCAGTTGGCTACGTCATGATCACCCCCGCAGTAAAAATAATATATTTTGACTCGTCTAAAGAAAAACCATTTTTTTCAAAACTCATTTGACATACTTGAGTATGGAGGAAGAAAAATAAACGGCTCAATCAAAAGAAGTTTCGTGAAATAGTTCAGCATGGCCTCGTTAGTACAATATTGTGGGCGTGTCGACACAAGATGTGTGTAGCTTGGGATTTATTCAAGAAATAATAAATAAGTATTTAATCATTCTAAAGAACAAATTCACCAAGAGTTCAAGAGAATTAAGAATTCGTAGTGGTTATTATTTCCAATAAGTGAATAAATCCAATCCTACTGCTGTTAACGTGAAGATGTGAATTGTCTACCGAAGTCCCCATAGGCATAATACTCTTGTACGAAGTCCTGATATGACTCCAAGAGAGTATTCAGGAGATCATTTGGAAGAACAGTTACGTAACTGCTAAACGTCAAACAAAAGACAACTGAAAAACTTACTCTACATTCTTTTTGGGGTCACCTACACTTTTGCATTGCAAAAATATAGAGTCACCAGAAACGTCTCCTTAATTTTTCTTTGGATTGTGAAAAACACAAAAAATTTTTTTGTTTTCTAATAAAAGAGAAGTAAATCAATAAAATAAATATAAAAATTCTTACTTAAAATCAATGAAATTACTAGAAATATATTGGCGGTACATAGACTTTTGCTGCACACTGTATATGAAAATTTTAATCAAAATACTAAAATTAGATCTAAAACTCAAGCATTTTATTTGTTATTACTTTCAGCTTAATACAATTCATACTCTTATGTTTCGCATATTGACGCAACACCATCATAAAGAACGATAACGTAAACTATTTTATGGCAAATTAATTCAAATTTTAATAGAAAACCTTAAATGTCAAGAATGAAATTCATAAAGTGCCAAAAACAATTGCGTTGCGTTTCAGAGACTCATTATGTACACTTAATTAATTGCTCTGTGGTGCCATATACGAATGAAAAAATGAAAACTCCACTTGAAATCAGCGTAAAAACATTTCAAAAACTGTTTAAAATTCAGTAAGTTTGTATGTTATACAGTTTCTTACCCAACCATACAGTAACAGTAAAAGAAAAATAATAATTAAATAAATATTAACCCATTAAAGTCTAGTAATTATGTTTAATTTATTGGATGCTTCACTATTTTGCAGCGTAGACGAGTATGTTTGTCATAAACAAAGTAAAATGCCTGTAATTGAGATTAAAAAGTAAACTTTACATGTTGGTTTTGTAACGGTACATTCTTAGAATTTGCTTTTTCAGCTTAATACAAGCTATTGTTGCTCTTTCTGTGACCTTTCTCAGAGAGAAAACGTTTACTAGATTCATTGAAATAGTAAGAACGCGATTCTTTTCTTCAAGACGAGTATACTCGTCAGAGCGAAACAAATTTTATTTCATGTCGAATATACTCGTCTTGAGGAAGAAAATCTTTTTCTTATTATTTCAATGAATCTCGAGCATACTTCACTTCACTTTTTTAATTTCAGTTATGAGAGGTTAGATTAGGTTAAGGACGTAGCTCGGCATTGCTGAATTCACTCATGGTATTCCTTTAAAAATGTTCGTTATTCTTTAAATATTTAGATGTTGATAATGAATGAAAAATTCCTTACTCACTTGTAAAGTTTTCACGAGGAGAATACAAGTTTATTTTACACTTCCGTTGCCTTATCCTATATCTAGCCGGTCGCTGTGGCTTCCAGATATATTGCATTTGAAAGCATGAAACTGATAAATCTGTATTGAAATAAGACCAATTACAATAGCTAGGAAAACAATTTCAAAGAACATTGTAGTCTGCTATAAGGCACTAAATGATGAAAATTAGCCTCAGTTGCCAACTACAATAGAACTCTATCGTCGTTTACTATCAGTTTCTAGGCCAATTGAATTTTGTACGAGTCCAGGCCGAGTTGTCGGCTGCCACGGATTCTACTGCTCACTTTAGCGAACAGCAATGGTGCTGTCGACACATTTTGCATTTCGTCCTCGTACAGGTGTTGTTTGATCGTTTGCTGAAACATTGAACTCGAATTTATGCACCACATTGTGAATAGTTTTCTCGTTAGGGCGATTATGGCGATTGTAAAATAGACGTAGTATGCGTTGCGTTTCCCGAACAGAAGATCCTTTTTGATAAAACAATTCTATTATTTGTACTTGCATGTTTGAATCCCATAGCTATCCATGACGATTTGGCGAAAGAGACTGTATAAATGAGAAATAATTTAAAGGATACGTACATAATTTGGTCATTACAACCCTTCAGTCAGGATTACGACCTAGCCTCTCATGGCACTTATGTTGTGTGTGTTAATTTTATACATGAGTGGCGGGACCTACAGTTTAAAGTCGACTCCGAACAACGGATTTTTGCGGAACTTTTCATAGCAATTTTATTTCCTCTCAGAGTTTTTACCAGACATCTGCTGGGATGAAGTCGCCGAAAAAATATTTTTTCATATTTCGTTTAGTTCAAGATGTCTGATCTGGGGTTTGAACCGTGGCCTCACGTGTGATAAGCCAACATATTTCCTACGGTGACTTCAATGTAGCTTCAACAAAATTTCAAAGTTTATAAATGTCTGTTGAATGACCCTATATACATATGCACATAATGTGGACAATTTGAGATGATGAAACAAACACAGACACATTGCAGCAAATACGTTCAGTAAATAACAAAACAACGAAGTGTGCGACAAACCGTCGGATCGCATATTTTCTAATGCCTTGACAATCTGTATAGTTGTGTGTAAGACTACACAATTCGCCAAAGGAAGGGTCTAAAAAACAATTACGAATCGACGAAATTGAATCACTTCTTAAAAAATTTTGGCACTGTGGACTACAGCACACATGAAAGCTTATAAGTATTGATCCTGGCGTTATGAGAATTACTTAGAGTCCCAAATAATACGATTAGCGTTAGCAATCACTAATCAATATGGTACTCAAAGAAAAAAATTTAAAAGGCTTTAGTGCAGTATAGACTTCATTGAATACGTAAATGCAACTGAAGAAAGAAATTGCACACCATGTAGATAGACAATCACTGACATCGATTAATTATATTCAAATAAAATTATTTTTTGCTCAAGCAATTTTCTTTTCCTTATGGTTTTGCATATAGATGTCGCTTGAAAGATATTTTTTTTTTTAATGTTTTCTGTCATTTAAAAAAGGTACTTGTAGGTAGTCACTACCTACTCTACAAATAAAACAATTTAACCAATAATCTTTTGTTTTTTTTTCAATTTCTTAATTTCCTTTCTTCTCTACGCTGTGAATTCGTTCCATTTTTTTGGTCATAAATTTTCTTGGAGAATTCAAAAACAAAATAAAAAGTGGCTAAATTATGACAAAAATATGGAAATTATTGCGTTTTCTTGCTGTTTCCCTTTCTTTTATTTGCAACCGTTTGCGTATCATTGTTTCAATCATTATTTAAATTGGCATTTTTATGAGTTTCCCCTTTCCTATGAAAAAGGGGCAAGGGGATGAAAAGTACAAGAGAAAAGTTAAAGATGCGCGATAAGTAAAAATAAATTCATAAAATGAGGAAAAAAATAAATTTCAAGAAAAATCACTTTTTCATATCGCTGAACATTAGCACGAATGTAGGAAAATCGTTAGCGCGATAGTATGTAACGATAAAGTCGCCAATTTATGCAAAAATTATATTTCCACGATATTTTATAAACAAGTTGCTCAAATGTCTACTGTGCCCCAAACAAATAATCCAAGTTTAGATACTTATGAGATTAAACATCTTTTTCAACATGTAGGCAATCATTTAAACATTGTTCCTCTACATGTATATAGTTGTCAGAGTCTATCAACAATCTATCTACTACGGAAACATGGATGTCTCTAGTGTTGAAGAAATTAATTTAAATAAATTTATTTTATATCTTAAACAATGTTTTAAAAAATCCAATTAGTTTCTGAATATAATTAAACCAATTCAATGGCCAATTAGTGTAGTTACCATAGAATGGTGATCGAATGTCTATTATGCTTCTCCTGTTTGTAACTATTCGATTCAGGACAACGTAGAGTAAATATAATCAATAAAAAGGAAGTCTTTACAAAACTACTTTGTAATGTAACAGAGGCGGCTTAACTAGGTAGACTAGTAGGAAGTGTGTTGGCTTATTAGACGTGAGGCCACGGTTCAAGCCCCAAGTCAGACATCTCCACCAAAACGAAACATGAAAAATATTTCTTCGGCGACTTCCTTACAGCAGATTTCTGGCAAAAATTCCGATAAATTGCCATGAACAGTTTCTCGAAACTTATCGTTTGGAGTCGACTTTAAACTGTAGGTCCCGCCACTCGTGCATAAAATTAACACACACAGTATAAGTTGTGTTAGAAACTAGGCCGTAATACTGACTAAAGGGTTGTAATCACCAATTATGTATCTATGTACTTGCATTTTCCGTTCATCTATAACTTACTGAATGATATTTCCACACAATGCACTGTATAATTAGGAGACATTCCCTTAGTCTTAGTTTTAATTGAAAAAAGAAATAAAATGGTCAGGCCTCGTGTGGCTGAATATTTCTCTGATTACACTGAGTATTTCACATTCATGTGTGACAGGCATTTGTCAGTCAATGCTTACTTCAAACGAAGTCATTGCGGACTGCGCTTTAAGCAAATGGGAGAGATCCTTCTAGACTCATCCAATGAAAAGCTAGGCTCCAAGTTAGCAATGGATATTTCGGTTTTACATTGATGCTAGTCGAGTTTCACATAACATTTCTTAGGTTAAAGGATCGAATTTTTTATATCTATAATGCGGCACTAATATCACATATTTTTGTGGGGTTCAAATACAGGGATTTTGTACAGACTTTCAATATTTATCGGCCCTGAACTAGTAATGGAATACATTGCTCTCAACAATGGCTACCAATAGTTTTGCAAGTTTTTCTTGAGTTCGAAAATAATTTTTCATATCAAAATCTCCGTTTAAACGGCAGGAAAAAGGATTTATTACAAGGAATTCCAGCAAGTGCCATAAAATGTTTCAAAAAATCTGTCGTTCGAAATCTATTTTAAACTGCAGGTCCCGTCACTCATGTATAGAATTAACACACACACAACATAAGTTGTGTGAGAAACTAGGTCGTAATCCTGACAGAAGGGTTGTTGTGTATGTTTGTGTATTTCCAGCAAGTGCACATATTTATTGAAAATATGAAAGGGAGTGGGAGGAATATAAAATGATCAATGCAGTTACTGTATAAGGTTCGATGAAATTCATAATCAAGTGCTACGAGATTGCCCTGCGTAGCAATTCCGTAAATAATGCTAAGCTGATGACTTCTATTGAACTTGAGCATGGCTTTTGTTTTTTTTTTTTCTGAAGAAGTTTACCGATTTTTGCTTTTGAATAGTAAACTATAGATTGAACAATTTATTTGGAGATCTACAATACCTTCATAAATTTGATACTCTCCCGTCATTATTAAATATTTTAAAAAGCCGTAGTTGACGTTTGAAGACGGATCCCGCATCATCACATATCATTTACAATTCTACTCGAGTAGGAGTAGAAGTTCGGAAATTTTGGAGAACTGTTTTCAAATCTTAAATATTACTTTGACAGAATAACTTGCATAGAGTTGTTGCCGAAAATATATTTGGCAACAGAATTCTAATTTTTTTATATATTATTTGTAAACATAATTTTTTGGATATTACTAATTAGTTAACTTCAGCTGTACCTATTGAAATATTTTAGTACATTATCTAAGGAATGTAGTAAAACCAGTTTTAATTTTTGTCTATTATCCCATTTTCCTTTTCGTATATTAATTATTTATAATAGCTCTCATTAGTACTTGTTTAGTGAGAGATGATCCCGTTACTTCACTTTGTACAATTGCTTTAAAGTAATATTACTTAAACTTAGTAAATCACTTGTGCTTTGACTTTTTATAAGAACAGTTTACTTTACTTAAAATATAAATAAAATCTATATTTAAAATACTTTTCATAAATTCCTTTGCATAAAGTCATTTTCTTTTCTTAACTACAACATACATTACTTCAACAAATTTATTGGTGCCGAAACCCGGGAATTCATAAGTATTACATATAAAATTAATATAAGAATTCCTAATAAATAAAGTTTTAATAAAAATTATAATAAAAAGAAAACTGAACTATTTAAAATTCTATAAAATTAAAACTTTATAAAAGTGAACTATTATTTTTAAAAATTTGAACATAAAACCTGTGAACAATGAATGAATTAGACCTAATAATAAAGGAACAACGCAACCTGCTGAAATTATTAATTAAGCTGGAAACTGGTTTCGAACAAAAGGAGAAAAGTGAGAGGACAAGCGGTTTCTTAAATTCTTTAGTCCAACAACTCGATAAAATATTTGGTAAGTTTGAATCTCAACATGATAAAATAGTGCGTCGAATCCACGAGGAGTCTCTAGAAGATGATGATGTTCCATACATGAAAGAAGATCTCTACTTCGAATTTTCGGAGAAATATTTGTGTTTTAAGGGAAAATTATTGGACTCTAAGGCGGACAACACGCTGATAAATGGACCATTGTCAAGTACTTGTGTCCCAACTAACGGTCGCCCTGATATTACCGTTAATTGTGATGCTAAGCTGCCTAAAATTTCACTGCCAAAGTTTTCTGGAGAATATATGGAGTGGATACCATTTCGCGACATTTATTCTTCTGTTGTTCACAACAATGATTCGCTCACCAAAGTTCAAAAGTTTTATTATTTAAAGGGTACGCTTTCTGGCGAAGCATTTAATTTAATTAAAAATATTTCTGCTACTGATGCAAACTATGATTCGGCATGGAACATTCTAGAATCCAGATATCATAACAAGCGAATGCTTGTTGGCAGTCTAATATCTAAACTTTTTCATATTTCCAAATCTGATGGTAGATTTCAATCCATTAAAACTTTATTGGATTCTACCCAGGAAATCTTGTCTTCACTTCAAAACCTCAACATAAACACCCAAAGCTGGGATCCTATTCTTATACATCTAATAGTTCAAAAACTCGACTTCCAGACACGAAAAGATTGGGAACAATCTTTGAAATCGTCTACTGAACTTTCTTCTCGTGATGAACTATTTGCATTTTTAGAAAGAACTTTCCGTACATTGGAATCGATTAATGATGATGCTGCATCGTCATCTAAATATAGAAACTCGAAGAATCATAAACCTTTTAATTCCGCTAAAAGGACATCGTGTAACTCTGGCAACTTTTCTGAACATTGTACAAAATCTTGCTTATTTTGTGATAAAGGACATTCGCTTTCGAAATGTTTTAAATTTCTATCCCTATCTTTGGATTCTAAGAATGCTTTTTTGTTAAAAAGAAAGGCTTGCCGTAATTGTCTTGCTGTTGGTCATAATCAAGAAAATTGCAGCTCACCATATCGGTGCATTATATGCAAACATCCACACCACACTGTTCTTCATGCAGACAAAAATCATTCGGAATCGTCTTCTGTTCCTGCTATTTCACTCAATTCTAAAAATAAAAGCGTACCAGATGCTACTGTTCATAGTGCAGTTGCTTATCAAGCAGTATTATTATACACTTCGATTACTAGTTCGAACTGATAAAGGTTATTTTCCATTACGAGCTCTTTTGGATCCAGGCTCACAAGGAAGTTTGATTTCTGAAGCTGCAGTTCAACTGATGGGCATACGAAAAGAAAGATCATACTGTAAGATAATCGGCATTGGTAACAGTGGTGAAAACGTATCGAAATACTCAGCTAATATTGATTTATATTCTCGTAAACGAAAACCTGTATTTTCATGTACGGCATTAGTTTTAGCTAATCTTTCTTCGTATACACCGGATTCTTCCTCTAAACTTATTTCGTTGCCTGATATTGATCCTGAAAATTTGGCTGATCCACTTTTCTTCAAATCTGATCCGATAGATCTAATTTTGGGCTCAGATGTCTGCTCTATAATAAAACTTCCCGCCGAATCCTTTATTCATAACAATTTATTCTTCCAAAATACTCATTTTGGATGGGTGTTTTCTGGAAAAAATGGTAACATTTCTTGCAACAGGCTGCACATACTTAACGTCAAATTGGAGACATTATTGAAGTCGTTTTGGGAACAGGAAGAAGTTAATACTAAAAGAAAGATAAGTAGCGAGGAACTGAAATGTGAAAACTATTTTACAAATACAGTTAATAAATCACGATCTGGTCGATATATAGTACATTTACCGTTTAGATCCCTAGTAGAAGATAACACTGCACCTTCTGTTCCGAATAATATCATTAGTGCCTACAGACGGTTGCGACAATTGGAAATCTTTTTTTCGAAACGACCTAATTTTGCTGAAAGATATAGGAACTTTATGCGAGAGTACGAAAATTTAGGTCACATGACCAAATTTGGAAAATATCCCGAAGATGTCAGACCTAATTCCTATTTCTTGCCTCACCATGGTGTACTAAAGGAGAGCAGTACAACTACCAAACTAAGAGTTGTTTTTGATGGAAGTTGTCATTTGATTAACTGCAAATCATTAAACGAGGAACTCTGTCCTGGACCTGCGCTTCAAAATGATTTACCAGGAATTATTACAAAATGGAGGAGGCACAGAATTGCATTCAGCGCGGATATTGAAAAAATGTTCCGGCAGATAGATGTTTGTCCAGAACATAGGAAATTTCAGGAAATACTTTGGCGACATGAGTTAAATGATGAAATATCTATTTATGAGCTGAATACCGTAACATACGGTAGTACTTCAGCTCCTTATTTGGCTATACGTGTTTTGCAGCAACTAGCATATGATTTTAAAGACGACTTTCCACAAGCAGCAGATGTTCTTGTTTCCGATTCTTACGTAGATGATGTTATTTCGGGTGCAGATAATCTTGAAAGTGCAATTAAGTTACAAAAGGATTTATGCAATCTTCTGAATAAAGGATGTTGCAATTTACGCAAATGGATCTCCAATTCTTCTCAACTTCTACGAGAAATTCCCGAAGAACATAAGGAAAACTCTAAAACTTTACAATTTGATAAAGACAATGTGGTGAAAACTCTAGGTATCCAGTGGGATACATGTGGTGATTTCTTTTCATTTAAAATAAACCTTGATGATACTAATTCTTTTACTAAGCTAACCATTCTTTCAGAATCTGCTAGACTATACGATCCTTTAGGATGGCTTACACCCTCCACCATTGTAGCCAAGTCTATTTTTAAAAAATTATGGGAACATAGTGTCGATTGGGATACTCCGATACCTACTGAAATAGAAAAATAATGGTTTAAGTACAGATCGTCATTGGTAGACCTTGTAAACTTGAGAATTCCCAGATGGATAAACTGGTCTCCAGGAGTGAAAACAGAATTGCACTGCTTTTGCGATGCATCAACTTTAGCTTATGCAGCGGTAGTTTACCTTAGAGTTATTACTTCGGAAGGTGTTGCGGCAGCAACTTAAATTCAATTTGTTACGGCAGTAACAGGCTTATGGATAATAATAAAACGCAGCTTTATTTGAAATAAAGTCCGATACGTTGGAGTTTGGTTTTATTATCTAAAATTACAGTTCATGTACATTAAGCTTGTATAAAATAATATAAAAAAAAAGAACTTACTTAATTCTATTCTTCTCGGCGTTTACTCTAGAATTGGGCGTCAAATTCAAATATTAAAGCGATTACTATTTTGTACCGAGTATTAGATCAAATATTAGTACCGAGTAAAAATTAACAAAATAAAGGGAGTTGCCACATAAATATTCAAAATTTGGACTTTTCCCAAAAGTTATACAAACAAAATTTAAATTAACGGACTATAACAAATACAATATATTTAATTCATAACATTCCACCACCCGTGAGTCGATCAGGGAGACTCACTAGCAACATCAAGGACGGCTAACTTAGATGCAGGACGTCGCAGTTTTCCAACTGAAGTCTTCACCACTGCCGTACGAACTTGACCATCAGCCGCAGTAAAAACTTCCGTGATAATGCCTCTCTTCCATTCGCCTCGAGTCTCATTGTCGTCACATATGATTACCACATCGCCAACTTTTAGTGGTTTCACTGGTTCGTACCACTTAGTACGTCTGGTTAAGTCTGGGAGGTACTCAAGTACCCACCTTTTCCAGAACGTTTGTTTCATTTGTTGTGAAATATGCCATTGTTTTCTAAGGCAGATCTTACCATCAACAGCAGGAGTCTGAATAATATTTGGGCATCCAAGTAAAAAATGATTGGGTGTCAGAGGCTCATCATCCAAACTCTCAATTGGTAAATGTGTAAGAGGGCGAGAATTTATCAAATTCTCAGCTTCTATTAAAAGACTGTTCAAAGTTTCAACTTGAGGTGATTTCTCCTTTAATGTAAATGCCAATACGTTTTTGATAGAGCGAACCATACGTTCCCAAGCGCCACCGGCCGAAGGGTTAGCAGGAGCATTAAACACCCACTCTATTCCACGTCGAGAACATTCTTCCGCCAATTTAGACTCGTCCATCACAAATTTTTCCTTACTGGCACCCACGAAGTTAGTTCCTCTATCACTCCTTAAGCGGCATGGCATTCCTCTTCGATTAATGAAATTGCGGATGCACAGTATGACTGCGTCGGTTGAAAGGTCCCTTGCAATCTCCACGTGGATTGCCCTAACTGTCATGCATGTGAAGAGAGCTACCCACCTCTTTTCAATCCTCCGCCCAACAGACACACAATATGGGCCAAGGTAATCCAGTCCCGTATACGAAAACGGTCTCACAAATGGGGTGAGTCGGTCCACAGGGAGTTGTCCCATTAAGGGTTGCCTTGGAGCAGCATTCAGATTCTTACAGACTTGGCATTTATTTTTTACGGATCTTACCAACTGTCGTAAACATGGTATCCAAAATTTGGTACGAACTGCGGCACAAATCGATTCCTGATTCTGGTGTTTGAATTCCTCATGGTGGTGCTTTACAATTAACTGCGTGATAATGTGATTCCTAGGCATAATTATAGGTTGTTTTGTCCTATATTTAACACATTCGGCATTATTAATACGGCCGGATACACGTATCAATCCATCATCTGCCAAAAATGGATTCAATTTAAAAATACTGCTTTTCTTAGAGACAATACGCTTTGTTTTTAATAAATTATATTCAGTACTAAATTCTTCCTGTTGAGCAAGTTGACACCAATACCTTTCAGCTTCTTCCAACTCCTTAGCCGTCAAATACGTTTGAAACTTTAATTCGGTTTTCTTTTGACCCGAAGCATAACATTTAAAAATGTTTATTGCACGAATGAACCAACATCTTATTCTCAGTAATTTATAATATTTCGATTTCTCATCATAAGGGATTAGGGATACATTCTCCGTTACTGTCAATAAAAATTTCGATCGAACTTCGGATTCACATTCCCTTTTATCTGCATCGATTGGCGATTTTGGCCAGTCGTCTTCATCGGATTTTAAAAATTGGGGACCATTTAACCACCGAGACTTTGTTGCGTTTTCCGAAAAATACTGGGGTCGTGTTGCATCATCGGCGGGGTTTTGTGAGCCCGGGACCCATCTCCATTGCTTTACCTCCGAATTCTCTAATATTTCCGCAATACGATGAGAAACGAACTGTTTATAAATGCGACAGTCGGATTGAATCCACTTTATCACTGTCTTAGAATCAGACCAAAACACTATCTTCCGTGGAATGACATCATGACTAGAAATAATTGCCTCCTTCAATCTTACACCTAGCAAGGCGGCCTGCAGCTCGAGTCTTGGTATGGAAAGTGGCTTAATCGGAGCACATTTTGACTTACCGGCGACAAAAACTATTTTCACCTCACCTTCAGAACAGATTCTCCAGTAACCAACCGCGGCGAATGCTACCTCACTAGCGTCAGCAAAGATGTGTAGTTGAATACATGTTGAGGATTTACAAAAATTTTTCCCATAACATCTGGCGATTTTCACGTACTGCACATTGTTCAGTTCTTTGTACCAGTCGTACCATTTGTTGTACACCTCGTCAGGAATTGATGAGCTCCAACCAGTGTCATATCTCCATAGCTCCTGGAGCAGAATTTTAGACTTTATTACCATATTCGCCAAAAACCCAAAAGGATCGAATATTGACATCGTTAGACCGAGCACTTCGCTTTTTGTCGGCTTCCGACTACCGTTCAATACTGCTTCAGGAACTCTAGCAAATTTTAATACGAAACAAAAGGTATCATCAGTTGGTGACCAAAACAAACCCAAAACCTTTTCAGTTGTTGTCTCACTTCTACAAAGATCTGTCAAGTTTCCGCTATTATTATGTTTTGTGGCTGCGAATGTGCGACAAATTTCCATTGAATTTGACACAAAACCAGTCAATTCAAATCCAGCTTGTTCATGTATACTTATCACTTCTTTAGTTACAGCAATTGCCTCATCAGTAGTATCAAAGCTGTCCACGTAGTCGTCAACGTAGTGACAGTCTACAATAGCCCTATAGGCCCGTGGGTGTGTTTTCTCATAAAAACTAGCATTCAAGTTTTTTACGTACTGGGCTGAGCATGGTGAACTTGCCGAGCCGAAAATCATTGCCTGCATTACGTATATATCGGGGGGTCTGTCACTCCGACCCTCTCTCCATAAAAATCTTTGGGCATTTTGATCTTGTTCCCGAATTTTTACACGGTGGAACATTTCTCGGATATCTGCACAGACTCCAATTTGTTTCTGGCGAAATTTAAATAAAATTGACAATAGTGGCTTTGGCTGATACTTACATGGACCCTTCATCAATCTAGAGTTGAAGGATTCACCATCAACAGCAGCGGCTGCGTCAAAAACCAAACGTCTCTTATTGCCTTTGTTAATATTTGTCACAACAAAATGCGGTAGGTACCAGGTACGATCGTTTTCAATTGAAGCCTCCTGAGGTGACAATTTCCTGGCGTAGTTTTTCAAAACGTATTCATCTATTTTATTTTTATACCAATTGGCCAAATCTTCATCCTTGTTCATTTTGGACTCCACACCATGAAGGCGTTTCAATGCCACCGAAAAACTATCCTTAAAATCAAATTCGTTTTTCTTCCACAATAGACCAGTTTCATATTGATGACCATTTTTCACAGTGGTGTCCTTGAGTATTTCTTCGGCTCTTTTATCATCGTCAGAAATTACCGGATTAACCACCTTCATACCAAAGCTCTCCAAAGTAAAATACTCGGCAACTTGTCTCTGTATTTCATCAAAATCGTGTACTTCAATTACACACACAGCAGACCCTGACGATGATTCACCCGAACCAAATAAGACATTTCCCAGATTTGTATAATGCAAGGAAAAATTTTCATCTAGATTGATGACACGATTTGGACGAACAAGTCTAATATGAGGGAGGCCAATTAATAACTTCGGCGTGGCATCGACATAATCATTAATAGCAATGTCAGATAATTCAGGGAACTTCTCTATAAATTTCTCCAAATGAAGGCTTTGTGGCTCTAGTCTCAAATTACCAGTTGTTCTTATATTGTTCATGGCAAAGCTGTGAGTGTGATCATTAACATTTGATATTTCAAGATTTATTTTCTTCGACATTTCGTTTGTCGATTTCCCTTTTATCCACCCAAGAGACAAATTACTTGTTGGACCCTTTAACCCAATTTGTTCTGCTATATTTTCTTCCAAAAGTGAAATCTTTGAACCGTCGTCGATAAATGCGATAACTTTTACATGTCCCTTTGGACCTTTTAATTCAACTGGGAGATATTTAAATAATGTTCTTTTATTCAAACAATTGTCAGAAATCGTTGTTACAGACATTTTGTTGTCATCTACACTCGTAGTAGTTATCGGAGTATTACCATCACTAATCGTTTTTATTTGTTTACATTTTGTAGAATTTGCATTTTTAATAGAATTTACGTCCTCATGCAGCAAACGATTATGATATTTCGTACATTTTGACAATCCACATTGACGACGATTATTACACTTCAACGAATTGTGGCCGGTACGTAAACAACCAAAACATAAATAATTATCTTTTACAAATTTCCATTTTTCAGCTGTTGGAATATTCTTGAATTTGGCACACTGGTACAAGTGATGATTCTGCTTACATATAAGACAATTTAGCTGCTGACGTTCATCTGGCAAAATTGTAAAGGATGACTTAACTTTATCTCTTCTGTTATCTTTTTGTCCATCCTGATTTGATTCCGTTTCTATTGCCATAGAAATATAATTTGCAACATCTTGCAGCCACACACTAAACTCCCGTACACTCGGGTATTGGTTTAAATTGTTGAATGAGTATTTCATCCACTCTTCACGTTTTGTAAGAGGCAATTTACTAACTAATTCATCTAATAGAGTCGGATTATTTAGATGCGGTATTGCCCCGGCGTTTTCCAAGAAAACAGTCAGATTTGCTACCATAGTACTAAAATTTACAATATCAGATATTTTCCTACCCGATATTGCCGGAAAGGCACGAACTTTTGAAATCTGACTACGTACCATTATCTACGGGCGTCCATAGTGGAACTCTAGTGTGCTCATCACCTGATCCACGCTTTTTGGGTGAATTAAATAGGCCTCGACCTTTCTTTTTGCTTCTCCTTTTAGTGCCTTTTGCAAACGAGACAGATTTTCCAGCTTTGTGTAACCGTAGTATTCGTTTGTTTCTTTATATGAAACGGAAAACATTGGCCATTGCTCTGGCTGGCCACTAAATTCTGGCAAATCATGTAATTTCCGAATAGGTCGATGATCAAACAGATTTTGTGGAGTGTAAGGCGTTGGCGCGGGTGCACATGTGGTGTTAATTGGCAAAAATGTTGAGGGTGTAGTATTTGTTGACTGCGCAGTTCGCTGCGTTGAAAGAGTAGGAAAAGAGTATCGACTTTGTAAAGAAGACTGCTGCATATAATTTGGAGTTTGTACCGGCGGTAGCGGTAAATGTGACGTAGTACAATGAGACATATCTAAATTTGCATAAAAAGAAGGCGGCAAAAAAAATTGATTGGTACTTAACTTTTGTTGTATTGGCTGATGTAATGCTTGTTGATTTTCTGTATACTGTGGCAGAGAAGGACTGTTTGTTGTAATCAATGGTATTGTAGATATTTGCGGTGATTGGGATGTTGATACAGCGGGCTGTGGTAGTAATAAGGCTTCAGTTGGTGATGATGTGTTAGCTTTCCTCAAAAGCATGTCCAATGATGTTTTAAGGCCTCGAATTTCTTCCTTTAGGGCGGCTACGGAATCTTGTTTAATGATTGTTTCTTCACCATCACTCTCGCTGGCTGAGGCATCGGTCTTTTCTTCTTTAGACATGTTCTTGATTTTTACACGTTGGCTACGGCGTAGCATAAATGAATTCCAAGAATAAAATTTTCCGGCAATTAAATAATAAAAAATGTTGCGGCAGCAACTTAAATTCAATTTGTTACGGCAGTAACAGGCTTATGGATAATAATAAAACGCAGCTTTATTTGAAATAAAGTCCGATACGTTGGAGTTTGGTTTTATTATCTAAAATTACAGTTCATGTACATTAAGCTTGTATAAAATAATATAAAAAAAAAGAACTTACTTAATTCTATTCTTCTCGGCGTTTACTCTAGAATTGGGCGTCAAATTCAAATATTAAAGCGATTACTATTTTGTACCGAGTATTAGATCAAATATTAGTACCGAGTAAAAATTAACAAAATAAAGGGAGTTGCCACATAAATATATAAAATTTGGACTTTTCCCAAAAGTTATACAAACAAAATTTAAATTAACGGACTATAACAAATACAATATATTTAATTCATAACAGAAGGTATTTTCGTAAATATTTTGCAAGCAAAATCTAAAGTCTCTCCTATTAAAACTGTTACTATACCGAGGTTGGAACTATGTGCCGCTAAACTTTTGATTCAACTTACTGAAGATATCAAGAATTCCTTAGATATTTGTAAAATAGAAAACATTTTTTATTGGAGTGATAGTACAACTGTTTTAAGCTGGATTCGGAAACCTTCATCAACCTGGACAGTCTATGTTGCAAATAGAGTTGCAGATATACAACGTTTGAGTAACCCCCTGCAGTGGAGATATGTACCTTCCAATTTAAATCCAGCCGATTGTGCATCTAGAGGCATTTTAGGTCAAAATTTAGTAGCAAACGATATCTGGTGGTCTGGTCCAAAGTTCTTATATGAAGCCCCTTCTTCATGGCCTAAAAGATTATTAAACTTACAAACTTCTGAAGAAAAGAGTCCGAAAGTTTCTACTAATATTAGTATTGAAAAAGCCTATCCTGAGTTGTTATCCAGGTTCTCGAAATTAAGGACACTGCTTCGAACTACTGCGTTATGTCTACGATTTGTAAATAATTCTAAAAATTCTCCTTTGGAAAGGAACACTGGAGCTATATCTATCTCTGAAATTAACAATGTTTTATTGCGCTTAGTTAAAATTACTCAATTGATAGATTACCCAAATGAATTGAAATTTCTTTTTAAAGAACAAGAAATTCGTCACAGTCCTTTATTGAAGTTAATGCCATTTTTGGACGACAACGGTATTATTCGTGTTGGGGGTCGTCTACAAAATTCTGATTTTAACTATAGCCTTAAACACCCTATAATTTTGGCAAAATCTAATCCTCTTTCAAAGCTAATTATCCTGGATGCCCATGAGAATTCCCTTCATGGTGGAATTACTTTAACGATGTCAATTGTTAATCGAAAATTTTGGATCGTATCTGGGACTCAGCTAGCTAAAACCATTATACGTAAATGTTTACAGTGTTTTAAATATTCGGCAAAAAGTTCACAACAAATTATGGGCAACTTGCCGTTGGTGAGACTTCACATTACTAGACCCTTTAAACACAGTGGTGTTGACTATGGTCCGCTGTTATTATAAAGGGCTATATTTGCTTGTTTGTGTGCATGGTCACGAAGGCTATTCATCTCGAAGCGGTTTCAGATCTTACTACAAACTCTTTCTTGGCCGCTTTTCGGAGATTTGTTTCTCGCAGAGGCGCATGCACTGACATCTATTCAGACTGCGGTACAAATTTTATAGGAGCTTTAAAGGAACTTCAAATTCTTTTTCATAGGAACAAAAAGTCCTTGCCAGAGGAGTTACAGCATGCTTTAAGCCTAAATTATACCAATTGGCATTTCATACCTCCGGCCTCGCCAAATTTTGGTGGATTATGGGAAGCTGGAGTAAAATCCGTGAAGTATCATCTAAGACGAGTTGCCAATGACCGACTACTTACATTTGAGGAGCTAAATACCTTACTTTGTCAAATTGAAAGCTGCCTCAATTCTCGGCCTCTATGTCCTTTATCATCTGATCCATCGGATTTTAACGCACTAACACCAGCACATTTCCTCATTGGCGAACCACTACAGTGTGTTCAAGAAGAAAACTTATTAGCTCAAGGGGAAAACCATCTTTCACGTTGGCAAGCTATCGAGAGAATGAAACAGCATTTTTGGAAAAGATGGTACAGAGAATATCTTAATCGTCTTCAAGCTCGGCCAAAATGGCTAAGAAGCATGAAAAATCCCAATATCGGAGATTTGGTACTAGTAGCAGATGACAGATGTGGACCAGGTCAATGGCTTCTTGGAAGAATTGTTGATACACATCCCGGAGGTGACGGAAAAATAAGGGTGGTATCAGTCCAAACTAAAAATAAAATATTTAAAAGACCCATTTCTAAAATTTTTCTCCTTCCAGAAACTTCCAGTGAATCCTTTAAAGAAGTGTCAGAGGATAATCCAGAAGCTGCTGTGAATGTAAAAGACGGAGCCTAAGGCAACGCTGTGAGTCGGAGCATAGCGGAGTTTCTTAACTCGACTAAATTACTCCCAACGATAGGCCTACTATATCCTGTTTTGAAAACATTCGTTCTCCAGGGGGAGAATGTTGCCGAAAATATATTTGGCAACAGAATTCTAATTTTTTTTATATATTATTTGTAAACATAATTTTTTGGATATTACTAATTAGTTAACTTCAGCTGTACCTATTGAAATATTTTAGTACATTATCTAAGGAATGTAGTAAAACCAGTTTTAATTTTTGTCTATTATCCCATTTTCCTTTTCGTATATTAATTATTTATAATAGCTCTCATTAGTACTTGTTTAGTGAGAGATGATCCCGTTACTTCACTTTGTACAATTGCTTTAAAGTAATATTACTTAAACTTAGTAAATCACTTGTGCTTTGACTTTTTATAAGAACAGTTTACTTTACTTAAAATATAAATAAAATCTATATTTAAAATACTTTTCATAAATTCCTTTGCATAAAGTCATTTTCTTTTCTTAACTACAACATACATTACTTCAACAGAGTCGTTGTATACATTATACTTACTGTCGTAAATAATGTGTATGTAAAGCAAAAATCTTTACATGTCCTTATCCGTTTAGGTTGTTGTATTTTATTCTTACTTTTGAATAGAATCCTTGAAGTGTTAATATTACTGCCTAACATTTGCACACATTCATGTTGAAGAATAAAAATACAACATGACGCTAAAATTACTTGGAAGTACTTGGAAAAGAGGAACAGTGGAACCATTAGAGTCTGTATTCTTTTATTTTATGTTTAAAATATTATTTTAAAGTTTGAAGTCATCGTATTCTAGTTGGTAGTGTGTTAGTTTATTAGACGAGAGTGTGTGTTCAATTCCTTGGATTAGACATCTCGAACAAAAAAGAATATTTCTTTCGGTGACTTCTTTTTTGACATAATTTCTGCTGGTAACAGTGAACCCCAGATAAATAACTTCACTGACAAAATCAAAAGTATAGTTATCAGCCGCAAGTCTCATCTTGTCGACAACATATACCATGGCAAAGTTGATAAGATCGCAAGATGAGGGATTGCTATTTGTGAAAACCTCGCAAGGTATCCAAAGGTTCGGAGAAGTCCATTCGTACCTTAACAGAGTGTATACATATAATCGCTATGACAGCCAACACACCTTAAAAATTCCGAAACAACCACCATGTAGCACGTATCTTTTCCATTGGGAAATAACAGAATAAACTTTTAAACTGCGACCTAACACTCAGGAGATGTCCCCTCTTTCATGGATTGCTTTGCGTTTGTGACGACAAAAGTCGGAGGCCTTGTTTTTGCCCACACCATACCTACTTACATATGTCCACCGGTTCAACCAAATCATCATTGTAAACTATGTAAATAACTAATATTATATACTTATAATTATTTATATGTATATTAAATCCCAACCTGCAATTATTATTATTATAAAATTATTGTAATTATTTTAGCATAAGTTCATAACAAGCCCATTGTGCTTGAAATATTTATTAATGTTGTTAAGGTTTTATGTTCTATTTTTAGAAATATTCTTTTTAGTCATAACGGTTGACGTTCGACTCTCATTTGACCTACACGACCTCTCTGCTGAATTCAATTGTTGCTTGCTCTCACATTGGTGAGTTGTAACGTTGGACACAACTTGTTTCAGGTTCGATCATGTTCGATCCGTTATTCATTTCTTTTGTGTATAAAAGCAGGCATGTCTTCAGTAGTTGGGGGCAGTTGGTGACGAGTTGCTGGTAAGGCAGGTCGATCTTGTGACATCGACTGAGCTAATAAACATAAGCAGGTCACGGGTGGTGTGGTTCTCCCACACTTGTGACTTGTTTACAGCCAGTAAAACGTTGGCAACTGTGACGGGACGGACACCAGAGGTTTCAGAACCACAATCATTCTGTGCGTAGGCCATTTGATTGTTCTTCTGACACTCCCCTTTGGTTGACTCAACTAACACGATAATTTGACGAACCTGTGACTGGACAGACACCAGAGGTTTCAGAACCACAATCATTCTGTGCGTAGGCCATTTGATTGTTCTTCTGACACTCCCCTTTGGTTGACTCAACTAACACGATAATTTGACGAACCTGTGACTGGACAGACACCAGAGGTTTTAGAACCACAATCATTCTGTGCGTAGGCCATTTGATTGTTCTTCTGACATTCCCCTTTGGTTGATTTGACTGACTGTGCCGGGGCAATAGTAAGGACCAGTAGAAACCACGGTCATCTCGAGCGCATGCCGTTTGTCTGTCGTTCTGACTCAACCCCCCTTGATTAATAGCAAGGACCAGCAGAACCACAGCCATCTGGAGCGCATACCGCTTGACTGATGTTCTGACTCAACCCTCCTTTACTCTTCGGTATTGTTACTCGACAAACGATAGTTACTTGACGAACCATTGAGACTGGATAGATACCAGAGGTTTCAAGGCAACAATCATCCTGTGCGTAGGTCGTTTGATTGCCGCTCTGACATCCCCCTTTGGTTAACGAGACTGACTTTGTGACTCGACGAACCGTATTTGGCCGGCCTAGGGCTTATTAACTAATATTAAACTTAATTTTTCCTTCTCTGTAGCCCTCACGTAATGTAGTAAGTAAGCTATTTTAAGTTATTTTACAATTTGTAAATAAATAGCCTAGAATCTACAAGGAAATGTCTTTTCTTTATGTAACCACTGGACGCCGCTGAACTACCCCAGCACCGTGTCGTTACACGTTAGAATACCTTAAAGAAAGTTTGCGAAGTAGTGCCGACAAAATGGAATTATTTGGTAACTTTTTTACATTTATTCCTTTATCATTTTCTTAAGAAATTGTTTCAAGTGGTTGTCTCTGGTATGAATAGAAGCTACAGTCTGCATACTTCAGAATAGCAAGATACTTATTAGACTATCGGAACAACAAATTTATGGAACTAAAGGAAATTAATATATTGAAGTCGCTGTAGAAAGTCGGTAGAGTATTGGCTCTAGTGTTTAAATCCCCGGGCTTAGACATCTCCTATAAAATGAAATATGAAAAGAAAATTTCTTTCGGTGACTTCTTCCCAGCTGTTTTCTGGCAAAAACCGTGAGAGTAAAAAAGAAATTGCTATGAAAAGTTCATCTGAAAAGTGAATCTGGCGCCCGGAGTCGACGTTAAACTGAAGGTTCTGCCACTCATGCATATTTTTAACACTCACCATGGGTGATGTGATAAGCTTGGTTGCGGTCCTGTCTAAATGCCCAATAATGTAAGTAAGATTACAGGTCAAATTACGGTTTCAGCTTTAAATAATTTTGGATTTGGATTTTTGAAAATTTAATTCACCTCCACTGTTTTTAAAAATTATTCAGAAAAACACAAGAAAAGTATATGAAATTTCAATAAATTTATGGAAATTTATTAAAATTCCTTTAATATTCAAAGTTCCACTGCAAATTGCAAAAAAGAAGGAAAAATCTTCCATAATATATTGTAGGTATGTAATTGTGTAAAAACCTTCTTTAATCTTTGCACGAAATATCCAAGAAAATAAATTTTAGTTTTCATCTTCAACTCTTGTAAGCTTACAAGAAACTTTGCAAACAACCGAATAAAATTTTTGCTGAAAGGTTAGAAGATAAGAATGAAAGAAAGAAAAATGAAAGGAAAATATTTTAAAATTCTTACCAACCAAGTGCTAAAGATGAGAAGCAATGTAAAGTTATAGGAAATTGTCTATTTGTAGCATTTAACACCTGCCTGCTTAATGTGTAAATCGTAAATACCGCGCTTTGGTTGTAAAATATTAAAATGAGGCCAAGAGCATTATCTACGACGATAGTGTTTGTGAATGTGAAAAATAAGAAATGAACTGAAGCAGAAATACATAAAAGTGTAGTCTTGTTTCAAATGAATATGGATGATGCCAGATACCTGTGTTCTCTTGATTTTTATTATTTTTTTTTTCTTCTCTTTTATTTTTTTGCTAATGCAAAATGTAAATTTCAACAGATTTTTCTGTTCAAGAACTGGCGCATTGTGTGAAGGGTGATTAAAGTATCTAAGTAAAGTTAATAAACAGTAATAATCAAAAATATAGCACTTTTGTGTTGAGTTACCTGCGGTGTCATAACGGGCCGCTATGCGTGCTCATGTGTACTTTGGTAATCAAAGCTACCACATGGGCATAACCTAACCTGTGTTGAGTTTAAATGAAATCGCAATACAAATCGTTTTCATTGTTAATAAATAAATAATTAAAAACATTTGGTATTCGTTCACAATCTAGTGGTCTAGTGGTGATAAGCAAAAAACAAAGATCAGACTTCGTTTGGGCAAGGTTGTCTTATACAATTTAAAATATGCGCAGCTGAAGTTCATAGTTTGCTTAACGAAGCTTACCGCGAATATGTTCCCACGGCCTCAGAGTGCGGGACAAGTCTTCATGACCCAGAAGTGGTGATTTGACACAAAAAGACAAACGCTTTGAAGTCGCCATAGTCTAGTAAATATTGTGTTGGCTTATTAGACGCGAGACCTCGGTTCAAACCTCAGGTCAGACATCCCCAACAAAACAAAATAAGAAAAAAATATTTTCTCTGTGACTACATCTCAACAGACTTCTGGCAAAAAATCTGAGAGAAAATAAATACTAAAGCAAAAAATTGAATGCCAAAGGATTAGAAGGCGTAAGACATCGAAGGATGATTTTGCATGCTAGGACTCTATGACGAAAAATGTTTTTAACAACGTATTATTACTAACGGTGACAAATCAAACGATTATCCATGGCGTAAATGTCGTGTTCTCTATTTTGGGAAATCTGAAGGGTTCTACATTGTTGTCCTTATTGTCGTGAAGAGGTAGTATTACAGCAACCATACCACGTATTGTACTGCACTTAGCCAATATAGAGTATCCTAGCATCTTATATGTACTTACATATGTGCTGCCTCCTGTCTTCTACATGTTGGGTTCGATTCTCATTCTAAACAAGTGCACTTTCTGATTAGTCTGGTGCATGACTCAGATCTCTCTTGTAATTTTCACTTGGATTGAGACAGCCTTTGCCTTTCATTATCTTCTGTTTTGTTGGGCATTCCTCTCCGAACATTTGTTCCCATACCACAGAAAGGATTCGCCACATCAGCGGCAAGGCAACTCTCCTCATCGCAAGCTGATTTGCCTGTTTATGACCATGAATACCAGTACAAGGTAAACCCGTTGCCCCTACGCTAGGCAGTCACATAGTATATTCGATTTAACCTGATAAGAGCCGAGTTCTCGAATGGTGGCCTGACTGTTTGATAGAATTGCTATGAACTGTCCTTTTACCTTCTCTCCCTGTTAAATTGAGAAATTTGCCTGGAAGATATCTGCAATTTACTCCATGGGCTCGGAATATTTGTTCAAAAAAGGATGTAGTTTTCAGACTTTTATCTCGTTGCAAAGCACTTACCAAAATCATAAAGTTAACTGGTTTTGTTAAAGGAACAGTTCGTCACTCGATTCATTGGGTCACGAATATTATGTTAAACTTACCTCCCATCAACCCAACCATATTCTTTAAAAATTAGGTCTTCAGAATCATATGTAGCGGACTCCAAATCAAACAGAGAATCTAGCGCCACTGTGGGACAAGTTGAAGTCTGTTGTTTGGTGTCAATATTAAGCTGTAGCTCCTGACATTAATGAATAAAATTAGCACACATAATATAGTTGGAGTGGGAATCTAAGTTCCAGTCCTGACATAAGGGTGGTAATGATCAATTATGTTGACAAGATAGTATTATTTGTTTTATATTAGACAACATTTTGCTTTCCACTGTAACTTTACAGTTGTGGGTTGATTTTGACAATGAGCAATGGTTTCTGTTTTTCAAATTTCTTCAACTCAAGAGTTATCTTTTGTGTTAAAGCTTCTTTCTGAAGGTATTCTTTAAAATAAAATTTTATAACAACGCGTCTATATTTCTGTAGAGTCATAAATAATCCTTTTCGTTTGTAGTTTCTTTCAATGAAAAATTGTGTTTAAACAGAAATAATCTCATAGTAAAACTTGTAAAAATGTACAATTCTTGAATATTTAAATTAAAATTTATGAATTGAAGAAAACGTATTAAATTCGTTTTTTTTTCTCTTTTTTTGTTTGAAAAAAATCCATTGAAAGACATAAAATATCCTCCTTTTTTTGTTAAGGAAATACCATCGCTGATTGAACGTACAAAACGAAGAAATTTTATTTAAATTGAAATGATTTACTCTACCTACCAACGCTCGCTGCTTTTCGAGCGAAAGAAGGTGGAAATATTACTTCCTTAATATGAAAGTAATCAGATATGGTTGGCATTTCCATGCAACAAATGTTCTACAGGGGTAGGCGACACACACATGCCGTTACAACACATAATATACGAAGCATGAATGAATGAATGAGAGTGAATGAATGAATGAGCTTAAGTCTTGAGTTTTGATTTTGTTAAATTTATTTAATGTTTATGGTTCATTAGTCTTGGAAAATTCGTTGAACAAAAACGGAGAAAACTCTCATAATAAATTACTTCATTTATCAGATATTTTGTATCTGAATGTCCTTTATTGATTATAAGAGAGAGAGAGAGAAAGAGCGAACGATAGAAATGAAGAAGTTACAATGATGTAGCAAAACAGATTATTTTCTTAAGGCACTTTAAGAGAAAAAAACTCTTGTTCATAATGTATGAAGGGAAAATGACATAAAGTTGGAATTTATTTTAAGGATTTTCCATGTAAAGCATTGAAATTTAAATTCATTCATTCTCCCACTCTCACTCCGTGGGACTATTATTTTTGGGACATTAGCTCAATTCTATAGATGTTTTCGGCTGCAGTGTAATTTCGCAAAATCGGATTATGATTTTCAAAGTTGGTGCCTTATATGACCTTAACCAATTGAGTGTATTTTTCTTTTTTTGTTTTTATTATGAATTTACTCACTTACGTAATATTATTTCATTTCCTTGTATTCTCTTTTTAATGAGGATTTTAAGTGTTTCCGTCAGTGATGAGAAATACTTTTATAAATAATAAATTAAGTACGGCTTAAAAAGTAATTCGGAAATTTTCATTTTTTTTCCTGTATTTTTATGAAACATCAAATGTATAACTTTGAAAAAGAATGTAAATATATTGCATGTTAATAAACAGAAACGTTAACAAATATTTGATATTTTTACAGCTCAGTTTTATATTAAACGTAGATCATCAAATCAGAATGAATACAATATAGAGTGAGACATCTTACAATATAGAGTGCGAAAACGCATATTTTTGCCAGTTATTAGGCTTAAAAACTCAAAAGAATTTTTTCCCAATTGGGATATGGTCCGTGAAGGATCCACACCGAAAGAAAAAGATGTTATATTAATAAACGAAGAACAGTGTCGAAGTCAAACACATCATATTACTACAGTAGAATTTATAACGCAAATATTAAAATGATAGAAAGTGATTTGGGTCTCACATGGTCTAGATCTCTTTTTAAAGCTTGTTGGTGTAAAAGTCGTCATAGTCTAGTAGGTAGTGTGTTTGATTGTTAGACATGAGACCTCAGTTCAAACCTCAGGTCAAACATCTCCGCCAAGAGCGAAATATGAAAGAATAATTCTTTTGACGACTTCCTCTCAGCAGTCTTCTGGCAAAAAACTCTACGAGTGAAATAAAATGTCCATAAAAAGCTTCTCAAAAATCTGTCATTCAAAGTCGACATTAAATAGTAGGTCCCGCTACTTATGGACAAAATTAACACACACAACATGAGTAATGTGCGGTTTGTAATGATCATTTAAGTGAGATTAAAAAATTGCATGGATCTACATCTTTCATGAACACATTTTCTTAGCCAGGCTTTTGCTGCGTTCCATGCTATCATATATCGATCAATTATAAAACGCTTTCAGATTATTCCAAAACTGTTTTCAAATTTAATTTTATTTGTCGTTTGCTTAACTTTGAAAATATTATTGTCTGTGATTCTGACTTTGTCACTATGATAATGGAATTTTTATCTGGACTTATACACAACCATTATAAAGGGCTATCCATTTCGTGGTTTCAAAAGTATGGGACTGGAATTCGACATCTGTCAAATTAAGTTGTGAAACCAATTTTTTTCTTTTCAGTTGAAAGTCTGACATTGACGCAAATGGATCGCTTAACTATCACACAACGCATAAAAATTATCAAAACCTACTACAAAAATGGTGATTTTGCCACAGCCACGTATCGAACAAAATTTTCTTCAGCGATGAAGCACATTTCACACTCGGTGGGTATGTTAATAAACAAAATTGTCTTATTTGGGGTTCTGAGAATCCTCAAGTAATTGAAGAGAGGCCATTACAACCAGAAAAAGTCACTGTTTATTGCGCTCTTTGGACTGAGGGTGTGATTGGACCTTACTTCTTCGAAAACGACGATGCAACCACTGTCACCGTCACCGTCAATTCGGAGCGTTATGGTCATATGATAACCGACTTTTTTTGCCTGCTATTGAAGAATACGACTTGGAGAATATGTGGTTTCAACAAGACGGTGCCACATGCCACACAACTCGAGCGAATATGGCTTTATTGCAAGAGACATTTCCTGGCCGCGTAATTTCTCGTCGTGGCGATATCAACTGGCCACCATGAACATGCGATTTGACACCATTAGACTTTTTTGTAGGGCTACGCGAAAGACCGTGTTTATGCAGATAAACCTTCAACTCTTGAGCACTTAAAAACCAAAATTCGTCAAGTTATGGCTGAGATACCGCCCAATATGTGTCAAAAAGTGGTCGAAAATTACCTCAAAAGAATCAATGCTTGCAATACTTAGCGTGGAGGTCATTTAAATGATGTAGTGTTTCACACATAATGTCAACGTTCAGACTTTACAACAGAGAAGAAATATCATGAAAAAAATATTTTATATGTGTTTTATTTACGTTTACTTTTGAAACCACGAAATGGATATTTTCAGATCCATTCACGTTCATTACAAAGTCTACCATTTGATGAGTTATAACTCGTAAATGTAGAATTATGTTGTGTTTAAACTTGTGATTTGTCTTAAAAATCTTCAGATCACAAGAACTGTTTCAATTCCCAGCAATTCCCAGCTACTTTTGATGAGATTTTGCAGGACTTTCAAAATCTTATGAAGAGCTTCATAGCAGATGTATAGAGGAAGATTTGGTCTCCTTCTACCTATTGTATGTATTACTGATATGAAAAATTATATTAGAAACTCTTTCCCATAACGTAGACTTTTAAATGGCACAGAATTTTTGAATGTTTATAGTTGGACAGAAGGCCCTTCTTCCTGTTTATTTAGATCAACTATTTCAAGTTTGTATTTTTTGTATTTTTTGCCACATAAAATTGCATTTGATATGCTCAGTTTGGCTTATGCACCAGAGTTATGGAAATTTTAATATTTCGGATGCGCTCCATCTAGAGAAGCCATGGCGAACATTTGATGATGTTGTATTCCATACAGAGTGGCATCAATAGCTCGTTCAAATGATTAAAAAATTTCGTATAAATCTTAAACACACTTTGTTTTTTAAAAAAAAGACCATTTTAATCCATAAAATCCCTAAAACCAAGAAAAATACCTTTTACTTTTGCAGCCTAACCTAAACAGAAAATCTATGCAAAATTTAGTGAAACACCTTAGCTTTGAAAATTAATATTTGCGCTACCTACTGTACTGTTGTAATCACGTCTTACATTAATTATTTGTTAAATGTAAACCCTATTCACGCCAGTAATTCATTTTCTTTACAATGTTTAACACAAATAACTTCATTTATTATTATTTACAATTTATACAATGTATGTGGATATCTTATTTATGATTGTATTTATTTTAAATACATATGTACATATGTATGTATAGTAAATGCGTATTATTTTATTGTGCTTATTGAATAACAATGCCCTGACAAGCAGCAGCAACAATGAATTGCAAACAAATGTTGAGAAAAATTAAATGAAAATAAAAATTTCATTGCAATTGGAAATTTTCAAAATGTGTGTGTGGGTTTGCGTAAATGGATGCAGATGCGAAAATATTTTCAGGCTTTTCACACAACAAATAAATATTTACATCAGCATCATTTAAACATTCAATTATTCAATACATGCGACTACAGTGCAATAAAAAAGTGCTATGGAAAAACTGGAAGAAACATTTTATAAAATATTGGAAATAAAAAAAAATGTGATTTAGTCCTTAAAGGAACTTAAGGGTCTCAACAAATCTTCAGGATTTTTTTAAATTGATTTTATTTCCGTTTTAATTTTTACCTTATTCAACTACCCTTCATACCTTGGATTCATTCCATGATATTTCTTGCGATGTCACCTTGTGCTTTTCGGGGAGTGTGTCTAATCCATTGAAAATGGATATGGCTTAATGGTCGTATTGCGTGGAAATGATCTTCGGCCAAATTAGTTATCATTTATTCCGTTTGTTTTGCAAATCATAATAGCTGTCATTCGGAGTCGACTTTAAACTGTAAGTCCAGCCACTCATGTATAAAGTTAACATACACAACATAAGAGGTGCGAGAAAATCCTGACTGAAGGGTTGTAGTGACCAATTATGTATGTCTGCAATGCAACGTTCGGAGCCCCTTATAATTGCACAAATTGTTCTAAATAGAAGCGGAAATAGAAGAATTTCTCTTTTCTTCTGTTAGTCAAAAGACCAGCCATGCTCTATACGGCAGCTGGCGTTTAGGCAAATAGCCTTAACAATTGAGATAGTTTTCCGGGGCAATTGTTGACATTCATGACTACAAAATTTTATTAAGATTTAACTTATTAAAAGCCTTTTCATGTTTAACAAAGACATATAAACTTTCCACATGATCAGTATGGGCTTTCTGTGCCAGGAGTCCAGCTTGCTGTGTTCTAAATGCTGGCTCAATTTTTCAGATATTCCAGCTACAATTATTAGAGCTATGACCTTAGTTGACCCTACCAACTAAGATAATATCGCTTTAATTATGTAGAAGCCTTAAGTCCTCCAGTATATTGGCCAGTATTGAGTATTTTGGCCAACACATCTTATGCTACGTCGCCAGATTCCATTAGAAGCAAGATAGCTAAACATGCTTTACTTTTTTAAAGCACTGTAAATACAAAATAGATTTTATTAACACCAATCGTTTAAATTTTCGTATGCCATTCACAAGTTGCCACTTGAATACGAAAAACAGAAAAAATAAAATTCTGTTTTAGCCTGACAATTTCTTCATAAAAATTTAAAATATTTGCCAATATTTTATAAATGGGTGTGTGGTGTTTTGTTTCAAAAATAGGCCCACCGTGCAGTGTGTTTAATACATTGTTTAAAAAGTATTTTTATTTACATTTTGTTATTTATTTTTGCTGTGCGCTATTAATTAATTTTATGTCATATCACCGAACTACAATTGATTGAAAAGAGGAGGATATTTAAATACTTGTTTTAAAATACATTTCTACAGGGCTTAAATGAAAAGAATGTATAAAACTTGATTAAATTTCAAGCATTTGATTGAAGTGAACAATTTCCATTCACATTTCAAAAATTTCTTTATCTGAAGGCGTAATTTTAACACACACTGTGATTAACGGCTGATGGCATTTAGAAAGAAGGAGATAGTGCGCGAAACGGTGTTTTTTCTAGTTAATAATTTGTGTGCCATTAGCTATTTGTATGTCTTACGAGTGCCATACAAAGCTATTCCAAATCATTACCATTGAATAAGAAACTTGTTAACCATTATGTCGTATGGGTTACCATGATGAAATACATGATCATTAATTAACCTTCTGTCTTAATGTATTAATTGGACTTCATTTGCCATTGAATGTTGAACAATTGATTCACATTTAAGCTGGAATTAGTTAAAATAGCCTTAAGATGTATTTGAATGATTTCATTAATAATTTTCATCAAATGTAACAGGATAATTATGTGGAAAACATTTTTTGTTTATGTCAACACATGGAATATTTTTAATGACACAGACTGAATTTATATCAGTTCTTCAGCCATGTCCAATAGTACCCAAAAACAAAATGAAATGAATACAAAAGGACCTGCTAAAATTTTTTTCATAATGTCTTGTGCATTTATTTGCACAAATCTTGAACTGAATGGCAGAAAAATTTTAATTAAAATCTATTAAATGCTCTCCTTAACTCTTAAATGCCTTTACGGAATGATTAGAAATTAAAATAATCGAGTAATTTATTCAATTTAAGATTTTTATCAATAAATTCCCATTTTTCTATACTTCGATACATAACATAATACGCTACGAAACAACAACATACATACATATATACACACATAATTGTTCCTTACAAACCTTCAGACAGGATTACGACTTAGCTTCTCACATCACTTATGTTGTGTATGTTACTTTTATAAGGGGTGATTTTTTAAGAGCTATAGGAAAATTTAAAAAAAAAAACACATAAAATTCAGAAAAATGCAAAAATCTTTATTTGAATCGATAGTACGGTCCAAACAATTTAATCTTTGAAGATTATTTCGTGCAAATGTTGACCGCGACTGCCCCTCAAATGGTCCATCCGCTTAGTCCAATTTTGGCATACTCTTTCCAACCTTTCGGTCGGTATCTCACGAATAAATGCTTCAATGTTGTCTTCCAATGCGTCAATTGAAGCGGGCCGACATGAGCTTTAACATAGCCCCACAAAAAATAGTCTAAAGGCTTTAAATCGCACGATCTAGGCGGCCAATTGACCGGTCCCGAACGTGAAATAAAATGTTCACCGAACTCGCCACTCAATAAGTCCATTGTTACGCGTGCTGTGTGGCATGTGGCACCGTCTTGTTGAAACCACATGTCATGCAAGTCAACCTCTTGCATTTTGGGAAAAAAGAATAGCCGAATAGCCGCTTCAGTGGGTCGATTAAACTGACCATAAAATGGAAGAAGCGCGCGATGAACTTTCTTAACAGAGCACGCATTTTGATAATAAAATTCAATGATTTGCAAGCGTTGTTCGTTTGTAAGACGATTCATGGTTAAATTATAGACCAAACTGAAGATGTTTGACAGTGAAACAAAACACGAAACGTGCGTGAGCTGTTTAAACCAGTGTTGCCAAAAGGATAATAGCTAAAAAATCACTCTTTACATGAGTGGCAGGACCTATAGCTTAAAGTCGACTGCGAACGGCAGATTTTTGAAAAACTTTTCCTGGCGCTTTTGATTTACTCTCACAATTTTTGCCATTAATCTGGTGAGAGGTAGCCGGCGAAGAAATACTATATTTTTCTTTATATTTAGTTTTGTTGGAGAAGTCTGACATGGGTTTTAGACCGTGGCCTTACGTAGCTAATAACAAGGAAAGGAAATAGATGCTCAACTCGAAAACTAAACAAATTTCCATTAGTAATGGCTTGGTTCCTGTTTTTTTTATATAAATAAGCACTAAGGATGGCCTCTAATCGTGCTGTATTGGGATCAGAAAAACAGCTTGTGATAGGAAGAAGAGAAAAATTACTGTTTCTTGACGTTCGATTTAAAACTATTTATGCTGTGAAAGAAAAAAATCTCTACAGGAGGAGCATAGAAGAACGAATTTTCTTTGTAAATCATTGTGAGATCCATTAGATGTTCTCTTCGAGAAAGCCGTAAACTACGTAAGTAAGTATCCATTGCAACTTTATTAAAGAAAAATATGACTTTATAATTCAAGTGACTTTATTGGAATGAAAATTTATTTTATGTAAAAGTTAAAATACAAAAGTTTCAAAGGTTACTAGGATATGGAGTATATTAAAAAAAAAACTGAGTGTATATTAGAAAAGTGAATGTTATTACTACAACAGTATCTTTATTTCACTTCACCACAATTTGTAGAACAGAGAAACAATAAAGTTGGATATCCTACCATCTCTAACAACCACCTGAGCCCTTTTTCGTACAAGGTCGAGAAACCTCGAGGCATCGACTCGGGGTGAGTGGCATAAATGATAAGAGGATCAGATCTCAGTGTCAAGAAACAAAGCACTTGAACGCTTCTTTATACACTTTAAAATATGCTGGTTACGGCGAATATTTTTATGTCCAGAATATGAAAAGTGTTTGACTTCCTAATATACATATCTACCACACATAGTTGATACGTTTAGAAGGATAGAAGCAGCCGCCGAGAATGCTTATTTTGTAAATTAAATTTCGTAATGCTATGAATATAATGAATGAAAGTAGTAGTCCAGTACTACAAACAAAACAAAACAGAATATGTATTTCAGCGGCGAATACTCACAGTAGATTTCTGCAAAGAAAACTCTGAGAGTAAATAAATTTGCCATGAAAAGTTTCTCAAAAATCTATCGTTAGGAGTCGACTTTAAACTGTAGGTCCTGCCACTCATGTATAAATAAATTTAACACGCACAACATAAGTGATGTAAGAAGCTAGGTTGTAATCCTGACGGCAGTTTTGTAATAACCAATTTTGTATGTATTTATGCATGTATGAATATCATGGTAACTTTTGATTTAGTTTCACACTTTGTGACTGAGTAAGAAAAAAATGTAAATGTTTGATGCCAATAATCGGAAGGTTATTTGCTCATTTAAGCGCTATAAATCACAGTAATCGTACGCTCGTGATTAACTATTTGACTAACACGAAGACCATAATATCATCACTGCTGCAACATTGGCTCGAAATAAATCCCTGGCAATTGCAAGATCTTTGTGTAAGCCTTGTATTAGTGGGTTAAATGTTGTGTAAAATAAGTTTTTATGTGTTGATAGGCATACTAAACTTATAATCCTTATTATTCAGATTCAATATTATTAATAAGGAAATAAGGAAATATTTAAATCTCACTTTTATAAACTCCGAAAATACTTTTGAAATAAAATGTGGTCTCTGTCTCTCTCTCTGTCTCTATCTCTTTTTTCTCTCTTTTTCCTTACAAACCTGAAACAAATTTATTTTTCCGATTTTTTTTTGTACCACAAACAGTTGAAAAATATAAATTTAAAAGCTTCTTAAAGCATAACCTATGACCAGAATTGCGAAACAGAATAGCATTTAAACATGAATGTATTGTGCGACCCACCATGCCATAAACCACTAAAAATGGTATTTTGAAACAATATTGTTTAGCTTTTTTTATGCCCTGCACTACCATAGGTTATGAAGGTACATTAGACTTGTTATGATGTTTGTAACATATTAATGAATATTCCTAGAGTATTATTTTATAATACATACATACATAATTCGTCTTTACAACCCTTCAGTCTGGATTGCGATCTAACTTCTAACACCACTTATGTTGTGTTTGTCAATTTTAAACAAGCTTGGCGAGATCTACAGTTTAAAGTCGACTTTGAATTACAGATTTTCGAGAAACTTTTAATGGCAATTTTTATTTACTGACAGAGTTTTTGCCAGAAAGCTGATGGGAGGCAGTCGCCGAAGGAAATATTTTTTTCATATTTCGTTTAGTTGGAGACGGTTGACCTAGAGTTTGAACCGAGGTCTCATATCTAAATAAGCTAACATAATACCTACCAGACGGAGGCTTCATAATATACTAGAGGAGTACATTATTCACTAACAAACATATGCAAACATTGGAGACTATGATAGTGAGAAACTAATTACCCTGTCAATCAATCTCAATCTTATAGTTTCAAAAGTAAAAAATTACCAATGTATTTCAATGGATAAGAACCGGGCACTGGTTATTATCGAAGACACAAATATCGCGAAATAAACGGCTGAAATCTACAAGAAGCCCTCTACGATAGAATCACGTGCTAAGGATTCTGACGGATAATGATTGTATCAGATGTATCCAAGGCTATATTTTAGAATCGTTATTCTATTATACTTTAAAATTCCCCGTAGTCTAGTAGGGATAGTATAGTAGATAGTCTGCTATTAGACGAGAGCCCATGATTCACACCCTGGTTTAGACATCTCGAATGAACCAAAATATGAAAAAAATATTTCATTCGGCGCCCTCTCCTTAACAGTCTTCTGGCAAAAACTGAGAGAGAGAAAATAAAATTGCCATGAAATATTTCTCAAAAAACTGTCGTTTGTAGTCGTCTTGAAACCGTAGCGCCCGCCACTCATTGATAAAATTTAAACACACACCATGAGTGATGTGAGAAGCTAAATTGTAATCTTCACTAAATGATTGCAACAACTTATTACGTCAGTAATTATAGTTTACAATCCAAGTTATGTTAGGTATGGTTGGCAGCTGCTTGAAATTTACTTGTGATACAATGCTATCTGTTGTATGATTTGTTCAATTGTTTTTCGAGAAGTTTTTACGATAGTATTTGGTTGCTCAACAATTAAAATTCCAAGTTCACAAGTGCCGGACAATGACATAAAATATATTCTCTATGTCGTCATAATGGCTTTTATAGAAGTCGTTGTAAGACATACCCAGACGTGTATGCCTAGTCAGCGTCTTGTTGAAGTCAAGATGGAGTAGTTTTATTGCGCCTTATGTCCTCGCCTGTTTACGTTTAGTTTAACTTTCCCATCTGTCTTTATGGAATTATTAAAGTTCTTGTGAAATAAATTGTTGGCGAATGCCAATCTTTGTGCCAGATTTTGCAAGTGCGTTAGCTTCGTATATACTTTCTAAGTTCCCGTGTATAGAAAATTGATTAAAGTCTTGAAATCACTTCCACAGACATTCGAAATTCTTAAACAATTTGCGATATGATCGGTTGCTTTGTTTCTAAAGACTGGCTTGTAGTATAGAGTACCAACATAATTGTGCTTGACTATACTTAACCTCTTAACATGTTTGCTCTTTTAAACAGGCTGTAAAAACCACACTGCGAAGCAAAACAGCTTAAAAAAATAAAAAAGAAAACTTTTTTTCTTCTTTCTTTTCATTTACAAAATAAAATCGAAAAACGAAAATAGAAAAAAAGAAAAAATAAGAGAATTTGGTAGGAGAGAAATTCGAAAACTTTTCAAAACAATTTTGACACAGATAATTGAATGTGTGTGCGTGTGTATTTGTGTGTGTGTCCTCGCAAAAAAAAAAAAACAAATAAAATAAAAAATTATTGAAAGAAAATATTTTGACAATTTCGGTGGTAAATTACTTTGTGGAACATTTTAAATCAATTTTTCGAATTTTTAAAATGGGCAGAAGGAAAAGAAAACAATTTTTTTTTGTAATTTTTTAAGTGAAGCTGTTGTTGTAGAGATAATTAGTTTAAGGATTTCAAAAGATTTCCAAATAATTTGACATCAAAATAATGTCAAATAAAAAAGTGTAGGAAGCGTATTCCAAGAAGACAAGTAAAGTTCGGTTAAAGTGGAAATGTAAGTTCCATGACAATAATAGTGAAACAAATGATAAATCCTTAAATAATATCAAAAAAAAATAATTTGAAAAACTAAGTAGTAATTAAAGTAATCAGATAACAGACTAGTAGTATTGAGACATCATAGCAATAGAAACCGCTTATTAACAAATTCAGCATAATAGTCTATTGAGTACGGATGTTCACAAAAGCTCTTATAGCACAGGGGCCATTAGATTCTTTCGAAGTATGTGCACTACTTCAACGGTTGTCCAGAAATGCCGGGAGTATTTTCAAGAGACAGTGAGACATAGATTACACTGTGCGACAGTGAAAATACACCCGAGAAACTACATAGTCTAAGTTATTCACTAGGTGGAGTAGAATTCAAAAATATTTTTTTTTATTTTTTCTAACTTGTTTTATTTGACAAAAAAAAAAGGTTTTTTGATCTTTTCAAACAAAATTAATGATTAAACAAATATTTTTGAACCTATTTTAAGAATCCAAAGTTTTTTAGAAAGGGAAGAGATTAGCCTTTAAAACGGTATACATAAACATTTTGTTCAAACTTATATGTTATGAGTTTTGATGGGGTAAAGATTTTGATGGGGGAAGATATTAAATTTTTTTTATTTTTTCAAGTTTGGCCATTCTTAAAAGCAAAATTTAATTAAAAAATTCGAAATAAGTGAAGACATTCTTAAAGTGCATTGTCAAGAGTTTGGCACTTCGTTTGATGAAATTGGACAAAAATTACCGTAGTTATTATTTAAATAGTATAACAGTCGTGTAATATTTTTTTATATGTATATGTCATCTTATCAAATGAACTTTCAGTTCAAAAATTTTCAAAAGTTTTGATGGATCTTGATTGTTCATCGCAAAATGTGTCAATTTCACGTTTGCACAACTACTAGAAGTCGGCTAATATTTGTGTTTATTGCAAATATTATTATTTCTCTTTGCGCAAACATTGTCCAATTTCTGCTGGTCACTCAAATGTGATATTGACGATAAACAATCAAGATCCATAAAAATTTCTGGAAATCTTTGAACTAAAAGTTCTTTTTAAAAAAATATGTACATATATACAAAATATAACTCGACTGTTGGACTCTTTAAATAATAACTACGGTAATTTTTGTTCAATTTGATCAAACGTAGTGTCAATCTCTTCACAAGATAATGCACTTTCAGAAAGTCATCTCTATTTTAATTAAAGTTTGCTACTATGAACGGACAAACATGGGAAAATATGAAAAAAATTGCATTTGTCAAGTTTACCTCATTAAAACCCATAGCATATTAAGTCAAATAATATATATATATGTATACCGTTTTAAAGGACCATCCCTCTCCTTTCTAATAAGGTTTAAATTTTGGATATTGGTTCAGAAATGTTTGTCTAATCAATAAATTTATACGTAAAGTCCAAAAAAAAAAAAAAAAAGAAACAGCTTTTCTCAAATAAAACAAGTTTGGAGGGTTCAAGAAATATAAAAATAATATTTTTGAGCTCTACTCAACTAAACTCACAATTTACACTATGTCATTAGCTGGGTGTATTTAATTTTTTTTATTTTGTCGCATAGTGTTATTAATATGTACTATGAACACAATAAACGCAACGCAGCAACGCAGAATACATACAATAAACGCAATATGCTTTCAGTTAACAGATTATGGATTAAACCTGTATTTATTCGCAATGGTGTTCAATGTAAGTTTAGATAAGCGGCCAATTTGTATCATTACCAATCAAAAAGTATTAACTCTCATTAGAATCAGTTAATTTAAGTTCATTTTCTAACTATTAGACTGATCTAGTAACCATTTGAACAGTTTTTACGCCGAGTATACTCATTTATAACATCCACTAAAGAGTACAACTGCAACTACCCGCCTTTGGTAATGAAGGCACATAATATAGGGTGGGAAATTTAAAAGTTGAGAAGTACAATTTGTCCGGTTAGAAATGGGTTATTTCATTCCGGGTTCCGCTTCTGGCCGCATAGTACCTCATTCAATCGAACCAATTTTCATGAATTTTTTGCAATTTATGGGGTCGCATATTGGCAATTGCATCAAGAATGTTGACCTTCAAACGCTCAATTGTTTCTGGTTTGTCGAATAAACACTTTTCTTTAACGGCACCTCTCGCAAAGTAGTCCATCGGTGGCTATTTGGCATCATCATTTCGGCTAATTAAAGGGTCATCAATCCTTTAATGCAATTAAACGATTGTGGCACGAGATGTGTTTCACCATCCTGCTTAAACCCAACATCGTTCACATCAATACAATGAAGAGGTGCAAAAAAGTCGGTTAACATGGTGCGATAGGTGTCTCCATTGACAGTTATATCTGCGCAATCTTCATTTTCAAAGAAATATGGGCCAATGATGCCTCCGCTCCACAAGCCGCACAAAACAGCCACTCGTAATGGGTGCAATGGCTTCTGTAAGGCCACGTGTGAATTTTCTGAGCCCCAAATACGGCAATTTTGCTTATTAACGTACCCAATATGAAAATGAGCTTCATCCGAAAGGATGATTTTTTTTTAAAAATTGACATCATCGTGCCGTTTCTTGATGGTCCAAAAAATCCTAGCCTTGCTCAATCGTAAATCGATTCAATGGCGATAATATACTGAATTTTGTGACAGAATAGAATGACATACATAAATATTGCTAGATTCGAAGTAGCCGAGGAGAGGATTTAACAGTTTAAAACAAGGCATATCCAATAGGTAGCCTTATCTCAACAGCTGACGAGTATTTGAATGTCAAAATTTTGTTGTTTTTTTGTGTGTTTTGTTTCGATAATCATTTTCGTATTTATAAACCCTCATATGTACCGGATGTATCCTTAACGATACGCACTCTAGAAATTCTGCAGGATTAGTATTTCAAAGCCAATTTTATTAAAAATTTTGCAAGATGATTAATAATATTTAAGTCTTTAACACTAAATACACATATCTTTTAAACTACAACCTAGATTAACTATATTTATATTTATTTAGACGAGAGTGATGAATTACCCAAAATAGATTTCGGTATCTCCAACTAGGTGCATAAACTATGACCAATAACAAATAACGTTTGCAGCTGCCATTTTTCTCGATGGCCATATAAAAATATGTTCTTTACATAAAGTGGAAATGTTATCGACTACATGGAATATTTTTTTTTTAATTTATAGGTGCCCCACTATTGCGTAATTAACCATGACATAAAAATCAAAAGAAATTTCAATATATAAAATTTATTTAGTTGTTTTAATTGCTTTTATTAATTTCCTATGGAGGTTTGAGGGTTAATTTTTTTGACATTCCGCGTACTCTTTAACAAAAACAAAATGCCTGTTGTTTTTGCATTGTTGTACTTGTTGTACAGATGCTACTACCTATTAGATATGCCTTGGTTTAAAAATTCAATTCAATATTCCTCTTTAATTACACAGGGGAAATCGTCTTATACTTTATGTGGTACCGCGAAACAGCGGTATAATGGTTTGCTGGTGTACAATTTAAAATATGTTTTTGAATTTCTCTATGTTTACTTACATCAGCAAGTTTATATCGAATAAAATTTATTATTATTTATACATTAAAATATATTTTATGACATTTTATTTTTTGTTTGTTTGTGATTTTTTTACGACACTTCAAAAAGTCTGTGAATTTGCCGGTAAAGGCTGTTGCCTTTTTTTTTGGCAAGAAAATAAAGAGAATAATTGTTCTTTTCAGTATCTTTTGTTTTTCAGCATGGCAGACAGTAAACAATAGCATCGAAATACAGAAAAATACAGAGAAATACAGATTGTAATAGAGATACGAGATACCATACACAACAATTGCGATCCAAACATGACACGCGGTAATTTATTAAAATGAAGCCGAAAATCTAAAAGGCAGCATCATCTTCTTTATAGTCATCATCATTATCATTAGGATTATCATCATCATGTTAGTGACTGTGAACAGAATCGTAGTATTTTTGTCATGAGAATGCAGAACAATATGTGACACTTGAAAATTGGTCTTGAGACAAAAAAAAATAATAAAAAATCACAAGAAAAGAAGACTCCTCACATGAGTACTTTGGCATGTAAATGGCCTTCAATGTCAAACACATGAGTGCTGGAAAACAACAAAGCGTGCAAAGCAGTAAGGGAACAGAAAACATAAATATTTTAAGTAAAATAGCTCAGCAATGAGTTGTCAGGAATTTTTAAGGATATCAAAGGAAAATAAAACAAACAAAAACAGAACAATGCGTTCAATTTATAAATTATTTCACTGTTTAATAAGGTCTGGAGGTGGGGCTTAGTTTTATTCTTCTATTCTTTAAATTTTATTAAATAAGTTGTAATAGAAAGCCGCCGAAGTCTAGTAGATAGTGTGTTGTCATATTAGACGTGAACCCACGTTTCAAGCCCCATTCTCCCCTCATAGCCGATTCTCAACGGTAACCAACTATCCTTATCGACGAGGCTAAATTAATTGAGCTCTACCAGTAGAGTAATTCAAACTCTGGATGTTCTGGATGTATAATATAAAGGAGAGGATAAAGTGAGCGAGCTTAACGTTATACGGCTCTAAGCGGGCTTTAGGCAAGATTTGGTAGCATAAAATTGCTATCAGTCACCCTGCTATACAGTATTCATGTTTGGAGGCTGCTGTGCAAATATCAGTATTATTTCTTACTAATTGAGTGGGTGCTAATCAGCAGTTTATTAAAAGTAAACTGTAAAGTTGTATTCAGTTAACTCCTTATCCAATGAGATCAATGTACATATACTTTCGGATCGATTGCATATTTCCTTATAATTTGTCGACAAGAGATTTGATTTTAAAATTCCAATTAAAGTCATTGTAGTCGCCGTAGTCTAGTGGGTAGTGTTTTGCATAATTAGATGTGAGGTCATAATTCAAACCCCATTTTAGACATTTCGACTAAAACGTAATACGAAAAAAATATTTCTTCGGCGACTGCCTCTCGAACAGTATTCTGACAAAAACATAACATTTTTGTGTTTCTTTTAGTGACTTTCTCTTTTGAACTCTTTTAGCAAAAACTTTGAGAGTATCTTAAAATTCCCATGAAAAGTGTGCCAAATCTATTGTCGGAGTCGAGGATTCGGCATTAAACTTGAGTTTTCACCGCTCATGGATAAAATTAACACACACAAAATGGGTAGTGTGAGAAAATAGGTTGTGATCCTAACTAAAAGACTGTAGTGACGAATTAAATTAGTAAGCAGGTGAATCAATGAATTTCTTACGATTTTTCTTGTTGATAGAAAGTCTTTCTTTTAGTTAATATTTGAGCGTACTTGAATTTTTATCAAAATATTTCTTTTGCAATAAATTTTTCCAATATTATCTTGTCAATAAAACAAATTCAAACAATTTTTCCATTCCTTTTTAAATTTATAAATAATTTTGACTAAAAACGTTTTGTGATTTCCAAATACCGCAACTGTGGTTGGCAATGCCTTACTTTTGTGATACTTTTCAATACAAATTTAAAATTTGTTTTTTTTTTAATTTTTGTAATAAATAATAAAATGCATCATTAAGAAGAAAAAAAAGTTTAAAATCAATAAATCTACCAACTGTTGTACGTTGTGATTTATCGAAAGTCATTAGACATTGTCTTTAAAGTGGGTTCAGCGTGACAGAGCAATGTTTTTGTATACTCTTTTAAGGTTGTTATGAAAATATTAAAGAATTTATTTTATTTTATTTAATTATATTTCTCCTGTTTTTGTTTAAAAAAAATTTCAAAGAAGTTTAATAAATCACTCAAGATTTATTTTCTACCAAGTCCGGCTGCAATAATTTTTTTTTTTTTATTTTATTTTTTTTAGGTACAAAACAATAAATTTTTAAGTTTTTGTTTTCCTTTCACCAATTTTGGGGAGTAACTGTAATCTATTGTTTTATTATGGACACGTAAAAAACCTTCATAGAGGTCAAGAAAATGTTGTTCGATTTGTTTCCCTCTGTACAACACCTACCCCCCACCATTGCTATTGGCAGCACTCTATTGTTTTCACATCAATAAATGCGAGTGTATTTGAGTGCATGAAAAATGTATGTTCATTGTTATTTGGCATAGACCTACGAGGGCTGATTTAAAATTAGTTTTAAAAACATGGAAAATTCAATACTTTTATTTGCAAAAATCTCTGTCTGACCTATATATACATACATACATGATTGGTCATTACAAACTTTTAGTTCGGATTACAACCTAGCTTCTTACACCACTTATGTTGTTTATGTTAATTTTATACATGAGTTGCAGGACTAACTGTTTAAAATCGATTTCGAAAGACGGAAACTTTTCATGGCAATTTTTTTACTCACACAGTTTTTGCCAGAAATCTGCTGACAGGAAGTCACCTAAAAAATATTTTTTCATTTTTGGTTTTGTTGAAGGAATCTGACCTGGGGTTTGAACCGCGACCTCACGTCTAATAAGCCAACACACTACCTAGTAGACTGCAATGACTTCACACATCTTATGTGCCAGAATTGGCTTCTCTGGATTATTTGTTATCGCCAATTTTGAAAAACTGGCTCATTGATTAGATTTATACGTTAGATAACAGTAAACAGATAACAGTAGTTGAAGGCTATCTTAGGAAGCTACGCAATTCTTTACGATAAACAGGTTATCGAAAAATGTATTCCCTTAAATTTGCCATCTAATGACGGAGCAGCCCTCGTATGTTAACAAAATTTATTATTTAAAATCTATGATTATTGGTACGGAAAATGCTTACGAACAATGCTACATAAATGAATATGAATCTTTTATACGTCAATATACACTGGCGTTCATTTTGTAAGAGAGTGAAAGAGAGGGTGGGGGGGAGGTGCTAAGTGTAGAAAATAAATGAAAAATTTTGGTCAGCAGTATTAGAAAATAATTTAAGAGACTATAATTTGCAATACTTTTTTGTTAAAAACGTACATGTAGGCCGTATAACTGATATTTATGTATTGTAATACGCTTACGGGATGAAGGAGGAATGTAAGGCGTAAGCATTTAATAAATAAATGATTGTGAGACGAGGGTTTTTTTTCCTTTTTTTGAAAAGTATTTGTGATGAGATGTAGGTATAAGTTAGTGAAAAATAAATAAAAACTAGTTTTAATTAATTTGAAAGTTAGAAGTCAAGTCAGGCATCTCTCACTCTTTAGGAATAGTAGTCCGCAATCAGCATAAAATTCCTAAGCATTACATAAGAAGTGTTTTCTTACAATCTTTATAGAATAGCGTACATGAAATCAGTTAAAAAGGACATAATTTTTCAGTTTTTTGAAACAGGTTAAGATCTCCTCTTTTATCTTTTTTAGAGTAATCTATGCTGCCCGCATTTCGTCAATAACTCCTCGAATGTTGATTTTATTTAACTCTGGCTTATCGACAATGGCAATCGACGTTATATAATCCTAAAGAAAATAATCCAATAGGGTTCAATCACACGACTTTATAGACCAAGTAATTGGAACATTACGTTGAAATACTTTTAAGCAAAGCTTGCTTTGAGCCAATTCATAGTTGCATGCGTTGTGTTGTATGTGGCTGCGTCATGTTGAAACCACACTTCATCAAGATTAATTGTAGCTTCTTGATGTACGCCTTAGCCTTGTAGGTAGTGTGTTGGTTTATTGGACGTAAACAAACCCCAGGTCAGACATCTCCGACAAAACGATTCCAGCGATTTCTGGCAAAAACACTGAAAGTAAATAAAATTGCCAAGAAAAGATTCCCAAGAATCTGCCGTTCGGAATCGACTCTGGACTGCAGGTACCGTCACTCATGTACAAAATTAACACGCAAAACATAAGTGACGTGAGAAGGGTTGAAATTTCATGAGGGCATCCGCCAGTTGGGTGGAAGCGCATACATCAGTCATCAATCAAATAACATTTGAAGTAAATCATTGCGAGTGACAAAGTCATTACCAGTCACTTTAAAGGCTACTTGAACAACGTTCAATTGACTCTTATACGATAAGGGCTTACGTACGAAAAGTCAGAGGGAAAATATTAGTCTTACAACAGATGTTTTGACGTTTAAACGTTTAATAAAATACCAAAACAAAGCAAAATGACTACAAGCCTGATCCAATGAAGTGTGATAGTTTGTGAAAAATTAAAAAAAAAAAAACGAAGACAGTCTACGACTATCAAGTTTTCAATCGTATTTTCTTTCAATGCTCTCAACACACACTGAGTTTACACGACTTTATTCGATGCTTTCGTCTCCACAAAAACGTACGATTTGTATGATCTTCTGCAAGACCACGTAAGAGTTTTCTGAGCCCAAATACAGCAATTTTGCATATTAGGTTAGGTTAGGTTAGGTTAGAGGACGTGTACTTGTCCGTTAAGACAAGTACAATACCCGGAGGTCGAAATTGACCCATTGTACAACGTCCTTGGAGAGGGAAGGAAATAGAGGGAATATGCATATTAAGGTAACCACCAAAATGAAAATGAGCTTCATCCGAAAAGAAGATTTTTATTTTGGCAATATCGACATTATCGTGCAGTTTCCCAACGTTGCTCAAGCGTAAAACGATTCATTACGTTCAGTAGAGAGATAATATACTGAATTTTGTGACAGAATAGAATGACAATATTGCCAGATTCGAAATAACTGATGGTTAAAATTTAAACCGATAAATGGCCTACCCAATATTTTCACTTGCGTTGAGGCTTAGCCTCGTCTAAGTTAAATTTCTTAAAAATATTTGGTTTTTATCCAAACATCAGATATCATAACTTTGTTTGAAAATGCTATTAAAATGTTTTTAACATGTTTTTATTTTTCATTTCATTTCATTTGCAGGTTGGTTGTATTTCACTATTTTTCACTGTTTACAACGTAAGTAAGACAACCACAACAACAAAAATAAATATTTTTATTTAACAATTGAAATATCAGCGTACTTCTGCCATGAATCCATGTTCGTTTTTATTGTTTTCATTTGTTTCGTTAAATTTTTGTTTTTCATTTCACTTCGAATTCATGTGTAAATTTTAATTAGCGAACGTGTTCAAATTGCGTAAAGTTTTGCTTTTTCTCTTGATTAGCATAAAGAAAAACTATTTAAATGTTGAACCAACAAATAATACAACTTCATCATTATGCTGCCAAAATGAATTCCATTTTCAAAATTTGATTTTAATACAGAAATACTTGGGGGAAATCAAAAACATTTCAATTAAATAATACGCAGGGCATCTGAGTTTTCAAAAAATTTTTCATGCAACGTAAATAATAATTAAAAAAATTATTATGATGTTGTGTGATTATTTTTCTTTTATAATGTTTGTGTAGGATACTATCTATAAGCATACTATCGGGTCTTTTATTAAGCACTTTCCATATTAAATAAAACAAAGTGTGTGTAACATCTAATTATGCCATTATGTGCATAGGTGGAGCGTATATGAAATGTTAAATTTTCCAGCATAATTCCTACTGGATTTTATTAATGGCATGGATTATATTGCCATTGATATCTTCTGAGATTTGTGGCTTATTCGCTTACACTTCTGACTGAAGTACATTCGAGTAGAAAAAAATCATACGCGCGATCCCAGTGGTCAGTTTACATCACTTCCATGTGACAAGATAATGCCTTTAAATCATACATACATAATTGGTTATTACAACCCTTCCGTTAGAATTACGACCTAGTTTCTCCCACCACTTATGTTGTGTGTGTTAAATTTATACATGAGTGGCGGGACCTACAGTTTAAATTCAACTCCGAACGACAGATTTTTTGAGAAACTTTTCATGGCAATTTTCATTTACTCTCATAGTTTTTGTCAGAAATATACTGAGAGGAAGTCACCGAATACATTTTTTTTTTCATATTTCATTTTGTTGAATATTTCTGACCTGGGACGTCACGTCTAATAAGCCAACACACTACCTACTAGACTACGGCGACTTCAATGCTTTCAAATCGCTCATGCAAATTATCCAATGTGCCATGAACTGAGTGCCATGTATCGATGTCTTGTTAAAAGTACGTGCTATTGGCGTATATTTCAGGCCAAAAGAAATATTCATCGTGCAATAGGGTTTGCCATAGACAGTGATTACCTGACCAACGTCATTCTCAAAGAAATATGGACTGATATTGCCGTCAGCCCCGAATCGACACAAAACAGTGACTTTTTCAGATGCATTGGACGATTTTGAATCTCATGTGGATTGGTGTCATCATAAATTCGAAAATTTTCTTTGTTCACGTACACTATCATATATCGGGTGGGGCATCTATCGGTTTAAATATGAACCATCGGTTAATTCGAATCTAGCACTACTTATATCATTCTATTCTGTCACAAAATTCAGTATATTATCTCCACTGAACGTAATGAATCGATTTACGCTTGAGCAACGTTGGGATTTATTGGAAATTTATTTCCAAAACAAGCACAGTTGGCCGGAAATTGAACGATAATATCGTACAAAATTTGGTCGCAGAGAAGGACCAACAGTACCTGCTATACGCAAGTTTATTACTAAAGTTCGTGAAATTGGTTTCATTGTTGATGCGCCAAGATGTGAGCGTGCTCGTACAGTGCATGCACCCGAAAATATCGAAACTGTGACTGAAAGTGTGCGTGAAAATCCATCAACATTGACTCGTCATTGTTCCGATACATAATTGACCATTACAACCGTTCAGTCAGGATTACGCCCTAGCTTCGCACATCACTCATGTTGTGTGTGTTAATTTTATACACGGGATCTACAGTTTAAAGCCGACTCCTAATGACAGATTTTTGAGAAACTTTTCATGGCAATTTTATTTACTCTCAGAGTTTTTGTCAGAAATCTGCTAAGAGGAAATCGCCAAAGAAATATTTTTTTTTATTTCGTTTTGATGTCTGACCTAAGGTTTGAACCATGGCCTTAAGGTGGGATCACACGATTGTCGCAATGCACCAATTTTATACAATTTTTATTGTGCTAAATAAGGGCCCAATAAAGAAATTGTCCCAATCAAATTCTCTGCAGTCAGATGATTGCCTTATCGTACATAAAGTTGGTTGTCGTAAATTGACGCAAAGCGGCTCAGTGGCAATAATTGCCGCAATCCAGTCACACGATTGTTCTAACTCTGAGAAACAGCTGTTGTGCTACATTTGTTTTGTTTACAAAAATATAGAAAATTTTAATAATATATGGCAATATAAATATATATAATCATTTTCATTTATTTTAAATAAATCTATATTGTACTTCAATCTATCAATATCACATCAATATAATAAAAAAAAACAAAAAATTAAAAAACACAGTCTTAAAAATTAATAAACTAACGTAACATACACAAAAAACTATTTTCTAAACAGTTTCAATTCAAATATTTGTAACAATTTGAAAATTTTGTTTTCAAAATTAGAGATCAATCTGTTTAGGAAATAGTTTTTTGTGTATTCAGGTTTATATTTCATCTTCTGCTTCCAAAGCTGCTTACATTATGGTTTTAACAAGTTGCAAGTGCAATTTGTTGGCAGCCTTTTTGTTTTTCTTGGCAATTTCCCGCATTTGTGATGCCAAATACATTCCTATTGCATTCCAATTGTCTTCTTCCGCCCGCTGCAACATGTCAGTTTTGTTTATATTGGCTGTCTCAGGTAGGCAAGAATTTGCCGTCTCAGGCCCTACCTTGCGACATACTGCAGCCTGGCTGAGTTTCTTCTACATCTAACGTTGACACTGAGGACAAACTTTTTAATGTGTAGTGTTGATTATAAAACTGCATTGCAGTCCAATGCGGCCAATGTGGCTGGATGATTTCAGCACCCTGTCCAGACTTTGCTTTATTTTTTTTTTGACATTTCATCACATTAGCCCATTTGGCCTTACAATCTTCCACCGTATGCGCAGAACAATTTTCTTTAATATCGCGCCATGCCTGCTCCCGTTTGTTCCGATCTTTATAATCTGGGATAGACTATTCCCAAACACAAGGGTGTTCTTCTACAGCTTGTATTAAACCATTAATGCTACTGTAGGTCCAAGATGATGTTACACTTGGTTTTTTCTTTTTTTTTTTGAACAGGAGTTTGTGGTTTCTGAGAGAATTAAATATTTGTTTAAAAAATATTATTGGTGCGTATTGTCGTCTTTAATTGCTACACTAGAACACAATAAATACTGGTGTATTTTTAACGCTTTTATTTGCGCATGGTTGCCTATCAAGCGTTCACATGATTGTCGCACCAGGTTTGCATTTGATTGGGCAAAATAAGAACAATATTGTTGTGGTTTAACATATGACCCAATAAGTTATGAAATCACACGATTGACGTATAAAATATACCAATAATTGGTGTATTGCGTCAATCGTGTGATCTAGAGATGAGCGATATTTTCAAACCTGTGATTTAATCACGGTGATTGATAATTCACTGGTAACTACAGTGATTGAAATTGCCAAATAACAGGTACTAATAATGTCGTTCTTTCAAAATTGTTACATACTCAAATTTATTTCATTTTGTTTTGATTATTTACTTTTGTCCTTTATGCATGAACTTTCTGTGAAACTTAATTGTCAAACTTCATATAAAAAAAAATTACATTAAAACTAATAACATTGATGACACCATCAGTGTTGCCACGAAAAAAAAAATATTGTAACTAACATTTGTGAAAAAAAAAAATCACCAAATAAGAAAAAATATAACGAAAACTAAATTCGCAGTTTTTTTATTTTATTTTTTCAAATTTAAATTACAATTAATATAACAGAGTAAGAAAAGAAACAAAAAATAACAAAATAAAATTTTAGTCTTACTAATTAATACATTTCTACAAACAAAACAAAAGCTCTTTTTATAAGAAAAATAAATAACCAAAACCGGAAAAATCTACACATCTACACATTGAACAAAAAAATAACCAATTTTGGTTAGAAATAACCAAAAACGGCAACACTGGACACCACTTTGATTTTGTTTAAGCCTACTTTACACGGTCCCACAAGTAATATGATCTGTCAAAATTTTGTGTAGAAGAGTACGGATGTGATCGTCTAAACGTACTATGTAATGAAACCATCACACATTGAGAGAAAATTTGGATGAAAAGTTTGACAGTCGTATGGCTCTCTTCATTTTTTGAAATGATTCAGAAAACAAGCAAGTCGCATTAGATCAGGGATGTATTTTTATGTAAACACATAGAAAAAAAGTGTAACAGCTGTTTTCATTTTACTTTGTTATTGTCTTATACCGATCATGTAAACGCAAAAAATATAAATCATACGACTTTTATTCTCTTTTTTGTCATACGGATGGAATTTCATTTTACTTTTTCATTAGACTTTACGTACGTAAAGTATTACCGTGTGAAGTGGGCTTTAGTAGACTTTTCGTAGTATGTATCTAGTTGTCTCTTTCTTACGACTTAATAAAATACGTTATTGTCATTATTGTATTATTGAAATACTGTGATCACAATCACTGTTTTAAAGAACAGTGATTAACAAATCACGTTCACTGAGAACACCGTTCTTCAAAAATCACTGGATCGCTCATCTCTAGTGTGATCCCAGCTTTACGTCTAATAAGCCAACAGACTACCTACTAGACTACGGCAACATTGTTCACAAGAATTGAAAATTTCACACACCAGTTACGTTGAATTTTGCGAAAAGATGACGCCTTACATAGTTCAATTAGTTCACGATTTGAAGCCGCATGACCATCCGCTTCGTTAGCTATAGTCAACGAGAATCTGCATGACGATGTCGCTTTTCTTTTCGGATGAAGCACATTTTCGTATTGGTGGGTACGTTAATAAGCAAATTAGCCATGTTTGGGGCTCAAAAAAACACGTTGTCTTACAGGAGCCTGTTACGAGTGACTGTTTGTTGCGACTTGCGGAGCGGAGGCATCATTGACTGCCAAGAAGCTGCGATTTGACATCGTTGGATTATTTTCTGTAGGACGCCGTTAAAGAAAAGTGTTATGCCGACAAACCAGAGACAATTGAGCGCTTGAAGGCCAACATTCGTGATACCATTGCCGAGATAAGAACCTATACACTCGAAAAAGTGCATGAAAATTGGTCTTATCGAAGTCGATATTCTGAGGCCAGACGCGGCAACCAGATGAATTAAGTAATATTCTGTTTCTAACCGGCAGTCGCCGTAATCTCTCATGGGTACGGTGTTGACTTATTAGACGTAAGGCCACGGTTAAAACCCCAGGTCAGACATCAAAACGAAAATATGACAAAATATTTCTTCGGCGAATTCCTCTCAGCGGATTTGCGGCAAATACTCTGAAAGTAAATAAAATTGCCATGAAAAGTTCGGAGTCGACTCTAAACTGTAGGTCCCGCCACTCATGTGTAAAATTCACCCACACAACATACGAAATATGAGAAACTAGGTCGTAATCCTGACTTAAGGGTTGTAATGACCAATTATGTATGTATGTTCTAAGTGGAACAATTATACTTCACAACAAAAAACAGAATTTGGCAGAATTTACAACCGTGTTTGTTTTTTATATTTATAAATTTAGACTTTTAAATGGCTCACTCTTTAGAAAAGGGCCTTATCTCAACAACGATTATTGGGATATCATAGATAGATTGACCCCACTAAAATATGTCGTCTTCAGTAAACTTAACCCATTGGATTTGTACCCTACAACAAAGCTAACACTGTTTATTTGTTTTGTGTTAAAAAAAATCATATGCTGGGTAACTACTACGTATGACTTATGGTTGTGTCAAGATGCCATTACATATTTCCCGTCACTTATACGTTACAGTAACCAGATATATGGCAGTTCCTTGTTGAACCTACAAATAAATGTTTTCATTAATAAAAATGATTTAAAATTATTTAATAAATAAAAATATATTTCTGAGGATATTTGTTTTTTATTTTTGTAATCTTTTCCAATTTTTTTTTCTTTAAGAGAACAGACTTTAACTTTCTCAAACTGTATTTCAATAAGAATTTCTAATATTTTCTAAGTAAATAACTTTGCCCTGGTTTAAGATCTTTTAAATGCATTAATGTGTTGATGCCATCACAATAGACTCAAACACATTGCCAACCTTGTAAAACGGCATTGGAAGACACAAGCGAAGTTATGCTGCAGGCAGTAAGTACAAAGACAGTCAGAAAATTAAATTTCGAAAAATTAATTCAAAACATGCTGATACAATAGTAACCATAAGCACTTTTTATTTTTACAACTCATACATATATGCACGTATGTATCTACACACAGAGATTATATGTTTATAAACCTACGAACATAATGAAGTGCGTTCTTTAATAATAAGAAGAAGAAAAGAAAAAGTAGAAAAAATAAAGTAAAACGAACAATTTTAAGATGCCATAGAAATTTTGTAAAAAAAAAAAATAAAAACAAATATTTAATGAAATAAGAAAGAAAAAAAAAATTTGCAAGAAAATAAAAGAAAAGCAGAGAAAAGGAAAACAAATTCCTAAGAAAATATTTTTTGACATTATCGCAAATTTAATAGAGAACATACCGTGCATGAGCAAATGCTGCTTGTGAGGCCAGAGTGTTTTCAAACACATACATACATACATATTTAAACCCGTACATGATTTGATGCGTATGTTTTCAATTAATTTTTATCTACACTGTGTTCTTATATATTCGATGTCATTGTGTATGCGTGTAGCATTATGTGTTTAAGCAAACACACGTACATACACATCGATGTCTATTATTATAATTTTCAGTCATTATTCATACCATTACCGATCAAATAAACCACACACCAACCAACATTGTTAGAAACTGTACTTACATTAACGCTTCAAGGAATTCATCAACGTAACCCAACAAGCAAATATCTTTGTGTTTACGAATTTATTTAATAAATATGCCATCACTCATGGATACGATTAACGTATGCCCAGTATGGGTGAGAGAGTAGCTAGATTTTAATCCTGACTAAACAGTTTTAATGACCCATTAGGTAAGTGAGATTAATTCATCCTTAGTACATACGTAGTGGTTGAAATATGTCAAAATAGTCAAAATAATAGACCAGAGTGCAGAAAGATAAATGTGTTGAGGGTGTAGTTATATGTTAACTTTGGGAATATTAATCCTTAGTAACCAAATACAAAAATTTGTCAATCATTTTGCATGCTTACACGCTCCTGATTTTGAAGAACCAATCTCTTATTCTTAAGTTAATGTTACGCAACGACGTCTTATTCAGTTGAACCTACAAATAAAAGTTTTCATTATTTCATATGTTTTCATTACCATGATATTTTTAGCCATGCTGGTGTGCTTTTCTATACGGTGAACCATCCATCGGTTTAAATTTGAACCATTGGTTATTTCGAATCATTCTACTCTGTCACAAAATTGTGTGTATTATCTCCACTGAACATAATGAATCGATTTATATTTGAGCAACGTTAGGATTTATTGAGCCAACGAGAAACTGCACGATGATGTCGATTTTGTCAAAAAAAAATATTCTTTTCAGATGACGATAATTTTTATAAACGTTAATAAGCAAAATTGCCGTATTTGAGGCACAAAAACCCACATTTGGTCTTACAGATGCACCCATTACGACTAACTGTCTGGAGCGTATTGTGGTCGGAGGCATCATTGGCTCATATTTCTTTGAAGAAGAGGACGGCGCAACCATTACGGTCAATTTAGACACCTAACCTATGTACCTGATCTTCATGTTACTGATGTATTGTTTGGTGTCAACAGGACGGTGCAACTTGCCACACATCTCATGCCAAATTCGATTTATTGCGTCACCGGTTGATTGCCGTTTAGTTAGTGATGAATGGTGACGTCAATTGGCCACCAAGAAGCTGCGATTTGACACCGTTAGACTATTTTCTGTGCGGCGCCGTTAAAGAAAAGTGTTATGCCGAAAAACCAGAGACAATTGAGCATTTAAAGATGCCATTGCCGAAATACGACCCCATACACTCGAAAAAGTGCACCAAAATTGTTTCGATCCAATGTGGTTCTGTGCGGCCAGCTGCGGCAGCCTTATGAGTGAAATAATATTCGATTTCTAACTGAAACAATTATAATTCATAAAAAAAATAAATTTGGTAAAATTACAAACCGTTTTTGTTTTATTGCATATTTAAATTTAAACTTTTAAATGGCCCACTTTATACTACTTGCTAGCATATCGGTCCAGCTTCTTACATCAACCATGTCAGTGAAAAACTTTCATTCAATATTCCCTCCTTAACTTGTATGAAGCAAATATGTATACCAACATATATAGGCTACATCTTCACATTTGCTTATTTGATTTTAATTAAAAGTATTTACGTGTTCCATGAAATACGTGCGAAATAAACTTAAACTAAATGGTTTATTGGGTTACATACATATAAACGTTTATAATTGGGTTTTGAGATGAGACTTAAATTTAATTTTATTTGTTGTTTGCTAAAATTATTATAGTTGTTGTTATTGTCATTATTAATAAAATCAGTCATACCATTAACAGCCACTGACACAAACACATATGTACATACAGACTTAAATGCAAACACAACACATAATGAATAAAACAAACAAACTCCAACGCTCACTAAAGAATAAAAAGAAACAAATACTCATAGAGGAAAATTCAACAACTACAAGGAATGAATAAAAAGAGAATGAGAATAAGAAAGGAAAAAGAAGGAAAAAAACATGAAAATGGGAGAAATACACTTCCATTTGGATCACTTAAATATGGTTCAACATTAAATGGTTGTTGGAAGGTTCTACGTCTCACATTACAGAGGCAAAAAAATATTTCATTTGAACTTAATGGAGATTTGTAAGAAGAAGTCAATTTAAATGTCGTAGCATTGGAGAGAGAGAGGGCGTGGGAGAGTAGAAAAGAAAAGCAAATAAAATATGACTTTCAGTAACATTAAATGCGGCTTATTTTAACTTAAGAAGGTAATAAAAGAGAGAGGGAGAGATAGAATAAAAACCGACAACATCTACAAAGAATATATAGCTTATGGCACTAAAGGTGCAGGCAATTTGCTGTACATTTTCCCCATGGCACTGTATCGTCGTACTGCTCTGTTGAAGTATCATTTTATTTGCGCACATTCATCTTGTTGTTGAATTTGTTTTTCCTTTTTTACTTCCTCAACTACTTTGTGTTCTAATTTGTTCACTTCCTTTTAATTTTAATGCCATGATACTTGCAATTGGTATATGGTGTGTGTGTATGTGGCAATTATCTGAACTGAAGATGAAATAAAAAAATTTTTTTTCTTGTGCTGATGAGAGTTTTCTATTGCAAAGTATAAAAACAGGGGGCAAATGGTAGCTCGCTATCTCTCTCTCCCTCGCTGTCCGTTTGGAGTAAGAAAAACTACTAATTAAGTTGTGGAAAGAAGACTACTTTAGAAGTACATAAAAATAAACACTTTTAATGGTATGCTATGCTGCCCTACAACATAGGAAACCACATTAGGAAAGAAACATTTTGTGGCCATGTACAGAAAGTATATATGTTCGCGCATTAATGAGTTTTTCTTAAACTTTCTTAAACGCGAAGAGTGACAACTAAATTAATTGCTGATGTGTAGAAAAATTTCCCGCAAAATATTAAATTTATAGACTGCATTCGTAAGAAGGAAAAAAACGATGAGTATCTAATCTACCCTGTTAAGTAAAATAATTTCATTCAAAGTTTTAGTACCACCAAGAACGATGCCACATTTATCTCTTGAGTGGTTTTGAAATTTCTATCCTATCGTCTTTGGTTTAAATTTTGGAAAAAAGTTAAAATCTTTGTGCCAAAAATTGTGAGCATGGCTGCGGAGATTTTGACTAAAAAATCTATTAGCAAATTGGCGAACAGTTTTTTTCTTTTTTTGGTAATACTTCAGAAAATTGTTATTTTCATACAAATATCAGTCTTCACATAGTCCTCTACAGCTTTGAAAATAAAAAAGAGAATTCCCAGTTGGCTAGGGTATATCTACGGCATCTTCTATAGTTATTTCCAATACAAACAACAATGTATGAGTAGATGCAATAATTTGTTTACTTTGCTTTATTGGCCATTACAATCCTTTAGTCAAGAGCAAGCTTCTTACACCGCTAACGTTGTGTCGTCCATGAATCGTAGAATCTACAGTTTAACAACGTCTCCGAACGCGTAGTTCGCGTAGACACGAATTGCTCTTGGCCATGCGGCAAATGATTTCTGCAGGAACTGCAAAGCAAGGAAGTTATTCTCATCATGCATACATACCCAACCTTATGTTCTCTCCTAGGAAGCTCATCTGGGTGTCCTTTGCCGCGAAATTTTGCTAATCTTGGACATAGTAGATGGTAATCCTATTTTCCCTATCTAGCTGATTCAAAGACCAAAATCTTCTCCTATTCAAAACGATTCCTCTAGTATATGATTACGTAGCTTCTAGAGTTCTTCGTTTATTTTTGTTACTAAGTTTTGTTGTGAAGAATTCCTCAAATTCGTAGAGTCTGTTCGCTTATCCAGAGGACTGCTGAGTAGGGAGCTATCACGGAATCCTCTTATGAATTTTATGTCATATTTGTCCCTCTCATCATGCTAAGAATAGTTTCCATGTACAGAATTAAGCATCTGGCCTTCTATTATGCACATGATTCCACTGATTTGCAAAAGATGAACATTGAGGGTGTATATTGTTTCAATAGAAGCTCCAGATGATTCTAATAATACATACATACATACATACGTACATAATTGGTCATCACAACACTTTAGTCAGGATTACGACCTAGCTTCTCACACCATCCATGTTATGTGTGTGAGGCCAACTATTGTTATGAATTAAATTGAAAATAAAATAATTACAAAAAAAAAAAAAAAATTTCATACATGAGTGGCAGGACCTACAATTTAAAGTCGACTAAAAACGACAGACTTTTTGAGAAACTTTTCATGGCAATGGTTCTAATACCAAGGGATTTAAAAACAAATGTCAAATGTGGTCTTAGTGTTCTTGGGGTCGAAAGTAAACTGCAATTACCTGCTTAGGTGCAGCAAGTACTTCACAAACTGTATGTAGCTGCCTCTCTGTAGACGTCATATTTTTATTGCTTAGAACGTCAACATTATTTTCAAATCACCTGTTGGTGGGGCATTGCTGTTGGGAATAAAATTTTTTTTTAATTTACTTGTATCTCCGGCGAATGTTGTTTTTTTCCTATTATTTTCGATTTTCTTTCACTGACTTTATTTATCTTCTCATCCTTTAATGCTTTTGCTATTGCATAGCCAGTAGGGTACTCCTCTCCAACAATTGAAATGCAAGAGAAAAAACCGGGTTTGTTTAAAAATTTGCTGTCAGGTTTTTATAAACCAACTACGAGTGAGCTCAGCTAACGGAAAATTTAAACCATATGATTTTGCATATGTAAAGCGAAAGAGAATATATTGTGGAATATTATTCCGTATTTTTGAAATGAGAGTAAAAATTTTGCGACAGATTTTTTGCATTTGTACGATCAGTGAAATAACAAAAACAAATTAATATGACATCCACCCCTCAGAAAACGAAGAGAGCGATATGATTACCAAATTTCCATTCGTATTTTTTCCCAATGCCGTATGATCTCATTACATGTTGAGTTTACACGATAATACCCGCTCTCTTCTACAGAAAAGCTGGACTTGTCGTACCAGTTGTGTTACCGTCTAAATCCATCATAAGTTGTAATTGTACAAGAGACATGTAGAAATTGCTTTCATTCCGTTCAAAATTAAGAATTTTGACCGAGTAATATCATTTTGCGGGAAGGTTTGCTAGAATTCTTCAATTTAAATAGAAGTGCAGTTAAAGCTTAAAGATTTCCTGCTCATCCTCAATATTTGTCTTGGATTTTAATGTGCAAGGAATGGTTTGCGCTGTTCAAAAGTTATAATTTGGGCACTAAAGACGGCTTAGGAAGTTTCTAAGATTATAAATTGGAATCCTTAGACTAAGAAGAGCATTGAAAAATTTAAGAAGAACTTTTAAATTCCTTAGGATGCAAGTTCTTATGGTAAAAACGATTTAAAACCGAGAGACGTTAAAAGAAATTCATTTTTAAGGCGACAAAAGAAGCAATTTTCTTGTCAAATTATTGCTAGCGTTAGATACTGGGTTCAGCACATATTCTTAAGAACAAAAAATCATATGTAAAGTGTTGTCGACCTATTGCATCAACGGTGATGTGTTAATATAGCGATTATTATTCGTTTATTTTTTATTTTAATTTTTCGGCATGCCTAACAATAGGACAGTAGCTCGTAATAAGGGCATAATGGTGCGATGGATGGCCATTGGATTTAAGGATAGAAGTGAGTCGGCCCCCTTCTTATCCAATAGCCTGTGTCTAGCAATATTTCAAGTACTCTCCAGCTGCCAACGAGATAGAGCTTCTCTGTGAAATGAGTGGATAGGAAACAAATTAACTCAGGCAATCGGTATACTTATGCGCTGTAACATGTCGGATATTGCATGGTAAGTAACAGCTCTGGTCAGCTTGTCAACAATTCAATTTCCAACGATATCACTATGTTGCGGAATTTGAATAAACTGAAATTTCTCTGAGAACTTTTCGGCATTCATGGTCAAAGAGAGACGTTGAAACTACTTTCGTTAGCAACTAAATTCGCTGCCTGGCTGTCCGAGTAAATCAAGAGACTTGCAATAAAAATTCCTGCAATGTGCAGCTTCCAAAATTGCATGGAAGCACTACAGTGGTCAAGTAGCCATACATGCATACATTGGTCATTACAACCCGTCAATCATGATTACGACCTAGTTTCTTAGGCCTACAGTTTAAAGTCGACTCTGAACGACTTTTTTTAAGAAAATTTGCATGGTCAGGATTACGGCTTAGCTTCTCACACCTCTTTTGTTGTGTGTTAATTTTATACATGAGTGGTGGGACCTACAGTTTAAAGTCGACTCCGAACGGCAGATTTTTTGAGAAACTTTTCATGGCAATTTTATTTACTCAACGAAGAAATATTTTTTCACATTTTGTTTTACCAGGGGTTTGAATCGTGGCCTTACGTCTAATAAGCCTACTAAACTACGACGACTATCTTATACAGGAAATAAGTTATTTTCTCCTCAAAATTTTTCCTTATAAGGAACCGCTTTAAGGTTTAAAAAATCAACAGTAAGACGAGTGTGACACAAATCAGACAAAACAATTTTGTAAATCAAAAAACAATACACAAAAAAAGGACAAATTGAATTTAGACACAAAATTAAAAACAAACATTGTACTAGAAAAAACTGAATAGAATAAAATTACAAAACAAATAAAACAAACAAAAATTGAATTTAAACAAAAACAAAACGCATTTTTCTTTAAAATAAAAACAACAAAATTAAAAGAACAATAAACAAACGAACCAGTGCAAAACATTAAACATTTTTTTGAAACTACTCCTGAATATGAAATATTCTTAGTTAACATGCATGCATCCAAGTCACTGCAAACCCTATACAGAAAATATGCTGATGATGACTGTAATAACAATAATAATCATAAAGACAATAAAAGCATCCCACCCATCATCCTGACTGCCACATTTACAGGCAACCATAATATCCAACTACAAAGTGTTGCAAACTTTATGCTTCAGAAATGATGTTGTTGTGGGACATGTTGTACGCGTACAATCACATTAGCGTGTGATGATATTGATAATGAAGAAAATGATGATTTGATTACCAGATATTTTATCCGGATGATAGTCTATATTCATCTGTATAGAGTAGTAAATACTACAGCAGCTGCGGCCATTGTGCTGTAACCATTACGAGTACTTTGGTTGGCTGCTTTAGCTAATGCTTTGTATAAAAAATAACAAACAATTTCCATAATGACTAGTCAGTAAGTGAGAGTTTTTCATTTTCTTGTTTAAGGAAACTTTATACTTTTCAAATAATATTTATTTTCTTTAGAACTTTAGAGAGAATTTTTATTGAACATTTCTTTGCATATCTCTTCTGTTTGTTTAAGTTTTATTTCGAAAATGTTTTCATATTAAAATGCAGTCTTTTAATGGTCTTGTATGAACATGGCAATAAATTGTTTTAAATTATACAAATTTAAGTTAAAAATGAGGGTTTCTTTTTAAATACATACATTAGTTAGAAATTATACAGTAGAGATATTGAGGAGATTTATTTTTACAGCAGAAATGACGCCATTCGTAGAAAATATTCGAATTAATTTCCTTCGTATTTCGAAAATGACATTTTAATGAAGACTTTTTATTCAGCTTCTACCATAGAAATGTTTATATTTGTCTTAGAGATGGCCAATGGGGTGGCATAATTATTTAAGAAAGAAATTTAAATATTTTTTCTTGTATATTTGCTTCGAACATTTTGAAGAGCTTATGGATGAAGCTTCTTGAGAAATTAAGAGTTTAGTTTTAGTTTCTTAGGAAGAATTTTTTAAATTTTAATTGATATTTTAATGCGCATTTGGGCAGTTGGGTGTAGTAATAGTTTAATTAAATAGAAAAACTTATAATAAGATGCGACATCTTTTTGAAAAAGAATTCAAATTAAACCCGATGTTGAAAATATTATCAAAATATTTCAAATATATTAACGAAATTTTCAAGCCTGCTTTTGTATACGTATATCTAACTAAGGTAGAGTATTTTTTGTAGTAGCTTATGAAAAGATATGCTTTTCACCCGACGGTACAATAAATTAGGCTCTCATTTGCTGATCCCATAGCCAACTATCCTTATCGACGAGGGTGAAGTAATTGAGTATAATTTTTGATTTCGAACTCTGCTGGAAATATAATATAAGGGAGAAGATAAAGTGTGTTGGCATATTAGACATGAGGCCCCGGTTCAAACCCCAGGTCAGAAATCTCTAATAAAACGAAATATGAAAAAATATTTCTTCGGCGACTTCTTCTCAGCAGATTTTTGGCAAAAACTCTGAGAGTAAATAAAATTGCCTTCGAAAGCTTTTTAAAAGAATCTGTTGTTCGAAGTTGACTTTACACTGTAGGTCCATCCTTCATGTATACAGTTAACACACACAACATAAGTGCTGTAAGAAACTCCTGACCATTTATGTATGTATGTATGTATGGGCTGACATTCCGAAGTTTCCCAGTGGTGTGGTTCTGTTCTGTTGATTTACTCGCATAGCTAGACTGCTAAGAAATTTTCTACGAATATCAACTCAACATCCGTCCTCGTCCGTGAATGCCTGGTGATATCTCAGGGGAAAAAGGGAAATTTTTGTAATCCTTAAGCTTTAAGATCGATATTATTATGAATTCCTATACCTGTGATAAATGTGGTGCTACAGAGATATACTTTAAAATAGTATGTTCAGAACCATAACATTCGGAGGAGTTAGATTATACTTAGAATGGTATGTTTAATAAAATATATCACCCTCCTACAATCATATATATTATATGCTAGGATATGCTCATTTGTTCAGGAGCTCTATTTTAAGTAGGAGTCGCCTATTGTCTTAATCACTTTCTTGCCCATAAATAACACAAGACCATATCATGTAAATATTATGCTATAAACACAATAAATGCAATGCAGCTTGTGCAGCCACCTGCCAAAAATAGAACGCGAGGGTGTAAATGGAAGGCATCGCTTTTAAGTTAATTTCTATTTTTATTAGCAGCAATGACAAAATTAGTGACCACAGCGAGAGAATTTGAATTTGAGGCGAAAATGCTGTCAATACATGCATGAAATAGAGATTTTAAAAATGCTCTGTGTGGAATATCACGCGAGAGAACGTTTTTGTGTCACCATTGATAAAGAATTAATGAACTGTTTATTTTTTATTTGTTTTGCTTATGCTTTGCTGCCGCTGTCTTTGTTATATTTAATACGCATGCAGCTTGCAAATTGTTGCGCTTGATGCGTTGTTTTTATTGTATTTATAGCATTACTGCTTAGCCAGCTAGCTTTCGAATTATAAATATGAAATATTTGGATTTCGTTCATTGAGAAATGTTGTAACTTTTAAGCAATCGAACAAATTACGGCTTCAAGTCCTGAGTGTGTTAAATATCTAATACGACAGAAATGATTTGTGGACACACTTTGTCCTAGTTAGGAGGAGTACATAGTGATAATAAATATTTAAAAACGAAATTTTTCGTTATCGAATTTCTTTACTACAAAATTTATTTTTTCTATTTAACTTTCTCATATTCATTCTCATGACAAATGTCCACTTTTTATTCCTATCATATTTGCATCATTATTTAAAATCTTATTTACAATCTAAAGTAATGCGAATCTAAAAAAATGGTCCTCAATAAATATCTTTTAAGCCGTGATAATAAACACATTCTCTAATTCTAATACTAAAAAAATAAAAAATTGTTAAACAAAATTATCATAAATAATATACCATAGAGAGAGAGAGAGAGAGAGTGATTATCATATACAGTATAAGCGCATAATAAAAAAAATGCTAAGGACTGCCATGTTACAATTTATCACTGGCATTAGCGAGTGCTTAACAAATATAGTATAATGACTGGTATAAAGATTTGTGTAAAGATTTGTGTAAATATTACACAGATTTGGCGTACAACAAAAATAAAATAGTGAGTCAATATAAATATTATTCAAATGTCAATATTTGTTTTTGTTTTTATTATTGTCGTCATCAGAGTATTAAATATAAGCCAACACTAGAAAATTATGACACTTGGAGATTAACACGATTGTAAGTGATAGTGTAGAAGGGTGAGCTTATCAGTATGATAGCAGAGGAGAGCATACATTACTATTATATTTAAGGAAGGCATGTATTTTTGTGTGTGTTGAAGTGCTATTGTTAAATTGCACCAATGCAATGTAACCTTTTTTAAAGAGCAGTAGGACTCAATGATTCAATACAATATCTCAGTAGATATACATGATTACTGAAACTGAAAATTGCCGTAGTCTAATAGGTAGTGTGTTGGCTTATTAGACGTGAGGCCATGGTTTAAACCCCAGGGCAGACATCTCCAACAAAACGAGATACGAAAAAATATTTCTATCTGCAGATTTCTGGCAAATAAAATTGCCATGAAAAGTTTCTCAAAAACTGTCATTCGGAATCGACTTTGTACTGTAGACCCACACAACATAGGTGGTATAGATCGTAATTCTGGCTAAAAAGTTATAATGGCCGATTAAATAAGAAAGTGATAAATCCGTTATGTAGTAGTGAGAGCTCCATTAGAACGGGTGACTCAAGTGAGAGGCAACTGAAGTGTACAGTATTCTCTTCCTAAAACCACTGCATTATGCAAAAATAAAATTTGATTGAAGCTTTTTTTGCTCACGAAATTTAGACGAATTTTTTTTATTGAGTTTGTAGTGGATAATTAAAGTATTCTCTTGAGTCCAATTATAATTACGTCTCATTGTAGCATGGAACTAAAGGAGAGGGTAGAACTTACTTAGGTGGTCATTACAACCTACAGTCAGGATTAAAACATAGCTTCTCACACCACACAGGTTGGGATGTGTTAATTTAATCCAAGAACGACTGATTTGTGAAACTTTGCATGGCAATTTTATTTTACGCTCAGAATTCTTAACAGAAGACTGCTTAGAGGAAGTAGTATATAGTAGTAGTAGTATATAGTAGTATATAGTAGTATATAGTAGTATATAGTAGTATATAGTAGTATATAGTAGTATATAGTAGTATATAGTAGTATATAGTAGTATATAGTAGTATATAGTAGTATATAGTAGTATATAGTAGTATATAGTAGTAGTATAGTAGTATATTTTGTTTTCATATTTTGTTCTGTTTGAGATGTCTTGAGGTGGGATATGAAACACGGGTTCTTTTTTAATAAGTTGACATACTACTTTCTAGACTACGGTGTCTGTATTCTATAGAAGCATGTATTAACTCTATAGCTGATATACATATAAGAGTAAGCACAAACTTATGTTAGGTTTGGCAAAGTTTTGCATGGATTTTGGGAATTTGATCGGTGCTGGTATGGATCTTATTTTTCTGATTTGTAGTTATTATTTTTGGGAGATACTCTCAAATATTTTTTTATGTTTCTTTAAGTGTTTTGGGTTCTGAAAATTTCATTTTATTGAGCTGTCAGCACTGTTTTTCTTCAAATCAGTTTGACGTAAGTAATTTGTTTTAATATTTGACAAAAGGATTACTGATACAGCAGTGACTTTCAATTGTTGAATTATTTAGAACCGAGAAAAGTCAGGAAAAGCCATCTTCAGATGAATTGTTCTTGCAATCAGCCTAAAGTAGCGAGATGTCTGTTAAAATGATAACGATCTGGGAGTTACAGTCAAATGTTTTGTATGGACCATCGGAAACATAAATCAGTGTGCTTGCAAATACAATGACACACAAAATATTATCATAAACCATAAGCATAAGTACTGTTTAGTCGTCAGTCATACTGTCCAAATGCACTGAAGTGTCCAAATTGCATACATACACACATAATTGGTCATTACAACCCTTCAGTCAGGATTGTGTGTGTTAATTTTATACATGAACAATAGGTTTTTGCGAAACTTTATCATGGCAATTTTATTTACTCTCAGAGTTTTTACCAGAAATCCGCTGAAAGGAAATAGTCGAAGAAAAGTTTTTCGTATTTCGTTTTGTTGGAGACGTCTGACCTGATGTTTGAACCGAGGCATCACGTGCAATAAGCCAACACACTCCTATTAGACTACGGTGACTTCATACTCTCCAATAATGTTCATGGAGCTGTACCCTTAACTTCATTTAGCCTGATGCAGATTTAAAGAGAACTCCTTTTAAATTTCATTCTTATTCAACTCTAGAAGTGTTGTTCATACATGTTTATGGAAGGTAACTCCTACCAGATTTGTAACCGAGTAGTATTCATTATCTTTAGAAACAGTAATCCTGGCATGTGTACTAACAAAACAAATACATTTTTGTGCCATATTTTATACCAAAATTATCTTTTTATCCCCCCATAATAAATAATCATTTTTTTTGTTTGCTTTTCGTTTGTTTGTGAAAAATTTATTAATTTAACGCACCTAACCCCTGTCTGCTGAATTCAATCGGAAAAAATGTGTACTTTGTACACACTTGGTAAACAAATTAAGTGATTTACGACTGAAAGTTGGTTAAAATAAAGGGCAAAACAAACAAAAAAAACCCAACTAAATGGATAGTAGTGAGAAAGAAAAAAAAAAAAGGAAAAATCCATAAAACTAATCAATCATGAAATAAATGGCAAAATAAAGCAAAGTGCTGGTAGAAGAGGCTAAGGCATGTGTATTGTTACACCGTAATTTGACTGGAAAAATACATACACAGCTGAAGGTCATTGTAGTGGTTATAAATTTTTATTGACTGGGTTAATTTACAACTGCTTCTACTACAAACCTGTAATTTATTTTATTTGTCTGTCTATCCAATTTGTAAATCTGTATGTTGCTGATCTGTATGTACAATTAAACATTGTTTTGATTATCGTTTGTTAGCACTGTATGGGCGTTAAACAGAAGGTGATTTTACTTAAACGCAACTGTTCAATTACCCTTCATAGTAGTCGTGTATCATTATGGTTTTGTTCATTAAATTTTCTACATGCTTTCCATAACGGCCTGTTACACGATTTTGTTATTAATTGCACAAGACATACAGGTTTCTATTGAAAAGAATGGAAAACATTTTGCCGAATGCCAGAGATTTGCGGCTGTTACTGCTGGTTTACAAAGGAACAAATGATGTATAGTAAATAGGTAATAAAATCTTGGCAAATCCGAAGCCAGGAAGAATTTTTTTAATTGCTTTATTTGCCATTGAAGAGATAAAGTACTCTGAAGCACTAATTAAAATTTATTTATTTTTATTTCATAAGTTTTTAAAGAATCGATAATAGGCCATTACAACATACATACATAAATAATTGACCTTATAAACCTTCAGTCACGGTTACAACCTAGCTTCTCACACCACTTATGTTTAAAATCGACCTCGAATGACACATTTTTGAGAAACTTTTTCTTGGCAATTTTGCTTACTCTCAGCGTTTTTGTCAGAAATTTGCTGAGCGACAGTTGCCGAAGAAATATTCCTTTTTCATATTTCATATTTGTTGGAGATGGGGTTTGAACCGTGGTCTCTTCGAGGCCATTACAATACTTTAACTGGCTTTTGACATCACCCTACTTTTAGACGTCGAATCTGAACAGCAAATTGCTAAAGTTGTTTCATGACAATCAGTTTATTTTTAAAGCTTTTGACAGATGACTGTTGAGAGGGAGACGTCAAAAGAAGCCTACTTCTAGTAGGCCAACACATTATTGATTTCAATGCAGTGAGAACAAGACTAATCGCATAACGCTCATAAGAACGAAGGCCTTTGGCAGCTCTAAGGAAGAGTGGAATTGACTTTTAAAAATTGAAAGCAGATGAGCAGAACCTATTGTCATAATATTTGACATGCTCCTACTATGAAACTTATTGGTAATTTTATTTACTCTCAGAGCTTTTGCCAGTAGATGTTGAGAGGAAGTCGGCCAAAGAAATATTTTTTCCAGTTTAAGCATGAACGAGATCTCTAAGCTGGGGTTTGAACCACAATCTTTTGTCTAATAAGGCAATATATTGCCTACTAAACTACGGCGACTTCTCAATATCAGATGTTTACTTATACCGATCAATTTTCATATTCAGCCCTGATGAAATTTTGATATTAGAATCGAATTTGTAGGATTTTTTCCACTACAACATTCATTGCTTAAACATATGAAATGTAGTTTGTAAAGGCCTCCAAAGGTTGCCAAAGTCGGCAAAAAAAATGTTTCTATTTCTCATTAAAGTTATTTTCAAACATAACACGGACTTGAGAAATAATGCAGAGTCATGTTAAAAGTAGAAATTTTAAAATATCGGGAAATAACAGGATTAACGCAATTGTACTTAGCAAATATGAAGAACCAAATTGTATATGTGTAAGTGAGATACTGGTAATGAATCACCAGGACACTTTTTTGCAAGAGGTTCAAAAAAGTCTGTTCGATTGTATTGTGATTGGATTTACATCATATATCTTAATTATTCTAAACCTAGGCCTTTAAAACAATAATGATTTGATAGGGACAGAGATTCCAACAGCGACTTCCAAAATTTGGCCACTTTGTTGAATCTACATTCGTCATGTTAATTGTCATTTATTCAGTCTATTTTGCCATCATGGAAGACCATATACAATGACTTGTGTTCGCTGAATGTGTTCTCAATTAATTGTCTATTGAAGCTAATTTTCATCGAAAAATTATCTTCAGCGATGATTCGCTTTACTGGATGATTGAGTACGACATCAAACCACATGAGTTTCAAGGGCGTCCATTTGCATCCGGAAAAAGACACTGTTTGATTAGGTGGTGTGGATTGAGTTTGGTGACCTGAACGCCAACAACATGTTGTTTCTACAGGACAGCGTTATGTGCCACACAAACCATACCGCAGTGCATATGCAGCACGAACCAATTGAGGGCGTGGTCATCTTAGGTGGATGTGAGATCGTGTCATTTCACTACGTTAAACGAATAGAAAAATTTCAATGATATCTCACACACTCTTCGTTTATTTAAATTTACAGATAGGAAGCGCTTTTATGAAGTCGCCGTAGTGTAGTAGGTAGTGTGCTGGCTTATTAGATATGAGGCCAGGGTTCAAACCCCTGGTCACACATCTCTAACAAAACGAATTTCGAAAAAGTATTTATTCGGTGACTTTCTCTTAGCAGATTTCTGGCAAAAATTTCTCAAAAATTTGTCGTTCGAAGTCCACTTTAAACTGTATGTCCATCCACTCATGGATAAATAACTAACACACTCAACATGGGTGATGAGAAGCTAGGTCGTAATCCTGCCTGAAGAGTTGTAATGACCAATTATGTATGAATGTATAGGAAGCGCTTAATAAAAGACTCTATATTGGGAAATATATTAATTGATAGAGATATCTCTGCTTAAATTGCAAACTTTCAGTAAACAACTGCCACAAATCAAAGCACTGTTGTGGGGTATGGTGGGGGATCGTAGTCACTATAAAAAAATGATGACGTAAAGAGTATGGTTTGAATGTGAAATTAATTTATTTTGGATTTCAATTGTTTTGCTACAATACTATCGATAAGTATTGCATTTTAATTATCAGTTACACATAAAACAATCATGCAAAGGACTTTCATTAACAAATTGTTATTGTAAATAAATAAACGAAAATATTTTTATTTAATATTGTGGTTATATTGTGGTTATGACATCTGGATTAATTAATTATTATTCTATGAATTCCAAAAGCAAAAAAAATCAATAGAAATTGTGTTTTTTTATTTCAATTTTCATTAACAAAGTGTTTACAAATATTTAAATACGATATTTATTTAATGTACACCGTAGCTACGGTGTGATTTTAATTTGTTTTAATTAAAATTCAAACGAATTTTTCACGAAATGATATTATAATCGGCAGTAGGCTGCCGTAAGCAGTAATTAAACTTTTTTTTTTTTTTTAATAAAATAATTGTCTCCTGTTTCAATTTAGAAATGAAGAATTTTTTTTTTTTTTTTTGGTATGATTTTTCACAATTTTCCCCACTTGATTATCAAAACCATCAATCAAAATAATCTCTGTCGCCTTAATTTACCATGTGTGTCACGTAATAATATTAAAATAAATTTCATATCATAACCTCACTTCTATTTTTGGGAAATTTGGTATCGTACTACCGAAAGTTTACCGCCATAAATTAATCTCTGCAACATGGCCTTGAAAAAATTCCCACTTGATGCGAGGTGTAGTACATAGAAGTAAGAGAGACATTTTGTAAAAGAGGGTTTCACTTGTAAATTCATTTAACTTTGATGAGTAATTAATTAAAAACGAAAGAGAGTTTTTAGTTTTGATTTTAAACTTTGTTTTACAAATGACGGCGGTTACACTAATTAAAACTTTTCACGAATTTTGTGGTTGATGTTGCTGGTTTTTGTTTTTCTTTATTTGTTTGTTTGTGTTTTTGTATAGAAACCGACAACAAAATAAATCAAAAAAGAAAAACATTACAATGTGATTGAAATTTAAAGAGAAATAATGAAAATAAATTTCATGTTGGAGTTTTCCATTATTGCTGGCTATTGAAATAAGAAATTTGTATTTTAATTACAAAATTGAAAGTAATTTCAATAGAAAAGAAATTTTGTTTAAATTAAAAAGAAAAACACAAAAAATATTTCTTTCGGTGACCTTCCCCTCTGGCAAAAGATGTGAGAGTTAATAAAAGTGGGTTTAAAATGTCTTAATTTATATTTAAAGATACAAATTGATTTTGAAATAAAATTTATTAAGTTTTTAGCAAACGTTTTTTTATCAAACAATAATTTAAATGTTTATGTTTTTCAGTCCGCTTACTATATTTATTTTAGTTCAATTTTCTTTTTAACCCTACAAGATCGTCTTAATCCTTTCAAGTGCGATCCCACATTCGGCCCTCCTGACGCATCATTCGACCCGAATGATGTGCTCCACGGCTTCATGTACTCGGTCACCGTGTTACATCTCCTAGACCCTTCACATTCTCCAACTTTCTCCACCTCATAACGACCATGGTTAAGTTTCCTAACGACCTTATAGGGACCAAGATACTTCGGCTTTAACTTCACACCAACACCAAATTGGGTGCGCTTGATTGTGACCAATTCTCCTACCTCATAAACTGTCTCTGGAACTCTGCCTTTATTAAAACTCTTCCTATTCTCTTCCTGCATACGTAGTACATATATTTTCTCTAGCTTCCTTCCTCAATGCATCACGTTCCTTGTTTAATTTTTTCACGAAAATTTCATCTAATAAAATTTTTATATCAGGATTGTCATTATTCCTCATGTTCAGTCCAGTCAGTATCTCAAACGGTTCAATACCGGTACTCCATCGTGCGGTACTATTAATAGTTTGTCTACAGAGAACTTTGTCAACATAGTAATGATTATCCTATGTATCCTTTCAACTTGGCCATTCCCTCTTGGCACTCCAGTTGCAATCATAAGATGCTGAATATTTTCGGATTCACAAAACTCTTGTAACTTGTTTGATGTAAACGCTGAAGTCTTGGGTTTTACGAGATGAAAAATGGCCTTGACGGTGCGCAGTTTGTATAATCTCCTGTTCCATGCTACTCGGTATAACTATTAGTTCTCTATCAGGATTCTTATATAATAGGTCAAATTTTACGTAATAGTTGTCATATGAGCTATGCTCCAAAACTTTCCTGATTGCTCTTATCCATTCATCCGGAAGTTGAGCCTCCCTAACACGATATCGTAAAGAATCCGTCATCATAAGACCCGAAATGCGGCTTAAGGCATCCACATGCCTCATTTTCGATTCTGATCTATTGTAGTGTGTTCTTTCATTACACACTGCTGTAATTTACACATAACACTAAACACACACACATACATACAATCCCGCCACACTTAATGAAAACATAAACAAAAATCGATCAAGCTGCACTTGAATGAACTATGACGAATAATTAAAGGGATCATATTGGTGATTGAGTGACATTGATAAAGTCACTCAATTTCCCAATTCGAAGACTGTATACAATCATATATGATTGGTCAATTCTTCAAGTTGCGACTATCGAAATTATAGTAAGTACATGTATGGAATAGGATTAAGCGAGATAGAATGTAAATTAATGTAAGTTAGAATAATATAGAATAAATGTAATTTTTGTATAAAAAAGCCCTTTGGCCACAAATAAATCAGATTTTAATGAGAACTCAAACCGGCAACAACTTTGCCTTGACTTTATTATTAAATCTCCTTTTGCCCTTACCAAGGTAAGATCGGCAAATGTGATAGCATAACCAACGGCAAACTCTGCCGGTTACAAAAAAATATTCTTTTACATTTCTTTTAATAAAAAGCATCTTTCCACCACACTATGCTCAATTTCGTATTCAAAGTCCTATAAGAATAAGGCCCATCTTGAGACCCTCGGTGGAACGTCTTGTTCCCTCATTGTTAATGCAAATGCGTTACAGTCGGTCACTATCTTCACTTTCAATCCCAGTACATAAATCCTCCACTTCTTCAATGCCTCAATAACAGCCAATACTTCTAGCTCGTATGAATGATATTTTTGCTCCGCTGACGTTGTTTTTCTACTCATGTACTTTATTGGATGCAGCTGTAGGTCTCCATTATCTTGTTGTAGTAGTACAGCTCCATAACCATACATGCTTGCATCAGTGTGGATTTCAGTCACTGCCTTTGGATTAAATAATTTGAGTACGGGTGCCGTCAGTAATGAATTTCTTAATTGTTCAAATGCTATAATTTCATTCTGTCCCATTTCAAATTTCACATTTTTCCTCAAAAGGTTCGACAATTATATCGCTATTATGGCATAATCAGGTATAAATCGACGGAAATATGAAGTTAATCCTAAAAATCTCTGAAGCGACTTTTGATTAAGTGGCAACGCATATGTGGTCACGGTTTTAGTTTTTTCCTCTGAAATATCGTAGAGTTTTCTATTATGTATCCCAAGAAATTAATTTTCTTTCTCAAAAATTGACATTTTGACCATTTGATATACAGTCCGTTCATTCTCGCGACTTCAAATACCTTTCGTAGCTTCGTTATTCCTTCCTCTTCATTTTCAGAAGGAATAATTATATCGTCCATATAAATCAATAAAGTACCATCATTGATAAGATCCCTAAGAACCGATGTTATATACCTGAAAAACACTGCAGGAGAATTCGAGATACCAAGTGGTACATACATGAATTCGTATAATCCATTATGTTGTGCTTTAAACTGTAGGTCCGTTACTCATAAATAAAATTAAACCACACAACATAAGTGGTGTGCCTGAGAAGTCAGGTCTGGTTGTAATGGCTAATAAAGTAAGTAAGCACTCAATCCACATTCCTAAAACTCACAATAAGGCAGTAATTACCTCAACTACATTTCTTTTCTTTCCAATCGTTTCTTTTAAGTTAGAAAGCATTGCCTTTATTTTCTTATCCATATTTGCTGTAGATTTCATCATAGAGTTGCCAACTATAATTAGTGGTAAAGAATTTTTCTTATTTCAATTATTTTTTCCCAAGAGATGTTCTCTACTCGACCTTCCTGCGGCACTCGTTGTTAATATTATTCCCTCTTGGGGTCAATAGTTTTTCTGGAAAATACAAAAATTTCTAAAATTCGAACGTGAATTCCTCGGGTTTTCAGACGCAGACTATAACCACAAAACACCACACCGCTTATAAATTTTAGTTACGGATAGAGTTGTGATATTTCGAAAATATTTTACTTACTGATAACAACAATAGCAAGGTGCCATCGAGCTGCCATTAATCCGAAAAAAAAAACAGCAGTAGATTGTAATAACAAGAACAGATAGCCGCCATCGAGCAAACATTAATCCGAAAAAAAAACAACAGTAGATAGTACTAAATAGAAGAGCAAGCCGCCATCGAGCCGCCATTAATCTGAAAAATAACAACAGTAGATAGTACTAAATAGAAGAGCAAGCCGCCATCGAGATGTCGTTAATATGAAAAATAAAAGCCAATACATAGTAGTACCAGAATAGCAAGCCGTTATCGAGCAGCCATTAATCCGAAAAATTAATATAAAAGCCTATATGACAATTATTACAATCTCACTTACATTTTTAGCCAGTTCATGGTTCTTAAAATAGAGGATTCGTTGACTTGAACAGTACCCAGTCCAGTAAACAAACTTGCTATGTTTTTATCTAAGTCAAGAAGCTTATTTGCTGCTGATTCTAGTATTGGAAAGATAAATCTTTTATTTTTAGCAAATAACTCAATTTTATATCTCCGAACTATCAATTTTATTACACGATTATAAACTTCACCGTGTAAAACAACCTTTTACTTACCTATTTGCGATCTGGTAACTTCGAAAATCTTACTGTTTCTACTTAATTTTGTTATTGTAAAATAGTATTTGTTCATCTCTATTCTCTTAATTTAATTTAACGGCTCTCCACAGAAAATCGTCCAACGGTGTCAAATCTCAGCTTCATGGCGGCCAATTGACGTTTCCATTTCGGCTAATTAAACGGCCATCAAACGTTTGATGCAATCAATCGATTGTGGTATAAGATGTGTAGCAAGTTATATCATCCTGTAGAAACCAAATATCGTTCACAGCAATACCATGAAGAGTAGGTACAAAAAATCGGCTGTCGGTGCACCATACCTTCCACAGACCACATCAAACAGGCACTCGTAATGGGTGCATTGGCATCTGTAAGAGAACGTGTAGATTTTCTGAGCCCCAAGTATGGAAATTTTGTTTATTAACGTACTCACAAGATGAAAATGAGATAAGTTCGGAAAGTTCGTTGGCCCATCTATTCCAATAAATCCCATCGTAGCTCAAGCGTAAGTCGATTCATTACGTTCAGTGAAGATAATATACTCAGTGGTGTTGTCGATCCGGAACGCTCCGGAACGTCGTTCCGGTACTTCCTTTTTGGACAGGAACGCGTTCCGGAACTAAAGATGATTTCTGATAACGAGAATTGGCTGACGTTTTGAAAAAAAAAAAAAAAATTAAAAAGAATTGCTGATTTTTTTTTTTCTAATTTTTGACGAATTTTTATATGTATTTTTAAAAACAAGGGTTTGAACCAAACCCGAACCGTTACAAAAACCGGAACGAACCGGCTTGTTTTTCCGAACCGTGAACCGGAGTCCGGAACGTTTTTTTCTGCTGAACCGGAACTCCACCCGAACCGAAACAAATACGTGAACCCGAACCCGAACTAATTACTACTTAAGAATTTGAGTATTTAAAACCTGGCGACGGGCGAAAATTGGGGGAAATCTCCCTCCCCCCCGTCGTCAAATTTGGGACATGAGACCTAAAAAAAAAACGCCGCCGCCAGGATTATCATGGAAAATCACCCCTGTCGTTAAATTTGGGACTTGAGACCGCACAGAGCGGCCGCCTACCCAGGATCGGCCCTGTCTATATAATTATATATACGCGTTCCGGTAAAAAAAAATTAGCACAACACCACTGAATATACTGAATTTTGTTACAGAATAGAATGTCATAAGTATTGAAAGAATCGAAATTACTGATGGTTCAAATTTAAATCTTTAGATGGCCCACCCGATACAATATTAAAGAAAGCTGCATAATTACCATTTTACAGGCACACCAGATCAAGATATGATCAGGGGACAGAAGTGCAAATAACAATTTTTTGTATGGGAACAAGTAACGCAAAGTTATTTGAATTTATTTATTTTAAATTTTGATTCCCACGCATTTCGAATAAAAAACAAAATAAATAAATCAACTGACTGACCGACTGACGAACTAGCTGCTGACTAAAACAAAATAATAATAAAAAAAAAACATCCCAAAGGGACAATTGTTATGATGAATTCTGTCTGTAATGTAAGCGACCGTGTCTCTCTATCTTTCTCTGTTTGTGTTTATTTATGATTGTATTTAAAATGTTAAAATAAAGTTTAAAAATAAATATTCCGTTAAAGTTTACTACCAATAAATCATGATTTGTTTATTCTTTCATTCATTCTTACACTTCTTCACTCATTGTTTAAATGTTTATTGTGCGTAGATTTTATGGAATTTTATGCAGTTTCACTCCTTCCTTGATTAATTTACATGGAGACCACGTAGCAATATAAAAAATAAAGACGAGAAATGTTTGTAATTTTTTCTCTCGTTTTATTTTCATTTTTTGCCTACGGATTTATGAATAAAATCGACAGACAAACAAAAACAGTAAAAAAGTATCATTCGGTTATACCAAGACAATCATTTGATTATTGTGGATGAATGCACATATTTTTATTGAGCCATTGATTAACTTGAGAAGCGTTATAATTTGAATTTATTGTGACCTTTGGCTCTTAACAAGTTAAATAAAATTTAAAATTCTAGTTCATTGCCATAATAATTCGCAAATGATGCAAAGATGCCAATTTGAAAATGTATTTTTGCCAGACAATGTTGACTTAACCTTTGGCCTTTTGCTTTTGAGTAAACAAAAATACTGTACTTCAGAATGTTATTGTCTCTGGTGAAGTTTTTTTTATGGGATATTCTGCAAAACATTTAGTAAGTATGAGATATCATGAGTATCGCATTGGCTTGATTCATGGAATTGTAGCATTTTAGTAGAGGTAGTATCAGGCGAACATTTATGTAACGTAAGCGAACGTTCGTGCTTTCGTTTATACATAGAATATGAAAAATAATTCAAATGATATGATAATGATATCCGAAATTTCATTGCAGTTGGATCTTGTCTAGCAACGAACATATGTATGTTTCGTGAACGTTCGGCTAACGTAGCATTGTACTACTATCTTCTTAGCAGTTTCTTGAGATCCAGATATTTATTTCTTTGCCCCCCCCATACTAAAATACAGTCGTATGAGTAAAAATGATACATTTTGACTCGTCTGAAAACATGCTTGAGTATGGAGGAAGCACAGTAATCAGCTCAATCCAAAGAAGTTGCATGAAATAGTTAAGCACGGCCTCGTTAGTACCATATTGTGGGCATGTTTGTTGGCACCAGATGTGCACAGATTGAAATTTATTGAACTAATAATGAAAAGAGAGAGAGAGAGAGAGCATTGACACATTATAATAAAAAAAATTCAAAAAAAAGTTCGAAAGAATAGAAGAATTCGTGAGGGTTATTACTTTCAACGAGCCAATGAACCCAATCATACGGCTGTTGCTAATGTGAAGATGTAATTTACCTACCAAAGGCCCTACAGGCTTACTACTCTTATATAAAGTCCTGATATGACTCCAACAGAGTATTCAGGAGATCATTTGAAAGAGCGATTACGTAGCCGCTAAAACTCAAACAAACGGCAACTAACAAACATGTTAATGACTGGATGGCGGGAAATATCAACAGAAAATGCTCAACAAAACTGGTGCATTCCTACTAAATATTGGGTACAACATTTTAACATACTTGGCCTTTGTATTTCAAATTTACTCTGAGTTTTTCTTTGGGGTACCTACTTGTTTGCGTTACAAAAATATGGAGTCACCAGAAAGTTTCGCTTAATTTGCTTATAATTTGTGGAAGACCTTAAATTTTTTTTTGTTTTATTATAAAATGGAAATAAATAAATATAAAAAATATCAATTATTTTTACAAATTATTATTTAAAATTCATAAATTTTTTTACACATATTCGTGTACCCCAGACTTTTGCTCTACACTGTATATCTGATCTCTCTCTGATAGAAGTGGCTGTAACCCCAGCGCAAAGTGAACAAATTTTCAAATGTCAGCTCCCTGTAAATGAGTTTTTAGTTTATCTGTGATCACAGCTCTCCTCACGAGCTCACGAGACTCCTCAGTACTATTTTAATAATAAATAGAACAGAGCAGAGGACGTGCAAGGTCTGGAAGGGGCTGGAAATTCTTTTTTTAAGGAAACTGGAGAGAGGATTACGGTATGAATAAGGGACAAAATATTCAAGATAAACTGGCTTTTATTAGAGTTCTAAGGCAGCTGTAAGTACCGAATTCAGCTGCGTTAACAACCAAAGATATTTACTTAATACCCCTAGTTTACGAAAGTAGTTAAGACGTCCTGTCCCCAAAATTTTTAAAAGCTTTTATGGCGACTTATTTATTCGCGAAGTTTTTTGTGAGAAGACTAATGAAAGCAAGTCATCGAAAGAGATATATTTTCACTAAGCGGAAGTTTAATCCTGACTAAAGTGTTATAACGACTAATTACGTAAGTAAATAAGTAGTTACGACGTCTATACTACCATCAAGTAGACAGCACGGTAGTACGTAGTAGTAAGTAATTCTTCATATACATAATTACATACAAAATTTGCTGAGGAGCTATAGCTGCAGTAGCTGGAAGAGTAAAGAAGGGCGATAGGGTCAGTAGGAAAAATAAAAATCAAAGAGTGGTAAGTGGTAGTGGCAGCTAGAAGTTCATGCTGGCAAAACTCAGATAAAACCCACAACGAGTTTGATATCATGTAAGCACCAAGTGTTGCCATTACTATGTAAAGGGTGGGTCATTGAAAAGTTTATATTTAAAAGTCCAATAAAACAAAAACAGTTTGAAATTGTGCAAAATTTATTTTTACGTTGTGAAGTACAATTGTTCCGGTTATTTCACTCATATGACTGCAGCGGCCGGCCTTACAGTACCTCATTCGATCGGACCAATTTTCGTGCACTTTTTCGAGAGCATGAGGTCGTATCTCTGCAATGGCATCACGAATGTTGCCCTTCAAATGCTCAATCGTCTCTGGTTTGTCGGCATAATAGTATTTTCTTTAACGGCGCCCCACTTTCTTTGGCGGCAAATTGACATCACCACTTCGGCTAATTAAACGGCCATCAAACGTTTGACGCAATACATCAATAGTGGCATAAGATGTATGGCAAGTTGCATAGTCCTGTCGAAACCAAACATTGGACACATCTATGAGCTGAAGAACGGGCACCAAAAAAATCGGTTATCATAATGCAATAGGTGTTTCCATTGACCGTTATGATTGTCAAAAATATATGGGCCAATGATGCCTCCGCTCCACATGCAGAACCAAACAAATATACACCCGATATAATCATGCTGAGGATACAATTATGGACGACTTCAGGAAGAAAAGATTCCATGTGTACAAATTGAGAAACTTCTTCTTTAATTTGAAAGTACTAAGATTTTTACTTGAAATTACACCTTTGCAGGAAATCCTATTTCAAATGATAGTTGGGGTATGAAATGATTATTGTCTTTTGTACGATGAGGCAATACTTACAACAATTAGGTGTTAGAAAACAGAAAACTTGATATCAAGAATTTAACTATTAACGGCGCACTACTCTAAAGCAGCAACGGATGCTCTTAAACCAACAATTCTTAAGTCTAAAGTGAGTATGAAACTCACTCTTCCTTATAAAGGGTGATTTTTTAGCTATTATCTTTTTGGCAACACTGGTTTAAACAGCTCAAGCACGTTTCGTGTTTTGTTTCACTGTCAAACATCTTCAGTTTGGTCTATAATTTAACCATGAATCGTCTTACAAACGAACAACGCTTGCAAATCATTGAATTTGGCATCATTGGACCGTACTTCTTCAAAGATGCTGCGAATCGTAACGTAACTGAGAATGGTGAGCGCTACCGTGGGATGATATCTACCTTTTTTTTGCCCAAAATGCAAGAGCTTGACTTGCATGACATGTGGTTTCAACAAGACGGTGCCACATGCCACACAGCACGCGTAACAATGGACTTATTGAGAGGCGAGTTCGGTAAACATTTTATTTCACGTTCGGGACCGGTCAATTGGCCGCCTAGATCGTGCGATTTAACGCCTTTAGACTATTTTTTGTGGGGCTATCTTAAAGCTCATGTCTATACAGACAAGCCCGCTTCAATTGACGCATTGGAAGGCAACATTGAAGCATTTATTTGTGAGATACCGGCCGAAATGTTGGAAAGAGTATGCCAAAAATTTTCCTATAGCTATTAAAAAAATCACCCCTTACTTACTGGGTGTCAGAATGCAAGCTTATTTTACTTGCACAAATAAGAAATGAACACCTGATGTAACTGGTATGAAAAAGTTTTTAACTCTTCTTTAGATCAGTACGATATTGGAGAACTGAAATAAAGCTTTTAATTTTTGTGACACATCCTATATTGTAAGGTAACAGAACCTTCAGCCATAAAAACAACCGAACAATAGACTATTCTTTATACATTTGAAAGGAAAGGCTACAAATTATACAGTAAAGTGAGGCAATAAGTTTCTTTTAAAAGATGGCTTAAGATGACATGTTTGCTCTTTTGGCTAAAGGAAAACGAATAAAGTAGGAGGTAGGAAATGGAACATGATATGTAAGATAAGGATTAGAATAAATAAAATCTGACATTAGCAGTAAGACATTCGTACACACGTGTTGATACGGCGACATACAATTCCACAATTTCAATACCCTACAAATATATCCCACAAATGAAGATGGTGCGAATGGCAGCATAATCAAGAAAGTTTTTAAAGTTAAGAATCTTTACGCAACAAAGTCGAATATGGAATATTTTTCGAAAAAAATTAAATTAAGGTTGCTGCTTAAACTGTCCGATTATTGTGGTAAAGTTGAAATGTTGAAATAATGGCAGTAAAAACATCTGCCGAGCGTATAAATACATGTATACACACAGTAGGGCAGTCATTACAATTCTATCGAATATGTACACCACATGTAAAAAAGCCAGGTGCTACTGGAGGAAGAAAGTTTGTTAAAACCATGCTTACCAAAAAGACAATGGCACAAAAGAATAGCTATTTTGTGATGGATGGCCTTGCGATTTATAGACAGACGTGTCTATCAGAGTCAGTATTGCTCTTACTCTCATGCTTCCAACGAGATTGAGCTTCCCTATATTAAGCTTGGATAATATACAAGTTAATGAAAGCAATCGGAAGTCCTGCCCTCTGTTCCAACTCTGGCTAGTTCATCAGCAATGCAATTTCCAACGATATCCCTATGCTCCGGAACCCTAACAAGAGTTTTATCTGAATGAATCGAAATTCCCTTGAGAAATCCTTGGAATTCATAGACAAGAACAAATGTTGATACTACGCTCTGTAGAAACTTAATCACAGCCTTGCTGTCCGAGCAAATTAAGAGATTTTCAAGGAAAACCTGACTACCCTATAAGTATTGCGTCGCTTTCAAAATGGCATGACCTCAGCTTGAAAAACATTGTAGTGGTCAGGCAGCTCATAAGGAAGTTTAATGTCAGTACCCTTAATAAATATACCACAGCCAAGTTCGTTACTCATCTTTGAGGTGCTAATTTGATACAACACTGGCTGAATTTGATACAACACTAGCTGAATTTGATACAACAAATAGAACGAACGAATTCAACCTCTGCAAAGGAGCAAACAAATTATTTCATTTCAAGCAGAACAATTCGAAAAAGAAAGATGGATTAATGAATCCGCTTGTGTAAAAAACAGAAAAATGTCCCACGTCACGTAAAATCTACCGTAAGTGCCTCATAACAGTCGTAACAGGGATTACTGGGTTTTCTCGTACCCAGATATTGAATATACTTCAGAAGTAGTTGCGTAGAAGCTATAACCATATAAGATGAGGAGACTGCTGCACATGTTCTCTGTTATTGTGCGCGACTTGACAGTTTAAAGCAAAATTGTTTTGTTTTGGGTACCCAAATATTTTTGACAGGATAAGAGCAGCCAAAGATGATTTGCATAAAACCCATATCCAGCAGAATGGTGTGAGATATCTCAACCAGGTTGTTATAGGCATTGCCGAAAACGTTATAATCGGTTCTACAAAGGAATCTAGATTGATTCAAATAGATTTGAATCTGAACTACAAATAAGTTTGCCACGAATTTTATAGTTTTCACAACAGTTAACAATTATAAAACAAAAAGAAAACAGAAAAAATACTTCCAACATTAAAAATTCAATTCCAACTAAGATTGTATACATGAAATTTATATTTGCTGATGATGTCATCCTTTTGCCACTTATGTTATGGATTTCAAGTACACTTATAATCCTGTAGTGAGTTCAGTAACTATGTTTCCCTCTTTCTTTTTCAGTTTTATTTTCTATTTTATAAACAATAGCGTTTTGCATAACAACCTCTATCTATCGTCTTCACTTCAGTACTCACTGTATAATTTCCATGTGGAAAGAGTATCGATAAGGCGAGAAAGAAAGTGTGAATGAAAGTGTTAAAACAGCTTCCGTTTACATAAAATTTACATTAACGCGTAAGCGTAAACTACAGGTTTGGGTAAAATTACATTGAATAAATTTAAATTTTCAAAATTGTCTTATTGGGTAAGAAAATAAAATTGATTTTAATTCATATTCCACGCCTTCACAAAGTACACACAGGTTAAACACGTGACATAATTGGGTGGATCGGTGTCAGGTAGTAGTCTTCAAAATCCCGAATCCCGGGATTTTTAAAAATCAATGCCGTTTGGGATCCCTATTTGAGCCAGTGTTTTACAAAATTTCAAAGGTCAATAAAATATTACCAGTGTTCATAAAAGCTGATGCATTATATACTTTAAGTATGTACTCTACACACCTCCCCTGTGTCATCAACGTTGCCATCTTGAAATAAAACAACAGAATTATACCACGTTTTAATTATCGTCAAGAGTAACGATAGAAAAACGTCTTGTAAAATACACCCGCACCTCTATTTACCAAGTTTACACCGTCAATATTTTCGAAAAACTCCCATCTTCTCGTAGCGTACAACAAGAAGAATGCCAGAGAATAATTACATGGTATTATAGGTGAACAGGTGTTTTGAGCTTCTTATATCAACTTTAGCCTTAAGCTTAAAAGAAAAATAGGCAAAGGAAAAAAGTCTTAAAATCGTTGTAATTTGTTGAAATTAATTTCACATTTATTGTGTGCATTTGCCTGATGGATGGATTATCCTCCCCATTTTAAACTTAATACTTCAACTTTATGGTAAGCATGCTAATTAAGAATACATTAAGATATGATGCGAGGTAAAGAAAAACGAAAAATCCAGAAGCCTGTATTATTTTAATGTACATTTGCATGCAATTTCACTTCTTTTTTTTATTTCGTATTTTTTATTCTCTCTTCCTTCAAAATACAATATTTTTTTAACTTAAATTATATCGAAGAACAGCCAATTATAAGAAAATTTCATTTCATTTTTTAAAATTTCAGTTGACGAAACAGCCTTGTTGTCTGGCTTCAAGTTACGTTTACGAACAAATTGATGAAGAATATTACTAAGGAAGTGGAGCAAAGGGGAAGAAGTTAATACACAAACTCCGTAAGAAAGAAAAGAGAAAGTTTTCTACCGTTTCTGGTACGCATTTATTTCATTCAATATGGCTGTTAATGAATCTCAACCGCTTTACTGCGGTGCTGGCATGGATAATTTTCATACCAGGTAAGTAAGTGGTTTTTCTGCCCACAATTCTCTCCTAAAGACATTAAACTTTTGTTGTTTAGACAGTCGGTTTCGGTTAAATATTGGCTTGGACTAGTTGAATTGGTTGCAATAAGGTTTAAAATTAGCTGCCGTTGTAATGCTGATGAAGATAAAGATACTAAAAAAAATCCTCAGGACTATCTGTTCTAGATGGCAATTGACTGAAACACTCAAGCCAGTAAAAGACGAAAGAATTTTTTATTTGTTGTTACAAGATGGACCAATGAAGACGAATTTTAGTACAAGCCTTTTCATGTGTGTGAACATAAATTTGAATTTAAAAGCCCAAGACACAAACCCACAATTTCAGCAGAGTCACCTTTGGCATTAAAATAACAAATCCTGTGTTAACAGAATAATGTTAACACATGACAGTGCCAACAAGTAGATTATTCTTCTTTTTTGCAATTATTGCAGACTGTTGATATAAAATTTAATTCTCATTATGATCATTCTTATTTGTGAATAACCAATTGAAATGTATGGAATGGTTGGTGGGTGTTGGAAAGGGGAATTTTCTCAGATCCGAAAATTATTCCAGCTATTCCACTACCACAGTTCGAAGGAGGACCCTCTGGACTATGATTTGCATATAGTTGGGTAGGTGCACTATATCCTATATATTCCAAAATGGCCATTGATTTTCTAGACAATTTTCAAACAAAAATTGTTATTTTCAAAGCCAATTTTCTTAATACTATATATGTATAAAATGACTATATTGCTGCTTATATATTAAGAGTCCTTTTAGTTCTGTTAAGAGAAAATTTTGCTCTGTTAACGCCAAAATCTGACGCTGCTAAAATTTTTGGATTGCGTGTTGGATTTTCAAATTTAATATTAAATAAATTAAAAAATAAAGGAAAGGAATTTATCTTCACACACATAGCCTTTTCAAAACAATTAGTTTGGTCTCATCGCTTTCGTCAGAACTGACAATACTGAATATATTCTTGTACTGAAGTCGCACGACAGCTGTGTGAATGAATATTAACTTAATAATCGATTAATCGAATATCATAAGAACCAATCTAATATTCAATTGGTCCGAAAAGATTCCACATCTTTTACTCACATTTAAATTAGGCAATCAATACTGAAATTTATATAATAAACCCAGGATCAAAATTAAATTCAGAGCAACCACTATATCGGCATGACCAAAGTTGCTATGTTTCATGGTCTTTTGGCTTTTGGTCCTATGTTAATTTTTCTGTCGATATGTCTAAAGATAGCAAGTTAAATATAATAAACAATACCTCAAAGAGCATTGGCTATAATTTTTTTCATCCAAAGTCAATCACTAAAACGTGGCTCAATACCATGGAGTTGGTCTGATTACACATGCACAAACCCAGTATACGTCTTTAGGATTATGACCTCAGTTATCTTCTTCTATTGCTTCTTGGAGCAATGAAAAAAAGTTGACACTAATGTCCGATGACTAATGGCTCGATATTCTGTATTCTTATTCAATTTTATTTCACTGTCCAATTTAATTTCAATATACACCCAACTCTTTTTTTACACGGTAGATACGTTCCTCAGAAATCCATGTAAAAAAGAACCGTGTAAAATGAAATAAAGAACTATATTTACTTCGAAAAACCGTGTAAAAAATGTTGAAAACTATAAAATTTCAGAAATGCATAAAAATTTTATGTTCATATGGTATTTTATTGATCATTAAAACTTAAAATACATAATTCATACAGGTGGAAAATTGGTAGAGCAAGCAAAAAACAAAAGAAATCTGCTAATCCAGAATTAAGAACAGAAAAATTAGAATAGAAATAAAGAAAAAATATTTATATAGCTACATAATTATTCGTCGCTACTTGATAACAAGCGAAATTGTTTCCGACGAACTGGACTAAAGTCGGTATCATAACTGGAGATATCCATCAAATTATCCAACGGTGACTTTCGTCCGGTAATAGAGTTTTGAACTGTCGCACTACTTTCCGAAAGGTATTGCGCCGTCGACTTTTTTATTAAAAAATCTTTTATAAAGGGTCCACCAAATAACTTTTTTTTTGAAAATGCTTTTATAAAAAACTACTGAATATTTTCTCAAATTTCTTTTTTTATTTGAAAACACAATCCTTCCGGTTAATAATGGAAAATAATTTCATTCAAATGGCTGCCTCGGCTGGCACGTAGCGCCGTCCTGTTGAAACCAAATGTTGCCAATATCCTCCTCTTCAATTTTTGTGAACAAAAATTCGTTCAACATGGCCCGATAACGATCGCCATTGACTGTAACGGCCACTACTTGCTCATTTTTGAAGAAAAATGGCCCAATTATGCCTCTGGACCAAAATCCACACCAAGCAGTGAAAATTTTGCAAAAATCGGCATCTTCTGTAAGTCGATCGCAGGCCCACTTAGCGTTGTTGTTCAAGCGTATACACAACCATATTCGTTCAGCGGAAGGATAAAACTAATTATCTGTCAAATCAGACATGAGCTAAGTGTTACCATTCACGAAATAAGCACTAGTTGAAAAAAAAAAACGTTAGATGGCGGACCCGATAGAACGTTGAACTTTTGGTTTTTTAAGTTCTTTATACAACTCTTTATACCCAGCAATACAATTATTAATATCTCGTTCGAATTTCATGGCACGTTCCATATTAGGAGAATTTTTTATGAAATGATTCACCATACTTTTACCATATTTTAAAACAAAATGTGTAGGTAAGAGTTATCGAATAAGGGGATTTCCCAGTTACTACTATGTACAGTATGCAAAATCCATATTCGTACACCCGCTAAAAATAGAAATTTTACAAAATATTCAATACAACACCAATTTTTTTTTTTTAATTTTCAATTCATTAGTATATTCATGGAAAAAAAACAATTTACTCGTATATATAGGAATATCATTACTTAAACCATAAATTCCGAAGTATTCACTGAATACATAACAAAAACCGTATTCGTACAGAGCAAACTTTTCAATAACGTTAAAAATATTATACATAAAAATTAAAATTAATGGTGGGATATCCTTTCTGCCTTACGACAGCATTTAGACGTCTTGGCATCGATTCTACTAGTTTGGAAGTCAATTCTGGTGATATTTTAGTCCACTCTGTCTTTAACGCTACTTTCAGGTCGTTTACGTTCCTAAAGTTATAATGTTTCAATTTTTTTTTGAAAAGTGACCACAAGTTCTCAATAGGATTGAGATCTGGACTTTGTGGAGGCGTTTTGAGGTATTTGGGGCAGTTGTACAGAATCCAAAGTCGCGAATCCAGTGCTGTATGCTTGGGATCATTATCTTGTTGAAAGATAAAGTCCCTGGAAATGCCCATTTTTTCTGCACTATGCTTCAGATTTTTCTTCAAGATATTTATATAATCCCTTGCTGTCATAATTCCATCGATGAAATGCAGATTCCCAACACCTGAAGCTGAAAAACAACCCCAAACCATTACCGAGCCTCCACCATGCTTGAATGTTGGAATAAGGTTACGACTAAGTAAGCTCGTGTTCTTCTCTCGCCAAATTTTAACGCGTCCATCTGATAGTTTTATATTAAATTTGGACTCGTCCATAAAAATAACTCTTTTCCAGAAGTTATAATCTTTATTTTGATATTTTTTAGCAAACGCAACCCGTTTTCGTCTATTTATTACGCTAACAAATGGTTTTCTGACAGCGTACCGACTTTTGAATCCAATTTTTTTAATGTAATTCCGAACGGTTTGAGGTGTAACATGAATTCCAAAGTACTTTTCTAAATTTACAGCCAAAGTAACGCTACTTATTGAAGGATCGATTCGGATTTGACGTCGTAAGAATGAGCAATGTCTTCTTGTCAACTTGCGCCGGTTTACATTTCGTTGCGATTTTTTAAATTGTCCAGTTTTTTTATATTCTGACACCACGTACTGGATAGTAGAAGCACTGCGGTTCATTACTTTGGCTATTTCCCTTAAAGATTTTCCTTTAATGTGAAGATCAATAACTATTTTGCGCTGATCATCTGAAAGTTCGCTTGATTTTCTGCCCATGTTGAATTTTCCCAAATTTTTATAATAATTCAAGTGACTATAATATTTAATGTAAACAAAGACCACAAAAAAAGGGAAAGTACACGAATAATGTTTAAAATTCGCGTTAAGAACAAGAAAAATATGGCATTGCCAACTGTACGAATACGGTTTTTGTTACCCATTATGTGAATAAACCGCCATCTAGCGGTCGATTCATAAGATACTAATAAGATAACTACACATTACCTGTATTTTGAAATAAAAACAATAAATAGATAAGAAATTTTCAAAAAATTGCATATGCCTTAAATATTTTGTAAATTTTGTTATTTTTTTCGGGTGTACGAATATGAGTTTTGCATACTGTATGTTCATTTCAGCAATGGTGCCAAGTGTGGTAAAAACAAACATAATTAAAAGACAGTGATTTTGAAACCGCACTAAATTAAACATTTTTTTAAAAAAAAATTTTTTTTCAACCGTGTCACTTTAACTCCGTGTAAAAAAAAACCGTGTAAAAAAGAGTTGGGTGTACTTAGCATTTTTGGGTAACGTTTGTAATGTACACATAAAAAGATGTCAACATTATACTTCAATGATATATGTATGTAACCAAGTCATATATAAAATTTAGATGAATTGACTTAAATTTATATTCAGAAATTAATCATAAACATTAACAATGCAATTAATTGGACATTAAAATATCAAATAAATTTAATTAAATTAATTTCTTCAGCAATACATAAGTATGTACATATTAATGTCTGCCAAGTAGACATTGGCAACATTGTTGATAAACTCTGTAAACTGTATACATGTTGAAGAACAATATTTAAATGAATTTGTATATGTTGCACAAGATGTTATTGCCATAAGTATCTAAACTTGAATTACTCAACATGTTTAAAATATGTGGAAGTTATTTCCTGATCGAAAATACCTGAAACATTTTGAACACTATGAAGTGGATGCTAATAATTTTAAATAATAAAATTTTTTTTTTAACTTCCAACTTTAGAAGTCGCCGTAGTCTAGTAGGTAGTGTGTTGGCTTATTAGACGAAAGGCCAGAGTTCAAATCCCAGGTCACACATCAAAACGAAAATATTTCTTCGGCGACTTCCTCTCAGCAGATTTCTGGCAAAAACTCTGAGAGTAAAAATTGCCATGAAAAGCTTCTCAAAAATCTGTCGTTCGGAGTCGACCAAGCCACATCCAATAGGTAATCTCATGTCAACAGCTGACGCGTTTTTAAATGTCAAAATTTTGTTGTTTTTTTTAGTGTTTTGTTTTGGTAATAAATTTCTTATTTTCTTATTCTTTGTTTTATATGTCAAAAGTATGTTTATTTTTCTTAGAATTCACTTTCGAGTTTTCTTACATTCATGTAAGTTTTTAATTTTTAATATTTTTGTTTTATGTGAATAAATAATAATTTAAATATATTATATTATATATGTAAATAAATAAATATTATATAAATATATAATTACATAAGAGTGGTATTAAGTAATAATATTTTTATGTTATATTTAAAAATTCAATTGTGTTTTAAATTTTGTGTTAATTTAAAAGTGTTTATTGTTTATAGTGTTTACATATTGTTCGATTGTGGACTGTATGAGGGGTGAACCAACACGAAAAAATGAGTCGTCAGTTCCTCCGATTGGGATTACAGGTCACTACAAAAAAGGCAAATATTATATGTAGGACTGCAAGCACAAAAAAATCAAACACATATCACTTTCCTTTTTATTTGTACACTTTTTTGTTGTACACCGTATTTCTTTTATTTCTTGGTTTTTTCCACAATAATTTTAAAATACACTAAATTATTTTATTATTTTTTATTAATTTCACAAAATTTCAATTCAAAATTAATTATTTATATTTCTGGAGCTCCAAATCTCTCCAGGCGATCAAAAAACGAACAATTTAGTTAATAATCAAAAATGTCTAAGGCCAAAAACAACATTAATGATAAAATCTAAAAAAAGCTTAATTATAGACTGCAGCGCCCTCTGTTGCCAATTTACCCTCGTTTAAACAATCCTGTTTATGTCGGCAAGGATGAGAAGTTTGGACTGTCAGACATAAACACATATACTATATAAAATGAGAAGCTGCAGCCGGTATTATTTTTGTCACTTCTGTTGTATTACTCTCGATAAGTTCTCTTACTAGGCGAGAGAACGGCAGCATAGGTATCATATTTTTTGTGCTACATTGTAAAGGATGCACTTCCTTCCAAAAACGTTCTTCAAGCTGTACTGGATTTCGTTGTTTCCTTGGACGCCTTACAGTAATGTCCCTGTTGTTGTTGCAGCTGAACTAGTCTGTGGTTGTTCTAACTCTAGTCTTTTTGATTGTCTAGGATTGGGTTTTTTTACAGTTTTGCCCTTGAATCACCAGCACTTCGTTGTTCATCTTACGAACTACCTGCTTATCTCATAGTTGAACACCGACGTGGTTCAGAGTGTCTTATGTGACTGGTGGTAAATTCTAAACCATAATCGGTTACATCATTTTCTCTGTCGGGTGTACAAAATTCTGAAGCATTGAATGCTTCCGCCATGGAAAACCTATTGCCATCAGGTCTTTGATCTTGCTCCCCGTTGGCAGTATCATCTGGACTGTCACTGTCAGCATCACAACTGGATTCTCCAAATGTGCCACGACCTGTAATTATTTTACTTTCAGTCATGAACTTTGGACCAGGTCGTTTACGTAGAACTTTGCGCATTTTGAAATAATTACTATTTACTTATTTAAAAATAATTCGTAATTAGTAAGAGCCAGCTTTGGGGATAATGCTGTGAATTATGATAAACTTTCTTCATTTATGTCCTTGATTCCACAATATTATTGATTTTTTTTATTTATTTTATAATTTTTTATTTAAAAATTTTACTTTTTTCAAAATATTTTCATTTAATTTAATTTATTGTAACCATTTTTATAAATTTTTTTAACATATCTCTTTCTATTGTTATTCGTCAGTCAGTTATGAATTCACTTGGTCAGCTGTTTTTGACATACCGCGTACTCTTTAACAAAAACAAAATGCCTGTTGTTTTTGCATTGTTGTACTTGTTGTACACTTGCGGTTACCTATTAGATGTGCCTTGGAGTCGACTTTAAACTGTAGGTCCCGCCACTCATGTATAAAATTAACACACACAACACGAGTGGTGTGAGAAGCTAGGACGTTGTACAATGGGTCAATTCGACCTCCGGGTACTGTACTTGTCACAGTTGACAAGTACACATCCTCTAACCTAACCTAACCTAACTTCCAAAAAGAATCGTTCGTCACACATTTTTGTTAGATGCTAAGCATATTTACCACTAATTGATACTGCCACGTTGCCTTGTTGCCGAATAAACTAAATATATACCACATAGATTACAGCTTTCAAGCAGTATTTTTTTGTTGTGGAAAATCGTTTTTCAACATCACCAGGTATCAACATAAGGTGTCTTCATTTTGAAGTTCTTCTAGAGTTTGATGAGCATCTTCATGCAGAAACTTTTTCCGTATCAAAGTCACTATTTCTGAATAGCGCAAGTCACCTTTTGCACTACAAAATCGATAACAAATATTGTGCATAAGTTTTCAAATCTTGACTGTATCACACGGAAGCAACTTAACTGACCTTACCTATCCTCTGTCTTTTCTATTCGGTGGAGTGAAAACCGCTTGCTCTTGGGTTCTTTCTGTACGATTAACATAACCCATCTTCGATTATTTTAGTTTCTAGTTTTTTTTTTCAGTTACTCTTTTGTATGACGTTATATATACGGTGACCAGACGTTCTGTATTATACAGAACAGTACTGTATTTTAGAGCCCTGTTCTGTATAAATTATTCTTTTCTAAAAAACGTGAAAATGTTCTGTATTTCATTAAGTGTTCTGTATTTGTTTAGTATTTCGTTATTTTTTCAGTTTTACATTAAAAAACGCATAGAAAACACATAAGAAATACACAAATATTAAAAAAATTCTGTCACAAATGTAGGTAATACATTTTTTTCAACTATAAACGATTAACAACACTGATAAGTAGTGTCGATATCAACTGTCATTTAAAACAACGTAGCTGATGAAAATTGCAACAAAATCAACAATGACATTTGGCATACTTTGATATATCAAACTACAATAGAAAAACAAATTCAATGTTTTTGTTGTAAAACTGACCATACCCCAACAATTTATTTTGTTCTTGTTTACAACTTCAGTTAAATTATCTCACTGAACGTGCGTCAGATGAAAATATTGTGCTGTGTGAAATTGGTGGTTAAATCAAATAAATTAAATAATTATGTCGGCAAGAAGAAAGTGTAAATTTAATGATGACTTGCAAAAACAATATTCTTTTATTAAAAAAACAAAAAACTCCAGCGACGTGCAATGTTGTAAATGTATGTCAACTTTTTCTATTACTAATGGGGGAAAACTTGATATTCAACAGCACCTGAAAACTAATAAACACAAAGCTGCCGACATTGCAGTCTCTTCTAGCAAACCTCTTTTAAATTATTTGTGGTCCAAGAATATTGATGAATGTGGAAGAAAAATTAGTATTAGTGAAGGACCTTGGGCATTTCATAGTGTTAAACATAACCATTCGTTCCGATCAAACGATTGCACATCGAAACTTATTAAAAGTTGTTTTGATGAGAGATATTCCTCCGGTCGTACTAAGTGTGAATCTATTGTTAGTAAAATCCTGGCACCTAATTCAATCAATGAAATTAAAAAGGATTTAGAAAAAACAAATTTGGTGACAATATTTTATGATTGTTCAAATCACAACAACATAGAAATATGTCCAATACTTGTTCGTTTTTTTATACCACTGAAAGGTGTACAAGTAAAAATACTAAAAATTGATAACTTACCAGGAGAAACGTCTGACATTTTAACAACATATATTTGCGATCTTCTTCTTAAATTTGATTTAAATAAAAATATACTTGCTATATGTGCAGATAACACAAATTGTAACTTTGGTGGAGCTTCAAGACGAGGACAAAACAATGTTTTTAAAAAAATACACTCATCTACTGGAAATGTTCTTATTGGAGTCAATTGTGCTGCACATGTATTAAATAATTGTCTTCAAACATCTACTGAATGTCTTCCGGTAGATATTGAAATTATTGTTGTCAAAATTTATTCATATTTTTATATTTATACCGTTCGTGTTGAACAATTTAAATTAATTTGTGATACAGTAGACGTAGAATATAAAAAGTTACTTGGATATAGCAAGACAAGGTGGCTTACTCTTAAACCGTCCATTGAAAGAATATTAGAACTTTTTAAACCCTTAAAGGAATATTTTTTATCTCAACCAAAGTGCCCATCTATTTTAAAAACATTTTTTGACAATCCTTCTTCTGAAGCCTGGCTTTTATTTACACATTGCCAAGCCACTTTATTTCACAATTATATAAAGCAGATTGAGTCGCAAAAAATTTGCATGTTGGAAGTTTCTCTTATTATAAATGAGCTTAAGTTTAAAGTTACACAACGATGGGCTGAAATATTTTTACCTTTAGCAGTAAAAAAAATATTGAATGAGTTACATGAGAAAAATGTAATAGACGTTAATGAATTTAAAAAAAGCTCAGCTTATTTTTATACAAATTGTATTGAATATTTAAATCAATGGGATGTTGCATATCAAGAAGTTGTACTATTAAAATGGGTTCTTCTTCATGAAGTTCCCACTTGGGACGAAGTTGAAACATGTTGTGTTTTTATAATGGAAAAAAGGACAGAATTAAACATTAATGATTCTAATTTATTTGATGAATTTTCACTTATTAAAAATTATAGTAGTTTAGAAAAAATAAACGAATGGAATAACGATCAAACATCTACCGAAGAACGTTGGGTAGAAATTTTCAAACATTTTCATGAAAAAAGTATTGGTTTTGAAAATATTCTTAAAAGTGTAGAATTTTGTTTATGTTTACCTGGGTCAAATGCCCCAACTGAAAGGGTATTTTCCGTTTTAAATAATGTTTGGACAAACGAAAAGACTCAAATAAAACTAGAAACTATTAAAGCAATTTTAATCACAAAATTAAATTATGAACAAAATTGTACAGAATTTAAACAATATTTAAAACAAAATGAAAACTTAATAAAGCAAATTTCTTCCTCTGACAAATATTATAATTAAATATTTTTAATTTTTTTTGTTTTTGTGCTTTTTTGAATTACAAATTAATTTTATTAGTTTTTTTAATGTTGATTTTGTAATATTAAAAATGGATTTTAAAACGCTCTTTTAAATATTGTCATATTTTGAAGTACAAATAAATTTTTAGTGTATTATATCTTATTTTGTTATGTTTATGTTTATTTGTTATGTTTTTTAGTAGTTATATATTTATTGCTGCGTTTTTTTGTATTTATTATTTGTTTTCTTTTTGTACTTTATTAAATTGAATTAATAAATTTTTATTTTTCTAACAATCAATATGATAATGTTTAAAACTTTATTAACAATTGAAATTTTGACGGTTAAAAATAACTTGATTTAGAAAATGGTGGTTTGTGTACTTTATTTTCTCCTGTTCTGTATTTTGCTGAAAAAAATATGGTCACCGTAGTTATATAGCCAATACATAATTGGTTTTTATAACACTTGAGTCAGGATTAAGCCTTCTAGTAGATAGTGTGCTGTTTTATTAGACATGAGGCCACAGTTCAAACCCCAAGTCAAACATGTCAAACAAAACGAATATGAAAAGAAAAAATATTTCTTCGGCGACTTCCTCTCAGCAAATTTCTGGCAAAAACTGTGAGAGTAAATAAAATTGCCATGAAAATTTCTCAAAAATTTGTCGTTCGTAATCGACTTTAAACTGTAGGTCCCGCCACTCATGTAGAAAATGTACACACACAGCACAAGTGATGTGAGTAGATGGGTCGTAATTCTGACTGAAAAGGGTTGTAATGATCAATGATATTTGTATGTATGTGTGTTTGTAATTTGACAGACGTAGTGTAACAAGATGGCTGTTATCAACTGTTAAAGTTCGGAAGACACTGCTGGAAGACCTGATAGTAAATGAAAGGGCCAGTTATAGTGAAATAAGTGAATTAATTTACGATTTCAATCAATAATTTTTATTTGAATTTAAAAAAAAAACAAATATTTTATAATACGTTGTGCCATATACCTACGTTTCCAATGTAATACGGGATATTCAATCAATATACGCATATTCCAATATGTCTGTACACTTGTTAAAATGCCACATAATAGTTGTTTGTGTGTATACGAACGCTTAAATGCAATCAGTTGTCGGTTGGATTGAAATACGAGTGTATTCTCTGCGGTAGCATGATTATGCCTTTGTGGTGGCTTTAAAATGCACTGTGGCTTAATGAAATGCAAAACGTTTTAATGCCTATTTAGCAGCAAATGATTGTAATTCAAATACATTAATTACGTATAATAATTGGGTATTTTAAATATAATTTTAAATTAAAAAAAGGGATAATAATAATGTTAATAGTAACTGAAATTTGCAATAAAATGCTACCTAATATTCCTAAAACAAAAAAAAATGCAAGTCTGTAGCGTATAAAAATGTATTAAAGAAGCTAAAAAATTTTAATGAAAACACTTAAAGAAAATTTAAAAGAAAAAAAAATTATTTTTCAATAATGATTTCTTATTTCTGTACCCCTTTTAACTTTAGCATCAATAATGATTTCTTTCTGAGAATTTCCTTTTTAACCAACTTAAAATTTTTTCTTTTTTTTTGAACATTTTAAAGAAAAACATAAGAACTCCGTGGGCGTATATCTGTTGCTTATGGTAGATTGCAAACGTTTTATTTTAACGTCCCAAATTATTGACCTTTTTTAAAAAGGATAATTGATTAAAACAAGGCTTAAAACATAATAATCAAACAAATTAATTGACAAATTGTTTATGAAAGTAAAAAAGAAAAGGGAAAATTATTATTCATATTAAAAACTTAATTAATTTTCAAAAGTCATATTTCGTAGGCTATGATTACTCACAAGTAATGTCTCACACCAGCCGAGTTGACAAAGCATCATTTGAAATGGAGGCAATATACAGATTCCTAAAAATCTAAAGTGTAGTCGCCGTAATCTAGTAGTAGGATGTTAGCTTATTAGACGCGGGACCAAGGTTCAGAGCCTTGGTCAGACATTTCCAGCAAAACTAAATATGAAAAAATATTTCTTCGGCGTCTGCCTCTCAACAGATTTCTGGCAAAAACTCTGGGAGTAAATAAAGTTGCTATGAAAAAGTTTCTTAAACATCTGTCATTCGGAGTCGACTATAAACTGCTTTATACGGAGTCCACTCATGTATAAAACTAACACACACAACATAAGTGGTATTAGAAGCTAGGTCGCAATCGTGATTAAAAGGTTGTAATGACCAATAGCCAACCGTAGTCTAGTAGGTAGTGTGTTGGCTTATTAGACCTAAAGCCCGGGTTCGTATCCCATCGGCGACTGCCTCTCAGCAGATTTCTGGCAAAAACTCTGAGAGTAAATAAAACCTGCCATGAAAAAATTTTTCAAAAATCTGTCGTTCGCAGTCGAGTTTAAACTGTAGGTCCCGCCAATCATGTATAAAATTAACGCACACAACATAAGTGGTATGAGAAGCTAGGTCGAAATGGTGACTGAATGGTTGTAATGACCAATTATGTATATAATGACCAATTGTGTTGGTATATATGTATGTATGTCACATATGTACATACATAATTGATCATTACAACCTTTTCGTCAGGATTACGACGTATTTTCTCACACCACTTATGTTGTCCGCCTAAAAAATATATTCGGTCTGTAATGTATTGTCCGATCCAATGGCCAATCGATCACAAGCGGATGTGCCCTGCGAGAAAGACAAATGCTACTTAGGAATACACAATTTTTGGGGACAAAGCCCCTCGCTAGAGCAAAATCCGTTGTAGTAGCAATAAAACAGTGAAACACAATCCACATGGCGACGATGCTCCAATAAATCAATAGAGTTGGATACACTACCGTCATCAATACATGAGAGTTATTTCCGGCACTGTCTTAAGAAACTGAGATATTCGAATGCTTCTTTCGACACTTGAAAAATTTGCTGGTTTCATCGAACATCACCAGGGCAAGGATTTTAATGCAAATGCATGTTTGTAGTCGGTAACTCAAAATCACTTTTGACAATATATCTTTTCGAATCGAAGAATTTGCAACAAAATGGCATCGATTTGTTGTTGCATATTTTTGCATATTTTATAATAAATGCATATTTTTCTTATAAGTGCATATATTTAACATATTTTACCATTTTATTGTATATTTAATTTTCTTTTGGAAATATTTTGATGTCAATACATCAAGTTTACAAAATTAAATACGTACATATGTATATTATTTGACAACTCTTTTTAGTGTTGTAAAAATATTAAATGTATTGACAATAGCTTCCAAACTCGCTAATTAAGTAAAAACAATTATAAAGTTGTCAACACAGCTGCATGTTGTAAAAACATGATTGTTTTTGAAACACTTACCAACACACTTATATGTCATTTTTAAAGCAACGTACAAAGAAAAACTTTAAATGTAAATAAAAACTTGAAGAAAAATTCTAGGATTTAAATTGTTGCATTTATTTTTTATTTATTTATTTAAGTCAATGGACAAATTCCCTACTGACTAATAACAAAAATAGGTACGAATAAAAATAAATACAATTACAAACAGTTTCTTCAAGAATAACGTAATTATTACAATAAAAATAGGAATAGTTAAGAATTGAGAAAAACAATAATATTCCGTTTTATAACGCAAGAATTTAAAGAAAAATCAATAAAGTCTGACAAATAATTAAATTGACGGCAAATTCTAGTTAAAGGATCAGCAACAGCATAAGTAGTTCTGCAGAATTGAATATAAATAAGATTATAACAGCGGAAATTACGACAAGGAATATTGAATTTAACCGATCTTAACAGAAATTCACAGCAAATATTACCATTGATCAGGTTAAACAAAAAGGATATATTTAACATCGTTCGACGGCTCTTAAGGGTAGGCAGTTTTATTAATGCCAGTCTGCTAGTATATGGAGGCAAATCTAAAAAAATCCATCCAAGGCCACGCAAACAGAAGAGAAGAAATTGTTTCTGCACAGATTCGATGTGTTCACTGTACACATCATAGTGAGGATCCCATACAATGGATCCATACTCCAAAATTGGTCTGACAAGTGATACATATAGCTGTTTCGTAATATAAGGATCAGAAAATTCTTTTGCCCAACGTTTTATGAAGCCAAGAGTGCTTCTTGCCTTATTTACAGTCAAAGTGATATAATCATTAAAGTTTAATTTTGTGTCTAATAGGATCCCAAGATCAATAAAAGAGTCAACATTCTCCAATTGATGACCTCCAAGCAAGTAATTAACCGTGATAAAATTATTTCTTGAGAACCGCATACATTTACATTTTTTAATATTCAGCTCCATTATGTTGTACTCGCACTACAAAAAGAAATTATTGAGATCATTTTGAAGATACATATGCTCGATGAAATTATTAAAGGAGAGAAAAACTTTTACATCGTCAGCATCCATCAAGATATTGGCAAAATTAATTATGTTGGGAAGATCGTTTATAAACAGCGAAAAAAGAAGTGGACCAAGATGGCTGCCCTGAGGAACACCAGATAGCACATAAATATACTTAGATAAGCTATTGTTCACACATACGGTCTGCTTTCTACCAGTTAAATACGACTCTAGCCATCTTAAACTCCTATGATTTACACCCATTAAATCCGATTTAGTTAACAGTAGTTTGTGATTCACTTTATCGAACGCTTTGCTAAAATCCGTAAAAATTACATCAGTTTGCTTCTGTTGAGAAAAGGCCGCATTTAACATGGATGTTAACAGAAGCACATTAGTCGTTGTTGAGCAGCCCTTTCGGAAACCATGTTGATGAGGTGATAATAACGATGAAGTATGATGGACCAAAAACTCGGCAATCAGTTTCTCGAACATTTTTGGAATAGCACTCAGTTTTGCGATGCCCCTATAATTTGTAACATCAGACTTATTGCCAGATTTAAAAAGTGGTATAATATACGAGTCCTTCCAAAACACAGGAAAATAACCATAATTAATAGAGGTATTAAACAATATGAATGGTGTGATGAATGATTCTGCACATCGATTTAAAATACAACTTGGAACCCCATCAGGACCAGGACGAAAAGACATCTTTAAACTTTTCAGGTTTCCCAAAATATCGCAGTCACTAAAAGTTGGAATAGATATTACTTGAGCCGATGTCAGCGGAAAAGGGTAATTATTTGTATCCTTGTAAGCAGAGTTAGAATAAGTACTGGCGAAGAAATCAGCAAACATATCACATATGACATCAACACTTCCGGATTCTTTATCATAAAGGATGGATAACCAGTAGATTTTCTCTTGGAATTTACAAACGTATAGAAAGATCTGGGATTCTTAATAAAATTATTTTTCATTTTTATAAGTGAGTATACATACTTTAATTATAAAACATTTAAGTGCATATTATTAAACTTCATCGTCTTCTAGGAAATATGCCAAAAGTGATAGAAACCTTGTCTTTTATTCGAAATAAATATGTTTTAGATCATGCAGATATTTTTAAATCGGATGGACAAATTTTATTTTGTAAAATTTGCAATAAAAACGTGAATTACGAAAGAAAATTTTTAGTGGAGCAGCATCTAAATAGCCAAAAACACCAGGAGTTGCACGATAATTTTAAAGAAAAAAACTCGCAGACGTTTTTGAGCAAAGTAGATACCAGCAACAACTTTAGAATGACCTTGTGTGAAGCGTTTATTTCTGCCGACATTCCATTATATAAATTAAATAATGTTGATATAAGAAATCTATTTAGAAATTATTCAAATGGGATAATTCCGAGTGAAACTACGTTCAGAAAACGATGTTTGGATAAAATATACGATAGTGAATTAAATAAAATTAAAAACTTTTTAAAAAATAAGTTACTTTGGGCATCTACAGATGAAACCACAGATATTGAAGGCCGTTATGTGGCCAATGTAATTGTTGGCGTTCTAAGCAGCGATGAAGAAACAAGCAAGAAACAATTTTTACTTAACATCACAGAATTGGAGAAGGTGAACCCTGCGACAATTGCCTGAGCATTTAACGACTCTATTAATTTATTAGGAGAAGATTTTGATAAAAACAAAATCCTCCTGCTTTTAACAGATGCGGCTCCATATATGGTAAAGGCAGCAAATAGTTTAAACGTATTTTATTCCAAACTTATCCATGTTACATGCTTAGCACATGGTTTACATAGAGTTGCAGAAGAAATTTGAAGATGTAGATGTATTAATTTCTAATGGAAAAAAAGTTTTTCTAAAGGCACCATCACGTGTTGCTAAATTTAAAGAAAAGTATCCAGGGATCCCTCTTCCACCTCAGCCTATAATTACAAGATGGGGAACCTGGTTGGATGCGGCAGAATATTATGGAAAATATTTTAATGAAATTAAGACTATAATGGAAGAATTTGATAATAGCGATTAAAAAAATTAAAGATATTTTAAAAAACAATAATATTAAAAGCCAATTAGCATTTCTGTGCTCAAATTACATATTTATTTCTGAAACAATAACTAAACTACAAGGAGTCAATTCACTAAATACACAAATAAAATTAATTGATGATGCTATTGTTAAAATTAATAATGTAAATGGAGAAATTTCTAATGAAATTAAAATAAAACTAAAGAATATATTACAGAAAAATAATGGATTTCATATAGTAAAAAAATTTTTGACATATTAGATAATAATTTTAATGAAGAAAATCAAGTTGAAAATGAATAATCCCCAATAGAAATGACATCATTTAAATATTCTCCTTTAACGTCTGTTGACGTTGAGCGTACATTTTCAATGTACAAAAAATTTTTTAGTTCAAACAGACAGAGTTTTCTTTTTGGAATGTATATGTACCCATTTCATATGTAAATGAATTATCTAATTTTCCTTTAAAAAATACATTTAAAATCTTACATGTTCCTTATATGAAACTGTGACCTGAATTTTATTTTTTTATTTGTTAAATAAATTTATTTCAAACAAAAATTTTTTTATTGCATATTTTTAACATTTTTAGTGCATATTTTCTCTCTTATAGTGCATATTATATGCGCATATTTTTAATTTTTTAGTGCATGAAATTCCTTGCCCTGAACATGATGTCCAGGACATCAAGAGGAATTGACTCACTAATTTTTACACCAGTCTTAACCACAGGTGACGCAATTTTATTGTGTTGCGTTTTTCACTGCTTACGCTGTGAAATCATGCGTTTGATTGAATATAGCCGATGTTATTGTATATTATTGTTATTGTTTTCATTAACTGCAGGCATATTTGCATATTATATTATGTCCTTTAGTTTTTTCTTTCCTGTCCTTTATTCAATATGCATTAAATTTAATTCGTTAAACAATTTTCCTGTATTAAGCAATTAAATTGAAATTAATAGCTTTGTGGCTTAAAGCAAGTATGTATGTATGTATATGCCATACATACATGCATATGTATGTATGTTAAATAAAATAAAAATTTAAGCATTTGTTATATTAAGAGCTTTAAAAGCAATAAAGTATTCCAATCAGATTAAATTTAAAATGGCAAACTGTTTTAACCGACCAACCGAACGACTGACATAGTCAAACTTAATTATGATTTAATGGCAACATTTTTTCATTGACATTTAAATTTCCTCAATTGTTCTCATTCTCTTTGCAGTTATAAAAATGTACACGGCTATATATCGCTTATTGTATGCATACTCGGTACCATTGCCAATACGCTCAACATTATTGTACTGACACGTCGTGAGATGCGTTCACCCACCAATGCCATCTTGACTGGTTTGGCGGTAGCCGATTTGGCCGTCATGATCGAATACATACCCTACACCATACACGACTACATACTGTGGGAGCGACTGCCACGTGAACAACAAGTGAGCTATCCGTGGGCCTGTTTCATTCAATTTCACTCCATCTTTGCTCAAGTGCTGCACACCATTTCCATTTGGCTGACCGTAACACTGGCCGTATGGCGTTACATTGCCGTAGGCTATCCGCAAAAGAATCGTCAATGGTGTGGCATGCGTACGACAATAATAACAATAATTAGTGCGTATGTGGTGTGTGTATTGGTGGTGTCACCATCACTGTATTTGGTGACATCGATAGCAGAATTTTTGGAAATGTTAGATGCGAATGGCAAGACTGTTAAATCGATAGCATTGTCACAATATGTGATTGATTATCAGCAGAGTTTAATAAATAAAACGGCAGTAACGGCAGCCACAACAACAAGCCTGGAAGGGGCTACCAATGCAGACTGGTATAATATGACTCAAACAACAGCTGAAATGCTTTCAAATGTTGCTAATTCCTCTTCAAACGCATTTGATGGCACATTACTATCAACAATGTCAACAAGCACCACCACCACATTACCACCTCTATTGGCGAATAGTTCTGTAATGCCTGAAATTGTACGCAACATAACTGTTTATCGTCTCTATCATAGTGATTTGGCTTTACGCAATAAGACATTACACAATGCAACATTTCTCATTTACAGTGTATTGATTAAATTAATACCTTGCATAGCATTGACCATTCTATCGATACGCCTGATAATGGCACTGTTGGAGGCAAAAAGACGTCGTAAATTGCTTACAAGTAATGCAGCCAACGGTATGAAACCCATTGTTAATGGTAAAGTCGTTGAACAACAGCAACAACAACGGCCACGTAAGAACAGCAAGACACTGGAGAAGGAGAAACAGACAGATCGTACGACACGTATGTTATTGGCTGTGCTGTTATTGTTTCTCATCACCGAATTTCCACAGGGCATAATGGGTCTACTAAATACTGTGCTGGGTGATGCATTTCTAATGCAATGCTATTTACGACTGAGTAAGTAAAGAATTAAATTTGAAAAACAGAAAAAAAAAATATTATAAGTTGCAATGATGAATGATTGATGATGCATAGAATTGAAATAAAATTTTACGTTGAATTAAAAGTAAACCAATTGATATAGCCAATCAATAATTGGTTAAATTCCATTGGAACATGAAATAGACCACCTTTAAAGATATCCTTTAATAAGCATAAAATATATCGCACTACCAATAGATTTAGAAATATAGGGTGGGCCATTTAAAGGTTTAATTATAAAAAAGCAATCAAACGAAAACGGTTTGAAATTTTGACAAATTTATTTGCTTGTTGTGAAGTACAATTGTTTCGGGTAGCAACAGAACATTATTTCATTCATATGGCTGCCGCGGCTGGCCTCACAGTATCAAATTCAATCGGACCAAAATTTGTGTGCACTTTTTCGGGTGTATGAGGTCGTATCTCGACAATGGCATCACCAATGTTGACCTTCAAATGCTCAATTGACTTTGGTTTGCCGGCATAACACTTTTCTTTAACGGCGCCCCACAGAAAATAATCCAACGGTGTCAAATCTCAGCTTCTTGGCGGCATTTGACATCACCATTTCGGCTAATTAAACCGCCATCATATGTTTGACGCAATAAATTGATTATGGCATGAGATGTGTGGCAAGTTGCGCCATCCTGTTGAAACCAAATATGTTCACATCAATTCCATGGAGACCGTGTAGAAAAAATCGGTTATCATGGTGCAATAGCTGCCTCCATTGACCGTAATGGTTGCGCCGTCCTCATTTTCAAAGAAATACGGGCCAATGATGCCTCCGCTCCACAAGACGCTCCAAACAGTCACTCGGTATGGGTGCATTGGCTTCTGTAAGACCACGTGTGGGTTTTCTGAGCACCGAATTCTGCAATTTAGCTTATTAACGTACCCACCAAGACGAAAATGAGCTTCATTCGAAAAAATGATTTTTTTTTGGCAAACGTCGAGTTTCTCGTTTGCCTATCTGGCGAAGAGAAAACTAAACGGATGGTCATATGACTTTAACTTTTGAACCAATTGAACTTTGTAAAGCATCATACCAAGATCTTTTGGTAAAATTCGACGTAAACTGGTGCGTGAAAGGTTCACTTCTTGAGAACGATGACGTGTTGATGTTGATGGATTCTCACGCCCACTCTCAGCTACAGCTTCAATATTTTCGGGTGTACGCACTGTACGAGCACGCTCACGTCTTGGTGCATAAATCAGTTTCACGAAGTTTAGTAATAAATTTGCGTATACGGGACTCTGTTGGTTCTTCTCTGCGACCAAATTTTGTATGACATTTTGTGCAATTTCCGGCCTTCGTTCTGGAAATAAATTTCCAATAAATTCCAACATTGCTCAAGCGTAAATCGAGTCATTGCGTTCAGTGGGGAGAACTTACTGAATTATGTGACAGAATAGAATGACATAAGTATTTTGCCAGATTCGAAATAACCGATGATTCAAATTTAAACCGATAGACAAAGACATTACAATAAAGTTGTAAATTTTTGTTTTTGTTTTTATAACAACGAGGATAACGTGAGATTTTTGTTTTCAATACATCCACATAATTGTGTCATAGGATAAAGAAGATAACAAATTTTGATTTGATATCGATTAACTCATTCACATAAAGTTTAAGGATAGAATTCAAATGAAACACTTCTAAGTAGAAAAAAACATCTAAAATTACAACACAATCGTTACTGTTTAATTAAAATTATGTAACAAACCTTTCTTATTTAATATTTTACGTGACTCATTCTGCAATCGCATTCTATAAAATGTCTCATACTTACACATGAACATAAGTATGTATGTATATGTATGTACATATATTCCGCCCCTCATACTGAGATAAATCGTATTTCTATAAATATTTTACTGGCATCCAATTAATATTTAGCTAAGCGTGTAACAAATAATTACTTTGATGTCAAACTTAAACTAATGAATGAAATAATGAATAAACGTAACAGGTCAATAGATTTCATTTGCCAGCATCTCAATGGTGGTAGATGGTACTAGAAAATTAACACTTTAACTGTGTGTTTGGAACAAAATTGAAAAATTTTAAATTTGTTCTCCGGTTAATGGAATATTTTTGAATTAAGCTTTCAGCCTGTGATAATTTTTTTTTATCATTTGTTGAAAATATTTCTATAGACTCCAATGCACCCATTACGAGCGACTTGTGGAGCGGAAGCATCAATGTCCCATGTTTCTATGAAAATGAGGACGGCGCAACCATTACCGTCAATGGAGACTTCTATCGCGCCATATTAACCGATTTTTTTTTGTATCCGCTCTTCATGGTATTCATGTAAACGATGTTAGGTTTCAACAGAATGGTGCAACTTGGCACACATCTCAAGTCTGAATCGATTTATTGCGACAAATGTTTGATGGCCGTTTAATTGTGCGAAATGTACTTTAAGTTACATTGCGAAATTTTTTATTTTCACTTCACGATCTCTGTTAGTCCTTTAATCATAGTTTATTTTGGTAACCCTAATATAGTTTAGTAATTTAGCTTGTCAAGTCTCAGTACAAGCAATACCAATGCCCAGTTAGATTCTATTAACGAAAAATTTTTAGATTTTTAAAATTTTTTTTGGACATTAAATCTATCACATAATCAGTACTAGACTAGCTTCTCACACCACCCATGTTGTGTTTGTTAATCTTTTCCATATGCAGTGGGACTTAGAGTTTAACGTCCATACTTGGTAGGCATTTCAGACAAATAAGAGAAATATGTATGTTCGACTGACTCTTTCAGATCACAAAAGCACAAGTACTAGAGAGTGTGGGCCAGCCGGAAAGGTGTAATGGCCGCAGAACCCCAGATTTTGTGAATTCGAACTATCTGGCTTCTTTGCGTTAATCACTCGTTGGATTAAGTTGCTTGCATGCCTTCTTTTTGACTTCAGGAGGGATAGTTGGTATTTGTAGCTAAGAATAGAGACTTTCATACTCAACGACATTACTCCACTAATGTTCTCTAACCGGGCCTTGAAAACAATCATCTGGTTATGACCAGAAAAATCATGTTCAGCCATGAGGCCCTTTGCTGGACAACTGAGCACGTGAACATAAAAAATGGGCGTATTTGGGTCGATACCAATCCACATGAGATCCAAGAACGTCTAATGTATCTCGAAAAATTCAGTGTTTGATGTTGATTTTGGCCATTCGTCCGTATTTCTTTGAGAGCGAAGTTGGCCAGGCCATCGGTGACAGCAGCGAGCAACAAAGGTCGACGATTAACAATTTCTTTTGGCCTGAATTTCAAGAGAACGGCGCTATATGCCACACAGTTTACGTCAAATTGGATATTCTGCACGAGTGATTTTAGGGCATGATCATCTCACATGCAGATGATTTGAACTGGTCACCGAGATCATGCGATATAGGTCCGAAAAGACTTTTTCCTGTGGAGTCACAGGGGTATGGGAATAAGCCACAGCGGTACTTAAAGCCAACATGCGCCATGCTACCGCTAAAATGCAGATTTATATGCCAGACTCATGGAAAATTGCACCTCTCGCATGCACTCCACTCAGTGGCATAGATTCGAACGATGTTATATTCCACACATATTGGCATCAATAGGTCTTTCAAACGAATAAAAATTTCGATGTTTGCTCCCACCCAGTTTGATTTAAATTTAAGGACACCAAGCGCTTGAAAATGTCCGTATACGAATGCATATAGTTTTTTCGTTTCCGTTTAAAGGTTAAATGAGAAAATTAAAGTACGTCCATAACAAGGAAAACCACTTGAGTATTAATAATACTTGAATAGAATTCCAAAAAGAAACAATTGAATTTACAAATTTCCTAACAAATTAATCACAACAGAAAAAGAAGAAGAAAACAAAATCATAACAGTTAAGATTACTACAAACAGACTTTAAGTTCATGGCCAGAAGAAGATTTTTAGTAACTATGGAGATATTTTGAGCATAATTGGCTTGAATAGAAGTGATAGGGAAAATTGTAGATTTTTGTTCCTTGTGTAATACAAATTATGAATCAATATTTCCAATCAAATAACTGAGAAATATTATCAATGAATGCAAAGTAAACTGGGCTAATAAGATGGCTATAATAAAGGGTTGGCCATTTTTTCTGGAAAAAATGTGGTTATTATACGGGCATAACGGTCTGAATTGTCGGTAACGGCACCAAGGGTCATTTGCAAGAGTGCGGACCAGAACACAATTCTAACTAAATATTTCGTTTTTCGGAAATTCCAATAGCACCTATCGACCTTATATGAGCCAAACAGTCACTTTTTTCAAATGCAATGATTTTTCACAATTATTTCGAGAGGCTCACATCAAAACCCCCGATCTGCAGCTGTTGGCTAAATTATATCCGCTCAAAAATAATGAAAAGTTTTTGTAAAAGTGTTGACTCAAACTTGGCCACTTTTTGAGGCTACTATTCGACCTACTGGGCAAGGAATTGCCAAAATTATATAGAAATCTGAAAAGACAGTAAGTGAAACAGATGTAGTCAGAAGTACCGAAAATGTCGCTTCTGTTAGGGAAGTTGCCGTGGTCTAGTAGGTAGTGTGTTGGCTTATCAGACGTGAGGCCTCGGTTCAAACCCCAGGTCAGACATCAAAACGAAAATATAAAATAATATTTCTTCGGCGGCTTTCTCTCACCAGATTTCTGGCAAAAACTCTGACAGTAAATAAAATTGCCATGAAAAGTTTTTCTAAAATCTGTCGTTCGGAATCGACTTGATACTGTAGGTGCCGCCACTCATGTATAAAATTAAAACACACAGCATCAGTGGTGTGAGAAGCTAGGTCGTAATCCTGACTAAAGGGTCGTAATGACGAATTATGTATGTATGTTAGGGAATGTGTGGCGCATAGTCACCGTAGTCTAGTAGGTAGTGTGTTGGCTTATTGGACGAGATCCCGAGATCAAACCCAAGCTTAGACATCACGAACAAAAGAGATATGAAAACAAATATTCATTTCGACGACTACCTCTCCTGACAAAAACTCTGAATAAAAATGTCATGAAATGTTTTTCAAGCTTGTCCGTCAGAGTTCATGTTAAACAGTAGTTCTCACCACCGATGGAAAAAACTACTCACAATATAAGTGGTGTGAGAAGCTGGGTGTAAATCCTGACAAAAAAAATTGATTTGACTAATTGAGTAAATATGTATGGCCATCCATACAAAAACTAACTCAGCAAAACGATTTACAACGTCGTAGATGTAATAATTGCTTAGTAGAGCAACGGTCTTTCAGTGCTGGTGAAATTTAAAACCTATAAACGGACAAAACGTGTTTTAAATTTGTTGTCTAGATAGGATAGATGAATTTGGTTATTGTAGCTAATTTGCAAAGCTTAGATATTACTTTAAATTTGTTAACATTACAATCTCTAGTAACTGCACATATATTTTCCTCAGAAATTAAATTCAAGCTTATTGATTGACACGAGGCAATGTTTTGAAACATGTTTGATAATCAACATAAAGCAGTCGATTTGAGTCAAACTTTGTTTGAAGAAACATTCACAGATAAGATTTCATGTTTGGTTGTTGTTCAACTGTGACAATGTACTAGTTGGAAAAATAACAAGCGGGGCACCTGGCGGGTTAACCTAATTTTTTAGGTTAGCTCTTGTTTTCGAAATATACCGTTATTTCGAAAATGGAGGAGGTTGCACAATATATATTCGCGTAACTCAAAAACGGTTTAGTTTATTATAATAAACCTGGCGGGTTAACCTAATTCGGGTATGCTGAATCCAGTGGTGCTAACCGTTTTTTTAGGTTAGCTCTTGTTTTCGAAATATATCGTTATTTCGAAAATGGAGGAGGTTGTACAACATATATTCGCGTAACTCAAAAAAGGTTTAGTTTATTGAATAAACTAAAAAACCGAAATTCCGCAATGAAATTTTCTTTAAGTGTGGTTAAACTTTTTCCAATATGCGCAGTCGTTGTAGAAACATAATTTTTTTTTTTTACCAAAAAAAATAGTTTATAGCCCGATAGTTTATGGCCGATATAACTAGTTTCGTGCTATAGGGCAGTCTGACGCTGGGCTGGGTTTCGTTGCGGCAAAGTAGCAAAGGCGCAATGCGTTCATCAGCAGCATAGAATTGCACTGCCGAAGAGTATTGACAGCCATAGATATACCACTGCTGTGTCGTATTGTAGGTTTCATATTTTGTTATCTGTATGGACAAAGTCTGATTGTAGGTGGGCTTCAGATCATAAGAGCAATATGTAGGTTTGTCATTATCCTCACGTTTAAAAGTCGTTGTTCGATATTTGGCTGCTGTAATATGATAGAAGAACCACGACATATTGTGGCAATGTACAGACATTTCAGTGGCCGTAAATTTTAGTTTAAAATCACGATTTTTATAAAACGATAACATTAGAGCATCTATAGTCATGGTATTATCACTGGAGTATATAGCCGAAGGTATAGTATCTGTAACTCTTTCAATGATAGAGGATAACTTACGATCATTGCTGAAGGTTAATCGTCGATATACTCTACCGCTATACTCCATGCCCGTGCCCACATCAAAGTCCAAAAATTCTATCTTAATACGTCATCCTTTAGGAACCTCCAAATGCCATGTACAGTGTATAGGTGAGCTTGTGCCTTTCGGGTAATGGGGGGTCTGTAAAATACCTATTAAAGCCGTAATGGTCTCACCGCATCTGTCACCAATGGACGAGTAGCTAATCTGAAAACTGTCAGGTGTATAGGAATGGTTCTTAATACGCAAAATTATTCTCATTTTATTGCTCTCTACGACATAGCGATTTATCTCAGAGCCACATAAAAACAAACTATCGGTAATGTTTTCTACATCCGAAGAGAAGGCATCGATTTCCACTAATTCCAAATGGGTTTCTTTTTTGCAGTCGGCATTGTATTCATCATAGGGTTCTGGTAAGCTTATTTTATCTATGCTGATGTAATGGTGGAACCCAAGGGCATTTCCAAAGTATAAACACACTCCAAATTATTTTCTTTCGGTCTTAAACGTATTAAGGGGGCTGATATAACGCCCTCGGAATCATAGTAAAAACCACCACAACGACTAATGCTTACATTCGCCTGGAAACCTTTATGAGGCTCAGACACATCGGTGAAATAGGTGACTCGCAAAATATTGCCCGTAAAACGTATAGTATTGGGTTTAGTTGTGCCGCAATATCTGCCTATAAGTGGCGCTATTTCGGAAGCACCATCATTCACTTGAACATATTCCAGTTCACACTGTTTAGAATCAGAGTTAACTGGTATCAGATCATAGTCACCAAAGAAATCTAACGTTATAGTCTTGTGCAGTGGCGCTATAATTTTCCATATGCACTCCGAATGGGGATTCGGTATATTGGGATAGTTTGGTGTCGTTATAGTTTGTATGCGATCCCCTATAAAGTCATCACTTAAAATAATTTCCTTTGAACAATCTTGGCTTATCTCCTCATATTGGAAGGAAGCCCTAAATGTTGGAAAACCGTTTCTAGAAAATTTAATGTATGCCCGATTCGAGGAAGTTTCCAATATGTCCGTTATATCGTTATCGCAATATTTTCCCTTGCCCAAGAACGGCGAATCCTCAGCCATGCCATTGCGCACTAAGAAATAAGTTTTACAATTGCCTTCTGAGTTTGGCACACGTAGCCAAAAATCGGGGAACGTAAAACGTATACGACGACCGGGTCTAACTCTTATAGTCCATATGCAATCTTGTTGATAACTTCCAACACCGCTTTTCAATTCGGTTATATTTACAAAACCTCTACGGTCGGTTAACTCGGCACCGCATTTTGTTGTTATTAGTGAGGAAAAACCGGTTTTATTTATTCCATTATCGGTAATGAATTCCAATTTTAAATAAGGTCGACCTTCATAACGTAAAACTTGACTGGACGTTTTTTTTACAGATCTTTGCGGACTCCTTCCAGTTTTGTAGATCATTACCGTGCGATACTCTCACATAATCGGCAAAACAATCTTCGAACTCTTCCATATCAACTGTTATGAACATAATTTCTGCATGCATGGCTGGGTTATTGGCCATAATAGTCCATGAGCAATGTAAGTTACTGTCATAGCCATTAGGAAAGCCGGGCGAATTGAAGACGATGCTGCTATTTATCCGTAAAGTTTGTTGACCACAAAGTTCAGACATTCTTTCAGCGGTTTGATTGCTACGCACCACGTCCTTAGACAATTGTTCCCATTTAAACTTGAAGGGTCCACGAGAGGCAGTGAAATACAATACGTTGGTATTCGAGCGCACCATATGGGTGTTGGAAAAATCAACGGGGACACCAATATCAGAATAGCCATCATAAATCTAAAGAAAAACATTTTTTTTTTCTTTTGTAATTAATTGAAGGAGAATTGTTTAACTTTACCTTAATGTAGGGTATATCGTTATCCACTATATGTTTAATGGTTAAAAGGACCACATAATTCTTATCAACCGTTATACGCCAACTGTACAAGTCATCACTATGGAATTTAGTAGGATAAGCAGGAGACTCAACAATACCGTGGGTACCATTAATTTCATTATGTTTAACTGCAAAAGAAAATTGTAATCTTGTTTACATTTATGGTCAAACAGTGATACATAAAATAATAAGGACACCTATGCGAGACATATAATGAGAAAGTAAGTAAAATGAGAAAATTGCTGATAAGTAACTACACTTAGTTGCAGCTTATGTATCACAAAAGCAAATTTAATTGTGGTTTTATTAAATTTCTTAAAAAAAATAAAAATAAGCACACTTCATAATAATATTGGTTTAAATTTGAACGATCGGTTATTTCGAATCTAGCAATACTTATGTCATTTTATTCTTTCACAAAATTCTGAATTTTATTTCCACTGAATCGATTTGAGCTTGAGCAACGTTGGGATCTTTAGGAAATTTATTTCCAAAATAAAGACAAAATTGGTCGGAAATTGTACCACCACAGAGAAGGATCAACAGTACCCGGTATACGCTCGTACAGTGTTTGTGAGAATCTATCAACATCAACTCGTCATCGTTCTCGAGAATTAAACATGTCACGCATTAGTTTACGTCGAATTTTGCGTATGGATCTCGGTATGACGCCTTTCAAAGATCAACTGGTTCAAGAGTTGAAGCCGCATGACCATCCGTTTCTTTTTCGCTTCGCTAAATGGGCCAACGAGAAACTGCACTAAGACGTTGATTTTGCCAAAAAAAATCATCATTTCGAATGAAGTCCATTTTCATCTCGATGGGTACGTTAAAAAGCAAAATTGCCGTATTTGGTGTCAGAAAACCCACACGTGGTCTATTACGAGTGACTGTTTGGTGCGGCTTGTGGAGTGGAGGCATCATTGGCCCATATTTCTTTAAAAATGAGGACGGCGCTACCATTACGGGCAATGGAGACACCTATCGTACCCTGATACCAGATTTTTTTTATACGGCTCTTCATGGTATTGAGCCCACTTGCCACAATCGATTTATTGTGTCAAACGTGTGATGGCCATTTAATTAGCCGAAATGGTGATGTGAATTAGTCGCCAAGAAACTGCGATTTGAAATTTTAAACGGCCCACCCTTATTAATAATAGATTTTCGCTAATTTCTCTTCTAATGAAGAATCCTAGAATTCCTAGAATAGTTACTATTTCGTATCAACTTCGGTGTTGTTTATAACTGCTAGACATTCGCTAAGCAGATGGTCAACAAGATTTTTACATATCCGAATACGTTATATCATACCAGACAGTCTGAATTAATAACATCATCGATATCTTGAACGTTAATGTTATTCATGAATGACGGGCTATACATACAGTGTAAGGGCAACTCCAATCAATAATATTATCGCATCCAAGGTAATTATAATTTTGGAAACAAAATAAAATACAGACACCTACTGATATACTTAGTAGTGAAGATTAAAATTTGTCTGAATATCTAATGCAAGTGGTTTGAAGTTATCCATCGAATAAGATGTCTAATGGTGATAGAAATCTGGCACACGTTGTTCTTTTGTTCTTCAACCACAACTATGGAAAACTGTGTATGATTGATTTTTCTATGGAATTGTATGGACAATGCCTGTAAAAAGCAAAAAAAAATGGGATTATCTTACTCAAAATGATGCAGAAAGTTATCAAGACTAGGTTAGCTTATACAGCTTACTAGGGCCATATAAAGTCCCGTTGTAATACCGATGGCATCTAATCCATCGTATAAGTACATCTACTGACTACCATCTCTCAGACATTACAATAGCAATTCTGAGTGCCTAAGATTCTTCGTGTCAGTATACAAGAACCAAACAATAATTATAGTTCCTGTAGAAGTCATTATTAGGTATTCCTAGCCTCCGAGCATGTGTACTCAGACGCAAATATGCCATTGTAATCATTGTAAGGTAACTTAGACGGCTTCTGTTCAAGTTTAAAACTGATTTTGTTCTATATACATTCAAATGGATCACACGTTTGTCTGGTGTATTTAAAACTGGGTTCATTAACCCATCTTCAGTTTGTAAGTGAGCAATAGTTGTGAGCGACCACTTGCTTTCCTCTCTGCAGAGGAATGCCCAACTTGCGTATGAATTCATTTGAATTTTCCTTTAAACCAGTTTTTAAAAGTACACCAGCTTTGTTATCTTCATTATAGTATTAAAGTGTCCTGGAACCGTCCAAAGTCCCGGCATTATAAGACAATCTTAAATATTGTGTTCTCCAACAAAACGAAACCTAAAAAAAATTTCTATGGCGACGACTTCCTCTCAGCAGATTTCTGGCAAAAACTCTGAGAGTAAATAAAACTGTTATGCAAAGTTTCTCAAGAAATCAGTCGACTTTAAACTGTAGACCCCACCATGCATGTATAAAAATAACACGCACAACGTAAGAGATGTAAGAAGCTAGGTCGAAATCAATCCGACTAGAGGACTGTAATGACCAATTACGTATGTATGTAGATGTTGTGCACACACACTATCTATGGTAAATATAAGCGTGTGCAGTTTTGGTACTGTGTTTTCTTATTAGACGGGAACCCATAGTTTAAAACCGACACCGTCAACGTGAGTGGCATGAGAACCTAGGTTGTAATCTTGACTAAAGACTGTGTTGCAATTTGTACAGCCATTACTTCAGCCTTATGAGTACTACAGTTACAGTTTGATACAAACGACAATTGAATGTTTAACTGACGAACTGTTCAGACTAAAATTCAACTGCCAAAAGTAAGAAGTGAGCATTCCTGTAACCAGCAAGGCAAATACATCTGTAAAATATAGTCAAGCGACTATTGCTAGTTATTTAGAGCCGAAGCTATTTAAATATCTGGAGTGACATCATCTAAGGAAAGTTAAGGAACAGTTGTGAAGAGGTGGTTTTGAGCCAATGCCTCAAAGAAACTTCGATACATTGCGGTCGAATTAGGGAATATCAAAAATATGTGCAATTCGTAATCCACAGATGCTAGTCAAGTTATGCCATAACAATGAAACCTGCCACGGAACTTTCCCTTTAAAGATCGGAAACGCGAAACGTATTTTTTTTTGTGGAATAATAACACTGTGCTAGTTGGAAAAAGTGACAAGCAGGGCACCTGGCGGGTTAACCTAATTCGGGTACGCTGAATCCAGTGGTGCTAACCGTTTTTTTAGGTTAGCTCTTTCGAAATACACTCAAACCTCGTTTTATGCGATTAATTCGTTTCGCAAAAAATCACATAATTCAAATTCGCATAAAACGATACACTAGCTTCATACAAAATCCACTAATAGGGATTTAAATAAAAAAGCGCATAAATTCAAATTTAACCCTTAAAATTCAAACAAAATCGCATATAAAAAATCAACAAAAAATGAATCCCTTGCTGAGACCATACAAAATAAGGAAAAAGATAGGAAATAAACAACAACTAATACAAAATTCCAAATAATGAAGAAAATACATAATTTTTCAATAAAATAAAAATATAATATTACTCCACGTCCATAGCATTTGAATAATACTTCATACATCAGAACCGGAAATGCCGAAAAAATTTAGAGATAGTAGTAACTTTGTTACGAACAACACATTTTTTTGAATTTTAACATTCAATATTTCCTTAAAATCGTTTTTGCAAAGAAAAAATTTGAGAATTTTGAAGTCGCATAAATTTGAATTCGCATAAAACGAGGTTTGAGTGTATACCGTTATTTCGAAAATGGAGGAGGTTGAACAATATATATTGAGTTATATATATAACTCAAAAACGGTTTAGTTTATTATAATAACCACACGAAACTTCAAGAATTAAAACATTTATTTTTGTTGTTAATTAAAGTTTAAGTTTTTATTTACAAATTTATTCTTCTTCTTCCTGCAGATTCCAACAAATATCCCCGAATAGCGAATCAAGTTGTTTGCCACTATACCAATGTTCGAGTCTGACTGTTACTTGGTGAAATCTCTCGCCATGTTCATCAGAATCGGCTGGTGATTGTTCATTAAATTTTTCTGCATGACAATGCAAAAAATGTATTTTCAATGACATTCTGACGTTTAAGTTTTTAAATGCGGTTAGCATATTTCCAATTAAAATTCGCCAATTTTCAGACCGATGATTTCCTAATACATTTTCTATTACTGATTTCACACAATTCCAGCCCAATAGCTCCATATCATTCAATGCAAGTTCAAATTGTTGGTCCTTCATTAGACGACGAATGTCCGGTCCATTAAGAATTCCTGTAAAATAAAAACATTATGATATGAAATATAAAACTAATATAATAAAGTAGCTAGAGTTCATACCTTCTTTTACTTTCATGCCGCTTAATCGTGGAAAAATTCGTAACAATTCGGTAAAAGCAATTCCATCTGGGTTCAATGCTTTTATAAATTTTTTTACAATACCCAGTTTGATGTGGAGTAGAGGAAGCAAAATCTTTTCCATCGGCACAACTGGTAATTCAATAATATTATTTCTATGCAATCTGCTTTCCTCACGTATAGCCCAATCCCGTGTATTGTACTGGTCGCCATGAAAACGCGTATTCCATAAGCACATGAAGCACATATTTTTAGTATAGCCCAATTGCATGCCTCTTAAAAGAGCCACCACTTCTAAATCTGCGCATATTTTTCACTTGTGGTCTTCATATTTAATTAACTCTATTATTTTTTTCATTGATGCGTATGTCTATCGGAATAGGACTTTTTAAATTAGTGACATGTAGCAAAACTGCTTTCAAGCTACTTTTGGACGAATCGAGTAATAAGCGCCAATCTTGAGGATTATATTCATGTTGCATTGTTAAAACCAAGCCGCAGATGTCAGTACAATACGCTAGAGAATTATTCTCATTAGATTTAAAAAAAGTCGTAAATCGACGATGGCGATTGATAGCCCCGTATATTTGTACGTATGGTGCTAAAATATTAGCTTTTTTTTAACTCTTTTGTTAAGAGAATGCTCTGTCTTTGAGACAATTTTAGGCGCCGTACCATTATACCCAGACGATTTTGCGTGATTTCATTGTGGTTACATGGAATCGTGATGTATGACGGTTGATACATCGATGCAGCTGCTTCACAGGTTTCAACAGATTGAAGTATTGAGGGAATATCTTCTGTTGGTATTTGGCTATCCGGAACAGGAATTTCGTCAGAATGTGGCAGCGGAAATTGAGCATATATTGTTGCAGCATATTTTTCTTCTGTTCATGCCGGCTGTATGATTTATGCACGCATAACACTCATCTTCAACATGGAGTAGCACTTTGTACACACTATTGATGGTGACCAGCTCTTGCCACATATGACACTTAAAGAAAAATATGTCTCATACAAGTTAATTGTTTCAGTAGTCATTTTACGGCGACTTGGCATATTTGTATATTTCACACACACATAACAAAAGTAATTAAACTTGTTATACGCCTCCATCTTAGATATTTCAATATAACTGTAAAAAATATAACTGTAAAATATAACTGTAAAAAAAACCTAAGCCGGGACGATTTCTGTTTCTACCTGTTTCAGGTATAACGATAGAATACGTTACTTAAGTTTTTTACAAGACCGATTTGTGCGGTAAAAATGCATGACTTTATTTTTTTATTCTAATGCTAGGTACACACTACGCAACTTGTTTCTGCAATACGCTGTAAACACGACTACACACTAATGCACCCAACATCTATGCAACCAGAAAATATCAAAATATTTAGATATTTTTGCCTGGTATTCTATTGTTATACCTGGAACAGGTAGAAACAGAAATCGTCAACAACAAAAATAAATAAAAAGAAGCACAGCTGCGTTTTCCAATTTTTTATGCCTTTTTAAAAAACAAAATTTTCGAAATTTTGCTAAAAAAAAAACTATTTTTTTCGGTCAAAAAAAATTATGTTTCTACAACGACTGCGCATATTGGAAAAAGTTTAACCTTACTTACAGAAAATTTCATTGCGGAATTTCGGTTTTTTAGTTTATTCAATAACCTAAACCCTTTTTGAGTTACGCGAATAAATGTTGTGCAACCTCCTCCATTTTCGAAATAACGGTATATTTCGAAAACAAAAGCTAACCTAAAAAACGGTTAGCACCACTGGATTCAGCGTACCCGAATTAGATTAACCCGCCAGGTTTATTATAATAAACTAAACCGTTTTTGAGTTACGCGAATAAATGTTGTGCAACCTCCTCCATTTTCGAAATAACGGTATATTTCAAAAACAAGAGATAACCTAAAAAACGGTTAGCACCACTGGATTCAGCGTACCCGAATTAGGTTAACCCGCCAGGTGCCCCGCTTGTCACAAAAAAAGTGACAAATTCTAGCACAGTGTAATTAATGTTTTGATATTTGCAAAACATTTATTTATCATGGATTCGATGATTGCTCGAGATATAAATCCTTTATTTATTTAAACAACAACACAATACAATTGATAACACAGCGCATCCAATCGAATTCATGAACCTTATCAGCAAAAGTCAAACAATTGATGTTCAATACCACTATTCTGTTCCTGCATTTTAACCCTTTGACGACCATAGGTAAGTATGCTTGCCCGGAGGTTTTTGGCTTATATATTTGTCCAGGTTACAGATAGAGTAAATATGTCGGAGAATGTTTCATGGAAGATGATTGCGGCAACAAAAATGTAGTTGAGTGCAAAACCCTATCTGGCTCCACTTGTACTCTACGAGGCTCCAAATTTGGCCAAATAATGGTCTTAACACCGAGGGCTACTACAGGGTAAAGATAGGACACAACGGGATGGGAGTCAATTATGTTTTAGATTTAGCCTTTGTCTATGAAAAAAATATAATGAACAATTTTGGATAAACTCCAAACTGCCTAAAAATAGTCACTTTATGTTTGGCAATTATGTTTGCCTAGGGGTTGAAGCGAAAATTATCATTTCTAAAAACCTCTAGAATTAAAACCTCTAAATTGTCATTAAATTGTTAAAAATTAAGGAAATTACAGCCAATCTTCACTTTTGCGACAACAGTAAGGCTGATGTTAGTGACCGTGGCTACAAAATCCATCCAATTATAGAGCACATTAACAAGGCTATACCTGACGTATATACATTTTCCAAAAAACTCTCAATTGATGAACATATGGTAAAGTTTAAAGTTTACTTTGATAATTTCTTTACAAGTCTAAACTTAATGCACATTCTCCAGCAAAATGAAATAATGGCATGTGGAACTATTCGATGTAGTAGAAAGCACATACCGAAGAATTTTCCGGCGGATAAATAAATGAAAAGAGGGGACATAAGTTACTTCATGTCAGAAAGCATTTCCGTCGTCAAATGGATGGACAATCGTGGTGTCTACCTCGGCTCAAATTTTATTGACCCAACAAAGCTAATCAAGGTCAAGCGACTTGTTGGTGGACAAGCTAATAAAATAGATATTGATTGCCCTCTGATTATACAACAAAGGAATGGGAGGCGTTGATCTAATGGACCGAGAGAAAGTTTATTATGAGTACGATCGCAGAAGTAAGTGGCGTTTTTATTTACGATTGTTCTTTGACCTATTTGAGCTATGTGTTCATAATAGTTATATAATATATAAGAAACTCATATTGGCTAACAGTTCCTCAATCAATGTGACTTCAATTGAATTTAGAGCAGCTTTAGCCAAAGAACTGATAAGTTGCTTCAATTCAAGAAAACGTGCCTTTTCAGCGTCAACCAAATTTGGAACTCATTTTATAAGTAAGCTCAAATCTCTTCATAAAATGGAAAAGAGTGAATGTTGGAAACACTGCTGTCATTGTGCTTCCTATAAAAATATAGTCGCACAAATGTTTTTTGCATTCAATGCAATGTGTTTCTTTGTTTCACTACATCTCGTGATTGTTTTGGAAACTATTACGAACAACACTAATTATAAATTTTTAAGATTTATTTTATTTTACTTTATATTTTTAATAAAAAAAACTGTTTTTAAATCATGTCTAAAAATTAATAATTTGGGATAAAAAGATTACTTTCAACCCATAGGCAACTATATTTGCCAAGCGAAATAGGGGACTTAGAGGATACCCAGGAGGGCAGTTTTTTTTTTCGTCACTACTATTAGGCCACAGATTATTAAAATAAAACAGAATGTTTAATCGCTTCAGCCAAAAATGTTTGGTCGTCAAAGGGTTAATACAACTCTTACGTCTTATCACTGATTACTCATAACTACGTCGCAGCATCGTTTTTTGGTCTCTTTATACTCTGTCATGTGGTCTGGCAACTTGGCGATTGGATTTTTGCTCTTTGTTTTGTGCAAATATCGTAAATCCTTTTTGTTTGTCTACTACAGTTTACCGTATGATGTGTGCATTTTGTTGTTGTCTACTTGTTTTGTTTGCTTATTCACCACATGTTTAATTTGTTTCTGCTCGCCTGATCCTACAAACACAATAACCACAACGCAGCAGTCTCACAAAAATATAATACATGGTGTATATGATTTTTTTAAAGGCAGCGCCGCAAAAAGCAAAGATTTTGCTGCGCTGCGGTTATTGTGTTTATAGCATATCAATATGCTTTTCTGCTGAGTTGCATAATTCTTGTACTAATCGAAGCATAATTGACCGCAGCTATTATAGAAATGTTAATCAAAATACCTTTTAAAGTATCGTAAATGAGCGAAGTAAAGGAATGAAAAGATAAATATTTCTTAATAACACTATGCGATAAAATAAAAAAAAATCAAATACTCCCGGCTAATGACATAGTGTAGATTGTGAATTTTGTTGAGTTTATCTCAAAACAATTTTTTTATATTTCTCGAACCCTCCAAACTTGTTTTATTTGACAAAAACTCTTTTTTTGACTTTACGCACAAATTTCTAGATTACTCAAACATTTCTGTCCCGATTTCCAAAATTTAAATACTCTTGGAAAGGGGAGAGATGGACCTTTAAAACGATGTACATATATCTATTATTCGACTTAATATGCTATGAGATTTGATGAGGTAAACTTGGAAAATTCGAATTTTTTTCATATTGTTACGTTTTTACCTTTTAAAAACTTTAAAAATATGAGTTCGTAGATTGAAAATAAAATAAAAATAAATCTGTGTTTATTTTTCAATCAATTCTTTATTATCTGTACAACTTTTGTGCCACTGTTCAAACTTATTCCACGTATACAATGATAACTTTCACAATATGTGCTTGTTCGTGATATTTCTCTGCTTACAACCTTTTTTGTAAGCAACAACAACACTTGTTAGTTATTCTTCTTTGCTCACAACCTTTTTTTTGTAAGCACAACACTAACAACTGTTTTCTTCACGCAACTTGTCTGCACACAAGTCTGACTGAATTATGACTCGATCTCGTATCTTCACACACCACTGGTTAAATTCTCACTCAATTCAACCCGACGTCGTCACACGACTAACTTAACTCGAACTCCGAAAATCTCGTGTCTTCATACACGGCTGACTGAATTCTAACTGAATCCCCGTTACTCGCTTTATCTTGCCTTTTATATCACTGGATCAACAGTGTGATGAATGGCCTTAAAGGATGATGACGACCTTCGGGAACAATCCAAAAATGTAAACAACTTGTTTCCATTTTTGTTGTTCGTGTATCTTGTTTACTTTCGTCCAGGCAGAGTTGTTGTTGTTTTGTTTGTTTGTCTTTCTGCTATATTTTTTGTACACGGACGTTGTTGCTATATTTTTGTTTATTCATCGATCTTGTAAACAAGCCTGTTGTTTTTGTTGCTATATGTTTACTCATTCGTTGATCACGTGAACAACTGCATTGTTTTGTTTTTGGAGCTTTTGTTTATCATTTTATGTGTGATCAAGTCCATTTTGTTGTTTTTGGAGCTTTTGCTTATTATTTTAACAACACCATTTGCATTTTCGTAACAATATATTTTCAAGTTTGTACATTCATAGTAGCAAACTTTAATAAAAAAAATATAGGATAAGTGATAATATTCTTAAAGTCTGTTCTCTTGTGAAGATATTGAGTCATCAGTTGATCAAATCGGACAAAAATGACCGTAGTTATTATTTAAAGAGTCTAACAGTCGAGTAATAATTTTTATATAGTATGTCATTTCATCAAATGAACTTTTAGTTCAAAAATTTTCAGAATTTTTGTTAGATCTTGATTGTTTATCGCAAAATATGTCAATTCCATATTTGAGTGAATACTAGAAGTTGGCCAATGATTGTGCAAAGACATATAATAATATTTGCAAAAACCACAAATATTAGCCGACTTCTGGAAGTCGTGCAAACGTGAAATTGACACATTTCGTGATAAACAATTAAGATCCATCAAAAATTCTGAAAATTTTTGAACTAAAAGTTCAGTCAGGATTACGACCAAGATTCTAGCAGCATTTATACTATATGTGTGTTAATTTTATACATGAGTGACCGGACCTATAACTTAAAGTCGATTCCGAAGAACATGCTTTTGAGAAACTTTTCATGGCAAAACAATCTCAGAGTTTTTATTTTCGTTTTGTCGAAACGTCTGAACTGTCGAAACGTCTGACCTGGGTCTGAACAGAGGCCTCACGTCTTTGCACGACTTCCAGAAGTCGGCTAATATTTGTGTTTTTTGCAAATATTATTATTTGTCTTTGCGCAAACATTGGCCAACTTCTGGTATTCTTCTGGACTTTAAGAATATTATCACTTATCTTATATTTTATTATTAAAGTTTGTTACTATGAATGGACAAACTTGAAAATATATGAAATAAATTCGAATTTTCCAAGTTTACCTCATCAAATCTCATAGCATATTAAGTCGAATAATTTATCTATGTACACCGTTTTAAAGGTCCATCTCTCCCCTTTCCAACAAGATCTAAATTTTGGAAATCGGGTCAGAAATTTGGGCGTAAAGTCAAAAAAACAGTTTTTGTCAAATAAAACAAGTTTGGAGGATTCTAGAAATATAAAAAAGGTATTTTTGAGTTCTTCTCAACTAACTGAACAACGTGGACTATGTAGTTACTCGGGTGTATTTTCACTGTCGCACCGTGTAATTAATAATGCTTGTAGGCATCAGAAATCGTTGTCTTCACATGTCTCTTCAGTTAATGTTTTTGGTCTGTTGGCTTTAGTAACTCTGCTCTTTAGTATTAAAAAAAATTTAAAACAACTTTGCAACCAATAAACATTGCGAAAATAAACATCATGGGGCATTAAAATTTAAGTAAAATTACACAAAATTTAAAAAATTTTTTACCATTTTTGAAACACTTGACATGACCATGACATGTAAATTGGGCGGCAGGCTAAGACGTCTGACAAAAGCAGTTTGGGTACAATAAAAAAAATTTTAATTTAAAAATTTATTTTAATTTGCTTGATTTACTTTTCTTGAATTCTTTTTCAACATTTGTATTCAAATTTTTTTCATCTTTGAATTTAATTTTTTTCTTTTCACCCAGATTAAATCATTGAATTTATTTTTTAACACCAATGCTACTATAAGAGTAATGGAATGAGGTAATAAATGAATATGGCTTTGTTGCCTTTCGCGGACAGTTGATAGCATTCAATGTCAACGACATTTCTCTACCTCACCCATATCGTATTACTCGGGTGTATTGTATGGCATTACTGAAGGTTAGTTATTCTGCGGTTGAAAATAATTTGAAATGAAATTTAATTTGTTGACAAAAAATTTAAAGAGAAGTGAGAACATTTCTGGTACGATTATATAAAAAAAAGAATAGAATGCTGAATAAATATTTATTTGAAATGATACTCTGGTGATGATAATGCCAATTACTTGATATAGTAAATAGGAATTGAATCTTTTAGAAGTAATAAAAAAAAACTTTTGCGAAAATAATATTTGAAACACAAGCCCAAATTACTGCTGAGTGGAACCACTCATTTCAATATGTTTCCAAAATTAAATGAAACGATATTTTTTGGGAATAATTTCTTATGATAGCTAATTAGGTAATTATGGGTTAATTTTCATTAAACAACGATTTAATTTTCATTAAATAACGATTATTGATTTTTGATTCGATGATAAAGGATTTATTTAAATAAAGAAATAAATAACAATCTTTCGGTGTTCAATACCACGCGCACTTTTTAATAGAGCTCTCGTTTTTAATCTAATACTTCTTTATTTTATGTCTGTTAACTTAACAAGATTTTTTATGAAATTGTTGTTATTGGATTTTTGTTATTGCTTACCCTTACCGTAAATTCATACGTATTAATTTGTGTAATTAATTTTACCGTATATTGTGTATATTTTGTTGTTGTCTGTATGTCTTGTTTGCTTATTTTCGTTTACTTTGTTTCGGTGTTCAAAACCCCTGTGCTCAACACGCACATTTTAATACAACTCTCTGTTATTAATCACAGTATCACGTCTCATAGTGACCGACTATTTACGACCTCACCGTCAGTATCCTTTTTTGCTGTATTTACACTGCCTTTTATGAAATCTAGTGGGGAAAAAGAGGTATGAATCAAAAATCATTACCAAATACTCGGAGGGTGTTGTTTCTAGGCAATGGCAGCCCCATTATCTTAGGATTTACTGCACCAAGCTAATCATCCGGCTTAGTTGGAACAAAAGAAACTAGATTAAAGAAACGGAAGATTACGGAACCGGTAGCCGTAGTCTAGTAGGTAGTGTGTTTGCCGTATTGTAGTAGGTAGTGTGTTGGATTATTAGACGTGAGGCCTCTGTTCAAACCCAAGTTAGACAACTTCAAAAGAAAAAAAACGAAAACAGAAACTCTGAGATTGTTTTGCCATGAAAAGTTTCTCAAAAGCATGTTCTTCGGAATCGACTTAAGTTATAGGTCCCGTCACTCATGTATAAAATTAACACACACAGTATAAATGGTGCGAGAATATAGGTCGTAATCCTGACTGAATTGTTGTAATGACCAATTATGTATTTATGTAGCATTTTTTAGCTTTGTTTTGTTCCCTTCACATAATTTCCTACATATTTGTTTGTGTAATTTTGTGTACCGTACGTTGTGTGTATATTGTTGTTGTCTGTTTATCTTGTTTACCTATTTTCGATTAGTTTACTTTTAATCGTCGTACCAATATATAAACTTAGCATTGTTAAGGCCAATAAAAACACGAGGTCACTAACGATAAATATGAGGTAAAAAGTCAAGATTTTCACATGGTGAAAAATTGCATTTAATACATGGGTTTTATAATCAAATTTTAATTTTTGTTTGATTCAATTTTGCTGTTGGAGGATCACATTTGATCTCCTTCTCGTCAAAATTGAATCTCTTGTCCGGCCTCCAATTCTTTGTTCAAGTACAAAGAGAAATGCTATGAATACCATGTTACGAATACTATCACTATAAAATAATAAAGTAGAGTTAGTAATCGAGTTTATATAAAACAATTGCTTGACAGTTGAAATATCTTTAAGAAATTTTATTAAGACAACAGCAGGTAAGGAGAGCCATATCAATTGATTTTTATTAAATTACATTCTAATCGATTTTTATTTTTGATTTGTTTATGGTACACAATTTAATATTAAGTTTCATTGGAATTCAAAACACTGGTTAGAATTCGCTTTCATTTACATTACGAATGAATTTATTTGAACAGTCAATATTAAATGCAATCGATTTTGCTACCAAATTACAATTGAAACGAAAATAACTTTCTTGTTTTCTACTAAAAGAAATTATTTACAAATATTGCATATTTAACTTAACATTAAGGACAGTTACTTATTACATGCTACACTATATTACTTTGGAATTAAATGTCCATATAATGATTGTATAAAACGGATAATCAATAAATTTTGTATTCTATTTTCTTTTAAAATGAATTACTGTTACAATCTTACTATTGTACACAAATTTTCAAAATGACGAAGCAAACCTTATTTTATTTGCGCGATAAAGGTTTCAGACAGTGCTTATTAAGACTCATTCTAGAATGCTTGTGACGTGCAGTACTAGAGTGCTAAAGTACTTCCACTTCGTGGAGCATTAAAGATATTTCGCTATTAAGTACATGGGTGAGGATTAAATTCTAGTTCGATTCCTATTTTCGGAACTAATCAGTATCTTGACAATAATTTCGCGAACATTTGGTTTTCAAGTGGAAATCGCCGTAGTGTTGGCTTATTAGACGTGAGGCCACTGTTCAAACTCCAAGTCAGACATCTCCAACAAAACGAAATGTGATAAAATATTTCTTCGGCTACTTCCTCTCAGCAGACAAGAAAAAGTCTAACGGCTTATTTGCATATACCTGCGACTTAAGAATACCTTACAAGGAAAAGTGTAATGGAATCCACGTAGGATGACCATGCGTGCCCACTACTTGGTCTTGTAGAATGTCACATTCAGCATGAGCTGTGTGTCACTTAATGCCGTCAGGTAGAAACCACATATCGTTGGTGTTTATTTTTCCGGTCAACAACATGGATGTAATCAAGGCTCAGTTGAAGGACATTAGTGGAGTAATTTCATTGAGTATGAAAGTCATCAAAACGAAAATATCAAAAAATATTTCTTGGGCGACTTTCTCTCAACAGATTTCTGGCAAAAACTCTGACAGTTAATAAAATTTCCATGAAAAGTTTCTCAAGAAATCTGTCGTTTGGTATCGACTTTAAACTGTGGGTCCCGCAGCTCATGTATAGAATTAAAACACACAACATAAGTAGTGTAAGAAACTAGGTCGTAATCCTGACTAAAGGGTAGTAATGACCAATAATGTATGTATGTATGTATGAAAGTCTCTATTCTTAGCTGCTTGTACTCCAAATTTAAGCCAAATAGTGACCTTTTTGGGATGCATCGTATGCTTTTGGATCTCATGTCCATTGGTATCGTCACAAATTCAACAATTTTGTTTGTTCATCCAAAATTGAACTCCATTGCTGCAGATAATTTTCGGTGGAAATTAAGGTCAGTTGCCAACTGCTGCAGAGCCCATTCGTCCATGGTGATTTGATAAAACATACTGAATGAATTAAACAATTCTTATAGTTTATCAATATAAGTTTCGTTGTTTTTCCAAAATTTCTAAAAAATTGGAGACTTAGCCGTGTAGTTTGCATTGGCATTTAAAACAAAATATATTTTAAAAAATTATCAAAATCCTCTTAAAATTTATGAGTATGAATATCCATTCCCTTTTTTATGATTTAGAGTACTCAACAATACCTTACCAAAGTTGTATATGTATTCCCCACTTGCATTGTAACAATAGAAACAATTTAAATTGGCTTTTGCAGTAGAAAATCAAAATAAAATAAAAAAATCCTTCAAAGTTTTAAAAGTGCTCTAGAAGCTCAAGCTTATTTTTATTAGCAAGTCACTAAAAAATGAATTCTGTTTTGTTTAATTTTATTTTATTTGGTTTTTATTTGTTATTTTTTTGATTTTGTTTTTCTCTTTTTTCCTCATAAGCAAATAACTGTACAAATACGCTGGTATTTAATGTTGTGCTGCAGCAGACAAGGACAATGGACGGATATAAATTCGTAATTCCCTAAAGGATAACAAAAACCATATACATACAATGACGTTGGTAATGGATGGCGATTGTACAATGTGTAAACAGTTTGTATGAATGTTTGCATATATGCCCATGCCCATATACTGGATTTACGTTATGTGTCCTATCGTATTAGCAGCGGTAGTGGAAGTTTATTAGAATTGCTGTAACATTTGAGAATTCACGTATTCCTACACAACATTTTCATCATGTGGAATACACATAATTGGACATTACACTCCTACAGTTAGGATTACGACCTAGTTTCTCACACCACTTATGTTGTGTGTTTTAAGTTTATACACAGTTAAAATCCGATTTAGAACTACAGATTTGTTTGAGAAACTTTTCATTTCAATTTTATTTAATCTCGGAGTTTTGCCAGAGAGGCTGTCGCCGTTTCATATTTTGTTTTGTTTGAGATGTCTGACCTCATGTTTGAACAGAGGCCCAATAAGCAACCCACCCACTAACTACTAGACTACGGCGACTTCATACTCTCACCCATGTTGTGTGTGTTAATTTCTTTATGTTGGAGATGTCTGACCTGGGGTTTGAACCGTGTTCTCACGTTTAATAACCCAACACTACTAGACTATGGCAACTTACAGTAGGTGTGGTTAGACATATTTCTTAAGTTGAGCAGATATTGTGTTTTGTTTGGAACATTCAAATAACTAGTCCATGACTTAGGATACTTTGTACCCTAATTTATGGATGGAACATTTAGGTTTGGGGTAACGTGAGGCTTTTCAACCAAGGACTGTAAAGTGCAGATCAACGTAACGTAAGCAGATCATTCGAAATCAGATTATATTTCCGGAGTACATAGAAAGTTTCTTTTAATATACTCCGGCAATAGTTTCTATACGTTGAGTTCCTTTGCGATACACACAGAAAAATTTATTGTGGAAGGGACGTCGAGGAGGATTAGTGTTTATACTCTTCCTTATTTATATTTCTTACTTAACTGGTCATTACAATCATATAGTCAGGATTACAACCTAGCTTCTCACACTACCCATGTTATGTACATATATTAATTTTTTACAAAATTGGCGTGACCTATATTTTAGGGTCGACTATAAGTGATAGATTTTTTGAGAAACAGTTCATAGCAATTTTTTACTCTCACAATTTTTGCAAAGGTCGTCGCGAAGATTTCGTCGAAAGAAATATCTTTTTGTCAGTCTTCGTCATGTTCGATCATGTTCACGCCTTATAAGCCAACACAGTATCTACTAGACTATGGCGACTTCCTTTCTTACCTTGTAATCAAGGAAGGCTATAAATGGCTGGGTTTTATCCTCATAACTGACCTCTGCCATCGTATAACAAAAAATATTGAAAATGTGTAGAGAAACTTCTAATCGACCAAGATCAAGTAGAACTCTCTTACTGGTGTTGTTATGCAGGCAATATTAAATTACAGTCCCCTAAACCTGTTAATATAATATAATAGGATTTTCGTTTTGTTGTTGTTTACATAACGTCGCAGTATTATTTGCTGTAACCGATACCGTTAACCTTGACAATGGCAATGTTTATTGGCATGACATGGTAACGAATGAAAGTTAATGCTTCAAATGCAATACGAACGATACCACATTTTAATTTAATGTTGAAAATTTTTTTTTATTTTTTTTTTGTTTTATTCCATTAAATTAAAGCTTTAAATATGCATTCAATGTTACTCTTTACATTGTGAACTGTGCCACATATACGAGTATTTTGCTGTTTTCATTTTGCTTAACCAGGATAAGCTAGTGGTTGGAGGTTAAAAAGAGTTACTAATGCTTGTGGGAAAGCTTAACTTTCTAAGTAACGGGAAATACCTTTGCAGGAAATTTGTTCCATATGAGAATAGAAAACCAATTTGTTTTTCTTTCTTGTTGTGGCACAAATACTAAGACTCTACGAGATGTAGGTTTATGTAGGTACCGCATAGAAATGTATGAATTGTGGACATTGGTTTTCTTTTTACGTCACAACATTTATTGTCTGTTAAACGATTTAAATATTCGCTACGGAACATATGGTAGACAGTGTCTCGGTAAGAATAAAGTCTATTCAAACAAAAACACGCACTTTTTGAAATAGCCGTGGTTTTTTGTTTATTGGATTGTAAAGAAGACATGTTCCGATAAAGTGTTGAACATAATATCCTTCAAATAAACGCCATGCCCGTGATGACGGGCCAGTAGTGTTAAATCGTGGACTGTATTGATGATGGTGTTGCGGTGATGGAGATCGCCTCTTTCGGAACTAAACTTCAAATTTCTTTTTCCCTTTTGTTTTCTCACACGGACTCGCAATATTTGTTTAAAACACTTGAGTTGATTTTGTTGATGGAAACGTCAAGGCTTCTTATTTGGTCACAAGTTATTCCGTTCTTCTTTTCTTAGTTTTCAGCTAATTTCTTATATGGTTTCTTTATATCTCACTTTCAAATTAAATAATTTTCCAAGTTTCGATTTTTTGTTAAAATATAATATATTTTTTCTGGTTCTTTCACTTAGCACAATTTAATTTCTTTTATTATTAGATTAATCAATCTTTACTAATGAGAGTTAACAAAAACGAATGTATCACAATGGATATTATAAAAAGAAGTAAAAAAAGTGTTTTGTTTATAAAAGGAAGAAGCCTAAATTAAACAAAATACCAAAGCTTTACTTAAATTACATTACAATGTTAGATAAAAGCTTAAGTTAATATGGCGCCCTCTATTGGACGTTAGGCCTCTTCTGGTTGATCGCCAGGGTAGGAATTTTTCGATCTCTGGACATAAACAAGTAGTATTTCTAAAAATTTATCTCACCGATGATTTGAACTCTGGTTTAATCAGTTTCTGGTTTCCGCTTTAATCGCATAAACTCAAGATTACATAAAAGCAAAAAAGAAAAAGAAAAAGTAATCGTATCATCGCTTTAAATCCTATGATCCTTGATCCAGATTCATGCCGTTTAGTAGAGCACTCAAGGACTTCGCTATCGTGTAACTGCAACGAATGCTCTTTCAAATTCATTTCAACATCGCCATCATCTTCAAAAAAGTATGCCCCATCAAACAGCCTGAATAAAATCGGCATCCGACAGTTGCTTGCTTTGGATGCGTTTGTTACTCATGGATTGCATGACGGTTTTCTATGCCCCCAAAACCTTCATCGGAGGAGAAAATTTTTCGAAACTGCTATCTTTCGACGGTCTGCTGATTTGAGCTACTGAGAGAGCTGAACTATGTACGTACGCATGAAGTCGCCGCGTGAGTGTGTGAGCTTACTCACTATAGTGAGTAGTGTGTTAGCTTATTATCGCGGAAAATAACGAAAAAAAAAATTTTTCTTTCGGCGACTTCCCCTCAGCAATCTTCTGGCAAAAACCCCGAGAGTAAATAAAACTGCCGTCAAAAGTTTTTTCAAAAATCTGTTGCTGAGAGTGGACTTTGATCTATAAGTACCGCCACTTATTGATAAAATTAACACACACAACATGAGTGGCGTAAAAACCGTCCTGACTAAAGTGTTGTAATGCCTAAGTAAGTAACTGAAGGTGGAGGTATTTTTTCAAAAGTACGCTGGATAGTACTTTGTGAAATCTGTATTTGTTGAGGACGATGACGAAGTGATATTTTTCGTATTTTTGTTCACACTCTTGTATACAACAGCAATGTTTTCAAGAGACAGATCCGAATGTTGACTCACAGTAGCCTTATTGTCTATAATCGCACCTATTTCTTTACATTTTTTGGGCATTCTTCGAATGGTTTCAGTATACTTTATACATTTTCATAATAAGTTTTCACAATTCGGTAGAAAAAAATTTCCTTACTACTGAGACACCCTCTGTACTACAGGTTACTGAAAATCCACTGGTTGTTGCTGTAGTCTAATAGGTAGTGTGTTGGCTTAATAGACTCACGTCTACTACGGTCACGGCCACCGTTCAAACCCACAATCTGACATTTCCTACAAAACGAAATATAAAAACATATTTCTCCCGCGACTTCCTCTCAGCAGATTTCTGACAAAAACTCTGAGAGTAAATAAAATCGCCACGAAAAGTTTCTCAAAAATCTGTCGTTTGGAGCCGACTTTAAACTGTAGGTTCCGCCACTCATGAATAAAGTTTGAACACATAACATGAGTGGTTGTAATCCTGACCAAATATGTACCTTCGCTTTTTTTTGTATGTGTATATGGAAAAATTGAAAAGGTTGGCAATATTTATAGTCTAGGCGTTCTCGTTAGATGCATAATTCAATCACTCTTGTAAGATTCTTTTACGAACAGAATTACTCTGACGCTTAATTGAAATGAAGACAAAAAGTTGTTCAAGTGTTTTGAATTCTTGAATTCTATACAAGCAATTATTTAAATAGTATTGGACTATCTATTTCCATCTATTTAAAATCAAATGTTATTAAATATTAATGCACTTCAGTCCTTTAAACCAAATTAATGTTCGTACAATCGCTTGTGGCATTAAATTAAATTTTTTGCAAATAAGCAACTCCTATGATTAGATTATTAATGCTCAACATTTACTTGGTTTACCAAATATATTAAAATTAATTGAATTCAGACAGATAAATAGTCAAAAATTTAATAAAACTAGTCTACAGGCCATTCCACTCAATTTAATATTCTAATAACCATTGCACTGCCAAGCAACGAAATTCAAAAGTTCATAAACCCAGTGGCCATTTGATATGAAAAGTATTTTGAAAATTATCAATAAAATACACACTAGCACTGGTCATGTCTGGGTATACTATGTTTATACATATATGTATTTACATATATACCAACAGTAAATAAATAATTTCTTTTTTTGTTTATCGTATTTGTATTTGTTAAATGCAAACAATTTGATTGTGTGATGGATGTAATGACTAGGATTATTACAATAAAAACAGGTGTACTTGACATTAACATGTTCATTTAAATCACTTTAATTTCTATTTATTTTATATTGTATTAACAGTACCATACAAAAGCAATTGGGTATTTGATTAATAGAGAACAAAATCTAGTTTAATTGATAAAGTAAGTCGAAATTAATCCTGAACCAAATTACCATGTAGCTTCCGAATATGAACAGATTTCTCTATGCCACATTGGGTAAATTTTGGTCAAATCTTATATTTGATGTTTTGTACGGGATCAACATTATCTATAAGCCAAGATGACCGTTGAAACTACATATATTTGTCAAATAAATTGTGATTTATTCAGTCTGTTTTCCCAAATCACCATAAACGGCCATAAACATGAATGACGTTGGCCAGTCCATCTCTTATAATGGTGTTTGGTAATTTCTATTTATTTTTGATTTGAATTGAATGATCTGGACACCAACGATATATCGTTTCAATGGAACGGCACTACGTGAAGCACAGCTCATGCTCATCTGAAGTAGAGATGATGTAGTCTTTTTCTGGTGAGGAGTTTTCTTATGTTAAAGGTATACACGAATATAGCACAAACCACAGCGTTCCTATTGGTTAAATTCAATCATTGATTTATGTACATAAGTCATGGAAAATTTTACATTTCCGTCGCACGCCACCCGGAGAAGCCGTAGCGCAGATTTAAACGATGTTATATTGGCATCAATAGGTCTTTCAAAGGAATAAAGAATGTCAACGATATATTACACACCCCTTGTTTTATTTGAATTTAAAGATAGAAGTTGCCGTAAGGTAGTGCCCACGGTTTAAACTCCAGGTCCGACATCTCCAGCAAAACGAAATAAGAAAAAATATATCTTCGGCAACTGCCTCTCGGCAGATTTCTGGCAAAAATTCTGAGAGTAAAATAAAATTGCCATTAAAAAGTTTCTCAAAAATCTGTTCGAGTTTAAACTGTAAGTCCCACCACTCATGTATAAAATTAACACTCATAAAACGAGTGATTGTCGGAAGCTAGATCGTATTCCTGACTGAAGGGTTGTAATGGACAATTGTATGTGTAAGCATTAAAAAGTAACTTTTATTCACTTACAAAGCTAGTATCATTTCATTGTCTATGGAGGTAAAGGAGGGGTTTGAGCAGAACCATACTGTAGGGGTGTGACTAATTCTACCTGGAAAAAATGGTCACTCTTTAAGCCGATGGAATGAGCGTATAAAACAAAAATGGTTGTATAGGCTCAATCGAACAAAAATCCCATTTTCGAATCAAATGCAATAAAAGAGAAAAAATAAAACAAAAGAGAATTAGGATTTTGGACTATAATTAATTTTATTGAAAGAAATCGCAATATTACCTTATCGAACAAGAGATGAATCAAGAAGGAGGTTTTTTGAAAGCGCCGAAAAACGGAAGCAATATTAGGACGTTTTAGAACCAGTTGACGGTTGCATTCAGCAAAAATGACATAAGCTTTTCATAATTTTCAGCTTTTATTTATAAGAGAAACTTGTGATACCGAATAGTTTAAAATGCACTGGTATTTAATGCCAAGGGTTAAGTTTGGCATTAACATTGCCGCCCGCCTTGCAGGGTATGCGAAACGAAAGGAGACAGCAAAGCGTCAACGAGTCGTTGTCCGTATATTGCTTCTACAATGTAAGAAATAAAATATTAAAGAATTCATTCCATAGCTTAGGTTCTAATATTTATAATTGATATTTAATTCAAGTAATAAATTTTTTATAATTCAATTCAAAAGTACATATACAATACATAAGCATGTGCATATTAATAATATAAATAAAATAGTTTGTACGTATTGTAACTGCTTGGGACTAAAAACTTAAAAGTGCAATTTGGGAGAAAAAAAATAGAAAAATTGTGAAAAAAAAGGTAATAATTAAATTGAACAGGGACCATAAATAGTCCACCCGAAAATGGTACTTTGAGCCGTAGGAAAACCAACCCTAGCAAAATCTCCTTGACGGATAACCTTGGGATATAAATCCGCTCCGATGATTACATCGATCCCATCGCTCTCATAAAATTTGGAGTCGGCCAAAAAGAGGTCTCGAAAGTTTCTCCTGTATGACTCTGGCAATGATTGGCACGGTGTACGTAACGTTATCCGATTGTCCACTCTAAACGTTCCCTCTATCTTTGAAGTAGAATCAAATTTGGACTTAAGTACCAATGGGCAAATGGTTTCGTCGTGCAGGGTATATGCCGTCATATCCAGCTTATCCACTAGTTTCTTAGAAACACGACTGACTAGCGATCCAGAATCTAGAAGGCATCGTGCGTAAGATGTCGTCGAACCAATTTTCACCATAACAGTGGGCAGAAGGACAATAGTATCTACTTTGGCGCAGGATCGACGTTAAGGAAGCCTTTTTCGACGTTGAGGGAGGTGAAGATTCCTTAGGTTTCATTTCAGAAGAAGGGCGTTTTTTCGATGATGAAACTAATTGTGGAGATGGAGAACGAGATGAGGAAGATGAAGGCAAAAAATTCTTTAACAATTTTGGATGAATGTGCAGAAGAGTGTGATGCAACTTTTTACAATGTTTGCAACCATTTTTGGAAAAGCATGTACCATGTGAGTGGTCATGTGCAAGGCAGTTGTTGCAGTATTTATGTTTGCGTACAGCTCGGATTCTTTCGGTTACATTCATCGCCAGGAATTTTCGGCAAGTTCGGAGTGAATGTGGTCGCTTGCAGATACGACAATTGTAGGATCGAGACGATTTAGAGGATTTAATTGAAGCGATTGAATTTTTAGGCATTTTAAGCTGAAAAGAAATTAGAAAGAAAATGAGAAGAGGAATCCCCGAAGATTAACATTCTGTTGGTAGTAGTATTAATTTGACGATCGGTCGAGTAATTTTTCCCTTCTGAGTAAGAAGATCCGCAACGCGAACGCGATTATCAGAACCAATATACACTTTAACAACCCGACCTAGTCTCCAGGAATTTGGAGGAAGGTTTTCATCTTTTATCACTACCAAGTCACCTTCTTTTGTATTTTCCGTGGGACGCTGCCACTTATTCCTCTTGGCAAGCTCCTTCAAGTATTCTGTCTTCCATCTTGAACAAAAGTTTTGATAAACAAATTTCAGTCGTTGCCATCGGTTTATTAAGGAAATAGGTGTATTGTCTACCTGAGGATCAACAGGTGCTAGAATAGGAGACCCGATAAGAAAATGTCCCGGTGTTAGGGCGCTCAGGTCTTCAGGATTGGTGGACATCGATGAAATTGGTCTAGAATTTAAACAAGACTCTATCCTGGTCAAAAGGGTTAAAAATTCCTCGAATGTATACTTGTAGACTCCTGCCATTTTTAGAAAGTGTAATTTAAAACTTTTTACTCCAGCCTCCCACAGACCACCCATGTGGGGGGCTCCAGCTGGGATGAAATGCCACGATATATTCTGATGGGCATAATTCGAAATAACTCGTTGCTGGGAGGTCAGAATGAACTCCTTTGCAAGAATCTTGGAAGCGCCTACAAAGGTTGTCCCGTTGTCGGAGTGTAGGTGAAGCGGACAACCTCGTCTTGAAACAAAGCGACTAAAAGCTGCAAGAAAGGATTGTGTAGATAAATCGCTAGTGGCTTCTAAATGGATTGCCTTTGTTGAAAAACAAACGAAGATGCACACATAACCTTTTGTGACTCGGCATGCTCTACCAGTATAACTCTTAATGTCGAAAGGCCCAGCGAAATCAAGGCCTGTATGTGTGAAAGGACGTATAATTTCAGATCTTTCTGGTGGAAGTGCAGCCATGATCTGTTTCTGCCACCTTTTCTTATAAATCACACATACTTTACATTTGTTAATAGTTGTTTTGATTAAGTTCTTAGCTTTGGGAATCCAATATTCTGTTCTAAGAAGCCGCAATACTAGCTGATTTCCTCCGTGTAGACTGATATCATGGATAAATCTTACTAGCAGCCTAGAAAATTGGGTATTGTAGGGTAGAATAATTGGGTATTTTTCATTGTAGGAGATTCCGGTAGACGATTCGAGTCTCCCACAAGAACGTAAGATTCCCTCTGGATCTAAGAACAGATTCAAATTAAGAATAGTGCTGGACTTGGATATTGCATGCTTATCAGACAAAGCCTTATACTCATTTGGATAATGTGCCCTTTGACAGATAGAAATGAGTTTGGAACTAACAGTTTTGATTTCAGTAGTAGAAAGAGAAACTGAATAATTTGCAACGTTGTCTCTGTGGATACGATGACTTCTATGAATAAATCTGTAGACGTAGGACATGACTCGAATTGCTCGGTGGAAAGAGGAAAATCTCTCTAAAATATCTTCATAGTCGGAGAAATAGGAGAAGAGTACTCGCACTGGTTTCGCTTCGATATCAGCCATGGGCATTTTGGACAAATCATACCTAGGCCACTCTGAGCTGCTACTTTTAAGCCATTGTGGCCCATACCACCAAAGTTCATTATCAACGAGGTCCTGTGGATATCGACCATTACTCGCTAAGTCAGGAGGGTTCGCTTCGGAGTTAACATGGTGCCATTGTGAATAAACAACCACCTGAGTAATTTTTGATACCCTGTTTGCAACAAACGTCAACCACGAGCAGGGGGGTTTTGCTAACCATGAAAGTACAATAGTCGAGTCGGTCCAGCAAAAAATAGAATAATTTTCAATATCGAGCTGAGAAATCAAGCTCTCTATCATTTCGGACAAAAGAACAGCACCACAGAGTTCTAATCTAGGAATTGAAATTGTTCTTACGGGAGCTACTTTTGTTTTGGATGAAATCAAATGGGTGTGCACGGAACTATTATCTGCTATTCGAACATATAAAGCTGCTGCATAAGCTTTTTCGGAAGCATCACAGAATCCATGAAATTGGATTTCTGCATTTGGAGTATAATTTATCCATCGTGGAATCCGAATGGTATTGATTACAGAATAATTGGCTTGAAAAAGTTTCCATTGATTTAAGGCATCTGGAGAAATAACTTCATCCCAACCAGTACCATCTTTCCATATACTTTGCATTAGAATTTTCGCCTGGACGATGCATGTAGCCAACCAGCCAGCAGGATCGAACAGCTTCGCTATCTGTGACAGTACTTCACGTTTGGTGTAGCTAGCCGCTTCGGAAAATTGAACAGCTGCGAAGTAGAATTCATCCGAACGCGCGTTCCATCGAATGCCTGAAGTTTTTGCCGTGCTGTTATCTTCGAATTTCAGGAAATGTTCGTGGAGGAGATGGTCTGGTGGCAAGTCTGACAATATATCCTTGGAATTGGACGTCCATTTTCTTAATAAAAAACCAGCAGATTGAAGTGCCTGAATCAATTGCCGTTTTGTCTGCTTCCTCCTTAGTATGGGCTCCTGCCAATACGTCATCCACATACATAAATTTCCTAAGGACTGTACTGGCGAATGGATAAATGGGCTCAACATCATCTGCCAATTGAAGTAAGGTTCGAATAGCTAGCTATGGTGCACAATTCACCCCAAAGGTGATTCAACTCGTAGTCAAGAATTGGAGAACTTGGAATGTCTCGAAATAGAATCCGTTGATACGGAGTGTGTTTCCGATCAACCAAAATTTGCCTATACATTTTCTGTATATCGGCGTTGAAGACAAATTTGAAAAATCTCCATTTTAGAATCAGGAGGGTAAGATCATTCTGAAGTGTTGGTCCTACATGCAACAAAGAATTTAAACTATGACCATTGGATGATGGAGCAGAGGCATTGAAAACTACTCGGACCTTAGTAGACACACTGTCAGGTTTTATGACGGCATGGTGAGGTAAATAATATGCCATTGAATTGTCCTGGCACACAGATGAATTGACCTTTTCCATATGACCCAGGTCCTCATACTCCTGGACTACTCTATCATACTCAGTTTTTAATTCTGAATTTCGAATAAGCCTCGCTTCATTTCTGAAAAACTGCGCCATAGCAGTTGATCTGGAATGACCAACATTCAGTGACTCTAGAAATTCTTCCCTGAACGGAAGCGAAACAATATATCTGCCATCTGAATTTCTGCTAGTAGTACGAACAAATAATTCCTCACAAGCACGATCGGATTGAGACAGAAAGTTCTTCTGTGGAAGATTCTCCACCTCCCAAAAACGTGAAATTTCTTTGTCTAAAGAAATTTCACAGAAATACGAAATAACAGTAGAATTGAGGCGAGACTTACAGAAGATAGGACCAGTCAGAATCCATCCAAAGATGGTTTCCTGAGCAATTAGGGAATCACAAACATTGTGCTGTATCCCTGAACAAACGATCGAAGGAAAAATATCATCACCGATCAATAAATCTATTTTTGAACTAACATAAAATTTCGGATCGGCGAGTTTAATATGAGGAAGATTAGAGAAAATCGAATTTGGAAGTGTCTGAGTAGGAAGGTTATTAGTAAGATTAGGAACCACAAGCGCAGTCACTGGAATTTCGACAGTATTGTCAAGCTGAGTTCCAAGCACAATGGAACATTCACGCTGAACTTTAACTGAAACAGTATTGTTCAAACCTGAAATTAGTGCGTTGGAACGATGTGAAGATAATTTAAGACGATTGAACAAGCGCTCAGAAAAAAAGGTTCCCTCAGAACCTGAATCGATCAAAGCGCGAACTTGGTACTTCACGCCCCTATGGCAAATATCCACTATCGCAGTGCTCAGGAGGACCTTTTTTGAATAAGAAGCAAAACACGACTGAACTCTATCGTAATTTGAACTATTAGCGGACTGTAAGTTATTATCGGGATATCGTGCAAAAGAAGGAGAGTTCGGATTCAGTGTGGAATTGGCCCCGGGTCTTGGACTACTTTGGGTTTGCTTATTGGCGTCCTTATGCAGAAGCGTATTATGCCTCTTTTGGCATTTGAAACAGCTATTTTTGCTTGTGCAATTTCTAACGCTATGAGTCCTAGAGAAGCAATTCAAGCACAGGCCTTCCTTTTTGATTTCGTCCAATCGCCGTTGATGGTCTAGTTTTAGAAACTTAGGACATTTACGAATAGCATGATTCTCCTTAGGACACAGTTGACAAAACGGACCAGAAACGTTAGCCTGTAAGTTATTGACCGCCTTATTCGAAATAGAGCTAGAACAAGGTCCACTTTTGGATTTTAATTTAGTGCCGCTGGAAGTATTTGACCCACGAATCTCTGAAACGGACTCCAAGGTTCTGTACCGGTTGGTCAGAAAATTATCCAAATCAGACCACTTCGGAATGGTTGTCTTATCCTTGAGCTGCTGTTCCCATAGTGTCAAAGTATTCTCTGTAAGTCTACCTGTACATATGAATACAAAAATTGGGTCCCAACTTGTGACATCCATTGAATAAAGTCGTAGAATTGAAATACAAGAATTGATGTCACGTTGAAGGCGTTTTAAGGCCTCGCTGGACTCCGAAGAAATGATTTGAAGACCAAATAAAATCTTTAATTGACCGTTCACCAAAACCCGGCGGTTTTCATATCTGGAGCATAGATTTTCCCATGCTATATTGAACCCTTCATTAGTCAAGGGGCATTTTTGAACAATCTCCCTCGCTTCACCGGTTGTTTTCTTGGTCAAGTAAAATAGCTTTTCGACATTACTTGCCCTGGAGTTCGAAATAACAGCTGTAAAAATGTCTCGAAATGTTGGCCAAGAGAAGTAATCCCCGTGGAATGGCTCTATGTCAACCGGTGGGAGATTAAGTCTGCTGGATTCACACTGGAAAGTGTTTGGCAGATCCAAATCCTTTGAAGAGCCAGGAGAAGGAGTATCTTGATGGTGCTTCAACTTTTCCGAAGTAGAACATTGAAGAGCGTCAGACAATTCGCCTAATTTAGCTAAACAGCTGCAATATGAGGTATAGGTGCTTCTATATTTCACCTTAATGGACTCTAGCTCGACTGAATTTTCAGTTTCAGCAGCTTCCTTCTCTGCCTCTGTCAAAAACTCTTCGTAGGCTGCCTTAATTCTCGTCCAGCTCGACTTCAGTTCACCTCGATGAACCTCAATTGCATAAATCGACGTCACTGGAAATTGATGGTCGTTTAGATCAGCTTCGAATTCAACGACGCTATCGGCCAAGCGTATAAATTTATCCAGAGACATTTTGATTCCGAATAAAATTTAAAAAAAAAAAACAATCGAAAAAATCAACTTCCGAGGAAAGTCGTAAACCAAAATTTCAAAAACAATAAAAACCTCAAGAATAGGACGTAGAAAAAAAAATTAATTTTGGATTCGATATTGTTATATTAAGAAAAAATATAGCAAAAGTATTAATAAAAAGCAAAAACAATTGAAATAATAAAAAAAATTCAAAAAGGAATTAATTCATTTAAATCTCTTACGAATTTAATGATCGCATTCATTCAAATACCCGTAATACAGATCAGCTGTGAAATATGAAAAGCAAACAGCGTTCACTGACCCCGAATGCAATGGAAATTTAAGTTACTTTCCAGTAAGAAAGTAAGAATTTTAGGTCTGTTCGTTTACAATTGAAAACCAAAAAAGAAAAAGAAATTCTATTGAAGGTCCAACAGAAGAGAAAAAAGCAATTTACAAAAGGAGATCAAAAAAAAATTATGAATGTATAAAAAAAAGTATTTCTAGGAGGATTATATGAAAAAGAAATATTATTAGTTTATTTTAATTTTATTAACTGAAGTTTATCAAAAATTAGTTTTACTGATCCCTTATCAAACTAAAAAAGTATTTTTAGAAATGTGAAATTAAGTTTTAATATTTAATTAATTAAATCACAAAACAAATTGCATATGTTATCTGAAACAAATAAAATATAAATTTCGAAAAAACCACCGAACGAACCTATTGAAGGGTTAAAATGTGAACAAACAATTACGGTTTATGCGATCGAATTATAATGTAACTAACATACGTACATACATATGGTATGCAAGAAAAAAGAACAAAGAGAATATTGCAATAATAATAAAAAAAAAAAACAAAAACAAGTAATATATTTGTTGATGGTAATAGGTACCAAGTAAAACAATATTGGAATATATATGTATGTAATGTATGTAATTACAAAATAATAAAGTACGAAATTGAACAAAATAAAAGGAGCTAAAAAAGAAATTCAATGAAACATATGTACATGTATACATGGGTATTATAATGCATAAAATCTGGAAAAGAAATTAAATAAAATCCCGAAGAAAAAATCACACCCTACACAAATATTATGCCGCACAGAAATGTCGCGAAATAAGTTTGTGTTTGAAAAAGGATTATATGGGATTTTCGAATAAAACAGAACCTGAAAACGACAAGGTTCCTTGGCAGTAAAAAATGGAAACCTCGAGCTTTTCCAAAACGAACGTTTTAATTTATATATATATGTAAATGAATGTATAAATATATGTGTATAATTACCGACGGTCGTTGCGAACACTTATATTGGCACTTTTTGTCTGCACTTTTAAGCTAATTTAACTAATATAGCAATTACAAACGTACATACCTTTTTATTATTTTCGATGAAAAAAAATAAAGTTATGACTTGATGAATTGATGATGATGATATTTGATGGCGATGATGATGAATATGATGGCGATGATGATGAATATGATAAATTCCAATAAAACGAAATCTTAAAGAGTATAAACCGATCCGGTTCGAAGGACCAAATGTTGGGGTGTGAACTAATTCTACCTGGAAAAAATGGTCACTCTTTAAGCCGATGGAATGAGCGTATAAAACAAAAATGGTTGTATAGGCTGAATCGAACAAAAATCCCATCGAATACATTTCGAATCAAATGCAATAAAAGAGAAAAAATAAAACAAAAGAGAATTAGGATTTTGGACTATAATTAATTTTATTGAAAGAAATCGCAATATTACCTTATCGAACAAGAGATGAATCAAGAAGGAGGTTTTTTGAAAGGGCCGAAAAACGGAAGCAATATTAGGACGTTTTAGAACCAGTTGACGGTTTCAGCTTTTATTTATAAGAGAAACTTATGATACCGAATAGTTTAAAATGCACTGGTATTTAATGCCAAGGGTTAAGTTTGGCATTAACACATACTTAATTGGTTATTTCAACCAATTGATTAGGATTACAACTAAGCTTTTTACACCGCAAATGTTGTACTCGCTAATTTTTTCCATAAGTAGAGGCATCTACAGATTTGAGTTCATTTTATTTTCTCACAGTTTTTGCATATATTTCGTTTGTTCTAGATATCTGAACCAAGGTTTTGAGCATTACCTACCAGGCTATTGCGAATACATTCGTAGACCTACCCCCAAATGACATTAAAGGGATGTATGGTTCCCTATTGTTCACGTGTCTAATAACGACATCTGCCTAGTCCCTAAATCTCCTACAAATTTGGAATTTATGTGAAGGCATTTACTCTGTGTGATATGTAGGTTATCGACCTCTGCCGATCACTCACTTTCAAATGGTCTACTTCGTCTTCTACCAACCAAGATGGTTAAGTCTAGGCTGTTCATTCAAAATGAGCTCTTAGTTTATAAACAAGGGCTACAATCGGTGTGGTCGTATTGTATCCAACTGTGCTTCGGGTATCATTAGATGGATTTATAAAGGGTGGGCAATTTAATTATTTTGTTGTGAAGTACAATTATTCCGGTTGGAAATGGAATATAATTTCATTCAAATGGCTTCTGCGGCTGGCCTCACAGTACCTAATTCGATCGGACCAACTTTCGTGCACTTTTTCGAGTGGATGGGGTCGTATCTAGGCAATGGCATTACGGATGTTGGGCTTCAAATGCTCAATTGTCGCTGGATTGTCGACATAAACCTTTTCCTTAACAACGCCCTATAGAAAATAGTCCAACGGTGTCAAATCGCATCTCCTTGACGGCGAATTGTTGACTAATTAAACGTCCACCAAACTTTTGACGCAATAAATCGATTGTGGTATGAGATGTGTGGCAAATTGCACCATTCTATTGAAACCAAACATCGTTCCCATCAATGCTATGAAAAGCGGGTACAAAAAAATCGATTATCATGGTGCGATAGGTGTCTCCATTGCCCGTAATGGTTGCGCCGTTCTTATTTTCAAAGAATGATGATGCCTTCGCTCTACAAGCCGCACCAAACGGACATTCGTAATGGGTGCTCTAGCATCTGTAAGACCACGTGTGGATTTTCTGAGCAACAGATACGGCAATTTTGTTTATTAACGTACCCACCAAGATGAAAATGAGCTTCATCCGAAAAGATAATTTTTTTTGAGAAAATCTACATCATCGTGCAGTTTCTCAATGGCCAATCTAGCAAAGCAAAAACGAAGTGGATGGTCATGCGGCTTCAACTCTTGAACCAATTGAACTTTGTAAGGTGTTATACCGAGATCGCAAAATTCGACGTTAACTGGTACGTTGTATATTCATTTTCTGTTTTTAAGATGTCTTTTTTATTGTAAATTTAGAGCTGTTGTATTAAATTGTGATTTTTCTATTCGATGGTTACAAAAGTTAATACAAAAAATGTGTCTCGGAAAGAGAAAAATCTTAATGACACAATAATTACAGTCTTTAGATGATGATTTGCAATACAAAACACATTTATAAGTACTTTAAAACGCTCATTTACTTAGCTGCTCAAAGAATTTTAAACCTTTTGTGTTGTTGTTGTTTTTTTTTTAATTTTATTTTTATAAACAACCTGCGCATACTTATTAAGATATGTATGTGCTTGCCATGCATCTAAACAGAGCGTCTCTGTCATGTGCTTAACATGCAAAATGTCATATGTTCGCTACTGTGTGCTCTCACACGAAGAGAATTACGCCGACACAGCGTATGATTTATGAATTAAAATGCAAAATATCAACCACACGTCTAAGTGGCTTAACAAAATACAAAACCTTATGCAGAATACAAAATAAGTATGTACTCGAAATGTTGTAGTTGTTGTACGGTTGGTTGGCTCACACATGCATGTTTATGTGTCAAACATTGCCGAGCATATTAGAGGTGATGAACAGGTTTAAAACAAAAAATTTAAAATTAAAAATAAAAACATGACTTGTGCTGCTAACGAAATTGTATTTTTTTATATTTTTTTTATATTTTCTGGTTAAATGATAACAACTACTGCGTTTATTTAATAAAAAATTTAATTTATTTTCTTTTAGTTTTTTACAACATTCTGTGGTTTTAGCACAGCAAAGTTTCGTAACACTATTTTCACACTGTGTGTGGTTATAACTGCAATATGGTCAATTTAAAAATCGATTAGCCAAAGTGCTAACATTTACCAATATTGTCCACAACCGCATCTACTGCATCAGTCAGACAAGTATTCCCATAGGGTTGCTTTGCTACTATGGGTGGTGGCAATATAAAAAAACACAAATTATTTATTCTTTTAGCAATTCTGTTTTGTTTTTCTAAAGAAAGAAACAAAGAAGAAAAAAACGTTTGTGGTTAAATAAAGTGAATAAATATTTAATTTAATCAATATGTATGTGAAAACGAAAAAGTTTTTCCACAAACAATTTAACAATAAAAACAAATATGAACGTGTAGGTTTAGCTACAAGATGGCAATGAACTTGAACGTGCAAAATACATATGTGTGTTAACAGAGGACTGCTCAAAAAGTATTTAATAGACAGTAAATTTCTGGGAAAATTAAATTTAATTTTCGCTTAAATATTCACAAAATAATGCTTTGTTAGTCATTATAAAACTTCCGTTAGGATTACGACCTAGCTTCTTATATCACTCATGTTCTATGTGTTAATTTTATACATCAGTGGTAGGATATACTGTTTAAAGTCGGCTCTGAACGACAAATTTTTTGAGATACATTTCACGGCAATTTTATTTACTCTCAGGGTTTTTGTCAGAAATTTTCAGAGAGGAAGTCGCCAAAGAAATATTTTGTTTTTGTGAGCTGGGGTTTACAACCTGGCTTCACGTCTAATAAGCCAACACACTACGTACTGGACTACGGCGACTAACAATTAGTCATCTATTTGGACAAAGTATTGAAAAAAATTCACAACTGAGCCACTCGGAATCATGGCTCAATCGTTAGGAGTTGGCTTTAATCTGTAGGTCCTGACACTTATGGATAAAAATTAACACGCACAACATAAGTGGTGTGAGAAGCTAGGTTGTAATATTGACTGGAGGGTTATAAGGATCAATTATATATGTATCTATGTAATTCGAATTCAAATTCGCAAAACTCATGCGTTTAAATGATGCGACTAACCGGATATGATTGAAATGCTTTGTGGAAGCTGCATGCTCCCAAGAGGTGTAATGGATAAAAAAGCTGCCATATTATTAAAGTTACTACCGTCAAAATAACTGTCATTTATTCAGTCTGTTTGCCAAATCACCATTGACGGCCATAGTCGTTGACAACTCACCCTAATTTACGTCAAAAAGTCATCTTCAGCGATGAGACCCACTTCTGCGTGAAGGATTATCAGAATAAACCAAATTGTGGAGTACAATCCAGGAAAGTCCAATACGTCTGAAAAATATCACTCAATTTGTTATGGATTTTGGACCAGCGGTGTCATTACTCCATTTTTCTTTATTAATGATGTTGACCAGGCCATTCACATATCAACTTCCTTTTGTTTGAATTGGATAATCTGGATACCATGGACATGTGGTATCAACAAGGCGGGTTATGTGCTAGCAGCTTCATTGATCTGTATTTCTATGCAAATGACGTTGGCGAGGCCATCTCTTTTAATGGTTCCCACTATAGTTTGATAATTTCCAACTAATTTTTGACTTAAATTGAATGATTTGGACACCAACGATATGTGATTTCAACAGAACGGCGCTACGTGCCACATAGCTCTTGCTCAACTAAAGTGGAGATGATGTAAATTGATCAACGAGATCGCGTGATATGAGTCCGTGAGACTTTTTCTTGTGTGTTGTTTTCTTAAGTTGCAAGTATACCCGAATAAACCAAAAACCACAGCTGTCCTAAAAGTCAACATAACATTTACTACCGGTTAAATTCGGATTGATTTATGTGTGAAAGTTATGAAAAATTTAACATTTCTGATGCACACCACCCAGAGAAGCCGTAGCAAAGATTTAAGATATCTCGAACAAAAACGAAATATGGGAAAATATATCCTTTGGTGACTTCGTTCTCAGGCGGATATTATACCATATATTAGATGATTATAGAAACCAGATGGAATCACGCGAAAACAGAATTCATGTAGAAATAAGATATATTATATTATAGTCGCCGTAGTCTAGTAGGTAGTGTGTTGACTTATTAGACGTGAGGCCACGCTTCAAACCCCAGGTCAGATATCTCCAACAAAACGAAATATGAAAAAAATATTTCTTCGCCGACTGATTCTCAGCAGATTACTGGAAAAACTCTGAGAGTAGATAAAATTTGCCATGAAAAGTTTCTCAATGATCTGTCTTTCGAAGTCGACTTTAAAATGTAGGTCTTGCCACTCATGTACAAAATTACCACTCATGTAAAACAACGTAAGTGGTGTCGTAATCCTGACTGAAGGGTTTTAATGACCTATTATGTATGCATGTAATGCAATTAAGTAATCCAATCAATTTCAGTTACCATTAGGAAATGTCCAACTAACATTTGACTTCTAATTTTTATAGAATAATGTCATCAGTTAACATTATCGCTTGCTAAGCCATTAAATTGTCTTTCAAATTAAAAGACACTCATTAGTTGCCGTTATCAACATAACGGTGTTAATTTAATAAAAGAAAAAAAACTAAAAGTAGAGCAATTAATAAACAGCTCAACAATGGGATAAATGGGTTAAACCGCTGTGGTATCGCTTTAGTTTGCTCTGACACAGTTCAATTATTCCAAATAATCATTGCCTTCTTTGTTTTATTTTCTCCGTTTTTATTGTTATTTAATGTTAATATCTTTTTCTTGTTTGTCTTCTTTTTATTTCCACTCTGCAGGTGATATAATGGACATATTGGCACTCATCAATTCGAGCATTAATTTTATACTCTACTGTTCGATGAGCCGGCAATTTCGTACAACGTTTACCCTGCTGTTTCGTCCTAAATTCCTGGATAAATGGTTGCCAGTCGCTCAAGATGATGAAACAATGGCTGGTGGTGCGGGTGGCATGGGTGGAGGCGCTGGTGGAGGCTCACGCAGAGCCGGCTCAAATAGTCAACGTGGTGGTGGTGGTGCGGGTAGTGGTGGTCGCACGAATGGCATACAACGTGATATGATTAGTAAAAGTGTAATGGGCGAACAGAATTTCAATACGACAACACAAGTAACGAATGTGTAGCAGAAACAGCAAAAACAACAACTTTATAAAACAACAAACCAAACACCACCACCACCGCCACCGCCTGCTCTAAGTGCCATAATAGAGCATGATAGTATGATACCACAAATGGAAAAACAGGAGGACCAAGGGACGGAGAAACAGGAGGAGTATAACATAAAAGATAATAAACATTTAACTGATTACACTGAAGTAAAGATAGCTGAAAGCGTTAAGGGTGTAACGAGAAATGTTAGAGATGAAGTAAATGAAGAAGAAGTGGAAGGTATTTGTCCTTATTTAGATATTAAGCGTAACAATAAGAATAAAAACGATTTTAAAAATGAGTGTCAAACACATTTTCAAGATAATTACAGTACTGATAATAATTGTTGCAACGATAAATTAGAACAACACAACCAACAACAACAACAACAAGAGCAACATTATGTTGCCTGTACAGTAGCTGACAATGCTGCAAGCAATTGTTCAGCTTTATTTAAACAACAGAGTGTAGAAATCAAAACTAAAAAAAGAAAATTTATTAAGACAACAACAAAAACAAATTTATTAACAAACAACACTACAACGACAACACAAACACCTACAACACCATCATTATTGCATTGTATATTGAATAAATTAAAACGTCATCATAGTTTCCATTTGAATCACACAAATCGTAATCAAATTCCTACCGCTACACCACAAACCCCAACTCCAACTGAAACGATAGCCATGCAACCCTCTTTGGTTGTGGCTGTAGTACGACGTAATTCCAAAATAGATCATCAAATTTATCATCATCTTCATAAGCAAAAATCATTGACGCAGAAAGTCGAAAAACAAAACACTGATGCAGTTGCTGATGTTTGTTATAACGATGACAAAGTTAACGACTTGGACGACAATGGTGTTACAATATTGCAACATCATCATAACCTACAGGCGACAGCAGCAGCAGCAGTAGCCATAACAGCAACATAATGTGCCATTAATAAACATTGTTAGAGCATCAAGTGTCTTTACAAATAAATGTGTACTCTTTCTCTTAACGAATCACACAACAAAACCATTAGACTGCGTATGGTAGATGAATTGAAATGAACAAATTTATGTTTAACCATCGAATTAATTTGCATAAGAACATGACATAGGTCATGTCATTGCTATTGTCATTACCCTTGTAGTGTTTTCTTTTTCCTTTTCATTCATATTTGGAAAGACTAATGATGATGACCAACGAAGGCAAAAGGACATACCATTTCATAGGTTTGATTTTGGCAACCAATTTGCTTGTTGTATGCATTTGTAACATTTAAATTTAAATATCAATGACAGTAAAAAATTCAAGTAGTTTGATGGCAATTACATGTAGAATAGAATTTCCAACAAATGAAATGTAGAAGAAATAATCTTTGCCACTTAGTCGTGCAAAAATATGTTTGCCTACGATCTCTCATAGTATTTTAAATAATTGTTGTTATGATAGCAACAGACTAGTAATTAATGTCGCTGAATAATTTCATAGCGTTTGGAACATAACATGACATAATTGGTCATTAAAGCCCTTCAGTCGGGATTGTGACCTAGCTTCTCACACCACCCATGTTGTGTGTGTGTGCTATTTTATATAGGACCAACAGCTTCCGACTGACAGATTTATGAGAAACTTTTCATGGCAATTTTATAAATTCTCATAATTTTTGTTGGAAATGTCTGACCTTACGTGTAATAAGCTAACACAATACCTACTAGACTACGACGTTTACGGATTTGGGTAATTTAAGCAAAAAGGTACAGACCACATGCAATTGCTTTTAGTCCCTGGTATGGTAATGAAACATTTACAGCACAAACATTTCTCTCTTTGGTCCTGCAACGAGTGGTTTATAAAAAAACTTTTATTCGTTTGAAAGACTTAATTGATGCCATTATATGTGGAATGTAACATCAAACGTCCGTCACTACTTCTTTGAGTGGAGCATATCTGAAATGTTCCATTTTCCATGACGCGGGTACGTAAATCAGGCTGACAGATTTCACGGGTTATGCTGTCTCTGAAGTCTGCTGTACTTTGTGGCTTATTTGAAAAAACCTGCGACTTAAGTAATGTGCCACAACAAAAAGTCTAATGGTGTTCGAATCGCATGATATCGGTGGTCAGCTCTCATCATCACCACATGAGATGACTATGTTTTAAATCGCTGATGCAGAATATACAGAGTGGCATTAACTGTGTGGCATGCATGACCATCTTGTTGATACCACATGTCGATGGTATCCAGATTATCCAACTCAGATCAAAAAAAAATTAATTTGTGCTCGACTGGTAAATATTTCGTTCTCAAATAATTTAAAAAGATTGCGCCGCCTGCCTAAAATCCATACCAAACAATGTCTTTTTCGGATTGTATTGGATGTTTTTACGTCTCATGTTGATGGATATGATCGTAAATTCGACAATTTGGTTTCTTTGACTATTCATTCATAGATTTTCTGAAAGTAATCGTACAAAGCTAGCGTTTTTGCCACCATATGAGCTGTGGAGATGAACATATCTGGGAGAAACTGCAAGAAAAATATCGAGAAAAAATGATTTAGAGAACATCATCATCGAACGAAGACTATGTGAACTCTCGTTTTTGTATAAACTATATGAAGTCGCCGTAGTCTAGTAGGTAGTGTGTTGGACGTAAGACCACGGTTCAAACTCCAGGTCAGACATCTCCAACAAAACGAAATGTGAAAAAATATTTCTTCGGCGACATGCTCTCAGCCGATTTCTGACAAAACATCTGAAAGTAAATAAAATTGCCATGAAAAGTTTCTCAAAAATCTTTCGTTCAGTGTCGACTTGAACTGTAGGTCCAACCACTCATGTATAAAATTAACATACACAACGTCAGTGGTGTGAGAAGCTAGGTCGTAATTCTGACTAAAGAGTTGTAATGACCAATTCTGTATGTACACATGTATGTTTGTTTGTGTATGGATTTATTTCAATTGCGTGATTGTAGTTTCCAGTTTGACTGCTGTTTGTTTATCTTCTAAATTTCAATCTGTGTACGACAAAATTCAGTGCCCTTATCAATTATAAATGGAACACTTTGACATTTACTTCTGCTGTTTTTAAGTTTAGTTTAGTTTTACAAATTAACGTTTGTTGATTGAATTGACCATTCGTTTGAAAAAATGTGATTGTGATGCTGCATAAATTTCATGGCAATTTTACTCTTATCCGTCTTAAGCTTTACTGTGACATTTTAATACACACTTAATAAATGCTTTAAGCACACTATAAGCATGTGATTTGTTGTTGTTTCTCTTACAATGGGTTGTTGTTATATAAGCTTTTGTTGTTGTCTTCGAAAATATATAAAAAGAATAAAAATCAAATTCTATAACCATATAAGTAAGTAAGTAAGTAATAGATAACTAAGTAAAGTATATACATACATAGGATACGATATATAAATAAAAAATAAGCAAAAAAACTTTATAAATTATTGTGTTTTATTTTTTGACATTAATTGAAAAAAATATTTCATATTGTATTCCTATTCAATTGTTAACTTTAGCCTTTTTTTAAATAAAGAAAACTTATATTTTAAATATTTATAATAAAAAATAAAAATAAAATTAAAAATAACAAGAAAATAGAAAAAAATAAGTAAAAAAAAATTTAAAAAATTGTTATAATTAAAGTACGTATAGTAATAATTCATAGCATATGTATATAAATTTTAAAATTCTGGTATAATTTAGTCCAAACAATTGAGCTTAGTTGACAGACGAACGTAAGAGGACGGGTAGGTAATAAAATTAAAATAAAAGTTTATTGAAATTACAAACAATATTCAAGTTTATTTAGATAATTTATTAAACAAATTTATATAATTTATTTATTTTAAAAATCAAAAAACAAAAGCTTGTAAAGAAAAAAACTTCAACGAAATTTAATTCCTATAAATTAAAAAAAAAAAATCTGTTTGTGTTGTGAAAAAAATATTTAAATTCTATACAAAAAGAAAAGTTAAAAGATAATGAAAATTTTAAAATAAATTAAATTAGGAGTTCTGCAATAAAATTTAACATTCTTACTTAGTATTGTTATGTTAAAAACATAATTTAATGGCAATGCGAGAACCACGCGGAGAAATTTTCGAATTATGTAAAAACAATATAAAAATGTTAGATGTTATAGCAGAGCTCCATGGAATGGTAACTTTGATACCAAAGCTCACTGGAGCACGCATAACAGCCCGTTGTGATGCCACAGGTAGGCTCACTCTTTTCAGAGCTCCATAAAAATATTAATAATTTTTTTTGCTCTAAGTTTCGCTTAAAGTTTTCATATATATTTTTTTTTGCTTTTTATTTTGTATTTTTTTAATTAGTTTGTGTTTCTCTCTTTTATTCTACTGTAACAATATCATTCTCATTTTATAATAACTTGCAGTGCCTGATTAGATATAGTAAGCGGCAAAAGAAACTGCACATTAAAAAAAAATATTCCTTAATAAATAACCCTTATTTTTATTTTGAAATTGTTTCATTGCCAGTTTTTAAAATTGAAACAAACAAAAATTACAATAAATTTCTAAATATTGTAAAATTGTTTCAGGCACTCTTCTTAAATGGTAAAATTTGAGTTTGGTGATTTTCAGAATTTTATCCTTAGTGTACAGTTTATTTTGAGACTTACTGTATATTGTCACTTTAAAAGTATAATTTACTTACTACACAAGATTTGGCAAAACACTTCCTGGCGAAAAATGTTAGATTTTATTGCAGAGCTCCATGGAGCTTTGATACCGAAGCTCACTTGAGTACGCATAGCGGCCCGTTGGGATGCCACAGATAGGCGCAGTCTATAATTTTTTTTATAAATTTTAATAAATTTTTTTGCTCTAAATATTGCTTAACTTTTTGCTTCGGTTGTTTTCTAGTTTCTAGTTTGTGTTTCTTTATCTTTTTCTACTGCATCAATATCATTTTCATTATAATAACTTGCAGTGCCTGATTACATATATATTTTAAACGAACATAGTATCAGATTAAGTCATTAAACCGTAAAAAAAGGAAAAGATTGTGAAAATATATCGTAAGCAAATTAATGTAAAATGAAGATGGCCATTTAAAAGAATATTTTTGTACACACACTTGTTTAGTGTATTGATGTATAAAAAATCAAAATGTCTACGCTAGCATATGATTTCTCAAAGTGAATGATTTTTTCCGTCTGCATTAGGTGGCCAATTGTGAGGTAAGTCCCCTTGTAATGATCCATTAGTGGTGGGTTTGAACCACCACGAGCTCCGGATGAAACCGGACAGATCCGTTAGTGGCACGTTCTCCACCACGGCCTGATTTTCTTCCGCCTGCATTATTTGTAAAAAAAGCGTTTATGTACTATGTATTGTTATCATGTATTATAAGTATTATGTGCTTGAGGTAAAAAGGGAAGTCTAAAAAAGTTCTTGAAAATTAGCAATGAAAGATGGTAGTGCTGAGTGCTTTACAATCTTTGTTTGTATTCCACTGCTGTCAGCCATTGTTTGGTATGGACTTATAGTCTAAAAATGCTACGAAAGGGTGTAATGAATTTGCTTACATACTTACTTAATTGGCCATTACAAATTCCTTAGTCAGTTCTCATTAGCATCCATGCGGGATCTACTATTTATTTAACATCAACTTTGAACGATAGGGGGCATCTTTATTTACCCTCAGAGTTATTACAAGAAGACTGTTAAGGGGAAGTCACCAAAAGCAATATTTCGGCCTGTACATGATATTTGTAGTTCGATTTCGGTGCCATAATCGTAAGGTGATAGCATTAAGCGTGGTAATATTTGTTCTGTCTTTCTGTCTCTCCAATATTCAATATGTATTAATCTCGCATTTTCGGCCCTATGAATGACATTGGATTTTTCGCGAATAATATTTAGTAGTATTAAGTCACACTCCTTAAGGAGGCATCTCCGTTCGTAAGAGTATGAGCGCTCCCCTAAAATTTTGTTTCCTATAAAGTCGCCTCCATTATTATTATCGTATAAGTACACGATCTCTTACACTCCACGTCAACTTTATAGGATATCCCTATAGCGAGCCTTCCAAGCTCTATACGTTCATGGATTCATTCTCATCATCACAGAATCTTCATGTTGAGTCCTAATCTGCAGTGCCCTGTTAAAAGACTATTCTTTCTGGCTAGTCTGTTGTATGACTCACATCTCCTCTTGTAATTACCCAACCAAAGTCTTAATTACTTTAAATCTTCAAAGCCACTTGGTCTGAGAAAAATCCTTGCTTCTTTTTTATTCCCATTTGTTGAGCAGAAGCGTTCTGGCCCCTATCATCAGGTGTCTTCGAGTACAGAATCAACAGTGAATAGAATTCGTATTCTGAAAAGTATTAGAAATTGATTTACTCATCAGCGATTTACTTAAAAGTAAATGCTTTTCGTCTTATAATACAGTTTGCCTCACATATTTTTATAGTCACTTCATATTAACTTTTCATTTCGCTTCCTGCAGAAGTTCAAAACAAGTTCTGGTCTAGGCTTTAAACTCAACTTTCGATTGAGTATTTACTGCTTTTGTCTTTGGTTAGGTTAGTTTTGAGGATTTGTACTTGTCACTGTGACAAAGTCAAAATGTCCCATTGCAAATTCGTCCTAGAAGAGAAAGAGAGAAACGAAATTCGAAACGAAATTCGAAAAGGAGAAGAGATAGGAAAGAGTGCGACTACAATTTTTATGACCTAGCATTTCTCAACCAGCTCAACCTAGTTATGAATTTGAACCCTAATGTCGGCTCTCGACAGTCTAGACCTTCGAAGAATCCCCTGCCCAGGGTCCTCAACATCAAACTACTGTTTGATAGTTTCCAACTCCTCTTTATCGCAAAGTATCCTGTAATACTCCGGCTGCGATCTATTCCAGCAATCTAATCTCACAGTGCCCTGTAATGAAACCAATAACTAACCTCAGGCTGGCCTTATGCAGGCTATAGACATAACATTCCGAACCAACCCCCAACGCCTCTGCTCTTACCCTCTGACCCATCCAATGATGATGCCGCAGAAATGGCAGATTGGAGGATCAGGACCAACAATTAAACCGCCCTAAGAAAGTGAACCTAATCTAGCGAGAGCATCCGAACTGCTTCTGTCTTTATGTGTAAATATTTTACACAACTTGAGTTGCCTTTTGTTATGTACAAAATGGTCATTAATATCTATTCTTTTGGATTCGCTGCTTTATTACCAAATAGTTGCGAACTAATATGTGCAGACTTTTAAGATAACACTCGATTACATTTCTAGGAGATTATATTCTGTTATGTGAAGCAGTAGTACAGTCAAATTTTTGAATACTGAAGTAAAAAACTAAAATTTACTTTCACGTATTTTGTTTCACCCAAGAGCACCTCTTTAAATTAATTTCACTTCGTGTCATATGAAATTATAAGAATTTTAAACAGGATACTCTAAAACAATTAAAAATATTTCACATGTCTTTAAAACATAACAAAAAAATTTTCCATATCACTGCTGACTATTAAGCGTATTAAACAAGGATTTATTAAGACCCGGATATCCTTTATGCGGATTTTGTGTTCATTTTTGTGAAATATTTTAAATCAATATCAAATCGTCCTCTTTGCAATTGGCAAAATTTTCTAATAACCATAAAGACAATTAAATACCCTGCCATCCTGCCATTCACATTTGCCATGGATACATGCGCCATTAAACCTATGCAAAGTCAAAGAGTCATTTCCACGTTATTGTTGTGGTTTGCTATCAGATTTAAAACGCGTGTTAATTTCCATTCGGATTTTGCAATCTCTATTGCAGTCATCTCCATAAATAGTTAAGACACGTTTAATGGTTCTGTGTGAGATCGTTCGGGGAAAATTAATTGAATAAAATAGAAATTTTCTTTGTGGATGACCACAAAAAGTTTTTCATTTTAATTTTGCAAATTCACATCTGTATTCGCGCATGTAGGATTTGAAAATATTGTGCTTGTATGTTGCAAGAAATTTAAATTAAATTTAAGGTTTTAAAACCAAGATGTCAGTAGCCAATAGAAGAACGTTTGCCGCAATATCTTCCATGTTTATGGTAAGAAGGACGGACTTTTCATATAAATTTATTCTTTATAAACAACGTCTTGCGGCCGTGACTTATTTCCTTTTCTGGCAAACAAAGATCAATTGTTATGTGTTGAGTATTCATGTGATCTATGCAGGTCTACAATTGTAAAAGTTCCCTAATATAAATGAAAACTAATCGAATTGCTATCTCTCTACAATAAACCTACAAAGTACAAGATATGATCACAATGCTGCCTGTAACATTTCTCAATATTTGCTAATTAGCAAATTGTATACGTGTAAGATCTCCGACATAATTTCATCTTCTTCCATGAGATTGCAATATTGAATTTATGTTATTCGGTTTCATTTATTATTCTACGCTGTTAATTACTGCCTACTTTTTGTACATATTTCCTCTACAAATTTTTTATCTACAAACTTGGGTTCCAGCGTTTTCTGCTGTCCCATTTCTTAGTCGATCTTCTGTGCTTCGCACGGTATTTTGTACAAGATATAGAATCCCTTTACATCGAGAGGTTTTAATCCTTCGTCAGAAAGGTGACCTACGATATTTTGCAATCACTATAGCTGTAAGGAATTCAATTGGCATATTAAAATATAACACTGCATTGGACTGCAACTGAAATGAATTTGATAGCACTTAACTTTGCTACAAACTTGATTTCTTATGAATCTTATTACCATCTGAGTCTTTGTTAAATTTTCATCTGTGGAACTCCAGCGTAAAGCCGTTTATATTACTACTTTGCGTTCCTTTAAGGGATAAAGCATTCTCATTACATTCTAATGAGTCCTTTCATATTATCTGGATTGGTATTCTGTAGGAATACATCTTCTCAGTGTCGAACACATCCGATAGGATCGATTAGGTTTTTGGCTTATTCGCATATACGAGTACATTCGACTTAAGAATCACCACATCATCTCCACGTCAGATAACCATGCCCATTCGGTGTCGAATATAGACTGTTTTGGGGAATCGAATCGAAGGTGAAAAATTTGCTAAAGTTTGAAATTGTTTAGAATTTTACAACTTTTGCGGATATTTCTAATTCAAACTTGCAAATGAAGAAGCTAAATTAATATCACTGTTCTGAAAAACAAAGGCTAGATTGCACAAATCTTGATTCGTATAGGTTAGATTAGCTTAGCAGGTAGCTTGTCGTCCTCAGGCAAGTTTACACGGTGGCGCATATGGCCCATTGTGTTACCCAGTGTGGGGTAATCCCCCTTGTCATCCATTAGTAGTGGGTTTGAACCATCTCGAGCTCCGAATGAATTTGGCCAGTTTCCTTGGCGGCACGTTCTGCACCATGCCTAGATCTTCAAACATTCTGTCAGCCAACAACCGTTGAGATCTGTTATGAAGTGCAGGCTCGTCACATAGAAGCTGTTGTACCGATTCCGTTCCATCCACATCATGGTAGTATTTGCAGTTATTCTGCTTGTCAGCGAAATTGCCTATTACAGTGTCCCATTAGAATTCCTGTTAGAGTGCGAACCATTCTCTTGTCGAACTCAAGTAGTTCCTTAATTTCCCTGCTTTCTATTGTTATGAAATTCGGCAACCAGATATGTTGGCCCACCTATTTTTGCAATTTGGAAAATTATTCTTTTAGGGGTGCATATGTCGCCGCTATCGTCTCCGCCTCAGGCATTTCCGATCCCTAGAGAGATATGTATGTGTGTAGCCCTCGATCTTTCTTAGATTTCTAGACCACAGAATAGGCTTCTGCCTGAGTTTTGTAGTAAGTTTCTAAATCTTTTTTTTACTTGTTGTCTGAGCATATTTCATTAGCCTTCTAAGAATTTTTCCATCGATTTTGTCACTCTTTTATTCACTCTGCCTACAGAAGTTCAAATTCAATTCTAAAAACATTATGATTTCTTATGTTTTTCTTCTAATTTTCCATGGAAACAGTTTAAATGAAATGTTTTTCAACATAAAAGCAAAAAATTATTTATAATTACGACCACGCAACAAGTAAACTAAAAGCACAGTCTACTGCTGCAATGTCAGGATTGTACAACAGTCTTTGTTATTTGGTCTTATACAAGAAGCAAAAACTTTTCTGGTGAATTCGTGTCGAAAAAATACAAAAAATGTTTCGTTTTTATTATTTTGCTTGGGTCGTCTTATTAAATATAAACACATTTAAGCATAGCCATTCAATTTAATTACCAACTGGTGGCCTCTTAATATATGAACATAAGTTTTTAATAAAGAGGATACATAACTACGGTGCTAAGGAGTGTTGAGTGGAAACCAAAAAATGTTTATTTAAGCCAATTCACTTTATAGTATATATTCGACTATTATTTCTTTATTTAATTACTTATGCTTGTATGGATTAAATCGCAAATTGATTCATATACCCCTTAACACGTTGACGCTCACCACGAAATTGACGAAGGCACTCAGAAACACACTTCGTTTTTTTGTTTAGTTATTTAAATCTTGGCGAGTTTGATGGAGATTTAATACTTATAGATTAAAATTAAAGTTTTTTCTATAAAATTTTTTAAAGTAAAGATGGACGTCTATAGCCGTTATTTTATTTTCATAATATTAGTTCCATTAATGTGCAAATGACGGCATTAGACGTCCGGATATCGAAAGAAATTTTTTGAAAATAATTTAGAAAATTTTGAGTTATATTAACTTTTATTAACTAAAATTCATTTTTACACAAAATTCATAACAAAAATAAAAAAATTCATTTTATAAAGCTTAAATAAAGTAAAAAATCGAATATTATTCACCTATGTATGTACTAAAAACAAAATAAGTGGTACGGCTCAAAGCATTCAGGACATAGAGCTGGCTTTTCAGGACACGTTTTACATCTATATTTTGTTTCTTTTCGAAATTGATGTTTCGTGCAATTTCTGCAGCGGCGATATGAAGAATCTCTTTTACAGTTTTCCGGTGTACGAATCTTCTCAATATAATGTTGTTCACGTAAACTTACAAAAGATGTGTTAGATGTTTTTTTTTTGGTCTGCCACTTTAGATATTAGTTGGTTGCCATTAGAAATATCTTTGGGTAACCTTATTAGCGATCTAATAAGAGACTCCCGAAACTCAAGGAACTTTACATTTTTGTGGAAGTTTTTTATGCAGGTAGTATGAATTCTAAACACATAGATCTAATACATAGAAAATTACTTTTTTGTACCAATGAATGCTCTTTCTTGGTGAAGAATAATATGAGATCATCTGATCGCATCTATCTATTCCTGACATATTTGATAAAACAAACACTTATATTGATTCAAATTAAGTCAGCAACAAAATCATGAATCTAAAAATAAATGAAGAAATATAAGTATAATATTTTCCTTTTCGAATATTATTGAGTGAATTGGTAGAAATCTAAATCAAACTGAATTACAACTAAATTTTTGTTTTATAACTCTAAATTTTTTCGACGGTTATAGACGTCGTTTGCATTTACGTGCACTCATACATGGCGTCTATAGACGTCATTTACGTCAACATGTTAAGATCAGTTTCTTACAAAATATAGTAAGCAACACTATTGTCCATATGGTAGAGTAAACATTAGTTGAATTGCAAACGATATGAAATGTGAGTGATAATTTGTTTTTTATTTTTCTTACACTTCGAGGACACTCCTTATTTGAATGAAATTAGAATGAGAAGGTTAATATTTCGTGACTTTTCTGTTTTCGTCCTACCGCTTCTGTCAGTTGACTCTTCTCAAACTTTGAACAAACTACGTCAGTCCGCTTGTGTTTGACAAGCTATTGATTCCGTGCTATGATGAGCAAATTAATCAATGTGAACTTCGTGGTAATGTTGCGGCTGGGAGGTTGAAAGTGCAGGAAATTGAAGATCACAAAGGTTCGCTGATAGGCATGAAAGCTTCAAACGACATACCTACTTAGGAGGGGTCAATAAGCCCGTATCTATTTTCATGATACACAGATTTTGTGTTTTTAATATTTTCCAGTTGTATTCATTTTGTCCAAAAGTGTACAAATTTTTTTATTCGTTCAAAAAAAATTTATAGTCGGCATCTGCTCAATGGTTCTGGCTGGATCTCATTGGGCACTGTATGGGATAATTCCGCATTTAGCGAGCATCCGTCAAGTATTTCGTTTATTCTTTAGGGATACGCTATATGTCTCTAATTGATCCATTCACCCACAGCCTGGACTGGACTATCCGCTGTAAGTACCGCCTAAATCGATTGGATGAAGAGTATCGTCTCCAATACCACTGTGGGTCATATTCTCATTGTGCCAGTTATCTATATATCTACTGAAGCACAAGTTAGTATGAGTCTATTAAGACTTCTGTACAACTGTTAGTCGTAGATTTAAGCTGGTGGTGTTATCCGACCATGTTTCTTTGAGAATGATGTCGGCCAGGTAATCGCTATCGCAGTCGAGCAGTCAACAATTGTGAACTTGTTTTGGCCTAAATTGGATGTTTTGAACACCAACAATATGTGGCTCCAACAGCACGATGCTACGTGCCACTCAGCGCCTATGCGATATTTAATATTCTGCACAACCGATTCGGGAGCATGGTCATCTCACGAGAAATTGTTGTGCGGTCAGGCGATTTGACACCCTTAGACTTCTTCTTGAAAGGTTTTCTTACGTCGTAGTTGTATACAAATAAGCCACCTAACACAGCGGCGCTCAAAGCTAACATAATCCATGCCAACATATGTTATTGTCAGTGTATATTTGATGTTTCCGACGCTTTCTAACCAAAGAAGTCGTGGCGAACATTTAGAACGATGATATATTCAACACATAACGCCAACAATAAGTATAGAAAAATGTATAGAAGATTTTGATGATATTTATTTTTTTAAGCTACAAATAAGATCTTTAGGGTAACAATTTTAAAGTTTTTGAAAATCCGCTTTGTAAGGTGGCAGCAAATTGGAAAAATTTTATTTAAAGAACTAAAGTCGACGTAGTCTAGTAAGTGGAGTGTTGGATTATTAAACGTGAGACCACGGTTCAAACCCCTGGTCAGACATCTCAAAATTAGCTTCAACCCGCTCATCAATAAATTGGCGTAGAAATATCGAATAATTTTAATATGTTGGGATTTAAGAATTGTAAACAAATACAATCGCCGTAATCTCGTAAATAGAGAGTTGACTTAGTAGACAACACTCCGTGGTTCAACTTCTGGTTCAGACATTTCGAATAAAATAAAGTTACTAATCAATGCATGGTAACTTGCTTTATTGACTGTAACATCCAGTTTTTCATTGTTCCGTCCCAACATCCGTTGCTGACTCTTGAGAAAGAATAGACCTTAACGAATAGGGTTCCTTGCCACTGTTGAACTACAACAATCCAATTGAAAAGGCGTTGGCTCCTTATATTGCTAGATGACAGTCATATTATTCTAGAACCTGTTATACAACAATATGTGGTGTGAGAAGTTAAGTTGTAATCATGACTGAAGGGTTGTAAAGATCAATTATGTATGTAAACAACTCCAACAAATAATAAGCATTTGGAATAGTGGTTTTATTACACTCCAACGATATTCAAAGGAGCGAAAATGAATAAATAAAGGAGTATATAAGATAGCGTTTCGTGTAGTCCAGACGGGGCTGTAATTTTGAAATGAGAGAAAGAAAAAATAATTAAAAGACCAATATTGCGATATACCTGTTGGTATAAAACATTTAGAAGGCTGAATACAGGCTTTATAGAATACTTTTCTACATGAAATAACATGGGAGCTTTGTTTTAATTTCTTACCATCTTTAATTTTTATTTTAAGAAATGTTACCCTTTTTTCAGTTTTCCTTTTTGGTACTTATAAATAGCTGTGGTTTTCAAATAAGCAGATAAAGAATACATAATAATAACAATAAAAGAAATAAATAAATTTAAATATAAATATTATTTTAAAAAAAAAAAATTAATAATTTTCAATTTAAGAACAAAGAGAAACAAACGCATATTTGTAAAGAGCCCCACAAATATGTTGTTTTTTTCTTTAAATGTCTTCTTTTATTTTTATAAACTTTATTAGTAATTTTTTATAATAAAGAAATTAAGTGTAAATATTTAATAGATTTAAATAATTCAAATAAAATTTAGAAATTAAAATAAAATATATTTTCTTATAGTGATTTCATAAAATATAACCTTTTTTTAATAAAATTTTAATTAAAAACTAAAATTAAATAAATAAAAAGCATATGGTATAGGATATAATCTAAATGTTTGTTTATAATTATTAAAATTATTGATTATTGTACATAAAAATAAACATAAAAAATAAAGCCATAAATAATATTCAAATCGTAATTGTTTATATTAAAAGTTTATGTATTTGAATTAAAAAAAATAAATAAAATTTTAAAGAAAAATTCAATTTCAGTATTGATTGATTTGTTATAACAATTTAAAGTACTTAATTGATTGTAAAACAATTCAAATTTGGTTTCCTTATTCGATTTAAGTATTTAAAATGAATTAAGTTTAATAAGATTTATGATGAAATGTTTAAAAAAGAAAAAAATTATAAGAAATAAATTTTATAAATGAAAAATAAATTTAAAAACCATACATGCAGTTATACACAAACATACATAAATATAATATATTCATATATGAGAACATAATAAAAGAAAAAAAAAACTGTGATTATAAAAAAAATATTAACATTTCCAAGGAATGTATTGTTTTCTTTTGAATTTTTCATACAAGATTGGTTTAAGATTTCATAAGTTCATCCATCCATAAGACAAAAAGTGTAATTTGTTTAGAAATTATGATATACTCTACGTATAATGTCCCATGAAAAAAATGTATGTTTCAAGCTTTCATCATTAGATTCACCAGATTTGAAAACAAAAAGTCATTCTATGGCAGAATTCAAAGCCTTCTTTTCCAGAAAGTAGAAATTTTAAGAAAATTTTCTGAATGAATTAAGCTGCTTGCATGTTTTTTCGAATCAGTCTGAGAAAATTAATCAAAGTGAATTTCGTGGTAATGTGGCGGCTGGAAGATTAAATGACCAAAAAAATTTTAGTTGCAGAAGGTTCGCTGAAAGGCATGAGAGCTTGGGTTGATCTTTCCTTCAAACTACATACATATCTAAATAGGACGCGTTATTACGCCCGTAGCTATTAGTATGATACACAGATTTTTGAATAAAAAATATTTTTTTTCCAATATTATTTCCAGTTCATTTTGGTTAAAACTGCTCCAGTTTTTTATCTCTTCCAAGAAAAAACACTAATTAGTCAGCATCTTTGCAGTGGATCCACTTGACAAAGAAAGTCGTTCTGGTGATGAGGTTTGATTTTTTTTTTTTTTTTTGTTATAAAAGTGGACCTAATAAGAAACCATTCATTGACTTTAGACAATAAAAAGTCATATTTTTGTTATTAGAATAGCTGTAAAGACAATTTTGTGTTTTTGTTATTTTTGTCATATTTCTTCCATTTATTTCTATACAAAGTTGATTAAATGGTCCTTTATAAATAGAAACCAAAAAAAAAAAAGAACATTTTTAATTAAAATAATAAATTGCACTCAAATAAATTGATGGAAAATTATTTTTAAGGATGTTATTGAATTGCGATAATATTTTAATAAAACACAATAAAAAATTAATTTATTTTATAACATCTACTTAATGTTATTTGATTTGATCAAACAATATCTGTAATTTATATTCAAATTTATTCAATGGACTTTAGAGAAAACTTAATAAAAATTTTAAATTTAAATGTTCAATCGGCAGTTATGCAGATTCATGAAAACAGAGCAAACATATTTTTTTTATCAATCACGTACGAGGGTGGACTGAAAAATAGCCTTAATTTTAGAAAAGTACCAGTCTTAAGTTAAAAGCACCCGTAGCTTACAAGAAAACGTGGTCCTGTACGTTTAAAATGAATTTGAAACGTAGGAAAGATTGGTCAATCTAATTAACTTTGAACTCTAGTTGGATACTACATTGTCCCCTAATTCAAGACTATAGAACATTGAATGGAAGCTGAAATGAGGCTGTAGTTGTTGTCAGACAATTAGGAAATTCTTGAAAGCAAGGGTTAAGAAAATCCAAAATTTGCTAGTAAATATTAGACTGAAAGCGCATAAACAAGCATATATGAGTGCTGAGTTTACTCACAATACAGGAACAACAGAAGATGAAGTAGATGTTTCAATAGAGTTTTAGACGACGTTTCACAATAATAAGGTCAACAATTCGGAATCATGGGCGAGACACTGAACAAGTACCTTACAACTAAGACAAGTTCTCAATTTAGAAATAATCGTAAGGCGAAGATAGTTACGGTCTGTATTCAAAATCATGATGTTCCTCTTTGGAATTCTTGCGAAATAATTTTTATTGATTGTCTTCAAAAAAGAGAAATAATCTAAACGGGGTACTATATTGATTTAAAGAAGAAGAACGCTTACTTCAACAAAACTAAAAATCAGTTAAAACAATGTAAGCGCAGGATTTCAGAGCAGTTAAAAAGGCAATCTTACTTCACTTGCTTAATTGATACCACTCATGTTGTGCAAGTTAATTTTATCCATAAGTGGTAGGAAATACAGTTTGAAATCGACTCCGAGAAACTTTTCAAGGCAATTTCATTACTCTCAGAGTTTTTGCCAAAAGATTTGCTGAAAAGAAGTCGTGTAAATGTCTAAACACATAGACGACAGACGACAGATAACAAAAAGCTGCCTAGTTTACAATACACACGTTTATATGAAAACGATTATACTGAAGGCAGAACAGAGAAAGCCAAGCAGTTTCTATTAAAACACGAACACGCATTTATTTAATTGTAATTCAAGTTGCTTTATTGAAGTTTAAAAGAAGAATGAAATGAAAAAATAATTAATGTTTGACATTTTGTCGTAATGTATAAAAATGCCTACTAGATGATTGTAGTTTATCGTCTTCGTTACTCCAACACCTCCCCTCGAAGTAGAGAAACTACAAGCTGCGCTGCTACTGCAATGTTAGCCCCAATGAGGTTGAACAATTTTGATGTTTGAATTTACTGAGTGCTTTTGTTAGCATATCAGCTGGCATCTTTTCTGTTGATAAATATTCAAGAGTTATATTTCTATTTTTAATGCAATCGCATACGAAATGATGGCGAATGTCAATGTGTTTCGTTCGCGAATTATAACTAAAACCTTGTATTAACTTTTGCGCGCTTTGGCTATCGTTGAATAAAATAACTCGCTCACAAGTTATACCAATATCATTTAATATACTTCTGATGTAAAGAGCTTCTTTTGTGGCGTCAGCTATCGCTATATACTCTGCTTCTGTGCTTGATAAAGAAACAGTTCTCTGTCTGCGTGCCTCCCAACTAACCGAAGCACCTGCCAGCATGAACGCGAAGCCGGAATATGATCTTCGATCATCGACGTTTGCTCCCCAATCTGCATCTACTACACCGTATAAGTCTACATTCGTCTTATTATACAATAAACCATAATTAGCTGTACCTCGAATATATCGTAAAATTCGCTTTGCTGATTTCCAATGTTCTTCAGTATAATTGGAATTGAATTGACTCATATAATTTACAGCATATGTGATATCGGGACGAGTTGTTACGGATAAATACATTAGTGCTCCTATCAACCGTTGATAGGGATATTTAGACATTATAATCTCATCTTTATTTATGGGACGAACAAGTTTGCAATTCGTCTCTAAGGGAGTGGATGCAGGCTTGCAGTCTGCCATTCCAAAACGTTCCAAAATAACTTCAGCATATGTATGTTGTGATATGAATACTTGACCTTTTTCTAGGTTTTGATGGAAATCAATTCCCAAACAACGTTTAACCGGACCGATGTCTTTCATATCAAAGGACTGTGATAATGACACTTTGATGGTGTCAATCCATTTTGGTTCATTTGAAGCTAATAAAAGATCGTCTACGTAAATCAAAATTATTATAATTTTATCGCCTTCTGTTTTTGAGAACAAACAAGGATCTTTTATAGTTGGCTTCAGTCCCAATTTTTGTAGTTCGGATGTTAATTTTTGGTACCACATTAAACCAGACTGGCGCAGGCCGTATAATGCTTTCTTTAGAAGACATACAGGACTTTTTAAATTACATATCGCTTTCTGCCATCTAAAAGCTATCTTTTCGATATTTTGATTTAATTTTTTATTAGTACCCACAGGTTTACTAGATAAAATTTTATCTAGTATGGACTTCAATTGATCCGGAACTTCAATGTACACACTTTCATCGAGCTCACCGTTCAGGTATGCCGTTACTACGTCCATTTGATGAATCTCTAGTTGTAATTCTGCTGCCAATGCAGCTAGAATTCTTATGGACGATGATCGGGTAACTGGAGAATATGTTTCGTGGAAATCTTCACCTGGACGTTGTGCGTAACCTTTTGCTACAAGACGGACCTTTTTTCTACCGTCATCTTTAGTACGAAACACCAAACGGCTATTAATTATTTTTCTTGAGTATGGCCTTTCGACGATTTCCCACGTGTTGTTACGCATTTGTGCTAAATACTCATCTTCTATTGCATCCAGCCAATCGGATGCATCGTCACTCTGTATGGCTTCAGTATAAGTTTCTGGATCATTCGCCATTGTAAGGTATGCTAGTTCACACTCTTCATAATTTTCTTCGCCATCATTGCCCTCAGATCCGTTTCCACCAGATTTTATTATTTGAAATAATTTCTTAGGACGTCCTCGAGCACCATTCCGATGAATTTTAGGACGACCCCTACCACATTTTTCACTTTTTCCATCATCTTTGGCTGGGCTGTAATTTATGGGTATTTCACTTTTTTCATCATCTTTGGCTGAGCGGTAATTTATGGGTATTTTTGGTGCCACAGTTTCTTCAGAACTCGATTTATATTCAACCTCAATAACGTTATTGTCATCGGAACCATAAAAATCTTCAAATGAACTATTAAATCCGCTTTCATCAATAAATTTAACATCTCGACTAATTATGACATCTCTTCTTTTTGGAGACCACATCCGATACGCTTTTGATTCCGATGAGTATCCCACGAAAACGCAAAGTTCTGAGCGAGATTCAAATTTGCTCTTACCAGGATTTTTATTTAACACATAACCTTTACAACCGAAAACTTTCATATGCATTACCGTTGGTTTTTTATTAGTCCACACTTTATAACGCATCTGTTTCGGATATAACATGCGGTATTAATGGCTTCTGTCCAAAACGAAGGCGGTGACCCTGCATGTTTCATCATGCATCTTGCCATTTCCACTAGTGTTCTATTTTTACGTTCTGCAGTACCATTCTGTTGGGGCGTGTGAGGAGTTGTCAATCTACGTTTTATTCCATTTTCTTCAAGGTACGAATCAAATTCACGATTACAGTATTCGCGACCATTGTCTGACTGGAGGGCTTTAATTTTTCGACCCGTAAATGTTTCTGCCGCAGCTTTGTATTTTTGGATAGCTGAAAACACGTCCGATTTTTGTTTTAAAAAATATACCTCACACCACCGAGACATGTCATCGATAAACAAAACGAAGTATTTTGCCCCGGCTTTAGATGAACATCTCATGGGACCGCATACGTCACTATGAACTATTTCAAGCAATTCTTTAGCTCTGTTATTATTATTGTTCTTCGAAAAACTAGCTCGTGTTTGTTTTTGACTTATACATACTTCACATGTTGACAGTTTGAGTTGTTGATTAAAATTTAGTCCATAAACGTCACAATTTTTTGCCAACCTTTAAGATCTCTTTCGTTCAAATGGCCCATTTTGTAATGCCATGTATCAAGTTCGTTCTTAGATTCTATAACATTCGCGACACTTTCATTAGTTTTTGTAAAATATAAATTGCCAATTCTTTCCGCACGAAGGCATACTTTTCCATTTTGATCTTTTATTACCGCTTCATTTTTGCGAAAAACGACCTCGAAACCATTATCCGTAATTTTCGATACCGATAATAAGTTTGTACGTAAATTAGACACATATAATACATCTTTCAATTGTAGATTAGTATTTTCATCTACTTCGATATCAACGTTTCCTACGCCACTTATTGTCGTGAAGTTGTTGTTTGCCAAACTAAGCTCTTGATTTGTTTTTGTTAACTGTTTAAAATTTTTCGCATTTGCTGTCATATGAGACGTGCAACCGCTATCTAAACACCATTTAGTGTTATTATCCGGACACAGATAAACCGATTCTGTTGTAAAACAAACGTTTATTTTCCTATTACTTTCTTCAGTGTTACGAGCACTTTGTATGTTCTTATTTTTGACTCTACAATTTCTTGCGTAATATCCAATTTTACCACATTTAAAACACGCACCGTTCTGTTTCGATTTTATCTCTTTTGATTTTTGTTGTTCTTTTTTCGCATATAATGCATTTGACGCGTTTTCACCCTCTTTAGATTTTCTCGATTCGAATTCTTCCAGTATCTTTATACGAAGTACTTCGGGCTTTGGAAGTTCATCACGTGTTTCTAATGCACACCGGAATGTCTCAAACGAATCTGGGAGGCTGTACAAGAGTAAAATTGCCAAAAGTTCATCACCGATAGAAACACCGATTTCTTTTAATTTTGCCACTGCATCGAAAAATTCATTTAAATGCTCATGTACTTTTTCATCGTCGCGCATTCTAGATAATGCGACACGTTTTAACAAATTTGCATTACGAGCAGGACCTTTTGATTGGTATGTCGATTCTAATCTTAACCACACTTCTCTTGAAGTTTTACATTCTGCTACTAAACCTAATTCCGATGGACTCATTGCTAGGGTGATGTCAGCAGCTGCCTTTTGATCTTGTCTTTCCCATTCGACGAATTCCTCCGGCTTTGTAGGACACAGAATGCTTCCATCCACATACGACCATAAATCATTTTTTATCAATATAGCACGCTTCTGCATTTTCCATGTATTATAGTTATCCGCGTTCAGCGGTTCTGTGCGTACCACACCGGCCATATTGACGAAAAGACGAAACTTCGATTTTAATCTTCAAAACAAAAAACTTTTAAAAAAACGAATGAGTTCTTCACTCAACAATAGATTACAACTGCCAGTCTGGGCCCATAACCTATTAAAACACGAACACGCATTTATTTAATTATAATTCAAGTTGCTTTATTGAAGTTTAAAAGAAGAATGAAATGAAAAAATAATTAATGTTTGACATTTTGTCGTAATGTATAAAAATGCCTACTAGATGATTGTAGTTTATCGTCTTCGTTACTCCAACAGTTTCTGCACAAAATAAACCATTTTCTATTTTTGTGAGTAGCTAAAAGCAAATTAGTGATGCCAATACAACATAAAATCATAATAAAAAACAGCTAAAAATACTTATATTATTGAAGAGAAGGAACAATTCTAAAATTAAGAAATAAAAAGCAATCCATGTATTCATAATAAATAAAATGGAATTATAGATTCAATTTTGTATCTGAATTCATTTGATAAATGTTTTGTGTGTGCGGTTTTTTCATAAGTGAGTTTATTTTTGCGTACAAAAAACCTGATAGTGACAACACTGAAAAATATATTTAAATTAAAATTTGAAAATTATTGAATTATGAACTTTAATTGTTTTGATTTTGTGTCAGTCGTTTTTTTCTGCTCTGCACTCAAAAAATTTAAGCAGTCGGCATGCGGCAGAAAAACAGTTGGTAGAATTTTCTGTCGAACTGCCGAAGTGTTGTCTGTCGTCCATGTGTTTATATCTTAAGGAATACATTTTCATATTTTCCTTTAGTGAAGGTGTGTGAGATTGGGGTTAAACCTTGGCTTTCGTCTAATAAGGAAAAATCTTGAAACCAGCGAATTATGTCTATCATATGGACAGCATCTATGAAAATTGAATTCATAATAGTATAATTTCAATACATAGTTAAATAAGGGACGTATGTTCAATGCATGACTTAACAAACATTATTTAATTAAGCAGTTTTTAAATTGAAGTCGCCGTAGTCTAGTAGGTAGTTATTGCCTTATTGGACATGAGGCCATGGTTCAAACGCCAGATCAAACATCTTAAACATAACGAAAAATGAAAAAAACGTTTCTACGGCAATTACCTCTCAGATAGAGTATTCAAAAACCGAAACCGAAAACCGGTTTACCGGTTTTTTGAACATTCAAAAACCGACCGGTTTCGAATATTTCATATTTTCGAAATATTCGACAAGCCGGTTTTTTTATATCGAATAACCGGTTTTTTAAAATTACCTTCTTTTATATAATACATATACAATTATATAAAAATGTTCGGCTTTTATGTAATCTTTCTAGATTTTTATTCTGAACACATCCTTATTACGTTTTTATATGCAAGCTAAACACAGCTTCATTTAAAATATCCATCAAAAAAAAAAACTAAATATAAATTGTTTACATGTCCATAGTTTTTAAAAATACTAAGGTAAGCAAAAATTGTATATAAATTAATAAATAATTTAAAGTTTTTTCTATTTTATTAGAAATGAGCAGCGTTTGGAAATATTTTACAAAAAATGACAACAAGTCTCAAACAGCAAGATGCACGAAATGCCCAAAAATTTTGAGCTGCCGGGGATCATCAACATCCGGACTGATAAATCACCTTCGCAATGTTCATAAAATTGAACTGCCAAGCAAATCTGCAGACAAAGAGGCGCCGTCATCATCCAATGTTGAAAAAATTCCATTTACCAAGTTGCCGGTTAAAAAAAACAATGATATCGCTGAAATTTTTGCTAGATGCGTTTCGGAAGATGGTATGTTGGTAAGAGCCGTAAAAAATTCGAAAATAATAATAGATTATTTAAAAATGAAAGGACTTAAAATGCCAGAAAGTGAAAATACAATTTGGAGTTTGATTGAACAGTTTTATAAAACTTAAAAATTGGAAACTATTGACAATTTTAAACTAATTAAAGAACAAAATGGCAGATTTTCAATAATAGTTGATGAGTGGAGTGACAACTCAAATATAAAATATGTTAATGTCTCATTACGGTCATATAATCCTACAAAACGTACACATGAAGTGTTCAACTTGGGTTTAGAGGAAATTAAAATTCGTGGTACGGCAGTAAATATTGAATATTTAGGAAAACAAAAACTGAATGAATTTAACTTGTCACTTGAAACTGATGTCGTCGCTTCAACACATGACGGAGCTGCGGTAATGAAAAAATATGGTACAAATATTTTGCCGGAGTCACAGCTCTGCATGAATCATGCCATCCATTTGTGCGTAGTAGATGTTATCTACTCTAAAAAAGATTCTACTTAGGAAATTGATGACAGCGAAGAAGAAATGTTAGAAGATGACGGAAATAAAAACAGCGAGGAAGAATTTGAAATTGGCATTGACAGTGTTCCGAAGTGGGAGATGTTGTAGCAAAATTACGCAAATATGTAAAGATTTTCAATAAATCGAATGAAAAACAAAAAAGGCTCCAATATTTTGTTAAAAACCAAGACGGTAAAGAGTTAAAGTTAATATCCGATGTTAAACACAGATGGAATTCATTATCAAAAATGATTGAAAATTTTTTAAGAATATGGAAATGTGTAAATCATGCTTTGCTAGACTTTTCTTTAATACCTTTCTCATCTATAAAAATCGAAGCTCTTGAAAATCTGTGGAAAACTTTGCAACCATTGGAAATAGCTATAAAAGAGTTATCTAAGGATTCTGTAACACTTATAGAGGGCGAAGCAATTAATAAATTCTTATTCAACAACTTTAGCAAAATTAACACACAATATGCAAAAGAATTGTGTAACAGGCTCATGATAAGACTTAATGAACGCAGAATAAAAGTTGTAAACACCCTTATAGTTCACTTAAGTTCAGAAAAGCACCCAACTAATGACCACCTTTTGAAATACTCCACCAAAGCAGAATCCAAAGAGTTTGCTGTGGAATTATATAATCGTTTATTTCCATGCAATGAGCTGGATGAATGATGTTGATTTAAGTTTTGAAATTGATAATTCTACAAGTCTAATTTCCGATTTAAACAGCACAATAAGTAGTATACAAAATCCAAAAAAGACCAGAAAACAGCATTCATCATTATATGATGATTTTATATACCTGGATAAATGCAACAAAAGAACGGAAAAGCTGGAAATCTTATATAACTGCATTTTAACAATCTGTCCAACTTCAACATTCAGCTAACGGGTTTTTTCAACAACAAGTTTTATTAAAAACAAACAAAAGAACCGCTTAAAAGCTAATCATTTAAATTGCATACTATTTTTAAAGTATTATTTTAGAAAAAGTTTTGCAATAAGTTTTTATACCTGATATCGATCTCTTTTTGTTGTTTTTTTGTTATTTTTTATAGAAAATGAATTTTAAAAATTTTTTTATAAAAATGATTTTAAAACTAATAATTTCTTGAAATGTGTTTCATTTTCTTCTTTATAATATAAAACCATATACATTACATAAATGTATTATAAATATTGAATTCCTTGTTAATATATAAACAATTTATAAAATAAAATAAGAAAAACCGGTTAACCGGTTTTTTTTTTATACAAAACCGTATTCGAAACCGGTTTTTTAAAAAATGCAATTTTTCGAATTATTCGAAAACCGGTTTTTGGAATAGACCGGTTTTTTGAATACTCTACTCTCAGAAGATTTCTGGCAAAAAATTTGAGAGTAAATAAAATTGCCATGAAAAAGTTTTTCAAAAATCTGTCGTTCGGAGTCGTCTTTAAACTGTAGGTCCCCCGCTCATGTATAAATTAACACACACAAGATAAGTGGTGTGAGAAGCTAGATCATAATCCTAACTATATAAACGCCTATGTGTGTATTGAATCACTTACCACTAAAAAAGTTGCTAACAAATGCTGGAGAGATGTATTATAGTCTTCGCATATTGAATGATTTCTTTGTAAATACACTTTTTTCTTGATGTATTGGCGAGAAAATGGATAAGTCTTCAGACATATTTTGTGCTTCTTCTTTATGGTAGTTAAAAATTTAAAAATTTTGGCCTACGAATTTAAAAATACATTTTTAATGGTTACTAGCTGACCTGACAGACATTGTCCTGTCCAAATTAAAAAAAATGTTTGTGTTCTTTGTGAATTTGTGAGGAGCTGTTTGAATTGTTTAAAAATAGTGAAAAAGAGAAAAACCACGTTCTTTTAAATGATAATTTTTATTTATGTAGGTTTGAGGTGTGTTTAAATTACATTTGATTTGGAATTACCCGGATTACCGGCTCACAATCTCCAACTGAAAGTCGGATCGGTAATCATAATGTTACGAAACATAAACCAACCACGTCTTTGTAATGGCACCCGACTTGCGATAAAAAACCTGATGAATAACGTCATCGAAGCAACAATACTTAAAGGAAAGTACAAAGGAGAAGACGTTTTGATACCACGGATCCCAATGGCTCTGACCACATGCCATTCGATTTTAAACGATTGCAGTTTCCAGTACGGCTTGCATTCGCTATGACAATTAATAAATGTCGGAACACCATCAGCATTATTTATTTACGCGCCAGGCAACAAAACTAAAAATGTCGTGTATCATAAAGCATTGCAATGAAGGAAACTACGATATCACTGCAAAGCAACAGAAAAAAGTATTTCTTTATTTTAATTGGTTCCTGAACATCGATCTTTCAATCAAAATGTAAATATAACACCATATTGTACATATTTTCAAATCAAATGTAATTTAAACACACCTCAAACCTACATAAATAAAAATTATCATTTAAAAGTACGTGGTTTTTCTCTTTTTCACTATTTTTACACAATTCAAACAGCTTCTCACAAATTCACAAATCGAACACAAACATTTTTTTCTAATTTGGACAGGACAACGTCTGTCGGGTCAGCTAGTATGTACATAAAATTACCCGACGATTTAATAAAAGTGGGCGAATAAGTGGGAGTATCAGTGGGCGTGGACAATTTTTCTTTCTGTAAGTAACTTTTGTAAACTATTGAGAACATTTTAAAAAAAATAAGACAAATCCGTCCAAACGTTCCAAGATTTTAGATAAATCGAAAAAAGTGGGCGTAAAAGTGGGCGTGGTCAATTATTCTTTCAGTAAAACTTTAAATTTGATTACTACGAACATGTTTTAAAAAATTTAGCCAAATCGGTGCAGCCGTTTTCCGATTTTAGATAAATCGAAAAAAGTGGGCGTAAAAGTGGGCGTGGTAAATTTTTCTTTCAGTAAAAACTTAAATTAGATTACTGCGACCATTTAAATAAAAGATTAGCCATATCGGTGCAGCCGTTTTCCGATTTTAGATAAATCGAAAAAAGTGGGCGTAAAAGTGGGCGTGGTCAATTTTTCTTTCCGTAAAACCTAAGTTGGACTATGACGAACATTTCAGTAAAAAAATTGTCCAAATCGGTCTAGCCGTTCTCAACTGATGCAATTACCAACGAACGACAATTGATTTTTATTTAAATTTAAATGAAATTTTCTTTTATAATAAAATAAAAAAGAAGTTGATTTTCATTTTACCTTACAAGAATTCAAGAATTATTTCTTCTGGAAATTTATTGCTCAACAGTGATGTCTTTCAACACACACACACCCAGACGCATTCAAGGCTTTAGAAAGGATAAATAATACACACACACAATAAAAGAATATTTATCATCGGCACATCTTATGTGCGGTTTATGGCAAGACGGACGTTGATGTTTTCAAAATACAAATGCAGGATGTTTTCGAATGGAATCTAAAAACATTTCATTTCATTTCTAAAAAATGCATTACAAACGGAAGTACGTACGTTTTAAACAACTTTATGATGGTATATTAAGATTTATACCACAAAAAAGTCTGTTAAAAACTCAATGACGGCTTTATACAATCATATTAAAAAAGAAATAAGAATCGTTTTTAAATGTTATTTCGTTAAGAATATTAAATCCAGTTAAATCATAAATCATAAAATATACACAGCTTTTTACCACATTTCCTCACCTTTTATGACAAGAATTATTTGCTTCAACTTAAGTAAGAATGTAGAGTCTTTCAATAGAGATTTTTGAACTTTGACAGTTGCTAAAGCTAAATCTGTCAAATTAGTTGTTATTTATTTAGTCCGTTTTCCCTAATCACAATGGATGACCAAAGGCAACGACTTGTGCGCACTGAATGCGGTCTGAAGCAGTTGGCAATTGACCTCAATTTTCATCGAAAAATCATCTTCAGCAATGAGGCCCACTTTAAGAACAATGGGTACGTGAACAAACAAATTGGATGGTACCAACTCACAAGGTATCCAAGAGCGTCCAATTCATCTGGAAAAAGTAACTGTCTACGAAACGACGGTGGCCAAGTCATCGCTGTCAAATCCGAACTGGCCTAAATTGTGTTATTTGGACACCAACGACATGTGGTTTCAACAGATTGGCATTAAATGACGCGCAGCTTATGCCAAATTGAATATTTTGTATGCGTGATAGTGATGTGAAATGACCATCGAAATTGTGAGTATTGACACCATTTGATTTGTTCCTGCGAGGTTTTCTAAAGTAATAAATGTAAGCAAATAAGCCGCAAATCATAGCGATCCTTAACTCCAACATAACCCAAGGCATCGGTCAAATTCAGCTGATGTATGCGTCAGGGTCAAGAAAACAACCATAAGAATCCTAGGCGGCCATTTGAGCGAATGTATTCCACACATGATGGCATCAGTAAGTCTTTCAAGAGAATAAAAACTTTTGATGTTATCTTCTAAGTTTTGTTTTATTTAAATTTAAAGATAGGAAGCGCATATAAAGGCCTTTAACTATCGGTTTAAATGTGAACCATCGCTTATTTCGAATCTGTCAATACTTATGTTATCTATTCTGTCACAAAATTCTGTATATTATCTGCACTGAATGTAATGATTTGATTTACGGTTGAGCAACGTTGGGATTTATTGGGCCATCGAGATACTGCACGATGATGTCGATTTTGCCGAAAACATCATCTCTTCGAATGAAGCTCATTTTCATCTTGCTGGACACGTTAATAAGCAAAATTAACGTATTTGTTCTTAAGAAAACCCACACGTGGTCTTACAGACGCCAATACACCCATTACGAATGACTCTTTGGTGCGGATTATGGAGCGGAGGCATTATTGGCCCATACTTCTTTGAAAATGGGGACGATAATGAGGACGATTATGAGCAACCATTACTTGCCACGCATCTCATGTCATAATCGATTTATTGCGTCAAACGTGTGGTTTAATTAGCCGAAATGGTGATGTCAGTTTGCCGCCAAGAAGCTGCGATTTGACACCGTTGGACTGTTTTCTGTGGGCGCTGTTAAAGAAAAATGTTATGCCGACAATCCGGGGGCATTTGAGCATTTGAAGGCCAACATTCGTGATGCCATTGTCGAGATACTACCCCATACACTCTAAAAAGTACATGAAAATTGGTCCGATCGAATGAGGTACTGTGAGGCCAGCCGTGGCAGCCATATGAATGAAATAATATTCCACTTCTAACCAGAACACAAACTTCACAACAAAAAAATAAATTTTGCAAAATTTCAAACCGTTTTTGTTGCATTGCATTTGTAAATTTAAGCTTTTAAATGCCTAACCCTTTATATAATTGGTCATTACAACCCGTCAGCCAGGATTATGACCTAGCTTTTCACACCATTTATGAGTGACGGGACCAATAATTTGAAATCGACTCCGAACGACAGATTTTTGAGAAAGTTTTTCATAACAATTTTATTTACTTTCAGAGTTTTTGCAGGAATCTGCTGAGATGAAGTCGCCTACTAAACTACGCCGTCTTTCGTTTGAAAACCGATTACTTGAATAACGGTTATTAAGTCATGCATTACTCTGTATTGAAATTATACGAATGCACAGTTTTCTTTTAGTTTTGTTCTCTATTGCTTTAAGTTTAAGGGAAGACATTTTCATAATTATTGTCGTATCAAAAGTTTTATTCATTAAAAAGATAAAAAGAAGTTTATCGAAATTCACTTTCATTGATTCCATACTCAATAGATTTCCTGTACAATAACTCAGCCATACATATTGTGTATCACAGAGAGAAATTCTTTACTCTTCAAAAAAAATTGTTGCTCATTCAATAAAACAAATTATTTTAAATAACTTTTTGCAAAAATAATAAAAATCGTTGGAGATAAGTTCCTCTCATTAATTGGCTTATAAAAGCAGAATAAACTCATGCTTATGAGAGTTAGAAAAGAAATTTTGTTTGTAAACAGTTTCGAAAGTACTTTCGAAGTGTTTACAATATTCAAATTTAATGCGGCAATAAGGAAACAAGAGAAAGTGAAAATTATTTTAATGTCGTAAGAAGAGCAAAAGTTAAATTGTTTGAATCACATGAAGATAACGAAATTCATTTATGTAATGAAACTCAAATGATGTTCAAAACACGAAAATTAATGCTTTAAGGCGATATCTTTTCGTAAAATGTGTGTTACAGTTGCAATAGCAAAATTTAATTTAATATGGGGCCTAATGGGAAAGCTGCTTAAATTCTAAATATCTCGTTCAACTTTGTTTAAAAATGTGTGTGGAAAATGTTCACTTAAAATCTGGCCAACTCCTATGGAAGTATTTGAGAAAAATGGCAAATATGAGAATAAAACAGCCGGGTATATTAATATTAAAATTTGAACCCTTTAGGCAGGATTACACCCTAGCTTCTCACACCACTCAAGTTGTATGTATTAATTTTATACATGAGTGGCGGCACCTACAGTTTAAAGTCTACTATGAATGATAAATTTTTAGAGAAACTTTTAATGGCAATTTGAGATCCGAAGATATCTGAGCCAGGGGGTTTGAACCAAGGCCTCACGTCTAATAAGTCAACACACTACGGCGTCTACATATCCTTTCATCAACATTTGCGAACATTTATTTCTATTCCACAATACAAGTACTGACAGCACTTTGTTGAACTCCGTTTACCAATAACCCAATATTGTTCATTTGGCTGAAGCAGAAAACAATTGACTGACATTTACACAACTTCTTCAATACCAGGATACTGAATGTAGTCAGAAAACTAAATCGATGTAAAAATTTAGAGAGACATTGATATTTTTAACTCTTTTAAACTTATCCATTGTTTTTAGCCTACTTGGCATGCATATAAAAATAAAAAATTGTATCGATAATAAGACACGAGCTCTCAAAATATAGACTGTTACACATGCATTGAATATTCAGAGCTTGATTCGTCTGGATATTTGTGAGCTTCTCCATATTGGCTGTAGTCGTCTGAATGCCGCACTCGCTATATTGAGCCTGTTGATTACGTCTGCATCTGCGCCGGCATAAGTTGTCACTATACACACATGCGTCGTTAATGGGGACCGGAGAATTGCGACGCAAATCAAAACGACGCAAATCGAATCAACTTTTTCTACACAAATGCATCGAAATTTAATTTATTGGGACCAAGAATTCAAAGGAAAGCAAAATGAATGAATAATAAAAACATTTTTCATTATTTTATTTAGTTCAACAAATGTTTCTTAATTATTATAAAGAAATAACAAAACAATAAACAGAAGTTGCAAGAATTTTAAAATACAAAAAAAATTCTAAATATGTTCCACAATACAAATACTAAAATGGTAGTACTCAATGCTGCAAGAAAAAAATTAAACGTATGTAGCGTCACAAATCGAAATTTAAACGACGCAAGTTGGGATTCAAACGACGCAAATCGAATCGACGCCAATCGGGGACGAAACGACGCAAATTTAATCGACGCGAGTTGAAATTGCATCAACGCAAGCTGAGTTTTGTCAATTTTTAAAAAGCGACGCAAATCGAAACGACGCAAATCGGATCGACGCAAATCGGATCGACGCAAGTCGGGGCTCTAGTGTACTGTCTAGATAGCAGAAGTATATCTACGTATTCGACTTGTTGACCTTGCTTACGTTGTTAATTCCTATGACTTTGGTTTTCTTGATATTTATCTCTAAATCAACATCATCCCTATACAAATATCATCCGCATAATCCAAATCCTCGAATTGGCATGAGAGACTCTATATTATAGCTCTTTTCCCAGAACAGATTTCGCTCATAATCTCATCTAGCAAAATGATGAATAGCTGACGTGATAGGAGACACACTTATTTTACTTCAGCATTTGTGTGAAATTGTTGGTTTATATTGCCGTTGTGAAGAACAGATTATTCTGCATCCTCGTAAACAGCCTTCACGATTCGTATTATCTTCTGGGGCACCCCTTTTCTTTTCAATGCTTTCCATAAGACAGTTCATCTGGAAGAACGAAAGCCTTCGATATTATATTTATAAGAGTAAATGAAATCAATGTCTTCTTGAATAAGCAAAAGATTTGCAATGAAAGTAAATGAAGACTACAATAGAAATGATCCTGTCAAGGATCAGGTAGTGTGTTATTAGACATGAGGCCACAGTTCAAACCCCAATTCAGACATCTCCAACAAAATGAAACATGAAAAAATATTTCTTCGGCGACTTCCTCTCAGCAGATTTCTGGCAAAAACTCTGAGAGTAAATAAAATTGTCATGAAAAGTTTCTCAAAAATCTGTCGTTTGAAGTTGACTTTAAATTGTAGGTCCAGCCACTTAAGTATAAAATTAACACACACAATATATGTACATTAGAGCGACTCAAGTTGTATGGAAGCGAAATTCGTGATCGATGTACCCTCCTAAAAATGAACCTTGGACTTTTTTAAGATGACATTTAAAATATTTCGGCTCCAGCTTTGACCTCTCGTGAGCTGGACCATTTTGAAAAAGGGTCTATTTTTGCATGTTTTGTTAATTTGAGAATTTGTTTCCTTACCAACATATACAATATGTATATCATAAGAAAGGTTTTTTTTAAGGCGCGTCCAACAGTATATACAATTTTTCCAAGGACGATCATCCATGTCCTTTTTTTAAGGATATTCTGTAAAAAAAAGCGGTTTTGGAATTTTTTGTTCGGGGTTGTTTGGAATAAAAATGCCACATTAACACATTTTAATATTTAGTCGATTTAATTAAATACGGGTCTCAGCTTTTTTTGAAATTCGCGCTAGTTCGCGTTTTGTAGTAGTTGTAGTTTGTAGTTTTGTAAATATAAACAATAATATTTTATAACTTTTTTTTAGTTTGGGAAACCAAAATGCCGCCAAAAAGTCGTGAATCATTTCTTTTTTTCTTTCTTAAGTCCTATTTTCATTCATACATGATCTAGAAACTAAATCCGCTATCATATTAGAGTTACCACAAAATTGAATTTATATATATTCCAGAGCACCGTGTAAAATGCATCTAATTTGCAAAAATCTAAATTATTTACATACAAAGATGATGTACTTGGTAAAAGAAAAAATTTGATACCCATATGGCCTATTTACAAGGAAGGGTTAGTACCCTATTGTATTTTTTTCAAAACGCGAATTAACGTGAATTTCAAAAAAGCTGAGACCCGTATTTAATTAAATCGACTAAAGATTAAAATATGTTAATTTGGCATTATTATTACAAACAACCCCGAACAAAAAATTCAAAAATCTTTTTTTTTTTCACAGAATATCCTTGAAAAAAGGACATGGATGATCGTCATTGGAAAAATCGTATATACTGTTGGACGCGCCTTAAAAAAAGCTTTCTTATGATATACATATTGTATATGTTGGTAAGGAAACAGATCCTCAAATTAACAAAACATCCAAAAATAGACCCTTTTTCAAAATGGTCCAGCTCACGAGAGGTCAAAGCTGGAGCCGAAATATTTTAAATGTCATCTTAAAAAAGTCCAAGGTTTATTTTTAGGGGGGTACATCGAGGACTTTTTTTGGTGAGTCGCTCTAATGTACATATGTAAGTCGTGTGTGAAGCTAGGTCGTAATTCTGACTGGAGTGTTGTAATGAACAATTATGTATGTATGTATTATGTAAGCAAACAATTTGCAATAGTATTTTAGCTTTAAAAGCGTATACTAAACCATTTGTGTGATCAGATTTTGTGTGAACCAGTGCTATAAGTCCATTAAGAATACTTTTCCTTTTTTTTACAATAAAGTATGCCTCCTGCCATATTGATGGAATCTATTGAGTATGTTTTAATAAGTTTTACTTTTCTTAAATTGATTAAATAATTTTAAAAAGAAATAATTTCCTTTTACGGAAATGATTTTGTATATTTAAAAAAAATAAATTATAAAAATCAGTTAAAGTACTTTTCCATACATTGACTCCTTTATGTCTGCTTTTAATACCGATACTATGTTTGGCTCTAGACTGCTATTGTTTGCAATAAAAGAACGTATGTGTACATAGTAGTCTTCAGAATGGTAGATGATGCATGCAATATTTTTTATTTTTTTAAATGTTTTGTATTACAGAAACGTGCAATGATTATTTCATTTCCATTTACATTAACAAACACACTCTTATGAGCGCTTAAATATACACAATGATTCGCTATATTCACTTACAGTCTTTATAACATCTCTGGCTGTGTACGTCGTCTGTCTGTCTTCTGTGGGTAGTTCAGCTTTTGTTTGACGAAGAAGAAAAAACCAGACAAACCTGAATAGAAAATAAAAGAAAAATTCATAAATGAAGAGTTCTTTTAAAGCTTCTACACTCTGATGTACATGCATATGTATTTAATGTCTGTATTTGTATATTTAATTGAATATACAGTGCCTAACATAAGTGTAATCGCACCAAGACATTTTTCACCTCTTGTGATAATAATGTTATGATTACACTATGCGACAAAATAAAAAAAATTGAATACACCCGGCTAATGACATAGTGTAGGTTGAGAGTTTTGTTGAGTAGATCTCAAAAATATATTTTTTTAAATTTCTCGAACCCTCCAAACTTTTTTTATTTGACAAAAACTGTTTTTTTTTTTTTTTTTGATTTTACGCACAAATTTCTGGATTACTCAAACATTTCTGACCCGATTTCCAAAATTTAAATCTTGTTGGAAAGGGAAAGATGGACCTTTAAAATGGCGTACATATATATGTATATTATTCGACTTAATATGCTATGAGACTACCAGAAGTTGTTGCAATGCTTGCACAAAGAGAAATAATAATATTTACAAAAAACACAAATATTGGCCGGCTTCTGGTAGTTTTTGTTCGATTTGATCGAATGATGACTCAGTCTCTTCACAAGAGTGCAGACTTTAAGAATATTATCACTTATCCTATATTTTCTTAATTAAGTTTCGAACTATGAATGGACAAACTTGAAAAAATATGAAAAAAATTCGAATTTTCCAAGTTTACCTCATCAAATCTCATAGCATATTAAGTCGAATAATAGATATATGTACACCATTTTAAAGGTCCATCTCTTCCTTTTCCAACAAGATTTCAATTTTGGAAACCGGTTTAGAAATGATTGAGTAATCAAGAAATTTGTGCCTAAAGTAAAAAAAAAACAGTTATTGTCAAAGTTTGGAGGGTTCGAGGAATATAAAAAAGGTATTTTTGAATTCTACTCAGCGAACTGAACAACGTGGACTATGTACTTACTCGGCTGTATTTTCACTATCGCACCGTGTTATTTGTATACGAAATTGAGACCAAAATGTACATTTAGAATAAAAAGAACTTTTTTAGAATACCCTGGAAAGACTGACACTTCTTTGTAGAGGGTGGACGATTTAAAAGTTTAAATTTAAAAATGTCGCACCGTGTTATTTGTATACGAAATTGAGACCAAAATGTACATTTAGAATAAAAAGAACTTTTTTAGAATACCCTCGAAAGACTGACACTTCTTTGTAGAGGGTGGACCATTTAAAAGTTTAAATTTAAAAATGTAATAAAACAAAAAAGGTTTCAAATTTTCCCAAATTTATTTTGTTGTCATAAAAAGCAATTGTTCCTTTTAGAATGGAATATTATTTCATTCATATGGCTGCCACGCAGGCTTCATAGTACCCCACTCTATTGAATCAATTTTCGTGCACTTTTTCTAGTGTATGGGGTCGTATCTCGGCAATGACAATGTTGGCCTCCATATGTTCAATTGTCCCTGGTGTGTTGGAATAACAATTTTCTTTAACGGCGCTCCACAGAAATTAATCCAACGGTTTCAAATCGCAGCTTCTTGGCGTCCAAGAAACCAAACATCGTTCATATCAATACCATGACGAGCGGGTACAAAAAAATCCGTTATCATGGTGCTATAAATGTCTTCATTGATCGTAATGGTTGCGCCGTCCTCATTTTCAAAGACATATGGACAAGTGATGCCTTCACTCCAAAAGCCGCACCCAACAGTCACTCGTAATGAGTGCATTGGTGTTTGTAAGACCACGCGTGTGTTTTCTGAGCCCCAAATACGGCAATTTACCCAACTTAAGTACCCGCCAAGACGAAGAAAATGAGCTTCATCCGAAAAGCTAATTTTTTTTGGCAAAATCGACATCATCGTGCGGTTTGTCGTTGGCCCAATAAAACCCAACGTTTCTCAAGCGTAAATCGATTTATTACGTTCAGTGGAGATAGTTAATGAATTATGTGACAGAATAGAATGGCATTAAATTTTTTGCTATTTGCCAGATTCGAAATACCCGATGGTTGAAATTTAAACCGATAGATGGCTTACCCTATACTATGCATTCATCGTTTTTCTTCAATTGTGTGCAGAGGCAAAGGTTCAGTATTCTAGACAAGCGTTTCTTTAGTGATAATATGAAATTGGCCTCCGTTAGGAGGGTATATTATGTGTTAAGTTTCATCTTAGGCGTAAATTAACTGGTGCAATGATTTGTTTTCTTATTTTTATTTTATAATTTGTTTCTCTTTGTCTTTTCTCTTCTTGATAGCCTATGTCATGAAGCTACTCATAATATTGTCGTCTGTTAGTTAAATAATTGGAAGACTCCCGCAATGGAATATTTTTTAGGCTCTGGCGTTCGTAACTTGCCTATGAGAAATATATCAATTGTGCGCCAAACTTAACGAGAATAAATTCAGAAAAAAGCCTTAAAAGTCGATAAAAAATTGATACCCTTCATGTGTGAACAAAATTAGTGCAGAGTACAATGCGAAGCTTAATACAACTCTTATTAGTGTAGGTGAGTAACAAAACAACTTTTATTTGCTCTTCCTTTTAAAACAGTTGGTGCAGCTAAACGTATATCTTGTATTGCTCTTGAAGTCCTTCATAGGGATCATACACAACGACAAGAACGTATTGTTTGTGTTTGCGCCTTTATGTACGTGACTTCAATATTTATTGAGTTGTTACAATTACTCGCCCTCATACACCCTCATACACTCTCACATCTCATTGGTTTTCCACTGTATTTTTCGCTCGCCATTATACACTTTTACACACTCACTTAAATTCGAATGTATTTATTTACAGTTTAATGAGTTGAGTTTAGTGTAACAGCGTTGTTCGTGTGTTTCAGTGTGACTTTGTGTTTGAGTTTGTTTTTGTGTCTGTGTTTGTGGTTTAGTATTGTAATTTTCAATTTTGTTTACTTCATTGAATATTTGTTCACTATAATGAGTATGAGTGTTTGCGAGTGTAGTTTTTCGCCGATTATTGCATATTTTGTTATTAAATGTAGTTGTTCCTGTTGTTGTTGTTGTTTATTTGATTACATATTCAATTATTTGTTTACAATTTCCTTTAGTTTTGTTTGCGGAGGGCAATGCGAACAGTGGTGTGAATGTTATTTGAATGGAAGTTAAAGACTGGATAATAATTAAATGTAACTGAATGGCTGAATTTAGTCGCCGTAGTCTAGTAGGTAGTGTGTTGGCTTATTAGACGTAAAGCCCGGGTTAGTATCCCAGGTCAGGCATCAAAACGAAATATGAAAAAAAATATTTCTCCGGCGACTGCCTCTCAGCAGATTTCTGGCAAAAACTCTGAGAGTAAATAAAATTGCCATGAAGAGCTTCTCAAAAATCTGTCGTCCGGAGTCGACTTTAAACTGTAGGTCCAGCCACTCATGTATAAAATTAACGCACACACCATAAGTGGTGTGAGGAGCTAGGTCGAAATCCTGACTGAAGGGTTGTAATGACCAATTATGTACATATGTATGTAACTGAATGGCTTTAATTATTAATTTTCGTCAGAATTCTTTGTAGTAATACCAAGTTACAGAAGTTAATCGTCTGTATATTTAAACATCATTATTTTAAATCAAGAAAAAGATTTATTAATTGAACATAAACGTTTACCGATTGCAGTCCAGAGCTTAACCTTTTCGTGATTAAAGTTTATAAGCAAATTCCTAACAGTAAAGGACCACTGATCAGTCCCTCGATCAATTAAGTTTGTACCCAGAAGCTATTTGTTCTTCTATTGTAGGCCAAAAACAGTCGGTAAATATGAAGTCATAGTGCTGTGAATTGACTGTAACAGGTTTTTCATGATCATTTTCGGAAATATACAACCCAAAGATATTTCCAGAACATAATTGTCATCAAATAGAGACTATATTTAATAGCAATGTATTCTCCAAAATCACTTCTGGGTTTTACAAACATGTAACAATTTCAAAAATTGATGTACCCATCGAGTTAGAAATGAGATTCGTTGATGAAGAAAATTTTATTTAAAAAATCAGTATTGAAAGCAGGATTTTCTAGCGCGCAATCACTACAACTAAGATGTTGTGAATGCTCATTCGACTTCAACAGTAGCATGCGTTGAACTTGTAGTACCCGTAGTCTAGTAGGTAGTGTGAAAAAATATTTCTTCGGCGACTTCCGCAAAAAACTCTGAGAGAACATAAAATCGCCATGAAAAGATTCTCCAAAATCTGTCGTTCGAAATCGACTTTAAGTGGAGGGACCACTCATGTAAAAAAAACTAACACACACAGACTAGGTCGCAATCCTGACAAAAGTGTTATAATGACCAATTGCTGAAAACGATTTGATTTCTATAACTTCCAATTAACCGCCACTCTTATTTTTTTTTTTGGAAGCGCGTAAATTGCAATGAGCACTGTCGAGAGCACATCTGTAACAGTTTCAGTCTCTTTAAATATTTTTATAATCCTTTTCGTAATATTTGAAAAGTGGCACGTTTGAATTTCTCATTTACAGTAATTTTTAATTATTTTCAAATTTTCATTCTGGTTGTTCGTGAATAACAAATCTTCCACTAAATAATTCCACTTCACATGATAGAGATTTAGCAGCTAACGACCTTAGATCATCGGTTTGGAACTACTTAATGAATAACTCGAATAACTCGACCCCAGCAACTTAGCTTGTTATGTACTGCCTAATTCCAGCCCATAGAAGACCTTGGCTACTTGGAGAGTTAGATATCTAAAAATGATGATAGTAAAGCTAATACTAACAGCAGATTGTGGAAAACTAAACAAACATTTGATACTTCATCGAACTAAACTTATAATATTAACATCAGTGTCGAGTCTGTGATTCTTTATGGTCGCGATACATTGAATATATCAAAACTCGGAATTCAAAGCACTCAAGCCCTTGTTAACTACTGCCTCAGATGAGTGCTTTTGTAATGCACCAATTTCAAAGAAATACTTAAAAAAATATCATAACAAGAATTATTGTGTAATGTGGTAGTGGTGAATTTACAATTACCATGCTATCCTACCGATTAGCAGATAGTGTGTTGGCTTATTAGACATGAGGCTACGGTTCAAACCCCAACAAATTGAAACATTAAAAAATTATTTATTTAACGACTTTCTCTCTGCAGATTTCTCGCAAAAACTCTAAGAGTAAACTAAAATTGCCATGAAAAGGTTTTCAAAATTCTGTCGTTCTGAGTCAATTTTAAATTGTAAGTCCCGCCACTCATGTATAAAATTAACACACGCAACATAAGTGCTGTAAGAAACTAGGTCGTAATCCTCACTGAAGTGTAGTAATGACCAATTATGTATGTTATGTATGCTAACCAGGAAAATCGAACGGTTCTCACGCAACCATTATGACTTCTGCACTGTCTTTTTGTATCTTCTTCGGTCGTTTTTCTGTTTAAATAAACCATGATGTACATATGTGAGATATCATCGATATTTTTTATTCATTTGAAAGACCTAACATCGCGGGTCCCGCCACTCATAAAATTAACACACATAACTTAGGTGGTGTAACAAACTAGGTCCATAATCCTGACTGAAGGGTTGTAATTACCAATTATGTATGCATGTATGTATATAACATTGTTAAAATGTCCGCCATGGCTTCTGTTCGTGAAGTGTAAGCGAAATATCTAATTTGCCATGATTCTGGCTAAATTTGTGGTTTATTCGCATTTATCTACGATTTAAGAACGCCACATAAGAACTATAACGAGACCGAATTGCACGATCTCGGTAGCCAATTAGCATGACCTTTAAGTGAGGTGAGCATGCCTACAAATCGCTTATGCAGAATATCCAAATTGACATAAGCTGTGTGGCATGTATCATCATACTCTCCGATTCAATCAATTCTGTACAAAGAAGTGTTCTCTGTTAACAGTGATGGTCTGGCAAACGCCGTTCTCAAAGGAATAATCTCCGATGACGTCGCCACCCAAAAAGTACACTCTGGTTCCTTTAGAACCTCATGTGAACTGGTGTCATTCCAAATTCGGCAAATTTGTTTATTCACGTAAGATGGTTGAAAAATTGGACGAGCACTATATGCCACAGAATGACCTTAAAACTAAAATAGACTGGTCCATGTGCTAATTAGTTTATTAAAGCTGTTCATACATATGTATATACGTAAGTAACTTCTTTGCTCTTAGGCTTCTATTAATGTACGATATAATTATTATTCTAACATAATTATTTACATATACATGCTTACAATTTAATAGAGACATACTATTGAACAAAAACATACATTTACACATTCCATAATATGCATGCATAAACATATGTCCATACATATGTATGTTTATAAAAGCATACCTTAATGGGTCTATTGTGTACATATTTATGGTAGTATATAATGTAGAAATATAATAGAATACTCAGATGTTTGTTTTCATTCTTTACTTTGTTTTATTTTCTCAGTTCAATTCATTTCTTGCTTTTTACTTTTTGTATTTTTTATAATTTTTGTTTTTTTTTTCTTTCCTTCATTGCCTCTGTATGCGTAATCCTCGCATGTATTTCAGCGTGAAGCGTGATTATTACTCTGTTTTATTACCAAAAATGATAATTGGACCAGATGTTATGCGAATAATGACTTGAAAAAGGAAGAAACAAAACAGAAGAAAAAAATTTTTTTCTTTTGTTGTAGTTTATATGACACGAGTTTTCTTAAATCGAATTAATTTCATGTCAGATTAAACATCTGAAACGTGTTTATTAAAGACTACAGCCGACTTGAGAGTTCATGGTTCATTTTTGCAATTTATTTTAAAAAAAAGAAGAAAAGTTTTATCACAGGCAGGCAGGCATACTTTAACGAAATAAATTGTTGCTTTGGAATTATTTAAAACGCATATTTTTTATTTTCTATTCAGTATTAATTGAAGTCGTAAGTAGGTCAGTGGTATGGAAAATGCAAGAATTAAGGGTGATTGTAAATCCATGTTGATAGTGTTGAAAACAGATGAGAATTTCATACCACCAGGTATTTCTGCGCATTCATGTGATATCACATTGATTCCAATAAAATTGCTGACTTTAAAGACAAACGATACACTTAACGGCTTTTACAAATTAACTACAAAAAGCAAGGGCATTGGTGACCATCTGTTCTTAAATAGTGTCTTCAATAAATTTTACGAACAAAGTGTGGCAAATGAGTGAAACACCGAATCTCTTCATCGCCGGTCAGAAATCCATATAGACCTCACGGCGATAAACGTGATATAATTGGGATTATCTTTTGTTTATAGAAAAGACCACAAACATATCTAAACTTAAATCTTCAACTGTGATAAATGTAAATTTGAACCATCGGTTATTTCGAATATATACTTATGTCATTCTATTTCGTCACAAAATTCAGTGGAGATAATGACAAACTGCACGATGATGTCGACTTTACAAAAAGAAAAAAATATCTTTTCGGATGGAGCTCATTTTCATCTTGCTGGGTACTTTAATAAGTACTTTAATAAGTATTTGGGGTTCAGAAAACCCACACGTTGTCTTACAGAAGCCAATGCAACCATTACGAGTGACTGTTTGGTGCGGCTTGTGGAGCGGAGGCATCATTGGCCCATATTTCTTTGAAGATGAGGACAGCACAATCATTACGGCCAATACTCACGGCAAATACCCATTGCACTACGGTAACGTATATTTTTGTACCCGCCTTTCATGGCATTGAGGTGAGCGATGTTTGGTCTCAACAGGATGGTGCAATTTGCCACGCATCTCATGCCACAAACTATTTATTGCGTCAAACGTTTGATAGCCGTTTAATTAGACGAAACGGTGATGTCAATTGGCCGCCAAGAAAATGCGACTTGACACCGTTGGACTATTTTCTGAAGGGCGCCGTTAAAGAAGAGTGTTATGTCGAAAAAACAGAGACAATGCTGCATTTAAGGTCTGTGTGGGGTATTTAACCAAAAAAGAGACAGTACAGCTTCATATTTATACGATAGTACCCTGCTATAATTCCTACGAGTTGCAGCTTCCTTAAGTTTTTCCTACAATTTGTCATGACTGGATTGAGCCGTATTGAATTTAAGCCCTTCACATAAGGTAGTTCAATGGGAAACAAACCTTACACGATATTAATGTGGCAACATCGTGACCTGATGAATCGACTCTTCCCTTCACTTGCATGAGAAATAGGGGAGAAATGCGGGAGAAGAGATGTTTGGAAAAGTATAAAACCGGAGACTCTCCTTCTTTGAGGCATTAAAAACTTTTGCTAGATAAATACAATCGTAAGAAAAGAAGAATCGTGCATCAGTAAAAGCATGAGAATACTAACCCGGCATTTTGAACGAGTATTATAGTTACAAAAAGAACACTTGATAGAATAGCTTGAAGCTCAACAAGTAGATGCTATGATGATGAGAGTGAGTCATCAGAAAATCATACTAAAGTTTATCAAATGGAAACAACTGGGTACGTATCAAGTACTAGTGTGTACGTTCTACAACATTCTAAAGTTTATCAAGACAACAGAATTGACCGAGACATTATGTGAATGCCCTACATAGACAGAGGGGCAATAAAATATATTTTATGAAGAATAAGCACCTCTACTCGACAATAATAACAATAACAATCATACCGAAAGCAGTTGAGTATCACTTTGCTTGCATGGTGAAAGAGACGAAGGCATTGGATGGCAATAAGAAATCGTATTTTAAATACGTCGAATTTTTCCTGCACGATGAAAGTAGTCGCCGTAGTCTAGTAAGTAGTATAAACTTAATCATAACATTGTATAAACATTACTATTAAATAAGATTAAATGCTTGTTGTACTGGAGTTAATCAATAAATAAATAAATAAATAAATAAATAAATAAATAAATAAATAAATAAATAAATAAATAAATAAATAAATAAATAAATAAATAAATAAATAAATAAATAAATAAATAAATAAATAAATAAATAAATAAATAAATAAATAAATAAATAAATAAATAAATAAATAAATAAATAAATAAATAAATAAATAAATAAATAAATAAATAAATAAATAAATAAATAAATAAATAAATAAATAAATAAATAAATAAATAAATAAATAAATAAATAAATAAATAAATAAATAAATAAATAAATAAATAAATAAATAAATAAATAAATAAATAAATAAATAAATAAATAAATAAATAAATAAATAAATAAATAAATAAATAAATAAATAAATAAATAAATAAATAAATAAATAAATAAATAAATAAATAAATAAATAAATAAATAAATAAACAAATAAATAAATAAATAAATAAATAAATAAATAAATAAATAAATAAATAAATAAATAAATAAATAAATAAATAAATAAATAAATAAATAAATAAATAAATAAATAATTAAATAAATAAATAAATAAATAAATAAATAAATAAATAAATAAATAAATAAATAAATAAATAAATAAATAAATAAATAATTAAATAAATAAATAAATAAATAAATAAATAAATAAATAAATAAATAAATAAATAAACAAATAAATAAATAAACAAATAAAATAAATACACTCAGATTTCTGGCAAAAAGTCTAAGAGTAAAATAAATTGCCATGAAAAGTTTGATAGGTGGTATTCTCCTGGCCTTTAAGGCCCCTATAAAGTAGCAAAAACAAGGGAAAAGACTTTACATTAAAGAGCTGCAGTAAAAAGCAAAAAAAGTTGTCATATTGGGTGGTGTTTCGACAAGAACGGCAACGTCCGTAGCAATTCAGTATGCAGAAAAATCTAGCACTGATGCCTTCAGATGTGGTCAACATGAATATTTACTTGAGAATAGATACAGCAGTAATGTCAGGTTCAAACCCCATGTCAGACATGTCCAACAAAACGAAATATTTCTTCGGCGATCGCCTTTGAACAGATTTCTGACAAAAACTCTGAGAGTAAATAGAAATTGTCATGAAAAGTTTTTCAAAAAACTGTCGTTCGGAGTCGATTTTAAGCTGTAGGTCCCGCCATTCATGTATAAAATGAATACACACAGCATAAGTGGTGCTGGATCGTAATCCTGACTGAAGGATATAAAATATGTGTGTATGGATGACAGAACCGTAGGTTGAAAGTCCGATTGACAATCTTGATGTTTAAGATCATATACATAATTCATCTAAACAATGACTTCTGGAGGGCAGTATTATTAAGCAAAAACCATAGAAATAGGTCTCTGCGTTGGTGCCAACACCCCATTTGTATTTCAGACCCAATTTGATGGAAAGTTACCACTGTGAAACTTCACAGCTGTCAAGGCAAACTTTGTCTCTTAATTGGTCAGTGCCATAAAATTATTACGAAAAACATTTAGCTGTATTCAGGTGGCAAGAATGGGAAGAATTTTATTGTGGACTTTTGCTATAACCAGTAGTCATTGTAGAAATGTACTAAAAATTCCGCTAAAATATTTTTGCAAGGTCATGAAAAACATTTGCCTGTGAAAACGAAAGAAATGTAAATAAAAATTTAAATAAACTTATCCAAAGGAATTTAGGAAGCAGAACTTCCCATGGAGATGAAATATTTTTCGCATTCAGCTGAGTGTGAATATTTTCCCGCAATTAATATTTCTTAGGAAAACATCTGAAACAGCAAGAGTATAAATAAGGTGGCTAAATATTTACATAAATGTGCCTCTTCTTAAAGTGATTGTACAAGGATACAATATCCTGGATACGATGTTGTACACATTTAATGATGACAAACAGCTTCGACCTTTTTCATTTCAAATTAATTGTTGAATTTCGATTTTGCCCCAAAAGAAAGTGGGAAGAAATAATAGGAAGAGAAAAAAAATATATTTTTTTAGGTTTAGAAATTAAAGGACGTCAATTCATGTTCAATAACTTAAAACGGGAATCATATTTTTTTTCTTACGATTTCGTTGATTTCGTAATTTGCGTTGATTTTCGATGATTGTTTCTCTCCTCACAAATGCTCAATGAAATGGAAGATACGAACCAAATTTTTTTCAAATTGTTTAAATAACTGCCAAATGCTAAGACATCGCAAAATGCAAAAAAAATTTGGGATTTCAATGAACAAATTAGAAAAAAATAGAAGGAAAACAATAAAAGTGAAAAGGAAAAGTGTATGCGTTGAAGTGTGCCATTTCATGGCAAAATCACAACATCGGCAGACCTTTTTTAGGTGATGTTTTTTGCCTAAAAGATTATTAAGGAATTTAAGTTGAGTTGGTGTTGTTGTTGTTTGTTTGTTTTGCTGTATTAAGACAAACAATCAATAACAAAAATTAATACAAGTACTTACAAACAAATAAGAAAAATAATAGACAACAACTATAACAACAACAAAATGTAAGGGAAAAATTTATTCAAATATTAAGACTTTCGACAAGATAAGCATTTCGATAACACCCTGCCCACGCTATACGCTGTCTGTTGCCTATTAGCAAACAAACAAACAAACAAAACGATATCAATTCATATTCATTCGATATTTTCATCTCTGCTTTGTTATCAAATCAAATGATTTGATTTGATTACCTTTATTAAGCCATCTAAACCTTTAGGCCATTTAGAGTTTTCTGGTAATAAATATTCTGTAAATGAAGAAGCCACGGTTTAAAGCCTCAGGCTGAAAGGTTAAAAGAATAGGGGAGAGTTTTTTTTTTTTAAATAAGGCAGTAGCCGTAGCCTAGTAGGGGTAGTGTGTTGGCTTATTAGACGAGAGCATGTGTATTAACCTCCGGCTTAAAACGTTTCGAGTAAAATGACTTCCTCTCAGCCGAATTCTAGCAAAAACTCTAAAATTGCCATGAAAAGTTCCATAGGGACCACCAATAATGAATAAAATTAACACGCCCAACGTGATTGGTGTGAGAAGCTGGGTTGTACTCAAGTAATTAAGTAATGAATTCAGTTCGATGGCAGGGTTTAAAATTAAGGCAGAGGTTGTACAAATAGCTTCTTTTCAGAAATTATGTTTGAAATGTCGTGTTGCTCTTTCACTTCCTCATACACAGAGTTGCGACTTGTAAAATGTAAAAAAGCGTCTCTTTGTTGTTTTCCAATTATATTTGTTATTCAAATGATTTATCTGTTTACGTAGGAACAGGTCAGTGTCACTTCATCAAGCCGCACACTAAACAGGTTCGAATTCTAAGCAATATAAAAAGAATCATTGTAGGATTTTCACAGGATTAGCCCAATCCAGGCATACAGTATGTCCTAGCCTTTGACGCAACGTTTACATTCACCGGAGGTCTTCATTTTTAGCAAACCATATTTGGAAAATATTTGGAAAATAAGGTAAAGAGTGGCTGTTTATATAATGAGTCTTCCCATTAAGTGACTCCTATTTTTTAATTTCAATAAAACAAGGTATGCATGCGATATCATCGAAAATTTTTGATATCGAATTTATCATCGAAATATTGATGGCATTATTTATTTATTGAAGTTTAATGTTTAATCTAGTTTGAATGATATTATTGGAATGAACTTTTTTTTAAAGAAAAATCAAGTTGTGGAAAATTCATAAGTAAAATATAGAATTTTACAACAGGGTGATAACATAAATACAATTTATAATATCTACATTTATCTGCATATGAAAATTACAAGTAATAAATGTATAGTGAATGTAATTACTCCAACACTCCACCTCATTCACTTTAAATTGCATTTATTACAAAAATTGTTATGTTAGTTCGGTGGCAACGGTTTTGTTAGAATATCGGCTATCATTTCCTCTGTTGGGCAGTAGCATGAAGTTATGATACCTTTCTTGACTAGATCTTTCTTCATTTTGTACTTCGTATCCATGTGCTTGGTTTTAAAAGAAAATTTGTCATCATTCAAAAGATGTAAACAGCTTTGGTTATCGTTGAAGATTATTGTCGGTTCTTCTATGTGTTGATCCAAGTCTGTTAAAAGTTGCCTTAACCATTTTGCTTCTTTTGCTGCTTCTGATAACGAAATGTATTCTGCTTCGCATGTTGATGAGGCTACGAGGGTTTGTTTCTGACAGGACCATGAAATTGTCCCACCATTGTAGAAAAATATTCGACCGCTATTTGACTTTCTATCAGTTATTTCTTCAGCCCAGTTAGCATCTGCATAGCCGATTAATTGTTGATCTTGACTTTTATTGCTCAACAACAACTTTAGATTTGAGGTTGTTTTCAAATATTTTAAAATACGTTTACATTGGTTCTTGTGCTAAAATGCTTATGGCTGCTGAAACATCGGGTCTAGTATTAACTGAAATATATAATAGGTGGAAAATCAATTTACGATACAAAGTGTTGTTTTCAAGAGGTTTCGCTTCTCCTCCTTTTCCGTAACTTAAATCCAGGGGTGTTTTAACTGGCTTGGCTTCTTGGAAAATGCCATCAACATCTTTTGATATTTCACTCTCAACAGTTTCCTGATACGATTTAGGTTCTTTAAGCTCCCTTGTTAACCAAATTTCGTCTATCAGTCTACTAGGCTCTTTACCTTTGGTCTGCCTGCTTGAAACTCTAACAGTAGAATTGTCTGTTTTAACTTCGGAATTTACTTCAGCACCCACAATATCCTTGTTGATAGCTTTCCCATTATCCGCCTTAAGAGAGTTTGGATTCTCCTCCTCAATCAACAAAGGGTTAACGTTACGGTTGGTTTGACTTAAGAGATCAAGAGATACTTCCGTGTGATCAGGATTCTGAATACTATCTGTAAAACGTACATCCGACTGATAACCACTCTGTTTGACGTACTATTATAGCAACGAAAAGCTTTAGAGTTGTTATCGTAACCTAAGAAAATCATTTCTACCGCTGCATTGTCTAACTTATGCAGGGTTTACCAAAAATTTTTTGGTTATGTATTAGTGAGTAAGAGAGAGAAAATAAATTGAGAGAATTGATTTATTTACAGCCATAGAAAAGTGTTTGTAATATACGTTATTTTGATTTTCATTTTATCAACTTACATATGTAAAGCTATCTATCTTTGGCTTAATAATTTTAGATAAATAAAAATAAAATAAAAAAATCCATTTTTTATTAAAAGATCGTAAAGGTATCCAACTTTGAGTTAAAAATTAGACCATGTTTTTAGATAAATAAAAATAAAAAAATAATAAACCATTTTTTATTAATAGAGAAAAAGCAAGCATTCTAAAGCATTTAAAAAAAATTATACTATACGACAAAATATATAAGGCATTGAATATTATCAAAAGCATCTTTTAACATACAATATTTTTTGAGTGTCATTCTGAAAAAAATGGTAAAGAATCCGCCGCACATGTGTTTTTGTCGCAGTCTGATCGACAACTAAATCAAAAAACACAAGAATGCGTGTGAGTTCTCTCAGCACAATTGTGCTATGAAATGGTAAACGATGAACTTATGCCTTTTTTCAGTAGGAATGTGTACAAAACATTTGGATCCAAAAATATGAAATTCTTTCAAACTTTGTTTTGAGCCGTACCATAATTCATATGGTGTTGAATTGATTGTTTTTGTAAAAATCCTATTCTGAATATAATTAGCAGTTGTAACAGCTTCTCCCCAAAACATATACGGTAAATTGGCATCAATGAGCATACACCTAGCCATTTCAATTAGGGTTCTGTTCTTTCTTTCCACTTTCCCATTTTGTTGGGGACTGTAAGGAGCAGTTAATTGAGTTTTAATTCCCTCAGACTCTAAAAACTTTATTAAATTCTTTCCGGTGTATTCACGACCTCTATCGGATCTTATTACCTTTGGAGTTCGACCAAAATTTATTCGACAATACATAATAAAATTTTTCAATGCTTCTTCTACTTCAAATTTTCTTGATAACAAATATAAAGTCGTAAAACCAGAGTAATCGTCAATAAATGTAACGATATATCTTTTTCCAGACGGTGTAGCGGTCTGCATTGGACCACAAACATCACTGTGTATCAACTGTAATGGTTTCTGTAGAAATGGAATTCTTGTTACAGGTTTCGCAAATTTCCTTAATATTGCATTCAACAATCTTTAAATCATCAACCAAATTTTCAGAAAACATTTGTCTAATAGCTGTAGGGATCACGGTGACCTAGCTTTCGATGCCACTGATGAATGCAATTCTCATTATGTTGCATTATAATATTAGCCTTATCATACTGACGTAAAATATACATCTCACCATCAATATCTGCAACTCCAACGTTTCTGTTGTTAAGATTTATATGACAAAATTTTTTATTAAACGATACATCGAAACCAGCTTTTGTTAATTGTCTCACTGAAAGTATATTTCCCACTAGACTGGGTGCATACAACACTTCTTTAGCCGAAATTCTATTATTATTGCCGCTTTCATTACACAACACAATTTGTCCAGACCCAATGCTTTCAATAGCCGCTGTTTCCCCATTTGCTAATTCAATATTGCTTTTATACGATTTATCAATATTTTCAAAAAATTTATAATCGTTTACTGCATGCTGTGTTGCACCCGAATCTACCAGCCAACAAAACTTGTTATAATTACCAAATTTGAACAGAAAATCTGAAGATTTTTCTTCAACCGAGTTGATTTTGATGTTATTTGAAAATTGTTTTTGTTTCCAATTTTTATACTTGCCACAATTTTTCTTCTGATGACCAGGCTTTTTACAAAAATAACAAACAGAACCACTCTTACCGACAACTTTTAAAACAGCATCACTCGTACCATTACCAGTATGTAAACGCCGCTCATAAATATTCTGCTATCATCTTTTGCTGAACCAAAGCAAATGTTAGCTCATCTTCGTTGCGCGACTCTAAAGAAGTTGTTAGCGTATCATAACTTTCAGGTAAACTGCTCAATAGCATAGCAGCACTGCATTTGTCTGAAAGAGCCTCTTCACCGACATCACTTAGTTTTGCAAACAAGTCGTTCATGGTGGAAATGTGTGCAATTGCATCGCCGCCTTCCTCAAGTTTGAGGTTGCATATGGTCCTCATCAAATGCACCTTGTTGCTTAATGCATTCTTCTCGTGATAAGTCTTAAGTGCCAACTATGTGTCTGCAGCAGTTTTCATATTCCGAATATGGCACAATTGGTCGTCCATCACGAGCAAGCAAACCTATGGTACCCCTTGCTTCGTCATCCTTATTTTCCCAATCATCCATTATGGACTGATTAGAAATACTACCATTTTGAATAATTGGTGCGGGACGTTTGCCTTCAATGACATGCTTCCATAAATTTTGTTTCCGAAGCAAAAGTTCCATCTTAAATTTCCAATTTGCATAGTTGTTGTTCGTAAGCTTTGCAAACTTCGGCTTTGTGTCCGCCATTCTTTAATCCAATTAACTTTAAAATACCAAAATATTTCCGTATAGAGCAGTAAAATTCTTTAATTTCAAACTTTATAATTCTATTGCTCTTTATATTTTGATCTTTAGCTTAAATTATTCAAAAAAAAAAAAAAAAAATTCAGCAAAGGCCCATAACCTGTTGAAGTTTAAAGAGATATGCCGAGAACTTTCTAGTTTGAATGATTTTATTGGAATGAACATTTTTTAAAGAAAAATCAAGTTGTGGAAAATTCAAAAGTAAAATATAGAATTTTACCACAGGGTGATAACATAAATACAATTTTTAATATCTACATTTATCTACTTATGAAAATTACAAGTAATAAATGTATAGTGAATGTAATTACTCCAACATTATTTAATATTATTCGTTCACATGTCGACCCCATGGTGATGATTTACATATCTAACCTCTGGATGGAGCCTGAAATTTCAAATTTTCCATACTCTAGCGCACAAATCCGGCTGGATTTAACCGATGGATGAGATATGTTGGCTTCGAAGTTCGCTCTCTAGTAGATGTGAATTAAGGAAACCCCGAAAGAAAATATCTAACGGCTTAAAATTGAACAATCTCGGTGGCCAGTTCACATCACTTCCACGTGTGATGACATTCATACACACATAAAATTGGTGATAACAACTCTTCAGTGAGAATTACGACTTAGCTTCTCGCACCACTTATGTTGTATGTATTAATTTTTTAGACAAGTGGCGGGAATTACAGTATAAAGTCGACTCCGAACGACAAATTTTGAGAAACGTTTTCATGGCAATTTTTTTTTACTCTCAGAGTTTTTGTCAGAAATCTGCTGAGCGGAAGTTGCATTCGTTTTGTTGGAGTTATCTGACATGGGGTTTTAAACCGTGGCTAAACTATGGCGATGACAATTTTTGGAAATCGCTTGTGCAATATAGTATGTGGACACAGCGCAGTCCTGTTGAAACTACATGTCGTTGGGGTTCAGATCATTCAATTCAGGTGAAAAAGAAGTTGGTACACATCGAATTATAGTCCTCGACAACGTCATGTTCAAAGAAATATGGATCACTGAAGACGCCAGGCCAAAATCCACACAAAACAGTTACTTCTCTTGGATCTCATATGGATTGATATCCATCCAAATTCAACAACTTTGCTCTTTCATGTATTCTTTCATTCAGAAATGTTTCTTATCGCTGAAGATGATTTTTCAATGAAAATACTCAGGCTATTGTCTATGGTCGTCCATGTTGAGTTTGACAAGCAAATTGAATAAATAAAAACGTTTTTGTCAGATCTACCTTCAACAACTGTTCACAAAGTTCGGATTACCCTGTTGAAAGAACCTGTATTGTTGGAGATACCATCGTATTTTTCCCAGGTTCGAGATTGACAGGAATTTTTTTCTTTGCAAGCATTTACTTTCAAGCAACTCTTATTGTCAAATTCCTTGCGTTTTTATATTTCGTGCAAGATTTGAAACCTTCAAGTGCTAGGATTTTCCTTTCAATCACTTTACATTGCAGATAATAATAGCCGATCTTTTCTGAACATGGCGCATCCGTTGCACATTGCCTGTGGTCATTTGCGTATAGAATTCTGAAAAAGTAGGATAATTCTTAGGTTGGATTTGTAGCATAAAGCTACAGATTTCATAGTTTTAGCAATACCGCATAATATTCAATGGTGTACTCTCTTCAATTAGATATGCGGTGCTGATTTACATTATTTTTCTCGTCCGAACTTGAAAAGTTCCTCTTGCACAGACAGCGCACTTGTTTAGTCAAAATGCTTCACAAAATTCAATCCGAAGTGAAATCTCATCTTAAAAATTAAAACGAATTTTATTTTGGAATCTCTTTGTATGTTTGTTTGTGTCACTTACTATCAGACTAGTCAAGTGAAACCATAATAGGTTCTGCTGGCAAATATAATCAGCATTTGCTTTATGATGATGTTAAATGTTAAAAAAGGATTTGTAAGTCATCAGTTAAATGTCTGTTTAAATTTGAAGCCAAAGAAAAATACAAAATCAATGCAAGGAATAGAAAAAAAAAATAAGAAAATTATTTGGAAAAAAAAGTATTTTTTCTCCATTCATTTCGTAGAAACTGTCGAGGTCAGTCACATATTTGTCTGTTGTTGAGGACCTTGTGTTTCTATTTAAATTTTTTTATTTTTTTTTTTGTTGACTATGACTTCAACTCAATTTAAGAAATAAAGCAAATTGACATATTTTTATCTCCTGTAAACTATCAAAAATTAAACATCATGTGGGTGTGCTATTGACCACAGCTTTATGCCTGTGGCTAAATCAGAAATATTAACTTTCCTGATTGAAATGGATACTCTTTGAAGGTCATGTCAAAGCACATCAAGGGATTAGTTTTAGCTCGTAAATTAAAAATTTATTTTAAAATAGGCCTTAAGGGTAACAGTTTACCAGAAACAAAAAAAAATGCTAAAAGCGTAGGCGTTTAATTTAAATAATGCTGGAAACCTTTGTATAATTTTCATACAAAATCGTTCCAAAATATTTGCAATCACTTATCTAAGCCACTAAAAATAATTTCTGAGTACGACTACTGTGTGATGTTTTTAGATTGACCCATAAGTTGATTATTATTCGTGGATGCAAAGATCCATTCTGTTTTTTGTTATATTTTTCACAGAATTGCTAAGGTGGTGAGAAATAGAAAATTTAAGTATTAGGACGGATGGGTCTTCTACTCTGACCAATATTTTGAGGAAGTAGAAGTAATTACTAATCATTTTCTAATTGATTTTAGATTTTTTGAATTGAACTTTCCCTTACTTACTTTGAATCTGGCAATACTTATGTCATTATATTCTGTCACAAAATTCAGTATACTCGTATTTTCTCCACTGAACGTAATGAAGCGATTTACGCTTGAGCAATATTAGGATTTATTGGGCCAACGAGAAACTGTCGATTTTGCAAAAAAAATCAGCTTTTAGAATGAAGCTTATTTCAATCTTGTTGGGTACGGCAATAAGCGAAATTGCCATATTTGGGGCTCCGAACCCCCACAGGTGATCTTGCAGAAGCCACCACACCCATTATGAGTGGCTGTTTGATGCGGCTTGTGGAACGGAGCCCATGTTAACTGATTTTCTTGTACCAGCTCTTCATGATATTGATGTGAACGATGTTTGGTTTCAACAGGATGGTGCAAATTGCCACACATTTTATTCCACAATCGATGTATTGCTTCAAACGTTTAATGGCCAAAATGGTGATGTCAATTGGCCGCCTAGAAGTTGCGTTTTGACATCGTTGGAGTATTTTCTGCTGGGCGCCGTTAATGAAAGGTGTTATGCCGACAAACCAGAGACAATTGAGCATTTGAAGGCCAACATTCGTGATGCCATTGTCGAAATACGAGCCCATACACACGAAAATGTCCACAAAAATTGATCCGATTGAATGCGGTGGTGTGAGGCCAGCCGCGAAAGTTATATGAATGAAATGATATTCCATTTTTAACCAGAACTAACCAGAACCAGAACTCTAAAGGCAAACCCCGCTGGTGACAAATTGAAAGCAGGATAAATATTGCAAATATTAACATAATAAACAATGTAATTGTTGATGTTCTCTAACTAACTACCGACAGATACTCTCAACTTCGATGTCCTTAGCAGTGAACAGTCTGGTTCAAGAAAGTATGGAACACCAGACAGACTCATATCGCTGTCTGTAACCCCAGTGTAGTAATACAATATGTAGCATTGCGCATGAGGATATGACAATAAGTCTCTAAGATCTATACAATTCGGACAACACAGTAATGTTATGCACTGTATTGTAACATTAACCTGTTGGCAAAGGCCTTTTGAGACTTACTTGTCGCAAAGAATCATTGAGTAAACCATAACTGATCCTCCGCTCTGCACGCTGATGTACACAGAAATAGAACCTTCAAGAAGCTTTTGAACTACATCAAGCCTATTACCGGATTTCGGATGCTAATCTTCATTTGCGGAATACATGTGCAATTTAAGACAACTTCAGGAAAAAGTCGAATGGGGCTAAATCACCGCATTTAAGTAGCTAATTCACATCACTCCACGAGAGATAGTCATGCTCTCAAATCGCTAGTGCAGAATATCTAATGTGACTGAGCTCTGTGGCAAGTAGCGCCGTCCTGTTAAAACCCGATCATCCAATTAAGATCAAAAGAAGTTGATAATAATCGACTTAGAGTGCTCACCGTTGATAGTAATGTTCTGACAAACATCAAAAAAACTGTCTAAAATCATTGCAACAAGAAGTCACTTTGTTCGAGATTTTACCGTTACAAAAAGAAAGAACAGAGAGTAAACGAGAGGCCATCATTGTCAATAGCTAGCTCTATAGGTTCCTAATTACCCACTTCTTTTGGCTTGAATTGGATCGTCTAGACACTAACGATGTGTGATTTCAACAAGACAGCCTTATGTGTCACGTGTAAGTGATGTGAACTGGCCACCGAGATTGTGCGATTGACCACGTCAGACTTTTTCTTCTTGAATTTTCTTAAGTCGCAGGTTCATGCATATAAGGCACAAACCACAGCGGTCCACAAAGCCAATATAACCCATGTCATAGGCCAAACTTAGTCTGATTTAGGTGCCAGAGTCATTCAGTTCATCAAATAATAAAGTGGCCAAACGTTTTAAATTTACTGCTGTTGCAATGTAAAGTTTTTGATATTTTCTGTGTTAAATCTCATTGACTTGGTTCTTTTTTTTTTGCTCAAAAAACTCTGAGAGTAAATAAAATTCCCAGCGGATTCTTTTGCCCATACAACTTCCAACTGAGATCAATGACAATGTAGATACGACTAATCCAAAGTCTATATTCCGTTTCCACTTACATTTACACAGCGATAGCCTAGGCCGTACGATAGGTCCAACTCTACCGACAATGTAAGCGATGGTCGGATGGGTCCAACTCCACCGACATTGTAAGCGAAATTCGGATGCGTCTAATATTATAATGATTCAATGGGTACCTAGATATGTCTTAAATTTCTTTTACTGAAGCCGAACATTTCTTTTAATATAAAAAACACACAACAACACTTACTATTTTTAATTTATACTTACTTATTTTATTTAATTAATTATTTATTTTTTTTTAATACCACAATCACGGTTAAACAACTTGTATATTCAAAAACACTTTACAATATGAAATTTTACTTTGAAAGAATAGAAAAAACAAAGAAACACCAAAAAAATAAATAACCGGACATCGGCTGAACCAAAACAAACAACAAAACTATATTAACAATATCATGCTACATCTACATCTGCATCTGAATTGGATTTACTTAGCCATCCAATTCAGATGCAGATGTAGATGAATTGGATGGCTAAGTAAATCCAATTCAGATGCAAGTACGATGGCAACATTTTATTCGATTTTGTCTTGTTCTTTAATTCGTATATGTATTTCATTTTACCATGTAATAACAGTAGGACTCATCCGAATCGGATGCTAGTTGTATGCTCTTAACCAATTTTATTTTATGTTTTCCTATTGACATAATAGTATACATTTGGATGTGTTTTAAATTGTAATAACCTGCGGACTGCTGGGTTGCCATGAAAAGCTTCTCAAAAATCTGTCGTTCGGAGTCGACTTTAAACTGCGACCTACAGTTTAGCCACTCATGTTTAAAATTAACGCACACAACATGAGTGGTGTTAGGTCGTAATCCTGACTAAAGGGTTGTAATGACCAGTGAATGAAAACCAGGCTGTTCACTGCCAAAGACATTGACGTTGAGAGTAACTGTCAGTTGTTTGTTGAGAACACCAGCAGAGCCATTACATCCATAGGAACCGTGGTAGACATTTGAACGATGTTGTATTCCACACCGTAGTGTGTTAGTTTATTAGAAGAGGGGACATGCTTCAAATCTCGGCCCAACTGTATATCGAACAAAACGAATTTCGAAAAAATATTGCTTTCGACGTCTTCTGGCAAGAACTCTGTGAGAGTAAATAAAATTGCCATGAAAAGTTTCACAAAAAACTATCGTTCGTAGTCGACTTTTAACGGTAGGTCCCGCCACTCATGGCTAAAATTACCACATACATAGCATGCGTGGAATTTCTTTTTATAATTTCTCCACTATCTCCGTCCTACGTTTGTTTTATTGTTTTACTATTCATCATTCACATCAGTTCCAATGTAACGAAATTCAAATGTTAATTAGAAACTCATTTTCATTTGTAATGTTCTGTCGTTAGTGCCGTTTTATAATTATTGGCTGGATTGTAATTAAACAGAAATAATTGCATTCAACTCTAACAATATTCGTAGGCAGCGTGTAATTAATGCTGGAAGCCTTATAAATATAAAACGCGACGTAATATTTGCAATAATGAAAGAGACATTTAAAGTACTTTCGTATACCGTGTGATTTAAATGACAGTTAAAGTGGCATTACAATTTTACTTTCTACCCCTTTGCTAGTGCTGCTACCCATTATCATCACATCGTCTAAGGATTGCTCCTTTGGCTTTTAATTAAACGTTTAAGCATGAAAACCAGCCTACGAATTGATTACACCCAAGAGGTACATACTTCATCTTAAACAAGCAAAGGATGGCGTTAAGTGGTTAAAAGAAAATATTTTATGACAGAGCAAACAAAAAAAGGTAATATGTACTTGGAAAACGTTAAAAGTTAATATTGAAGGAATATTCGGTTGATTACAGACAACATTCTGAAATCAAATTAATGCTATGCGGTAGGTGGTAGTAAGATTTATACGATCTAAGTTGGACTATAGTTTTTCCTCTCTAAATTTAAATAAAACGATGTGTGAGTCTGAGCTGTCATTGAAATTTATATTCGTTACAAAGACCTCTTTGTGTCATTAAGTCTTGATTACAACATCCTTTAAACGTAGTCGCCGTTGTCTAGTATTTAGTGTGTTGGCTTATTAGACGTGAGTCCACGATTCAAACCCCAGGTCAGACACCTCCAACAAGACGAAATACGAAAACATATTTGTTCGGCGACTGGCTCTCAGCAGATTTCTGGAAAAAAATCTGAAAACCGATAAATTTGTACTGAAAAGTTTCTCACAAAAATCTGTCTGTCATGTATAAAAATTAACACACATAAAATGAATGTTGTGAGAAGCTAGTTCGTAATCATGTGTGAAGGATTGTAATGACCAAATATGAATGTAAATCTACGCCGTAGTATCTATGTAGAGTGCATTCAAAATGTACAATTTTTCATGACACTAGCATGGGTGGCCAGTTCACATCACTCCACGAGAGATGGCCATGACCTGAAATTGCTCGTGCAGAATATTGAATATGAAATGGTCTATGGGGCATGTAGCGCCGTCCTGTTGAAATCCAATCATCCAATTCAGATCAAAACAAATTGATAATCAACGACCCATAGTGCTCGCTGTTGACAGAAATGTTCTGGCCAACATCGTTTTCAACAAAATAAAGATAAATAAAGAACAAAATTCACACCAAACAGTGACTTTTTCGTGATATATTAAACGTTTTTGAATCTCATGTGGATTGATATCGGTCCAATTCAATAATTTTGTTCGTACATCAGACATCCAGAAATGGTTCTCATCTCTAAAGATGATTTTTCAATGAACATAATATTCAGTTTCCAACAATGCAGAGCCCAATCAGCAAACACATCTCTTTGTCTACAGTCGTGGAAAACTACAACTAATTTGACTGATATAGCTTCAACAAGATGTTCGTTGCCCACTGTCAAAGTTCGAAAAATCATGTTTACAGACCCGATAGATATATTGTGTAGATGTTACTTTGTTGACAGTGGCCCCGAACCATATCTGTAAGTGTATCAGAGCCGCAAGTGAAATGACAAACATGAATTTATTTAAATTTTAAACGACAACAGTAAGAGAGACGCATATAATGTAATGGGGAATGTATTATGAACTGATTATGTCTACAAATACAATATTTTTTCTAAAGACGGATCTTCTTTAGCAGGGCGAATGAATTGATTACCAGGTTGGAAAGCGGTTGATTAACGTATCTTTGAAACACGATCTTAGGCATAATAATTTACTTTCTTATCCTTAATTTTCGTCTGCAACATCTATTTCAAGCATCCAGTGTTATTCTCAAAAGCGCCGTAGTCAAATAGGTAGTGTGTTTGCTTATCAGAAAGGAGTCCTTATTTCAACCCCTGAATATTTTCTAAGAGCTTTACTTCTCGCTTTAAGTTTGATCTTTTAAGATACACGACACATGATATTTTTAATGTTTTTTTTTTCATGAAAAAGAATTCCACAAATAAAGTTGTTTGTTTTTATCAATTTCTAACTCCTATCCACTAAATATGCTCTAATAATTCTTTTGAATAATATCGGGCTATCATTACTCTGTTTTCCTATTTCCATGCTGAACATTGAAATTTATGGCCACCACTTTACACCACCATTGTGTTCATGACAATGTTCAACACGCTTCGTTGTCTTATTTGTTGATTTCCATTTATATTAAGAATGAATTTGTTTTTTTGTTGTTGTTTAGAAATATTTTTGGCTTTGACATAAATCATCCAAATATAAAAAACGCCCAAAAATTGTTTGGCAGTTTCTGTACCAGTTTCCATATAATATTGACCTGTTAAAATTTTTTTGTGTTTTTGTGTTTTTTTGTTGTGTTTTTTTTCCAAGATTACAAAGTATGAAATATGAGTGAAACGACAAAAGGTTTTCATTTTGATAAGAGAAACGTTTTTAATAGAGTTAATTCATAAAATCATGAATTCATTGCTCTTGTGTTAGCAATGTTCGTGGCCCCAAAACTCTAAAAACATTACTAATGTGTTAATAATTACTGGGCAGCTGTAAATATCGATGAGCGTTTACGTAATCTAAATTGTCGTAGTTTAGTTGGTAGTGTGTTAGCTTATTAGACAAGAGGCCTCGGATCAAACTCCAAGTCAAACATCCCCAACAAAAGGAAATGGGAAAAAATATTTCCTCGGCTACTTCCTCTCAGCAGATTTCTAGCAAAAACTCTGAGAGTAAATAAAATTGCCTTGAAAAGTTTCTCAAAAATCCATGGTTTGGAGTCATCTTTAAATTGTAGGCCCCGAAACTGATGTATAAAATTAGCACACACAACACAAGTAGTATTAGAAGCTACCTCGTAACAGCTATTTTTTTTTTTTTTTTTTTTATTATTATTATTATTATTATTATTATTTATTATTTATTTATTTATTTATTTGTTCAAAACAATACAACAAGTATAAATCTTATATTACAGTATTGCTTAGCAATTGGTACTAGCATTTATTCTGAACCATTTATTTTAACTAAATTAACAAAATTTAAAAAAAAATCAATTTAAAAAGAAAAGAAACTTTAAATTTAAGAAAAAGAAAAAAATGAAATTTAAGTAAAGATAGGGAAAAAGGAACATTATTATCACAAAAGTATTAAAAAAAATAATATCACAATTATAATGAAACTAAGGGGTTACAAATTTACAAAATTTAGAGAACATTAACTAAGTAAAGTGCTTGAAAATGGCAGTTTTGAAATGCTTTGCATTGCTGATCATTTGTATTTGAAAGGGAAGTTGGTTCCAGATTCGAATGGAGTGAATAAAAAAATGTTGCTGAGAGATGGCCTTGTTATATTTCATAGAGTTTATCCTGTTCTTTCTATTCGACCTAGAAAATATTAATCTCTCATTCAAATAAGGTGGCTGTCGATTATATATAAGTTTGTGCAGAAATAGCAGAGTCCGGCAATTCAATAAATTGTAAAATGTGACATTATAAATTAGTCGGGCGAAGTGCGATATGCTACTATTTCTCCTGATGCCAAAAATGTATCGTGCTATGGCGTTGTAAGTTACATTAAGTCTTCATCTACTAACTGCATCGCAGCTAGCAAACAGCTCACATCCGTACATAAGAGTCGGTAGTAAATATGTCTTTGCTAATAGCATTCGAATATTAGTTGGTGTAAAATACTGTGACATCCAGAGATTTCGAAGCATCGCAAAAGTTTTTCCGCAGTTCATTTTCACGTGATTCGACCAATTTAGTTCTCTATTCAGAGTTACGCCAAGACTTTTAGCCGTTCTAACAAACCCTATATTCGATCCATTAATTTGAATTGGTGGTAGATTCGAGATAAAATTTTCCGGTGCTCCAATCAGTAACGCCATTGATTTGTTGGGATTTATATTTAGACCATTTGCAGATGCCCATAAATAAATTTGATTCAAATCCTGATTTATCAAACGGATGCAGTTGGATGTATTTTGTAATACATTTTCTCTTCCTTTACGAACGTAAACCCTTACCGTACAAATTACTTGGTGTCCCATCCCAGCACCTAAAATGGTGCCATGCGTTTGTTTTCTTCTGGGATGCATTAATGCCTCACTCGATTTAAGAAAATGTTCTGCTCGTGCGATTTTTGCTTTTAGGGTACCGTGTTCAAAATTTCAACATGAGGTACGTCTTGGTCATTACATCCATCCACCCCCAGTTTTTAGTTATTTAGTTTTTTGAAACTGTCCGTTTGTGTTGCTAAAAGATTAAATTGAGTAGAAAAACATTATATGAGTCAGATGATCATTGCAAATGCTAATCGTAAAGGAATTTGATTTTAAATTCCTGGTGTCTTCTACAGCATTAGCATTCAAAAATATGAAATTGTTAAGTTACAAGTTAAACTGTAAAAATCCACTACTTTTGGCAATTAAAGTGAAATTTGATATATATTGTTACCTTTTAATTAATTTTTTTTTTTATTTAATTCGTTTTAATTATATATGGATAAATTTTCATCAATACATAATTTGCAAAGTTCATACTTTAAATTTCTGTACATGTTTACATTACTTTAAATATCTGCATTGGAAACATAAATTTTTCCACTAAACACATTGCACAAGTAAATATGTCAGTGACATATTTATTACTTTTTTTTAGCATATCTATTCCATTGTATTTAATGGAGTTGATAAACAAAACACATCCCCACCTATTTTCTACTCACCCAAATACCCAAATATTTCAAATATTTCCCCTGTTTAATTTACTTTTTACGGTTCATGAAAAAATATCAGAAAATAAAACAAAATACGAGAGAAAAGAACCCAATGGAGATAAGGAAATCATCAGAAGACCACAAGCCACAATAAAAAAAACATCGATTTTTAACAAGACCACAAAGACAAGCTAAAAATGCCAAACTGGATTGTATTTCAATCTTATTTAGGCATTCTTCGTATGTATTTATATCTAGAAAGTATTTAAATTGTAGTTGTTGTGTTGTTCTTAAATTAATTTGTATTTCGTATTTAAAAAGAAAGAAAATTTGCAAAGTTGAACCTTAAAGAGTCAGATTGATGTGATGGGAAGTTGAAACTCAATGTGGTATACGATATGTTGGTCAGCCAGCTATCCTTTCACTGACCCTGTGTTACTTTTTGCTATCATTTCTGAATTTTAGAGATTTACTGTTTGTTTCTAGAAGACAAATGATTTTAAACGATTGAAAATTAAAAAGAATAGAAAAACAAATTAAAATTGCGTTCAATTCCTCAAATACAAAACCAAATCTTAAATGGTTTGTTTTAATGAAAGTGGCATCCATTTCGTCCATTATGTTCTACGCCGTAATAGGCAATAACAAAAAATGTCAAATTACTAAGAAATCCTGCATTAACAAAAGTCATTTTGTAACATGCGCAACTTAAATAAAAGAGTGTGTGCCGTCGACCCACGATTCAAACCACAGCTCAGACAGCTCCAGCAAAATAAAATATGAAAATATATTTCTTCGACGACTGTTTCTCGGCAGATTTCTGGCAAAAACTCGAGTAAATAAAGTTTCTTTGGAAAAGTTTCTCAAAAATCTGTCCTTCAGTCTCTTACAAACATTCGTTGTGAATAGACATATCTTCTTTGTTATTTGGCGTAAAATTAAAAATAGAAAAGAAAACAAAAACAAAACGTAAATAGTATAGGGGTTCTTTTAATAATTGAAATTATGAGTGCTTTAAAACGCAAGAAATATTGGGGAAGTGTCCCAAAAAACAAATTTTGCACAAACAATAACAGATTTAAAGATCTAGAAAATTTAGATGAAAACTTTGATTCTTACAGTGAAGATGAAATCGAGGCACAGGAACCAAAAATCGTAGTTCCCCCTATAGTCGTAGATGTGATACATGGCTTTTCTGCTGTTTATCAATTACTTGGACCTACATATCAGTTTAAACGAATGTCTGTTGGTACGAAGGTGATTTCCCCCACATTGACACACTATTCAGCAGCAAAAACAACTCTTACTGGCGCAAAATTCTTATATTATACACATGATGTAAAAGACAAAAATTTGTATAAATTGGTTCTATTTGGACTTCCTCAAATAGATGTTAAATCAATATATGATGAGCTTAAAGACTCGTTCAATGTCACCGCAAAAAGTATTAAGGAAATTAAAACATCGCGATCGTCGTTTGATGATGCATTATATATGATCGAGTTTGACAGGTCCCAGCACACAAAACGTGATATAATGAAAATTAAATATCTACGTGGTATAGTTATACGCTGGAAAAATCCGCAAAAAAGTAACAGGGGCCCAACATTTTGTTCGAGATGCGCTATGTATGGACATGGTTCCAAAAACTGTTTCCGTAATAATATTTGCATTGCCTGCGGTGGTGAACATGACTATTCGACCTGCCACGTCAACAAAATCGATCAGGATGGCCCAGTTGCCTATAAATGTTTCAACTGCGTGAAGAAAGGTTTAAAAAATTGTAATCATCGAGCTGATGACCCAAAATGCCCCAATCGTAATGAGTATATATTGATGAGACAAAACCTAAATAATAACAAAGGCCATCCTAAAACTTTGCTGACAAAAAATGCGCAAGTTGATTTTCTTACAAACAATGAACAAACTACATTGGGCCCAAAATTAAGTTATTCCGAAGTGTTAAAACAAACTAATCAACAGTTTGTCAATGAAAGTAATAATCTTTTTACTGTAGAAGAATTATTCAATATATTTTCTAATGCAACAATAGAACTGCGCAAATGCTCAACTAAAATTGAGCAACTTAATGTATTAATGTCACTACTTAAATATGCATTATAAAACTAGAATAGTTAATTCTTTAAAAATAATGCATTGGAATTCCCAAGGCTTAACTCAGCAATCTGAAATCGTACAACTCTTTCTTTTTATTAAGAAAGAAAAAATAGATTTATTAATGCTTAACGAAACTTACCTTAAACCAAGACACAAACTAATTTTACCTGGCTACAAAGTATACAGGAACGACAGAGAAAATCATGGAGGAGGGGTTGCTATAGCCATAAGAGCATCGATAAAACATAAGGCCCGTAATCCATTTCCAACCAAACTGTTTGAAAATATTTGTATATCAGTGACTGTCAACAACAAAGATATTCTATTTGTAGCTGCTTACTGCCCGAAATATAATAATGATTTCTTAAACGACTTGAATTTAATTACTGCATCTATTGGCGATTTTTTTATTCTGGGAGACTTTAACGCACATCATAGCAGTTGGAACTGTCCGAAAACTTGCACAGCTGGTCGTGTATTATTTAATCATCAGATGTCATCAAATTATTATATTTATTACCCTGCCAACAGTACCAGAATTCCACAAAATGTCGTTCAAAGACGTTCGTCCACACTTGATCTCTTATTAACTAATTCAACTTTATTTTTCTCATATTTAGAAACACATCCATTTAAATTAAATTCCGATCACTTACCCTTAACATTTTCATTACAGGAACATATTGTAGAGGTAACTAGATTTTTCCCAGATTACAGTAGAGCCAATTGGGAACTCTTCCAAGGGGCAATAGATAACGATATTGAGTCATCTTTTATACTAAATTCCCGAATAACTGAGTCTAATATTGAAAATTGTATTGACGAAATTACTCAAATTTTGGTGAATGTTAGTATCGAAACTATACCACACGTAGCTACCAAATCGAATGCAATTAAAGTTTCTCCATTGTGTAAGCATATGATTTCTACAAGAAATAAGTATAGAAGACAATTTCAGAGATGTACAGACCCTAATATCAAGATCACTCTGGGAGCTATAATAAAAGAGTTAAACAAATTAATCGGCATTCATATTAGAAATACCAGAAATGAGAATTGGTCTAATTTGCTCACAGGTTTGCCAGTTGGTAACAGAAAATTCTGGAAATTATCGAAGATAATGAAGGGTTCCAACAAACATATCAGATCCTTGCTTGATGGCGTTAATGTAGTTACTTTGAATTCATATAAGGCTAATGTATTTGCTGAGCATTTTTCAAGTGCACATTCTTTAACTATTAATCTAAGCGGCCCAATTGACGCAAAAGTGTATTCACTCGTAAACTCACTTGATGGTACTGATAATGGAGATATTTCTTATGCATTGACGGACATGGATGAAGTAGTTTTTAACATAAATGTTCTAAAGAATAATAAATCTCCTGGAATGGATGGGATCCAGAATTTATTATTAAAAAAAACTCCCAACATCAGCCCTGAACTTCATAGTTAAGTTTTTTAATTTTTGTATTCTAAATTCCTTTTTCCCACAACACTTTAAAAGGGCAAGAGTTATACCAATTCCAAAAATTGGAAGGGATCCAAAATTACCAAGTAGTTATCGCCCCATTAGTCTGCTTAGTTCTCTTGGCAAATTATTTGAGAAAATTGTCCTTACAAGACTAAAATCCTATGTAGATGATAATGATCTAATTCACAATTGTCAATATGGTTTCAGACAGACACATTCCGCAGTCCATCAACTCAAAAGGATGGTTGGTATGATACAACATAACAAACGGATGCGGTACTCCACTGGAGTCCTATTTTTAGACATTGAGAGAGCATTTGACTCAATCTGGCACGCTGGTGTTGTTTATAAGCTTCACAGAAAGCAGTTTCCTTTATATCTGGTGAAACTTATAAAGAATTTTTTGACTGATAGGAGCTTCACAGTGGATGTCGAGGGTTCCTTATCGAGTGAAAAGTGTATTCCAGCTGGAGTACCTCAAGGATCTGTCCTCTCACCCCTGCTTTATTCGTTATATATTTCAGATTTTAGGTCTCTTAGTGGAATTGATGTAGCTTTTTACGCTGACGATAGTGCGTTCATTTGTAGAGGAAAGGTTGCTAACGCAATTGTTAGGCGATTGCAAAGAGTGTTAGGGTCTGTAAACAGATATTTCCACAAGTGGAAAATCAAGATTAATGAGGACAAGTCACAGGCTATCATCTTTCCGTTTAATAACTCTCCAAGGAGAACTCCCACTCGTCCATTCACATTTCAGGGTCACTTGATTAATTTATCCAATTCTGTAAAATATCTGGGCGTTACTCTTGATCGTAAACTATTGTTTAGAGAACATTTGAATAACGTATGTATAAAGGCTATTAAGTGTGGCAGGGCCCTTTATCCGCTATTGGGTCGTAAGAGTAAATTAAATCTTAAAAACAAACTCTTGCTTTATAATATGTGCATTAGGCCAATTCTAACATATGCTTGCCCTATTTGGTATAAATGTGCTGAAACGCATAAAAGACGTTTACAAATCATTCAGAACAAGAATTTGAAAATAATATACAATTTACCTAGGGATTACTCAACACGCCAACTTCACATCATGTCAAGACAGAAAACCATACCTGTCTTGTTAGAGAATTTGACACTGTCATTTAATAATAAATGCAGACAGTCAAGATTTGTTCATTTAAGAAATCTGGCTGACAATGACTAACCAATTTATATAATTATAGATTGTATTAGTATTTGTCAATTGATTTCTTTCCACCTCCTTTTGTATTTTTAATCTTCTACTGTAGGTTTTTTACTTTCTTTTTCCTACAAATATGTTCCTCCTCCTACTAATCTACAGTCTTTTTACCCGTTTAACCTTAGTTAATATATGTTGAAATATCTTATGATAGTATCTCAAAAATTGTTTTTAATGTAATAATATATGTAGTTATATTGATAGTAAAATAAATAAAATAAAAAAAAAAAAAAAAAAAATCTGTCCTTTGGAACCGTATTTAAACTGTAGCTCCCGCCACTCATGTATAAAAGTAACACACACAACTTAAGTGGTGTGAAAAGCTAAGTCGTAATACCGACTGAAGGGAATGTATGTAAAGAGTGTGTGTTGGACGACAATGAAATTTGTTATTCGTTTGAAAGACCTATTGATGCCAATATGTGGATGATGTCAATGGGTGGACCGCATCTGAAAGGTACAATTTTCTATAATTCTGGAATTTTACCAATGTCATGGAGTTATGTGGACTTTGTGTACCTCTGTGGCTTGTGGAGTAACCATGCCCTCAAAATGGTCGTTCTGAATACCCAATGTGGTTCGAGCTGCGTCTCACGAAGTGCCCATCGGTTGAAACAACATGCTGTTGATGTATGAATAATCCAATGTAAATAAGAAGTTGGTGTTCATCGACCTATATTGCTCGCCATTAACAGTGATAGCCTGATAAACGTCGTTTTCAAATAAATATGGACTGATCACACCGCCAACTCAAAATCCACGCCAAACAGTGAATTTTTCTGAATGCCTGAGGCACTCTTGAATCTCATGTGGATTGCTGTCGTCCCAATTCAATAATTTTATTTGTTCACGCAACCATTCATTCAAAAGTGAGGCTCATCGCTGAAGATGATTTATCGCTGAAAATGAGGGTCAGTTGTTCCGACTGAATAAATGACAACTAATTGAATAGATGTAAGATAAGAAGGTGGCCGTTATTAAAGTTCGGTAGTGTATGTTCTATGGGATCCAAACGCTGCATTTGAATTCCCTAAAAGTAATGTAATAGTTTTTCCGGCTTTCGTGCAAAAATAAATTAAACTTTTTAAATAAATTTTTTTATTTTATCAAACCTTTTAAGTACAAATATAATTTGTCATTACAACCCTTCAGTCAGGATTAGCCTAGCTTCTCACACACTTACATATGTTGTGGGTTTTTATTTTTCATACATAAGTGGCGGGATGTAAGATACATAATGTCAATTACGAACGACAAATATTTGAGAAACTTTTCATGGCAATTTTATTTACAGAATTTGTGTAAGAAATCTGCTGAGAGGAAGTCGCAGAAGAAATATTATTTCATGTTTCGTTTTGTTGGAGATGTCTGACCAGGGGTTTGAATCGTGGCCTCACGTCTAATAAGCCAACACACTACCTATTAAACTACGCCGACTTTGAGACTTATATTAGACAGGGTACATAGATACCACAATAAGAGTTCCTACAGTGGAGATTTCAGTAAATGAAGTGAAACATTCGCACCGGTAGCAATATGTGAAGTGAAGAAGAATAAAATATTACGATCGATATGGGAATGAAAATTCTGTCCATAAGCTTCTAAAGGCATTAACCCATTAGAAGTCTCCGTACTCAACTGAGTACAGTTGTAATTTTACGTGTATCCAAGCAAAACTAAAGAAAAAAACAATCGTTGTACGGTTATTTAGTTGCACAACAACAACAATAAGAGCTGGAGAAAAAGAATTTGTATGTAGTTTCTGTTGCTTATTCAGAACTATCAGTCTGTAAGTTAACAATGGGTTAATGAATTGTTTTAGTTTATTAAAATATTACTACTCTCCTCTTCATTCATATTTTTTGATCTTGCTTTTTACTACTCTCCTCTTCATTCATATTTTTTTCTTATTGTTTTATTACAGTTACTACTCTTCTTTTCATTGATAATTTTGTTATTGCTTTTTGTTACTAAGTACAGTAAAAATTATATTTATGTTTACAATTAATATTCTTAATTGTTACCACGCAAGTTAACAATTACAGTTACTACTCTTCTTTTCATTGATATTTTTGTTATTGCCTCTTTGTTGCTTAGTAAAGTAAAAATTATTTTGATGCTTTCCATTAATATTCCTAACTGTTGCTGTGCGGAAGAGTTTCATTGATCTTTTTTCATTGATCTTCTTTTTCATCTTATTATCCTTTGCTATTTTAACATATTTCATTGAAAGCTGAGTTCAGTTCAACTTACGCTTCAGTCCGTTGAGGACGATTTTGAGAAAGTGCTATTAACATTAAAAATATTAATTGTTTTCAGTAAAATCTTTACTTATATGATAAAACTAAAACACTTTAAAAACTTGATAAACTAAAATAAGATTTTTGAAAAAATAATTTCAAATAAAATTAAAAACATAACAGTTGAAAACAGAAAGAAATAAAAATTATTTTTAATTATTAAAAATTCCACATAGTGGAAAAGTTTAAGTGAAACCCTCTAAATTGATAAGAACTAAAATACTCATAATAAGTTAAGAATTTTATAAAACAATTTCAAATAAAATTAAAAAAAAATACCTGTTGGAATTGAATGAAATAAAATTATTTTAAGTGAAACAATTTAAAATTGATAAAAACTAAAATACTTAAAAGTTAAGAATTTTGTAAATTAATTTCAAATAATATTAAAATAAATACATGGTAAGAGTTGAAGGAAACAAAATTATTTAAGTTCTAAAAAAGGTTCCACATAGTGGATAAGATTTAAGTGGAAATTAAAATTAATACGAAATTAAATTAACATTAAAACTAATATCACAACTAAGGTATTAAAATAGAATAAATAATATAAAAACTTTAAAACAACACGTCAGGTTAAATAAATAATTTATAAACCAAAAGCCCAACAAAATATAATATTTTATAACAAATTAACTTGTATTGTGACGCGAATAAAGTGTGTGGTTTAGTAAACTATTTTGAAAATATTTGAAACAATACTAAAATTTGTTTAGTAATCTTGCATTATTTTTATAAAAATAATAACAACGAAACATACAGGCATCAAAGAATACTTAAAAATAAAAAAATAAATAAAATAGAAAGGTATAAAGTTGGCTGTACTCGTTTGAGTACAATGACAGCATCCATAATAGTGTTTGCACAATTGAACCCCTAGGAACCGTTAAGCGTTTGTGCTCAAAAAAGCGTGAGAAGACTCACATGGTTATACCCAATTTCTTCTAAAACTACAATAAAAATATAGGATTGCTGTTCATGGTAAGAAGTGGTGGTGGGTATTATTTACATACATGCTTGATATGACAATTTCTAACGCTTGGAGGCTACATGTAATGAGCAATGAGTGTCCCATGGATCAACTTTTGTTTCGACGAAACATTGCGCGTTATTATTTACGCCATGGTGGACAAAACAAATCACGGCAGTCTGGGTCAATAGTTGAAGGTTTACCTCAAGATGGAGTTGGGCACTATCCCGCAAAAATAGGAAAAGAGTTACGGTGCGTAATTTGCCATGTCCGAGTACGTTGGGAGTACAAGAAATGCTGTAAAACACTTTGTGTCGAAAAAGAATGTTTCGAAAAATTTCATACTTAAAAAGTCGGTGTACTCATTTGAGTACACCCCTAAAACTCGTTTCAAAAAAAAAATTTATAAAATTTCTTTCATTTTGTGTTTTTTTATGCTTGTTTTTATTAATAAATAAATCTGAAATCAAAAACTTAAAGCCGGTTTTCATTTGACCTCTAATGGGTTAAATGAATGACTTACTGAATGAATGATATACTGAACACTATGAAAGTTTGAAATTAACAGCAATCCCAATTGATGAGTCTAGGTGTCCACTTGTCACCTAAAATGGTTTTAAAGTTTCTTAGAATCCAAGAACGGAGAAAACTTTTTGTTGACGAGTATACAGTGCACAAATAAATTTAAATACCTGAGAATTTGAAAATTATGTTGAGAAAAACAGGATAAAGTTTCCATTTGATCCAAATCCCTTGATCCTTTACAGCCTGGACTATCGACTATGAACAAAACTTAACTCTGCAACACTCAACTCTACACAACATACATAAATAACTAAGAGAGCTTAATTTTTATCTGGTATTGACCGGAGATGAATATTTTTTTATTTAAGAATTAAGAGTTATTAACATAACAAATGTGTTAAAATAGAAAATGTGTTGGAATAAAACAAACAACAATTACATACATGTCCTTCAGTCAGGATTACAACCTAGCTTATCACGTCACTTATGTTGTGTGTATTAATTTTATAGACGAGTGGCAGAACCTATAATTTAAAGTTGACTCCGAGCGACAGATTTTTCATACTTTTTCTTTGCAAATTTATTTACTCTTAGAGTTTTTGCCAGAATTATGCTGAGAAAGTTACCAAAAAATTTTTTGGCATATTTCCTTTCATTCGAGATGTGTGACCCGGGGGATGGACCGTACCCTCACTAATAATAAGGCAACACATATTTACCAAATTTACGTTGCTCAATGTAAACAATTTTTTTTATTGTTATTTGTTTTTGAGGCTATTGAGTTTTCCAACTACATACATACATACATAATTGGTCATTACAACTCTTCAATCAGGATTACGACCTAGCTTCTCACACCACTTATGTTGTGTGCGTTAATTTTATACATGAGTGGCGGGACTACAGTTTAAAGTCGACTCCATACGACAGTTTTTTGAGAAGCTCTTCATGGCAATTTTATTTACTCTCAGAGTTTTTGCAAGAAAACTGCTGAGAGGAAGTCGCCAAAGAAATATTTTCATAATTTCGTTTTGATGTCTGACCTGGGATTCGAACTCGGGTCTTCAGTCTAATAAGCCAACATACTACCTACTAGACTACGGCGACTTATAAACTATTCCCAATAGATCTTATAAACTATTCCCAATAAATAAAAAAAAAAATCGCAAACCATAAACGGCATACTTTTACATACTGTAATATCAACGTAATATCTACTGATAAATTTCACATTCGAAAATCTCCTCATACACATTTGAAATATTTTCAAAGTTGTCTACTAAAATTCTGAAAAAAGTGTCCACGTGTAAATCTTTAAAATTATTTCTCAAAAAAATAAACACAAACTCTACTTTTACAAATTTAAAGTTTTAATCTCTTGCGTCTACCAACTGACAAATTCATAATTATTAAAACCTCTTAAAACATTTTCAAGGTCTTGAAGGGATTCATCAAACTTTTAACCAATTTGATGTCATGGAGAAGACAATTTTTTTTCGTCGTATGCTTTTTAATCTTAAAAACTTGTTATAACAACAACAACAACAACAAGTAGAAAAATAAACAGAGAAATATATTTTCACAACCAAAAATTATGGTCACGTGTATTAAATTATTTTCTCATACAATTCAAAGGTTAATATTGGAGCGTACATGGCGTACGTTTGTTTTTCATTAATGAACGACTGTTTCACAGTTGGTCGCATGGTTGGTTGGTAATCATAAAAATAATGCTGTTATGGCAGCAAATAAGTCTTAGAAAGTATCTACAAATAATCTACACATTTTAATAATTTAGAAATCCTTGGAGGCAATCAAGTGTTTCGTTGCGAATAAAGCATTTCCGTGCTTTCGAAAATAAAGTCCAGAAATTTTTAGCATAGCATAGCATAGCATTTTGTAACATTTTTTTTTATCAAAATCTTTGTGCTTTCAAGATTTTCTCTTCATGATATCTGATCTAACATAGTAATGAACACAAAAAGAAAGCATCGATGTTTTTTCGATGCAATGCATAGCAAAGCAGCATCGATATGTTGTAACCATTTATCATAAAATACATCGTTGTTATCTGTGCATCGTTTGAATTTTGTAACGAATTGGAAGTAAAAAAAAGGATTTTGTATCTATTTTTGCATAAACGGAGGTAGTTGAGTACCACGAGCAAACAATTTATTGTACAGTGATCCACCCAGACTTTATGGGAATACCTACATACATATATAAAGTCTCTTGTAATTCGGTTGCCCTGGCAAGCTACAGGATTTTTTCGGTGTGAGTAAGAGTAACTGTTTGTCTGTTAGTTTATAAAAATTCAGGTGTTACTTTCCGAGATGTATTAACGCAGTACAGGTGTGTTCTGATGATTCGTTTTCCTCATCACAAGGAGGGCTCGAATCGTGCTATATTCTAAAATAAATAATCCACGATAACTATACCGATTACTATCTATAGGCTATCGCTCAATAGTCTGATGTTTAGGTAGGTAGGTTGGAGTGGTAGCTTTGATACCAAAAGCTCAATTGAGCACGTATAGCGGCTCGTTATTACGCCACGGGTAAGCGCAGTACACGTACTGACCAAATTATACAGAACTCTTATAAGAAAAGGCTGCACAGTCTCTTTGATTTGAGAATAGTATTCGCCCCTCTTCATATTTCCTTTCAGCGAGAACATCCTTCGTACTCCACAGAAATGGTCTGTACTCATCAGCGGTGTAGATGTCACCCTCCTTACAGCCTAATTTATATGCTCATTGCCACGAATTTCCAAGTGAAATGCGATCCATAAGCAGAGGCGCCTGGAAGGATGTGCTAAACCAGGCCGAAATCCGATAATCGGGTTGTTAATGGCCAATTAAGTAAGTAAGTAAGCTGATTCAGCTTTCCTTTCTCAAGTCAATCTCATTGGAGCCAATTGCCCGGATAGTTCCCTGACTGCAAGATAGTATTGCTATGTCCGAAGTTCTTTACTTCCTGTTTAAGGTGAATTGAGCATATCTTTCGATGGCGAAAACTTTCGCTCGAAAGTTTCTCCATGGACTTTGAATATATCACACACTGGAACCGAACACCTCTGTGTTCTCTAGAATGACCACTCAACGATAATGTAGCAAACGATATTAAAAATTGTGAGAGTAAATACGATTGCCATGAAAAGTTTCTCAAAAATCTGTCTTTCGGAGTCGACTTTAAACTGTAGGACCCGTCACTCATGTATAAAATTAACACACATAACATAAGTGGTGCGAGAAGCTAGGCCGTAATCCTGATTGAAGGATTGTAGTTACCAATTATGTATGTATGTCTGAATGTGTTTAGTAAGGACGATTCAGCGCCAAAGCTGATTTGCTATTTGTAAGGATATGGATATATGAGTTCAATGAAGTGATTATTTTGTTATTGTTTGTTACTTAGGTTAGGTTAGGTTAGAGGACGTGTACTTGTCAACTGTGACAAGTACAGTACCCGGAGGTCGAATTGACCCATTGTACAACGTCCTAGCTTCTCACACCACTCGTGTTGTGTGCGTTAATTTTATACATGAGTAGCGGGACCTACAGTTTAAAGTCGACTCCGAACGACAGATTTTTTGAGAAGCTTTTCATGGCAATTTTTACTCTCAGAGTTTTGCCTGAAATCCGTTGAGAGGAAGTCGCCGAAGAAATATTTTTCATATTTTCGTTTTGATGTCTGACCTGGGATTTGAACTCGGGCCTTTCGTCTAATAAGCCAACACACTACCTACTAGACCACGGCGACTTCTGTTACTTAAATGTACAATAAATTATTTTTAGACTTTTTATATATGAAATTAGTTGCAAATTTTAATTTCGAGTCACATATTCAGTATAGCAATGTGTCGCCAGTTTTACGTTTCTACATTAATCAGCATTTGACATATTCTGTATAAACGTAAAACACATTGGTTTTCCGTGTTGTTTTTTTTAACCACATGTTCTAATTTAAGCAATTTTCCTTTTTAATAACCTGTTTAAATGTCTTCACCTTAACCATTATGTTTAGGCGCTTTAGTTACGCCTGTCAGACGTGTTTGCTTTTGCCACACAAACCAACACAATGACATTGAGGTCTCGGTCTAAAGTGAAACCCTTTCATTATTAATGGTAATTCTAATTTGCTTCATTTGTATTTGTTACCACAATTAACACAGAATAGAAAATATAAAAAAAAAACAAAAACGACAGTCATATTATTTTGTTACTCCTTCCAGTAATAATTTTCACAAACAATTTCCACTTGTGCTGGATATTGTGCGTGTGCTTATGGAAATTATCATAACCGCAAATGCTACATCTGAACTTAATGACTCATTCACCTTAATGCACATATTTATGCCACCTATTACCAATGTTTTGAAAAAGAGAGAAAGAGAAAAGAAAAAGAAATAAAATATACAATTAAAAATTGTTGAATGATGGAAACAGTTTAACATTTCTGAGGATATTGAGTTGAAGATTTTAAAATTAAAAAGCATAAATGGTGTGTTGCTACGTTGGATGGCTTTCTTTTCCAATTTAATAAAATGCTATATGCTTTGAAAAACTAAAAAAACTAAATTGTAAATATACTCACAAAACTGTACCATTTCAGACATACTATAGACATAGGATACATGAGCTACCAAAAGGTGACAGTAACAGCAGTAATGAAGAAATGCTTTTAACGATATACTCGTACCTTTATGAAGCAGCAATTAAAAACACTGTATGACGATTTCCTACGTAAGGCGTGTGTTGGGGTGGATGAGGGTTCCTCAGGAGTTCGAACACCAGGAGGAAAAAAATTATTATAAAATAATAAAGAGGAAAAAAAATGGGGTTAATAAAATAAACTTTATTAATACTTCATGCGGGGGTAATTACCTACTTGATGGTTTTCGAGTAACTAACTAGCAATAAGCAATAATATTCATATTTACATTTTGAGTTAAAACATAATAAACATAATAATATCAGTGAGAGATGTTCTTCGTTAAGACATCTCTTCTAATTATGAGAGATGTTCTTCGTCAAAACCAACCATCACGAAAAAAATTAATGGGTCACATGAACATTCCGCCCTCTTGCAGTATTGCTATAAAAAAGACGGAGATTGTTCATGATATAGAGTGGCAATAAAAAATGTATAGGGTTAATATAAAAAAAAGGATTCGATATACATATGTAAAGAAAAATATTTAGTTGTACACTAATGAGGCATAGATATTTTATACATACATATATAAGTAAGTCATTCTTTTTTATAATAAAAAAATATAGGATATATAAAGTAATTCATTGGTTTATAATCAGAATTCATTATTTTTTTTAAATAAATATATAATATAGCATACTTATGAGGAACATAGATCTTTTACGATTTTACAGCTACATTGATTACGATGGTTGGTGCTCCCGATTGTGTAGTAGTTGCAGCTGAATAGTGTCTTTGTGTCTGATGATATGCGGATGGGCGATGCTGACGTCGTTGGTTATTTCACGATGTAATAGTGTATGGTGCTCTCCCAGGCAGACTCCACATCGTTCGCGACTTTGGCAGTGCCTTATTCTGTGCGAATGAGCCAAGCAGTTAAAGCAGCAGCCATGTTTCCGGACTACTGCAATACGCTCTTGTATCGGGAGACGACGAAACCGAAAACACTTCCGTAATGGGTGATCTCGGTTACAGTAGCGACAGTCCCTGTTGCGCTTCGTAGTTAGCCTAGCAATTACATCTTGGGATGGCTGTGGTGTCTCTCGGGTTGGGGTTAATTGCCGTGGAGTGCTCTAACGATGGATACGGAACCGACGAGATGGAGTTGACATCTTAACTGAAAATAGAGATAACATTTTAGTTTTTTTCACAAGAGGGCAATAGAATAAGTTTAACTATTGGCCTTAGAATCAGGCCTCAATAGGAGCGAATTTGAGCAACTCTGACTTTTCCATCAGAGCCTGGTAAGACATTTTCAATTCTACCTAATTGCCACTGAGAAGAAGGTAAGTTTTCACGACGTACTACAACCAAATCGTTCGTGGCAAGGTCACGTTCGGGATATTGCCACTTAGTGCGTTTATGCAGTTCCTTCAGATATTCTTCTTTCCATAATACCGCGAAATGATGATGAAGTATCTTTAATTTACGCCATCGATTAACAAAACTCAAGGACTGATCAGTGGGGATAGACTCCGCAGGCGCCAAAAGGGGGGATCCAACTAGAAAATGACCGGCAGTTAAAGCATTTAGTTCTGAGGGGTTATCGCTGATCGGACATAAGGGCCTTGAATTTAAGCATGCTTCTATGAGCACTAACATAGTTTCAAATTCCTTGAAGGTAAATTTTTGCGCATTAGTAATTTTCCTTAAGTGGGACTTAAAACTTTTAACACCAGCTTCCCATAGTCCTCCCATATGAGGTGCACCTGGCGGGATGAAATGCCATTCAATATTTTGGTACATATACTGACTAGAAAGCTGTTGTTGAAGGGTGGTTAGAAAATTGGTACGATCGGCAAGGAGAACATTTGCAGAGCCAACGAAAGCTGTACCATTGTCTGAATATAATGTTGAGGGACAACCACGGCGAGAGAAAAATCGAGAAAATGCAGCAAGGAAAGCATTTGTGGAAATTTCAGATGTTAGTTCTAAATGTATGGCTTTCGTTAAAAAACATACAAATACGAGAACATAACCTTTTGTTGTTTTACACCCTCGCCCTACATAAGATTTAATATCAAAGGGACCGGCGAAATCGATTCCGGTATGAGTAAAGGGGCGTGACATTGTCGTGCGTTCGGCGGGTAAAGCAGCCATTATTTGCTTGCTTTGGCGATGTTTGTGTAAAACGCAAACCTTACAGTTGTGAATAATATATAATTTCAACACGTTTGATGGCAACCCTTTTTAAGCAACTTTAATAAATGATTTAGATTATCAAACTTTGTAGAATTTATGTATTACAATTAAGTGAATTTTGTAAACAAGAAAAAAAGATAACGGATCGCCACTTGATTTGTTGGTTTTGTTTTTTTTATCTTTTCTTTATCTTTTCTCTCAAAACGAAACTCACTTCAGATTTTTAATACACTTTGCTTATGCGAATACCTTTTGCACAATGGGCCGTGTATGCTTTATTTTTAGATCAAGTATATTTAATGTATATAGAAATTTCTTTTCACCTTTTTTCCGTTTTATTAAAAAAAAGAACATTTTCTCACTTCTTTATAAATTATAATTACATACCTTTATATGCTGATTTTTAATTATTTGGGGTTGGATGGCTGAAGATAAAATTAAATGTTGGGGGTTAAGAACACTTTATCTTATCTAAAAAAAATCCGTGAATCTGTGAATCCGTGAATCCGGCTCGAAGGACCAGCAAATGTTGGGGTGGATGAAGGTTCCTTAGGAGTTCGAACACCAGGAGGAAAAAATTATTATAAAATAATAAAGACGAAAAAAAATGGGGTTAATAAAATAAACTTTATTAATACTTCATGCGGGGGTAATTACCTGCTTGATGGTTTTCGAGTAACTAACTAACAATAAGCAATAATATTCATATTTACATTTTGAGTTAGAACATAATAAACAATAATAATATCAGTGAGAGATGCTCTTCGTTAAGACATCTCTTCTAATTTTGAGAGATGTTCTTCGTTAAGACATCTCTTCTAATTATGAGAGATGTTCTTCGTCAAAACCAACCATCACGAAAAAAATTAATGGGTCACATGAACAGCGTGAAAATTTAATAACTAAGTAACGGGTGCGGTGTTTACATAGGGTGGGCCATCTATCGGTTTAAATTTGAACCATCGGTTATTTAGAATCTGGCAATACTTATGCCATTATATTCTGTCAAAAAATTCAGTATATTATCTCTACTGAATGTAATGAATCGATTTCACGATGATTTCGAATTTACCAAAAAAATCATCTTTTCGATTGCTGCTCATTTCATCTTAGTGGGTACGTTAATAAGTAAAATTGCCATAATTGGGGCTCAGAAAACCCACACGTGCTCTTACAGAAGCCAATGCAGGCATTACGAGTGTCTGTTTGGTGGGCTTGTGGGGTGGAGGCATCATTGGCCCATATTTCTTTGAAAATTAGGACGGCGCAACCATTACGGTCAATGGAGAATTGGCCGCCAAGAAGCTACTAATTGACACTGTTGGACTATTTTCAGTGGGGCGTCGTTAAAGAAAAGTGTTACACCGATAACCCAGAGGCAATCGAGCATTTGAAGGCCAACATTCGTGAAGCCATTGCCGAGATACGACCCCATACACTGGAAAAGTGCACGAAATGAAATAATAGACTCAAAAAAGTGCATGCAAATTGGTCCAATCACATGAGGTACTGTGGGGCCAGCTGCGGCAGCCATATGAATGAAATATTTCATTTCTAACCGGAAAAATTGTACTTCACAGCAAATATATAAATTTTGGAATTTTTTTTGCACCCACTCTTCATGGTATTAATATTAAGGATGGTGCAACTTGTCACATATCTCATGCCACAATCCATTTATTGTGTCAAACGTTTGATGGCCGTTTAATTAGTCGAAATGGTGATTTCAATTGGCCGCCAAAAAGCTGGGATTTGACACCGTGGGACTATTTTCTGTGGGGTACCGACAAATCAGAGATAATTGATCATTTGAAGGTCAACATTCGTGATGCCACTTTCGAGATGCGACCCCATACACTGGAAAAAGTGCACGAAATGAAATAATATTAGAGTTCTAACTGGAACGGTTGTGCTTTACAACAAAAAATTTGCCAAAATTTTAACCCGTTTTTTGTTTTATTGCATTTGTAAATTTAAACTTTTAAATTTCCCACCCTAAAATAAATTTTTTTAATGTAATAGTGCGTAGATTTAAACTCTAAGAAAACTATACACAAAAGGCTTGTTTAGTTTCTACACTCCAAGATAATTATTTAAAAGAAAGTTGGCAACCCTTGCAATTAGAAGTGTTTTTGATTAGCTACTTTTTTAAGAAAATTTTTTGTGCAAATTTATACATTAAAAACTGTGCGATATTTTAATAAAGATTGTGTACATAGTAAAAAAAAAGTATCCAGAATATAAATAAAGTGAAAGATGCATAAAAATCAACATCGTCGAAGTTTGGGAACAAAAAATAAAAATATACTTTGTCATCATTGCGAATATGATATCAAAGAAGATGCTGATGATTTTATTGACTGTGATAATTGCGGTAAAAGCTTTCATTTCCAGTGCTCTCAACTGAGTAAGAGAGAATTTAACAGATTGGTAAAAAATGAAGAAGCTTATTACTGTCAATCGTGTAAAGAGGGAGAAGTAGATTTAAAGAACGAACTGAGCACAATAAAGACCGAGTTAAAAAAGTTAAATAAACTAGAGAAATTGGATCAGCTGACCGAATCCATTAGCTTTTTGTCTGCAAAGTTCGATGAAGTTTTCAAAGATGTTGCTGAAAATAAAAAAAAATAACTGAAGTGCAGAAAGAAAATATAAAATTTAAAATCGAAGTACAAAATTTGAAAACTTCTGTTAAAATATTGAACAACAACAGAGTTAAAAATAATTGCATTATAGGAGGCATGGATGTTGGTGAAAAAGAGAATGCCATTGATGCTGTAGTACGCTTGTCGAAGGTTGTTGGTGTAGAGTATGAGCAAAGAATATGGATATAAAGAATGCGCATCATGTAGAAGTAAAATTTCTTATGGCGGGTTGTAACATTACGACCCGCTCTCACCAAAATTTGTTTAACATTACGACCCGCACAATTGTGCAGAGAGAACTCACACGCATTCTTGTGTTATTTGATTTAGTTGTCGATCAGACTGCGACAAGAACACGTGTGTAGTGGATGCGTTATCATTTTATTTCAGAATAACACTCAAAAAATATTTTATGTTAAAAATGTTCTATGTCATTAGATGGCCGTATTTAATTTTTTTATTTTTTCTTCTAATAAAAAATGGGTTTTTTTATTTTTGTTTATCTAAAAAAAACTAGGTATAAATTTTAAGCCAAAGATGGATAGCTTTATGTTCTTTTAATAAAAAAAATGGATTTTTTATTTTATCTTTATTTATCTAAAATTATTAAGATAGATAGCTTTACATATGTATGTTGATGAAATGAAAATCAAAGTATCGTATATTATTGACAGTTTTCTATGGCTGTAAATAAATAAATTCTCTCAACTTATTTTCTCTCTCTTGCTCACTAATCACAACCAGTGTTGCCGTTTAGCTATTTTTAACCAAAATTTCCGGATTTGGTTATTTATTTTTCTTTTAAAAAGAGCTTTTGTTTGAAGAAATGAATTAATTTGTAAGACTAAAATTTTAGTTTGTTATTTTTTGTTTCTTTTCTTACTATGTTGTATTAATTATAATTTATACATATTTGAAAAAATAAAATAAAAAAAACTGTGAATTTAATTTTGGTTATATTTTTTCTTATTTGGTAATTTTTTTCACAAATGTTGGTTACAATATTTTTTTTTCGTGGCAATACTGACCAGAATAAGTGATTTCAGAAAATTTAATAAAAAAGTGGTCAAACAACAAAAACGCACGACGAGAGCAACGCATTGTTACGCTCTTCGTTTCTCTTTCCTTCCCTTCTATCTTTCCCCCCGCGTCATGAAGTATTTTTGAAAAATGTTCCAAAATATGTTGAAATGCACATTCTTTATACTTTATTTTCTTTGGTATGAGTCAAATGCTATTGATGATGCTTATTTTCTCAACACAAAGAAAAAATCTAATTCTGGGAAAAAAACTGTTGTTGTTAAATTTTCTACAAAATCTCAGAAGGATAAGTTAATGTCTTCAAAACCCAAATTGAAAGAAACAGAATGTACGAATTGTGTGTATGTTAATGATTTTCATAGTAGAGAAACATTGAATCTATTCCATTATGCAAAGTCATTAAAGTCTGTTGGATACCAATTCATTTATATAAGAAACGAAAGAGTTTACTGTAAACAAAGTGATAGAACTAAACCTAAACTTCTCAATGATGAAATGGAAGCAACTACCAGTAAGCAGTGTAAGAAGAGATCCTTAGTTAACGCTAGAGAAATGGAGGATGGAAACTGCAGTGATGATGGCGATGATGTTGCAGCCCATGTATCTTCTTGAAAGAAATGTATTGTATTTTATATATTTTTTGTTTATAGATAAATTTTCGTTCAAATGATAAAAAATCAATATTTTCATAAGTTTTCTGATTTTAAATCCTATATTCATAATATCGATTCAAACTTTTTACATATAATTAGCATCAATATAAGGAGTGTTTCATCGGTAGATAAATTTAAATCTTTAATTACGAATTTTCCAAAGCTACCAGATATAATTGCGATACAAGAAACTTGGTTCAGTAGTGATGTTGTGCAGATTTATAAAATACCTGGTTTTGATAATGTACATTGCTGCAGGAAAGATCCTTATGGTGGTACATCTATATATATTAACAACAGTATACAACAGAAGGTTGAAATATGCAAAAGTAGTAATTTTGTTGAGCTAATTTGACTTACTTTGAGTAGTATTAAAATTGATTACAGACCTGTCAAGCTTGTTTCTTTTTATCGTTCTTAAAAATGTGGTATAAATGATTTTGTTATTACTTTAGATACAATCATGAATAATTATGCCCATAATCCAATAATTATTATTGGAGATTCTAACGTTGATTTATATCTCAGCCCTAATGTTACAGACTTGTTAACAGTTATAAGAAATTATGATTGTGAAGTTTGTCATGATTTAATTACAAGACCTCGAAGCGGAACATGCATTGATCATGTTTTCAGTAATTTTTCTGAAAAACATTATATTGATTCAGTGGAGTGTAGTTTGTCAGATCACAACTTTATTTCGTGTAAGTTTAAAACAGACGTGATTTGCAAGGATTTTGTTGAGTCTACAATGACTTACTGTAATTATGAGAAGGCTAGGGAATGGTTACGGAACAATTTACCTGATTATGAAAACGTCTCTGATCCAAATGAATTGACAAATTCTTTGTATAGATAGTGCTATACAAAATTCAACTGTTGTATCTAAATCTAAAAAACTTTACGGTTTGAACTCACGCCATGGATAAACAAAAATACTCAAGCATTAATTTTACTTACGGAAAAACTTTTGAGAAAGAGACGCAGATCTAAAAATAATCAAGCTATTGGGATCAGTTTGAAACAATTGAGTAAAATAATAAAATTTGTTGTAAGGAAATGTAGAGAAAATTTTTACACTGAGGGTTTATTGAAAACAGGTAATGACCCAAGAAAATCTTGGCGATTTATTAATAATACTCTTGGGAAGACGAAAAGTGCAAATAGGAATCTTAATGATGCTCAGGGACATAGAATAATGAGTGATAAGACTAAGGCAGATTATTTCAACAACTATTTCATTGAAAGTGTGGCTAGACTGAAAAGGGATATTGAAATACAACCTGGTGATCATTTTAATATGTTTAGATCTCTAAATACAACTTCGCTTCGTTTTGAACTTGGTACTATTACTGCTGCTGTCATTAATGAAATTATTTCAAATATGAAGATAAATAAAAGCCCGGGATATGATAAAATATATCCTAAGTTTGTTAGGGAATGTGGAAATGAGATATCTCCTGTTTTAGCGAATATTTTTAATAGAATGGTTAACACATCAGTTTATCCGGATATTTTGAAGATACATAAAATTATTCCAATACCAAAGGAGGCAAATGTGATATCTGTAGATAAATATAGGCCCATTGCTGTACTTTCTACAATTGACAAAATCTTTGAGAAAATTATATACGACAAGCTTTCAACATATTTAGAAGAAAATAACTTTTTATATAACTACCAATTCGGATTCAGGAATGGGTGTGGTACAGAAGATGCTGTTTTAAATGTAGTTAAGTATATTTGTAGTGGGCTTGATGAGGGATATTCTGGTGTTGCAGGGATATTTTTTGATTTTACAAAGGCTTTTGACCTAGTCGACCACGAAATATTGCTTAGGAAATTAATGTGTTATGGTGTTCGGGGACAAGAACTTTTTTGTTTAGGAGCTATTTCCGGAATAGGAAGCAATATGTTAGCGTAAATGATGAGGAAAGTTTTATTGGAACCGTTGCCTACGGTGTTCCCCAGGGTAGTGGTTTAGGACCATTATTGTTTTCGATTTATTTAAATGATCTCAAGGATTTGAATTTATCTGAACAACTTTTTATGTTTGCTGACGATGTTTCTTTATTTTATCCATATAAATATGATCGTGTCTTGAAGACAAATGTTGAGAGGGATTCAGCATTGATTTTTGAATATGCACGTTTGAACCGATTTATGATTAATCCCACCAAGACAAAAGTCATACGATTCATGCCGCATACTGCATATATGGACAGTTTTAATGTTTTTATTGATGGGAAAATTGTTCCTGAATCTCATTCTGCTAAGTATTTAGGTATTACTTTACAGAGTAACTAATCTTGGGACTCTCATATAAATGATCTGAAAATGAAGATAGCTCCTGCAATTGGAATTCTATATAAACTCAAAAACAAACTTAATATTAATTCCAAACTTATGATATCGTTGATAGAATCGCGTTTGAACTATCTTGCCATTGTATATGCTCACAACAAGAACAACACCTCACTGAAATCCTTACAAATTTTGCAAAATAAAGCTTTGAAAATTGTATATAAATTACCTCTAATGTATTCAACTAACTCATTGTATAAAGACGTTTGCAAAACAATTTTACCAATTTATGGTTTGCATGAATACCAGGTTTAACTATTTGTTTTTAAATGTATAAACCGAATCGGTAATCATACCATAACATTTTCCCAGAATCAATTACATTTCAATACAAGAAATAGAGATTTTTTAAGAGTTCCTAGATGCAGACTTGAAACTACTAAACAAAGAATTGATTATCTTGACGGTACTAAATTTAATAATTTGTCTCGTGATATAAAATCTATCACTCGTATATCATTATTTAAAAATTCTTGTAAGCAAATGCTATTAACCAACATTGAAACACTCTTGTAGTTGTATTTTTCTTTTTCCTTTAAAACTTTCTCTTTCAATAAACATATATATTCTTCTTATCTTTATAAATTTATTTGAAAAAACAAAACTAATTAAATGATTTTTTTATGATGTACATATATTTATTTATTAAGTACATTGTTAATTTTGCCAACTTGTCCCAATAATGTCTAATACTATGTTCAGACATGCACTTTTATTAAATCAATATTCGGTTTATTGAGAACAATATTTTTAGCGTTCAGACATATAATATACGAAAATTTATTTGACAGCTGGTAAACAAAACAGCTGATTGCTTCAACAACATTGCTTTTAGTTTAATCCCGAAAATTAGTGCCAAAAAAAAATGGAAAACAATTTGACATTTAAAAAGGTGATTAACCGAAACGTCGAGCTGTTGCGGTTAATAGGAACTACTTTTGACTCCAAAGTGGCTTTTCTCAGAAGGATGAGTAAGATAAATTTGATATGAAACTCAATATAAAATACAAACATTTCTGCTGACCTTCCATTTTTTGTTTGTCGTTTTTGTTTGAGTTGTCAAATATTAATAGAAAGCGTTCGGAAAAATGTAATCTGCTCACTGAACGTACTTATGACAGTTTTGTATTTAAAGTTTTTTATCAATATTATAACAATTTATGAATTTATTGGCCAATAATTAATTGAAATTTTATATGAAATATTGAGATCAATAATGCCGTTTATTGCGATTTACGCAATAAAGGTGCATGTCTGAACCCAGTATAAGAGACGCTGTGACCAAATTTTATGTAAATTAATATTTTGTACAAATAAAAAAAAAATAAAAATAAATTTGGAATCTAATATTGAACTTACAAAAAAAGTCTGGAATTATTTGCGAAGTTCAACTTTGCAAAGCACATCCAAGTAAACCAAATTGGTATCTGCAGAGGACGAAACATTTTCAATAAGTTTTTCGTTCGTTAAAGAATTAAGTGGCCCTAATCTATGCATAAGATGATACCAGTATGTTCATTGGTGACTTTATTGTAATGATAGAAAGCAGCAATACGGTTCGGCCGTTCTACTATTGGAACAGACGGCCTTTAAGTTAGAGACACCAATAAGGGCGGTAAGGTTAGATTAGCGAGTAGCTCGGTCACTCGGTGTGTTACCCAGTGTGAAGTAAGCCCGTTTGTCATGATCCGTTAGTGCTTGGGTTGAGCCACCCCGAGTTTCGGATGAAACCGACCAGTTTCCTTAGTGGCACGTGTGCCACCTTTCCCAGATCTTCAAATGTCCTGTTACCCATAAGCCGATGACGTCTATTTTGAAGTGCAGGGCACTCACATAAAAGGTATTATTTCCGTTCCCGATTCGGTTTCTTCCACATCATGGCAGCATCTGCAGTAATACCAGTGGTCCCAACCATGCTTGTCTGCTTGTCACGTTAGAATTCCTGTTAGATTGCGAACCGTTCGGTTATCGAACTCAAGTAGTTTTTTGTTTCTCCTTATACATCATTTATTTAGACTGATATGCCAATTCACTGTGGTTGAATATGCACCGACCATAGACAACGACATGTATTCTGGAGCAGTTTGTAAGTCGCCGAAAAAATGTATTTTCATATTTCGTTTAGTTGGAGAAGTCTGACTTGGGGTTTGAACCGAGTCCTCACGTCTATTAAGTCAACACACTACCTACTAGACTACGGCTATATTTTATCGAAAACCACTGAAATGTATATTTTTATGTGAGGTGTTCTACTTGCATAACAGTATAGCGGTTCTACCTGTAGTATATGGGCAATTTCGTGTCTAGTGACCCAATTTTTAAAATCGATGTCTTCCGATTTGGATGAAATTTGAAATGAAATGAACTTGAGTTAAAAAATAATTAAGCGATTATGAAGGCCTTAAAGGAAATTTTATAAGCTTTCTTTTAAGCAAAAAAAAAAAAAGGCCTAAATTTAAAAAAAAAATTAATTAAAAAAATTTTTTAAAAATTAAAAAAATTATTTTTGGAAAGATTGAAGAAATAGCTATCTAATATCCTTTGTAAAAGTTTTGCTAGGACCAATAGGTGGAAAGTTACACATATTTTAAAAAACCCTGTATGACCGAAATGTCCAACTTTGACCCCATTTAACTCCGGCAGTTCTTGACTGATAGAGCTGATAATTTCTGTCTGGCCAACTATCCTTGGTGCAAATTTCATCCAAATCGGAAGACATCGATTTTAAAAATTGGGTCACTTGACACGAAATTGCCCATATACATATGTGAGTTTATTTTCGATTTGTTGTGTAGTATGTATGTAAATTGCATCTGTGACGGTTGTGCTAAAATTTTGATCACAGTTGTTAAATTACTAAATTCTATCATACCACTTTCTCTTAAATAGAGCGTCGATTTTTTTCATACTTCTTTTACTGAATGAAATGTAACCTTTTCAAGGTTATTCTGTTATGAATGGATTTTGGTTTCATTCATAATCCCGTTATATTGTTTCAATTTCATCAATGAAATTGTTCTCAATTTTTATTTCGAAGTTGATCTTAACAACTTCATTGAAAATTTCCATTAAACTTTATATTTCTTGCGGAATTTTAATAAATTGAATTAAATTCAAAAATTAAATTCAGTGAAAAGTTAAGCTTTTATATAAATAAAGTTCGGTGATTTTTATCCCTGAAACAAATTGGTGAATGATTAATTTGTTTTTAAATCTCCTTTAAAGAGAAAGCTCTTTAAGGAGATGTAGATTGTAATTACTCAGGAGCAATTACAATCGTTTGGGCGCGGTGGTGAGATAAAAAGAGAAAGAAATGAAATTAATTTCAATTTCTGGAATTGGAGTAATTGGGAGAAATAGATTCTTACCCTTTCTCCTTTTGGTGTAGTTCTGGTTGAATTCAAATGAAAATTTATTATGTATAGTGTTCGTATAGCCAATATGTATATATTTTATATAAATATGATTCAATGAGTATCACTTGGGTTGGTAAGTATTAAGGTAATTTCGAGAAGAATAATTTGGGATATGTAATATTTCAGGTAAGTACACTTTAGGTAATTTAGGTAAGTATAATATTTAAGGTAAGTACACTTTAGGTAAATTAGGTAAGTATAATATGTGTAAAGAGTTGAGTAAGTATGGTAAATAATTAATTGTAAATTGTATAATTTTCAGAAAATGTTATTTATACACATCAAATGATTTTGTTTCTTTGTATAAATTTAAGCACAATTTAGATTTTTTTTCTGTTTCCTTTATAAATTTTAGCAAAGTTCACAATTAGATTTTCTAGTTTTGTTTTATAAGGTTTAGGCAATATTTACAAATAGATTTTTTCTTTTCTAGTTTTTATTTTCTTTTGTATAATTTAAGTAAGTTTTGATTCTTTTATAAGTTATGTAAATTCACAAATAATTTTTAATTCTTTTATAGTTTAAGTTTGTTCACAAATAAGTTTTAATTCTTTTATAATTTAGGTTTGTTCAATTTAAGCAAATTTTAATTATCACACTTTAAAATTTATTTAGTTATTTCTTATGTGAAGACAAGATTAGAAGTGATTGCTATTTATATTTTCGTATTCCATCTAACTTCTGCTCTTCCTAAGAATTGGGATTAGCAGTAAATTATGGAGACATTCCCTTTGTTTTATTTACTGGAATGGTGGAGACATTCTTTTAATGGATGGAAGTGCTGTTATTGTTGGAATGCTTATAGGGTCTTTATTGTTCAAACCTCGTTTGAACAATCCCAAAAGTTGTAATACTTAGAAAGTGACCCCATCATATACGAGTATATATAATTTCATCTGGTATTGAATTGTGGAAGGTAAGGGAATATTCAAATCAGGAGTTTTGTGGAAAATGACGAATACTTTGCCCTAGGATATTTTTTAATCCGATATCCACAAAAGACCTCGTGGTCCAACCTAATTTTGGACAAAAGACCTCGTGGTCCCACATTACTATTGGACAGAAGTCCTGGTACTCCATTATTACTCTTGGAGAAAATACATCGTGGTTCACATTTCTTTTGGAACAATAGACATCGTGCTCCAAACTTTTCTTTGGACAGAACTCGGAAAACTAACTTTTCTAGAATGGGAGTATGAGGAAAAAGAAAAGAAAAATCGTAAGTTGAATTTAACATCACATTCACTCCAATACGTCATAACACGTGAAAGATTCAGTTTCTTAATATTTGAGAAAAGGAAAAAAAAATCTAAATTATTTAATACCACATTTTAACTACATATGAAGTAATTCAATTGAACCTAATATAAAATAAGTTTAAATTAGAAAATAATAATAATCTTAAAAGAAAAAGAAAATTTAAATAAGAAAAGAATTTGAATTATATCAAAGATAAGAACCTATATACTTAATTAATAATATGAAAAGTCGTAAATAAGTAATTTAATTAAACTTTCTCTAAATATAAAATAATTCTTATTTAACACGTTTAAAATAACGAACATTTTTCTTTGAGTATAAAAAAAAAATTACATTGTAGTACAGTTACTTTTCATTCTTAATTTTATTCTTTCATTTGTCTCATTTCATTGATCCATTTAGATCAGCTGTTACTTGAAGAGAACTTTCGTTTATTTGGTACTCCTTAAACATTATGAAAGCATGAATGAAGGAGTAGAATTATGAATCAAAAGCAACTTACATAGATAAGTATGTAAATTTGTAATTTAGCTTTATTTTAAGTTGTTGTAGTTAATATTTGAATTCTCACTAAAAATTATTATTACTGTACTCTTAAAAATCATCAAAAAGGCCTGAGATATCGATACACTCAAAGAAATTTGTAGGTACTATTTTTTTTTTTTTTTTTAATTAATTTTAATGTGAACTATAACTATAGGCTATAATGAACTTTTATGTTCGACATGATTTAAATTCTTTTATAAAACCTTTTTCTGAAATTTTGATAAATATGAATTGTTAATAAAATTTTTTTTAAATAACTTAATGTAACCAAACCATTTCTGATTTGTATTTGGGTTTCCAATAGATCTCCCTTGGATGAATGGTAACATGGTAGGGATAGGACATATGGAAGTACAACATCTAATTTCCCCGAATCTGAAGTAAAACCAATTTGAGACAGCTGAGAAATTTAGCACGTGATATTCTTTTGTAGTGAGGTTTCAAGGTGACCTAACAAGACCCCCTCCCCATCCGGCGAGCTAGACCCTTAAAGCAACCACGTGCTAAAGGTTAGGGTCATTTTGAAGTCAAATGAGGTAGTCAACACAGCCAACCACACCGTACCATTACACATTGTTGTAGTCGTAAGGAGCTAGGCGCTGTTTGGCCTTTTATAATATTCGTTATTTATATCATCTTCCCCAGGGCATCAAAAGCGATTCCATTCCTTCCTAAACCATGAAGAAAAATTATTTATTTGGATTTGTAGTCAAGCACATTAATTAGTCTAATACGCTCAGATTGTGATTTTATAGAGGAAAATATAGTAAACATTTTACAGCGAAAAGAAAGAAGGTAATTCACAGAAATCCAAAATATCAATGCTGTTCTAGAAATCTTTGAATATAAATGTTCAATAATCCTTAGTAATTTGCACGCAAATCTTTTTTGAAGTAGACGAGACTGATTGATTAGGACGTAAATGCATCTTGAACCGATTTGATACCGTATTTTATAAATTAAGTTTTATGATGCATGCATTTCGTGCTTGCAAATGCTATGGCACTTGCCTTGATATATTTATGCGCCTAGCAAGACCAGTGACGAAAAGATCACAGGTGCAAATAATTACTCATTAGTATGATTTGCTCATACTATCAGTCGATTTCAGCTAGCCGTCAACCGAGTTTGTTATTTTTTGAGAGCATTAATGATGCTACAACTAAAGCAACCTTGAAATTATATTAAGTGTACAGAAGTCACCGTAGTCGACAAAACGAAGTATGAGAATATTTTTTCGGCGACTTCCTCTCAGCAGATTTCTGGCAATAACTCAGAGAGTAAATAAAACTGCCACGAAAACTTTCTCTAAGAATCTATTGTTCGCAAGTGAGCATTGGTGGTTTACCATTGAAAATATTAAAATTCTTGCAGGGAATTTTGCACAAGAACACACACATTTCTGTTTAGTTCCATAGAAGTAATGACGACTTTTATGTCACCTTGCTTATGTAATCTGGACAGATAGACTAGACTAACCTAATTTTGCAAGCATTGCTAAATTTATAAGCAATTTAGTACCGACCGTAATATCTTATCTGTTTCAAACATTATCTCTTTGTACTAATCGTTTAGAACCCTTTTAATTTAAGTATGGCCTACTATACTCCACGTTTAAATGATATGTCTGTCATGCATTAATATTGCGGTGAGTTAAAACTGTCTGTGTTTGATTGACATGACAAAGGTGACAGGTGAAAAGATTAAAATTGCAAAAATAAAAAAATATAATGTTCACTTTAATTTACAGCTAATGAGAATGAAACCCATTTAACAAAGTCAATTAAACTCAAGGCGGTTGGTTTCACATACACGCCTGGTTATAATTAAAATTAAAAGAATTTAAAATATTTTACTTAAAGGTAAAGGGCACAAAGGATATAAAAAAACAATACAAAAAGAATAGAAAGGTTTTATGGTTTGTAATTGATAGAGAACCTTAGGAACAGATTATGTTGGTGTTACTCTTTTGATATGCAAGGAAAACTTAACGAATTTTTTTTGAAAACTCACAGTCTATGATTGGAATTAAATTAAAGTAATTTACCGACAAAATCTTTGATTATTAATTGTTAGAATGGGCACCTTTTACAAAATTTTTTACATACAAAAGTTTCAATTAAGGATCCTAAAGTACTGTTAAGAAAAACAATTGAAAACATCGCTTCTGTTTATGTCCGGAGATCGAAAAATCCCTTCCCTGGCGATCAACCAGAAGAGGCCTAACGTCCAATAGATGGCGCCACAAAATTTAAGTTTTTTTGTAATTTTCTTTGTATAACATAATGTAATGTAATTAAAGCTTTTAGGACTTTTTAACATTTCATGCAACTTAAATTAATTTAGGCCTTTGGGTTGTAAAATCCTTGCTAAAAGATTCATTCGCATAAAAACCAGCATATTGATGAAATCAAAGAATTGTGTAAAAAAAAAAGAAAATTGTGATTTTGAATATTGAACCGATTATAATTTATTATATATTTATTATTTGAATTTGTTAATAGAAAAAAAAAGTGAACATATAAATACATCGAGCCATATTCGCCAAAAAGATGTAACCCTCAAAATTAGAATTTTACAGGAGAAGGATTTTTTTTAAATATATTCAGTTTTAATAAAGCTATTCCTTTGAAATTTAGAATGCAAGTTTTGTTTTGTGAGATATATTTAATTTTAATAATTTTGATGAGATATTTGCAATGTAACGGTTGTTTTTGTGGGTTACATTTTTTTCGCTGTTCTACTGGCAACCTACCAGTAAAAAATGTGTGGGTTAACACAAAAATTTATTTTAAGGAAGTGACTTTCTGTTCTTGTTTTATTGAATTTACTTAACTTTTTCGTTAAAATTAAATTAAATTTCACTCTTTAAATAAAAATATATTGGTACATTTTGGGATACATAACATAAAACAAAAATAAAATAACGTACTTCATATTTAAAATTTGTAAATAGCGTTCGATACAAATATTTATATGTATATTAGGAATAAAGTATCTACTAATTCTAAATATTATCTTCCTGGTCGGTCTCAGGCAGCGAATCTTTGATCGATTTATCCCATTTTAAATTTAAATATTCGTCTGGAAACTTTACGGGTATAGCTTTTTATTACAAAGCGTTTACAAATCCTTGTATTTAGCGGAAGAAATCTTTAGAAATGATTTCAGAGTTTCGTCTGGATCGTGGAATTGAATTTAGATCATAACTAATGGTTTCAGATTCATCAAAGTATGTACCCATATTTAAGAGTTATATTTGAAGTATGTTTTCTGAATATTGCAGAACGCAATTTTGTTAATTGAATATTCATTGAATTGGGAAACATCGCTTGTGAAAATTTCTTCCAGTCTTTAAAATCGATGTTAGTTAACTCAACACAATTATATTTTTTTGGGTTAGTTCTTGCGTTTGAGATTATAGTGTACCACTCACTTGGTGCCCAAATGGTTCTATTCCGAATAAAGGATTCAATTGTAATATGTATCGAGTCAACATCATGGTGTGTCCAGGCAACAAGTACGTAATTTGTATATAAGTTACAAAATTAGAATTTTCCAGAAAATAGGGTAGCATTGCTCTGTTTTTGTTCTGTCCTGAGTTTTTTTTTTGATCGACTAGTTCAAGGTATTGGGAAACGGTAGTGCAAATTTCATTACCCCCTCGTCTGCCATCTTTCTCTAAAAAATCTGAAAATCTAAATCTAAAACCTTCTAAAATACGAATTTTTAATATATTTCTCAAATTAATGTGGTTTTTTTGGTTACGTTTCTTTTAAAAAAGAATTTTAAAGTAACCCACACACGCGTTCACCAAAAAAGTAAACAAACTCACCATATGTGGTTACATTAAAATTGTTTTTGTTATAAAATCATAACGGTTAAATATACAGTCATGAAATTTTTGCAGATGATACAAATTATCGATAACTATCAATTTCGATAAAAGAAACGAAAATCGATTATGGTGAGGGTTACATCAATTTGGCGAATATGGCTCGACATATTATTGTAATTAAAATAAAAGAAATAAAATTTGGAAAAAAAACCATAAAATACAATAATCAAATTTTGTGAGAAAAAAAAGGAAACAATACATGGAAAAGAAGTGTTTTTTTCATTGGTTCTTTATATAATATATAAAACAAAGGAAATTTTTCGTGTTTCAAAAGTAAAAGGAAAGTGCGGTTTTTCTTCTATATTAAGAAAAGAAATTTTCTCATATTTCCACCTTTTATTGCCAGAAAGTTAAGCAGCAGTTTGGTCAACAGAAGTCGCCACAACCACCACAACAGCATCCCAAGCACTACAACAGCATCTTCACCACCACCATCACCATAGTACAGTCCTCGGAGTTATCATTTGGTCCTTTGAACCGGGAAAGTTTGGCAATTGACGCTATTTTACGGCTCATACTCGCATCCATATAAAGATCAACACACGTAACAGATTAGTTGGTCTCAGGAAGGCATATGGCGGGACGCAAACGGCCACGGTAAGTCTTAATGCAAACACTGCAGCTATTCTCCTGAGGGAAGATAGAATTAGGATCGGCTGGGTCATATGCAGGATTCGCGAAAGGAAAATTCCGACAAAATGCTTCCGATGCTTGCAATTTGGACATATATACCAGTCATACATATGTATATACCGTCAGTGCAGGAGTAAAGTTGACCGCTCCGGAACATGCCGCAAGTGTGGACAGGAGGGTCACATGTTCTGCAAAGTGGACAACCCAAGATTCGCCAAACATATCGTGGGGAGCAAGAAGTGTCCGCAGTTTCAAAGCGCTTTTAACTCGCATTCGAGGAGATGAGAGTAATACAGATTAATCTGAATCATTGCGAGGCAGCCCAGGATCTATTGACCCAGAGGTTGAGGGAAGAGAGAATCGACGTCGCAATCATAAGCAGGCATAATACTTGGATCACCGACAAGTCCACGACTGCAGCTATATGGATTTGAGGTTCACTACCCTTCCAGCAAATCTATACGCGGGATACTGGTTTCGTGATGGCCAGGATAAAAGGAGTTTTCGTCTATAGCTGTTACGCACCTCCTAAGTGGTCAATGGACGAGTTCCAAAATATGCTGGAGAGAGACATGTACGTCTGAACACCCCCGCTATTATTGGGGGGGAACTTTAACGCCTGGGCGACAAAATGGGGTAGTAGATGTACTAACGCCAGGGGTCGCTGCCTTTTGGAAACGTTTGCTTCCCTTCCGGTGGCGCTGGATCGAGTTCGATGATAGATTTGTCGTTTGTGAGCGATAGCCTTGTTTTGCAGACCGCGTGGAAACTCACTGAGGACTTCACGAATAGTGACCATCAGGCAATCGTAATGACGATTACCGGGCGCAACACGAGAGGAGACGGATTGCCGAAGTTTACGGGACCTAAATGGAAGAACTCCTGCTTCGACGTGGAGACTTTTAGATTGGTGTTGTCTTTTCATGCGACTGGCAGCATGTCGAGGAAATGGTGAGGAGCGTATACGAAATTATCAACACTGCATGTGATGCTGCTATCCCTAGGAGGACTGTATGTAGGTTACGTTACCCCTGCTACTGGTGGAACGACGAGATTAGGAATTTGCGGTCGGCATACTTTGGGGCGAGAAGAAGGGTGCAGCGTGCGAGAGGGAGACCGACATGGAAAGCCGAACGGGCTGCGTACGAGGATCTAAGGCACCGACTTAGAAGAGCCATAAAAAGGGGTAAGAAGCTATCCTTTCAGCGGATATGCTAGGGGGCTGCCATAAATCCTTTTGGGACGGCGTACCGAGTCGTCTGCAAGAAAGTCGGAGCTGGGGAACAGCATAAACTAGGTTGTCCAATTTTGCTACTCGGCATTGTTGGAACATTATTCTCACAGGGGCAGCCCTACACTTTTATAAGTAGGGAACCGGAGGCGGCTGATACCATACCCGGGGTAACAGGAGAGGAGGTACTTGCAGCACACCGGGGCCAGGTGGAATCCCGAATGAGGCACTTAAGGTGGCTATCCGGCATAGACCGGATATGTTCACCAATGTCGAAGGTTTCATCGAGGGTGTTTCTCAACGTAGATGGAAGAAGCAGAAATTGGTTCTCATTCCAAAACCTGGCAAACCTGGTGAACCATCTTCGTACCGTCTCATCTGCCTACTTGACACGATGGGGAAAATACTGGAGAGGATAATACACAATCGACTGCTGACATGTGCCGAGGCAAGGGGAGCTCTCTCGGACCTGCAATATGGACGCGATAAGGAGACTGGTCGACATTGCAAGAGACGCAATAGAGGGCGAAAGATGGAGATTTGGCACCAATGAATATGGCGCGGTTGTCACACTTGACGTTAGGAAAGCGTTTAACTGGCGGCGGATTATGAGAGCCCTTTTCAATGTGGCTTCGCCACCATACTAAATGGAGGTTCTGAATGATTACTTTCAGGACAGGAAGGTAATATACCTAACGGATGATGGAGAAAAAGAATACGCAGTGACGGCGGGCGTCCCGCAAGGCTCTGTACTTGGGCCACTACTGTGGAACATTATGTACGACGGTGTACATCGACTACAATTGCCAAACCGAACTACAATTGTGGGCTTTGCGGATGACATTGCCATACACAGAAAGAAAAACGGCGTGCTAAAATCAACTTTTCTATTCTCAATTTAAGCCAAAAAACGTGCTTGAAAAATTAAGCCCGTTTTGGCTATTGTTTGCTTAAAACAAGCAAAAAACGGGATTGATGTGAAAAACTAAACCTTATATTACTAAAATCAACACTAAAAAGCTCAAATCTATCTAAAAAAGTGTAATTTTGACTTATTTGTTATTTGAGTTATGGAATTGTGGGTTTTAAGTTCAAAAGTAAAAATTTTAATAATTCTCATTTAGTTCATGTGTTTTATACAATATATATCCAACAAAATGTCGTATTTTTCGCAAGTTGCATTTCTTTGGTAGATGACTTGGATTATTCCTATTCAGGTCGATGATTTGCATTTTTTTGTGTAGATGACTTGCATTTTTTTCAAATCAATCGATTTTAGGATTAAATCAAGTACGAGTTCGAGGTTAAATCAAGTTCAAAATTCTTGAAACAAGCTCGTTTTTGGATAAATTTAGGTTTAAATCAAGTATAATTTAGGGCTTAAATCAAGTTCATTGTGCTCGAATAAAGTACGATTTGCCTCAATTCGATCCCATTTATAAGTTAATCTAGCCTAAATCAACTTTATAATTCTTGAAACAAGTGCGCTTAAGGATTACTTCAACTTCTGATTCTCTTGAATCAAGTACGAATTCGATCTTAAATCAAGAAAAAATATGCTTAAACCAAATACATGATGAGATCACTTTGATCCCAAAAAGGCTTAAATCGCGCTAAAATCAACACTTTTGTACTTGGCTGATTCGGGCTTGATTCAACTCTTTTGTACTTGATTCAAGCCAAACCGTACTTACCGTACTATTGTGACCGATATGGATTGATTCAAGCCCGGATGGCTTGATTCTTTTTTTCAGTGTAGTCTCGGTCGCTTAGACGGTAAGGGAAGTAGAGGAGAAGACGAACATAGCGATTCAAAAAGTTGGAGCATGGCTTGATGAAGCAGGTTTGACACTTGCTGCACATAAAACGGAGGTCGTCTTGATAAGTGGCCGGAGGATAGTGGAGAGAATGGAAGGAACCATTGGAGACACTAAGATTGAATCGAAGAGGGCGATAAAATACCTGGGAGTGATTATCGACGACAGGCTGAACTTCAAGGAGCACGTGAAATATATCGGCGAAAAGGCATCTGTTACCCAGGGAGCATTGACGAGGATGATGCCGTATATTGGAGGACCAAATCCATTTAAGAGGAGGATAATATCGAGGGTTGTAACGTCGGTAATATTATATGCTTGCCCGATATGGTCGGAGGCACTCTCCGTAGGGACGAAAATAAGGAAACTGTCCTAGGTGTATCGTCTAAGCGCGATTAGACGGATAAGCGGCTTCAGGACAGTACCTGCTGGTATTGGCAAAGGCAATACCGATAGACATATTGGCGGATGAGACGAGGCGAATATACGAAGGAATCCATGCACAAATGGCAGTCACGATGGGAGAACAGTTTAAAGGGAAGATGGACATTTCACCTTGGATGGGGAACAAACATTGCAAGCTGAACTACTACGTGACCCAGTTCCTAACTGATCATGGATGTTTCAGGAAGTACTTGCACAGATTTGGACATGATACTTCCCCTATATGCCCAAACTGTGTAGATGAGGAGGAAGATGCGGAGCATATTCTAACATGCTGCCCCAGATTTATATGGCCCGCAGAAACGAGTTTAGAACCAAATCGGCTTATGGAAGAGGTGTTGAATTCTAGGATTCTATGGAGCCAATACAACCAGAAAATAGCTGAAGTAATTGTGGAATTCCGAAGGTTGGAGGAACGAAGGCGAAATTTGAGATAACGTGATAAAGCTTTACAGCTAACCAGCCCTCCGCAAAATAATACCTTACGGCAGTCCCGCGGAGGGAGAGTGGTTGAAGAATGTGGGGGGTGGGTTTAGTACGTAGGCACCAGTGATGGTGAATCGTGCATTCTTTTGTTGGAACAAAAGTATCTTTCGAAGATTCGCACCTCCGGCCCAAGACAAAAAAGAAAAAAAAACACGTAACATAATAAAGTCGATTAATGATTCATAGAAGTCGCCGTAGTGTAGCAGGTAGTGTCTTTATTGGCTTATTAGACATCTCGAACATAACGAAGTACGAAAGAAAAATTATCGGCTGTCTTGTGGCAAAAACTCTGAAAGAAAATAAAATTGCCATCAAAAGTTTCTGAAAAATCTGTCAGTCGGAGTCGACTTTAAGCGCATGGCTAACACACACAACATGGTTGGCGAGAGAAGCTGGATTCCTAACTAAAGGGTTTTAATAACCAGTTCAGAAAGCAAGTAAGTAAGATCATTCACAACGCTGTAGGTGTGCTGACTGAGGTATAGAAGAACAGGGTTTAAATACAAATTTTTTGAACAAAATTTTCTTCAGCAATGAAGCTTACTTTACACTCGTGTTTATCTCAACAAACAAACAAATTGTTGCATATGGAGGTGAGCGCACCAAATAGGTATTGTTGATCCGTTGCATACTGAAGAGTGACTGTTTGGTATGCATTATGGGCTGGAAGTTTTATAATTTAAGTGTTATAATTTTTTTAAATGAAATGGACGGTTTGTGATTTCATCAAGATGATGCCATGAGCAATACAATACGACTTGGCTTTTATTTATTTATTTCAAGTCTATGGAAAATCCTTACAGACTATTACATTTTATATCGTTTAAAAAACAAGAATCCAGAAGAGGTAATACCGTGCGATTTAACTTCGTTGTGTTGTGCATTTGCATTTCAAGTGTGCAAAAAAGTGGATGAAAGATATCTAAGAAGGATCTTCTGCTGCAACCGATCGAAGTATTTTCGCGTGTTTTATTTCACTTTCATGCTGAAACCAAAAAATGGACAACCCGTTCAGTCGTCACCTTATAAAACAATATTGAAATGAATTAGGAACAGAAACAATTTGTCTAATGTCTTGAGAAGGGCCTCTGTATTATATCCTTCACTTACAGCCAATTGAAAACTATGTAAAGTAAGTGACAGCTAGAAACTTATTATTATTATTATCTTTATTAGTATTCTTGAATACTTTGAAATATCACAATAATATAAATATCACAGTAATATAAATATAGATTTTACATAAAATATTTCTCTAATTTACATCATTTTTAACAAAATTTACACATTGTCTTTTAAATTCATGATCATTCAGTTCATTTTTAATATTATTTGACAGAGAGTTATACAGTTTTAGTCCTTTGTAAAAGAGTGATAGTTGCATTACCGTTGTATTAACTTGTTGCAATCTGAAGTCTTCCGCATTCCTCAATCTATAGGGTTGAACATCTCCAACATATCTTATTTGTTCGCATAAGTATTCTGGCGCCTTTCCTCGTTTAAGTTTTCGGATAAATATAAGTGTGTTTAATTTTAACATCTGTTTTATGCTCAACCACTTTAGTATATTCAACATGAGTCAAACAGACGAGTATCTGGTACATTTCAATATTGCTCTCATTGCCTTGTTTTGTAACTTCTGTAATCTTTCGATTTGAGATTCATTACAGCAAGTGTAGAGGATTGTTGACCCAAACTCAAAATGTGGTTTTATTATCATATTGTAGATATTAATTGCCGTTAGTGTAGAGATATTCTTTCAGATTCTTTTGAAAAATCCTATCTTCTTACCAATTTTTTTGCAGATGTACTGTATGTGCTCTTTAAATTTAAGTTCTTTATCCATTATAAATCCCAGGTACTTAATTTTATTAACTTTTTCTATAATTTTCTCATTTATTTTAAATTCTGTTTCACTAGTCATGTTAATTTCTACGATTTTTGTTTTGATTTCATTTAATGTTAATTTATTCATTTTCAGCCAAACATTAATATTATTCATATCATTCATCAATTTATTTGTGCATTGTTCTTTAGTATCTCCTATTGTGTATATCAGTGTGTCATCTGCATACAAAGTAATTTCGCTCCCAGTTAAAATCATTTATATAAATGCTAAATAGTAAAGCACCCAGAATGGATCCCTGTGGAACACCGTGTTCATTTTCAATAGGCTGCGATCTTACTCCGTTTATACTTGTTATTTGATTTCCATTGCTCAAGTATGATTTAAACCATTCGAGCTCAGCACCTTGCACTCCATATAAATACAATTTTTCAATCATGATTTTTCTGTCGATTGTCTCAAACGCTCTCTTAAAATCTAAAAATATTGCCATTATTTTCTTACTTTTTCCTATTTTCTTCCATCGTTTAATTACAAAGTTAACTGCAGTTTCACATGAAAACCCCTTTCTATATCCAGATTGGAACTTCGAAAGAAGTGAATATTTTTCAAGATACTCTTCTAATTGTTCCTTCACAACTTTTTCCAAATTTTTTTCACATGTTTTTAAGGAGTTAATCGGTCGAAATTCTTCACATTTAATGGTGTTGGCTACTTTTCTTATTGGTGTTACTACTGTTTCTTTCCAATTGTCCGGAAACACGCCATTTTCAAGAGATTTGTTGATTATACGCAATAAAATTGTTTCAATTATATTCCAATTATCAATAATCATTTTCTTTGATATCTTAGAATAATCCGGTTTATCATTCAGACTCTTTACAATCTCCTTAAGCTCTAACATAGATATTGCACGGAATTTAAATTTTTGATTTACCATTATTACATTATTTATGTATTGCACATTCTCGATCGAGTTTCCTATTTCCTTAATACTATCTACAAAATAATTATTAAAATGACTAGCTATCTCTATATTACTCTTATATTCTGCATTATTAAATATCACATTTCTTATCACAGTTTGGTTCTTTTTTAAGACTAAGTTTTTAATTTCTCTCCACATCTCTTTCTGGTCTTTGGCATTACTTATTCTTTTATTAATATATCTATTTTTTCGTTCTCAATCTTCACTTTATATAGATTTCTTATCGATCTGTAATTTAACCATGCTTCATCGGTGTTCTCGATTGTTGCTTTTTTGTATTTATTAATTTTTATTCGTTTTAGTTCGCGTAGTTCGTTATTAAACCATTTATTAATGTTATTTTCTGTTTTAGATTTTATCTTTCTTCTAAACATATTAATGGTGTCTTCAAAGCTTTTGTCTAACATTAAAGCATTTTCGTTTATCGTTAAAACGTTTTCGTTCATATTGTTCAATTGTTCACGATCTATCACCATGTTTAAATGATTTTGGAATGCATTTTTGTTATATCTAAATATATTTCGGTTCTTAATATGTTCACTGTTAGGTTTTTTCTGTTCACTTTTAATGTTAATGTCAATAATGATTCGTGATCCGCAATTTTATGTTTTGCACTGTTTTTTACTGATACATTATAATTATTTGTTATTACATAATCAATTAAAGTTTTTGATGTTTTCGTTAGCCTTGTGTACTCAGTCACGACTTGTTTAAGTTCATTATCATTTAAGCTGTTTTCAATTTCTGTTCTATAAAAGTTTTGTTGGGCCCAATCTATATTGAAGTCTCCGCTTATCACTATATCACAGTTGTTTTCACATATTTCTTCCAAATATTCGTCGAACACTTTACAAAATTCAGCTTCACTACAATTAGGTGATCTATATACTGCTGCCAAAATGACACGGGACTTATTATATTCCGCCATACACGCCAATAACTAATATTTCGATTTTTCACGCTTTTCTATAATGTTTGTCATTTTCCAATGCCTTTTAAAATATATAATAACTCCTCGTGTTCTAGTAGAGTTCGATAGGGATATTATATGATCATAGTCTTGCAAAGTAATTTCACATTCTTCAATATTTTCTGTAAAATGAGTCTCAGATAGTATAATAAATTCAAATTTTTTATAGGTAGCAATTATCTCAAGTTGATTGTAATTATTCACTAAACCTTGTATGTTTGTATATAGAGCATAAATCTTTTTTAATTTTATATTTGATTGTTATGCCGTTAAACCCATTCTTCTTTTCCTAATTTTCAATTTGTTTTGATACACTGGGCATTGTTTATTGTCAGTCAAAACCTCTATAGATTGAGGAGTTTCGACTTAATAACTTCCTGTAGACATAGGGCACTCGGTACTGATGATGGAACTAAGCTGAGTCAAGAGATTTCCACTGTCGGAATGATACTTTATATGGCTACAAAAGATTTCTTCTGTCTAATGTCTAATATCTGATAAAAAACTTTAAATATCTTCGAATAAATTCTCTGATGGCTTTGCTATTATCACGGTGCCAAGATGGAGACTAATAGCCAAGAAATTTGAAAAAATTTTCGTACTAAATTTGTACACTTTTATCTTGAACAAATACACATACATATATACAGGGTGGGCCATCTATCAGTTTAAATTTGAACCATCGGTTAATTTGAATATGGCAATTCTGTTATAAAATACAGTATATTATCTCCACTGAACGTAATGATTCGATTTACGCTTTAGCAACGTTGGAATTTATTGGAATCTTGGGCCAACGAAAAACTACATGATGATGTCGATTTTTATCTTGGTGGGTTCCATCCTAACAGAACTTTTTTTGTACCCGCTCTTCATGATATCGATGTGAACGATGTTTGGTTTCAACGGGATAGTGCAGCTTGCCACACGTCTCATGCCACAATCAATTTATTACGTTAAACGTTTGATGGCCGTTTATTTCGCCGAAATGTTTTTTATTTTTTTATTGTTATTGAATCCTTCCTAATGAAATTTACAATAGTTTTCAGATCTTAAAACTAGTTTTAAAGGTTAATAGTTAGCACCAGTGTGTTAACAATATATTGTATTCAAATCTCATAATAATACTACATTAGCAATTAGGGTCAGTGTAGCCGCCGAGCGAGGCTCAATGTGTCGATTCGTTTTAACCTCTGATGGCCATCGAATTGAAGCAGGTCCCTTGCCAATGCGTTGGGGTGAATCGTTAGTTTACCGACGTATTTTATGGCGAATTTTGTAATTTCCTCCTGAATTGTAGGAATGTTGAGATCTCTATCGATATTGTCGATACGAATATACCATGGAGCGCAGACAATTTGTCGTAAAAGCTTGGACTGTCTTCTTTGTAATTTCATAACGTTAGACGCGCAAGCACTGCCCCAAAGCTGAATGCCGTCGGTCCATACTGGCTTTATAATGCATATGTATAAAAGAACCTTGTATTCGAGGTCTAATGTTGAATTAGGACCAATAATCCAGTGCATTTGAGTGGATTTCAGCTTAATGGCCGCTAATTTGGCCCCGATGTGGCGGGACCATGTTAGACGCCGGTATAAGTAGACTCCCAGGTATTTGAAGTGATTTTCAACGGGGACATCAATATTATTTATTTTTATTTGTGGGCAATCTTCTTGAGTGTGAAGGTTACATGAGCACACTTGGATGGATTCACCTTTATTCTCCACTTTTCAAACCATTTTCCTAAATCCTATATGTGCGACTGCAGTTGTGTTGATGCTACATTCGGATCCTTGTTGACGCTTATAAAAGCGGTATCGTCTGCATATGTTATGTGTATGTGTTAGGATTTGTGGGCATGTCTGATTTGTAGATTAAATATAAAATAGGGCCTAGTATGCTTCCCTGGGGGACACCTGCAGATAGTTCGTCCTTCAATTTGACCTTAAAAGTTATGTCAGTTAAATAGCTTTTAAGAAGTTTGTGTGTGTTCTCGAGGAGCAGCCGTGTTATTTTGCCAAACCTTATCGCATGTTTAAGAGATGTCTATAAAAAGAGCTGAACAATATTGTTTCTTTTCAAATGCCGATCTAATTATAGTGACGATCCTATGAACCTGCTCAATGGTACCGTGATTAGTTCAAACTGATGTTCAGGGATAATTTGTCGCTCGCCGAGGAACGTGGCTAAGCTGTGGAGAAGAATTTTTTCGAACACTTTTGATAATATTGATAGCAAGCTAATAGGTCTATATGATGTAATTTGACTAGCATCTTTTCCTGGCTTGGGAATTATAACAATTGTAGATATCCTCCAAGATGATGGGAAGTAGCCAATTCTTAACATTGCGTTAAATACGAATAGTACAATTCTTATAGCACTATTGGATAAGTTGTTTAACATTGAGCTTGTTATGGCATAGGGCCCAGCCGGCTTTTTGACGTCAAGGCTTTTAAAAGAGGCCTGCACGTGAGAAAGCCGGAGGTGCGTTAACAGTATTACTTATGTTCGGTGGGCAGATATGAGCATTAATGTCGTGTGGTGTGAAGACATTCTCCAGGTGGTTTGCAAAAGCGTTAACTATTTCTCTAGAGGTCTTTGCCCAAGTATGGTTCTCCAATCTTAGTGGTGATTCTAGAGTGATAGGACATCTCATATGTCTTACAGCTTTCCAAAGACTATAATTTGAATTTTTTGTTTGGTCCAGATTCTGGAGGTAACTAGCAAGTTTAGATTTTTGTGTATGCATCAGGTTACTCCGCAGTAGGGCAATGCATCTGTTCAGTTGCGCTTTTAGAATAGAAATTCTCTAACGAGATTTAGGATTTCTGTACTATATTGATAACTTTTATTTTTTAAGACACGCTTCACAGGAGTTGCCACTTTCGCTGCCGAAGCAAGCCATGGTTTCAATTAGATAATTTACAGCTGACTGAATGTTTTCTGCGTTTCTCAGAGGAATATTCCGAAAGAGGTGAGAACTTACGTACATTTTATATTTTAACTCGTTTGTGTTTTTGTTTGGGTATAAATGCAACTGTTCACGATGTACAAAGAAATTGTTTTGCAGGGAGAGAATTGTAGGTGAGTGATCAGATGATAAGTCATACGATGAGGTAACTGTGTATTCGTTGCGTTAAATGTTTTTAACAACGGCAAAATCAATCAAGTCTCTCGACTTGTTGAAGCCCATTGGCCAGTAAGTCGGTGTTCCACAAGAGGCAACATCGAGCTTATTTGCAATTATTGTCTTGTACAGCTGCCTTCCTCTAGGGCTAATGAGTCTTGACCCCCAAAAGTTATGTTTAGCGTTGTAGTCGCCAGCTGCAATAAATTTTTGGCCAAGCGAAGCAAAAAACTTCTGAAACTTGTCGACTTCAATTTTGTGTCTAGGAGGACAGTAAACTGAGGAAATTGTTATTTTAAAATCTGTTAGATTTATGGTTGTGACCTGAATAAGTTCTTCTTTAAATTCTGGCATTGGAGAATGCCTCACATTTTTCTTAACAATAATGGCACTGCCACCGCATGCCCTTCCACTTGTGTGCTTAGTGTCATAAATGTAGAAGCCGTTGATTTTAAAACAGTGTTTATTGGTGAAGTGTGTTTCTGAGACCATAAGTATGTCGATCTCTTCTGTGTGCAAAAACTGTTCTACTTCGAGTTTATGTTGGGATAGCCCGTTAGCGTTCCAGAAACAAATTCTCAACTGGTTCATTTTTTACTAAGTAAAACTTGAAGAAGCATGTTCTGGGTTTTCATCAACTCCTGGAACATACTCTGCATATTAGCCATGAAATTATTCATTGTATGGATTAGGTTTTCGATTGAGGTCGAGTTACTATTAACCTGCAGACCATCTTTTAGCACATTTGCGTACGAATTTTTTTGTTCTATTAAAATATTTTTCTTACCACTATAATGTGGCATTTATACATCTATCCTTAATGCTTCAGCATAGGAAACGTTTGGTGATGTCAATTGTCGGCAAAGAAGCTGCGAATTGACATAGTTGGACTATTTTCTGTGGGGCGCCTTAACGAAAAGTATTATGCCGACAAACCAGAGACAATTGAGCATTTTAAGGCCAACATTTGTGATTCCATATACTCGAAAAAGTGAAAGAAAATTGTTCCGGTCGCATAAAGTTCCGCGTCAGCCATATAAACGAAATGATATTCCATTTGTTTAATGTTGGATGTTTTGCACTGGTTCGTTTGTCTATTGTTTTATTAATTTTGTTTTTGTTAAAATAAAAATGCCTTTGGTTTTGTAAAAAATTTAATTTCTGTTTGTTTTATTTGTTTTGCACAATGTTTGTTTTTAATTTTATGTCTAAATTCAATTTGTCTTTTTGTTTGTTGTTTTTGTTTAAAGTAAAATTCACATTTGTTCTAATTTTTAATATGGTTCTGTTCACAGATTTGTTTTAATTTCAAGTTTATTTTAATTTTTAATTTGTGTTTAAAAAAGGGTCACAATTGATCTTATTTAGTTGAATGTCGAAACTAGAGTGTTTTTAAGCACAAAAATTTTATGTTAGAGAGCAATAAAAAAAGAATATTGAAAAATATAAGACTAAGCAAAAGAGTATAAATACATAAAAAAGAACCGCTAACTAATTTACAGGGTGTTCTTTACTGATGTGAACGTTAAACACCATTTTTAAGCAGAATAACTGTAATTCACAACAAAAAAATAAATTTGGCAAAATTTCAAACCTTTTTTTGTTTCATTGCTTTTTTAAATTTAAACTTTTATTTTCCCCACCCTTTACAAGGATTTTGTAAATAAATTTTATTTCCACACTTTGCTTTTCTATGACAGTGTCTCTAATTACCAGAGAATAGTATAAACGAGTTGTACTCTAACCCTTGTACAACTTTGTGTATCATGCATGGTAAAATATGAGTTAACTTACGCAATTATACGACCGGGTGGTAAAAGCGTCGCTAAACCATTTGACGTATTTTCATCCAGCTGGTAGAATCAATTTTCATAATAAAAATATTTTATTTTCTTATTATTTAGTGTCACTGCCATTTAGCAATGCGATTTGGAATAATAGAACAAGTGACATAAACTATAAAAATCCAATAAAGAAATACTACGTAACTGTATTATTAACTCTTTTAAAAAATATTTAATTTTTATATCGTAACACTCCTTTTGATCCCTTTCAAGTGGGCATTCATGTAACCATTCAATAAAAATTAATTGTGTGTTATCGTCGCTTTTGGTGTCCGAAAGAATGCAAACTGCAAATAAATCAAATAAATAAAGCAAAACCAAATAGCGAACATAGATGTATGACTCCGTACAGTACAATTTATTCTGTGGATAAAATAATAAAATTGTAAAGGAGAATAGATGGAGGCAAGATCATGCGATTCCTTTAAAGTTTTAGAGAAAATTTTAAAGAATTTTGAAAAAAATACGAAAGATTGTTTCTTCGATTCAATAGCCAAGGGCTCTCTCGTCAAATATTGACAATAATACGATTTAACCTGTCAGCTATTAAAAGTTACATATCATGAAAACTACTGATGTCTTTTTGTACTTGGTATGGACAACAAAGAAAACAAAATTGTGAGTAACATGGACTTGGTAATAACAAATAAAAGAATTTGAGTTTTAAAAATTATACTTCTCTTCTTGTTGAAGTTGGAGGAGCCCATTAGGTGGTATGGTGGCCTATTAGCCACGAGCACCTGGTTCAAACCACACCTCAGACATCTCGAGCGAAACAAAATATTAAAAAATGTTTCTTCGGCAAATTCCTGCTGCTGAGACTCTGCTGAGACTCTTTTAGCAAAAACTCTGGGAATAAATAAAATTCCCATGAAAAGTTTCTCAGCAATCTGTCGTTGGGAGTCGACATTAAACTGTAGGTCCCGCCACTCATGTATACAATTAACACACACAACATGGGTGGTGTTAGAAGCTAGGTTGTAATCCTGCCAAATGGGTTATAATGACCAATCAAGTAAGTTGAGAAAGTAAGTGATAACTTGTAATTCGCTCTTATAAGGTGAACTCTTCTACGAACTTTTCAATAGATGGGTCAGGGAAAATATGAAGAAGCATTGGGGGTATGGATGTATGTAGTCGCCGTAGTCTAGTAGGAAGTGTGTTGGCTTATTAGACGCAAGGCGAGAGTTCAAATCCGTCAGACATCAAAACGAAAATATGAAAATATTTCTTCGGCGACTTCCTCTCATCAGATTTCTGGCAAAAACTCTGGGAGTAAATAAAATTGTCATGAAAAGCTTCTCAAAAATCTGTCGTTTGGAGTCGACTTTAAACTGTAGGTCCCGCCACTCATGTATAAAATTAACGCTCACAACATGAAGGGTTGTAATGACCAATTATGTATGTAAGGTGAACTCAAGAACAATATGGGACTGTCAAGACAAGCTGAGTCAGCTAGGAGAAAAATTAGAGTCACGTTCTACTAGAATACAGGTCACGTGAAAACTTATGGCAATAAACAGGCAGATGAGCTTTAATCAAGCCAAATAGGTTTGAGACAATGTAGATATTTGTTGGGTAAACATTTGTTGGGTAAATCTTTGTTGGATCAACACTAGTTGACGGAACATGTGTTTGGTTAGCAGTTGTTGTTTAACATTTGTTAAGAAAACATTTGTTGATTAAACATTTGTTGATTAACTTGCGTTGGGTAAACATTTGTTGGCTCTATATTTGTTGAATAAAGATTTGTTGGTATACATTTACAGGTTAAACATTTATTAGGTAAACATTTGTTGGACAAACATTTGTTAGGTAAATATTTTTAGGTATACATTTGTTGATTTTACATTTTCTGGGTACACATTGGTTAGAAAAACGTTTGTATGGTCAACATTTATAGGAAAACATTTATTGAGTAAACATTTATTGGAAACATTTGTTGAGCAATCATTTGTTGGTAAACATTTATTGGTAACAGAAACATTTGAAAGTAAACATTTATTGGGTAAACATTTGCTTGGAAAATTTGTTGGGTAATCATATGTTAGTAAACATCTATTGGGTAAGCATTTTTTGGGAAAATTTGTTGGGTTAGCATTTGTTACTTAGACATTGGTTAAGTAAACATTTAATTTAAAATTATAATGTGATAATAACCAGTCTTTGACTGGCCACTAAAAGTCAAAGTAAGGAATAGAATTCAATTCAAGTTCATTATATCCTCTTGAGAGCCCAGGTAAACATATGTGGACCTTACGTTACGTACAGTTTTGTCTTCTACTTGATATTTAGCTTCAATAACTACCAATAGACATAATGACTAGGATGAATCATCAGAACAGATGCTAGAACAGATGCTAGTTAGGAAGGGGGTTGTATTTACTGACATTGTAAGAAATTCTTCGGTTAACCTCAGCCAAAATAAGGATTGATAAAGATATTGTATAGTTTGAAGGTAGTCAATTAGATCATATGGTTTAGTAGTTTAGTAACTCCAAGCAACAATAATCATACAGGCCAGACAAATTCTGACCATCGTATTTGGAGGATACATTCTGCCTTATATTTACGAAATGACTTGCGCAAAAACATGTTATCTTGTGAGGGAATTGTTTATGACTGAGCTAGACCTAAGAACAAAGAAAACACGCGAAGCTTGTAAAATTTATTATCGTGGCATATCGTATTCCAAAATGTCTTCTTTACATTAAAGTTATGCTACAGAAATTTCGATAATAATTTCCAAAGTCTACGTCGCTCTCAATGTCACTTTAGGTTTCAATGCTGCTTTAAAATACTTACGAGAAGTGCTTCCTGGTAATAGAGAAAATATATTTAAAATTTAACATTAATTACAGTGCAATTACAAATTTTATTGTAATTATTACGACCTAAGTAACTTAGTTCTTATACTCGGTGTATTGCAACAAACTAGATTCTCTGGTAGAAATCGAACCCACGACCTTCACACTAATATCCTAGCACACTGCACACTAGACCGCCAGTGCACACCACTCTTACGTCTCTGCCCTCAAAATGTTGGAAGCAATTTTTCCATGTAAAAAAGAAAAAAAAAGATCACAACAAAATATATTACAATGTAAGAACCACCAAAACAAAATCAAATGTTATTTTAAATTTTAAAATTTAAATTAAAAACAAAGAAATAAAAATTTAACAAAAACGAAAACTAAACGTGATTTAAATTGTAATTAAAATAACAAAAATGATGGGAATATAAAACCACAAAATATTGTGGTAGGTTTTCGTGTAACACAGCAGGACATTAGTATTTCGATATGGTCCTTTTGTAGATATTCTGTTTAGTTGTTTAGTTTTTGCCTTTTAAAGCCTTGTTACTGTCACAGTAAAACAATGTCCTTTTTTATGGCACTGTTAAGCATACGTTTTAATGCGCACTAGTTTTGGTGATGATGATGAAACACAACGCATGCTGTCTACCCGCATTCCATATGAAAATGCTTAAATTTTCGTTTGAGCAAAACAACAGATGCCAATTTTACTGGCATTATGTTTGAACATAGAAAGCCCTAAGGATTAGAAAATATCTACCTTTTAAATAAATTATGAAAATGAAATTAAATTATATGACCATGGCATTTAGAGGCCATCAAATTGTTAAAAAACCTGTTGGAGAAAATTTCTTGTAAGGAATGTCACTTTGTTTTTCTAAGCTTGATGTTATGGCATGTGACAAACAATGAAACTATCAGTTGTATACCAACGACATTTTCGAGATTCCGGGAGATACGATATTTCGAATGACTATCATTCGATATAGTACATACTGCTAAAGTACAACACGTCTAAGTCTCTGGTGGAAATTGAAGCCTTAATCATTCCATTATCTTTAGGAATCTCGTGATACAATTATTCCACATAGAGAGTACTTTTCGTTAAAAATACAAAGATGTTCCTGGATATTAGAGATTCAAAGTTCGATAACTTGGAATTACCAATTCCTAATCGGGCTATCGAATGCTACCATATACTTACTTACTTACTTAGTTGGTCATTGAAACCTTTTAGTCAGGATTACAAACTAGTTTCTCAGACCAACCATGTGTCGGGACCTACAATTTCAAATCTATCCTGAACAACAGATTTTTGAGAAGCTTTCCATTGCAATTTTTTTTTTTACTCTAAGAGGCTTTGCTCAAGTTGTGTGTATAAATTTTATCCATGAGTGGCGCGAATCATGGCAATTTTATTTTGCTGTAAGAGTTTTTGCCAGAAGACTGCTGAGAGGCCGAGATGGCTGAGCCAGGTGTTGGACCACAGCCACTTATCTAATAAACTGTTACTACTTATACGACTACACTACCTACTAGACTACTGCGACTTCCTTATGGTCGCCAAAAAGATAACGTCTGTCGACTTGGTTTTTATGGGCCTTAACCAAGAGCTGACGTAATGTGAATATGTGGCCGATGTTGAATTAAATTTCCAAAGATTACTTCCCTGTCCCCTTCACTATCCTCTCACCACTTCTCTTCTAAGACGAATTTGTAATGTTATTTGACCTCTGGGTATTGTATTTGTTAAAATGAGAAGTACACTTCCTTAAACTTAATCTAACCGAAGATTCATTCAGTGGCAAGAAGCATTCGTTGTTCATGTAATACGCCCGTAATAACCTTATATGCGATAGGGAGAAGGTTTATATTGCTATATATAGCAATAATAATAAATAACAATAAGGTTTCAATCTACTAGCTCGTTACATTCGGCCTTAAGCGACTCAAAGGACAGGCCATCAGGTTGCTACGGAAACCTTGTCAGGGTTACTTATTTACTTAATTGGTCATTACAACCCTAGTCAAGATTACAACCAACCACCAACCATGTGGCGGGACTTAAAATTTAAAGTCGATTCCAAACGACTGATTTTTTAGATTTTTTGCATGATAATTTTCTTTACTCTGAGAGTTTTTGCCAGAAGACTGCTGTGATGAATTTTGCTGATGAAATATTTTTTATATTTCTTATATAACTCGCATGCAATAAGCCAACTAGGGCTAGGCGGTGGAATATCCACCTTTTCATCACTGATTGGAGGAGGTATCCAAATCGCCTTGTTCTATCTTAGAGAGGTATAGACACCATAACCTCAGCACCCTTTGTGAATCAGTAAACAAGTTTTCAGCCGTTTTCAGCCTTGTATGAAGTAGTGTAGACTTACTTTCTTGATTGATCATTGGTCAGTCAGTATTACAACCCACCCTTTCATCCCAATTTATGTTATGTGCTGAGAGGAAGTCGCCCAAAGAAAATATAATTATTTTGAGATGTCTAAGCCAGGAGTGGAACAATGGGCTCTCGTCTAATGAGCCAACACACTACCTAGTAAACTGCTGCGATTTCGGGAAATGTGAACGTTGCATTTAAATGTCTATTTGGCTTATTCCGACGTTTGCCATGAACTATTTTGATTGAAATACATGGTTTATCTATTACGAGTATGTAAGAAACACATTCAATGTGTAAATATTTCGAAATTTTCGGGAGTTTTTTTCTAAAATGTTCTTGTAATTTTTGAAATTGACTTTCAATTTTCTTTCATTCCTTAAGCAACCATTATTTGCGCTCAATTTTAACAATTTAAAATTCATTCAAGCGTTACTGAATTTATTATTTGTCTACCGTATTTAAAACTTAAATTATTCTTCTTTAAGAAATTTCTGTTAAAAGAACATATTTTTTCAATTAAAATTAACCAAAAGATAGTTGTTGGGCAGACAGACAAAGAGACCGAAGACAAACAGCCAGACCATTTACGTTGTGCTTGTAGTTTAATTTAAAATGGATTTTAAAAGAAAATAACAAAATTGAGTGAAATAAAGACTCAATATATACAGCAGTTTTATAGAGGTTTTTATTAATGCAACCTACACACACATACAGTGTTGGAAAAAATAATAGAAACGCATCAAATTTTTATTATTTCCTTAAATTTTTATTTATCTTTAAGTAAATAAAAAAATGTATATACATAAACTTATCCCCATTGTCATTTACATTAGCAAGAATTTAACAGCGATTTCCAACAATAAAAGTTTATTACGAAAAAGTATACAATATTTAAATGATAAACTAGTAATCGTTTCTATTATTTTTTCCAACACTGTACATAATTGGTCATTACAACCCTTCTGTCAGCATTACGACCGAGCTTCTTACACCACTTCTAACACCGCCCATGTTGTGTGTGTTAATTTTATACATGAGCGGCATTGCAATTTTATTTACTCTCAGAGTTTTTACACAGAAATCTCCTGAGAGACAGTCGCCGAAGAAATATTTGCTCAGATATCTGACTGGGGTTTGAACCGTAGCCTCATGTCTTAAAGCCAACACACTACCTACTAGACTACAGCGACTCCTAACATGCCCAACTTTCATTAAAAAAATTTTAACATTTTTTATCACAAAATTTGTTAAAAAATAATTGTGTTACAACAACAATGATTGAAAAATACCTGATTGTGGATACACTCTTAAATAATTCTTCAAACCACTTCACAGGTAGGGTATTACCTTTTCAACTTATGCTCCCAAACTCACATAAATTAGCGGTTGTGAAAGTTTTTCTACCACCTACCGTGTTACCTGGTGTAGGCGGAAACATTTCAAGAATTTATAGTCTTACAAGAATAGAAAGAATTGAAAATATCTTTAAAATATGCATCGCATTTGCATATTCAAAAATTGTTTAATTTGGCGAAATTGCGAGACACAAAAGAATAATTTATCGCACCAAGAATAAAATTAATTTATGGGAAGCAAGCAATCATTCCTTTTTCTTTTTTTTCTATGTCATTTGTTAAAAGAAAATAATTCTGAAAGATGTTTAAATTAAAGTGTGTAATTAGCACACAAAAGGAAAATTAAAAGATGCGAAAAAATGCCATTGCCATAGCATAGCATAATCGGAACTATACTGTATTGTTCAATGCAGAAATTAATAAAAAAAAATTTTTGTTTAATCAAGATTTATTTACAGTTTTACTTCGTTAAAAAAAACATAAGAGCTCTGGATAACGCTAATAAAGCTATGGTTGGCATATGCCGATGGACAAAATAATGTGAATGAGGTTTTCTTACCAAATGGCCATTGAGCTTAGTTCTAAGACAATTTGATAGAATTTGAAACATTATTTTCCAACCGTAGTAGTTGGAAGATGGTATATTTCAAAGCAAAACCAAAAATAAATTATAAATACCAGTTCGATTTGAATACGTGTTACACTCATACCCACCGGAATTAAATACTAGTACATGATTGAAAAAGTTAAATTAGCCGACTTACTTTACGATCCTCATATTAAAATTAGTTGCCGGTTTACAGCTTTCTCGCAAGATCTAATGTCATGGATTTAAAAATGGGGTGCTAACAGAAATGCTTCTCTTCCAGGGGTAGTGAAATAACGAGTGTTATTTTTAAAACAAATTCTCTTTAGAAGATTGTAATATAGGGATTAAAACAGAATTGTGCCAATCTTCTAAAGAAAATTTGTTATTATAATTACTCAATGTAATTATAATTAGGGTTAACGAAATGAGAAAAAAAGAGAAAGAAAGAAATGTTAATATATGGGCAATTTCGTGTCAAGTGACCCAATTTTTAAAATCGATGTCTTCCGATTTGGACGAAATTTGCACCAAGGTTAGTACTATTGGATAGTTGGCCAGACACAAATCAGCTCTATCAGTCAAGAACTGCCGGAGTTAGAGGGGGTCAAAGTTGGACATTTTGGTCATTTGGTCAGGGTTTTTTTAAATGTGTGTAACTTTTCACCTATTGGTCCTAGCAAAAATTTTCCAAAGGATATTAGATAGCTATTTCTTCAATCTTTCCAAAAATAATTTTTTTAATTTTAAAAAATTTTTTTTTTTATTTTTTTTTTTTAAATTAATTTTTTTTTTAATTTTTTTCCAATTTGGGCCTTTTTTTTTTTTTTTTTTTTGCTTAAAAGAAAGCTTATAAAATTAAAATTTCCTTTAAGGCCTTCATAATCGCTTAATGGGATGCGAGTGGGATATCTATCAAAAAAATTATTTTTTAACTCAAGAATAAAATTTTTCAATATTTGGCACATGTACCATTTTCATTTTCCCCCATTTTTTTTCGAAATGGAGTTTTTTTTTATTTTTCCTCAAAAGAAAACTTAGACCATTTCCTTTAAGGTCTTTGTGGGCACTTAGTAGCAAGAGGCATATCTACAAAAAAAAATATTTTAACTCAAAACCAAAGTTTATAAATTTTACCATATGCACTATATTTTTTTTTTAATGGATGTTTTTTTTTTTGCTCAAAGAAAGCTTAGTTCTTTTCCTTTAAGAGCTTTGTGGTCACTTAATGGGATGCGAGTGGAAAAACATCATCCTCTTCTGCATTTGGACTTTCTGGCCATCGATTCGAACAGACACCCAGTCTTTCATTCCTGGCATCATTCGACTCATATCATCTCGCTGATAAAATTGAGCTACTAGAGCTTCAGTTTCGCACGCTAAAGTTTTTCCACTCGCATCTCTTTAAGTGACCACAAAGCTCTTAAAGGAAAAGAACTAAGCTTTCTTTGAGCAAAAAAAAAACATCCATTCAAAAAAAAAAAAAATATAGTGCATATGGTAAAATTTATAAACTTTGGTTTTGAGTTAAAATATTTTTTTAAATAATTAAATTTAATCCCAAAAAATTCAGTAAAAGTAAATATAAAATAGGTACAAATATTTATTTGTACATGGTGCCGGCCTTGACGTTAGTCAACCGAGTTATCGGTGTTGGCACAAAGCACATGAGCTAGTGAACGTATAGCCTCCACGAGTATTTTCGCATCAGGCGTTGTAGACAATTTTGATGTTGTTGATGGTTTTTGTTGTGTAGACTTCTTATTTGTTGATTTCTCTTCTCTCTTCTTGGGGCTTCTAGGTTTCCTGGGCTTGTTGGGTTTTTGATGTAAAAGCGTGTGATGGAATCTATCGCACTACTTGCACTTACCCATTGATGTGCACCCTCTTAAGTTGTGGCTCTTGGCAAGACAATTTACACAATAACGATGCCTCTCGACTATGTCTTACCTCTTCTTGACTATCATTCTGAGGAACCTTTTACAAAAGCGCAAAGAGTGGAAATTTCGCAAAGGACACATCTATACAGGTGGTCATCTAAACGATGTCTGCGTTGACCTAACCATGAGTGGATAGTGGATCGGCTTCGGCTATTCCTTATGTTGGAAAAAATTTGTTATTAGAATAGTTGTAGAGAAATGCAATATTTTAGAATAATTTTAGCTTTGAAATGAGAAAGAGCAAAATTTCATTAAGCAATATAGATTAGAGAAATAGAGAAGATATAAGAAATTGAGGATGAGTTGAAAAAGCTTTCTTTAGTTACGACTTTCGTCGTCCATGAAGGGTAGAAAGCACAATTTGGCAATAGGGCGAGTGATTATTCCGGACGCCGTACGCACATCAGCAGTACGCGTATTTCCGTCGGTACCAGGATACGTTTCCTCAATTTCCAATCGCTATTCACAAGGTGGTTGTAGATCGTCCATCACTACGACGAGATCTCCTGCCTTAACATTGGGAACTCGACTTTTCCACTTATAGCGTTTGTGTAATGACTTGAGGTAATCCTCTTTCCACCTAATAGAGAATTGATGGTGTAACACCTTCAATTTTTCCCATCTATTAATAAGAGACATGTTCTAATGGTCTTGTTCAGGGAAAGCCATAATCGGAGCACCTCTCAGAAAATGTCCAGGAGTTAGAGCAGTCAAATCTCCAGGATCTTCTGATAAAGCAGAAATTGGGCGAGAGTTGAGAGTGCCTTCAATTCGGGCTAAAATTGTGGAGAACTCCTCAAAGTTTAGTCTTTGAGCACCAACAATTCGTTTCAAATGGAACTTGAAACTTTTTACCGCGGCTTCCCATAAGCCGCCCAAGTGGGGAGCGTGTGGTGGTATGAATTTCCACTCAAATCCATTAGTGATATACTTTTGGGCAATGTCGCTAGCAACAGTATTCACAAATTTATTGAATTCGCGCTCGAGAATTCTGCTGGCACCCAAAAATTTTTTCCTATTATCGGTAACTACCCTTTGGGGGAGCCCCCGCCTCCCAACGAAGCGAGCAAATGCAGCCTGAAACGCTGCCGAGGATATGTCCGAGCAAAGATCTAAGTGTATGGCCTTCGTTCTGAAACAAACGGAAACACTTACATATATCTTGATCATAGGAGACTTTCTCAATGGAGATGCTTTTGTCTCGAATGGGCCAGCGAAATCAATTCCCGTAGTTTGGAAGGGAAGAGATAAAATACATCCTTCTGGGGGTAAAGGAGCCATTATTTGAGTACATGGCCGTTGCTTGTTGATAATGCAAGTTTTGCAACTTCGTATTATTTTTCTTACTCGGGGTTTGAGTCTGAATATGTAAAATTAAGTTTGTACCATACGACACATTTGGCTACATTCAGCGTGGCAAAGGAATTTGTGCAAATGCGTGAGATACAATTGGCAAAAGCGAGAGTTGCCTGGTAGAATAATGGGGTAACGTTCATTATACGAGAGAGATGAATGAATCAGTCTACCATTTATTCGCATAATCGAATTGGAATCCAGAAATGGATTCATAGTATTCAGCGAACTTTTCTTCGAAATGGGTTTCGAACTTTGCAAGCATTTGTATTCCTCGGGATAAAATACCAATTGAGCCAAATTAATAAATCGAGTTTCTACAGTGCGCAATTCCATATGTGTCAATTCCACGTGTTCAATTCAATTCAAGTGGTTCAAATCTTCGTTTGGACCTGTTAATAAATCTGAAGAAACCACGGCTCAAACCACAAGTCAGACAACTCCAATTAAACGAGGTATGTAAAAATATTTCTTCGGCTACTGCTCTCAGCAGATTTCTGACAAAAATTCTGAGTTTCTCAAAAATCTATAGTTCTGAGTCGACTTTAAACTGTAGGTCCCACTGATGTGTTTTCACACCACTTATGTTGTGTGTGTTAATTTTATACATAATTGGCCGGACTTACAGTTTTAAGTTGACTCTGAATAAGAGATTTTTGAGAAACTTTTCGTGGTAATTTCATTTTACGCTCAGAGTTTTTTTTCCTGGAACATGCTGAGAGGAAGCCGCCGAAGAAATATTTTTTCATATTTCATTGTTGTTGGAGATATCTGACCTGGGGTCTCATGTGTTGACACACACTACATACTAGACTACGGCTTAAAATTCTTTAAGCTTTCTTTTATTTACATTGCGGATCGATTACTTACTTACTGAATTGGGCATTAGAAACCTTTAGTTAGGACTACGACCTGGCTTCTCACATCATACATTTTGTATGTGTTAATTTTACCCATAGTCGACATCGAACAAAAGATTTCTGATAATCTTATCATTGCAATTTTGCCAGAAGACTGCTGAGAGAAAGTCGCTGAGGAAATATTTTTTCATATTTCGTTTTGTTGGAATTATCTGACCTGGGGTTTGAACGGTGCCCTTACGTCTAATAAGCCAACACACTACCTATTAGACAACGGCGACATATGACAGAAACTACCACAAATACTTAAAATTTGATGTCGCAGCCCACGTCCTTCCTTTTGTATTATTTGCTATTGAATTTAAAGGTGATATGCTTTAACTCTTCAAGGATAATTTTTCTTAATGTTACAATTAACTTAAAAGACTTTTTAAGTAATTCAATACGTATAAGACAAAAAAATTAACTTTTCAAGTTCAAGAAAATTATAACATCATTAGTGGCAACCAATCACCATCAATCGTAATCCAGAAGAAAAAAGAAAAACAAAAACGACTTTTCTTCTATTTTTTCTAATCCAGTATATGTTAATGCCATTTACTAATCAAACATTCACGTTATTTTTCGCTGTATTTTTTTTTTTTTTTTTTTTTTGAGACAAATTCAATTCAATTTATTTATTTTCAAATTGATTGATTTTGTTCAATTCGTTCAATTCGTCTATTTGTCACTTTCAAAATGCATTTAATGTTGATTTAATTTCATTGGAAATAAAAGTGAAATTCAAATCCGGCAGAGGCCTCGTAATAAGTACCATACAGTACATGATAAAATTAATTTACGCTCCCCAGTAAGAATGCTTTGATTAAATGACTTGTGTAGCGTATCTTTTCAAAATAAATTCTTTTCCCATTTGATTGATGTTGTATTGATTATGGTTGAATTTACAAAAAAAAAAAAAAAAAACAACAACAAAAACAGAAAGAAAAAGGTAATTTACTTATCATTCTTGTTCTTCTTTTTATATTATTATTTCTTTTGCCATAAAAATTATCATCTATTATTTAGAGTTTCGCATTTTCTTCTGTTTTTTTCGTTTTCCATTTTTTTTTTTCGTTTTTATTTTTTCACATTTATGGCTGGATTGTTATAACAAAACAAAATGAGAGAAAAATAAAAAAAGAAAAAAATGAATCGAAAACATTTCTTTTTTAATACAAAATAAACACGAAATCAGCACATTAGTGGCCTTAATGTCATCTAAGCACAACAAAAACAATTTTAAAGCCTACAACAACAACAATAGCCACAGCAAATAATATGCTCTTTCTAACACAAAAATATATCCTTAAAAGAATTTGTGTCAAAGAAAAAATTTGTTCTGATAATTTTATTTTTTTATTTCCAAAATCCAAATTTCCAGCTTTAAAATAAAATGGAAAGAAAGCAATAGAAGATCTAGTCCGACTATAAGATACCTACATAAAATCTTATTAAAAAATCTTCTTTGCTCCTATAAAATTTTTTACATATGTACATACATACATAATTGGCATTACAACAATTCAGTCAGGATTACGAGCTAGCTTTACTCACAACTTATGTTGTGTGTGTTAATTTTATATATGAGTGGCGGGACCTACACCCGTCCACTTTCACTCCAAGAGATGTGTTATTCTGCTGAAATAGCATTAATTTATATCCTTAAAATGAGATTATCTTACTCTGTCTCTTTCTAATCAACCGCATGCTGAGTTCACCAAAGTTGACTTTCCTGGTAGAGAAAAAAATGAAGAATTGGTAGGTTTTGTGCGTGTTCTAGTACCGTAATTGTAATAGAAGAGTATGCGATGTGCCGGTCAAAGCTTTCTCGTAGCTTCTTTATAGCATTTTTCGGCGTGAATCTTTGGAAATTATTCAGGCGTTCTGCTGGAAGGATTTGAATTTTTTTTAATAATCAAGCTGCTATCAGAGCCTTCATATCCTACAATGCATTATATTATCCGTATGTGAAACTCTCTTCCTCTAGAGATCTTTTCTGTCACTTATAAATCTTATGAAATCCAACACTATTTCCTTTATCCTCTCTCTCATAACCAATTTTTATCCTGAATTTTGTTCGGAAAAAAAGTAACAATACAATCTTGGTTCTCTGATGTTAGGAAAAATAGGTATCAGGTTGTAAAGAGCACTAATTAACCTGAATTCTGTTACATTCTGATTTTTTCTCACAGCGCACAGAAGAAGTCGTCGCCGCTCCTTACGCCACTCGAAAGCCACTCTCGCCTCCATATAACAGGGCAAAAGCCACTATATTTTGGAACTCATAGCGAGTATAATGGGCACTGAATATTGACAAAAGAAATAGGCTTCTCCATTATGACAGGATAGCAAGCATTAATTATTTCTGTATACTATTCTCGTCGTGAAGATGTGCCTTAGTACTGCGACCATACTCTCTATCTCCCTGCTTTGCGCTCTCCTTGAACTTTATAGGGTACCCTTATTATGTCTCCTCTAAGTCTTTTGCCCTGCCAAATTTCAGGATGCTTTTTGGTGTTAACAATGACAACTCCCACCTATGGCAGCTCTTGATATACACCACGTTTTTCTCTCCCCGATGCTTTAGTGCACAACAGGTTCCAAGAATGCATTCCTATGATGCACTCTCATCTTCATAGAATCTACATATAGAGCTCGAGACAACCGCCATTCTGAATAAGAATAATCTGACTCTACAGTACCCTATATAAAGGCCGATTACTAACCACAGATTATTTCTGGTTAACGTAATGCATGACTCATACATAACATAATTGGTCATTACAATTCACACCTTTTGGTCGCATCAGCCAATATTACGGCCTAGCCTCTCACACCACTTATGTTGCGTGTGTTAATTTTATACATTAGTATGGGAACTTAAAGTCGATTCCGAAAGACAGATTTCTGAGGAACTCTTTCATGGCAATTTTATTTACTCTCTGAGTTTTCGCCAGAAACCTGCTGAGAGGAAGTCGCCGAAGAAATATTTTTTTCATTTGTTGGAAATGCCTGACATGGAGTTTGAACCGTAGGCTCATGTCTAATAAGCTATTTATTGTAACAATAAAAGTTTTAGTTTAAGAAGGGTCTTTGGCTCTCTTTATCTTCTCTGTCGTTGGGCATACCTTTCCAGACATGCTCTCTCACTCCACAGAAAGGTTTTGGTAGCATCAAGGGCATGGTAGCTGCCCATGTAGCTCATTGCCGAAATATACCATGTAACCTGGGACCCAACCTGGTAATCAACACAGTGCCCATTAGACTATTAACACATATTTTTTAATACTCTTCATTCATAATTTCCATTTCATACTTTACGTTGATATAAGATTGTCATAAAGTCTTATGCTCTGTTACATTTTCGTTTTAGTCAAGTTCTTTCAGCTGTTTTAAGAACTGTTGGAACTCCTATGATAATATAGTTTCCATTTATCCAGCAGAGGATAGTTTTAGTTTCTCTACCTAGCTGATTCAGTTTCTCCAGGCAGTTTTTTTTATCATCTTTGATTCGACCTCTTAAGAGCCGAGTGTGCGAATGACAGCCTGACTGTCAGATAGTTCCTGTATTTCGTACCTCCTCCTCCCCAAGTTGAATTGAGCACATCTTTCGCTTGCATAGTCTACAGCTTGGATGATGCTCAGAATTTCTCCATGGGCTCGGAATGTTTAAAATTTATACCAGTTTAAAAAATAATTACTTTTTGAATCTATGTACGTCAAAGGCATCGTAATGATGGGAGTAGGGTATAAAATAAAAAGAAGAAATATGCAGGTATTTATGCTGTCTATGCAGGTGAATAAATTAGGATAATTACCATGAAATTAGAACAAAATGGGATTTAATAAAAATGACAAAAATGTTTGCAGACATTAAGATGAATTGAGCCTGTATATACAAGCCCTTTTAGTGATAAATTAGTCTGTTAATTGGTTGCATAATTAAGGCTCACACAGGTTGTAAAGCAAAATTTTTGCCTCTAATCCATCCATCATTATGAGTAAAACAGATTTTAATGTTTTTTTTTTTTCGTTTCTAAATGATTAATTTCCTTATTTATGATATTTAAAGCAAAGATTTTTTTCATATGAATTTTTGTGTGTAGAACAGTATTTAAAAATGATTTTGATTTATAAACAAACAAAAAACAGCATTTAAGTAATTTTAAATCCAATGTAAAACGATGGTAATCTGCTTAAAAAAACTTAAAATAAAAATTTTAAATAAATTGCTTTCAAATCGATTTGTGGTCTGTGTTTCTTTTAAAATGAAACTCTATTAAGCTCAATTTCAATTTACATTTGTTCTACAAAAATATCCCTAATCATATGGATTAAAATGGAAATAAAATTTAAATCTAGTTTCTATTGTCCCCTCAACTATTATTTTGTTGTTGTTTGCGACAAATAATATCAATCCAGTACGGATTTAAGATTAAAAGTTCAATTATTTAAAATGTTTTACACTTTTCCACCCGAAACATTTGTGTTTTAAAATAAACAACTGTTATGATACGTGGACAGGTTAATAAGTAAGTGAGTTGATGAATAAATCACAAATTATTGTTTTGTTTAGTCTCTTAAAGTTTTAATAAAATTTTTCCACAGTTTCTTTAATTTGTGTTTCCCATACAAAAAAATAAAATTTTAATATGTCATCGGAATATATCGGGTTGGCCATCTATCGGTTTAAATTTAAACTACCGGTTATTTCTAATCTGTCACAAAATTCAGTATATTATCTCCACTAAACGCAATGAATCGATTTACGTTGGGATTTATTGGAAATTTATTTCCAAAACAAAGGCAATTGGTCGGAATTTTTTTTGCCAAAAATAAATCATCTTTTCGGATGAAGTTCATTTTGATCTTGGTGGGTACGTTAATAAGCAAAATTTCAGTATTTGGGGCTCAGGAAACCCACACGTGGTCTTACAGAAGTGGATGTTTGGTACGGCTTGAGGAGCGGATCATTGACCCATATTTCTTTGAAATAAAAATGACCATTACGGTCAATGGAGGCACCTATCGCACCATGATCTTCATGGTATTGATGTGAACGGTGTTTGGTTTCAACAGGATGATGCTACTTGCCACATATCTAAAGTCACAATTGATTTATTGCGTCAAACGTTTGATGGTAGTTTAATTAGCCGAAACGGTGATGCCAATTGGCCGCCAAGAAGCTGGGATTTGACACCGTTGGACCATTTTCTGTGGAGCGCCGTTAAGAGACCATTGAGCATTTGAAGGCCAACATTCATAATGCCATTGCAGAGATACAACCCCATACACTCGAAAAAGTACACGAAAAAATGAGGCCAAATGCGGCAGCCATATGAATGAAATAATATTCCATTTCTAATCAAAACAATTGTATTTCACAACAAAAAAGATAAGTTTGGCAAAATTTCAAACGGTTTTTGTTTTACTGCATTTTTAAATTCAATCTTTTAAAGATGATTTTATTCTCAAAGTTGTCATTGTCTGTCAGTGTGTTAGCGTATTAGATGACAGCATGTGGTTCAAACCCAAGCTCAGACATCTGTAGTTCGGGTCCGCCATCTAACGTTTTTTTTTCAACTAGTGCTTATTTCGTGAACGGTAACACTTAGCTCATGTCTGATTTGACAGATAATTAGTTTTATCCTCCCGCTGAACGAATATGGTTGTGTATACGCTTCTTTTCGCTTCGCTAAGTGGGTCTGCGATCGACTTACAGAAGATGTCGATTTTGGCAAAAAAATCATCTTTTCGGATGAAGCTCATTTTGATCTTGGCGGGTATGTAAACAAACAAAATTGTCGCATTTGGGGCACAGAAAACCTGCACGCATACATTGAAAAGCCGACGCACCCAAAACGAGTTACTGTTTGGTGCGGATTTTGGTCCAGAGCCATAATTGGGCCATTTTTCTTCGGAAATGAGCAAGGAGTGGCCGTTACAGTCAATAGCGATCGTTATCGGGCCATGTTGAACGAATTTTTGTTCACAAAAATTGAAGAGGAGGATATTTGCAACATTTGGTTTCAACAGGACGGCGCTACATGCCACACAGCCGAAGCTACACTCGATGTTTTGCGCCCTGTTTTTGAAGATCGCATTATCAGCCTCAGAGCTGATGTCGTTTGGCCACCTCGGAGCTGCGATTTGACATCGTTGGACTATTATTTGTGGGGTGCCGTCAAAGATAAGTGTTACGCCGACAAGCCAGAGACAATTGACGCTTTAAAGGACAATATTCGTGAAGCCATTGGTGAAATACAGCTTCACACAATCGATAATGTGCTTTAAAATTGGACCGATCGTTTAGGCTACTGCATGGCCAGCCGAGGTAGCCATTTGAATGAAATTATTTTCCATTATTAACCGGAAGGATTGTACTTTCAAATAAAAAAAGAAATTTGAGAAAATATTCAGTTGTTTTTTTTTTTAAAGCATTTTCAAAAAAAAAATAGTTATTTGGCGGACACTTTATATAAAAATTAACACACACATGATGTTTGGTGTGAGAAGATGATGATAAAGATAATGATAAATTAAGAAATTATGTAAGTCTCAATCAAATGATCTCAACAACCCAAAGTATCATCCCAACTGACAAATGTCTGTAAAAAGAGAAGTTTTCCTTTTCAGTTAAAAGACGGGAAATTCTAAATGTAATGCATTTTTTAACTCGCGTTTTTATGAGAGTCTACAACTATGGAGCTGTAACCTGAGCAGTCAATTAGGCAGAAAGTACTTAGAAGTAGAATATTGTTGGAGTACACAACCTAAACCTTATGAAGACCAAACTTATCGTAACTTCATTGAAACCATGCTATCATGAATTCATTATCTTCAATAAAGCTGAACTTTTTAATAAGCTTTGTTTGGTTTATAAATTTTCTGTTTTGAGCCATCATTTTCGAGATTGATATTCTAAGTTTTCATCATCATCATCTCCAAAAAAACCTATCTATCCACGAACTGGACTTATGTCGTAATTTCAATTCTGTGTTATAACACGCTTTTGCTCAACCTGTATCCATATCATAGACAACTTATCATAGAAAACCAAACATTTTCAAAACCATTAATGCGAATTAATTTGGTTTACCTTTTACAAGCCCAATTCCTTCCATCTGAGCCACCGATTGATAACTTTCGAAAATTATTCTGCAAACATGAATATTTTTGAAGCAAATAAGTTTTCAAAAACATAATTCAAACCCAATGGTGTTGATATATTTGCTACGCATTACATGATAAATTGATGAATATTCCGTGTAACATATTCAAAATTAGTTTTAAAGTTTCTAAAAACATTTGTGGCACAACAAAACCTTTCCACTAAAATTAATGATCAAAAATAAATTTTATGACTAGAAGACATCGGTTACAAGAACATCATTGTGTTGAAATCTTTAAAATGCTGTCCATAATTTGCTTATGCCTCTGAGCATTTATTTCATTTAAATTCTTGTGCCATAAATTGTCCAGAAAATATTGTCGAAAGAATATGAAACCTTCTTACATCATAAGTGATAAACTAACTGCATAGAGTGTAAAAAATAATAAATTTCCTCATATGGCAGAGAACATTTGCGGCTGTAAAATAAAATGAATTTAAAAATTCCTAACACACTGGTGTACTTGCCCCAAACCAATTTATTTAAAAATTCTAAAATAATGACGCAATATTATGGAAATAAAAAGGAACATTTTTATTGTGGCTTATGCAACTTTATTGAGTTTATATTTGTGTATTATTTGTATTTATTACAACACGAATAATATTTTTTACAGGATGAAGTAAATATCATTTTATTTAATTGTTGTATGCAGTTGTATTAACAAGATTAATGGATGACAGCAATTCTGAGAAACGTAAAAAGCGTAATGGTAATTTAATTTCCGGGGTTATATGTAGTGAGTAGCCGATGTCTATGTGGCAAGCTACATATCATCAGACGGCACGGCAGTTTTTTCGCCGCATATTTGATCCTTGAAAGAAATTAATGAAATTGAAATAAATTAATTCTCCAAGAGAGAAATGAAATGCTGACCTTTGCTGATGTCAGTTAGTATATGAAAACGTAATGAAATTGTGTCGGGTAGGCTATCTATCGGTTTAAATTCGAACCATCGGTTATTTCGAATCTAGCAATACTTATATCATTGCATTCTAAAATTCATTGCAAAATTCAGTACATTATCTCAACTGAGCGTAATGAATCGATTTACGCATGAGCAGCGTTGGGATTTATTGGAAATTTATTTCCAAGACAAAGATAATTGGTCGGAAATTAAACGAAAATGTAGTACAAAATTTGGTCTCAGAGAAGAACCAACAGTGCGCGATATACGCGAGTTTATCGCTAAAGTTGTTGATGCGTCAAGATTTGATCGTGCTGGTACAGTGCGTACACCCGAAAATATCGAAGCTGTGGCTGAGAATGCGCGTGAGCATCCATCAACATCAACTTGTCATCGTTCTCAAGGATTGAACATTTGCTGAACAACAGCTTCGCTAGATGGGCCAACGAAAAAATCATCCTTTCAGATGAAGCTCATTTTCCTCTTGGTGGCTACGTTAATAAAAAAATTTCCGGATTTGGGACTCAGAAAACCCACACGTGCACCCATTACGAGTGACTGTTTGATGCGTCTTGTGGAGCGGAGTGGTCCTTATTTCTTTGAACATGAGGACGGCGCAACCCTTACGGTCAATGGAGACACCTATCGCACCATGATAACCGATTTTTTTTGTACTCCTTCTTCATGGTATTGATGTGAACGATTTTTGGTTTCAATAGGGTGGTACAACTAGCCACACATATCATATCGCAACCGATTTATTGCGTCAAAAGTTGGATGGCCGTTTAATTATCCGAAATGATGCTGTCAATTGGCCAAAATTCGTGATGCCATTGTCGAGATACTACCCCATACACTCGAAAAAGTGCACGTGTATCCGATCGAATTACGTACTGTGAGGCCAGCCGGGGCAGCCATGTGAATGAAATAATATTCCGTTTCTAACCGAAACAAATGTACTTTACAACAAAAAGATAAATTTGGAAAAATTTCAAACCGTGTGTGTTTTATTGTATTTTTAAATTTAAACTTTTAAATGGCCCACCCTATATTTAACCGCCGGAGTCTATTTTAAGCTGTAGGTCGCACCACTCATATAGAAAATTAACACACGCAACATAAGTGGTGTGAGAAACTAGGTCGTAATTATATACAGTGTATGTATTTTGGTCCGTGTTTCAAGCTAAACAAAAAGTTGTAATTGACCAATGTATGTATGTATTTATGTATTTAACCGCCGTTTTACAATATGTTGCCGAGCTACATTGATGTCTGTGCAGGTTTCTAGAGATAGTCTGCCTCGGTTTTAGCAGCTTATAATGCATCGCATTCCACTCATCCCACCAAATACAGAGAATTACTTTGCCGCAATGGATATTCTTATTGGACGCTTCACATATGACTTCTTGCGCTTGGGGTTATCGGTAATGAATCCATTTTTCCTCTCAAGTGATAATTTGATGCATAAATTATTTCCTTTCAAAACGCTCAAATAGCATTTCAGACGTGCAAAATTGTCTTTTGATGGCTCTCGGCTTAAGTTTATGTGGCATTTAATTTCCTTGCTTTTGAACGCTTTAAAATGGCTGCTTGAGCATGACCTAATAACTCTTCTTTAATTTGTCACAAATCTTATTCGAGCAATATTTTAAATTTATGATCTTCAAACTTCTTCGACTGTCGTTGTCTTGGACGTTCTTTGTTTTCAAATATCAAAATCTACATTTTTGAACCATGGAAACCACTCGATACGCTGTGTGTTTTATAAGGTGTGCTCGCCGGACAATTCCACAAGAAAACGATGGTTCGCGTATACATACATACAATTGATCATTACAACACTTCTGTCAGAATTACAACCTAGCTTCTCACAGCACTTATGTTGAGTGTGTTGATTTATGAGTGGAAGGACGTGCAGTTTAAAGTTGACTCCGAACAGCAGATTTTTGAGACATTTTTTCTTGGCAATTTTATTTATTTATTTATGAGGGGAAGTGGCCGAAGAAATATTTTTTTTCATTTGTTGGAAATATCTGACCTGGAGTTTAAATCATGGCCACAGGTCTAATAAGCCAAAACACTACCTACTAGACCACGGCGGTTCGCATATGCTCAACAAAATTCCCCACAAAAGGCTGTTTTTGTGCAGCAATTGGAAAAATTTTCCATGGTGAAAAATGATGGTGTTCACAACCAAACCAAACAATATTGACGGATTTTGTAAAATTTTTGAAAATGCAAGTGCTGCCATATAACGTAAATGACCAGTTTTTAAGTCATACAACCATCATAAAGTAACCCAAAATATGGTGATTAAAGGTCCCTATTCTGAGTTTCAAATTGTTTTACACATGTGTGCTGAAAACCAATATAAAACGTGGAATATTTATTTATCACTATTCTGCCCATTTTTCATTATTGCCAGTTTAAAGTTTTCCCCACACATAGTTTTTTTTTTTTTATCAGCTTTCAACACAAACTGAAGCTTGTTATACTGTAAAGTTCTCTGCAGGGCGTTAAAATACTTTCGATTATTGGTTAAATGGGGTGGCAACATGTTTTACTGATTTAGTTGGTTAAAATATGTTTTTTGTTGTTGTTGGTTTGTTAAAAATCTTTTTCTTTTTCGCTTTTTTGTTCATATTTTGTTACCAACTTTAACTCAATGATCAATACGGTATTCTTTTTCTAATTTTATGGGTTTTCAGGTTGTTAGCCTTGTTGTTGTTTGTTGTTGTTGTTATTGGTAGGGTAGTTTTAACACGATATATGCGTGTCATGTCTTGAACATAAACTGTAATTGTTATGAAAAGGAAAACAACAACAGCAGCAGTAATAACAAGAAAACTAAAGAATATAAAAATTTCCTCCTATAAGTACATATACACGGGAGCCCACACATACTGGCATATGTACATACGTATGTAGACATCAATCCTGTCAGACAGCCATTCAAACGAACCCACAATGCCTCTCCTCTGTTCACTATTCATGTGTCTATAATAAGTATCTCTTTTCTTCGACTTCCTTGGTGTCTGATAATATCAAAACAATTTTTACGTTTTCTGACAGAATTGGGTCAAAATCTAATAAAACGTGGCCGTATGTATTCGCAACAAGACATAAACAACATACAGGCATAAACAACACAACACATATGGGTTATTTCACTTTGAAAGTATATACATATGTATAATGGCTGTAACTATTTACGCTGGTTTAAACGATATTTACTTAAGTAGTTCAAATTTATGTTCATATGCCTGTGTGAAATGCTCATATGTTTTCTATCAATTCAACTAAAAACATATTTCTTTTTCTTTTCATTTGCCAAACGTAATAAGATTTGGTTTATTGACTCAATAAGTTTTATACGGTGTTTCTAGTCTGCAGAACATTATTGCACGGTTTATTTATTATTTTGTTTATGTTTTTAAAGCCCTAAAAACCTTTAAAAGATAACTACATGCTTATCTTTTTAAATTTCTTTAAGTTTTATTATTAAAGAATATTTAATAACAAGAAAAATAATTCTACTCTTAATATACAATCGTCTTCACGTCTAATAACCCAACACACTTCCTACTAGACTACGGCGACTACAGGTGAAATATTACCATTCTCTCTAATAGCCGGACTCTTAAAGGCTATTAAGGCTCTAGATTATGATTTAATGGGTTCCAAAATGGCGAAAAGCTTTCGCATATATCTCAATAAGATTGCGAAACGGTATGATATTCATATCGTATGGGTACCAGGACTCAATGACTTTCCAGCTCACTTTATAAGGGATAAACTGGCTGGGTGTGGTACAATCATCGAACTTTCCCATGAATTCACTTTGGAAATCTCTTTGAGCAGCTGCGAGTTTATAGTTAACAATGCCGTCATAGATTCCATCAACACCAGATGGACGGCTACGGTGTTGTCTACTGCTCGAGAAAAATAAGAAAAAGAATGGATTTGTTCCTGAAAAGTAATACATGCCTCTTAGCTAGAACACGTCCTTACGTTGTCGATTGGCCAGTGGATTGCACTACAGACAGAATTCGTTCTTTAGCCGAGCTATCAATAGGTGGTGCTCTCTACCTGCTGAAATATTTTCTGTTACATTCGTACATAAATACATACATCATTCCCTAGAGAAAACCATTGAATGAAAATAAATCTTGCTATTGTAGCAATTTTTATATAAGACAAGAGCAAGGCACTGACACATGATGTGAAAGAAAATTTCTTCCTCCTCCTCAGACCCACTGCTCTTGCAGTGTGCTCCTGCACTTTAAGAACAGAAGTGATTCAGTATTTTTCTTGTCCATATGTGTCCAGGAGAGACTGGTAATATTGCACGTAACTTCCTGCAGTCAACGAGATTGAGTCTCCTCAAATTATTCGAGATAATGGGAACACTTATGCCATGTAACATGTCGGAGATTGCCAGCTCCATATCGATCTCGGCCAGCTCATCAACAATGCAATTTCCAACGACATCCCGCACAATCCGACAATCCGAAATTTCTCTGATAAATTCTCGACATTCTCGGACTTTAAAACTACGTTCGTTGAGGACTTAATTGCAGCCTGGCTACCAGCGTAAATCAGCCAGTATTGCGTCGCTTTTATACTTGCTATGATCTCTGCTCGGAAAACAGCCTATAAGAAAGTTTAGTATCAGAACACTTAATAAAGATACCACAGCCCACACTATCACTCATCTTTGAGCCATCAGTGTAACCTTCAATGGTTCTATTGGGAAGCTCCCTGATTAGAATGTTCAAACCGAATGTTCTATTCAAAAAATTATAAGGAATCATATAATCGACCACAGCGTATCTATGTCTTTCCAAAATAGCAGCATATCCATAGCCCAGATTGGGTCTACATTTAGTCTTACTGTCTCCGGCTCTCTGTCTTAACAGGTGATCAGAGCTAGTTAATGCCTTAATTGGACTAGAACAGAGCACACTGGTAATAAGAACAGCTGACACCCTGCATTGATGCTGTCAATATATTATTTCCTAGAGTGCGAATTTCGGTTTTCTTCCCACAAAGTCCTCGCACAGTTTGCTTAAAAAATTAAATTGCCAATTCAATAATTCAAAATGACTTAAATGACAGGAAATACGAAAATCTATTGAATGGATTTTGTATCATAAGGAAATACTTTTTTTCTCAAATCAAAATGGAAAGTGACACTATTTTGGATTTCATTTCTTGTAGCACACATCCTGTATGGAGCAGGCAATAATGAAATTCAAATAGTAGGATTACTTATACACAGTTTATATGCTTATGTATACCAATATTAGATTTGTATTAAATTATACCACCAAATATAGAAAACAAAATAAATAAGAATGTATTCTTGTTGACTTTAGTCCCCAGAAAAAGACGGTGAATTCCAAGAACTGTTTTTATTTGTTTAAAAACAAATAAATTCAAATTTTTTAAGGCTGCCTCATTAGATGCTAAGAGGGATGTATAAAAACTGAAAAATTATGATGAAATAAATAAATATTCATTATTTTGTACACAACATTTTTAAACGTTGACTAAATTTTTTTCCATTCTAAAGCAATTGATTCAAATTTAAATAAGTTTTTAAATCTGTCATTTTGAGCCTACGTTGTCCTACAACTGCCATCTAGTTTAAAATGACAAAAATTAATTAAGAAATGAACTCATACATACATACACCCAACTCTTTTTTTACACGGTTTCTTTTTACACGGATTTGAAGTTACACGGTTGAAAAAAAAAATTTTTTGTAAAAAATTTATAATCTAGTACGGTTTTAAAATCACCGATAACGACAAGGAGACCGAAATGTGTCAACTAACTGCTAGTTTAATTGATGACGGTCTAACATTTGGTAAAAGTATAGTGAATCATTTCTTAAAAATGATCCTAATATGGAACGTGCCCTGAAATTCGAAAGAGATATTAATAATTGTATTGCTGGGTATAAAGAGTTGTATAAAGAACTTAAAAAACCAAAAGTTCAACTTTCTATAAAAGATTTTTTAATAAAAAAGTCGACGGCGCAAGACTTTCGGAAAGTAGTCCGACAGTTCAAAACTCTACTACCGGACGAAAGTCACCATTGGATAATTTGATGGATATCTCCAGTGATGATACCGACTTTAGTCCAGTTCGTCGCAAACAATTCCGCTTGTTATCAAGTAGCGACGAATAATTATGCAGCTATGTAAATATTTTTTCTTGATTTATATTCTAATTTTTCTCTTCTTAATTCTGGATTAGCAGATTTCTTTTGTTTTTTGCTTGCTCTACCAATTTTCCACCTGTATGAATTATGTATTTTAAGTTTTAATGCTCAATAAAATTCCATATGAATATACAATTTGTATGCATTTCTGAAATTTTATAGTTTTCAACAATTTTTACACGGTTTTTCGAAGTAAATATAGTTCTTTATTTCATTTTACACGGTTACACAGATGACATGGAACGTATCCCCCGTTGTACTATAGGAAACGCCTCTTTTTTACACGGTTCTTTTTTACATGGATTTCTGAGGAACGTATCTACCGTGTAAAAAAAGAGTAGGTGTATATAGATAATTGGTCACTAGAACCCTTCAATCAGGATTACGACCTAGTTTCTCACACCACCTATGTTCTGTGTGGTAATTTTATACATGAGTGGAGCGATTTTTGGGAACTTTTTCATGGCAATTTTATTTAGTTTTTGCTAGGAATCTGCTTAGAGGAGGTCGCCAAAGAAATATTTCTTTTATTTCGTTTTGTTGTAGATATCTGGCTTGGGGTTTGAAACGTGGTCTCACGTCTAATAAGCTAACACACGACCTACTAAACTACGGCGAGTTTTAAGAAATAAACACTGTCAACAATATTTTCCATGAAATTTTCGAATTGTTCATATTTTCGCTTTTAACTCTTAACAGATCATCCGAATTATAGCACCCTCATGTGATATAAAATATAAATAAAATAGAGTCGCTTTCATTTTCTGATTCAGACAATTGTTTTTATGTTCCAAGACAGGCCATAAGCCTCATAAACCAATTAAATTCGTTTAATACCCAAGTGAACTTATTTTATGAATTCATGTTGAATATTGAGACTGCTGTTCCTATTGTAAATGGAGATGCGCACAAAGTTATTAAAAATTTATTGTAGGTTATGTATGCTTTGATTTGTAATTAAACAAATTCCTTTATTATAATTTAAAAAATTTTTAAGAGTTATGAAGTGATTTAAACTCCTTCTTCCATTAGAAACGTACGAAAATTTATTCAAATTTATAGCACCCTTCCATATACATAGTGCACCATACAGACTATATGCAAATAGTAGTCCAGAGGGTGCTCTTTCCAACCGTGGTCGTTCTTAATAGCTGAAATAATTTTATAAGTCTAGATTTTGAATTTTAAAAAAATCGATTTTTGGCCAAAAATTATACGAAAATTCTCTCGAAAATCAGTGGCCATTTGCGAACATATAAGAAACAGTACACCATACAGACTATATGCAAATGGTAGTCCAGAGGGTGCTCTTTCCAACCGTGGTCGTTCTTGATAGCTGAAATAATTTTGTGAGTCGAGCTTTTGAATTTTAAAAAAATCGATTTTTGGCCAAAAATTATACGAAAATTCTCTCGAAAATCAGTGGCCATTTGCGAACATATAAGAAATAGTACACCATACAGACTATATGCAAATGGTAGTGCAGAGGGTGCTCTTTCCAACCGTGATTGTTTTTGATAGCTGAAATAATTTTGTGAGTCGAGATTTTGAATTTTAAAAAAATCGATTTTTGGGCAAAAATTATACGAAAATTCTCTCGAAAATCAGTGGCCATTTGCGAACATATAAGAAATACATAAATGTATTTTCGAGAATGTATATCAGAAGTAAAGTAAAAAAGTAAAGTCTAGTAAGTAAATTAAAAAACTCACAGAGCTGAGAGGAAGTCGCCGAAGATATAATTTTTTATATAAGCGAACACACTACATACTAGACCACGGCTACTTCAATTGCGTAGCAATACTGGACATAAATCATGAAATATGACTGCCGATAAAAATGCCAAATTTCTGAATTTTCACATCCTTGTAGAAGCTGACCTGTTTTCACTGATCAGTTTGTTTAATTTTCAATGTTCACTTGTAACTGGAGAATAGCACAAGCGAACAGAATATTGGACATTGTTTTTCAACCCAAATGGAACGTTACGAATATGGAAATGGTGTTATTAAAATGATAAACAAAAGCTCCAAAAACAAAACAATGGGCTTGTTTACATGTTCAACAAATAAACAAAAATATAGCAACAACATCAGTATAAAAAGAAATAAGGGGACAAAGAAATATACAAGCAACAACAACTCTGCCTGGACGAACGTAAACAAGATACACAAACAACAATAATGAAAATGAAATTTTTAGATATTTCTCGAAAATATTCTCCTTCGAGTGCATTCATCAGACTGCTGACCCTTGTGATATAAAAGGCAAGACAGAGCAGGCAACGGCGATTCAGTAAGAACTCGGTCAGTCGTGTGTGAGACACGTGAAGATCTCCGTATTGTTGCTTACAAAAAGGTTGTAAGCAGAGAAGAATAAGGAACAATTGTTGTTGCGTACGCGGAAGAGAATCGTGGTTTGAAGTTCTAACGAACGAGTGTAAAAGATAGAATAACAATTTAAGTAAATTGTTATTGTTTAAGTAAAAAGTTAAAGGTGGCACACGGAATTGTGCGAACAATAAAGAATTAATTTAAAACTAAACACATATTTATTTTTATTTTATTTGCAATCTACGAACTAATATTTTTAACGTTTTTAAAAGGTTAAAAACGTAACACTATCAATACTGTATGGGGCACTGAATAAATATTGTCGTAACCTTAGTTGAAAAGTTTAGAACCTAAATAATAAAAATTATTAGGAACAATTAAAATTTAAGTTATAAAAATATAGAACACCAAGGACACCATTTAATTTTAGATGTACATGATCTCTGATGGAGTCAATCATCTCCAGCATTTGTATGAATGAACAGAAAAAATCACTAGCGAATCTTATTCACTCCAGAAAAACATGTTCTTACATGTTCTTTCATTAAAAAAAATTAAAGCTTCATCAGAAAGCAATGGGAAATAAAAATGGTACCGTGCAGCATGTGCTCTAAGTCTAGATAATTAAAAACACAATATAATCCTGTAGTGATCTGAGTTTTTAAGAATCTCAAAAAACATTACTCTGTGCATTTCAGCGCATAAGTTATAAGTTTCACAAGGTGATTTATATTTGGCTCTGAAGTGAAATGAATTCATATAATAATTTATAACGCGTTGCAGCAGGGTGGCCAAAATTAATATTATACATGTATAATTGATCATTACAAACCTTCAATCAAGATTACGATCTCATTTCTCATAATGTTAATTGTATACATACATACATAAGTGGCGGGACCTACAGTTTAAAGCTGACACCGAACGACAGATTATTGAGAAACTTTACATGGCAATTTTTTTACTCTCAAAGTAGTTGCCAGAAATCTGTAGAAATTTATTTACATACTTCGTATTGTTGGAGATGTCTGACTTGGGGTTTGAACCGAGGCCTCACGTCTAATAAGCCAACACACTACCTACTAGATAATGGGGTGTCCAAAATACTCGTCTAAATACTCGTTTAGCAGATAAATTAAAAAAAAATTGTGGCACACTACCCTCTCTTTTCTTTCGCCTATATTTCTTGTATTACAGCACAATGCACTGCAAGAATAGGGGTAATCTCTTGAGTATTGGTTAACAAAAAAAATTTTAAATTAATTTCGTTTTTGAAGCAGTTAATTTTTTATTTAAAAATCCTTTAAGAAATAGACGTACTAATTACCGTAAAGAGTTCAATGTTACTCATAATACTCATGAAATTGTTCTACTAACTTAAAACAATTTAATTTACTTTTCTATTTCTTTTTAGCTGCTTTTTAATTCAGTCTTGCTTCTTGAAATTTCTTCATTAAATTTCGAAATAATGAACAACTTTTCTTTACGTTTCATAATTCGGGCAATGGGCAAATATTTACTCTCTTTGTACCATTTTTTAAAAATTGCAAAAAAAAACTTGCATTTTTGCGAAATGCAGACCCTCTTTTAATGGGGTTCGTAATTTTTTTCATTTTTTTGCAAAATTCCTTTGAAGTCTCATGGAACACAATATTTATTTAAAGTCGTCTGTAAGTTTTTTTCCGCTGAGTTATAAGACTAGGCTGGTAGACAAAATAATTATCTTTTTTTTTTTATTTTCTATTTTTCTTTAAATGTTTTACTTAATTTGTACTTGAAGATAATGAGGATAAAACAAGAAATTTTTATTTTTTCTTTATTACGGGAAAATTAAAATTTTTAATTTTGAAAACCTTATCTACATTAAGTTTGTGCTTCGAAATCTAGTTTCATTTGCTTTTATTTCTTCTGAACAATTTTTAAATGACTTTAAGCTCACTTTAAATTAGTTTACTGCACTATTGAGAAGATTTTTTATTTGTTTCTGTATCTTACTTTCCTTAAAAAAGCATAAAAAGAATTTTAAAAAAAATTTACGAAATGAAAGTACTTTCAAGGCACTGAGCCACAAAAGTTTTCTTTTTTTTTTCTTTAATTTTATTTTAATTTTAATTCAATTTAATTTAATTTTGTTTTGTTTGGAAAGAACAAAACGCAACACGAAAACTCTAGCCAGTCAATCTCAATTGTGGAGGTCTATTTTATCTGCATTTGTTTCACTCTGAGCTATTTTATTCATGGTTTTTGGTTGACTTTAATTAGAAATGCTTCCAGCATTTACAAACGCTGATTGCATCTCATAACAGTTTTTCAAGAATTTTTTAACATCGTTTTTATAGACCCCTTTTTATACGCGCTAATTCTATAACTTATTGGATCTTTCAACAGCGACTTCTGAACTTTGCCAGTTAATGACGGTCATCTTATTGTAGCAACATCTGTAAAATTAGTTGTCATTTACTCAGTGTGCCAGATCACCACGGATGGTTACAAGACTCAACAAAACGTGCGAATAATAGAAGTATTTTATTAAAATGGGCGTTCTGTGTGGGCAACATATCGCGTACTTGGTGGACAGATTCGGGTTCACTAGTTTAGTAAACAATCTACCAACAACCGTACTCGGCCTTCCGCCATAATCGTCTTACTGACAACTTGCTATATAGTGTATAGATTTAGGTTCACTAGTTTAGTAATCAATCGAACACCCGTACATCGTCTTACCGATAGGATTATTCGCAATAGGGTATACAGATTCGATACCCTAGTTCAGTAAATGATTGAACATCACTCGTACTTGGCCTTTATCAGACGTCGATTTGAGGAATTCTGCATAGTGACGTGACTCTGCATACCCGTACAAAATTCAATTGACCCAAGAACTGAAAGAACACAACCATAATCGACGACGCTAAATGGACTCTGCTACTGATCCTAATTATCATTTAAAAATTATCTTCAGAGACGAGTGTCATTTCTGGACGAACGGGTACGTGAACAAAGAAAATTGTCGAATTTGAACAAACACCAATCTACTTAAAATCCAAGAGCGTAAAATGGCTCGCAAAAATGGTACTGTTGGCACTGACAGCATCATCCATATTTTTACTAGAGTGACGTTGGTCACTAGAAATCGATCACTACCAACTTTTTTTTTTGTTGATGTGGCGACTAACATGTGTTTTTAGCAAGACAACGCTACGTGCCAAACAGCTTATGTCATGTTTAATGTTCTGCACGGGGGATTTGAGGACATGATCATCTCACGTAGGAGCAATGTGCACTGGCCACTAAGATTTAATTTGATCCCGCTAGATTTTTCTCAAGTCACAGATGTATGGGATCAAGGCCAACATGACCCATTCTATTGGTCAGATTCTGCTTAATTTTTACGTCAGAGTCATTAGAAATTAGGCATTTCGGATGTGCTTTCACCAAAGAGGCCGTGGGGGGCATTTGCACGATGTTATATTCCACACATATGGCATCAATAGGTCTTTCAACAGAATAGAATATTTCGATAATATCTCACACACACTGTGTTTTATTTAAATCAGTGTTCGAAAAAATACTCTAAAGTACGCAACGTTTATATACTGTACTGAATGTCGTGGGTAAAGAACACAAACACATTCACTACAACGAGAGCGAAACTTTTCGTTTCTTTTTTAATGTTTGTGAACATGTACGGAAACTCTAACATAACGTACTGAACAGAGTTCAAAAACACTATTTTTTAGTGTTTGTGTACAAAGTACACTAAAAAGATCAGTACGCAACGAAAAAAACTGGGTTTTAGTGATCTTTTTTTGAGTACACTAACATTTTTAGTGTACGCGAGAGCTCATTCGGTATTTTTAGAGATCGCGTTGTGGTTTTTGATGCCATTTATTATTCTTTGGGAATAATAGACATATTTCGCTTAAGAATACAAATAAAAACTGGCCATTTTTCTCTCTCTCTCTCTCTTATTGAATGAGAATATAAACTCTCGCGTACACTAAAAATGTTAGTGTACTCAAAAAAGATCACTAAAACCCAATTTTTTTCGTTGTGTACTGATCTTTTTAGTGTACTTTGTACACGAACACTAAAAAATAGTGTTTGTGAAGTCTGTTCTGTACGTTATGTTAGAGTTTGCGTTCATTTGTTGTGTACATGTTGTGTACGTAATGTGTTTGCGTACGAGTTCGCAAACACTTAAATGAAAGTTAAAAGTATTTTATCAGTTACGTACACAATGGTTAGTGTACAGTATTTTTTCGAACACTGATTTAAATTTAAAGATAGGAAGCGTAAAATGAAACACCCGATACTTGACATCGATAACCAAACCATTATTTTCTTTGCCTAATTCTATTTCTTATGATGTACACTTATTTGACGGTGTTTTCTATTAATTCTAATGCCGCATTTATTGCAAAAGTGTTGTACAAATTTGAATCTGAGAAAGCCATTGTAGTTGAATTATCAAAATCTATATAATGACCCCTAAAGTACGTTACAACTTGTGGGTCAAGCACTGTCTTCTTATTTGCATTTATCTCTCGTGGCACTTGTCCGTATTAATTTAAAATACAAAAAACAAAAAAACAATACTTGTGTCTATATTTAGCAGGAAAATATCCTGAGGAAACAAAACTGTTGGAAATTAAATGAAACAAATAGACAGCGAAAGACATCAAAGTAATTAAATTTCCTTCGGAAATGTTTAATTTAAACTTACAGCCGCAGTCTTATTTTGTTGTCTTTAAAGTCTCTAGTAATTTTAGATTCTTCAAATGCTTTTATGTTCAAGAAATTTATGAGAACACAACTGTGAGTTCATTTTGCTACTCGATTGCAGGCAATATGAAAGAACTGCAAAAAGAATGGATGATCCGTACATTACTGTAATTCCTGTACTCCAAACATAACACACATTAGTAATTCTTAGCTCATATACTGAAACAATAGGCATGTATGTATGTGTCTTTACATACCTGTAGACGTTTTTCAGAATCTTTTAAAATTTAGCGGTAACATCCACCAAATTGGTTGTCATTTATTCAATCTAGTTCGAAAAATCACCATGGATAACCACAGATAACAAAGTGTGTTCGCAAAATGGTCTCTGGGCCAGTCGGCAAACGACCACAAATTTCATTATAAAATCATATTCGGTGATGAGGTCCAATTAGAGGTAAATGAGTACCAGAAGAGACAAAATTTTTGAATTTGGGACGACACCAATACATAAAAGTTCAAGAGCGCGCAATGCTTCCGGCAAAAGTCACTGTTTGGTGTGGATTTTTGGCTGGCGGTGTCATCGTTCCATATATCTCTGACAACTATGTAGGCCAGGCCAATATTGTTAGCGAGTAATACAGGTCAATGATTTTTTTGTCTTGGATTAGATGATCTCAACACGAACGATATGTGGTTGCAACAGGATGGTGCTTCGTGCCATATAGCTCTGATCGATTTTTTCCAACTTCTTTTGCCCTAAATTAGATTATCTAGACACCAACGACATGTCGTTCCACCCATTAGATATTCTGCACGAACGGTTTGAGGGAATTGTCATGCCAGGTGAAAGAGATATAAACTGGCCAGCGAGATCGAGCGATTCCACTTTTTTCTTCTGCAGTTTTCTTATGTCGCAGATGTAGGCGAATAAGCAACAAACCTCAGCGGTCCTCAAAGCCAACATATCTGATGGCATCAGGTCAAATTCAGTCTGAATTATGCGCCAGAGTCATGGAAAATTGAAAATTTCGAATGCACTCTATACTTAAGGACAGCACGGAATTGATGAAATACCTTATAGTTCTTATGCGATCAGAACTTAAACAATAGAGCTATAGTCTGCATAATTGGTCACCAGTTGAGATTTTTAGGCGTAAACCAGTAATCTAATTGACAACATTCATTTTTATTCATTTTTATCACAAATATTGCACTTCTCAGTATCTTCAATGTCTTAAAAACCGATCGTTATTGATAATTTCTATTCGTTCTATGCGTATGGCACTTGATGTCTTGCAATGGTATTCGACTCATTTTTGGAAAGTAGAAAACCACCGAAAGGAAAATCACCTGCTATGTTTAATTCTTAGTGGATTTTAATCAATTCTTTAGAAAAAATGCCAAAGACAATAAATGCTAAGTACGGCAAAGTGGCAAAAGATTACGCAAAATTTTAATTTAGAATCATTAGTTTTGTTTTAGCAATCAGTTTATTCAAATTAAAATCGTTTTCATAACGTTTACAGCCACTAAGTTGCCTGCACTGAATACCATATATACATGGAATTGCGTATGATCAAAACTGCTCTCTTTGATTCTAAAAACCAGTCGTCCAGAAAATTAGTTCCACACCTACATGAATTCTATAAATTACGTTATACTTTGCTTCACACTACGTATGAGCAATAAATGATTGTCTATGTAAATAATGATTATACCCCACCCAGGCAAACAATATCATCGCATACAAATTAATATGAATGTGAAGAGCAAATAAGCAAACAAAGAACTTTTGTTCACAGTACACACACACGTTTTTAAAAAATAATAATAATTACAATTACAATTTACAAGTTGTTTCATTAAATTAATTTCAAGTTTTAGGTGTGATTAGGCAGGAAACCTTGTTTATCAAAAAAAAAAAAATTTAATATTCTGAATAATTTCAATAAAACATTTGTTTTTCATTCATTCCAGTGATTAGTGTGCGTGTATGTCATATTCAATCATTTTTTTTGTCTACGGAAACAAGAGAAAAATGAGTGTGTAACACCAGAAGAAAAGTTACGCCTTCATAATAATATTTTATTATTAAATTATATGAACTTAATCAATCAAAGGAAGAAAATTGTTTAAAAAGGCCAGGGAATTACAGTTGGTTACAGTCGGATTTAGATTAACCTACAGCATAAGGTATTTTTATTTGGAATGCAAATGACAATAAAAAATTAAATTATTTGGACGTAATTGTCTGCATACGAATTTATTCTATTCAATAACATGTTGTTCTTTGGCGTTCATTGTGAAACTTTGGTATAAGTAAGTTATAAGTTCACTCAACCTACTAACCTGGAGGCAGTTCACAGATAAATGCTCAGATGCTGAGTGCAGAACAATTATACAAGTTTAGTTAGTCTGGTATAGCTTACTAACTCGCCTTAATTGGTCATTACCCTTTGGTCAGGATTACGATATAACATCCCACACAACCCAAGACGTGTGTGTGAATTTTACTCATGAGTGGCGGGATTTACAGATCAAAGCCGACAAACAATACTTGGTTGATATAAAAATTGATTTTTTGCAGCAAATTTTATCCTCGAAAAAGCTTAAACACATACACACAAACCACAATTAAAAGATACGGCAAGTGAGAGGTCTTTTAGTAAAAGACCACTTTTTATTTTACCGTGTCCCAAAAAATCTTGATTTCGGATGGCTGGGTTTTAGTTGAATAGACTTTAGTTTTACAGAAAATTTTCATCTTATTTTAACAATACTTCTGACACATACTATGTATGCTAGAGAAACAAACTCTCGTTCGCTTTAAGTTTCGTTTATCAGAAGATGATAACCTTTTTTGTGCAACTCGTAATATCCTCTGGTAAAATGTCGTTTGTGTGAAAGAGTGAAAATCTTCGAGTTCTGCGTTGTTGACTATGAACTTAGAAACTTTGTCTTTAACATTGGTTCGAAACTTTTGTTTTGCGAGTGTTAAAAAAGAAAAAATTGCAATCAATTTGAGCATTACTGGCGAATGCATTAGTCGCGTGTTATGCATCTTTTAAGTAATTCCTGCGGAATAATCGCATCCAGTATAATGTTGGTAAAATAGAGTCGATCAGCAACTATACTTGCAGTTCAAATTCAGTTCTGATACAAGGTACTTGGCGGCCAATTAGTTTACCTGGGAATACCGGATATGCTAGGTATCACCATTCCATTAAGTGATCCACTGTGATGCAAAGAATGTTTACCTGATTTGGAAGTAATTTAGTCTAAACATAGACCCATCATATGAAAGCGTACATGAACTTTTGTAAGTATTTTTTCTTTAATCCCAAGAGAGCGAAAAGAAGGCGGAAGAAATTCTAAAAGCAAAATAAAATGCGAAAATCAGGATCGTTGAAATCCTTCGTCGGAAAGCATGATCCAATGTGTACCTTTATGGATGATTATATCAGAAACTACAGTTTAAAGTCTACTACGAATGATAGATTTTTTGGAAAGTTTTTCATAGCAATTTTTACTTACGTCTAGAATTTTTGCCAAAAGACTTCTGAAAGCAAAGCCGAAAGAAATATTATTTTCATATTGCGTTTTGTTCGATATGTCTGAGCTAGATGGTGAGCTTCGAAGACTGCGATTATTTCTATGCAAAATTTGTGCAATCTCCAATGAAATTTTTAAAACGAAAGTGAAAACTTTTCCCTCTTGATTTTACGTACCGATGAAGAAGGCAGAAGTGGTCTCTATGCAACAATCTGTCTACTTTTCCTAGTACTTATTTTGTTTCTGAAACGTACATACATCTATCTAACAGTTAAAATCGGTTTTATCCTTTTGATTTTTCTTACACTATTAAAGCTCAATTCTATTATATACACAAATTTGATCTGTGAAGGCAGACAAAAGAGAGAAAGAGACAGAATTATCTTTATAAGGAAAATTGATTATGACCCAGTATTATTTTCAAGGTGTTACACATATATTAAATTATTTGAATACTTCTGTACATCTACATTTTAAATAAATGAGTTTGAGTTTTGTGAGCAAAATAAGAACAAAAATAAATTATTGTATACAAACATGTCACAGTTATTAGAGTAGCAGGAACAACAATGATAATGAATTCAAAAAAAAAAAAAAAAAAAACAAGTAAACAAAATCATTAATCCCCAGAATTGATTAACATTGCAGTGGTAGTAATACGTTTTTCTTCAACCTCTAAATATAAAGAATATTTAGGGTTAAATGAAGTTAAATAGCATTTGTTGAAATATTTTAATATGTAGCCTTTACAAGTACACAAACACATATAATTTTTACTAATTCTATAAATATCTTTAGGATCACCTTTGCTTTTTTGCTATATTATCACAGTGATGATTTATTTTGCCGACCTTTCTGTGCTTGCTGTTTATATTCGTGTTGTAATCATCCTTTTCTTTAATCATTCTTGGTTAAAGAAAATGGATTATGATCTAGCTCCTCACACCACTTATGTTGTGTGTGCTAATTTTACACATGAGTGGCGGCGCCTACAGTTTAAAGTCGGCTACCAACGACAGATTTTTGAAAAAAATTCTTATGGCAATTTTAATAACTCTCAGGGAGTTTTTTCCAGAACGTCGCCGAAGAAATATTTTTCATATTTTCGTTTCGATGTCTGACCTAGAGTTTGAACCGTGGCCTTACGTCTAATAAGCCAACTAAGCTAATTAAAAAAATGAATAAAAATGATTGTGAAGTCGAATGAATTTTGCTTGGCTAACTTGTACGAGTCTTGTAATAGCGCTTTGTATTTTCCTTTACGGGACAGATATAAAACTATGGGTATTCTATCTGTCATTGGTGTTTAGATGATAAGGGATGGGAAAAGTGTACCCTACGTTGGCATATTCATCTCGCCATCGTTTCATTTGTTAAAATCCTTTTTTTTTAATATTTTATTATTTTATTTAATTTATTTGCTTTATTTATTTTCGCACACTCTGGTGACATGTAGAGTGTGTTATATGTTAATGCGTCAAATCGGGTTGAGAACCAACGAGACTTAGTCTAGAGCTAGCGGGTAAACATTCATGTCTCTTAACTTTTGTATTTGAAATTTATTCATATGGTATATCGGCCTACATAGGTCCAATATTAAATATGTATATAACGCGTTACGTTTAGGTGGTCCATCAGTTAAAAATATAGGATCGCATGGTTCTCAACCCGATTTGACGCATTAACATATAACACACTCTACATGTCACCAGAGTGTGCGAAAATAAATAAAGCAAATAAATTAAATAAAATAATAAAATATTTAAAAAAAAAAAATATTTTAACAAATGAAACGATGGCGAGATGAATATGCCAACGTAGGGTACACTTTTCCCATCCTCATCTAAACACCAATGACAGATAGAATACCCATAGTTTTATATCTGTCCCATAAAGGAAAATACAAAGACCGCCTATACGCTCACATCCTGGCCGAAGATATCCTTCCCCATTAAATAATTTAAAGTTTCATATTCATTGCATATATACTAACAATTTTATTATAATAAAATAGAAAATAAAAAAAGTTAACATTAATCATATAAGTTCCTTACTTGGCAAGTGTAAAGAGCAAACTAAAGTTATTAATTCAAAATGCATTATGAAATAGAGAACATAAAAAAATAACAAATTCGGACAGAGGAACAAAACTGAATCGGACCGACTATATAATATTACTTAACGAAATAATAAAATTTAAGGAGAGAAATATGAAACGGCAAACGGCATTTATTATTTTTTCTTTTCGTGAATTATTTCTCGTATTGTTTTTTTTTATACTTTTTAAATGTCTAGAAAAAAAAAATCACAAAAATACAGACGCATTAGACATAATTTTATCATAATTTTGACATGACAATATTAAAGCCTAAAATATTGTTTTTTTTTTTTTGATTTTGTTTTATTGGATTTATATTCTAATCGAATTATATGTATGTAATCAAACATAAAATCAATGTCATAAACCTACAAAATGCGAATGATTAATGACTGAATATACCACCGCAATTAATTGACATGACATGGTTTTAGACCTTTAGCCACGACATGCACTGCTTTTGGGTTTTCGAAATTATTAAGAACAAAAAACTTTAATTTTTATTTTGTTTTTGTGCTGTTAAGCAAATCTTTTAATGTTTATTATTAAAAAGCGAAACCAAAACATATGGCGCTGGATTATTTCAAAACAAATTTTAAATCCTTCTTATCAAAATGCATTCATGTTTGTAAAATCAACATTTACGGGTAGTCAAACACAATATTTTTGAATGAAACAAATATCAAGCTTTATATCTGATAATTATGTTTGGTTTTAGAGTCTCTTTAGATGACAATAATTATGTGGAAAGAGTTTTATAATTTGGGTTTTTTAACCACGAGAATTTGTGGCTTGAACTTATTAATCGTGATGATTCATAGAAAAATGTATTGGAAGAAGAAAAAATTTCAAATAAGAAGAAATAAAAATTTCAATAAGAAGAAAACCGAAATAAATTTATTAAACTTTTTAACGAGAATTTATGTAATTAGGTAGACACGTTATATTTGTTTATAAATGATGAACCCAAGATAGCAAATTATTAGCGATTGTGTCTATTTACACCTTGGTTTGCAATGTGCTGTAATTTTTTATAATTCTATGGTCTCATTGATTAGTATTGATATGTAATCCATCTGTCAATAGCATTTAAATTTTTTTTAACGATAATGATGAATTATTTTCTAGATTAGATTATTTGGAAAAAAATATAAAAAAACTCAAGAGGTTTCAAAAACCTTCCCATACAAACTCATGGTAAAATTAGGAATATCACAGAGCCATCTTAGAAAGAAATGATTTACATACATATGTCAACATTACAGTCAGTTGCAAAGGGAGTTAATCAAAAGAGCTGTAACAGCTCGTCCCAAAAAAAAGATGCGTTTGTAAGGATATCAAAGACACTATAAAAGAATAAAAGCGTTGTAGATGTCATTTGAAGCGCCTAATCGCACTTTCTTTTCTTTTGTCGCCGTAGTCTAGTCGATGGTGTATTGTTTTATTAGACGTGAGGCCACAGTTCAAACCCCATGTCAAACATCAAAATTAACTGGGAACTGACCGGTTTTATTTGGAGCTCGGGGTGATTCAAACCCGCCATTAACGGATAATGATAAGGGCACTTAATTCATACTGCCTGGCGCAATGAGCTATAGGTGCCACCGAGTGAGCTTGCCTGTGAAAGGCAAACTATCCGCCAACCTAACCTAACTTAACCTATGAAGTCACTTAACTGTTACCAAGCAAAGATCTATCATTTCTTTCAAAAACGGTGCGTTTAGCATGAGTCAAAAAATGTTTCTCTTCCTGGCATAACTTTCGATGAGATAAAAGACAAACTACTTCAGCATATCGCATATCGTTCCACCAATAATAGCACTGACATCGCTTTGACGAAGTAATACATAAAACTGTAAAATGTATTCAAGGTACAGCTTTGTTGCATATAAATTCTCATAAAGTTCTTTCGAAGAATGAGTGGCTCTTTGCTGCGACTCCTTTGCTAGATAGCGCTTACCAGGTTGTATTCTCTTGTAGCGTGTCAAAAGCTCAAGTTAAGTCAAGAAATGCAAAACACATTTAACCGTCTGTTGGAGAATAACTATAAAGCAGCTAATTTGGTTGGCTAAAGTCGCCGTAGTCTAGTAGGTAGTGTGATGGCTTATTAGTCATGAGGGCATGGTTCAAACCCCACGTCAGAGTCTCCAACACAACGAAGTATGGAAAAATATTTCTTTGATAACTTTATCTTGAACATAACACTTGAAAGTAAATAAAATTGCCATGAAAATGTTTCTCCAAAAAAATCCGTTTTTCGGAATAGACTTTAAACTGTGGGTCTCGCCACACAACGTAAGTGGTTTAAGAAGCTAGGTATGTATGTATGCAGCTAATCTGGTAAATGCTAGAAGAGTTCGATCTGAACTCTTGCTACTAAGAACAGCATTTTCATTACGGAAACAGATTCCTCTCCTTAAGAGATTTTACAAAGCCTACTATTTTACATTTTTAAAATTTTAATAGAAATATTATTAGGCCCTACAGCATGATTGAAATTCAAACAATTAAATTCTCAATTTTATGGCTTAAAAATTCTAGGATTGTTACAAAATATTTAAACCTGAAACTAAGATGACGGCAAAAAAAAAAGAAAAAAAGAAAAACTTTCTTCTACAAGACTCCTATCCTATTTTTTCCTTTTGTTTCTTCATTATGACTTTGTGAAATTGAATTTAATTCACCTTCAAAAGTTTTCTATTGCCTTTAATAATTTAATTTAGTTGTTGTTTTTTTTATTATTATTTTACTTTTCAACTTGTAACGTGTAACGATAAGTTTCTTCGTTTTTTTTTCGTCTTTGGAAAACATTTGCAAGACTGTTCTGTGTTGTACAGTTTGGAATGATTAATTAGAATTTCAAATTATAAAATTGCATTTTGCTGTTGTTGTTGTATGGTAACTCTTTCCATTATTATTATTAGAGTAACGCCAACCAACCAATTACAAGATGAAGCTGTCGTTATGATTTTGACATGAACACGAGTTTGGACTTCATAAAGTGTGTCATTTCATAAATTTTAATATTACAGTCCAGGAGGACATCCGTCAGTATCAGTATCAGAGAGTGGGGCCGAAAAGGGTAATTTAATAATTAATTTTATGTGCCTGTTTTTACAAAAAACAAAACAAAAGTGTTGCGAAGCAGACACTAAAAATTTGTTTTTATCACTTAAAAACATTTTGCTGTAAAGTTTAAATTGTTATTGTTTTTTTTTTTAATTTTAATAACGACAATAAAATAATAAAAAAATTATACGTTCATGCCATTAAATATTAAAATTTAGAAACAGAAAAGCAGGGTCATTGTGCCATGCCCAAAAAAAGTGGTTGTACGATAACGTTAGTGAAACAATGTTTTATTAACAAAACAAATGGAACAAAAATTTTATGAACTTAAAAACAAATAACAAAAAACATATTCTGTTACCGCCCGCTCCACTGCTCTAAAGCTACGACATTCAATTTCAAATGTTAAAAAAAATTATACCAAATTATTTACGATGAGCCTATTCTTTTATGGTCTTTTATTTTAGAAATTTAAATATTTATACGAATCAAGAGACGATAGAGGGGATATATGCGTCCCTACAAGAATAATTTTCAAAATTGAAAAAAGCAGCATGGAATTCAACAAACCGTAGGTGGTTGAACATATCAGGTTGCTGAATTACAAAACTTTTGTGTCCAGCTGTGGACGGCAGGAAAACCAATGAACTGTTTTGGCACTCTAACAGGAATTCTAATGGGACACAGTGCTATTGGCAGTTGCGTTTACAAATGCAGTCCGCCCCAACTGGATTCCTGCAGAAACTGCCATGATGTGGAAGAAACGGAACTTGAATCGAAATTGACTCTTTCGGTTTTTGGGTTACAGAATGTTTGCAGGTGTTAAAAACTGTCACGTTTAAACCGTCCACCGTAAGCCATCAATAGTGTCAATCAAATAATTCAGTGAAATCCTATGTGTAAACAAAAAGTTATGGCCCGGAAGATAAATGTCCCGTTTATCAGTCGAATTATTAAATAAAACTTGGAACTTTTTGCTTTCAAATATTGTACTGGATATTTGGTGAAAAAAATAGGATGAAAAAATTTTGCAATGGAAGTAAAATATAACTTGCAAAATAAATGAACTGAACTGATTTATTGGGTCATCATCCAGATTCATTTATCGTTTGATGGAACGTCTTCTATGATGGGATAACTAAATTGTATTTCTGAAAACAATTGTAGAAAATATCATGAACTTTCCGGGAAAATTCTGTGTCAGCTCATAACATTAAAACGACCCAAACATAGATCCAAAACATTTTACCAGAATTCGTTTCGTCGTAATCCTGACTGAAGGGTTGTATCGACCAATTATGTATGTTATGTGTACTCATAATAATTAAAATCAAGTTATCTGCCCGTTAAAATCCTGCTTTTAGTTAACGGCAAGATAGGCTTAGATAGCTTCCTTACTTAATAAGTGTTGTGTTCATACATGTGTGTTCATACATTATAATTTGTATCCAGCGTTGCCACTGAACAAATTTTAACCCTACCAAATTTTTGTCAAAACCTACCAAAATCGTTGAAAACCTACCAGTTTTTTAAATAATGTAAATATATTGTTACTTATATCGAAACAAAAACAAAAGCTACAAATACAAAGACCGTGAGGCAATGCGTACACAATACACACGACACGAATACACACTAACGCATACACCGAACTGATTATAAGTAAACCAGCTACAACAAGTATGAGAGAAAAAGGGACAGACAAATAATCAAACGCAACAACAAACAATGTAGTCGCAAAAGAATTCTCGAGAATGCGACAACCCGAACATTCCACTTCGAGAACCATCATCAGACTGATTTTGCGGATATATAAAAAGGCGACACAAAGCAGACAATGAGTTCAGTTGTAATTGAGTCAGTCTTGAGTGAAGTTGCGTGTGAACTAATCAGTCGCGGTGTGAAGACAAGTTGCGTGCGAATAATATAGTCGTGGTTCGAAGATATCCGTTGTGAGCAGTATAGCGAATAGTTGTGTGTGAATAATAGTGAACCAGCAATTATTGTTGTATCGGTTAAGTGTGAACAGTGGCACAAAAGTAGTGTGATAAATAAAGAGAGTTTAATTAAAATAAGACACATAATTGTTTAACGTTTTTAAAAAGGTAAAAACGTAACAATATATATATTTTTTTGAGAAAAAGTATTACTTCTTTTATTAAAAAAGTATTACATATAATTGTACATGTATTAATAAGCAACAAAACACAATATAACAAAAATAATTTATAAAATTCATTTCTAATAACATTCTTAAACTAAAAAAAATACTTTTTGATCCAACCTACCAAAAATCAATTTTACCTACCATCCTACCAAATTAAAAATATCCTACCAAATTTGGTAGGAAAAACCCAAAACGGCGACGCTGTTTCCAACAGACAGAGAACGTGTATGTATGATTGGTAGTACTCGTATTTACTGTTTTTTGATTTAGTAAACGTCGACGGGAATGCTTAATTATATTTACCATACAATCAATCGTTTGGTTACAAAAAGTATGTTCGAACTTGTTTGTTTTCCAACATACTTACATAAAATGTGTATGTATGACTGGTAGTCAGAATTACGGTTATTTGATTTGTTAACGTGATGAAGCATGAACAATCATGTTCTTTCTTGTAAAAGAGGTGATCATAATTCTGCATTTCCAAATATCATGCGATAATTGTTTTTAACAGTGTAGTTTGATGATGCTACATCGTCGGATATAAATGGAAGTCTGTTGGGAAATAAGTTAGTTTATTTTATACAAAATAATATAACAAGGCTTTTACATATTATTCTTAATATTAAATTATCATTATAATTACTTTTATTGTTTTATTGTTTTGAACCTTTTTTCTATTATTTTTTGTTTTTTCGTTTTTACTTTCGTTTTCTTTTTAAGGCTGTTTAACAGATATTTTAAAAGAAAATTTGACTTAAATTTCAACATAATGAAATGCAGAACAGAAGCAACAATAACAAAAATACAGCATAAAAAGAGACCACATTTTACTAATGGTGTTTTCTTTCCTACCAAAAAATGTGCATTTTATTTTAAAAAATGCAATTTTGTGTTTGTTTCTTAAAAATGTTTCGCCCTCTTAAAGGGTGGTATGTTTTATTCTAAATAATTTGGACTTGCCAATGGTGGAGGGCATTGCATTTTATGCCCTGTATATATCGAGAGTGCTGATAATACCCTGTAAAGCAGATAACTTCTGTTTATTTATAGGGCTACCAGATGAAATTTAAAAAAGTCGCCTGGTATCGTTATCCAATTTTGAAGTTAATTTTTTCATTGTTTTGTGGAGTAACATTAAGGAAACATTACATAATTAAAGCTACATGGTCAGTAATATAAAAAAAATTGTATTCAGTGTTAGAACTAAAAAATTTTTTGGTTATAAAAAAGTGCTCAAAAAATTAAGTAGAAAAATTAGCGATCTGGCAACACCTTTTTCATATTTACATATTTTATTGAAAACAAATCAAAAAATAAAACATATTTTTAAATTAAATTTTTTAATTTGGATATTGCTGCATCTATTTTATTTGCGAAAATTGAAACAAATCAGTTATTAGATTCATCTTCGTCATCTTTTGAACAAATTGGCATTTCTTCATTCATTTTCTTAATAAGTGGTAAACACAGGGCATACCCTTTTTTAAAATTTATGTTTTGTTCTTCTCAAATAAAAAATTAGATTACAACAGGGTTGTTCAGCAATTTTTTAATGTACCTTGTAAGAGGGTGACATTTTCTTTGTAGAAAAGAAAACACCATAAGAAATATAAGTATACACATACTGATATTATTTCATAGCATATACACCGATACCTGTTTTAGCAGCAATGGAAAGTAATTTTTTTTGATATATTTTGGTTCTCGTAGTGCTTACGACGAAATGTCCATAAGTAATTTGCTTGCTGATTTTTTTGCAACAACTTATTCTTATAAATCATTCAAAAATCAAGCTTCCTATCCTTATGATATATCCCAGTCATCAAGTATTCATATTTCGTATATTGCTGCTGAAACTGTTCGAAAAAATCTGATGTCAATACAAAGCTCAACTACCCCAGGTCCAGATGGTATACCTACTTGTATTCTTAGACATTGTTCCGAAAACCTTTCTGGTCCGCTAACGGCAATTTTCAGTAAATCTATTGAACTGGGTTATTTTCCAACTGCTTGGAAAAAATCATTCATTATTCCATTGTTTAAAGCTGGCAATAAATTGGAAGTTTCTAACTACAGAGGTATAGCAAAATTGAATGCAATTCCAAAACTCTTTGAAAAAATTGTGACTGACTCCTTATATCTTCAAATATCTTCAATTTTAACATCATATCAACATGGCTTTCGAAAATTATGTTCAACTTCTACTAATATATTGGAATTAACAACTAAAGTAAATGAAGGGTTCATCAACAGGCTACAAACTGATGTTATCTATACAGACTTCAGTAAAGCATTTGATAGAGTCAACCATGATCTTTTGCTTTATAAACTATCTTGCATCGGTTTTAGTAACAATGCAGTACGTTGGCTGAAATCTTATCTTTCCAGTAGAACTCAACAAGTAAAATTTGAAAATGCTCTATCTAAAGTCATCGATGTTCCCTCCGGAGTACCTCAGGGAAGCCATCTTGGTCCAATACTATTCACATTATTTATAAACGATTTGCCATCTGTTATTATTCATTCTAATATACTCATGTATGCTGATGATGTTAAAATTTTTAATTCGCTTGATAGCATATCTGGTCAATCAACTCTTCAAAAGGATATTGATTATTTTTGTCAATGGTGTGAAGTCAACTTGTTGGAGTTAAACTTTAATAAATGCAAACATATGACATTTCATCGTTCATTTAAATTTGATACCTCTTATCATTTTAAAGACAAAATTTTGGAAAAAGTTTTAAATATAAATGATCTTGGAATCTTGTTAGATCATAAGCTTACGTTTTCTGAACATATATCAATGATTGTGACTAAAGCAAATGGTGTTTTAGGATTTATAAAGCGCTGGTCAAAGGAATTTACTGATCCCTACGTAACAAAACAATTATATATATCTTTGGTGCGCCCTATTCTTGACTATGGATCTATTATATGGGATCCACATTTTCTCATTTATGTTAACTTAATTGCCTTCTAGACCTTCTCGTAATTTTAATTTACTAAATTTACAATATCATCGCTCAGTCTATGCCAACAACGACTCTTTTCGTCAAATATGTCTAAAGTTTAATAATCTTTATCATTTAATTGATCTTTCTAAATTTAAATTTAGTCTGTAAGGAACTATTATCCATAGACAATAGTAAAAATAAAAATAAAATAAAACAAAAAAATAAAAAATACTCATTATGGGGGCTATTTCTCCTCTCTGCATATTTTATGTGACACAAATACAAAATCTGTTAAAAGCCAATATATAACCTTACTTGTGTCAAACTTTAAACTGCTCGACTCACATAGGTACTTAATCTTGACGCGTTGAATAATAAAACTTTTGCACACAGAAGAAAAAATTTATCAGTACTTACGATATATAACTACTGGTTATGTGGTCTCAACGATTGTCATGTGTGAGCTACCAAAATATGTTGTTGCAGATCAAAAAGCGGATTTGAATCTGAAAATGGCACATTTATGAGACATCAAATACCGTCTTGATTATTAATCTTGTTTTCAGGATCCCACTACCATATTTATTGTAGGTCAACTGTAACTAATATTACCATTTTTACTTCGAGGCCTGGTTAATGATTAAGGCTAAGGATGTGCTATTTATAATACTCGCTTAACTTATTTTTTTTAATGGATTAGAGAGATATTATTTCAAACATAGCTATAGGTTTATAGGCTAGGTTAGGTTGAATTGGTAGCTGCTCTAATAGGTAAAGTTTACTTGGTTTTTATAAGGTTTCGTTCTAGCGCAAATAATACATATTTTTTCGCATAATTGCAACTCTAGGTTGGCATCTCTCAGCCATGCCGATAGTTTTATGAAGATGTGACTTTTATTCAAATCACCTTTGGCTAGATTAAATCCTTGGTGCCCAAAAATATTTCTTCCAAAGCGCCGGAGTGTGACAGCGAAAATGTTCTGTGTTCCCCACTTCTTGCTCTTTGTTACAACTGCTGCAGAACTCGTTGTAATATATTTTCAGTCCGCAGGCGCGTGGAATCAAACGCCAGTGTCCCATTGTAACAGCAATGAAGTTCTTAAGATGGAGTCTATGAAGTTTAAAGCAAATTTTGTTCTGCGTAAATTCATATCGATGCAGATCTGTCTAGTCTCTTTGATTCATTATTCCATCCACCTTTTTGCAAAAGTGTGAAGTGTAGAGGAATGCTAATCTCTTGTATGTATTCAATTAAATTTTTCGTTCTAGCAACTTTTGCAAGTGTGTCGGCTTTGTTGTTACCTTGGGTATTCTCGTGGGGGTATTTTCAGCATAAGATATTATTGGATTCACGGCTAAACTTATAACCCTTAGGTTGTTAGGTATATAGGGCTCGCTGTCTATATAAGAGAGGTGGATGCACATATTTAGGACACAATGGGCCCTGTGTTATTTATAACTCTTAGTTCAACATAAATAAAGTCTGGTATTGATGAAACAATCTAAGATTCAGCTGTTCTGAAAACAAGATGCTTTTCTAAGAGCATCTGTTATAATGACCTCTACCATCCTCATAATTCGCCCAGATCGGGCTTTATAAGTCTCTCTCTGACAGTCTGGTAGAATGGAGTTAGTTTGATAACAAAATCGAATAGCTAGTATACTTTTTAAGGATTAATATTACAGTTCAGACCCATTGCTTTCTTACAACAATAAAGAGCAGCTGTTGCCGTAGTGATTCTGGATTGTGTTTTAATGTTCCAGTTTAGTTTGATATTCAATATGATCCCAAATTATTTAGAACTATTAGGGAGTAAATACCTACTTAGTTATTACAATCTTTCACTTAGGATTAAGACCGAGCTCCTCACACTACTTACATATGTATGTTGTGTGCATTAATTTCATATACATATGAATAGCGGCACCTACAGTTTAAAGTCGACTCCGAACGATAGATTTTTGAGAAACTTTTCTTGGCAATTTTATTTACTCTTAGAGTTTTTGCCAGAAATCTGCCGAAAGGAAGTCGTGGAAGAAATATTTTCATATTTTCGTTTTATTGGAGTGTTCTTCACGTCTAATAAGCCATTGAGAGACTTCATATTTCCTTGTGAATAGTATTAAGTTTTTGTGGGTTGGGTTAACTTAGTTCGTTGCATTATTTTGATAGTAATCTTAGCGCAGATTCTAGGATTTCCGAAAGTAATTTTAGATCTGTGGTTACTACCACCAGGTCGCACGCATAAATGGTAGTAACGCAGAATGACTTTAGATCTTTGCCTGTAGGTATTACTACCAGGACATCATAAATGCTAATCACGTAGCATGTTCTTTCCATTAGCCCTCAGAAAAGCGTTTGGAGTATCAAAATATGGCTATGTTAAGAAATAACTGAGAAATTCAAGGCATTGGTTTAAGACGGAGTACATTATACATATACAGGTATTAGATTAGCTTTAATATACGCATAACTTTGTGTAACACTGTACACATACATATGTCAATGTACAAACAAACACATTTACATATAATATATTTTGTGTACTTTGCTGTTATTGACATGTTTATGTAAAAACGCTTAAACACACATACTTTATGTACGTATGTGGGACTATGTGTGTAAATAAAAAGCAAATATACTAGAGCCCCGACTTGCGTTGTTAATGGGGACCGGGGAATTGCGACGCAAATCGAAACGACGCAAATCGAATCAAATTTTTCTATACAAATGCATTGAAATTCATCAAAATGAAGCAAAAAAACTTAATATTTCGGATAAAACAGAATTATGAAAACATTTTTCATTATTTTATTAAATTCAGTAAAGTTTTCTCTAATTATTATAAAGAAATAGCAAAAATATAAATTAAAAAAAAAACTTAACAAAAATCAATAAAATTCATTTATAAAAAAATAAATTTTAAAGAAGAAATTGTGCTTTGTTTAGTTTATTTGGTGCTTTCTTCAGATAATAAATTCAAATCAACAACTCTCCATTTGATTACGTGGTCTTACAGGTTTGTTAACAAAAAGGTTTGTTGAATTTTTAGAGATTTTTTTGCTGACATTTTTTCTTGTAACAACTAATGGCTTGGTCAGCAATCGTTTTCAGAAAATATATCCAATGCTTGGGAAATTAATTGTATAGCTTTCGAAATATTGGAGATTGTTATTTTTTGTTTCCTCTAATGTATTATCAATTATCATAACATCAACTTCTAAAGCATGCTGAATATTAATGGATAATAAATTTTTATTTATTATCAAGCTCCTCATCGTGAGACAGTAAAAGTTCATTAATGTCATCCACTTCCATTCCTTCAAATTCGGCTAAATTAAATCGACGCAAGTTGAAATTGCAACAACGCAAGCTGAGTTTTGTCAATTTTTATAAAGCGACGCAAATCGAAACGACGCATATCGGATCGACGCAAGTCGGGGCTCTAGTGTACTATATATGTACGTATGTATTTATGTATGTATTCATATTAGTATATAAATTTAAGGTTAAATTGTATACGACCTTTAAGAATTTTTCAGCTTTTTACCATTTTTTCTCATATTTTTTACACAAACAAAACCATTCCATTGAAAACAAATATTATTGTTAGTATGTATTAGTGTTGTTTTTGTTTTGTTATTTTTTTTTTTTTTTTTTGTTTTAAGAAAAAAAAAAAGCTAAGACAAAAACAAAAATATATACATATTATCCAGATATTTGGATATATTTAAGATGGTTTTGTAAGTTCAGATGCGGAGTGACTGACAACACAAACACCCCAAAAACATAGAGGAGGCATACAAATATAACTGCTACATGTATAGCCCTAGTCACATAAGTCCTACACACATATTTACGTATTGCACTGTTCCATGAAAAATACAATATGTTCTGCTATTAGGTTGTATGGTAGTTTGTTTATTTATTAGGTTGACTTGTTTGTATTCCTGTATACCATATATTATTGAATTTGTTTGCCGTTTTAACTGTTTGTTATTTGTGGTTTAATATTACTGTAGTCGTTATTCTCTTTTTCTTTCTTCTCTGTCTGTCATTCCCTTGTCAGTTTTTCGTTTTCTTTTTTTCTGATTTGACACAAAACGGAAGTCCTAAATTTCCTTTAAATGTGTTTAAACAAATATCGCAAGAATATAATAAAAAGAGGAAGAAAAGAAAACAGATATTTTGTATGATTTTTTGATTATTAGACGAACAAATAATATGAGCGTCTATGCAGATGGAAGGTTAAAAACGTAAACTAAGCTTATTTGTATTGATTTACGGGCCAAGAAATTCGAATTTTAATTTCAATTATAGTCGTATGCAAAGTTAGAAAAACATTTATTATTTGTTGTTTGCCTGTCGAGTTACAACAAAATTAATAAAAACAAATGAATTATTGTTTATACATGTATCATGAAATTATTACTTAACAGCGGAGTATGAAATTTAAAATCCAATGTTACATACATTTTTATTATTATCTTGGGCCTGTAAGTAATTGCGATGATGGCACCACTCCTGCCAATTCTTCATAGATATGGTCTTTGAAGTCGTCGTAGTCTAGGTGGTAGTGTGTTGGCCTTTGAGACACGATCGTAATTCAAACCCAAGATCAAACATGTCGAACAAAATATTTCGTCGGTGACTTCCTCTCAGCAGTCTTTTGGCAAAACCTCTCAGAGTAAATAAAATTTTGATGAAAAGTTTATCAAAAATCTGTCGTTCGGAGTCGACTTTAAACTGTAGGTTCCGCCATTCATTGATGAAACTAACACACACAACATGGGTGATGTAATAAGCTAGGTTGTAATCCTCACTAAATGGTTGTAATGAACACTTAAGTAAGTAAGTTATGTTATATTTTTAGGTGTGAAAAGAATCATTAAGCACAGCTCGACTAGTATTCTGATGAAGTTTGGAAGTAGAACGCCAATATGGAGCTTCCAACGGCGACTTCCGAACTTTGACAGTTGATAACAGACCTTTTATTGAAGCTACATCTGTGAACTGTGTAAATGACAACACACAGTTTTATTTTGCCAAATCACCATGGACGACCACATACAACGACGCCATATGTTCGTCGATTGGGTACTGGAGCATTTAGAAACTGGTCTGAATTTTCATTGAAAAATCATCGACAGCGTTGAAGCCCATCAATGGATATCTATCCACATTAGATCCAAGAGCTCCTAAAGCATCCCGAAATTTCGAAAACGCCACCCCTGGGGAAGTTGACACTAGTTTTCTTCGAAAAGTCGTCTTCACCGATGAGGCCCATTTCATGATGCATGGTCATGGGAACAGACACAATTGTCGAATTTAAGATGATACAAATGATGGTCTTCAGAGTGTAAACAGAACAGTGCCGACAATACAATAGTTTGGGGATCTAATGCAGGTCATGTTGGTTGTTTAAAAATAAAATGAAAAAATTTAAAACAGTTTTGTTTTTTTAAGCAACTAAAGCGCTAAAGATTTCCAATCATTAACCAGAGGCCATGTGTGATTTATTTTTATGCAAAATTAAGCATAGCCAGTTGTGTAGTGCAAAAGCAAAGTGTTGGCTCTTCATTTCAAAACAAATTTTCGTATTTTCGAGAAAGCACCAAAAATTCTCTTCCAACAGGCTTTAAATTTATTTTAAATTTAAAACTTTCTGTTAATTGTTAGGTTTTTTTGTTTATTTTTTTTTCAATATTTTCCTTTAATTTTAGAAAAATGTCACCTACAGAAGGATACTGTTTACTGGCAACAAATAGAACACACAATAGGATTTTTCCCTTGGCTCTTATTTTTTTCTCTCTCTTTCATTTCTTTTGTTTACAAGACAAAGGAAGAAAACGAAAACTCTATTCCAACAATTTTTTTTTTATTTTTTTTTTGTTTAATTTGCCTACTCTTCTTCTTGTTCTTCTATTTCTCAAACATTGCAAATCATTTCATGGCAACATTGTTAAGTAAACAGGATGTAAACAAAATTTAAAGGAAATGAAAATGCCATGCTATTCTCCATTATGTTTCGTTTTGGGTTTAATTTTAATTTTTTTTTTTTTCTATTTTTGTTTTTTCTCTGTTCGCTTTATTCTATTTTTTATGGTTAAAAGCAAAAATTTTTATAAAAAAAAAAAAATAAAAAACTGAACTCGTTAAATGAACACGCAAATATGTGAATTGAAACAAATTGATATCCACCATACGACGATTCTATTTACGATTTAGAAAATTTAACACACACAATATACATATGTACATACATATGTATGTGCTGTAGGGAAAAAAGAATTTTTTTTAAATTTTTTATATTAAGGAAATTTTGTGGTTTTTAATGAATTAAAGGAAATACAAAAAAACTACGCTAATAGTTTTGTTGTTTGTTTATAAGAAAAAAAAAAAAAAAAATTCGTAAAACTTAATTTTAAAAATAATACAACACTCAGAAAAAAAATTTAGTTTACTATTGTAATAAAAATACTTTTTATTAATTTATTTATTATTAATGTATAGTCACAATTGGTATATTTTTGTTCTTTTCAATATTGATAATATAATACTCATAAATCAAAATATTTTCTGTATTGTTATGTCACATTAATGAATTCGCTCTTTCAATTCCTTTCAATTCTTTATATTGCTTTTTGATTTTCTTCTCTTTTGCTGAATTGCTAACTGTAAACATTTACTTCACTTTGTCTTTTAGTTTTGTAAGTTGAACTGCTTTAAAAATAAAATTCATGCAGACCGTGAACATCATTCAAACAAACAACAAGTGTTTTTTCTTATTTTCGCAACCATAAAATTTGGCGACCGTGACAGGACACAGACTGTCCTAAATAGGGTGTATTTGGGTGTAAATTTAAAGACCTAGTAAAACGAATTAAAGAAAAAAAAGAAAACATATTTCAACAAACAAATTTACATTCACCAATTTTACAAACAATTGAGAGTCATTGTTGACTCCATCATCGTCATCGTTATCAACTGCAACTTCATCGGCCATACAGGAATTATTAACTCCATCATCGTTATCAATTGTAACTTCATCGTCAACATTTTCGCTATAATTTTCATATCCAAAAAACTTCAATCATCATCATCATTTTTCGTAATCATCATCATCATCATCATCGAGAGTTTTGTTGTATTTTCAACCACCGTTACTTGTGTATAACAATTCAATATTAAAGTAAGAGAGATCATTGCTGGGACACATCAAGGTCAACAATACTTTACGTAAGTAAGAGAAGTATTTGCTCTTATTTTTACTTATTCTCTTCTTCGAGATTTCTCTTTATTAGCATTCACGCACACACAAACACAACATCGTCGTCTGCTTTGTAGTATTATAACTAGTACTGGCATTTCGTTTGAAACAGTGTTGGTACGTTGCACACACGCATTATTTTTTGGTACTTAAATTATATAAAAGGTACTAAGCATCAAAATGAGTAAAACAAACGAAGGTAACGATCATGTAATTGAAACACCATCTACAAGCTTAGATTTATCAACATTAAAATCACAACGAGGGGCAATGAAAAGAAATATTACAAAATTAAAAATTAAAGTAGAAAAAGAAGGTTCCACAGTAGACTACACTATTATAAAGTGCCGCCTACAAATTTTGGAATCTTATTTTACGCACATCAGTCATATTCAAACGCAAATAGAAAGATTGGATCCATCGGATGAAGGGCGCTCAGACATTGAAGAGTTATTTGTGCACGCAAAAGCGTTAATGATAGATTTATTAGACAAGAAACGTCGGTCTAGTCAAGATGATCACAGCTTTTTAAACGTTACAACGCCACCATTCACTCATCAAAGTCGTCTACCGCAACTTAAACTTCCACATTTCGACGGCAAATACTCTGAATATTCGCGTTTCATCAGCACATTTAATACGTTGGTTCACGAGGAAACGTGTATTCCTACAATTGATAAGTTCAACTATTTGTTGAACTGTCTCAGTGGCCAAGCCCTTGCTGTAGTGAAACCTTATCCAGTCATTGACGATAATTATCAGAAGGCCCTCGATCGTTTAAAGGAGCGTTATGACAATAAAACATTAATTTTTATTGATCACGTGAATTCGCTATTTTCAATTACGCCAATAAATAAATCCAATGCTACGGAGCTGCGGTCAATTTTGGATAAAGTTTCTGCTTTGAGAAGTTCTCTATTGTCATTAGGATCACCACAAAATGTTATGGATGCTATTATCATCCACATAGTACTATCTAAAATTGATTCCCCATCCAAAACAGTATATGACGAAAAGCAAGATTACAAAACACTACCTTCGTGGGACGATTGTTACAATACCCTTAGCCGTCGTTGTCAGTTCCTTGAAAGCCGTACCAAGGAAGCTGAAGGATTTCGTGATAATGAAATAAAGTCAAGGCATAAATTTAAAAACTCTAGCACATCGTTTGTGACTTCTCATACACTATGTGAGTATTGCCAAAGCAAGGAACATTTTATCGGAGTTTGTCCATCGTATTTAGCATTACCAGTCTCTCGTCGCTTTGATTTAGTAAAAGGCTCCAAACTGTGCATTAACTGCCTTCGTAAAGGTCATATGGTAGCAAAATGTCCTTCGAAATCGCGCTGTCGTAATTGCCATGTATCGCATCATACTACTTTGCATAATAATAGCTATGAACATATTACACAATCACCATCGTCTTTAAATTTATCGTCAGATCAAACACCCCAACGTCAGTCGTTTGTTCTTCCATCGTCATCGTCTTTGAATCAGTCAAAATTTACTCAATCAACGCCAGCATCAAATACTTCATCGAGTAGAGCTGTAATTCACGTTACAACAAAATCATCGCCAGCCATCTATGGTTATCGTCGTAGTATATTACCTACAGCTGTAGTACTAATAAAAGATAGTTTTGGAATTTTTCAGCCAGTACGAGCTCTTTTGGATTCCTGCTCAGAAATAAATCTTATTACGCAGGAAACAGTAAATCGCCTTCGAATTCCAAAAATAAAATCTTCTCAAGAAGTAGCAGGAGTATCAGATATTCGAACGCACCTCAGATACAAGGTGTCAGCTACACTAAAATCGCGTATTAACGAGGTAGAATTTACATCGATATTCGCAGTTACAAAATCTATCTCAGGCCTTCAGCCGACTCAACATGTTAACATTAGTAACTGGAATATACCAGAAGGAATTGAGCTTGCAGACCCTCAATTCTACTTGCCTCAGCGTATAGATGTATTGCTAAGTTCGGAAATATTTTTTGATTTAATTCTTAATGGAAAAATATCGATTGGTGATGGGTTACCTCAGTTACTTAACAGTTCCTTCGGATGGATAGTCGGTGGCAAATTTGACTCCATTCAAATTACTCAACCCGTAGTATGCAACGTTATTACAACATACCAAGAATTGGATTCGATGCTAAAATCCTTCTGGGAGATAGAGGAATTTTCACAAAGGTCACCACTTTTAACGGAGGAAGAAAATCAATGTGAACAGCATTTTTTAGAAAATACAGTTTTTGATCACAGCGGGCGAGTAAAGGTACGTCTTCCATTTAAACTTTCTACAAATCATTTAGGCAACTCCTTTGAAATGGCTCGTCGACGATTTACATACCTTGAAAAACGGCTACTTAAAGATAATTTTTTAAAAACAATGTACGTTGACTTTATGACTGAATATCTTAAACTTGGTCATATGAGTTTGGTGAGTTCTGATGCATTGGCTAAGCCTCATTATGTAATTCCACACCACCCAGTATTACGGCCACAGAGTACAACAACTAAGCTCAGAGTTGTTTTCGACGCGTCAGCCCGTACTTCAACAAATGTTTCTCTGAATGAAACTTTAATGGTGGGCCCAACTATCCAGCAAGAGTTGATTCTGACAATTTTAAATTTTCGCCTTCACAAATTCGTCTTATCAGCCGATATATGCAAAATGTACCGACAATTTCTCATCGATGAAAGGGATCGTAATTTTCAACTTATTTTGTGGAGAAATAATGTATCAGATCCTATCGGAATTTACCAACTTAACACCGTGACTTACGGAACTTCTGCCGCACCTTTTCTGGCGATCAGAAGCCTATTTTTAATAGCTGACAAATACAAGCTCGACTTTCCTTTGGGTTCAAAAACTCTTAAAGAAGATCTATATGTTGACGATCTTCTTACAGGCGCATCAACTGTTCGTGAACTTTTCGAAAAGAAGACAGAAATAATCGAAATTCTAAATAAAGCTGGTTTGCAACTATCGAAATGGAACTCAAATTGCAAAGAAATGGTTCCCTTAGATGACAAAATTGAATTTAAAACCAATGCCGATCACATCACCAAGGCACTAGGAATGGCCTGGAAACCCAATCAAGATGTATTATGTTTTAGATGTGATTTCTCACCAGTGGAAAATCCCACTAAACGATCAGTATTATCAGTGATTGCAAGAATTTTTGACGTACTTGGGCTGTTAAGTCCAATTGTCATATCTTGTAAAATACTTATTCAAGAAATGTGGATGCACCAACTTGACTGGGACTCACAACTCAACGAACGTTTAACAAATCGATGGATTGAAATAGAAAAAAGTTTGCCGTTTATTAATACAATAGAAGTACCGAGGTTTGTTGAAACAGTTCCAAATATGATGTTTGACATCCATGGGTTTGCGGACGCGTCTCAGCGGGCGTATGGCTGTTGTATATATGTACGTGTACCTACCCAAAAAGGATTTCAGTCAACCTTACTTATAGCTAAATCTAAAGTCGCTCCAGTTGTCCAGCAATCATTACCGAGGTTAGAACTGTGTGCTGCGCTATTATTAAGTAGAACGTGGGAGAAAATTCGACACAAATTTCAAATTTACAATCATCGTGAAATTTTTTGGACAGATTCTAAGATCGTTTTAACTTGGCTTTCAAATCACTCATCTTCGTTTGTGTGCTTCGTCGCCAACCGAGTTTCTGAGATTCAAAACCTCACACACGGCATATCATGGAGGCATGTGCCTTCCAAACAAAACCCAGCAGATGTTGTGTCGCGTGGATGTCTCGCTACGGAGATCCTGTCTACTATATGGTTCACTGGCCCAGAATTTTTGAACAAATGTGAAGACCAATGGCCAAGCCATCTTATACCGAAAGAATTACCAGTAGAAGAAATGAGAAAATCATCGTTTAAAACTCTAGTCGTCGAACAATCAATAATCTCTCAAATCATCGCTAATCATTCTTCATATCTTCGTATTCTACATATTCTCGTCTATGTTCATCGTCTTTTTCATAAAAGTAAAAGAAATAAGTTTATTACATCGGAGGAGTTAAAATTAGTCTTCTGGAAAATTGTCCATGATATACAAGCATCAAGTTACAAAGAAGAAATCGTACTTTTAGAAAAAGGAAAAACCCTACAACCAAGTTTACAAAAATTGTCACCTTTCCTGCAAGATATGCCCAGCTATAAAACCACACTATGCATTCTTCGAGTTGGAGGTCGTTTATCAAATTCGTCGCTTCCACATGAAGCAAAGTTTCCAGCGATTCTGCCTAAAGACCATCGATTCACTATATTGTACGTAAAGTTCCTTCACATTAAGCATTTGCATGCCGGTCCAAAGGTGTTGCTTGGGATCCTTCGTGAACTAATTTGGGTTGTAAACGCTAGAAGCCTGGTCAGACAAGTAGTTCGAAACTGTATTCACTGCTTCAAATATAAACCTCATTTATTGCAGCAAATCATGGGCAACATTCCAGCGGATCGATTACGGGCAGAACGTCCTTTCCTAACGTGTGGTGTAGATTTCTGTGGCCCATTCTACACCTCCTACAGAATCAGAGGCAAGTCTCCATACAAAACTTACGTTGCCATATTCATTTGTTTCGCTTCTAAGGCTGTACATATTGAACCAGTTTCCGATTTATCAACGAATACGTTCCTATTATGTCTAAAAAGATTTATAGGAAGACGTGGCATACCTCATCGACTTTATTGTGACAACGCTACAAATTTCGTTGGCGCACATCACAAGCTACAAGAGTTCAGACAACAATTTTTCAACACCAACAACGTCGAGGCACTGATGCATTACAGCGAGGTTACAGGTTTTAAGTTCTGCTTCATTCCCCCTCGATCACCCCACTTTGGGGGTTTATGGGAGTCGGCAGTTAAGTCGGCAAAAATAATTTTGATTAAAAATATGAGCCATGCAGGCACCACATTTGAAGAATTCCAGACCATATTAGTTGAAATTGAAGCCATTTTAAATTCACGTCCCTTGGCACCTCGGTCAGATGATCCAAATGATGGAGAAGCCATAACACCTGCTCATTTGTTGATCGGATCATCATTGCTAGCATTGCCGGACGAAAATTTAGACAACTGTAACAATATTAATTATCTGAAGCAATGGCAACGCATTACATACCTAAAACAACAATTTTGGATACAGTGGCTACGAGATTACGTTTTGAGTTTGCAGCAAAAAACTAAATGGTATAAGTCTGGAAAAAACATCGAAGAGGGAAGACTGGTACTGATTTATGAGGACAATTTACCTCCACAGCAATGGCTACTAGCACGCGTCATCAAAACAATCCCTGGCCGTGATGGCAGAATTCGAGTCGTCGATTTGAAGACTACTAAAGGCATTTACCGAAGAACTGTCAATAAAATTGCTCCTCTACCCATGGACGAAGCTTATTGAAAGTACCCTTTCAACGGGGGCAGTATGTATAGTCACAATTGGTATATTTTTGTTCTTTTCAATATTGATAATATAATACTCATAAATCAAAATATTTTCTGTATTGTTATGTCACATTAATGAATTCGCTCTTTCAATTCCTTTCAATTCTTTATATTGCTTTTTGATTTTCTTCTCTTTTGCTGAATTGCTAACTGTAAACATTTACTTCACTTTGTCTTTTAGTTTTGTAAGTTGAACTGCTTTAAAAATAAAATTCATGCAGACCGTGAACATCATTCAAACAAACAACAAGTGTTTTTTCTTATTTTCGCAACCAATTAATTTTATTTATGAACAGCCGCTAAATGCGACTGTTCATTATCAGGTTTTTATTATGAATAATCTTCTTATTATTACTTAACTAAAACAAAGCTAAAATATCTTATGTTCTACTATAATGTTATGTGTGGGAATATGCTGAGACAGCTAAATACATGCTGTCCCAACATTTATGCAGTGTGGACACATTCATACTACAATGTATGAATATCCAGTTGCATGCAGAAGGCATACACTGGTCGACCAGTCAAACACACTACACCTCCCTTTTTACGGAAGAATAATCAATGTTCAATTTGACATTGATTATTCTTTTACATTTTTGACTTAAAAAAAAATTAAAAATATAGTATATATTTTTTTTTTTAATAATAATAACAATTCTTATTTCAAACAATATTATTTATCAACTAAGTGTGCGATATACACACTTCAGTTGGGTAATTTCTTTACTCTATTTTTGTGAACGGTGAATGATTTACCGTTTGAGTCCGTTAAGGTGATGTTATTTGTGACATCAATTTCCTTAACTCTAAATGGACCCATATAAACCGAGTCCAGCTTGTGTCCTGCGTCATTGCGGACCATAACCGAATCATCAATACAGAGCTCAATAGGTTTAGAACTTTTATTGGAGATCCCTTGTCTCCTTAGTTTAGCACTCTCAATGAGGCTAGCGGCTCTACGTTGCGCCACTTGGAGCCTGAATTTGACTTCTTTTTCATAGGCATCAACATTGTAAAGTGGATCTATGACACCAGTATTAGTAAACTCCATTTCCCTCGGAATTTTCCCGTATATTAACTCAAATGGGCAATATCCGTGGGCTGTGGATGGAGTTGTATTGTAGCAGTATACAAAGAACTTTAGCCAGTTATCCCAGTCTGATTTATCCAATGAAACATACGATCTTAGGTACTCATTGAAAGTCCTATGGGATCTTTCAATAGTCCCAAGTGTTTCGTGGTGGTAAGCAGTTGAATGCAATTTTTCTATTTTCAGTAACCCACATAGCTCTGTCAGTACCTGATTTATATATTCAGTACCCAGATCAGTAACTATGGTGTTCATGGGACCATATATCAAAACAAAATGTTCCATTATGGCTTTAGCCACATTTTTGGCTGATTTATTTGCCACAGGGATGGCCACCAAATACTTGGTCAAGTCACACATCACAGTCACAGCATATTCATTTTGCGAGTCAGAGCTTGGCAGCGGTCCTATGGTGTCAATTATTACTCGCTGAAAAGCCTTAACCGGTGTTGGTGTGATAACCAACGGCTCCCTGTTTCTACTGGTTGTCTTATTGGCCTGACACTGAAGGCATTGCCGAACATATTTACTTATGTCCCTGGTCATACCCTTCCAATGAAATTGAAGTCGTATTTTCTTTATCATACGGGTTATACCAGGATGTCCACCAGTAAGGGGATCATCATGATACTTTTTCATAATTCTTAATTTTTCAGAATATGTATTTACTTTAATAAGTTTTGGCACGAGCATTATTGTTAAGTCGAAATCTTGCAAGATTTTATTACCTTTATTTTTGAAGGCTTCTATATTTATTCCTAGGTTGTTGAACATGCTTTCATCTTGTGAAAGTACTAGTGTTGTGAGACCAATATTATTAGCTATTTTTGCAAGCTTTAGAAAGAGGTGACCTAAGTCGACATTTCTATTAATAATAAGGTCTTTCAACTTATATTCAGAAAGAACCTGTTTTCCTTTCTGTATAATTAATTTATTTTTGGTAAAATACAATTTTGGTATTTTACAGTGCTCGCGGGTATTTAGAGTCTCATATATTTTGAGATCTAACGATTCTGATTCTTCCGTATGATTTTCATTAATGCTTTGCTTATTTGCTCTTGACTGAAGTCTTGTTGTAACCTTCAGAATTGTATTGACTCCAATATTTTTGATGTCTTTAAATTCTATGCGGGATAGAGCGTCCGCTACGGTATTTTCCTGACCCCTAATATACTCGATCACGAAGTCGTATTCTTCGAGATCAAGTCGTATACGTGTTAGCTTGGAAGATGGATTCTTTAGAGAAAAAAGGTAAGTGAGTGGTCTGTGATCACTCAGTATTACAAATTTCTTGCCATAGATGTACGGTCTAAAATATTTTACAGCCCAATGTATTGCAGTTAATTCCTGCTCTATAGTCGACTTATTGCTTTCACCTTTAGTGCATGATCTTGAAGCATATGAGATTGGCATTAATTGTCCATGTTTTTCCTGACTCAGGACAGCGCCACAAGCATATTTACTTGCGTCGGTGGTGATAAAAAATTTTTTTTGAAAAGTCAGGATATTGTAAAATCCTAGGGCAAAGTAATTGACTTTTGAGGTATTGGAAAGCCCTTTCACAATCCTGATTCCACTCAAAGGGAATGCCCTTTCTTGATAGTCTAGTGATATGCCGAGACGACTCAGCAAAGTTAGGTATGAACCTACGGTAATAATTACAAAACGCTATAAAACGCTTGGCTTCATCACCGTTCTTTGGAGTAGGATAGTTTTGTACAATGGAAAATTTGCTGTCGTCTGGTAATATTCCCTGATCCGTGCACTTGTGGCCAAGGAATGTGACTTCTGTTCGAAAAAATGAACACTTGTCTGGATGCAACTTTAAATTGTGTCTCCTACACACCTCAAATACATCCCTTAAATTTTTCAACATATGACCCGAAGAACAACCACTCACCACAAGGTCATCCATGTACACAAACGCTTGTGCTGGGGATAGACCGGAAAAAGCTAATGTCATCATTCGTTGAAATGAATTTGGGGCTACCTTCAGACCATATGGCAATCTTTTAAATCGGAAAGATCCTCTGTCAGTAGAGAAGGATGTTATGTCTCTGGATTCCTCCTCAAGCTCAATTTGATGAAATCCCGACATAAGGCAAGAGAAGAATTTAGCTCTGCCTAATTGGTCAAGAATATCATCAATGCGTGGTAACGGGAACTTGTCAGCTATCAACTTTTTATTAACCGCCCTGTAATCTACTACCAGTCTCCATCTCTTCTGGGTACCACCAGGTAAAGATTTTTTGGGTACCAATAGGATAGGGCCGTTGTGTTCGGAAACAGATGGTTCAATGATATCATCCTTAATTAATTTTTCAACCTGATTATTTATCTCTTCCTTCTGAGAGTGTGGTATTCGATAATTTTTGATATAAACAGGTTTTGTACTATTGACTTTAAGTTTCTGCTTATAAAAGTTATTGGATGATATGCTTTCTGTTTCCAGAGCAAAAATATCTAAGAATTCATGGCATAAGGCTTTTAGTTCTCTTTCAACGAATGGTGGAAAATTTTTGGAGAGTCTCTCCATTTTTTCCTTTGATTTGGTTTGCACACGATCCGAACTAGCTATTTTATAGTCTTTAAGGGTTTCTGTTATAAGCCTAATATCAGAAATCACCAAGTCATAGTTAGTTGTATTAATTATTCTTACCAAGGGATTGGTTTTTGACGTTATTGTATTGGCAACAAAAACGCCGTCTTGAATTGTTTGGAATGGTACTAGAACACTTTCTTCAAGTGACTCAAACTTTATTGATCTTACTACCTCACATCTTGCTGGTAGAGATATGGAGTTGATGGTAGGACCGTTTCTAAGCGGTATTCCAATGTCATGATCAATTTCATCTGATCTTAGAATTATTAAGTCTTTATCACCTGAATATTGCAGAATGCAATTGTATTTTCTTATGAAATCCATTCCGATTATTCCGTCTGCTTGTATTTTAAAGTTATCTTCAACTACATGAAAAGTATGTTTTATTAAATATTTGTCTATTTTGAGTTCAGAGTGTACACTACCTAGTGTTGAAATGGTGCCCTGGCCTATGCCATTTAGGTTTTTTCTATTGTATTTATTTATGGTTAAATCGATGACCTGGTTGTGCTTGATAATTGAGATATCCGCACCAGTATCTATTAAAAAAATTGAAATAGTATTGTTTAAAGTAGTTTTGCATCGTAGATAGCTACACAAATTCAAGTTAATATTGTAGGTTTTAGTTCCTACTGAGCATTTAGGGGTCGTATCTCGTTTCCCGGGACTTGTTCCCCAGTAACGTTTATATTTCTGTTTCGACCATTATTGTAATTATTATTATTATTATTTCTATTGCCACGGCGGAGACTCGAATTGTGGTTCAAATGTGGACCACCATTATAAGATCTGGGCCCATAAAAATTTCGGCCCCTGTTCGAATGATTGTTTCCACGCCAGTTGCTATTGCGATTATAATTATTGTTGCGGTTAAAACCGCCCCGGCGTTCAGATCCATAGTTGAGTATAGAGTTCTCCTGTCCATGCACTTCAGTGCAACTGCTTATGAACTTAGTTAAAACTTCGTTCATATTATTGAAGCTGCCCGATTGCATGATCAGCTTGACCCTGTCGCTTGAGCTGTTCCTAGTCATAGCTGTGACAGCTGAACGTGTGGCATATTTATTTGCTATTTCATGGGGTAATCCATCCCCTATATATGCTGTCTCCAATTTCTTAGCCAATTCCTCCATTTCCTTGGCATAGGTGTTGACATTCTTACCAGACTGTTTAGTGCTCAGGAGCTTGGCGTTTATAACGTCCACGGATTCACCCTTGACCGAAACTTTAAGTTTGTTTACAATCTGTTCTAAAGTTGTTTCTGAACTTATTAAGTTTCTTGCTGTTCCTTTCAATTTGGTTTTAATGAGGTTAACAGCTACAGCCTCGTGTGATTCCTTAATGGAATCAACCAAGTTAATGGCGTCAATGAAGCTTTGGAGGTTTTCGGAATTCCCGTCGAACTCAGGAATTAACCTGGAAGCGGTATTCAAGAACTCTACTATAGTCTGAGGCATATTGGAGTTCTTCGCTTGTTTCGTTTCTGGCGAAGTATTGAAAAGTATTGGTTCTCTTATTGATTGTGGGACTTGTATTTTGAAATTTTTTCGGTAACTTACAGAAATCAATTTTTCACGTAAGTCCAAATAAAAACCGTCAGCAGCGGTTTGGTGAGCTTTTGTTAGTCTGTGGTAATTTGTGTTCAGTAACACTCGTAATCTTTCTAATTGTGTTAGAAGATTATTTATGTGCTTATTAATTGTTTCAGGTTTTATATCCCTGTCATTATTTAAGCATTTATACGACTTTAAGAATTCTTCCTTAATTATTCTGGCCCTATATACAACCGTCTCCCATTCCATGAGTTGGGAAAAAAAAAAAAATTCTATGCAATGAATTAGACTTTGTCCAAGTTGTTAGCCAATGATGCAGCTCTCATGTAATTTTTTCTAAGTGACCTTTTATGTAACTGATAAATCGTTACCAAGAGCTGTGCAGCTAATAGGATAATTATTACTATAAAATAAATAGAAGGAAGGTCAACTTTAACCACAATGTCGTTTACGACATTAGCATTTGGTTTTTCAATTTTTGACTCCGTACCTCCCATTTTAAATTAATTGCACGAAATATTAAATTGACAAAAACAGGGAAAATTAAAAAATATAAGTTTTCAATGAAATTATAAGTTTTCAATGTATTTAATTTTTCTGTGTTTAAACAACAACGTAGAAATTAGTAAGTCAAGTTGTCATAAGAATTGTTAGTTCTTAGTAATTTATGGAGTGAATGGCACTGCGAGGAATTCTGTACACTTTAATGCACAGACATATCAGGCACCGCCATTCACCGGTCAGTACCAACTTTGACCGAACGGGGTATGTACCTTATATCTATGCAGTACTGGAGGGACTCGTAAGTATCGCAGTAATGCAGTTTTAGTAAATGAAATTATTGATAAAATAACAATAAGGATAACAATAATTTTTTTTTTTTTTTAAAACAGGTAATTTAAAATATGAATTAAATGCATTAAATAAAATATTATTAAAATAAAGTAAAATAAAAAAAGTAAAATAAAGTAAAGTAAGTAAAGTTGTGTTTGTTGCTGGCCATTATATTACCCGTTTGATCAATAATATGATGCTGTTGTATTTGTTGCACTTGTTGTATTAGTTGCACTTGTTGTACATGTTGCTGTTGTTGTTGCTTTTGTAATGAAACGAGAACGAGATTCCAAATAAGTGGCTTAGACCTGGCACTCTCTGATTTCTGGATACGTTTCTATTGCAGATACCGTTTCCTGTTGTTTTCTTTAACTTGTTTTTCTTTCATAAATGTTCTTATATTTGTTACTTTTTTTTTTGTTTTGTTTAATTTGTTTTTCTTTCATAAATGTTTTTATGTTTGTTAATTATTTTTAATTTCATGGTTTTGTTTTTTTTTTTGTCATTCTGATAACACTTTTACAGTTCATTTTTTTTTCTTTTCAAAGCTATACTTTTCTCAAATATTGACTATTGTTAGGCTTATTAAAAAAAACTTATTTTATAAATGTTCTTGTGTTCTTTATTTCTTTAATATTTATGTTTATTTATTTTATTTTTGTATAAATTGCACTTTTTATTTTCTACATCACTCGAGTTTTCTTATTTACATTCCAACCGCACTTTAACAATTTATTTTCCTTTGGAAAACTGTATTTCTTTTCTTTTTAAAATTATTTAACAAAAAAATGATTTCCTTCTGAAGATTTTTGTTCTCGTCTTTGATTTATCTTCCCAGTATTGCAGTTGCCGTAATAATCACTGTTTTTTTTTATGTTACTGAACTTAAAGTGTGTTTCTATTTTGCTGACTCTATATTTTCCTCTTTCTCATGGCCACTGTTCAAATTAAACATGTGCAAATATGATCAGTTAAATTTCCTTGAAACACTCGGGTCGGACAGTACCATTGTATTTTATTGTCATTTCATTTTATTTATTTCTTATTTTTTTTTTATACATTATCGTTGCTTAATTTTGTTATTATTGTAATGGTTGATTTTGTTGTTATTTGTGGTGTGGTGTCTTATTTTTTTTATTATAACTATTATTATATTATTATTTTATGGTACTATTTATTGGCATTAAAATTTGGTTCGAGGTTGTTGTTATTATTTATTTTACATTTGTTGTTGTTGTTATTTTTGTTTAATACATTATTGAAATTATTATAATACAACATAATTTTGGTTGTTTTTTTTTAATTTACATACATATTGGTTATATATTTTTTTTCTCCTTTTTCTTATTATTATTATTATTTTAATTGTTTATATTTAATTATTATAAGGATTATATTTTTAAATAATTTAATGTGTACACAATCTTGTATATATGTATGTATTATATAATATGAATGTATGTAAATAATATAGAACATATGTATGTATATATGCATATGTATGAACTATATATAAATATATTTACATATATGTATGTATATAAATTTAAAAATCACAATTGTGCTTAACACAATTTAAATTTTTCTACATATGTAATACGAGTTATGACCACAATTTAGAAACAGTTAACAAAATACTACATAGTATACTGCTGTTCAGTTGTATATTTTGTTTTTTGCTTTTTAGTTTTGACTCTTTCTTTTTCATTGTACTTTTAATTTACGCGCTGTAAATTTATACATCACAAACAAATGTACCTTATTCGCTTGCTTGCTTATTAAACAAGTTGATTTATTGTTTTTTCTTTGTAATTTTTATATTTTTAATCATACTTTGTGGAAATGTTGAAATAGTTTTTTAATTATGTATTACATTTAGAATATATTTTATTTTTCCTTTTCCACTAAACACATTTATTGCTCAATATTTTTGAGAATTTCACACTTAAATCAACCGATTTAAACAATGGCAGGATCGCCATGTAATAAAAATACTTTTTATTAATTTATTTATTATTAACTTTATTTATGAACAGCCGCTAAATGCGACTGTTCATTATCAGGTTTTTATTATGAATAATCTTCTTATTATTACTTAACTAAAACAAAGCTAAAATATCTTATGTTCTACTATAATGTTATGTGTGGGAATATGCTGAGACAGCTAAATACATGCTGTCCCAACATTTATGCAGTGTGGACACATTCATACTACAATGTATGAATATCCAGTTGCATGCAGAAGGCATACACTGGTCGACCAGTCAAACACACTACACTATCCTACCAATTGAATAATTTGTCCGTGTATTGGATGATATTCCAGTGTGGCATATCAATTCGATATGAGTTAGATTTGCGAAATTCATAAATTCATATTTTAAATACTTATTCTATCAATATCAATACTAGGGCATGGTTCTGTCAGCGTTATTTTAAGAGCTGGAAAATAGCTTGTGCTACAGGGAAAGGAAGGTTACTATTACTTTGTACTATTAATTTGTAGAATATACTTCAGTCTTATGTGCAACGCAGCCTATACTCATGCCGTACTCTAATAGATAGTGCGTTGACTTATTATCGGGTCTCGGATCTCTCGGTTTAATTTTATCGGTTATTTCGAATCTGGCAAAACATATGTTATTCTATGTAATGTTATTCACAAAATTCAGTAGATTATCTCCACTGAACGTAATGAATCGATTTACCCCTGAGCAACGCTGGGATTTATTGGAAATTTATTTCCAAAACAATGTCGGGGTGGTCGGAAATTTCACGTAAATGCCGTACAAAATTTGGTCGCAGAGAGGGACCAACAGTGCCAGATATACGCATGTTTATTGCTAAAGTTCGTGAAACTGGTTTCATTGTTGATGCGCCGAAAATATCGAAGCAGAGCCTGAGAGAATCCATGAACATCAACTCCTCATCGTTCTGAAGAATTGAACATTTCACGCACCAGTTTATGTCGAATTTTGTGAAAAGATTTCGTTATGACGCCTTACAAAGTGGGTTTAAGAGTTGGGCTTCGCTAGATAGCCCAACGAGAAACTGCACGATGATGTCTATTTTGTCAGAAAATCATCTTTGCGAATGAAGCTCATTTTCATTTTCACGTTAACAAACAAAATTGCCGTATTTGGGACTCAGAAAACCCACACGTGTTTTTACAGCAGCCATTACGAATGTCTGTTTGATGCGGATTGTGGTGTGGAGGCATTATTGGATCATATTTCTTTGAAAATGAGGACGGTACGGTTACGGAGGCACCTATCGCACCATGATAACCGATTTGTGTTGATGAACGATGTTTGGTTTCAAAAGGATGGTGTAACTTGCCACACATCTCATGCCACAATCGATTTATTGCGTCAAACATTTGATGGCCGTTTAATTAGCCGAAATGGTGATGTCTATTGGCCGCCAAGAAGCTGCGATTTGACACCGTTTAACTATTTTCTGTGGGGCACCGTTAAAGAAATGTATTATGTCCACAAACCAGAGACAATTGTGTTTTTGAAGGCCAACATTCATGATGATATTGCCGAGATACAACCCCATACACTCAAAAAGTGCACTAAAATTGATCCGATCGAATGAGGTACTGTAAGGCCAACCGCGACAGACATATGAATGAAATAATATTCCATTTCTAATCGCAACAATTGTACTACACAACAAAGAAATAAATTTGATAAGATTTTAATGCGTTTTTGTTTGATTGCATTTTTAAATATAATGGCCCACCTTTAGATGTGAGCCCAACAAAACGAAAATTTTAAAAAATTTTCTTCGGTGACTTCCTCTCAGCAGATTTCTATCAAAAACTCTGAATAAAAAAAAATCTGTCGTAATATTGGCGGGCAGGGTAATGTTTGTGGGCAAAAACCTTATGCCTTAAATTACCTTTAACGCTATAAAAACAAACCAAAAATACTATTCTGCACCTAAGTATATAATGTAAAATATTATAAAAAAAGAGTTCTCATTACTTTTCGCACATGCCTCGTTTGTTGCATAATGATGGCAATTTCGTTCATATATAACGTAATTAAGCAATAAAATGTGTAACCATTTTACTCATTACAGCTTCAGATATGTATGTACGTAACATTTACAATGTAAATTTACAAAAGTAAACATAACCACACACGAGCCAAAATTGTTTTGTGCTGTGTGGTTAAGGAAAATTCATTTGAACAAAATTCCAAACAATAATTAAAAGAGGAGACGAAAGTTAGGATATTATTTAAAGATTTTCAAATTATCGCTTGTGTGCTTCTGACGTTTAAGATAATTATGCTGATTACTTAAGATACACAGATCGTACATGTACTCCGTTAGGCATTTCATTAGATATTCTAATGAAAACATTGATTTGGTGGAGCAAAACTGATGTATGCTGTGTTTTGGCAGTTGGATTATTTGTTAGTTTTTGTTATTGGTTAATTGGAATTAATTAAATTCTTTCCAAAGGCAATAACTTGTTTACCTGACATTTGAATGAAATAAATTCGTAATTATGAGTTCGTGCCCTTGTTAGCAATTTATACCCCATAACCTAAAATACTAATTCGGTTTCGATATTTCGTTAACATCTATACGACTCATAAACTGATTCAAAATGTTACTGTGCAGCGACAACATATGCTGGGATTAAGATTTTTAACACAGGAAACAACTTGAAGCTGATGGTTAGTTTAGGTTAGAGGACGTGTAGTTGTCATTGGGACAAGTACATTATCCGGAGGTCAAAACGACCCATTGTACGTCCTAAAGGATAGAGAGAGGATAATAAAAAAGGGAAATGGAGAGGAGGTAGGAAAGGGAGAATAAGGAGACGGAGGAAAAGTACAGACCATAAACATACAAGAGAGCGCGACTACATTGAAATCTTAGCACTTCTCAACCTGCGCAAACTAATAATGAATCTGTGGAGAACCTTAATGTCGGCACTTGAAAAAGAGTTTAAATCCTCCAAATAGCCCTTGCTATCTTTAACCTCCACCTACTAAGTGCTGGATAGTTACAGACCTAATCACCCTAATTTTAAGCTAATAGAAATAAGTTGTGTAAATACACTTAAGATGTGGATTGTAACGAAGTAAAGAAAAGAGAAGAAAATAAAGAAAAGAATTGATCTCATTCTCAATCAACCCCCAAACAGCAAGGTACGTTTACTTGTGCATTTTTTTGGATTTGCATTTTACTAATACATTTTGTATTATTTATTCTTTTGTGGCTCACATTAAAATATTTTATTTTGGATATTCTTTTTTTTACCCCAATTCTCCCCGAAACAGATAGTTTCCAACTCCTCTTCGTCGAAATGTAACCTGCAATAGTCCGCTTAGGATCTGTCCCAGATCTTTATCAGCGATCCAATCTCTTAGTGTACTGTAATAAAACCAATAACTAACCTCTGTCTGACCTCATCTAAGCCCAGCAGCAAACCTGTTCTATCACTGTCAATAGCAGGCCATAGACAACTAGACACATAACAACCCGATCCCTTCCCCCAACGCCTCTGCTCTTCCGCCTCTGCTCTTCCTTCTGACCCATCCAGAATAAGGCCTTACCTTACTGTCATAATAGTTTTAGTCACAATACTACTGAGAGGGGGTTATGAAATATACTCTTGTTTATAACATTTCAAAACTGAGGACTGAACTCCCACCTCTAGCCTAGTAAATAGGCGCCATTAAAGGTAAGAGATTTGGCCTCGATTGATGTCTGACAGTAGCTCCTAAAAACGTTTACGCTTGGCCTCTATTGGTGTCTACCAATGGCTCATTTTTACACTTGCCATTGGTGACGATCAGTAGCTCCTAAATACCTTTACAAGTGGCCTCCATTGGTTCCTACCACAAGATCTTTACATTTTTTTCAACTCAATTTCAGTTTCTATTCCAATAAATCTCCAAAATGTCTGCGTCATTCGTGTACTAAGTGTTAAAACTTTATTCTGACGGTTTATTGTCTTAAGGGATTACAACACTGTTTGAGTATTTCTAATTTCTATAATGGATGAATAGCAGAATCCAATGTCAACTATTTTTTTTTATTACAAATCGAATGTAAATAAACGGAAATCCATACTTGAGCAGCCATCAAAACAATTCGAAATTTATTTATATTTTTTATGATTTAACTATTATTTTTGACAATATTACGACAGGCATATGCCATACATACATACATATGTACATACATATTTTATGTTGTTGTAACAATAATTTTTGTTTTCGTTTTCGTTTTTTTCGACGATTATTTCTATATTTCACTGTTTGTTTTTGACATGATTCCTTAAGCCTCTTTGTTATTATTTTTGTTGTGTTTTTTTATGTTTTATACGCTACACTGCCAATGAAAGGTGATATAATTTTGAGGTGATGTTTGCAACAACTTTAATTATATGTACGTATAATCCAGCAAAGGATTACGCGCGAAAAAATTTGATCACACTTTTAGGATTATAGCTTCTGCTGTGATTAAAAAACACAATTACTGTTATTTTACTTGTGGCGATCAACCGTGTAAGCATCCACAGTTTTGTGCAAATGAACATTGAACAAGAGACGCGTAAATGAATAGTGGCCCCTACGTCTGCTTTGGGATTTTCAGTCAATCAAAATCCTTCTTGTATCGAACAATATTTTCTGTAGAACATGGTCGACCTATTCTCCTACATACATACATATGTATGTACTTAATTGGTCATTACAACTTCAGTCAGGGTTACGATCTATCTTTTCAGACCAGTTATGTGTGTGTTAACTTTATACATGAGTGGCGGGACCTACAGTTTAAAGTCGACTCCGAACAACAGATTTTTTGAGAAACTTTTCATGGCAATTTTATTTTACTCTCGGTGTTTTTGCCAGAAATCTGCTGAGAGGACGATGCCGAAGAAATCTTGAAGATGTCTGACCTGAGCTTTAAACCGTGCCTCAAGTTTAATAAAATAACACACTGCCTACTATCCTTTAATAACGATCACAGTTGGGGTCTGCCGCTTTCTACCCAATGTTGAGTTGCCCACATAGTTTGGTTTGGCCAGAAAGTCCGTTTGATTCGTCATCAGTTAGCAAGGATCTGGATTGTCCTAAAGACACAAAGAACTCTATTTCATTATTCGTGTCCGTACAAGGCAATTAACTTCAGGCAGTGTATTTGGAGAAAAGACCTCAACCTTAATGCGTATAAAATTCAGCTCTCCTTCCCATGCATTTCGTTCAATCGGTGATAGAGTGGAAACAATGCCAATTTTTACTTCTAATGACATGGGGGAATACAAAATAAATTTTTGAAATTGGAATTTTGAAAATCCTCCTGGAAACCGTGTGAAATAAATGCGCACACCAAATTGTGTCACGTACATATTATCAGTACGAAATGGAGAACTATCAGCAAAATGGCAATCTCAGTCCCAATCTCAGGGCAATCAAGGTCCTAGTGAATCGAAAAATTTTTAGAGAAAAAAAATTATTTTCTCTATACTTATTGACGACTTAAATCACTATGAAAATCAATTCGTCATTTCATTTGCTTCCACATGGCGGCGATCATGATAATAGGTGCCCTAAGGACTACATCATCCAAGGCCTTGTTTACTATACTTAGCAAACTACCACCAGTCATGTTGACGAAACAAGTGGCTGTAAACAGCATGGAAGTTCAGAAGCTATGGTTATGACAAAATCTTGGGCATGGTTGGTCTGCATCGACTTCACGATACCTGAACCTGCTTTCGATATTGGTTTTGTTACTCCCATACCGGATAAATGCTTTCATGATAATGGTTTACACCTACCAGAAAGCGTCATTCAAGTTTTCATTGATGGTCCCAGATCATGCAACAAAGTCGGATGTGCGATCTTTTCAGAACAACTGAACGTCTGTTGCAGATTACTGTGGTACTTTTGAGGCTGAAATGACCACTATTTAAATTGCCACTGCGCAACGTTTGGTATCAGTATACATCAGGTGTGATATACGCCTATTTTTCGACAGTAAAGCGGCCATTTTGCAGAGAGGCAAACAAACGTCTCACAAAAGCTCGACTTACGGGTAAAGCTAAGATAGGATAATGAACCCACTTGTAGAGGCATCAGACAGATATGGCCTGCATATGGATATATGCAGAACATAATATGCGTTGAACCTATCAAGATTCCATCTAAGGAACCTCATAGCAGTAGTAGCGAGACACTGACCACTGAGAGTTCATAGTATGAATTTCATACCAGGAGATTCTGAAGAAATTGCAACAACGACGTAGAAGAAGAGAAAACAGAACATTTTCTCAGTCATCGTCCGGCGTTTGAAAACCTGAGAAGAAAAATAGTTCGATACCTAGAATTTAGTGACAAAACATGACTAGCTAAAGGCGATTTGAGGAAAAATCATGCCTTCATAAGACTCTAGGGATGGTTGAGAAATGCCTATCACTCAAACCTGGTTACATATTATTGACCAATTTGTCAATTGTCTTCATTTCAATGGTAGTAACGAATATGAGTATGTAATAGTAGAGCTTGTTTCTATGTCTACAGAAACCTATGCTCAGGACTAATCTACCGTCCGTAAATAATATAATGTTTTTATGTTTTTGTTATTGTTTACTTCGAGTCATCTGTCAAGCACAATAAATTCAAATTATTCATGTTGTTAATATCATTCGTTCATATTGTTCTTGTTTTTGTTTTTTATTATTTTTTAACTTCATTCCATTAATTCGTCTCCAATGAAACAAAATGAGCAGCTTTGTGTCGAATACTCGTATACGAAGGATATTTTTTGGGTGTTTGTTTGTGATAAAATAAACATCTTTACAGTGGGTCAAAACAATAATGGGACAAAAATTATATTTTTGGACGATTTAATTCGTTTGGCCATAATTTTTTTTCATTTCGATCATTAGTATCACGAATTGTGTTTCACTGTTGCAATACAACAGAAGAAATCTATTCATACTGGTGCTTTTGTTTTTCGCCCCATTATTACTTTGACCTGGATATGGTTTTTTTTAGTCATATTTTGCTTTTACGATAATAAATTAAATTTTTATTTGTTTTTAATTTTAATACAAATTTTCCTCCTGAGCTTGTAAGTTCAACAAAATATTTTGAAAATTGTTGTCTTTTGTGTGAGTGTCCCATAATAACTTTAGATTAGTGTAAGCAAATAAGGAATTCTAAAGAAGATTAAAAATCAGAAAACTTTCTAATCTACAAAAACAAAATTGTGAAGAGGAGAACTTTAAGAAGAATTTAAAAATATAGAACTACGACCACAAAATTGCAGAATACAGTTCACTACGAAGAAGCGCGACCTAACAACACCAACCAACTAGCCGCTTGATACATAACTGAAAACCTGAACCAGTTAAACTACTATCGGTCATATAGACAGCCGACTTGTCATAATAGAGCCAGCTGTGGTAACCTTTCAGCAAATGGAACCATAGGGTTATTGGAAATCCTTTGTTATTTAAAATACAACTAACTAAAGTCTAACAAGAAAGGTTTGATTCTATCGGATGTGTCATCCATCGGTTTAAATTTGAACCATCGGTAATTTCAAATCTGGCAATATTTTTGTCATCTGCTGAAAATAATAAATCGATTTACGCTTGAGCAGCCTTTGGACTTATTGGAAATTTATTTCCAAAACAATGACAAGTGGTCGGAAATTGAAATTTCACGCAAATGCCGTACAAAATTTGGTCGCAGAGAACGACTAACAGTACCTGGTATACGCATGTCTATTGCTAAAGTTCGTAAAAATGGTTTCGTGGTTGATGCACCAAGACGGGGGCGTGCTCTTGCAGTTCACATACCCGAAAGTAACGAAGCTGTGGCTGAGAGTGTATGTGAGAATCCATTAACATCAACTTGTCAACGTTCTCAAGAATTTAACATTTCTCGCACCGTCCACGTCGAATTTTGCTAAAAGATTTAAGTATGATGCAATACAATTATAATCAATCAATCAATTGGTTCAAGAGCTGAAGCCGTATAACCATCAGCTTCGCTATGTGGGCCAACGGGAAACTGCATGATGATGTCGATTTTGCCAGAAAAATCATTTCTTCGGATGAAGCTCATTTTCATTTTGGTGGGTATGTTAATAAGCAAAATTGCCGTGTTTGGAGCTCAGAACACCCACACGTGGTCCTACAGAAGCCAATGCACCAATTACGAGTGATAGTTTGGTGCGGCTATTGGAGTGGAGGCATCATTGGCCCATATTTCTATGAAAAGGAGGACGGCGCAACCATTACGGTCAATAGAGACGCTTAGCGCAACATTGTAATCAATTTTTGGTACCCACTCTTCATGGTATTGATGTGAACGATGTTTGGTTTCAACATGATGGTGCAACTAGTCACACAGCTCATGTCACAATCGATTTCTTGCGTCAAACGTTTGATGGCTGTTTAATTAGTCGAAATGGTGAAGTCAATTGGCCTCCCAGAAGCTGCAATCATTGGACTATATTTTGAGAGGCGCAGTTAAAGAAAAGTGTTATGCCGACAAACCAGAGACAATTGAGCATTAGAAGACCAACATTCGGGATCCATTTGCCGAGATACGATCCCATACACTCTAAAAAGTGCACGAAAATTGATCCGATCGAATGAGGTACTGTGTGGCCAGCAGCGTCAGTCATATGAATGAAATAATATTCCATTTTTAACCGGAACAATTGTACTTCAAAAAAAAAAATTAATTTGGCAAAATACCGTTTTTGTTTTATTGAAAGCCAAAATGTTCACTTATTGATTGAAGGGAATTTATAGTACCCTCTTCAAATTGCCGTAGTCTAGTAGGTATTAAGTTCGTTAATTAGGCAAGAATCCGTGTTTCATTCGGCGACTAAATAAATAAAATTGAAACTAAAAGTTCGTAAAAAATCTGTCATTCGGTGTCTAAATTTTTATTTTATTTTTTACGTTTACCACATTATATCAATATAATGAATAGAAAATCGAATTACTTTTCTCCATCTCGTAAACCGTACATAAACCTCTTGGTTTTTACTATCTAAAGCTTCTGCAGTGCATTACATATTCGCTTCATAATTTCATTAGCTGCCAGTCATTTATGCAAATTCAAAATATAAGTTTTGCCGTGAAACAAATTCAATTACTCTGTGAGCATTTGAGTTTCTGTTAATTCAATTGATATTTCACAAGAATTTCACGTTTTCAATTTGTCACAGGCAAAAGTTACACTCGTAACTTTATAAACTTCCAACAACGATTTCAAAATTTTTAGTTACTTGAACTTGAATCGTTTTACATTCATAGATGCTGTAGATAATTGTACGTACGTATGTTGCGATATGCTCTCTTGAAAAAAATCTCCTTAAAAGTTTTTGCTTCAAGTCGTAAAAGTTACGAAATATCGTGAATGAGAATATAAGTAAGCAGGGGAAGTGGTGGCATTAATAACTGAAATTTATTGTAACAATTATTAAGAGGATATTACGAGGTACACGATTGAGGGATTTTATTTATTACTTCATAACAAAATTTTTTTAAAGATCTCACAGACGATTAACAACTTAAAATAGAAATTCGACTAATGACCTACGGTCCACGTTTAAAATAGAAACAGGCTAAAACAAAAGCTTTTGTAGATATTAAAAAAAATATTCGCTCTTTTAGACTTTGTTGGTTAAATTAAACGAATGTTCGATTTTCAAGAGAACCTTGTGTTCCTCCTAAGTGAGGGATGAAAGACAAGTCACAGTGAGGTGGCCACAGTAGACTTTTTTGGCACAGATTAATTAGTACATACATACATATTTGTTCATTACCATCCTTTTAGTCACCATTACGACCTAGCTTCTCACACCATCGATTCCGAACGATGGTTTATTTTATTTTATTATTTTTTTTTATAAACTTTTTCATGGTAATTTTTTTTACTCTCAGAGTTTTTGGCAGAAATCTGCTGAGAGAAAGTCGCCGAAAGAATATTTTCTTCATCTTTCGTTTGAATCGAGATGTTTGGACTGGGCTTTGAACCGAAGCCTCACGTCTAATAACCCTTTGACGACCATAGGCAAGTATGCTTGCCCGGGGGTTTTTGGCTTATATACAGATAGAGCAAATATGTCAGAGAATGTTTTATAGAAGAAGATTGGGGCAACAAAAATGTAGTTGAGTGCAAAACCCTATCTGGCTCCACTTGTACTCTACGAGGCTCCAAATTTGGCCAAATAATGGTCTTTATACCGAGGGCTACTACAGGGTAAAGGGGATGGGAGTGAATTATGTTTTGTATTTAATATATAAATAAATAATGGATAAACTCCAAACTGCCTAAAAATAGTAATTTTATGTTTGGCAATTATGTTTGCCTATTGGTTGAAGCGAAAATTATCATTCCTGAAAACTCTAGAATTAGAACCTCTAAATTGTCATTAAATTTGAGTGTTTTTAAGCGCGCCTGTGTTTAGTATTAATGGGAGTATATATGGGAGTGAAACTCCCATCAACACGTCTGTATTGGTCAACTGATCCAACATTTCACCAATCTCAGATTGCAGGAGTCATGCCACGGAACCGATTTGAGGAAATTACAGTCAATCTTCACTTTTGCGACAACAGTAAGACTGATGTTACTGACCTCAATTGATGAACATATGGTAAAGTTTAAGGGACATAATGCCATAAAATAGTATATGAAGGACAAATCTATTTCATGGGGATTCAAACTATGTTGTTTATGTGAGTCAGAAACTGGATAGTTGTATAATATTGACATTTACACAGGAAAAAAACCATTTGTTGAACACGGTCTTGGCGAAGCTGTCGTCCTGCAGTTATGTAAGCCACTGGCAAAAAAAGGGATTGAAGTTTACTTTGATAATTTCTTTACAAATCTAAACTTAATGCACATTCTCCAGCAAAATGAAATAATGGCATGTGGAACTATTCGATGTAGTAGAAAGCACATACCGAAGAATTTTCCGGCGGATAAAGAAATGAAAAGAGGGGACATAATTTACTTCATGTCAGAAAGCATTTCCGTCGTCAAATGGATGGACAATTGTGGTGTCTACCTCGCCTCAAATTTTATTGACCCAACAGAGGTAATCAACAGCAACATGTTGCTGGACAAGCTAATAAAATAGATATTGATTGCCCTCTGACTATACAGCACTACAACAAAGGAATGGGAGGCGTTGATCTAATGGACCAAAATAAAGTCTATTATGAGTACGATCGCAGAAGTAAGTGGCGTTTTTATTTACGATTGTTCTTCGACCTATTTGAGCTATGTGTTCATAATAGTTATATAATATTGTTACGTTTTTACCTTTTTAAAAACGTTTAAATATGAGTTCGTTAATTGCAAACCAAGTAAAAACAAATACAGTGGGACCTCGATTTTCCGTGATGGTCGGACCGGAAGCATTCTGTATAATCGATTTTCACGGTTAATTGAGTACCAATTTTGGCTAGTTTTTTAATAGATATTTTTATTAATTAATAAATGAATATGTACATATTTATATAAAAACTAAATAATTCAAGGATTTTATATACATACATGTTTCAAAAATATAAAAAAAAATAATTTTGTCAGAATACAGTGAACAGTAGATAAGGATGTCATGTACTAAAGAGGGAATTCCCCTTTTTCGCTTGTTTGTCCAAAATAATAGAAAAAAATGTTTGCTTATAAACACGGATAATAGAGGTAATCACGGTTAAACGATGCAGAAAAATTTAAGTCGATCCAAAATAAAATTAAGTCGATGCAGAAAATTTTCTTTTTCCATCCCGGATAATTGATGTTGCCGGATAATCGAATCACGGATAATCAAGGTCCTACTGTATGTGATTTATTTCAATTAAACTCTCTTTATTCACACTACTTTTGTGTCACTGTTCACACTTAACTGATACAACAATAATTCTAACAATATGTGATTGTTCGTTATATTTCTCTGCTTACAACCTTTTAGTAAGCAACAGCACGTGTTCGTTATTCAAACAGCGACACGCCACTTCACACAAGGCTGACTGAATTACTACTGACTCGTTGCCTGCTTTGTCTTGCCCTTTTATATACGCAATGATCTTCCTGCGGAAGTTTTTCCCGTCAGTTACGATATTGGTAAGTTTAAATCAAATGTCCACAAACACTACTCCCTCTTTCCACCTTCCTATAACATATTTTCCTAAACCTGCACAATGCACTGCATGAGTGGGGGCCATCCCCTGAGTGCTGGTTTTACCCAAATAAAAAAAAAAAAAAAGAGATCAGTCTGATGATGGTTCTCGATCGGGGTTTCGCTTTCTCGAGAATTCTTTTGCGACTACATTATTTGTTGTTGCGTTTGCATACTTGTCTGTCCCTTTTTCTCTCATACTTGTTGTAGCTGGTTTACTTACAATAAGTACGCTGTATGTGTTAATGTGTATTTGTGTTGTGTGTATTGTGTACGCATTGTCTCTTGTTGTTGTAGCTTTTGTTTTTATGTGAAACGATATTAGGTCGTTTCGATCTGCGTAACAATATATAAGAAACTCATATTGGCTAACAATTCCTCAATCAATGTGACTTCAATTGAATTTAGAGCAGCTTTAGCCAAAGAACTGATAAGTTGCTTCAGTTCAAGAAAACATGCCTTTTCAGCGTCAACCAAATTTGGAACTTATTTTATAAGTAAGCCCAAGTATCTTCATGAAATGGAAAAGAGTGAATGTTGGAAACGCTGCTGTCATTGTGCTTCCTATAAAAAATATAGTCGCACAAGTGTTTTTTGCGTTCAATGCAATGTGTTTCTTTGTTTCACTACATCCCGTGATTGCTTTGGAAACTATCACGAACAACACTAATTATAAATTTTTAATATTTATTGTATTTTATTTTATATTTTTAATAAAAAAAAAAACTGTTTTTAAATCATGTCTAAAAATTAAAAATTTTGTATAAAAAGATTTCTTTCAACCCATAGGCAACTAGATTTGCCAAGCGAAATGGGGGACTTAGATGATACCCAGGAGGGCAATTTTTTTTTTCGTCAATACTATTAGGCTACAGATTATTAAAATAAAACAAAAGATTAAATCGTTTCAGCCGAAAATGTTTGGTCGTCAAAGGGATAAGCCAACACACTACCTACTAGTTAGTACGATATTTTTTTTTATGATGGATGATTGTTTGTGTTGTGGAAGACGAACATTGGACACAGGATACCTTTTGCAAAATTTTATTGTACTAACTACGACAAAAGTCGCCGTATTCTAGAAGTGTTTTGCCTTATTAGACGCGAACTCATAGTTTTAAATCCCACCTCAGATATCTAGAATGCAACGAAATATGGAAAAAAGTATTTCTTTCGGCGACTTCCTCTGAACAGTCAACAGACTAAAACTCTGAGTGGAAATAAAATTGACCTGCAAAGTCGACTTCCGTTCGGATTTTAAACTTAGCTCTCGCCACTCATTGATGAAATTTACGCACGCAACATGGATGGTGTGAGAAGTTGGGTCACAGCCGTTTTAATGGCAAATCAAGTAATTTGTATTGTATCGACAACACTTAGTCAGGTAGATAGTGTGTTGACGTTGTTCAAACTTCAGGGCGGACATTCCGAACAATACGAAATATGAAAAAAAATATTTCTTTCGGCGATTTCCTCTGAACGGTCTTCTGGCAAAAACTCCTTGTCCATTTTTTTGTCCATAAACTAAGTTTTGTATTTAAATACGTATATATATAAAATGAAATCAATTTTTAAACATTGGCAATATATTTTTGTATACATGCATGTGTGTGTGTAATATATTGACAATTTAATAATATCGACCTTGAACCTTCTATGTGTTCTTCTAGAAATGCTTTTACTTTCTAAAAAAATTTCTTTTACTTCGATTGTCCTTGACGTTTAATTGCTTTCTGTTTATAGATTAAATTGTTGTTAAACGACATAAAAACATCAGCGTTTTTTTAAAAGCATTTTGTATATGAAAAAAGGCAAAAAGGAAAAGAAAAATGGCGAAAAGGGTTAGGAAAAGAGACAAAAAAGAAAAATAAGTACGCGACCCGCCATTAACACAAATTCTTTGTAAGAAATTTATATTTTTTTTCTTTTTTTTTTTACTGTATATCGAACCAAAGAATTTTCCATTTCAACATCAAACGAGTTTTTTTTTATTATAAATTTGTGTGTTTTGACGGCTTCTGAATTTATAGCGTTGACCTTGATCCCTTTGTCAAGTATTTTGCACAAAAAATGTTACAAAAATTTTTTAAGTTGTAAATAAATTTCTAAAGATTAAACGCAAATTTTGAAAAAATTTAAATAAAAATTATCAGTTAAATATGTATGTATGTATTTATCTAAAGAGAACATTAAGGAATTAACGACAAAAGATGCTCTTTTGCTATTAGTGTTACGACCGCAGAGAGCCAAACACCGTGTAGACATTGGCGATATTGGATGATAATCGTTAAGATTTAAATTGTTAAATAGAGTCCATTATATTGTTCTATAGAGTCCATTATATTGACAGATCACTGTTGCTCCGGTCTGGAAGCACTTGGCGTGTTTTGCTCCACGTACTTTTTTCGATAGTCTTCCAGTGTTTGACGTCACGACGGTATTCCCGTTCAAGTACATACTAGAAGTTCGGGGAGGTGGTAGTACCGGTAGTAATGGTCTTGCATGAATCCATTTACATACATAGATACATAATTGGTCATTACAACCCTTCAGTCAGGATTAAGACATAACTTCTAACACCACATACGTTGTGTGTGTTAATGTTATTCATAAGTGGCAAGGACCTACTACAGTTTAAGTCGACTCTGAACGACAGATTTTTGAGAAGCTTTTCATGACAATTTTATTTACTCTCAGAGTTTTGTTTATTAGTTGTTTGTTTTAGTGTCCGCAGAAATATTGTTTATATTGTTACGTTTTTACCTTTTTAAAAATGTTTAAATATGAGTTCGTTAATTGCAAGCAAAGTAAAAACAAATATGTTTTTAATTTCAGTTAAACTCTTTATTGTCCGCACTATCTTATGTGCCACTGTGCGAACTTGTATCACGTATATAACAATAACTACAACAATAATCTGTTTATTCGTTATTCTTATCACACAACTATTTACAACGGCGATCTTCAAACCAGGACTGTTTTTTTCACACGCAACTTCACACAAGGCTGACTGAAATCTTACTGACTCGTTGCCTGCTTTGTCTTGCCCTTTTATATACGCGAGAGATCAGTCTGATGAAAGTTCTTGAAGTGGAACGTTCGGGGTTTCGTCTTTTCGAGTATTCTTTCGCGACACATTGCTTGTTGTTGCATTTGTTTACTTGTCTATGTCCTTTTCTCATACTGATGTTGTTGTTAGTTTACTTATAATAAGTTCGATGTATGTGTTAGTGTAGCTGGTAGCTTTTGTTTATCGTTTTCATGTGAAATGATATTAGGTCGTTTCCATTTGCGTAACAATATCATTGTTTACATGAAAGAAAGCTTAAAGTTTTGATTTGAATGTCGAGAGTAAGTCTTGCCATACAGAAATACACAAATTCGGAGAATCAATACACACAGATAAATAAAAAGCAAGATTTCATTATAACTCTTCAGCCAGGATCATGACCAAGCTTCTAACGCCACTTATGTTGTGTGTGTTAATTTTATACATGAGTGGCGGGACCTACAGTTTAAAGCGGACTCCAAACGACAGATTTTTTGAGAAACTTTTCATGGCAATTTTATTTACTCTTAGAGTTTTTGTCTGAAATCTGCTGATAGGCAGTCGCCAAAGAACTATTTTCCATATTTAGAGGGCTCACGTCTAATAAGCCAACAGACTATCTATACTAGACAACGACGACTGCCGTAAAAACCATATAATCTTGACTAATTGTATTCAATGTTCCCGAAACCCATATGAGAGTATTTATTCCTTTTATTCTTTCACTTAAAACTTAAAATCACATCAAAGGTATTCAAATTTAAATTTCTAATAATTTTAGTATGTTTTGTGTGAAAGTTATCCACAACCCTTGACCTTTCTCACAATTCTTTCAGTATATTTCAGTTGGTTTTTCATCACCAGCATTAACAACTTGTCAATTAAACATGACGCACAAACTGCAAAAAATATTGTTTTTATAATTCATTGTCGTTGTTGTTTTCCTTAAACATTAATTTGATTTTCATGTCATTGTTGTTTGCCTTCCTCTTCCTCGCAGAATATCTATTTTTAAGGCTTCCAAAGAATCAAGTTCAATGAGTATGTTTTCTTGGCATTTTGTAACAAAAGAAATTTAAAAAAAATTCTCTCTTTCTCTCTTTTTTGTTTCATCTTTGTATTCAAAGGATGTCATTTAATGTTGGTTTTTGTCTCTCTACGCTACAGGATGATTATAGTTTTTAGGGTTAATATTGTGCTTTGAACCAAGTATCATAAAAAAGAAAATCAGAATTACCTTGTAATCTAATTATGTATTACAATTATAAAGGAAGTCAAAAATGTTTCAATGTAGTCGCCGTAGCCAATCGATTCATTACGTTGAGTGGAGATAACATACAGAATTTTATGAGAATATAATGGTATATAAGTATTGATAGATTCCAAACAACGGATTCAAATTTAAACCGATAGATGGCCCACCCAATATAATCAAGTTTACTCGCAAATACGAAGAATTTACAAATTCTGCAGATAAATATTCGGGTTCCACGAAACTTACACAGGATTATCACACCCAGAACATGATTTTCTTGCAATATTTTCACCAGTAAGAGATGAACTTTGATTTGTTACATGTGATGGTTCAATAGTAGGTATAGAGCACACAGAATTCGACTGTGTATCGAACTGTAATTGGCTGCTTGTCAGCAGATCACATCTATGTGACTCATTCATATGCGAACATTTCATCTCAATCTTGGCTTAAGTTAAAAGGGGTATGTGTAGTTGACATTTGAAAATTTTTTAATAAATTTCGCAATTTTATAAGCCATTAATATTGTGGATTAAACGAGAAGCGATTGTTTATTACATATGATGTTACGACTCTAGTAGCGCAATTCAGTCTTTATAGATGCCCTATGAAACTCTTTATTGCGTCAGGATATTGTATTGCCTGCCTTGCAAGAAGGCGTTACTGAATAATATTCTATTTACACAAGCAATCACAAAAACTGAACAACAACAATGGAATGCAGATGATAAAAACAGAAAAGAAAGAAAAGAACGGCAATACAGGCACGAGCTGTTTGTAATTAAAATCTGTGTAACAAAAAAAAAAAAAAACAAAGCAACAACAAATGAAAAAAATTAGAAAATCTTCCATTAAGTACTCAATATACAAATGGTGAACAGAAACAAAATCTAAGAAAATTAAACAAAAAAAAAAAGGAAAAGGAGAACCGATAGTGTCAAAAGACCTCTAACCACTGCATGTGGTGTGTAGAGTTACTGTAGTTTTCAATTTTGAATTTCAAAAGTTTAAAGTTTTAAAGATTTTTGCCTTAATATCGTAAGTGAATTGGATCAATTCATATTTAACAGAACATAATGAAATTTTTATTACAACTTTGGGGAGATTGTAGTTGAACGTGTAGAACTTAGTCGTAGAGACTCTTGTGCAGTAAATTAATATCATGAGCAATTTAGCCTAGAGATGTTATATGTTTTAATACAATACATAGTGCATTATTATGCTATTGATATAACTATTATGTCGTTCTGGCAATCTTTGCCAGAAATTTCTTTTCAATTATCCTCAGGTTGCTAAACAGAGTAGAGTAGTGAAGATTACACGGTGCGACAGTGAAAATACACCCGAGTAACTACATAGTCCACGTTGTTCAGTTAGTTGAGTAGAACTCAAAAAAACTTTTTTTATATTTCTCGAACCCTCCAAACTTGTTTTATTTGACAAAAATTGTTTTTTTGACTTTACGCACAAATTTCTGGATTACTCAAACATTTCTGACCCGATTTCCAAACTTTAAATTTTGTTGGACAGGGAAGATATGGACCTTTAAAAACTTATACATATATCTATTATTCGACTTAATATGATATGAGCTTTGATAATGTAAACTTGGAAAATTCGAATTTTTTTCATATTTCTTCAAGTTTGTCCATTCATAGAAGCAAACTTTAATAAAAAAATATAGGATAAGTGATAATATTCTTAAAGTATGTTCTCTTGTGAAGAGATTGAGTCATCATTTGATAAAATTGGATAAAAATTACCGTAGTTATTATTTAAATAGTCGTGTTATATTTTTTATATAGTATGTCATCTCATCAAATGAGGTTTTAGTTCAAAAATTTTCAGAATTTTTGATGGATCTTGATTGTTTATCACAAAATGTGTCAATTTTACGTTTGCACGACTTCCAGAAGTCGGCTAATATTTGTGTATTTTGCAAATATTATTATTTTTCTTTGCGCAAACATTGGCAACTTCTGGTGATCGCTAAAACGTGAAATTGACATATTTTCTGATTAGCAGTCAAGATCCATCAAAAATTCTGAAAATTTTTGAACTTAAAGTTCATTTGAAAAAATATACTCGTATATATGAAAAATATAACTCGACTGTAAATAATAACTACGGTAATTTTTATCCGATTTGTTCAAACGAAGTGTCAATGTCTTCACAAGATAATGCACTTTCAGAATGTTATCATTTATTTCATACTTTTTAAGTAAAGTTTGCTACTATGAACGGACAAACTTGAAAAAATATAAAAAAAATTCACATTTTCCAAGTTTACCTCATCAAATCTCATAGCATATTAAGTGAAATAATAGACATATACTCGTATACACCGTTTTAAAGGTTCATCTCTCCCCTTTCCAACAAGATTTAAATTTTGATCAGAAATGTTTGAGTAATCCAGAAATTTGTGCGTAAAGTAAAAAAAAAAAGGTTTTGTCAAATAAAAAAGGTTTGGAAGGTTCGAGAAATATAAACAAATATTTTTGAGATCTACTCAACAAAACTCACAACCTACACTATGTCATTAGCCGGGTGTATTTAATTTTTTTTATTTTGTCGCATAGTGTCATTAGAGTGACAGTGATTATTATGTGACAGAAACTTCTTGAAGTTCGGAAAAATATTGTACAACTGTATTTGTCTGGTCATGAATGAATTTAAACAAAATGAATTTAAACAAATTTAAGAAACAGTGCAGTTCGATAGAGCACAAAATTCTGCATTATATAGTGAATTTTCACGACTTTAAGTTGTGGTTTGTAGATTTGAGATGATGTCAAAGTCAGGAAAGTGAAGAAAATTAAACGCGTTTTTGGTGTTTTCTTGAAATTTTAATAGGTTTATATGATACTTTTTTGTGGCTAAACGAATAGATATTGATTTTCTTTTTATTTGAAAGGTATGAGCAACTGCTACTTTCAGTTTATATATATATATATATATATATATATATACATATATATCTCATATATTTATGTTAAAATTATTCGTTCAAAATTTTACCCTCCCTAAAAAAAAGATGAGGATTTTAAAGGTGAAAGTAGTTTTTAGTAGTTTAATGTTATACACCACAAGAAAATACGAAATTTCTACATTCAGGAACAAAAAAAAAGTTTGTTATTTTTGGGCGATTTTTTGAAAATTTTACTTTTTTTTGAAAAATTAAAAAAAAATTTGAGGCAGTGTAATAATAATAAAGCCATAGGCAATGGCTTTATTGCTCAATAAAATAGAAATAAATCTCAATAGAATAAATAAAACCATATGGCTTTATTTCCTACACCCAAGTGCAATAACGCCATAAACGTGTAATGTTGATGCAACGATGCACAAAATTCTTATTCATGGCGGTACGGTAATAAATCAAGCAATTTTGCCAATTGTCAGAAGAGGCTTCCGAGGCCAGAAATAAACACTTCAGATTATATTGTACGAATTATGCGAGGAAATTCAGTAGATGCGATACCAATCGAGATGTCCTGAATAGGTTACTTTTAAGCAGTGACCCTTTTATATGCTGCAGTACACAAAAATCGCGAAGGAATATAAAATCATTTTTTATCAGATACTATTAAATTACTCCTTCCTGACATTGATGATGAAAATGATAACGATTTTAACGATTGTATTTAGTTTCACTTTTCAAGTATTTTTAAGTTAAGTATTAAATTATGTAAAATAAATATTATAAATAAATATTAATTATCATAGAACATTAAAAACTTAATTCGACAATTATAACAATATGAGATGTATGTTTGATTTGCTTAATGGACCGTATGTGGTACCTAGGGGCACTTATGATCCGATCATAATAAAATCAGGTAGAATGATTCACATTCATATTAAACATGTTCATGTCGAATTTCATCGAGGTAATAAAATTTTTAAGCCAATTATAATTGCTAAACATAATTTCTTAAGGGGCCCTATTTTGGACCTAGAGGCAATTACGGACCGACCATAACAAAATTTGGTAATATGATTTACATTTACAAAATACACGTTCATACCGAATTTCATCACGATACCAATGCTTTTAAGCCATTTATAAGCGTAAACGTGAATTTCTAAAGGGGACTTTATATGGGGACTAGGGTCAAATGTTTTCCGATTTTCACCAAACTTTACACCATGATTTCTTAGTACACAGAACTGATCCATGCTAGATGGAAGCTTAATTCATAAAGTTACTTATAGAGTTGATACATTTAAAATCTACAATTTCTTCCGAAGTAGTCATCGTAGTTTAGTAGGTAGTGTGTTGGCTTATTAGATATGAGGCCACATTTCCAACCCTAGGTCAGAAATTTTCAAACTAAACGAAATATGAAAAAAAAAAGTTTTTCAGCGATTGGTTTTCAGCAGTTTTCGGGCAAAATCTCAAAAAAAATCTGCTGTTGGGAATTGACTTTAAGCAGGGGCCTACTGCGTAAATGTGTAAAATTAACACACACAACATAAGTGGTATGGGCAGCTAAGTCGTAATCCCGCCTAAAGGGTTGTAATGACCAATTGTGTATGTATGTATGTAGTATACACTCTAAAAGATGTATGGCGAGGCAAATTTTGTGAACCGGCAGCATCATTGGAACATATTGTACTCATTCTAGAATGATAAAAATCGCAACGTTACAGTCAATGGAAGTCAAACTATCGTGCAATGAGTATTGAAAATTTTTCCAAGATGAAGAACTTGAACTTGGTTGACATTTTGTTACAATCCGGCGCTATCATAGCCAGGAACCTATATTTGGTATGCAATTAACCTGGCATTTTGGTTGCCAATAGTATTTTATTTTTGGGAGGCAGCGTGAAGTCTCCCATGGACAGGGACCAGACACAGTCACAATTTCATTCCTTGAAAAAAGCATTACAGCTGTTATTCATGACACCAATAAAAACGAATTTCTTGTGTTAATAAAACATTGCTTTACGGCGAAAAAATAACACTGTTGAGAACAAGGCTTCATTTTGTAAACATTATTTCGGCTTTGCACTGGAAATTAAAATTACTGAAATTGGTCACTGGAAATTATGATTTGTTAAGTTTAAAGTAGGCCAAATGAGCATTGAAAAAGATGTAAACAGATGGAAGCCTCGAAAGGCTATTACCAAAGAAAAGTTCAGAAAAGTTTACAAACAAGTTTTACACGAAATTTTTTATAAAGTTTGTCAGGTTAGTTGAGGTTCTATAGATATTAAAGGAACGTGTTTGACATTTCGTGCATTAGGCCATAATCATCTCTATTTCTCCTTAACCGTATTTATTTCAAGCCCGCTTCATCAGTCGAACAGAGTTATACAAACTATAACTTCTTCTTTAGGTAGAGTATGACAAATATGAGCACAGCTAAGGATTTACGCTTGAGCAACATTGGGATTTATTAGAGCAACGAGAAACTGCACGAATGAAGCTCATTTTCATTTTGGAGTGTACGTTAATAAGCAAAATCGCGGTCTTAGGAGGATCAGAAAAGCAACACGTGATCTTACAGAAGGCAATGCACCCATTACGAGTGACTGTTTGATGCGGCTTGTGGAGCGGAGGGATTATTGGCCCATATTTCTTTGAAAATGAGGACGGTGTAACCATTATGGTCAATGGAGACACCTATCACACAGGATAACCGATTTGTTTGTACCCGCTCTTCATGGTATTGATGTGAACGATGGTTGGTTTCAACACGATGGTTCAACTTGCCACACATCTCATGCCACAATCAATTTATTACGACAAACGTTTGATGGTCGTTTTATTAGCGAAATGGTGATGTCAATGGGCCGTCAAAAAGCTGCGATTTGACACCGTTGGACTATTTTCTGTGGGGCGCTGTTAAAGAAAAGTGTTGTGCCGACAAACCAGAGTCAATTGAGCATTTGAAGGCCAATATTTGTGATGCCATTGCTGAGATATAACCCCATACATTCGAAAAAGTGCACGAAAATTAGATCGGTCAAATGAGGTACTGTGAGGCAACGTGGCAGCCTCACTAACCCGGCTAACCGGAACAATTGTACTTCACAACAAAAAAATAAATTTGGCAAAATTTTGAACCGTGTTTCCTTTATTTGATTTTTAAACATAAACTTTTATTTATTTATTTATTAATGAAATCATTGCCCAAATCCTGTACAACAAGATGAAAATCTTGTATTTAAAGTACAGGAACGTAATATGTAAATAATAATTAACTTAATATAAATAGTAAATGAATAACTGAATAATTACAAGTAGCTCAATAAGGGGAATAAAAACAAAATGGAAAAAGGAAAAAAAAAGAAATAACAAATTTGCAAATATATATAAAGAGAAAAAAAAATCAACGAAAATATTGAAACAAAAATTTCCTGAAGCTATTAGCGTTGGTGTTGCATTGCTGATGTTGTGGAAGAATGTTCCAGAGACGAATAGCATGTAAATAAAACTGCCATTCGGAAAATATGTATCGATGCCGAGGAACTATAATATTCCCACTAAGGGGTGACTGGACAAAACGTAGCCTGTCAAATAAATAACTCGGTTTCCGCTTGTTCACAATTCGATGCAAAAATAAAAGTACACGAATTTTCAGAAGATTATCGAAGGTCACACCGTAAAGACTCTTAGCTGCCACAGAGATATGATCATATCTTCTCAAATTATAGACATATCTAGCAATATTATTAAATAGAACGTTCAGCTTACGTTTGCTGCTAGAATCGCAATTACCAAACAGCTCGCACCCGTACAGTAAGCAGGGAATCAAATAAGTTTTCGCAATTAAAATTCTAATCCTCAAAGGTATATAAAGTTGCGTGGACCAGAGAGCGGGTAACTTAATATACGTCTGCCCCACCAGTGAATTAAGGTGATTATCCCACGTCAAATTGGAGTTAAAAAATATTCCTAAATTCCTTATCGCATGAACCATCTCAATCTTCTCACCATTCATCATAACATCCCTAGAAATTGGGGGTACAACACTTCTTCTATGCAATACAATACACTTAGATTTCCCGGTCTTTAAACAGAGACCATTAGCAGTTGTCCATAAGAAGATCCGTGCAAGTTCCCCATTCAAACAATCAACGGCACGTAAAATATCGTCCACCGTGCTATTTAAGCAAAGTTGCACGTCATCTGTATATAAGTGGATTTTGCAATTCAAAAGATATCCAGGTAAATCATTGACATATAAGGAGAAAAAAAGTGGTCCAAGGATAGAGCCTTGAGGCACACCTTTGTCCAAAGGTAGAGAATCAGACCATTTGCCCCTCAAAAAAAAACAGATTGTGCGCGTTGGGAAAGATACGAGTGTATAAGTCTGGCAGATGTATTAGAAAATTCGAAGAAGAATTTAAGTTTCCGAATAAGCATATTGTGATCGACCGTATCGAAAGCTTTCGAATGATCCAAGAGAACTAAAAAGTTTACATCGCCATTCTCCAAGGCCTGTCTAACATTCTCACTAACATCCACTAGAGTAGTAATACAACTATGACCTGATCGAAAGTCAGATTGCATTCTAGAAAGGAGATTGTTCAAACCGATGTAATTCATCATTTGCATATAAAGTATCTTCTCAAGAACCTTCGAGGGAAAGCATAAGATAGCAATTGGTCGATAATCCCCGTTAGACTTACGCACCGGAACTATTTTCGCATGCTTCCACTTTATTGGATACGTACCGGACATAATAATAGTATTAAATAAATGAGTCACAAAAGGAAGAATCAGGGGTAAAATTATCCTTATAAATTTAGGGTGCATGTTATCGCTCCCAATCGAATTGGATTTAACCATGAAAACAGCCGACACGACATTTTTGTGTGTGTGACGCATCCAAACTTAAACTTGTCATGCTCAGGTAAATCAACGTTGGAACCAATATCAGAATCAGCATGATCACGATGAAAGCTATAGAAACTTGGGTCGGCTCGCACCGAGGGGGTATTCACAAGGGATTTATTAAGGTCATTAGGATCCATTTGACAACTTGTGTCCTTGTGCGTATTACACAGACCAATCTCCCGAATAGTCCTACAAGTTTGCCTAGTTTCCATTGCAGAGTCAAACCGCCTAGAATAGTATTCCATTTTCGCACATCTGATACACTTGTTCACATTCGCCCTAGCGGCAATGGCACGTTTGACGGAGTTCGTAAACCACGATTTCTGCTTATTAGAGATCCTTTTAAATCTGATTGGAACAGTCGCATCAAATAAAATCTGTATATTATCCTCCAGAAAAGAAGACCGCATATCGACGGAGGGCATGTAATACAAATCGTTCCAAGCAATTTGCGAAAAACGCTCACGTAGAAGATCGCCGTCTAATCCCTGTAGTTGTAAATATGTTCAGAAAATTGAGGTTTAAAATCATATGTCAAAAATAACAAGTCATGTCTCGAAAAACATGGTGCAGATAATTGATCATACAATAAAGTCCTCAAATCATTCGTTACAAAAATGAGGTCTATGAGTGTACTAGACGTCGAATTGTGGTGCGTAGGTTCAGTGGTATTAATACATACAAGACCTAGGGATAGCATGTAGTTGGTGAGAGAATCCTCCGACAAAATATTAGAATAAAAATCACCACAGACCACAATGTCCTCGTATTCCATTGTCAGGGTCCCAATGGCATCGTAGAAATCATAAAACGATATTCTATTATTCGGTCGATATATGTACATAAACTTTTAAATGGCCCACCCTTTAGTTCCACTGAATGTCAGACGGGGTTATCGCATGGAGCATATCATTTCTATCGACTTCGAATGATAGATTTTTGAGAAAATTTTTATGGCAATTTTATTTTACTCTTAGAGTTTTTGCCAGTAATCTGCTGAGTGCGAAAACGCAGAAGAAATATTTATTTCATATTTCGTTTTGTTGGAAATGACTGACCTAGAGTTTGAACCATAGCCTCAAGTCTAATAAGCCAACACACTACCTACTAGACTACGGTGGCTACATACGATTTAATTGCTTTCAATTAAATCTGTCGTTAAGTTGTTAAGTCATTTTCTATTAATTAATCTGCGAAATTTATCAGTTTCCATAGATTATACCGCTTTTATAGCAACCAAAAATTTGTCACATATTTATGTACGTATTTATGTATGTATGTATGCATGCTAAAGAGATTGGATTGAAAATAGTATCTGATTGACAATCACTTGATTAAAATATTAATGAAAAATTATTGATTATTGACAGTTTTCCCTCCGACAATCCCCCGATTTAATTGTAACCAAAGCTGTAATGGTAAAAATCACTTTCATCATCACAAATCATATTCACATTTCGATGATCGATATCGAGATGATTGATTAGAAAAAATATTTCTGTTTGAACAACAAGCGATTATGCTCTTGTGATTTAGCCATGGAAATTAATGAAAGTCTCATATGGGATTAACATTTTTTTCTGTTTGGCTTACTTTCAAATGAGAAATACGAAGGGGGGAGGTTGATGTATTCTTGAAAACAATAAAAACCATTTGTTATGTTGTGGAAAATGTACAAAAAAAAAAGAAGAAGGATAAATTATGGCAAAATTAAACATTTTTTTGTTTTTCAATTTCGTAAGCATTAGTCATACGGGACCACTTTTCGTGGTAGACAGAAGTAGACAAAGTTTACAATTTCATGATGAAAAATTATTCTTGAAAATTTGTTCTTTCTTTTACAATAAAACTTAAAAGAGAAACTCGGTTTTTAATACACATTTTAAAATCCTTCAGGGTATTTGAATTTTTAATAGAATTTCTTAAAGCATTACACATCAGCATTAAAAGCTGCTTTAAAAGTATTAAAAAAAAAAGAAAATAGAAACGTATTCCAATTTAAAAGTCATTTTCTATGTGATAACCATAACAAACATTTAACAAATGATGTTTATGTTTTTGTTTTTCTCTGTTCCATTTCTTATGAATCAGATTAAATTAATATGTTACCACGACATCATTATTGCAAAATTTTTAAAACAGCATCATCTTTATAAACATGCTTTGGCTGCTGATGACAATGATAATGTCATTGTTTTCAGTATTTTTTCTACCATAAAAATAGAAGAAAAAATCTGATTTTTATACATTTTTGTCGGTCAAGCTCGTTTAGCTTATACCCTATCTAACCTTAGAAAGAGCTTAAGAACCTTCGCGTCTTATAAAAACAGCGCACTAACACATGGAGGCGAACGATAGTTTCTTACTCAGATTTATATCAAAGTATGGCCTTTTGAATGAATTGCTCGAATCGGAGAAAGTTCTAGGCCCTCTTGCTTCTGTGGCTTCTGGGCATGTAGTGCAAGTTTCTATGTCAGGGGAAACTGCGACAATCAATACATTGCCCACTGTTACTCTTATTGTGGACGTTTGTCCACCTATTGTTGATAACTCGGCTAGCATTTTTATACCGAAGTCTGCGAATCTAGTTGGACTGAGTCCAAAGTCTACTCTATCTCCTTTACCTTTACCTCTGGGTGATGTCACTTCCCAGGCACTTCGACACCGTCTTCTGTTTCATATTCATCTGTAGTGTCCGCTAGTTTGAATACTTCTGCTCCAAGGGAATTGGTTGTAGTTAAACTTAAAAGGACTATTTTTGTGTCTCGTCTTTCATGTAATACTTCAGTCGATGATGTGAAATATTTCGTTAAATCAAAGATTAGTGAACCTTTTGAGTTTGGTTGCTATAAGATGAGGCCATCTTTGCATGGCAGTATTTCTTCGTTTAAATTATATGTTGCCGATGAGAAATTTGGTGAAATTGTTAATCCTTCGTTTTGGCCACAGGGTATATTGGTACGGGAATTCGTAATCAGGCAGGGCCAGGCTAATTTGCCTGGTCCTATTTCTCAAAAAAAATAACTTCGAAATCGTCTTTTAATTTCAGAATTGCTTATCAAAATGTTCGCGGACTTAGGTCTAAACTTTCTTCGATTTATAATAGTAGCTTTGATTTTGAATTTGATGTAATTGCTTTTACTGAAACTTGGTTGAATTGTAATATTTTTGATTCTGAGATTATGTCTAGTAATTTTAATATTTATAGACGGGATAGGAAGTCTAAGAATGGTGGTGGTGTTCTCATTTCCATTTGCTCTAAATACAACTTCTGCATAAGTCATTCGATGGAATATCATTCCTAAAAGAGAGTGACTCATACATACATAATAAATGATTACAAACCTTCAGTCAGGATTACGATCTAACATCTCACATCACTTATGTTGCATGTGTTAACTTTATACACGAGTGGCGGGAACTACAGTTTAAAGTCGATTCCGATTTTTAAGAAATTTTTCATGGCAATTTTATTTACACTTAGAGCTTTGCCAGAAATCTGCTGAGAGGAAGTCGCCGAAGAAATATGTTTTCGTTTTTGGTTTTATTAGCGATGTCTAACCTTTGATTTGAACAGTGGCCTTACGTCTAATAAGTCACGATATTCCTAGGCCCTGGAATCCATATAAGAGACCTATCAGTCGTCAGCGTCATTAGTGCTTACACATCGCCTACATAACGCAAACGTAGCAAAGTAATTTTGGTTCCACCATTGTCCAAAAAAGATTACATGTGATGGTGTATCTAAGTCCCTAAATCTTACCTACGTTCCATTTATGTGCGTAAAGCACTATGGTTGCTTCTTTGCGGGCTCAATTATCTTATCATTCATAAGAGTTTGGGACTCCAAATAACATCCAAGCACTTAAAAATCTTTGATAGGTAATGGTGTAACGGTGCGTCTAAGTCTCTATATCTTACCTGGGGTCGATTTATATGCATACAGCACTGTGGTTGTTTCTTTAAGGGCTCAACTATGTTATCACTCATGAGAGTTTAGGATCCCGAATAACCGCCAAATACTTTATCCACTTGGATAGCGATAGTTGAATGCTTTTGAGGATCAGCAAATTAAAGGTGAAAACATACATCGTTGCAGCTCTTCCAACAAGATTTCTGCAAAGTTATTCCAGAGCAACGATCCTGCTGAAGTTCAGTAACGAAATTCACAACGGGATCACATATGTACATTGCATTTACCGAGTGCCCTTCCAACAGTTTCTGGATAGAGATTTTGAGAGCGCCCTCCAGGTCAATGAATTCAAAGCCAAATTTTTTAAAATATCTGTGAACAGTTTTTACAAGCAAACGAAATGCAAAAACAAATTGTATAAATAGAGTATTCGCAATTGACTTTCGAATGACAGAGTTCGACAAACTTCTTAAGGCTTAAGATTACTTGACTGATTAGTTGGACGTGGAGCAAGATTGGTTTGGCACCTGCTACTTTGAACTTTTTCGTTTGAATGAAGCGACTAACTGTGAACTAGCGGATGGTACTCACCGATATACAATGAAAGAGCGAAGGAGTAACAATGGTTTTGAACTGTGTTATCCAGGATATTTAACATTTATTTTCTAAGTATCTTGAGAACAGAGGTACTTTTTTTTACCAAGTTCCCCAATATTATTAGTTATCTCTGATATTAGGCTTCTATGACAGCAGAAATTTTGAACCTCAGACTTTCCGCAAAGGCATGCATTACTTCGCAGAGCGATCAGCTTTTACAAATAATTATCACATTCACTGTATTACTGTTTATGTCTTCTAAATTTCATCCACTACTTATAAAACATGTTTTTAATTCAAATAACAGCGCTACTTGACAAAATTTCATATCCTAGTGAACTTGCCTTTGAACGGCAAGCTACCCGCTAACATAACCTAACCTAGCATCTAACCAGTGACAGGAATATTCAAATCCTATACATATGACACTGCAGTTTTTACTCTATTGAAACATTGTCGATAACGTGCTCAGCTAACTGGCCAAACATGATGTCGGTAACTATTCCATCTGCCATCTGAGTTTTAGTTGGATTCATATGCGCATCTTCAATTATGAGTGCATTTATGTTGTATAATTGAATATCGGATTCTGTTATATTTTATGATTGATGTCCTTTTATACTGTTCAGGCATCTAAAATACCCAGCATTTTTCATACAGTACTCTCAAGCTCAAGTATATCAAGAATAAGGTTTCCAAGTTATCATTCAGAAACTTGCCGGAATTGCTAAATTTGTTTGCGTCGGGAATAGATAGTGCCTTTAAAAAATATAAAATTATCAGTCTAACATATACATTTTTCAACGTTACAAAACATCTATGTAAAGCAAGTGTATCCCAAATATTTACTACGATATGGCGTCTAAGAAACAATGACGTAAAAAGAGAGACACCCAAAAGTGTCATCTGTATGGAAAAACAGATGACAAAAAAAGAGAAAAAAACTGAGACGACATTCATGTCAAAAAACACGACATACTGTACATCTTTGCATACAAAAATGCTGATAATCACATTAGCCATGTAATTAAAATGCAAAACATAATTCTGTTTAAATGCTAAATTAGCTCTTGTTGCAAGAAGGCAAATATTTTTGGTAAATTTTTGTGTCGTAAAAAATTTTTTTTAAATCAATGTTTCAGCATTTAATTTGCAAAAAGTTTGTATGTATGTATTTAACGCCAATTTTATTTAATTTTTGTGGTTTTATAAAGTTTTAAAAAATTAGGGGATTTTTATCAACAATAGCCGTAGATTAAAATGCTAATTTCAGTAAGTCCCCGCTTAAAGCTGTTTCATTATTACGCGGTAGTAGTATTACGCGGTAGTATTGGGATTTCCCTAAATCGCACACTGTAGCGGCCACACCAATCAAAAGCGGTGCACTATATAGCGACGGTGTATACTATGTGTATGTATACCCCAGGTCAGACATCAAAACGAAATATGAAAAAAAATATTTCTTCGGCGATTTCTGGCAAAAACTCTGAGACTAACGTAAAATTGCCATGAAAAGTTTCTCAAAAATCTGTCGTTCGGAGTCGACTTTAAACTGTAGGTCCCGCCATTCATGTATAAAATTAACACACACAACATGAGTGGTGTGAGGAGTTAGGCCGTAATCCTGGCTGATGGGTTGTAATGGCCAATTATGTATGTATGTATACTGTGTATATTTTTCAACCCTCTTTTGTTCAGAATAAAGATTCCAACGGTATTTTCCGAAGGCGTAATCACAGTACGAACGCATCATTCCTCGTTGCCTCGTTTAACGCTGTTTCGTTATCGCTGGCCTTATTGGAACGTATCCCGCGCGTTAAGCGGGGTCTTACTGTATCAGCGCTATTTTCAGTTAAATTTTTTAATAAAAAAAAAGAACAAAATTAAAATTAATTCCAATCATGAGGATTCAATACTAAATATATAAGGGTTTTAATACTAAAGTTAAGTAACAAACACATAAATCTGTAGTTTCAATGAAACCTTTATTTCATTATAATGCATGGACCTTGTCATTGCGTAGGAAGTACAATGTATTTTCAATGAACTCCTCCAAATCATTTCAGGCAATGTCTCGGCGATATCTTGATGAGTGTTGGTTTTCTGATGGTTCAACGTTAGAGGGCTATTTGCGTAGACACGGTGTTTTAGACCCACTCAGTAGTCTATCGAAGTCACCAAACGTTTGTGGCTCTTTCATGCGTCTTCTTGAAATCACTTTACATTCAAGTTCATAATCAGTAATGTCAGGCTAAGCCATCACGATGCCATAACGGTCTGAATTGGCGTAACGGCCTTCAAGTGTAAATTCAAAAAAAAAAAAAAAATAGCAATATGCTCCCAAAATTCCATTTTTTGCAGTTGCAACAACTTTCCAACAATAACTTCTGTGTTCTTCAAACCTATGGGAAATACGAAAAAAAGATCAGTAGAATAAGCCCATTGAAGCCGCCGTAGACGGTAGAGCGTTGGCTTATTAGACGTGAGGCCACGGTTCAAATGCCAATTTAGAGATGTCAAACAAAACGAAATATGAAAACATATTTCCTCAGTGACTGTCTCCTAGTAGATTTCTGGGAAGAACTCTGAGAGTAACGTAAAATTTCCATGAAAAATTCTCAAAAATCTGTCGGAGTCGACTATATATTGTAGGTTCCGCCACTCATGTATAAAATCAAAGTGGTGGGAGAATCTAGGTAGTAATCCTGACCAAAAGAATTGTAATGACCAATTCAGTAAATAAGTAAGAATAAGTCCAAGTGTGGAAATGACGCGAAATCGATAAACTCGTATTATCCGTCACACTTTCTCTTACAATACCATTATTTTTAGCGGTAAAAACATTGTAGCGATGCTCAGGTCTAATCACATCTGTAAAGCATCTATCAATCTAATTTGGAACTTATTCAATAATATTATATTGCCCAATCTTAACTCCTATTCCAACGACCGTCTTAAACGTACATATCATATATTGTTCCTGAAAATTACATCAAGTATCTCACAGCAATATTATCTAAGTATCTAGAGGCCAACAATTTAGGGCCCGTTTTATTAATGACCTGTAACGTAAGAGTAAGAGTAACGCCTCTTAGAAAAGTCAAAGAACCAGCCTATCCGCCAATTTGGTAAGAGCAAGGTTATGGTTCTAGGTATTTCCACAGCATTTGACAGGGTATGGCATGCTGCAGTCCTATCGAAATTTATTGTTTTTTGGGTGTTGGTAATCACTTCTTTCGATTAATATCGAGCTTTCTCTGGGATTGCACTATTTGGGTTGTTATAGATGGAATCCCATCAGACGAATTCATGTTAAACCTAGTCAAACTAAAGCATTTGAATTTCTCGATTTCTTAAAACAGTGCCGGAAATACGTCACTTCATCTGATCTCTTTACTATTTACACCACTTATATCCGACCAAGAGTGGAATACAACTTAAATTTATGGACGGTGTACTGACCTCGCACAGGAGAGGCCGAAGGTGCTCATTAATGACGCAATCGTTCTTTAGCCGCATTATTCGTATGTGGAACTCCCTACCTGCAGAGGTCTTTCCGACCGCTTATAGCAAAACAGTGTTAAATACCCTTTTTTCTAATTCCAACGCAATGCACTGCATGAGTACGGGACATTTCCGGATCATTTGTGTTAAAAAAAAACATATCGTGCGTACACTTCTACTGGCATTTGTATATTTTTCTTATTAAGCTGATCTTCGTAAATAAATTTGGCCAGAAGATACTTTTTAATCTGCAAAGCTACTGGTTAGCAAACATCCTGAATATCGATATCATTTTTAGAACCATCAGAATTTTTAACTATGCTACGTAAAGAGCATTATCGGAACGGACTCCAACTCCCACCATACGATATGGGGAAGTTCCGGTATCAACGAACGTAGTGAGTGCCTCCTTGACTTTATTATTAGTAATAAGTTAGCTATAGCCAATCGGGATAATGATCCAACCAACCTTCCTTACTTCGAACAGAAGGAAAGTATTGGACATCACCCTGATCAGCTCCAACTTCTCTGACTATCTTAGAGATTGGTATGTGTTTCAGGAATGTTCCTTCTCAGATCAATGAAACATCATCTATGTATAGATCATCATCAACAGGAGAAAATCTGATTGGACCATTTTTAGGGAGAGATTACGTGACTGCGTTCCCATGACCCCCTGACTCAACTGGAGGGCGAATCTGGGGCTACGGACACGTCAGGGCTGGTGAACTACTTCCGGAATCCTTCTTCAATCGACTTTGGGATTGTACTTACCTCGGGCAAGCCGGCCCGCGGAAATTTTTTCGAGACGCCAACCTATCCTGAGTCAATGAGGAGTCCTGCTCCACCGCTAGGCTCACTTGGCCCTCGATAGATAGAAGGCGCAGCAACCAGTTACTTGGACATGGTCGTAACGTCATCTCGATTACAGGGTCATTGTGTTATGGGAAGACATGCGGAAAGAATGCAGCTCCCATGTAGCGACTTCTGTCGTGGGTGCAGACCCGCTGAGGAAGAGTAGACTGTTATCCACTTTCTTTGTCAATGCCCATCTCTTGCGAGGTGCAGATATAGGTTATTGATGTCAAGGATATAGCTTCGTTTATCAAATTTTCTGGTTGGTTTTCCAGCGTGGGGTAGTCATGCTATAAATGTGCGCTGACCAACTTCTACTTCTTCCCTGGTTTGAAAGAACTTAGGTTAGGTTAGGTCGGAGTGGTAGCTCTGATGTCACAAAGCTCACTTGAGCACGCATAGCGGCCCGTTGTGATGCCACGGGTGAACGCAGTCCCTGTACTGACCAAGTTCCTCCACAATCAGGGAAAAGGAAGAAGTTGGTCAGCGCAAGGGCTGCACTTGAAAGAACTTGGTCAGTACAGAGACTGCATTCACCTGTAGCGTCACAACGGGCCGCTGTGCGTGCTCAAGTGAGCTTTTGGTATCAAAGCTACCACTCCAACTTACATAAAGAGCAAAATATGTACACGAAATTTTTGCAGCCGTACTTCTTGAGTTTTACTCAGTTTTTTTTTCCATAATACATCCATACCTGCCAATTGCCTCAGTTTGACTGAAATATACTCAAAGTTGTGTGTATTAACACAAATATCATCTGGGTCGTTTTAAGTCACTTAAGCTGTAAAATAGCCTCCTACTTACATCTTTGTCATCCTACCCACTCCAACGACAACTGAATATTGTTCACTTCGATCCTTCATTTGGCTGTAAAGTCGGCTTTTTTATTGTTTCGTATGGCATTAAGATCCAGTATTGAATACTTTTTCTAAATCTAGAATTTTCATTAGTCTACTGGTTTATTTCCCTTAGGCTATTGACATGGACAGGATATAACAGGACTTATAAGACCTTAATCTTTCGTGACTTATACTCTTTAATGATTTAATTGCATACGAAAATTACTCAGATATTATATGTATGTGAAGCTTTTTAGTGATTTTCCTCTCCAGATGTATATATATTTGGGGTGGACTGCCGCCATTAAAGTTCATTTGTTTTGAATGTACAAAATACGAACGGATGTACTCTATTCTATTCACAAATTAAGCTTAATACTGTCACAGTATATTTAAATATAAATACCTAACGTTTGTAAAAGACATCATAAAAGCAGTTTAAATGTGTTGTGTTAGTTTATGAAATAACTTAAGCTGACAGCAAAAAATAAAATTTTGATTTAAATGTCAAAAAGTTGTTTCTTGTTGCAAAAAAACAAAATTAAAATGTACAGATTTTGGCATTATCTTGCAAGTAACATAGATGGCCAATATATCAAATTCGGAACTTTCAAAACAATAACAAAAAAAAACATTATGTTTGTCATTAATCAATGTCAAAGGAATTAAATTTATGAGGCTGTGATTAAACAAAAGAAAAAAGAAAAAACAAGTGTCAGGAAAAAACCATAATATTTTTAAAAAAAAAAAAAAAACATAAACAATTTTTAAATAAATTTATTTGCACAATAATTTTTATTCCTTTTTTTTTTTTTTGTTTGTTGTGAAACAGAACACCTGTCATAAAAGATAAAGTAAATCAAATGGCGTACAATTTAAAACATTATAATTTAAAATTAAAGGCTTTAAGCTGGAAAAGAATTAAGTATCCCTAGTCTAGTATGAAGTCGCCGTAGTCTAGTAGGTAGTGTGTTGGCTTATTAGACGTAAAGCCAGGGTTCGAGCCCCAGGCTAGACATCAAAACAAAATACAAAAAGTATTTGTTCGACGATTTCCTCTCAGCAGATTTCTGGCAAAAACTCTGAGAGTAAATAAAATTGTCATGAAAAGTTTCTCAAAAAGTCTGTCGTTCGGAGTCGACTTTAAACTGTAGGTCCCGCCACTTATGTATAAAATTAAAACACACAACATAAGTGGTGTGAGAAGCTAGGTCAATAATCGTGACTGAAGGGTTGTAATGACCAATTATATATGTATGTAGACTAGTAGGTAGTGTGTGGGTTCAAGCCCCAGCTCAAACATTTCGAACACAACGAAGTATAAACAAATATTTCTTTGGCGGCTTTATGTCTTCAAGGCAAGTCTTCTGGCAAAAAATTTCAAAGTAATCAATAACTGCCATCTGAAAAGTTTCTCAAAAATCTGTCTTTTGGAGTCGACTTTAAATTATAGGTTCCACCACTTAAGTATAGGGTGGGCCATCTGTCGGATAAATTGAAACCATCGGTTATTTCGAATTTTGAAATACTTATGCCATTCTATTCTGAACGTAATGAATCGATTTACACTACAGAAACAGCACGACAATGCCGATTTTGCAAAAAAAATCATTTTTTCGGATGAAGCTCGTTTTCGTCTTGGTGGGTATGTTAATAAACAAAGTTGCCATATTTGGGGCTCAGAAAATCCACACTTGATCTTTTGTTTGGTGCGGCTTATGGAGCGCAGGCATCATTGGCTCTTATTTCTTTGAAAATGAGGACGGCGCAACCATTACGGTCATTGAGCAATATCTCACCATGAAAACCGATGTTTTTGTACTCACTCTGGATGGGATTGAAGTGAACTATGTTTGGTTTAAGCAGGATGGTGCAACTTGCCACACATCTCATGCGACAATCGATTTGTTGCGTCAAACGTTTAATGGCCGTTTAATTAGCCGAAATGGTGATGTCAATTACAAGAAGCTGCAATCGTTGGACTATATTTTGAGGGGCACAGTTAAAGAAAAGTGTTATGCCGACAAACCAAAGACAATTGAGCATTTGAAAGCCAGCATTCGTGATGCCATTGTAGTGATACGAAAATTGGTCCGATCTTATGAGATACTGTGAGGACATCCGCGGCAGCCATATGAATGAAATAATATTCCATTTATAACTGGTACAATTGTATTTCATAGCAAATAAATAAATTTGGCAAAATTTCAATCCGTTTTTGTTTTATTGTATTTTTAAATGTAAACTTTTAAATGACCCACTCTGTATAAATTAACACACTTATGTGATGTGAAGCGATAAGTGATGTGAGAAGCTAGCTCGTCATCCTGACTGATGGACTGTAATGACCAATTAAGTAGGTGTGTAAGTAAGTTAAGTTAACAAATCTACAGCTGCAGCTTTATTACTGTATGTTGAAACAGATTTAAATAAAATTTCTTTAAAACTAATTCAATACAATAGTAAAGAATTTTTTATTAAACACGCTATTATAGCCAAGGCGTATTGCGAACATTTTAAGACAGTGTGTGGTGTGTCCAATATATTTATATTTTTATAATCATACGCTTACATAACATACATATTATGTAATTTAATTGTGTATGAGCCACTCTTAGTAATAAATTCCTTTATTTCGTTCTTAAGAACGAAAAACACTCCATAAATGCTGGTAAATTCTTCTGTGCCCGCCCTTTTAATTATTAAACAACAGAATACAACACTACATAATACAATCCAATACAATAAATTTCATATTTTATCTTACATTCTGGCATTCTACGTTTGTGGTATTTCCCAAAACGACCACATAAAATGAAATTAACACGCACAAACAAGTTCAACGCCACGTTATGCAAATGTTTAAAACAAAAAGTTAAACAAATAAATGAAAAGATTTGTTTTTTTATGGCGGCTCTTTAACCGCACAATGAATTCTCTTTATTAAAAAAAAAACGAAAAACATACAAAAGCGAATTTCCAAATAAGTTTTTAAATTATGGTTCTTGATATCGAAATAAAAAAGAAAATGGCCGTTCAAACTTTTGTCTAAAATTTCTATGACCGAAATGCTTGGTTAAATTGAGTTGGTAGCCGCTTCAATTAACATAGACCAATTGGGTCCCATTGTAACTCTGATATTACCAATTAATATAATAATATAATATATAATATAATTAGAATGCCTGGTTTTCGCCTGTCAGCCACTCCCCAACATTTTAAGAAAATATGAATTTTACTCAAATCACCTTTAGCTACACCACGTTCTATCAATAAATTCTGGATGCGTAAGAATTTCTTTTCTTACATTCGTAAGCAAAAGAGAATGACTGAGAAGATATTCTTCGGTCTTTTTTTGGCCCCATCATTACAATTTTTGCAGAAGTTGTCGCTAGGTATTCCCAGGCTCTGGTCATGCTTAATGCAAATGTTGTTTTGCACATATTCATATCGGGCCGGAATTGTCTACTCTCATTATCCCATCTTTTATGTGTAAGTCAATGAAGTTAGCTTCTCTTTACAAATAGACATAGTCTAGTAGGTAGTGTGTTGGCTTATAAGACGTGAGGCCACGGTTCAAACCCCAGCTCAGACAGCAATAAGACGAAATACAAATATTCTTTCGGTAATTTTTGGCAACTCTGAGAGTCGTTCGGAGTCAACTTTAAACTGAAGACCCCACCATTCATGAATAAAATTAACACACACAACATTAGTGGTGTGAGAAGCTGGGTAGTAATCCCAACATTGATGATACGGGTATGTGTTCTCTAAAACCAATCACCAAATCGCGATCATGCAGAATAGGGTTGGCTTGATTACAACGTCTTACAGCCACTGTAAATTGTAAGCTTGTGATCTAAGTTTCAGCCTATTGTTCTGTTACAACAATCTGCGCTTATTGCTTAATCCGCGTTCATTTCTCTTTAATGCTATTATTTATGTCGTACCTTTAATTACAACAAGTCTCCTCATATTAATGTTTGTGAATATGAAGATAAAAATAAAATATTGTTATCGAAAGAATGGAAAATATTCAATTTTTACTCTCTCTTACCACCAGTACCACGATAAATTGTTCTGCACAGTGTATCATTAAATAAATGTCTGTTCAATTTAATGTTCAACCACAATGGCAAACACACATAGTATATGGAACTCATTAATTGTGGTTGTTAAGTGGTTTTATTTATTTTTTACGTTATTTTATTTAAATTTTTTTTCTTCACGAATACAAATATTAATTTTAATAATTACACTATGGGACAAAATGGAAAAAATTTAATACACCCGGCTAATAACATAGTGTATGTTGTGAGATTTGTTGAGTAGATCTCAAAAATACTTTTTTTTATATTTCTCGAACCCTCCAAACTTTTTTTATTTAAAAAAAAATGTTTTTTTTTTTTACTTTACGCACAAATTTCTGGATTACTCAAACATTTCTGACCAGGTTTCCAAAATTTAAATCTTGTTGGAAAGGGGAGAGATGGACCTTTAAAACGGTATGCATATATCTATTATTCGGCATATAATGCTATGATTTTTGATGAGGTAAACTTTCGAATTCCTTTCATATTTTTTCAAGTTTGTCCATTCATAGTAGCAAACTTTAATAAAAACGTATAGGATAAGTGATAATATTCTTAAAGTTCTCTTGTGAAGAGATTGAGTCATCAGTGGATCAAATCAGACAAAAATTACGGTAGTTATTATGTAAAGAGTCTAACAGTCGAGTGATATTTTTTATATATGTCATCTCATCAAATGAACTTTTAGTTCAAAAATTTTCAGAATTTTTGATGGATTTTGATTGTTTATCAGAAAATGTGTCAATTTCACGTTTGAGCGACCAGCAGAAGTTGGCCAACATTTGCGCAAAGGGAAATAATAATATTTGCAAAAAACACAAATATTAGCCGACTTCTGGAAGTCGTGCAAACTTGAAATTGACACATTTTCTGATAAACAATCAAGATCCATCAAAAATTCTGAAAATTTTTGAACTAAAAGTTCATTTGATGGGATGACATATATAGAAAATATAACACGACTGTTATACTATTTAAATAATAACTACGGTAATTTTTATCCAATTTTATCAAATGATGACTCAATCTCTTCATAAGAAAACAAACTTTAAGAATATTATCACTTATCCTATATTTTCTTATTAAAGTTTGCTACTATGAATGGACAAACTTGAAAAAATATGAAAAAAATTCGAATTTTCAAAGTTTACCTCATCAAATCTCATAGCATATTATGTTGAATAATAGATATATGTATACCGTTTTAAAGATCCATCTCTCCCCTTTCCAACAAGATTATTTTGGAAATCGGAGCAGAAATGTTTGAGTAATCCAGAAATTTGTACGTAAAGTAAAAAAAATTGTTTTTGTCAAATAAAACAAGTTTGGAGGGTTCGAGAAATATAAAAAAGGTATTTTTGAGTTCTACTCAACTAACTGAACATCGTGGACTATGTAGTTACTCGGGTGTATTTTCACTGTCGCACCGTGTTATTTATTAGCACACACAAACAGAAAATTGTTTGCAAAAATTTTTATCAACAAAATTTGATGGACTGAGAGAAGTTGAAAGAAAACTAGACAAATTATTTCTGTTCGTCCAGGTTCTTTCAAAAAGGACTACCGAACATTGACCATCTTTTTTAAAATTACATCTCCCAAACTACGTACGTTCATACATACATATATCTATAATTATTCATTACAACCATAGCTGCCAGATAAATGAAGCATCAAATCGTCAAATATTTGAGAAAATATCGTCAAAATCGTCAAAGACGTTCATTGAAATCGTAAAAAAAACGTCAGAAAAAATAAATAAATAAATTGAAATGTTTTAAAAACAAAAACATATACTCGTAAAGTCAATGTTAAGCAGCAATAATATTGTATCATCTATACCCATGTGTGGTGTAAATATTAGGGAGTCAGAAGATCTTGACGTTATGGGAATGAAAATTCAGTGCGATGTTCGCTAGAACTGACACATTTTTCCGTGCTTTGGTTTCTTCAGACGGTGCAATAAATACTTCACTTCATAAGATCTTCTTGTTATTTACACTATTTATAACCGACCGAGAATGGAATACAACTCTCATGTATGGGTTGGCCCTTAACGTCTATTTTGAGGCTTCTCGACCGTTTACAGGAGAGGCCGTAGTATCTCGTTAATCACGATAGTCATTTTCATTGATTCATTGGAGCATCGTTGTAATGTGGCTTGCGTTTCACTGTTGTATCGCTACTACAACGGGTATTGCTAGAGCGAAATAAAAATAAAAATTAATTATGAAAATCATATATTCCTACGTAACACTCGTCTTTCTCGGCCAGCACATCCGTATGTGGTCGATTGGCCAGTGTATCGCACATTGCGTTACAGACAAAGTTCGTTAGTGTTAGACGGACTATTCGTATGTGGAACTCCCTTCCTGCAGAGTTCTTTCCTGTTACTTATGGTATTAAAATGGTATAAAAATGTTATAAAAATATTCAAACGTAGTGTCCATAAACACTGCTCCCTCTTTCCTCCTTCTTATAATATATTTTTCTAGTTCCAAACACAATGCCAGTGTTGGTCGTATGAAAAAAAAAATAATGGCACTTGCCTTTGTTCCTCCGATGGTAATATTAGAAGGTATAATCGAATTTCTAAAATTGTCTGCACGGCATATGATAATTTATGTTCAAGTACGATGTTATTTAGGAGTTGAAATTTTTTGCCTTTTAAAAGGATTAAAAAGGCATAAAATACAGAAAAATCATCACATGTATTCGAAAATAACTTAAAAATATAATACTTTACTCTTTGTTATTACTAACCTAAATTTGCAATAGTAACAACTGCAAAGCAAATACAAAGCTTAAGGAGGCTTATAATGTACTAAAGTAAAGAAAATGATGTAAATTTGATATTGCTAAAAATCGTCAAAATAAGGGAATAAATCGTCATATCGTCAAAATGATATTTTTGGAGCTCAAAATCGTCAAATTGACGATAAATCGTCAAATCTGGCAGCTATGATTACAACCCTTAAGTCAGAATTGGAACCTAGCTTTTGTCGTAACTTATGTTGTGTATGTAAATGTTATTCACGAATGGTGGGACCTACTGTTTAAAGTCGACTCCGAATGGTCACTTTTTGGGAAACCTTTTCATGGTAATTTTTATTTTGTCTTCAAAGTTTTTGCCAAAACTAGACTACGGCGACTTTAAATTAGTAGTTATTTATTCAGTTTTTGGTTTTACCAAATTACCGCCGTGGACCAATGGGCAATTGATCAGAATTTTCATCCAAAATTCCATTCCTAGATCAGTGGATACGTGAAAAAACCAAATTGTCGAGTTTGATGCAATGAATGTGGCATGTACAGGCCACGAGGATTGTACGACTTGACCCCGTTAGACTTTTTCTTGTGCAGTTTTGAAGGAGAAGGTGTAGGCGAATAAGTTACAAACACGAGGGGTCATCACAGCCAAGACCAATGCAAAATTTTATATTTCTGATAAGCTCCACCTATAAAAGCCGTTAGATGATTTTCTATTCCGTATAACGAATAAAAAATTTCGATGGTATCGGTCACACCGTTTTATTTCAATTTAAAGATAGGAAGCGTTTAATGAAAGACTCTATACTAAAATTTGTTTTATTTTTGTAGATCTTTGGTTGAACATTTTTTTCAAATTTTTCAATTTTAAACATTATGTCAGAACATTTGTATTATCAGCTCGCTAAAGTGAAAGTCGCGAGGTTATTTTTATTATTTTTTAAAGTCTATATTCAAGTCCATAACATTAATAGAACTTACGATCTGATAGCTTTGGTTTTCTAGGGCTCACATTGTGAACTATAAAACCACTTACAGATTTGTACTACTCTCCGTCACATTTCTGGATTTCATCAAGGTAATCTGAACATTAACAGAATTCATGGTAAACTTCCAGCAAAGTTTTCGGAAAGAACAGGAGAAGACCGATCCTGAAAGAGTACTTAATTTTTTAAGAAACTTACTCTTGTAACATATTTTTATTCTGTACTGATACAAAGACAACATCATAATTTGTTTAAATATTCGTACTGATTTTATTTTCTTCGTAAGGTAATGTAATAAATCTGAGTTCAGGCCCAAGTCGGAATTCTTCACTGCAATTACTGTTGATATATTTTTTTGTCCATCACAGGCTTAGAAAGGTAGGAAACCGAATCATCTCTTTCATTAGAGACGACAGCAAGTCCTATTAGTCCATTGTAACATTTGGGTTAAACTGTAGGTGCCGCCACTCATGAAGAAAATTGACACACACAACACAAGTGGTGGGAGACGCTAGGTCGTAATCCTGACTGTAGGAAAGGTTGTAATGACCATGTATGTATGTATGTAATCATGATTCACCATCTTAGTTATTAATTAACAAAAAACAAAATCATAAATTTGAAAATTTATTATTTCTTTTAAGCCACTATTAAATGGTGCTTATAACTGTCATCGCAAGTGTATGCACAAATTTTTGATCACATACTCATGTGGTCTTCCGTTCTCTCAAGATATCGTTTCGGTAAAGACGTGATTTAATTAAAATTTTTTCTTATTTTCCCTGTTGCCACACAGTAAAAACAACAACTGTAACCAAATTGGTAAATGCTGTGAAACATACATGCAGTCTGTTTTTTGGCATCAGTTCTACTACAGGTTTTTTCTTTTTTTCATACTCCGGTCGAAGGAACGCTATATGCGTGAAATAAATGCAGAGTTTCGCTATGCTTTATAGTGTGCTAAACGTATAAATAACAAAAAAAAAAAAAGAAAGAAAATTAGGAAAAGTTTAATGGGAAAACTTAATGCAATAAATAAAGTTTTAGACAAGAACTATCTGCTCCCTATGCATATTCGTTTAGTCCTTATTTACAATATATTATATCTCCTTTTAAATTGCAGACACATTAAACTAAATGTAAGAGGGACAGCATAATTATCTATTTTCGATCACACTGAAGGCGTAGAAATAAACTTTCATAATTAATTCGACAGTACATTAATGGGTGGAAAGTGGCACGTATTCAATGATATTTTAAAATTTGCACATAAATTTCTATTTATTTTCTACGGATGTAGTATTTCATACAAACATGATATTTGAAAATTATATTTGCAGTTTGTCAATTAATTTATTAGACATTTTGGAATATTAATCGTATGCCTATTCATAAAATATTTTAACATTTTACTTATCATTTGCCCTTGAGAAAAAATATTGAATTAATCTATTGCGTAATTTTCAGAATTTTAAAGAATTTTTTAAAGGGAACGTTTACATGAAGAGGTACTGGAGCTCTTAACAGATTTCTGGCAAAAACTTTGAGATTAAATAAAATTGCCATGAAAAATTTTAAAAATTTTTATTGTTGGGATTTGACTATAAACTGTAGGTCCCGCCACTAGTAGATAAAATTAACACACACAATATAATTGGTATGAGAAGTTAGGTCGTAATCCTGATTGAAGGGTTGTAATGACCAATTATGTATGTATGCAGGTGTACAGGAGCTTAGAAACGACAGTAAGAGTTCTGAGTTACCTATGCTGCTCTAGAGCTATAGTAAGAAGTCTTTGAGAATTCCAATAAATAGCCAGGTTACTACCGATTCTGCTCTACATTCTCTTTGCAATTTCATAGACGACTGGCTTTTCGCAAGTTCTCTATTAGAATCCTCTATTGGAAACTTTGTTCAGAATATTTTTAATACGCCCAGCAGAAGGCTGGCGATAAGTACTACTGGTGAGTATATATCGTATAACTCTGGGATTGGCACACGTGAATTTGCCATTAGAGAAGAGGAAGTGGTGTTAGGTTAGTTTTGAAGTAATTGTGGCTGAACGTCGCCGACTTGCACTTTGTTGACTATGAACTTAAAAGAGCTCCCAATTGAAGACAGAAATGCATATCCGCTATTTAAAATATTTGATCAAATTGGACGGAAATTTTGGAAAAAAATACAGCCATATCGACAAAATTGAGAAATGTTCACTCCGGAACCATTTGAAATACATTCTGTATGTGAAAGTAACAATCTCGTTTGTATCATATCAGGTCCTTAATTAAGCGCTTTTTATTTTTAATTAGTTCGTCATACTGACTGAAGGGTTGTAATGGCCAATTATGTATGTATGTATCAGGCATTCCAACGGCCATCTTGTTGATGCTGCATTTGTCAAATTAATTTCCATTTATTCAGTATGTATTGCCAGCCCATGGTGAGGGTATAAGATGCAACAACACGTGGAGATAATAAAATTGTTTTATCAAAATGAATGATTTGTACCCGCAATATTGAAGCCGTTTTCGCTTCGCCTAACGATGCTATCGATTTTGCCAAAAAAAATGCTAAATTAGCGTATTTGGAGCTCAGAAAACCCACACGTGGTTTTACAGAAGTGAATGTTTGGTGCGGCTTGTAGAGCGGAGGCAACCACTACGGTCAATGGAAACACCTATCGATTTTTTTGTACCTGCTCTTCATGGCATTGGTGTGAACGATGGTTTCAACACGATGCAACAAGCCACACATCTCATGTCACATATTGCGTCAAATTTTTGATGGCCGTTTAACCCTAGACGGTTATGGGTAGACACGCAGAAAGAATGCGACTCCCATTTAACGATTTCTGCCGTGGATGTAGATCCGCTGAGGAAGAGGAGACTGTTATCCACTTTCTATGTCAATGCCCATCTCTTGAGAGATGCAGATATAGGTTATTTGGCTCTCCAACCCTTGTTAGCTTGACGGAGCTATCGTCCATTGACGTCAAGGACATAGCCTCGTTTATAAAACTTTCTGGCTGGTTTTCCAGCGTGGGGCAGTCGTGCTTTAAATGTGCAGCCCTTGCGCTGACCGATTTCCCCCTCATTGGCTCGGAGGAACTTGGTCAGTACAGGGACTGCGTTCGCCTGTGGTGCCACAACGGGCCGCTATGCGTGCTCAAGTGAGCTTTTGGCATAAAGCTACCACATTAACTTAATTAGCCAAAACGGTGAATTGGCCGGCAAGAAGCTACGATTTGATACCGTTTGGACTATTTTCTGTGGGGCGTTGTTAAAGAAAAGTGTTATGCCGACAAACCAGAGACACTTGAGCATTTGAAGGCTAACATTCGTTATGTCATTGCCGAGATACGACCCCATACTCTCGAAAAAGTCACGAAAATTTGTCCGACCGAATGAAGTACTGTGAGGCCAGCCGCGGCAGCCATATGAATGAAATAATATTAAATTTCTAAGCGGAATAATTGTACTTCAGAACAAAAAAAATAAAATTTCAAATCGCTTTTATTTATATTTTTAAATTTAATCTTTTAGATGGCCCACCCTTTACTATATAAATATCCCTTAAATTGAAACAATTGTTGGATAAATAATTAACGTGCCTCAATTTAACAAAATTAAATATTCTGAATAGGAAATAACGTGTGAAATAATTTTCTAAGAAATTTACGCCAACTATTCTTTAATTTTATAAAACAATTGCTTGCCTTGTTTTACAAGCAATTTTCTCGTTTGAAATTGGAAATAAATTCATTTAAAACCCTTAGGAGTGTTAATAAAATTCACAAAAAAATATCTGCTGAGTGCTGAATCATATTTCAATTGAAAGAATATTTATTTCAATCGTTGCATAAACTTAATTCAATACACTATCCACCCATCCACCTTTATTGAGGATTACAATAAACAAGTCATTGCTTTATTAATTCATCCAATTAATATTTAAATTCTGTTGCTGCTGCTGTTGCTTTTTTATTTCAAATTCCTTCAATAAACAGGTACTTCTAACGTATAGCAGCCACTTGAATTACAAATTGTTTTGCCATCTTTATGCGTTATTATTTGTTTTTATGTTGTTGTTTTTTTTTCTCTTTTATTTTCTTCAATTATTTCCCTCTCTCTCTCTCTCTCTCTGTCACTGTGTCTCTCTGTATTTATTTCGGATTATCTGGGGGCTATAAATCAAATTGCGTACTCAACTACCATAAAAGCTATGCTTTCTTGCCAAATAACCCAAAGTAATAAATAATTCACCTTTTCTTTTCTTTCCTTTTCTCTTTCCTTTTCAACTTATTACACTTATTCTTCTTCTCAATCTTATTCCTCACCTTCTTTTTCTTCATCTGAATGCCAACACTGCCAAAGAAGTACAGTTTGAATACTGTTTTGCCTCTTTTTAGCAAAGTGATGCTGATGTTGTTTTTGTTGTTGTTGTTTGAATATGCTTTTAATGCCATTTTTACCTTGGCTGTACCTTTCGGCTTTTACTTGTTGGTATTTTTATTTTCGATTTGAGCCAAAAAAAAAGAAAAAAAAAATAATAATATTCGCTGAAAGACTATGCTCAAGTTAAGCCCAAAAGTTAAATGGAAAGGATGAGTCAAGAAATGCTTCTACAAATTTCTTTCTTGGATAGTGAAGAAATGTGGATTGTAACACAACAATTTATTGATGGCAGAGATTCCCAAATAGGAAAACTTTCACGGAAAAGTTTTACATTCGGAGGATCGTCAGAGAGATTGCCAGGAACAGATTTTTTTATAACTGCGTACACCGTAAAAAACCAACAAACTTTCCACCCCCATTTAAGTGATAACCATGATATATTTTTTTCTTTGTTTAATTCATTAACATATTGGCAACAGTTTTTGCTTCCTTATTAAAGTTGGGTCTCAATACCTTGGCTAACAATCAAGTTATAAAACTGCATCCAAATAAGGGTGGGCCATTTAAAAGTTTAAATTTAAAAAGGCAATGAAACAAAAACGCTTTAAAATTTTGCCAAATTATTTGTTGTGAAGTACAATTGTTCCGGTTAGAAAGAGAATATTATTTCATTCATATGGCTAACGCGGCTGGCCTCATAATACCTCAATCGATCGGACCAATTTACGTGCACTTTTTCGAATATATGGGGTCTTATCTCGCCAATGGCATCACGAATATTGGCCTTCAAATGCTCAATTGTTTCTGGTTTTTCTATAATAGAGAAATTGTGCAACTGTGTCAAATCGCAGCTCCTTGACTGCCAATTGACATCACCATTTCTGCTAATTAAACCGCCATCAAACGTTTGGCACAATAAATCGATTGTGGCATGAGATGTATGGCAAGTTGCACCATCCTGTTGAAACCAAACATCGTTCACATCAATACCAAGAACAGCGAGTAAAAAAAAAATCGGTTATCATGATGCAATAGACGGCTCCAGTGACCATAATGGTTGCACAGTCCTCATTTTCAAAGAAACAGCCACTCTTAATGGGTATATTGGCTTCTGTAAGTTTTTTGTTAGGGGTTTTCTAAGCCCCAAATACGGCAATTTTGCTTATTAACATACCTACCGGGATGAAAATGAGCTTCATCCGAAGAGATGAATTTTTTTTTTGGCAAAATCGACATCATCGTGCAGTTTCTCGCCCAATAACTTCCAACGTTGCTCAAGCGTAAATCGTAACTGATCGTTCAAATTTAAACCGACAGATGGCCCACCCGATACAACGAATATATGGTAAAAATATTTAAATTTTAAATCCTTTTTAAAATTAAAGAAATCAATTATCACATGCAACTTGGTGTTGGTTGAATAAGTTTTTGTTTCCCCTGAGAATTTCTAAAACATCATGGTTTTAAATTTACAAAAAAATATTTGTTAATACCTATACAACTTTAAAAATATGATGTAAACATTCATTCCATATAACCTATTTTCATTAAAATATAAAATTTAAAATATAAATATTTACCACTCTCCTAAGACATAAATTTGTAAACAAGTAAGAACTTTGAAGTTAGCCAAGTAGGTTGGTCAATGTGATACCGTACTGTTGACTCTGTGTTGCTTTTTTGTTAAAAAAAAATCATAAAAGTTGTGTTATGACTGTCACAGATAAGTTAGAGAAAAAAGAAGGTCATTCAAATGGCTTAAATTATAGATTTGGGTGCGAATTTAATCATAATGAAATATCATGACGTATTTGATAAATTTTTGCCCTAGATAGGTATGTAATAGACTGTGACTATTCATACACTTTCGCCATCGCATCGGCATACAAATTTATAAGAATCACGTTAAACTTATAGGAATTCTGTATCGCGTATGTATTTTCCTAATTTCGCAAATTCATAATCCAACCCTTGGCGAGTTGTGCTTTCTATATAGAAAGTGATAGGTCATTTCAATGTATTTTCAAAACACCCGGTTATTCGCCTCAATTGTGAGGTTCAAAACAAATTTGTATTAGCCATTATGACCTTTCAATCAGAATTACCACCTAGCTTCTCACACCACTTATGTTGTGTGTGTTAATTTTACACTTGAGTTACTGGGCCTACAATTAATAGTCGACTTCGAACGACAGATTTTTAAAGAAAATTATCATGGCAATTTTATTTACTCTCAAAGTTTTGCCAGAAATCTGCTGAGAGGAAGTCGCCGAAGAAATATTTCTTTTCATATTTCGTTATATTCGAGATTTATGACCTTAGCTTTGGACCGTGGCCTCATGTCTAATAAGCCAACAAACTAGCTACTAGACTACGGTGACATCAGGTCCAAAAGCATCTGTAAAGTTCAGCACAGCGTAAGGATATCTACCATACTGTTCTTCCCCATATCTGCGGTGTTCCATTATGTCGCTGCTCCTTAGGACATTTTAAATTTTTTAACTCCATCCAGTAACTCGATATCCTATGCTTCTAAGGTCTTGGTTTCTCTGAGTTTAGTACCATTTTCGTTTGGAAAACGGTCTTATGACAGTCTTTGGCATCCCGTTCTACAACTTAAATACCCATTCCATTCCAGTCATCATATTTCTAGAGGTCCGTGTAACAACCAGTTCATATGATCAGCTAAATTAGAATTCCAATGTTGATCTTGTATCCTGAATAATAGAAATACTCGTACATGGTATTCTGTCTGATATTTCAACATTATACATATAACCATATAATTTGTCAAATAAAAATGGGGGGTATGCTTCATATGCCATACACGCCGTTACGGTTACAATAATAACAGACAGAAAATTCTTTTTGAACCGTTTGTAGTATTCAGTTGAAACGTGTTTAACTGTACTTAACTACTCTCCTGTAGAAAGGATGTATCCTTTTTGGATTAAGATGTTATGATTATCATTGAAGGGCAATTACAAGGACGTTACAGATTTTTGAAATACAAAAAAACGCCAACAACAAGCATGTACTGTTAGCGTCAAAAGAAAGTGTACAATTCAAAAAATATACATTAATAAATTACCGTTAATTTTTTTTCAAATTATTTTATTGCCAGTTTTGAAAATTGAAACAAGAAGAAAAGAATTAGAAAAAATTTGGAAATATTGTAAAATTTTTTCGGGCACTCTCCTTAAGTGGAAAACTTGAGTTGAGATTGTAAGAATTTTATTCATAGTGTACACTTCTTTTTGAAGCTCACTGTTAATCTGACCATAACTTACTAATTGAAAGAAGTGTTAACTAGTGTTCCAGCTTTTAGGAACAAAACTAGCATGAGATGGCTATTGCTTACACCGAAGTCAAAACTTATTGGATTTCTGATCACGTCATTAAATACTCAACAGTGGAGTAAAGCCGTGTTATATCTTATCAATCAAAGACTGTTACAAACACCAGCTCACACACAACATACTGCCACCAAATGTAGCGGCGTTAGGTTATAAAAGGAAACACTGTCTTCGTCGTTGTTTAACACACATACATCAATTTTTTTTGTTAGTATTCGTTTTTGGTTATTGTCTGTTTCCTTTTGCAATAACACATGATAAATTACTTTTGTTGTCTCATAATTTTTTGCCCACACCAGTAAAATTGTCACATTGACAAACAATCAGAAAACTTTCAACCAAAAAGAAAACAAACGAAAAGAAAAGTATCACTTAGAAAAGCAAAAACAAAAAGAAAAAATTGTAAATAAATAATGGATCCATGAATACACATACGTTTGCTAGCATTTGCCATGTCATACTTCACACGTTTCTTAATAAATATTTCCAGGTGTTGCTTATAGAAACCAAAGAGATTTCATGAATTTTTTCTTCTCCTTTTTTAGAATAAATAACGATACGTTCTTTTTATCATATTTCGTCTTTTCTTCTTTTCTTGTTTTTCAATGAAGTGATATAATTTCACGCAGGATTCCAGCTGATATCTTCAATATTGAATTGTTTATTAAACTTATAAGAGAGGCAGATTGAATGAAATAGATAAGACTACGGTTAGGTCGGAATCATTATTATTATTACAATACGAGGATGGTTTGAAAAGATATTGTGAGGAGAGGAATACTGTTTCACAGTTTATTTAATTTGTTTAAACACATGAGGCACCGAGGGATGCTGCAAAAATATGTGAAGTTCAAAAAGACGATTTATGTCATCAATGAGGACCTCAGCATCTTTTGTATGCGATCGATAAACCTCAAAATAGACTTTGCGGCACCCCTCCATACATAAGAGTTGTATTCCGTTTCCGGACGAATGTAATTGAAGAAAATAGTTCTAAGAAACCGAGGCACTTGAATGCTTCTTTCGCCAATTACAGGAAAATTCTGGTTCCTGTGAATATCACACTGAATTTTCATGGTTAGAACATAAAGAGCTTCTGACTGTCCAATTATTAAACCACCCATAGCTACAGATGAGGTAACATTATTGCTGCGCTTACGTGTCAATAAACAACATTTGGGTCTTTCACGTATTAAAATTGTATTTATTCATACGACCCCATTCTGGTACTGATTATAAGTTGGATGTGAGTGTGTCTCCAAAACGCTCGGCCTACCATTAAAAGAATATGGATGAGAAATATTGCTGACATCTGCAAAAGAGTGGATACAATTAGAAGAAAAATAAGATGATAGCTAATGAAAATAATAAATAGATTGGGATTTAGAACAGAACTTGGCGGTTCCGCTAAGTTTAACATTAATTCGTCTGAGGATACTCCATCTACAACAACCGAGATAGTGCGATCCCTCAGAAAGCACGATATAAAGCGAGAGAAGTAACTATCAACATCTAAAGCACTAAGTTTCGATAGAAGTGCAGCGAGCCATACTCTGTCAAATGTTCAAGCAACACAATATGAGGCATTGAAAAGCTTATCTAATGGACCAGTGAACGTTGCAGAACACTGCTTCGGGACAAGTGCTTGAATACCATCCTGCCCTAAAGACTTGTTTATGTACAGATCCTTAGGAACCCTTTTAACTGGTGGTTGATGGCTTTTCCGCAGGTTGGAATTATTTGCAAATATTTCCGACTCGAAGTGTCGTTTTCATCCAATATTGCTTGGAGTTCAACGTTTTCAAACTTATTTGGTGGTCTTCGACTTCATTTTTCATATCTAAATCGTAACCTCTGAACCGTAAAAAACATCTTCTGCAAGTTGCTTCTGTTAGAGCATGATCATCATATGCTTCGTTAAGAATTCGATGTCGCCCTTTAAAACTTTTTTTTAAATAAAAATAAAAAATTAATGATTTCCGTAAATCACCATTTTCTGCTACAAAATTCACGATCTTTAATACGATGAAACAATATGATGTTGTTTGTTTCCTATCTTACCTATCTTCTCACACTACTTATGTTGCGTGCTTTAATTTTATACAAGAATGGTGGGACTTACAGTTTAAACTCCACTCCGAACGAAAGATTTTTGAGAAACTTTTTCCTGGCAATTTTATTTACTCTCAGAGTTTTGCAACAAATCTGCTGCTGAGAGGCAGTCGCCTCAGAAATATTTTTTCACATTTCGGTTTGTTGGGGATGTCTGGCCTCACATCTAATCAGCCAACACGCTATCTACTAGACTACGGCGACTACACCTGGTATATCCACGGAATATTGAAAAGCTTAACCAAAATATTTTTCAGAAGTCTAAAATACAAGATGCCTCTACTATTTACTTTATTGATTTCCCTTAGAAGAGAGGTGTGTGGAAATTTTGCCTCATAGAAAATTTCGAATTTATATTTTTGTATCGCTATTTTAATTCAAAATGAAGAATCAATTTATATTTACGTACATGACATACAACATAACAGCTAAAGATCATCTTGGTAGAGAAAATATGCACTGAATAAGAAAACATCTCGAAAAATTTTGAAAACTTTTTACTTTTCATAGACTTTCAAAAAATTCGAAGCAGAATTTAAATTACAGTTAAAAATGAAATTGCTATAGAATATGGACATAAACCTTTACTTCTTCTTTATATAAGGTGGGTCATCTATCGGATTAAATTTGACTAATCGGTTATTTCAAATCTGGCAATACTTATGTCATTCTATTCTGTCACAAAATTCAGTATACTCAGTATCTCCACTGAACGTAAAAAATCGATTTAAGCTTGAGCAACGTTCGGACTCATTGGGCCAAGGAAAAGCTGCACGATGATGTCGATTTTGCCAAAAAAAAAAATCATCCTTTCTTGCGAAGTGCATTTTTATCGTGGTGGGTATATTAATAATTTGCCGTATTTGGGGCTCAGAAATGCCACACGTGGTCTTACAGAAGCCAATGCACCCATTAAGAGTGACTGTTAGGTGTGTCTCCTGGCATTCTTGGCCCATATTTTTTTGAAAATGAGGACGGTGCTACCATTACGTTCAACGGAGACACCTATCCCACCATGATAACCGATTTTTTAACCCGCTCTTCATGGTATTGATCGATATATTACGTCAAATGGTTAATGGCCGTTTAATTAGCCGAAATGGTAATGTCAAGTAGCTGCGATTTGACACCGTTGAACTATTTTCTGAGGCGTTAAAGAAAAGTGTTATATGGACAAACCAGGGACCCCATAGACTTGAAAAAGAGCACGAAAATTGGTCGGATCGGATGAAATAATATTGCATTTCTAACTGGAACAATTGTAGTTCACTACAAAAACAAAAATTTGACAAATTTGACAAATTTGACAAAAACGATTTTGTTTTATTGTATTTTTAAATTTAAACTTTTAAATTTCCCACCCTTTATCTGGTCTGCGTTTACTTTATATTTATTATGCACCATAAACATCCCAGTAAAAATTGGAGTTTACTTGTAAGAAGGTTTGTAAGGGGGAAAGTAGCTTCTCTCCAGAAGGCATGATTTTTATATGGCGAATTCCCACTTGGAAGCATTACCTTTTGAAAAAAGAAGCGCGTTTTCACTCGTTCCATTCAGGTGTGAGTAACAGCTATATGTAAGCGCTACATTCATGTCTCTATGAAATTGCAACATTCATTGCTTACAAAAAGCTCTTCCATCATGTTTTTTCTGAAAACGTGAATTCAATTCCGAAATGAAGCTATTACTTCATGCTTCTTAAGAATCTGTGTAATAATAACTTCCAATTGATTTTTTGTTTTATTTTTTATTTTTTAAAATTAACAAAATAAATTCAATGTTAAAAATAAAAAGATTATTAAAAATGAGAGAAAAATTACTTTGTTTCTTAAATGTTAAAAAATAAATTAATTCTAATAAGGAACACTTAAATAAATTTGATAAATTGTTAAACTAAAATAATTATAATTAATTGATTTGAAAAAGGTATACACTTATTTATATGTACATATACGAATTTATTGTTAAAATTATTTTTAATTTTTTCGAAAATAACAAAAATTTAATTAATATTTTAAATTAAAATTATTTAAATAAAATTTGCGGCAAAATTCATATTTTTTAATAAAATGAAATGATACATTATTTTTGATTCTTTTGCTGTTGAAATTTAGGGATTTTATTCTGCTATAACAGGATCAATATTTTCTGAATCTGAATCCGAATCCTCTTCACTGTTTAAAAATGTGTTATTAATTTTATTCTTTTTCTTCAAGCACTTTTTCTTGTAGTAGCGATTTTTGTTTAATCTAAATGCTATGCGTAAATTGTGAAGGAATTTTGTTTTAGAGAGACCATCAACTTTTAGAGATTCTGTAATTATAAGAATGCTTATTTTATAATACGAATTTATTAAAGACATAATAAAATACTTACCATAAATAACATTTACAAATTTCGGGAAGTCTAATAGACGATTTTTATCCTGTTTCCATCCACATTAAAATCGAGTAACATCTTTAAATTTGAAAGATTTTTGTTTCCAACAAATTTTGACATATTATTTAAAAAAAAAAAAAAAACAAAACGCAACAACAACATTAAGAGCAGACGCCGGCACCAATGTCCCTCAGGGGAAGATTTTCTTCGGCTTTATATGTTCATATGTTCTCTTTGTGCCGACGACTGATTAAGAGAGAGAAAAAACAAACACAAAAAGCTGTTATCTTTTCTACAAAAAAAGAAGTAAACACAAATCAAACAGACATTATATGCACAATAAGAATGCCACGAACACAAAAGCAAGTACTTTAAAATATTCCGTAGAAAAAATAACTGCTGTATACACACTTTAATAAATATTTAAAATTTAATTTCTTACATTTAATATGTACTTATTAATTTAATGTTACTTTTTTCTTCAACTTTTATTTTATTTTTTATTTCACCGAAATAGTAACACATTCTTTGCGCTTTTATTCACGTCTTGTCTGCTCAAATGCATGTCGATGACTGAGCACGTTTTATTATGTAATTTAAAAAATTTTTTTTTGGAAAAGACTCGGTAATTCTCCCGATTTCAAAGTCTTTGCAATACAACCTGCTTCCTCGTAAGGGACAGAGGTAAGCTCAACAATTATTTAAATGTTTCACTTACAACCTGTTTCTATGGAAGGGATAGTAGTAAACTTTTAATTTTTGTTCGCTTACATTATTACAAAAATCCTTTCAATGGTATTAGCTTATTTCCTGCTTCTCAGTAAGGCTTAATAGTAAGCGAATACAGCAGCAGTAAAGTCCCTTTTTAGCTTCCTAAAACCTAAAAATTTTTTACTGGGATATCTCATACGCCATGTTGGAACCGGATTCGTGTAATTTATGGAAATTCAGTGGATTATGTAAATTTCATATAAATGGAATGGCATGAAATTACATCTTCTCCTTAATATTCCCCAAAAGTAAACCAACCACTTCTCTTTGTTAACTGCAATTAATTTATATTTTCTTAATTTAATGTGTCTGTAGTCCTTTATTACAGAGGATGTAACTTTTGTTTCATAGAATATCGTTGTATTTATAAACTGAATTGGTGAATATGTTGCAAATATTGCATTTCCAATTAGCACACACGTTCCTCGTTGAACCGGTGGAATTGTAAAAATAAAATCAAATTCTTGTAACAGAGAGATTGGCTGCCTGCATTCCTGCACCAAACTGCCCGACTATCAATATTAATTGAAAATAATTGGAAATTCCAGTGACTCTACTCGTAATGAAATTAATTTTATACCCTATAATGCAGGAGGAGACTGTAATGCAGGAAGATACATAAGGGATTTGCAAATAGCATAACAATATCGTTTCTTTTTTATTCCTATACGTTAAGGAACATGGAGCAACCTAGCACTAAATAGCAGGCAAATAGGGATCTTAAATGGTTGCCTTAGTATTTATGGTATTTGAAATTTTATAGGTTTTATTGTCTAATGAGACGAGAATCAGATTAGAAGACAAATATAGCAGCCTCCTCCAATCCTCTTCAGACTACTCCAATTCTTTCTGTGCCAGTTCTTACGCCTTTTCGTTTATCTCTATGTCACAGAGTCCCAGAACCCAGAAGAGGCGGGTATTGTGTCGACGTATACGGTATAAGAGACCATGCTCCTGACGCCCTTTGTTTTGACGAGGTTGCATCTGAGCGCTTTGATTGCCGCTTGACTGTCGACCTATATGATCAAGTTCGAAGGAGATAGATCCCCGGTTTCAACCTTAATGGCAGCCTGTTCACTAGCAAAAATCTCCGCCTGAAATATGCTGGCCTAGTTAGGTAATGTGTATGACCAGTTCAGTGAATTTTGATCGGAATAGACCCCAGATCCAGTTCCACTTTTAATTTTTGATCAATCGGTGGACATCGTTATATCATCGTCACCCATGACAGCTTCATCAACCCATTCTTCCCGTGTGGGATTGTAAGTTTTGTATTTTCGTCCGAAAACAGTCTATCACGCCATGTCGGTGCAACTAAAACCCGGGAAATTCGGTTTTATTTCACGCAATATTGAAGCGTAGCCCACCGTACTTGGCCTAAACGTACCGGAGAACTTACTCCTCAGTGCTGTTCCAGCAGCCACATTTTGGAAAGAGATGTCTAATGCTTTTGGAGACATGATGATCTCGAAGCCAGCCTGCGGCGTGAACTTCAGAGCCCCTGGGACGCCCAAGCGTGCCAACCTCTGTACTCTCTTCAGTGTAGAAAGTTGGGTGATCTTACATATAGCCTCCCACCACACTAATGTCCCGTAGGAGTGTTAAGGCCGTACAAATGCTGCCATAATGATACTCAAGTACTTTGTCTCCATTGAGAGTCTCCGTTTTATTTTCGGAACGCTCGGGACCATAAAGTAATTGTACGTAACTACCACACTATTATCCATTTCGCGACGGCGCCTGTATCACACTTTGTAACTTTTCAAGACGGCGCTACTGATCATACCAAAAAACACAAGTAAACAAATCAATGACTGCCATTTATATGCGGTATCACCCTCTGTACACCAATAAGTAACTGCAGTATTTACACGACAACCACTGTGATGCACCAAGTGACTGCTGTATATACACGGCACCCACCTCGAAATGGTTAAGAAAGATTTTCCAGAATTAAATGTTAGATTTGCAGCACTTTGTGGGATGATCGAATCGAATTAATTCAACATGTGATAGATATTACTTCAAATATTGTTTAAAAAAAAAATGGATTTCTTTTAACTACAGCTTATATATATGAAGTAAAGCAATTCCTGCCTTATAATTTACTACCAAAATGAATATCCTAACAACAGAGCACCTTTAAAATACACTTCAGCTGATTGTTTGCAGAATTCCTTAGCAAGCCTCATGTCGTTAGACAAGCAATTATTTTTAGGCCATAGGATTCACGGATTTTAAATTGCTTCTTTAAAATATTCTGCATAAATTACCACAGCCCAACTACCAAACAATAAAATGAAACTCTTCCAAGTAAATGTAGTTTAGTAGCGTGATTACAATGGCTGCAATTACCGCACAAGTTTTGATTTCAACTAATGCCACCTTCTTCTGAACTTGAGCCTTTGTGTACAGGTAGTTTATTTCAAGTCACCCGTAGCTGTGTCAACGTAGTAAATTTAATTGAAATTTTCATTGTCACCCACTTATTGGTTGCCATGACACTTTACAATTTATTTTGTTCGCTGTTCTTTTAATTTTCCACTGCTTTTTGCTCTCCCTTTTAAACGGGTGGTCATCTGTCAGAATAACTCGTTTAACATGATGCTATAACTTGACAGTGAACAACGGGGGGAAAAATATTCCAAATGTTTTCATGAGAATTTCATTTGTAATTGTGTTTATAAATATATTATTTAAGTATACATATGTATATCCTAATGTATGTAAGTGTATGCGATAATGTTTTTCGACTTAAGTAGGATCATTGTATTGAATAAGTAGCATAATAAGTTTGTCTGTAATATGGACACACACAATACATTAAAAAAAAATATTTTTGTTAAAAGCATGGATGTGAAAATTGTTTTACTATCATTTTGTATTATGAGGGTCGGTCCTCAAATTGGTAGAATGAATCAAACATTATATGGGCACTTATCCACATATCAGTCTTTTTTATTCATCTAATTAAATACAAACCAAGACGGTACCATAAGATTATTAATTAAAGAAAAAATTAATTTATTCAATTCCTTTAGATTTCATTCTATTTGAATGCAATTTTCCACTTATTGAATGTATCCGCTTCCGACATGGCGTACGAGTTATATTTAACGTTCATAATAAATATAAAGTATACGCAGAACTATACCGCAGACCAGATATAAAGAACAAGTAAAAGTTTGCGTACATATTCTATAGCAAATCCATTTTTAATCTGTAATATAAACTATGCTTTGAATTCTTTGCAAATCTATAAAAAGTAAAAAGGTTGCTAATAGGCTTAAGATTATTAAAATTAAGAGTTTTCTCAACCAAGATGATCTTTAGCTATTATGTATTGTAGCTGCTCCTTAATTATAAATTGACTCTTCATTTTGAATTAAACAAGGGATATTGAAATATAAAATACCAGCAATTAGACGGCTAGGGCCTGATGGCCTTCGAAATTCGAAATTTTCTATGAGAAATTTCCTCAGACCTCTCTTCTAAGGGAGATCATGAAAGTAAATAGTAGAGACGTCTTGTACTTTAGACTTTTAAAAAAAATTTGGATATTCAACGGAATTAGATGTGAGATTACAGATCAAACCCCAGGTCGGACATCTCCAATAAAACGGGAAATGAAAAAATATTTCCTCGTCGACCGCCTCTCTGCAGATTTCTGACAAAAACTCTGAGAGTGAATAAAATTGCAATGAAAAGTTTCACAAAAATCTGTCATTCAGAGTGGACTTTAAACTGTATGTCCCTCCACTCATGTATACAATTAACACACACAACATAAGTGGTGTGACAAGCTAATTTGTAATCCTGACTGAAGGGTTCTAGAGATCAATTATGTATGTCATGTATGTCAAATGGTTTTCGCCTTACCAATAAGACAAAATTAATGGAAAATTAATAGGCCTCCCATATAAGTAACGTCACATGGATGTGACATTCATCACAAAACAATTATTAAAGGTTTGAAGATAAAAAGAAGAAAAACAAATAAAAAACAGTAAAAATTTATTCTCCATTTGATAAATAAAAGATCTTGAACTAAGCAACGTGATAAGCTGGGCGTCATTGGTGGCGAAGGTAGGGTTGGCACCATGAAAGTTAATGTTGCACATCTGTCAGGATTGAAATTGAATAATTTATTACATATAGCGGCTATTTATATTTTTTTATTTCGCCTCACGTCTAATAAACTAACACTATACCTACCAGACTATAGCGACTATCCTGATAACCCAGCTATAGCTTAGAGAGCTTGGCCTGAAGGTTTTAAAGCATTCATCTTATAGTTTTGATCTTGAACCTCCAGATTATAATTTGATTCGAAGTCTGTAGGACTGTCTTAATGGTTTTGAATTAAATTCAATAGAGAACTTCTAAACACAATTCTGTTCAATAAACATAAAAACGTATAATTTGTTCTAAGGTTACCCTCGTATTGCTTGAATTTTTATTCATTTTTTTTTAATTTTTCATGTCAGCTTTTACGCTGTAATGAGCAACCTAAATAAAAGCGTCAACGTTGTGCCAAGAACAGTAATGTTAACTTACCATGTTAAATAAAAGTCGCCAAATGAAAATAAAAAATAGAGATAAAATCGCAAAATTGGACTGAAAGCAGCTAACATGTCATTACTTACTTTTGTAAACACAAATATAAAAGCAAGGCGTATTCATTTAATTCATTTTAATTAATGAATACGCCATGTATAAAAGTAAACAAATAAAAAATCACATGTTTTACAACAAACTCCACTTCTTTACGCTCTGTCAAAATTGGATTTTCCAATTGCAAAGCGTTAACGCCGCGCAATTATGGTTGGTCTCATACATTTTATATGGGCATGAGAAATTTTGACATTTATTTTGCGCTTATTATTAGATTAGATTACGTGATACGTGCCGGTATCAGTGTACTCCTTAGAAAGAAAGCTGAATCAGTAAGGCATTGAAAACAAGCCTACCCTCAGCCAAATACCAGGCCACAATTTTGTTCATACCAGAACTTCTCCAAGGAGTAGGAAGAGAGATTTGAAAAGTTTTACTTCCCGAAGGGAAGGATGAGGTGTGGCTATTGCGACAATCAGCCGTAGTCTGCCAAGTAATGCAGACAAGAGCCCCTGGAAAAAAATATGAAAAATAATATTTCTTTCGACTTCTTCCTCTTAGCAGGTATCTGGCAAGAGATCTGAGAGTAAATAAAATTTGCCATGAAAAATTTCTTCATGGGTGGTGTGAGGAGTAGTTAAGTAATTACGAAGAGAATCGGGTTATTCCCGAGCATTCTGATTCAAATCAAGACTAACATGTAGACTCCGTGATGAGGATAATGAATATCATCTCAGAAGCAAACATACGGTTGTATATAAACTAATAGAGAGTGAGTTATACTTATTCATACATACATACATAATAGTTTCTGACACTACCCACTTTGTGTGTGTTAGCCTTAATCCAGTAGCGGGATATACACTATAAAGTCGACTCCGAACGACACATTTTTGAGAAACTTTTCATGGCAAATTTATTTACTCTCAGAGTTTTTAAAGTCGCCGAAGAAATACTCAAATTTCGTTTTGTTGTAGCTGTCCGACTCGTGGCCACACGTCTAATAAGCCAATACACTACCTACTAGACTGCTCTAGCAACTCTACGTAACAATAACAATATTCTGATGAATGATCGATGCTTCTTTGCGATGCATTACATATTGTGTAGGGTGCATGGAGCAAGAAAATCAAGTCGAAACTAATTAAAGTGTAATGCGGTATAAAAATTAAAAAGATTACTCTCAAACGAATAATCGCACACACATACTAATATATTTACAAACCATAATAAGTAGCAAAAAAGGGTACAAAAATAACAATACAGTTACATACACTCCCACAGAAGAAAAATATTCAAGCAGTGTACACCTATCCCCCGATTTACACGGTAGATACGTTCCTGAGAAAAACGTGTAAATAGAAAATTACAAATTTTCAAGTCAAAACCGTGTAAATCGAAAAGCTTGCAGAAAATGCATAATTTTGCTTAACAGTTGTGATTTTTTTTAATATTTTTAGGTGTACACAGAAATAAAAATAAAATGCATTGACAGGTTAAAATATGTAATATATTACGGAAACACTGTTTTTTTTTTATTTAATTACAATACATTAAACAGAAGAACAAAAAAAAAAGAGCGCGATAAAAACAAAACAAAAAAAAACTTGGAAAACCGTGTAAAAGCGACAACGTGTAAAACAAGTATCGTGTAAATCGGGGGATAGGTCTAATTTCATACATATGTACATACACACATAACAATATGCAGCAAGTACCTATAATACAATGACAATGGAGATTAAGAATAAATCTCTGTTTACTTTATAAGACAAATAAACGAACAGCAAGTGAGAGAGGAAGACAGAAGGAAATGTATACTGAAGATAACAATGCAGTCTTTTGTCATAAAAGCGAAATAAATAAAAACAACAACAATAACAGTAAAATTAACGACAACAACGACATCAGTTGCTAAATGTTTTAAGCCTGACTGATTATATTTTGCACAATAATTTCGACTGCAAAAACAGGCAAAACAAAAGAGAAAAAGATGAGTAAAAATATGTTTTGCAATTGTGTTTACCTTGAAAAATAGATACATTTAGATTTTATGTTTGATTTACAGGCATAAAGGAAATAATCTCTGTAATCAAATTGAATTTTTTGAAGCTCAAAATTCGGATCGTATTTGGAACACTTTTAATCGTTAAGACAAATACAACTCTATTGCTATAAACAGTTATCGGGTTTATGTTTATTTATACGTTTTCGTTATATTACAATAGACTAGGCTAGTCCGTTATTTGTCTAACCATAACACTGTTTTCCAGATAAGACGGAAGTGTAAGTAAAGATTTCATTAACGGCCAATTAAAGTAATGGCATCCGCATTTTAACGATTCATTTAGGTATGGCACGGTATAAACGATTTAGTTATCTTTTCGCCAGTAGTTGCAAATGAAGACACAATCTATCTAATTATACTTTGAAATTCTAAAACCTGGATGTTCTAAGTTTGTAGAACAATTTGTTTAGTCACTTCCTTACATTGCCTTAATTCACGTTGCTATGTGCAGTAACATGTGTTTCTTTATTCTATTTTAGCTTCTTAATTGCATAAATTGCATGCAGGAATATTAAGCATAAACAATAACAGGCCTGTGATGACCTTAGATACCCTGAACTGAACGCGCGATGAACGAAAAGTCCGGGTATACATGGTTGAGATTGTGCACTAAAACTATTCACATGAACGTGGAATTCCCAGTAAATGTAAGTCATTAAATGGCTTGGATTACGTTCCTGCCTTTTATACACAGTCCGTCGTCGTTACCAATAGAATTATTCAGTAACGTCTACATAATATGCAGAACATATTATGTTCCATTTATTTACATTTATATATTGTAATTTCAAATGGGTGTTTGATTTATCAAATAATATTGCCTTAAGACCTTTAAGGCCTTTAACAATCGATGAGAATGACGTTGATTTCTAAATGTTCATTAGTCATCATTAAAACATGAAACATAGAATTTTACACACCAACTGAAGACATTATTACAATCGTTATATCAGTGTTTATTATCAATTGTTATGATTTACTTACTAAATTTGGTCATTACAACCCTTCAGTCAGGATTACGACTTAGCTTCTCACACCACTTATGTTGTGTGTGTTAATTTTATACATGAGTGGCGGGACGTACAATTTAAAGCAATGATGTCCATTTCATAGCACAATTGTGCCGACTAAAACACACACATATTCTTATTCTCTTTTGTTTAGTCATCACTGAGCCAGCGACGAATGCACACGTGTAGCGGGAGTACGATTTTCTTTCAATATTTTTGTTTAGAGCACTGAAAGAAATAAATATGGCACGCGAAAAATATTTTATGATTCTGAATGCGTTTGGCAATACTCAATGTCTATTATGTTATAAAACATTTAAGGAAATTAGGGGATATGTTAAAAAAGACACTATGATTCCTTTCATAGTAATAAGGATAGATTTAGTGATAGGGAAAAAGGAGAATTATTTTTAAAATATAAAATAATTTTTTTGGAAAAACTGAAGAATTGGTTATCTGATACGGAAACCAACGAAAAGACTTCAAATGATAAAAGTCTAAAAGAAGAGTTGTCAGGTCTTATAAGTTTAGATATTTTTAAACGTGGTAGACCATTTTCTGATGGAATGTTTATTAAAAATATTTTATATAAATGTTTTGAAAAACTTAAGCACAATCTGAAGTTTATAGAGTCCATTCCGTTATCTCGGAATAGCGTAGTTCGACGAACAGATCAACTAGGAATTTTTATAGATTCCGCTATTATTGAAAAATTAAAAAACTGCGAATTTTTTTCATTTTGCTTAGACGAAAGCACAAATAAAAATGATTTGTGTCAACTTATCATTTGTGTCAGATGCGTAGACGCAAATAATGACGTTTTTGAAACAATGTTTTCTCTTGAAACATTTCATGGAAATGTTACGGGAAAACTGTTATTTCGGTGGTTAAGTCGTGGTGTTTGTCTTAATAGATTATAAGATTTAAAAGATGATGTACTTCAATTCATAGAAATCGAAAACATGGACAAATCCGAAATACAGCGTTTAAGTGATAATGATTTTATTTTAGATCTGGCATTTTTAGCGAACACTACAGCATTACTAAATGAGTTTAATATAAAATTACAAGGTAAAGAAAATAATTTAAGTGATCTTTCAAATAAACTATTTTTAAAACTAAATTATTTTTACTTTCGTTAGAAATACAAGCTAAAGATTTTTCAAACTTTCCAAAAACTTCAATTCTTTTTAATAATTTAATTTAAAACTTTAAAACAATCTAAAACTCATGAATACCACATAATATTCAAAACATTATTTTCCAACTTTGAAGAGAGGTTCCAAGTTTTTAACAAAGTACAACTCCTGCTTGATCTTTGCAATAATCCTTTTAATTATGACATCACCAAATATGAGTTTGAAATCCAAGCGGAGTTGATAATACTGCGTAGTGAATTCACCTTTAATAAAATTAATATCACCGAATTTTGGCAAAATTTGGATGATTTATTATATCCAGAATTAAAAAAGAATTATCAAAAATGTTTATAATTTTTTCCCTCAACTTGTCTATGTGAACAGATTTTTTCAGACTTGAAGTCCATTGGTTCTAAACAACGTAATAAATTAAATTCCGCACACTTAAAAAATATTCTTTTGCTACGAAACTGTCGTAATAGCATTAATTTAGAAAATTTCATTAATGATATATAAAATAAATTTTAATTTATCATTTTGTCCGTGAATTCTTTTTTAAGTATACACAATTTTTCTTTCAGTGCAGTTCTCTTTCTCTCACCAATACAACTACAGTTTTAGCTTTGGACATCACTGATTTAAAGTCAACTCCGAACGAGAGTTTTTTGAGGAAATTTTCGTGGCATTTTTTTCTGACAAAAACTCTGAATGGAAGTCGCCGAAGATATTTTTTTTTCATATTTCGTTTTGTTTGAGATATCTGACCTACAATTTGAAGCTAATTTAATAAGCCAATACACTACCTACTAGACTACGGCTGCTTCTGCTTTACTAAATAGGCTTCACTTTAGAACACTGTACTACGAATTTTCTCTATTAATTCTTGGTCTCAAAAGACCAAAATCCTTTTTTTTTGGATTCTAATCCATAGATTGTCAAAAAGATGGGAAAAAGACTTATCTCCCGACGGATAATAATTTGAATGACATGTTCTTTCAAAAAACGTTCTTAATAATGAATTTATTTCCAATAAAAATGACTCACTTTGTTCTTAGTCATTCAAAGAGTATGATTTTTGAAGTTGGTTAAATATGTCATGCGAAACAATAAAAACGAAGTGCCTCTTAGAATTCTAAAGACATTCGTCATCTGTTCGCATAGTTAAGTAGCACTCTGTCTGTACAGGAACTACGCTTACTTCTTGGGGTCAGAATTGGCCCTTTGACGCGCTCTAGTGTTCTTTGGTATCAAATTTAACACTCCAACAAACCTACTCCCCATAGGTTCCAAAGGTTCACTTAGTCACTTGGATTAAAATTAAGAGCATTTTTATAAAATACAGCAGCAATATGATGGCTCTGCTAATATAGAATAATAGGAATTTGTTCAACTTAATTAGTTTGTTTAACTATTTTTAACTCTTATTAAAGTTCTATTTTTTTTTTTTGATTTCGTTTCTTTGCCGAACTATATCTATGTATGTGCGGTACTATATCCCTGTCGCCATTACGCATAGTATTAATGGCTGATTATTGATAAAACAGCTTTCATCCTTTTTACACGATAATACTGTTTAATTCAACTCCATAAATACAATCAAATAAACGAATGATTCAATAAATTTACGTCTTCAATACAAATTTAATCAAATAATTTGCAGAAATTAATTTATGGCTGTGAACTGCTACTGATTACACTTCTAATTATCATTTTGCGTGTTTCTTCTTTAATGCGGTTACATATTAAGCAGACTAACCAACTAACTAACTAATGGTGTACAAGATAAAGAAAAAGTATTGGAACCATAATGGCGCTTAACCCCAACGAGAAATTCTTAAAGTTTTTCTTAAAGTTCATTCATTTATTGTCTTAAGTATTAATTCAATTTCAAAATGAATTCCATGTTACATGTTAAGGTTTAAATACAACCTTGAATAAATAATAAAACAAACTAAAAAACTACAGTGATGGAAAAAGACAAAAAAGGAGAACAAATACTACAGCCAGGCAAAAGAACCTCAACACAAAGAAAAGAAAAATAAAGTAGAGCAGAGTTTCTGTATGTATGTATGTATGTTGGGTGATATTTAATATACACTTATTAGTACTGATTCACTGAATATTTTATTAATTACAAGCAAATAAATTTTAATGTAAGCATGTATGTATATATGGATGCCTTAAGGATAATGCTTATTGCCATTAAAATATTTGGTAATAAAAACAAAACAAATAAAATCATTTTACCAACAGCAAGTTTTCTTTTTCTTCAGTTAATTAATGGATTTTCAATAAAATTTATTAATTATACCTGAACAGAGAAATCAAACATTTTTAGTAGTCACCTTTTCGGGTATCACAATGTAAAATAAATCCAAATACCATCGGAATTATCACTAACACAGGAACAGCATGTAGTCACATGTTGACAGTTGCGGGCAAAATCTCGAAGCTTCATTTACATTACTTACATACGAGTATATTCGTAATTGGTCATTACAATCCTGCAGTCGGTATAACGACTTATGTTGTATGTTTTAATTTTATACACGACTGGCAGGACCTACAGTTTAAAGTCGACTCCGAACGACGGATTTTTGAGAAGCTTTTCACGGCAATTGCAATTTTATTTACTCTCAAAGTTTTTGAAATCTGTTGAGTGGTAGTCGCCGAAGAAATATTTTTTTATATTTCGTTTTGATGTATGACATTTGGTTTGAACAGTGACTTTATGTCTAATAAGTTCTCACGCCACCTACTGGACTATGGCGATGTACATGATGTACATGAAAATGTGCAACCACTTGGGATTACAAAAACACTTTCAACAAAATTCGTAGTACCGAATACCTCTAAATTTCTTAGTTTTATGTTTTTCCACGTCTTAGTATCATTAACATCAGTAAAGGGCATTAGTTTTTACAGATTTACCGCATTCTTGACCCACATTCCAACTCTCGCATACATAAAACTAAACACACTTTACATAGTTCTTAAGGACTCTAACTTTGGTTTTAGGAGATACATATATGCGCCCATATTCTTATGCTATTTTACATACAGCTCTGCCTTACGTTTACAGTTTCTGATATCCTTTTTACACGGATGTTCTTTGATGTAATGCCAATCAGGTTTTTAAAGTTTTCGTTACATTTTTTCAATAATAATGTGCTCAACTGACGGACGTAGGCTACCTATAGTAAATAATGCATTGCCTTGCTAGGCTAGAAAAATTAAAATCGCAGCTCTAGGTTAGATTAGGTCGGAGTGGTAGCTCTGATCATATCACAAAGCTCACTTGAGTACGCATAGCGGCCCGTTGTGACGCCACAAGTAAACGCAGTAACTGTAATGACCAAGTTCTACCAAAACCAGGGAAGAGGAAGAAGTTGGTCAGCACAAGGGCTGCCCATCAAAAGCACGACTACCCTACGCTGGAATACCAGCCAGAAAGTTTGAAAAACGAAGCTATATCCTAAGCTTAGTTCGCCTGGATATTTGTAATATTCTCCATATTGGATTGACTGTAGTCGTTCGAATGGAGCTCTCGGTTTATTGAGCCTGTTGATTACGTCTATTTCTGCACAGCCATTTGCCTAAACAGCAAAAGCTATCTACGTATTCGACTAGTTGGCTTTGTAGCATAATTTTGTCGGTGCTTACGTTGTTAATTCTCAAGGCTTTGGTTTTCTTGATATTTATATCGAGACCAACAGTGCGCTCTATTCTTTCTAAATCCTGTAGCTTTGTTTGCGTGTTTGGAGACTTTGTGCGAGAGTAGACAAAGGGCAACCTCATAATCAAATTTGTATGTATGTATGATTGCCCCAAACTGATTTATTTTATCATTTTCATAAAAAATAGTCCAACATTTGGTCATCGAAAGTAACTGGCAGCTATCAGTATTACCATCTATAAGATTTTGTACTCTTGATTGAATAAATAAAGATGATTTATGATTTATGGGAGGGATGGAATGCATGCAAACAAGGTAAAGTTTCTGACTGTGGCGACCACCAGGACGATCCTTGTCTTGATGTATTCAAGTTGACACGCAGCCTCCTCGTGGCCCCTCCTGGATGGCATTCTAGCACCCACTATATGTTAACTAATGCGTGCAGCGAAGTCCAATCCCCTGGACGTTAAATTTGGGTTGTGCGTAGGGCTTGGAACCCACCACAAAAAAACTTCTTCCAATGAAAACCACAACAATAGACCTTAAAAAGATCCCCTCCAAAGTTGACGACCACGGCAAACGTTCAAAGGACAACGATTTAAGAATAGGCACTTGGAACGTTCGCACCCTTCGCAGGGTAGGCGCTTCCGCCCAGCTGGCGGATGCCCTCAAGAAATGTAGGACGGACATCACTGCCTTACAGGAAATGCGATGGATAGGGCAAGGATGCAAAAGGCTGGCATCTTGCGATGTGTATTACAGCTGCCATATTGATAAGCACGAATTTGGATGCGGATTTGTGGTTAATAAGAGACTCCGCCACCTTGTCTCTGGGTTCACACCTGTGAACGAAAGAATAGCCACAATCCGCATCAGGGAAAAATTCTACAACATCAGTCTGATTTGTGCTCACGCCCCGACGGAAGATAAGGACGATGTGGTTAAGGATGCTTTCTACGCTAAACTCGAGGACGTATATGATAAGTGCCCGGCCCATGACGCAAAAATCGTCCTCGGAGATTTTAATGCGAAGGTCGGGCGGGAAGGTATCTTTGGCCCCACTGTCGGACAGTTCAGCTTCCAGGCGAACACTACCCCCAATGCTATGAGGCTGATCGATTTCGCCGCGGCGCGTAACATGGTAGTATGTAGCACCAAGTTTCAGCATCTCGACATCCACAAGGCCACTTGGATGTCCCCCGATCGATCAACATCCAACCAGATCGATCATATTGTGATTGACGGAAGGCATGTATCCAGATGTGCGCACATTTAGAGGCCCAACCAACGACCCGGACCACTACCTTGTCGCAGCCAAGTTCCGATTGCGCATTAGCGACTCGAGGACAGCGCGCTCTAGTACATTGCGAAAGCTGGACGTTAAGAAGCTGCGATCACAAAGGACAGCCGAGGCGTTCTCCGCTCAACTCTCGGATAAGCTCCGTCGATCCCCAACTAATCTCAACGACATTGGTGGACTGAGGGCCAACATCTCCCACTCCTTGAGCACTACTGCGGAAACAGTCCTTGGTTTCGAGCGCCCACCTCAACGAAATTAATGGTACGATGAGGAGTGTCGCGAGGCAGCTGCAGCGAAAAACGCCGCATACAAGAAAACGTTGCAGTCAGCCGCTTCGCGAACCATTGTCGAGAACTACAGAGAGAGGAGAAGGGAAGAGAGACGCCTTTTCAGACGCAAGATAAGGGAGCAGGAAAGGCGTGAGCGTGAGGAAGTCGAGATGCATAGATGTAGGAATGATGCTAGAAAATTTAATCAAAAGGTTAAGCGTCTAACCGAGGGTTATAGGCCCGGAGCTTATTCCTGCAAGGACGAGAACGGAAACTTGTTTACAGATCCGCAGGGGGTGCTGAGGTTGTGGAGGAAACACTTCTCTACTCTGCTACAAGGCGATGACGACTCCAATACCGCCTCTAGAGATGATGTTCCGAACCCGATCGATGATGACGGCGTGGAGATTCCGTTGCCTAGCCATGAAGAGGTCAAAGTCGCGATTATGCGCCTTAAAAACAATAAAGCGGCAGGTCCTGATGGCCTCCCCGCTGAATTGTTTAAGACAGGATGTAATGAGTTGGTAGGGCGCATGCACCAGCTTATTTACAAAATATGGCTAGAGGAAAGTATGCCCAACGATTGGAACCTCAGTGTCCTCTGTCCTGTCCTGAAAAAGGGAGACCCTACAATATGCGCCAACTATAGGGGTATAAGCCTTCTCCCTATCGCATATAAGGTTCTTACAGGCGTATTGTGTGAACGACTGAGGCCACTCGTCAAAACACTGATTGGACCTTATCAGTGCGGCTTCAGGCCTGGCAAATCCACCATCGACCAGATATTCACACTGCGCCAAATCCTGGAAAAGGCCCACGAAAAACAAGTCGACACACACCATCTTTTTGTCGACTATAAGCCAGCCCTATAAGGGATCGTGCCGCAATGTCTGAGCTCGGTATACCTGCGAAGCTGATAAGGCTATGGAGAATGACGTTGAGCAATTCCTGCAGCTCCGTCAAGGTAGGAATGGACCTCTCCGAACCTTTTGATACCGTGCGAGATTTCAGACAAGGCGACCCCTTATCATGCGACCTCTTCAACTTCGTCATGGAGAATGTTCTGCGAAAGACAGAGTGCATCGCAATGGCACTATTTTTCAAAAAAGTGTCCAATTGCTTGCGTACGCTGACTACATCGAAATCATAGGGCGTACCAAGCGAGATGTTACTGCTGCCTTTAGTGCTATTGAACGGGAGTCTAAGAAGATGGGTCTGGCAGTAAATGAGGGCAAAACAAAGTATATGTTGTCGACAAGTAGAGACGTGCAGCGTATTGATTCTCAGATTACGGCCGATAACTATACTTTTCATACAGTCAAGGAATTTATTTATCTTGGCTCCGCCGTTACCACCAAAAATGATGTCAGTCTGGAGATCAAACGCAGGATTACTCTTGCCAACAGGTGCTACTATGGTCTCAATAGGCAATTGAGTAGTAGAGACCTCTCTCGTGCGACAAAACTAATGCTCTACAAGACGCTCATCCTACCCGTGCTTCTTTATGGCGCAGAGGCATGGACCCTATTAAGAACTGATGCAGCAGCCTTGAGAGTGTTCGAGAGAAAAGTCCTACGTAAGATCTTCGGTCCAGTGCGAGTTGGCGATGATTTCCGCATTCGATCCAACAGTGAGCTGTATGAGCTCCTCAACGACATAGGGGTAGTACAGCGTATTAATATCCAGCGGCTGCTCTGGCTCGGCCATGTCGTTCGAATGGAGGAGGATGCTCCGGCGAGACGGGTATTTGATGCGGGGATCTGCGGAAGTCGGCGAAGATGGTGACCTTGTATCCGTTGGAAGGACCAAGTCGAGGAAGCCCTGTCATCGATTGGTGTGACCAACTGGCGTAGGCGCTCAAGAAGCATAGTCGCCTGGAAGTATGTGTTGCGTCTGGCCGAAATCCGTTAATCGGGTTGTCAATGGCCAATTAAGTAAGTAAGTAAGTAAGATTTATGAGTCAGTGCACTCTATTGACAACATTTGTTTACTAATAACTAAACGGAAATACAACATTTGTCCAATTGTGAATATAAATTGAGTATAAACAAGCACACAAATATTGACAATCAGTATACGAAAATCGATTTGCTGTGTTTGGAAATAAATATTTGATTTGAGTTTTTGGATACTAGGAATAGTTCATTGTTGTCGTTAAAAATTGTTGAAATAATATTTAATTATGCTAATAAACTTCGATTTGTTTTTTTATTTTTTTATTTTCTTCTTTTCCAATATTCTGTTGAAAACATACTTAAAGGAAATAGCTGAGTATACTTGATTTTGTTTTAGTTGTTGTAGATAAAGCACATTATTTACAAAAAAAACGTACTTTTATTTGTTGTATTATTCTTATTGTATCTCATGTACAAATATATTTTACATAAGTAATGTTAAGTAGTTTGAAGTGCATATCTAAAGTGCAAACAACAATGAGTATGAATTTCTTTTTGTAGAACTTTTTGGAATTTTTAATGCGATTGAAAGCACTTGAGTGTAGATTTTGAATGCCCTTTTATTTTATATACAAAGAAATTTTATTTTATTTTTTTAATTCTGTAGTTGTGTTGTAAAATGGGGTTTTGATATTAGAATTTGCCATCAACATAGATTTAGTGACACTCTTTTATGTGAATTCATGAGGTGCATATACAATTTAGAAAGCTAGTATGTTATCTCTGAGATTGTGAAAACTATTGAAAAAACAATACACTTAACTTAGTAACGGTCGGTACGATTTCCTTACGGTTTACGCTGTTTGCAAGCAGTTTGATAAATCTAACATTACAAGCTTTTACTGAAACTTTTTTCTTGTTAGGCTTTGTTGCCTTATACCCGCAGTATTGTCTTGAAAAATCCTATAGTATGGCCGTAGTCTAGTAGATAGTGTGTTGGTTTATTAGACGAGAGCCCGTAGCTCAACCCCTGGCTTAGACACCTGGAGCAGCCGTCTGGTAAAAAAAACTTTGAGAGTAAATAAAACTGCCTGCAAAATTCTGTCGTTCAGAATCCACTTTAAACTGTTGATACTGCCATTCATGGATAAAATTAACACTCATAATAGTGTGGAGGGGTCATTGGACCGGATTTTTTCCATAATGACCCTGGAAGAAACGGAACTGTCAATTCAGAGTGCTCTAGCCATATGATAACTGACGTTTTTTGACCTGCCATTGTAGACTACGATAGGAGGGTATGTGGATTAAACAAGACGTTACTTTGTTGTTAATTTTGTTTTTATTGCATAAGAAAATTCCGGAGAGAGTCATTTCACGTTTTAGCCACGTTTATTTGAAAGGCTTCGTCAAAGATCGCAGCTTTGCATATTCATAAGAACTATAATTTGTCCCTCTATTTAAAGACATTTCATAAAAACCTAGTTTAAGGTAAGGATAATAAATCAGTTTTCAATAATTCTCAAGAGGACTAAAACGTTTTCCATACATACCAGACTAAAAGTCTGTATGTGGGTGTTTGTCTGTATGTAAGTATTTGTGTGTGTATGGGTGTGTTCTTGGTCATGTAAATTTTCCTACGAGTTTTACAATTTCTACGGCTTGTTTTTGTTAAAAGTTTAATTAAGTTTTTCCCTCTACATAGTGGTTTTAGTAACTGTATGCCCCGCAACCTTAATTGTAATAACAACAGCCAGAATATACCATAACAGAAATCGATTTTCCTTTTCAGTTTCTACACAAAAAAAAAAAAAATTCTATTTGTTTCTGTAAAAAAGTATTCAAAAATGTTTACGTTTCTCAATGGTTGGGTTTTAACGTTACGAATGATTGAAAGTTGTTGCCAACAACATTGTGGTAAAATTTGTTTTTACAACTGAACACAGATTGTTGCACAACAACTACAACAGCTAGATAAAACTTATAACAACAACAACTTATATTACCTATCATAGGAAAAAAAACCGGATAGATAAGACTGAAATATTTTCGACAGGTTTGGGTCAATTGTGAATAAATATTGAATACCAAGAGAATTTAGTTTTGTTTATTCTGCATTGTACTCACATATGAAGTGTCTGTTTGTAAATAATACCTTAACTGAGTATTTTCAATTTGACACGCTCAAAACAGAGAAGAAGTGTGCAAATATTGTTGAAAACACACAAATTCCTTATGTTTTGAAAGGAAATTAAATAAATATTTCCGCCATCTACAGTTTTATTAAGTATCCTTACTGTGACGCACTTGTTTCTTAATTTTGTTTATTATTTCAGCTCCCAACTTTGTTTGGTGGATCCGTGAAATGCTAATCTTGAACAATTTTAAACATTATGATTGAATTCGGCAACACGAAATTGTGATACTGAAGTCATTGTAGTCTAGTAGGTAGTGTGTTAGCTTATTAGACGAGTATCCATGGTTCAAACCCTACATCAGACATCTCGAGCCAAACAAAATATGAAAAAAATATTTCTTTCGTCGACTTCCTATCAGCAAGCTATGGCAAAAACTCTGAGAGTAAATCAAATTGCCAGGAAAATTTTCTCAACAATTGTTCAGAGTCAACTTTAAACTGTAGGTCTAGCTACTCATGTATAAAATTAAAACACACCATGTAAGTGGTGCATACGAAGTATGCAGAAATATTTCGCGGCGGCTTCTTCTCAGCAAAAACTCTTAGAGTAAATAAAATTGCCATGAAATCTGTCGTTCGGAGTCGGACTTAAACTATAGGTCCCGCCACTTGTGTATAAAATTAACACACACAACATTAGTAGTGTGAGAAGTTAGGTCGTAATCCTGACTGAAGGGTATGTATGACTAATTATGTAGGTATGTATGTACATATGTATGCAAAGGGCATTGGATTATCTCTATGAGCCGCATTATTCACTTCCTCCCTTTCGAGTTATCGCTAATGACTATATACCCATAAAACGTCTATCATTCTATGCCTGGAATAATTGTTATTCAGCTACCATGCTATTGCTCTAATTTTTCTATCGGTTAAGACTTTCGAATCCTTATAAGTCAACTTTACCAAATTATCTCTGCCATAGATTATGCATTTCCTAATCACAAGTACTTCAACATGAAAGATCATATCATGATCTGTTAGCCGAAGTCATAGTTTTGCTTCTGGTTCTTTTCCAGAAGAACAGGTCCAGTCCTGTACAGGTAAAAAATATGAGTTCGTAGATTGCAAATAAAATGAAAAAAATCTGTGTTTGTTTTTCAATCAATTCTTTATTATCTGAACAACTTTTGTGCCACTGTTCGAACTTATTCCACGTATACAATGATAAGTTTCACAATATGTGCTTGTTCGTGATATTTCTCTGCTTACAACCTTTTTTTATAAGCAACAACAACACTTGTTAGTTATTCTTCTTTGCTCACAACCTTTTTTGTAAGCACCACACTAACAACTGTTTTCTTCACGCAACTTGTCTGCACACAAGTCTGACTGAATTATAACTCGATCTCGTATCTTCACACACCACTGGTTGAATTCTCACTCAATTCAACGCGACTTCGTCACACGACTAACTTAACTCGAACTCCGAGAATAACGTGTCTTCATACACGGCTGACTGAATTCTAACTGAATCAACGTTGCTCGCTTTATCTTGCCTTTTATATCACTCGATCAACAGTGTGATGAATGCCCTTGAAGGATGATGACGACCTTCGGGAACAATCCAAAAATGTAAACAACTTGTTTCCATTTTTGTTGTTCGTGCATCTTGCTTACTTTCGTCCAGGCAGAGTTGTTGTTGTTTTGTTTGTTTGTCTTTCCGCCATATTTTTTTATACACGGACGTTGTTGCTATATTTTTGTTTATTCATCGAACTTGTAAACAAGCCTGTGGTGAACAACTGCATTGTTTTGTTTTTGGAGCTTTTTTTATCACTTTATGTGTGATCAAGTCCATTGTGTTGTTTTTGGAGCTTTTGCTTATTATTTTAACAACACCATTTCCATTTTCGTAACAATATGTATATACCCATACATGTATCACCCAGTTTTTATGTCAAGTTTACCAAATTATCACTGGCACATCATACCTTCTCTAATCACAAGTATGTTCGTTTGAAAGATCTTATTATGATGTGGTAGCCTGAGGCACAGTTTCGTTTCTGGTTCCACTATTTAAAAGCCCAATTCCATCCTTAGACTCATAAGTATAGCACCCAGCTTAGACAGGCATCTGCGCAATCTATCTGTTTAACTAAGAAAGTCAATCTGGTATCAAAAAAATGCCAATCATACATTACACATTCTGTGGGATAATGAGTTGGGACTAATTCTTAATCTATAACATTCTTACATATGCAATAGTATCTGTGACTCTTGGCTGCATTTTTCTCAATATGTTGTATACATTTCAAATTCCTATCAATTATCCTGTCTGGTTGAATACCCTGATCCGCTTATGAAAAATACGATGACTGTGAAGGTCTCTTAATATATAAAATATATTTTGTGGCTGCGAAAGGGAAGAAGAAAAATTAACTATAATAAAACAACAAGAAAAATACAATAACGAAACTACATTTACAGACCATAAAATATGAGACGATTACAAAAACAATGACAAATCAGTAAAGTTCCAGAAGTCGCCAGATCGAAAATAATTGGCGTATAACTAGAGCGAAGCGTTACGTTCCTAGTAAGTTGTGGTAATATGAACGTCGTATTCATGTACACTGTAAAGTTTAATTTTTGTAGTTAAAGAGTTGTGTTATGAGGTTTTGAATAACAAAATGAAATTGCTTAGTCGCCATAGTCTCACTACCTACTGAGTTGGCTTATAAGACAAAAGGCCGTGGTTCAACCCCTGGCCCAGACAACTGGAACAAATTGAAATATGAAAAGAAAATATTTCTTGGAAATTTTCGTGGAAAGCTGCTTAAATCTGTCGTTCGGGGTCGACTTTAAACTACAGGTGCCGCCACTCATTGATTAAGATTAACACACACAACATGGGTATTGTAAGAAGGTAGGTTGTAATCCTGATTAAAGGGTAAGTAGGTAAGTAAGTAATAATGATATTGTAGTTCTCGATACTCGTTTTTAAAAAGTAAAATCGTAACAATAGACTGAACCACACTCAAGAATGTAAAGGCTTTACATTCTTTACAGTAAAACATCACAATATTTGATTAATTTTTAGGTTTTCTGCCTTATCATACTGTAGTTACGTAGATAAAGGTTAAACGAGCTCTTTGGCCTCTTCAAAATGTTTATGCGTAGATAAAGCCTGCATTATCTGTAGTTTCTTTGCCCGACCTATGGTTGCAACAGTGTAGGAACAATAGTGGATAACAACTTGTTATTCAACAACCTGTTGTAAGTTTATTTATCTTCAATGAAATAAATAAGAGTGTCAGAACTTATTAATGTTAACATCATACACATATATTTCGTCGAAATATACGCAATAACAGCGTAATTAAACATTAAATAATCTTCTGCCCACACACATAAAACATCATATGTTTTGAATATCAAAGAATATTTATCGAAAAAATATTTTCACTTTAACCTTATCGTCATCATAAACGTCAATGTTCCAAACGTAATTTCAACGAAATATTTTATATTTATTTTTTTATGTTTCTATTTTAAAATACATATTGTATTAATCTTCCATCAGATGTTTGACATATTTTCGTGTGAATATTTATGACTTATTTTGGTATGAACACCTAAAAAACACACAAGAAAAAAGACAAGCCGTGGCACAGCCAATTCAATATTTGTTTAATAAAGGCACACACTCACGTTGTTAGCTGCAGTCAAAAGCCATTTTAAGTGGGGGTCTCAATTTTCTAAAAAAAAAGAAACGACAAAAAAAACTTAATTCTCATGAAAATTTATGAAAATACATTCATTTTATAACATACATACGGGAATTATAAATATTCTCATATGAAATATGATACGTTATATGCACTCAATTATTAGAGTTCAGGTGAAAATGGAATTTATTTTTAGCATTCCATTTATAATGTACGAGTGCATAAAATTCAATTGTTACACCGTATATTATGGGACGACAAAAGTACGCTTTTTTGTCATTGATATTGTTTTTTCATCATTGGGAATTTTTTTTTTTTTTTTTTTTTTTTTTTTTTAATTTTTATTTTTGCAATCTATTTACAAATAAATATTAAGCAAAACTTATAACTACTACATAAATTTCACAGAGTGTTAGGTTCCTACAAACCTAACTATTTGTATAAGTTCACAATTTTTTAAAAAAAAATAGTTACTTACATTAACTTATACATATAGAGAGTTATATTTGAAATGGGAGATCTAATATGTGTAACCTTTTCAAACGTCTAACTTCAAAAGTATCATCTAACAGTGGAATAGCAAGTAAATTTTGGTGGTTGCTCAGTCTTTGTTGGTATTTCGTACTGTAAATTTTAATTTCATCCCTAATAAGGCGTATATTAAGATCACGGTGAATAGCGTTGTTTCTCATAAACCAGGGTGCGTTCGTTAAAAGTCTAAGTGTTTTAGACTGATATTTTTGAATTATATCAATATTTGAGTAGGATGCAGTTCCCCATAGTTGTATTCCGTAAGTCCATATTGGCTTTAGTACCGTTTTATAAAGCAAAAGTTTGTTGTTAAGACTTAATTCGGACCTAGGACCAAGAAGCCAATACATCCTTTTTGTTTTGAGTTCAAGTTGCTTTCTTTTCTGTTTTATATGGTCTTTCCAAGTCAAGCGTTTATCCATTATAAGTCCTAAATATTTCACGTGATCGGACATAGGTATAACAGTTCCGTCAAGGTAAACGGGGGGACAGTCACCTTTTTTCAGTGAGAAAGTGACATGATTGGATTTTTCCGCATTCACTTTTATATTCCATTTTTTTAGCCAATTGCTTATTACATTAAGCTGTGTTTGTACTATATCGGCTGCTAAAGCGGTGGATTTGCTGGTAGCTAAAATAGCAGTGTCATCGGCATACGTAGCAATCAAAACGTTTTCTATTGTCGGCATATCAGCGGTAAATAATGTATAAAGTATCGGGCCTAATACGCTTCCCTGAGGCACGCCTGCTTTAATTTCTCCGATTTCTGAGTTTTCCCCATTGATACTAACAAAAAAGCTGCGTTCATGTAAGTATGATTTGAGAAATAGATAATATGGAGCTGGCAAAAGTTTTTTCAACTTAAATAGAAGGCCATTGTGCCATACTCTATCAAAGGCTTGTTTGACGTCAAGAAAAACTGAAGTACAGTACTCCTTGTTTTCTAGAGAATCTCTTATTTGTTTAACTATTCTATGGCACTGCTCAGGAGTTCCATGTTTGTGTCGGAATCCAAATTGATGATCAGGTATGATTTGTAGAGACTCTAGAACCGGTAGTAGTCTTTTTTGAAAAAGCTTTTCAAATAATTTAGATATAGCAGGCAGCAAACTGATAGGCCGGTATGAATCAATACAATGTTCTGGCTTATGAGGTTTATTAACCATTATAATTTTTGCATGTTTCCACTGAGTAGGAAAATGTGATAGTCTTAAAATAGCGTTGAACAAAACCGTAAGAAAAATTAAAGCTTTTTTCGGCAGATTTTTTAGAACTTTTGCATCAATATTATCATATCCTGCTGATTTCTTTGGATTAAGCTTTTTTATTTCATCTATAATTTCATTAACCCTAAAAGCTTTGATGGGAAGACTCATTTGGCAAGGAATATCTAAAAAGGAGTTTATTGTGGAATTTTGTTCTAGCGTACAAAATGAAAAAGGAGTAAATATGTCTTCAAGGTAGCTCTTAAAGGCAGCAGCTTTATTCTTATCAGATCGACACCAATCACCATTTATGTCCTTTATTGGAACATTACGCTTTTGAGCATGTTTTAGATATTTCGTTGCCTTCCAGAGATTGTAATCGTTATTATTAGCAGGACTTAGCTTGTAAAGATAACTGTTGATTGAATCATTTTTCAATTCTCGTAGCCTTCTCTTTAGATGACTAGCTGCACGATTAAAATTTGTCTTGTCCACCGGCATCCTTGACCTCTTCCAGATATTACGCAGTCTTCTTTTCGCTGTGATAAGTGATCTTATTTCAACAGACAGCCGAAAATTTGAACCATAATTTAAATTTTGCGGTGTAGCCCTAAACGAAGCTTCGTGTATCACTTTTGAAAACAATTCTACAGCATAGTCAATTTCACCTTCGGTATTAAAAGACGAACGGAGATCAAGTTGAGATTCAATGTGACGTTGAAAAAGATTAATATTAGTTTTTGCAAGGACAAGCTTGGTATTTAATTGCTTTTTCTTACATGCCGTCGTGAAGCTAACAATAATTGGGCTATGATCAGAGCTGAGATCATCACTAGATACGATATCTAGAGAAGTTTGTGGAATTCCTTTGTATATGAAAAAATCTAACAGATCTGGTATTTTGAATATATCAGCTGGCCAGTATGTAGGTGATCCCGTTGAAAGCGAATTGTACTGATTTTTCGTAATGCATTTAAAGAGTTCCTTTCCTTTAGGGTTAGTTAGACGTGATCCCCACCATGTATGTTTTGCATTGAAATCACCACCTACTAAAAATCGATTGCCAATATTCTTGAAGAATAGTTCGTACTGATCACATTTGATGTTATATCTTGGGGGAAAATAAACAGAGTATATAGAAACACTAGTGTTATTGCACGTTATTTGTATTCCTGCGGCTTGCAAGTATAATTCAGAAAAAGGTTCTAAAACTTCATAAGAAATGCTTGATTTAACAACAATAGCAGCACCTGCATGTGCTCTGTTATTAGGCTGATTGGCAACTATTACGTCATATCCTCTAATACGGCAAAGGGATTTGTTAGTAAGATGGGTCTCTGAGACAAGTAAAATATCAATAACATTATTTTTAAGAAAGACTTCTATTTCATTAATATGGTTCAAGATTCCATTCGCGTTCCATTCTGCTATTATAAGGTTTAATTGCATAATTTGGTCATTAACATAGACATCATGTTCATTAATGTATTTGTTAACTCTATTTGTTTTTCAAGCATCGTTTCGATTTTTACGAGAACATTATTTTCATTGTTAACATTATTATTTGCACCTCTCACTGCTTGAGCATAAGTTAATTGACCGTTTTGGGTTGTTGTGGGGAAGGTAGGGTTATAATTGAAATTATTTTGGTCAGGAACATTCTTAACAGTTTTATACGAACGTTTATTAACAAGTTTCTGGTAAACTTCACATCCTTTGTAATTCGCAGTGTGGTTACTTAGACAATGAACACATTGAGGGGGGGAATTTGGCGATTTAGTACATTCTGACGTTGAATGTTCTAATCCACATTTAACGCATCTGTACGGTTTTTTACAGTAAGTCCTTGTATGACCAAACTGCTGGCATCGGAAACATTGGACAATATCATCAACATTCCTTTTAGGTGCTTCTACGACAATGGTCGCATGACCAAATGTTCTCAACTCATAAATTTCACTGTTATTAGGTTTTGGGTCCAGGTCAACAAAGAACATGGGAAGTGGCTGCTTTGTAAAGTGACTTATGATGTTTCTAACACTCCTTACCTGATGCCCTAACAATATCAAATTTGCCTTAATATCTGTAATTGGTGTAGAGTGATGAAGACCTTTAATGACTACTCTAAAAGCTCTCTCTTGTTTCAGTTGAAAGGTGTGATATATTACATTGTTTTTGTCAAGGTAATCAACTACTTTTCTGTAGGAGTCAACTGTCTTAACACTTAAGCGAACCTGACCATCTCTTAAAGATTTATAATAAAATTCATGACTATCTACTACAACCTTACTTATGTTATTGACCATTTTTGCGACGTCATCAACATTAGGTATAAAAATTGGTGGCGGCTTTGGCTGATGTGATTTCGGGGGTGATACTTCGTTGTCATCATATTCCTCATTAGATGCTAGAGTAGCAAAACGATTTGAAGTGGAGGGACCAGAATCTAGGTGTTGTCTCTTTGGAATAATTATTTGTGGTGATTTGATGCTGTACCTTTTACGGTTATTTCCAGGGACTCGCTGCCAGCTGCATTCATTATCAGAACTGCTTTCACTAAAATTCATGTTATCAGTTTCAATTTCATCATTGTTGTTTTCTATGATAACATCACTGGTTGGCATGTTGAAGCTTACGTAGCTTATTTTTGTTGCTAACAACAAAAATGCTACCAAAGTATATGCACGTTAGCGTGCGCTTATTGGAACGGGATGAACACTGGTGATTTTTGTTGTTTTATTTGAGAATGTTTATTGTCTTTTGTTTTCTTACAATTGTTATTGTAAGAATGAAATTGCAAATATTTAAGCAGTCAATATTAAAAATTAAAATTTTTTTATTTCAAAATTTTTATTTTTTGAAAAAAAAAATTTTTTTATTTTTTTTATTTTTTTCACACAACCGCAATGACAAACAATTCGAAGCGAACTGATTGGGAATTTACGAATATTTTTAAATCAAAGGAATTATTCTAGAAAAAGAGGTGAAAGTAATGATATGGGGGAAAAAACGTAATGCCCTAGAATATAATGAATCGATTTGTCACAAAATACATCGATGTTTTCTATGCATCGACTGATTTTTGTAAAAAAAATGGAAGTAGATATATCGGGTGGGTCATCTATCGGTTTAAATTTCAACCATACTTATGTCATTCTATTCTGTTACAAATTCAGTATATAATCTCCACTGAACGTAATGTATCGATTTACGCTTGAGGAACGTTGGGATTTATTAGAAATTTCTTTCCAAAACAAAAGCAAGCAATTGGTTGGATATTCCACGAAAATGTCCTAGAAAATTTGGTCACAAAGAGGGACCAACAGTGCCCGGTGTGAGTGAACGTGCTCGTACAGTATATACACCCGAAAATATCGAAGCTGTGGGTGAGAATGTGCTTGAGAATCCATCAACTCGCCATCGTTCTCAAGAATTGAACATTTCAAGCACCAGTTTACGCCGAATTTTTCGAAAAAATCTTGCTACGACGCTTTACAAAGTTCAATTGGTTCAAGAGTTGAAGCCGCATGACCATCCGCTTCGGTTTCGCTTCGCTAGATGGGTCAATGAGAAACTGCACGATAATGTCGATCTTATCGAAGAAATCATCTCTTCGAATGGAGCTGATTTTTAATTTGGTGGACACGTTAATATGCAAAGTTGCCGGCTCAAAAAACACACACGTGGTCTTACAGAAGCCAATGCTTCCAGTACGAGTGACTGTTTGGTACGGCTTATGGAGCGGAAGTTTCATTGATCACTATTTCTTTGATAATTAAGGTCAATGGAGATATGACGATGATAACCGATTTTTTTGTACCCGCTTTTCATGGTATTGATATGAACGAAGTTTGGTTGGAACAGAATGGTTTTACTTGCCACACATCTCATGCTACAATCGAATTGTTGCATCAAACGTTTGATAGCCGTTTATTTAGCAGAAATAGTGATGTCAATTGTCCGCCAAAAAGCTGCGATTTGAAACCGATGGACTATTTTCTGTGGGGCGCCGTTAAAGAAAAGTGTTACACCGAAAAACCAGTCACAATTGAGCATTTGAAGACCAACATTCATGATGCCATTGCCGAGATAAGACCCTTTTATATTCGAAAAAGTGCATGACAATTGGTCCGATCGAATGAGGTACTGTGAAGCCAGCCGCGACCGCCATAATAATGAAATAATATTCCATTTCCAACCGGAACAATTGTACTTCACAACGAAAAAATAAAGTTTAGTTTTCGAGAAGTTTATTTTCATATGGCGTTGTTAGGACAAACTAATGGTTAAGTTGGCGGACTGCCCTAGAAATCAGATATAAAACTACGTATTATGGTGTGTCAATTGATTTCACTTAAAGCTACAATCACAAATTCGTGGCATATTTATTGGCTTCTATTTTAGTGTTCGCTTCTTCTATATGAACTTATCATTTTCTTTGTTGCGAAATATTCCACTAAGGGCCATTATTACAACTTACCGTTGAACTTGGGTTTAGTTAAAGGTACCTTTAGCTAAAGGGAACTGTAAAGTTACCTTTAACTGATTTTCGTTATTACAACTTACAGATAAAATAAAACTAAAATATGGCAGTGCCGGAGCAAAGTCGATAAAACTGCTCAATTAAACAAGTTTTTTTTTTTAACGCAGTGGCAACAGCGCACTCCGTTTTTTTTGTTGTATATGCTCATTTTGTTTAAATTTGAAGCTGCCATATCGAAAATAGTATATGATATGTCAAGTTCAAACATAAAGTGACCTTTAAATGTTAAAGGTAGGATGATCTTCACTTCTATCTTATTGGGTACTCATAATAATGAAAAACAATTTATCTGCCCGTTAAAATCCTCCCTTTAGTTAACGGCAAGTTGTAATAATGGCCCTAAGTATTCCTTAGCTGTTACTCGAAAACAAGCTTGAACAAGTTTTTTGTTATGATTTTTATTAGAAAAGTCACAACCCCCATGAAAATCTATTGCTTCTCTTGCATTTTATGGCCGAACAAAAGATAACAATGAGCAGGAATACAGTAATAAAAAATTATTTTATGCCTGAACTCTTTACTAAAAATAAACGAAAAACATCTGAAATTGAAGTTAAATTGACAAAGACAGCAGCGAATAAATATTTTATGATTCCATTGTCTCATTGCATTTAATGGATGGACGTTTTGCAGAAAGAGTTCAAAAGTTTCTTTGTTTTCAGTGCTTACAAACCCAGATGTTTTCTCTTCATCATTTAATGCTTAAGTTGTCATCCTAATAAGACAATAATTGCCATTTTATTGATGCATTATTATGTTTAATGTTCAAGTTCAATAATTTTATGACTTTAAATAATACAAAGGAATAATTTCGTAAGAGAAAAAGTTGGAGGAATGCTACGTCCTCATTCTAATATTGTACTAGGATTTTAAAAAAATCTTGATGCATTAACATACGGCATGTGTTTGAACATTTTTCCAGTCACGCTTTGAATGACGAGAAATATGTCTTATTTGCCATAAGAATTACGGGTTTCAGATATACAAAAGGTTAATACCCTGTTGCCTTTATAGATAATTTCCTATGAACTCCTGTGTGTCTCATTAACTAATAACGTTATGTCCATTTAGTCATTCTATTAACATTTACCACCTTGATTATTTCTTATTTTACCACAAGGATATTATTCTTCCTGGTGTCCAAAAATTTCTAGCTTCTGAACTCTGCGACTAAAGTAATGAAAATCGTGTAGTAGTCTGGCCTGAATTGATTTAAAATTTGGCTCAATTAAATTCCTTAAATTTATGTGTATGTAAGGAGAGCTCACGAAAAAATTGGTCATACACCAAGCTTTACATCATCTATTGCAATTGAAAACAATAATTACCGCCACTTCGTTTCTCAGTGGACACGTTGAAAGTCTCATTTTAATTACAAAATTAGTTTTCTTTTATAGAACATATAGACATCAAACCAGAATCACGTATGAGAACAATTGAAATATTGAATAAAAGTTCGCTTAGTCGACAGAAATTGTCAGATAAATTCGCAAGTTTTAACCCAAAAACTGTTTCACTAGTTATAAAAAATACAACGAGAGAAAATAGAAGCGAAAGAGTATGAAAGAAAGGAAAGGAAAAGAAAAGAAAACTGGAAAAATTTTGAAAATTTTGTCAAATCACTCTAACACACTTACTTACCTAATTGGCCTCTACAACATTTTAGTCAGGATTACAACTTATCCTCTCTTATTACTTACGTTAGCTGTGTTAACCTTATCCATGAGTGGAGAGGCATATAATTTAATGTCGACTTGGACGAGAGAAAATTTTCATGACATTTTAATTTTTCGCAAGAACTAAGACTAAGTCGCCGAAAGAAATATTTTTTTCATGTTTCGTTTGTTTGAGATACCCAAGGCAGAGGTAGAACCACAGCTTATAGAGCTCATTGTGGCATCGGGTACGGAAATCAACGCCAACTCGCCCCGCACCGAAGATCTTACGTAGAACTTTTCTTTCGAATACTTTTAAGAATGCTCCATTAATGATAACAGCGTAAGTGCTTCTGCACCATAGAGAAGCACGGGGAAGATGAATGACTAGTAGAGCAATACTTATATCGCACGAAAGGTCTGAGTTCAATTTCCAGTTAAGTGTTAATGAAATTCAGATTTAATATGAAAATTATAGGAGCTTGGAGTTTGACACTGAAGAAACAAGTGAAACGATAGTGGTGTAAAGAGACGTGTTCTTCTGGTGCGTTCCAGTACACGTTATAAAAGAATAGGTTAAAACATCAGATGGGCTACATGATTTGGTGTGGCGACAGAACTCAATATTTCGATCGGTCAGAATTTTCATTTCACGGTTTAAACCGTGGCCCACATCTAATACGTCAACATACTACCTACTAGACTACGGCAAATTGGCCTATACTAAAGCCCATATTATGAAGCAGATATGGATGTTACTTGAGTTCACTTTTTACACTTTAAGTTCACTTTAAGTGCCCAAAAACTGCACTACTTTTCTGCAAATGATCCAAGAAATCTCATTCAATGCAAAAGTTTAGTTCGAATTGGAACATCACAAATGACTCTGCCAAATCAAAACTGAGACTAATGTGTACATATGCACTTTTCGATAAACAGTTTTGGTCTTTTGGAATTTTTTTTAAGACATATGTACAAGGAACTCAAATTAATTTGAATTTGTGAATCACAAATTCACATTCACGTTATGAAAATGAAGAAAGAACTCTACGTGATTATTCTTAAACAAATTTTTAAATCTTTAATCTTTAAACCTTTTTTTGTTGTTAATTTTTAAATTTGCATAACAGACATACTGTTTTAACCCTTTGACAACCATAGGCAAGTATGCTTGCCCGGGGGTTTTTGGCATATATATTTGTCCAGGTTACAGATAGAGCAAATATGTCAGAGAATGTTTTATAGAAGAAGATTGGGGCAACAAAAATGTAGTTGAGTGCAAAACCCTATCTGGCTCCACTTGTACTCTACGAGGCTCCAAATTTGGCCAAATAATGGTCTTTATACCGAGGGCTTCTACAGGGTAAAGATAGGGCACAAGGCGATGGGAGTCAATTATGTTTTGGATTTAGCCTTTGTCTATCAAAAAATATAATGAACAATTTTAGATAAACTCCAAACTGCCTAAAAATAGTCATTTTATATTTGGCAATTATGTTTGCCTATGGGTTCAAACGAAAATTATCATTCCTAAAAACTCTGGAATTAAAACCTCTAAATTGTCATTAAATTGTCAAAAATTTAGGAAATTACAGCCAATCTTCACTTTTCCGACAATAGTAAGGCTGATTTTACTGACCGTGGCTACAAAATCCGTCCAATTATAGAGCACATTAACAAGGCTATGACGTATACACATTTGACGTATATACATTTTCCCAAAAACTCTCAATTGACGAACATATGGTAAAGTTTAAGGGACATAATGCCATGAAACAGTATATGAAGGACAAACCTATTTCATGGGGATTCAAACTATGGTGTTTATGTGAGTCAGAATCTGGATACTTGTATAATATTGTTACGTTTTTACCTTTTAAAAACGTTAAAAATATGAGTTCGTAGATTGCAAATAAAATAAAAATAATCTGTGTTTATTTTTCAATCAATTCTTTATTATCTGCACAACTCTTGTGCCACTGTTCGAACTTCTTACACTTATACAACGATAACTTTCACAATATGTGCTTTTTTTCGTTATATTTCTCTGCTTACTACCTTCTTGTAAGCAACAGCACTTCTTAGTTATTTCTCTTTGCTCACAACCTTTTTTTTGTAAGCACTACACTAACAACTGTGTTCTCAAACGCAACTTGTCTGCACACAAGTCTGACCGAATTAAAGCTCGATAGATTTAATTCTCACACCGACGTGACGTCGTCTTACACGATTAAATTCAAACTCCGAGAATCACGTGTCTTCATACACGACTGACTGAATTCTAACTGAATCATCGTTGCTCGCTTTATCTTGCCTTTTATATCACTGGATCAACAGTTTGATGAATGCCCTTGAAGGATGATGACGACCCTCGGGAACAATCCAAAAATGTAAACAACTTGTTTCCACTTTTGTTGTTCGTGTATCTTGTTTACTTTCGTCCAGGCAGAGTTGTTGTTGTTTTGTTTGTTTGTCTTTCTGCTATATTTTTTTTATACACGGACGTTGTTGCTATATTTTTGTTTATTCATCGATCTTGTAAACAAGCCTGTTGTTTTTGTTGCTATATGTTTACTCATTCGTTGATCACGTGAACAACTGCATTGTTTTGTTTTTGGAGCTTTTGTTAATCATGTTATGTGTGATCAAGTCCATTGTGTTGTTTTTGGAGCTTTGGCTTATTATTTTAACAACACCATTTCCATTATCGTAACAATATAGACATTTACACAGGAAAAAAACAATTTGTTGAACACGATCTTGGCGAAGCTGTCGTCCTGCAGTTATGTAAGCCACTGGCAAAAAAGGGGTTGAAGTTTACTTTGATAATTTCTTTACAAGTCTAAACTTAATGCGCATTCTCCAGAAAAATGAAATAATGGCATGTGGAACTATTCGATGAAGTAGAAAGCACATACCGAAGAATTTTTCAGCGGATAAAGAAATGAAAAGAGGGGACATAAGTTACTTCATGTCAGAAAGCATTTCCGTCGTCAAATGGATGGACAATCGTGGTGTCTACCTCGCCTCAAATTTTATTGACGCAACAGCGGTAATCAAGGTCAAGCGACGTGTTGCTGGGCAAGCTAATAAAATAGACATTGATTGCCCTCTGATTATGCAGCACTACAATAAAGGAATGGGAGGCGTTGATCTAATGGACCAAAAGAAAGTTTATTATGAGTACGATCGCAGAAGTAAGTGGCGTTTTTATTTACGATTGTTCTTCGACCTATTTGAGCTATGTGATCATAATAGTTATATAATAAATAAGAAACTCATATTGGCCAACAGTTCCTCAATCAATGTGACTTCAATTGAATTTCGAGCAGCTTTAGCCAGAGAACTGATAAGTTGGTTCAAGAAAACGTGCCTTTTCAGCGTCAACCAAATTTGGAACTCATTTTATAAGTAAGCCCAAATCTCTTCATAATATGGAAAAGAGTGAATGTTGGAAACGCTGCTGTCATTGTGCTTCCTATAAAAAATATAGTCGCACAAATGTTTTTTGCGTTCAATGCAATGTGTTTATTTGTTTCACTACGTCCCGTGATTGCTTTGGAAACTATCACGAACAACATTAATTATAAATTTTTGAGATTTATTGTATTTTACTTTATATTTTTAATAAAAAAAAAAACTGTTTTCAAATCATGTCTGAAAATTAATAATTTGGTATAAAAAGATTGCTTTCAACCCATGGGCAACTATATTTTCCAAGCGAAATATGGGACTTAGAGGATACCAGGAGGGGAATTTTTTCTTTCGTCACTACTATTAGGCCACAGATTATTAAAATAAAACAAAAGGTTAAATCGCTTCAGCCGAAAATGTTTGGCCGTCAAAGGGTTAAACAGATTTCCATAGAATTGGTAATTAAAGTAAACCCTTCTTTCCATATACATATCATACAAATATAGTTGAATAAACTATTTGTGATAAAAATTCTTTGAGAATCTTTTACATTTTCATTGCCACTCATTGTATACCATACGAGGAAGTAAAATATTCGTTTTTCAGAAGAAAATATTATATATTCCTTTATTCACTGGACCATAATGAAATTCATAATTCCGTACACATGCTGATACATTTACAATTTCTTACACATGCAAATGAACATATTGTTCTGAAATCTTTGCGTAATTTCATTAATAAAAATAAATTTCAATGAAACAAAGACAAAAAAGAAAAGTCCTTTGTTTATCAAAAAAAAAAATAAAAATTATACCAACTATACACACTCCTATACATACATACATATGGTATGTGTCCATCTGTCTGTCACATGAACTAAACTATTCTTCCATTCCTGCTTTGGCTTTAAACAAAATTTTACAAACTTACTTACTTGCTTTGTCCTGTGAGAAGTACAAATCGTTAAATTTTTTAAGGAAAAATGTTTTTTTTTTATAATTTTCTTAAATAGAATATTTTCTAGAGAAAAGACGATTAGAAGAGAGAGAGAGGGTATGAACAGACGAAGTGTTTGAGTTAAATTGCAGAATAGTTTGCAAAGCAAACAATTTTTAGAAAGAGAGAAAATCTCATTTTAACACTCATAGACAAGGAACACAATGCTTTTATGGGGTTAGTATGTGCATACTTACGCTTGCACTTACATTTTTGCTTTCCTTGTTTTTAATTTAAATTTTAATTTCATATACAAAGACTGTTTGTTTGTACAAGAAAAAATATTCTTAGAAATTAAAGGAATTGAATATTACCAGAGGAACAAAAAATTCATTCGATGAACAACTCAAGATAAATTATTCTGGACAAAAATTTACAATCCAAAAATGTTTTTAGATTTAGCGGATTAAACAATTAAATTAAAAATAACATGTAAACAACACTCACTCCAAGATAGTGTTGGATATTGTATATTCGTTTTTGTGTTTCGTAGTTGTTGTTTAATTTCGTATCGATTTTTACAAAAATTTGTGAAATGAAAATGAAACAGAAATATGACTGTTTTCATTAATTAATTTGATAGGGTAGTAGCTATATCCTATCCCCTGGTAGGGACACTTTTGATGCTCATTGTCTGGCATTGATCGCATTAACAACGTGTGCATAATTACAGAACAAATAGTTGAGATAATACTTGCATTATACCTGAAAGGGCTTTCAACCAGGGACTGTAATCATTATGAGTTTTATTAAAAAAATTACTTTTTAATTGTTACTTTCTAAGCTTTATTTTTTTGTTCGGAGAATAACAGTTATTTTCTGAGTTTTATATTTTGTTCAGAGAATAACAGTTATTGTGAGAGTTTTATTTTTCGCTCAGAAAATAATAGTTATTATGTGATTTTTATATTTCATTCACAAAATAACAGTTATTTTCGGATTTTTATTTTTCACTTAGAAAATAATAATTATTTGTTGAGTTTTATTTTTTTGCTTATAAAATAAAATTATTTTTAGAATTTTGATAATATAGGAGAAAACTAAGATATTTAGTGTAGGATATATGATTCCTTATGGTACTTTTTCATTATACAACTGGTAAATTTTGAAAATTATATAATATTTAATATAAAAATATGAAATTCAACATATAGGGTCCTAATTAAACTTATTTCAGTATGAATGTACTTTTTGGTACTTTTTCATTCTACAATTGGTACTTTTGGGAATAGACCTCTGAAGCAGCTATTACACTAGCAAACTTCGCCTGCAAACACATCATGAGAGAGAGTATTTTGCTATTACACTATCAAGCCAAATATCCAAAAATATTTATATTAATTAGGTCAAGATTTACTCGTTGTTCGTTTTGAGAATGGGAATGATTTTTGCCAGTTTCCAATGTTCGGGAAAAGCAGATTTAGTCAGAACTGTATTGAACAAATGAGTATAGTACAGTGTTGCCAACTCGTGGTGACTAAAAATGGCTAAAATCATGTAAAAAAATGGCTAAAAAATGGCTAAAAATGGCTGAAAAAAAACTTTTTTATTTTTTACAACTATGTTGTAATAATGAGATCATTTTTATTACAAAAAAATATTTGTAAACAAAATTGAGTGTTTAAAGAAATAAATCATCTATAAAATCTGGGTCATTATTGTTTTTATCATAAGACTCATTAGTGCCAACTAGTTTTAAATAATTTTTCTGTACGTCGTATTCAAAACAGCATTTATCGATTCTTTCAAGTCGAAACCTGCAAAATAAATAAAAATTAATCAAAATGGAGATTGATTGGTTTTAGCACTCTTACCTGATAGACAAAATCGAAGTGACGTTCGATAGATGCATTTTATTTCTTAAATTAGTTTTCACCAGATTTATTTGGCTAAAAACCCTTTCAACTGCTGCATTTGACCAGGGTAAAGAAAGTAGTTTGAGCACAAATTCCCAAATTTTCGTGAAACTTTTTATTTCCGCCAGCATCTCTATATTTAAATACCTCTGCCCAAAATAAAGTAGTGTTATTTGTGTTTTTCCATTTTATATAATGTATATTTGAGTATTGCTCCTGAATTTTGAATGAAATTTCGTCATCAACATCAAATAAATTTAAGATTGATATAATATCATCTTTTTAGATTTTAGCCGTTATCTACAGAGAAATATTCAATATTTTGAAGTATTTCAATATTATCTGGCAAGCTGAAAAATAATGTGTGTAATAACAATTTGAATTTAAAATAATATTTATGAATTTAAATATGTTTACAAACCTCTGTTTCAATTGTTGTCGATTTCATACAACAAATTTAACACAATTTCGCCTAATGTCACGTTCTGTCTCCTTTTTCATGTTTCCGCTTTTTTAATTTCCTTTAGATAAGTTTCAAATTCATAACCTAGGCTGCATGTGTATAAAATAAATTCGTCGAAATCTGAATATAAGACGACTACACAGTCGTCAAAAATTTTGTTGACTAGTTGGACTTCATGTAAAATGGGTTTCAAAAATAACAAATATAAACGAATATTGTCGTCGTTGTACAATTCAGAAAAGATTTTAACCTTAAGATATATTTATTAAAGGTCTGCACAAATGTATTTGACTTCAAAAAGTACATAAGATCTAGCATACATGTACACTTATCCGAAGAAGAAAAGTACTCTTTTTTGAGAACAACAAAATTATCGAATAACTTCTTGTTGTTATTTGACTGCGTTCGCTTCATACAAATACATGTTCAACTTTCCTTCTTACTCGAAAATACCGGCACAAAACATGTCGAGTACAACGAGTACCACCAAACTTCACGTAGTACTTCAAATACCAATGAGTACTGCAAATACCACAAAGAAGTTTGGCAACGAAAAGATCTACACCAAAGACTATAAATATGTAAAAAGTGTAAAAAGTAACATGTACTCAGAGAACTTATTATACTCAGAGAACGTTCTCTTCTCTAAGCAATTTATTCTCATATGCGTGTATACGTGTGTGCATGTATGTATACATGCATTGCCAAATAAAATAATAAACAAACTGAAAGATGTCTTATTTTCGCAAAATGTATGTGCAGATAGCCTGTGGAAAACAAATATTACCGTTTGTTTTATTGTTGGGTAAGAATATGTGTTTTATTGTTGTAGAAATGAAATTATATCGATTCGCACCGAATTATAATGTTATTTTTTAGGCTGTTCAATTATGTATGTATGCATTTATGTATGTATGTATTTTTCGAAGGCAAGAAATCTTATTTCTGAGAAGAGGTCTGCTCTTGGAACTAACGGAGCTACAATAAACAAAATAATGTTTTTACACTCTAATATGAATAAAACAAAAATATACGAAGAAATAGAAAGAATAGAAAGTGATCTCTAGTTTTGAGTTTTATGGACATGAATTTTTAGTTTTTTTTTTTTATTTAAGGATTAATGTTTTTATGTTTTGTTTTTCTTTTTAAATAAATTCACAAATATTTAAGTTTTTGAAGTTCCTTCTCTTCTATATACACATACTTAACTTTATTTGTTACACTTATTACTCACATACTTTTATCATTTTAAATGATCTCTGAAAATATGAAATATAAACTATGTTTTTTTTACGTTTTAGTAATTTTAAGTGATTTTTTGTTATTTTAATTGTTTTTAGTTCATTGAAAATAAAGAATTTTTAAATCAAAAAGCGAAAAAAAAAATATTTTTAAAAAAAATTTACTATTTTCGATTTCTATTTTTTTATTTCAATGATTAATAAATATATGCCTAACATGTCGTTTGTTCATACACATAAGCATTTATATATAAAAAAACATCAGTTATGTGGTGTTTTATGCTGCGAGTATTTGAAGTACCACATGAAGTGAACATAATTTTAGGAGTACTTGTTTTTGCGGATATATTTTTCAATGAGTACTTTTTTTACGGAACATAAGCAGCTTCGGATAAATACTTACTCGTATTTGTCTTGCACATATTCTCTTCTCTTCACTGCTTGAGCTGTTAGAGAGAGAGTAAGTACTCTATTTATCAGACAACGAGTTGCACACATGAAGCAAAAAAGTTATTCGTTGCAGACCTCTAATATTTATGTATCATTTTAGTAAAGTTGCTGTAAAAATATGAATATGGCTAAAAATGGCCAAAAGAAAATAAAAATGGCTAAAAAAAATGGCTAATGCAAAATTTATTTTTTGATGGCTAAACATGATTTAAATGTGCTAAATTTAGCCATGAAATGGCTAAATTGGCAACACTGGTATAGTATGGCAAAAGTTTAGGAGTCAGAGCTTTCAAGAATGAAGGATCCAAATCATCAGATTCCAAATCATTCGATTTTACCGCTGAAAGACATTCCAAAACCTCAAACTGATTTACGTAACGAAAACTAAAGGAATGTTGTGGTAGAACACAACAAAGATCATCATAGAAGTTACCGATAGAAGTTGGAATCTTAGAATTTACGAACTGGTCATTAAGCATATTCACGTCTACATCAATATCCGTTCCAGGACTCTTTCTGCCAATTCCTATTTCACGAATTACATTCCATCTAGACCTGTTGTCCATTGCGTTGGAAAACTTCTCAACATAATACAATGCCTTGGCAATTCTTATGCGCTTGGTAACTTCCGTCCGTGCGAATTTATGTAAAGCTTTTAAATCATCAGTCCTAAACCTCTTCCATCGCCTGTAAGCACTGTCCCTCCTCCTTATTACACGAGCTGGTTGGTTTGGTGTATTTTTAAGCGAAGTTCGCTAGTGTAATAGCCGTTTTATACTGATGCGAATCATGGAACGCAGTTCGTTGTGACATCAGGACAATTCAAATTTTCGCAAGCTGATGCGTGATATAAATCCAAAGGACTATCTTTGCAAACACTATCAGCAATACTTAATTGAAGGTACAAACTGGGTAATCTAGCAAAAGGGAAGGACAGCTACTGGAGGTGACTGGCAAGCGGCACCTTAACACAACAGCTAAAGCCACTTTAGGCGGTTAAAAATTTAAAAAAAAAAACTTAAACTACTTCCACATGGTAATACACAATCGCCAATATAGTCGTCAAGGCTGTATAAACTCCTAAAATAATTAGCCTTACATAATTGTATCATGATCTCGCCATATTCTCGGAGATATCTTGTTGGCTTATTAGATATAAGGCCGTGCTTTTAACCCCAACCTGGACATCTCGAACGTAACGGAACACTAAAAATTTTTTCTTCGACGACTTTCTCTCAGCAGTTCACTAAAACTGTAGGTCCTGGCACTCGCTGACAAAAACTAACACACACAACATGGTTGGTGTGATAAAGTAGATCTTAATTCTTATTAAAGGATTGTAATGACCAAGTAAGTAAGTAAGTTCTCTGGTCATGAGAACATCATCAGTAAAATACATCATTATTTGTCTTGCTTGAACTATTCAGGTAAAAGTTAAGTGTATTTGACCATCTTGCACTTGATTTAATTAAAGTTTCTGTAAATCTATTTATTGAAATTAACACTCATTCTTTCCGAAATCAGAGCAGCTATAGCAAGCATTATTCCCTAGACACTTGTTTAATTTACCACCAGTATGCCTTAAAAAAAGTCAGAGCTATCGGTGAACCATTCAGGATAATGTCCTTAAAAATCAAGATTTGAGAATCAAAAGAAGCCTATCTCTTGGACTATCGGCATGTTAGGTTAGAGGATAGCTTCCCTTTTACAGGCAAGTTCACTCGTTGTCCATATGGCCCATTGCGTTACCCAGTGTGAGATAAGCCCCCTTGTCATAATTCGTTAGTGGTGGATTTGAACCATTCCGAACTTCGGATGAAACCGGCCAGTTCCCTTAGTGGCACGTTCGCCCCCATGCCCAGATCATCAAGCATTCTGTCACCTAAAAACCGATGACGTCTGTTTTAAAGTGCAGAGTACTCGCATAAAAGATGATGCACCAGTTCCGATTCAGTAATCCCGGTGGGGGGAAATAGCCAATAGTGAAGTCTCCTGTTAGAATTCCTGTTAGAGTGCGAACCGTTCTCTAGTCAAATTCAAATAGTACCTTGGTTGTCCTGCTGTTCACTGTGGGATGCAGCAGTTTTGAAATTTGGCAACCTGGTATGTTGGTTCACACGGTTTGTTGAATTCCATGCTACTTTTTCCAATTCGGAAAAGTTTTCCTGATTATCTGTATGTACTCTCTTATGGAATTCCATGCAATTCCTGATTACAATTCGGTACAGTTAAACAAATTTACCGTAACATCTGGTATTGCTTAGTGTCTGAATTATATTCAGCAAATGTTTCGATATTTGAAAATTATTTATAATTTTTAAAGTTTTCCTTATCAAGTTTACATATTCCATGGAAATCGTTTGTCTGCTGTTTTTAGAAAATATTCTGAGAATACCTTTCTCTTTCTAATACATAAACACAGATTTTGTAAAATTCTTAACACGTGTTTTGACCATATCTTGTAAAAGAAATATTTTTTTTGGATTTTTTTTTTGTTTTAAATTGAAAAATAAAAATTTCATAGATTTTGCTACAATCTACTAATGGAACTGATATCGTTTGAATTGGAAAATACAATCAATTCAACCTGTTGTTATTGAAATTCAATTGAATTTGAAAATATTTTCTTAAGAAAATCAATAAAAATTTTATTGACCATAAACATTCGTTTCTATTTTTGAAACGAATAAGAGACAATAGACATCATAGTGATACTTTTTGAACAGAGGAAAGATACATGCTTACATTCAGTAATAACGAACAGATATTTCTGTCTTTGTGCTGGTGATATGAAATTTATTTTCTTGCAAAGTGTTTACACTTGATTTGTTCCAATAGTTTTAAATCAAAAAGGCCAGAATGTTATTGAAAAGGTTAAATTGAAAACATTAATTTGTAGCAAAACATGCAACACAATTCATTTTAAATATTCTACTTTATCTTTAACTTCAGACAGTAATTGATGCACTTAGGCTTCTCTGAGACATGCAGTGAACAGCAAAAGTCTTGGTACCTCAAATAAATTTTAACAATTTCATGTAATAATATGTAAAAATAATTGATGTTTTTTATATCTATTTCATTAGTTAATTTCTATTTTATTATTAAACAAAACTTTTTGAATGTTTTTCACAAAAGAAAAATAAGGAAAATATTCTGGTGGCTTCATATTTGTGCACTGCAAAAGTTTAGGTACCCTGAAGGAGAACTCAGAGTAAATTTCAAATTCAAAGCTCCAATATATTAAAATGTTATCACTTATATTTATCAGGATATCCCTTAAAGTCAAGAACTCCATTTAATCCACTTGCCATTGAATTCACTTGTTTTTCCTCGTATTCTCTGCTGATATTTTCCGAAATTCTCTCATGAGCAAGTATAGGGAGGGCCATTTAAATATTTAAATTTAAAAGTGCAATAAAACAAAAACGATTTAAAATTTTGGAAAATTTATTCTTTTATTGTGAAGCGCCGGTTGTTCCGGTTAGAAACGGAATATTATTTCATTCATACGGCGGAATTTTGACTGTCTTCACAGTACTTCATTTCGTCGAAACAATTTTCTTGCACTTTTTTGAGTGTATGGGGCCCTATCTCAGCAGTAGCATCACGAATGTTGGCCTTCAAATGCTCAATTGTCTCCGGTTTGTCGGCATAACAGTTTTCTTTAACATTTGACGCAATAAATCGATTGTAACACGAGATGTGTGGCAAGTTGCATCATTCTGTTGATGGAGTTCGGGTAAAAAAAAATTGGTTAATGGTTGCGCCGTCCTTTTGAAAGAAAATATGAGTTATGATCCCTCCGTTCCACAAGCCGTATCAAACAGTCACTCGTAATGGGTGCATTGGCCTTTGTAAGATCATGAGTGGGTTTTCTGAGTCCCAAATATGGCAATATTGCTTGTTAACGTTTCATCCGAAAAGATGTTTTAGTTGACTATTGTTTGAGGTTTAACGACTACGTAACCGTCCTTTTAAATTATCTCCTAAATACTCTGTTGGAGTCATATCGAGACTTTGTGCAAGAGTATTAAGCCTGCAAGGACTTGGGTACTCTAATCACATTAGCAGCAGTATGATTTTTTTTCCGCAGAGGAGGAGTAAATGTACCCAACCTCACTATAGGAGAAGTCGTCACCATCCCCCGTGTGTGGGGCCCTCACCAACTAAATCTCCCCCTCCGCTCTTGGACTCTTTGTCCCCACTCCGGAACTACTGTAGTATTACTTCGAAGTGTAGTCCCTCTGGCCATTTAGACCCTTTATACCAATATCCGCATCCGGATTGCGCAACAAAATCTGAGAAGGTGTTCAAAATCCCTTCTAATACTCTCATCCAAGTCAAGTTTCTTAGATTTCAGCAAGGCTTCAGTGTAACTGGCTATGCTATTCCAATTTTCTTCGCTGTTTAAAAGTATATCGCAGAAGTTTTCGACAGTACAGACGCCGACTTTGGCATCAAGATTCGTTCTTTCTAAACTCCATCTCTCACAATGAAAGAAAGTGTGTTCCGCATCATCAATCGACGCATCATCATAAATGCAATTTGGTCGTGTCATCTTCCCCATTTTAAACAGATATTTACAAAAATAATCGTGTCCGGATAACAGCTGTGTTAAATAGTAACTAACCTCACCAAATTTCCTCTCAATCCAGCGGGTAATATCAGTGAGAAGTTTTGCCGTCCATCTACCAATTTTTTCAGTGTTGTATGGTTCGCTTTCTGGCGTCGTCGACATTTACTGTCTCTCCGTGCACGTTTGGATTGGATTCATTGATTTGCTGGAAATAATAACCATATTATAAATTCTTCAATGTTCCGAACTTTTGGTGAATTTGTCTGTCCACATCTGGTGCCGACACACATGGCCACATTATTGCACTAGCCTTGATGGTTAGCTGCTTTTGGTTTGTTTAGTAACCCATGGGAAATATGCACTAGGGCTTCTTTATTTCGAGCCGGTCCTTGGTTCTATAGTACTCAGCGAATCGATCTAAACACAAACCAAAGTAAAACAACAATTCCATACAACAACTACAAACAACAATTACATACATCAACTCCAACAAAATGAGGTAAAGAGAACAATAATCTCATCACTACAACACAAAACATCAAAGCAGTGAGTAACGTACATTTTTTTTTATACATCTATACTTGATAATCTGGAATGATTACAAAAAGTGAGTGATATATTTATACACACAAAAAAAAAATTATTTCGCGTAAATCGTAAAAAAAAGAGAGAGAAAAAACTTAAAGTGAAAAGAAAAAAAAAAGTGCTCAAAAAAGTGGTGTTATTCCGATGAAAATTAACCTTGACAAGCGGAAAAGGTTAAAAGAAGCGTATGTACATTTAGATGGACATATGCTTACGGTAAAATTACATTAAAAAAAGCACATAAGTCCCGTTTTTTCTCTCCTTTTTACCCCTGTACCGTTTTATTGTTTATCCCGTTTTTATACTTATACATATAGAATCTTATTTTTAAGAATTCAAAAATATTTATAAAAATTATCACGTTTAAAAGTTAAACAAACCCGTTTAATTACGTATATGCACTCTCTATTATATAGTATGTACATGAAATATTAATACCGTAGGTCAATTTCGCGTTTGTCATTTCCCATTTTCGTATTTAAATACAGAAAACTCTTTCTGTATATGTGAAAAAAAACACCATTTGAAAATTCACCCTTTACCAAGGGGAAAAAGAATTACAAAAAGTGCACTGATCTCATCTCTCTGTGTAAATCAAACACATAGAGCATTAATACACCACTCTCTTATTCACATATAAGAGAAGTGTATTAGATTTACTATATTCCCGTTTGATAATCCAATTGCAATTTCTCTTGATTTGTAACAAATCTCTTTGTTATAGTGCTTTCACACCGAGTGGTTTTAACGTAAAAGTTGGTTTTATCGTTAAAATCAAAAATAAAACATGGTTTTACCATACAAAATTATTGCGTTAAAAGCATCTAAAAACCTTTTTTGAATTGCTTTTAAGTATGTTTTGTGAAATACAACCTTGTTTTCAATGTACTAAATCAGAGCTACCAACATAGAAATGTTGAAAACAGCTGAGAAATAAATAAATTTAAATAAATATTTATTTTGTGTTAAAAAAGGGAAAATTTGGAATATTTTTTAATTTCTTCAATGAAAATTTTAAAAATTTGTGAATATTTAATTATTAATCGAAATGTGTCTGGTTTCTTGTCACAATGAATATAGTTTCTTGTGCAAAAGGTAAGTAAGAAGCTAAATATGTCCAGATGAAATAAGACATATTGCTCATAAAATTTTTTTCTCACAGAACTTTGTGTATATTACCAGTATTTATTAATTTCTTGAATGAAAAAGTAAAAATTCGGTAATTTTTTCATTATTAATCGAACTATAAGCAATTTCCCTTCACAATGAATAAAGTTCCGTGCGCAAAAGGTAAATAAAACGAAAAATATAACAAAATATATACTCATAACTTTTTGTTTCAGGAATTTGTGAATATACCTCAAAATTGGTTAAATACTAAGTTAGTGACTATCCGAATTACGTTTCCGTAATAAAATGGTTCATCTTCTTTCAAAATTATTCTATTATTCTATCAAAATATCATCAATTCTACCAAAATAAAGAAATAAAAATCCACCCCGAAAACTAACAAAAAATAAATAAACGAAAAAGACAAAATCAAAACAAAAACAGCTGTTGCTACTTTTGCCACAACAATAAATACATTGATTGTTAAAACCTGATTTAAGAAAATTTGCGGTGTGAACGCAAAATCAACTGCTTATGGTTTTAATGCTAAAATCAGGTTTTAACTTTTGGTGTGAAAACACTATTACAAATACCCAACAAGAGAATAGCGAATTGATCAAAATTAAAACAACAATTCTTGTTGTTTCACAAGGAAGCGATTGAAGAAGAAAAGGAATAGACATAAAGAAAAGACACAAAACAGAGAATTAAAGGAGTGATATTTATAACAAATATCAATTAATGAAATTTTTTTATTTTTTTCCCCAATTCTAATAATTGTAAATAAATACATTAATAACATAAATAAATAAAAAATTTACCCCAAATTGTTTCAAATTGTTGTTTCAACAAAATTTTTAATTTTTTATTTATTTTCCAATTTTAGATTATTATGAAAAAATACTTTAATAAAACAAATAATTAATTTTATCCCACATATCCCCACGTATTTTAATTTTAAAATTTGGAAAACTTGAAAAAAAAGAAAAAAGAGTATATAAATAAATAAATGATTTTTTTCTTTTATACCACTGGTGTTTACTTCCAATAAATAACATACAGTCCATTGAAAATTAACCCATTGGGGTGAACACCACAAACATTTTATCCCAATTGCTTTATCCCATATATCCCTAAATGTTTAATTTTAATTTTAACAACATAAATTCGAAACATAAATAATTGAATTTATCCTTTTACACCACTGGTGTTTATCTCCAATTAAAACATACGAAGATTACAAACATAAAGTACAATTTAACCCATTAAGGCGCACACGACAGAAATTATATTACAAAATTAAATTAAAATTTAATGACAAATAAATTTTGCAAACTATGAAATAAAAAATATTTCGAACGCAAAAAAAAAAAATATTTTAAAATATTTTTGAAATTTTGAAAAAAAAAAAATTTTTTTAACTCTTACAAAACTAGAAAAATTTAATGTCATTATATTCTCGATATGCATACACATATGCAAATTGTATAATGAAATAAATCAACTTTCATGTCTCGTTCCCAAATTCATATGACAATTATATAAGAGAATTTACAAGGCAATTTATTAAAATCCCAAATTTCTTTATTCAATTCTATATTCTATTTTTTTTATTTAAACTAGATAACAGGTATCTAGTGCTATTTCCTCATAGCCCCTATTCATAGAATATAGAAAAGAATTTCTTCTACCTCAAATTAGCACTTGAAGTTTATCTTAACGCTTTTACGCTAGATAACAGGTATATAGTACTACTTCCCAGTAGCCCAAACCTCCTAAGTGCTAACTTCTCCTGGATTACAATATCCAGTATTACCCACTTATATATACACTCTCTTTAAATTTAGCTAGATAGCAGTTCTAGTTCTACTTCCCAGTAGCCCAAAGGTTTAAAATCCTAAACAATTCGTATCCCATATACGAGTCTAATATTCAAACCACTACACTCTTTATTTATACTATTTAAGTTCTTAATCCCATTATGGCCACCTTATCTCGAAGCGGAGGAAACATCTCTCCAAAGGATAGCTTCTTATTCAACTGTGATCAGTTGACCGAATTTTGTCAACCATTCCAACAAACTCCCACAGACGAACAATCCGAATTTGTTCTAGAAGTCAAGTTAAGACACTTGGACTCGATATGGGCAAAACTCGAAGGTTCCTATGAGAGAACAATGTTGTCCCATGACAGAACTGTAACCTCGGAATGTAAGAAAGAGGCGAGGAACAATTATGAGGCGTGCATGGATGCCTACTACCTTTGTATTTCGCAGATACTCAATTTAATAAAGGTAGCTCAATTGAATTCCACTGGTAAATCAAGAACATCCCAGGATTCACACGCCTTTACTCAAAAGACATCTGAAGCCCAATTAAATTCCTCTAGTGACCTCGAAACATCCCAGTATGCACACGCCTTTACCCAAAATACATCTGAATCCCCGAACAGCTGTATGGAACTTCCCCCCTGCGACACAGAAGTAGTTGAGGGAAGTTGTACTTTGGAAATTCCTAATTCCAAACTCGAAGCATTAGATCTAGATGATCCCACCCTCGATAAATCATCCCAAATGGATCTAGCCCTGGTCAATGAAAACACTATGAGAACCCAAATAACTCATACTGAATACCCTACATTGAATCAAGCACACGCTAATTACTCTACGAGTAATAAAAATATTCTATTGCGAACTCCCCTAATGCAAATGGAATATAAAAGTGAACTCTTCACCAATCAAACTCTTTTTAACCCAGGATCTCAACGAGCATTCTTGACGAAGAAAATTAGAAGCCGATTTCAACTACCCTATCAAACATTTCGGTTTGAAATGGTCGGTATTGGCGGACAGAAGAAATCCGCAAATAAAGTACACGAGATAATGGCACCACTTCCCCGAAGGAGATGTAATTTATCACCTCCATTTAGATTCACACATAGTCACTTTGCTGGACTATATGATTATATAATTGAAATTTCAGCCCTACTGAATTCGTACGCTTCAAGAGCCTACACTAGTACTTCCGTCTACTCCAACACGAAAGCTATCCATTTGGACCTATGCTCGCCCGCTTTCTCCCAATTCCAAACCGCATTCTCTCTTTTCGTTGGGAGGCGTGGACTACCCCAAAGGGTAGTAACTAACAAAGGTCGTAATTGTCTCGAAGCACTCGAACGGAAATACATGACATATGGCTTTGAATGGACATATGTTCCGCCTCGTGCTCCACCCGATAAGAAGGTGCGCACGGCATTCGCATGTCGCTATGTTGACCCAACTTCAAATTCTCAATACAATCCACCTTTTTTCTCAAACTACTAATATTTCCTAACTAACTCAATTTCACACTAATTCCAGCTTATTCTCTCTACCTTCTCTAATATGTAAAATTTCTCCCATAGAAATAACCGTAGACTTATTACAACACGCCGAATTCACAAAAACAACGCCAATAGACGTCACCAAGGCAAGGGTCGTCACCCAAGACCCAAGGATCCACCACCCAAGGTTCCACCACACATTGCTTTATCCAACCCCTGAAAAGACGAAAAGAAAGAAAGCTGTTCAACGAAATACGTCAACAAATGAAGCATCATCATCGACTTTGCCCAAAACTCCAGATGCCAATATAATTGCACAAGCCATAAAGTCATTGGCACAAGTATTGTGTACCACACCTCCAGGCGAGAGGGCATCTCGAGCTTAACCCCAGGGCCGGCGGTATGTTCAAACGAGGTTTGAACAATACATACCCTATAAGTATTCCAATAATAATAAAATTTCCATGAAACTGAAGGAATGTCTCCAACTTTTTTTATACATAATTGTGTTGGAATGTTTCGAAAGGTGCCGTTAACTAAAGAGAGGTTTGGTAAACGAAAAGATTATTTAAAAACTTCACTTACCATCTTGCGCTTATCATAGCAACTACCAAGTTAAACAAAATTAATAAAAAATACACAAATAAAATTGTGCCCAAAAACATTTAAATAAACTATAACGTTTTCTTTATTAACAATACTTACTGCAACAATAGAAAAAGAAAGATGAAATGAAAGAGTCACACAAATTCCAAGTATTTGCGGCCACCATCGCGACGAACATCTACTTAGAATTCGTCAACCAATTGCATATACAAAATAAGCAACGGCAACCATCGCTGCCACGAAGCTTATAATGCACTTGCAATTGGTTGTGCGACCACTCTCACCAACCTGCAACAATAGAAAAGACTGATTCCGTTGAGTGCACTGCTTTTATACCATTTTCAAATGGGCTTTTCCTCATATCAATCACAGCAAGCGCTGCTATTCAAATTCAGTTTCAAACTCAACGAAATAGTGCTTCTCTATTACAGTGTTGTATTTAAATAAAGACAGTGTTGTATCCTAAAAAAGTCACACATGCTAGTGACGTACAATTCAATAGTAATCGGTATAATACAAAATAAAATACAAAATAAATATATATAAATAAGCTACGCTACAGTCTCCCCCTTTGACGTACGGGATCTCGTCTCGAACAGTACGTCAACATCTTAAAAGGCTTCATCTTCTAGGCTTCATTACTTGGCATCGTCAATTTCGCTGCTTCTCAGACGGCCTCGTCTTTTCATGGGATGAGCTGATGCTGACTTCATTGAGTGTTCTTGTTGATCCTCCCCCTGGAGTAAAACCTCTGTAACTGCATAATCGCTAGCGTCTGTTTCAATGGAATTTGGCATATTATCGCTGGCTTGTACTAATACAGGTGGGGTAGATAAGACGTGTCCCAAGGTAACGTTTTTATTTTCATCTTCAGCCACTTCCACTTTGCAATGACCAAACTTCGTTTCGAGTGTGGGTGTGCATTCTGTAGTCGTTTCGGAACGCAGGAAGTTATTCATGCTAGGCAATGGGTACCTATCAGGAACGGTGATGGAGTTTAATTTTCTATAGTAAACAGTATACGGCGAAGGTTTACTAGAACTACCAAACACACTTTTATTGTCAGCTAACACTTCCTTCAATTGCTGCTTCTGCTGATGAGCCAATTGCGCATCATCTAGTTGTGCACCATCTGTCGGTTTCAATATGTCGAAATCAAAAGCATATAATGGAGTGAAAATCGCCTCATCGCCATCGTTCTGTGGTCTATATACCACACCAGTAAAAAGACCTCTGTCTTTAGCTCTTTCAGGAGTCACCATATCGGGAGGAATTGCGTCTTTGAAAATTGCCTGTATCGAGTGAGGTGAGTAGTCGCTCTCCCTTTTATAATCAGGATCATAGGGCTCAAAATCCGGGATATTAGTTCTACGTACCCTCTTCGGAGTAATCTGCAAAGGTTCCACTGTATTTGGATTTGTAACACGCTTGCTGGCTGTTTTCGTGACTTTTATCGTCTCTACAAGATTCAGATCCAACGGCCAGGATTCACTGAAGTCAAAATGTTGAGTAGGACTGCTCTCAAAGTACCAGTAACGTTGGCCCATATTTAGAACTATACCAGCTTCCTCCATAAAATCGGAACCAATTAACGTACGGTTACTTTTGTCCTCAGGAAAAATTAAAAATTGAATATCGAGACATCTTCCGCCGATTATGATATTGCATTTGGTTGTCAAACACTCTCTTTCACAGGAAGTACCATCAGCGAGAGTCACTTTGCACAATATGGAGTTATATTTGCAGCCTTTAAAATCCATTATGCGTTTCAAGTTTGAGCTGGCTACGCTCGTCTTCGCACCTGAATCGAAGTACGCTTGCCCTGGAACACCAAACAGCTCAACATTAACAAGTGGTATTTTCCGTCCAATACACAGTCCCAAAGAATTAAAGCTCACACTCACTGGTGAACTACCATTAATCTTCTTGCTGCAATTCGGACAGTTCGCTCTCACCACGCCAGGAGCATTGCATCCGTAACAAGCAAACTTTGGTTTATTCACTACAGGATCGTTTCTGACCTGCTTAGAATTTACTTCTTGCTTCTTGAAGCAAGTTTCCATTGTATGCCCCTTCTTCCGACAAAAAGAGCACCGCTTAGGACCGCCTTCAGGACCACTGGCAACCTTTACAACATCAGTGTTCACTGCACCGCGTTCACTTAGAACCTGTTCCGCTTCTCTCGCGTCATTCAATAGCTCGTCGAAAGTGTTGACTTTATGGCGAAATAGTCGCTCTCTTATTTGGGAATGAAGCATTCCAAACACCATGTCCATCTGGTCAGACTCCGACGGGCAATTCGGCAATTGTGCAAACAATGCACGTTTTCTCCGAATGAACGAATCAGTAGGTTCGTTCTTTTGTTGCTTCGTTTCGTTTATCTCCATATACAAACGCCATGCTGGTTTCGGAGGTGAAAATGATTCACGTAGAATCCGGACTACATCCTCGAATTTAGTCACGTTTGCCTTTACACCACGCCACCATTCCGCCGCATCACCTTCCAAAAGCATCGGCATACCATTGACTGCGTCCGCATCAGGTATCTTCTCGACTGCTCTAAATGTTGTGATAGCAGAAATAAACTCCTCCACTTTTGATGGGTTTCGTTCACCACCATACCGTGCTGAGCAACTGCTGAAAGAACCACATCTTTCGCTTTGTTTACCCACAGCACTTAAAAGTTGTTGGAACTGCTCCGTTGATAGCGTAACCATCTTGCCTGCAACACGTTGGCTTCTTCTTAGGTTTAAAATGGAATCCACTTTCAAAATATATATTAATATATGGGCGTTGTCTTCTGTTTCTACGTTGTCAAATCCGAATTTCAAGATATATATGGGCGTTGTCCTCTGCCTCTAAGTTGGGCGCCAATTATAACGTTTTCTTTATTAACAATACTTACTGCAACAATAGAAAAAGAAAGATGAAATGAAAGAGTCACACAAATTCCAAGTATTTGCGGCCACCATCGCGACCAACATCTACTTAGAATTCGTCAACCAATTGCATATACAAAATAAGCAACGGCAACCATCGCTGCCACGAAGCTTATAATGCACTTGCAATTGGTTGTGCGACCACTCTCACCAACCTGCAACAATAGAAAAGACTGATTCCGTTGAGTGCACTGCTTTTATACCATTTTCAAATGGGCTTTTCCTCATATCAATCACAGCAAGCGCTGCTATTCAAATTCAGTTTCAAACTCAACGAAATAGTGCTTCTCTATTACAGTGTTGTATTTAAATAAAGACAGTGTTGTATCCTAAAAAAGTCACACATGCTAGTGACGTACAATTCAATAGTAATCGGTATAATACAAAATAAAATACAAAATAAATATATATAAATAAGCTACGCTACAAAACCAAAATAAAGTGCAACCAAAATCTTAATATTATATTGTCACTCAAAATAACTGTGCATAAAATTAGATTAAATTAAAGTAAAATCATCTATTTTTTAAATCTCATATTTAATATTTAAACCTTATATTTAAATTTAAATGAGTTTAAATTAATTTAATTAATTGAAAAAAAGAAAGTGAACTATAACTAAATTTATACCTATTAAAATAAATAAAAGGAAGAAATGAATCACGTGAAATTATACTTACCTTAAATTGTACCTATATGCTATAATAAAATATCGATCATAGAGAGAAAAAGTGAATTAATTATAGAAATTTATACTTACCAAAAATAATTATACTTACCTGAACTACTTACCTTGAATATGTAACACTCAGCAATCCAAATTTCAAATTGTTCAATTGTTTATAAAAAAAATAAATGATAAGTGATAAAAAATAATTAAATCTAACAAAGTTTCCTTGGAATAAAACCATCACAAAGAAAAGGTAAGAAACCAAAGTTAGTCACTCTCTCTATCTTTTCTCGCTCTCTCTAAATTCTTAAAGAAACTGAAATAAATGTATTTCTTTCTTTTTCTCTTCCCACAACACGCATCCCAACAATTATAATTACGTACGAGTAATTATAATTCACATCTCCGATAGATCTCTTTTTCTCAAAAGAGATTTAAAGGAGATTTAAAAACAAATTTTCATCCCCAATTTGTTTAAAAACTCTAAAGCAGGCAAGTAAGTGCTCAACATAGAACTTCTGAAGCAGTTCACAGATAATTAAGTGAAATACATCGTTGATTGTAAGGGTTCTCAAATAAGTAAAAGAAGGAACCGACTCTTCTTTAAGATCATGACTAAAGTTGTTACTCACTTTGTTTTTCGTTATTTTTCAATAGGTTGCCTCACATGTGTTAAAGATAATAAAATTGCGGAAAATAGCGGCAGTTGAACTTAATCGATTTCAAATCCTATGTTAATGATATTTTTTAAGGACTAAAGTGCTGCCCAAATTTCAAAAAGTAGAAGCCGTTACTGAAGTAGCCGTAGTCTAGTAGGTAGTGTGTTGGCTTACTAGACGCAAGGCTAGAGTTCAAACCCCAGGTCAGACATCAAAACGAAAATATGAAAATATTTCTTTGGTGACTTCCTCTCAGCAGATTTCTGGCAAAACTCTGAGAGTAAATATAATTGCCATGAAAAGCTTCGTTCGGAGTCGACTTTAAACTGTATAAAATTAACGCACACAACATATGTGGTGTGAGAAGATAGGCCGTAATCCTGACAGAAGTGTTGTAATGACCAATTATGTTATATATGTATGTAGAAGCCGTAACTTTCTTTCAGATCATCACGAGTTCTTATAATGTGGTAATACTATTTTTTTATTGTACAAATTCGAATAAAAGGTTTTCTTCAGTTTCCCAAACAGGAAATTGATTTTCATTGGACTAACTTTGGAACGTTACGCACGTACTTGATAGCTAGCTAGATCGGGAGATGTGGGAGGGAATCTTGTTCCACGCGTCCAATTCTCAAGTAGCGTTGTTGTAGGGCTACGTCCCTGAAACCCACCCTACCATGGTTTTCGTTTTAGGGAAAATATATTACGAAAACCCCTAGAAGGACTAAACCTTACCTACGCCTATGAAGTTTTACGTCACAAAAAAAATTTACGTTTTCATCATATTAAAAACATATGGTTATATTGAAATACTAAAAAAAAACAAGCAAAAAAATATCTTAAATTATGTATAAATTGAAATTAATAAAAAAAAAACTAATTAGCATGACCTTAATATCACCGCATGTTAACATTGCAAATGATCAGTGATTACTAAATTCATTATTACAAAAGAGAAATTTAAGATATAAGAAAAACAAAAGTATAACAAAGTATAACAGTTAAGAATTCAATGAGAGAATCATCTTGAATTGCTCTTTTGTAATAATACGTAATATATATATCAGTGATGGTACAACAGTAATAGTACTTTATTGGGTACTTTTTTTTAATTATTTCTTCGCGCGTGATCTTTAAGCTTTTAGAAATGTCATCACTGGTATATTTTATGAAACAAATACTTAAATACTAAATGTATGTGTATTAAGCAAAAATATTGGTTTTTAACTTACAGTAGGGTCTCGATTCCAACGATGCGGAAGGCCTTCAGCTTCATTTGATGGAGTCGTTTGCAATCAATATGAGTTTATAGGTTTAAATATTAAGATAGTATATAAGTAATTCATTTTTTTTTTTCTTTAAGAAATAAATGGTTTGATATAGGAATAGATTATAGAAAAATTAGTACTAAGTAGAAAATTTTAACATGGTAGATGTAATTAATTGTATTTTATATATAGGGTAAATGCATGTTGTTAGAATTATAAAGTATTTAATAGGACATTGTATATATAAAGATGAATTAATTCTATTTATAATTTTAACATCAGGGTTTTAAAGGTTAGAATATTTAATTTTTGGTTTAGAATTTAGTTAAGGACTTAAATATAATTTCAATAATATATTGGTAAAAGTATGGTTAATTTTTTTTATATTTTTGTAAAGTAGATATAAGTTGTTTCGGTTGGCCTTTCAAAGATTCGCTACTACTTTGTTCAATTAGATCTTGATCTTGTTTCCAAATATTTTCAATAGCAGAATTTTGCCAAAAATACCAAATTTCCATCGAGTGAATTGACGCTGCGTCTGCTCCAAATTGGCAAATCGGTGATTCACTCGAGGTACTGGTGGTATACAAAAATAAACTATGTGAAAAATTCAATAGTTCATTAATATGATATAAAAAATACCTTCAAATAAATTTACCTTTTTCCAATAGAAACAGACTAAAATACACTGATTCACAAAGATGTTTTTTTTTATTTCCTCAGAAAAATAATTGTTGTTTTATGTATATATCAAAAACTTAATATATAATAATTTATGCTTTTCTATTAATAATAAAAAAAAAAACACTTTCTTCACTACAACACTTTACATTACTTCTCCACCAAGATGTTGAAGGTTTTACAGATCAAGTCAAAAAGACCTTATGCAAATCTGTAGCTTTCGATCAAACCTCTGTTCTGTCTTAAATAAATAACGTGACATTAATTCTCCTATATAAAACATCACGTGATAAGATATATCACAGATATATTCTCCTTAACTGCATAATACTGGTTTTTCTTCGTTATGTTGAGAGTATAAGGGTGTCCTCTCTTCAAAAGTAAAAAGAAGTGGGAGAATATAAAAACTAGAAAAATAAAAAAAAAAACAATACATTGGATTCTGTAGAAAATACAGTTGTAAGACCTTGACACATTAAGTATAAGGGAATGTATGCCAACTACCATGACTGATGCCTTTATAACGAGTTAGAATACTGATTTTTGGGTAATGTCTTCATAATTATAAAAATGATGTATTACATTCTCCAAACTATTAAGTGTAAAGCATCGTCTTTAGTTACAAATCATTGCACGGACTTTATTGCAGTGAAACGTTTTTGTTTCATTGTATCTTATCGTTTCAGTTGACTGTGTGTAACTTAAGAAAACCTCACAAGAAAAATTCTTACGAGGAGAAGGCCAGTTCACATCACCTGCGCATGATTTGACCATACCTTCAAATCGCTCATGAAAAGCAACTAATTTGGTATAAACTATGAGGCACTTAGTGTTGTTCTGTTAAAATCACATATCGTTTGTTTCCACAGCATTCAATTCCGGCCAAAAAAAATTGGTAATCATCGAACTATAGCACCAAAGGATCTTTCAAATTAATAAAAAAAATTGCGATGATAGCTCACACACACTGTTTTTATTGATATTTAATTATTGATTGGACTTAATGGAACAGCCTATAATTAATTAATAATAACCGTATCTTTTATTTATAACAGTTAAACTGTAACTCGTAGTAGTCGCGTAGTCTAGTAGGTAGTGTGTTGGCTTATTAGACGAAAAGTCCGTGTTCGTATCCCAGGTCAGGCATCAAAACGAAATATGAAAAAAAAAAATATTTCTTCGGCGACTGTATGAACATTCTACTTCGAGAACATTCATCAGACTGTTTACGTGGGCATATAAAAACAGGCAATCAATAGGAAGAATTCAGTCAGTCTTGTGTGCAGACGCGTTGCGTGTGAAGAGAACAGTCGTGGTTTAAAGATCTGCGTCGTAAGCAAAGAAGAATAGCGAACAAGCAATTATTGTTGTATACGTCAAGTTATAAAGAGTGACACACAAAAATAGAGCGAACGATAAAGAATTTAATTGAAACTAAACACAAATTTATTTTTATTTTATTTGCAATCAACGAACTCATATTTTAAACGTTTGTAAAAAGGTAAAAACGTAACAATATTTTCTCTTTCACAGTTCTCGTGCTACGTTGCGTATACATAATATAATGTCAAGCAAATAACTAAAACACTCAAACCCTCTGATGGCCTACAATATCTTCTAATATTGTGCAGAGTAGATTTTTTTTTGTAATTAACATAAATAATTTGTCCTTTCCGCAAATTAAATTTTTCTATTATAAATCCCCTTGTTTTTTTGTTTTTAATCACTCAACCAAATGACGAATGGCAACCACGTGGAGGCCAGTTACTTTTAGCATACCATACTTGCCCATCCTTTCAACAACCCAGGTAGTACAATTAATTTCTGTTTTAGAATTTAATAGAAACGAAGGGAAGACAACAATGAAACAGTCGAAGCTGAACGTTACCTTTTTCTACATTTATGCTGAAAAAAATACAAAAAAACAATTGGAAAGGAAACGCTTCATCATCTCTATTGTTTAGATGTTGCCTAAAAGAATGAATGACTAGATGTGTGAGTGAATGAGAAAAGGAATGAATGTGTAGGTTGTTGCCTGCACGAATGACTGTTTAGTTCTTCATCCACCTGGTTAGTTTCCACAGACTGAAGAAACTGAATCTTCATGTTATTGTTGTTATTGTTTTTCAGTTTTTTTTTTTTAATTTTAATTTCATTTATTCATCATGGTCCTATGTTTTCCTGTTGCTTTCTATTAAACAAAATTCAAGGCCACAATTTAATGCAAACTACAAAATTAAAGAGAGAGGGAGAAGAAAGTAATTAAAAATGTTCCTGTGTAAAATACACCCTGAGATCTTCAATGATATGAAATATATTTCGAGGACTTTAGATATTTTTGATAAAATTTTAATTGAATTGAATTATTTTTAATTTCCTTAAAGAGCAGTTAAGAAAATGAGGTCATTGGTTACCTCATTATTGATGATTTTAGTAAAATAAAAAATAAATAAAATGCTTTATAGGAATTCATTTTGAACATTTGCTCAAATTTATAATTTAAAGAGGAATTTAAAATCATGTTATTATATTCATAGCATACATACATACATACGTATATACATACATGCATATACACATACATACACACATGATTGGCCATTACAATCCTTCAGTCAGGATTACGACTTAGTTAATTAATTAATTGTTAATTTTTATACATGAGTGGCGGGACCAACAGTTTAAAGTCAAAACCGAACGACAGATTTTTTTTGAGAAAATATTCATGGCAATTTTATTTACTCTCAGAGTTTTTGCCAGAAACCCGCTGAGAGGAAGTCGCCAAAGAAAACCGTAGTCTCACGTCCAATAAGCCAACACACTAACTACTAGACTACGGCGACTTACAAACAGGTGCTCTTAGAAGTACATCACTTGAAGTATTGTTTACTACTAGACATGTTGGCAAAACAAATGGCTGCGACTGTTGCAAAGAGACAGCACCACAAGAGTATAGATGTATAAATTAGCAGCCGCCTCAAAGAGCATAGTTAATTTGGTTCTAATAAAGTCCCTTTGTCACCCCAATATTACTAAATCCGCCACCCAATTATAACTACTGATTGGCATTTCTCAGCTATCCCGATAGTTTTATGAAAGTGTGGATTCCATTCATCGTTACAGCTTCCGTGGAAGTCGCTGTGAGATATTCCCAGGCCCTGGGCCAGTAATTTTGTTATAACTGCTATTATATTCCTTAGCAGAGTCTTAGTTTTAACCCAAATTTTGTTTTGCAGATATCCATTTCAACCCAAAACTGTCTGTACTCTCTACACATGGGATCATTATCATACGTTTCTTTTACAAACATGAGAAGTTCCCAATGGGACCCTTGAAGTTTACACTGATCGCACAAAGATAAGCAACAGGGTAGACTTTTTCGGCAGTGTTTTTCACGCAGACGCCCAGGGAAATTTCGGAGCATTCATAGGTAAAACTTATATTGGTTCCGACGCCTACGAATATCGCTGGAAATTGCATTGGTGGTGAGCTGGCCAGAGCCGGTACGGTGTTCGCAATGTCCGACATGTTATAAACAAAACATTATTGGTCATTACAGCCCTTCAGTCAGGATTACTACCTAGCTTCTCACACCACTTAAGTAATTTTACACATGACTAGCGGGACTACAGTTTAAAGTCGAACGATAGATTTTTGAGCAAATTTTTTATGACAATTTTATTTACTCACAGAGTTTTTGGCAGAAATTTACTGAGAGAAAGTAGACGAAGAAATATTTTTTCGTTTTGTTGGAGATGCATGACCTGGGTTTTGAACCGAGTCCTCATGTCTAAAAAGCTAACACACTGCCTACGAGACTACGGCGTTTGCCTCAGTAAAGTTGGATAGAACGATTGCTTCAGTAAGGTTGGATATGATCCACACTTATTACGGGGAAACTCAATCTCTTTGGCAGCTAGAGGGTACATGCAATATTGTTAAACTCTGCTGGGCATGTATAGTTACGACTCACTTCTGTCTTTAAGTCGCGTCGCCATCCATTGTAGAATAACGATTCTTACGGACCACTGTCCTTTCAAAAGGCATGCCGAAACACTCAATATTTTAGCAAATTACTGCTACATGAGCTGTGGGTCTGAAGACGAGGAAGAAGCTATTTTTCATCTCATTTTCTGATACCTTTGACCGTGCTCTCTGACATAAAGATTGCTGCAGTAGCAATATTTACTTTTGACTCGGATTGGTTTTTTCTGGAGTTTGTTTGAAGCCCGGGTAGAATTGATCATAATTTTCCTAATTGTTGGCCTAAGGGGGGCCCAACTCCTTACCTAACGTAACATAACCGACTCTGCCGTTTGAATAGAAGATGAGCTATCGTTTGGAGGTCGCTCACTTTCACTCAGTATTCTTTGAATTATTTTTTTCTTCAAGACACTTGAATGACTAGGCAGAGGAACTTTTGCAACATATTGGTTCCTTATTTTCTTTTTTTCTTTTTTTTTTTAATTTTAATATGAATTTATTTTGTTTTTTCTTTTTCAAATTTTTTTTTTAATATTTTTTGTATATCAATTTCTATAACAAATGCAAATGCCTGTTTTGTGAAAGTGGAAGTAAAAGTGTTACAATCTCCATATACATATATTCACAATAATCGGTGACACACTTCTCTCTGTGCCAATGTAGAAGTAAATTTATGGAATATTTAAAATGCAAATATTAAGTAAAAAGTACACAGTTTAACAAAGCATTTTTAATATTTATTTATTGCAATATATGGTACATACAAACATATAATCTGAGAACAATATGTTGTGAATAAACATTAACAAACAACAAAAACAAAAAAAAAACAAAATCACATATTCTTCTATAATCTGATGATAATAACATACCCTATGGCAAGTGTTTCTATTAAGAGTTAAAATTTGAACAAACTATCGGTTAGGCCATCTATCGCTTTAAATTTGAACCATCGGTTATTTCGAATCTGGCAATGCTTATGTCATTCTATTCTGTCACAAAATTCGGTATATTATCTCTACTGAACCTAATGAATCAATTTATGCTTGAGTAACGTTGGGAGTTATTGACCCAACGAGAAACTGCACCATGATGTCGAGTTTGCCAAAAGAAAAAAAATTATCTTTTCAGATGAAGCTCATTTTTATCTTGGTGAGTAGGTTAATAAGCAAAATTACCATATTTGGGGCTCTGAAAACTCATACGTGGTCTCACAGAAGCCAATGCACCCATTTCGAGGGACTGTTTGGAGGAGGAGGCATCATTGGCCCATATTTCTTTGAAATTACGGTCAATGCAGACACCTATCCATGATAACCGATTTTTTTGTAACCGCTCTTCATGGTATTGATGTGGACAATGTTTGATTTCAACAGGATGGGGCAACTTGTCACACATCTCATGTCACAATCGATTTATTGCGTCAAACATTCCTTAGCCGTTTAATTAGCAGAAATGGAGACGTCAATTGGCCGCCAAAAAGGTGTGATTTGACTCCGTTGGAATATTTTCTGTGAGGCGCCGTTAAAGAAAAGTGTTATTCCTACAAATCAGAGACAATAGAGCATTTGAAGGCCTACGTTTGTGATGTTATTGCCGAGATACGACCCCATACTTCGTCGTTATAACTCTTTTGGTTAGGATTCCAATCTAGGTTCTCATATCACTGAGATATGTTTTATCACATGTTTTATTTTTATCCATGAGTGGTTGGAGCTACAGTTTAAAGTGAACTCCGAACGAAAGTTTTTTGAGAAACTCTTCAAGGCATTTTTTTGTACTTTCAGTGTTTTTGTCAGTAGATTGTTGAGAGGAAGTCACCGAAAGAAGTATTTTTCATATTATTATTTATTGGAAATGTCGGACATGGGGTTTGAGCCGTGGCCTCACATCTTAAATGGCAACACAATACCTACTAGGCTATGGAGACTTCTACAACAAAACTAAATATGAAAAAATACTTCTTCGGTAACTGCCTCTCAGCAGATTTTCGGCAAAAACTCTGAGAGGAAATAAAATTCTCATGAAAAGTTTCTTAAAAATCTGACGTTCGGAATCAACTTTAAACTGTCCACTCATGGACAAAATTAACACACACACCAAATAAGCGCTGTGAGAAACTAGAAGTTAATCCTGACTGAAGGGTTGCAATGACCAACTATGTATACTTTCTAGGCAACAGTTCCATTTTCCTTCCTAATTGGTATTCGCTGCGTTCGTGCAAATGAACTGATTATGCAAAAAAGTCCATAATACTGTAGGATCTTGTACATTCGAGGTTGACCGCCTTTAATATATTCACTTGTCCTTCACATATTTTCCTAGACAAACTACTCGGTGAAGTACATATTTAAAAACCTTACAACACGACGCTCTTATATCCCAGGGCTCTATTATAAGTTGAACGTTTCCCTCCCTTTTTTTAATTTTTTTTTTGCCTCTTTGTGCGTTTCTGCTAACTATGAAAGATTATATTTTTATATTCACTACATACGATTTGCATAATTCATACCCAACACATGCTGTTGAAATATCAACAGGATAAAGAATGTACACGAAATTGCTATTATGATTGCAAACATTTCGAAGTATGGAACAGAATCGCTAACTTAAGCATAACTATGGCAATTCAAACCTTATTTCTTGTTTAAATTTTTAATTAAAAGAAAAATAAAATCAGTTTACTTGTAAAAACAAATTCGGGTATCCTCTGTATAGTTTCATAATTCTCTTCAAAGTTTTAGCTCGTATAACTTCTTAAGGAAACCTAGTGAAAGCCATTGTTGTTCTATTGCCGATAAATTTTCTATAAAAATTCATAAAAAAGACTTCATTTGAGAAAATTTATATGCAAAATAACATTTAAACACCCCCACTCATATATACACAATATACTCACACACATGAGTGAAATACATTTAAATGGTCTTGTGATAGTTACGCAATGACCCAATTCTATTGCTTATCAGTATGTGTGAAGAATTGAAAACGACAGCCAGGAATCATTTAAAGTTGCATAAGGTTTTATAAGAAACTCTAGATTTCGACTGTCTATAGGGGAATGATGGAAAATCAATTTATTTCACAATAATTTTCTCATCAAATCTAAGTTTGCGGTTATTTGTACAACTCACTGCACACTTGATAAATCAAACACGTAAATTTATTTCCAAATCTTAACTTCAGTGTCATAATTTGTTAATTTTTGTCAGGTCACTACAACCATTTAGTCAGGATTACAACCTTGTTTGAGTTCCGGCACTTAAGTTGACTCCGAACGACAAATGTGAGCAACTTTTCATGACAAATTTATTTAATCTCAGAGTTTATGCCAGAGGAAGTCGGCGAAGGTAATATTTTTTTTTCGTATTTCATTTTGTTCGGAATGTCTGAGCCGGGATTCAAACTACGGGCTCACGTCTAATAAGCCAACACACTACCTAATAGTCTACAGAGACTTCAATAACAAAGCCTAGTAAGAAGGGAAATATTGGGAGTTCGAAAACATTTGGTAATAAACTTTGGATACATGACTCAATGATGTGATACCTCTGGTAATATTAATTATATCAGCCAACACAACAGTCAGTTTGAAGGCTGACCACTTAGGATTCACTTTGTACAGGGCCTTTCATTAAACGTTACCTATCCTTAAATTTTGCCACGAAAAGTTGCTCAAAAATCTGTCGTTCGGAGCCAATCATGTATAAAATTGACACACACAACATAAGTGGTGTGAGGAGTTGACTTTAAACTGTAGGTCCCGACACTCGTGGATAAAATTAGCACACACAAAACAAGTGGTGTGAGAAGTTAGGTCGTAATCCTGACAGATGTGTTGTAATGACTAAGTGTTTATGTACCCGCATGTATCTTTAAATCTTTAAATAAAACAAAGTGTATCGATTCTATATTTTCGTTTGAAAAACCCAGTGATGCCTTTATTTGTTCAGATGTCCGCCGTGGCTCTTCTGGATGGAGCGCGTCCAATGTGTTCAAATTTGCATGACTCTGGTGCATAAATCAGTAGAATCTGACGGATGGCATAACTTACATATGTTGAGTTTGAGGGCCGCTGTGGTTTATGGCAAGAAGTCGCCGTAGTCTAGTAGGTAGTGTGTTGGCTTATTAGACGTAAAGCCAGGGTTCGAGCCCCAGGCCAGACATCAAAACAAAATTCAAAAATTTTTTCTTCGGCGATTTCCTCTCAGCAGATTTCTGGCAAAAACTCTGAGAGTAAATAAAATTGCCATGAAAAGTTTCTCAAAAAATCTGTCGTTCGGAGTCGACTTTAAACTGTAGGTCCCACAACTTATGTATAAAATTAACACACACAACATAAGTGGTGTGAGAAACTAGGTCAATAATCCTGACTGAAGGGTTGTAATGACCAATTATGTATGTATGTATGTGGTTTATGGCATATTCGCATATATGGAACTTAAGTGTAACCCACAAGAAAAGGTTTAACGGAGACAAATTACACGATCTCGCTGGCCAATTCCCATCACGTCCACGGGCGACGATCATGGGCTCAAATCTCTCGCGCCGCAAACCAATGTAGTATGAAATGTGTGACACTTGTCGTCTTCCTGTTGAAATCATCCAATTGAGGCAAAAAATGTTAACTATCGACATCACTGTTGACAGTGAAGCTCTATCGAAAGTCGTTCTCATAAAAATATATGACCTATTTAGCTCTCAGTCCAAAATTCACATCAAACAGTGAAGTTTTCGGCATGCATTGAACGGTCTTGGATTTCAGGTGGTATCATACCAAATTGGACAATTTTGTTTGTTCACGTACCCATTCATACAGAAATGAAGTCCATTGCTGAATGTGATTTTTCGATCATGGTGGGGTCGTCTATTGCTACTTGGCAGAACAGACTTAATATATGACAACTAATTTGACAAGTTTGAAGTCACCGTAGTCTAGTGGGTAGTGTGTTGGCCTTTTAGACTTTATGGCCAAACAAACAAACGAAATGGTTCGCTTGTTTTCATACCGATAACTTATGCATTTTGCCTAATGCAGATTCTGCCTCATATATGCACAAATTCTAACCATTGATGCAGAAATATGTACATGAAATGTACAAAGTAAGAAAAAAATGGTTACAATGCATTGATTTTTAGCCAAAAGGACATGTGGTTGAATTTTCTTCGAAAAGTGGCAAAAATTCTTTCATCATTCCATAGGCTTTTTTAAGGCTAATGGAAATTATTGGGTGTTCTAAAAACATGCTGCGATACATAGAAAAAAAATAATTTCCATGAATGTTTCTGAAAATATTCTCTACTTGCAGATGCCTACACTGTACCCCTGATATTGAGATGAACACCAAAAACCAAACTGTGATGCATATGCTGCTTCATTTGTAGGTTTTGCATTCAAGGTATGTAAAATCACTGACAGGCTTGAGCTTTAATTCATTAGGATGACGAAACGAACTCGATTTTTGGTTAAAATTCCCAGAAGCTAAAAATTGACGAAACGAACAAAGTTTTGGTTAAAGTTCTCAAAGGTTAAAATTGAAATTTATAAGAACTACTGTCATACACCATAGGTATGTGTGTCAACGTATGGTATGTGCTAATACATTACAAATAGCCGCAAACAATCAAAATGCAGTTAACAATTTGATTTATAAACCAAAATATATAATAGAATTTCTTCAGGTATAGGATGGGTCATTTAAAATATAAATTTAAAAATACAATAAAACAAAAACGGTTTAAAATTTTGCCAATTTTTTTGGGTGAAGTACAATTTTTCTAGTTAGAAATGGAATATTAGAATGGAATATTACTTCATATGGCTGCCTCACAGTCCCTCAATCGATCGGACCAATTTTCGTGCACCTCTATCGAGTGTATGTGGTCGTATCTCTGCATTGGCATAACGAATGTAAGCCTTCAAATGCTCAATTGTCGGCATAACACTTTTCTTTAACGGCGCCCTACAGAAAATAGTCCAACGATGTCAAATCGCAGCTTCTTGGCGGTCAATTGACATCATCATTGCGGATAATTAAACGTTCATCAAACATTTGACACAATAAATCGATTGTGGCATGAAATGTGCGGCAAGTTGCACCATCCTGTTGAAATCAAGCATCGTTCACATTAATACCATGAAGAGCAGGTACAAAAAATCGGTTATCATGGTGCGATAGGTGTTTCCTTTTATCGTAATGGTTGCTGCGTCCTCATTTTCAAAAAAATATGGGAAAATGATACTTCCGTTCCACAAGCCGCATCAAACAGTCACTCGTAATGGGTGTATTGGCTTTTTTAACCCTTCTGCATCCCTTGGATATGTGCCCTTCCTATGATCCTTTGGGTCAATATGACCCAACGTTAAAATGTAAACAAAATTTCATATTTAATATAAGAAATTCATTTATTTTGTTGTTTTTTTTTTATTAAGTATAATAAAAAATAATGATAACTAAAATAAATAAGTCATATATGGCGGGCTTTGATGGAATGTTTTGTCAAAAACTGCACCGACCTCGAAATTGTTCATCTACAGTAACATTTTCATGAGGATTTTAAAAAACTTTGAGCTGATTACTCCACTTATCCCAAACGTTTCTTATCGGTGCTAGTTTGTCACGAAGTCTTCTTTTTTCTCTATCTTCAGAGCTGTCAAACCGTAGACACTTTGATATGCTCCCAAATCGCTTGAGACTCATTGTTGCTCGAAAAACAGGTCTTCCGTTTTTTTCATTCCACAAGCTAGTGAGATTTTCTCCATGAGATTTATAAACCCCTGCCATTGTTTGTAATCCAATATATGCATCAAGCTCTATCATATCAATGTTTTGCCAATTATTTTCATATAATTCTACACTACGAATTCACACCCATGGAACGAGCGAATTCACACCCGTGGAGCGTACGAATTCACACCCATGGAACGTACGAATTCACTCCCGTGGAACGTACGAATTCACACCCATGGAACGTGCGAATTCACACCCATGGAACGTACGAATTCACTCCCGTGGAACGTACGCTTTCACACCCATGGAACGTGCGAATTCACACCCATGGAACGTGTGAATTCACACCCATGGAACGTGCGAATTCACACCCATGGGACGGACGAATTCACACCCGTGGAACGTACAAATTCACACCCATTGAACGTACGAATTCACACCCATGGAACGTACGAATTCACACCCTTTGAACGTGCGAATTCACACCCATGGAACATGCGAATTCACACCCATGGAACGTAAGAATTCACACCCGTGGAACGCACGAATTCACACCGAAATATTTAAAGCGAAATATTTTTATTTCATATACTAAACGGAGAATCATCGAATTCAATTTGAATGAACTCTTTTGTGTACACAGTTCAAGTGTCAATACGTTGGCATATAATCATAAAACAGAGATTCTTCAAATCCTCACTTTGAGTATAATAAAATTTTGAATGAAAAAATATTGGTTGAAAGCGATTTTATTGATTATTTGACTGTAAATATTATTGATCGATGATTCTGAATGGTAAACTTGTAATATCGCATGTTGGGTCATATTGACCCAAAGGATATTAAATGTGTGTAAATCGTGTTTTGAAATGTGGAGGGGGAAGAAAAAATTTAAATTTTATTGTTTTCTTTTAAAAGCATAGTTTTTGTGCCTGTGATGGATAAATTAAAATTTCACGATCATATTTTATAATTAAAGGGAAAAATTTTGCGTTTGAAAATCAAAATTGGGTCAAATTGACCCAAGGAGTGCATAAGGGTTAAAACCATGTGTGGGTTTTCTGAGCCCCAAATACAGCAATATTGCTTATTAACTACCCAACAAGATGAAAATCAGCTTCATTCGAAAAGTAGATTTTTTTTTTGGCAAAATCGACATCATCGTGCAGTTTTTCATTGGCCTAAATTTCCAATAAATTCCCCCGTTGCTCAAGCGTAAATCGAATTATTGCGTTCAGTGGGGATATTATGCTAAAGAAGAAGATAGCTTGTTTCGCAAAACTGGCATTGATTTCTCTTTACTCCATTACCTATTTAATGAATTGCTGGTATCTTCCAGGCTTTTGTACGTATGTAGGTAAGGCCGCCAAAGTCTAGTAGGTAGCGCGTTGACTGAGCAAACCCAGTCTCTGACATGTCAAACATAACGAAATAAGAAAAAATTATATTTCGACGATGTTTTCTGGCTGAAACCCCGATAATAAAATAATATTGCCGTGAAAACTTTCTCATATCTGTGTTTTGGAGTCGATTTTAAACTGTAGGTCCCGCCATTATTAACACACACAACATGAATGGTGTAAGAAGCTAGCTTGAAATTCTAACTAAAGGGTTGTAATTAGAGATGAGCGATCCAGTGATTTTTGAAGAACGTTGTTCTCAGAGAACGTGATTTGTTAATCACTGTTCTTTAAAATAGTGATTGTAATCACAGTATTCCAATAATACAATAATGACAATAACGTATTTTATTAAGTCGTAAGAAAGAGACAACTAGATACATACTACGAAAAGATTACTAAACAAAATCAAAGTGGTGTCCAGTGTTGCCGTTTTTGGTTATTTCTAACCATGGTTATTTTTTTGTTCAATGTGTAGATGTGTAGATTTTTCCGGTTTTGGTTATTTATTTTTCTTATAAAAAGAGCTTTTGTTTTGTTTGTAGAAATGTATTAATTAGTAAGACTAAAATTGTATTTTGTTATTTTTTGTTTCTTTTCTTACTCTTCTGTATTAATTGTAATTTAAATTTGAAAAAAATAAAATAAAAAAACTGCGAATTTAGTTTTGGTTATATTTTTTCTTATTTGGTGATTTTTTTCACAAATGTTGGTTACAATATTTTTTCTTTGTGGCAACACTGGTGGAGTCATCAATGTTATTATTTTTAATGTAATTTTTTTTTATATGAAGTTTGACAATTAGGTTTCACAGAAAGTTCATGTATAAAAGACAAAAGTAAATAATCAAAACAAAATGAAATAAATTTGAGTATGTAACAATTTTGAAAGAACGACATTATTAGTACCTGTTATTTGGAAATTTCAATCACTGTAGTTACCAGTGAATTATCAATCACCGTGATTAAATCACAGATTTGAAAATATCGCTCATCTCTAGTTGTAATGCGCAATTAAGTAAGTAATATCTATGCTGAATTGCTGTTATCGGCGTCACTCTTGTTTACATCACCAACGTTGTCAGGAGACCGACGCACAAGAGTCTTATGGTAGAATTAGCCGAGCATTCATGGAACGTAACGGAACTTACGTTCATTTATAGAACCTATTAGCTAATGTGGCTTAGTAGACATGAGGCCCTCAAACCTCAGATCAGAACAAAACGAAGTATAAAAAAACTTCCTCACAACAGTCATCTGGTAAAAACGCTGAAAAATAAAATAAGATTGGCATGAATAGTTTCTCTAAAATCTGTCGTTCGACTAACACACACAACATGAATGGTGTGAGAAGCTAGGTCGTAATTCTGACTGAAGTGTTGTAATGACTAATTATTCTTTCTAACATCGCAGTGCCTTTTTAACTTAAATTATTTACTGTACGAACTAGCCAGTCGGCTGGCTATTATGGTAATTATCAGACTTGGTTAGAATTTAAATTATTTCTTCAACTAAAATATTATGATTAATGAAACCTAAGATTCTCTATACCACTTATAGAATCTCTTGGCATTCAAATTATCATATAAATTAAGCACCATTTCGTTTTCGTAAATTCCTATAATTTCTAAAAAACTCACAATAAATATTCGATTTACATTCACGACAATTTATTTTAATTGTAAACACAATTTACATGATTTGTTATATTTAAACAAAAAAAAAAAAAAAAAAATAACAAACTTTATGCGTGAAATTTTAATGTAAACCTCAAGCCTCCTTGGTGTTGTTGAAATGCAATCAAATCAGCACATTTAACAGTTTACATGTGTTCCTGTAAAGTTTTACAACATTTTCCAATCATTACAAGTGTTGTGCATATATTTTTATTTTTTTTTTTATTTTATTTTTTAAATTGAATAAACAAGTCACGTTATTTTACAACTTTACGTGTGAAAAGTTCCACATTTTTTGTGGATTTTTTTCACTTTTTTTCGACATTTTCAAATGTTACATCGTGTTTTGGTCAGTGACCATTATTGGATTAGACAGATGGGAAATAACTGCGACGCACTGCGTAAAATATTTTCCGTAATTTACTGCAGCAAGTCAACACAAAATATTTCATTTAAATGAAGAAAAGTAACGAGAAAAAAAATCGAGAAATTGTTTAGCACTGTGCTGTGAATGGGGATTAAAGAGAAAACAAAAACGAAAACAAAATAAAGCACGTGATGGCATTGAATGTGGTTCATTTAACAAATTCCAGGAAGTACAGGAAGTTCTAGTCAATCGTAATATATTTTGTATTTTTTTTTTTTGCAAAATGAAAGTCAAAATGAAAAATTACTTCCTATTTAAAGATTTGATATAAAAAAGGCAAAAAGTTGTTTTAATTTGAATTCAAATGCCAATTGAATTTAATTTTTCAATTTATCACGACATTTAGAAAAATTAAAAGTTCTTTTCAGTACACATACGCAGCCATAAAATTAATTACTTATGTTATATTCGAAACTTTAGTAGTCTAGTAGGTGATGTGTTGGCTTATTAGACATACGCTACGGTTCAAACCATAGGTTAGTCGTCTCCAGCAATACGAAGTATGGAAAAATATTTCTTCGGAGACTGTCTAGTAACAGATTTTTGGTTAAAACTCTGAGAGCAGTATAAAATTTCCATGTAAAGTTTCTTAAAAATCTGTCTGGTAGCCGACTTTAAACTGTAGGTCCCGCCAATCATTTATAAAATTAACATACAATATATGTAAATGGTGTGAGAAGTTAGGTCGTAATATTCGTAATGGTCGAAGGGTTGTAATGACCAATTATGTATGTATGTAGGTATGTAAATGGATTACCTATGCCCTGTATCGATATCTCTAATCAAGGGGAGTTATGACTGCGTTCACAATTATCGGAAAAATGTACTCTAGGAGACTTCTCATTTATGATAGTCCAGAAATCGTTTGCCTAACCTAATAGGCCTTCTTACATCGGAATTAGTTTTTGTCTACAGTTTAAAGTCAACCGAACGACAATTTTTTAAGAAGCTTTTCATGTCAATTTTGTTGATACAGAAATCTGTATTTCTGTATGATACAGAAATCTGTATCTTTTGTCAGAAATCTGCTGAAAGGCAGTCGCCGAAGAAATATTTCCATCTTTCGTTTTGAACCGTGGCCTCACGTCTAATAAGCCTACACACTACCTTTTAGACAACGATGGCTATGGCATTCCATTTGCCACAGTTCGATGTTATTCATTTGGTTTTAAGAGGATACGTGTTATATTCTTGGACTCCATAGAACACGCATGAATAAGAAGTTGACTCACCCTCTTCTGTCTTTAAATCGCATAGCCGTTCACCATAATATCTCGATTCCTATGGGCCTTTTTTTAAACATGCCGAAAGACTTGGCATGCCGTCATATGACTTCTACAGTAGCTGTAGAGCTGAGGAAGAGTCTGTATTTTACCTCATGACCCATTGCCCTGCTCTTAAGTATAAACATGAAGGTTTTTGATAAATGTTCATAAGAGGCTCTATTAAATTACTACTTCTGATATGAATTGTTGTCCAGCACCACTTACACTGACGAAACGAAGGACTAAATTACTTTTACTTAAGTATGTGGATGTTGAAATATGCATCAAAGGCAGTTACAGGTACTGGCAGTGTTCTAAGAAGAATTTTTCCATCTACAAAAGCAAAAAAAAATTAAAATAAAGTAATCAAATTTTGAAGTAAGTTAACGTAAGGATTTATTATTCTTCAAGCCATTATTTATAAAAAAAATATTCGTTAAAGGCAGAGCAATCTCTGATTTTTTTTTATCGAAATGAAAAGGAAATGAATTAAAAATATTTTTTCCTTTTGCAATTTAGACTTTCTTGTTGTTGTCAATTAATGCAAATTTATTTTACATTTTCAACAAACAATTCATTAAAAAAGAATCATTAAAAACATAAATTTTTCTAAGCCTTAAAAATCGTTCCGATAATAACAGGGACTCTTTTTCGTACTTATTTGCAATTCCTTTCCTAATTTATTCTTCTTTTATTCTCTTACGAGTATTTATCAGCAGAACAGCAAATTGAAATATTTTCGCTTTAAATCTCCCACTCCTTTAAATCCCTGGTCCCGGGAGTACCGTATGCTTGTAAAGTAAATTTCTTTTTATGCAAAAATTGTTAAGGGAATACGGAATACGTACTTCTTTTCTACAATTTTTTTTTTTAATTTTTGAAATTTTTCAGCAACACATTTAATTTCAGCGGTTGTTTTGATGACAGCATGCATGGTGGGTGGTGGAGAGGGGTGTTTGTTTGTTGCTTGTTTATTTAATATTTATTAGTGTTGATTATACTCTCTACTCCTCTACAGCAAATGAAAAAATTGAAAATAATTTCGAAATTTAAAGTTATACCCAAGTGAAATGAACACAAATTATTTAATTCAATTTAATTGTATTAGGAAAAATTAGAGAAACAATACATGGGAAGGGAAATTTAATTCTATTTGGGTGGTGATCACTAATTAATTTATATTTCAGATGGGGATACCCGTTTAGTGAAAAGTTGAATTGTTCTGAATTGTTCATACATAAACTTATGGTTTCAATGAAACTTTTATTTCAATATATAGCTTGGACCTAGCCATTATGGACGAAATACGGCCTCTGCATTGGCTGCAATCAGCTAATCCATTTGTTCGCACATTTTGAGTTGAATCACGGCGATAATTTGACGACTACTGCTTTTCAAATACTCTCACATTAAGGGGTTAATGGCATATGTATGTAGGCCTTTGTTGTAGTTTTACTAAAAAGTCTAAAGGCAAGAAATCGCATAACATTGGTGGCCAATTGGAGTGGCCATAATGCGAAATTGCATTTTCATTAGTTGGTCATTACAACCCTTCAATCAGGATTACAACCTAGTTTCTCACACCACTTATTTTGTGTTTGTTAATTTTATCAATATGTGACAAGACCTACAGTTTTAAAGTCGATTCCAAACGACAGATTTTTGTGAGAAACTTTTCATGGCAATTTTATTTTACTCTCAGTGTTTTTACCAGAAATCTGCTGAGAGGAAGTATCCGTAGAAATAATTTTGTTGGAAATGTCTGACCAGGGCCTCCCTGGAACCGTGGCCTCCCGTCTAATAATGTATCTTCATTTATTTCATAGCTTCGTAGCTAACAGGACTAAATTATAATATTGCGGTGGCCAGCTCACATCAGCACTACGTGAGATGACCATGTCCTCGAAATAAATGTTATTGTTATCCAGATTAAAGTCGCCGTAGTCTAGTAGGTAGAGTGTTGGCTTATTAGACGTAAAGCCCGGGTTCGTATCCCAGGTCAGGCATTAAAATGAAATATTAAAAAAAAAATATTTCTTCGGCGATTTCTCCTCTCAGCAGATTTCTGGCAAAAACTTTGAGAGTAAATAAACCTGCCATAAAAAGTTTCTCAAAAAATCTGTCGTTCGGAGTCGACGTTAAACTATAGGTCCCGCCAGATTATCCAATTCAATCCAAAAGAATTCGATAATCATCGATCTATAGTACTCGCTGTTCTCAAATATATTTGGATCGATGGCGTCGCCAGCCTAAAATTCACAGCAAACAGTGAACATACCGCTGCAGATTAGTTTTCAATGAAAGGTATGATCAAATGGCAGCTGTTTCAGAATCCATTCAGCGAATACTCGTTGCTTTCTATGGTCGTCTACCCTCAGTCTGTTGAATTTTGTACGGAAGCAAGTCCAAGTCGTTATGCACAATTTGCCATGATGCGATGTGTGATAGGTTGAGTTCTTGTGAACGACACCTCTTTGCTAAGAACAGAGTGGATAATACGATTGCAAAATAGGTGAATCTTGCGGAATAGGATTCAAATTTTAATTAAAGAGTTTTGTTATTTGCCCATTTGGCAAAACAGTCTGAATAAATGACAACTAATTTAACAGACGTAACCGTTATTAACTGTTTAAATTCGTATGTTCGTATTGGATTTAAAACTATCCAAAAGTAATATAACGTCCTAAATATACCCGATTAATTTTTAGCAAAATTAGAATTTCAGTATTCACTCGCATTCATACATATTTAATACGAAATATTCATAACAAACGAACATGTGTCGTATGAGTGATATTCAATTCTGTTAGTTTCATACACGACAAAATGCAAGCTTTTTATTGCATACTTTTCAGAGTAATTATTCCAGTACAAGTAATATGATGCGTATACGTAATATAATGTTTAAATGCCGTTAAATATAACGTATACCGTTCATTTGCATTTGATTCACGTATCATGAAATAACTTCTGCATATTGTAAACATGTTGATCAAATGTTAACTGTGATGTAAATAATCCATTATTTACATACATATGACAATAAACATCTCGTTAAACATATAGACAATCATTTAAACATAGTTCTTATACATGTTGACATAGTTTATCAACAATATTGCCATTGTCTATTTGGGAGACATGGATGTCTCTTTTGCTAAAGAAATTAATCTAAATAAATTTATTTGATATTTTAAACAATGCTAATTAAATAAGTCTAATTAATTGCATTTAGAATGTCTATGATTAATTTCTCAATATAAATTTATGCTAATTCATCGAAATAGATGTGTAATTTTTTATTAATATTCGGCTGGATAATTAGTGAAGTTGCCACTGACTGATCGAATGTTTATTATACAACTCTGATTAACTGGAGGTGTCATATAGCTTTCGTTCTAACCAATTAGAATCTTCTCAGACTCAATTAGAGACACTAGCATGGTCTCGAGGAAGACATCGCTGCTGCAAAAGTGGCAAGTCCAAATTCACTATTTTAATTTTGTGAGTGTAAAATCTCTTGCCCTCTGGTCGAGGCATTTAGTGATCATCACGCTTTATCAGAAGCAAACATACAGAAGATTGATTCGTCAGTGCACAGATAAAGATTTTGCTGTGCGGAGTGAAGAACGTAGAAGACCAGCAAAAAAGTTTAAAAACGGCGAATTGCAAACAATATTGAATGAAAATTATACTTTGAATCGGAAACAAATAATAGAAATGCTAAAATGTTGCACAACATACAACTTCAGATGGTTTAAAAGCTATGGGAAAGATGCAAAATTGTGGAAAATGGGTGGAACACGAAAAGAATAACAGACAGATGAAAAACCAAAGAACCATTTGAAAAATTTTGTTTCAAAGTCACGATAGAAAACCAGTGTTTTTTGAATTGTTCGTGGCGATGAAAAATGAATTTAGTTTCAGAATATTAAAAGGGAAAAATCATGGGTTAATCCGGGACATCGAACAACTGTTTCCTTACCAACATATACAATATGTATACCATGAGAAAGGTTTTTTAAGGCGCGTCCAACTGTATATACAATTTTTCCAAGGACGATCATCCATGTCCTTTTTTTAAGGATATTCTTTGAAAAAAAACGGTTTTTGAATTTTTTGTTTGGGGTTGTTTGTAATAATAATGCCAAATTAACATATTTCAATCTTTAGTCGATTTAATTAAATACGGGTCTCAGCTTTTTTTGAAATTCACGCTAATTCGCGTTTTGTAGTAGTTGTAGTTTGTAGTTTTGTAAATGTAAACAATAATATTTAAATATAAAAAAACCTTTCTCATGATATACATATTGTATATGTTGGTAAGGAAACAGATCCTCAAATTAACAAAACATCCAAAAATAGACCCTTTTTCAAAATGGTCCAGCTCACGAGAGATCAAAGCTGGTGCCGAAATAATTTAAATGTCATCTTAAAAAGTCCAAGGTTCGTTTTTAGGGGGTACATCGAGCACGAATTTCGCTTCCATACAACTTGAGTCGCTCTAATGTACATATGTATGTATGTATGTAATTTGTTTTCTTCAAAAGACGGCCAGTTTTATCGGCGTGAGACAAATTGTCTGGACTTTGGAAAAAATGGTAAATTTGCTTGGTTTTTTTCTTTGTTTTTCAACAACAACTTCCAATAATAATCACATTTGCTAAAATGACATTTTAAATATTATTTATTTATATTTGATATTCAACTTACGACTCTTAGTGTCTATTTCGGAGACACGCATTTCAAGACAAAATTTTTTCAAGGAGGTTATAATTGTGTTAATTCTTAAAATTCTGTTGGCAATTTAAATGCTGTAACAATTTTGTGAAGACAATTTTCAACATCATTAAAATCATTTAAAAAAGTTTCTGTTTTCTTCTAGAATACTTTTTTTATTTCTTACGAAGATAAAAACTTTTGCAATATTTTCATGTCGAAATTTTTCCAAAGAAGTTTCTTACTTTCAAAACAACAAAGCTTTCAGATTATTTAAGTTTTATCTTACAATAGTAATTAAATTTATTACCATGAAATGTTAATACCACTTAACATTGGCCATTTAACTATTTTATGCCATCATCCACTCCCTTCTATTATAACAACATAAAGTGATGCGAATACCCAGATAAAAAATGGTTGTTTGTGGCTTGAAAAATTGCTTACCTCCCTACTAGTGGAGTTCATTTCAAACAAAATCCTTAAGTTTTGTTTGTTTCTTTGTCTGTAAAGGTCGTATCCTTAAGTTACTCGTGCAGAAAATTGATTTCGGCATAATTTGTTTAACACATGGAGCCATGCAAACAAATGTTCGAAACATATGATACGAAATCACTGACACTTCATATGATAAACGCACTTATTACACGTGCTAAATTAATTTTGTACTCAAACAGGAATTTATATCCAAAAAAGCAGTGCATAAGAGATTGACTTCAGTGTTTGGATTAATTTATTTGACAGCAACAAAAATACTTAATTTTCATCTGCTTCTTTGTCATTTAAATACTGCAGCTGAGTTTTATTCATTAACCGCAGATGTCATGCATTTATTGAAGGTTTGTAGAAAAGATATCGATTAAATTTTCAAAGCCCCTTATTTGGAGACATCATGGCTATTTTAAAGACAATTTTTAACTCGCTTTTGGTGAACACGATTCCAGTAGAGAAGGTAAGAGAGGACGGCGAGTGGCTCATATTTCAGGGATATCAAAGTGATTGCATGGTCCGAACTGGCCGTGGACAGTTCATCAGCAATGCAATTTCTAAAGATATCCCTGTGCCTCGGGACCCATATAAGAGTAACCTTTGAATGACGCGAAATTTCTCCCAGAAATCCTCGGCATTCATAGACAAGGACGGACGTTGAAACTACTTTCGTTAGGGAATTAATGGCAGCCTGGCTATCTGAGTAAACCAGGAGATTTTCAGAGAAAATCACGCCATTCAAGAAGCATTGCTCCGCGTTCAAAATACCAATGACCTCTGCTTGTAAAACACTACAGAGATTAAGCAGCCTATGAGAAAGTTTGTATCAGAACCCTTAATAAAGATACAATAGCCTACCGTGTCACTCATCTTTGAGCCATTAGTGTAAACTTCAAGGGTTCCATTGGGAACCTCCGATTCATCAGACCAAAATTCCTAGTCTGAATTTTCAAATCGAACGATCTATTCAGAAAGTTTTAAGAAACAATATAATCGACCCTAATGAGTTTATATATTCCCAGCAACAGGTCCATACTACAGATTGTTCTAGGATTTAACTGCATTGAGTCTTACCCCCACCAAGTCACCCCTCTGCCTGAATAGTAGGTCAGAAAGGATCGAATTGAGTGTAGAAATTATTGCCTTAATCGGAGAGCAATAAGGGTTACTGGTGATACATTGTCTATCGCTCGTGGCTAAGGACTAAATTGAATGTATTTCATACGACATCTCAGTTGCCTTTTTAAGTTGGAGTTTGTATTGAATTGCCCGGATACTAACGCACATACATATAGTCTATCTCAGATATTATTTGTGACTTGATTATTTTACTTTATAGCAAAGGTCTAATGCAGCACTCTAAGCTTGTTGTTTGGAGCCGTTGCTAGTCGTTTGATAATTGCTAGAATAATGAATCTAATGTAGAAACTGAAACAATAGAGAGAAGAGACAGAGACTTCAAACCTTGTTTGGATATTGTCTTGGGTTCAGCCATTTCTATTAAAATAGCCGATCTGCCATGCCGAATGTGAATGCAATACCGGGCGTGCCTAGTATCTAATAATGATAAGAGCGTGATTAAATTTTTTTAACAGTAGATCGAGCTTTAAAAAACTTCATAATACTAGCTTATGTATCACTTTTGATATATACTTGTAGAACATGAAATTGTCGCAATTATTGTTAGATTTTGTTAAAAAATTTAAATATTTTTATTTATTTTAATTCATTTTAAAAAAAACTATTTTACATTATTACATTTTATTACCACTTTTATGAAACCTATGCCAAAATTTTTCACATGATGTACATTGCGCGTGGTTTTTTTATGTAAAAATCCAACACTTAATGTCAGCTGAGTTTTATTTTTTCTAAATGATAACATTTTGACATCTAGCAGCCTTGCTTTGCGCCGATTTTAAGTTTTCAATTGTTTAGATTGTGCAGCTTATTGTAACTCACATCAGTAGCACTCCCAATTGAGGGCCGGCTGAAACCATTGTTATATTTCGTTATAAAATTTTTTTGTCAAGGTCATGTGAGGAGAAAGGTTCACATAACAATATTATGTCCTTTCTTTGAATCCTCTCTGGTTCTCCGGATATGAGTTTCCTCAAGTGGGGCTACGTTACGCACGTAGCATGTATTTGAATCTAAAACTGCCAATTTGATTTCGGTGGACCACTGAATTTATAATGCCTTAAATCGTAATTTAAGATTGGGTGCCCTGGTAGTCTAGTGCATAGTGTGCTAGACTATTAGCGTGAGAATAGTGGGTTCGGTTGCCACCAAAGTCTCTGGTCTGTTACACTACACCGAGCACCGTTGCTGCTGCTTTGTTGTTGTACTGTAGTTACTATAAAAACTTTCGAAAATCTCGGAAAATTTATAAAAAAAATTACATACACAACACCACAGAATCATTATGAAAGTCGTATGTATCAAAAATAATACATAAGCCAGAATTATGAAGTTTTTGAATTTTTTAATGCCTGTTTCAAATTTTCTTTTTTTTTATTTATTTTAAAATAATGGCTTTAACAATAACAAGAAATTGAAAAATAAGATCAGGGGCCTGTTTCACTAAACTACAATTCTACAAGTTTACAAGTTACAATCACAATTCTAATTCTTACAAGTGCTAATGAATTATGTTTCATGAAAATTTTCACAATACTTGTAGCTTTTTATACTTGTAAACTACAATTCCTACAATTACAATTTCTACAATTACAATTCCAATAAAATAAAATATTTTTACTAAGATATTTTGATAAATGAAATATATGTGTGAATATATGTATTAGAGTACTGATGAAATATATGAAAATTTCAAAAATTATTTCAAATACTTTTGCAATTATGGGTACTCTAATGTATATCGATAATTTGTTTTAATTGTTATCACACCACTAATCAATCAAAACATATATAGTTTGTGTTTAAAAAATTGAAAATTATTATTTTGTAATGGCAAATCAACACAATAAAGTTAGAGTGGTGCGGCAGATTTTAGCCGCATTCCATTCTGCGGAACAAACAACTATTACGCAAGACGCGAGAGTCGTGAGTACTCCCAGGCCAATTTGCATATGAGTAATAGAATTGGAGATCGGGTCCACAAACCACCATACATGAAATCAAGTGATTACCATGCCGATCAACATAAGCTTCTTCATGCTCTTTGGGTGCATCTAATTTTATTAAGGTGCCGTCCAAACAGCCGCAAACTAACGGCATGCCTTTCATGGCGAAGAAATTAGACACCACTTGATCCATTTTTTCTGGCCAGCTTACATACGTTGCAAACAAAGCGGAATTAACTGCAGTTACTACGCTTTTTACAACTCTGCACACAGTAACTTTGCTTACACCATGCAAGTCACCTATTGCATGGAATGTGGTTCCTGCTCCTAGCCAGCGTAACGTTATCTGCAGCTGCTGTTGCACCGTGAGAGAATGGCTTCTATTTGTCTCTCTCTCCAGTATTGGAGACAACAAATTTATCAGCAAAATAAATTTGTCCCGTTTTAACCTGAAACGCTCATTGTACTCCAACGTGGATTCCAGGAATTCGTATTCCAGACGTGGTCTAAATGTTCTTCTTCTTTTTAATGCGATTTCATTATCGCTTTAATCACTTGAATCGTATAAAAGGTTCATTTTGCACTCAAAAAAAATATGAACAATTGAATATTTTATATGTTTGACTTGCACGTTTATAACATATGATTAGTGGTGTTGCCGCTTTCGATAATTTGTGATATAGTTTGTTTTATTATATTCACATATTTAAAAAAATAAATAAATAGAAACAAACAAAATAAATAAATAAATGCTAATTAATATTTAAATTGTTTGATTTTGTGTTTATTTGAAGTAATTTTTATTAAAAAATAGTTAAAAATCAAATTTTAATTCAATTTATCATTCACTTGTAACTTGTAAAATTTTTTTGAGAGTCTTCGTCGACCCTAAGCATTTTTTCTACAATTCTACAAGTGTACAAGTGAAAATTTATTTTAGTGAAACATAACGACTTGTAGAAATATGACTTGTAGACTTGTAGATTGTAAAAATCACTTGTAGCTACAAACTTGTAATTGTATTTTTATGAAACACAATAATTTACAAGTTCACAATTTTACAGGCAAAAACACTTGTAATTGTGAACTTGTAGCTTAGTGAAATAGGGCCCAGGCATCTAACTTTTTCTGAACAAAAGTTATATTGTCTTATCATGTATCATATCTGATACAAAGCTCGGTCTACGGTTAATCGTGGATCTAGTAACTGATGGCTAATATTGTCTCATGCGAACATATAAAGTGAGAGACAGAGAGAAAGCGAAAGAAGTATCATATTATTACGTTTTTACCCTTTAAAAACGTTTAAAATATGTGCTCGTAGATTACAAATAAAATAAAAATAAATTTGTGTTTAGTTTTTATTAAAATTCTTTATTATTCGCACAATTATGTGTGCCACTGTTTACAGCTTGATGTAAACAACAACAATTACTTTTCTTAGTTATTTATCCGTTTATACCCTTTGCATAAACAATAACAATTCTAGACAATTATTCGACAGATCTTTGTAAAGGATATTTTCAAACCACGATTACCCTATTCAAACGCACCGCGTTTTCACACAACTTCACTAACTCACTCGAATGCTTTGCCTTGCCTTGTTTACCATTTTTTATGCTGGTATTTGTTGTTATATTAAGCAGTACGATAATTTGTAAACAGGTTTGTTTACTGCATTGTTTTGTTTTGGAGCTTTTGTTTATAGTTTTATAGTTTTAATGTTAAGCGATGCAGATTTTTCATTTTCTAACCTACCTTATCTCCAACGACGTAATACATTTCAAATTGAATAAGCCCTCCACTAAGAAAAACAAATTAATTAATGCTTCGTGTTTAATGAAAACAGTTTAAAATTATTTTAAAAGCTTATCGACATCTGTAATACGAGAAAATATGAAATAGAAAATCGTTAGTATAATTCGCAAAGACGCTAAGTCCACTTTTTTTTGAGATTTTAATGCAAAACGGTAACATTATACATAATACATATTTTACAACAAAAAAACATGTCATTATATAGTTTAAAGTTGTTGTAATTTTGTGGTTTGCAAAAACGCTAAGTCCACAAAACTACGAAAAATATTAATATTAATATTATTAATTAATTAATAACAATAATTAACATTATTAGTTATTAATATTAATATTATTATTATTTTGTAAAAAATAATTGCGTTTAAACAGATTAGAAATTTTAAAAACTGAAAAAGCTACAATGTTTTTTGTGTCTAATGTAAAATTTGAAAAAGGGAATTAGCACATTTGCGAATGAGACTAACGAAATGTCACTGCCTGACCCTAAGCTCTGTAAAATATTAGGACACCCATTCGTGCTTATTACACCTCTGAAAATCAATGTTCAATCAACTGAACGATAATTTTATAAATTGTTTTCATTTTAAACTTTCCGTCAAGTCCATTCAACCTACTACCCAAAAGCGTTAACTAATTAATCATAATATCTCGTTTACCTTTAGGCCAAAAAGCAATAACAAAAAACAAAAATTAACTCAAATCAATCATTCTTTATTTCAATACAGAAAACCAAAACCAAAAACAAAAATGTTTTTGTCTTTAAACCCAAATGCTTTATATTTTATTCCTTCTGCTTTGATTAATACCCGATCAAAAGACGTATAATTAGCCTCCATTAAGAGAATTAATAAATCGTAGCATAAGTTTCATTTAATCAAAGAGATTTGAGCCTTTTGATTGAGAAGAGAAAAGCACAATGCTTGACAAAAGCCTTTTGCTTCTTGGCCTATTTTATAAACGGTTTTAATGCCATTGAAGGCGACATCAATTATTTTAATTTCCCTGTAAATTATTTCAAGCTCATTAGCCTGCTAAAACAGAAAACAAAATAGTTTGCCTTTCTATGCTTGTCTTAAAGGCCAATTGTCAAGCGTTAAGATGGATGGATGAAATGAACCTATGAATGGATAGGATTCTTAAGACAAAAGACGAATTTTATATGCGTTGTTAGAGAGGAAAACAAAACGACAATCCTTTATATGAATTCATTTAAAGGAAATAAACAATCAAAAAAAAGAAAAATATGTTCTGTTTGAGACAGAACAGAAATATAAAATAATGAAATCATTTCGTAATCAAAGGAAAAAATTAACGAAACTTCAAAAATTTATAGAAGTCTTTTACGACTGATCGTACTAGATATTTTCAAACAATCTCACATATGTTCGTTTTTAGCAGGGAGCTTACAAGATCACGAAATACGCATTTAAGAAGAAATTAGAAAATAAAACAAGGCAATGAGTCAATAGTAAAAGCGACTACAACATTGCCATAATTTTAGGCAATCATAGGAGCTACTAAGAAAGTTACAGCTATTACGAGACCATCCAGTAGGACTGTATTATACTTTCTGTGAGGTCTGTTTGTTTATTAGCTGCAGATCACATGTATTCAACTAAGCAGATAGAATGGAAGCCTCAAAAAGCCTGTCTAATTTCCGTTGCTAGTTTTAATTAATTGTGATCGAATGATTTTGATGCGGAAGATTTTGATCATTACAAAAGAAAATTAATTAATTAAGCTTCAGCGGAACCGAGTCACCATAAGGCACACGTACTGGTTGCGTTCTTTTTCCATCAAGAACTTTCCAAACGTAATGTATTTTATGGTTTACGGCTGTTGGTGAGTGTCTGATGATTGACGGTTGAATACGAGAGACCAAAAACGAAAAAATTAAATTTGACTAGCTCAACACAAAGAGAATGGAAACGAAACGTAATTGGACGTATCAAATTCAAGATGTAAGACTTACTTTTCTAAACAATTCTTCATTTGTATTGTAACACGTGTCCGAGCGCTATCAGGATAGTATATTTCAGCTTAATGTCTGGTAAAATATTCTAGGAGAACTTATTTCCAATGTTAACATCATTTGTGATTGCCAATGAGAATATACATTTGCTGCGTTAATTCGTATGATTTAATGTGTTTATATACAATTTCTTGAGAACAGTCGAGTTTTCGTTTGGAATCTATCGGGTGGGCCATCTATCAGTTTAAATTTAAACCATCAGTTATTTCGAATCTGGCAATACTTAAGTCATTCCATTCTGTCACAAAATTCAGTATATTATCTCCACTGAATGCAATGAATCGATTTATGCTTGAGCAACGTTGGGATTTATTGGAAATTTATTTTAAAAACAAAGACAATTTATCTGTAATTCCACGAAAATGTCATTCATAATTTGGTCACAGAGAAGGACCAACAGTACTCGGTATACGTAATTTTATTGCTCAAGTTCGTGAAACTTGAGTGCTTACACCCGAAATTTTCATTTTGGTGGGTACGTTGATAAGCAAAATTGCCGTATTTGGGGTACAGAAAAACCACAAATGATCTTACAGAAGCCAGTGCATCCATTACGAGCTACTGTTTGGCCCATATTTCTTTGAAAATGAGGACGGAGCTACCATTCCGGTCAATGGAGACACCTATCGCTACGGTGACCATTATTTCCTTGAGAAAAAAGCGGACAAACATATAAAATTGAAAACAAAAAAAAATTAATTTATTATAATTAATATTTTACATAAAGATTTTTAAAATACAGACATAAATAGGTACAAATAATATACACAAACTTACAATTTATACTTATACATATGTTCTTATGGATATACTTATGTGTATAAATGTAGTTGCCGTAGTCTAGTGGGTAGTGTGTTGGCTTATTAGACGTAAAGACCGGCTTCGTATCCCAGGTCAGGCATCAAAATAAAATATGAATAAAAAATATTTCTTCGGCGACTGCCTCTGAGCAGATTTCTGGCAAAAACTCTGAGAGTAAATAAAATTGCCATGAAGAGCTTCTCAAAAATCTGTCGTTCGGAGTCGACTTTAAACTGTAGGTCCCGCCACTCATGTATAAAATTAACTCACACAACATAAGTTTTTGTAAGGATTATTATTATTTATATTTAAATCATTTCTGATTTCTGTTACCTTTATTAACGACTTTTCAACTGAAGACCAAGATAGAATTACATCTACAACATAGACAAAATATAGAGTTTCCAATTCAATTTTATATGTAATTCCAGCTAATATAAGCGTTTTTACCGAATTAGTGAAAAAGTCGACAAAAGCAGACATTTTGGAAAATAAATACTTTTTAGAAGTTACGTGTTGTAAAATAGTGGACAAATAGCGGACGCACAAAAAATAGCGGACAGGAGGTTAAAATAGCGGACTGTCGGCTATAATAGTGGACGGATGGTCACCGTACCTATCGCACCATGATTAGCAATCTTTTTGTAGCCGTTCTTCATTGTATTGATGTGAATGATGTTTGGTTTCAACAGGGTTATACAACTTGCCACATATCTCATGCCACAATCGATTTATTGACGTCAATTGGCCGCCCAGAAGCTGCGCCGTTGAACAGTGGGGTGCCGACAATCAGAGACATTTGAGCATTTGAAGGCCAACATTCGTGCCAACCTTGCCAAGGTAAGACCTCATACACTCGAAAAAGTACACGAAAGTGCACGGCCCGACGCGGCAGTCATATGAATGAAATATGAAATTGATATGGTCTAATTACTGTGAAAGTCGTGGTAACAAAAAATTTTAATTATCGTTTACGCTTTCTGTAACATAAGCGGTATTTTTGGCACAGCAATCCACAATACAATCACACATACAATCCTTTCACAACAGGTCGATTCGGACGACTAGATTGGGAAGGATAGAAAGTTTTAACCACTTTTAAGCGTTCTTCGTTTGATTCCATTCCGTTTGGTTTGGTTCCATTCCGTAAATGTCAAAAGTTTCCCTGAATAATTGATAATTCAAATTGAAAATTGTCGGTTTTAAAACCATTAGCTTCTATAACCTATCAATGAAATAGAAAACAACTTTCTTTTTCTTGCAGAACTGTTTAAAAGAAAAAAACAACGACTATATTCGATAATGTAAAAAGTACACATTCATTCCCTGTTCTGCCTGCAACAGACCAAAACAAATTGGCCAACATAAATTACCAACAGGGCCACGACAAAGAAAAAAACAAAAAAGAAAATAAGCCGGCGGAAAAAAATAAGAAAAACAATATGAAAAATTATTTCCCTTAATGCGCCAAAAAGTACTCATTTGTACAATAAGATTTCGCAACGAAAACAAAAGATAACATTTTCCTACCAAAACAAAGCGAAACACAAAGAAGGCCAAAAAAACTGAAAAAACATTTTTAAAAATAGAAACAAATAGAAAAATAAATAAAGCAAATAGCAAAACCAAACAAAAAAAAACCTGACCCGGTCAAAAGTTTCCTAATGACACAAAAAACTGTGTCAAAGCCAATTAGTGTGAACACAAACCGAATTGTCCGGGAATATATTTTGAATATTCAAATAATAAAAAAGGAAAACGGAAAACAAAATGAATGAATATTTAATTAATTGTTTAATTGTGGTATTCAAATTACATTTGGGTTTTGTTACAGTGACAATAGCAATGTGATAATTGCTCGTGTTGTCATAGTGACAATGACAATATTTATTGGCAAGTTTTTTATTGTATTTTTTAATTGTAAATTAAAATAAATGTACAGAATATTAAATTGTTATGACTTAAAATAATTTAAACGATGTAATAAATGTTGATTTTGTGTATAAAACAAGGGGGCATACTTGCTGTTAAATGCAAAGCTGTGTCTCTGAAATAACACAGCAAAAAAAAAAAAACACTTCTACTACTCGCGGTTTAATGCGGTGATAATGATGTATTTTTTTTTTTATTTCATCCGGATAAACACCTTCTTTAATGTAGCTCAACAAAAAAGTCTGCCGCCATAAAACGCATGATATTGATGGTCAATTGGTGTTCGCCAAAACTTAACTCTTTCTACAAACTTTTCATGCCGGAAAAACATAATCCGTCATGTAGCTTGTGAAACCACTTTATAATCTTCTTTTGCATAACAAAACAACTGATTATCACATCACCATACTGCTCCGAAGTAAAGGTAATAGTTATTCAAGTCTCAATTGGAGAAAACTAAGGTCTCAACTAGGGTTAGTAATCCCGCACTATTTTTTCTGCCCCGGGATTTCGGGATTGAATTGGCTTACTCCCGGGATCCCGGGAATTATCCCGGGATTTTTAAAACTCTGTTTTTAAGAGATACTAATATGTTATTCTAATAAAATGAATAACATAACACATTAAAAAATAGATTTATAAGAAAAAATTGATTAATTTATAGGAAAATTTACAGCTTTTTATTAAAAAAAAAAATTATTAAGAATTCATTGTTTTTAAGGATACAATATTTTTAGAAAATTACTTTTTAATATTGTTAAAATGGGTTTTTAGGAAGCACAGCGCATCCAAAGATTTATCGCCCAAACGACTTCTTATTTTGCTTGCATAAAATCCGGCTGCTGAAAAAGCACGTTCAGACTCTACACTGGTTGGCTTAATAGTCATTAAAAATTCGTGTGCTCTTTGCAAGAAGTCACCACGTGTTCCTCCACTTTCAAATAAAAGCATTTCTTTTTGAATTTTTGTGGACAGCGTTTCACATCGAATTGCTGTACGCGGTAAATGAGCTTTTTCTATAGCATTATTTAGCTCGTCTGTAATACTCAACGGATTTTCAGATGAAGGCTTAAAGGAATCTGAAATAATTTCGAGTGGTGATTCATTTAAAAAAAAAGTTGTTCCTTCGGACTCACGAGCTTTAAGTGATGTTGCTGGATTTGAAGCATCGAGCCTTTCTAGTAAATGAAATATTATTTTGCGGCATTTTACAGAAGAAGGTACTGTTATGAACTCTGTTTCGGATTCGGACTGAACGTTAGCTTTGCCATTGTGCAAATACTGAAGTGCACTACTAATATCCGTTCGCCTTTGTTGCATGCGAAGTGTTAAAGCTGAATGCAGTTTTTGAATTATACAATTGTTAGCATCTTTCAGTTTTTTTAACATAAATGCTATGGCAACATCGGCAGTAAATAGATTAGCATCTCGACGGCAAAGGGCGTCGACCGTTGCTTTTACTGGGACTAGAGCACTAATGATTGCTGATATAATTTTTATATCATCATTTAATAAAGCAAAAGGTTCACTCTCTGGAGAACTTATGTCTATTAATGCCTTTTGTATACAATTTCTTAATAAATAGACGCGTTCCAGCATTAACAGAAGACTGTTCCACCTAGTCTTGCAGTCTTTTATTAGGGCTTGTTGCTTTCCAAATTCAGCCGCAACATACTTCTGCAAGACATCGTTTTTTGTTGGCGAGCGTTTGAACATTAGAATCAATTTTCGCATCTTCTGGATCACTGGACCGCAATTAACCTCAGTAACATCACATTGGTTTTCCCCGCTGCTATGAACCGAATCCAGATCACTCAATTCTTCGTTGTCAGAAAAATCCTCATCGTAGTTGCTGTCTGAAAAATCGCCGCCTACTTCTAATACTTCATCTTTGTTGAATTGCTGACAGGTGTCTGTTTCTAAATCTTGCTTTTGATATAGAACTTCAATTACCGCTAGTTGGATACCATGGGCAAAACATAACTGTTGATTTACAGGTAGTAATCTGCCAAATTTTTTCATTACATTTGCACCATCAGTCATAATACCGACTATGTCTTTTTGTATATTAAGTCCATATACCATAAGCTTGTGTTCTAATAGCTCAATACATTTTTCTGCCGGCATTGATCCTTTTATTCGAACTAAGCCTAAACTCCAGAATGAACATCTTTGTGTATGTAAATTGATGTTAAGGTATCGACGATTACGTACTGATGTCCATTCATCAAAAGATAAGGAAAATCTTTGTCCCACGCCGAATTCGGGGTTCTTTTTTCGAGCTATTTCAGCGATTAAAGATTTTTTACGGTGTCACTATAATCCACTACAATTTTACTCACTGTGTTGACAGTCGTAGGAAGACTTTTGAATCCCATTGCTATGAGACCTGCACGTAAATCATTAGAGCGGCATATAACGTTAAATGAAATCCCATCAAGGGCTGTTAATCGTGCAAGTGTAGCAGGAAGTGATTTTTCTTCTAACTCCAACGAAGGAAAATACTTAGTTATCGGTTTCGATTTTTTTGCTAGTGGTTGACATAGTATTGATGTTTCTGCTGAGTGGCTAGCTTTTAAAAGATTAATTTTATGGACCGAAAGTAGGTGTGTATGAAGACCTTTCGTTGAGCCACCTCCAATTTTTAAAATCTTTTTGCAGTCGCTTTGCTTACACATCTCTGTCTGCCCTTTTTCTTCTCGTAGGAAATATTTCCAAACAATAGAATTACTTTTCTTTTCATAGTCCACATAAGAAGTCATTTTTTTTATTTTTTATTCTAAAATGTATACTTTGAAATAAACAAAAAACCAAAAAAAAAAAAAAGACTGACACGTGCACTACTGGTGTTAATTGATAGCAATAAACTATGAACAACATTCATTCTTGGTAAATCCCCTTTTTGTTTTAGATTTGTTCAAACTAAATAAAAACAAATGTAAAAGTTTCAGTATTTACAACCTTAAAGAAAAAAAATCGCAAATTCGAACTTTTGTTTTTAAATTTGGTGCGTTTAATGTATTGAAACAATTTTTTATAATTTTTTTAAGGTATTTTTAAGAACACTAAAAAATTTATTTATGCTTAACAGATAAAACCCTGGGATTAATTACTCAATCCCGGGATATCGGGATTGGTAAAATTTGCGGGATCCCGGGATTTCGGGATCCCGGGATTCCCAACACTAGTCTCAACGATCCCAGCACTCTGTACGGTGTGATGATTCTCATCCCTTTGCCCAACTATAACACTTACAGACATATGTACATAATTGGTCATTACAAACCTTCAGTTTGGTTTACGATCTAGCTTCTCACACCACTTACGCTGTGTGTATTAATTCTATATATGAGTGGCGGAAACTACAGTTAAAAGTCGATTCCGTACAATAGATTTTTGAGAAACTTTTTCATTGCAAATTTATTTACTCTCAGAGTTTTTACCAGAAATCTGCTGAGAAGAGAGGAAGTCACCGCAGAAATAGTTGTTTCATATTTTCTTTTATTGGAGATGTCTGGCCTGGAGTTTGAACCGTGACCTCAGGTCTAATAAGGCAACACGCTACCTACAGCTACTAAATCATATCGCCATACTTCTCTGAATTGATAGTAAAAGTTCTTCAAGTGCTAATTTGGCAAAACTAAATTCTCAATACAGTAGTTTTGATTTAGCTGCCTTTTATTTACGTGCGCATTGCCTTTACCTGCACAAAAATTTTGTTTCGTGTCTTTATTTCTCCAAATTCTATACAAAATTCTTTTTTAAGCGCACTTTTTATATCTGCATATTTAATATATGTGCCTTATATTTTTTGAACTTTAAAACTTTTTTCATAGCAAAAATTAAAGTTAGCTGCGTCGAACAAAAAAGAAATCTTTAAAAAATTTTTTATTTAAAAAAACGAAAATCTCAATTAATTTTGTCGTTGAAAAATCGCTTCTATTACGGTGTTATGTATGTTAAGTATTTTATTGTTGATCTTAAATAACATTTAAATTTAGTTATTTGCTTTAGCTGGGCTTTGAGAAGTAATCTATAATTATTCCATACCTGCTCAATTAGGCAGGTAAAAACATTTAATTTAGCTGCCTTTTTGGCTTATCTGCACAAAAATTCTTGCAAAAGTTAGTTGTGCAGGTAAGTCAAAACTACTGTAATATTTTCAGCACGGTTTCAGTCTTTTCAAATTGCTTTATAAGTTTTCTTATTCCTTGCGCAGATGACCGACTATGGCGAGAATTATAGCACCATAATGCTGGAAATGTCATCACATTTGAACCACTTATTTAATTATGCGTTCTTCGGTTGGTATTCTCTCTCGAAACTTCTTTTGGAATGCCTAAATTAGTTATGATATGTGGCTAGTTGCACCGTCTGGTTTAAAACATATGTATACGTTCTATTTCATAATCTTCAATTTTTGACAAAAAAAAAAACAAAAACTTTGTCCTTTGTCCTTTGCAGTGACCATTCCACTATCCCTTTAAAGTTTTTCGAGACCCAAATGAAATAATTTTGCTTGCTGCGATAATCATCGAGTGAGTGATGATATTCATTGCTAAAGAATATTTTATGGAAATAATCATCATTGAAAGTATGCTGCTTCTATCACTCAATTTAAATATCTATGGCATGTGAATGATCAGCCAATTTAATTATGTAGCAAATTGAACTCTTTACTAATGGTGATACAAGTTATAGTTATTCTGTTGTAACAGGTTTTGTCGTTGCCTAGAAATAAATCCTTGTTTCTTATTGAATCCAAATTGGCGATGTCGGCTATATCTACTCGTATCTAGTATTGCAAAAAATTTAGATCCAGCAGCTTTTCAAATAATTTTGATACTGTTGATAGCAAACTTATAGGCGACTCGACTTTAGTATGATTCTTACCGGATTCAGATATCATTTTGACTAAAATAACCTTCCACACTTCTGAGTATTATCCAAAATGTAGAATTGCGTTTAAGATAAAGAAGAAGTATCCTTACGGATGTAAGGCATTTTGCTGCTTATGATTGAATTCTCTTCCAGCTTTTTGTTTTTAGCAACCACTATTTCAGTATTCACAGAAAAAAGTTCCGAAGTTCTCAGCCGTATGTTTTATGAACAATGTACACTAAGGTATCTTTTAAATTTTTAGCCAATTGACAGATTTATTCATTCGCAGACTTTCAGTGCATGTTGAAATTATAGCAGAGTTGAAAATCGCAATAATAACAGTCGAGTAATGTGAAGACAAATCCAGAGATGATTCAACTTGACCCATTCTCTAGAAATGTTTTTGGTCAGTCGAAAGCCGATGACGTTAGGAATTCAATGCCTATCGGTAGGCCAGTAAATTGATTGAACACTCGATAGACGGACTGCTGTATTTTGTATGTGTCAGTTTTTTTTAATTCATTTTTACCGATGGAAACTTTAACAAATAAAATGTATTCTAGCTTTACTTTAATTACACTATGCGACAAAATAAAAAAAATTAAATACACCCGGCTAATGACATAGTGTAGGTTGTGAGTTTTGTTGAGTAGATCTCAAAAATATTGTTTTTATATTTCTTGAACCCTCCAAACTTTTTTTGTTTGACAAAAACTGTTTTTTTAGACTTTACGCACAAATTTCTGGATTACTCAAACATTTCTGACCCGATTTCCAAAATTTTCCAAGTTTTCCCCTTTCCCACAAGATTTAAATTTTGGAAATTGGGTCGGAAATGTTTGAGTAATCCAGAAATGTGTGCGTAAAGTTAAAAAAAACAGTTTTTGTCAAATAAAACAAGTTTGGAGGGTTCGAGAAATATAAGAAACGTATTTTTGAGATCTATTCAACTAACCGAACAACGTGGACTATGTAGTTACTCGGCTGTATTTCACTGTCGCACCGTGTTATTATCATAAAGATTGTTCGGATTTTTTAGATGAAAAAGTTTAGAAACATCTTTTAGAAGTACACAACATTATTTAATTGCACATAAAATATCAAAATTTTATAACCACCTGTCAATTAGGTGGGCCATTTAAAAGTTTAAATTTAAAAAGGCAAGCAAACAGAAACAATTTGAAATTTTACATCGTGTCTCGGCGATGGCATCACGAATGCTGACCTTTAAATCGTCAATTCTCTCAGGTTTGTCGGCACAACGCGTTTCTTTAACAGCGCCCCAAAGAAAATAGTCCAACGGTGTCAAATCGCAGATTCTTGGCGGCCAACTGACATCAACATTAACTTCGGTTAATGTTTGATGCGATAAAGCGATTGTGGCATGAGATGTGTGGCAAGTTGCACCATCCTGTTGAAACCAAACATCGTTCACATCCACACTATGAAAAGCGGGTACAAAAAAATCAGTTATCATGGTGCGATAGGCGTAATGGTTACGCCGTCCTCATTTTCAAAGAAATATGGGCCAATAATACCACCGCTCCACAAGCCGCACCAAACAGTCATTCGTAATGGGTGTAAGAGCACGTGTGGGTTTTTGAGCTCTAAATACGGAAATTTTGCTTATAAACGCGCCCAGCTAGATGAAAATGACTTCAACCGAAAAGATAATTTTTTTTTGTACAATTTTTGTAATTTCCTACCAATTTTCTTTGTTTTGGAATTAAATTTCCAATAAATTCCAACATTGCTCAAGCGTAAATCGAGTCATTGCGTTAATGAGAGATAATAAACAGAATTTTTTGATAGAATAGAATAACATAAGTATTGTCAGATTCGAAATAACCGATGGTTCAAATTTAAACCGATAAATGGCATACCCCACTTACTCAAATTTCTTACATTTAAACTCAATAAAAAGCTTTATAACCCAATTTTATATATTTAACATCAGCGACTTCTTATTCTATATTAACATAGAGTTTAAATGTTTACTCCATAAACCAAAAAAAAAAAAAAATTAAACTGCATCCTCAAACTAAGTCAACATATTCTAACGTGTACTGAGTAAGTTTAAAAATTGTTGAATATCCCCCTAATATACTACAAAAACGTTATTGATATACGTAAAATTCGTAGAGCTATTAGCCAAAAAGCCATAAATAAAGCCAATAGTGTTGTGGCAAACAATATAAACCATCGAAAAACACATTCTCAAATGCAAAAAGTTGGTGTTGAGCAAACCTTTGATATGCACAATAAAACAAAAAAAAAAAAAATAAATAGAAACAGAAACAAGAACCAATAAATATTGCAATCGTATGACAAAAAGTCACTAAAAATTGATAGATTAAGCTCATGCACTGCGATTAACTTTTAATGCCCTACACAAAAAGCAAAAGAAATACGTGTGTATCCCGGTATTGGCATTTGTATGATGCACTTTGAAAATTAAATTTGAAATTATTTTAATTACCATACTTAGCTCTCACTGTACTTATTTACATACATACATAATTGGCCATTACAACCCTTCAGTCAGGATTACGACCTAGCTTCTTACATCACTCATGTTGTGTGCGTTAATTTTATACATGAGTGGTGGGACCTAAAGTAAAGTCGACTCCGAACGACAGATTTTTGAGAAACTTTTCAAGGCAATTTTATTTACTCTCAGAGTTTTTGCCAGAAATCTGCTGAGAGGAAGTCGCCCAAGAAATATTTTTTTATAATTATTTCGTTTTGATGTCTGACCTGGGATTTGAACCGAGGCCTTATGTCTAATAAGCCAACACTCTACCTACTAGATTATGGCGACTTCACTATATATATATACTTATTTACTTCACTTAATTAATTGGTCATAACAACACTTTGGCCAGACTTACAACCTAGCTTCTCATAATTTCATTTTGAATTTTTGTTACTTTCCGTAGAGATTATAAGATTCCATTCAACCTAGTATATGAACGCCTTCATCGTTTCATACAAACTATTCGGCAATTGCAGTTGCTGACAAACTGCCAAATAAAACCTTCAAATGTTGATTGTTCATATTCTTAGAAAACGACTGAAAATGTACCAAATTTCACTATCTAGTTTTTCTTTCAATAAATTTTGTTTCTCCTTTTTTCTTTTTTGAAAAACACTCACGTCGTTACTCTTTCATCTTTTTTTTTTTTTTTTTTTTGTTGCAATGTTTAGCAACATTTTTTCTACATGTCCCTTCAATGTCCTTTGAGTGGCTTTGATATTGAAAATCGTATGGCACAGTTTGATACACGACATAATAAAAAAAATTTAAAAAATAAAAATAAAGCATAGCGACCAGGTTTGACATCAAAAGAGAAACTACAAATTTGACTGACTTATGTCAGATAAATTGTCAGGAAAAATTGAAAAATAATACTAAAATTAAAAAAATAAGTTTTTATTTTCACTGTGAATAAAGAAAAACTTATGAATCAAACAAATTTAAATGAAACTTAAAAAAGGAATCGTAGAGGCATTAATTGGCACATTGTTGCTTAGTACTCAGAATATTTTTTGGTATCCTGTAGACGTAAATAGATCTTTGGCTGCAAGCGTAAAGTAAACTTGAAGTTGAATTTAAAACAATTTTCCTAATCACTGTCAAATAGATTTTCCTGGATGGTCTTTGTTCCACTTGCAATGCGAGTAAACATCCCTCCAAGTACAGAATTAACCCGAGCAAAACCGTAGTCTAGTTGGTTCTGGTTTTCAATATATAATGCATAGACTTAAATTCCAACATAGTTTCTAGCGTCGCAGTAGAACAAGTTTTCATTGATTAGGATTATCAGATGCAAGCTCATGGTTCAAGTCCTAGCTCAGACATCTGGTACGAAACGAAATAAGAAAAATATATCTGCTTCAGCAACTTCCTATCAGTAGTCTTCTGGCAAAAACTATGACAGTAAAATAAAATTGCCATGAAAAGTTTCTCAAAAATCTGTCGTTCGGAGTTGTCGTTAAATTGTAGGCCCCTCCACTCATGGATAATATGGGTAGTGTAGGAAGCTAGGTTGTAATCCTGATTAAAGCGTTGTAATGACAAATCGAGTAAATAACTAAACTACAGTAGTGCCGTTTTACGAGAAGGAAATAAAATGCCACAAATAGAAGGATATTCGAGAAATGGAAACAAAACATCTGAGCGTAGGCCTTGACAAATAAAATGCTAGCAGGAAAATTTTGGGGGTGTTACTTAAAGATGATGCACAAACCGGTTCGTCAGATTAAATGTGACCTGAGGAGGCAATGTTAGGTAACACATTTGAAAACAGCTCATTTTGATTCGGCTAAAATACAGAGACTGTCATGTGTCATCATATCCTAATCAATGAAAACTTGTTCTACTGATATGCTAGAAACTATGTTGGAATTTAAGTCTGTGGGGGTGAGCGGGGAAAAATAAATAAAATATTTTGCGAGAATCCGCGGTAAATAAAAATACAGATAATTAATTTCAAATAATCAAATATTATTTATTTTGTACATAAAACGTACCTTTAGCTTCGGAGGTGGATCGGATAGTGATCTCTTTTCTTTAATATTCCTAACAATTCACAATTAATTCATTTTAACACAGGGGTGGTTTGTGTACTTAAACAAAACTTATATCTAAACTTAAGGTAGGGTGGCCAGCGTGAGCAAAGTCTATGCATTATATAGTGAAAACCAAAACCATGGTAACTGTATTTAGGATAACGGAGGTGAGGCTTAAGGCCAATTCAACTTGACTACATAGAGTATGGGACACAGCAATACTACAATATTCTCTGACAGTAAGGATGTAATTGTATTATTATTAATTTGATTCGAAATTTTATGCCGGACAAGCTGAATCAGCTAGACCTGAACAATATGACCACCTTTTTCTGGATACCTGGCCACGTCGGTATTCAGAATATTAAGAATGTAGCTAAACTACCACAGGATTCATGGGTTTCTACTGAGACGAGGAGTTTGAAAAAGTAAAGTCAACGGAAAGTAAGCAAAGACCATTTAGAAATTTTGCACCTGGCATCAGAAAAATAGTCCCAACTCGCCTGAGAATAATCATAAATAAAATAAAATCTAAACATCAAAATACTTAATCGAAGCTTTGTCAAGTTGAAAAAGACATCATAGGGTAACCCAATAAAACTTGACGGCTGTATAATAGATCGTTTGATCGCATTACTTTAATATGGATAAACAAAAATATATAATGAACTAGAAATATTTTTTATTCTCTCCACCTACTCTTTTGTTTCCAGACAATTTTCATGAATCTTAAAAATATGATTTAATAATCTTATCATAATTTTTAAAAACTTCTTGCATAACCTGGTGAATATGATTTAAAAATTTAATTATTTTAAGAAATAATACAAATGTTTCGTATCTATTTTCTAATCCCCAACCTTTGGAGTATTATTTCTAACTTGGGTTTAATTTTGTTTTTCATTCACTTATCACTTCAATTTGACAAAGTGTTTCAATTTTCTGTTTCTTCTTCTTTTTTCCTATAACAGCTCCAGTAACAAATTCCCAAAAGAAATAAATTTTCGAAATTCAATTGCAGCTACATTTTGTAGCGAAGAACACTAACTGCAACACTATTGTTCTTCAACAGTAAGATATTGCCATGGATTTTATTTATAACAACAACAACAACAATAAAAAAAATAGAAAAACAAAACAATAAATGGAAAAAATAGAGAAAATTGAAAACAATATTGAAACAGGCAATGAACCCAAAGTGCAATAATCTTTCGAAGAACAAAACAATAACAGTCGTTAGTTAAACTGAATTCCTGTTGCAACAACAAAAAAAGAAAATTAAAACAGAAAAAAAAAATTAATGAAAATGAAATAAAACAGAAAAATTTAAAAACTTTTAGTGACAATAGCCTTGCTTGTACAAGTTATACACTCCACTGTATTCTTAATCGAAGACACGATAAATGTAAATAATCGGAATGAAAACAAAACATAGCACTCGGTCCATAAATAACCGAAACTGATAGTAAAATTTAAAAACTTAAAAAAAATTGCAAACATTTTACCAGACACCGAAGAGAATACAGTTCTTTTGGCAATCGAAAGGAGTCGAACCATAAATTGTTTGAACACAAAAGAATACTTTTTTCTAAAATTTCAACAAATGGCCATAGAAATATTCTAAATTTCATTCACTTTACGTAAAAATATTTGGAATAAAAATCTCGTCTTTTTTGATACGAGGGAGGATAAATAATTTTGGATAATAAATTATTTCTCGGCAGATTTCTGGCTAAAACTCTAGAGTTAATAAAATTCCCATGAAAAATTTTCACGAAAATCTATCATTCGGAGTCGACTTTAAATTGTAGGTCCCGCCTCCCATGTATAAAATTCAGTGCCATTTCCTGGCATTTTGGGGCAGAAATGATGGAATTTTGCAGCAGAAATCAATCGAATATGCACGAAATATTTTTGGTTAGTCTACCTGTTTCCTTTAGATCAACATTATTGGTGTAATACATTACAAAATATGGGTTTCCTCGGTTGTCTGAAACTATACAAGATTGCTGAGTCTTCAACGAATACTCTTTGGGGGATAGTTGGGGAAATGAGACAGTGACTGATGAAAACAGAGAAATTAACCTTGAACCATATATTAAAAGGAAGAATGCTGAGAATGACAAAGAGACTGTGAAATATTGTTGATTTTATATGACTTGAACATAACATAGAGAACTTCAATGCCATCAGTGATTACAAAGTGCTGAAATATTACACATTCTCAGTATGAAATTGTCGTACTGAACTTTATAAAAGACGGAATGAAATCGACAAACGAGAGCAAAAGTATTTCCACTAGGCAGAGAATAAACGTGTTGTTTTCTCACACTGTAGATCTTTTATATGCCAATTTGGAAACACGAAAAAGGAAACCACTCGGCTACCCACTAAATTACAATCGTCCACCGGTATCAACTTATTCCATCAGGCAGGATGAAAATCAGATCAAATCAATCATAAATCAAAATTATTGAAGGGTGAACTATAGTAGTTTTGATAGCTACGAGTATAGGAGTTTTATAAAATTGTTCTGGCATGACAGCTCATTAAGGAGTCCGAAAAGCCTATTTAAAGACAGAACTATAGACCAGTTTCCCTTTAATTACAGAATATTCGAGGATAGAAATACAATCGACCATCTGTTATACCGTAACGATTGAAAATGCGTTAGAAAAGAACTGGAGGTCGGTCAATAGAATAGTTTTTAAAGTTAACAACAAAGCACTGGGAATGCCAGAAGAATTTTCTAATAATGCATTTATTTATTTAATGTGTATTAATTTTATCCATGAGTGATGGGAGCTACTGTTAAATATTGACTCCGAGAAACTTTTCATGGCAATTTTATTTTGCCCCAGAGTTTTTGGCAGAAGACTGCTTGGAGGAAGTCGCCGTAAGAAAAATTTTTCATATTTCATGTTTGAACCACGGAATCGTATTTAATAAGCCAACTACGGCGACTTCAACGATGGTGCTTTTAGTTTCCTTACTTCTAGATAAAGCATAAAAGTACTAATTATTTAGCCCAGAAATGCCGACGGGCATACTAGTGCAACAATCTTCGTAGTTTTCCAAAATAGCTTTATGCTTTATACATATTACAAAACTGAAGAAAAAATCTATATATATAAAAATGAATGTTTGTTTGTATGTACCTTATAGAATCGTAAACTATGCATTTGATCATTTTATGATCTTTAGCAAAGTTGTTGCGCATGAGCCGACGAAGGTTTCTAAGTTGGTATGATCAATTTCCGACAGGTGGAGCCATTGAAAATTACTAAAAATGAATTAAATCGTAAACTGTGCATTTGATTATGTTATGATCTTTAGCAAAGTTGTTGCGCATGAGCCGACGAAGGTTTGTAAGTTGGTATTACCATATCCGACAGGTTGCGCCACTGAGAATTACTAAAAATTAATTAAATCGTAAACTATGCATTTGATCATGTTATGATCTGTAGCAAAGTTGTTGCGCATGAGCCGACGAAGGTTTCTAAGTTGGTATGACCAATTTCCGACAACACTTCAATAAATGTTCATAATCTAAAACCTTTACATTTTTAGAGTTTATGTCAATTTTTTTTAAATGAACAAAATCTATAAAATGATTCAAATTTATTTTAGTTGGTGGCGTAGCAATGTGCGCAGGGACCGGCTAGTAAAAAATAAAAATTTTTTAATTTGGATTTTTAGTCCGTACTACATGTAGTACGATCGGCACTTATGGAAGCAAAATACAGTATTTTCTTGTGATTTAAATCGGTTTTTTATTATTCGGTAATTTTTGTATAGTATATGAGTAAAGAAGAAACAAATTAATAAAAAAAAAGTATTTGGTGGTGTGGTACTCCACATTACACTTTACATGGAGCGGCACATCACATTTCATGCAGCGTGACAATGATTACAACGTAGCTGTTTACATTTTCCATCGGATTGGCGTGTGTTCTCAGTAAGTAAATGATCTTTTCGATCAAATCTGATGCCGCATGATGATCCTAATGGAAGCGTTGTTTAGAGTTACCCGTTGGTAGATATTAGCAATGTGGAAATGCGCCGACGAAAAGATAAACGGTCCATTTTACCTCCCACACACACATTGTGCTCTGAAAAATCAATGAGGCGTGTGAATTTTGGGAAATACTATTTTTTACCCCTAATAGATACACGGTACAAGCTGATATTTTATCTGCTCGATCAACGCCACCCATGTAGCAATTATATTCATGAATAAGGCGTGGTTGTTGAATATACCGGGTTATCCATTTCGTGGTTTCAAAATTAAACGTAAATAAAACACAGGTTAGGTTAGGTTAGGTTAGAGGACGTGTACTTGTCCGTTAAGACAAGTACAATACCCGGAGGTCGAAATTGACCCATTGTACAACGTCCTTGGAGAGGGAAGGAAATAGAGGGAATAGGATGAAAGGAGGGCATAAGGATAAGGGGAGGATGGGAATCACACAGAAAGAAACAGACACAAAACAAGGGTTGAGCGCGCGACTACACTTATGAAGCTCTAGCACCTCTCAACCACCTCAAACTGCTAATGAATCTGTGGAGAGCCTTGATGTCGGCTCTCGACACAGAACTCAAGCTCTCAAAGAAGGCTCTGCCAAGGGTCCTCAACCTCAACCTACCAAGGGCTGGGCAGTTACAGAGGAGGTGTTCGATAGTCTCTAACTCCTCCTCATCGCAACATACCCTGCAATAGTCCGGCTGGGATCTGTTCCAGATCCCCGTCAGCGACCTAATCTCGCAGTGCCCTGTGATAAAACCGACAACCAACCTTACGCTGGCCTTAACCAAGCCCAGCAGCCAATCTGTTCTCTTACTGTCCACAGCAGGCCATAGACGTCTAGAGACAGAACAACCTGATCCGTTCCTCCAACGCCTCTGCTCTTCCTCCCTGACCCATCCATCGATGAGGCCATAGAGGTGGCAGACTGGGGGTTCAGGACCAACTATTAAATCGCCCCCCGAAAGGGAACCTAACCTAGCGAGGGCATCCGCCGTCTCATTGCCCAGTATTCCGCTATGACCCGGTACCCAGCATAGACGGATACGGTCCGGTCCAAAAGACCTCAACGACTCTTTGCACTCGCGAACCAGTCGTGATTTGCACCAGACCGACGCAATGGCCCTAAGGGCAGCCTGACTGTCAACGAAGATCATGTAAGATTCCGAATCCGAAGATGGGCCACCAGCTATGGCCTCAATAGCCTTCAGTATTGCGAAAATCTCCGCCTGAAAAACGCTGCAGTCATCATTCAACCTGAAGTGGAGTTCAAGACCGAGTTCCCTACAGAAAACCCCAGCACCTGTACATCCACCTAACTTAGACCCATCTGTGAAAATGGGTATACCACTCTGCCCCCGGAGTACCCCACCATTCCATTGTGCCCTATCCGGTATAAGTGTCCTTAAACCAGGTAGGAATATAGCCTCGGGCACAATGTAATCAGTGGCTTTTTCCGAAAGTCCATACCTTCCGTCAGGAAAGACGATACTCAGAACTCTGGAGTGACCTATCGAGCGCTGCTTCCAGCAACCCGATTCCCTCAGGCGTATGGCACTACGCGCTGCACACCTCTTGACATATAAGTCAAGCGGAGTCAGACAGAGCATAGTATCAAGAGCAGCCTGAGGGCAACTCTTCCTCACTCCAGTGATACTCAAAGAGGCAATCCGCTGAACCTTATCCAAGATTTTCCGTTGAAAACTCTTGTCTAAGGCACACCACCAGACAACACAACCATAAGTAATAACCGGTCTAACAATCGCCAGATATATCCAGCGAATGGCCCTAGGCGGAAGACCCCAGTTCTTACCTATGGAGTTCCTACACTGGTAGAAAGCATTCAGTCCCTTCTTCATTCTTTCCTCGGTGTTTCGTTTCCAGTTCAGCTTACTGTCCAGGACTACACCCAAGTACTTGACCTCAGAAGACAACGGCAGCTCCCTACCAGCTAATCTTGGCAGCCTGAAGGTTTCAATTTTGTACCTACGCGAGAACAGAACGAGATCCGTCTTATTTGGATTTATCCCCAGGCCACAGTTCGTTGCCCAAGAGGATAAAATTCCAAGAGCAGACTCCATCAGTTCCCCCAGCGTCGGCAAAAATTTTCCACCCACAAGAATAGCCACATCGTCGGCATATGCCACAACCCTAAAGCCCCTACTTTCCAGGAGCCTCAGACCAACATTTGCGACCAAGAGCCACAATAGAGGGGATAGGACACCCTCCTGTGGTGTACCCCTGGTCGCACGCTTGACGATAGAATATCCACCCAGATTCGATCGGATTAGTCTGTTACCCAACATGTGGGCGATAAACCGCACCAGAAAATCTGGGGCATGTATATCCCTTAGTGAATTCTCAATAGAAGAAGTGGTAACATTATTGAAGGCCCCCTCTATATCAAGGAAAGCCGACAGTGTGTACTCACCCCTAGCCAAATTCGCCTCAACAAAACCTGTCACATCATGAAGGGCACTCTCAACTGACTTACCCTTAATGTAAGCATGTTGCGACCTACTCAACAAAGACCGGTCCATGTTTGACCTCAAATATAGATCGATAAGTCTCTCCAAAGCTTTCAAGAGAAAGGATGAGAGTGATATCGGTCTATAATCCTTAGGGCCGATGTGACTGGGTTTACCAGCTTTTGGTATAAAAACCACGAGCACATCTTTCCAACCATCAGGTATATCACACCACCGGAGACAGTCCCTATACACGTCCACCAGATATTCATGTAATATATCACCAGCATGCTGAAGCAAAGCCGGAAAGATACCATCCGGACCAGGCGATTTAAACGGCTCAAAGCTATTAATAGCCCATTTGACCTTATCCCTGGTAATGATATCCTCCAAAACGCCAACATCACAGAAGGGATCAGCTACACCCAATGGATAGCTTACTGGATCCTCACAATCGGGAAAATGAGTGCTCAACAGAACCTCTAGGGTTTCTTTTCTCGAGGATGTCCATGTGCCATCGTTCTTTTGGACGAAGCCAAGGACTTTGGGGTCCTTCGACAGCGTCCTACGGAAACGAGCCACATCAGCAACATCCTCGATACTCGTGCAGAAACTCATCCAGGTGATTCTCTTTGAGCGCTTTATTGCCCCTTTGTAATCATTAAAACTGGATCTATAAGCAGACCAGTCAACATCCTTGCCCGACCTCTTAGCCTTATTAAAGAGTCTCCTAGTACAACAGCGGAGTCTCTGGAGTTCCGCATTCCACCAGGCAGGCTGGCTCCTCTTACCCGGGTAAGTGAGAGGACAAGCAGCTCTATAACAAGACAACAAAATATCCGTCAAAGATCCAACTCGATCATTGATGCCAGGAGTGGAGCGTCCCCGAAGGGCTCTAAGTTCCCCCTCCACAGCACTCTCATATCTGATCCAGTCGGTTCTTCTTGGATTTCTAAAAGGCTTGTTAAGGCCCCCAGATAGATTTATACTGAAGGATATCAGTTGGTGATCAGAGAAGGAACACTCCTCTGAAACCCTCCAGTCTCAAAAATAAAAAACACATATAAAATATTTTTTTCATGATATTTCTTTTTTATTGTAAAGTTTGAACGTTGACATTATGTGTGAAACACTACATTATTTAAATAACCTCCACGCGAAGTGTTGCAAGCAATGATTCTTTTGAGGTAATTTTCGACCACTTTTTGACACATATTAGCCATAACTTGACGAATGTTGGTTTTTAAGTGCTCAAGAGTTGAAGGTTTATCTGCATAAACATGGTCTTTCGCGTAGCCCCACAAAAAAAGTCTAATGGTGTCAAATCGCATGATCTTGGTGGCCAGTTGATATCGCCACGACGAGAAATTACGCGGCCAGGTAATGTTTCTTGCAATAAAGCCATATTCGCTCGAGTTGTGTGGCATGTGGCACAGTCTTGTTGAAACCACATATTCTCCAAGTCGTATTCTTCAATAGCAGGCAAAAAAAAGTCGGTTATCATATGACCATAACGCTCCGAATTGACGGTGACAGTCGTTCCATGGTCGTTTTCGAAGAAGTAGGGTCCAATCACACTTTCGGACCAAAGAGCGCACCAAACAGTGACTTTTTCTGGATGTAATGGCCTCTCTTCAATTACTTGAGGATTCTCAGAACCCCAAATACGACAATTTGTTTATTAACATACCCACCGAGTGTGAAATGTGCTTCATCGCTGAAGAAAATTTTTTTCGAAAAATTGCCGATACGCATGATACGTGGCTGTGGCAGAATCACCATTTTTGTAGTAGGTTTCGATAATTTTTATGCGTTGTGTGATAGTTGAGCGATCCATTTTCGTCAATGTTAGACTTTCAACTGAAAAGAAAAAAATTGGTTTCACAACTTAGTTTGACAGATGTCGAATTCCAGTCCCATACTTTTGAAACCACGAAATGGATAGCCCTTTATAAACGAAAAATAGTTTTGCCTGGTTCAACTGGATGGACGTTTGAGGCAACGTTTACTGCACTGCTGTCGTTCCAACAACCTACAATTCTCTCTTTTCTGCAGATCTTTTTTCTTTAGCAAAGGACAGTTCCCTAACCGATTGCAATGAATTGTTCCAGTGCCTTTCACGCGTCGTTCTTCTTTTCCAAACTGTTCAAGAGGTGTAGGTAAAATTTCTTCTTCACATGCTGTAACAATAGGCTCATTCTTGGCCTGTTGCAATAACGCAAGTGAAATGTCTTCTTCACTATGCAATTCAGTAGAATAAGAATTTCGAAAAGGGGGTGGTAAGTTTTCAAAATTCACTTCATCTTCTTCTCCAGAATCTTCATCTGTGACGTAGTTGTTCGCACCTTAAGATGTCGCAAAAGTTTTGCGAAAACTTTTCATCACTTTCACCTAAGGCATTTATTACCTAATTTAATGTTAAAAATCTAGAAAATCGTTTTCATAATTTTTACACACTAATGCCGAACGCACTACATATAGTACGTCATCAAATACATCAACTAAAATCACATATAATTTTTTTTCACATATAATTTTGCTACGTAACTGTTTTTACATTTATTATAATTAAAACAACAAAGAAAAGCGGCAATAATTAAAATATGCATTTACAACTTTTTCTTACCGATTATGTGACATCTTCAGACTTTTGCCAATTTCACAAAACTGAAATCTCTGGTTCAAAAAAATACACATAACCAATTACCCTAGATTTCAAAATTTAAAGTAAATAGTAAACGCAGAAACCTGAATATAACAGGTGTACTACATGTAGTACCGTCGGCATATCTGGGTTAAAATAATTTTAAAATTCTTTGCGAGAACTTATATATAACTATATAACTATATTTTATTTCTTCCACGCCAAGCATTTGCTTGGAAAATATGAAATATGAAATACTCTCTAAAGCGTATTCTGGTGTAGTGGCTTAATTTTTGATTTCACTTCAGTTTCATTGTTTAATAATGATTTTAATATACATTTTCTAAAATGCTGAAGACGTTAATCGTTATTTTTATTTAACAACTAATTCAATGTAAGTTGTGCGATCTAACCATTTCACATAAAATAATCATGAGATTTTCAAAATTTCTTACAAATTTTTTTTTTTTTGTTAATTAAAACTTTAACACTTAACCTAAAGTTATCACACAATTTACAGAGTTTTAGTCGTTATATTAACTTTTCATCTATAAAATAATTTTAAGTTTATAAGAGGATTTTTATAAAATATATATTTCTTCAGAGGAAAATAGTATTATTATAAAAACCTCTGATTTAATACTTGAGATAACTTAATATAAAACAAAAATATCTTTAATAATCTTATACACTCATACATACATATATAATTATAAGTCATATATAAACTATTAAGTATGTTATGTATATATATACATATATATACATTCATGTATGTATTGTGATATAATCAGATATATAAATTGATCTTCTTTAATAAAGGCCATAAATTAGTGGGTTACTAGACATGCTAAAAGAAAACTTGAAGCGCTCTGTTAAAAAATTAATTTTTTCGATGAGTAATTTTATATTATTTTCTTCGTGGAGATCTTTGGTGGAGAAATGCCATGGTAAATTAAGCATCATCTTTAATAGCTTATTTTGACAGACTTGGATTTTTTTAATGTGGGATTTTGCGCAAACACCCCAGACTGGACAAGCATTCAAAATTATAGGTTGAAAAATTGCTTTAGCCAGGATTATTTTATTATCACGACTTAAAAATGATTTACGCTCTATAAGAGGATATAACATAGCTTTTGCTAAGTTGAATTTATCAATCTGTTTTTGATATGTAGTTCAAATATTAGTTTTTTATCCAGCAAAACACCTAAATATTTAACATTGTCACTCCATTGTACATTGGTGTCATTGACTTGAAGTTGAGTTGATGGATACAAAAATACATTTCTTCTACGAGTAAAAAAAATATTGCATTGGTCTTGCATTCATTAATTTAATTTTCCATATGTGAAAATAAGTCACAATCTGGTCTAAAGCTAGTTGTAAATCCATAACAATATTTTGACCATACAGGTGTGATGCATATAAACAAGTGTCGTCAGCATATGCAGCACATTCTACTCCTCTAGGTTGCGGCATATCGGAACAGTACAAATTATAGAGCAATGGTCCTAGAACCGAGCCCTGTGAAACTCCGGCTGGAATTTCAACTAAATCGGAACATATATCATTTAAACTTACACAATAAAATCTATTTTTCAAAAATGACTCAATGATTTTAATAATGTAAAGTGGAAAATTGTTTTGAATCATTTTATATATTAGGGCGTTATACCACACGGAGTCAAAAGCTTTCTCAATGTCCAAAGTAACCAATTCAACTGAATTTCCCTTTATAAACTCGAAATTAACGTGATTACATATACGTTTAATTTGATGAACTGTACCGTGAAAAGGGGTGAAACCAAACTGAGTTAGTGGTAATATTTTATTGAGATCCATGAACTTAGTGAGTTTTATTTTAATAATTTTTTCTAAAATCTTACTGAGACTGCTGAGAAGACTTATTGGACGATAACTCTCTACTGAATTGGGAAGTTTATTGGGTTTTAAAATAGGTATAACTTTTGCCGTTTTCCATCCTTGTGGAAAATATTGTAGTTTTAGACAACAATTAATAATAAAACATAGGTATGTAACGGCGGAAATAGGCAATTGCTTAAGCATAGTGTTTTGAACACCATCTAAACCTGATGCTTTCCTAGTTTTCAAATCTTTTATAATTGTAACAATTTCTTTATTATTTACATATTCATGTGAATCTGTGTTAATGTTAAGTTGAGAAAATCGTTCGTTTACAGTATCTATTAGAGAAGTGTGGGACTGATAACTTAAATTTTCAGAAACTCGGTGATTTAGTAAGAAATTATTTGCAAGTTGGTTCACTTTTTCTTCGTCAGTGTAGTAAGTTGTAGAGTTTTCTTTCAAAGGTGGCATAAATATACGCTTCTTTCTTAAACACTTTGCTATTTTCCAAAACGGTTTTGAAGCTTTATCTAAATTTTTAGTGTTCCACGCTTTATTTCTAAATTTAGAAATTTTACAGCGAATCACTCTATTATAGTTGTTCATAAATTCAAAATCAGAGGCATTTCGATACCTTAGCCAATTACGCCGATAAAAGTTACGATAGCTTAATAACTGTTTAATATCAGGGGGTAATTCATGTTTTTTCGAATCATTATTTATATTAGGAGTTGCAATTTGAATAGCATCTATCATGTTTTTTGTAAAATACTCTATGCTTACATCAATAACGTCTTTCCTTGTCACCGCATCTACATCACAAGGTAAATGGGAAACCGTTTTGTCTAACAAATGCCTATAAAGATTCCAATTGGTCTTATTGTAGTTATAAGCTAATTGCCCAGAACGTAAGGAATTTATATTTAATTTAAATAACACAGGAAGGTGGTCCGAACTATGGTCGTTAATTGTTGTGGGTTGTGTTATGCAATGTGGAATATTTGATACAATCAAGTCTATAACAGAAGGTATTTGGTTTCTATTTGTGGGAATATAAGTTGGCGAGCCCGAGTGTAAAATTGTATACGGCAGAATAGACACAGTATCATAGAGGATGTTTCCCCAAGCATTTGCACGAGTACAATTCCAAAATCTGTGTCTACTATTTAGGTCTCCACAAACGATAACATTACTATCAACTGCAAGGAGTTTTCTAATATCTTTTCGAAATAATCCTTTATTTTCGGAATTTGCAATAAGCCCAGGGAAATATACGGCAAATAAATTTATAAATTCAAATTATATATATTATTTTGACCTGTTCCCTTTATGATCCAATCAATAAAAATATTTTAGCTCGAGGTCAATTTCTTAAATATCAATTTTCTTTATTATATATCGATATTTCGATATCCATCGGATATCATCTTCAGGATTCAAAAAAGTGCAATATTGTATGTGATAGCGAGCAGTGATAATGTTTATATCTTAGATATTGCTACTCTCTTTTTTGAATCCTGAAGATGATATCCGATGGATATCGAAATATCGATATATAATAAAGAAAATTGATATTTAAGAAATTGACCTCGAGCTAAAATATTTTTATTGATTGCAAATAAATTTATTTTGCTATTATCAGATGTTGTTATACAAATTCCAACATTTTCAATGTGATTAGTTTCGACAAAAACTGGTTTAAAATTACCTATTTCTTTACTAATAAGAACTGCAACTCCTCCACCAACACGATCCGATCGATCACGTCGAATGCAATAGTAACCCATCTGAGGTATATTAACAGAACTTGACAACCAAGTTTCTGATAAAAAGCATAAGTCTACATTATTATTATTTAAAAAATCGTAAAGTTCTAAATATTTATTTTTAATACTTCTACAGTTCCAGAAAATAATATTTAATTGTTGAATCATTTTGAATAATTATTTACTATACAAATATTTAACAGCTAATTGTGTGATAACATGAAATTGTTCTTCTTTAGAATTACATATTTTTAATTTATTTAAAACATCTAGTGTGAGTTGACTTATCTCTTCGGCAATAAAGAGTTCATTTGAATTTAGAGTATTGTTTTTAGTGAAATTATAATTTTGAGAGGCTGGCCACACATTTCTGCTCATTTCTGCTCATTTCTTTTCTATTGCTTGATTTAGGTAAATTTGGAAAAGAGTTTTTATCAAATAATATCGCAGGACTGTTATTATTAGTGGATATTCGACTATTTGATTGACGATTATTTTTTCGTTGAATATTTTCTCTTAGATTTAAATACGATTCTCTTACTGGACAATTGAGATCTGTTGCAGCGTGAGTGTCATTGCAGTTTGCGCATTTAATCTTATCTTTGTTGGTAAATCTGTTTTATGTCTGCCTGAACAAATAGCACATTTAGTTTTAACCGAACAGCCTTTTTCTCCGTGGCCAAACATTTGGCAATTATAACACTGAACCGGTTTATTTTTAATTCTTCTTTGATAATCTCATTTTATTACCATATGGAAGAGAGTTTTTACATTTTGTGTTAGTTCATTTAATTTTACCGAGCCGTTTTCGAAATATACTATATAAAGAGTATCAACGTAGTCATTGTATTTTTTTTCTATTTTTTTAACGTCTGTACATTTATATTTTCTTAAAATCATTTCTTGTTTTACTTCTTCGGCAGATTTGTTGTCTAAGCTGTACAAGACAAATTTAAATGGTTTATCACATTTTGATTCGTGTATAAAAAATTGACAGTTATGTTCTTTTAATATAGTTATAATTACATTAAATGTTTGTTTTGTTTCACAAAAAATTTTTATACCAATTGATATTTTTTTAATATAGTATTTGGTCATACCAGAGTTTTTAAACATTTTATGAAACTGATCACTATTGTGTGAAAGCACTTTAATAGGTGAAATAAATTCTTTATTATTTGGAACAGGCACAGGAGTGTCTATGTTTTCAGCATTGTCATCAGTGTTCAATGCTTTCAACGGAGTCCAATAATTATATCGGCTCATTTTTAAGCCTGACGCATTAACCGTGGACTTCAAGTCCTCCGGTTTAACACCAGACTGCCTTTTAGAAATTTTTGACAATTCTTATAATTATTCACAAAAGAAATTTATCACAGAGCGTAGTTTACGACACGTCAGTCACAATCAACAATCGTGAGAGAACTGATTCTTACAAATTATACATATTAAATACCAACGAATTTTCATAAGATTTAAAGACTTGTATCTCTGAAATTCATTCTCTATATATTCAACTATTTAACATAAAATAAAATGAAAAAAAAAAAAAAAATAAAACTCAGACTTTTTCTTACACTTTAAAGAATTCAATTTCTTCGTCTTCTGCTGAGTTTCTAAGGACATGCATTTAAATTTGTTGCAATTCATTTACTTTCATGATAATGCTTCTTCTTATTTCCCATTTTCTTAATTTGCCCTTTTTGAGAATTTCGTTAAACTTTACTGCAACGTTCAACATAAAAGATAATGCTCTCTTGCAGCACTAAGGCCAATGTGTGTTGAAAATAAAACTGAATGCCTTCAAGAAGCCAATTGTGTGGTTAAACAGTATTTTTCAGCTGCATTTTTCACGCCTTACTCTCCGTCTCATCTCTCTTCACATCTCTGCTGTTGGTCTCAATATTTGATATTTTAAACATTCACCATCCAAATCCGAATATAAAAGTTTAACTTTTTAAGGCTGCTGGCAGTCAAGTAAATAATCAAAACACTATGGTTTTAGCAGCATGGTGGTACCAAAAAACTCTTTTTATAAGCATCCATAATTAAGGGGGCGCCTTATTTTGTTCTTCTATCGGCGTCGAATAAAATTTGATTTAATGCTTCGCATTCTAGAAGGAGAAGATCTCATATAAGGCTCTCATATATCTAAGCCATCAAGTAAGCTTATTGCGAGCTCTCCATTTAGTTGTACCACCCATACTGTCCTTAGGAAGTCTTTATTTTGTTTTCCTTATCTTTTTCCAGTCCCCTACTCTGAGATGAGATATGTCATTACCCATTACATAAAAATATGAGTCAGGTTATTCGTTTTCCGATCACTCCACGATGACTAGGTACCCATATATTACCCATCAAGCCATGTCTAAAGTAACTATTAATCGTCTTTTTATACCCCAGCACAGTTGTTGTTATCGCATACCTGTATGTCATTAACTCAATTGGCAACTCAATCCCGTCCTGGATCGTATTATGGGTCGGCATAAATTGGTTTCTGGCTCTGCTATATAGATCCACATACCCATCTTATCACCATGTTTAGAGCCATCCGCGCAGCAACAAGTTGTTTCGGTCATCAGTGCAATAGATCTGTTTAACCAAGAAAGTCCATCTGATGTCAATGTAATACAATTGGTCACCAGTGATACGTCAGGCAACCTGTCAGGTAATTCCACATTTAGTGAGTATCCGTTCATTTTTCAAGTTATACTATGTTAATATGATTTGTAATTCTGATTGACCCATTCCCTCAGGACTTGGAGACGATACGCCGCAAGTGGTGCCTCATATCAAACGCATACCCTAACTTGATTGGGTGAAGAGTATTTTCTCCAATGTCCTTACAGGTAATGTCTCCATTGCACCAATTATTCTTAAACATCACATTCTGTCAAAACTCCATTGTTCCAATGAAGCATTTCCTATCCAATGACACAACGGAAGCATAAATTAATATTTCGCCCAATGTTTCTGTAGAGCCAGCGTGTCATTTTCGGTATGAGGCCCAATTTCGAATCTATGGGTCTCCTACATATGGACCAGCATTTTTGGGCCTTTTCCTCCAGATGTTGTCACCATTGAAATTAGTATTCAGGTATTTTTATCATGTGACATAATCTCTTTTTCATAACGTGTGTAAATAAATAAATTTTGATCTTATTTGGGTTGACAATCAGACTTCTTGAACGTTTCCAATTGTATGCTATTCTGCAAGCGTTTTCTGCTCTTCTCTGTATCATAGACGGTTTGGATGCGTATCCATAGAAGTATTAATACGTTGTGCGCGTATTAACCTACGTAGTCCTTAAAAGACTATTAATATTGGTGATTTACATGAGAAATGTTAGTATGCCACCTTATAATGTTCTCCTTCTTCACATTGGGTTCTATTCATATCAATCTATTCCTTAGAATATGGTCAATTCAATAAACCAGCGCACAGTGTAATATTTTGCTAATCTAGCTGGACAAAACTCGTTATTTTGAGTTTCGATTTGAGTATATATTTTTATCCAATATGAAAGAGCACTTGTTATAAAATAAGAAAACGTCAAAACTTTTCCTAATTTGTCAGCAATAACATTGTAATGGTACTTCAAACTTCATATTTTTGCGTGAATTAAAAACAATAAAAATATCTACATTAAGTTGCTTATTCTTAAAAGCGTGTAACTTTTTATTGGATCGGAATTTTTTAACTATTTTTTTTTTGTTTTGAAGCTCAACATATTCGCTATCAACATCACGAGAACTTACGGTTCTAACAGAAAAATTCTTTTCGTTCAATTTCAATTAAACAATTACTTTTTTTTTGTTAAGTTAAGAAAAAAAGAAAAAATTCTGTAATCGATAACTTTTTTGGTTCACACCGGATCAACACCAAATTAGTGTTATACGAACGCCGGAAGTGTCTACTTTAAGGCACATATAAAATTATCTGCCGAGATTTGCCGGATAAAGAAAAAAAAAACAAATAATGAGTGATAACACCACATATCACAAACTTTTTGACATATGGCTTAAATCACCCGAAAATGAAAGGCTTTCCGTAAACTATATTTGTGGAAAAATAAGCAGTGGTTCTAATTCTCATATTGATTATGAGCAATTAGAAAGTTTTGTAAAAAATGTGTATAAAAGATTTAAGCTAAGAAAACTATGACTTTTAATATTTTATTCATACTTTAATTTATACGTACTATGTACATATGAAATTATTTAAAAATTAATAAAAAATTAAAAAAAAAATTAATAAATCAAAATTAATCTCTTTATTTTTTATTTTAAACATTATCATTCATACCTTTTTACTTTTTGATTATCCTTCGCGAATAATATCAAAAATAAATTTTTCAGTTGTATGGGAAGTGGGCGTGGCAGTGCTCCAATGTCGCCCATATTTTTGGAAATAGTTCATATTGACCTAGTAACACCTTGTACCAAAATTCATAAGACTAGCATAATTGTTTTCCAAGATATTTAATTTTGTCTACCTAGAATGGCTAAATCGTACACTGTGCAGCGCCTTTTTAACATGAAACTCGGATACTCAATATTGGATTATTGTGTCGGTTTGAACACTATTGAACCGTCCCTCAATGTGAATCCTTACTGCGACAGAAAATACTTTGTCATCTAACGACTTGCCTATGTAGTGCATACAGTAACGCATGCGTATAGTAACGCATGGATATAGTATCGCATGCATATAGTAACACATGCATATAGTAACGTATGCATATAGTAACGCATTCTTATAGTAACGCACGAATATAGTAACGCATGTATATAGTAACGCATGTATATAATAACGCATGCATATAGTAACGCATGCATATAGTAACGTAGATTTTATATTTGTGTTAAACGTTAGGATTTCTTTACGTCCTGAACGCTTTACAAGTCTTGTTCAAATGGCAAGCAATATCTGTCTTGGATCCTCCCTTTTTTTGCAACTACGCTTTGTACAGCCAAAATTTGTGCCTTGTCTTTAATCGCATGTCTTAGTTTAGGTTAGGTGAACGAATAGCTTGCCGTTCACAGGCAAGTTCACACGGTGGCCCATATAGCCCATTGTGTTACCTTTGCCATAATCCGTTAGTGGTGAATTTGAACAACCCCGAGCTCCAAATGAAACCGGCGAGCCCCTTCAAGCCAACCTAAGAAACAGCAGCTCTATCAGTAAATGTAGTACTGATCACAGTTTAAACGCAGAGGAGATAACGACTGAAGGTTTTTATTATTTATTTGTTCATTCCCGATCGTTTGCAAAGTTTATTAAAATAGAAGATCATGTTGCACGATTTTTTGCCTGTTCCTTATCCTTATAAAATACAAGCGATCACATGCTTTAAAAACATAAAATTTTATTATAAAATAAAACAGTGTCGTCTATAATTCTGTTCCAACATTTTGTTCCACTGTAGTGATATTAAATATTTACGGCAATTTATGCAATATTTGTGATGAAAATTGCACAAAATTTTCTCGCCTTCGTTTGCCTTCACTCCTTTAGCAATTTACGTTTAATGACCTCTTTTTGCCAACGATTTGCTTAAATACACTCAAACTCGACAATACTTTAAGGGAAACCACGAGTAGAGTAAAACAGATTTTCATTTTTATTTCTAAACTCTACAGAATAGTACTAAGAGTAATAGTACTGCAAGAAAAAAAAGTGGCAATAACCACTGTTAAGCAGTAGAAAACGCTTAAAGAAGCAGTAGAAAATTGCAAAAAAAAACTTTTGCAGCAAATTCAAAGCCAATGTGTTGGCAGTGCCATAGGGAAACTATTCCCTACACAATTACTTTTGGAAAGTAATTCAGAGTTTTTTCTTATTTTCTTTTTTATTAACCTGCAAACTTTCTCCTTTCATTGACTTTCTTTTGCCAAATTCTTATGGCGTATAAAGTAACGAAAAAAGAGAAACTTTCATAAAGTCAATGGCTATAAGGGTATACTTCTCCACTTCCTTAACTTAATGGGTGGTTTACTTACCAACACCAACTGGAAAAACTTTCTTCAGTAAAGATGATGATGTTGATGGTGCTATTCGAGAGAGACTGAAAAACATGGAAACCAAACACCGTCAGCAGTCAGCTGCGATTGCTACTGTGTTACTTTGGAATAAATTTGTAACAATTAGACGCAGTTTATAGTCTTACAGTGTAATTCATTAGTGACAAGTCATAATTAGCAAATATTAAATAAGTTCTCAAGCAGCCATTACAACCTCCTCCGCCTACTCCTCCTCCTTAAAACTTGATATGCTTAAGAGTTGCGTTAGCATTTAAGGAAATCTTTGGAGATATGTAATTTTGCCGGGTGGTGTTTCGAATACGTTTTTTCATTCTCTTGTAGTTCTTGCGAAAAAAGTGAACTCAACTACACAAGTCAGTCAAGGTTGATGGCATTTGCTACTAAAAATATGATGAAAACAGAAATAAAAACAATCCATACATCTCTACCTGACTAATACTGAGTAGGAAAATAAATATTTTCCGAAACGTTATATCGGGTGCGCCATCTATCGGTTTAAATTTCAACCTTCGATTATTTCTAATATGGCAATACTTATGTCATTCTATTCTGTCGTAAAATTCAGCATATTATCTCCGCTAAACGTAATGAATAATGTACGCTTGAGCAACGCTGGGATTTATTGGAAATTTATTTCCAAAACAAAGGCAATTGGTCGGGAATTGCACGAAAGTGACGTACAAAATTTGGTCGCAGAGAAGGAAAGAGGTACTGTGAGGCCAGCCGCGGCAGCCATATGTATGAAATAATATTCCACTTCTACCAGGAACAATTGCACTTCACAACAAAAAACATAAATTTGGCAAAGTTTCAAACCGTTTTTGTTTGATTGGATTTTTAAATTTAAACTTTTAAATGGCTAACACTCTATTAAACGCAATTCAATACGCTTGAGATGAGAAAAGTATAAGATTTTACCGTCAAATCTTCACTACTACAGCAGTTGCTAGGAATGTTGAAAAAATTCCATTCTTTATTTTTTTTATTAAAAAAAAAAAAAATACGTTTGTAATCAAATTTTTCTGTTACCCTTTTATCGATTTTGGCAAACTTAAATAAAATTTACTAAATTACACATATACACACTTAAACACATACATAAGCTGATATTATTATTAAATTATTAGACACCCCAAAAAAAGAAAAAGCTTATCACACGGTAATACTATTTCCTTTTTTATAACCCTAATCTGTGTGTCATGAGAGCTTAAACACCTGCGGTTTTGAATACCCAAAGATTACAGTGTTAAACTTTGACCAGGTGCCTAAGGTAACAAAAAAAGTATACACGCATTAACTGATTGAATTCATACTTAATGTTGCTGTTTTTTTTTTTTTTTTTTCTTCTCTAGAAAGGATACAGATTTAATTCTCAAAGAACATTTTATATGATTGTGTGGTTAAATGTCGTTTTCCACTTTGCAAAATATTTGTAAAGAAATTAACGGGAAATTCGTTTATTTTTAATTTGAACCACAACTGTTTATTTGGTTGTTATACTAACTTACACTTTTATCTTCCTCTCCAGCATAGGATTGATACAAATGACAGCTTCATTAAGTCTAAGCTTACTTGGATTCACATAGTGATCTACTGAGCCAGAAGTGATGGCCTAAACCCAACTCAGAATCGTAATTAATCAATCCATAGCTTCTTACACCACTAACGTTGTGTGTGTTAATTTTATGCATGAGTGGCTGTTCCTACAATTTAAAGTCGACAGATATTTTAGAAACTTTTCATAGCTATTTTTTTTTTACTCTCAGAGTTTTTGACAGAAATATGCTGAGAGGAAGTCGCCGAAGGAATATTTCTTCAATTTCGTTTTATTCGACATGGGGTTTGAATCGTGGTCTCACGTTTAATAAGTAAACGCACTACCTACTAGACTACGATGACTTCATACTTACAAACTAACAGAACTAAATACTTACTCAAACAGAATTTAATAAATCGAATTAGAGTCTGCGTAACGCCTGTAAAAGAGGGGTATTTTGCATCCCAGTATAATTTAGCCAAAGATTCGTAGGCGTAAGTGGTGTTGGATTGGCTACCATACGACAGAGCAGGTCATATTTAGGGAAGCGAACTCGCATACGGCATAAGAAGTCGAGGATATATGTATTTGAAGTGAAATAACGTGTATAGCAAATGAAAAAATCTATTGGAATCACGGTAATGCAGTCTTACATACCTTTGTTACAGGATACAATATTTTAGAGAAATTACAATAAGAGGAGATCTGATTTATGCATCAGACTATACAATAACCAGAGGTTGACAGTAGTTATAAGTCACCGTAGTCAAGTGAGAAGTGTGTGAGCTTATTAGATATGAACCCCAGTTCAGACATATTCAACAAAACGAAATATGAAAAATATTTCATCGGCGACTTCCTCTCAGCAGATTTCTGACAAAATCTCTGAGAGTAAATATAACTGCCATGAAGAGTTTCTCAAAAATCTGTTGTTCGGAGTACACTTTAACCTGTAGGTCCCGCCACTCATTACTAAATTTAACACATACAACATAAGTGGTGTGAGTAGCTAGGTCGTAATGGTGACTGAAGGGTTGTAATGATCAATAATTTGGTCTGATGAAAATTAATCATCAGAATGCATTCTATTGCATATCAGGTGCTTGGCAAGGGAATTATACTTGTTGGCACCAAGCAGTCTAAAGTTGGTCAAGCGAAAAGGCTTGAACATTATAGGGACACCCTATAGAGTTTGATGGGAGTACAAAACATCGCATGGTCGCAATACTATGGCATCCCTTAATGACAATAATATGTAATAATAAAATAAGCACAACAAACGTGAGCGTATATGTAATATTTAATTTGAAATTTCGAGTTAATCATACGCACTGATGTATTATTTTAAATGCGGATCAGTATGTAGTTGTTATTCCATGATGATTATATATATTATTTATGATTATAAATTTAAATAATAAAATTGGCTTTTCCGCTTTTTTTTGGCAAAAAAAATAAACATTATTTAAACCAATGGCATTGTCTAAGTTAGTACAGATTGTTTTGCATTAATAAACTAAATTTCAATGAAATGTTATCGCTGCTCATACTTTTACATTCTCATTAAAAATAAAACAAACAAAAAAAATTTTAAAAATTACGCATAAAATGTTAAATTATTACACAAAAATGTGTTTTTAAAACATTTTCTCCTTTTTTTATTCTTCTTAAAGGCAGTTCCCCCCGCTAAAATTCTTCTGTTTTATTATTTTGAATTCATGTAATCGAATGAAAATTCAAATTTAAATTAAAATTTAAGACCCAAGAACTGCTTTAAATTGTTTCAGCATTATACTTCCTCAACATGTGCCCATTTGGGCTTAGATTATGAAAAAATATTTATTTGCCTTGCCTTCTTTTAAGTCTTCTTAAAAGCCCGTATACAGATTTTTGTTTTTTTTTTCTTTTTTGATTTTATTTTATACTTTTGGTTTATGGTGGCACTCGAGACACGAACAGTAGGACTTTTGTTTTAAAGTCACTTTTTCTTGTTTTTTTTTTTTTCAAATTACAATTAAACTTTTCTGCCAGCTGTTGGCGAAAGGATAAATTACTGTATAGGGGGGATGTATTATATGCAAGTAGGCAAAGTGGCGAAGGGAAAAGTATGAAAATTTTTATTCTTTAATGCAATCTACTTATGAAATGTCAATAAAATAATGAAAATCTATATGAAATCATTAAGAGCGGCTCTATAAGAATTGAAGTATTTCGTATTGTCACATGATATTTAGAAACATTCTGTGAAAGCGGACTTTTTGTCCAAGACCACAGTTTCAGCTGCACATGGTTGCCTATATTGTAACTTATATTGTATATTGCTTTTGAGATATGAGTAATTCACTAAGATGCGAGAATTACAATTTTTGTTAAACGAAATTGTGTTGTTTTGTCTTTCGTTATTTATTTCTTTAAATTCACTGTTCTATCCATTTTATTTCACGATCCTTTCACGATACAACAACGTTTATACGACACCCTTTTCGCTGACGCAAAAAGAAATTTTTTCTTTATCACGAATTCTAACAAAATATCAATAACAAGTCTTGCACCATATAAAGCTATAAGCTTAATACCATGTGCTTAATTTTTAGTGCGAGTTACGCTAAGGTCGCCCTATTTTTATAAGACGTGGATTAGTTTGCTGCATACTAAAGCCGATGCTTGCCGTAAAGCGCAACAAGAGCGTTTTGTGTCTATTGTATCTACGCAAATGACGTATTGAATAAGGTGACAGGTCACTGACCAATGACTGCAGACTACTCTTAATACCGTAATGATATCCAAAATATATGTTTTCTCTCTTAGATAATAAAATCATAAATCTATGATAAGAAGAATATACTGTAATGCGGGGGCTCGACGTTATTGAAATTACATTATATTGTAAAACTTTTCATGAGTCCTTCCCTTGTTGGTTGGATCAAATGGCACACTGTGCTGTTTAGATTCGATCTGCAATTTACGTTGACCTGATACTAAATACTAAAACTAACTTCTGTATGATACATTCCCAATAGCAATTATTCTTATATAATGTCAGCCATATGGTTTAAAGTGTGATAGAAGTGTGCGCCCCGAAATTGCAGTATTTGCTGCATATTACGCAACAGATGTGCCACTCCTGTAAATGGAATTCTTGTGCCTTATACAAGCATTGTCATAAATTGGGTCAAGCACGTATAAAGATGTCCAATTTCTATGAAAAGTAAACCTACAGTTTAATGGGACGCCATACAGGATGACTTTATTGTATAATTTCAACTAATTCTAAAGATTATATCGCTACTTGATTCCCAAATAAAAAAAAATTATTTTCCCATTTAAAGTTATTATTTATAGTCTTAATTGTAGACATTTTTTTCGCGAAAAACAATCATGAACCAATTTTCTCGACTTTTATACTAATTGGTTGAAATTTTTCATTGATCTTTCATTGATTTTCATTCATCTGCAAATCTGATTGTAATACTACTGTCTTTATCGATTTCTGCTGCCACTGGATTTTTTTTCTCAACTGCACTGCAATTGAACAAGAAATAAAATTTGAGGTTTATACTGTTGTCTTAAAGATGAGTGACAGAGTTGTTTGGGGCATATTTATTAAGAATTCTGATATTAAACTTTCTTAAAGACTGCCTGACCACTGTGTTTTTCTTGACGCAAGTGTTTTCGAGGCAGCGGTCAATATAATTTTGAAAGCAATGCAATGTTTGTTGGATGGCGAGATTTTCCTAAAAAACTCTTGATTTACGCAGACCGCCAGGTTGCGATTAACCTTCGCTTTACCAAAGATTTTTATATACATCGTTTACCAATACCCACCCGGGTGGTATAGCATTTTTAGCTTATGTTTACAGGCGAAGAACGAGTATTTGTTACATATATTTATGTTTTTTAGCGTAGTGACATGTATTATGAAATTAACTTTTTATTTTCTCAGTATATATAAACAGATTTTAATATTTATCTAAAACAATTCAATTGAAGCAATTCTCTTAATAACAAAATAAGCGTCTGAATTCGCTATAAGAGAGCTTTACCGTACATAATTGCTACATACATACATCTTTATTTTTACTCTTTCCTAACGGAAAAGTTGGAAATAAAAGGGATACTAATCAAGGTGAGCGTGTAGTAAAAGACTTGGTAGGAATGTACAAAAATACTGGAAGAAATGTCACGATGGACAACTTGTTTACAACGCTTTCACTAGCTAGAGAGTTGGCCACTTGGAAGTTGTCCATCGGAGGCACAGTAAAAAAAATAAAAGATATGTTCCCGAAGAATTTAAGCCGTCCCGTAGCCGTGAAATAACATCCAGTTTGTTTGGTTTCTCGGAAGGAGCAACGTTGTTTTATTGTCCACGATTCACAAATATAAATCTATATCTGGTCCACAAAATAAGCCAGAAATAATTGTTTATTATAACGAGACTAAGGGCGGTGTGGATGCGATGGATAAAATGTTGTCACAGTATTCAACAAAGCGAGCAACATTTCGGTGGCCACTAGCAATGTTTTTTAATCTTTTGGATGTAGCAGCTCTCGCCTCATTTATAATATATAAAGAAAATATTGGTGGTAAATCTGTGAAACAATCGCAGCGAAAACAATTTCTTGAGAGACTTGGTGAAGACCTGTGTCGACCTCTAATATTAACTAGGTCAAAAATATCCCATATCACTGGAAGATTTTCTATTAGGTCAGCCATAGAATGCATCATAGGTAAAAGTTTTGAATAATTGGAAACAATTAAAATATGTAATAGCTATAATTTTCAGGTGAACCAGTTACCGCTGCTCATCACGATGCCGAGTTTGTAGCCGATAAAACTCCTGAAAGGGATGCAACTGGGCGTATCAAAATAAAAGGCAAATGTTATATTTGCTACTCATGCAAACAAAGGATGAACACACGACAAGTTTGCATTACATGCAAGAAGCCCATTTGTGCAGCACACAGCGTCTGTCAAACTAAATGTGACAAATGTCATCAAGCTCAATCTTCACAGTAATATAAAAAAGCAAAAAAAAAGAAACGTTTTTTCATAAACTGTAATTAAAATATGTAAATAAAAATGTAAAAAATGGAATATATAAAAAAAAAATTGAATATATTGAATATAGTTAAAATAGTATAATTGTACCCACCAGGGTGGGTATTGGTAAACCTTGAAGAAAATTTGGAAAAAGTTAAAAAAATTTACTAAAATATTCAAAGTCTTTTAATATTTTTTCAAAATTCTAAAGAACATGAAAATTTGTTGAGTTTAAATTTCATTTAAATCGATGCATAATTAAAGAAGTTATTATAGAAAGAAAAACGAATTGGTCACCCGGGTGGGTATTGGCAAAGCGAAGGTTAAGTTCCTAACAAACGTAGATTCTATGTCCGTCCTTATCCATAAATGTCCACTTAAGATATTTCAAAGGTAACTGTTTCATGGGTCCAGGACAGAGGGATATAGCTAGAATGAGCTGACCAGAATTGGAATGGAACTCGCAAACTCCAACATGTTACACGGTATATGTAGGTATTCCTATTGCCTCAGTTAATTTGGACATTTTTCACTCTTATTACAGGGTAGCTCAACTTCGTTTGCAGAAGGAGGATATTGGTAGACTTGGCTTAACACTTATGGATAAGAAGAAGACTGACTCACTTCTGTCCCTTTGGTAAATATGCCGAAAGACTCGGAATTTCAGCAAACGAGCTGTGGAGCTGTGAACCTGAGGAAGAGGAAGAAAACATTTTTCATCTCATATCTCTTGTCATAAACAAACGGACATTTTTGAACTCTCATTATTTGACAACTTTGACCGTACTCTCGATTATATAGAGTACTGCAATAGCAAGATTTATATTGGACTCGGAGTAATACATCATTTTAATAATTACTCAGATATTTTCCAAAATCAGTATTCTAATCCTAATCCTAATATATATTATAAATCTTTCTGTAAGTCTGTTTTTTTGTTTGTTTGTTTGTTTGTTTGTTTGTTTGTTTGTTGGTTTGTTTGTTAGCCAATCACGCCTGAACGCCTGGACCGATTTTCTTGAAATTTGGGATATAGATCGAGCCATTGTCGGTGCAGGTTATAGGCTATAAATTTTTTCAAAATTTTGACCAAAAGGGGGAAAAAATGGGACAAAGGGAGAAAAAATGGGCAAAAATTAGTACTTTTATGCATAAATGCTGTATTTTATCTGTTTTATAGGTAATTTTTTACGATTTAGATTTGTTAAGTTTCCCAAATAGCTATTGGAGGTGTTCCGTTTCTAAAGTTGGACCAAAAGGGGTCCAAAAAGGGGGAAAGGGGCCAAAAACGGGCAAATTGAGTGCATTTATATTTAGGACTTAGAGTATTCAAAAAACTGGGTTGTTTGTTAAACCGGTTTCCGAATAATTTAAAAAATTGGATTTTTTAAGAAACCGGTTTCGAAACCGGTTTTGAAAAGCGATAAACCGGTTTTTTATTTATTGTTATTTTTAATGCAAAAATTACCCAATAATAATTTTTTTTAATTTTTTAAACTAATCCAAACTACATAACCCGCGCAACGCCGGGTACAATCTGCTAGTATATATTATAAATCTTTCTGTAAGTCTGTTTGTTTGTTTGTTGGTTTGTTTGTTAGCCAATCACGCCTGAACGCCTGGACATATTTTCTTGAAATTTGGGATATAGATCGAGCTTTTGACGGTGCAGGTTATAGGCTATAAATCAAAAATTTTGACCCAACTGGGAAAAAATGGGACAAAGGGAGAAAAAATGGGGAAAAATTAGTACTTTTATGCATAAATGCTGTATTTTATCTGTTTTAAAGGCATTTTTTACGATTTAGCTTGATTAAATTTCTCAAATAGCTTTTGGAGGTGTTCCGTTTATAAAGTTGGACCGAAAGGGGTCCAAAAAGGGGGAAAGGGGCCAAAACGGGCAAATTGAGTGCATTTATATTTAAGACTTAGAGTATTCAAAAAACTGGGTTGTTTGTTAAACTGGTTTCCGAATAATTTGAAAAATTGCATTTTTTAAGAAACCGGTTTCAAAAGCGGTTACGAAACATATAAACCGGTTTTTTATTTATTGTTATTTTTAATGCAAAAATGACCCAATAATAATTTATTTTAATTTTTTAAACTAATCCAAACTACATAACCCGCGCAATGCCGGGTACAATCTGCTAGTTCGTTATAAAGGCATCAGTAATGGTAGTTGGCATACATTCCCTTATACTTAATGTGTCAAGGTCTTACAACTGTATTTTCTGCAGAATCCAATGTATTGTTTTTTTTTATTTTTCTAGTTTATATATTCTCCCACTTCTTTTTACTTTTGAAGAGAGGACACCCATATACTCTCAACATAACGAAGAAAAACCAGTATTATACAGTTAAGGAGAATATATCTGTGATATATCTTATCACGTGATGTTTTATATAGGAGAATTAATGTCACGTTATTTATTTAAGACAGAACAGAGGTTTGATCGAAAGCTACAGATTTACATAAGGTCTTTTTGACTTGATCTGTAAAACCTTAAAAATCTTGGAGGAGAAGTAATGTAAAGTGTTGTAGTGAAGAAAGTGCCAAAACGGGCAAATTGAGTGCATTTATATTTAAGACTTAGAGTATTCAAAAAACTGGGTTGTTTGTTAAACCGGTTTCCGAATAATTTGAAAAATTGCATTTTTTAAGAAACCGGTTTCAAAAGCGGTTACGAAACATATAAACCGGTTTTTTATTTATTGTTATTTTTAATGCAAAAATGACCCAATAATAATTTTTTTTAATTTTTTAAACTAATCCAAACTACATAACCCGCGCAATGCCGGGTACAATCTGCTAGTTCGTTATAAAGGCATCAGTAATGGTAGTTGGCATACATTCCCTTATACTTAATGTGTCAAGGTCTTACAACTGTATTTTCTGCAGAATCCAATGTATTGTTTTTTTTTTATTTTTCTAGTTTTTATATTCTCCCACTTCTTTTTACTTTTGAAGAGAGGACACCCATATACTCTCAACATAACGAAGAAAAACCAGTATTATACTGTTAAGGACAATATATCTGTGATATATCTTATCACGTGATGTTTTATATAGGAGAATTAATGTCACATTATTTATTTAAGACAGAACAGAGGTTTGATCGAAAGCTACAGATTTACATAAGGTCTTTTTGACTCGATCTGTAAAGCCTTAAAAATCTTGGAGGAGAAGTAATGTAAAGTGTTGTAGTGAAGAAAGTGTTTTTTTTTTTATTATTAAAAGAAAAGCATAAATTATTATTAACAAGTGAAATCAAGTTTTTGATATATACATAAAACAACAATTATTTTTCTGAGGAAATAAAAAAAACATCTTTGTGAATCAGTGTATTTTTGTCTGTTTCTATTGGAAAAAGGTAAATTTATTTGAAGGTATTTTTTTTTATCATATGAATGAACTATTGAATTTTTCACATAGTTTATTTTTGTATACCACCAGTACCTCGAGTGGATCACCGATTTGCCAATTTGGAGCAGACGCAGCGTCAACTCAATCGAGGGAAATTTGGCATTTTTGGCAAAATTCTACTATCGAAAATATTTGGAAACAAGATCAAGATCTAATTGAACAAAGTAGTAGCGAACCTTTGAAAGGCCAGCCGAAACAACTTATATCTAATCAACATATATCCAATCAATACCGTCTAGAATTTTTAACATACAAATATGTTTCGTTTTGCTAAATACTTTATAAAAATCTAAACAAAATTAACCATACTTTTACCAATATATTATTGAAATTATATTTAAGTCCTTAACTAAATTCTAAACCAAAAATGAAATATTCTAACCTTTAAAACCCTAATGAAAAAAAAAAATGAATTACTTATATACTACCTTAATATTTAAACCTATAAACTCATATTGATTGTAAACGACTCTATCAAATGAAGCTGAAGGCCTTCCGCATCTTTGGAAGTTAAGTTAAAGTTAAAAACCATTATTATTTTTGTCTAATACACATACATTTATTATTTAAGTATTTGTGTCTACAAATATACCAGTGATGGCATTTTTAAAAGCTTAAGATCACGTGCAAAGAAATAATTAAGAAAAGAAGTACCAAATGAAGTACTATTACTTTTGTACCATCACTGATATATTATGTTACGTATTTTCTTCTATAATTACCAAAGAGCAATTCAAGATGATCCTCTCATTGAATTCTGTTATATTGAACTGTTGCGTTTGTTTTTTCTTTATCTTAAATTTCACTTTTGTAATATAGAATTTAGTAATCACTGATCATTGGTAATGATAACATGCATGACATTTATTAATTAGTTTTTTTTATTAATTTCAATTTATACATAATTTAAGATATTTTTTTTGTTTGTTGATTATAAGAATTATTTTTTTATTATTTCAATATAACCATATGTTTTTAATATGATGAAAACGTAAATTTTTTTTGCGACGAAAAACTTCATAGGCGTAGGTACGGTTTAGTCCTTTTAGGGGTTTTCGTAATATATTTTCCCTAAAACGAAAACCATGGTAGGGTGGGTATCACGGACGTAGCACAGCAACAGAGCTACTTGAGAAACATGCAACGACGAGTCTTGTGTGTTGTTTTATTATTGTTGACCTAAATGAGTCATTTGAATCGCGCGTAAATTTTTTTTTTTTATTTTTGAGTACGAAATTGGACGCGCGGAACAAGATCCCCTCCCACATCTCCCGATCTAGCTAGCTATCAAGTACGTGCGTAACGTTCCAAAGTTAGTCCAATGAAAATCTGTTTGGGAAACTGAAGAAACACTTTTATTCGAATTTGTACAATAGAAGCAAAAGTATATAGATTATCAAATCGGGTTGGTATTGTGTTGTCATAATAGGGCTAAGTCGGACCTCTTCCTTTAAGGCGAGTTCGCAGCTGAAATATTATGGTCATCAATTAAGTATTATGTTTTATCATCTTTAAAGTATCGTGAAGATGTATCTTTTTCAGGTGACTTTCCACCAGGAAGTAAATACGTACGTTAGTATAGGTCTCACTATAGCAATTTTGTTTACTTAATTATCTGTTACATAAGCATTACGCAAATTTCAACTTTTTTCTATAAGAGTGTTTAGATAGCGTCATGCACGGGTAGAATGCCTACCTTAAAGTAAATTTTAATGATGAAGTCTTAACTTGAACTAACTAACTAGCTGTAGCTCGTCTACAAACTTATAGATTTTTAATAACAAAAAAATTTACTGTGTACCTTGTCTATGATCTAAAGTCATGGGACCCTATATTCTATTTAACAACCCAAGCGTTTACACCAACGCAGGGGACATATTAGACATATTCGAACAAAATATTTTAATTTTTCATTTAATTTTAAAAGAAAATAATTTTTAAATACTGAAACTACGCTGATGAGCTTAATAAAATATGCCATGAGTATTGCGTTCCCTTTGCAATAACGATTATTAACCCCTTTTTATTATTCTCTTAACGTTTCATCATTTATTTTAAAATTCATTGGAAGACATTGTAATAACAGTAACGTTAGGTTATGTTGTTGTTGTAATCATTTCAATTGAAACTTCCAAGTACATCTACGGCTCTATTAGAATAATAGTCCTGAGGCAACATACCATCAGGCTTTCTTGTCAACGTTCTAATCAACAAATAAATTTTCATTAAATATTTCATGATAATTCACACACACACACACATACAATCAACTCTTCTTGCCTTCAATGCAAATAATTTATAATTATTCGTTGTATATGTATATGTATAATAATATGTCCTTGTATTTGTGCGTATAATTAAAATGAATTTCAAATTATTTTTCACATTTCACTTGAATGCTTTCCACGTACCTATACAATCGTAATTTAATACCATAAATTGAAAATGGAAAATTGAAAATGTAAAACTCTCTCGCCTATTAAGAACAACATTCAACACAACTCGGTGAAAATTTCTCAATTATTCGAACGATTATTTAAAAATAAAGCCGATTAGAGTGCTTAATAGTATTCAAGCCAATGAATGTTGAACGTTGAATGGAACTAATTTTGTAGTTTCGATTGTCGCAGTGAGAATATTTTATTGACGAAATTTATATTCACTTGAATCCAAAGGATTCAATTGTTAACGATAATCTAGATTTAAACAATTTTTAAAATATAATTCGAAAAGTATTGTAGAGTATTATTGAACGAACAATACCAAGTGAAAATAATTGAAAACATTATTGAAAATTAAAAGACATTTAGTGGCACAAGGTGACATAAAGGTGACAGGTTTAACGAGAACGGCGGTAAATGACTCATCGGCTAAAAGGTGATGTATGCAATCACTACCTTCAAACCATATTTAGGATTCATTACGGACAATGGAGACAACATGATTTTGAAACCCGCTCTTCATGGATTGATGTGAACAATATTTGGTTTCAACAGAATGGTGCAAGTCGCCACACATCTCATGCCACAATCGATTTATTACGTCAAACGTTCGAAGGCCGTTTAATTAGCCAAAATCTTGATGTCAATTGGCTGCCAAGGAGCTGTGATTTGACACCCGTGGGCTATTTTCTGTGGGGCGCCGTTAAGGAAAAGTGTTATGCCGACAAACCAGAGGCAATTCAGCATTTGAAGGCCAACATTCGCGACGCCAGTGCCGAGATACGACTTCATACACTCGATAAAGTGCACGAAAATTGGTCCGATCAAGTGAGGTACTGTGAGTCCAGCCGCAACAGCCATGTGAATGAAATAATATTCTATTTCTACATACATACATACATAATTGGCCATTACAACCCTTCAGTCAGATTACGGCCTAGCTTCTCACACCACTCATGTTGTGTGCGTTAATTTTATACGTGAGTGTAGGGACCTACAGTTTAACGTTGACTCCGAACGACAGATTTTTTTTGAGAAACTTTTTCATGGCAGGTTTATTTACTCTCAGAGTTTTTGCCAGAAATCATATTTCGTTTTGATGCCTGACCTGGGATACGAACCCGGGTCTCACGTCTAATAAGCCAACACACTACCTACTAGACCACGGCGACTCCTTCAAATTACCAGAAGGAAATCAGACAATAGGGAGACCTTTAGACCAGCGATACATTTTTGCATTTATCTAAGAGAAACTATAAAGCTGCACAATCTTCATTGTGCAATGCTTATAACTTGAAGACCTCTATTTTAAAAATAATAGATCATTTCGGTTTTATTATTTAAATAAAGACATGATCCTTCGAAACACCAATGTACACAAGACAAAAAAATTAAAATTCCCTTTCCTTCCAGTAAACTTGTCAGTGGGCCAACAGCTTGTTTAAATGTTAACTTCGAATTTATATCTCTACGTTATTCATTTAAACAATGACCAACAAAATTTTTCTTTACATGGAAATTTTTGCATAAACCCTGATGAAATTAACTTTACATACCTACGTACCTGCATAGTTGAAAATCAACCACAAACAACATACTCAAGAAGCAACAGCAACAAATAAAGGCCAAAAATCGAAAATTTACCCAAAAAAAATTTAAATTTTATTTTTCTTAACAAAATGAACAAGTCTCTTAACTAAATTGCCAACAACAAGTTAACAGCACCTTACGACATGCTAAAAGAAAACAAACCAGAAAAAACAAGTGTCAGGCATTGCATGAGAAAGAACATGCAAAAGACATACAATTTTAAATACAAAAAGAAACCAAGAAAAACATTCAAGTGCGGGTCAATTGCTACTGCTGCTGCTAAATAACTGACACAGTGACTGATTAAATAACAAATGTATGCCATGTGTGAATTAGAAGTCATGCAGTAATCATGGCTTTGTTGTTTGGGGCCCTGACAGACGAGAAGGTTATTTTGGCCACTTAAGAATAATAATAATGACGGAAAATTTAAATACATGGTGATGATGATGATGACTACAACGATGATGTTGACAACGAAGAAGGCAAGTTACAATTGTCATGCACATTTAAGGAAATCATTACCTTAAGGAACTTTTAAATAATGTAACAACCTTGAATACATTTTAAGCATATGTACACAGGGGTACAATTACATTCTTTTACTTACGCTTACATTCATATGCACATGCACACGCACATGCACATGCACTTGCACATGAATATTTAAAAAGAAATACTAGTCTAGCTTGCTCTCTTTCAAATTTACATTGCAACGATTTTCTTCGTAAAACTACAGAGAATAAAGAGTAACAAAAGGAAAGAAAACGTGAAATTATTAGAACAACAAATCCTATACAAACTACAACAAATTTACAAACATACGTATACATGTAAAAAAACACTTTCCCCCATAGACTTAAGCAAATGGCATCAAAACTTTTTTAAATACAAAAACAAACAGATAAGTATTACGTACTAGACGATAATGGTTCATTTTATATGATACCCTTTAACAGAAGCCATTTAATCAATGGATTATATTCCCTAATCCGGAATTGATGACAATCACCTGATGTCAGTTCTAAACCATAAGTTGGATGCTTCAAAACCTCTCAACTTAGCTTCAAGTAGTATCTTAATAATATATTATGTTTTGTGGAACATAATATCTATTGGAACGACTAAAGCGGTAAGTTTTTAGGTAGCATAGGATCGAACGGATTTTATAAGTAATCGCTGTCACGAATTCTACTGCACCAAACAGTTACCAAAAACTTATTGAGTTTTCATATCACTTTGGTCTCTATTTGTAATGGCTCGCAGAGATTGGATTACCGACATTATAACTTGATGTTGTCGTAAATGATTCACATTTCATCAGTTGCCTTGCATGAAAGGGGTTCTTGTTAACAAAATACGATCTAAACACTTCATCTAATCACAGTAATAGTACTCACCTACAATAGGGATTTGCTTTTAGGTACTACGCTTAACGCCTTGGATCATTAAGAAGGTTTTAGCAGCCTTTATTGACGTAGAGAGCGCTATTGATAATATTGGAGGTGATAATCCAAATGCTCCCTGCAAGCAATATTACCGAATGCATGGAGGAGTTGCTCGTCATCTCAAATTTCAAGTACTTTTCGACCAATACTCTACTCTCTTGAATCAAATGCATTTGACGCAGGTTCGCTGTAATTATTTGGCTCCATTTCAGCAGTTCATAATGTACTATCTCCTTCTGCGCCCATTAAATACAACAGATTTTCTTGAAACTTGGTAAGATCACACATGCCTTAAGTCAGACTAATCATCAATAGTCACACCCATCTTGTCAAGTAAAGACAATTGGAGTATTCCTTTTTGAAATCGCCGTAGTTGTGTTGGCTGATGAGAAGTGAGCCCGGGGTAAATCTCGAACAAAACGAAACATGAAAATATATTTCTCCGGCGACTTCCTTTCAGTAGTGTTCTGGCACAAACTCTGTCAGCAAATAAAAATTACCATGAAAAGTTTCTCAATAACTGACGTTCGGAACCGACTTTAAACTGCTGGATCCGCCACTCATGGATAAAATTATCACATAAGACATGGGTGGTGTAGCACTACTGACAAAAGGGCTGTAGTAAGTAGTAAGTAAATATCTTTTGTGACAAAATCCTGTAAATCTGTCACAATCGTTGCCTAAGTCGACTGATCAGGCAATGAATGCTGATAAATTATTTGCGATCTTGGTTTGTATCGTTTTAGCTCTATGAACTAGCACAAAATGTTGATGAAAAATCCACGACTGGTTTTTGATACACAGAATGTTTAAATGGTATTACAATAGACTAAAACGATTACTTTGTAACGCTGGATGATATTTTAAAACTTTATTTGTAGAAATGTTAATCAGTGATTTCATCATAAGAGACACTCCACCAAACTATAACTGAAGCTGAGCGAATGATCCTTTACTATCCCAGAATTCAATTCAAATGCATCTTTAGGTGACATTACATACACTCAATTACTTTGCTTGTTAGGTTTTTTTTTATTATTATTATTATTATTATTATTATTATTATTATTATTATTATTATTATTATTATTATTATCTTTATTAGTATTCTTGAATACTTTGAAATATCACAATAATATAAATATAGATTTTACATAAAATATTTCTCTAATTTACATCATTTTTAACAAAAGTTACACATTGTCTTTTAAATTCATGATCATTCAGTTCATTTTTAATATTATTTGACAGAGAGTTATACAGTTTTAGTCCTTTGTAAAAGAGTGATAGTTGCATTGCCGTTGTATTAACTTGTTGCAATCTGAAGTCTTCCGCATTCCTCAATCTATAGGGTTGAACATCTCCAACATATCTTATTTGTTCGCATAAGTATTCTGGTGCCTTTCCTCGTTTAAGTTTTCGGATAAATATAAGTGTGTTTAATTTTAACCTCTGTTCCTGGACAATACAAGTCTTTTCATCGGTAAACAAAACTTTTCTTTGCATGTTTTCAGCGCACTTTCGAAACTGCATTTATCTCACTAGTCATAATTTTATATTAACAGAGCGGATTTCGATGAATTCTTTATTTGACAGCTTGGATAAGGGACGGAAAGTCCAACCAATAGTCATTTCCAATCTCCTGAAACACTTTTATCCGCCGGTAGACTAACATGTGACTTTTCCCTAGCGAGCGGAATATTTTGAAAATATCGACTCTTCTCATATCACATTTAAATAGCGACATAACAGTAATACGTACGCACGAACGTACGCAATTGGTCATTACAAACCTTCAATCAGGATTACGACTTAGCTTCTCGCATTTTATACATGAGTGGCGGGACCTCCAGTTTAAGTCCACTCTGAACGAAAGATTTTTGAGAAACTTTCCATGGCAATATTATTTTATTTACTCTCAGAGTTTTTGCCAGAAATCTGCTGAACAAAAGTTGCAGGAGAAATATTTTTTCTCACGGCCTATAAGCCAACACACTACCTACTAAACTACGGCTACATAACCGCAATACAGTCCTCGCTTTCTGTCAACTCTAAACTTAAAAGTGAAATAGTTTGAAATTCTTGATACAGAATAATGCTTAACCGATTAAATGTTATACGCCATATTGAAATACCGTGGTATGTTCGGTCCTCCTCTTTGGTCCGAGTATGTTAAATGTAATGATGTTATGACAATACATTTACGACCCTTTTAAGTAGAGTGTTTTCTTGAGTTTGACACCAATGTTCATAAATGCTTTCAATTTATCACCCTTGAACTTCTTCCCTTGGCCGTTGTTATTTTGCCGTTCTTGTGTCTAAATCACTGCTTCAGCGTTTAAATCGGTAGAACATGCAATTGGTAAGTTTGGCGCCACAAAAATTTTAATTTTTGAAGCACTATTTCGTCACTGACACTATGTCGTTCAGTGACTAACCGAAAATATATGACAGGTGAAATGCTTATTATTTATTAAGGACATATACCACCTGTGTACGAGGTATGCCATTTTGAGCGAATATTTTATTTTCTTTATTGCTGAATGTAGAATTTACTTCATTCACCAGGTATGTCGGCCATACTCCATAAGATTTTGCAAGTGTTCCTGAAGCAATTTGTATGTACAATAGTAAGTGGCTGCTAGACTATTACTTCACATATTACAAACAAACAAAGAACACAATACAACACACATACAATATATGATACTTCAACCATTAAAGATGGTGTATAAGTACCTAAAAAGATTCAGGAAAGAGGACGAACGTACAAGAGACGAAATAATAAAAATATAGAAAAAAAAAACAAAACAAAACACAATGTAAAATGTAAACAATTTAGACAAAACAAAATAGCGGTTAATATAACACATGTAAAAAAACAGCTGATAAGTAAAAAATACAATGAAGAAAAGAGAAAACGCATGTAAAGTAATAAGAGAGCCTCACACAAGAATACTTTCTCTTTCTTTCATTTAAGAGAACATATTTTCCAAACATGCTCTGTGTAAATACGGTCCAACATATTCATTTGGTCGCACCAAGTCATTGACTTGTTTGAATTTCGTTTTACCGTTATTTATTGAAACGATTTAATGTATTGAAAAGCAATAAACAATTCCCAGCGTATTTGTGCCGGTTTTAACGTACCAATAATGATAATAAAAATGTTCATAATGAATTTACACATTCGTTATCATCATTATCGTTATCATTCAATATTTCCCCACTGAATTTTATGAAATGGAAACTCAGAAAACACAGTCAAAGAAAAGGTTAAAAAGCAATTGTTTACAGTGTTTATACTCCGTGTTTACAACCACCATACACGAGTATTAACCAGTATGTGCACGCATGTGGCTGTTTACATTTGAGTAGAGCTATAAAAGGAAATAATGCCTGATGATTTTAGTATCCGTTTCAGATTTTTCAATGAAAATAATTTTCGTAATAAAACAAGAAAATAAAATATAAAGAAATACGCAATTTAATCAAATTTAAAAGGATTTCTTTTAACCGCATGATGGCGTTTGAAAGAGAGGGCATTGACTACAAGTTTAAGAAAAAATAAAAAATAATCCCGTGTAAAGTTGTAATGACCAATAATGTGTATATGTATGTATATATTTTTCACTAAGAGTGTACATTTTCATTTTTATATAGTAACACGGAAGTAACCGTAGCATAGCAGGTAGAGTGTTGGCTTATTAGACGTGAGGCCACGATTCAAAACCCAGGTCAGATATCTCCAACAAAACGAAATACGAAAAAATATTTCTTGGGCGACTTCATCTTCTCAGATTTCTGGCAAAAGCTCTGAAAGTGAGCAAAATTGCCGTGAAAAGTTTCTCAAAAATCTATTGTTCAGAGTCGACTTTAATCTGTAGGTCCTGCCATTCGTGTATAAAATAAACACACACAGAATATAGGTGATGTCAGAACCTGGGTCGTAATCCAAACTTAATAAGTGAAATGATTAATTATGTACATATGTATGTGTGTATGTTCCGATTAAATATGTAATAAAATTTCCATCAAATGTTCGCCACGACAGGCAATTACTCGTTTCATACAATTTTCCATTATGACCTTTAAAATACTCAATTCTAACACAAAAAATTGACAATACAATGCCAAGTGAATCATATCTCTGATGAATAACCAAACAATGGATTCACTAACCGCATAGCTAATGTCCCGCACCATCTACCTACCAATTCTTTAATTGTTTCATTAATTTCATCATTTAGTCAAGTTTTTTTGCTGTTAAAAACAGTATGTCTGGTCGTACATAGTAAGTATATCCTTAACAGATAAAATCGCTTAATTTTTAAATTTGTCGGGTAATTAAAAATCATAGGATGGACAGACAGCCCACGTGGAGAACGTAAATATTTTTCACCTCTGAACGTTGATTTTAAGCACTGATTGATGGCAAATCTGTCATAAATTCTGAAATATTCCTGAAAAAACACGAATTTACAAAAATCCGCCAGAAAATTGCAGTGACATTTACCCTGCGACACATGGTGACTCAGTGAGAGTGTAATTTTTAAGTTCTTTATCATTTTGAAATAGTTTGCAGTAGACTAGTAAGCAGTATGCTGGCTTATTAAACGAGAATCCGTAGTTTAAACCCCAGGTCGGACATCTCAAACAACATGAAATATGAAAAAATATTTCTGCGACGATTTCCTCTCAGTATATTTCTGGCAAAGGCTCTGAGGGTAAAATCAAATTGTAATGAAAAGTCATGAAAAGTTTCTCTAAAATCTGTCATTCGAATTCATCGTTAAACTCATGGCTGAAATTAACACACACAGCATGAATGGTGTGAAAAGCTTGGTTGTAAACCTAACTAGAATGAGTAAGTAAGTAAGTTATGTTGAATTTTACGAAAGAACAGCGCATTAGCATTGTGAAAACTTATTAAAAGAAATTTAAAAAACTACGCTCCCTCACATAACTTCGAAGAAGGGTGCACCAAAAGTATCAGCCATTCGAAGAGTGATAGCAAAATTTGAAGAAACTAGGTCGTTTGTAGACAGTAAAACAACTGTGTATCAACTTACCGATCGGTCTCTTGAAAACTTTGCTGCTATAAATGAAAAAATTCAATTCGGCATCGTTTTAAACAATAAATTGTATAAAGCACTACTACTGCATTTTAGAACATGTAAAGCGTCGAGAATTCATTCAATATCTACTAATATATATATAAAAATGAATGTGTGTTTGTTTGTGGGTTTATTTGTTTGAAGTCTATAGACGGCTAAACGGCTGGATCGATTTTCTTGAAATTTTAACTGTACCTTCCTGTATGTCTGGAAGGAACTATAGGCTACTTTTTACTTTAAAATTTGAAGTAGGCGAGGTGTCACGCCCACATACCCAATAAGTATTTAATTTCGCATATCTCATAAACTGCAACAGCTAGAGTCCTCAAATTTTGTATGGACGACTTTGACGTATATATGAACAAAATGGGCGGATTGGCTATAGTGGGCATGTCACCTCCCATATAAAAATATTAAATTAGTATATCTAAGAATATATAACAGTAAGACTTCTAAAATTTTGTCGAAGCCACTTTAGTATCAATATGAATATTTTAGACAAAAATGGACTGACTGGCAATAGGGGCGTGGCACCTCCCATATGAATATATGAATCTATATATTTAAAAACGGCCGAACCGATTTTCTTGAAATTTTAACAGTACCTTCCTGTATGTCCGGAAGGAACTATAGGCTACTTTTTATTTTAAAATTTCAAGTAGGCGATATCCCACGCCCACATATCCAACAAGTATTTAATATCACATATGTATCTCATAAACTGCAACAGCTAGAGTCCTCAAATTTTGTATGGACGACTTTGACGTTTAAATTAATAAAATGGGCGGATTGGCTATAGTGGGCGTGTCACCTCCCATATAAAAAGTATTAAATTAGTATATCTAAGGATATATAACAGTTATGCCACGCCCACATACCTAATAAGTATTTAATGTGGGATGTCTCATAAACTGCAAAGGCTAGATTCCTCAAATTTTGTAGAGACAACTTTGACATCTATATGAACAAAATGGGCAGACTTGCTGTAATGTGCGTGTCATCTCCTACAAAAATATTAAATTAATATATCTAAGAAAATAAACAGTTAGAGTCCTAAAATTTTGTCGAATCCACTAGTATCAATATGAATATTTTAGACAAAAATAGGCTGACTAGGAAAAAGGGGCGTGGTACTTCCCATATAATTTAAATTTAAAACTTTTTATATCTGGGAAATCATTATAGATAAATTCAACAAATCGTACACGGGCAACACTGAAATCCATATGAATAATTTGTGAAAAAATTGCCGGACTAGCAATAAGAGCGAGACCGTCCCATATAAATATGATACAAAAGTTCGTGTACATGGAAAACTATTAGAGCTAGAATCTAGAATCTTTGACACACATATGAACATTTCGGGTTAGGAAAATAAATTGACTATATTTTTATATGAATTCTTAGACAGAAAGTAGATACTAAATATCATATATCTGATAAACTATTGCAGCTAAAGTCATGTGTATTGCGTGTTGTAATGTTCCTGTAACAAATGGCGTTCACAGTCATTGTAATTTTGACTATGCTTTACCAGACAGTTGCTTGTTAGGGAAGAATTTGTTTCTTATGAATTGGATGATGATGGAAATGCATTCCATAGCGGAAAATTACTTTTCACTTTATACATATACTAGCTAAAACCCGGTGTGCTTCGCTACTCCTATCGATATCTGTATATATAAAAATGAATGTGTGTTTATTTGTTTGTGGGTTTATTTGTTTGAAGTCTATAGACGGCTAAACGGCTGGATCGATTTTCTTGAAATTTTAACTGTACCTTCCTGTATGTCTGGAAGGAACTATAGGCTACTTTTTACTTTAAAATTTGAAGTAGGCGAGGTGTCACGCCCACATACCCAATAAGTATTTAATTTCGCATATCTCATAAACTGCAACAGCTAGAGTCCTCAAATTTTGTATGGACGACTTTGACGTATATATGAACAAAATGGGCGGATTGGCTATAGTGGGCATGTCACCTCCCATATAAAAATATTAAATTAGTATATCTAAGAATATATAACAGTAAGACTTCTAAAATTTTGTCGAAGCCACTTTAGTATCAATATGAATATTTTAGACAAAAATGGACTGACTGGCAATAGGGGCGTGGCACCTCCCATATGAATATATGAATCTATATATTTAAAAACGGCCGAACCGATTTTCTTGAAATTTTAACAGTACCTTCCTGTATGTCCGGAAGGAACTATAGGCTACTTTTTATTTTAAAATTTCAAGTAGGCGATATCCCACGCCCACATATCCAACAAGTATTTAATATCACATATGTATCTCATAAACTGCAACAGCTAGAGTCCTCAAATTTTGTATGGACGACTTTGACGTTTAAATTAATAAAATGGGCGGATTGGCTATAGTGGGCGTGTCACCTCCCATATAAAAAGTATTAAATTAGTATATCTAAGGATATATAACAGTTATGCCACGCCCACATACCTAATAAGTATTTAATGTGGGATGTCTCATAAACTGCAAAGGCTAGATTCCTCAAATTTTGTAGAGACAACTTTGACATCTATATGAACAAAATGGGCAGACTTGCTGTAATGTGCGTGTCATCTCCTACAAAAATATTAAATTAATATATCTAAGAAAATAAACAGTTAGAGTCCTAAAATTTTGTCGAATCCACTAGTATCAATATGAATATTTTAGACAAAAATAGGCTGACTAGGAAAAAGGGGCGTGGTACTTCCCATATAATTTAAATTTAAAACTTTTTATATCTGGGAAATCATTATAGATAAATTCAACAAATCGTACACGGGCAACACTGAAATCCATATGAATAATTTGTGAAAAAATTGCCGGACTAGCAATAAGAGCGAGACCGTCCCATATAAATATGATACAAAAGTTCGTGTACATGGAAAACTATTAGAGCTAGAATCTAGAATCTTTGACACACATATGAACATTTCGGGTTAGGAAAATAAATTGACTATATTTTTATATGAATTCTTAGACAGAAAGTAGATACTAAATATCATATATCTGATAAACTATTGCAGCTAAAGTCATGTGTATTGCGTGTTCATTCCGATACCTGTTTTATTATATGTTTGTAAAAATACGCATAGAGGGACATATACCTTAATTTATTAACTGCCTACAGTAGTTCTTAAAGAACCTTTTGTTACCTGTGGTTATTTAATACAGACCAAACCTTTATGGTCACCCTAGTAAAAAATATTAAATATTTTCTATTGCCCAAAATTTTTTATCTTGAAAATAAAAAAATTTGACCTGTTATGGTATATTTCCCTATTACTAATTAAAAGGAAGTACTTAAATAGTACTTACAATCTTTTTCGCAAATCATTTGAATCCTAGATTCTAATCGAGTTAAACATTTATTTTGTGAGCGATCATATTGTAATAAATTAAAAACAAAAAAATGCCACCTAAAAAATCTTCGCTTTCTAAACGCACCAAAAATGCAGTTAATTTACAATCACAAAGGGCTGACGAGACTCCAGAAGAACGTGATGTTTGTCTGAGTGTTTAAAGGTCTAGAGCCTCCAGTTCAACGTGATGAACGTTTAGAAAAGGAAAGAATACGATTCCAAAGAGCAGTAGCTGCAGAAGCACCAGATCAACGAGATGTACGTGTAGACTACGAGCATCAACATCTAGAGCTACTGAGACACCTGATCAACGTGATACACGTCTTAGAAGAAAACGATCCCAATCATCAAGAACTGATGAGACGTCGGTTCAACGCGATGTACGCCTAGAAGGAGAGAGACTACGAGCATCAACATCTAGAGCTGCGGAGACACCAGATCAAGGTGATGCACGTGTAGAAGGAGAGAGGATACAAGCATCAACTTCTAGAGCTGCTGAGGCACCTGATTAACGTGATGAACATCTCAGAAGAAAACGATCCCAATCATCAAGATCAAGAACTGAAGAGACGCCGGATCAACGCGATGTACGTCTAAAATTTCAAGAAAATCGGTCTAGCCATTTAGCCGCCTATAGACTTCAAACAAAAAACCAACAAACAAATAAACACACATTCATTTTTATATATACAGATATCGATAGGAGTAGCGAAGCACACCGGGTTTTAGCTAGTATATGTATAAAGTGAAAAGTAATTTTCCGCTATGGAATGCATTTCCATCATCATCCAATTCATAAGAAACAAATTCTTCCCTAACAAGCAACTGTCTGGTAAAGCATAGTCAAAATTACAATGACTGTGAACGCCATTTGTTACAGGAACATTACAACAGAGTTCTTGTGTCATTAACTGGGCAACGTGAACCTGCAGTAATTAATTTATTATTGCAACGATTTCAAATGCAACCTGATGTCAATTGCCCATCAAAACGCAGTGCGATTTCTTGAGCATTTGGCAACGCACCCTAAATATCATTGAAAAATCAGTAATGAGGCCCATTTCTGAATCAATGTGTATTTTAACAAACAAAACTCTGAAATCAGGTATGACCCCAATCCATGTAAGATCCAAGAGCGTTCAATGCATGCCAAAAAGTCACGTTTTGGTGTGTGCTTAAGCTAAATTTTTCTGCGAGCGATTTTAGGGCATGGTCATTACACGTGGATCTTAAGCTACCAAGATCGTGTGATTTGACCTAGCTAGAGTTTTTCTTTTTTGCCTACTTTTATGCACCAAAGTCTTGGGAAATTGGACATTTTGGTTGCACTCCACCCTGAGAAACCATTACGGACATTTGAAAGATGCTACATTGCACACATAATAGCATCAACAGGTCTTTCGAACTAATAAAAATTCTCGATAATATCTCACGTACATTTTGTTTTATGCAAATCTAAAAATAGGAAGCAGTTGATGATGAAGACCCGTTAATTATCAGATGCAGTATGATGTAGCGTCGAATAAACGCTAGCAATGCGCAATTCAAGTCGCCGTAGCCTCATGGGTAGAACGTTGACTTAGTAGACGTGGGGCCACTGTTCAAAGCCCATGTCGGAAAATATATCTTAGCAGATTTCTGGCAGAAACTCTGAGAGTAAATAAACATTGCCATAAAAAGTTTCCAAAAAAATCTGTCGTTGGAATTCGACTTTAAACTGTATGTTCTGCCACTCATGTATAAAAATAACACACACAGCGTAAGTGGTATGAGAAGCTAGGTCGTAATCCTGACTGAAGTGCTGCAGTGACCAATTGCGTATATATGTATGTATGTGTGTGTGATTTTCTAATATTTGCGTTAAGGTGTTGCGACGATCGCATAGTGCTGCCATTTTTAAAAATGCTATCAACATAGCTGTGAAAACAACAGCAATTGTGGATTGTATGTTAAATAGTTAAACAGCTGATTTTAACATGAAAATTCTCTTAAACAACCCCATTTTTATTGCTATAAAAAGAGATGTTTCTTCTACCCATGACATACCAAAATCTGTTGCATGCTTTATAATAACGAACACAAATTTTCGGTTTATACTGTAGTCAGAGACAAAAAAAATATGAAGTAAAAAATGTTGCCTTTTTGTTTCAATGCTACTGGCTGCTCAACTTAGAATACACAGATCCAGGCAGCTAAGTGAAATTGTGTTTCTCGTGTGTTTTTGATTTTTACTTTCATTCAATTTCGCTTTTGCTTTCGTTTGCCTTCAGTGCGATACTGGCATGGCCAGTGAAATTCTGTAAACAGTGGCGTGCAAACGTGTTTGCAAATATAAAGCGGCAACTTACAAGTGAAATTTTCAATTAGAAAACCATTAAAAAAAAGTAAAAATTAAGGGAAAATATTTTAAAAAATTAAAAAAAAAAATAAATAATTATTTGAAATTCAAAAAAATTAAAAACGAAAATGCAAAATTTCTGAAATAAAAATTAAAAGAAATTTTAAATTTGTGCTAAACGTGTATGTATATTTACTCGTATATGTGATATCCTTATGTATTCAAAAAAAGATGTACAGGTGCTTGAGCGCTTGTTTGTATAAAACAAGTTAAAACCACAGAAAAAGAAAAAAAAATGCGTTTAATCTGCTAAAAATCATTATTTAACGAACCCTTTTCCAAATCTACACCGCCAGTTGAAGCATTTGAAACATTTCTGCCCGGGGATTATTAACATTTTTTTTTTCTTTTTTTTCCTGTTTGCTTGACAAGGGTCCAAAATTAAGAGATTTACGCAACTTTGTTTATATGATGACTTGAAAAATAATAAAAAAAAAAGAACCAAAAACAAAATAGAAAAACAGCAGAAGTAGCAGCAGCAGGAGTATTAGAAAAATGTAACATTCATTACATTGTTCTACAAATCATTGAATCATCATCTGATTGTCCTACTCAAAGCGTAGATGAAGTGTGTCTGTTTGTGGGCATTCGGTTTACATTGTTATTTCAGGCCAAAGGACTAAACCGTTGAATGTTAAGGACCCCATAATTGTATTACGCCTTAATAAATGAATTTATGTGTGCGTGTGTGGTAAGTATAGAATTTTATATTTTTCAAAATTTTTATTTTAGATTATCCATTACCCTCCTCTACATTTTATGTATTTATGATAACATTTCCGCTCTTGTAATACCAGAGAATCAAAAGAGAAAATCAATATCCCTGTTTTAATAAAACCATTATAATGAATTCTATGGCCATTCATAAATTGATGATGGCCATAAATGATGCCTGTGATGGCTACTTGTAATCCCCCGTCAAATAATTGAAATTCAAGATTAAATATAGTTTATGGTGGCACTAAAAATAATCCTTAAAATGTAATAAAAAAAGCAAAAAAAACGCAATAAAATGTGTGACAATTTTATGGGTGGAGAAAAGCATCACAGTCAAATGTCTATTTAAATTATAATAAAAATGTATCATCTACATTATCGACATGAACTTTAATATGGCCTGTATTGTAAGTATTAGTAGCAGGATATAATTATTGTGTTACTGAAAGCATTTCGAAAGCACAGTCCAAACAATTGATAAACAAAGTCAAGTTTAAGTAACTTTTGTTGACCATATGTTGGGGATATTGAAAGTAGCATATGCCTCTGACTGTAAATTGTTCTCAAAACTGTAAATGAAGTGGAAATGAAGCAAGCAAAAAAGTTTAGCTGTTCAAATAGGTTGCTACTATTGAAAGTAAATATTCACGTACGTACCCAAAATTTCTAAATTTAAACTTTTTTATACGTTCCCACACTTTTCTATTTGTAATTATTACGTACGTATGCCAAATCACTGTTTTAATTATATTGTCTGAAATTAAATTTAATTTGCTTTCAAAATGCCAATTTATATACAATACAAATGAGCTCATCAAACACGGGATTGATTTGCAAATACCGCAACAAATAATAGAAATTAAAATATTTCATCACATATCCCATCTCTCAGCACCAACCAACTGTATCACAGAATCTAGGCTGTAATTAAAAAATGTAGTCTGCAAACAACATTAACAGCCTTCAACACAATATTTATAAAAATGTAACAACAACAACAATCGTTTTCACTGCCAGAGATTTATCTGTATGAAGGCCTGTGGCAGTATAACAAAAAATATTTTTTATATAAAGTATACGAGAGTGAATCTAAAATTGGTTAACCTAATATAAAAAAATTAAAAACTTTATTCCACAAAATTATCTCCTTTTAGTTCCATAAACCTCTCCTAGCATTAGTTTCGAAACACTGGTTTATGAAATGTACAGTTTCTAAAAATATTCATTAACCGTTACAACATTGAATAAATGAATGAATGATGTATTGTTCCGATTTCTTTTTAGCCTAATATTCCGCAGAATCACTGTAGTGGATTGACTTAGTACTCACATTCAATAAAATTATGCCACACTTATTCTATTCTACAGAAGCATGGAACAGTCTTCGTCGGGTATACATAACATAACATACATAATTGGTCATTACAATCCTGCAGTCCGAATTACGACCCAGCTTCTCACACCACATCTGCTGAGAGGAAGTTGCCGCAGAAGTATTTTTTCATATTACGTTCTTTTCGAAATGTCTGACCTGCGGTTTGAACCGTAGCTCTGCGTCTAATTAACCAACACTCTACCTACTAAACTACTGTGACTTCCTTTGTCGGACGTACTTTGATTTTTTTCTTTGTTTCAAGTATGACGTCCAAGTCTCATTCATGGTTTCAAATGAAAACTCGGTGTTATTGTAACTTTGCCAATCACACTATAGGAATTCTATTGATTTTGTTGAGAATTTCTCGCAAAGACACCTCGTTATCAACGTAGGAGCTCAAACGTCTTCTTTTAAAGTTTTTCAAACAATTTTTTTATTTTGGTAATAGCAAACGAAAGGACAAGCTCCCTTAGAGTGTAAGTAGTAGCTGGGTTTTAATATTATTTGGGTGGTGAGTTTCCAAGCGAAGAATTGAATTAAGTAGCGGTAACTAATTTTTCGCAAGCTTATATAACATACATAATTTGTCATTACAACCCTTCAGCCAGGATTTCGACCTAGGTTCTGATACCACTTATGTTGGGTGCGTTAATTTTATAGATGAGTGGCGGGAACAACAGTTTAAAGTTAATACCGAACTACAGATTTTTTGTGAAACTTTTCATGGCTATTTTTATTATACTTTAAGAGTTTTTGCCAGAAATCTGCTGAGAGGAAGTCGCCGAAAAAATCATTTTTCATACTTATTCCATTTTGTTGGAAATGTCTGACCTGGGGTATAAGCTGTAGCTTAAGTCTAATAAGCAAGCGCACTACCTACTACAACCACATGCATACAATTTCATTTATTTGTGGAACATTGCGTACTACAGCTAGATTAGCGCTGGCGATGACTTTCTAACTATATCCGCTGGATTTTGATTGCAACGGTTTAGCCACTAACACTAGAAAGTTACTGAACAGTGGCATGTATCAATTATGGGAATTTAGAAGACTCTGAAGGGATTTGGTACTATCGCGTGTATTGATTGTATTGTACCATGTAATACCGAAAAATTACTTATCAAGGAAGTTCAGAACAAGATATATTTAGAAAAGTGGAGAAGTGTCGCTCGATTTAACGACTCCATTCACACTTCCACTAATGTTTCGACACTAAATGAAACTGGGGGTGGTGCAGTTTCATAAGACTCCATAATATTCACCGATTACCGCGGCACCTTCTAATTGATGTAAATACAGGCGCATTATTAGGGACGGAAATATTACCATATTTTGTGATAGCCAGGCGATTGTCAAAGAACTGGGTCATGATGCAATGAACTACAGGAAGGTGTAAAGGAAATGGATGGCTTCGCCTATTGGATGAGTATAGATACGTTAGAATACAGCAGCAAATCTGATTGAAGTTCAAACAGACTACGCTCATTTTGGTCACTGGGACAATTGGCAAATTACTCCTGCAAATACTGAAGAGATCTGTTGGGTACATGTTCTGTAATATGTTAGAGAAGAAAAAGACATTTGAATGATTATTCAGCGATGAACAATCTGAGTTGCTACGTCAAAAATACGCAATGGTTAAGAGACTATGAGAAAATGGATGAATATGGTATCAGAATGAGCCTTATTTATCCAAAATGTGTCTATTTGAACTTCTTTGGGTAGAAATCCACTTTGAGCTGTCGATAATCTAAATAATGTAGAACCTAAGGATCTCGAAGCATAAGCTCTATAAGGTCTACACTCTTCAGAAAAGTAATTTGTTTTGAAACTGTTGTAATCATCTTTACTTAACAGCTACTAATTTTGGGATCGCTCTAGCCTTTTGTACCTTGTTTTTGGATTTGGTGCTTTCAAACGCCACACCAGACATTTAATGACTGCAGCTTTGAAGGAAATTAGGAAGGAAAAATGTAAACGTCATTCGGTAAAGCAAGTTGATAATTTGTACAAAGTTGAAGAAGTACACATACATACATAATTGATCATTACAACCCTTCAGTCAGGATTTCGACCTAGCTTCTCACACCATTTATGTTGTGTGCGTTAATTTTATACATGAGTGGCGGGATCTACAGTTTGAAGTCGACTCCGAACGACAGATTTTTGAGAAGCTCATCATGGCAATTTTATTTACTCTCAGAGTTTTTGCCAGAAATCTGCTGAGAGGGTCGCCGACTAAAATATTTTTTTCGTATTTCGTTTTGATGCCTGACCTGGAATACGAACCCGGGCTTTACGTCCAATAAGCCAACACACTACCTACTAGACTACGGCGACTACTAAGTTGAAGAAGTAATGATAGGTTTATTGATCTGCATGAGAACAAGGGGTTAAAACAACGGCCACAGGTTAAAAAAAACCGTTTAGGAACCTTTTGTCAAACCACATAACTGTTCTATGTTCCAAAACCAGCAGTAAAGTTTCCATAAAAATTCTGAACTAACTCGAACCAAACCTGAACTCGAAACAATTTACCAGCATTCATCTCAACAATTTACCAGCATTCATCTCAATTTGCTACCAATTGGTTTAAAAGCATGTATGACAAGCGTACTAAATAGGATTGGGCCTCTTTTATCAGAGAGATATTTTTGGTCGGAATGAAGATGGAATAAATTTGCATCATAAATTCAGAATCATACATATATTTTCAAGCTTGGTAAGTGTTTGGCCCTACTATTGCAAGTCAAAGACAGACAAAGTACTGCGCTGGCTAAGTGAATTTGCTCGTTCATTATGACTTCTCAATAGATCGCCATGTCGGATCATCTTATGATTGATTATGAACAAGTACGGAAAAACACACAAGTACGGAAAAACACCACAATGAAAGTTGTATTACTTTTATTGCATTCTACCCTAAAATGCATGCGTTTGCAATAAAACATTACGTCACTTCTCTTCAAGCTTTAAACACTCCTAATAAAAGTTTTAATTTTAAATTGAACCAAATAAGTTTTCATCCCCACAGACAACGAAAATTATCAGTTTCGTAAGTTTATAATTATTTGTCGTCTATGAAGAGTATAATTTACACAATTTAATTAAAACTTCTATCAAATTGTTGTTCAACTGGCATCAAAGACAATACACAATTGGCAACTTATGAAACTCATTGAATATTCTACAATAAACTATAAAAAGAAAACAAATTTATGGCGCTAAACAAAAGAATATGGCAGCATTTAAATGTTTTGAATTTAATTTACAAACAAACAAAAAAGGGAATATCTTTTGGAAAAGCTACAAATGAACGCTTCAATTAATTACTAATACTTTAATATTTGCACAAAAACAAAAATAAAAAATCTTTAACGCCAGACATAAATTTGAAATGAAATAAGACCAGCATACTGGTACTAAATTGCTAAATAGTACCATTTAAATATAATGGTATTAAATCTAACAGAGAACCATCATTAACCTTCACACACGATTACCATTTGAACAGGCATATTAGCCCTGAAGTGCGCATAAATCTCGTCTCGATACAATCAACCATAAACCATCCAGTAAAGACACTCAAATTATTTAATAAACTCAAGCATATCTTTTGGTTATATTGTGTATAATTTTACGTTTTTTTTTTTCTTTTTTATTGTAATTTTCGTTTTCCCTTTTTTCTTTTTTTTTTGTTGCTTTTAACTGACATTGAACTGATTCCTTAATTAATAGATTTTTTTTTTGTATTTTTGTTGCCAGTATTTTGTGTTTTTGCGTAACCGAAAACCATTAATTCATTACTTACCATGCCATACTTTTGATGTGTCGTCCGGAGATGAGACGACGCTGATGTGTTTTCTTCTGGCAGTAAAATAATTTCCAAATTAATTAAGCACCCTACTTTAGATCACTTTGGTACAGATAATAAAAATAATGAAAGAGAAAGAGTTTTTATTTAATCTTATCAGCAAATAGGACTTAAGCACAAGCACTGTTGTTTGAAAAAAACTCTTCACAGATTATTATATGAAGTTATGCGAACACAACCATTTTAAGTCTCTTTTAGATTCCAGCAAGTGAAATCTTAATAGTCTGTACTAAATCAATGAACAAAAACTATAATTTGTTTGACATGGGATTGTAGGTAAATAGATTGAAGTGGTGGGTTCAAAGCTTAATGCCTATCGGCTTATACATATCAAGTAGGCTTAGCAAGCTCTTATCATTAAGAGGTACCAACCATATAACGCTTGCCAAATGTGTTATGCCTGGCAGTTTTGATTTCCCTAAATATTTAAATCTTAAGCTTACAAAAGCTGGGCAATGACATTAAAAGTGTTTCATCATTCAGGTGTCTTCACTACATGCTCTTCACTCGTCATATTCAACCAGATGTAAAGGCAAAGAGTTCCGTGAGTATGCTTATGAGAGTACCCAAATTTCCCCTTCCCACATAATTGGTCATTACAAGCCTTCAGACCGGATTTCGACCTAGTTTCGCACACCACTTATGTTGTGTGTGTTAATTTTCTCCATTAGTGTCAGGATCTACAGTTTTAAGTCGACTCTGAACGGCAGATTTTTGAGAAACTTTTTCATGGCAATTTTATTTATTCTCTGATTTTTTGTCAGAAACAGCTGAGAGGAAGTCGCCGAAGAAATGTATCATTTTGCTGGAGACCTGAGTTGCCCTTATTCATTCTTAAAATGCTCATGGTAATTTGATAATTCTTCCTTTTGCGTTACTCTTCCACAATAGTCGATGCGTTGTTTTCGGACACTTCTTCACCTTGATTTTCAGAGCTCATAAAGCCCAATGGTTATTTAAGATTATGTTATATTTAATATACTGGCTCCAGTAGCTAGAATAGCCGCTTTCTTATTTCCGATCACTCTTTGAAGATCGCCTGGAGTAATTGTAATTCGAGTTCTGACATTACATAACAGTTTTTGACCTTCTATTCCTAAATGCCATGAGTGAAGGCATTTAAATTCTGATACGTCGAGTTAACCAAATTGTCACGTGCTCCGATCATACATATAATTATCGTTCTTATCTTCGCTTGAAAAGTTGTTATGATTCGGTAGGCATAGTTTGGCTTATAGTTCTTCTATACAGTCTGTTTTATGCACTTTTCATCTTTGAATTTAAAAGTCTAGCGACGTTAAATCACACGCTCTGGGAAGCCAGCTCACATCACCTACATATGAGATGACCATGCCCTTAAATCACTGGTCCAATTCAGGCCAAAAGAAGATGGTAATCGTCACCCTGTAGTGCTTACCGTGGCAGTGACGGCCTGGACAAAGTTGTTCTCAAAAAAATATGGATCCATGATGCCGCCAACCTAAAATCCGCACTAAGCAGTGACTTTTTTGAGATGTCATAGGGATTGGTTCCCTTTTCGTTCGTTCATGTAAATAATTATTCATTCATTCTTTTATGTCCTTTCGTATGTATTGTAAAGGCTGTCTATGTCGTTTCCTGGTCACTTGTTTTTATTTTAAGGTTAGATTTTATAACAGCGTAGAACTGTTGATGATGTCTCATAGCCGTATACTCGTTTGGGTATAAGTTTAATGGCCTGGGTGTACACAAAGCTTGAAAATACTCTGTAATAAGTCATGAAGAAATAGAAAGAGTTCGTTGAACATTTTCTCTATAAACACAACGCCGCGTACAAAAAGTGGATGCAAAAACATCCACACGACGACAGGACAATTATCATGGCCATATTCTGATCTAAGTAAGCTATTCTTAAAGGTGGCTGTCGATGAAGCCACCGTAGTCTAGTAGGTAGTGTGTTGGCTTATTAGACGTGAGGCGTCGGTTCAAACTTCAGGTCAGATATCTCCAACAAAACGTAGTATAAAAAAATATTTCTTTAGTGGATTTCTGGCAAAAACTCGTAAAGTAAATAAAATTGTGCTGAAAAGTTTCTCAGAAATCTTGTCGTTCGGAGTTGACTTTAAACTGTAGGTCCTGCCGCTCATGTATAAAATTAACACATAAAACATAATTATAAAATGTGAGAAGGTACGTCGTAAACCTGACTCAAGGGTTGTAATGACCAATTGTGTATGTATGTATGTGTCTATATAACCTAATCTAACGACCAATCAAAACAAAAAAAAAGAAATGTTAATCGAAAGTGGTATTTTGTAGTCGAGCTTAACAGTCTCTATCTGAGTTACTTATTTCTGTTTCGATCTCTCGTAAACCCCATGTAAATAATTTATTGCGGCCGATAAAGAATGTAATTAATCACCAAAAGAGAACCAAAAAAGTGGGAAAAAGAAAGGAGACTGAAAAAAATAAAATAAAATTATGCATGCAGTACTTTGATTGTGAAAACTTTACTTAAACCAAAAAAAAAAAGAAAAATAATCACACATCAACGGAGCAGTTCAAGTAAAGGTGAGCAACAATTTTATTCGTAAAATAAAAAATTAAAAAAAAATGATTTTTAAAATGAAAATACAAAATGAAGGATGGAAAAATATTTTTATTAAATACACTTTTCCATCTCTGTTAAACCACAGATTTTTCATTTTAAAATTGCTATTCAGTAAAGCTTTCATTTTCATCACTGTGGTATTGTGGATATCATGCGTGTACGAGGTTGGCTCTAATATTAGCTGACTTGTCATGCCGATAGTAAATATTATGTTTCATGTTTCATATGCGTTTCTGTTATTTAATTAAGGCCCCGATTATGGTTTACAACAGTTGTATATTTAATGTTGTATTTTTTAAATTGCGATTATGATTTACAACAGTTGTTTTTAACTGTCAAAAACTTACAACAGAAAAAAGGAAATGGAGAAAAATTTGTAAGTATATATGCAAATAAAACAAAAAACTATCTGATCTAAATGAATTTTAATGTGATATGAAGTTTTGTTATATTTATATATTTTAATTTTAAGTATTTTTGAAATGAATGTATTGCAAAACATACAATAAAAAAATATAATCAAGCAGAACATATATTTGTAATTTTAGTGGGAGTTTCAGGAGAATAGTGCAAACCTCTTGCAGTAATCAAACATCGAAATCTGCTTTTCTGTTCTACACCAATCGTTCTTTGAATAACGTTTCTTGCTTTGGAAGGGACTGTATTAAAATGGCACTCTGGTGATCCTTCCGCAGCACAACCAATTATTCCTGGGAAACGTGTTCGTGAATAAAAGGTTGTTTTACTTGTATTTATTTCCTCTTCTGTCATCCTGGCGTTTATCCATTTTTTGCAAATTTTTTTTTTTCAAAGAATTTTATAATCTTTTAAAATACAGCAAACCTTGGGTTGCGACACACCAACATTAACATCGTTAACGCTACTCCTTTGATAACCTCCATGAGCAAAAAATCTCAGTGCGCAACATAATTTTAGGATTGGTGGAATGGCAGAACAGCGGATTGACGGCTTTAAGAAATTGCTTAGTTGTTGCAGCAAAAACATAAAACCATCTTTGTAGATGCGAAAATTTTTTTAAAAAGAAATCTTATTATTTATTTTTATTTAGTTAATAGACATACATTTTTATTTCATGATTATATTCATAATATCTATATATGGCATAACATAAGAGTTGTGAGCCAGATTGGCAATAAGAAGCTATAATATTATTAATATTTATAAGAACACATAAATGCGATAACAATTTTTCTTTAAAATCAATTAAATTCATTTAAAACCATTTCTCTAAATCTTAAAGATTTATATAGAATATAAGAATTCACTCTTCGACATTCAGCAAATTGATAACGTCATCTGAGCATAGAACAGATTCGCCAAAATATTTTCCTCTAAGATCTTTATATAGAGGGCAAACACCGATGAAATGCAGCATGTTCTCAGATGCGTCTAGATTGCAGAGTGTACACAGCCCAAATGATGAATATCTAAAGGGTCTAGAATACAAGTCTAGTAACCCACCACGAGCCCTGATTATTGTGCTTGTAATACGAAACGAATAATGGAAAAATGGTAGCGGTGATAAGCTGTAATCCAGTTTAGAGTAGAGATCATGAAACTGCGAAGCTCTAGCATCTTGAATGTATTTTTTTTTTTCACCAACCGCACTATATGCTTCCAATGTTTACATAAAGGTCTATAGTTATCTGGGTTAACATTGATCATATTACAAAGTTTAGACTATTCATCAGACCAATATGTGTTATTAGAAATTATTTTTTCAGCTATTATACGTGGCAATCTATTCGCGGGTAAAAGTAGTGCTCTATTAATATATTTAAAGTGAAGTTTTAGGGTATCTGCAAATAGAGAGTTTAGACCAGTTTCTAAATAAAGCATGTAGTTTGGAGTATTTTTGGGCAGCAACAAAACTTTCTTGATGAAGAATCTGAAAAGAATCTCCACTTCATCATACTTTAAAAATCCCCAAATCTGGGCACCATAGAATAATATGGATCTAGCAGCAGCATTAAAAATTTTAAGCTTGTTAACATTTGATATCTTTGGGTTGTTTATAAACTTGGGCCAGGTAGATGCAATTGCCATTTTAGCAGTAACTAGTTTGTTTTTTAAATGCTTCCTGAACGATAAATTATAAGTAAGCTCCATTCATAAGTATTTTTTGCTGTTAACAATATCTATACTATCATCGCCGAATTTCCACTTCAGGTTATGCGATATTCTAGGTTCATTACGAAAGACAAGAATTTTAGACTTATCCAGGTTAGCTTTCAGGCTCCACATTTGACAGTAATTAAAAAGTACATTTATCATATCCTGCAGTTGAGAAGAAGAATCAGATAAAATTACAATATCATCAGCATACAAAAGCACTTTAATGTGAATGTTATCAACAACCACTCCACCAGGAAGAACATCATTTAAATCATTTAAATACATTGCAAACAAAATTGGACTTAGTATGCAACCCTGTTTCACACCAAGATCAACATTAAACGATTCGCTGAATGTGTTCGAGTAAAATATTTTACTTTTTAGTATTTTCATATGATAGCTGCAAAATTCGTATAATTTTAGAGGATAAGCCCATACCGGATAATTTGTAAAAAAGTGAATTCCGAGGTATCAAGTCAAAAGCAGACGAAAAATCAACAAAAATCGCATATGTATTTTTTCCACTTATTTTGTTCAGCTATGAGCTATGTTAGCAAGGTTAACATAGAAGCGGGATAAGAACAGACTTTTTACAACTTGAAGGGATTACCTCTCTAATAAATATGTGGTTTAAAACAGTCACTATTACAAGGCATCGCCCAAACTAATGCCTTTGAATCAGCTGCAATTTGTAGTTTCGAACGAAAATGCACAAAAAAGTCATCAGCTGTTAAATTTCCTCTTACAGTTCTATTGTGCGATTTAATTTGATTGGCCAACTTCCACCAATCCTTGCTGCAGCTAATAGAATTCAGTAAGCTTAGATTGTTCTCATAATGCTCTAGTTTTCTATTGCGAATAATGTCGATGTACTTAAATTTAGCACAAACATAGGCAGTTCTATTACCCAATGTATGGTATTTTCTATATTTGTTGAGAGCTTTTAACATCCATTTACGGTAACGCTCACATTTCCAATTGAACCAGATTTGCTTTGGGTCAAAACGATACTTATTTTTAGGCAATACATATGCCAGTTTTATTTTGCTCCTAATGAACGTTACCATATCATCAATGAGCCAATTGTTATTGATAAAATTGAGATTAGAGAGGTTTTGAATATTTTCTGCGTATTTAAGAACAGTTTTATCACACCACTGTAGTCTTTGATTATATGCAGTAGGTGAAGTAAAACTATAATTACATGAAGGTAGTACTAGGTTTAAGTGAAGCGGCATGTGATCGGAATAAGGTTTACAGGCAACAGTAAAGTCATCAATATATTGCAAAAAACTATGTGAGCATAAATCGATCACACTACTTCCTCTGCCACCATAAAAAGTAAAATCACCTTGAAGATCACCATTCATTCGGCCATTAAGGATAATACCACCAAGATTTTCCACAGTGTCCAAAAGTCTAAGACCTTGAGAGTTTGTCTTTTTATCCTTAGAGCAACGATATTCATTGATGTGTGGGCAGTCATATAATAATGAAGGATCTAGCTGCTGTTCCTCTCCAACACGAGCATTGAAATCACCAATCAAACAAAAATTCTCAGGACAAAGGTAATTTAAAAATTCTTCAAAACTATCCATCTCCACTTTCCAATTAGTACAGTTAATGTAGCGAGGGATAAAGTAAAACAACTTTTCCTTAATTTTCGCTGATAAAATAGAATTATTAGAGATATTTACAAATTTAAAGTTAAACGTTTTCGTCAAGTCTTTTCGAAACCCAAACAAGCATCCACCGCTAGCACGACCAGCTCTGTGAGTTTTTGTAGCAGCAATCCAATAAAGAGAGTAGTTTGAAAAATAAATTGAATACTCATTATGTTCGTCAGACAGAATATGGGTTTCAAATAAAAAGAAAATATCAGATTTACTAAGATACGTAATAAAGTTTCCGAAATTGAGAGAATTAGCCAGGTTTGCGACGTTATATGAAATTAATCTAAGTTTATGTTGTTGCTACTGCAAAGACGAGTTACTTTTATGCGAAAAGCCAGTTTCCACAACTGTAGAGATTACTTCCACGGAAGAATTGCTAGCAGATAATATATTTCGTAAATAATTAGCGTCATCATTAGATATTGCAGCTAGTTTAACATTTGACCAAATAAATTTTTTGTCATTTACAAACAAACAAAATTCACCTAGCCTAACCTTCAAGTTTCCATTAAAGTCTTTTAAATGCTTACTTATCCTCCTTAAATTATATCTAGTATTTTGCTCTCCACTAGTATAATCTCTTTGTATAAAGACGTTCGTTCCTCTCAAACGACCTTTTGCAGCCAAGACGTTAATTGCCTGCATACCATTTTCCAATGTAAAATGAAAAGTATCAGCAGAAAATAATGAGCGCACTGCCATGACACAAATGTTAACTTGCAGAATGTTGGCACATAATTTCAAAAAATCATCTTTGGCAGCAGAAACTTTTCAAACCTCTAACTGCAACATTACCAGACCTGGTTTTACGATCAACCATTTCAAGGCGAGATGAAAGTTTATTAACTTCCTTCTTAAGTTGTTGATTTTCTTCTCTGAGTTCTTCAATTTCTACTTTTAATGACAAGAGATCCTCTTTTTTGACAACATTTTCAAGTTTCAGGTCCAAAATGTTAGATAATTTTTCCCATGTAAATACATTAAATGTTGATTGTTGTGACATTGTTTGATGGGGTACTTGCTTTTTGATGTTACACCTATTCCTCGTTTTGCACGATACTTGTTTTGCACGATTTCGATTTAACACGATTTTTTTATTTCTCGTGTAAATCGAGGGATGCAAAATACCCCGTTTTGCACGATTTTTTTTATTTAAATGAAAACAAGCTTTTGACGCAATTTATAGTAAATGAAAAAGGATTGTCCTTTAAAGTGCTCCTTGTAATTGATAATGCACCACGTCATCCTCAGGATTTTGAATTTGAGAATGTCCAAGTAATATTGCTACCGAAAAACAAAACTTCTCTACTACAGCCCTTAGACCAGGGAATTATTTCAACATTTAAGACGCTTTATATTAAACGTGCATTTGCATATATTTTAGAGCAAATTGATAATAATACATGTGTTGAAGTAATGGAAGCATGGAAAAATTTCACAATATTAGATTGTTTAAAACATGTAGGATTATCATATACCGAAATAAAAAAACAACTCTTAAGGGATGCTGGAAAAAATTATGGATTGGAATATGTGATAATAATAATTCTGGTGATCTTTTAGAACATGAACGAACACAAATAATTGATTTAGCCCCAACAATTGAAGGTGAAGGTTTTGTTGACTTTGCTGAAGGAGATATTTTTGAACTAATGGTTGACAAAGAATTGGATATAGATTAACTAGTTGGGGAAAATAATGAGTCTAATGAAGATGATTCACAAATCGTTTAAGTGACATCACAAAATATTTCTGAAGGTCTTGAATTAGGCCGGAAATTAGGAAATCATTTTCTACAATATGATCCAAATGTTGAAAGAGCTCTTAAGTTTCAAAAATACATTTCTCAAGGCTTGCAAGGTATATAAAGAATTAAACAAAAACTCCTCACAAATACTTATAACTAACAGTTTATGTATTGATTTTTTGCTAATAACATTTTTATATGTATATTTTTGTGTTTTCTCTTATTTGTATTGCATTTAATTTTTAAGTTTTATGAATTTTATAACTATTTTGGTTCTTAAATAAAATGAAATTGTTTTCTTTTGTTTGCTTTGTTACGTTATTCACATTAAAACAAATAAAATTATATTAAAAAAATACTATATACAATAACAGTTTTTGTCATTTTTTCGATTTACACGATTTTCCATACAAATTTTTTTGAATTCGTTTTACACGATTTTCTCAGGAACGTATCTATAGTGCAAAACGAGGTACAGGTGTATTATTTATCAGCTGTTCTGGCGATAATAATTTGCGTGCACGTTTATTATTCATAAGATTTGAAGTATAGTTTTAGGCACGAACAAAAATTAAGAACAGTTGTGAATGTGTACAGATGTATACCAAAGCTGTTGATTATGTTGAATAAACGTCGCCGCAGAACCAAAGCAAAAACACATAATATAAAATAAATGGAAAAAAACAAGAACGGCCCGTCTGCAACAATTTGCAAATCAAACTCACACTCCACTACGACGCACTCCAGCAGCCACGCAAACAAAACAATAATATGGATGACTTTCCGATGCTTATATCAATTGTATATCGCGATTTATTAGAAAATATAAAAAATTGTATCACAGCACAAACTTTGCACAACTTGACGGCTAGCGAGCAGGGTTGCCAATCTCAAAGAAATCTTATAAACAATGCTGAATTTTATAATTGAATAATTTTAAGTACTCAGTAATTTTAAGTACTGATAATTCCAAAGTGTTGGAACTGTCCCGAATTCCATGTGCGTTTCATCATCATGGAATAATAATATCCATTATTTATATTTCAACTTTTTTAAACTTCACTATGCGCTTAAATTTTTTTTAATGTAATAATTTTTGTTTTCAATTGACAGTTTTGTACACTCAGGGATGTATTTTAAAGGAAAAGTATACTAATATTGAAGAATGTCACAGGGTTGACATACACAACATCTAGATGTTGTAAACCACAATCAAGAAAATAATAAACGTTGTGTTCTCTCTGTTACAACACAACATTTATGTGTTGTGAACCATAATCGGGGCCTAAATTATTTTATTTAAAAGTTCCCAAGCCAAACAAAGTTTAAGATGCCTTAAATTCTACTCTCGATTTGAAGCCGCCTTAGTGTTGTAAGTAGTTTGTTGGTTTATTAGTCAAGAGTCCCGGAAATGTGAGATGCTAGGTTGTAGTCTTGACTAACCAGTTAAGTAAGTGAGTTATTCAGTCGACTTCGACTTTCCGAGCACTAAATATTCGATACGTTGTGTGTTTGTTGTTAGAGATATAAGACTAGATTGATTTTTAAGAATCTCGGGCTGCAGAATTCCCGATTAGCATCCCTTGTTGCTATTGATGAATACCCAGTTTAAGTTCTGTACAACAAAGTAGATTGTAAACGCTGAATATCGTAATTTTGATTTATTTGTCAGGTTTTTTATACTAGTTTCAACCGTCCGAATGCCGCATCCGCTTTGTTAAGTCTTTTGCTTACGTTGCATTATAAGTTAATGTCAGCTGTGTTAACGTTTTTTATCTCATGACATTGATTTTTTCGATATTTAATTCATATATATTTGAGGTTTTGTTTGAGAGTAGATAAATGTGGTTTTCTTTTGCAATATTTTCTATAGTCCGTTGCATGGTATCGAAGACCTTCTTAAAATCGTTGAGTAGTAAATAAAACGATAGTAGAGTATGGACCCAAACTACGTATCTTCATTTAGCAGCTTGTACCTTATTTTTCTTCAAAGTTTTCTTGTGTTATAACTTCCAAAATTACGTACATGGCGTTAAGTACATCGCATATTCACCCATACATGTGGAAATGAGAGAACTGTGGCCAAATGTTTGTTTTAATTTCCAATTCTATGGATGGGGCCCAACGCTGGGTATTTACCCATTTATACCCACTTTCATACCTGGGTATTTACCTAATTTCGGGTAAATACTTATTTGAATAACGAATACTCGTTGTTACGTAGCGTAACAGAAATGCGGATATTTTGGAATTTGTTTTAAACTTTTGTATATATGTATATTAAATTTAAGCTCAAATATATTTGGTTGCATTGCAGAATGGATTTGTAAGCTCGAATCAAATGAATATAATATACACAGGGTATATTTCGCGTTTAAGGAAATTAAAAGTAAGCTTGAATTAGAGTTTGCTACAACTTTGATGCTGAATGATGCCGAAAACACGAAACTAGAATTATATTTCATCCGAATTATGCACTGATTTACAGATCCACTATTACGATGGTCAAACTCAATGAATTTAAAATTCGAATGGCTTCAATGCAGTGCGCACTTCTCTATAGTACGGCGGATATTAAGATTTGCGTGATTCATTAAAAGTGCTGCCTGAAGTGCTCCACCTACGGCAGTACGAGAGATAATTGAATGCCACTTTTCGCTTGATCTTTTGGGTCAGCCCTTAGGAGAAAGAATTAGTAAGTGTGGATGGCATGGATCAAATATTAGTCATGAGAAGATCCTGAAAAAATTTTACTACTATCGGGTGTACTGACAATATGATACCGCAAAAATTACTTCTCAAAAGAGTTCCGAATATTCTTTCCAGGAAGAGAGTTTTGGAAAACTGGTGCAATGCATCTTGTTAAAAACTCCGTTCAGATTCTCACTAATTGCTCGAAACTGAAAAGAGGTGTAGGTGGTGTATTTTTTCCGGTGTCGGTGGACTTAGTTTACCAGATCATTGCAGTGTGGTCTAAGCGGCTGTGTCAGCCTTATAGGCTAAGCTGAGGATTATTACGGAGATAAAAATAGCTCTGGAAGGAACATTGGTATAATTTCATATAGCCAGAAGACTGTCATAGAATAAGTTTTAATGAAACGTGCTCCAAAATGGTTTACAGCTGTCGCAATTCTCCCAATAACATAGAAGAACCGGGACATGGTAATATGCTTGGTAACTCTAAAGCAAATAAACTCGCCCGGCGTAGCATAACCATCGAACGCTTCTTTTAAAGGCCTAGGAGCTTATAATTGACAATTCATTTATAGATTCTGTCAACGTTAAATAATTGGTTTCGAATACCGACAGAAAAACGTAACAAATCTGGTTAGAGCTGAATAGATGTCGTATGAAAAATCTGACTTAGCCTCAAAAGCAGCGTTGCCGTTTTGGTCCAATTGGACCAAAATTGGTAGTTTTTATTTAAAAATGCTACGATTGGTAGTTTGGTTGGTTTGTTCAAATTTTATTAATTTTTTGGTAGGAAAATACAATTAATATCTGTAAGATTTAAAGTTGGGAGTATTATTTACTTTTAGGTCTAAAAACGAAAAGAAAATGTTTAAGTAATACCTTTATACAAACATTAAACCAAATTTTCTATTAATTATGAGTAATTTTTTAAATAAAAGCGAATCCCTTGACGTTAATTTTCTTGACAAAAATAACAATGTAGATATAAATAAAAAGTTTTTGTAGGTACAAAAGTCGAAGTATTTTTGGAAAATAATTTAGATCAGGAAGATATAGTGGAAATTAAATCAAATATTCTACAATTTTATATAGAATATTTAAACCAAATTAAAATAAGATTTGACTTTGGAAGAGAAGATGTAAAATTACTGCAAATAATAACACCCAGAACTTCCCAAAGAAAAAATAAATATATTGTCCTTGATACTGAAATTTAAGAATTTAGTGGATTGTGATCCAGATAAAATCGTAATGCAATGGAACTTACTTCGACTAAGTGATATATCCTTAGATATTACATTATATGAATTTTGGGACAATGTAAGCACACTTAAAAATGGTTTAAATGAATTTTATTATGGTGATTTATGTAATTTTATTTTTAATTTGCTTTCTCTTCCACATAGTTCTGCTGCTGCAGAACGAAAATTTTCACAATTAAGTTTAATAAAAACAAAACTAAGAAATAAGTTAGATAAAAGCAAAAAAAGATCTCAATGATACCTGAATATTATAAATATAATTTTTGTTATATAATATGTAGTCGCCGTAGTCTAGTAGGTAGTGTGTTGGCTTATTAGACGTAAAGCCCGGGCTCGTATCCCAGGTCAGGCATCACAACAAAATATGAAAAAAAAAATATTTCTTCGGCGACTGCCTCTCAGCAGATTTCTAAAAGTAGCAGAGTAAATAAAATTTCCATAAAGAGCTTCTCAAAAATCTGTGGTTCGGAGTCGACTTTAAACTGTAGGTCCCGCCACTCGTGTATAAAATTAACGCACACAACATAAGTGGTGTGAGAAGCTAGGTCGAAATCCTGACTGAAGGGTTGTAATGACCAATTATGTATGTATGTTATATAGTCTAGTAGGTAGTGTGTTGGCTTGTTCGACGTAAAGCCAGGGTTCGAGCCCCAGGCCAGACATCAAAACAAAATACAAAAAGTATTTCTTCGGCGATTTCCTCAGCAGATTTCTGGCATAATCTCTGAGAGTAAATAAAATTGCCATAAAGAGCTTCTCAAAAATCTGTCGTTCGGAGTCGACTTTAAACTGTAGGTCCCGCCACTTATGTATAAAATTAACACACACAACATAAGGTCAATTATCCTGACTAAAGGGTTGTAATGACCAATTATGTATTTGTATGTACATACATACTATGTATGTTATATAATATACTATATTTAGTATATTAAACATTTTTAAACAAATTATTTATGTTAATTTTATGTTAAAGATGAATTTGTTATGTTTTTAGCTTTAATTTCGTACACTATGTTTATGTTCCTTTATTTTTATATTTTTTAAATGAATTGTTTTGTTTTTTTTTAACACATTAAATGTGATATATATGAAATTCTTTTGTTAATTTTAGCAATAAAACGTTAATTTCATACTGAATAATCTATAATTATTTAAATTCAAATTTTGGTAGGATTGGAATAATTTTGGTAGGTTTTGGAAAGAATATTGGTACGGAAAAATTTTTCTTTGTGGCAACGCTGCTCAAAAGTGTACACCCCGTATGGTTGCACGAAACATTACTGCTCATTTCATAAAGCAAGGCGTTGGACCCTAAGGGACACGATTGCACAAGGAAGTAAGGGAAACAAAAAAAAGGAAAAATACATTTTGTTGTCTACTATGTATACGATTTGAATGATCTGTCAGTAATGGACACTTAGTTGCTTTAAACGAATTTCCGTATAGTTTTGCAAGCCAAATTCTTGGGTAGACAAACACATATACGTACCTAAAAAATGTCCTAAGAAGATGGCGAGATAAGTCTGCTGGTATCAAATCAACCGAATATCGCTGAGAGGTATATACCTAAAATCTGTATTGAAAATATTTGGTCCCCAAGTCTTTTGTTTGTTAGGTTGGATAATTTTAGAATCACCCTCATATTCTTTGTTTAAAAAAAAAATTATTTTTCATTATTGCCATAGGCCTTCATATAGAAAAACACAAATCTCTAGCAGTGAAAACGATTGTTGTTGTTGTTACATTTTCATAAATATTATGTTGAAGGCTGTTTATTTTTTTTCCTGACTACTTTTTAATTATAGTCTCGATTCTATGGTACGGTTGATAAGTGGTGAGAGGTGAAATATGTGATGAAGTCTTTTAATTTCTATAATTTGTTGTGATATTTGGAAACTAATCTCTTGTTGAATGAGCTCATTTGTTTTGTATTTAAATTGACATTTGGAAACCAAATAAAATTTAATTTCAGACACTATAATTAAGGCAGTGATTTGTTATACATACGTAATAATTACAAATAGAAAAGGGCAGAAACTTATAAAAATATTAAATTTAGAAATTTTGGATACGTACGTAAATATTTACTAAATATTTACTATTTCCAACAGCAGCAACCTATTTGAACAGCTAAACTTTTATGCTTTCGTCATTGCTACTTCATTTAAAGTTTTCCCAACAATTTACAATCGAAGTCATATGCTACTTTCAATGTCCCCAACATATGGTAATCAAAAGTTGAATAAACTTTACTTTGTTTATCAATTGCTTGGACAGTGGTTTCGAAAATTACCGTCACAATAACTAGCTTTCAGTAACAAAACAATTATATTCTGCCACTAATACTTACAACACATGCCATATTAAAGTTCATATCGCTAATGCTCTTGCAAGCACTTTAACACACTTTCCTGACCTTCTCCACATAGAACTATAAAATCAATGGGAAAAGAAAACAAGAAAAAAACCGAAAACAACCTTCAGCATAAAGGAATAAAATGAAGAACGACTTTTAAAAAATACTTGTGGAAAAGACAAAAACAAAAAACTGAAACTTTTACAACAGCAAATAATGAATATGATTACACAAGCATTCTGAAGAATACCATCGCAGCAGACAAGGAATAAGTTTTTCTTTTCGACTTGCAATTCATCATACATTCCCAAAAGAGGGTTGAAAATCCTCACAAACTTAAGTAATCTAAACTGTTTGCACGAGCACAGTGGCAAATGAACTTTTTAAGTTCTATGTGAGTGCTTCTATCTATGTATACTCAGCTGGTAACTGGTGGCTGTTGTCTGTGGGCAATTAGATTCACATGTTCAACTGTATTCGCAAACAAAAGGACTCCACATTGTGGCAAAGTTCAAAATGACTTATAATGACTACAACGTGTGTTTTTCCTTTAGAACTTTTTAACTTTACAGAGAATTGTATTGAATGGCTGGTTTCCGCTGTGACAATTTTTTCGAAGTTAAACAAACTGTCTGTCTTTCATTTCTGTTTACTTTAGTTTTTGTTAAACAGTATTGAGTTCCATTAAATCCTTTTGTTAGTCTTGAAAGCTAATTTTGGATTTTTGAATAAAATTTTTACAAACGAAGTACAGTATTCCCTCGATTTACGTCGGCTCGATTTACGTTGTTTCGATTAACGTCGTAAAAAATTTTGTTCCCTTCAACTTCGATTTGCGTTGTCATTCGATTTACGTCGCCTTTTTTTTGGAACCAACTGTGACGTAAATCGAAAGATTACTGTAACTTTTTTAAGTTCCTTGTTAAATACATACTACTTTGTAGTATGAGCAATATGAAATTCGATTAACGTCGTTTCGATTTACGTCGCCTTTTTCCGGAACATTCTAAGACGTAAATCGAGGGAATACTGTAATGCGGACGTATAGGCAATGGTAGGTATTTTAGCATGTAATCAGAAATTAAATTGAAGAACATATCTAGCACAGAACCCGCTTATTCAAATCATGTGCTCATTGCACATGACTTTTTACTAAAAATTCTTTTCATACCTATTGATCTCCTTTTGGGCGAAAACAAATCAAACTAAAAATAAAACATACATGTTTGGCTACTTGTCAACAACACTAAACATACAAATGTATGTATCAGTCTATCTGTTTAAATTTGAACCGTCGGTTATTTCGAATCTGGCAATAGTTATGTCATTCTATTCTATTTCAAAATTCAGTATATTATATCCCATGAACGCAATGACTCGATTTACGCTTGAGCAATGTTGGGATTTATTGCAAATTTATTTCCAAAACCCGCGCAATTGGTCGGAAATTTCACGAAAATTTCGTACAAAATTTGATCGCAGAGAAGGATATACGCAAGTTTATTGATAAAGTTAGTGAAACTGGTTTCATTGTGAATGCGCCAAGACGTGAGCGTGCTCCTACAGTGTGTACACCCAAAAATATCGAAACTGTGGTAAAGACTGTGCGTGAGAGAGAATCCATCAACATTAACTCGTTATCGTTCTCAAGAATTGAACACGCACCAGTTTACGTTGAATTTTGCGAAAACATCTCGGTATGACGCCTTTCAAAGTCAATTGGTTCAAGAGCTGAAGCCGCATGACCATCCGCTTCCTTTTCGCTTCGCCAGATGGGCTAACGAGAAACTGCACATTGATGACGATTTTGCCCAAAAAAAATTCGGATGATGCTCATTTTCCTCTTGGTGGGTACGTTAATTGTCATATTTGGGGCTCAGAAAACCCACATGTGGTCTTACAGAAACTAATGCACCCATTACGAGTGGCTATTTGGTACGGCTTGTGAAGCGGAGGTATTATTGACCCATATTTCTTTGAAAAGGAGGACAGCGCAACCAGCGAAACCCGCTATTCATGGTATTGACGTGAACGATGTTTAGTCTCAACAAGATAGTGCAACTTGCCATACATCTCATGCCACAATCGATTTATTGTGTTAAACGTTTGGTGTTCGTTTAATTAGCCGAAATGGTGATGTCAACTGGCCACCAAGAACCTGTTATTTGACACCGTTGGACTATTTTCTGTGGAGCGCCGTTAAAGAAAAGTTTTATGCCGATAAACCATATTGAATTGGGCATTTAAAGGCCAACATTTATGATGTCACTGCCAAAAAAAAGTACGAAAGTGCACGAAGTGATCCTCTGAATTATCATCTTGAAAGAAATATATCACGCCGTGAGTAGTATTAGAACACCTCATCTTTACAGTTGTAGAAGTTGTTGTGTAACGTACTGCCCAAGCGCTGTCAAATGTTAAAGAATGTGGATGTCTTTTGTCAAATTCAGATCATAACTAACTGGCTATTCGGCAGGCAAAACGAAGGCTTTAACTGCGTAACAGCTGTGATTCCATAGGTTTCAAATATGCCTGAAATACAGCAAATTTAACATCCTCAGTTGGGACTACGATCTAGCTTGTCACACCACTCACATATGTTGAGTATGTTAATTTTATATATGTATGAATGGCGGGACCTACAGTTTAAAGTCGACTCCGAACGATAGATTTTTAAGAAATTTTTCATGGAAATTTTATTTACTCTTTGCCGGGAATCTTCTGAGAGGAAGTCGCGAAGATATATTTGATCGTATTTCCTTTTGTTTGAGATGTCTAACCTGGGACCTTTCGTCTAATAAGCCAACACACTACCTACTATACTACGTCGACTTCCAGATTATTACAGCCTGTATCAATTAAATCATTTTTAAATACCTCATTTCACTTAAGATCCCAAAATTTCTGTGACAAGCACAAGTTCGTCTGTACGCTCAGGTCGCAATACAAATGAATAGCAGTAAGTAGAAGAATTTAACACAAGTTACGTACTTTTGTTAGATTTTTGTTTTTATTATTTTGCCTATCAAGAGTATAAAAATAAAATATTTGGCATCTTTAGAGAAAATTTCCAAATTAAAACAGAACTGTTGTAAACAAATTAATTGAAAAAGTTTTGCGTACGAAAAATATATTCAATTGCCAGTGAAATGGTAACCATACTCGCTATTCTAAAACTAAACAAATTAAAGCCTTATCAGACCATTCCATATTACGATGTCTGCGCCAAAAATAATTGTAAATGAAAACGTTATTATATCGAACGTATTAAGCGAGAATGCCTATTAATTTATTCATTTATTGTAATTTGACTGCCAATCTAATAAAAAATTAACACATTTGCAGTGGTGCCTTCCGATAATAACTCTGTGTGGAGGAGGAAGTGTAAAGCTTACATATACATACATATCATCAGATAATGACGTTTCATTACAAATACGTTTCGTTAATAGATTTGAAATTATCCCAATAATTTATGGATGATTACAACCACACATCCGTTTTATACATCCGTTCATTCGTTCATTTATTCACTCACATGTTCAAATTGCTCAAAATGCTGAAGTTAAAATTGTCTACAGCAGACAAAATATTGATAAACTGTTGGGCAAAATATCCATCACTGCTATTGACTCAACATATTTGCGGCAAACTGAAACAGGAAAGTCAAATTTATTATTTTATGATTATAAAAGCGGCCAACGTTTTATTTCTAAAGCATGAATATAACATAGAAATTTTTATTCCAGTTTTTATTTCCACGCAGTAAGTGTAAGCGCTTTATTCGACATAAATTTTCTCTTTAAGTACCAATAAAAGACGACTGGTCACTACAAACTGACTGACAGAGTGTGTGTGTCCAACTCATGGCATAAATGGTTAAAAATAATTGTTACTTTCCTTTTGCTTTAGTTTGTCTTTCGCTTCTTCCGTCTACGTGGCTGGCATTTAGTTTGTTGTCTTTAATGTCGTCTACACTCAGAGAGAATTGGATTCTGTAACGTTTGAGGACATGCAGCCTTACAATTTTTATTTCACACAATAAAACACGTATACAACGTGAACCATTAAATTCGATTTTATGTTGATGCTTTAATGGGAGGACGTTAAAGAGTGAAGTTTAACGGAAGTCTCTTTATCAAATGGCGAATAGTTTAAAACCATTCACAACCACAAATAGACCACAAGACAAGTTGTGTATTAAATTCAAGATTTTTAGCTGTACTGTAATAAATCAAATTTTATTTCTAATTCGATTCATTTGTTCTTGCAATATTCACTAGTTTCGATGCCTTGTTTATTGTAAAAAAGTTATAGCGTCTTAAAATATCGGTTATTCCAACAGGGCCTTCCGAAATTTAACAGTTAATAACGACCAACTTGTTGAAGCCACATCTTCTAAATTTGTCGTTATTTAATCAGTTTGCCCGTGGACGGGCAAAGTACCGATCGCTTCGTCCTTTTTACGATCGTCATAATCCTTCTACCGAGAGGACTATTATTTATGCGGTGGATAAATTCGAATCCATTTGTTCGGTAAACGAGCGATTAACAGCTGTACGATAATGGAACTCAAAATCTTCCGAACATATCGCCTCTGTATGTGAGAAGGTACAAGAGAATCAGAGACAGTATATTTCACAAGAATATGGCTTTTCTGTAACACCACAACTTGGTGAATTACTTGCACATTACTTAAGCTTGCGAGGCCGCCGTAATCTAATAAATAGTGTGATGGCATATTAAACGAGTGCCCGTGGTTCAACTCCTGGCTCAAACATCTAGAACAAAATGGGATGCGAAAATTCTTCGACGACTTTCTCTCAGCAGTCTTGTGGCAAAAACTCTGAGAGTACAATAAAATAGCCATGAAAAGTTTCTCGGAGCCAACACTAAATAGTAGGGTGTCACTACTCATGGAGAATATTAAAACACACACCATAAGTGTTGTGAGACTTAAATCTGCTCCCCTACAATATTCAACTAACCCAGGCACTGAAAATAAACAATCATAGACAGCGACATGTGTCCGCTGAATGGACTGATCCTAATTTTCATAGAAAAATAATCTGCAAATTGCCGAATTTGGAACAACATCAATCCATATGAGATCCAAGAGCAAACCATGCATGCTGGAAAAGTCACTGTTTAGTGGAAGCGCTGTCGGTCTTTATTTCTTAAAGAGCGACATTTGTCAGGTCGTCACTGCCATCACTGAACACAATAGCACGATGATTTCCAACTTATTTTAGCCGGAACGATCTAAAATCAATCAAATGTGGTTTCAACAACTCATGCAGCATTTAATATTCTGTACGGGCGATATGAGGACATTGCCATATCGCATGGAGGTGATGTGAACTATCGTGCGATTTGACCATCTTAAACCTTTTCTTGTGGGATTTTCCTAAGTCGCAAGTGTATGCGAATAACCCCCCAGAGTCATGAAAAATTTAACATTTCGAATGTTCATTCCCAGAGAAACCGTAGCGAACCTTTGAGGGATATAATATTTTACACATCGTAGCGTCAATAGGTCCAAAAGTTTGATGACATCTTATACAAAATTTGTTTTATTTAAATTTAAAGATAGAAAGCGCTTTAAATAAAGACACTAAGGACACACATATTTGGAAGAAACCCTTTCATACTTTTATGCAGAATATATACAACAACTTTATTTTGTTGACATTGTGATTTATAGAATTTTCGTAAAGTTTTGTAAAAAGGATATCTCCTTAAAGTTCTAAATATTTTGCTAAAGCTTGAAGTTATAAGCTACCCCCACCACCTGGGGCGTACTACGATTGCTTAGTCTAGAACATGGCAATAACAAAAAAAAAAGTTTGCCAAAATCGTGTCTAAACCAGAATGGCACAAATTAATAAATGTCTGAAAACTGCGGTCAAACGAATATCTTAAAAAAACAAAAAACAATCAGTGAATATTTAATGCCGTCAAATTGTTATTGTCTTATAAATAAAGACAGAAACTAGGAGCAAGAGTCAGAATAAATAAATTTAAACACAACAAATTACGAACAACACGTTAAGTGTGGTCAAACTTTTGTCTATCACTGTATTCACCATTTGTACAATTCATAATTATAATTTTATATGCTTGAGCTTCTTTATCGCTTCTTTATCTAGCGGATTCTAATATGCAATACATGCTTTTAAAGTCCCTACCGATGGAGATTATTAGAATGGAGGTCTAATAGTGTATTTTTTAACCGTTTGACTGCTAAGCGATTCTGGTGAGAACGTTCGAAAACTGCTCGAAAACTACAATTAATTATTATAATAAAAAAAAACCTACAAAATTCTAATAACCTACTATTTATAAAGATTTATAGGGTCTTCTCGCCTTTTGATTTTATTTTAGCTTTTTGACTAAATTTTTACGCTGAAATTCGCAGCGTAAATGCGATTTTCGTAACAAATAAATGCAGCGCTTTTGCGACGCGTAACAGTCAAACGGTTAAACAATTTCAAATCGCCAAGGATTAAGAATCTTTAATGTTTAGAATGACTAGAATTGTGCTTGGTTTGTTTACACGCTTTTGGAATCACTCAGTTTGATATTTGTTTTCGAGGGAACTTCTTCTTCAAAATCATATGGAAAACATTGAAAATTTTTACCACTACAACTATAACTTTCGATCGGCAACAGTAGACGGGAGCAGAAATCTAATTTCAGTGGGCCTGGCAGTGCAGTTTTTCAATTAAAAATAGGCACTGAAACTTGTCCTTACCACCAAAGGGGCAAAGGAATCAAAGGTTTGGAGGCTGTACAAATTTATCGACGAATATGGAAACATTATGAACCCACTGTATACCGTATAGCAAGTTAGTACAAAACTATACCTCCGTATAAAAAATATCATTCTTCAGCCAAATTGTGTGAAATCCAAAATTTTGCGTAAATATCGAAGAACACACAATTCGAAAAGCAAAAAACCGAATAGAGGAGGACGATGCAGGAGGATATTTATAAAGTTTCTATTGGCTAGAATATTTAGATTATTTTTCGCAAGTAACGATTAACAAGCACTTGCTTTACATCCTACACAGAACAACACATTTAAGTTTAAAAACTTAATGGCTACGTATTATGCAGTGCTCAAAAACATTATAATATCCTGACGTTAGTCGCAGATGGAAGACATAATATCTAAGATGTTTCGCCTTTTTGTTTACCTCTAAGCTTTAAAGTTAGCAAAAATCTCTAAAGCCGATAAGAAGGAATTAAATTAAAAATACACAAGAGCGTGAATTGAAATTCAAAAAGTTCAGATAAGTGTTTAATCTTTACTAAGAAAAAAATCAATCCAAAACGAATTCGTAAAAATAGGTATAAAGACGAATTAAAGCTGAACAGATACAAAAACACTATGCTCAGAGGGAATTTTATGGCGCAGCATATCATTCATTCTTATCAATATAACAAAAAAAATTTAAATGGAAATGAACTGTCTAACGAGACAGATAAAAAAAATTCCTGGATATATAATGATAAAAAGGCTCTTTTCAAAATAAGACAATAAATAATGATGGTTATTGTTAATAAACATGTTGTTTTTGTTTTGAAGTAAAGTGTGTAAAATTTGTGCAAAGCACACCTTTTCTAAGGATAATCATAATACTTGAGGCTGGGTATATGAATACCTTTTTAAGTAAAACTATATGCTTGAGTATTTGTTTTTTGCAAAAATTTACGTCTAACGATGAAAATAGATTTTCTGTGTGTGGGTGTAGGTGTTTGTTTTGTTTTTTAGTAAAAAAAGATTAATGTGTTGCTGAATTGATTATATTTCCACTTTTTCTTATAGAAATTCAACACAGCGTTAACATGTATTTTGTCTGTGCAAATGTATGTACATTAGGGTGGTGCAAAAGTTCTTTTCTTCGTGTTTTTTTTTTAATATTTTTTTATTGTTGACGAAATAGTGGTTAGCGGTCGAATTAATCAGACAGTGTTAGGCCACTGTGTCACAGCAGATTTCTGACAAAATCTCTGAGAATTAAATAAAATTGCCATTAAAAACTTCTGAAAAAATCTTTCGTTCGGAGTCAACTTTAAGGCTGTAGTAGGTCGCGACACTCATGTCTAAAATTAACACGCACAACATAAGTGATGTGAGAATCTAGGTTTTAATCCTGACTAAAGGATTGTATTGACCAATTATGTTTGTGTATATGTATGTAGGAATAACAACGAGTACTTTATTGTATTAACAGATGAATTTGGAAAAATTATAATACTGAGTCGATCTGCTGTAGCATCTAAAAACTAATTTTTTTTTTTATAAAAAATTTAACTTTAAAAAAGATTTTATCTTCCCTACTACAAATTACATTGACAATATACACCTGACAACTATTTTTTTGTTACAACTTTTTTGAGAAGCTTGTATATTTGTGAGAAGAACAAAGACATTTTTCTTTCTTCCTTTCAGTCGTAATGAGATGAGATAAATACATTAATTTTTTAAAGTGAACAAATATTATCCTGCCGCTCTATATAATACCATATTCAGACAGTATGATAAGCATACGAAACTGGCAGTCAGCCAACCATGCAAGCATTCATCCAATCTAACCATCCGAGTATTCATTCATCCATACATCCATCCAACCATTCAGCCTGTAATAGAAATTTATTTCAATTGTTTTATTTTCCTGACAGCACGTTACCATGTATATCCTGCGTAAAATAAAATAAAACCAGCATTTTTGTTCTTTAAATTATTTAAAGGGAGTGAACAAAAACGGTTTTGATGTTAACGCCCTTACATAGAACTAAAAACGAAAAAAATTGTTTTAAATATATCGGGTGGGCCATATATCGGTTTAAATTTGATTTAGGTTATTTCGAATCTGGCAATACTTATGTCATTCTATTCTATTACAAAATTCAATATATTATCTCCAATGAACGCAATGAAATGCTTTATGCTTGAGCAAAATTTATTTCCAAAATAAATCCAATTGGTCGACAATTGGACGAAAATGTCGTATCAAATTTGGTTGTGGAGAAGTACAAACCTATCGCACTATATTTTTTTGTTTCCGCTCTTCATGGTATTGATGTGAACGTTGTTCAGTTTCAACGAGATGGTACAACTTGCCACATACCTCATGCCACAATTGATTTATTGCGTCAAACATTTGATGGCAGTTTAATTAGCCGAAATATTGATGTCATTTTGCCACCAAGAAGCTGTGATTTGACACCGTTGGACTATTTTCTGTGGGGCGCCGTTAAAGAAATGCCGAAATACGACTCGATACACTCGAAAAAGTTCCGGAAAATTGGTCTGCTTGAAATAATATTCCATTTCTAACCGGAAAAAGTGTACTTTGGAAAAATCTCAAAACTCTTTTTTATTACATTTTTAAATTTAAACTTTTAAATGACCCACCCTTTAAAAACAAGCAGCAGATATTATGGAGTAAATATACACACAAATGAAGGCAAGCTTAATAATTTATTATTTACCATCTTATTATCAATAAAATATGATACACTGACTGACTGGAATTGTATTCTTTTTTATTTTATTTTTCAAGTCATAATATTTTAATTTCTGATCATTTGATAACAAAAACAAAAATAAAACATTCCGAAACAGTAAGAAAAAAGAGGAGAAAATCAATGGAAGCAATGAATAGGAGGCGTGTTGTGCCAAGATTGACAGCTGTTGACTGCTGAACAATGATTATTTAAACGAAGAAAATACCGCATTTGCTGAAAAAAAGGAACAAATTTGAATACTTCGCATTGCTTTGTCTCATGCCGGCATTAAAATTCAATTCAAACAATAGAATTTTTATGATTTCATTATGGAAAAATAAATACGAAAATTATACAGTAAATGTTCTTTCATATTAAAATAATAATGAAACCGAAAACGGAAGGAAATCATAAAACTGAAATAAACAAAGAAAAATTGTTGCAACAGCTGCCAATACAAAATCATAATATTTGATTTCAATAAGCCAATGTTTTATGAACAAAAATTGACGAGACAAAAAAGAAACACAATCGTATAAAAACCTTTACCCCTAACCAAAGAGTTTTCCAACAAGGACTTTCAAATTTTGACAGTAGACGACGGCCATCTTTCTGAAGCTAGGTTACTTACTCACTCAATTGTTTATTACAACCCTTTTGTCAGGATAACGACCAACTATGTTGCGTGTGTTAATTTTATCCATGAGTGGCATGACACGTGGCGTTACTGTCGAAGCCGAACTGTAGATTATAGTAAATTTTCACGTCATTTTTCTTTTACTTTTAGAGGAACTGCTGAGAAGAAGCCGCCGAAAGAAACATATTTTTTTCATATTTCGTTTTGTTACTTGTTACCTTGTTAGTACACTCGTGTAGTAGACTACAACTACTAGACTACGATTACTAGACTACGACTACTAGACTATGATTACTAGACTACGACTACTAGACTACGATTACTAGACTACGATTACTAGACTACGACTACTAGACTATGATTACTAGACTACGACTACTAGACTACGATTACTAGACTACAACTACTAGACTACGACTGCTAGACTGCGGCTCCTAGGCTGCGACTAATAGACTACGACTACTAGACTACGAATACTAGATTACGATTACTAGACTACTACTACTTGTCCACGACTACTAGACTACGATTAGTAGACTACAACTACTAGACTACGACTACTAGCCTACGACTACTAGACTACGTTTACTAGATTACGATTACTAGACTACGACTACTAGACCACGACTAAGACTACTAGACTGCGACTACTAGACTACGGTTACTAGATTACAATTACTATACTAAGACTATTAGACTGCGACTACTAGTCTACGACTACTAGACTGCGATTACTAGACTACGACTACTAGACTACGACTACTAGACTACGACTACTAGAGTACGACTACTAGACTACGACTACTAGACTCCGACTACTAGACTACAACTACTAGACTACAACTACTAGACTACGATTACTAGACTACAACTACTAGACTACGATTACTAGACTACGACTACTAGACTACGACTACTAGATCACGACTACTGCACTACGACTATTAGACTACGACTATTAGACTATGACTACTAGACTACGACTACTAGACTACGACTACTAGACTCCGACTACTAGACTGCGACTACTAGACTACAACTACTAGACTACAACTACTAGACTACAACTACTAGACTACGATTACTAGACTACGATTACTAGACTACGACTACTAGACTACGACTACTAGACTACGACTACTAGATCACGACTACTGCACTACGACTATTAGACTATGACTACTAGACTACTATTACTAGACTACGACTACTAAACTACGACTACTAGACTACGACTATTACACTACGACTACTAGACTACGACTCCTAGATTACTACTACTAGACTACTTCAAAGTGCTGCCAATCTGGAAATCATGCTGGAAAAGTTGTAATGCTCCTGAGGGAACGATAAATGTTGTCTTCAACAGTTATTCTGTTTATCTTCTAAAATTTCATATCCAAGATGCCAATCACTTGTTATAAAAATCATTTATTTGACCAGATGTGTTCAAGTAATTTCTAGAATGTAGCGTCACTGACTTTTTGAACAGTCATTATAGTCAGGCAATGGTTGGCTTTAAATTTTAGTTTGGCATTTAAACCTTATAAGGGCCATCTGGTTTTGACAAGAATTCTTAAAAAAAATTATTTTTTTCAATCAAACTCATTCAATAAAAAGGACTTGGAAACTGTAAGAAACAATTAAATAGAAATAATAACAGTCTCTTACGTACGCACACTTAAACATGATCATCGGTCTCCTAACATGGTCCTACAGAAAGTATTAAAATTGTAGACGTTATTGACGGTCAAAAACAAAGACTGTTGACACACATATCTATACTTAATAAATACACATATATATATACATCCATACACACATAAGGAGTACAAAATCACAATGTTACTAATACCCTTTGAAACATATCTTTGTCACATTTATACTCTCGTTTTTAAGCTTTTCATGCTGATTTTACATTTCCGTTTTAAAATAGGATTACAAAATTTTTTTTATTCTTGCTTGATGTGGTTGTTGTTGTTTGTGTTGGTCTACAGTCATCCAGCTGATGCTGATAATCAGTTAATATGAATAAGCCACAAACTACAGTGGTCCTCAAAAATTCAACACGAATTAGGCGCCAAAGTCATTGAAAATTGCATGTTTCGGATATGATCCACCCAGATGATTGGGATGTGGTGGATATTTTGAGTTGCATTGGTGTTTCACACTTTTTCCAACAATTTAATAATGTTAATAAAATTCGTTAGTAATTCTTTATGGATTGACCACTACTTATCCACAACCGCTTCTTTAGCTTCAAAAACTGTCTCATACCTTTCGAACACGCCGCAGTAGACTAGCTCTGGGTATATATCAACAGTCTTGCAAAGGGCGTGTGTAGCGTTCATCCCAAAAGTGAGAAAAAATGTTACTACATTCATACATAATTGGTCATTACAACCTTTTAGTCAGGATTACGATCTAGTTTCTCACACCATTTATGTTGTGTGCGTTAATTTCTATACATGAGTAGCGGAACCTACAGTTTAAAGTCGACTCCGAACGACAGATTTTTTGAGAAACTTTTCATGGCAATTTTATTTACTCATAGTTTTTGGCAGAAATCTGCTGAGAGAAATTCGCAGAAGAAATATATTTTTCAAATTTCGTTGAGTTGGAGATGCCTGACCTGGGGTTTGAACCTAAGCCTCTCGTCTAATAAGTCAACACACTACCTACTAGACTACGGCGATTAAATGTTACTACACAGGTGAACGTCTTTCATGTTGAAAATACTTGGGAAAGTTGTGAGAAGGAAACCACTGCGTCCTAGGCAACACGCTTAAATGGCAGGCAGATCTACTGAGACAGCTCTTTTAAATTTAGTTAAGGAGGTCACGAGACCATAAATAGACCGATACATAGAAGATCGGATATGCAGTTGATATGATTTGTGGAAACACACCCAGAAAGCAAGATAAAAAGGTTCAAGGCAATTTGGAGATGTTTCCACTGTAGTGTTATTTCACCACTAGTATGGACCCTTATTATGGAAGAACTTCCGAAAAATTAATCTGATGCTGTCATCGACTGACAATTATACGCAGATGATATAATCTCTTGCTTGGCTAAAGGAAAATTTGAAGAAACTCTCTGCGACATCACTTAAAGAAGGGTAGAGAAGTGAAGTGACAATCAGTCGTTCACACATGACCTCTACTCCTGGCTGAGATAATACCACCGATGCAGGTAAAATTTGGAGAGACATCGCTGTAGTAATGATATGGGTATTATGCACTAAATGTATACCACGATAGTGGGACCAATAGTGATGTATTGGGCAATCGTCTGGGCTGATAAATCTCAAAATAGCTCAAATGATGTTGGATAAGATACAGTGACAAGCGTGTGTTGGTATAACAAGGGAAATGTGAGCTTGTCCTTTAGCGGCGAAGACCAAAAATTTGGAGATTATTGTTAGGCTGATGGCAGACAAGTGTAATTTGAAGCGAAATTTATTATCCCGATACGATTATCGGGATCTAGGGGATCTTTAACCCATTATTGCCCAACCGGTAATTTCACTTACCAGTTCTTTAAACAGCTGTAAAGCTAAAAATATGTAAAAAATTAAATTTTTTGTTAAGTTATGCCATAATTTAGAGTCTTTTAAGAAAACAAATTAAAGGATTTTTATATATTGTTATTCATGAACCTTTGGCTAACGTTTTCGCAAACCTCCAAAAATGGACATTTTTTTAAACTTATATAAAATTAATATAAGAAATGAAATTGGCTAACTGTTATCTGTTTCTAACCAGTATTCCATGGTACTTTTATTACGTATAAAAAACAATTTGATTTAGTTGCACTAAACGCTTGAAATGTTATTACTTTTCCATGTGGTAATTTTACCAATGGGCAGAGACGTATAGCAAATCAGCAATAAAAAGCGCTAGAAGAAACAACATAACCACTCTATGCTCAACACCGGTGTTTTCTTTACATACAGTGAGCGTCAAAAGTGAGTAAACACCGCTGAAATAATTCATTTTCTTAGGATAGCGAGAAAAGTAAATGAGAATAGTCGAATAAATTTCCATAAATTAAAAACGTTTATTTATTACTTACAAAAACAACAATTCAATTATTGTTGTGCTACAAGTATATTTTTTATAATAGAAAATTTAAAATTATAGTGGATGTTGACTCACTTATTGCGCTCTGTGTAGTTGTCTTATTCTTGTTGGATTCTACTTTTAAAAAGGGGAAATCGCCCTTGTGGGGATTTTTAGACGCCCTGGCAACCCAAGACGATGTGTCGTCTGCCATACCCATACAACGTACATATATATGTCAGGTATGCTGCGTGCATTTACATCAAAAATGCTTTTCCATGTATTCAAACCACATGTAATGTGCTTTAATATGCATAGATTTTTTGCATTTTAATAAATATTGTTACGAAAATGGAAATGGTGTTGTTAAAATAATAAGCAAAAGCTCCAAAAACAACACAATGGAGTTGATCACGCATAAAAACAAGAGCTCCAAAAACAAAACAATGCAGTTGTTCACGTGATCAACGAATGAGTAAGCATATAGCAACAAAAACAACAGGGCTTGTTTACAAAATCGATGAATAAACAAATATAGCAACAACGACTGCGTATAAAAGAAATATAGCAGAAAGACAAAGAAACAAAACAACAACAACTCTGCCTGGACGAAAGTAAATAAGATACAGGAACAACAAAAATGGAAAGAAGTTGTTTACATTTTTGGATTGTTCCCGAAGGTCGTCATCATCCTTCAAGGGCATTCATTGCACTGTTGATCGAGTGATATAAAAGGCAAGATCATGGCAAAATCATTTACTAGGTGGGATTATCTAAACAGCTGATAGCATTTCAATTGTCAAAATTTTGTTGTTTTTTTTATGTGTTTTGTTTCGATAATTATTTTCTCATTTATAAACCCTCATTTGTACCGGATGTGTCCTTAACGATACGCACTCTAGAAATTTTTCAGGATTACTATTTCAAAGCCAATTTTATTAAATTTTTGCAAGAAGATTAATAATATTTAAGCCTTTAACACTAAATACATATATCTTTTAAACTACAACCTAGATTTACTATATTTATATTTATTTAGACGAGAGTGATGAATTGCTCAAAAAAAGATTTCGGTCTCTCCAACTAGGTGCCTAAACTATGAGCAATAACAAATAACGTTTGCATCTGCCATTTTTCTCGATGGCCATATAAAAACATGTTATTTACATAAAGTGGAAATGTTATTGACTGCATGGAATAATTTTTTTTTTAATTTATAGTTGCCCCACTTTGGCGTAATTAAGCATGACATAAAAATCAAAAGAAATTTCAATATATAAAATTTATCTCTGACCCAAAAAAATGTTCTCATTGTAATGTTTTTTTTTTATCTATTCCACATATTTTGATTCAATGTCCAATTTCTAAAATTGGCGAACACCTTGAGGAGATTTTGAATTGTACAACGTGTGTCAACTTACAATCAGTCTTCGGAAACATGGTATCACTGATGTTTAGTTAAGTCTAATATTCCAGAATTATTTTTTTTGTAAATACATATTATTTTTAATTTAATCCTTTTATATAAATGTATATATGTATATAAGAGAGTAACTACTTTAAATGTGCGCATATGGTCTAGTAACCCGGCGCCTTTTGTATATTTTATAAATTTATTTATAAGATATATTTTAATAAATAAATATAAAATTTATTTATTTTTTTTAATTGCTTTTATCAATTTCCTATGGAGGTTTGAGGGTTAATCTTTTTGACATTCCGCGTGTACTTTAACAACTTTTTTTTTCATTTTTCTTCCTATTGTCATTCTTCAGTCAGCTGTTTCTGACAACCGAAGCAGTTTTTACAAAAACAAAATGCCTGTTGTTTTTGCATTGTTGTACTTGTTGTAGACATAAGGTCACCTATTGAATGAATACGCCTAGGGCAAGATGAAGCGAGCAACGATGATTCAGTTAGAATTCAGTCAGCCGTGTATGAAGACACGTTATTCTCGAAGTTCGAGTTTGAATTTAATCGTGTAATAGCACGTTCACATATAAGAAGGTTATGGTTATCTAAAATTAACCTTGGAGATAACCTTGTGGCGTTCACATATGATAAATGTAACCTAAAACATATGGTAGAATGACAGAAATTGACAGCTGTTTGAATTTTTTTATTATTGTTATTATTGTTTTTTATTTTTATTATTGTTTTTTTATTATTGTTATTGGACATTTTTTTTCCTATTGCTGTCAAATTTTAGTAAATATATTCACAATAGATATAAGCGTTGTATTTTTGAGTATTTTATTGAGTACTTTTCAATGAAACACTGCGTATTTTACTAGGTTATGAAGTAACCTACAGCTGAACTTGGTTATCTTTCATATACAAATTGTATGGCTAACCTCATACATTTGTGGCTTGGTTACGAAGATAACCTCGATAACCACGATAACCTTGCTAACCTTCTTATATGTGAACGTGCTATAAGACGACGTCACGTCGGTGTGAGTTAAATCTATCGAGCTTTAATTCGGTCAGACTTGTGTGCAGACAAGTTGCGTTTGGGAAAACAGTTGTTAGTGTGGTGCTTACAAAAAAGGTTGTGAGCAAAGAAGAATAACTAACAAGTGTTGTTGCTTATAAAAAAAGGTTATAAGCAGAGAGATATAACGAAAAGGAGCACATATTGTGAAAGTTATCGTTGTATAAGTGAAAGAAGTTCGAACAGTGGCACAAGAGTTGTGCCGATAATAAAGAATTAATTAAAAAATAAACACAGATTTATTTTTATTTTATTTGCAATCTACGAGCTCATATTTTTAACGTTTTTAAAAGGTAAAAACGTAACAATTGGTGTCAGAAGTGGGATTGCAAAATTTAAAAATAAAAATAAATCAAGATGAAACTCTCCGAGTTAAGAGTGGAGCGGCTCAAACAAGAATTGAGTAAATTAGCGCTGCCAACAATGGGCACGAAGAATGAGCTCCAAAGGCGTTTAAGGGAAGAACTGCGGAATCGTGGCATTGATATCGATACTTACGACTTCGAAGACGAAGAGGAACGTGAGTTACAGGCTCCTGCAACCCCTAGCGGTCTTGACATGAGTTCGGTGCTAGCGGCACTAATGGAACAAATGCAAGTAATGCGGGAAGAGAACAAAAAGCTATTTGAAGCTTCTAGAGCCGAAAACAAAAAGAAATTTGCTGATTTAATAGAAGCTACCAGAGCCGAAAACCAGAAAATACAGGAAGAGAATCAAAAACTTCTGGATGAGTGGCGAAAGGATAGAGAACAAAGGATGGAAGAGTCTCTGTTAAAAATTGAAGACAAACTAGATGCGTATGATGAGAAGCTAGATGAAATGCTGGAGTCATTCGGCGGAAGAGTTACAAGTGTCGCTGAAGAGGTGTCAAGTTTAGCAGAGGCCATTGACACGGAAGTAAGTAATTCGGAAAAGTCCGTGGAGGGAAAACTTGTTATGATGGAAGAGAAGAGCCAGCGACCGGAAGCAGTACAAGCCGTATCAGAAGGTACCGGCAGGATAGAAGCACCTTGCTTTGATGGTAGCTCAGCCCTATCCGTATTTAAACTCCAATTCCAGGCAGCAGCCAACAGAAATGGTTGGGACGATGAAGAGAAGGCTTTGGAACTTACCTTGGCGTTAAAGGGTGCCGCCGCTGAGACTCTAGAAAACATGCCAGCCAGCATTACAGCGTGAATTTGGTGACGAGCACGATAGAGAAGTGCACTCTACGGAGTCGGGGTACCGTGCGCAAAAGGGTGGTGAGTCACTGCAAGCCCTTGTAGTGAAGGACGACAGATTAGTGCAGCCCACATACCAGGGAGGAAACCGTCTACTAGTAGACAATGGTAAGACCGTTTCGTGTGTAAATGGTATACGCGCCGAAGATGTCGGATTGGCGGTGTGGACTGCACGAGAGACAGTCCTCGAAGAGACAGTGACCTTCATACAAGCCCAGGAGGCCCCTCGCACGATTTCTACATCAGAACTAAACAAAGTGCGAGGAATAGAAGTCGCAGAGGGAAAAGGACGCCTTTTGGATGAACTTAAAAAGTTGTTAAGGCAAGCTGTGGCAGAAGCCGGACGAAAGGTCAAACTGAGGCGTCTCAACTGTGAAAGGAGCAGTCACGTCCCGAAGAAACTGGAACGCGCCACGAGGAAGGTCAAGATCCGACTCACCAGCAAACGGGCGGGATACCAGCCATCATCATCATCAGGGGGACAAGTGCTGGTTTCCTAGAAGCAAGATCCCCAGTAAAGCGAAGTCGAGGTCAGCTGCACAATATAAGTCGGACACACTTTTGGAGCGAATAACAACAGCAGGTCCGTTGTTTTGCCAGAAACCGATATGTTCTCGTCGAGACGGATTACTTCAGCTAATGGCCGGAAGTGTATGCCATACCCAATCAAGAGGCGAACACAGTAGAAAACTTTTTTGTGAGCCACCGGGAATGCTGCTACTAGGTGCCAATAGAGCTACACTCCGAGGCAGAAGTTCGAGCCAGCCGTATTCAAGGGAATGCGTGAGGTGTATGGAATGGTAGAACAATTTGGTCGAAGCCTGGAGGAATACTCGAGAAAAGTAGTGAGCGAGCAACAAAGAGATTGGGATGAACACATTCCGAGGTATCTACTGGCGTATCCATCTGCGATGCATGATTCCACAGCTAGATCAACCGCCAAGGTTATTTACAGGAGAGGAGATAATGAGCCTATTCGGGACGAACAGGCTTAAGTGGGCGGCAGTGTTACGAAAATGGAAATGGTGTTGTTAAAATAATAAGCAAAAGCTCCAAAAACAACACAATGGAGTTGATCACGCATAAAAACAAGAGCTCCAAAAACAAAACAATGCAGTTGTTCACGTGATCAACGAATGAGTAAGCATATAGCAACAAAAACAACAGGGCTTGTTTACAAAATCGATGAATAAACAAATATAGCAACAACGACTGCGTATAAAAGAAATATAGCAGAAAGACAAAGAAACAAAACAACAACAACTCTGCCTGGACGAAAGTAAATAAGATACAGGAACAACAAAAATGGAAAGAAGTTGTTTACATTTTTGGATTGTTCCCGAAGGTCGTCATCATCCTTCAAGGGCATTCATCGCACTGTTGATCGAGTGATATAAAAGGCAAGATGAAGCGAGCAACGATGATTCAGTTAGAATTCAGTCAGCCGTGTATGAAGACACGTTATTCTCGAAGTTCGAGTTTGAATTTAATCGTGTAAGACGACGTCACGTCGGTGTGAGTTAAATCTATCGAGCTTTAATTCGGTCATACTTGTGTGCAGACAAGTTGCGTTTGGGAAAACAGTTGTTAGTGTGGTGCTTACAAAAAAGGTTGTGAGCAAAGAAGAATAACTAACAAGTGTTGTTGCTTATAAAAAAAGGTTATAAGCAGAGAGATATAACGAAAAGGAGCACATATTGTGAAAGTTATCGTTGTATAAGTGAAAGAAGTTCGAACAGTGGCACAAGAGTTGTGCCGATAATAAAGAATTAATTAAAAAATAAACACAGATTTATTTTTATTTTATTTGCAATCTACGAGCTCATATTTTTAACGTTTTTAAAAGGTAAAAACGTAACAATATCTTAAAAAAAATTTTAATTTTTGTGTATTATTCATAAAAGAGTTAACACATCTGCCCACTGGTAAGTAAACTTACCACCTCATATCTCGAAAACCAATCGTTCCATTTTCTTTAAACTTTAACTCAACGTTTTCAGGTACCGGGCAATAATGGGTTAAGTCTCCCTTAGACAAAAGCAGTAGACTCCTTATGATTTTGGAAAGTATCTCGCATCTAGACTTAGTAAGAAAAGTGAATGGTGTAATCTGGAAGCTGCATATGGTTTTAAAAGACGGACTATAGATGGGTAAAGAGCGGAACGTGGAACAAAATGAAATGTTCTGAGTACATTAATAATTTACGGTAATGAGCAAGCAAACTCGCTGTGAGGAGAGGAGTTTCCACACCAAGGATGTGGCAAGGATGTGGAAATAAGTTTGCGGCAATCAAAACTTTAGTTCGGATCACGCACTTGAACTCAATATTTAGATTCTATTACGATGAGAATGAAGCATCGAAACACATTCTTAGAACTTGTGGGACATTAGTAAATCTGAGTAGGAAATCCCTGTGTGCAAATCAGGTGCTAGGTAGGGAATTATCCCAGCAACAGCCTGAAGTTTTTGAGTACAATTGGCTTGGGGGGAAACATTAGAGGGATACCCTATAAAGTAGAAAGCGTTGACGGCAGTCTGAATTCAGTTAATTCTGCTCTTGATTCAAAATATGATGGTTCACTGACCTAATTTCATACAAAACAAGAAGCTTTATCTTAGTAAAGTCTACTCTCTTTGGATTAAGATGAAGTTAGAATTTTCTCGTTGTGCCGATTTTAAAGAGAACTGGGCTAAGCTATAATCTAGAAAGTTTATTTTTATAATACATGTTATGGTGTAACGTATACGATCGTTGAATACTTGAATGAATTGTATTCTTTACAAATATAGGGGGTAAATTCAAGAGTTTAAATTTGAAAATGCAATGAAACAAAAATGAAATGAAACAAAAATGCATTCACGAATGTTGGCCTTCAAGTGCTCTATTGTCTCTGGTTTGTCGGCATAACACTTTTTTAATGATGCCCCACAGAAAATTGTTCAACGGTGTCAAATCGCAGCTTCATGGCGGCCAATTGACATTAAAATTTCGGCGAATTAAACGGCCACCATACGCGTCGTCCTCTTATTCAAAAACAGTCACCCGCAATGGGTGCATTGCTGTTTTCTGAGCCCCAAATACGAAAATTTTGCTTACTAACGTACCCACCAAGATAAAGACGAGCTTCATCCGAAATGATGATTTTTTTTGCCAAAATTAACATCATCAAGCAATTTCTCGTTGGTCCAATAAATCCCAACGTTGCTCTTACTCTTGAGTAAATCGATTCATTCCGTTCATTGGAGATAATATACTGAATTTTGTGACAGAATGGAGTGACGTAAGTATTGTCAGCTTGGACATAACCAATGGTTTAAATTTAAACCGATAGATAGCCCACCCTATACTTCTTCGCCTTCAAACTCTTTTCTGCCACATTTTTTATATCCCGTTGTTTATTTATCAGGCGTAATTTATACTTTTTTAATAAATATATCTTCCACTCAAATTAATCAAGAAAAATTTATAATTTTATCCGCCGTAAAAAATAAACGTAGCAAGGTATTTACTTTATAACTCAAAAAAAAAAAAATAAAAAAAAGTAAACTTTATGAAAAGTTGGTAAAAACAGCCAAATTAATAGACCATAATAAAATACACAAAAAACAACAAAAACATCAACAACAACAAAAAAATCAAAAACAAAAGGAGTGTCAAAGAAGGCGAAAAAAGTTTAAGGCTCCTTTTGCAAATTAATCGTAAAAAAACAGCCACAGCAACAACACCATTGAGACCTGCCACAAATTTATGACACTTATTATTTATAACTTTTGTAAAGAAAAAGAATTTTTTGCTCTTAACAAGCCTCCAGACAAAAACACCAACAACAAACAACAGGCTGCAGGGAAAGAGCGCAGAAAATAAAAAGAAATTTAAAAAAAAATTTTACTTTTAAAATTTAGTTTTGTGTTGGTTTTGAAATTTATTCCGATGATTGATTATTTCAAGTCACTTCTGTTTTATTACAGAACGGTTGTAATAACCGTAAATCATACTAAAGACACATGTTATACGTCAACTATGTATACAACGCTAATACAAATACATGACATACTACTGCTCACGAAAAGTTTACTTCTAACACATATACAAGAACATACGTAAACACTGGATATAGCCTGTTTGGAAGTATGTTTTACATTGCACTATAGCATGTGGAGTTAAAAAATGAACAAACAAATTTGTATCAATAAAGTAACATTAGGGGATAAAATATTATGACCCCTTGTGGAGGATTGGATCATGTTGATGTTGTTGATACCTGTCCACATGAAATGGAATGTTGAATTCTGTAAGTTTGACGCAGAAGGTTGGATTAGATTTTTTCTAATCTAACTCTGTATGCTGCACAGTATACCTATAATAGTTAAAAAAAATTAAAAAAAAGGGGAGACGTTGGCATGTGATATGTTGATTATGAGGACGCACAAGGAAAATTTTAACGTGGTGAAATCGCACGATCTCGGTGACCAGTTCAAATCCCATCTACGTTTGCGAAGCCTGACCGGAGGCTTAATTCTGGTACCACGGTTATCGGAGTGCCAGAAACTTGTCTCTACCCGACAATCGCGGGAAGAGCGCAAGCTCGGAGGGAAGTCCAAATGCATGGCTTCCAATTGTTACTCACGTATGATGATGCAATCTATGTTAGTCTTACCATGAGGCTGCATCATTGTGCGTGGGGGCGTTGGTAGACGCATTGTTTCCACCCGTTCTTAGAGCACCGTAGGGTGCACCATCACGGCGATACTCACATTAAGCCACGGAATAATCACTTCTGCGTAAGATAACCATTTCCTCAATTCGTTCGTACAGAATATCAAATGTGACATGATCTGTGCTGCATGCAGCGACGTCCTGTTTGAACCACATTTCTTTGATGTCAGATCGTCCAATTCACGCCAAAAGAAATCGATAATTATCGACCTCTAGAGCTTGCCGTTGGAAGTGATAGTACAGTCAAAGCCGTACTCAAAGAACCATGAACAGATGACGCTGCCAGTCCACAATCCACATCAAATATGTATATTGGTAACACCCCAAAGTCGACAATATTGTTTGTTCACGTTCATAAAATTCGTCGAATGAAGATGAATTTTTTATATATGGATTGAAGCGCAAATCCAAATGCAAAGTACATACATACATAATTGGTCATTACAACCCTTCAGTCAGGATTATTGACCTAGTTTCTAACACCACTTATGTTGTGTGTATTAATTTCGTACATAAGTGGAGGGACCTACGGTTTAAAGTCGACTCCGAACGATCGATTTTTTTGAGAAACTTTTCATGGCAATTTTATTTACTCTCAGAGTTTTTGCCAGAAATCTGCTGAGAAGAAATCGCCGAAGAAATACTTTTTGTATTTTGTTTTGATGTCTGGCCTGGGGCTCGAACCCTGGCTTTACGTCTAATAAGCCAACACACTACCTACTAGACTACGGCGACTTCACAAATGCAAAGTACAGCGACCGAAATAATGGCTGAAAATGTCGTGGAGTCAACAAATTCGCATTATTCGTTGCAATTTCCCTAAAAGAAGCTGTACTGCGAACACGTTCATAATGTTTCCAACCTCTTAAGAGTTTTTGTGTAAAGATGAGAGGATAGTATATCATAAAACCAATACGTATTGAGAGTGTGTAACATTGACAAAAAAAAACAAAATTTGGCAGTCGAGTGCCATACTTGGTTTTTTAAATTTTTTCCGAAACAATCACATTTCATTGGATCATGGATGCATTCATTTCACTTTGTTGTCTCTCTCTCTCTTGTCTCTTGTAAGATATTTGCATTCACATTTAAAATACGGATGGAGTTTTGAATATTTTCTTTCCGATTTTACGTGCGTAAATCCTCGTGGTGCACATACATAATTGGTCAATACAACCCTTCAGTCAGGATTGCAACCTGGCTTCTCACACCACTTATGTTGTGCGTGTTAATTTTATATACGAGTGCCAGGACCTACATTTAATGTCGACTACGAACGACAGATTTTTTAAAACCGCTGAGAAGAACTCGCCGAAGAATTATTTATATTTCGTTTGGTTGACCTGAGGTTTAAACCGTTTATATTTCGTTTTGTTTGACCTGAGGTTTGAACCGTGGCCTCACGTCTAATAAGCTGACACACTACCTACTAGACTACCTCAGTTTCTTTATAAATATAACGATCCTTACGCGTAGAAGGCGGATAAATGACTACTTAATCGCTAAGAGAATTGGCAGACCGTGCCGATCCAGATCCAGTGCGATATGTTTATTCGACATTGAGAACCAGGTTTTTCAAAATATCTATCCATTAAACCGTAATCTTTTTAAAGTAATTGTTCAGATAAACCCCAGGTTGATTTTCCATTGCTGTCTAATTACAATTATTGAGGCCAAATTATAGCCGGTATTTTCTCTACTTCCTCTCTTATTTTCTCTACATTAACTTTTCTCCCAAACAAATACAATTATATTATCAGTAATTGTATCAATAATAATATCAGCAACGAACATCGCCTAATTATCAGACAGCATTTCCCACCACTTGCCAAACGGCATTATTTCTAGGCAATGACAGATGACAACCCTTTAATTCTAGAACCTGCTGTAATAGACAAATCATCAGCTAAATTAGAAACCTTTTTTTAATAATAAAAAATGCTTGAAGAATAATTTGTGACAAGCTATCTGTACTCTTTCCTTCAAATAAAATGTATTCCTTTTAGTTTTTATTCAACCCACTGTGCATTGCTCAAACCTATTAAATATTAAAAAAATAAAAACAGGAGAGGTAAAAAATTTCACCAAATTCCATGCGTTTAAGATAAAAGCAAGCAAATGGTAGAAAGACAGAGAGAGCGAGAGGAAGAAAGTGTGAGATTGCTTTATAACACTTTCCTTTTTAGACAGCTTAAGGTTATTGTTGAGTTTTGTTTTCCATCTTTAACAAATGTTTACAGTTTCAAAAAACAACATAAATTAAACAACAACAACAACATATGATATAAGCAAAAAAAATACAACAACTTAAATAACAACAAAATGTCCTTTAAAAATTATTTTTTTTCCAAGAAGAATAAATTTTAAACATAAAAAAACACACGGGAACAACAAAAAGAAGAAAAAAATAGGAATGTTTTGCTTTCTTTTCCTTTCCCTTCTTCTTTTGACTTTGTGTAGATGTATGTGTATGTACGAAGAGAAGTCATTTATGGCAATACCAATGGTATGGCGACCTCAATTCCCCTCTGCGTTTTTATGATTGCCTGATCCTTTCACCACTCTTCTCTTTTATTTATTTTTGTTTTGTTTTTTGCTTTACAGTTTCTTTACAAAGAGGCATTAAAACAAGAAGAAACTTTAAGAATTTATTTTCATTTCTCTTTAAGGTGAGTTTGTACGAGCGATCAGATGCTGTCTTTTAATTTCACAGCTTGAAAAGAATTATTTCTAAAATAATTCTTGAAACAGCATTTATTTCTCTTTCACTTTCACTTTCTTTATCTTTTTGTTTTTATTTTTATTTTCATTTCACCACTTCAATTAAACAAATTGTTTAATTGCGTTGAAATGGATTCAATCTGTCAATATGTCTACGTTTCGTACTTTACCTTATTTTCCTTTCTTCTCTTCTTTCTAAACAATTTTCATTTAATTAAATGGCTTAAGAGAGCGAATATCTTAAGAAAATGTCATTTCTTAAAGCATTTGTAATGAAGGCATATAACATGACATAATCATTAATAGGTAACCTTATGTCTACAACAAGTACAACAATGCAAAAACAACAGGCATTTTGTTTTTGTAAAAACTACTCCGATTGTCAGAAACAGCTGACTGAAGAATGACAATAGGAAGAAAAATAAAAAAAAAAGTTGTTAAAGTACACGCGGAATGTCAAAAAGATTAACCCTCAAACCTCCATAGGAAATTAATAATAGCAATTAAAAAAACTAAATAAATTGCTTAATTACGCCAAAGTGGGGCAACTATAAATTAAAAAAAAAATTATTCCATGCAGTCAATAACATTTCCACTTTATGTAAATAACATGTTTTTATATGGCCATCGAGAAAAATGGCAGATGCAAACGTTATTTGTTATTGCTCATAGTTTAGGCACCTAGTTGGAGAGACCGAAATCTTTTTTTGGGCAATTCATCACTCTCGTCTAAATAAATATAAATATAGTAAATCTAGGTTGTAGTTTAAAAGATATATGTATTTAGTGTTTAAGGCTTAAATATTATTAATCTTTCTGTAAACATTTTAATAAAATTGGCTTTGAAATAGTAATCCTGAAGAATTTCTAGAGTGCGTATCGTTAAGGACACATCCGGTACAAATGAGGGTTTATAAATGAGAAAATGATTATCGAAACAAAACACAAAAAAAAACAACAAAATTTTGACAATCGAAATGTTATCAGCTGTTTAGATACTCCCACCTGTTAAATGATTATGCCATGGCATATAACTCACCAAGCAATTGTATAGGAAAATCACTTTTGTTAACGGCACAACAAAATGTTTAAGGTTTTTGGCTAAAGACTTTTGATGAAAAGTGATAATTTCATTTCAATTTAAATAACATCTGTTAGGGGCGAAATATGTTTTAGAAATGTAATAATTTCAATTACCAGTTCTTGTAAAAGCAGAATAAACACATTAGTTTTGTTTTAACAAAGTCTAGTAAAGAGAGAGGAAAACAATTTTCCTACACACTTCGAATTCTAGATCGCTAATTAATTGCATCATTATGGGCCATTCAGCTAAAGTTTTTTTAAATTAAATCTATTGCAGCATGCATGTTGCCTTTTGAAACCACATATCAGCAACATTAATGCCACCTAATTGAGATACGAGAAAATTTTTAATCATGTCTCTATATCCCTCGCCACTGACTGTAACTTTTTTACTATCATCGTTTTTGAAGACATACATATGTATATGGACAATAGTGATCATATGAATCTACTATCGGGTGGGCCATCTTTCGGTTTAAATTTTAACCATCAATTTATTCGCATCTGATAATACTTATGTCATTATAATCTGTCACAAAATTCAGTATATTATCGCCACTGACTGTAATGAATCGATTTACGCTTAAGCAACGTTGGGATTTATTCAAATTTACTTACAAAACAAAGACAATTTGGTAGGAAAGTTTTTTGCCAAAAAGCTCATTTTCATCTTGATGGGTACCTTAATGAGCTAAATTGCCGTTTTTGGGGCTCAGAAAACCTATACGTGGTCTTAACCCTTTGACGACCATAGGCAAGTATGCTTGCCCGGGGGTTTTTGGCTTATATATTTGTCCAGGTTACAGATTGAGCAAATATGTCCGAGAATGTTTTATAGAAGAAGATTTGGGCAATAAAAATGTAGTTGAGTGCAAAACCGTATCTGGCTCCACTTGAACTCTACGAGGCTCCAAATATGGCAAAATAATGGTCTTTATACCGAGGGTAAAGATAGGGCACAAGGGGATGGGAGTCAATTATGTTTTGGATTTAGCCTTTGTCTATCAAAAAATATAATGAACAATTTTGGATAAACTCCAAACTGCCTAAAAATAGTCATTTTATGTTTGGCAATTATGTTTGCCTATGGGTTGAAGCGAAAATTATCATTCCTAAAAAACTCTAGAATTAAAACCTCTAAATTGTACGAAGTATTCAATAGCGTTTGTAATTTTGAAGGTAAGTTGTTGTAAATCACAAATGTTGTGTATTATTTAGTTAGCACTTGCTATTTTTTTTATAGAGCTGTGTCTCATGATAGTGGAGCAGTCCAACCTATATGCTTTAGAAAAAGGGCGTATGTTCACTTTGACCGTATCCGAGTTTAAGGCTTATATGGGTATTTTCATACGTATATGAGCTTAGTGAAACTCCCATCAACACGTCTGTATTGGTCAACTGATCCAACATTTCACCAAGCTCAGATTGCAGAAGTAATACCACGGAGCCGATTTGAGGAAATTACACCCAATCTTCACTTTTGCGACAAAAGTAAGGCTGATATTACTGACCGTGGCTACAAAATCCGTCCAATTATAGAGCACATTAACAAGGCTATGCCTGACGCATATACATTTTCCAAAAAACTCTCAATTGACGAACATATGGTACACAGAAAAAACTGGAGCTCTAAAATTGCCTACAATTTTTTTTGTCTTAAATAGACAATTTTTTGATTAAAAATTTAGTTAAGTTGATAAAATAATTAGTCAAAAGGTGACTTTGGAAAAATAGCAACCGATAAATTCACTTAATAAAATAATTAATCTGTTTGACTAAAAAAATTAGTCAGTTTGATTAATTCACCTACAATTTTGTCATCGAGTGCATTTTCTTGTACTTTTCTTTGCTGTTGCTATGCAATTTGCTGTTACTACGCTTTAAAAAGACGTTATAATTTTTTTTTTTGGGAAAATCATATTTTAGTTTAATATTGTTGTTGTTTAACATCTGTATGAAAGATCATGCCTAAACAAGACACGCGTAAAATTATCAACGGTTTTTTTTTTGTTTGTTTATGTTTTTGTGTTTATGTTTAGTTTTATTTTGCTAGTCAATGTGGAAGGACGTATTTTGTAAAAAGTGATCTGTTAAAAAATAAAAGTAATTACAATTGCAATAAATTAATACGCGTTTTTGCTTAAAGTGAAGAGTGATTATAAACAAATACACATAATAATTTTTTTTTAATTATTTATGTACATACATCTATAATTTTTTTTCGAAAGCCACATAAAGATGGTAAGTTTATTTAAGTGAAGAAATATATTTTGTGCATTTAAAAAATCATTGGAGGAAATGTTATCAATGTAGATTTCAGCAAATTAAGGAATCAAAGTCTACATCCGAGATCTTAAAATTATGGCCTGAATACATCAAACCTTCCGGATATACATTAGTAAGTTAACTCTTTTTACACAATATATTATATTATTTTTAACTAACTTAAATTTTACAGATTGACATAGATTTTGGTCTTAAGTATCAACAAGCTAAAGACATGAAAACTAAGTGGGTTTTAAGGGATGTAAATTGTTACATCTGCTTTAGACTAAAGTACCCAACGTTTCCGTTTCAATAATGCTAAAAAATTTAAAGTCGTGCGATAGTGGTAAGCCTTGACTTGTTATATAATTGACATTTAATATTTACTTAATTACATTGAATTTTTTTTTTTTTTTTTAGAATCAAGGATATTTTCTATTCTATATTGCCTGCATTATTTGTTTCCACCTCAGCAGAAAGTAGTTACAGACAAAGCCGGAGCCAAAATCAGAAAAAAGTTTACCGTAACAGATTCCCAAGATTCGTTTGCCATAGTTGCAGAAACCAAATAGGAACTGGATATGAAATTAAAACTACTTAAACTTCAAAAATGTAACATACAACCAAGGTTGCTAATTCTTGGTGAAATTGCAAATGTTAAAGAAATTTTTGTTTATTTTGATGAAATTAAATATCCAATGGTACAAATAATCACCGCTGTAGATATTCTATTTAAAATTTGTGTTTAACTTTGAGTTTCCTATAGAATCTGATTTATTTTATAATTTTATGCAACAGTTTTTTTATGAAATTAATTCAGAAAAGAAATTTTCAAAAGTATTCACTGTAAGTAATGAAATACTTAATTTAAAAGAATAATGCAAAACTATAAAACATTGTTTAAAACTTAAAAATTATTTCTCAATTTTAAATGTTATTTTAAATACAATGAAAATATATTAAAAATGGATTATTTATGTTACTAAAATGTACAATTATAAATATGTATATACATATTATATTTCATTGTAATAACTTTATTATATATATATTTTTTTAATAAAAGTAAAAATAAATTAAAAAAAAAAATTTTTTTTTTGGGGTGGAAAAAAGCAAATTTGATAAAAAAAATTAGTCAAATCAATGATATTTTTAATTGAAATTGGCATAAAATCCGACAAAAAAAATTGTTGATTTAATAAAAATAATTATCAATTTTTTTCTAATTACTTAACAAATTTTATAATCAAACCAACAAATTATTTTACCGAAAAATAAGTAAAAAATTCAACAAAAACTTTTATTGGTTTGATAAAAAAGTATGTTGGGGAGTAAAAAATTGACCGAATAATATTTTAGTTGATTTGATTATTTTTTTTTATCGACTATAAAAAACCAAAACAAGACAAAAAATTACAAATTTCGTAGTCAATGAGACAAAAATCTTTATAGGCTGGAAATTGAATAATTTTGGATTCAGATCCGTGAATTTTGTAGTCAAATACGATTTTTATTTTTTTCTGTGTAAAGTTTAAGGGACATAATGCCAAGAAACAGTATATAAAGGACAAATCTATTTCATGAGGATTCAAACTATGTTGTTTATGTGAGTCAGAAACCGGATAGTTGTATGATATTGACATTTACACAGGAAAAAACCGTTTGTTGAACACGGTCTTGGCGAAGCTGTCGTCCTGCAGTTATGTAAGCCACTGGCAAAAAAGGGGTTGAAGTTTACTTTGACAATTTCTTTACAAGTCTAAACTTAATGTACATTCTGCAGAAAAATGAAATAATGGCATGTGGAACTATTCGATGAAGTAGAAAGCACATACCGAAGAATTTTCCGGCGGATAAAGAAATTTATAATACATAATTTACTTCATGTCTGAAAGCATTTCCGTCGTATAATGGATGGACAATTGTGGTGTCTACCTCGCCTCAAATTTTATTGACCCAACAGAGGTAATCAACAGCAACATGTTGCTGGACAAGCTAATAAAATAGATATTGATTGCCCTCTGACTATACAGCACTACAACAAAGGAATGGGAGGCGTTGATCTAATGGACCAAAAGAAAGTCTATTGTGAGTACGATCGCAGAAGTAAGTGGCGTTTTTATTTACGATTGTTCTTCGACCTATTTGAGCTATGTGTTCATAATAGTTATATAATATATAAGAAACTCATATTGGCTAACAGTTCCTCAATCAATGTGACTTCAATTGAATTTCGAGCAGCTTTAGCCAAAGAACTGATAAGTTGCTTCAATTCAAGAAAACGTGCCTTTTCAGCGTCAACCAATTTTGGAACTCATTTTATAAGTATGTAAGCCCAAATCCCTTCATAAAATGGAAAATAGTGAATGTTGGAAACGCTGCTGTCATTGTGCTTCCTAAAAAAAATATAGTCGCACAAATGTTTTTTGCGTTCAATGCAATTTGTTTCTTTGTTTCACTACATCCAGTGATTGCTTTGGAAAATATCACGAACAACACTATTTATAAATTTTTAAGATTTATTGTATTTTACTTTATATTTTTAATGAAAAAAACTGTTTTTAAATCATGTCTAAAAATTAATAATTTGGGATAAAAAGATTGCTTTCAACCCATAGGCAACTATATTTACCAAGCGAAATGGGGGACTTAGAAGATAACCAGGAGGGCAAATTTTTTTTTCGTTACTACTATTAGGCCACAGATTATTAAAATAAAACAAAAGGTTAAATCGCTTCAGCCGAAAATGTTTGGTCGTCAAAGGGTTAAAGAAGCCAATACACCCACTACGAGTGTTTGAAGCGTCTGCTGGAGCGGAGGCATCATTGCCACAAATGAGGAAGGCGCAAACATTACGGTCAATGGAGTCACCTATCGCATTATGATAACCGATTTTTTCTACCCGCTCTTCATGCTATTGATGTGAACGATGTAGTCGTATGCTTGCAACAGGATGCTTCAACATTCTACACAGTACCACATTCCATCGGACCAATTTGCGTGCACTTTTCCGAATGTATGTGGTCGTATCTCAGCAATGGCATCACGAATGTTGGCCTTTAAATGCTCAATTCTCTCTGGTTTGTCGGCATAAAACGATCACCACAGAGAATAGCCCAAAGGTGTCAAATCGCAGCTTTTTGGCGGCCAATTGACATCACCATTTCGGCTAATTAAAAGGCCATCAAACGTTTGATACAGTAAATCGATAGTGACATGAGATGTGAGGCAAGTTGCACCATCCCGTTAAAACCAAACATCGTTCACATCAATACCATGAAGAGCGGGTACCAAAAAATCAGTTATCATGGTGCGATTGACCTAACTTATATTTATTTAAATTGATTTTAATGAGTCCTGCAGCAAGCGAGCTACTGTTATCATGTTAGAATATTGCGGCTTTATGTGTAGTTATGTCTTCTGCTTTCGCGGTGATCTCTTCGCCTTATTTAAGCAGTTCATTATAATTGGGTTTTAGTCTGGGAAGCCAAGGATTTGGCAGGTTCTTTGGTCTTGAAATAAAATTTCTTAATCTTGGAGTTGCTGTAATGAAACGATTTTTTATTGCCATTAATGGCTTGATGCTAAAATAACTTTTTCGTATAGTAAAGTTTTGTATCTCCTTACAATCGGGTAGCACCTGGTTTTGAATGAACAATGATGAATTCTATGATACCATGATTTCAACGTCCTTCCAAAGTATTTTCGTACTTCAGTTCTGAACTGCTCAAACCATATCTCGTACATTCGGCATTATCTTGTCAATAACAACAAACTTATTAGGGACATGCATACATAACATACATAAATAATCATTACAATCCTTCAGCCACGATTACGAACTTGCTTTTCACACCATTTATTTTGTGTGTGTTAATTGTATACATGAGTATTGGGATTTACAGTTTAAAGTCAACTCGACAGATTTTTAAGAAACTTTTCATGGCAATTTTATTTGATCTCGGATTTTTTTTCCCAGAAATCTTCTGGAAAAAAAGTCTAACCTGGGGTTTGAATCATGGTCTTACGTCGAATAAGCCAACACTTCTTACGGACACTAACCATAAAAATTCTATTGCGAATATAACAAATGATTCAATACCTTGACACTTCTGCTTAATAAAAAAGTAAAATCTTGCCTTGTTTTAAAGTTTTCTTTTCAGAAACTTTCAACAGCATTTCCTTCTGGAGTTTTATAACAAATCAATTACTTCTGTGACAATATTTTGCATATTGAAAACGAGAATTTATTTTCAAGAAAATTTCAAAAACTCATTCTTAACAACATTTTTCCTTTTCTCTTCTTTATTTGCAGTTTATTTAGCAGCAACAGCAACAAAAGACAAACGAAGACTTTACTTTAAGACCAAACGGAGCAGCGTAAATTTAATGTTCCACATATTTAATGTTTTTTTTGCGTTAATTTAACATGCAACATGTCGACGACGAATACTTCCCAAATAATTTACTGTGATAAAAATATCGATGATTTTCATACAAAGTGAGTCGTTTTCAAATTTAAAATGATTTTCTTTTCATTTTCATTTTTAAATTTATTTCGTAATAAAAGTAAGCGAGAAAAGAGAAAGAAAAAGATAAAGGTAAAGGCAAAGGAAATTTTTAATTTTATATTATGGTTTGGTAGTGAATAAAAGTGAGGGGAGAGGGAGAGGGCGCAAATGGATGATTAAAATTCAAAATGTATATTCGTTTTATGCAAATGGAATGAAGTGAAACAAATTTTTAATATACAACTGAGTCCAACTATAGGGATACAGGTTAAAAGGAAATACGAGGTAGCATTACACAAAACAAGGGTATAAGCAAGCGTTGTAAAAAACGTGATAAAAAATAAAAGAGAAAAAAGACAAACGAAGCGTATTTAAAAATTAATGTGGCAGTTTGAATTTTCTAAAAGGCTTTCATTCCACACTTCTTTTCCTTTATATGTGGTTGATACCACCCTAATGATTTTCTTGAAGTTTCTTGGTGATTTAAATCTTATTCTTAAATGATAATTTTGATCTTCCCAATGAAAAAAAAAAAACATTCTAAACCAAGATGTCTGTCTCTATTTACTCTCATCAGAGCAGCATTATTCATTAGGTTTTCTCTGTTTAAGATTTTAAGTATTGTCACTAGGATTTTACTTTTCACGCTATTGTCCAGCTTTGTCAAGCTCCACATCTCATGGTTTTGTACCGGACATAACTGATTTCAGAAGAGCAGACTACAAAAAGAAGTCGTCGTAGTCTAGTAGGTAGTCTGTTGGTCCATTGCCACAAATGACCCATTGTGATACATAAATTTTTCATTCTGTTCCATAGTTCCGCAACCATGCGGAGTTTCGGATAAACCGGCTCAGGCTGCCAATGTAATTGCTTGACAGTTCCTTTAAATCGTTTACATAGTCATCAACAAGATGTCTTCTTGTTCTACGACATAGCGCAGTGCCTATAAACAGTAGGTGAAGAACAGATTTCTTCATCTCCTTCATCTCTGCAAATTCTGCAGAAATCATAAGCAAGATGTCCAAGACCAATGCATTGCTCGTTCTGACATCGACAACCATACGGAGTGTGCTTCTTTGGAGTTTCAGCAGACTTATCGTGCGCACTTTATCCAGTTTAGGGCAGATTTTATGCGCCGTTGATGTTAGTTAAAGAAAAATAAAAAAGTCTAAAATTACAACAATCTAAGTGGAATAAATTGCTGATTACAGGTTCATCTTACTCAGGTCCTTGAAGACTGATAATGTATTCGAAATCCTGCCTAATACTATGTTCAGATATGTACTTTTATTGAGTCAATATTCGGTCAATTGAGTACAATATTTTAAGTGTTCAGGCATAATAATATATGCAATTCAGCTTACTCAATATTCACTTGACAGCTGGTAAACAACAACATTGTTTTATTTTGGTCGCTAAAATTAGTGTTGTTTGTTAGTTTATTAGTGTTTGTTTGTCGTTGTTGACATTTGAGTTTTTAAGTTTTACTCAATAATATAACAATTTGCGTATTTATTGCGCAATTATTAATTGAAACTTTATATGAAATATTGAGCTCAATAATGGCGGTTATTGCGATTTACGCAATAAAGGTGCATATCTGAACACCGTATAAGTTCTAAATTGATTTGGCGTTTATAGACGAGGCAAATTGCATATTATCTTCAAGTCTTAGTTAATGATATTCTTTCGGAATTCTTTCATCAAATTAAATTTATTTAAATTAGTATTTGACAACGGAATTACATGTAGGTCTGGGAGGAGTATCAAAAAATTTTTCTTGTTCTTCTAGAATTTTATTCATAAATGGCTTTCACCTGTAAACTTAATCACTCCTGTTGCACTGAGGTTAGGTAATCCATGAATCTTGGTCAGAGTCTACAAAAATTATTTCTTGTTCCAATACTATAAATTATTGTACTCTTAATAACGGCACCATTGAATTGTATATGTTCAGTGCCAGGCCAGAGACCTTCTCTATTTTTCAGAATATTCATCAGCACTTTTATTTCAGATTAGAAAAATTATTACATTACTGATGAGATGAATTTTCTCCTTATGTGAAAAATCGAGTTGACATTAGACTGCACCAGTGCCCTGTTAACAGCTTTGCTTTCAGATAAAATTCTAGTGTTGCCAGCGGAACGACGATATTTTATACACGTGCAAATTAGCCAAGGACTGCGCTTACAAAACGCCAAAAATAATACCACACATAATATCATCCTTGATCCATCCATAGATTCCTCCCCTTTTCAATACTTCCCTTCTTAGAAAGGAGGCTTTCTGCTACTCAGGCGAAATGCAGTTTGCAATCTGCTGTCTTTGCCCGTTTTCTCAACCTCAAAAATATTTTGTTTCCATAGCATTATACTCTTAGGTCTAAAACAATTAGAGCCCACTCTACTTCTATTAAAAAAATTAGTTTTTATTAAAAAAAAGTTCTTTCTTTTTATTCAAAAAGTACTCTTGTACTGAAGTTAATAGCGCCTTAAGAAACCAGTTCTAAAACTATCAATATGGTAACCCCACTTACTTGTTATATTCATCACTATACACCGATTAAATCGCCAAAATCAACGCTGTAAGTAGGGTAAAATGTCTGTCAATCAATACTTTTGATTCTGTCATAACCATCACTAACATAAAAGATTTTATTAAAATTTTATTTAAAAGAAGAAGGGGGTTACACTTTATTCTTGCTCTCTTTATCTCTTCCTCTATTAAATTTTCGTTACAGCTATAAACTTATACATGGCTACCTCTCGCTATCCGTGTGCCTGCTGGGCACTTTAGCAAATACTTTAAATATAATCGTTTTGACACGTCGCGAAATGCGTACCCCAACGAATGCCATCCTAACGGGATTGGCCGTAGCCGATTTGGCTGTTATGGTGGAATACATACCATATGCCATGCATGATTACATTTTAGCTGAGCAATGGCCACGTGAACAGCAACTCAATTATTCATGGGCATGTTATATAAAATTTCATGCTATTTATGCCCAACTCCTGCACACAATTTCAATTTGGTTGACTGTTATGCTGGCAGTGTGGCGTTACTTGGCGGTAACATATCCACAGGTATCGCGTGAATGGTGTGGCATGCGTAACACTGTGTTGACAATAATTTTGGCCTACATTTTATGCGGTGTTGTTGTAACGCCCTGGCTATATTTGGTGAGTTCAATAGCACAGTTTGAGGAAGTGGTGAATGGCAATGATAAAGTCTTACACTCACGGCCATTGAGTGAATACATCGTAAATTATCAGGCCAAGCATGATTATGCAAATTTTTCCAAATTTAGCAACTACAATACGAGTGGTGGCAGCAGCTCCAGTGCCAGCACCAGTAGTGATACATACAATCACAATGATACCTTGCCGAATCGCAATATAACCGTGTATCGTTTGTTTCACAGCGATATGGCCTTACGCAATAGCACTTTACGTTTGGGTACGTTACTTATCTATTCGGTGCTGATCAAACTGATACCCTGCGTAGCGTTGACAGTGCTTTCATTACGTTTGATAACCGCTTTATTGGAGGTTAAACGAAGACGACAATTACTACGTAATCAATTACTTAAAGCCGAAGAGAAGTCAGCTCATGTTACAACAACAGCATCAACAAATTCCCTGGTGCCACCCTTTACGGCACCCGATGGCACTCAAACTGTGGTAAATTCATCATTTGCCCTGCGTAAAAAGATCGATAAAGCGAAACAAACAGATCGCACCACGCAAATGTTGTTGGCCGTTCTGCTACTGTTTCTTATCACCGAATTTCCTCAAGGCATTATGGGACTTCTGAACACCATTCTGGGGGAGGCCTTTTTCATGCAGTGTTATCTCAAATTGAGTAAGTACTACTTCACACACACACACACACAAAAAAAGTTAATAAATTTATTTATTTTTTATTTTTTTATTTTTTTTATCTAACATGTGTAGATAATAAAAATTATTCATTAATTCTAAAAGTGACAGACAGATAGACAAACAAACATGTAAACAAAATATTTTTACATCATATCATAATGCATCACATCACGTCTAGGTTATTCACATTTATGATTACACCATTTCCACATAAACAACAAACACATTATATTTTTGTTGAGTATATCAATTACTAGATATCTACATAAGAAATTATTGAAATTGAAAATAATTCAAAGCAGGCGAAAACCATTCTAGAGGTCATTATGTGAGCCACCTGACAGCCACATCGCTATAAGAAAGTTTGTTAATACATCGGATGTGACATCCACCGATTTAAATTTGAACCATCGGTTATTTCGCATCTGGCAATACTTATGTTTTTTCTATTCTCTCATAATATTAAGGATATTATCTCCACTGAACGTAATGAATCGATTTACGCTAGAGCAGCGTTGGAATTTATTAGAAATTTATTTTCAACACGAAAATAACACAGCCCTGCATGGGTTTTGCAAATAAGATGGCTCCAGGTGTTTCCGAAGGCATTTTGCGCGCTGAACAGATCTTCATTCAGATTTAAAAAATTCAAAATGGCGGTAACAATTTTCAAGTAAATCCGATTAATTTTTATAAACCTCGACTACCATATTGGATCCGCCATTTTGAATTTTTTAAATCTGAATGAAGATCTGTAATCAGCGACCCCAAAAACCCCCGAGTAACAATTTTCAAGTAAATCTGATTAATTTTTAAGGACCTCCGTAATGTCTTTATTTTTCTCTTGCACCCCTTGACATAAACCCACCCCCTACTTTAAGCGTGCAATCAATTTGGTTTTGGGCTCATTTTAAAGAGCAAAGATCAATTGTCAATTTCTGATAATAGCGATGGTTCTAGCACGACAGTGTTTAGCTCTAAAATTTTTCAAAAATGGCCAAAAACGCTATTTTTAGGGTTTTCAACCCCATTTTTCTCGAAAAACTGACGTGATTTGTGTTCAGCGCGCAATATGCCTTCGGAAACAACTGGAGCCATCTTATTTGAACAAAAAAAGTCCAAGTTTGCAGGGCTGTGTAATTGATCGGAAATTTCACGAAAATATCGTCCAAAATTTTATCGCAGAGCAGGACCAATAGTGCCCAGTATACGCAAGTTTATTGCTAAAGTTCGTGAAACTGGCTTCATTGTTGATGCACAAAGACGTGAGCGTGCTCGTACAGTGTGTATACCGAAAATAACGAAGCTGTGGCTGAGAGTGCGCGTGAGAATAAATCAAAATCAACTCGTCGTCGTCCATAATAATTGAACATTTCACGCACCAGTTTACGTCGAATTTTGAGAAAAGATCTCGATATGACGCCTCATAAAGTTCGATTGGTTCAAGAATTGAAGCCACATGACTATCCGCTTCGTTTTCGCTTCGCTAGATGGGCCAACGAGAAACTGTACAATGATGTCGATTTTGCCAAAAAGCTGATTTTCATCTTGGTGGGTGCATTAATAAGCAAAATTGCCATATTTGGGGCTCAGAAACCTACACGTGATCTTACAGAAGCTAATGATTTACGTTACGAGTGTCTGTAGAGCGGAGGCATCATTGGCCCATATTTCTTTGAAAGTGACGACGGCGCAACTATTACGGTCAATTGAGACATTTATCGCACAATGATAACCGTTTTTTTTTTTGTACTCAATCTTCGTGGTATTGATGTGAACGATGTTTGGTTTCAACAGGATGGTGCAACTTGCCACACATCTCATGCCACAAACGATTTATTGCGTTGAACATTTCCCGTTTATATAGCCGTTTATATAGTCAATTGGCCATAAAGAAGCTGCGATATGACACTGTTGGACTATTTTCTGTGGGGCGCCGTTAATTAAAAGTGTTATGCCAACAAACCAGAGGCAAGTAAGCATTTGAAAGCAAACATTCGTGATGCCATTGCGAAATACGACACCATACACTCGATAAAGTACACGAAAATTGGTCCGATCGAATGAGGCCAGCTGCAGCATCCACATGAATAAAATAATATTCCATTTCTAATTTTGTTTTATTGCATTTTTAAATTTAAACTTTGAAATGACCCATCCTTTATTTTCCAGAAATTTCTGCCTAATAACCATCACAGATTTCTATGATCCTATGAACTAAATTTTAATTGTCAATCAATCGTCGACTTGTTAAACACTCGGCTTGAGACAAACTTTAGTGATAGATACCGGTAATCGGCTGTAGTTTTAGAAGATGAGCTGTAAAGTTTTGGGCATATTTTTTCACTGCATTAGAGCCTTGTGAAAAGCGCTACTGTCACAGTTAAAAACAAGGGATAATGAAATTATAATCAAAATAACGTGCAAAAGGAACACAACTGTTTATTAGTCCATAAATTCCAGTCCTTGTCTTAGATTAAATTGCTTAGAAAACCGTATTCAAGCAGTGTGATCAAATCATAATAGAACTATACTTCCATGGGATAATTTTATTCACTTTGTTGTAAAATTCATTGAAGCTAACTCACAAACGTTCGTAACAGCCCTCGTATATAAATATATCCAAAAATAAAGTGAAAATAATATTCCATTACTTTACCTCTTAGAAAACATAATAAAATCTGCTCGCCTACCAGTTTTTGTCTTTTTTTCGTTCATAACATAATAAATTGTTGCCTGATTTAATAATCGATAAAACAAACAAATTATCGATATTTGACCTTCAGTTTATTAATTTCATTTATTATTTGTTTTTCTTCTGTTTTCGCCAAGTTCCTTATCGCAATAGTGAGTTGAAAAACATGTTTTACATCCAGCCATTCGACTATTTATCAGCAATAAAACAATTATTTTATTATCGTTAGTAGAGGTTGGTTTGAGTATGTTCATAATATTTTTTCACACTTTTGGCGCTAATAGGAGACAAATTAATTGTTTGTTTTTCGATTTTTCTAGTTACGATTGCGATTGTGCGTTGAATTATTATCGGTTGATAACAAAAAAGAAAAGGATATGATTAGAAAAATCTGTATTTTATTACAAAAAGACTGAGGAAGAATGTTAAGTTCTATTGAGGATGACTCAACGTTTCTTTCAGCATAATAGAATGAAAGTTGTTTGATGTGAGAAAAAATTCTGAAGAGGTCCAGAAAAATTTTGTCCAAAGACCAAATTTTTTTAAATACTCGTTTAGTTAATATGATTGCACCAATCTGTGTGCTTGGAAATTTATTAGCGCTTAGCTCAGGAATATTGATCATGTACCGCATGAACGACACCTCTCCCTTCAATTTCCATTTTAAAGGGTTTCCCAGTAAGAACGCATTGTTTGACTTTAAAATAAAAAAATACTTATTTTGGAATAAGATGTGATTTTTTTTTTGGATTGTAAAGACGAACTATTTTCGTAAGTAAAAATATAAATAACGGGTGATTTTTGAAACATTTGAGTTTTTGAAATAAAAAAAAAACAGAATATTTGAAAGGATGAATACTTTTTAAAAATTTTTTCATATTTGGCATAATTTTTCCAGCATTTGTAGCTTTAATTTTGTCTTCCATGGTTGGAATTGTATTAGAGTTTTACGTAACATACTCACAAAAAAGTAGTCAATTAAGCAAAATCGCATGATCTTGCGGCAGTGCCTAATATCATGAAATGAATTGATCACGAAACTTGTCATTCAATAAAAGTATAGTGTTACGTGACAAGTATCGTATGCTTCCGTGTTGTCAACTAAATCCAATTCTTCCACTTTAAAAAGAAGAATTTTATTCACTAAACTAGTTTCTCAATTTGTGTATGATGGAATTAAATGCAATGCGGAATGGAACTGTACCCTATTTTTTGAAAAAAATTATTATTCAGCGTATGGTGCCTGATTTTATTGGCTGTAACGTTACGACGAACTAAACTAGTCGCCGTAGTCTAGTAGGTGGTGTGTTAGACGTGAGGTCACGGTTGAAACCCCAGGTCTGATATTTGCAACGAATCGAAATATGAAAAAATATTTCTCCGGCGACTTCCACTCATCAGGTTTCTGGCAAAAACGCTGAAAGTGAATAAAATTGTCATGAAAAGTTTCTCTAAACTACCTTGGACTTCTCGTCACACCAAATGCGGGAATTCAGTTGTTTGGTACTCCAATTAAGCCAGAAAATGAGACGCGTTTTGAAGAAATTTTTTAATAGCAACATGTTTACCCTACACCACAAATTTTATTATTAAAAAATCAAAGATTTGCAAAGGTTCAGTTTGAGAGATTGTTCTATACTTTACTCAAGGTGTAATTCTATCCTTTTTTATATTAAAAACAAACAAAAATTAAAAAACTAAATACATAGAGAAAGGTTCACCTGTTATAAAATTATGTGAAATATGTGAACCCAAATAGGGTCTCATATATTGCATTTTTAGCGAGATCGTTCATTAATTCAACTGTCATAGCCAGGTGCTAGTCACATGTAACATTTTTTAAATTTTCTAGACTTTCCAAGCAGCACATTAGTCATACACCTTCATAAGTTGTAGGGAGTTGACAGTAACAATAATAACAACCAATTAATCATACTCCAGTGCCATTAATATAACCTTAAGTGCACGCAATGGTATATAAATTTATATGCTTTAGTAAATCATCCAGGACAAAGAAACGAAAAAGTACTTTTTAATGGCCCACCATAATGTCCTGAAACAGGAGTATTTAACAGACATTATATATTTAATTACAATATTTAGCCAAAACGGATATTTTTCATACGACAACAAAACTGAAAAATAGTTCAATTTTAAACCTCAAAAATGCTTTTAAGCTTAAAGAAAAATACCCTTCAAGCTTCTATAACAGAGAGAGAGAGAGAGAGAGAGAAAAGAGAAGAAGAGCAGGAAGATAAACATGGTAAAATGGTAAAAGGTTATAAAAGAATATGTTTTTACATTTTGTTGCCATATCATGCTGCTTTCTAATATGAATCAAGCAATAAAAGCAGCATTCATTTCAGCATTCTCTCATTTTTAACGGACATACGATACATTCATACGATACATTCATATACAAACAAACAGACAGTCATGCCATGTTTTATTATTTTTTCTTTCTTACTCTAACTGTTCCTGTGGCTGCTGTATTACGTTTTAAATCTTTTCAATCTCTGTTCTTTATATTGCAGGTGACCTTATGGATGTGTTGGCTTTACTTAATTCCAGCATCAATTTTATACTCTACTGTTCCATGAGTCGCCAATTTCGACAAACTTTTGTGCTGCTCTTTTGCCCTCGCCATTTAAGCAGATGTCTACTATCACATCGTCATCATCATCATCATCGTCATCGTCGCCATCAGCTCGTTTCCTATGGCCACCATTTAGATGCTCAACATCAGCAGCAACAGTATAACAATCATAATCACCACAAACAAGGCAAAAACAAACATGATGATCCGAATAATCATCATCATCATCATCAAATTGATGGTCAACATCAGGAGATGCCTGTACAGGATGATAACTATACTGTGGTGAATGGTCTTCTCGCAACAACAACAACAATGACTGATAATCGCAGTAGAAGCGCATTCATTGACCAATGGTTTCAGACAACGACCCAAGTGACGCAAGTGTAGCATGAGGAGTTGTCGAGTCAGACGAATGACATGTACAACTTAACGTTAACAGAATATGTTACGTTAACCGATTACGAGCACCAGCTGGATGACTATAAAGACCAACACAAACAACAACAGCAACAAAAAGAACTACAACCACATCAAGAATCAAGAATAACAGAAACAATAATCGAAAGCGATATTTTGTAATCGTATTTTTAAACGGAAATGTGAAATCAGCATGAAAAGCTTAAAAACGAGAGTATAAATGTGACAAAGATATGTTTCAAAGGATATTAGTAACATTGTAAATGTAAGTGTGTATGTAATTGTGATTTTGTACTCCTTATGTTTGTATGTATATATGTATGTGTAGTTATTAAGTATAAATATGTGTATTAACAGTCATTGTTTTTATCCCTGAATAACGTCTGCAATTTTAATACTTTCTGCAGGACCATGTTCAGAGACCGATGATTATGTTTAAGTGTGCGTACGTAAGAGACTGTTATTATTTCTCTTTAATTGTTTCTTAAACAATTTCCAAGTCATTCTGTTTGAATGAGTTCGACTGGAAAAATTTTTTAAGAATTCTAGTGAAAACCATGTGTTTCTTGTAAGGTTCGAAGCTTTTCGATGATTTAGAATTTTTTTATGTTTTTTTCCAGATAAGGAAAAAATGGAAAGATTAATGTTGAAAGGCCAAACCATAATTTAAAGCCAACTATTGCCTGACTAATGACTGTTTTTAAAGTCAGTTAAGCTACATTCTACAAAACTACTTGAACACATGTAGTCAAATAAGGAATTTTTATAACAAGTAATTGGCATCTAGTATATGAAAATATATAGGATAAATATACTAGCTGTTGATGATAAGATAACATTTATCGTACCCTCAGGAGCATGACTATTACACAAACCACTCTTTCCCATCTTGACCAGTCCTTACATGGGAGAGTGAATTCGAATTATTGCATCGTTCTTTGCTTTATTTTACTTCTCGAGTTTTCTTAAACTTCTATTATCATGATGGAAAATATAAATAATAACGTTACTTTGGAACTGATGCAACGGGCTGTAGTACACAAACACAATTTTTTGTACTATTCCGAAGTAACTAATCAGATAGTCACAGTAGTCAGACTGTCGCCATGCGAATCCAGTATCAGAGTATATCGTGTGGTTATATGCGCTACATCTGTCAAAGTAGTTGTCATATATTTTATCTTTTATTAAAGTTACCTTGAATTTAAGGTAAATGACCATATATAATGACTTATGTTTGCTGAGTGGGCTCACAATTTTCATAGAAAAATCATCATCAGCGATTAGGTCCATTTCTGGAGGAATGGGTAGGTTAACAAACGAAATTTGTCATATTTGGAACACTAACAACCGACATGAGATCGAAGAACTTTCAATACATTCCGAAAAATTCACTGTTTGGTGTGGTTTTTGGGTGATCGGCCCGATCAGGCCATAGATCATGGAAAACGACGTTGGCCGGGTTATTTCCGTGATCGATGAGCACTAGATGTCGATGATTACCAGCTTCTTTACCTCCGAGTTTTGTAATCTGGAAACGAACGACAGAGAGAACATTTTGGATGAGCGATTTGAGGGCATAATCATGATTGAGGGCATGTTGTTGGGAACTGTAAACTGAGAGAGTGCGATTTTACAATATTTGACTTGTTCTTATTTTCTTAAGTTAAGTATGTGAATGAAAAACAAACCATAGCGGTGCACAAAGCCTACATAACCCATGCAATCGATTAAATTCTTTCCGATTTCTGCTCCAGAATTATGGACAATTGAAATTTTTGAATACGCTCCACCCAGAGAAGCCGCGGCAGTCATTACTACGATGTTGTATGGACTTTCAAACGAATAAAAAATGTTACTGATATCTCGAACACATACTCTCTATTCTTTTTAAATTTGAAGCTAGAAAGCGCCGTAACTAATATAAATTTGAGGGATTTTTTGGTTATACACTGAGCCACTGCGATTTCTTTCTTAATCGTCTTAATATAAGCCATCATATTACCAAATCAATCGTACCCAATATTGTGTACCAGTGTTCATATTTCATGTTTGATTTTCATTGAAAATGAAATCTTTTCTTTTTAAAGGAGGGGCGTGTGCTTTTCCGTTTCTTAGGTATTAATTTGTTGTCTTTTAAGCCAATTTTGTTTTGTTTTTTTTTCTTAACTGTTGCTTTTGAAAATTGTTGCAGTTCTAATGTTTCACTTGAAACATTGTTGTCAGGCAACATAGCTGACTATTGACAATGCCTGGTGAATACTTAATAAACTACAACACAAATGATTTGTTTAACTGTAATGCCGTTCTTGGAATTGCCATTTAAAAGAAAGCAGCTCATCAGTCCTTATTTTTAAGACAATGAGTTGTTTTTTTTGCGTGACATTTCGAAAGAAGGAAGAAATGCCGAAGTGATGCCAGCATTGTTCTATAGAATTTCAATAATTTGTATGAATATTAGGTTAAGACCATATTTGCTTTGTAAATAAAAATTCTTTACATAATTGGCATTACAATGAACAGGCAATTTAATGTAACGCGATTATTTATTTTATTTGCGTTAATTGGAAATACTTTTTTAAAGTCAGAAAGTAATACAAAACTAAAACAAAAGATTTCCAAGTGGTATGTTAAAATCTTCTTGAAATAATTATTGAAATGCACGCTGTACCTGTTTATGGTTGACAATGCCTAATGTCACCAATAAATTATTTCAAGTTTCAAAATAGAAAATAATCTACGGGTATAATTAGGGCTTTGGAGCAGTGGGCAATTGGCCTCAAAAATATCACTGTTTTGTATGGATCAGCCCATCAAAAAACAAAATTTTGAATTAAAATTATATTTTAACAACAAATTGCGCTTGAGGCCATTCACCAAATTGTAAACGCATATGATAATCGCTTGGCTTAAATGACCGCGCAAGTTGCATCTTGAAAACTTATAAGGCAAGATCGTAACATCTTCCATAAAGCAGACGGACACTGCCAATGCATTCGAAGCTTCTACAATGCTTTCCTGTACAACAATACATTGTTATTCGAATAAGCCACCCTGTAAGTCGATTATGTATGCCATATGATTCCAATTATTTCGACAAAAAAAAAATCAACAATTTGAAGCGTTACTCTCATGTAAAGCTGGCTTCGTCCATGTTGTCCGAACAAAATTTTTGTTACTGAGAATTTTGTGCAGGAAGATTCACTCATTTCAAAAAATTAAAGCTGCCAGACGATACTTTCAAAGCAGATTCAAATTTTATATGGTTTATATAGGGAAATCCAAAATATAACCTATCAGCAGCTCTGTTCAGGTTTATCCGTGCAGACTACATAAAATTAAAGAAAATCGAGCTGAGAGTTGTTTGTAAAAAATATTTTCTCTCTGTCTCTCAAGAAAAGAGTTGTTAAACTACGTACAAAAAATATTTTGTACGGACAAATATTTTTTCCGAACAAATTGGGTGAATCCAGCTTAAGTTTATGCATAAATGAACGTCAAATCGAGGTTAGGTTAGATTAGCAGATAGCTTGTCATTCACGGAAAAGTTTACTCGGAGGCCCCTATGGTTCATTGCGTTACCCAGTGTGAGGAAAGCTCCCTTGTCATGTTCGGTTAGTGTTGCCATGAAATGTCATTCACAGTAGACTTTAAACTGTAGGTTCCGCCACTCATGTACAAATTTAACACTCACAACATAAATGGCGTGAGAAGCTAGGTCGTAATCCTAACTGAAGGTTTGTAATGACCAATTATGTATGTATGTAACAAGAGAATTAGTGTTGACAAAAAGTTTATTTGGGTTGGTCATAACAGGATTAGTGTTGTCAACACAATAACTTGCACAAAATCTAGTTTTAAAAGCGTGATACATACAACATAACTATTAAAAGGCGAAAATACATTTTGGTGGTACTATTGATATAAAATGGTGGAACTGTTTATTTTTTATTTCTTTTATTTACGCCTTACAGCTGTTGTGTTTGTTGAACCGTGTTCAACAAGTTTAATTTTGTTTTTAATTTAATTTTTCCCTTAATTTAATTTTTCTCTTAATTTAATTTTTCTCTTAATGTAGTTTTTCTCTTGATTTAATTTTTGTTACCCATGAACTCATTCAGCCCAATCATGAATAAAAATTCCGCATGAAATTTCTCTCTTTTCCCTTCACTCCTATTATGAATAAAAATTCCGCATGAAATTTTTTACTTTTCATTTTTCTCTGTTTTAATCGCATTTTTATCAACCGTGTGAAGGGAGAAATATTAAAAAGGGAAAAAAGTAGGTATTCTCAATGTATTTTAGTTTGTATTTTCCCCAAAAAAATTCACCTATAAAACACAAGGGAGTTTGATTAAAAATGTAAGTATATTTTTGTAAAACTAAATTTAAATAAATAAAAAATATTTAATATGTCCCTGTAGGTGTAAAACAACTAATAAAACTCAAGTTCAACATTTGGTTACATTAATGGAAGCCAATCTGTAAGCACTTTGCTCAAAGTCGACTGGCCTAAAGACACATTGAAGTATTTTCCTACACCAGTCTGGTACCCACGTTCTGGGAAAAAACGTAAGCACGCACTTAGCTTTACAATTGGTGAAACTCCAAATTGCTTTTTTGTTGGTTGACTGTGAGTTGGTAAAATTTCTAGTAAATACCGAAAGGCCGCTTAATTTACTATGTAGTACTTTTGAAACCTGTTGCAAGATAAAATTTAAACCAAACACTTTCATTTTTATTTATTTACTTACAAAGACAGCGGCAACTCAAGAAGATTAGATTGATCCGTTTATTGCCTTCTGGTAATACGTTGGCTGTTTTGTTGCTGCTTCTCTAAACTACCAATTTCCTCCACAAGGATATTTTCTTGTATTAATTTTACTTTATTTTCACAAATTGTCAAAAAATCGAATATCAATAAGAAACACAGCTGACTTAAAAATTCGATATTGCCTCTTTTTCAAACTTTTACTCCCGCGAAATTTGTAATTAGAGGATTTCTTTCTCGAGAAAAACGTTTTCCGTGAGAAAGAAATTCCTTGAGGATATTCGTGATTGGGCTGAATATCTTATATGTTTTAATTCGCTTTAAAATAACTTTATTTTATTTTATTAGTCGCCTTAAGTTCGTTTATAGATCATTATTCAATAAAGTCGCAAGCTTCTAGCTTTAAGTTTTAAAGAAAAATTTGTCTAGTGTTTTTTTGGAAACACACCCGTATTGTTAGGTGGTTAATTAAGGAAACTACCTAACAGTGTTTATTATAATTAAAGCTCATGCAGCTAACCTGAGGCAGCAATTGCAAAATTGTTGTGCTTGCTGTGTTGCCTGTAATGTGTTTATTGCATTAGAATGTTACATTCAAATCTCTGACACAAAACAAATTATAAAAATTTCCCAAATAATAGCTTTTAGGTTTTTGCTAAACGATTTATATGATAAAAAAAATTTAATTACACAAAATTATGTAAATTTTCTCAAAGAGAATGTTTTTCATTTTAAAAACTAAAATTGCTGAATTGTGTGAAATAAAGTGTTTCAGTATATAAAACATAATTTATAAGAAATTATTAATTCTATTAATTAATTAATTACTATTAAGAAGAATTATATAAAAATTAATAAGAAATAATAAACATTGTATTGACTAATAATTCTTTTTTAATGACAATTATTAAAGATTTTAAAAAAAGCTCTTTTCTAAACAAAACAAAAGGAATTGTTTCAATCACTATTAAACTAGAACTAAAATGTATAATAAGTGTACGAGTTTAAGAAGAATATTTAAAGATATAACAATAAAAGTAAGTAAAATAAAAAACACAACTTTTAATAACTATTAAATTTTCAAAAAAAAAAAAAAAATTAATGGAGTTTATTTCATTGACAATATGTAGCTGGTAAGTATGAAAAATTTAACTCCATTGACTTAAATTATATTTCCAAGTATCACAGAATTGTTTATGATCTTTTGGGCATTAAACTTTTTAGAAATGTTTGTGCATAAATAGGAGCGTATAAGCTTGTATCAGTAAAGCTTAAATTAAATCAATTGTAATTCAGATTTGCTTCTGATTTGGGTGCCCCTCAATGATCTAAACGTGCCAAAGCCGTTGTTTTGATTTCCACCAGAGATTCTGCGTATATGCGATTGTCTGAGTGTTTGTCTGACATTATCGGTCAGCAGTCAGGATCATAACAATAGTTTATATAAGATTTACGCATGTCATCAAAATAGATTTGTTTGTGAAATGGCGCGAAAGCAAGATAAGTATAGGCACACAAGAATGAATCAGGAGAATAGAGTGAATGAGTGAACTATTCATAGCCTAACTTGTAGAGCTTTGACATGGATAACTCTACACGTATATTTGTTGCAGTGTTCGCCATTTATTCCTTATGCTGCGCAGAAAAGCGATTGATGACTTTATTGATTGACAAAACCTCTTTAGTTACTTAGTTCTGCATCGCTCACGGAAATGTACTACTATTTTGTACATTTTTGACTTGGCCACACATGTGTATTATGGTTATGGTGACCATCCGTCCACTATTAGAGCGGACAGTCCGCTATTTTTTTTTGCGTCCGCTATTTGTCCACTATTTTACCAGTCTTTACTTCTAAAAAGAATTTATTTTCCAAAATGAACGCTTTTGTCCACTTTTTTGAACAAAAAGAAATGCCCAATAATATTGTTTAATTTTTTTAACGATCCTTTTGTATTTCTTGGTTATTATTTATACGCAGTCAAGCCAGTGTCTTCCATTAATATATACTGTGTTTAGAAAGTAAACATATTTCAATGCCTGAAGCGGCTATAACATTTACAAGAATTTTAATCAAAGTTAATAAATAGAATGTCACAATGAAGAATTTTTACCACTTAACGTACAAAATTCTATTTCAGTTCTTCACTCAAAGGGACTTGTAATAAAAATGTTTAAGGAAAAAGTTAAATACTTTTACAGAAACTGTATTAGTTACCTGAACCAATGGGATGAATCTTTGAAAGAAATTGAGGGATTTGCTTGGATATTGTTAGATGCAATTCCATCTTGGTCTACAGTTGAAAATTCTTTAATAAAGGTAACAAAAATCAGAAATGATTTAAATATTTATAAATAATAAAGAAATTTTTGATGAATTCACTTATGTAAAAAATTATGCAAATGCTGAACAAATAGAAATATGGAAACAATTAGCATTAAATCGCGATAAAAAGTGGGTTGAAATTTTTTTCATTTGCTTTGCCAGCGTCTAATGAAGCAGCAGCAAGAGTTTTTTCTATATCTAACAATATTTGGTCTTCCGAAAAATCCCAAATAGGACTAGAAACTTTAGAATCTCTTTTGATCATAAAATGCAATTTTGAAATGGACTGTTCGGAATTTAAAACATTTTTATCTAACAGGCCCAATATTTAAAAAAAAATACATTCTGTTGAGAAATATCAGAAGTAAATTTATACACATTAGTATATCCATATGTATACAATGTATGTATACTATACATACATTTAAGTTTGTGTATATTATTTGTACCTAATTATGTCTGTATTTTAATAATCTTTATATAAAATATTAATTATAATAAATTAAATTTTTTGTTTGTCAATTTTATATATTTGTCCGCTTTTTTCTTATGAAAATAATGGTCACTGTAATTATGGTGGATCTATGTTACGTCAATGATAACGACATTCGCATATATACCCTGCCGGCAACTCAACTAACTTTTAATGCATTATAAGTTAACTTTTTCTCAGCTAGTTGTGGTTGACTCTTAGATTATTTTTAATGGGGCCAACTGACTATTTTAACATGGTGGTTTAATTGTCAGTAGTCAATTGTCCGACTCTGCATAACTTTTCAACTAACTTAAATTCAGTTATATAATAGTTAACTTAAAGTTAACATATTTTTAACTAACTTAAAGTCAGTTATATAATAGTTAACTTAAAGTTAACAAATTTTTAACTAACTTGAAGTCAGTTAACAATTTTTGCCAAAATCGGCCACAACTGACTTCTTGAGCTTCTAAATAATGGTAATCCATCTATATTTAAATCAATTATAATTTTTTGGCAATCGAGTATGTCACTTAAACATCTAAATATTTGTTGTCTTATCCCAAAGTGGCAATACACGCCCGGAAAAACTTTTGTTATTTCTAATTTGTCACGTTTGTGTTTAATAAATGAATTAGCACTTAAAGGCACATCCAAATTTTCTTCGACCAATATTTTTAATAGTTCTTCGAAACACTCGCGAGATGGCCTATTATTAAAATACCAATCTCCAATTTTTTCTTTAAAAGTCTTTTTTTCGTCAAATTGTTCATTGGATGCACTAATGCTTTCAACACTTTCTCCATCTAGAAAAGTATGTTTGGATAAAAATGGGTGTTTCAATGGATTTGAACCATTATTTTTTAATTTATATAAATTATCTAAATTATTAGTTTTAAAAATTAAAAATTTATTTGTTTCTTTTATACTCATTTTAAACAATAAAAATTATATAATTTTTGAAGCTACAATAGAACTTAAAAGCACGCACTGGACTGATTTTAATTTCACAATGTAAACGAATTCAAATAGTAAAAAATAGAGAATAAAAAAACAATGGTTTCATTTTGAATAAATTCTGCATAACATTTCAATTAGCTATTAGTTAATCTAAAAATAGTTCAGAAAAAGGTGCAATTGAAAAAACAATATTATCAGAAATAGCATAAACGTTTTAAATTATGGGGAAATTCTGCATAACATTGTAGTTAGTTTATAATTAGTCTAAAAACAAAATCATCAAAAGTCTGATCTGCTAAAAGAGAGAACAGAGAGAAAACAAATCTCACAAACAAGAAGCTCTCAATAATAAATAAACGTTTCGTATTTGGGTGAGTTCTGCATAACATTGCAGTTAGCTTATAGTTAGTCTAAAAGAGTTATCTAAAAGTGTGTTATTTTCGTAGTCGAATACCAAATTCTAAGGAAGTGCTGCATTAAATTGTAGTTATATTATAGTCAATCTACAAAAGTTAACTTAAAGTGCACTACTTACGTAGTCGACTACAAAATTGCTTGCAGGGTAGTCATGAAACGTGACACACATCATGAGGAGAGCTTTATAACGAACAAGTGATCTTTTAAAATTGAAATAACTTAGCTATGCCACATGCTTATGATTTTCCACAATCTCCTGCACTTTTAATCGTACTTACTTACGTAATTAATTGGTCATTACAACCCTTCAGTCAGGATTACTACCTACCTTCTCACACAACCCATGGTGTGTGTGTGTTAATTTTATAGGTGACTAATGGAACCTACAGTTTAAAGCCGATTTCGAACTACAAAATTTTGGGAAACTTTTCCTGGTAGCTTTATTTACTTCCCGAGATTTTGCCAGAATTTTGTGAGAGGAAGTAGCCGAAGAAATATTTTTTCACATTTCGTTTCGTTGGAAAGGGTTGAGCTTAAGCCGTGGTCTCACGTCTAATAAGCCACCACACTACCTACTGGACTACGGCGACTTCAATCGTCGATTGCTATCGTACATTTTTGTTTTTGAATTTTTGATTGCAGATGTCTGAACTGTAACATTGAAGTGATTGATAGTGCAGAATTCCCGTAACATTTAGTCCTGGTGTGAATGATAGTTTTCTTCATCAAAGAAATAATGCTCAGGAGTCAACTGATTGTTGATGATAGTAATATTGACCCCGCAGTCAAGAAGCAGGAAATTTAAAACCATCAACTACTCTAGGAAGTAACTGTTATCACAGAGCTTGATTTAAAATAACTCTTTATTTTAATAAGCGTAGCATTTGTGGCATAAATAGACCTACAGTTGCTTAATGTCAATAAAGTTTTAAATTTCCGAAATCATTTCAAAGAAGATTAAATTCGTCTTAAACAAGTTAAAGAAAATTTTGTTCAATTTTATTTTGTTTACGTGCCTTATTTCAGCTTAAATTTTATGTGCCAATGCCATCATAAAGAATTGGATGAGAATGCCACACGTAACCAGAAAAGCTTTTGTTACGTCTGACGGCAGCACGTGCTGTATCAACACGTTTTAACTATTAACTGCTATTGGTGTTGAGCAGTAGATGCTTGAGTTGTATTGACTTTGTGCTCATGTATGTGACACTTTCAAAAAATTAAACAAAAAGCAGTTTTAATTAAACTCCCGAACAATGTGAAATGATTTTAAGCAATTCATTTGATGGAAGATAGCCTAAACATCATTTGTATTGTTTATAACTTTAATCAGTCCATAGGTTTGAACAATTTCCAGCAGCAATTCAAAAGTCATAAATTCAACAGACAATTGAAAATCATCTGTTTACACAAAACTTGACTGAAATGAAAGATGTCCTGCACTTTCCTATCTACAGATTAATATTCTTTTCCAAAGCAGCTATTTCTCCCATTTTCTTAGCACTTGTTTGCTTATGTTATAATCTTATTAATTAAACTATAATAGGCTTTCCAAAGATCTCTGTGTATAGAGGAGGCGAACTTTTTCTATTAGAGTCCTACTTTTCCTTTAGATACATTATTGCCTTCATATGATGTTAACAGTTGAACGAATGCTCGCTTTTATAGATAAGCGTTTTAATACACTATATCATGGCACATCTGATATCTACAACTTTACGAGAAGTTATGATCAGATAATGAAATGACTAATAAAATGCGATCACTGAGCAATTAATTTCAGGTCAAACGAGACACTTAATATCCTTCAAACTCATGTATGAAAAATCTTATGGAAGAATGTTAATACCTCGTTTACATTATTACAGAGAGCGGTAGAACTGCGAAGGTTGTGGAGAGTAAAATTTAAAAGGCAGTTAGTGAGCTTAGGGTATGAAACTCAAACACAAATAGCTTTGGAAGCCTGGCTACATATTTTCAAGGTCTGAGTTCTCTCCGTGCTTTTTCATACAGACATAATTGGTCATTACAACCTTTCAGTGAGGATTACAACCTAGCTTCTCACACCACTTAGTTTGTTATACAAGAGTGGCGGGACCTACAGTTTAAAGACGACTCTGAATAAAAGATTTTTGAGAAATTTTTCATGCCATTTTTTTTTACTCTAAGAGTTTTTCCCAGAAATCTGCTGAGAGGAATTCGCCGAACAACATATTTCGTTTAGTTGGAAATGCATGACCTGGGGTTTAACTGTGGCCTCATGCCTAATAAGCCAACACCCTACCCGCTAGACTTCATATTTTCTTTAATTAATAGAATAAGATCGAACTTATTTATAAAACAATTCTAGACACAAAAATTTAACCTGTATATGCTATCTTCCATAGAGAATAAATATTTGTTTTCTAGACAATCTCAACATGATTTCAAATGATAATGCCGTTGAAAATGCGTACTCATGCCAATCGATTGTTAAATTACCCCGAAAAATATGATAACAGAACAGAACAAAATTTGTTTAAATTGATAAAAAAAAAAAAATGATGCTGCTGTTTTTGTTTTTCAAAATTTTTTTTGGTTTTTTTTAATAAAAACATGCCATTTATGCGTGAATCCATTAAAAATTATGCTACATTCTACTTGTTGTGGTTGTTAATAACTATTTTGTTTGTGATTTTTTTTTTTTTTTCACTTAATTTCTAATGATTTTTCTATAAAAGTTAACAAACGCCCATCAGTTGTCAACAGTTACATATGTACAATAAGAGGAGCTCACAAGTGTATTGAAAAAGTAGTGAAGAGCAAAGAATTTCTTTTATTTGTTAAAATGTCTATCTGGAAATTATTCAACATAATGTTCGTATTGGCCATTTTTGGTCAATTTACGTCATCACAGGCACAAATTGTTGCGTCTGGCATTTGTCCTTGTGATGTAGAAGTGGTGGCTGACTTTGATGTTTCAAAATATTTGGGCACTTGGTATGAATATGCCAAATATCCTGTTTATTTCGAGGCTGATGGTGTTTGCATTCAGGCTGACTATTCATTACAGGCTGATGGTAATGTGGGTGTTAAGAATTCACAAATTAATGGAACGTAAGTTGGCAATACAAAAGCAAAAACAAGAGCATAGTAAAAGTAAAAATATGGTAAAAACCTATTTTAGTTATTCGGTACTTAATTTTCGGGGGAAATCAATTTTTCCTGCTATAAAGGACAAAATTTAAAAGCGCCAATAAGGCTATTCACAGTTAATGTACAAACGAAATGTTCGTTCTTTAAAACAATAAACAGAGCTGCTTTCGCACAGGGAGTTCTCTAACATAGCCTTTTAATAAGGATTTGCAATACGTTACAATTGCCATCACTGTCCAGTACAAGTGTTGAACAGAGTGAGTTAAATAACTAAAGGCTGTATCCGTAAGAGTGCGTTTTTGAAATTTATTGTCATTTTTTTTTCACATATGGCAACTCTGAAATTTGTTAAACATATTTACTCCAATTGTTCAAAATGGAGCACTTAAAGTGAAATTACGAAAATTATTCGGCGATCATTCGTAAGACTTCAGAGAATTTTCAGTCGAGAGAGTGCACTTACTCGTAATGCGTCAACGAATCGAAGGGTGGTCAAAGAATTTTAAGAAACTGCGATGGTTATGGATAGTAACAGAGTTGTGCGCCAAACTAACGATGTTTGGTTTGAAAACGAAAGTGTCGCCATAAAACCGAAAGTGTCAATTCAACATCATTCTTAACAATTTCAAATTTTACAAAGCACTTTTCAAGCGAATTTGTATAAAAGACCTCTACCCTCATGCAGATGAAAATCAGCACATTTAGGAGCTCACACCCGAAGTCATTCAGTGGCTAATGTAGGAAAGTGAAGTCAACGCCTATATTTTGAAAAAAGTCATCCTCTCCAATGAAGCTCATTTCCATTTGAATGGCTTAATGGCTTAACACATAAAATTGTCCAGCTGGCAGCATAGAAATCCTCTAATCAAGATAAACTTGAAGTCGTCGTAGTCTAGTAGGTAGTGTGTTGGCTTATTAGACGTGAGGCCTCGGTTCAATCCCTAGGTCAGGCATCTCCAACTAAACGAAATATGAACAAATATTTCTTCGGCGACTTTCTCTCAACAGATTTCTGGGAAAAACTCTGAGAGTAAATAATAAAAATTGCCATGAAAAGGTTCTCAAAAATCTGTCGTTCGGAATCGACTTTAAACTGTAAGTCCCGCCATCCATGTATACAATTAACAAACACAGAATAAGTGGAGTGAGAAGCTAGGTCACAATAAAATTTTTTGTTTTTGGGGTTTTGTGAAATCTAGGCTTTATGTGAATAAACCAGAAATAATACTTGACTCCAAGTCGCCGTAGTCTAGTAGGTAGTGTATTGGCTTATTAGACTGAAGGCCCGAGTTTGAATCCCAGGTCAGACATCAAAACGAAAATATGAAAATATTTCTTCGGCGACTTCTTCTCAGCAGATTTCTGGCAAAAACTCTGAGAGTAAATAAAATTGCCATGAAAAGCTTCTCAAAAAACTGTCGTTCGGAGTCGACTTTAAACTGTAGGTCCCGCCACTCATGTATAAAATTAACGCACAAAACATAAGTGGTGTGAGAAGCTAGGTCGTAATCCTGACTGAAGGGTTGTAATGACCAATTATGTATGTATGTAATACTTGACTCCAAATACGTATTTCAACGCGTCATCGGTGAAATACAGCCACCTCTCTGTAAATAAGTCATGTAAAACCTCTTGAATTATAATGGCCTGTAACCAAAGCGGCGGCAACCATTTGACGAATATGCTATTCCGTCAAAAAATACTTGTATTTATTATATGCAATTATAGACATACAAATGCACATACATAATTGTCCATTACAACCCTTTAGCCAAGATTGCAACCAAGCTTCTCACACCACTTATGTTATGTGTGTTAATTTTTTTATACATGAGTGGCGGGATCTGCAGTCTTCATAAAGACCTTTAATTTATTTACTGGTGCTTAGGAAGTATCACAATAATTCGTATAGTTTGGCATTGTTCTAATGGCATACAATTTCAATCTGTTCGATTATCGATCACAGTATACGTCAGTAGTCTAATAATAGATTTTTTATAGATCTCACCAAATCGCTTGACAATTTTATTATTACCAGTCACCATCCACTTTGTTTTTAATTGGTATACCGGTTACGACTCGTATGAAAATTCATAGAAATTCGATTTGGAAGGAGGGTAAAGCGCTGCATAAATCTGTTGGTGAAGTCTTAACACGTTAACCCACAATGCTTTGAAATAATATGATAAGGAAATGTATTTTTTCATTGAAGTCCTGTATGAAAACAAGTATATCCCTGTGGTTAACAGACTTCAGTACTCTGCTTAAAAAACATAAAATTGATCGCTGGCTTTGGCTTGGATTCCGGTAGACAGAACCTGGTTGTTAAATATTAAATGAAACGACTTGAAAACTTTTATTTTTAATTATATTTTACTATGTTAAACTCCTTTATTATTATGATTTAATTACGTTTCATGTCTGTTTTGTTTTGTTTGTTTTTCAATTATTGTGTAATTCGTAATCGTCTGATGTTCTTTAATAAACAGAACCGGCAAAGCTGAAGAAATTAATGGTTATGCATCTGTTGTTTCCAATGCCAAATTATTGGTTGTCTTCACCGTTAGTCCTGCATATTCGGTTAGCAGCAATTATTGGATTTTAGATACGGACTATTCAACATACACTGTAGTGTACTCTTGCCAACCCTTGGCTAACAATCAACACTCGAGTAAGTAATGGAATAAATGTCTTAAATTCTGTTGACATTTCAATTAAAATTATGTTTTCATTATTACGCCATTAATTTTCCATAATAATTTCCATAATTTTTCTTCTTTAATTGTGTACATTTTAGCAATTGTTTGGATTCTGACACGTGAACGTCTGCCTGCCTCATCGACGATCGCAACTGCTATGGCTGTGTTGAAGAAAAACAATATTTCTACTGAACCCTTGACTCTAACCAAGCAAGATTGTTGCAATTAAAGGCTGTTTAGAGAAATTCGCTGAAATTAATAATAATTAACCCATACGATTGCAGGCGAATGAATTGAATAATAAATTTAAACTCTCAAGAATAAATTACAACTGAGTCTGTTTACTTCTTTAAAAAAATGTTTAAAAGTTTTTAAATTGGCATTTGTAATTCAAAATTTTTGATGTGTATTCAAATAAATTGAAAATGTTCACTAGATACTGCTAGTGTTGCCACATATCAAACTTCTAGTGATGATGAAATTGAAATATAGAAACAGTGCAACGAAGGTAACATAAACAAAAAAGAGCTACAAAATCCCTTAATTTGCTACCCCCTAGTAACAATGGAGTAGCTCCCACATACCTACATAATTGATCATTACAACACTTCAGTCATTATTACGACCTAGCTTTTCACAACATTTATGTTGTGTGTGTTAATTTTATATAGAAGTGGCGGGACCTACAGATTAAAGCCGAGTTCAAATGACTAATTTTTGAGAAACTTTTCATGGTAATTTTATTTACTCTCAGCGTTTTTGCCAGAAATCTAATGAGAGAAAATCGCCAAAGAAATTTTGTTTTTTGTTTCGTTTTGTTGGAGAAAACTAAACTGAAATATAAACACACAGTCTGTAATGAACAAACTATGATACGGTCGCAGCCTGCACTGAGAAGCTGATGACTTATTGGTGCTCTGGTGAGAAGCAGAGAACGAACGGGAGCGATTGAAAACGCTAGCAAGCAGACGGTGGGGGGATTCTTGTTCTCATTAATCTCATGTACCAATTATATTCGTCATTAGACATAAATAATTATTATAGACTCCCTGGAAACTATAATATAATGGACCGGGTGTTAATCCTTGATGCTAGAAGATGGAAATATAAAACCCTATTTAAAGATTAACTTAAAGGAAACCAAAGAGGTCAATTATAATCAATTGCTAATACTTCTCTCCACGATGCTATTGAAGAATAAAGCGCATCTTCACCCACCCTTCCTATGATCTTAACTCGCGCCAATTCGTTGTTAAGATCCCAAACGCATAATGTTTATGTCTGATAGTCCAAACTTCCCATCCTTGACGACATAAACAGGATTGTTTAAACGATAGCAAATTGGCAACAGAGGGCGCTGTAGTGTAGAATTAAGCTTTTTGATATTTTAATATTATTGTTGTTTTTTGGAATTAAATATTTGTTTTTTTTTGTTTATGAATTTTTTTTTTTCGTTTTTGTTGATTGGATCCATAGGGATCATTAATTTTTAACTCTATTAATTAAATTTGAATTGAATTTTTATTTGAGGCATTCGGCCATTGTTTAGTTTTGATAATAATAGTTAAAACAAACAGTAATAAAAATAATAAAATAAATAAAAATAATAGTAAAACAAATGAGTGATTAAAATTGGAATAAATAAAATATTGTGTACAACATATAAATAAGAAAAAAAAAAAGGAAAGTGGTTCTTGTTGTTATTATTTATTTGAAACCATTTTTTTTTGATAATTTTCTCTTTGGTTGCTAGAAATTTGAGCCCAATATTGGTTGCAAGAAGTCGACACAACCCCCACACCTTTAAATACAGTCCACAGTCGAACATTTGGTCCATCGAGCCGGATTTTGGAACCTTTTAGTTATTTTTATGCCACCAATTTAAACAAGGTAAAGTTTTTTTTGTTTTACTTTTTTTAATCTTCTATTTGGTGGTGATTTATATACTAGTAAAGTTTTGTTGTCTAGTCTAACAGAACTTTACTTGATATAATATAACAGTGTATGGTTTCATAAAGTATTGGGCTTATAACTTCCATAGCACAGACATACTTTAGGAATTTATCGAATATTAAAACCAGCTCGGTTTTAGTAAGCTCGGTTTTAGTAAGCTGGTTTTAATATACACTGTTAATCCCTTTTGTCTTGGGTTATAAGGGAGTGAAATTGTAAATTAAAGGATCAAATTAGGATGAGAACAAATGGTTGAAAATCGAGTTCAACAACCTAATTTGATTTTTTTCCAAAGTTTTATAATGATTGGTAATTGTGCGTTGGGTAGATAGCAGTCTATTACCATTAATGACGATCCTTGAAATCCACCTTTTACATGACAGCGATACCCATAAATTAATTTTATTTATTTTTATTATTGGTAAATCTGAATTTTAATAGAATTTTGATTGAATGAAAGTTTTAAATTTATTTTATTCAATTTCTGAATTGAAGAACCAAGCATTTATTAATGGGACTCGTTTCTTGATCTTTAATATTTGGATTTATTTACTTTATATTTTTTATTGGGAATTTTTGGTTCCATTAAATCTAGAGTAAATTTGTTTATTCAATTTGATGAATTGAAAAGTTGTTGGATTGTTTACTAGATTGCTATAACAACAATTTGTTGATATTTTTGAAACGAAAGTGATTATTGGAGTTTTGCCATTGGAAATTCGTCGTTTTAGCTTAATTTCGAATAGCGCGTAACATTGGGGATATATGGCTGTCTATTAGTGGACCTTTCTGTATTGATTTTGTTGTTAAACGTCGAGCTAGCCGCGTTGAAGAGTCTATTTACTATTTACCGAGTACTTTTTATTTGATTTCGCTGAGGTAGCAAACGATCGTAGTGCTACTATATTTCGGGCATAATCTATTATTTATTATCAATATTATTTGATAATTTCATTGAAATATTTATCGGTGGTTCTGTAGTTCCCCTTTTAGTTTCCTTATATTATTTTTTCCGTTTAATTGTGAATTTGAATTCAATATGCCCAAGTCAAAAAGATTATTGACTTTTGAAACATTTGCACAAATGTTTCTAAATTTTGAAAAGGAATTTGATGCGACTCGGGAGAGTAATACGGCCTTCTCAATCGAAATTCAGATGGAGGAATTTAAGTTGTTATGGGCAAAGGTCAAGGACGCTTATGAAACCTTTGCATCAGGAGATGAGGAGGACTTAGAAGATGATCGAGAGGCAGCACGGGTACTTTTCGGACATTGTAGGTTAGGGTACATAACTGTTGCCTCACTAATGGGTGAAATTTCCCAGACTTTGGTCAGCCGAGCTAGGATGTCGTCGACACAATGTCTTTATGGTCAGGGCAACGAGAACCGCATTAGGCACAATATGCAGCTGCCCCCATGTACTATGGAGGTATTTCATGGTGATTACAAATCTTGGCCATCTTTTCGCGATATGTTCACCGCTGTTTATGTGAACGGGGCTAACATTTCACCAGTGGAACAGCTCTTTTATTTGAGGCTGTTCACGCGTGGTGAAGCCTTGGAGATTGTAAAGAAATCTCCCCTGACGGTTAATGGATTCCTGGAGGCGTGGAATAACTTGAAGGACAGGTACGAGAATAAGAGGATTTTGGTAAATTCTCAGCTGAAGGTGTTGTTTACCCTCGCACCGGTCAAATCCGAAGCAGCCCAGGACATCAAGAGGTTGCAACGAGATATTAATAATTCGATATCCGCACTTCGGATGCACGATATTAATATCTCTAATTGGGATCCGATTTTTGTCTATTTATGTTCCACCAAGTTGCCAGTGCTGACTTTGTCTCTCTGGGAACAAATAATCCAGAACAAGGTGGAGATTCCCAAGTGGAAGGACTTGGACAATTTTTTAACTTCACGGTTTCAATCTCTGGAAACTGTTTCCGAAATTCGCAATTTTGAACCAGTTGGTAGTGGTTCTAGATCTGCCCCAGAAACTTTTTCTAATTCGAAAAGGGAAGTTCGATCCTTTTCCATTACGTTGAATAGGAGAGTTTGTAAAACTTGTTCGGGGGACCATTTGATGAATATTTGTCCTAAATTTTTGCATTTGTCTCCCGAGAGACGGTTTTTGGTTGTGAAGAAGAACCGTCTTTGTATCAACTGTCTCACAAGTGGTCATAGACTCAATGAGTACAAAAATACTTTTAGTTGTTCGGTGTGTAAGCTGAAACACCACACATTACTGCATCGGAAGGTGTCTGGATCCCCTTTGGGAATGGGCGTTTTGGATACGCCAGGTTCTAGCGGTGCAGTCGAATCGAGTGGTGAGGTTCGAAATTGTTTTGCTGCCACATCTAGGCAGATTCTTTTAGGGACAGCCATAGTTGGTATTTCCCATCGGGGGCAAATGTTTGAAGCTAGGGCCCTAATAGATTCAGGATCTCAGGCAACCTTCATTTCGGAAGGATTACGGAGGAAATTAGGATTGCCAACAGTGAATATACATGCTAGAGTCTCCGGTTTGAATGGAGCATATGCCGGTGCTGCCCAAAGACAATGTTCGTTTGTCTTGACTTCACTGTTGGATGGTCAATCTCGCGTAAAGGCAACGGGTTTAGTACTACCCAAATTGACTGGGATGTTGCCCAATTCGAAGGTTGATATTTCTAGATCAGCAGCCTTTTCGGGGATTTCGTTGGCTGATCCGGAATTCGATAGAAGCGGTCACATTGATATTGTTATTGGTGGTGACGTATACCCTGATATCTTGTTGGAAGGTGTCAAAAGGAATGTTTTAGGAAACCTAATGGCGCAGGAGAGCATATTTGGCTGGATTGTAACCGGACCTTTACCAGAGCGGAATTCGGAGGAGCGCTCAACTTTTGAATCAGGTTACGCGAAAATAGAAGTTAGAAGGAAATCCGGACAAATTTTTAAGCCAACTGATCGAGGGCCTCGGGTGTTGCCAAATGGGCCCAAGTCCCACTCCAATGGAGTGGATAAGTCTTTTCGTAGAAAGGCTTACTGTCAAAATTCGAAGAAGGAGATTAAAGTTGGTAACACAGAAGCAATAAAAGAAGGTATAGGGCCTACCAATAAATGGCGTTTAGGTCGCATTCGAAACTTACGTTTGGGTAATAACGGTTATGTAAACGCTGTGGATTTAGCAACTGACTGCGGAACAATTACAAGGCCAATTGGGAGTCCTGTAATTCTTCCAACGAATTAAATATTTTGAAAAACAACTTTAGCTTATAGTATCATGGTACAACGAAAAATCCCACAGAGGTCAAGATGTCGGTGACGAAGAATTTTAAGGTGGCCACGACTAGATCTGGTGGACGTGTGAGAGTACGGGCCGCTGACGTTAAACCTTCCATTAACTGGGCAATAGACCTAGTCCGTCTGTCCCTAGGAAGGTTAGAGAACAGAAGCATCGATGGAAGGTAAATCATCCACTAGCCCGGAAAATAACGGACCTCGTTCGTCCTAATACTCCATCAGTGGACCTAGTTCGTCCCACGGTCGTGAGAGCGGAAGACCTAGTTCGTCGGAAGCTCTAGTTTCGATTTGGTAGAGGAACAATAAGCCTCAGAAACTCGCTACACAGTCTGAGACCATGATACTCATTCCTGAATGATACTTATTTCATTTTAACTTTTTCTTCCTGGCTGATCAAAGTTGGAACTCCTGCAAGCTGTCAAGTTTTTGGGTTTCTATTATTTGAAATATGAAACTAACATGAAAGTTTTTTCTTTTTATTTTTTATTTTATTCATTAGATGAAGGACATCTTTTTTGGTTGCAGTACTGCAAGGGCGCCGGAATGTTTATGTCTGATAGTCCAAACTTCCCATCCTTGACGACATAAACAGGATTGTTTAAACGATAGCAAATTGGCAACAGAGGGCGCTGCAGTGTAGAATTAAGCTTTTTGATATTTTAATATTATTGTTGTTTTTGGGATTAAATATTTGTTTTTTTTTTGTTTATGAATTTTTTTTTTCGTTTTTGTTGATTGGATCCATAGGGATCATTAATTTTTAACTCTATTAATTAAATTTGAATTGAATTTTTATTTGAGGCATTCGGCCATTGTTTAGTTTTGATAATAATAGTTAAAACAAATAGTAATAAAAATAATAAAATAAATAAAAATAATAATAAAACAAATGAGTGATTAAAATTGGAATAAATAAAATATTGTGTACAAGATATAAATAAGAAAAAAAAAAGGAAAGTGTTGCTTGTTGTTATTATTTATTTGAAACCATTTTTTTTTGATAATTTTCTCTTTGGTTGCTAGAAATTTGAGCCCAATATTGGTTCCAAGAAGTCGACACAACCCCCCACACCTTTAAATACAGTCCACAGTCGAACACATAACCTACCCAATCTCCTCACATCAGTAGAAAATTGCCCTAAATATTTTATTTCCTCATTGTTTTAATTACAGAGTATTCAGGTATATGCATTAGTAAATAATAATTCATTCATAATAATTGATAATCAAAATAAAAAGAAATGTACTTAAAACTATAGCCTTAAAACTAAATAATTTGTAAATTTAAATATGAAATTTTAATTTACATTTTAAATTAAATAAAAATAAAAAAAGAAATGTAGCAGTATATTCTTTGTCTTGGTATATTTTGTTCATACTGTAACACTTATTGTATGTGGCAGTATATTCTTTGTCTTTGTATATTTTGTTCATGCTGTACCACATATTGTATTTTATATTTCTCTATTCTATACTTCTCGAATTGTCTTATGTATTCCAGGATAACGGTAGTTATTTACGTATGCGCATTCTTTATGAAATATTTGTTACACTATATATATTTGCTTCTGTTCGTCTTTCATATTGTAACGTAGTCAGCGTTGCCACTGAACAAATTTTAATCTTACCAAATTTTTGTCAAAACCTACCAAAATTGTTGAAAACCTACCAGTTTTTTAAATAATGTAAATATATATATTTTTTTGAGAAAAAGTATGACCTTTTTATTAAAAAAGTATTATATGTAATTGTACATGTATTAATAAGCAACAAAACACAACAATATAACAAAAATAATTTATAAAATTAATTTCTAATAACATTTTAAAACTAAAAAAATACTTTTTGATCCAACCTACCAAAAATCAATTTTACCTACCATCCTACCAAATTTGGTAGGAAAAGCCCAAAACGGCAACGCTGAACGTAGTTAATAAGCTAATAATCATGAAACAAAGAAATATAGATAATGCATTGCGCATGTCCGTTAGTTTTGTTCGTTGATCAGCTGTTTTCGTGTGACGTCACTGTAGCTGAAAATTTTGTTGTGTAGAGACATTTTGTGTATTTCAATTAAAAGCATTTAAAATTTAAATCAAAAATTAATAAAAATGAAGTGCGCTGTTGCAAATTGCAATAAAAGCAATGACGGAAAAGATTCTGAATGCAGTTTTTTCCGTTTTCCAAAAAATTTAACGCTTCGAAAGAAGTGGATTAGCTTCTGCGGCCGGAGAAAGATCAATCCAGACACTTCTTTTGTTTGTATGGACCATTTTAAAACAGAAGATTTTGCCAATAATCTTCAATATGAAAAGGGTAAGTAATTAAGAATGAATAATATATTTATTTTAAATTGTCAATATATATTTATATAAAATTCTTGATGAAATGTCGGCATTAATGATGAACATGAGGGCTATAGGAAGACGAAGTTTGTTGCCATTCCAAAAAGGTAAAGGTTTTAGAATAGAGGTAACAGATTATCATAAAACGTATATATTTACAGGTATTTTACAATCAAATAACGCTTTTAAAGGTCAATATGCTGATTTAAAGGAGTCTCAAATATGTTCTTACATATCATCTTAATCAAGACGTATTATAAAACTTTTTCGGAGTTATCCGCGCTAAAGGTAGTCTGCGTGACCATCCTGATCAGCAGGAGTTTAAATATCGTTTAAGATCATATTTACTTGAGCGCAATAATGGAGTATTATCAGACGCAGCAAATGTTGAGGTAGACGATACCCCTGACGTTGAAGCATCTGGCAAATCTCTTACTGGTAATTAAAAATGAAGAACAAAATTGTTAAAATATTTTAAAGAAATATCTAAAAAAAATAGTATTTTATAAAATAAATATACACATTAACATTTGAGTTTGTGTTTCATTATAAATATTGGAACTTAAATCAATGTTGTTAACTAACTGCTTAAAAATTATATAAATGCAAATACATATATTAAAGTAAAGTTGTTAAAAAATCTAACAAATTTAGTAAAAAGGGTTTAATAATAAATAATAAACAATTTTGTATTAGTTATAATACAAAAATAACAACATTTTCATTAAAATATAAATGTAAACAAAATTTCCCCATATTAAATACATGTGTTCGTGTGATTGTGTTTTTGTTTATTTGCTACTGTGACGTAGATGCGCAGAACAATAAAATTTTGACAACGTGAATGCGCTATCTTGTATTCTTTGTTTCATGCTAATAATAACATAAGTTTGACTTATATGTGTTTGCTGTCATATATATTTGTCTCTGTTCTTCTTCCATATTGTAACGTAGATAATAAGCTAATAATACATATATAAGTTTGATCTTGATATGAAAAAGAAACAAGTGTCATTAATAAATTTGCGATTGAATAGAAAGCACAGAATATACACAGAAGGGAAAGCAATGACGTTTGACAAACTCTCATAACATAATTTTACTAAAATAGTTAGAGGGAGAAAAAAAAATGAATTATAAGTTTTGCAAAGCAATGTGTTAGAAGCAACAGATATACAGACTGAAAACTGTCGGATAAAGTTGAAAAATTAAATGTATTGAAATTGAAAAAAAATTAAAAAAAAAAATTAATTTTTAAAAAAAAATAAAAAAAAAATTTTTTTTAAAATTAAAAAAAATATTTTTGGAAAGATTGAAGAAATAGCTATCTAATATCCTTTGGAAAATTTTTGCTAGGACCAATAGGTGAAAAGTTACACACATTTTAAAAAAACCCTGTATGACCAAAATGTCCAACTTTGACCCCCTCTAACTCCGACAGTTCTTGACTGATAGAGGTGAAAATTTGTGTCTGGCCAACTATCCAATAGTACTAACCTTGGTGCAAATTTCATCCAAATCGGAAGACATCGATTTTAAAAATTGGGTCACTTGACACGAAATTGCCCATATATAAAAAACAATTAAACCAATATGACCTATTAATTCAAGTAGAGTGCTAAAAGAATAACAAAAAGCTTTTTCCTAATAAACAAATATGTTGTTAAGCATGTTGCTAGGGATCTTACTGTTTATAGGTTTGTTTAATTAAATATGCATGATCTAATATATACACTTGTGGACATACAATTAAGTCACTTTGCAAAATTTATCATTTTTGTAAAAATTAAAAAGATTTAAGAAAAATGGAAACAAAAACAACTAATATTTATTAATTTCATATGCTTAATAATTAATTAACAACAAAAACTTAAATAGTTATTCATTATAAAAAATGTTTTAGTACGAAGTTGATATCAGACTTAAAATTTAAGTGGACACATAATTAAGTTATCTGAAAAAAAAATATTGAAAATTTAATTTAATTGCTTTATTTTTCACCCAAACTATTTCGAACTTTTAATATTTTGTGGGATACCGTTTTTGGCGTATTATTTCAGTACATCTTTGTGGGATTGAGTTGATTAAATTGCGACACTGCTCAGGACTAATGTTATTCCATTCTGCCTGGATAAGCTGCCAAAGTGTTTTTGCTGCTAGGTTTTTGGCTGCAACTACTCGTTTTACGTACCCCCAAAGATTTTCAATAGTGTTCAGATCGGGACTTTGAGCTGGCCAATCAAGAACCCTTAGGTCAAGTACACGAAATAGTATTTAAAATAAAATAAGGAAAAATTAACAAAAACAAACACTCACCGATATTAATGTATGTATATGCAGCATGTTGATGAGGCCTCTTCAAAAGCTGTAGGTGAAGTTGTTGCTGTGGGTTTTAGATTACGTAGGTTATGTATTTAAAAGAATGGCTGCCTTCCAAAATGTTAGTTGCTTTGTGTTTGAACGAAGTATCGTGTTTCATAAAGCCGCTGTACAAAATATATACGAAGTATTCTATTTCAAAATGTCGTCAATGTGTATTTTTAACGCAGTCAAAAAGCAATCAGGCATCGGATTTATAGTTGATACTTTGACATTCGTTTGTTTGCGCGCACAATTAAAACACAAAAAATAGGAGAATGGCCGACTCACAGATGTACGTGCGTACGTTTTGTATTGTAAATGTAAACAAAGCCCATAGTTGCATTGTTTGGTAACTTTGCATATGAACATAATTTAAATACCGCAGTAGAACTGCATACAAACTTTGTATTGATACATTTTGGAAGGCAGCCAATATGTCTAGCATTCGTCTAGCCATATGGGCATTTCCATGCATATTTAACTTAGGGCCTGTTCGTAAATGCATCATTGCGCTGCATGTTATGAGCATCGTGTTCATAAATGCAAACCTTGGCAGCACTGCAGCTGTCACATGTTCGTAAATGCAACATTAAATCATATTATGCGCAAATAAACACAAAACACTAATCATAAAAATGGCTGATGCATTGAATGAGTGGGAGAGAGAGAATGAGAGTTTTAACAGAAAGTTTCTTTTTTTCTATCTTAAATGTCTTCTTTTTTGTGCATTTAACATCATTTTGTCATTTGTTTTATCGTCCAGTTCAAAAATCAAATTTATTAATAATTTTTCCATTTCTGCGGTGTTTGTTCGTTCGTAAATGCAAACAACGTTAGCGCAAAATAATCATATTTGCAGCGCAATGTTGCATTTACGAACAGGCCCTTATTTTATACTATAATAAAAAATAATAAATGTTCAATCTATTTCTAATATTAAAGTCTTACAACTAAAGTAATAAAATATATTATGAAAATATAATAAATGAATTACGACATTTTGGGTTTCTTGCGGGCCTTTTGGGGATTAATCTTTCGGTGGTATTTTGGGATCTTTCAGAAGGTTTTGGGAGGCTGTCAGTCAATCAGACTGGGAATCTGATCTGATCTTTCGTTCCTAATATTATTCCCAATGTAGTATATTGTACACAGTGCAACAAGATTTTCAACACCACTTTTTATTCGAAAAGTAAAGAAAAATTTCCTTTAATAAAGTAAAATATTTTTAGATCGCAAAAAGAATACACCTTAGAAACTTTTAGAATGAAAAAATGTATGTAATTTCTGACTTCTGATGGACTAACGGGATAATACCGTTAGCACCACAAGGTATTCGCTTCACTTTCTTATTAACACACTTCACATTTTTACTAAAAAAAATAAGAAAATTTCCTCACGCCACCAAATCTTTAAAGAAATTATATGAAATTTTACCTTTTTTTTGGATAATAAGAAAGAAAATATACTATAAAATTTCAATAATCACTAGATCACTTTTAATTTTTTACTTTAACTTTTTGAGAATTTATTTAAAAGATAAAAATTTAGTTATTGGTATTATTTCAAATTTAGTAATATGTCAGTTTTTCTTCAATCTTGTCGGTCGGACAGCTCGAATTGAAAAGAAGTAATGATTTGATAAGTTCAACCATGTTCCCATGATCTAATTGTATTAGTAGTGACTGGAAATTGTTCGCCTCAGTAGACGAGTCAGGATGCTTTTAAATGCTACTGACTCTGACATTATACTTATGCTAACTAAACACATCATCATGTCAACCGTTATTATTTGAAATAAAATTATTGAAAAAGTTAAAATAGATTTGCAAATTCTACCACTACAAATCCAGAACTATTAAGACGGTAATTGTCCTTTATTGTTGTAAAAGAACTCTATTCTGCGAGTGCGCGGTTTGTTGAATACTTTTACAGAAAAGGAATGATCATACCCAGTTTCAACATATTACGAGGATGTTGGCAATCATAATAACAAGTACTCTTCCAACTACATCACTCAAGGTATTGTTTAATAATCTTAACTGGGACCAGACATATTTGCGAAACAAAATTGTGGTTGATACCCCTTCCAGAGAATGTTATGTCTGATACCTGGCAGAGAATACATATATACCAAGTCACTCGAAAAAGTTGGATGTGGAATCATTTCGGAACAACCGAATTTTGGATTTTTCCTTACACTAAGCAGTGACTTTAGTACTATTCAGGTTGACAAAAGGGCTACTAAGATTGACTCTGTGCGAATCCGTTATCAAAGTATATTGTGTGGTAATGTACAGACAATAAACTGGCCGTTATTGACACGTCATTGAAGTATTCATTTGTGGATCCCGATCATTTGACAAATTCGAATGTGGTATCTTTCCGAAAAGCCATGTCTTAGATCGTCCATTCCACTACCCTATTACTTCTGTACGATTCAGTCTGAAATAATGGCTCTAAAGATTGCGAGTATCTGAATCAGTTGTCCGAGTATATCATGTGATAATGTAGTCTTAACGACCGGAAGAGCCGTGTCTTAGATTGTCCATTAGGCTACCCAATACTTTTGTACGATTCAGGCTGAAATAATAGCTTTAAAGATTGCTGCTTGTGAATCAATTGTCCGAGTATATCATGTGATTATGTATTCATAACGACCGACTGTAATGCGGCCATTAGATCCTTAGATCCTGTATCTGGTAGTCTAAGATATAGGTTTCTATCGGTTTCTGTATTTTGGGTGAAAACAAAACTGAAGCACGTGCGAAAACTGCCAAAATGGAAAATTAAATTGATTACATACATGATATTGATATTCTCAGGTAGAGAACCCATCAAATGGTGTAACACAAACTGCATTCATAAGTAAAACAAAGTTGGAATAATGAACCCACTTGCACACAGAGTGTGAGTGATATCGATATGGTTCCGATTAGCAGGACAAAAGTGGCATTAAATTTGACCAGATTCTATTTTAGGAACCTCATGGCAACTTGTACATATTACTGGTCTATAGAACAACGACGTTTACAAAAGCTTTTGCCTCAAGAACAAAGAAGAGACCACAGAACATATTTTCTCTTATTTTATGGCTCTTGTGAAGCAGAATTTATTAACTGAACGGTCAAGCCTATTGCCATTTGAATAAAATTCACATCTTTATCACACTCGGAATAGCTGAGAGTTGCCAAGAAGTTGTAGTTTACAACAAAAGAGGTAATAGCTGTGTTACAACGAGGCCTTATTGGAGCCCACATAAACTATGGCTATTGAGAATCTATGACGACCACTTTAGGTGAGAGAAGATGCTTCTGCTCTTTAGCAGAGTTCACCTATAGAAACTCTATGAGACATAACTTCTCTAACAAATGAATAGAGTCTCTGCATATTCCAAAAATATGAGCAACTGCCCATTGTATAGGGTGAATCATTTAAAAGTTTCCATTTAAAAACATAATAAAGTAAAAGCGGTGTGAAATTTTGCAAAATTCATTTCTTTGTTGTGAAGTACAATTGCTCCGGTTAGAGATAGAATATTATTTCTTATTTGATCGGACCAATTTTAGTATAGTTTATTGAGTGTATGGGGTCGTATCTCGGCAATGGCATCGCGAATATTGGTCTTCAAATGCTCAATTGACTCTAGTATATCGGCATAACACTTTTCTTTAACGGCACCTCACAAAAAATAGTCCAACGGTGTCAAATCGCAGCCAGTTGACATCACCATTTCGGCTAATAAAACGGCCATCAAACATTTGACGCAAATCCATTGTGGCATGAGATGTGTGGCGTGCTGCACCATCTTGTTGAAACCAAACATTGTTCACATCAATGCGACGTAAACTGGTGCGTGAAATGTTTATTCTTGAGAACTACGACGAGTTAATAATGGTGGATTCTCACGCACATTCTCAGATTTGATATTTTCGTGTGCACGCACTATACGTGCACGGTCACGTCTTGGCGCGCAACATTGAAACCAGTTTGACGAAGTTTACCAATAAACTTGCGTATACCGGGCACTGTTGGTTCTTCTCTGTGACCAAATTTCGTACGATATTTTCGTGCAATAACAATTATCCAATTATCTTTATTTTGAAAATAAATTTCCAATAAATCCCAACGTTGCTCAAGTCTTAATCGATTATTTACGTTCTGTGGAGATATTATACTGAATTTTGTAATATAATAGAATGACATAAGTATTGTCGGATTCGAAATAATCTGTGGTTCAAATTTAGACCGATATATGACCCACCCGCTAGTTTAATAATCATTTGTGTGTATACGTATAGATTATCTTGAAAATCTGTTCTTACTTGTGTTAACAAAATGATGAAATGGAGCACTTCACATTCTACTCACTTATAATTCTAGTGATTCTGTATGGGTTCAAATTTTGTTTAAAAATCACCATCTAAATAATATAAAACGAAAAGATAAACTATTTAAAATTAGATAAAGATAAACTATAAAAATTATAAATTAAATTTATGCCTGCCTGTGGTATTAATTAACAAGAAAACATTAAAGTGATGATACTCTCTCTCTCTCCTTTGCCCGGTAATACTTAAATAATAAATATTATCCATCATTTCTAACCCATTCTGCATTTATTTTGCCTTCTTAAAATACTATTAATATTATTTCTATAGAAAAAAAAAAAAACAATCAATACATCAATAAATAAATACACTCGGGGACAGACAGGTTGCTCATCTTGCAATATGACTTTTACGGAGTGACTGAATGGCAGAAATATTTAAAGAGAAAAGAAAAACCAAATAAATCCTAAAAAAAACAATAGAAACAAACAAACAAGCAAACAAATAAGGAGTATGACTGATTGAATGAAATACGAGAATAAATAAATAAATAAATGATTGAGTAAATGAATGAGAGTGTAGGTGTAGGTAGACAGGTGCAAGGGTGGCACTTGTGGCATTAAATTTGTGTATCAAATAAATTTTTACAAATTGAATAACATTTGCAATGACATTTCAGGTAAATATTGTATAATTGTGTAAAATGTCCTTGCAAATATACAACTGTAAGTATATATGTATGTATGTATATATATAAGATATCATATAACTACATAAGTACACACATACATATACACTTCAGTGTTCGAGTAGATACATACCTATGTCAACATCTAATGCGGATTTAAGCCAATCGACAAACAGTGTAAAAGTTTATTTAATATTTACTAGTATACATATATGTACATACATATGTACATAAATAAGCACATGCATACACAGTATTATTAGTATATGAACTGAACTCACATAGAAGTACTCTCAAATAACTATTAGTGTGTGTGGGTGATATATTTTCTAAGTCATTAGGTAAATAAAAAACAAAAATAAATAAATTTACTTGAGTAAGAAAATTCTTATTTTCAAATCTGTTGCTGAAAGCCGGTTTCAGTCTGATGCACACGAGCATATTCATATGAAAAATTTGGAAATCGTGTAGAGTTTTTCTGTTAATTTCATTGCTATTGTCCTTTAAACTCTATTTTCCGAATTAATCTGTCTTAAAAATACTGCATCGACTTTTAATCGATTCAGAAACAAGTCTACGGCATCCTTACTTGCGGCCACAAATTTCGTCTTACCAGCCATACTATATACTAATAACACTGAGCTAAACACATAAGCAAATCTCTAATCTTATTCTGTATAATGATCGACTTACGCAAGCGTGGACGGTCTATCGGTTTAGATTTGAACGATCAGGGCATAACTTATGTTATTCTATTCTCCACTGAACGTAATGAAACGATTTACGGTTGCGTAACATTGGGATTTGTTTATTAGCCAACGAGAAACTGTACGATGATGTCGATTTTGGCAAAAAATTCATCTCTTCGTATGATGTCATTTTCATCTTGGTGGGTATGTTAATAAGCAAAATTGCAGTATTTGGGACTCAGAAAACCCACTCGTGTTCTTACAGAAGTCACGTGCACCCATTTCGAGTGACTGTTTGGTGCGGTTTCTAGAGCGGAAGCATCATTGTCCCATATTTCTTTGAAAATGAGGACAGCGCAACCATTAGCGGCAGCCATATGAATGAAATAATATTTCATTTCTAACCAAAACAATTGTTAGGTTAGGTTAGGTTAGGTTAGAGGACGTGTACTTGTCAACTGTGACAAGTACAGCACCCGGAGGTCGAATTGATCCATTGTACAACGTCCTAGCTTCTCACACCACTCGTGTTGTGTGCGTTAATTTTATACATGAGTGGCGGGACCTACAGTTTAAAATCGACTCCGAACGACAGATTTTTGAGAAGCTTTTCATGGAAATTTTTACTCTCAGAGTTTTTGCCAGATATCTGCTGAGAGGAAGTCGCCGCAGAAATATTTTCATATTTTCGTTTTGATGTCTGACCTGGGATTTTAACTCGCCTTTCGTCTAATAAGCCAACACACTACCTACTAGACTACGACGACTTCTAAAACAAAACAATTGTACTTCACAATAAAAAAATAAATTCGGAAAAATTTAGAACAGTTTTTGTTTTATTTCAGTTTTAAAATTTAAACTTTTAAATGGCCCAACCTATAGATAACCTTCAGCATCGATACACATAAATAATGTCACTTTTTTAAATACCCTTTAGTCTCTTGTGTATTGCCGGAGATCCCCATACAATCCATGATTAACAAGCGGAGCAAAAGAATGTCAATATTTCGAATGAAAAACACCAGTCTCTCATACTCCATTAATCATTCGAAATTGAAACTTCTGAGGCACATGGTTCTCACACTTTCCGTTTCCGTTATGGTAACAATATAGTGCGAATTTTCTCAAATGTTTAATTTATAGAAACCACAACTGGTCTAGGTAGCTGACCACAATAAAATTCATAGTATCCCTTATGGTATATAAAGGGCTATCCATTTCGTGGTTTCAAAAGTATGGGACTGGAATTCGACATCTGTCAAACTAAGTTGTGAAACCAATTTTTTTCTTTTCAGTTGAAAGTCTGACATTGACGAAAATGGATCGCTTAACTATCACACAACGCATAAAAATTATCAAAACCTACTACAAAAATGGTGATTCTGCCACAGCCACGTATCGTGCTTTAAGAGGAGATTATGGTTTACATAATATTGAAATATTGAAAGGCCTGTGCATCATCGTTTCGCTCGTTCCGCTGAAAATATCGCTATTGTAAGTGTAAGTGTTGCCAAAGACCCGAATGTGTCGATTCCTCGTCGTTCTCAGGAATTAGGACTGTCTTACGGCACATTATGGCGTATTTTGCATTTAGATCTACACCTACATCGATATAAAGTCCAGCTCACGCAACAACTGAAGCCAGCTGACCATTCACAACGTCGTAGATACGTGGAATGGGTGCTTGAACAACAGGCGGTGGACGGCAATTTTTCGAATAAAATTTTCTTCAGCGATGAAGCACATTTCACACTCGGTGGGTATGTTAATAAACAAAATTTTCGTATTTGGGGTTCTGATAATCCTCAAGTAATTGAAGAAAGGCCATTACATCCAGAAAAAGTCACTGTTGGGTGCGCTCTTTGTTCCGAAGGTGTGATTGGACCTTACTTCTTCGAAAACGACGATGGAACGACTGTCACCGTCAATTCGGAGCGTTATGGTCATATGATAACCGACTTTTTTGTGCCTGCTATTGAAGAATACGACTTGGAAAATATGTGGTTTCAACAAGACGGTGCCACATGCCACACAACTCGATCGAATATGGCTTTATTGCAAGAGACATTTCGTGGCCGCGTAATTTATCGTCGTGGCGACATCAACTGGCCACCAAGATCATGCGATTTGACACCATTAGACTTTTTTTGTGGGGCTACGCGAAAGACCGTTTTTATGCAGATAAACCTTCAACTCTTGAGCACTTAAAAACCAACATTCGTCAAGTTATGGCTGAGATACCGTGTGTCAAAAAGTGGTCGAAAATTACCTCAAAAGAATCAATGCTTGCAACACTTCGCGTGGAGGTTATTTAAATGATGTAGTGTTTCAAACATAATGTCAACGTTCAAACTTTACAATAAAAAAGAAATATCATGAAAAAAATATTTTATATGTGTTTTATTTACGTTTACTTTTGAAACCACGAAATGGATAACCCGTTATATCTTATATTCATTAAGAGCTTTCAATTTATTAACTTGTATAAAACAAAGTATGTGTCAGACATCATCGAAATTTTTTTATTAGTTTGAAAGACTCATTGATGGAACTATGTATGTGTGGGATATAACATCATTCAAATGTCTGACACGACTTCTCAGGGTGAAGGCCATCTGAAATGTGTAAAATTCTATCATAACAGCACAAAAATTTGGCTGAAATTGACCGATGGCTTTGAGAGATGCTGTAGTTTATGGCTTATTCGCATACGTCTGCCACTGAAGAAAACCCCACAAGAAAAAGTCTAACGGGGTCAATGATACGATCTCAGTAACCTGTTCACATCAACTCTACATGGAATGAGCATGCCATCATATGGTTCGTGCAGAATATACACTACAGCATGAGCTGTGTGGCATGTACCACCATCCTATTGACTAAAGATGTTGATGGTGTCCAGACCATTCAATATATTGGCCAAAAGCTAGTGCTCGCCGTTCACAGTACTGGCTGGGCTAATATCATTCTCAAACAACTACCGACCGATGAGTTTTCTAGACCAAAATCTACACCCTTCAGTGAATTTTTCGAGATGCATTGGACGCAATCATATCTTAAATTTGACATTTATCTAGTAATGGAAATGCGATACGTTGCCCGAAAAGAAAACTTAATTTGGTAAAACAATTCTATTATTTGCACGTGTTACATACACATAGATACATAATTGGTCATTACAATCCTTCAGCTAGGATTATGACCACTTATGTTGTGTGTGTAAATTTTATACATGAGTAGCTAGACCCACAGTTTAAGGTCGAATTCGAACGACAGATTTTTGAGGAACTTTTTCGTGGTAATTTTATTTTACTCTAAGATCCTTGGCCAGAAACCTGTTGCGATTAAGTCCCTGAAGAAATATTTTTCGTATTTCATTTTGTTGGAGATGTCTGATATCCAGGGGATTGAACCGTGGCCTCACGTCTAATAAGCCAAAACTATACCTACTAGGCTACGGCGACTTATTTGCACGTGTTGTTAAATGTCATTACCGTCCATGGTGATTTGGCAACTAATTTGACGAATGTAGCTTTAATAAGATAGTCGTTAGTAGACCCCATATATAAATTATTAGTTATATTTGGTCAGGATTACGGCCTGGATTTCCATCCAAATTGGAGAAAATTTGCATGACAATTTGTTTACTCTCAGTTTAGTTTACTCTTTAGCAGAGCGCGAAAAGAAGTATATATTTCTTTCAAGATCCCGCTGCTGAGGTTGGAATTCGGAGTTCTGCTCTAGTAAGCCAACACACGACACACCACTCCTAACAGAATTCGTGCTATAAACTGAGGGTCAAGGCTTTTAAATAATACTGTAAAAAGTCTTTTTTAGCTGCCGTAGTCTAGAAGGCAGTATGGTTGCTTATTAGACGACAGCCAGTAGTTTAATCCCTGGTTCAGACAACTCAAACGAAACGAAATATAGAAACAATTTCTTTCGGTGACTCCTTCCCAGCAGTATTGTGCCAAAAATTCTGAGAGTAAACATTGCCATGAAATGTTTCTCAAATCAATAGTTTGGAGTCGATATTAAACAATAGGTCTCAACATTCATGGATAAAATGAACACACACAACATGAATGGTGTGAGGTTACTAGGTTGTAAACCTGATTAAAGGCTTGTAATGACAAATTCAGTGAGTAAGTAAGAAGAGTTTCGATGCGAAATGAAATAAAATTGAATCATTCTTTCAAATGAATCATCAGTTTTTCTTTCTTTTCTTGAGTTGCGTATTCAAAACTGTTTAAATCATACAAAATTAACTTTCAATTTTTGTTCATAAATTTTGCCACAACAACATGTTAAGCACTTACTAAACCACTTAAATGGTTTTATTTTAAAAATTAAATAAAATTTAATTTGAATCATTATTACTTAATGCGATTTTATAAATTACGTTTGAAGCTTTGTCATGCATTCTAACAGCATTGTAATCCTTGTGACAAATTTTTGAATCCTGTCATCTTAAGCTCATAAAACTGTCCCTGTCGTCTATTGTTTAACTTCAAAGTTCGTGGGCAGTAACGGTCGAAGCCTACACAAAGAAATTCAAAGCAAATAAGCAAACGTTCATAAAATAATAAAAAAGAAAAAAATGTCGAGTGTCAGTCATAAAGTGTAAATTAAAATAATAAAATGAAGAAGAAGCAAAAACCCGAAATTATTTATTAAGGTAAATTTTTCAATGTTTAAAAATAAATAAATTAATCCAGTTGTTTTGTCCTTCTCCTTTGCACTCTACAGTAGTATTAACCAAACATTTCTCAAATATTTCCAGATGAGAAGAAACAAATTCCAAATTTTTATGATTTGAGCCAAAATTCTTATAGGACGATGTTCTTATAAAGGCCACAGTAACCACTTCTTGATTTCAAAAGTAGAGTGACATTACATTGCTTGGAATTTGCCCTGACATATATGAAATACAATGTCAATCAAATAGCTGCCTCTGAACTGGAAGAAGTTTTCGGCCATTTTTTCACACGTTTGGGTTAGTATCTCCGCGATAATTTAACGAATGTTGCGCGAATTCATTGTCTTTGTCGTAAACCCACAAAAACTCACGATCGATGTAAGGGCATCACCGTTTGTGGTTCAGACATTGATATGTTTGGCTGTTTTATTTTATTCTACTCTTGTTGTCAGTACTGTTTTAATACTTTATTTTGGCTACAAGCTGATGATTACCATATTATATCCTATCCTGCTTACGATGACCAACAGACTGGTTATGTATGTGCACCCGTAACGTACGTAATTCTTTATTACAACTCTTTGCCAGGATTACAACCTATTTCCTCACACCACTTATGTTGTGTGTGTTAATTTTATACATGAGAGGCAGGAGCTACAGTTTAAAGTCGACTCCGAGCGATAGATTTTTGAAAAACTTTTCATGGCAATTTTATTTACTATCAGAGTTTTTGAAAGAAATCTGCTAACAGAAACTCGCCAAAGAAATATTTTTTCATTTTCGTTCTTTTACGTCTGACCTGGGAACATAGGCCTCATCTCTAATAAGCCAACACACTACCTACTAGACTACGGCTGCGTATATGCCACATTAATATAGCGAACCGTTAAGGTTAGGTAACATGGCGGGCCCCTCTTTAAATACGAGTTCATACTTATGATACCCACAATCAATTCTTCCCGGGTATTAAACAATCGCTAGAGGAAAAATCTTGCCATAGCAGAAATTTTTATATTAACGGTGAAGGATGTGAGAAAATTAGAGGTCAAAACCCTCCGTATCTTTATAACAAAAGCAGGGCACTGACACATGACATGATAAGAGGTTCTTTCCTTCCCCTTAGACCCACAACTGCCTCCATTTGACTGAGTTCCAAGTCTTTCGACATGCCCACGAAAAGAATAGTGGGCCTGTAATAATCGCTACTATGTCTGAAGTGCGTCGGTTCTCTTCTTATCCAAATGCGTTCAGTAGAATTTAATAACATTGCACGTAGATTTCGACAGATTATGTCGCCATCACTTTGAAATCTTTTTTCCTTTTTTAGGATTCAATACCAACCAAACTCTTATTTGAAATATCCTTAAAACAATTGACAGAATTGATCACTTGGACGGGTCATCATAATTTATTGTTGAAAAAATAAAATAAGAAAACATTTATTTTATCTGTCGACTTTATAGTCATATACAGTGAATCACAGTGAAAATGGCCCACTATGAAATTACATCAGTATTTGGTTAATATTTGTTAAAAAGGAAGAAAATAAAATAAATGTTTTTGTTTAAAATACAGTTTATTTGGTATTCAATATAAGGAACTAAAAAGTTCTTTTAATTAAATTATTAATTCATTCAAATTTATCTCACAATGAAAATATCCCAGTATATTATTATTAAAGAAATAACGTATTTTTTATTTTTAATATTTTGTAGGAAAGCCTTTTAGACTTATTACCGATTTTAAACGATTAGGAATGGATTCTACTAACTTTTTTGTGTAACTTGGAGACATTTTTTGAACTGTTTTTGTTTCTGATGTAAAAAATCAATGAATTAATAATGTAATTAAAAGAATTTTTATTTCCTTATATTGAATACCAAATAAACTTTATTTTAAACAAAAATATTTATTTTATTTTCTTCCTTTTTAATAAATATTAACCAAATACTGGTGGGCCATTTTCACTGTGATTCACTGTACATAGAGTATCATAAAGTCGACCTGAATATTTCTTATTCAATTCTTTTTTCTTCTTTTTCTTGTTTTTAATGTGGCAGGTAATAAAATTATGGTCACTCGAATATGTGCCTGCCATTTGCTGATAAAAATTTACTCGACAGAGAAGAATAAATTTATGCTGTTTTGCAGCTGAGATTATTTAAAAGCATTCGTATTTAAATATTGACTGTATATGGGGATATAAATGCTTAAATCCTATATGGAGAGAACTAAACTAATAAAATCTTTTAAACGAAACTTCATTCAGCTTTACAAAGGGCGTTTGGATTGCTTGGACTGTCTCTACCGTACACGTCGACTCAAGATGATTGTGGGATATACACGAGAATACTTTTTCAAATTGGAAAAAGTTACATGGAATTCAACAAACATGGTCCAACAAATCTGTTTGACGAATTTTAAAACTGCTATGTCCAGCAGTGTACAGTAGAAAAACCAATACAAAACTATCTTTCTGCACTTCAGCTCAAGTGGTATCAAATTTTTAGCATTTAGTATTTGAATTATACTGGCTACAAACACTTCTAGAGAGACTCTGCCTCTCCCTTTCTGCTTCTGTTCATGCTTATGAAACGTTTTGCTTTTTAATCGTATGGAATTAATTGCTAAGAAACATTTCAACCATTCAAAGACCTTCAATAAATACCTTCTTTAACCACCATTGCCACCACATTGTCGGTACAAAAGAAATATTACTTTGAGTGAATGTTGCTACTTTCTTAGCAATGAAACTCTTTTTTTTTGCTTAAATTCCTTTTCAAAATTTATTTGCGCTAAATTGAATCTTTTTGCTCAAATAATTTAAGCATTTCAAGGACCAATTGCTCAGCAATATGTCTTTTTAATGATCCAAAATGCCTTTAAATGTTCACTTTTGTGTTTCCGCTGGGGATGGAAATTGTAGAGGATTATATCGCCAATATTAAGCACAATAAATTTTTGAATAGGAAAAATAATTTTATTTTTCTTTAGTGGTACTATACAGTACGAATGATGAAATAATGAAATAAATTGTTGTTTTGATTTGAAAAATATTTCCTTTCAAAGAACAGGGGGGTGGACATCATTATGTATAATAATTGGATTTCATTTTTTGTGAAACAAAGTTTGTTGAGGAGCATTGTTCAATCTTAAAATAAAACTTAACTATTTCCTGCCTATGCCAGTAACACCTCTTGTTATATTTTTCTATTGCTACATGGCTTTTTATTGCTGAGGGTTGGCGATTTTTTTTTATAGTCGATGTAAATCAAATTGTGGCATTTACTTGAGTTTTTTCTCGAGACTTGTTTTCTGGAAATACCAAAACAAAAAAATTTTGGGTGGGAAATCACGTAAGTATTCCTTGCAGATAAAATTTTCTTTTTAAGAAACATATTTGTTGGCCTAAAGATTAATGAAAAATATTAAATTATTTGTGGTAGTAAAACAATTCGTTGAAAGAATTTTTAAAATATTTAATTTGCAATGTTTTAAACACCAAATATAGATTCATAGGCTTCAAACCAACTTATTCTTCTGAGGGTTTTCTGATGATGAAAGTGTGGCCATCTGTTCTCTACAGAATTTTACTACACCTCCCCTTGCTGGAGAGTTTATTTTCTACAAAAATTCTTAACTAAAGAGTTATATGAACGCATTGGATATTCTAATTGATAAATTAGCAACGTTTTAGAAATTTGTTGAAAATTGCGGTGTATTAACGTGTGTTTAGTCATACTGCTTTAAGAGCGGTCAACTAGAGACTGGATATTAAGTAACGCACTTGTGTACGTTGTATATGAAACTTTACTCTACCCAGATGAGCAATTTATCCGGAATACTAGGCATACTTTGTCGCGGTAGTCTATTATGTAGTGTGTTGGCTTATTAGACGTGTGATCTTGGTCCAAACTCCAGGTTAGACATCCAAACGAAAGTATAAAAGAATATTTCTTCTTCAGAAGTCTTCTGGCAAAAGCTCTGAGAGAAATAATTGCAAAGAAAAGTTTTTGAAGTCTATCGATCGGAGTCAGTATTAAAAAGTATTAAACACTCATGGATAAAATTCACAGCCTGGAAGGTGTGAGAAACTGGATTGTAATCCTAACTGAAGTGTTAAAATAACCAATTAAGTAAGTAAGTATCCAATTAGACAAGAAGCAGTAATACTCCTTCACGCAGACACTGGGCTACTTGCTGCCATTTATTGGATTCCTCTACTAGGAAATTGGCAATTCTCTAAGCGGTACATGGTTGAGAAAATTTCGCCACAATGTCCAATTTCCAACGATGCAGAATGATGTCACTTGATTCCTCTTTCGTGGGATTAGCAATTATTTTAGCCCTAAATCTGCATGGTAGCAGTAAAAACGGTCAAAATCCCATATGTTCAAGTTCAAAATCCAATAGAATCGGAAAAACAATTTGAAATGCTAAACATATCTTTCGCTATACTTTAACCACCAACCAATCCCAAAAATTTTCTGTTACTAAGCGACTGATATAAGAGAACTCGTTGGCAAAATCCTTTTCATAAAATTCCATTTTTGTAAGACTTCAGTAAAAGAATCCCGTGTAACAAATTTCAGTGAAAAATTTTAACATTTATTTACTAAAACTTTACAAAATTTGTGAGAGAGTAATGGAAAATTTGTTTTTGCTACAATTCTTAATGCAAATACAATATGGCACCATCCATCACTCTCTGATAATCTATTAACATTTATTTCAAAGTGAGGAGATTATTCCCCTTTGAAAACTAAATCCCAAAACAGGCTTTTGAGGAGATTTTTTTAAAATTCCCAGTGTCTGGAAAGTTATGACTGCTTTATGGAACTTTAAACCTGTTGATGGCTCTTGAGGATAGGTAGGCAATTAATCCTTAAATAATTACAACCAATTCATGTGAACAGCCTCAGGTGTTTTACATTTCTTATTTCATTTTTAAAAGCAATTGGTGTTGTTGTTGTAATGCGAAACTATGAAAGGAATTTACGAAAGAAAAAGAAAAAAATTTAATAAAATTTCATACAATGAATTGAATTGAATTTCTCATCGCATATAGTACGTAAATTCCAATTTGTTTCTTGCAATTGCTGAGTGTGACCAGATACGGTTCTTAATAGCTAACAAGACATTCGCTAAGTAGAACAGACTTAGGCTTTTGCAGAGTTACTTTATGGTCCATTATAATTTACGTACCTACTTAATTGGTCAATACAACTCTGTTAGGATTACAATCTAACTCCTGAGACCACTAATGTTGTGTTAATTTTATCCATTAACGGTATGAGCTCTTGTGTTATGTCGACTAGGAACCACAGATTTGAGAAATCCTTTCATGGCACTTTTATTTTCTCATTTGCCACAAGACTGTTGAGAGTAAATCGCCAAAAGTACTTGGATTTGAACACACGCGCTCTCGTCTAATATGACAACACACTACCTACTAGACTACGGTCAATTATTTTCTCAGGTAAACCCCATATTTTATTTCACTCTGTTACCAAAGTATATCGGTTGATATTATTGTGTGTCTTGACAAATTGTTGAACAATATACGAGTATTCTAAACAACAATTGAATTCCTTGGCTGCCTTGAGATAAGGTGTTAATATAGGCTTTGCACAAAACATGGGGGACATAGAATAAAAATTGTCGTAAGACGCCTTTTACACGTTCAAAGTACTTTCCAAACAATAAATTATTATTTATTATCAAAGTAGAAGAGTCATTCTAGAACAGTCAATGGAACGAGTTTTTGATGAGGACGATTTTGATTGACTAGGATTTTATTTTAACATTAATTTTTTATTTTCATTTTAATACATTTTTATTTTTGTAGATAATAATTTTTGTTTATTTGAACTGGTTTTGGTGTAGTAGCTATTTTTGTTTTTTAAAAAATATATAATAAATATACCATTAAAATTAAAACAAATTTCATTCGTTTTTTTTAATTCAATTGATATTTTTAATAGTAATATATAATTACATATAAATTATTCGGGAAATAGATACAACTTAGCGTTATATATATGGACTTTTTTCTATGTAAATCACTTAAAAAAATTTAATCAATTAAATGGGTATTTAAATTACATAAAATTATTTATCTTACCGTCTATTCTGCAAATAAGTTATATATTACAGCCAATCGAATTTGCCGTCGTTATTAAAATATTCAGTGAATTGCTGCCTAACAACTTCCGCACACCCTTTTCGTGGATTGTATGTGTATGTATCTGAATGACCATTATTATTTCCCTGCAAGCAATTTTGTAGTCGACTACGTAAGTAGTGCACTTTAAGTTAACTTTTGTAGATTGACTATAATATAACTACAATTTAATGCAGCACTTCCTTAGAATTTGGTATTCGACTACGAAAATAACACACTTTTAGATAACTCTTTTAGACTAACTATAAGCTAACTGCAATGTTATGCAGAACTCACCCAAATACGAAACGTTTATTTATTATTGAGAGCTTCTTGTTTGTGAGATTTGTTTTCTCTCTGTTCTCTCTTTTACCAGATCAGACTTTTGATGATTTTGTTTTTAGACTAATTATAAACTAACTACAATGTTATGCAGAATTTCCCCATAATTTAAAACGTTTATGCTATTTCTGATAATATTGTTTTTTCAATTGCACCTTTTTCTGAACTATTTTTAGATTAACTAATAGCTAATTGAAATGTTATGCAGAATTTATTCAAAATGAAACCGTTGTCTTTTTATTCTCTATTTTTTACTATTTGAATTCGTATAAGTGCTATTGTAGCTTCAAAAATTATATAATTTTTATTGTTTAAAATGAGTGGCACAAGTAGAAGAAATTTAAAAAGACTTTTTAAAAAAAAAAAAAAATTAATTTTTAAACAAATTAAAAACTAATAATTTAGATAATTTAAATAAATTAAAAAATAATAGTTCAAATCCATTGAAACACCCATTTTTCTCCAAACATACTTTTCTTGATGGAGAAAGTGTTGAAAGCATTAGTGCATCCAATGAACAATTTGACGAAAAAAAGACTTTTAAAGAAAAAATTGGAGATTGGTATTTTAAAAATAGGCCATCTCGCGAGTGTTTCGAAGAACTATTAAAAATATTGGTCGAAGAAAATTTTGATGTGCCTTTAAGTGCTAATTCATTTATTAAACACAAACGTGACAAATTAGAAATAACAAAAGTTTTTCCGGGCGTGTATTGCCACTTTGGGATAAGAAAACAAATATTTAGGTGTTTAAGTGACATACTCGATTGCCAAAAAATTATAATTGATTTAAATATAGATGGATTACCATTATTTAGAAGTTCAAGAAGTCAGTTGTGGCCGATTTTGGCAAAAATTGTTAACTGAATTTAAGTTAGTTAAAAATTTGTTAACTTTAAGTTAACTATTATATAACTGACTTTAAGTTAGTCGAAAAGTTGTTAACTTTAAGTTAACTATATAACTGACTTTAAGTTAGTTGAAAAGTTATGCAGAGTCGGACAATTGACTACTGACAATGACACCACCATGTTAAAATAGTCAGTTGGCCCCATTAAAAATAATCTAAGAGTCAACCACAACTAGCTGAGAAAAAGTTAACTTATAATGCATTAAAAGTTAGTTGAGTTGCCGGCAGGGTTGGTTCAGAAGAATGTGCTCTATTATTTGAATTAGTACTTACATACTTACGTATCATCACAATTCAATAAATAATTATGTAAAACACAGCACGTAAATATTATCGTTTCCACAGTTTGAACTTTTAAATTAATAGGTGATAAAAACTCTGAAACGGTTCGCAAGAATGCCAAAAGAATGCTCGACAACATGTCTTGTTCGAGAGAGTCTTGCATTAATGATTTGTTTGTCATTTAGTATATTGGTATGGTATGCATCATCACCAACTACAACATGCGGAAGATACCTGCCATTTCCTTCTCCTATTCTAAATTTTTTTCTTAAATTACTTTCAAGGAATACACCAGAATCGTTACACCGTCCATTACAGCAAATGTCGACATAAATAAATCTACAATTAGCTTCAACTAAAGCCATCAGTATTATACTATTGCCTCTTTTTTAATTGTGGTAAAACTCTCCGCCTTTAAGTGTTAACCGAAAATTTATATGCTTACCATCTCACCTATACAATTTGGAAATTGCCACCTTACAGCAAATTATTTCGCAATTGTTTCCCACTCTGTTGAGCTGCTAGGAAACTAATTTTAAGAAATAGTAAATATGTACATTTATGCGTACATATGTATGTGGAAATTATATTTTCGGTGTATAACCATAAATATCTATATGCTAGTGCACAATGCCTTCAAATATATTCCATTCATTGTTTTAGCAATACTGCGACAAACTTTAGCACCTATAGTAGATATCATAGAAACAGACACTCGAGTTTAGTAATCTATACTAATAAAAGACTCACCTAAAATATTATACTTAGATTTTATTAAAACTATTAAAACAGGATTTTATATTATTATAAATTATTACCAGTGACAAGGAAACACAATGTTAATGATAATTTTTCAGCAGGAGTAATAGCATCTCTCATAACCGTATCGGCATGCGTTATATCCATTTCTATTAAATTTAATACATATTTAAATTGCTCCTCAGGTATTCTTAAATAATTTTTATACTTAAAGTAATTAATATTGAAAGTAATTAATTTTGTAAAAACAAAAAGGAGCCTCGGTTCTTCATGCATTTCCTCCAAGGTTTCTTTCATTGTAGCTCTCTTGGACAAATTTGTAAGACCTTAATATATAAGTACATGTATAACAAAGTATAAGTATTTCCTCTTTGTCACTATCATCAGAATCCAATTTAATAGCATCTTCAATGTATTTAAATATTTCTTTTAATAAATCTTCTTTTTCTTTACAAATTTTTAAAGAATTGTCTTGTATTTGAATTTAAATCATACATACATACATAATTGCTCATTACAACCTTTCTGTCAGAATTTCAACCTGGCTTACCACATCACTCATGTGTGTGTTAATTTTATACATGAGTGGCGGGACCAACAGTTTAAAGTCTATTCCGAACAACATATTTTTGAGAAACTTTTCGTGGAAATTTTATTTACTCGCAGAGTTTTTGCCATAAATCTGCTGAGAGCGGAAGTCGCCGAAGAAAATTTTTTTTCATATTTCGTTTTGTTGGAGATGCCTGACATGGGGTTTGAATCGAGCACTCACGCCTACACACTGCTTACTAAACTATGGCGACTTTTTTCGGTCCTTCACTGGAGTTAAAACAATAAAACAATAACAACAATAGTAAATCCAAGTCATTGACACATTTACTTAAGAAAATGGAAAGCATCGACAAACATTTAAGACGACGTTCTCGAATAACGACGTAAATGTGTAAAGTGAAAAGGAGCAAGAAATTTGACAAAGTAAATCGAAGGATTACTGCACTGTATCTTTAATGAATTTTTGCTTATTAAATGCTTTATAAACATGTTCTAAGATAAAAGTGAATGTTTTTTGTTTTCTTGAATAAATTTAATATTCTGGAACACCCACAAAAATTTAATCACTTAACATAAAATAACCACATGATTAAATTTAGCATAAATCACACTTGAGAGATTTATCTTAAATACGGCACCTCCTAAGATAATAGTTTGTTTTTTGAATGGAAAATCACTACGTTCCACAAAATCATTTGTTTTAATCAAATGCAGTATTTTTCCCAAATGAAAAGAATGTTTGTTTTTAAAAAAATAAAATTATGCATGAACAAAAAAATGTCCTCAGAGATATTGAGTGAGTTAACGTTATTAAGTATTCATGGAAATCATGAAACCAATAATCATTCCAATCAGCACGGAGCAAAAGAAATTTTTCGACAATAAGGAAGAAGAAACAATTTATGGTAGAAAGAAATATTTTATACTACATATATACATACATACATATGTTCGTAAGTAAAGGCGTATGAGTAATATTAAATATGTATGAAGAATAAACATTAATCATGCGTCGGAGTGTATCTCTTTTTAATATTGTGTCAAGAGAAAAAAACAAAAAACGAGCAATTGCCCTTGGATCCAAAATAGAGTCACGCATTTAAGTATATGCCTAGAATTACTGTGAAGTGAAGTAGTTCTTGAAAATAACAAAAATTTGCCAAAAAAAAAAAAACTCTAAATAGAGCATAATTTTTTATGCCAAAAAGCTGAAAGTACAATAACAAAACTATATATATAGAAAAGTGATGAAGGATAGAAATACAAAGAATATCAATACACTCCAGAAGTTGCCATATCATAAGTGAATGCAGTAAAGTTTAAATTTAAAAAGGCGATAATACAAAAACGGTTTGAAATTTTTCCAAATTTATTTTTTGTTCTGAAGCACAATCGTTTCGGTTAAAAATGGAGTAACATTTCATTCATATGGCTGGCGCGGCTGACGTCACAGTACCTCATTTCATCGGACCGATTTTCGTGCACTTATTCGAGTGTATGGGGTCGTATATCGGCAATGGCATCACGAATGTAGGCCTTCAAATGTTTAATTGCCTCTGGTTTGTCGGCATAACACTTTTCTTTAACGGCATCCCACAGGAAATAGACCAACGGTTTTAAAGCTTGGCTGCGATTTGGCTAATTAAATGGCCATCAAACGTTTGACGCTATAAATCGCCTTCTCCATGACATTAGCGTAAAAATCGGGTTGATTTTGATCGATGTCTTGGCTTATGTCGGCATCGAGGTTTGTGGCAAATTCTCTTGGCATATTTCTGTGACTTAAGGAAATACCACAAGTAAAACTATAAGGGATTGAAATCCCACGAAGTTTAAGTCTATGAATTTCCCCTTGCGACATGAGTGTGTGGCTCGAAGCGACCACTGCTGTTGAAACCAAATCTTATTCAATTTATCCCAATAGAAGTTAGTAATAATCGAGCTATAGTGATCGCGGTTGACAATGATGGCCTGATTAATGACGTTCTCAAAAATAGATGGAATATACCAAAATCCTAACTAAACAGTTACTTTTTCTGGATGCATTGAACACTCATCAGTCTAATGTTGATTGGTATGTGACAATTTTGTTTGTTCACCTACAGAATATTCCATTACTTAGAAGCGTACTACAAAAATTAGTTACGTTTAGATTTTTTACTGAATGTATAATAAGAGTACATAAACACTTCTAAACTTAAAGGAATTGTTGTTTTTTCTTCTTTTTTATTTAATAATTAATAATCACTCTCGTGTATTGTCAAAGGAATAAATAATTGCATGAATAAATCAAACAGAGACTTCTTCTCAACATTTTGTTTTTCAAAAGCTTTTTAGTTTGAAATTAAAATTAAATAAAAATTAAGTGTGTCATACAAATCATAATTTCTTCAAGTATTTGGAAAAGAATAAGTTTTTCTCATATTAAAAAATTTCAATACTTGAAAAAATTGATTTTGAAATTTAATTAAATTTAATGAAGCGGAAAAATATATGTGTAGCAATTAAAGTAGAAGATACATTTTCATTAGATTTTATGTAATTATTATTTAATCAATTACTTTAGAGGGTTGTCAAAGAATAGTTGTGATATTTGTATTCTATAGTAAAACCGTTTGTTTTAAAACATCCTTCATGACAAACCTATTGTTATATATCTTACTTATGCAGTTTTAAATTTAGATTCGAGATATGGAACTGATTCGAGCACATTTACTGAGACAAAAGACTTCACACCAAAAACCTCTTATGTGATTAGTTGACTTTAAAGTGTTGTGAAGTGATTTCTTATTAAAATGATTACTGCACGAAACCGTGACAAAGAAACTTTAAATGGTAGTTTTACTGGCTCTTAAAGTTTTGGCCACAAGACAACTGAAAGGAAGTAGTCGAAAGAAATAAATTTTTATATTTCGTTTTGTTAGAAATGTCCAAGCCAAAGATTGAAGTTCTGGCTCTCGTCTAGTAAGCCAATACACCACCGATTACACTCCGTTTATACTTACTTTAATTACATACACATATCATCTCAACATTTAGTCAATATTACAATTTAGCTGCTCTCCCTACTCATTTTAATTTTATTTACGAGTGAAGAAACCTAAAATTTCGCTTCGGCACTGAAGTTTGAATCACGGGCTCTCGTTTAATAAGTCAACTCACTTTTTCATCAAAACAACCGCCAATGGCAGTTGTAATGTAGATTTCATTTGCTCTACAAAAAATAGTCTAATTCAATGATCCTGGTGGACTACTACTACTAAAAAATAAGCTTAATTGCTCACCAAACTTCCTTCACGACATTTTAATGGTTTTTGGACACGCTGTTTATGGATCGACTTGAACGATGTTTGGTTTCAACAGAATGGTGCAACTTGCCACACAACTCATGCCACAATCGATTTATTCTGTCAATGGCCGTTTAATTAGCCGAAACGGTGATGTCAATTAGCCGCCAAGAAGCTACGATTTGACACCGTTGGACTATTTTCTGTGAGACGCCGTTAAAGAAAAGCCAGAGACAATTGAGCATTCGAATGCGAACATTCGTGATGCCATTGCTGAGATACGACCCCGTTTACTCGCAAAAGTGCACGAAATTTGGTCCGATCGAATGAGGTACTGTGAGACCAGACGCGGCAGCCATATAAATGAAGTAATATTCCATTTCTAACCATAATTTGTCATTAAAACCCTCCAATCAGGATTACAACCTAGCTGTTCACACTACTTATGTTGCGTGTGTTAATTTCATACATAACTGGCGGCACCAACAGTTTAAAGTTTACTCCGAACGACAGATTTTTGAAAAAGTTTTCCATGACAATTTTATTAACTCTCAGAATTTTCGTCAGCAGTTGGCTGAGAGTATTTTGTTTTGTTGGAGATGTCTGACCTGCTGTTTGAACCGTGAACACAGTACCCACACTACAGCGTAGACTCCGTATGCCATGTGGAATACGGTACCATCTTATTGACACCACAAATCAAACAAGTATTTTAATCAAATAAATTTCAGTTATCATTATACAATACCACAAGGCGTCATTCCTTTTTTAGTCTACTCATAGCGAAATAGTGAACCTTACTAAAAATATTAGGATTGCCACATGTCAGGAATCGTTTGCTTTTTATTGAAAAAATTTACATTGAAAAATCACCCGTTATAGCAATACTAACAAGACTTACACTTAGTATTTTTAACCGACTATTAAATGAATTAAAATGAATCATTTACTCTTACAGTATGCATATACACTAGAGCCCCGACTTGCGTCGTTAATGGGGACCGGAGAATTGCGACGCAAATCGAAACGACGCAAATCGAATCAAATTAATATTTCGGATAAAACAGAATTATGAAAACATTTTTCATTATTTTATTTAGTTCAGTAAAGTTTTCTCTAATTATTATAAAGAAATAGCAAAAATATAAATTAACAAAAAAACTTAACAAAAATCAATAAAATTCATTTATAAAAAAATAAATTTTAAAGAAGAAATTGTGCTTTGTTTAGTTTATGTGGTGCTTTCTTCAAATAATAAATTTAAATCAACAACACTCCATTTCATTACGTGGTCTTTGTTAACAAAAAGGTTTGTTGAATTTTTAGAGTTTTTTTTTGCTGATATGTTTCCTTGTAACAACTAATGGCTTGGTCAGCATTTGCTGCTACGCCCTCGCTACGATTTTCGTCAGGATCGGTTTCAGAAAATATATCCAATGCATGGGAAATTAATTGCATAGCTTTCGAAATATTGGAGATTGTTATTTTTTTTTCCTCTAATGTATTATAAATTATCATAAAATCATCTTCTAAAGCATGCTGAATATTAATGGATAATAAATTTTTATTATCAAGCTCCTCATCGTGAGACAGTAAAAGTTCATTAATGTCATCCTCTTCCATTCCTTCAAATTCTGCTAAATTTAATCGACGCAAGTTGAAATTACAACAACGCAAGCTGAGTTTTGTCAATTTTTAAAAAGCGACGCAAATCAAAACGACGCATATCGGATCGACGCAAGTCGGGGCTCTAGTGTACTATACATACATACATACGTATATAGAGTGTATATTGCATTTGTTGCCATAATAATTCATAAACATTATCCATCATTGAGCCTAGCAAATAATAGAAAATCTTTAAAATCAATTGAAAATTTTTGCTTCAAATCCCTGCATACATACTTACATATACACATAAATCAAAAATGCTTCCTTATCCTTGTAAATATTTGTCATTTATTGTTGATTATTTCCTTCTCTATAAATCACACAGTAAAACATAGAAACAATTAATTTTGATTACAAATTCAAGTCTTTCCTAAAATATTTGACAAATGAAATCTTCTTCAGAGAGATGATAAATATTACGAAAATAGAATAGAATTTCAGCAAATTAATGTGTATTTAATTTAATTAAAATGGGAACTACTAAGAGCAGAAGAAAGAAATGAAAGAAAATAAATACGAAGACAATTGATTTCAATGATTAAAACGAAAATATAAGAATAGAGTAGCATAGCAGATAAGACTGAAAAACAAGAAGCAAAGCATAAAGTCTAGTAAAGTTCTATTACCCTACAAAAATTGCTTCGAATTCGTATTTATTAAGGGGTTGGTATACTTCCCAATTTTTATAAAAATCTATTATATTTCACGGTTTTTACATAAAACTGTTTTTCCCAAAATCACTCTTTTCAACATGACAAGCTACATTTATTAAATTAATTGTCATTAATTTAGATTGTTTTGTCAAATCATCATGTATGACTGATCATAGACGACGACGTGTGTTCGTATAACGGCCTCTGAAGCATGTTGAATTTGGGACGATACCGATCCACTTGAGATCTCACAGCATACAATGCATCCTTTAAATAATACCCTTTGTTTTGTATTTTGGGCATGAGTCGTCTTTGGTCCATATTTCCTTCAGGACAAGGGTAGCCAAGCCATCAATGTCAATGGTGAGGTCGATGATTATCAACTTGTTTTGGCCTGAATTGGATGATGTAGACACCAACAACAGATTGTCACAACAGGACTGCGCTACATGCCACACAGCTCATGCCATATGGAATCGGTTTGAAGGTATGATCTTCTCATATAAAGGTGGTGTGAACTGAATACCGAGATCATGTAATAATTCTCCGTTAGACTTTTACTTGTGGGATTTTTGTAAGTCGCAAGAAAACCAGAAACTTCAGCGGTCCTCTAAGCCAACCTGCGTACATACATGCATACATACATAATTGGTCATTACAAACTTTTCACTACAATTTTAGTTACTCTCAGAATTTTTACCAGATATCTGGTGAGACGAAGTCGCCGAATAAATATTTGATCATATTTCGTTTTGTTGGGGCGTCTGGATTGGAGTTTAAACCGTGGCTTCATGTCTAATAAGCCAACACACTACCTACTAGACTACGGCGACTTAAGCCAACTTAACTCTGGGTCAAATCTGTTTTGATTTATGCACCTGATTCATGGAAAATTTAATATTTTGGATGTGCTCCACAAAGAGAAGCCGTGGCGGCTATTCGAACGATATTTAGATTTGAAGGTAGGAAGCGCTTAATGAAAAGTAACTTGGCTGCCTTATCAGAAGTTGCAAAAGGGTCCTCGACTATGGATGTGGTTGACAGTGGTATGATAATGGCCTAAGTGTGTCTTTCCATGCTTCAGCTCTACCTACCCTGAAAGAGATCAGTAATGAAATAAATGTATTTAATTAAACTCTATGCGTTTTAGAATGAAATTGATGCTAATTAATCAGTTACGATATGGCTCTATAAGAAGACAGGTAAACCATAGACTGTCAGACAACTTGTTACGGATGAGAAATGCCACATAAATTCGTGATTGTCTGTGCTCCATGGACATGGGTAATTGCACATATTGAAATATTGACCAGATTATGATCAGTACCTGTATAGGAGACGAAGTAGGCAATGAAATACGCTATTCCTCGGATATAAGCACTTTCAAAACTGCTTGCAGGACAGTGCTTATAAGCGAGGAATTATTATATCGAAATCGTACGCATGAAAGCAAATAACCAAGTATCATTCAAGCTGGCAGAATTCTATTTGTCTCAATGACAGCACTGGCTCCTATTCGATGGAATGTTGTATGGTGGATAAAGTTGTAATTTGTTGGGCACTTGTGTCACTTTTGGCTCACTGCTAAATTTCTGGGGCAAATGGATACGCAGCAGACTTTATAGACATAGTCAAGAGTCATATTGTAACATTAACTAGTCAGAGAACAAGGCCGTCGAATTGCCCGCGACCTGCACCAGGCCAGATTATTAGAGAAGCTTTACAAATTACAAAAGGTGAACATTGGTGGATTGTACGTTTTCCATTAGGAATCAATTGGTCAAGTTGGTTACATCTTCTGGATGGGGCAGAGTGTAGCCTCTGCCTCGAATATAATGAAACCGTAAACGATTTTTTTAAAGTAAATATAGAGTATGAAGTACAATTTTTCGCACTTATAAGCGGGGAAATCTTAAAAGCTGGATGCATATATCGTAATAGTTTCACTACATTTTGAAGCAAAAATCAAGATTGCATAAGTTTCAGTGCTATTAAGCGGAGAATTATTCTATCCGAGATGTTTATATCCGGGAAATACTGAAATAAATTTACAATTATTTACTTGTATATATAAAATTCAGTGAGCGCCAAAAAAAAAAAAAAAACTTCACATTAAAAAAATATACGTTAATAAATTACAGTTATTTTGATTTTAAAACTGATTCATTGCAAGTTTTTAAAATTGAAACAAAAAAAAATTACTAAATTGTTCAAACTAGGTTTGAACACTAAAATTATCTAATAAAACATTATCTTTTATTCGATAATTCTATGTTAATTAACATAGGTTGATTCCAAATATTTCCATTTACAAAATTCCATAAACAAAAGGAATATCTCCATCGTTTATCATTTCAATTTCCATTTATAACTTCCACAGACAAGGGAATGTCTCCACCGTTTACTGTTACGAATTAACAACAACAGAAGTTTGGTGGAAGACGAAATTGCACATCAACTTTACTTCTCATCGTGCAGTAGCATAAGCACAATTAAATAATTTTACCAAGTCAAGTGTGTGAATTAAAAAGAAACTAAAAAATAAAAAAAAAATTTGTGAACTTTGCCTAAAATTTATAAAAGAAAAAAATCTAAATTGTAAAGTGTGATTAAATTTATCTAAAAAAAACAAATAATTTTGATGTATGGTGATTTTTTAAGAGCTATAGGAAAATTTTCCAAAAAAAAAAAAACACATAAAATTCAGAAAAATGCATGAAATCTTTATTTGAATCGATAGTACGGTTTATATACTTAATTGTTTGAAGATTATTTCATGCAAATGTTGACCGCGACTGCGCCTCAAATGGTACATCCGCTTAGTCCAATTTTGGCATACTCTTTCCAACATTTCGGCCGGTATCTCACAATGCGTCAATTGAAGCGGGCTTGTCTGTATAGACATGAGCTTTAACATAGCCCCACAAAAAATAGTCTAAAGGCGTTACGATTCGCAGCATCTTTGAAGAAGTACGGTCCAATGATGCCACCAGCCCATAAACCGCACCAAACTGTGACTTTTTCTGGATGCATTGGTAGCTTTTGCAATGCTTCTGGCTGATCTTCACTCCAAAATCGACAATTCTGCTTATTTACGTATCCATTGAGAAAAAATGAGCTTCGTCGGTGAACACAATTTTTCGATAAAGAAGTGGATCTTCGGCCAACTTTCCAAGAGCCCATTTTGATTATAAAATTCAATGATTTGCAAGCGTTGTTCATTTATAAGACGATTCATGGTTAAATTATAGACCAAACTGAAGATGTTTGACAGTGAAACAAAACACGAAACGTGCGTGAGCTGTTTAAACCAGTGTTGCCAAAAAGATAATGTAGCTAAAAAATCATTCTTTACATACATATAGGAATATTATTTTATAAAAATTATACAATTAATGTAATAGAGCTAAAATTAATTACTTATTTAATATTATCTATGTTAAATTATATTTACCTGAAATATTTGAATACTTACCAACCCAAGTGTTAAACTAATTGAATTATATTTACCTGAAATATATATTGGCTAAATGTGACTTATACTTAATAATTTTTAATTGGATCAACTATAGCTACACCAGAAAGAGAAAAGGTAAGAATTTCTCTCCCAAGATCTCAAATTCCAGAAATTGAAATTACAATCCACATCTCCTGAAGATCTTTTTCTTTAAGGAGATTTATAAACAAATAATTACCCCAAATTGTTTCAAAATATTTCGAAATATTGTCAAATTTTTTCGGGCAGTCTCCTTAAGTAGTAAAATTTTAGTTTACTGATGATTAGAATTTTATCCATAGTGTACAGTTTCTTTTTAACGCTCACTGTATAAACAGTAAAATGCACTTACTACACCACCCTCGATGTTTTTGAATTTAAAATAAAATTTTTTTATTGAAATTCCTTAAAATATTCTTGAGATATTCATTCTTTCTTCAATGACTTCATTGTTCTTAGGTTTAGTTGTTAAATAAAAAAAATTAAATAAAATAAAAATACATAATACACAATAATTTCATGAAAAGTAAAAGAAAAAGAACAATAAACAATAAACAATTTTTTATCTTTTACATAAATTAGAAATTAATCAAAACAAATTTGCATATTTTTATAAACTCTTTTCTCTTTTTTTAACATTTTTTTGTGGATTTTAAAAAATTTTTTACGGTTTATGGACCTTAACTTTATTTTTTTTCTGTTTTTGTTATTGCTTTAAACGTCAATTATTAAATTAAAATATTTTAGCAAATATTTTTTCATATTTTTTATTCAAACTATGATAATGACCCTTTTTTGGGGGGAAAGATACTCACTGGTTATGTTAATGCCCATCAAATTGAAATCTTAATCACAGTTTATTGTTTAATGACGTTAAGTCTGATATTCTAATGCCCCTTTGAAATGTGTTATGATAAGTAGAAGTGGAGAAAAATATCTGATAAAATGCCTTTAAGCAGAATGTTTTCTCTTTTATTTTTGTAATTTTTTTATAATTTTTGTATTGTAATACTTGACTAAAGAATTATAATTAAATTAATATGACTTGGGTAGCAAAAACAAAAGAAAACAAATTGTATTACTTTAGCAGTTTCTGCCCGGGAACAATAAATAAAATATTTAACATAATCATTATTGTTCGGTAAATACCAAACATAAAGGAAGGGAAGCCAACAGAAAAGAAGAAGGAAACTTTTAGAACATCTCCATCATTTCCCTATCAATGGAAAACAAAAAAAACTTAATAACATAAAAATAAAATTAAATTAAATTCATACAGAAAATATCAGCAATTTTTTGTTTTAAGATAAAATTATTGGGCAATTCACACGACTTTGTATCGTGTATGTTGTGTTGAATACTCTTGGTTGTTTGTGAACGCTTAATGCTATGCTGTATTGTGTATTTCATATTCCAAATGTATTTCTTTGGCATTCACACAATTTGATAGCACGAAACCAATACAATTTTTAAAAACATATGAAAAAAATGTGTATAAGTGTATTGAATTTTTACATGAAAATTATCAACAACAAGCATACACTGTTGTATAATCGTCCAAACAATACACTCAATACAACGATACAACGGCTTGTGTGAATTGACCATATCTCAAATAGTTTACATAGAACATATTCAAATTTATTCAAGTCCATATTTGATGTTACTATCTTTAATCTTTTGGTAGTTGTCAGGTAGATTCATTATTTTTCCATTACTGTAGAACATCTGTGTTTATCAAAACGAAATATCGGGTGGGTTTTAAATATAAACCATTGGTTATTTTGATTCTGGCAATACTTATGTCATTCTATTCTGTCACAAAATTCAGTATATTATCTCCAATGAAAGAAATGAATCGATTTACACTTGAGCCACATTTGGATTTATTCCAAATTTATTTCCAAAACAAAGACAATTGGTCCGATATTGCACGAAAATGTAGTACAAAATTTGGTTGCAAAGAAGGACCAACAGTGCGCGGTATACGCAAGTTTGTTGCTAAAGCTCGTGAAACTGGTTTCATTGCTGATGTCCAATGAGCATGCTCGTGCAGTGCGTACATGCGAAAATATCGAAGCTGTGGCTGAGAGTGTGCGTGAGAATTTATCAATATCAACTCGCCATAGTTCTTAGCTATGGCTGTGGCGATGGACCAACAGGACACTGCACGATGATGTCGACTTTCCAAAAAAAAAATCATCTTTTCGGATGAAGCTCATTTTCATCTTGGTGAGTATGTTAATAATCAAAATTGCCGTATTTGAGGGTCAGAAAACTCACACGTGTTCTTACTGAAGCCAATGCATCCAGAACGAGTGACTGTTTGGTGCGGCTTGTGGAGTTGAGGCATCATTGGCCCATATTTCTTTGAAAAAGAGGACGGCGCAACCATTACGGTCAATGGAGATGGTGGCCGTTTAATTAACCGAAATGTTGATGTCAATAGGCTCAAGAAGCTACGATTTGACACCGTTGGACTATTTTCTGCGGGGCGCCGTCAAAGAAAACTGTTATGCCGACAAACCAGAGCCAATTGAGCATTTGCAGGCCAACATTCATGACGCCATTGCCGAGATACGACCCTATACACTCAAATAAGTGCACGAAAATCGGTCCTATCGAATGAGGTACGGTGAGGTCAGCCGCGGTAGCCATTGAACGAAATTCTATTTCTAAACGAAGCAATTGAAGTTCACAACAAAAAATAAAATTTTGCAAAATTTCAAATTTTTAAATTTAAACATTTAAATGGCTCACCCTTTACAACATGCCATATATAATCAACTCATAAAAGCGAAGTGCATAAGATACAGAGAGGGACTTGCGTTGGTATGACCGTGTCAATGAGAACCAATTCTATAATGGTGTTGCAGGCGCTGTTAGATTTAAGCACGTGCCATGCGTTGGAGAGGAAAAGAGTCATTAAGACTGTCGTTAGGTTAACGAGAGACTAGTCTAACGTGCATCAGAAAGTATTGTGATATTTGGCTGTCAGTTCCCTCATTAATTGTGTGCTGGAAATTCCCAGAGGCGGACATTCTTCTGAGGTTTAAAGTGTTTGAGTGGACAATTAAGATGATAAGAGATTTGAGTTGTACCTCAGAAGAAAGAGAGAGAGAGAAAGAGGAACAGCTTCCTGAAGTTTGTCAGGGCAACAGGATTGTGAGAGACTTTATAGGGATACCTATATAGGTACAATTAATCGTAGAAGCAACACGTATTTTTAATTAAACTGTTCCTATAATTGGTGACCCCAATGACTTAAATAAAAGAAAGCGCTTTGATCGACGGAAGACAAAGCCACAAAGACGACTTGTCACAAACTTAATTTGGACGATCAAAATCATGAACCACGATAGCAACATACAGTCTCAACAGAGTCTCCGCCATCGGTGCCTTCGTTTTGGCCTCAGCAACCTGAAATTTGGTTTGCACAGGTTGAAGTTCAATTCATTATTTCGTGAATAAACAACGACATTTCAAGATTCTACACCATTGTAGTCGCCGTTGAGGGCAATGTTCTACTTAAAACACTCCATGATGACTAGGTACACATTTCATGCGATATAATGCGTCCTCCATACCTGGAGTAACTGTTAATCGCCTTTTTACACACCAGGACGTTCTTTTATTCCGTATTCCTGGATGTTATTGTGCATTTCTAAATAAAAAATAAAACATGCATTGAATACAAGCAATATTATACTCAATGGTGTTTACTTAAGCGCAAGTGTAGATACCAGATATTTCGTCTTTATTTTTTAATAGAACTGTTGCGAACCCATTTCAAATAATTCACAATGAAAACCATTTTCTTAAAAAAAAAAAAACAAAACTGTTGCTAATCCTTTTACATTTTCGTCTGCGATTTAATCAAATAAAACCACATGTTCTACTGTAAATATTTTCAGCCTCTTATTATGGTAAATGCCAAGACGCAGCAAAAATAATGTGATTTTGTAGGCGAACCTTAGTTGGAACAAAACCCTACAGCCGTTATTGTGCTTCCAAGCCCATGACTATAAATGGTAACTAATTCACATTATGACATTTGTTTCGCTCCACCCTGTATTTTATAATATTATATATGTCATATAAACATTTTCTTTTTAATTCTCACTCTTTGTCTTATTCTCTAAGCCCGTCTCTATTGTGTTTTTAAAAGGTAACGTACGTATTTTCTTTAGAGTCTTAAAAATGGAAAAACAGGACTTTTCTTTCCTTTTGATAATATTTTTTTAAGGAGTATGTTTTTGTTTTTGTTTTAAACAAAAGATGACAAAGGTACAAAAAGCTTAAAAACATTAAATATGAATAAACATGTTACATGTTGGCACCATAAAAGCATAAAACTTTACATATGTATGTATTTATTATTTATGAAATATATTAACACTCACATACAATATTTAAAGGGTTCTTCGTTTTTTATTTTAAGCATCATAACGAATATTAAACTTGTGTTGTGGTAAACAAAGTATAAAATTTGTTTCATAAAGAATTGAAAAATTTCTTACCTTTTTTCTTTTTATTCATAAAAACTATATACATTTTAATTCAATAATAAAGGGTGTCTCAGTTAAAATACACATTTTCATTTTAAAATAAACACACATATTTAGTGAGATTCTGGTTATTTTTTATGGAATTCAAATATCCATGACAGCTTTTCATGAAATTTCCCATATATTTTGCACAAAAATGCGGCTGTAAGTCACTCACGACGAGTTGGATCTTGTTTCCAAGCTCAGAAAAATTGTTTCCGGATTATTCGAATAAACCCAAGCTTTTACAAAACCCCAAAGAAAAAAATCACACGGCCTTACATCGCATCATCTTTGTAGCCAATTGACATCAGAAAATAAATCGTTTACTGCTGATCTTACTGCAATCGCATATCATCCATATCCACGTCTTTCTGCTGAGGTCAGAAGAACTCCGTTATCATATATGTATCATGTTTCTTCAATTCATTACATACATACATACAAACAAACACACATAATTGCTCATTACAACCTTTTAGTCAGGACTATAACCTAGTTTCTCACTTATGTTGTGTGTGTTAATTTTATACATGAATGGCGGGACCAAGAGTTTAAAATCGACTTTGGATTACAGATTTTTCGAGGAACTTTTCATGGTAATTTTATTTACTCTCATAATTTGTGTCCGAAATCTGCTGAGGGGATGTCGCCGCAGAAATATTGTTCGACATGTCTGACCTGTTGTTTGAATCGAAGCTTCATGTGTAATAAGCCAATACACTACCCACTACACTACGGCGACTTCAATTCATTACAGTCACTGCAACATCGTGCTCATCTTGGAAAAAGCAGAACTTGTTGATCTAAATCCGCACTAGAGAGTTACTCGTTGTGTGTGAATTTGTTTCTAATGATTGCACGATGATTGCAAATTTAATAGTGTTAGGTATTCCCTAAGCCATTAAGATGAGAAGGCACACTTTACCAAAGAAGACGAATTTTATTTTTGAAAAATTGGCGTTAAAATCATCACTTTGCTTCACTATCCCTTGAAGGCATTGTCGACGATTTGCTGTTAACAGCTCCTCAATGAATTGAATTTTCTTTTGTCCAATTTTACAATTTGAAGTTGTTGAAAACGATGCGGAGCAGATGTTTTCGGCGACATTTACGTTTATAGTAGCAATTTTTTTAAGCGATCAACCGTTGAGTACGTTGATGTAAAAGAGTCTTACTATCCACAACCGATTCAGTTTCCAGAATTTTTTTTAACCAAACTTTGAATTATTCACATATTTGGTGACTTTTTTTGACTGAAAATTATTCGAAATTTGCAAGGGGCCTCAGTACAACAGCTACCAAATTCCAGAGTTTTACTGAGATTGGTATAATTGGTAATAAAATGGTAGTAATTGGCATAATAATTGGTTATTTATATCATCCAAGTTAAAAGGTGCAACATAGGGGCACTACAAAATTTTTCTAATCAATTCTCTTGAATACAAACTTTTTTATTTCATTCCACAATATAATTAAGTGGGCCTGCTTCTGCAACAGTAGCCTGTGAATTTCACTCAAGTGGTTCTTTGGTAATATTTTGTTCCAGTGTTGTTCCAGCTTAGCGAATGCATCGCCACTTCCTACTTCCGATTTCACAGTACATATTAGCTTCAGGTTGCATTAATTAATTTGACAAATTACAATTGGTGACAATTGTTTACGTATTTCTGTACTCTACTAATAGATTTTGCAGAAATAAAGGAAACATTTTTAATTTAGTTCAGATGCCTCTTTTGCTTTTTTTCATAGATTCCATCACTTCTGTCTAGAGGTGGTGTCATTATATTTTCGACATACTCTTGGTCTAGTTTGAGTTTGTGCTGAGTAGTCATGTGTCATTAGTGTAGTTCAGGTCTGTGCTATTGATTATTTAGGCCCCAATTAAAGGGTTGGATTGCTAATCGATGCAATCATAATTTTTTCCAACACAATATTGAAAAGACGCCATAATCTAGTAGGTGGTCTGGTGGGTTATTAGACGTGAGGCCACTGATCAAACCCCAGGTCAGGCATATTCAAAAAACTAAACATGAAAAAATATTTCTTCGGGAAATATCTCTCGGGATTTATGGCAAAATCTGTGAGAGTAAATGAAATTGCCATGAAAAAAAAAATCAGTCGTTCGGAGTCGACTTTAAACTGTAGGTCACACCACTCATGTATGAAATTAACACACATAGCATAAGTGGTTTGAAAAGCTAGGTCGAAGTCCTGATGGATAGGTTGTAATGACCAATTATGTATGTATGAATGTATGTGTGTATAGTATTGAAAAGAAGAGGCCGCATGACGCTTCCCTCTAACACTGGTCAGACCATCGCGTTAGATAGGGCAGTGTGAGTCCGTCATACAAGGCCTTGATAAAGTAAATTAATACTCAAGGTACATATATGTATCTTACGTCTTTGTGATGCTCATATTACATTGCAATAAAGAATGTCTAAAGCCCTTTGAAAATCTACGAATGCCTTATACAAAGACATACGCAACATACACAGTCCATAGTGTGCTTACAAGATTCGTTATATTCATCGATACATAAAACATGAATGCTTTTAAGCAATAAATAATTTATGAAATAAATGTTAAATGAAAAGTTTATTTTTATTGATTGTGTTGTTGAATGCAAACAAAAAATTAAATGAACAACAAATTAAATCAAATTAAATTTGCATAACGATTACTCAGTTCATTTGAAATTTTTTATTTGAGTTCTTTTATTTCAATTTTTTATTTAAATTTTTTATTTCTATTCTATTAAATGCTGAATTTTTTTTATGCTGATTTGTAAATTTATATGTATTTTATGCTGCACAAATGTTTGTAAATCAATTGTTAAAAATTGTAAACAAATTGTTGAAAAAATTAATGACAATTTTATTGTTTTCGCCATTTTTTATTATTCAATTGAAATGTTGTTGCAAATAAACAAAAATATTCTCAAATAATAAAAGAAAACAAAAAAAAATCGAAAAACAAGAAAAGCAAATCAATTGCAAGTTACGGTTACATTGTTTTGTTTTATTAGTATATTGTCTGTAAAACATTTTTTTTTTTTTATTTAAAAAAAAAAAAAACGTTAATAAAGCCATGTTTATATTGGCACAGAGGCTAACAATTCACTTAACAGTAAAACAAACAATAATCAGAGAGACAGACGTCTAGTTATTGTAAAAACAGTTGTTAGAAATTTTAGAAAAGACTGTCAAAACTACTGCAACTTCGTCAAACATTTAGAATACAACAAATCAGTGAACAAACATCATCAAACTTTGTCATCGTGTTAAAGATGGCTTATTCTGCACCAGAAAATTATGATTGAAACTTGGGATAGAAAATCAGTGTTGCATCGAACTGTAACAGATTTATTTTCAGAATCTTAAGCAAAAAAAATTAAGGATTAATCCTACACTACCATCAACTTCAGCTGCAAGACCAGCTCGTTTTGGCGGGAAGACAAAGCTGTGTGTCTGGTGGCACTAAAAAGATGATGTGGTGTATCACGAGCTCCTAAAACCTCTAATATAGATCACTAACGACAACAAATGACCAATTCAACCATGTATTGATCGAAAAACAACCAGAATGGGCCACAAGACACGGTAGTGTAGCAACATGACAATGTAACACAAAGCCAAACCAGTTCATGATACAAACAAAGCATTAAGCTGGGTGCTGCTACCTCACTTGCCAAATTCACTAGCCTTGGGTCCTTCCAACTCCTATTTATTTTACTCGATTTGCTATGAAGCACTGCTATTTCTACGAGAAAGTCAAAAATCGAGTGTGACTAATCGGTTTGCTTCAAAAGACGAACAATTTTATTGCCATGGAATCCACAAATTTACTAAAAGATGGAAAAAATGTGTATCCAAGCAATGGCGAATATTTGTTTTACTTTCCTATTAAAAATCTGTTTTTTTTTACAAAAAAGGGCACGCTCTTTTCATACTGGTATACTTGGCATGCAGTAAAATATCATTTAAATGATTGTCTTTGGATTTTAATCTTTTTTCCACATATCTTCCCGAAACTGTTTATTGGTTTCGGATCTGGCCCCATATGATATTAGTATGCAATTGTTGTCTCCGATTACTTTTTCTGACAGCATCTCTCCCTCAATAAAGCCGTGGCTCATGGCTCCATCATCTTGAAGCCACATAGTGCCCAGTTCATAATCTTCAATTACAGGCTAAAAAAGATTATCATAGCATTTTAGGGTATTTTCAAAATGTTCAACTTAATGGTACCTGTACACTATAATGCGTACCGAGCAGTTACTTTTTCTGCATTAATGGTTTTTGCACAATCACTTCTGCTTTTTTCGAGCCATATTTGATGCAATTTTACTTGCTGGCGTAACCATCGCTTAAAGCGTTTTGCTCTAGTACTGAAATAGTATTTCGATGGCGTTGTAAATTGCAAGAATTGGGTTTTATATGGATATGGTATAAATTGCTAAGAATCTTGTTGAATTGACAAAATCGGATTCTCTGCTAAACTGTCTCTTGTAAAAACATTATTTTCCGAAGTGTAAATATTGCGATGATGCACTCTCCTAATCCCTAACTGTAACGCTTTCAGTCTCTTCAAAAGTGGTTATAGCCTCCTTTCACAAATTGATCAATTATGATGGCCATAATCATGGAGAAATATTAAAAAATCATGTGGCATATGAATTATCACTTTTTAAGTAACTTTTGACTATTTTTGCACACTCTCCATTTTCGTAAGTGGCAGACCTTTGAACAAACTTTTCTATTAACAATATAAAGAGTGGACCATTTAAAAGTTTAAATTTAAAAATCCAATAAAACAAAAACGGTTTGAAATTTTGCTCAATTTATTTTTCGGTGTAAAGTACAATTATTCAGGTTACAAATGGAATACTATTTCAGTCATATGGCTGCAGTAGCCGGCCTCACAGTACGTCATTCGATCGGACCAATTTTCCTGTCCCACAAAAAAGAGTCCAAGGGTGACAAATCGCAACTTTTTGCGGCCAATTGACATCACCATTTCAGCTAATTAAACGGCTAACAAACGTTTAACGCAATAAATCGATTGAGGCATGAGATGTGTGGTAAGTTGCATCATCCTGTTGAAATCAAACATCGTTCACATCAATACCATGAAGAGCGGGTACAATGATGGTGCTTAAGGTGTCTCCATTGGCCGTAATGGATGCGCCGTCCTTATTTTCAAAGAAATATGCGACAATGATGCCTCCGCTCCGCAAACTGCACCAAACAGTCACTCGTAATAAGTGCATTGGATTCTGTAAGACCACTCTTGGGTTTTCTAAGCTCCAACTACGGGAATTTTGCTTATTAACATACCCATCAAGATTAAAATGATCTTCATCCGAAAAGATGATTTTTTTTTTTGGCAAAATCGACATCATTGTGCAGTTTCTCGTTGACTCATCTAGGGAAGCAAAAGCTTTTGAACCAATTGAACTTTGTAAGGTGTCATGCCCAGATCTTTTCGAAAAATTCGACGTACGCACTGTACGCGAACGCTCACGTCTTGGCGCATCAACAATTTTCAGGAACCTTAACAATAAACTTGAGTTCACTGCGTTGGTCCTATTCGACGACCAAATTTTGTACGACATTTTCGTGCAATTTTCGATTGTCTTTGTTTCGGAAATAAATTTCCAATAAATCCCAACGTTGCTCAAGCGTAATTCGAATCATTGCGTTCAGACGACATAATGTACTGAATTTTGTGACAGAATAGAATGACATAAGTATTGGCAGATTCGAAATAACCGATGGTTAAAATTGAAACTGATAGATGGCCTACCCGATACAATACGAATTAAGTACGACCAATCAAAATCGATTTAATGTCTCAAGAGGTGATTTTGAGACATTCAGCACTTCAATACATACTTATGTCTGTACGATTGGGTATAAAACTAAAATACGGTGCCCAGTTAGTGTGAGTGTCGTTTGTTCGACTCCTACCATTATTCAACATTAAATTTTCAGATCTTTATTTCGTAGAAAATCATTAAAAATAAAATAGAACTAATGGTGTTTTCTTTTCTACCAAAAAATGTGCATTCTGCATGTGCAAAATGCAATTTTGTGTTTGTTTCTTAAAAATGTTTCGCCCTCAAAAAGGGTGGTATGTTTTATTCTAAATAAATCGCACTTGTCAATGGTGGAGGGCATTGCATTTTATGCCCTGTATAAATCGAGAGTGCTGGTAATGCCCTGTAAAGCAGATGACTTTTGTTTATTTATAGAGCTGCCAGATAAAATTTAAAAAAAGGTGCATGGTATCTTTATCAAATTTTGAAGTTAATTTTTTCATTGTTTTGTGGAGTAACCTTAAGGAAACATTACATTATTAAAGATACATGGTCAGTAATTTAAAGAAATTGCATTCAGTGTTAGAACAGAGCTAAAATAATTTTTTTGGTTATAAAAACAGCGCTCAAAAAATGAAATCGAAAATTTAGCTATCTGGCAACACCTTTCTCATATTTACATATTTTATTGAAAACAAATCGAAAAATACAACATATTTTTAAATCTAAAACCTTAACGTTAATAAATATAAAACATTTAATACATACAAAACACTTTTTTTTTAATAAATTTTAAATATTATTATTTACATTGAACGACTTTTGAACAAATTGCCATTTCCTCATTAATTTTCTTAATAAGTGGTAAACACAGGGCATACCCTTTTTTAATATTTGTGTTATGTTCTTCTCAAATAAAAAATTACATTACAACAGGGTTGGTCAGAAATTTTTTTAATGCACCTTGTAAGATGGTGACATTTTCTTTGTAGAAACGAAAACACCATAAGTTATGTTAAATGACTACAACATGTTATATGTTATACAAATTATAATTGCTTCTATTTTTTCTTCCTTCTTTTATTTTTCACTGTTTCCTTCTTTTTTTTTTTTTTGTTAAACTATCGTTAAGCATCTCGTTTATAAATTTAATGAAATATGTTGTTTCCTGTTGTCAGTTTGTTTTGTACGCTTCCGTTTCCTCATTATCGCCTCTTATTGTTGCTGTGAGTTTTAAATTTTCTTCTTTTATTTTTTCATTTTTAATTTTCAAGTTTTGGTTCCATCATCTTCGTAGTCTTCATAATTATAAATTCACAGCATAATTAGTCACTTCAGGTGGTTTATCCTTCTATTTCTTTTAATTTTATCTTTAATAACTTTCAACAAATTTTATATTTTTTTTTATATCTTAAACAGAAAAGAAATTCATTAGAATACATATTTATAACGTTTTTCTTCTTAAAAGAAAAACGAAATTCATAATTTTCTTTTTTGGTATTCTTTAAAAATTTTTTTTCAATGATTTCTTTAAATTAAGTTCAGGCACTAAAAACTTCAATTTCACTTTGTGTTATCCTGCTTAAATAAATAAAAGTTTCATTTTTAATATCATTTAATGTTTTAAAATATAATTATAATTGGAATATTTCCACACTGAAATAAAATAAGCTGAGTTTTCTTCTTTTGAAATTGTATTTTGCTTTTCCTCATATACTGCTCAGTTACTGAAAGGTGTAGAATTAATTTTTGATCGGCATTCAGCTCGTTTTTCTATTCGCCCAATCTGCTGTCGATTATCGTACAGTTGGCCTAAAGCCGACAATAGTAGAAAACTAATACGTCTCAAAAAAGTATGGTTAATTGCTGCATTTTATAATAAAATAGCTTACATTGGCTGGGCCAACTAAAGCTTTAATTTTGAACCCCCGATTATTTCGAATCTTTCAATACTTAAGTCATTCTATTCTGTCAAAAAATTCACCATATTATTTCCACTGAACGTAATGAATAGATTTACGCTTGAGCAAAGTTTTGATTTATTAGGGCAACGAGAAACTGCGCGATTATGTCGAGTTTGCCCAAAAAAATGATCTTTTCGCATGAAACTAATTTTCATCTTGATGGGTACGTTAAAAATGCCGTATTTGGGGCTCAGAAAATCCAAACGTGGTCTTACAGAAGCAAATGCACCCATTACGAGTGGCTGTTTGGTAAGGCTTTTGGAGCGGAAGCAACATTGGTCCACATTTCTACGAAATTGTGGACAGCCCAACCATTACAGTCAATGGCAATCGCATGATGATAAACAATTTTTTGTACCCACTTTTCATGGTATTAATGTGAACGATGTTTAGTTTCAATCGGATGGTGCAACTTGCCACACATCTCATGCCACAATCGATTTATTGCGTCAAACGTTTGATGGTCGTTTAATTAGCCGAATTAGCCATTCAAAAAAGTGTTATGCCAACAAACCAGAGACAATTGAGCATTTGAAGCCCAACATTCGTGATGCACTTGATGAGATACGATCCCGTACACTCAAAAAAGTGCACTAAAATTGATCCGATCGAATCAGGTACTGTGAGGTCAGCCGCAACAGCCATATGAATGAAATAATATTCCATTTCTAATCGTAACAATTGTACTTTATAACAAAAAAAAAAAAAAAATGCAAATTTGGCAATATTTCAAACCGCTTTTGTTTTATTGCATTTTTTAAATTTAAACTTTTAAATCACCCACTCATATTAGATTTAAGACTAAAGTGGGTCTCAACAAGAGTGTACATTTTAAATTTAGTGTCAGTTCGTTTGTGCCAGTGACAATTCTGAACTGAAATTTGGCAGCTCTCAAAGTGTAGCTGGGTCTATTATGTGGAATAAGAATTTAAAGTCAATGTATTGGTCTACCATTTGAAAACATTGCTGGTATAAATGTGTGTTTCACCAAAAACATCAATTCGGCAACAACTGCGCAATAATTTCAAAATTAACCGAACACTACGCAGCGAATTTTGACAAAAGACCTCCATCTTCAATCGTAGAAAATTCAGTCAGGAAAGCGGGGATAATTGGTTCCATGAGTAATGAAACAAGTTGCCAATTTTTCGAATAAAAGTCATATTATCCTATGAAGCTCACTTCTATCTGAAACGTTTAGTCGAAGAAGAAACAAATGATGCCATAACGAACAACCATATGACGCTGAGAGTTTTCAGGCGTCATTATGGAGCATAAGTTTTCTGAAGATGAGACCAAAATTGCAGTGGCTGTGAACCTCATACGTTACGGAAACATAATAGCGGAGTTCTTGTGGCCACAACTGGGTGACGGGGATCTAAACGCAACAAACGATATTTTGCAGCAACAAAATTCTGATGTCAAATGGCCACCAGGATGATGCGCTTTAATGCCGTGTGACTTTTTCTTCGACGTTTTGTTACATCACGAGTTAATGCAAATAAACTAGAAACAATTCTTGATCTGAAATCCAACGCCTCATGTGTCCTAGGTGGAATACAACAAGGTGTGTAAAAGAAATGGAAAATTTTATGAAATGGTTAATGACCTATTATAAGAACCGTGGCTGCTATTTACCAGATATTTTAGTCCATTCGTAATCGAAACGTGTTTTCTCTACAATCTAATAATAAAAACAAAACAAATTTACCGTAAAAACTATGTGTTTTTATTTTAAATTTAAAAAGATACCTTTTAAATATGAAAAAATGTCTTTCTTTTTTTTTTCTCGGTAGTCTTCTGGTTAAGAAAATTGAGACGGTAAAGTTCTTATAATTCAGTATTTTGGGGTCAACTTTTAACTGTAAGTCCCACCACTTAGGAATGAAATTAACACACACAGAACACTGGTGGTGCGAGAAGCTAGTTCGTAATCCTGTTATGACCAATTAAGTAAAAATTAAGTAAGATTTGTTATTCTTTAAAAAAAAATAATACATACATAATTGGTCATTACAACCCTTCAGTCAGGATTATTGACCTAGTTTCTCACACCACTTATGCTGTGTGTGTTAATTTTATACATAAGTGGCGGGACCTACAGTTTAAAGTCGACTCCGAACGACAGGTTTTTTGAGAAACTTTTCATGGCAATTTATTTACTCTCAGAGTTTTTGCCAGAAATCTGCTGAGAGGAAATCGCCGAAGAAATACTTTTTGTATTTTTGTTTTGATGTCTGGCCTGGGGCTCGAACCCTGGCTTTACGTCTAATAAGCCAACACACTACCTACTAGACTACGGCGACTTCGAAAAAAAATAATACAAGAAACAATTAAAGTGTTGACAGAAATACTTACAAGCGGTACAATTAGGAAAGAATGGATTCCTTAACATACTAGCGTATAATATGAACGTTTAAGAAAGAATTTACTGAAGTCACCGGTGTATATGTAGGTGTAATAGTAAAGAGGATACAATATTTTTTCAAGACCATATTTAAGAGTCCATCACAGCTTTAGAAAAAGCTCACAGTAAGTTTATTTATTGCAACGCTTTATAATTCAGCACTTAATCCGCTTCCATATCCTATCTGCAATAAACGATCTCATCCAATAAACGAATCTAAATAAACGTATATCGAGTTATATCACCCAGAAAAAGTGTGCGGCGATGAATTCACGCAAATAAAGTTCTAATTTTATGCAATGTTTCAATGACGTACATACATACATACATAATTGGTTACAACCCTTAAGTCAGGATTACAACTTAGCTTCTTACACCAGTTATGTTGTGTGTTTAAATTTTATATATGAGTTGCGGGACCAAGAGTTTTTTCTTTTTTTTTCATGGCAATTTTATTTACTTTCAGAGTTTTTGTCTGAAATCTGTTGAGAGGAAGTCAACAAAGAAATATTTTTTCATATTTTGTTTTGTTGAAAATGTCTGACCGCTTTTGGCTTTTACTTAGAATTACAAAATTACAAATGAGAACGTATTATCCGGTTTGATGAAAACTCATCCAGATTTATACATCCAGCAATTATACCTAAAATATTGAGTGGATTAATAACACAAGTGCTTCTACGATCAAATCGTTGATTGTAAGATTTGTCATTCACATTGATTGCGTAAAATAACCAATAAATTCAACAAAAACCACAAAAGCACAGTTTGTCTCATTATTATTATTGTCATTCATTTACTTCTGTTAGAAACATTTTGTCATTAAATTTTCACTCGTTTAAGCAACATTTCATTCAACAAGAAATATGTATCTAATTACTATCTACAGTCCATATGTAATGCAATTAAAAATCATTTAAATTTCTGTTGAAAATTTAATAATAATCTTAAAATAAATTGATTAAAATTAACCATAAATAAGTCCATAAATAAACTTAACTTCAATGCCTCATCTAATTATGCTTTCATTAGAAGATAATTTCATTAGTTTTAACCGTCCTTTTACCATAAGACGTAAAACTAATTTTCTTTAACTTTTCGACAATTAAATTAAATGAAATTATATTCGAAGAAAATTTCACAGTATTTTCAATAACTTACGGCATAATTTCAAGATTTTGAAAATAATTTTGTGATTAAAAGCTAACAGGTAAAAATATGAAATATTAAACGTGTACCATACATCGCATTGAGCATGTACTGTATGCAGTAGAATATAAACAATAACTTGATAAAGCTTATAATCGCACATCACTGTAGTAGGTGTACATAGATGGAACTTATCTTCAAATATCTGTGGATTATTTTCAATTTCGAAATGACATTTTTTAAATCTAATTAATATGTACAGAGTACAGAAAAGTAATAATTGTTTTCTCAATATTATACACACCGTAATGCTACACACCGATATGTATGTATATTCCTATTCAAAAAGTTAACAAAGACATATTGTTATGCTTTTTAAGTTTTATGACGATTGCAATTAAAATTAAGGAATGAATTACGGAATTACTGGAAGCCTGGTCTGGTAGGTAGTGTGTTGGCTTATTAGACGTGAAGCAACGGGTCAAACCCCAAGTCAAACATTTCGCAGATAATCAATTATGAAAAAAAATATTCCTTCGGCGAGTTCCTCTCAGCAGATTTCTGGCAAAATCTCTGACAGTAAATAAAATTTCTTAAAAATCGAGATGAACTTGGGATCAAGTTTGAGTATTTGGTTGCTACGTCTCCTATCCATCATGGGCCAAGTGAGTTTGGCAATGGAGCAAGAAAGAATTGTTGCCTAATGGCTAATTTAGCCGGGGTAAATGGCATACCCAATTTGATTGGCGGGGGCTCCGGAAGGAGTGTACCTGCTCTGGCAAACTCATCAGCCCTATAGTTGCCTGGCCCTGACAAGCAAGACGCTGAAGCGTTCAGACAAGGCATCGTGACAACAGCGACACTACTTGACGAATTTGGAGTTCACCGTAACGCTGGAAAGGAATCTAATTGCAGATTGGCTATCAGAAAAGATCGAGATACAGGTGAAAGGAGCACCGTTGATGAGTATCCAATGAAAAAGTTGGTGAATGGCCAACACCTGTTACAGTGATCCGGTAGTCGGAGGGAAACGTGTTGGTTGATTTTCCTGTAAAACACACCGCTACTAACCTTATCGTCGAGCTTGGAGCCATCGGTGTATATATCCAAGGATTCCAATGTGATGATAATGTTAGAGTTCCAGTCGTTCCTGCTCGAAATTAGAAAGTGAAATCCCTTAACCAAACAATATTCCGCAGGTAGATAATCGATATTCGATGGGATTGGGGGATTAACATCAAAAATAGAAGAGTGCCCAGAAGGAATGATGCGCCAGCGTGACATGGCACTGAGTCTGGTCGCGGCAAGTTTAGCTGCTTGTTTAGCCAGTAGCGCAGTGGGAGTGATGCGTAAAGAACCTGTGCAGATCTTCTTATTTTTTCAAGAAATAAGATATTACATTGCCTGTCCAAAACAGTCCAACTGAAAGCAACTCCATATAGGAGGTTGCGTTTGATAGCTGCAGAATAGATCCAGCGTGTGATATTGGGGCGAAGGCCCCATCTGGGTCCAACTGCTTTTCTGCAGAAATAAGCAACACAGTAAAAGAAACAAATAGAAAATGCTTTGGAATATCCCTTTGTTTCTTAAAGGAGTGCGAGAAGGGAAAAAAATCGCAAAAGTAAATACAAAGAACTTGTAACAAGGAAATGGGGCAAATTTAAACCTTCTATGTGTTGAACATCATATATGTATAGTACGTATAGGAAGCACACTAAATGTATTTAAACTTTTTGGATGGAGCAAATGGTAACGAACGTCTTTATAGTTTTTAAAAATTTTTTAGAAAAATATTGATTTTATGACAACATTTCTAAATAAAAAACGTCCTTCGAACTGCTTAGATGTTGGTTGAACTAAATTTGGTTCAAAAAAAAAAAAGGAATTATATCCCTTCAATAATTTAATCCAATTACCGTTCAGTTCGTTTTGCTAACAAAATTGAATAACATTTTTAAATTTGCTGCAATGATGATGATGATAATGATGACAGAGACAAAAATAATAAAGAAATAAGGGCCTTGTAAACTTTATTAAATCCTTGTACTTGAACTATAGAAAGCAAAAGTTTTTTTCTGCAACAAATGAGAAAAAAATGAAATCAAATAACTTTAATATCAGATTTAGTTAGTTAGACTTATGAGGAGATTAAAATTATTATTTTTTTTCTTGTTCGTTTTCGTTTTCTTTTTTGGTTGCTTGTATCTAAAACACACACTGACTCGTATATTCAAATACTTATTTCATGCAAACGGCTTAAAGGCAGTATGAAAAAGTTGTTCCACATAAAAGTGGATTTAACCTTCAACCATTAAAACGATGATAAAAGCAAAAATGTTTTGCTTTAATATCATCATAGTCTCTGATAAATCCAATAGAATTAAAGTGTTAGAATGTCGTGCTAAATACAATACAATGAACTGTTTTAAGGGCATGTTTTTTTTTGTTGTTTCATGAGAAATTCTGCGCAACACAAAATATTTTGAAAATGTCATCAAAGAGACAGCCTTTGAAGTACGAAATGTAAATGTGAAAAACATGAAATTGTTACAACAAACTTTACTTTCAGAATCAATTCCATAATAAAGAGAACAAAAACGTTTTTTTTTTCAAGAGACAATTTTCTCCTTCATCGTCGTGACATCTGGTATGCTATGGTATGTACTTACTTTAAACCTACCTCCCTTTGGGAACTTTCACTATCCATGGCTACATGCCGATTACTTTGTAAAAGAGACTCAAGGTGATTACTCATGTTCATCAGTGACCTGTATCCAGGCAGGACGCTGTAGTTTTCTGTACATACTCAGGCCACGTGAAATTTCAGCTTTCAGACTATGAGATTACAACAAGAGACTCTACTGACAAGGAATTATTTCGACATATTGGTCTCCAAAGGTGCTGATGTGGCTGGGAACATACATACATACATAATTGGTCATTATAACCCTTCAGTCAGAATTGCAACATAGCTTCTTACACAACACTTATTTTTTGTGTGTTAATATTATACTATACTAATATTAATATTATACAGTTTAAAGTCGACTCCGAACGACAGATTTTTATTTGAGAAACTTTTCTTGGCAATTTTAATTACTCTCAGAGTTTTTGCCACAAATTTGCTGAGAGGAAATCGCCGAAGAAATATTTTTTTCATATTTCGTTTTTTGGAGATGTTTGACCTGGGGTTTGAACCGTGACCTTACGCGTATTAAGTCAACACATTACCGACTCCTTAATTTAACCCCAAGACATCTAGGATGGACTGTTTCCAAGTTCTACGTGGTCTACTCGAACGACGACTACGTTGGGATTTAATTCGAGCGCTGTTTTACAAACCCAATCTATTTCCATATTCTTCTGCGAAAAAAACAGAAATAAACGGCTGTTTTTAAAATCGTCCAAAGGTCTTCATCCTCTTGATAATCTACAGATACTTATTAACAAACGCTTGCAACTTTTGAGTCAAGTTGATGGTTGTTAGCCAAGTTCCATTTCCATATAAGATGTTGATGTTACGCAGGCATCGAAAATTTTAATTTTTGTCTTTCTTGTTAAACTTTTCATACGGCAATTACACACCCAAAAGTCAATCTTGCCTTGCATAGTCTGTTGTTAACAACTTCTTCAGTCCACAGCTTGATGTGACACATTGATAGCATAGAGGCTGCCTTCCAAAATGTATCAATACAAAGTTAGTATGCAGTTCTACTACTGTATATAAACTATGTAGATATGCAAAGTAACCAAACAATGCATAAATCCGATGCCTGATTGCTTTTTGACTGCGTTAAAAATATACATTCACGGCGTTTTGAAATAGAATACATTGTGCATATATATTTTGTACAGCGGCATTATGAAACACGATACTTTGTTCAAACACAAAGCAACTAATATTTTTCAAGGCAGCCAGACTGATTATGTATTGATTGTTTGGCCTTCGATCCTTATGAAGCCTGTGCATTTGTTGTTCAGTCGTATTGCCTGGCATTTTCTAATATTAACCTCCAGGTCTGCTCTTCTTGTCCAAGAGACCAGCTGGTTTGTTTTACTTTGTGTATCGATGAGATTATGGGAGACGAGACAGTTATCCTTCGCATAATCTAATTCTTCAAGATGTGTATCAAGGCCCCCTAATTATTCCTATTTAATGGGACGCAACTTCTGTAATTATTTCATCAAGGACAGAACAGCAAAAAATAACGGGGAGAAAGTATAACCTTGTTTCACGGTGGGAGTAGTTATGAAATGGGTTTTAAGGATTCTCTTATGTAATACGGCTAGTTTCGCATTGTGGTATTTGGCGTTAATTATTCCAATAATTTTGAAAGAAACTCCTTTTCATTTGAGTGCATTCTGTATCTATTGATGAACAGCATGTACATCTTTCACAATTGTTTCCATTTCTACATACACTGCCTAACTGTATAAATTATTCTACTTCCAACAAACAAATTAAATTAAACAAATTATTGTTATCAGAAAAGTTTGAATTGTTTTGCAAATATTCAATGTTTAATTTTCAATTTCTATAAAAATATATAAATTTTGAATATTGTTTATAAAAAACAACAACAATAAAAGTCCCATAAAATATTCAATAACGCTTGTTGAGCAAACTCATTTAGATTACGTTTATAATTTCTGTAGGCAAATTAAAATTCACATGTTTGTATGGTAAATAAGCCATTTTGAAAATGAATTTTTATTATTATTTATATACATATGTATAGGGTGGACCATTTAAAAGTTTAAATTTTAAAATGCAATAAAAAAAAACAAAATCGGTTTGAAATTTTCAAATTTTTTTTTTTTTTTGTTGTGTAATACAATTCTTCCGTTTAGAAAAGGGATATTATTTCATTCATATGGCTGCGGTGTCTGGCCTCTCAGTAACTCAGTCGATCGTGGACTTTTGCGAATGTATTGGGTCGCATCTCGGCTATGGCATCACGAGTGTTGACCTTCAAATGCTCAGTTGCTTCTGGTTTGTCGGCATAACACTTTTCTTTAATGGCGCCCCACTCTCAGCTTCTTGGCGGCCAATTGACATCACCATTTCGGCTAATTAAACGGTCATCAAATGTTTGACGCTATAAATCGATTGTGGTATGAGATCTGTGGTAAGTTGTACCATTGTCTTGAAACCAAACATCGTTTACATCATTACCATGAAGAGCGGGTACAAAAAAATGGGTTATCACGGTGCGATAGGTGTATTGAATGTAATGGTTGCGTCGTCCTCATTATCAAAGAAATATGGGCCAATGATGCCTCCGCTCCACAAGCCGCACCAAGCAGGCACTCGTAATGGGTGCATTGCCTTCTGTAAGACCACATGTGGGGTTTCTGCTTATTAATTTTGCATATTAACGTGCCCCCAATAAGCTTTATTCGAAAAGATGTGTTTTTTTTTTGGCAAAATCGACATCATCGTGCATTTTCTCGTTGGCCCATTTAGCGAGGCGAAAACGAAACTCTTGAACCAATTGAACTTTCTAAGACGTTATATTTAATTCTTGAGAACGATGACTAGTTGATCTTGATGGATTCTCACGCATACTATCAGCCACAGCTTCGACAGTTTCGGGTGTACGCACTATACGAGTACGCTCATCAACAATGAAACCATTTTCACGAACTCTAGCAATAAACTTGGGTATACCGGCAACTGTTAGTCCTACTCTTCGACCAAATTTTGTACAACATTTTTGTGAAGTTTCCGACCAATTGTTTTTGTTTTGGAAATAAATTTCCAATAAATCCAAATGTGGCTCAATCGTAAATCGATTCATTACTGAATTTTGTGATAGAATAGAAAAACATAAGTATTGTCAGATTTGGAATAACCGATGGTTTAAATTGAATCCGATAAATGGCGCACCCGATATAATACGTACTCAAAATACAATACTCAAAAAACAAAACAGGGGTTAAATACTTGTTGTATCTACCAAATTATAATAAATTGATGGTAAGAGGAAACAACGTCTGCTCCTCAATAATTTTTTTTGTTATTTTTCTTTACTTTGTTTTCCGATTTTTTTTTTTTGTGTATTTGCTTGAAATATGGCTGTAAATATTATTTCCTTATGATCAGGGTAACCAAAAACAAAAATTTAAAAATATATAAAAAATTATTTATTGGTTTTCAAACTTTTGTTTCTTGTTATTGCAATGTTAAGACTTATTTCGAATTCTGAAAGATAATAAATCACCTGGATGTTGATGATTTATTAGAAGCTAAATTTATTGCGCCTAACTTAAGGTATACATGGACTACTGGGGATCTATCACACGAACTGATGGAGGGCATGATCATTAACCTAGCAAAGAAATGTGGTACTTTACGGACCATGGAAATTGAGGAATATGACAACATTAACAAAGTTATCTCATTTATTACCTTTAATCGTATATCGAATAAATTGTCACCAGTGTTGAGGGCGAAATAGTGCACAGAGTAATTGAGTGAAATGGCAATCCCTGTTGTTCTTAATATTTCTAGATTTCAAGAAAGTTCTGGAATGACAAGTATATGCTGATCATTCCCTATCAGAAGCAACATGCATCAGATTTTGATGTGAGGAGTGAAAGACGTGGAAGACAACTAAAAGAATTGTAAACAATGTTGATTGCAGATGACACCTTGAGTCAGAAACAAATGGTAGAAAAGTTAAATGTTACACAACAACAACAAACAATTTCTGACTGTTTAACAACTATGGAAAAACCCTAAAGTCTGGAAAATGTGTGTCAATTGAATTGATTGACATACATACATGGAAAACCGAAAAATCACTCGGGAAATTTTTCTCCAGAATGCGACAAAAAATCAATGTTGCATCAAATTTTTACTAGTGGCTTTTTATATTCAAAATCTTTAACAGAAAAAGACGTTTTGTTAATTCGGGACAACCAGCAACTTTAACTGCAAAACCATATACTCTACCCGAGCTCCTTTAACCTGATGAAATCATGATTTTTTTTTTATTTATTTCATTTTATTTTATTTCTATTTCATACAAAAATTCGTTTACATATTAAATTGGAACATTTATTACGTACAATAAGTTTAATAAATTTTTGCAATTTTTTTCATTAATTTAATACAGATCGCAACAACACATGATCAATTTGAACCATCAAACAAACGACCAGAATGGACCACAAGACACGTCATGGTAATTTTGCAAAACCATATCATAGCATTAGGCCTTCCAACTACAATTTGTTTTTATCAATGGGCTAGGCATTGGCTGAGCAGTATTTTGATTCCTACAAGGAATCGAAAATTGTATGACTAATTAATTTGCTTCAGAAGACAAACAGTTTTATTTGTGTAGAATTCACAAATTGTCAGAAAGATACGAAAAATTGTGTAGCCAAGCAATGGCCAATACTTTCCCATTAAGAATCTGTGTGTTATTTTCACCAAAAAAAGAAACGCTCCATCCATACCGGTATACCTGGGTATACTGCAAACTGCCGCATCGTACATAACAATAAACCCAGACGGATGATACTCAATGACAGTAGGTAAGATGGCAAGATTATTTCGTGACACAATCCACATTTCTCTGGTCAAAGCCATGATGAATGGGTTGGTATGCGATTGAAGGATTTGGAACTAAATAAACAGTGTTTAAATATGGAAAAAAACTGCAATAATGAGAATACAAAGACAATTTCTGATAGCTAATAATGATATAATAATGAGCTCAGGTGGCTCCAAAATCTGTGAAGTAATTATGTTTGCAGCTAACTTTAATGAACTTGTGCTCCTGTACAATCTCAAATAATATGCTACTGGTACATATCAAATCAAATACCATTCGAGCAGGAAATCGGAACATTTTGGGAATACGTTCTCTAACATCCTTCGGAAAAAAGTGGCCCAAAATTGAAATGAAATGCAAGAAACATGATTTAAAGTTCAAAAAGTGCAATAAAGAAACGCCAAAAAAGTATTTGGGAGTTTATTACAGGATTTCTTTGAAAAATATACATACATAAATACACATATGTATATACATACAGTATTGGTCATTATAACCCTTCGGTCAGGATTACGACCTAGCTTCTCAAACGACCTGTGTTGTGTGTGTTAATTTTGTACATGAGTGACGGGACTTAATTAAACTGTAAGTCGATACCGAACGATAGATTTTGTTTTGAAAAAAATTTTCATGGCAATTTTATTTTACTCTCATAGTTTTTGCCAGAAATCTGCTGAGAGAGCAAGTCGCCGAAGAAATATTTTTTTTATTTTTATATAAAAATCGACGACGAGACATACATATACGATGACTGCTTGTTCGAAGCTTCCTAGATGCCCACAGCTGCCTATACTTAAAAATATTGAAGTGCCTTGTAAAAGCTTTTGGTAAAGGTAATACTAACTAAAACGGTTGCCTTCTTTTAAATAATGATGTGTTAAAACCCATTTTTATTCTAAACATATATTTTAAAGCTATTTTTTGGGCATTTCAAACATTTTTTTGGGCATTCTGCTTATAACAGTTTTTCCTCATTTTAAATTACTTTTTTTTTTTTGTACGAAACTTCAAAGTTTTTTCACTTGTTTTTTTTTCGTTTACTTTTAAAATAAAAAAAGTTTGGAGGTTATTCTACTGAAAGGAAAAACAATTTGAATAATGATTCCCGAAGGGTTTGTTCTTGACTTTAAACAACAACAAATAAATACGAAAAAAAAGTACGATGAAAAATAATGAAAATCAATTTCTTTAGAAAAAAATCTCTTAATGTAATATTATGATCAGCGTAAAACTGGAAATATGTTGACAAACAGGCGTTTTAACTTGAACTGAAGGCTTATGGGTATAAAGAATTCCAAGTAATTTTTTGACACAAAATATTAATTTTAAAGATTTGTAGTAGGAAACCATTAATATAATAACGTTTGTGTTTTGAGGCACATTTTTGTTCCGGGAGGTTGATGGTTTAATTTTTTTAAATATTCTTATGCGCTCATAAATAAAGTGCGCTTTTAGAATACAACGCTTTTCTTTAAACTCAGTGTATAAATTAAAGCTAGAATTTCGAACAATTCTATATTCTAAACATCATATTAATATCGGGTCCGCCATTTAACGTTTTTTTTCAACTAGTGCTTATTTCGTGAATGGTAACACTTAGCTCATGTCTGATTTGACAGATAATTAGTTTTATCCTTCCGCTGAACGAATATGTTTGTGTATAAGTGGGCCTGCGATCGACTTACAGAAGATGTCGATTTTTCAGATGAAGCTCATTTTGATCTTGACAGGTAAGTAAACAAGCAAAAAAAAAAATGTTGAACGAATTTTTGTTCACAAAAATTGAAGAGGAGGATATTGGAAACATTTGGTTTCAACAGGACGGCGCTACGTGCCACACAGCCGAAGCTACACTCGATGTTTTTGAAGATCACATTATCAGCCGCAGAGCTGATGTCGTTTGGCCACCTCGGAGCTGCGATTTGACACCGTTGGACTATTATTTGTGGGGTGCCGTCAAAGATAAGTGTTACGCCGGCAAGCCAGAGACAATTGACGCTTTAACGGACAATATTCGTGAAGCCATTGGTGAAATACAGCTGCACACAATCGATAATGTGCTTAAAAATTGGACCGATCGTGTAGGCTACTGCATGGCCAGCCAAGGCAGCCATTTAAATGAAATTATTTTCCATTATTAACCGGAAGGATTGTACTTTCAAATAAGAAAAGAAATTTGAGAAAATATTCAGTAGTTTTTTTTAAAGCATTTTCAAAAAAAAAAAGTTATTTATGTGTACATATGAGGCAATTAGTCGCCCAGTCTAGTAGGTAGTGTGTTAGCTTACTAAATGCGAGGCCAGGATTCAAACCCCAGATCAGACATATCGAACAAAACGAAATATGAAAAAATATTTCTTCGGTGACTTCCTCTCAGCATATTTCTGAAATGAAAAATTGTTCAAAAATCAGTCGTTAGTAGTCGACTTTAAACTGTTAGTCTAGCTACTCATGTATAAAATTAATACTCATAACATATGTGGTGTGAAAAGTTAGGTCGTAATCCTGACTGAAGAGTTATAATGACTAAGTATGTACATATGTATGTATGGATAACCGCAATAGAAAAAGAAAGTGAGCATTATTACAAAGCAATTGTCGAAAAATTGACGAAGGTTTTATACTGGTCACCTGAAAAAAAAAACAAAAAAAGCAATGTTCAAAAAATTAAAAATTTGTCGCACACTACCCCTCTTTGCTTTCTCCAATAACTTCTCTTTCTGTTATACCAACACAATGTACTACATGAGTAGCAGTTATCTCCTGTGTGTTGGTCTTACAACTGAAAGAAAGGACGTACATACTCCAACGAAATTAGTCCATTAAAATAAGATATTTTGACTTATTCCGCGTGCATACTGTAGACAGCATTGATATGGCAAATAAAGACCTCAATGTTGCATAGAAAAAATGTATTCTTTAGCGATTTAAGTGAAACATTAGTTACCTTTTTATATGATTAAAGACCCTTATATCCTTACCACCCATGATGACATAGAGTTGCAAAATCTTTCGAAATTTGCTACTTAATTAGTGTTGGGCTATAAAACTTTTGGTTGAATATTAAGAAATCCTTTCAAAAACCACCACAGCTAATTATCAGAACTAATTATACATTTAACGTTAATAACACTTTAAACGTTATACAAGCAATTTACTTTCATTACCAACAGGTACATAAAAAGAGTTAACGAAGAAAATGAAAATTGGTTTCACACACACTGAGCTAATGGTCCCTAATAAAAGGTTTATTGTTCAAAGCCATCAACGAAATATAAATTACTCGGGGAGAAAATTAAAAGCAAAAACAAAAATATTCACTTCCAACGCCAGTGCACACAGTGGGAGCAGATCATAAATGCCAAAAGAAAACCACAAAAAGTCGAGTGTAAAAATATTACAAGCACTAACGAATTTTAAAGGCATTGCACACTTAATATATGATACGTAAGGTAAATGCTGTAGAAAATATCTGTTAAGTAAACTTGTACAGCCATACATGTGTGGTTTGATGGACGACAATGAACAACAGAATGAATCTCGCAATTCTGAACAAAGCTTGCGGTTAAAGACTTTAAACAAACTTCCAGACAACTAAACCCGATTCTATTAATAGAAGTGATTCAGTTGCCTTAGCTTAAATATGAGTGCATTCCATGTAAATATGAGTATGTAAATATGTACGTATTATGAGTACATATTCATATTGTTCTTATTAACTGGCAGATTAATAAACACCGCCTGGCTTACTTCGATAGTTAATAATGGATATACGGAGTCAAGAATGGCCATACGGTGAAGCAGTTTCGATACACACATAATTAATCATTACAGCCTGACAGTCAGGATTACGATCTAGCTTTTCATACCACTTACGTTGCGTGTGTTATTTTAACGTAAAGTTTTAAGCCGACTCCGAACGATAGATTTTTTTTAAAAACTTTTTTATCGCAATTTTATTTTATTTACAGAGTTTTGGCCAGAAATCTGTTGAGAGATCGGACCGATTTTCATGCACTTTTTAGAGTGTATTGGATCGCATCTCGGCAATGTTGGCCTTCAAATGCTCAATTGTATCTGGGGTGTCGGCATAGGTTAGAGGACGTGTACTTGTCAGTTAAGACAAATACAGTACCAGGAGGTCGAAATTGACCCATTGTACAGGGGTGTCGGCATAACACTTTTCGTTAACGGCGCCGTACAGAAAATAGTCCAACAGTGTCAAATCGCAGCTTTTTGGCGAGCAATTGACATCACTATTTCGACTAATTAAACGGCCATGAAACGTTTGACGCAATATATCGATTTTTTCATGAGATGTCTGGCAAGTTGCACCAGCCTATTGAAACCAAACATCGTTGACATAAATACCATGAAGAGCGGGTACAATAAAATCGGTTATCACGGTGCGAAATGTATCTCTATTAGCCGTAATGATTGCGCCATCCTCATCTTCAAAGATACATATATGGGCCAATGATGCCTTCGCTCCAAAAGGCGCACCAAACAGTCACTCGTAATGGATGCATTGGTTTCTGTAAGACCATCTGTGCCAGATTCGAAATAAAATATTCGATTCGATGGTTCAAATTTAAACCGATAGAAACCCCACTCGACACAATACAATCAATATGATAGGCCTTTCATATGTAGGTTAACGATAACGAATAGAAGTGAAATGTCTTTTAATTGTCTTAATAGTTACAAGTCATTTAACGATTTTAATACATCCGCCTTTTAGTTTATTTCCTTATCCATATGTGTAGTAAATATAATAGAGATCCTGTATTACTTTCTCTCATTACTCTTCCCTAGAAATAAGCATTAAAGCTGACAAAAAAAGAAGAACAATGAATGTAAAGCTGTTTATTATCTTGTAAAATATATTTTTAATTGTTATAACGTGTGATTATTATGTCTCAAGTCAAATACATTTCATCTCTGCCACTCTTCATGTTACCTACAACGTAAAATAAAAATTAAAATAAAAATAAACAACAACAACAGCAATAAAAGCAACAAAATAAAAGTAACTTTTTTTATTCTTATTTTTATTTTTATAACTACAAGAGAACATTTCTAATCTTTAATGCCAATGGCATATAAACACGCACATGTTCAACACGTCGTTTATTTTGTTCTTTTTCTCCTTTCCTTTCTTCCTTTTTTCTTTTTTTTCTGTTTTGCATGTTCTCTATAGGGTAGGGTCAGAGAGGATTAAAATCATGTGCAAAAAGTATCCTCGTACACACACATACACCTCAATATGACTATAAAGAAAACCTTTATATTTAATAACACCTTATAGAAATTTGTATATCCTTTTTAATACTCACCTAAACAAGTATACCGAAAGTATTGGTATTTACAACCACTATTACTGCACTTACATATGTATCACTCTACACTTAATTTTGTGATTATAAGGAAACTTATGTTTACGGTGGTCATTAATTTTGGTTATTAGTGTGCTTATCAACAATATTGGTTGTCCACTTAGCTTTTAAAACGGCTGTTCTAACAAAATAAGCTGATAGAAATAAGCTAACAAGATTAACTAATTCTGTTACAAAGAATTATACAAATAACAACAAAACAAAGTACGAAAATAAGAACAAAAAAAAGAAATAGCAAACAAAGCAGCACCGTGGTCTGATAGGTAGTGTGTTGGCTTATTAGACAAGAGGCCTCAGTTCAAACACCAGGTCAGGCATCTCGAACAAAACGAAATATGAAAAATATTTCTTCGACGACTTCCTCTCAGCACATTTCTGGCAAAAACTCTGAGAGTAGACTGTAGGCTCCGCCACTCATGTATAAAAATTGATACACGCAACATAAGTGTTGTGAAAAGCCACGTTATAATCAAGACTAAAGGGTTGCGCCAATTCAGAGTGTACAAAACATATAGTTTCTGTTAGAAATGATTCTTGAAGAATGATTACCGTTAAGTCAGAGTACTATGGTCGTATTATAACCAAAATTTTTTCGGCCTGCAATCAAATGTTCTGATGTGGACGGAATGTGATTTGATGAAGATGTTGCCATGTGCCACACAACATATCCGATTTTTACTTTAAAACATTAATGTTTCCGGAAATTAAAATTTCTAGTTTTGAATTCCTAAATTGATCAATCACACATGAAGAAGTTTTTTTTATGGAGCTTTTTGAAAGGCCAAGATATTGCAAATTGAATTTTTGTCAGCCGACATTAATTGTGACTGGAAGGATTTGATGAATGTTTGGATTATCTTAAGATCAATAATAATTCTCGATCTTTATTAAAAAAAATCCAATATGCCTCTAGTAGCAGAAGCCCTCTTGCTGTTAGATTTCTAAATTAGATACAAATTTATCGTAAAACATTCTATCATTGCAGGAACTTTCAAGATAGAGAATGGACAGCGGTTCAGCTATCTTAGCAAACTCCAAACTCAAACACTTTTTGTTACGCGATTTGTATAAAAGTTTACTTCAAATAATGAACATCTGCACTGAACATTTTGTCCTGGATTTCCGTTTACTGAAGACTTGTATAAAAGTTTCTATAAATCTCTAAAAACTTGTTTTCTGTATCCCGGTGTTTACAACGTCAAACATAAGTTCTACGGATCTCGACTTGTCAGTAGTCAGAGAATTTACTGGCCTACCGCCAAGCAAAAAATTCTAGACGTAATTAATTTTGGAATAACCAAACATATTTCCAAGCATCAGACAAAATATTAGATTTCTGTTTGGACCATTCGTCGTAGCTCAATTACAACACCCAGCGTGCGTATTATTGTGAGTTAATATGTTAATTGATTAAAATTCAAAATTCATATGTACGTACGCTATGTACTCCAAAGGGGTGTAAAAATTTTATATCAATTTTTAATGAAGATCTCAAACACATCACCACTTCCGCCAAGACGCTGCTGAGAATAAAATGTTTTCGATGGATATTGAATGGTTGACTGCTCAAAAACAAAGAACAAGAGCAGAGTGCCAACAGCACAGGTTCAAAAAAACTTCTTGAATCTTGAAAAACGTTACATATATACATAATTTTATCATTACAACCCTTCAGTCAGGATTGCGACCTAGCTTCTCACACCACTTATGTTGTGGGTGTTAATTTTCTCTATGACTGGCGGGGCCTACAGTTTAAAGCCAATTCTGAACTACAGGTTTTTGAGATACTTTTCATCGTAATTTTATTTCACTTTCAGAGTTTTTGTCAGAAGACTGCTGAGAGGAAGTCGTCAGATAAATATTTTTTCTTTTTTCGTTTTGTTGGAAATGTCTGACCTTGGGTTTTAATCAGGGCCTCATGTCTAATCAGCCAACACACTATCTACTAGACTACTGCGGCTTCATTCCTTTACCTTTAGCTTTATAACACAGTGTTCACGATAATATTTTAATAACAGGCCCACATACATATATTTTTATTCTCATACGAACACGCATATGCCTGCACATTCTCATACAAATCAACATGGCGTAACCAAAATCATAACAATCTTTATAACTATTCATATACGGATGTATACATACATATGTATACACTTATAGTATGTATGTGTACGTATAGATGTAAATATAAAATTTCCTTTTCTTACTTACCTCTTCTATATGCTTTTAATTTCTTAGCAAACATTACCTTTTTATTGTTGTACCTATTTGAGGTTTTTGTTGCTCTTATACTATGTGTTGTGTTTTAATAACTTTTCTGCACACAGAGAGAGAGAGAGAGACCGCGCGCGAGAGAGAGATTACTTCATAAGTGTGTTCTGTCTGTATTTGTTTGTATATTTTTACAAGAATGTTAAAGTTGTGTCTGTGTTTAACTAATTAAAGATTGCAAATGTTTGATAACTTTTAGGCCCTTTATTGCTGTATTTTTATGTCCATCTGTTTTAGTTACGCACACATCTGAATAAAGTTTATATGCCGCAATAAATATTTTTAATGTATAAGTTTTTGAGTTTAATTAATAAATTTATAATCAGAATAGGGAGTGATAAGAACAAACGTTGCACACATTATAGATTTTTAATTTACGTTTTTGGAAATTTAATGACTTTTAAAGTAATTTTTAAAATTTACAGAAGCTTTTATACGACCGGTTTTGGCAGCAATAAAGTACCCAATTTGAAGCATCGGTGATTTCGAATCTGGCAATACGTATGTCATTCTATTCTTTTACAAAATTCAGTAGATTATATCCACTGAACATAAAGAATCGATTAACGCTTGAGCAACGTTGGGATTTATTGGGCTAACGAGAAATTGTACGATGACCTCGATTTTGCCCAAAAAAAAAACATCTTTTCGGATGAAGCTCATTTTCATCTTGGTGGGTACGTTAATAAGCAAAATTGCCGTATTTGGGGCTCACAAAACACGCAGTCTTACCCATACGAGTGACTGTTTGGTGCGGCTAGTGGAGCGGAGGCATCATTGACCCATATTTCTTTGAAAATGAGGACCATTACCGTCAATGGAGACACCTATCGCACCATGATAACCGGTTTGTTTGTTTGTATCCGCTCTTCATTGTATTGATGTGAACGATGTTTGGTTTCAACAGGATAGTACAACTTGCCAATCGATTTATTGCGTCAAACGTTTGAAGGTGGTTTAGTTAGCCGAAATGGTGATGTCAATTGGCCGGCAAGAAGCTGCAATTTGACACCATTGGACTATTTTCTGTGGGGCGCCGTTAAAGAATAGTGTTATGCTTCCAAACCAGAGGCAATTGAGCATTTGAAGGCGACCCCATACACTCAAAAAAAGTGCAAAAAAATTGGTCCAATCAAATGAGGTACGGTGAGATCACCCGCTGTAGCCATATAAATGAAATTTCATTTCTATTCGTAATAATTGTATTTCACAACAAAAAAATAAAATTTTACAAAATTTCAAACTGTTTTTGTTTTATTGTATTTTTAAATTTAAACTTTAAAATTTACGGATGAGTTATCCACCTTTTGAAATGCTGCCAGTATAATTGTCATTATTGTCGGTTGGTCTGCCAGAAGCTTTAATAAAATGTAATATAATGTTCCATTAGCAGCACCGCACTCTGTAGTTTTTCTCTCTTCTACAACAAAGGTGAATTTTTCAATATTCACCCTTCATCCTTTACCACTTGCCTGTTACCACCTGCAATTTAGTAACTGTGTGTGTAGTTGTGCTTTAATTATTTTACATTTTTGCAATCTTTGTTAACGACCGAAATAAATTTTTCTTCTGGAATTTGTTTTTTGTTTCTTGTCCTGTTATGGTTTTCCTTATACTCTGTAGGTAACTCATAATAATTGTTGAGTAAATGTATCATCATAAAAATAATTTATTATCCTTTAACATTAGCCATGGGTAGACCCGCATGTTAAGGTATAATTTTATTCTTCTCTGTATTTTATTGTTTTCTATTCTGTTTATTTTAATACATGTCGTAGAACAGTTTGTTGCTTTTAAGTACCTTGAAGAGCTTGTCAAAAAGTGATCATAAATGTTTAGGGATTAGATAGTAAATGCAGGCATTTGATGAATTATAAAAATAAAATAAGCGATCTAGGATTAACCCCGTACGAAAGGTGATCTAAATAAAATGCTTTTGCGTACTTAATTAATTGGTACTAATCGTTTAATTGGTACAGATTCTTAGTGGGTATTATAGTTCATAATTTATATACATTTACTTATGAAATGAACTTTTACTTTATAAAGAAATAAATTTTTTCTCTTATTTTTTGTTTAGATACACACAAAATACAATATTTTACGTTACACTTAAAACGAGTATTTTTGTATCGGAAAGAATTTTTTATTACCATTAAAGCATAAAAGCTTTGAATATTGTTCCACATGCATATTTAGCAAAGCTGTAATGAAAAGAATTTACCAGTAATTTAGAACAGAAAGTGTTACTACAGACCAAAATCTGTCAAAGGGATGTATGAAAATCTTTTCAATTTAAAGGTTTTTATTTGTGTAAATTACACTTCATATTCCTTTAAAAAATAATAGAATTCAAATAAAAATAATTGTAATTTTATTGATATGTCTAATTTCAAGACTACATTACATATTTTACATACATTACATACTTTAGATAGATTACTTGCGTTCCATACATTACATACATTATGTACATTATATACATTACATAAATTACATACATTACATACATTATATAGATTACATACATTACATACAGTACATACATTACATACATTACGTACATTACATACATTACTTACTCAATTGATCAGTACAACACTTTAGTCTGGATAAAGACCTGGCTTCTTACGCCATTCACGCAGTGTGTGTTAATTTTATTTGTTAGTGGAATCAACTCTTTTAGTGTCGAAATGCCAAATTTTAGAAACTTATCATAGCAATTTTATTTCACTCTCACAATTTCTTTTCCAGGAGACTTAGACGTGAACTTTAATTACATACAAGTATCATCGACACCATCTCCCTACTCATGTTGTGTGTGCTAATTTTTTTTTTTTCATGAGCGAAGAAACCTACAATATCACGTCGTCACCGAACAACAGATTTTTGGGAAACTTTTCATGTCAATTTTATTTACCCTGAGAGCTTATAAGCATATATGCCAGAAAAAATATTTGTTAACAATTCGTCTAGTAAGCCAACATACTACCAACAAAACTAGGCAACCATATACATACATACATAATTGGTCATTACAGTTTTAGTTTTTAGTTTTTTACACCACTTATGTTGTGTGTGTTAATTTTATACATTAGTGGCGGGACCTACAGTTTAAAGTCGACTCCGAACGATAAATTTTTTGAGAAACTTTTCATGGCAATTTTATTTACTCTCAGAGTTTTTGCCAGAAATCTGCTGAGAGAAAATCGCCGAAGAAATACTTTTTGTATTTTGTTTGATGTCTGGCCTGGGGCTCGAACCCTGGCTTTACGTCTAATAAGCCAACACACTACCTACTAGACTACGGCGACTTCAACCATATATAGAGTTTTTAATTAAGCGCATCCTATATTGATGCAATTATCTGTGGTATATCGGTTCAAATGTGTGCTATGGCTGCTTGGGGTGGAACGTATCCAATATATCCAATAGCATGGGTTATGTTGGCTTTAAGGACCGCTGTGATTTGTGACATAGTCGGATACATCTGCGACTTAAGAAAGCCCTACAAGAAAAAGTCTAACAGTGTCAAATAACGCAATCTCGGTAGCCAGTTGACATCACCTCCGTGTGAGATGACCATGCGCTCAAATCGCTCGTACAGAATATTAAATGTAGCATGAAATGTGTGAAGTATCCAGATCATACAATTTAGGCAAAGTTGGTAATCATTGTCGTATAGTGTTCGCCGTTGTCTGGCTGGCCGACATCGTTCTCAAACAAATTTAAAGTGATGATGACAGCAGCAAAAAATTCACAGCAAACAGTGACATTTTAGGAATGCATTAGACGCTCTTGGTTTTTAGGTGTTTCGGTATCGCCCCAATAGTGTTATTAAGATTAAAAAATAATATTGCGCATGAGTCATATTAATTTATAAATATTAATATTGTTCATGTAATTTATTAATATGACTCATACCACCTGTTATTCCGCCTTTACTTTATTTATAACATTTGTAAATGGAGACCTTAACCCTTGAACATAGGCGGCTTGTTAATAAAAAAATAATGCTTTCCATGGAAACACTACTGCCTCTAAGTAATATTTATTGCCCACACTACCCTTTTTAATTAACGCCCTGGAAGTTGTACCATTCCTTGGAAATTTCCTTTAAAACAAAAGAGGAAAAGCAATCTGTTTCCAATTTATCGTGAACAAAAGATTTCATTCGCTTTTGGCTTTTGTTTGTTGGCTTTCCTCTTTTTGTTTTGTTTTTATTTTATAAAGCCGCTTAATTCCCTTGAAGGTTTTCGGCGGCAACAGCATTAAATACGTAACAAAGTAATCGATTTTTTTTCCTTCTACCTGTTGAGAGATTTTTTTTTGAACACACACGTTAGTAGTTATTGCCTACTACTGCGGGGACGTATGTATTAGCGTAAGTGTGTAAGTGCTACGTATGGCATTAAGGAATGATGTTTAAAAGAGGTATTAGGGAATTTGGTAGGATTTAAGCATGAAAGCTAGTGGTTTCACAGAATTTTGCTAAAAGTATTGAATTTCTGGTAAATTAATTCGATGTCATTCGAAAATTTTAGTGAAGCAATTGTGACTGTAGGTCCCGTCAATCATGTATAAAATAAACACACACTTAACATAAGTGATGTGAGAACCTGACTTAAGGGTTGTAATGATCAATTATGTATATATGGTGCTACATGGATAAATTATGTGAAGAGTAAAATTTAAAAAAATGTGTTAATTTTATACATGAGTGGCGGGACCTACAGTTTAAAGTCGAATCAGAACGTCAGATTTTAGAGAAAAGTTTCATGGCAATTTTATTTATTCCTAGAGTTTTTTTTTTAGGAATCTGCTGAGAGTAAGTAGACGAAGAAATATTTTTTTTTATATTTTGTTTTGATGTCTGACCTGGGGTTGGAACCGTGGCCTCATGTCTAATAAGCCAACTCACTACCTACTAGACCACGGCGACTTCTGTATCCATGTAGCACCCTCTGCTGAAAAATAGAAGAATTCTCTCCCTCACCTCTATGGTACATCCAATACCTGCTCATATAGGCCCTGTTTTGTAAGCAATGGCAGATGCCAAACTTATAATTGTAGGATCTGGGAAAACTTGATTAATGAAATTTAAACAAACCAAGAGCAATAAGAAGCTGGCGAGGATGGTTTGTAATAACTCCGTGCTCTATAAAGGAACAGAAAAGAACGAATAATAATAACACGTTGACTCCTTGTGATGAAGTATGATGCTGAATGAGGAAACACATGTCATGGAAATAACCAAGACCTTCATGGCACACAGGTAAGCTCCAATTAATATGACTTCTGTCATGATAGCCTTTGCGTAACTTTATTCAATAGCAGATGAGACAAAATGCTGCGCTCAAGTATCATTTTATACAATGAGTCTGAACATAAAACCCATTTCAGGTGAACTATCTACCTCGGAATAACTTCCCATTTGCATTGCCTCAGATCGCGTGGTGACAATGGATGCCAAAGTACTTAGAATGTCAATAAACATGCAATATAAAGATACAAAGCAAAACATTGCCTAATAGCCTACGACATGGTAATTTCAATTCCATGTAAATAATAGCAACAGCTAAACAGTTTGGGACAAGGTATACTGTTAGAAAAGCGATATGTGGGTTGGAAAACGAAGTAAAATTTAGAATTACACTAAGAAATAAATGGAAGCTAACTAAGACTGCTCCTACATACATACGTACATAATTGGTTATTACAACCCTTCAGTCCGGATTACGACCTGGCCTCTCACACCACTTATGTTATGTGTGTGTTTATTTTATACATGAGTGGCGGGACCTACAGTTTAAAGTTGACTCCGAACGAAAGATTTTTGAGAAATTTTTCGTGCCTATTTTATTTACTCTCACAGTTTTTGGCAGAAATCTGCTGAGAGGAAGCAACATAGGAAATATTTGTTTCATATTTCGTTTCTTTGGAGTTGTATGATCTGGGGTGTGAACCGTGGCCTCACGTTTAATAAGTCAACACACTATCTACTAGATTACGGTGACTTCATTTGTTCTCCATTATTCTCTGAAATTGAAAAGCCCTATGAAAGAACGAAGCTGTGCAGAAGTGGAATATCAACGATTGATTGAATAAATTTCCATACTAATATCGCCGGAATTTAAAGTAGAGTTTGGTACACATGAAAACTGTACGGTTTGTTTAAGCTGTTCAATAAACTGTTCTAGTTCAATATATGTATTTCAAAATATATTTTTGAATAACTAAAATTGCATTATAATTGCTCTTGCAACTAAAAGCATACTTTACTACATGACCTTTTTGTACGCCCTGCTGTATGGTTACTTGAACTCGAAACATATGCAATGCGTGCACTTTGAACTTTGCACGCGTTTACAGTAGTAACTCAGCAAATAATAAAGGCTGAAAACAAAATGATTTTAATATAACTCACACATATTTGATGTCCCACCTTTTAGGTTAACAACTAATTTAATAAAAAAAAATGATGGACCATTTAAAAATTTAAATTTGAAAATCCAATAAAACAAAAACGGTTTGAAAATTTGCTAAATCTAGTTTTTTTGTTGTGAAGTACAATCGTTACGGTTAGAAATGGAATATTATTTCATACATATGGCAGCCGCGGCAAGCCTCACAGCACATCTTTCGATCGGATCAATTTTCGTTCACTTTTTCGAGTATATAAGGTCGTATCATAGCAACGGCATTACGAATATTTGCCATCAAATGCTCAATTGGTTTTGGTTTGTCGGCATAACACTTTTCTTTAACCGCTCCCCACAGTTTCCAATTAAACGGTCATCGAACTTTTGACGCAATTGTGTCATGAGATGTGGGGCAAGTTGTACTATCCTGTTGAAACCAAACATCGTTCACATCAATACCATGCGGAGCGGGTATAAAGACCCGGTTATCAATGTGTGATAGGTATCTCCATTGACCGTAATGATTGCGCCGTCCTCATTTTCAAAGAAATATGGGATAACTATGCCTCCGCTCCACAAGCCGCACTAAATAATCGCTCGTAATGGGTGCATTGGCTTCTGTAAGACTACGTGTGGGTTTTCTGAGTCCCAAATATGGAAAATTTGCTTATTAACATACCCACCAAGATGAAAATGAGTTTCATTCGAAAATATGTTTTTTTTGAGAAAGTCGACATTATCGTACGCTTTCTCGTTGACTCAATAAATCCCAACGTTACTTAAGCGTATATTGATTCATAACGTTCAGTGGAGATAATATACAGAATTTTGTGATAGAATAGAATGACATAAGTATTGCCAGATTCGAAATAACTGATGGTTTAAATTTAAACATATAGATGGCCCACCCTATAGTAAGAAACTATTGGTCGATAATTTAAAACTAAAATGTTTTCATGGCTTCTATTCATATTTTTGACTAGGCTATGTATTTATGTAATATAGTATGTATAATAAAATCCTTTTCATATTGTCTTTGAGCAACATATTGTTTTTTATTGGGAAATTTTCTCGCTCTATTCATATGACGCATAAATTTTTTTTTTTTTTGTTGATAGTGATGAAGGATATTTTATTTATTTTTTATTTATTTTTATTTATTTATTATAATTAACATAACACAACAAGATTTTAATCTTATAAGTTATAGTGCTATGCTTAGGATCAATAAGATATAAAACATAAAAATATAAAAATAATTGTAAAGTATAAGAAATTAAGCAAAAAAATAGCAAATTAATATAAGAAACAAATTAATAAAAATATTAAATTTAAGTAGAAATATAATTTCAAGCAATTTAGAAAACAAACAGAAATAACTAAAAAAGTGAAAAGAAAGAAAAAATTAAGAATTATAAAAATACAAAAAAAAAGAAATATTTACAAAAATCAGAGTAAGAAAGTAAGGATAAATATTTAACCGATATAGTAACCATACTAAGGAAGTAACATACTTTTCATTAAGAGTATAATTTAAATAACTCCTTTTTGAACGCATTTGCATTGCCTAACTTTTGTATGTAATTCGGTAGGGAATTCCAGAGACTTGTGGTGTGTATAAAAAACTGACGCTGTGACAGAAGAGTCCTGTACCGTTATTGAATAATCTTCATGCCCCGGAATGACCTAGCAAACTTGACTCGGCCCAATAAATATTCAGGCTGTCCCGTATTAATAATCTTATGGAATAGAATGAGGCATTTAATTTTCAGAAGATTATCAAATTTCACACCAGATATCTGGTACGCTAAATGAGAAATATGATCACGGCGACCTTTAAGAAACACGTATCTTGCTATATTGTTGTATGCCAAGTTCAGTTTGCGGTTGTCATTACTATCGCAATTTGCGAAGATTTCGCACCCATACAATAGCACAGGAATTAAATAAGTTTTAGCAAGTTGCATACGAATTGCAAAAGGAGTTGAATCAATGACCGCCCATAAGTTCCGAAGCATGCTGTATATTCTGCCAACAACAACGCTTATATGGCCAGACCACGATAATCTGTCATTAAATACAATACCCAGATTGGTAGCAGACTTGACATAGTCAATTTTATTTCCCCTGATACTCAAGCCCGGTATGGCAACCGAAATGTTGGCTTTCGAAAGTACTATACATTTGGACTTTGAGGGATTAATGCATAGTCCATTTGCCGAAGCCCAACTGTCAATCCTATCCAAATCACGGTTAACGGAGTGTAAACAAGAAACAATATTCTCCTTACGAGTACTGGTATAAATCTGCACATCATCAGCATACATATGAACACGGCAGTCAACCAAAACATCCGGTAGATCATTAATATACATACAGAACAATAGAGGCCCCAGAATTGATCCCTGGGGAACACCTCTACTAATATTACGCGAATCTGAAATATTACCATTCAGATGAACCTTCTGACGTCTGTCCAACAAGTAAGAAAAAATTAGACTAGCGGCAGAATTAGAAAAATTAAACAGTTTCCGGAGCTTATTCAGTAATATTTTATGATTGACTGTATCGAAAGCCTTGGTGTGATCGAGAAGAACTAAAAACGCTACACTATTTACATCTAGCTCCAACCTAAGGTCCTCAACTACATTTAATAGAGCGGTAGTACAACTCCTACCTTTCATGAAACCCGACTGATTAACTGTTAAATAATTGTGACATTCCAGATAACCATTAATCTGTTTAGCTATAATGTTCTCCATTACCTTCGACAAAAAAGGAAGAATAGCAATTGGCCTAAACTCATTGTTCGATTTTGGAATGGGAAGGATTTTAGCTAATTTCCACTCATCAGGAAAAGTAGACTTAGTCAGCACTGTATTGAATAAGTGTGTATAATACGGCAAAAGTCTAGGTGTCAAAACTTTCAAAAACAAAGGATCTATATCATCAGAACCGATTGCGTTCGATTTCACCGCTGAAATACATTCCAAAACTTCGAACTGATCCACGCAACGAAAACTAAAGGGGTATTGTGGAGGGACACAACAGAGGTCATCATACATATCACCGATTGCCGTCGGAACACCTGAATGTACAAACTGGTCATTAAGTTTATTCACATCTACATCAAAATCGGTTTTAGTACATTTTCCACCGATTCCTATTTCGCGAATCACATTCCATTTCGATTTATTGTCCATCGCATTGGAAAACTTTCTACCATAATACAATGTTTTTGCAATCCGTATGTGCCTAGTAACTTCCGACCGTGCGGATTTATGAAGAGCCTTCAAGTCATCAGTCCTGAACTTCTTCCACCGCCTGTAGGCACTATCCCTCTTCTCCATTAGTGCTTTTATCTCAGGAGTAAACCATGGATTCTGTTTGGGTTTGATAAGCCTGGTTTTGACAGGAACGCATCTGTCATAAAGCAGACGTACATTATCCTGAATAAACGATAATTGGTCATTAGCATTACCCAGTGTATATACCTGGTCCCAATATATGTTACCCAATTCAGTATTCAAAGTTATATAATCAATATTCCTAATGTCACGATAAGTGACATATCTGTCGACAGTACAAGTTACAGACATATTATAATTCAGGAAGAGAAGATCATGGTTAGAGAAACCCGAGGCAGAAATTTGGTCATATAACAGAACTCTGTCATTATGATTCACAAATACCAGGTCAATTAAGCTACTTGACGTTGAATGGAAGTGAGTAGGAGTCGAGACATTCACATCTTGTTTGCAAAATAAATCATAAAATAAATTTAGCGCTATTGTTGCTGTATAATAAATTCTGTTGAATGAATTCGGAGAACGCTTTTATTTAAATTGAATTAGATTTGTATATCGTTTGAACAGAAGTTTTTTCTTTTTTGTTATAAAAACTAACAAATTTTAATCGAGAATTTTTAACAATTTTAACAGGAATAAATGCAAAAAGCAAACAAGGAGACTGAGTTTGCTATGGCATGAATTCCAAAGAATAATACGTTTATTGGTAAAAAAAAAGAAAGATCATGAATTCATGAAATTCATTACAATTAAAATTCAATTAATTTTACCCAATGTTAGATTAGACAGGAAGAAGTGCCTGCTTGGTTAAATCAAGGTACAATTTAACACGCATAGCAATGCATTGAGGTATCACATAATGCAATGCCCTAGACCTAATTGATGAGTCCCGATTAAAAGGTCTTGACAATCAGCAAAAGGCCTTTGTATTTAAAATATGGCTAGGTACGAATCAAGCTTAATTCGTTAGTTACATACTTACTTAATTACAGCCTTTTAGTCAGGATTTCAACATTGTTTCTCACACCACTTATGTTGTCTGCGTTAATTTTATCAATGAGTATTTTCGATGTTTGAGCCAGAAATTGATCCACAGTACTCTAGTGCGGTTTGGTAATTGAAAAATGTGAACTAGATGAGAGAAGTTTGCGTCGAGTCCGATATAGACATTGGTAAATAACATACATATACATATATAGTAATTGGTCATTACAACCCTTCAGTCAGGATTACGGCCTAGTTTCTCACACTACTCTTTTGTGTTGATTTATATATGAATGGCGGTACCTATATTTTAAAATCGATTCCGAACAAAGTGATCAATATTCCGTTTTTCCTCATTCACAATCTTCCGCATGCCTACCCACAGCATTACCCATGAGAATTCTCACATAGACGCTACGTTCTTATGTATGACAGGTATGTTTTCTATCTAGCTCAGGCCAGAAGCAAGAGGAAATGCTTTTTGATAATGAATTCCAGGATTGAGACACCACTGAAATGCGTTCAGTTGCTCACATATTGATTTGGTAGTTTAGTGTTAATGCTTTAGTGTAGGGGTTGTGGGTTCGATTCTCACCAGAGTCCTAAATTGTTATTTTAAATGCAAATTGTTCAGTATAAAAAATAATTCAACACCAATATATTCAAACACACAACTCGTCCTTTCCATCCTACTGTAAGCTATTTGTCTAATTCCAACATATCAAAATAGTTGCAACTTAAATTCCAATAAATTAAGAATTTTTTTTTTTAATTTGCTCTTTTAAAGGAAATCTAAATAAACTTTCACTTTAAAGTACTTTTTTTCGTTAAACAAAGTAAATCATTAAATTGATAAGAATCCATGAAAAGGAAGAGCCACAGTATATTAAAGAGAAAGCATCAATTGATTGTAAATGATAATATTGACTGACCAGTAAATCACTTACTCAGTTACACACTTATGGTACACATGTTAATACTTATGTATACATACATATGTGTATGTACATACATACATTGTTCTATTGCATGTCTTATCGTTGTATGTCAGTTATAGAATATGATGTAAATCATATAAAACTACATGACATATTTGTATTGGATGCGTATGTGTATACGTGTTTGTGTATATTTATAAAAATGATTGCCCCTGTCTCTCTTGAACTTAAGCTTCTTCAAGCAAAGATTGATTTTGTAACGATGCATGTCAGCAGCAGGAAGGAAGTTCTTTGTCAACCACTGTCATATCAAAGATTGAAAATCTTTAAGTGTGTGTATGTTTGCGTGTGTGTGTGAGTTCAAAAATAAACAAACATTCTTCACTACATTAAAATGGATTTGTGTGGCATACATACAGTATTAATACGTTCATGAAAACATAAACAACGTTTAATCCATGCATGATGTACGTAACATAAGATTGGACATTGAATTTGTATATACATGAGAGTATGCGTATGCATTAGTGGGTGTCTATATTATATAGTTAATATGTATATACGTACATATATGTATGTACGTGGATTGTATAATATTGAATACATAAATTGTAATAAATAAATGCCTTAGGAGTCTATAAATGAAAAGGGATATGATTGAATAAATAAATTACGCACATATACATGTATAAAATAATGTAATAATATTTTTTATAAAATTTTTCCTCTTTTCCTTATCACACAACATTTGATGAAGTAATAATTTACACACACATGGGATAAAAAAACCAACTCTCTTAAGGCATTCTAAATACAGTTTACATATGGAAGTCAATTATAAGCAATCGAATAGAAGATAAATTTATAGATTTCCGGACAAATGACAAAAAGAAAAACATAAACTTTACAGTGATAATGTTTGAATTATTGGGTTTTAAGTCTACACTCGTCGACATATTAGAGAAAAGAAAATTCTTATTGTTATCATATTTTTATGAGTACTTACTTCATTAGACATTACAGCCCTTGTAGTGTACGTTTTAAGAAATAATATAATTTTATTATTCTCCTACGCGCCTTCTAATCATGTAAAACACTGTAAAATCGTTTCTCTTTATATGTTAGCAAGATCACACACCATTTGTTTATACAAAACACTGTCAACATGTTGCTAACATCCATATACATACATGTAGCCCTTGAACATGTTTATAATGTAATAAGAAAACCAACATGAATATTTAGAAATATGATCGTATAGAATTTTTCCGGATTTTCACAATATTTATTGTTTTTTTTTTTGTTGTAATATAATGGGAAAGTGTAATTTACCAACAAAAAGCAAACTAAATCAAATTAGTACAGTATATACATACATATATTTTGAGTTATAGTGGCAATCATGTTTTTGTTTTCTTCATCATTATCTTGTACATAACCTCAATCTTAATGACATGAGCCTCTAAGGCTTATTTATAAAAACGGGCTTCTTACATATTTTTTATAACAAACAGTTCCACTCTTTACAAAATCTAAAAGGAATTAATGGCTTGAACTTTTGTATACAGATGTATGTACGAATCTCTTAATTTTTAATTTTTAAACAAAAAAGGATTTCCTAAAGTTAAAGTAAGCATAACAGAAAAATCAGTTTTTGCATGTGAAAGGTTACTTTGTATATGAAAGATAAAAATTTTTAAAAATAGAAGATGCTTTAGAAAGAAAAAAAAATTTGCCCTACTTTCTATGAGCCCCTGCAGCAAGTGTTAGTAGTTAACGTAACTATTTTATATTTCGGTCTCTAACAGATAATAATTTTAAATTTTATTTTACTGCATATTCCAAAAACCTTTGTAAAATAAAAGCCATGAAATTTGATGTATTAAATGTATTTCTTGTTACATTGATTTGATCATCAAAATGAGCCTCAGTGCTAAATTTTAACCTAATATTTATATTATTTATCAGCGTTGTCAACTCAGTGCTTTTAGCACTGTTTTTAGTGCTTTTTAAAACTTTCGACGCGGAAAATTTTCGAGTTAGTGCCTAGTGCTATTTTAGTGCTTTTCTTTTCATGTCAGTGACACCAAATCAAAAATTTAAAAAAAAATAAATAATTTGTCAAGTGTAGATTATTTAACGTTTCAAAAAGGTATTACCTTGAAATGCAACTCTTTATAAGTTACAAATACATTATATATTTGTTATATTATTTTTTTAATTTGTTTTTCATTTTTGTTTAATTTTGTTTTACTTTACTATTTATTTTAATTTTTGTTACTTGTTTTATTAGAGTTTGATATCATTGTTTTGTTTGAAATACATTAAATTTGCAATCACATAAAATACTTGTTAAAGCCTAGTACTCTGTTCAAATTTGTGAAAAATGTTGAGCAACATTAATTATTTCATACGGAAAATTTGAAAAATGTTGCCTATCACGTGAATTTACATAATTTGACGATTTTTTTATTGAAAGTACGCCACATTGTTTTACTTTTGTAAACAAAACACATAAGTTTTCCTTTTTTTATTTTAAAATCTTTATTTAAAAAACTATTTCTTGCTGCTTAAATTTTTGTAGTCTTCTTTCCACGTACATTACCCAATTAGCCACAGCATGTTTAAGTCGGTACCAACTAGAAAAATATTCAAAATTAATTGAAAACTGTATTGACTGACGAAAATGCACGTTTAGATAACAAGGACGAATTTCTGTAAGGTCGACAAATTCGATATTTGGGGTAATACCAACGGAGTTATTTGGCCAAAAATGTTCAGGCTTCTTCAACCAAAATTAACCCTCAAACCATTCATTGTAGTTGTCAGTAGCTGGCCTATACTTTGTGGCAAAATCAGCAACATTCATTGCGCTTGGAACCCATCGCCATTCAGAAACATTTGTGAATTTTAAAATTTCAGCGACTCGAAACATGACAAATTGCTTGTATTTCCTTGGGTCCTGGCACCAATAGTTGCTGCTTGCAATTCAAGCCGAGGTATGGAGAGGGGTCGAAGTGGAGCTACCTTTGATTTTGCTGATATGATTCTTATTTCAACCTATTCACCAAACGTAAATCGAAAATATGAAACGGCTGCGTAGGCGTCCTCACTTGCATCGACAAATGTATGTAATTCCACAGAATATTCGTTTTGTTGTAGTGTGAGTGAATAACATCGTGGTATGGCTTAACATTAATTTTAAAAACATCGTTTTTGGGGTTCCAATAAAGTCCAAGAATTTTTTCATATTGAGTCATTTGTTCACTATTTTCAAATGTTTTTTGGTCTAAGTTTTTTCTTTCTCCTAAAGCTTTCAAAACGTCTAAAGCAGGGGTGCCCAAAAGTTCCTTATGGAAGTGTAAACACCAATACATTTAAAGAAAAACAAATTTTTATTTAATATTTTTTGTTGTGAAAACTAATACATACAAAGAAAAAACAAAACACACTTTTTTAAATGATGTACGAAAAACAAAAACTAAATCTACATTGATGCTCGCTGTTGTCAATGTTTACCAGCAAAGTATACGAAAGTGTCTTGAAAGTGTTTGTATACTCTTCATTGTATACGAAAGAAACGAAACGACGAAAAAAGACGAAAAAAGCAAAGTTGTTTGTGTATTTTGGCTTACTAATACTGAGTGTGCTCTATGCGTATATAAAATACACATCCTATAGCTCAGCGCTTTTACAAAAACAAATGTGCATGAAGTGTATAGGGCTTGGGCACTACTGGTCTAAAGAGTTTTTTTTTTTTTTTTTTTTTTTATGAAACCAACACTCAGGGGATGGTAATCACCGCAATAGTCCTTTCATTACCAAATTGTCTAGCGTTTTTGTCTCTGACAAAATGTGCAATGCATGGTGCACATGATGCTCCAAAGGTGAGTACATTTAGTTGGTACACTATCAGGGAACTGTTTTCGTCCCACCATAAAAATCTCTGCGCCCTTGCATCTTCTTCACGAACAAGTATGCGGTGGAACATATCGGCTATATCACCACACACAGCTATGGCTCCCATTCTAAAATTAAATAAAATAAGGAGCACCAGCAAATCAGGGCCTTTTAATAAAAAGTCATTAAGAGCCAAATCGTTCGATTTAGCTACAGCATCCCACACGAGTCTTATTTTGTTTGGTTTATGTGGGTTCTTGACAATAAAGGTAGGCAGGTACCATGTTTTAGATTCATTTTGCTGAAGAACCTCTATGGGTAACCTTTCAGCATAACCCTTTTCTTCTAAATTGTCGATTTGTTTACTTAATATTTCGGCTAGGTTTGGGTCTCGTGCAGCTTTCTGCACTCATCATTTTTGGATATAGGTTTTGGCTGCTCACCTGTTATACCAATGCTTTCGTCAGCAAAAAACTGTTTCACCAACTCGTGAACTTCATCACATTTGCATTTGTGGAAATTAAGTTTTCCACGAGCTGTAGAACCACCATCAAAAAGAGTCCACCCCAATCTAGTTTCGGATGCAACAGGTTGATGCCATCCACCTTCTCGTACTTTCAAAGCTGCAATTAAATTGGGGTTGTTTACACCGATTATCATCGATGGCACGACATTGGTATAACCTTGCAGAGGTATATCTTTTAGGTAAGTATATTTAGATTTGATTTCTTTCACATTCATAGATTCTTTCGATAAATTCAACTTTTTTACAGTGTACACATTGCTAATGGGAAAAATATTTGACTTGGGTCTGGCTGAAGAAATTTTTAAATCCAGCCTCTTAGAGTTGTTTTCATAGCGAGTGACGTCACCAGTTCATCGGATGCAAAGTGGATCTTTAGTACCCTCAGCACCTAATATGTCAGCTACCTCCTCTTCTAGAAGTGTAAGAGTTGAACCATCATCCATGAGAGCGTATATTTGAACAGATTTGTTGCCACTGTAGAGAGTCACTGGTACCACACGGTAAAACGACTCACCCTCACTAGACCTGTGGTTATTAACCCCACCATTTGTCTGCTGCTCTTCGTTGTGCAACAATGCATTGTGCAAGACAGTGCACCCATTTACACCACATTGTTTGTGAAACCAGCACCTACGCCTGTGCTTGCCCAGACAAATTCGGCATAAATTGTTCACATTAACAGTATCCCACCGTTCAGCAACAGAAAGCTCTTTAAATTTTGTGCACTGACCCAATTTATGTGGGCCCTTACAAATTATGCATTGCTGCTGTACGTTCTGTGGCTTATGTGTGTTTACACGCCCCTCCTTGCTTGCTGGCTTTTTATTGTGGTCAAATACAGGAAATGTCACCTTGTAGGCTGCCTCTGCAATCATATATAGCCAATCTGAAAAGTGCAATAAGTTTGGGTGGTCAATGTCCTTTGAGTACAATGCCCACTGCAGCACAGTGTACACGGGTAACTTATCTACCAGCTCCTGCAAGAGTAGGATTAATTAAATATTCCTCTAAATGGGATGCACAAATAGTGGCACAGAGATTTTTCACTGCAAATGAAAATTCGATCAGGGACTCTAATTTGCCCCGCTGTATAGTATACTTGCGCACTTCTTCCACCAGATTTTTTATTATGCACTCGGGCCTACCATAGTACATCTTTAGGGTCCTGATTATGTCTGGGACCATATCCGGGAGCATCAAACAATTTTTAACCGCGTCCCTTGCCTTACCCCGCAAGCTGTTTTGGAGTCTAATGAGGTTTTCCTCATTTGTATACCCGCCTGCCTGAGTGCTGTGTTCATAAGCACTTATAAATATTGGCCATTCCTTTGGGTCTCCATTAAATGCAGGCAAATCTTTACAAATATACTGGCGTGCCATTAATGGGGTCGCGGTGGTATTTAAAAAATCCCTTTCATAATTATTTCTATTAAATTGTAAATTAGAGCCGTCGTTTGTTTTGCTTTTAATTATACTTTGACAGCTTGTAGCACATCTGTTTTGCTGTGTGATGTTACCTAATAGGTTTTGAGTTTCAAAGATGTTGCCACCATGTATAGTACTAAATGTACGCGCAATTTGAGCCTGGGATAAGGTGTGATCGTGAGCTAATTGTTCTGCTACTCGCCGCAAGATGGTGCTGCTCATATTGAGAGATGTATTCGTTTGGAGGTTAACGTTTGCATTTTGTTGACGTTTTTGTACACACGGAGTGTCTTTTATGGTAGCATTTCTACTGCTATTACCCACTGGCCGTACAGTGTAAACTTCTTGGCATTGATCATCCTCTTGGCGTAGTAATTTGTACTTACGTCGCAGAAACTCCTGTTTTAACAGCATCTCTTCTTCTAGCTGTTGCTGTTCGAGCTGCTTTTTTGAAATTATTGTTGGCCGGACTGCTTGTGGGTGACTCGTTTGTTGATTGATGGTAGCTGGTGGCTGTTGTCTTGGTGTCTCAACAATATCAAGACTGGATTCTTTTATGGGGTCTGATGTTTGGAGGTTATCTGAGTCTTTTTGTTGCTGGTCTACAACAAGACAAGATTGGCATCTCCAGCTAAACACATCAAGATTGTCGTCGATTTCACAACAGCTGCTATGGAAACAATGAAGGCATCTGGAACAGGTTATCATGTTTCCATCATCCGGGTCTGTACATAAAATGCAGTTTGCAGCAAGGGTCAGATTTTCCTTTGGCATACTCAGAGCCATTTTATGGTTTAAGATTTTTAAAGAATTGTTAAAAATAAAGCACATTAAGTTTATTTAGCTGGTTATTGCTTTAAAAATCTGAAAGCGATTTTTATTTATTTATTTATTTTTTAACAATATTAAAAAATTATTACCTTAGTTTATGCTCTATAATTTTGAGCTCCTCTTTTTTGGTTATTCTTTTTAATTAGCAAATGGCAAACTTTTAAGTATGTATAAGAATGATTTTAAACAGATGGAAAAATAGTGTTGACAAATGGTTTAAAATAAAATGTAAATAGGGTTGTAATAAAAAGTAGTAGAGTCTAATACTGGCGGTAACAGTTGTGTTAGAACGGGCAAGTGAGTATCCTCTATCCTTTGCCGTAATTTCCATCAAAATTGTCTATATGTATGTACATAGAAACAGAAACAGTTATAAAATGTGTGCAAATTGTAATGGAATTCACAAGTCGTTTTCAGACGATTATCCTAGTAAGGCTTACGACATTCAACTTAGGCAATGTGCACAACCAACACCTCGACAACCTGTAAATAACAATGTAACGATAACCAGTTTTAAGAGTTCTACAGTTGAAGTTTACGGCAAAGAAAAGCAGCGGGTGTACAGAACAACCTTTTTACTACTAAGGAAATTAAAAATCTCACAATGAAGCCTTTAAAAGGCTGTTCAATATGAGGTAATAACTCTCGACCTTTGTCTGTAAGTTTCTTCCATAATGTATAATGATATTAAAGTCTAGAGGAATAACAACGTGTAATGCCAGAGGAATCCGGAGAAAAAGTCAAGAATTGTTTCAATGCTTAAAAGGTTAAGGCGTCAACATCTGTCTGTTACCGAAAACTGGGCTGAAGTCTAACACATCTATTAAACACAGTGAGTTCTACATACAGTCACAGAAAAAAGTCTACATACAATGGTAAATTTTTTTTTTTAGTTTCCTAATAATTTCTACGTTATATTTTTTGTATCCATTTATGTCTTCAAAAATACCTTAAACAACGCTATAACACCTTTTTCAGATTGATAGAAATCACCCGGAAAAAAGTCTACATACAGCGGTATGTTGGCAGTAGACTGACCATCAGATCCACTCGACTGAAACAGGTTGAACTCATAATGGTTCAAGTGCCTCTTCTTTTGCTTCTATCTTATTGTTATTAAAATTTCCTTCGATATCTAACAAACATTGCAGCGTATATTCTGCATACTGCAGACTCTTTTCTATATGACCAACAAGTTATTCAGCGGTATAAGTAGACTTTTTTCTTTGGGTGTACATATATAAAGATGCATGAGAACTACATACTTTCAATTATTAGCACTAATTTACATTGAAGTCATAATTTTTATGAATTTACAGTTTAAATGATAATTTAATGAGGAAAATCTATTCTAGCATCTTATTAGTGAATTATACATCAGCAAAGATTAATAATTAATAGAAAGTTGCTGTAGTCTAGTAGGTAGTGTGTTGGCTTATTAGACGTGAGGCCATGCTTCAAACCCCAGGTCAGACATCTCCAATAAAATGTGTTTAATGTTCTAGGTTTCACTGGTTTAAATGTTTATAGTTCTATTAATTTTATTTTGTTTCAAAAAAAATGCTGGTGGTTTTGTTGTTTTGTAATTTTAATTTGTTCAATTTATTAAATTCAATTTTAAAGTCTTATGTGTTTTTTTGTTGTTGTTTTATTTACAACTTGTTTCACTATTTATATTTTATTTGAGAAAAGGGTCACAATCACTTTACTACCGAAACTAGAATGAATATAAGCGAAAGAACTTTTATGTTAGAGAGCAATGTTTATGTAGAAAAGATCAAAGAATACAAAAAGTGATAAGAGTATATATGTAAGAAAAAGAACCGTTAATATATCAAAACGTGTTCCCTTAAATTATGTTAACGTTGAAAAAAATGAAATAAAAAAATAATTATTCGGCATCTTCCTCTCAGCAGATTTCTAACAATAATTCTGAGAATAATACAAAAAAAAAAATTAAATTAAATTGCCATGTATACTTTCTCAAGAGTTTAACCGTCGTTCGGAGTCAACATTAAACTGTACGTCCCGTCATGCATATATAGAATTAACACACACAATATATAGGTGGTGTGAGAAGCTTGGTTGTAATTCTGACTGAAAGGATTGTAATTGTAATGACCAATTATGTGTGTTTGAAGTCGCCGTAGTCTAGTAGGTAGTGTGTTGGCTTATTGGACTTGAAGGCCCGAGTTCGAATCCCAGGTCAGACATCAAAACGAAATTATGAAAATATTTCTTCGGCGACTTCCTCTCAGCAGATTTCTGGCAAAAACTCTGAGAGTATTAAAATTGCCATGAAAAGCTTCTCAAAAAACTGTCGTTCGGAGTCGATTTTAAACTGTAGGTCCCGCCACTAATGTATAAAAATTAACGCACACAACATAAGTGGTGTGAGAAGCTAGGTCGTAATCCTGACTGAAGGGTTGTAATGACCAATTATGTTATGTATGTAATTATGTGTGTATGGATGTAAAGATTAATATGTTTTTTTTTGGTACTTCTAATTGAAATGCCAGTTTCAATTCAGTTTCGAAAAAAAGCTGTAATATAAAAAGCTTTTGAACAGGTTTAAGTCTTGAATATTTGGAATAATTTTCTGGGTAAAACAAGAAAAATAAGATTATTTTTATAGCATATAACAGACGCCAATGAGCTAAAGCTCAAATTGCAAAGTTAGTTAACACTCCGTTATCTTCGAGGACAGATAATAAACATCACTTTGTTTTTATATATGTAATTAAGTTGTAAAAGATATATGTATGTATGTATTTCTGAACTCATTATATGTCAATAATTTAATGAATTTTCTGTAAATAAAAATTGAATAGAATTTGAATCGTTTAACTGAAATATTTTATCTTTCCTTAACGAATGAAACTTAACAACACTTTTTCTATGAAATATCATGAATTTTCCAATTAAACTTCTTTCTGCTCTCTAACTCTTATAAATCGGTCTGAAAATACATAAGTTTGTTGAAATTTTAATAAAAGATCTTTTAGCCTTCTAGACACCAATTGAAATATAAAAACATATTTAATTATAAACAATTCATTATTATTATTGTTACGAAAATGGAAATGGTGTTGTTAAAGTAATAAACAAAAGCTCCAAAAACAACACAATGGACTTGATCACGCATAAAAACAAAACCTCCAAAATCAAAACAATGCAGTTGTTCACGTGATCAACGAATGAGTAAGCATATAGCAACAAAAACAACAGGGTTTGTTTATAAGATCGATGAATAAACAAAAATATAGCAGAAAGACAAACAAACAAAACAACAACAACTCTGCTTGGACGAAAGTAAATAAGATACACGAACAACAAAAATGGAAACAAGTTGTTTACATTTTTGGATTGTTCCCGAAGGTCGTCATCATCCTTCAAGGGCATTCATCACACTAATGATCCAGCGATATAAAAAGGCAAGACAAAGCGAGCAATGGTTGAGTTTGAATTTAATCGTGCAAGACGACGTCACGTCGGTGTGAGAATTAAATTTATCGAGCTTTAATTCAGTCAGACTTGTGTGCAGACAAGTTGCGTTTGAGAACACAGTTGTTAGTGTGGTGCTTATAAAAAGGTTGTGAGCAAAGAAGAATAACTAACAAGTGTTGTTGTTGCTTATAAAAAAGGTTATAAGCAGAGAAATATCACGAACAAGCACATATTGTGGAAGTTATCATTGTATATGTGGAATAAGTACGAACAGTGGCACAAAAGTTGTGCAGATAATAAAGAATTGATTGAAAAATAAACACAGATTTGTTTTTATTTTATTTGCAATATACGAACTCATATTTTTAACGTTTTTAAAAGGTAAAAACGTAACATTAAAAACGTAACATTTCCATTAACAGTGGAAATAAAGTCCTCAAATTAAAAATCTAACAGATTGATAACAGCTGTTTTTTGAAATGTTGTAGCGTCTTTCTCACTGCTTTTCTCATATTTATCGTATGTGACAGACAAGCATTAGAAAAAAAGTGTGTCGTCTTATGTTTTTTCTCATAGACATTATAGAAGAATAATATTTCGGTCAACTATGTACGTATGAGATAACAGAATCATTCGCTATGTTGATGCGCTCCGCGGAAGTGATGAAAAATTAACACCTATCACGTTTTTTCGAAAACTGAGCTGAAAGTCTTTCAGCTTTTAATAATCCCAATAATATTGTACCTGTAGATTAGTAACTAATTGAATTTTATTGTCGTTATTAATTTCGTGGTCCACCGAAATCGAATTGGCAGTTTAAGTTTTAAGTACATGTTATGCGCATAGCAACTACTCACAGTCGTATTTGGGCAAACTTGTATCCGGGGAAATAAGAGGGGAATCAAAGTAAGAGCATTGTTATTGACATAATCGATATTCTATTGCAACGGGAAACAACAGCAAATTTTTCTAACTAAATATGATATGACATGATGGTTGTACAATCAGCCAGCCGTCAGTTGAGAGCGTTACTCATGCGAGTGACAATAAGTTGCCCCATCTAAACAATTGGAAACTTATAAATCGCCACAAAGCAAGGGTGCTAGATGCACATCACGTCAATAATATTGGCGTATATTTCGTAAAAATGTTAATAAAATGTAATAATATAAAATAGTTTTATTAAAACGAATTAAAATAAATAAAAATATTAAAATATTTTAACAAAATCTATTAATAATCGAAACAATTCTATGTACTACAAGTGTGTATCAAAAGTGATACATAAACTAGAATTGAAGTCTTGATCTACAGTTAATAAAAACAGGCACAATTCAAAGTAGTTTCAAACACTTCGAAATATCAATTATTCCTCTACACCCCTCTATTTAGATTCCACATCAGTTCATTGTTAAAATAATTTAAAATAAAATTAAAATTAGAAATAAAATTGAAAATGAATAAATCGTGTGGGACGTATAGATTTGTTTTCACATCCTCATATTCAACACTCAATTGATAACAATATCAGTTGACTTTAAGATTGTGATAAAAGTTTACTTAAAAAAAAAACTGTGAAAACAGTTTTTATAAAATTAAAATTAATTTTTTTAAACTAACATTTTCATTATTGGGTGTATGGAATTTTACATAAGCTGAGAGAAATGTAGGTACACTTCATAAGTCAGTGTTATCAAATGATTGCTTCTAACAAATCAATATTCGTTATCAATGCAGTCTCCTAATGATTATGGTTCCATCCCTGTTGATTCGTTATTAATGACTACAGAGTACTAAGGCTTCTAAAGATTATACTACCGTTGTAAGTGATTACACAAAATTTGATAAACTATTTACAACATTGAAATGATTTACTGCAACGAAAGATGGCGATTATTCAAAAACTCTTTGACAGGCAGATGGATATTTTTAGTAAGTTGGAACAAAACGTAAATAGTCGTTTTTGTAGCAGCAATATTAGCCTTAAGTCGTTGCCAATCCTTCTCTCAAAGATTTTAGCTCAAGCATCTGCTGCAGGGACCGAAAATAACTGTTATTTTTGAATTTTTGATTAAAAAAAGCAACCGCAAAATGACGGAGAACAAAACCAAGTATACCATTTTGATCGTCTTGGACGAAATTTTTATAAAATGCGATGCTTTTTAAAAACCTGATTTTTATTTTTTAGAAAAAAAATAATAGTTATTTTTTGATTTTTATTTTTTCGAGCAGAAATAACAATTATTTTTGACTTTTATTTTTTCGAGCAGAAATAAAAGTTATTTTTTGACTTTTATTTTTTCGAGCAGAAATAAAAGTTATTTTTGACTTTTATTTTTTCGAGCAGGAATAAAAGTTATTTTTTGACTTTTATTTTTTCGAGCAAAAATAAAAGTTATTTTTGACTTTTATTTTTTTGAGTAAAAATAAAATTATTTTTTGACTTTTATTTTTTCGAGCAGAAATAACAGTTATTTTTGACTTTTATTTTTTCGAGCAGAAATAAAAGTTATTTTTGGACTTTTATTTTTTCAAGCAGAAATAAAAGTTATTTTTTGACTTTTATTTTTTCGTGCACAAATAAAAGTTATTTTTGGTTTTTCAACCCCTGTTTATGTCTGACGATCGATGTTTCCCACCTCTGGCGACATAAACAGGATTGGCATCGACTTGTTCGCAATTTGCCAACAGAGGGAGCTGCCGTATGGGATAAAGCTTTTTATATTTTTTTGACATTTGTTTTGTAATATTTTTTTTTATCACTCGTTTTTATAACATCTATAGGGATGCAACCTAATTTGTCTGCTAATTTGTTAATTTGTTTAAAAATATTGAAGTTTGTACAATAATTTTCTTAAATAATTTGTTTTAAATTTACTATATTGTGATGAGATTTTGTGTATTAAAATTTGTTAAATATAAAATATAAATAAAAGAAAGTGAATTTACTTATGTAGTAAAAAAAATAAATAAAGAAAGATGTAAAATTTCAAATTTAATCAAAAGTTTGTCATTTTTTTCGATCCGGTTGAATGCAACAAAATACCAAAGAGTGAACAAAAATAAAGGAGAGTGTATTTTTTTTTTTGTGTTTTTTGATTGCATTGGAATTATTTTAATTTGATTCTTTTTTTAGTGTCTGCCTTTTTTGTGCTATTCCTCCTCCACCACAACCATCTATACAGTCCACGAAATTAACATGACATCTTTGTGTCATTATTGTTTAATATTCCCAAGCTCATTTTTCGTGAAGAGGCAACATAAGTGTAAGTATTCCGTTGTATTCCCAAATATGTATGTATGTATCAAACGCTGACCAAACTTCACGTTAAATAATTTGTGAAATGTAAAAAGAATGGGAATGTTACAAAATATAAAATGTATCAAAAACAAGTGATCTTTACAAACTGATAACTTTTATTTCTGCTCGAAAAAATAAAAGTCAAAAAATAACTTTTATTTCTGCTCGAAAAAATAAAAGTGAAAAATAACTTTTATTTTTGCTCGAAAAAATAAAAGTCAAAAATAACTTTTATTTTTGCTCGAAAAAATAAAAGTCAAAAAATAACTTTTATTTCTGCTCGAAAAAATAAAAATCGAAAAATAATTCTTATTTTATGACTTTTACGATAAAAGTTATAACAGTTACGGTCCCTGATCTGCTGAGATCCACTGCTTACGTTCGCAACTTTATATTTGCAGGGTGTTTATATACACATGCTTATTATGACAGATTTCTAATGATAAGAAAAAATTTTGTTTCCACACTCATAATTTTCAACAATTGTTCAATATTCTATGTACATACATATAGAAAGAGATAATTTTGATGTAAATTATACCAATGATGATGATACTCACTTGCCCGGTCTAATACAACATTGTTGAACACATCCAAAAAGTACACATAGCTTTATCTTAAAAATTGTATGCAGGCATCACATATTCTGTTCGCATTTATTTAAAAGCGACAATTACGTTCTTTTTTATAAACACTTCGATTTGCAATAATGATGGCCGAAATTTAATTATGCATTAAGGATTAGAAAATTTTTTAATTCAATTTTTTCATTCCGTATTTTATTAATATTTCGACTTATTAACGTTAAATAATTGATACAAATAAACAAATGTTAAGATGTGTAACAAACTATTGTCGTAATGAGATCATCGTAAACTTTCATCGAATGCATCCTGCAACTATAAACTTCGACTATTGTGGCTTAACTATTTAGTCTGATCAGGAATCAATAAATTTCGTTTTTTTTTTTTGTTTTTTTTTGTATCAAAATTATTTTCAAATAATATTTATGGCCTCTCAATATTCCAAACAAGTGTGACGAAACTTGATAGTATTTGCTATTCAAATTGTTGAAAATAGAGAAACAATATTAATTACAAGCTTATTGAATTAATAATTTATCAGCTGACTTCATAGTATATAGCAACCGTATCCATATCACCAGGCACCACTACAAAAAATTATCTTTATCTGTACTGAATTTATTACCCATATTATGAGTAAATGAGTCGTCTCTTACATTCAATCCACTTTAATTAATTTGAAAATCATTATATTTGGCATACCTCAAGATCGATAAAGAATTTTCCATCAGCTGGTTTTGTACTCAGACCCATTGCGGTAAAAGTCCATTGAGCCATTAAAACGACGAATAACAGTTGAATTCTTACTTACTCTAATTTATTATTACAAGAGACCAAAAATGGTTCTGATTGATACGGAAGATTTCTGTTACCATCGAACTTATTATCTGGAACGAACTTATATCAGGTGTGGAACCATAAGCCAAAGTCTTAGTCGATCCTTATAGGCAACCATTTAAGAAGACTTAAAGAAAAAGATTTAAAGGATTTTATAAGAAAATAAATTTTATTTGCAAACCACAATGTATGATAAAATCATTCTAATCACTGATAATCCTGATATTTAATAAAGTCGATTTGAAATCAATACGATTCTCAAACACTTTTAAAAGAAATCAATTTAGAAAAGTACACTCCAGTATTAAAAAAATCTAATTTTTGATATTTTTATTTTGCTTTATTTTGCTGACTCTTAAAAGTATCAATTTAAGAATTTTTAAGTTCTTTCCATTTGGTACTAGATATATAATTTCACGGAAGAGGGTACTCATGCTACTTTTAAATAAATGTTAACAAAAACATCGACGAAAATAAGAGTTTGTGACCCACTTTTTATGGCCTAGACCATTGATTGCCCAAGAAAATTGATTGCGACATACATGCATAATTGGTCATTGCAACCCTTCAGACAGCATTACGACCTAGCTTCTCACACCACTTATGTTGCATGTGTGTTGTATGTCTGTTAATTTTATACATGAGTGGAGGGACCTACAGTCTAAAGTCTACTCCGAGCAACAGATATTTGAGAAACTTTTCATGGCAATTTTATTTGCTCTCAGAGTTTTTGACAGAAATCTGCTGAGAGGAAGTCGTCGAAGAAATAATTTTTTATTTTTCATATTTCGTTTTGATGTCTGACCAGAGGTTGCAACCATGGCCTTACTTCTAATAAACCAACACACTACCTACTAGACTACGGTGACATGATCAGTAAACAACAACATTAATAATGAAAGATAATTCCGATAACTGAAAAATGAATTACGAAAGTTTCGTTAAACACCAGTGATGAGTCGCCGGTAATAATAAAAGATTTGTAATAAGAAAACACATGACGGTTAACAAAATCGGTACTGTACACTGCGCATTTGTTGTTTTTAAATTAAAATATCGATTTAAAGATCGTGATTCTTAAATAAAATTAACAACTACAACTTCTTATTAAAAATTTGCCATCATCGAATCCATAATAAGGAAGTCCTTTAAAAATTAAAATCGTAATAATCATTGTTTATTATCGATTATTATTCATTATTATCAGAGAGTTATTTAATTAATTTTCAAGATCATGTGTAATGTTTAATCCAACATATTTAAAATATTATTCATATGTCTCGATTGACAACCAGCGTATTAGTTCTACAAACTATAGCCACGAATATTACACATACGCCGTATCGTAAAACTTTAAAATTTCTGTACAATAAGGGTGCGAACTAGAGATGAGCGATCCAGTGATTTTTGAAGAACGTTGTTCTCAGTGAACGTGATTTGTTAATCACTGTTCTTTAAAACAGTGATTGTGATCACAGTATTCCAATAATACAATAATGACAATAACGTATTTTATTAAGTCGTAAGAAAGAGACAACTAGATACATACTACGAAAAGACTACTAAACAAAATCAAAGTGGTGTCCAGTGTTGCCGTTTTTGGTTATTTCTAACCAAAATTGGTTATTTTTTGTTCAATGTGTAGATATGTAGATTTTTCCGGTTTTGGTTATTTATTTTTCTTATAAAAAGAGCTTTTGTTTTGTTTGTAGAAATGTATTAATTAGTAAGACTAAAATTTTATTTTGTTATTTTTTGTTTCTTTTCTTACTCTGTTGTATTAATTGTAATTTAAAATTGAAAAAAAATAAAATAAAAAAACTGCGAATTTAGTTTTGGTTATATTTTTTCTTATTTTGTGATTTTTTTCACAAATGTTGGTTACAATATTTTTTTTTCGTGGCAACACTGGTGGTGTCATCAATGTTATTATTTTTAATGTAATTTTTTTTTATATGAAGTTTGACAATTAAGTTTCACCAAAGAATATGGATATAAACTTTATATTATAAAGAATGCGCATCATGTAGAAGTAAAATTTCTTATGGCGGGAGGTACCATCAAGACCCGCTCTCACCAAAATCTTTTTTAAAAATCATTTCTTGATGAGGGAGGGAAGACAGAAGAAAAATAAACACAAACAAAGAGCGTAACAATGTGTTGCTCTCATCGTACGTATGTATATGCGTATGTACGATTATGTATGTATGATCGTTTTTATTGTTTGACCAAAGACTATAAATATGTAAAGATGTTGCACACAGTGTATTTAAAATTGACAAAATTTTGTGCTTCTTTCTTATGAGGGGGGTAGGTAACAGGGAAAGCTGAATCGTCATTCTCACTCTCATGTTAACTGAGAGAAAGAAAACAAAAAAGACTCAGTACCAGTGTTGCCGTTTTTGGTTATTTCTAACCAAAATTGGTTATTTTTTTGTTCAATGTGTAGATGTGTAGTTTTTTCCGGTTTTGGTTATTTATTTTTCTTATAGAAAGGGCTTTTGTTTTGTTTGTAGAAATGTATTAATTAGTAAGACTAAAATTTTATTTTGTTATTTTTTGTTTCTTTTCTTACTCTGTTGTATTAATTATAATTTATATTTGAAAAAAATAAAATAAAAAAACTGCGAATTTAATTTTGGTTATATTTTTTCTTATTTGGTGATTTTTTTCACAAATGTTGGTTACAATATTTTTTTTTTCGTGGCAACACTGCTCAGTACACTTATTGTACTCAGAGAACTTATTATACTTAGAGAACGTATTGTTCTTTTCTCTAAGCAATTTATTCTCATATGCGCGTATACGTGTGTGCATGTATGTATACATACATTGCCAAATAAAATAATAAACAAACTGAAAGATCTTTTGTTTTTACAAAATGTATGTGCAAATAGCCTGTGGAAAACAAATATTACCGGTTGTTTTATTGTAGGGTAAGAATATGTGTTTTATTGTTGTAGAAATGAAATTATATCGATTCGCACCGAATTATATATTACTATTCAATTATGTATGTATGTATTTACCATATGTGTCTATTTTTGTATAGAATGAAGTTGTAATAAAACGAGTGCTTTTTTTGTTTAGTATTTATTAAATTTATTTATCATTTTAATGGTTCAAAATTTTAACTTTTTCCATACTGGATAATTTGAATTTGTATGTTTCCCATGTGGAATGCTTCCGTAGTAAAACAACAATTAGTAAATTAAGCATCTTCATTCTGTGTTTATAACATTCGTTATTTTCATCAAACCAAGGAATAAATTGTATTTTTTGTGCATTTTTTGTATTTTTTGGCCAACTACAAATGTTTTTTTGTTTTTTATAGATTTATTTTTTAAAAAAATTTTTTCGAAGACTTATATGAATTTTGCAAACTTCAAAAAATAAATCAGATGGAGCGCACAAACTTCCAAAGTCGGAATCTTTTATATAATTTTTTGCATGAACGAACATTTCTGAAGGATATGACAAAATTTGCGCTGGTTTGATTATATCCACACGACATTTAACGCAAGATATTCGTTGAGCTATGTAACCAACAAAATATCGACTTGAAGTTAATTCAATTGGCACATTGTTGGACGTAAAACTATCGGTGCCTTCATTAAAATATTCTTTATTTTCATCGTATATATCTGTGACATCTATATCAGGGGTATGTGTACTTTCTGATATATTTCCAGTGCTATCAATATCTTCTAAAAATATGATTTATGATTTTAATTATATATTATATTTATTAAACGTTTTGTTTGAGCATATGCACTACAATTTTTAAATTCACACTTTTTATAAAACAATTTTTCAGTTTCAAATGTCAACACAAAATGTGGATTTTTTATTTCGGTGCGAATCGATATAGTTTCATTTCTACAACAATAAAACACATATTCTTACCCTACAATAAAACAAACGGTAATATTTCTTTTCCACAGGCTATTTGCACATACATTTTGTGAAAACAAGACATCTTTCAGTTTGTTTATTATTTTATTTGGCAATGTACAAGCACACACGTATACACGCATATGAGAATAAATTAGAGAAGAGAACAATACGTTCTCTGAGTATAATAAATTCTCTGAGTACAATAAGTGGCAGTAGCCCAGTGTTGCCACCAACAGCTTTATGATTTACACACAACTGGCATCGAAATTACACATATGAAAAAAAAATTACACACAAAATTCTATTTTTACTAATATTGCATACATATATTATGTAAACTTTAAAATTATATTTTCATACACATACATAGATACATAATTGGTCATTACAACCCTTCAGTCAAGATTACGACCTAGCTTCTCACACCACTAATGTTGTGTGCGTTAATTTTATATATGAGTGGCGGGGCTTACAGTTTTAAACTTGACTTCGAACGACAGATTTTTGAGAAGCTTTTCATGGCAATTTTATTTACTCTCAGAGTTTCTGCTGAGAGGAAGTCGCCGAAGAAATATTTTCATATTTTCGTTTTGATGTCTAACCTGGGGTTTGAACTCGGGCCTTACTTTTAATAAGCCAACACACTACCTACTAGACTACGGCGAATAAACATTAGCCTTACATGTATTTAAATTGGAAAGAGAAGGATGTAGGTGTATATTTTTGCAACCTGGTGTTGGAAATTGCAATAAATTTACAGAACAAATAAGTGTTAACAAATTGACTGTTAAAAATTAGCGATTAAAGAAAAAGGTAGAACAAAAAGTAAAATTACACACAAATTACACACGAAGCTAATTACACACATGCTACACACACAATCAAAAATTACACACAATATGTGTAATTACACACAAGGTGGCAACACTGCAGTAGCCGTACTGCCATCGACAAATTTGGCACTGGCAGTGCAACATCTTCATATATTTATAGTCTTTGATCTCATCGCGATGAGAGCAAAGAATGAGAGCAACGCATTGTTACGCTCTTCGTTTCTGTTTACTTCCCTCCTATCTTTCCCCCCGCGTCATGAAATATTTTTGAAAAATATTCCAAAATATGTTAAGATGCACATTCTTTATACTTTATTTTCTTTGCTTGTATGTAACCAGTTTTATCGCACTGACAATCTTTATCGCACTGACAATCTCGGCTCGGCTTTCAGCGCGCACTCTGTACGCACCCTAAAGGGCCTTGGAGACGATCAAATAAAACCATCAACGTCTTACATGTGTGCGTGTTGTCGTTATATACGTATACGTTGTCGGCTTTGATTGATGAAAATCAAAACATTTTGATTTTTTCATTTGACGAATTTTTATTTGATCGTCTCCAATTCTGATTGACAAGCAATATCTCATTTGCTTCGATATCGTCGAAATGAACACATCATCCATGCGCGGATAAACAAACAAATATATTTTTATTGTGAATAATGTAATAGCAAACAAAGAAATATTTTGTTTTATTGTGAATGTATATTTTATATTTTGTGTGTATATATTTTGTGTGTGCATATATGTATATTTTGTGTGTACATATATATTTTTTGTGTATATTTTATATTTTGTGTGTCATCCGATGAAGACATTTTACGAAACGAACACTACAAAATCAAAATGCAAATGATGATTGACGAATTTATTTGAACGTCTCCTTTTAAACTTCAATCACACGACACTTACACATATGCATTATTTGATGAAATTATTTGATCGTCTCCAGGCGCCTTAAGAGTGTGATTGTTCACAGAGTTTTTATAGAAGTTTCTTAAATAGCGTTGCCAGTCTGTTCTAGTAAGAACCGGAATGTAAAGACATATATTTGTAATGAAAGGATCGCTTAATAAAAATTCATAGCGCGGTCTTAGCAGTTAACGTGTTCTGTTAACCCTAATCTTACTGACCAACCTTTTCATTGATCATAGACGCATTTCTTCTTACGAAAAACGTTTTCGCTTATTTTTTATAACAAACACTTCCACTCCTTATAAATTCTATACGGAATTAATGATTTTAACTCTTGTTTTCAGATATATTTACTTTTAAATAAAAAATTAAATTTTTTGAAAATAGAACATGCCTTTCACAGATCTATAGTATGATTTATTCAGTCAAAAATTTATAAAAAAATACGAACTACATTCTATGAGCCTCTCATGGCTCGTGTCAGTAGTTAACGTTACGATTTTATATTTCAGTCTCTAACAAATGGAAATATTTAATAATACTCAATATTGTTTCACTGAATTCTCCAAAACATATCTAAAATAAAACTAATGAAATTTGGTTGTAATATGTTAGATGTATCTCTCGTTACATTGATTTGATCATCAAAATGAGCCTCACAGGCTCATATCACTAAGATTAGGATTAAAAATAATATGATCTTATACGACCACCATTAACACTCATTGTGTTAGTAAATCTTGCATGCAATATCAAAATGTAATCGAACATTAATGTATTGTCTTGATTAGGAATGCAAAATTTATGAAATTTTATTTGCAGTGTAGGCAGCACAATTCTATGGGCATCCTGTCTACACATAAGAATTCACAGCTGAGCATTAAATTTCATTTTATTTTTAAAGTTATTTTGAAGTCCACACCTAATAACACATAAAAATTAACCGATGAGAAAATTAACTGAATTTGTCATGAACTTTTGTACAAATTTCACTACTTGTAGAACGACAACTATTGCCACATTGATTTGAACTCATGTTGAAGATACAGAGACAAACAGTGAATGAAGAAAAACAACGGCAGGTTGAAAGAGAGAAACGAGAAAATGTTAACATCAGACAGACATCCACAATGCATTGGTGTATTCTGGTCTCTTCACCCTTAAACATATGCTGAAGTAGTTTTAACTTCCCCATTTTATTTTTTTTTAATTTTTCCGATTTCGTTTAACACCTATCAGATGGAATCAGTAAAATAATAACGGTAATCATCTTATTTGTTGTAAAATTATTCGTTTTTTTATTGTAAATTCTTGTATGCTATCTTTACATGATATTTTTAATGTTGAGCCCTTTTTTTAATTTTGAATACGTTTATAGTTTTCTGGGTCTTATTAGGATTTTAACAGACATCAGTGAATATGTGTAATCATGAAATGTATGCCAATTAATGCCAGTATTGTGTAATGAAGCATTAAAATATTTTGTTGGATGTTCATAATATTTGCCATTTAAATTGCTAAAAACAATAACAAACAAAATATTATTTGCAAATAAGAAAATTAATAATTGACCTGAAATAACATTTTCTATACCATATGCTGCATAATATTTGGCACAATGTAGAACACTAATGTCGTTATCACGATCTTTTGTGCTGAAATTGGAACCCACATGATAACTAAATGAATCTCCCGCATCTCCTGTGTATGAGCCGAGTTTAATTAATTTGTAGTTTTCAGTTTCATTCCCCAATTGAAAATCTTCATACTTGGCGTATTTCGTCACATTTTCAAAATCCTGCAACTGAATCAATAATTCCACAGGCTGAAGAGTGGAGGTAAGGGCGTGTAATTTTTCGAGTCCTATAAAGAATTCAGCATCGATATCACCGAAACCGTGTTTGTATTCTGACCGGTCGCGATCAAAGTCCACCGCGCCATGTATGCGTCGTTGAATAACCGTCCAACCACCACCGTCTATACTGTTATCACAAACCACCACAAATGGTTTGGGCCGATAGAGATGGTTGATGATGGGACATTTATAATCTGTGCAAATTGTGGCATCGAAATCTGCACAACTGGTGGGATATGATTGATTGGTTCTGCAAATAAATGAAGAAAAGTTTTAAATGAAAACACTGTACACTGTACTATTTAACGTATACTCGGAGTAAAATTTAAATGACAGAAACATATCTGTTCATAAAGAATTATTTCTTTCCATATTTATTTTTTTTTCAGTTTCGCAAATTACACCCAAAGTGTGCTCTTGGGCAACAAAATCAGCCATTGCTTTTGAAGGCTATTTTTTACTTTCACCTAAATTATATTTAAAATAGAATTTTTCTCTGTGACTTACCTTAAGCTATCCATTGGGTGTAGCTGATCCCTTCTGTGATGTTGGCGTTTTGGAGGATATCATTACCAGGGATAAGGTCAAATGGGCTATTAATAGCTTTGAGCCGTTTAAATCGCCTGGTCCGGATGGTATCTTTCCGGCTTTGCTTCAGCATGCTGGTGATATATTACACGAATATCTGGTGGACGTGTATAGGGACTGTCTGCGGTGGTGTGATATACCTGATGGTTGGAAAGATGTGCTCGTGGTTTTTATACCAAAAGCTGGTAAACCCAGTCACATCGGCCCTAAGGATTATAGACCGATATCACTCTCATCCTTTCTTTTGAAAGCTTTGGAGAGACTTATCGATCTATATTTGAGGTCAAACATGGACCGGTCTTTGTTGAGTAGGTCGCAACATGCTTACATTAAGGGTAAGTCAGTTGAGAGTGCTCTTCATGATGTGACAGGTTTTGTTGAGGCGAATTTGGCTAGGGGTGAGTACACACTGTCGGCTTTCCTTGATATAGAGGGGGCCTTCAATAATGTTACCACTTCTTCTATTGAGAATTCACTAAGGGATATACATGCCCCAGATTTTCTGGTGCGGTTTATCGCCCACATGTTGGGTAACAGACTAATCCGATCGAATCTGGGTGGATGTTCTATCGTCAAGCGTGCGACCAGGGGTACACCACAGGGGGGTGTCCTATCCCCTCTATTGTGGCTCTTGGTCGCAAACGTTGGTCTGAGGCTCCTGGAAAGTAGGGGCTTTAGGGTTGTGGCATATGCCGACGATGTGGCTATTCTTGTGGGTGGAAAATTTTTGCCGACGCAGGGGGAACTGATGGAGTCTGCTCTTGGAATTTTATCCTCTTGGGCAACGAACTGTGGCCTGGGGATAAATCCAAATAAGACGGATCTCGTACTGTTCTCGCGTAGGTACAAAATTGAAACCTTCAGGCTGCCAAGATTAGCTGGTAGGGAGCTGCCGTTGTCTTCTGAGGTCAAGTACTTGGGTGTTGTCCTGGACAGTAAGCTGAACTGGAAACGAAACACCGAGGAAAGAATGAAGAAGGGACTGAATGCTTTCTATCAGTGTAGGAACTCCATAGGTAAGAACTGGGGTCTTCCGCCTAGGGCCATTCGCTGGATATATCTGGCGATTGTTAGACCGGTTATTACTTATGGTTGTGTTGTCTGGTGGTGTGCCTTAGACAAGAGTTTTCAACGGAAAATATTGGATAAGGTTCAGCGGATTGCCTCTTTGAGTATCACTGGAGTGAGGAAGAGTTGCCCTCAGGCTGCTCTTGATACTATGCTCTGTCTGACTCCGCTTGACTTATATGTCAAGAGGTGTGCAGCGCGTAGTGCCATACGCCTGAGGGAATCGGGTTGCTGGAAGCAGCGCCCGATAGGTCACTCCAGAGTTCTGAGTATCGTCTTTCCTGACGGAAGGTATGGACTTTCGGAAAAAGCCACTGATTACATTGTGCCCGAGGCTATATTCCTACCTGGTTTAAGGACACTTATACCGGATAGGGCACAATGGAATGGTGGGGTACTCCGGGGGCAGAGTGGTATACCCATTTTCACAGATGGGTCTAAGTTAGGTGGATGTACAGGTGCTGGGGTTTTCTGTAGGGAACTCGGTCTTGAACTCCACTTCAGGTTGAATGATGACTGCAGCGTTTTTCAGGCGGAGATTTTCGCAATACTGAAGGCTATTGAGGCCATAGCTGGTGGCCCATCTTCGGATTCGGAATCTTACATGATCTTCGTTGACAGTCAGGCTGCCCTTAGGGCCATTGCGTCGGTCTGGTGCAAATCACGACTGGTTCGCGAGTGCAAAGAGTCGTTGAGGTCTTTTGGACCGGACCGTATCCGTCTATGCTGGGTTCCGGGTCATAGCGGAATACTGGGCAAAGAGACGGCGGATGCCCTCGCTAGGTTAGGTTCCCTTTCTGGGGGCGATTTAATAGTTGGTCCTGAACCCCCAGTCTGCCACCTCTATGGCCTCATCGATGGATGGGTCAGGGAGGAAGAGCAGAGGCGTTGGAGGAACGGATCAGGTTGTTCTGTCTCTAGACGTCTATGGCCTGCTGTGGACAGTAAGAGAACAGATTGGCTGCTGGGCTTGGTTAAGGCCAGCGTAAGGTTGGTTGTCGGTTTTATCACAGGGCACTGCGAGATTAGGTCGCTGACGGGGATCTGGAACAGATCCCAGCCGGACTATTGCAGGGTATGTTGCGATGAGGAGGAGTTAGAGACTATCGAACACCTCCTCTGTAACTGCCCAGCCCTTGGTAGGTTGAGGTTGAGGACCCTTGGCAGAGCCTTCTTTGAGAGCTTGAGTTCTGTGTCGAGAGCCGACATCAAGGCTCTCCACAGATTCATTAGCAGTTTGAACTGGTTGAGAGGTGCTAGGGCTTCATAAGTGTAGTCGCGCGCTCAACCCTTGTTTGTGTCTGTTTCTTTCTGTGTGATTCCCATCCTCCCCTTACCCTTATGCCCTCCTTTCATCCTATTCCCTCTATTTCCTTCCCTCTCCAAGGACGTTGTACAATGGGTCAATTTCGACCTCCGGGTATTGTACTTGTCTTAACGGACAAGTACACGTCCTCTAACCTAACCTAACCTAATCTGTGACTTACCTAGTCAGATATTTTTCCTTCAAATATTTTTCAGTGGCATCTAAAATATTTAAAAATTAAAAAAGGACTGAAGTTGAGTAATTTTAAAAATAATTCTTACTTAAGTGGTGCTGAATATCCTGAATTGTTCGATTTTAGGCATTGAATTGTCTTCAATACCCTTCAGCTTTTCGTCTATTTTCTGCAGGGAGACTACATTATTGTATATTGTATTCTTCAACGACTGGGTTTGATCCTTCATATCAATTTCTTTTATAAGTCGTCTCGTATCATTTTGTTTTCTTATAATTTCATTTAATATTTGCTCATGTTGTTCCAGTTTTTCTTTAATGTCAAACATGATTACGATTTTATCATCCACTATTGCTGTAACAGCTATGACTTGTAGTTGGGATTCAGTTCTAATGAAGTCCTTTAAGTTTTCGGTATTAATTTTAATCGTATCGAACAATTTATCTTCAATTCCTTGAATTTTCGTTGATAGATCGTTAAGTTTCGTCTCTAAATTCCCAAATAGCTCTTTCTGTTGCCGTAGTTAAGACTCATGGTTGATTGCCGTTTGTACTTTCATTCGTTCCAATTGAATTTCGAAGCGTGTGAAATCACTCGAATAAATCTCTTCAGAGATGTCATCATTAATGGACTGTATTGATACAGGAACATATGAAATAATTTTAATTTAATTCTCGTGTTTAAAATCAACGACAGAAAATATTTATTTAAAATAAAAAGATTTGAAGATTGCGTCTGATGTTTTAATGTGGCATCATCTTTGTTCTTTAAATACCGATAACAAAAATATGTATACAGTAGGAGCATAAAGTATGCATCAACTGTTAATCTTTTTCAATTAAATACACGTACTGAAGGTATATAATTTTAATGATTCACATTTTATCTCTTACAGATAAAGCTTACAGTTCTGAAATTAAATATTTAAGTTTTAATATGAAACTTATTCTAAAGTTAAGCTGGTGAAAGCAAACACTGAAGATTGGCACTGAATTTCAGCGTTTTATTAATATAACTACTTAATCATCAATAATGTCATCAAATGAAACTGGGTGTGACGAAGAGGCAAACAAATTCGCAAGCATTTTCTGGAGTTCAGAAATAATATCTTGTTCGAGAGAATAAAAAATGGAAAGCAAAGGTTATCACACCTGATAAACTATCTAGATTTCTAAACTAGGGTAGTTTTTAGTGATGTAAGTATGTAAGAAAACGACGAAAAATTTCTAGGTTGTACAGCAACTCGGTTCCTAAAGTATTTCTGTTATAAACAGCATAGAAACAACACTGCTGAAGACTTGTAAAGCATCTCAACTTGATATGGTAATCAAGCTCGTCTTTCTGATATCTGATCTGAAAATTAATACACTCACTGCAAGGATTCACTAACAGCTGATGGCAAATCAAATGAAAGGTATTCCTGCCGAATATTATTTCTTATAGAGACCTCTGTGGAGAGCAAATAAAGCTGATTCGGATATATTTACAACAAATTAGCTTACATGACATTTCGAAGCCAATTGTGGATTTAATTGCAAATACATTGCTGTTGCATCTCAATGGATCTACCCTTATGTACATAAACTTTTAAACCCTTGACTGTATCAGCACTATGGATGGAAATGTGTAGAGAAATTTCCTTAAACCACCATAAGCCTAGAGTGCAGAATAATTTGTATTTTCTCAGGACAACGAGCAAAAGAATATCGCCTTGAAAAAATAGCTGTGAATTAAGCCAAAATTTCTTCATCTAGGTTGCCCGATATCAATGCTATGGGAGATTTCGAAAGAAAAATTGAAGAAATTAAATTCACAAGCAAAACTAATTTGATGAGAATGTCGCATGAAATCACTAAAATTTGATCAAACTATTTCTAGAACGCTAGAAGTGGGACTGCAGAATAAAGATTCACACGCCAAGCATTATATTTGATGATCCATTTTATTTCCTTAGGAGATCTCTAAAACAAGAAAGCAATTTCTAAAGTTAAAAACAATATTGATGATTCGTCATTTATTTCATACGCAGTTTGAAAGTTGCAACTGTACGAGAGTAATTACAATACTAGTCTTAGTATAATTCAACAAAGATTCCATAAAAAAATAAATTTGCATATGAAGGATAAGAATGAGCATTTACTTTATGAGCCTACTGTATACGTACAAACTGCAAGAAACAAACAATTTAATGAAAATCCATTTTAATGACAACCTTGAAGAATACCACAAAAGTAGTCACCCAGGTAAACACATTTTAAAAAATGTAAAATTTAGTCAACAACAGCATTAACTGAACATAATAATTTTATTATGAAAGATGCTCCCTCCTACGTGTGATAAGAATAGAAATTCACTTCGCCATTAAATAGATTATAAATTAGAAAAATATTCTATGTATGTATGTGTGTGTATGAGTCGTCTAGTGTTATTTTTACTTTCTAATATTGTTTCGCTCAAAATCTATTGCGTTCTTTAGTGATCATTTTGAGCTGAAAGTTATTGTTATCAGTGCAAAGCACACAAAAAAAAAAAATAATCAAAATTAAAATGAAAGAGAAATTGGCAAAAAAAACACAGACCAATAAGAAGTTAGTGCATTGTATGAAAAAATTTTGACAGATTTAATTGAGCCAAATGCTGGTCATACTAAATTTTGGAATTAGAAAAATTTTGAAATTTGAGACTGAATAAATCGCTTCCATGTGCTCTTAACTCTCATTAAATTTTTAAATTTTTTTAAGTTAAAGATTCTGCAAAGATGCTGGTCGAAATATACTGTGAGCCACTGTATGCGGTACGTACACAAGGTGATCCCAGCATCACTGTATTGTGTATCTTTTCAAAAATCACTCCACTGTTGCATTCTAAGATTAAACTCTTTTTCCAGATAACTTTTTTTTTCATAGAAAAATGTGAATTTCAATAACTTTGAAACAAATTAAAGATATTGAAAATCTAAAAGTTCTTGAGTCAGACTGACATTTGGCTTAACGAGGTATTTGGATTTGGAAAAATATATGCCCTTAAAAATATTCGAACAAAAGTTATTCTTTATTAAATTAAGAGATTTAATACGAGAATTATTTGAATATCAAATAAATGTTAAACAAATGAAAATAAAAATATTTTCTTAATATTTCTGAATGAAATTGTCTGTGATGACTTAAATGTTAGTTCTTTTTATTTCTTTTTCAAGTTGCTAAAATTTCAATAGAAAACAAAACTGCTGTCGTTTCTCTATCAGTCCGAATAAATTTAAAAAAACACTGTGACGCGGCTTCTTGTATTAATAAAAAGAAAAAATGCTGATAACAGAAGTAAAACAATTTACATTTGAAGACACAAAATAATTAAAACACATTACAAATGTTTATATAGTAAGGATATAAATATTAGGGACACATAAATAATTTACAATTTTCGTATTCTTTTATTTATAATTGCAATGCAATTAAGCGTGAATTTTTAATTTAAGGATGATCAAACCGTATTTAAGAAGAAGTATTATTTCCACCACAGAGACACATAAAATCTTTAAAAATAAAACCTAGAAATCAGAATTGGCACATTGGCTAATTATAAATAGAAATTGTGTTTTACGAATATTGGAATCAAATGCCTTCACTTTTATAATCTTTTGTCTGGTACCTTGAAGTTATTTTCCGGAAAATATAATATGAAGTCTGATAAAATCTTTTTTTTACATTTCTTGAGGGGTTCTCGATAGATTTTAGGCTCCGAAATTATAAACTACGATCGTACATTTCTAGAAAAAGCTTTGTCATCGTTGTTCTCCATAAATTGCCAAATCATAGGCATTATGTTAACGGCAAAGGGCGGTAAGCTGCTCGATATAATATCCGGATAGCTGAAGTAATATGTCTCTGAATCAAGACAACACAGTCAGCGACAAGCTAATATGTTTAATGGAATTCTTTATGTAGTATTGGACATTTGCTTTCTTTTAGCGGAGAAGTGGTTTACATACGATATTCCATTTGAACCAAAGAAATTAATCTTCTTTCCGAAAGCACAAAGCACATCGCTTCAGATATTTCGTGTCTTAGTTAGAAACCAGTATCCGGACTATCTTCAGAACCTATTTGGTAATGTTCTGAAAACAGGGAGAATCATCTGGAACATATGAAAATAAATGCAATTGCAAATTTGTGACCACATGTCTCTACCGCCACCTACCATTTATAAATATTAAATTAATTGTTGCAACAGGATTCTATTATAAATCCGAGGGTATACCTTACAAAATACATTTCATGCGACAATTCTCATTAACACATTATCAAGTCATTTACTTTGCATTATGATCCACTTAATTGGAATAACAGAAGCATTTAAAAGTACCATCTTATAGATATTACTTTTTTTTGGTTATTCATTCAGAAATATTTTAAAATATACAATACACAATATACACAAGTGTATATATAACTTGTGGTGAACGATTCTTCTTAAATTTAAATTTCGAAAATTTGTTATTTCTCATTAAAATTATTAGCATCCACCAGTTTCATGTATATTCGATCAGGAAATAACTTCCAATTAATTTAAGCATTTTGAGCAAATGACTGCTGTGGTATAAATTAACAAAGATTAGATTCTTACGACTTAAACATGTAGGCAATCTTTTAAACATTGATCTCATACATTTCTTTAGTTTACAGAGCCTATCACCAATGTTGCCAATGCCTACTTTGCAATCAATTAAAATAAATGTATTTGATATTTTAAACAATACTTTAAAAAGTTCAATTAATTGCATTTCGAATGTTTATGATTAATTTCCGAATATCAGTACCGCTAATGCTCTCGTTGTATAAAGACGTGTGTATCGCTGTTACAAGAACTTTAAATAAATTTATAAGAATTCAATTTCAAAACAAAGCAATAAAATATTTTGCATTCTTCGGAACAATAACAATTTGCTTACTGATTTAACAAAAATAAAAACAATTGTTTAAAAAAATAAAACGTACATTATCAACTCAAGATGTTAACGCACAATGCGTTAACACAATTAATAAAAAACCCAAATCCAATAACAACTCGAATAAAGCGAGTCAGTCAAAATTATCAACAAATTAATTCTTTCCATTACAAGCTGTTGATGATAATAACGAAGATGAATATTGTATACCAAAACCAACAAAGGTTAAAATATCACCAATCACTGTTTTAAAATGTAAAATAGAAGAACTACATGAAATACAGTCGTGGACACACAATTAAGTCATTTAAACAAATTTTTCATTTTTGTAAAAATTAAAAAGATTTAAGAAGAATGGAAACAAAAACAACTAATATTTATTAATTTCATATGCTTAATAATTAATTAACAACAAAAACTTAAATACTTTTTCATTATAAAAAATGTTTTGGTACGAAGTTGATATCAGACTTAAAATTTAAGTGGACACATAATTAAGTCATCTGAAAAAAATTATTGAAAATTTAATTTAATTGCTTTATTTTTCACCCAAACTATTTTGAACCTTGAATATTTTGTGGGGTATCGTTTTTGGCGTATTATTTCAGTACATCTTTGTGGAATTGAGTTGATTAAATTGCGACACTGCTCAGGACTAATGTTATTCCATCCTGCCAGGATAACCTGCAAAGTGCTTTTTTGCTGCCAGGTTTTTTGGTTTTGCTTTTAGTGACTTGTGTGTCCACAAGTTTATGTAAAACAAATAAAATATCTGATTATTCTATAAGAAAAATTTCTATTGGTCTTAAATTGTTTTGCCGCTCTAAGGAAAATTTAGATACACTTACCAACTCTTATGAATTTTTCACATATGCAACCAAAAGTGAAAAACCATATAAAGCTTTGCTATTCGGACTTGATAAGTATGACCCGTTATTAATAAAGAAAAAACTTATAAGTAAGGGATTAAAATGCTTAGACGTAAAACTTGTTGTTAAAAAAAAATAACAATAACATTGAATATTTCATTTATGTTGTTTATTTTGAACGACAGTCCATAACAATGAAAGAATTAAGACAAAACTATTCTGTAATTGATTATGTTAAAATTAAATGGGAGTTTCAACAAATCAGGAAATCTAAAATCACTCAATGTTACAACTGCCAAATGTTTGGTCATGGCTCTAATAGATGCAAAGTTAAAACGTTTTGTGCAAACTGTGCCGGTTCACATAAGACCTCCGATTGTAAGGAATCTCTTATAAAGTGTGCAAACTGCAGTGGCTATCATAAATCTTCCGAAAACTGTCCCAGCAGAGCTACATATTTGGAAATAAGACAGAGATCGAGACCCACTCCAAGGCGTTCTGTCTCACTAACTAATAATAACATTAACCCTGCTAAATACAAAAGGAATTTTCCTAACATTCTTCGTCAAAATGTTCCTAAAAATACTAATTTATGGACCCAACCAACAACAATAATAACAATGAACTGTTTACTCTACAGGAAATAAAAAGCTTGACTCTTGAGCTTATCACTAACCTTCGTAATTACAAATCTAGCATGTAAATTCCTCTCATAATGAAGTATGACCTAAATGTTATTACTTGGAATGCTAGAGGCATTCGCAACAAAAGTTTAGAATTGTTCCAATTCTTAAACAACAACAGTATAGATGTTTGCTTAATATCGGAATCTTGGCTAAATTCAAATATCTCTATAAAACATCGTGATTTTGTAGTTTATAGAAACGATAGAGACGTCGGCAGAGGAGGCGGACTTGCTATTATTATTAAAAAGAATACAAAACATTCATTACTACCAATTGTTAATATGTACTCATATCATTGAAAATACTGGAGTCAAAATTTCTACAGATAACGGAAATGTAGATATCTTTGCATGCTATTTTCCTGGGGGTTCAGCTGGTATGGACAACAATAGGAAACAGTTTTTTGCATCGGATATACATAGACTGAGTAGTATTAGTAACAAATTTATTCTCGGTGTTGATTTTAATAGTAGACATCAAAGCTGGGGCTGTTTAAGTGCTAATTGCTGGGGTAACATTCTAAATGAGAAACTTATATATTATAATATTGATATTGTCTATCCAACTGCTAGTTCAAATAGACAGGGATCTACTCTCGATTTTTTTCTGACAAATATTCAAATATTGTTCTACACGACCTCAGTTCAGATCACCTACCAGTTCAGATCAAACTCTCTGATCAAGTTTACAGGTCAAACTTTGTAAAATTTGACTATAAATATGCGAATTTGATAGTTTTTAGGGAATATCTTACAAGACATACGAACATATCTGATTCAAGTAGTATTATATCTAAGGAACAGATTGATGAGGCGAGTGTACTATTTAAGAATATCATAAAAGAAGCCTTTAAGCGTTCCAAGGTTATCTTCCACTTTCTATACAAGGCATATACCAACTTTTCTAAGAAATTATATTAGACAGAGAAATAACTGTCGGAGAAACTTGCAACGATATCGTAACTATCCTGATTTTAATGATATAAAGATACTCAATAGAACAATAGGTGAGGAATTTAAAAAACTAAGGAATAAATATTTAATTTATTAAAAAATTTAGATAAAGGTTCTGCTGCTTTTTGGAACATAACTAAGATTATTGGAAAAAAGCGAAACCCTATACCTATTTTAAAACACAATAACTCCCGTTATACAACTAATATTGAGAAATGTAATATACAGCCATGTCACAGAACGCAATTCCGATCGAAAGTGGTTTCAATTCCGAAAGTCCAGTCTTTAGAAAACGAAAAACGAAAAATTTCTTCGGAATGAAACCACTTCAAATTTTGAAAGTGGTTTTGATATTTTTGATAATTTATTAAAGGAAAATATTAATAAAACTTAGTCAAACTGAAAGACAAAATGGTTTTATTATTAATAGGTTTTCTAAGTATTTACTTAATATTTATGCTTAAGAAATTAAATTTTGTAAACTTGCTGAAAAAACTAAACAAAGTGATATATTTTCTCATCGAAGTATTGCCACGTTATTTTTTTGAGCAAACCACTTATTTTTGAGAACAAAAAATTATTAAGTAGAACAAATTTAAGCGGTGGCAACACAAACGATGAACAAAAGAAACTACAAAAATATTTTTACGTTGCATTTAATTCAGTTTTATAAAAATGTAAGTAAAGATTTATTGAAATTTTTTGTATTATTAACTTATATTTTTAAGGGGTAAAGGGGCATTTTTCTTATAAAATTTTTAATTTTTTTTTTTATTTCAATTAAAATTTTTGTATCAGCGTCTTTTTCTTCTTTTGTTTTGGTTCTGCTTTTTATACACCAATTATGTTTTTTTTTTCTTTTGTCATGCACTACGTTGCCATACTTTATTTGAAAAGTAGCAATTTTATAACTTTTGGGAATGAACAAAATCGTTCGGAATCTGAAGAACCTAAAACAAAATCGATCGGAATTGCATATACGGAATCAAAACCATTCCGATCGGAATCTGTGACATGCCTGATAATGGCACAAACCTTCGCATCTAATCATGACATTTCCAGTAATTCGGGCGATGATGAGTTGGAATTACAAGTGAGGGTTGCAACCCAATCTTTTAGGCTGACTAATCCCAATATTTCGGAAGATATGCTAATAACCAAATCACAAATACGTGATATTATAAAAAATGCCAAATTAAAGAAAGCTCCTGGAATTGATGGGATAGGAAACCCATCCCAGGAAAGTCTTAAAAATACTCCTGATAAGTCGCTTAAGTTCTTAACAGTTATTTTTAATGCGTGCATAAGTATGGGATATTTTCGACTTGAATTTAAGACAGCAAAAATTGTCCCCCTTCAAAAACTTGATAAACCTCCCGATAGTCCGTCTTCTTATCGTCCAATAAGCCCGTTATCGTCCATAGGTAAGATTTTCGAAAAAATTATTAATCAGAAACTAATATCTTTTATAGAATCTAATAATATTTTTCCCCAACATCAATTCGGTTTCCGAAAAGAACACAACACTGTTCAATCACTAGTCCGAATCAGAAATTTGGTTACCAATAATTTTACTATTCAAAAATCGACGGGAATGGTGCTCCTAGATGTGAAAGCAGCTTTTGATTCGGTCTAGCACGAAGGTCTTATTTACAAAATGATGAATTTCAATAATCCAAATAATTTAATTAATATAATAGACAGTTTTCTTTGTAATCGTACCTTCAAAGTACATATTGGATCATCGCACTCGGAATTATTTAACATTCCTGCAGGTTGTCCACAGGGTTCATGTCTATCTCCCACTTTATACAATCTTTATACGTCTGATTTTCCTCAACTAGAAAATTGTACCATTTCCGTATTTGCAGACGACACTGCTATCTTATGCTCAGACATACTCTATTCAAACATTAGTGCTAACTTACAAATAGCATTAAATAAAGTGTTTAATTATTTTAATAAGTGGAAGATAACACTGAATGCAACTAAAACAAAAGCAATATATTTTACTAGAAAACGGAAACCTTGTTTTACTCCTCAAGGAAATATAACGTTTTTAAATACAGAGGTTCAATGGGAACAGAGCGTCAAATACTTAGGTGTAATACTTGACCCGAAGATGAAATTTAAAGATCACATACAATACGTATTAAATAAAGTAAATGTTCTCACACTCTCTCCCTTTAAAAACAGAAACTCGAGTCTATCTATTGAAAATAAAGTATTAATTTTTAAAGTAATTTTCCATGCCGTAATTTTTTATGCAGCGCCTATGTGGGCAAAGAGCGCGTCTTGCCACATTGGGAAACTACAGATTGCTCAGAACAAATTATTAAAATTAATTTTTAACCTTCCTTGGTTTTTTTCAACAGCTAGACTACATACAATTGGGAATATCGAACTTGTTACAGTAAAGTTATATAGGTTGACATCTAATTTTTATTCTAGATGTATAGGATCTGAATACCCATATATTAATGATTTAACATCAGCATAGGTAGCTAGTAGGTAGATGTAAGTTGGTTTTACCAAAATGTTCAAAAATTATAAAAGAAAAATATTCAAATAAGTTTTTTAAAATTTTGCCTATACTTACTTATTATTACTTACTTATTATAATTTTACTTTACCCTTACTTATTATAATTTTGTAAATAACTATTAACTATTAAGAAGTAAAAGTTGTATAACTTGAACTATTTATGTACATATATGTATGAATATTATTTTCTAGATGAAAAAGAATGTATACATTACTTGGAAATAAACTTTATTTAATTTAATTTATTTAATAAAGAATTGAATTGAATTATCGAATATAATTTTATGACAATTCATCGAATTTTATGTATATTTTTTATTAATATTCGGCTGACCAATTAGTGAACTTGCCACTGACTGATGGTATATCTATAATGCAACCCTGATTAACTGATAATTTCGTGTAACTTTTGTTCTACCCAAGAGTCTTCTCAAAAATTTACTTGGGCCTCCACAATGTTTTGGAAATTTTTGATTATTTTTAATAATTAAAGACACAAACAGACTATTTTGAATTTGAAATATATTTATAAACAAATCTATAATGCAACCCTGATTAACTGATAATTTCGTGCAACTTTTGTTCTACCCAAGAGTCTTCTCAAAAATTTACTTGGGCCTCCACAATGTTTTGGAAATTTTTGATTATTTTTAATAATTAAAGACACAAACAGACTATTTTGAATTTGAAATATATTTATAAACAAATTTTTGTTTTTACTTTTTGAAAACAAAGAGCTACTCATGGCATGTATTCGTTGTCAGCCGCATGATGGAGTAGCAGTTCACAATGTATTAAAATGAAATTCCAAAATATTTGTCATTCTTGCATGACATATTTTGAGATTTTTAACTTCTTTCTGTTGAATTGAAATTTGATTTAAAAATTCAATTTTGTGTAGAAAGAAAGTCTTGAAATTATTTGGACTTGAGATGACCTTAAAGAAGACCTCTTTATAATTGAGCCATATAAGATACATGGTCAGAGCAAAGGTTTTAATTCAAAAGTATAAAATATGAAATTGATATTAAAAGTCAAAATAAAAATACACAAATTTTTTTTTTTTTTTCTCTTAAATTCTCATTTATTAATATTACAACTAGTTATTATAACTAACAAGTAATTTACTTCAAACAATTAAACATAAACTTTAATAATTAAATAAACATAAACTTTAACAATTAAACAAACATAAACTTTAATAATATATATTTATGATGATATCATATCATCAAGCCAAAAGAGAGCTTCTAATTAGGTCGGATGGCTTCCTTCTTTTAAGTCTGCGCTCCAAACCAATGGGATCAGCAAGAGATGATGCTTCTGTATTTACGTGGTCTCTGAGTCGGATGTTATGTTTTGTCGCAATGCTTTCAATCTCTTTTCTAAAAATACACAAATGCCATCATATTTGTGAGAACATAACATCACACACAGACACATATATATATGACGGCAGTGCTTCTGCAATCAACTTGTTTATATTCGTCTTGAACTGATAATATTTATAACACAGCAAAACGATCACCAAGGGAACCCAATAGATTTAGAACAGGGGTTACCAAAAATTTTTTGGTTGTGTATTAGTGAGTAAGAGAGAGAAAATAAGTTGAGAGCTTACAGTCATAGAAAAATGTTAGCAATATACCCTACTTTGAATTTCATTCCATCAACATAGTCTGCCAACTCTGTTGTGATTGTGTACATTTTTGGGAAGTGCTCTTGTTAAAATTTTATTATTTTGATCTTTAAGTGTTTTAATAATTTTAGAATTTTTGAATAAGTGTTTTAAAAGTTGTGTTTATTATTTCTTTCATTTTTCTTGGTAATTTTATCTTAAAATTGTAAGTTTTATTTGTTAAATTTGATACTAATTGTTTCATACTAACAAAACAAAAACAAAAATTGCTTCTTGTTTTAATAATTTTTTGTTTTTGTAAGCTTGTTAGTTTTTTTTATTCTTCTTTCTATCATTATTCCTTTTTTATTTATTATTTTTTTTTTTTTTTCTTTTTATTTTGTTACTGTTTTATTTATACTGTTTTGCTTGTAATTCTTGCTTATTTAACATTATTTTTGTTTTTACATTTTAGATATATCTGTATTCTTTTTTTCTTTTATATATAAATAATTTTCATTGTTTTATTTATTAATTTATTTAATTTATTAAAATGAATAATTTTAAGGCATAAAAATGCATTGTAAGGAAAGAGGGTGAACGCCAAATTTCTTGCTGGTTATGTGATGATTTGTTTCACATCAAGTGTGTTGGTTTGCTTCCTCACACCACGGACCAATTAGTGGATAGTTCCTTGGGTCTACGTTGGTGTTGTCCTAAATGTAAGATGGTGGACATCCAATTTTATAAGTTTTTTTATGGAGACTAGTCGTGAGTTTACTGATATGCACACTGAATTTGCATCTCTTTTTGCTAGATTTCGTCGGTTTGAGGGATTATTTTCAAAGTATGGGCTTTTGAATGAATTGCTCTAATCGGTGAAAGTTCTATGCCCTCTTGCTTCTGTGGCTTCTGGGCATGTAGTGCAAGTTTCTATGCCAGGGAAAACTGCGACAATCAATACATTACCCACTGTGGACGTTTGTCCACCTATTGTTGATAACTCAGCTAGCATTCCTATACCGAAGTCTGCGAATCTAGTTGAACTGAGTCCAAAGTCTACTCTATCTCCTTTACCTTTACCTCTGGGTGATGCCACTTCCCAGGCATCTTCGAAACCGTCTTCTGTTTCATATTCATCTGTAGTGTCCGCTAGTTTAAATACTTCTGCTCCAAGGGAATTGGTTGTAGTTAAACCTAAAAGGACTATTTTTGTGTCTCGTCTTTCATGTAATACTTCAGTTGATGATGTGAAATATTTCGTTAAATCGAAGATTAGTGAGCCTTTTGAGTTTGGTTGCTCATAAGATGAGGCCATCTTTGGATGGCAGTATTTCTTCGTTTAAATTATATGTTGCCGATGAGAAATTTGGTGAAATTGTTAATCCTGCGTTTTGGCCACAGGGTGTATTGGTACGAGAATTCGTAGTCAGGCAGGGCCATCGTAGGAATGGTGCTAATTTGCCTGGTCCTATTTCTCAAAAAAACTAACTTAATTTCAGAATTGCTTATCAAAATGTTCGCGGACTTAGGTCTAAACTTCCTTCGATATATAATAGTAGCTTTGATTTTGAATTTGATGTAATTGCATTTACTGAAACTTGGTTGAATTGTAATATTTTTGATTCTGAGATTATGTCTAGTAATTTTAATATTTATAGACGGGATAGGAAGTCTAAAAATGGTGGTGGTGTTCTCATTTCCATTTGCTCTAAATACACATCTGAATTGGTTGGCTTGTGTTCTTCTGAGGATATTGAGTTTATTTGCGTTAGGGTCTATAATCGTGGAAAGTCTATATACATTACTTGCTCGTATATTCCTCCCTGTTCTGACATTCATATCTATAGGGCTCACTTCGTTTTGATTTCTAAAGTAATTGATTCAATGGGGCAAGAGGGGATAATAGTAGTCTTTGGTGATTTTAATCTTCCGCATACATCCTGGAATTTTTCACCTGAGAAATTCTGTCCGCTATGTGTGATCTAGGTCTTTTCCAGGTTAATGGTTTATTGAATTCAATGGGTAGAATTTTTGATCTTGTATTTTTAGATGATCCAAGTATTTCTTCCTTATTTCGCATTGATCCTATATTTTTTCCTGAGGATAGTTATCATCCTACGTTGTTACTTTTTATTGAAGTTGATCTTTACCTCCTGTACTTATTTCACCTCCATATGGCTCTCTTTCACTTGACAGGATCTTGGATGGCTTTTATGAGGTATTATTTAAATGTTTTAGGGAGTGTGTTCCATTTGTAAATAGTCGTTTGGAGCGTTCTGGTCCTCCGTGGAATTCGGCTAGACTGTCAAGGTTAAGAAACAGAAAATCGAGGTTATTTAAAAAGTTTGTTAGATCAGGTACTGATGTTGATTATGCTCTTTACTCTAGGGCGCGTGCGGATTATCGTAGGATGAATCATTACTGTTATGAGGAATATATGATTAGAGTCAGGTTGAACTTCGCTATCGATCCTAAGTCGTTTTACGACTTCGTTCGAGCTAAACGTAAATCATCTTTGTTTCCCACTGAGATGTTTTATGAGGGCGTATCATCCTCTAGTTACCTTGATATTTCGAATATGTTTGCTGACTTTTTTCAGTCTACTTATAGACAGTTGGACTCGGGCCCTGATCTGAGTAGCAGTTTTTCGTATCCTTATTCAGTGGGAAGTGTCTCTATTTCTAATATATATTCATTTGATGAGGAGTCTGTTCTTGAGTCTTTGTCTGGACTGAAACTTACATACTTACCGGGCCCTGATGGGGTACCGGCCTGTATTTTAAGACAGTGCGCTGTTGCCTTGAGTGGTCCTTTGACCTTTATTTTCAATAGGCTTCTGAGGGCTGGTCATTTTCCATCTATTTGGAAGAGTTCGTTTATAATTCCTTTGCATAAGTCGGGTAATAGATCCAATATTTCCAATTACAGGGGTATTGCCAAACTCAGTGCTATTCCCAAGTTGATGGAGAAATTGGTGACGGATTATCTCTTTTTTAATACGAGATCTTTAATATCCCCTTCCCAGCATGGTTTTTTGAAAGGTAGGTCGACTGTCACTAATCTTCTTGAATTTACTACACATGTTTTCAGGGGTTTTCTTGCCAGAGCTCGGACTGATGTAATTTATATTGATTTCAGTAAAGCTTTTGATAGGGTTGATCATAGACTTAAGATTTAAGAAGCAAAACTTTCATTAATCGGTATTCCTGTTATTATTCATCTTTGGCTTGACTCCTACCTCTCCCTTAGGACTCAGAGGGTATTGTTTAGGAATGTATTGTCTAAGACTGTATATGTTACTTCTGGTGTTCCGCAGGGTAGCCATTTGGGTCCTTTACTGTTTCTTAATGATCTTCCTTGTGCTATTTCTGATTGTAATATTCTGATGTATGCTGACGACGTTAAATTATTTTATACTTTTGATGATGATCATGGTCAGGCTGTTCTTCAGCGAAATATTGATTTGTTTGTAACTTGGTGCAGAATTAATTTAATGGATCTTAACTTGAGAAAATGTAAATGCATGGTTTTCTCTCGCGGAGACGTAATTTCGTCCACTTATGTGATTAATTCTTGCCCTTTAGAAACTGTGACTACATTTCTTGATTTGGGAGTATTATTGGATATGAAACTGTCTTTTATTGATCATATTAGTATGATGATTGGCAAGGCTCGGGCTATTCTTGGTTTTGTGAAGAGATGGGCTAGGGAATTCATTGATCCTTATATAACAAGACTACTGTACATTTCACTTGTTAGACCTATTTTGGAGTATGCGTCTATTATTTGGAATCCATACTATCGTTGTCATAGTGATTCAATAGAGCCTGTGCAGAAGCAGTTTTTATTATTCTGTTTACGTGGCCTAGGATGGGATTATGGCAATGGGTTTCCATCATATGAGGCTAGATTAGATTTGGTGAAACTTCCAACTTTGGAACGTAGAAGGGCTGTCTTAGGGGTTTGTTTTGTTTTTAATCTGGTTAAAGGTGCTATCGATTCTGAGTTTTTGCTTTCTAACCTGAATTTCAGTATTCCATCAAAATTTTCACGGCACTATCGTCCTCTTTCTTTAGATTTCTATAGTACGAACTATGGAGCTAATTTTCCTTTTCGTAGATTATGTAACGATTTTAATTTATATTATGATTTTATTGATTTTAATTGTAATGTTTGTAATATTAAACGTAGCTTATATGCTAGCATTAATTTGTAAATTATTATATAAAAATGTATTTTCGTTCTTGTCTTACGTAGTTTATTGGTACTTTATTCAGCTTCTGATTAAGTTCTGTAGCTGTTTTATGTTCCCGTTGCCATTACTTTTCCTTTACCCGCTATAGTCCGGACTGTAGTGTGTACGTGTCCCTACGTAATGGGGACGAGCCCTCCGAGGTCGGGTGAGGGTGGACGGGGACGTTCGAAAAAAAAAAAAAATACATACATACATACAGTTATAAATCTTTGACTTAATAATTAGGTAATGTTTTTTAGATATTTGCTGGGTACTAATTTTGGTTCTCCTACTAATACCTTTGAATTTTTTCAAAATATTGCTTAATGTCTATAAAAAAAGTTGTTCTCTTTCCATATCATCTAAATTATTTACTTGACTATTAAAACAATCAAAATGTGTTTTAAGAACATATAAGACTTTAAATTTAAAAAAAGGATATTTTAACATAAAATTTTTTTTGAGTGTAACCCTAAAAAAAATGTTATAGTATCCACTAACATGTGTGCTTGTCGCAGTCTGATCGACAACTAAATGAGAGAGCACAAGCAATATGCAGCGTTGTCAAGTATAAATTTTCAAAAAGCACTAAACTCGTTAAAAAACGCGTAATTTTGACAAAAAAGCACTAAAACATTATAATATTTATTTTAATATTATCACCATTTTATATAATCAGTAAAAAAATTTACAAGCCAAAATTAATATTATTTATTTAACTCCAGCAATAATAAGGAAAAAGTTTTTGTTTTATTTATTTCTTTATTTATTATATGATTTTTTAAAAAGTATATAATATTATTTGAGTTAATACTTTGTATTAATTTATTTTTCAAAACAAATATTTTATTTCTTTTATTAGTTTTAAAAATTTTTTTAGTTTTAACAAATTTTTTATGTGGTTGCAAATTCAATGTATTTCAAACAAAACAATGAGATCAAACTCTAATAAAACAAGTAACGAAAATTAAAATAAATAATAAAGTAAAACAAAATTAAACAAAAATGAAAAACAAATTAAAAAAATAATATAACAAATATATAATAGCCCAATTCATAATCTCGTGTATTTTTGCAATTGTAAATATTTCCTATTAATTGTGAACAAATTTTACTGGTTGCATTTACAACACTAATTGTAAAACACAAATACACAGCTGATTGTAAAAATAAAAAATAAATATTTGACTTTAATTTTATAATATTTGTTAACAATTTATAAAAATGTCTAATGGAAGTTTGAAGGAACAAATATTGGACTCTTTAATAGACGAGAAGATATTGAATTATTTTATTAACATCCTCTTCGGACCATTTTTTGTTGGGTTTATCCCTTTTTATTCTTTTTTTATATTTTGAGTATCCATTCGCCAACGAAATTTATTATTTTTAATAAATAAATTGTCAGCTGTCAGTTTACTTAAGTGTTGCAAAATGTTGAGTAAATATAAACTATGGTTTTGAGTATTGTTTATTTTATAAACTGTAGCAAGAGTATTTCTGTATATTTTGTTATTGTAGTGTAAAAATATACTAAACCATTTTGCAAATGCAATGATGCAAGACCATTTACACTAGATCGTGAATTGGGCTAATGTATTTGAAACAAAACATTGAGGTATAATATGTAACTTATAAAGAGTTGCATTTCAAAGTAATACCTTTTTGAAACGTTAAATAATCTACACTTGACAAATTATTTTTTTATTTTTTTTTTTAAATTTTTGATTTGGTGTCACTGACATGAAAAGAAAAGCACTAAAAAAAGCACTAGGCACTAACTCGAAAATTTTCCGCGTCGAAAGTTTTAAAAAGCACTAAAAACAGTGATAAAAGCACTGAGTTGACAACGCTGGCAATATGTGTGAATTCTCTCTGCACCTCAACAAAATAAAAAACTCAAAACAACACACATGCATACAACATTCATTCTAAAGGCGCCCAGAGACCATCAAATAATTTCATCAAATAATGCATATGTGTGAGTGTCGTGTGATTGAAGTTTAAAAGGAGATGTTCAAATAAATTCGTCAATCGTCATTTGCATTTTGTTTTCGTAGTGATCGCTTCGTAAAATGTCATCATCGGATGACGATTTGTTGCTTTTAACATCGTGTGAAATTTTGTTAAGGAAAAAAAGGAAAATAAGAAAACCAAGAAAAAGCTTTGGATGAAAAGTGAAAAAAAAGGAAACAGTTTACACATGAAAATCTTTTAAATGAATTAAAATTTAAATGCAAAGACGACTATAGAAATTTTTCCAATATAAATTTTTTTTCGTCTTTGTATTTCTCCATGATGGCAAGAACTTTAACTTATTATTTTTAATAACTTTAACTTATTAAAAATATAATAACAAATAAAATATACACACACAAAATATAAAATATTAATTCGCAATAAAAAAAATATTTCTTTGCTTATCCGTATGCGGGTGTGTTCATCACGACGATATCGAAGCAAATGAGATATTGGTTGTCAATCAGAATTGGAGACGATCAAATAAAAATTCGTCAAATGAAAAAATCAAAATGTTTTGATTTTCTTCAATCAAAGGCGACAACGTATACGTATATAACGACAACAGGCACACATATAAGACGTTGATGCTTTTATTTGTTCGTCTCTGGGCGCCGTAATTTAAAATCTGTATTTAATGCCAGCGTTGATGTCTTGGTCCAATTGGACCAAAATTGGTAGTTTTTATTTAAAAATGCTACGATTGGTAGTTTGGTTGGTTTGTTCAAATTTCATTTATTTTTTGGTAGGAAAATACAATTAATATCTATAAGATTTAAAGTTGGGAGTATTATTTATTTTTAGGTCTAAAAACGAAAATAAAATGTTTAAGTAATACCTTTATACGAATATTAAATCAAATTTTCTATTAATTATGAGTAATTTTTTAAATAAAAGCGAATCACTTGACGTTAATTTTCTTGACAAAAATAACAATGTACAAAAACTGAAGTATTTTTGGAAAATAATTTAGATCAGGAAGATATAGTGGAAATTAAATTAAATATTTTACAATTTTATATAGAATATTTAAACAAAATTAAAATAAGATTTGATTTTGGAAGAGAAGATGTATCTAAAATTACTACAAATAATAACACGCAGAAATGTTCTTCCCAAAGAAAAAATAAATATATTGCCCTTGATACTGAAATTTAAGAATTTAGTGGATTGTGATCCAGATAAAATCGTAATGCAATGGAACTTACTTCGACCAAGTAATATATCCTTAGATATTGCACTTAGCATAAATGAATTTTGGGACAATGTAAACACATTTAAAAATGGTTTAAATGAATTTAATTTTCGTGAGTTATGTATGTAATTTTATTTTTAATTTGTTTTGTCTTCCACATAAGTAGTTCTGCAACTGCAGAACGAAAATTTTCACAATTAAGTTTAATAAAAACAAAACTAAGAAATAAGTTAGATAAAAGCACAATAAACAACATAATGATATGAAAAGAAGTTACATGCAAATCTGAACCGCATTATGTGTGGTCTGCAAAAAAAGATCTCAATGATACCTGAATATTATAAATATAATTTTTGTTATATAATATGTAGTCGCCGTAGTCTAATAGGTAGTGTGTTGGCTTATTAGACGTAAAGTCCGGGTTCGTATCCCAGTACAGGCATCAAAACGACAAATGAAAAAAAAATATTTCTTCGGCACTGCCTCTCAGCAAATTTCTGGCAAAAACTCTGAGAGTAAATAAAATTGCCATGAAGAACTTCTCGAAAATCTGTCGTTCGGAGTCGACTTTAAACTGTAGGTCCCGCCACTTATGTATAAAATTGACGCCCACAACATAAGTGGTGTGAGAAGCTAGGTCGAAATCCTGACTGAAGGGTTGTAATGACCAATTATGTATGTATGTACACCCAACTCTTTTTTTACACGGTAGATACGTTCCTCAGAAATCCGTGTAAAAAAAAAACTGTGTAAAAAAAGAGGCGTAAGGTAAAAGAGGTAGTAAAATGGGGGATACGTTCCATGTCATCTGAAAACCGTGTAAGATGAAATAAAGAACTATATTTACTTTGAAAAACCGTGTAAAAAATTTTGAAAACTATAAAATTTCAGAAATGCATACAAATTGTATGTTCATATGGCATTTTATTGAGCATTAAAACTTAAAATACATAATTCATACAGGTGAAAAATTGGTAGAGGAAGCGAAAAACAAAAGAAATCTGTTAATCCAGAATTAAGAACAGAAAAATTAGAATAGAAATAAAGAACAAATATTTACATAGCTACATAATTATTCGTCGCTACTTGATAACAAGCGCAATTGTTTACGACGAACAGGACTAGAGGTAGTATCATCACTAGAGATATCCATCAAATTATCCAATGGTGACTTTCGTCCGGTAATAGAGTTTTGAACTGTCGGACTACTTTCCGAAAGGTCTTGCGCCGTCGACTATTTTATTAGAAAATCTTTTATAGGAAGTTGAACTTTTGGTTTTTTAAGTTCTTTATACACCTCTTTATACCCAGCAATACAACTATTAATATCTCGTTCGAATTTCAGGGCACGTCCCATATTAGGATCATTTTTTAAGAAATGATCCACAAGACAGTGATTTTGAAACCGTACTAGATTAAATTATTTTACAAAATTTTTTTTTTAACCGTGTAACTTCAAATCCGTGTAAAAAAAGAGTTGGGTGTATATTATAATTCTAATATACTATATTTAGTATATTAAACATTTTTAAATAAATTATTTATGTTAATTTTATGTTAAAGATGAATTTGTTATGTTTTTAGCTTTAATTGTATACACTATGTTTATGTTCCTTTATTTTTATATTTTTTAAATGGATTGTTTTGTTTGTAGCGGTCTTTGATATGGCAACACTCATCCCAGAGGTTCCATCTATAATTAAATACAACTATGCTTAAGTACAACTCTATAATTAATGTAACTCTGTATATTTTCATTTCCGCGTTATGTGAGGCACTTTTTGAAAAACCTTTGAAGAGAAAGCATCCACAAATAAAATCGCTAAATGTTCTTTTTTTAAACACATTAAATGTGATATATGTATATGAAATTCATTTGTTAATTTTAACAATAAAACGTTAATTTCATACTGAATAATCTATAATTATTTAAATTCAAAAATTTTGGTAGGATTGGAATAATTTTGGTAGGTTTTGGAAAGAATATTGGTAGGAAAAATTTTTTCTTTGTGGCAACGCTATTTGATGCCCAAGTGAATTGCCACTCTTATCTCAAGTATTATAAGAAGAAATTATTTTTTAATTATAGGAGGGTGCATCATTCATACTAAAATTGCCATCTAGACTAGAATTTTAATTCTTCAAAGTGTGAAAGTGGGCTAGGTTGTGGTCAAAACAGAATTGATGTTTACAAATTGTTTGTTTTAAATTTTAGTATGTATACAGTTGGCTCATAAAGTCAATGCTCATCCCTATTTTAGATGAGTTAAATATGAATAATGAATACTAGAGGTGTGCACAAGACATATAAAATTGCACAGTATTGCATTTTTCCCAAGACCGAATATTGATTGTAGCTGCAAATATAAATAAGTGTGAAGCAAAGATAGAGTACAAAAAAACAACTGCACTCGCAAACCATTGCACAATAGTATAAAAGAGAGTTGTGTGAAGAGTGCAACAAAAAATATTGTACGCTTCATAGAGTCACAACAAGCATTTGTTGCTGTTTGTTTTAGTTTTTTAACAACAATGAATAAGAAAGCTCCGAATGTTTTGCTCTCGGGAACCGAACATCTTCGTCGACGCCTGCATTGCCAGTAACTTTTTTAAACTTTTTATTTCGGGGAAAAACCTTTTTTATGAGTTTATGGTGAAAGCAAAGAATGTATAGAAACACTTATGTACACATATTTTTCAATATGGCAATACTGAAAATGTAGCTTCAGTAGTAAAATATGCTCTTACAACACAAAGCATAGTTCCGTTACTTCACAGATAAACGAGTGCTGTTGTATACATTGAATAAATGAGAAATACACATTTCAGTGCACTCGTAAAATCAAGAGCAACAGAAAAGAGTACACTACAGTATTGCATTCGGTGAAGGGTAAGCTAGCAGAATGTCTTGTGCACACCTCTAATGAATACAAATGGAAAATGGGTTTGCAGTTACCTTTTCCACGAACTATAAAACTGGTTCACAAATAAATGAATGAATTCGATATACACTTCATATAATCAATAAATTATTCGTAAATATCTATTCGAAGTTTACAAGGAGTTTTATTTTAAACAAAAGATTTTTGCATGTCAGTTGTATTTCTCTATTATTGAGTCTGTAACAGCTTTTTAATAATTTTTTCTTTGGATTTTCCTAGAATTCCTTTCATTACTTTATGGTGTTCTCTGCTGTCATTTTGATGATGTTAGTTCTCCCCTCTCAACTAAATTATTTTAATTTTTAATTCAACTTCTTGTGTTCTTTAAATGGTTTCTACAAATTCCGAAAATCATCCAATAAGGCGGAGTTCTGGGTAATTTGGTGGATTCGATTGACTGTGTACATAAGTATTTTTATACCATTCAGTCATTTTTCCTCTTTTTTTTTTTTTTTTGTTATAAAGAGTAGTGGCTTGATCTAAGCAGAAATTTGCTTCTTACTACGAGAGGATGTTGCTTGCCATTCTAAACTGTTGGGTTTTTTGGGGTACTTTCAATTTTCTTATTCAGTGGAGTATTTGCCATCACGTATATCTTAGCATCCCTTAACCTGCTAACATGTTTTTTAAAGAAATTATTTGGAAAACTTTTCTCACTCCTCAATCTATAGTTTTACGTTTTTCCTTATATATTTGGCTCAAATTCATCTTCGCTAAAAAATTTTTCATAAAAGATACGGGGCATTATAAATGTTTGGTTACTTTTCTTCCAGGAATATTACAATGATTTCAAAGTTTTGTCCTCTTGGGTTTGCAAAACTTTTCTAGTCATGTGACTACAGACACAGTTAATATGAACGCATTGTAACCGTAATTATTTTCTTCAGAGACAGTAGTGGATATAAACCTAAGCTAAAGGGAACAAAACAAAGTATTTTTGTAGAAATATAGAGAATGCTTTCAAGGTAAATCGGCTTCTAAAGAACCGATTAACTAGTCGAGCAATACCACTTTAGGCTTAGAAATCTGAACAATCGTGGATGGAAGCTACCATAACCTAAAGAAACGGCTTAAAGAACAGTTGAATACTTAAATAACGGCATCTGTATCAATATTCTAGAATGACAGAATGACGTTTCGGCAGAGTCAAAGTACTCATTCTGACCATGTTGATCATCTCTGAACCATCTTTATCCGAATTTTCACAATAATACTATGGATCTTTATGTTGTTGTACTTCCACGCTATTTGCTTATTGGATCGATATGAACTATTTCCGGGATTCTAATGGTTCTGCATTAATTTCTTACACCTCTTTAATCAATTATTTTTTCTTTAAAGTTCTTAATCGATTAGATGGTTTCATTTTGTCTACCTTTACGTTGTGGGTCACTTCCCCTAATACTGTGAAAAAGTACAACATTTTTTGAAGCGAATGCAAAATACGAAAACTATTGCCCCTATTGCCGTTCTCAACTCAACTGAGTTTGGTCGTCTGTCAGTCAACCCAACTTTCACTCAACCAAATTATTTTTTGATATTGCGGAACTCAACGTTTTTTAGTTGTAATTGTTATGGTGTTGCCGGTATGAAATTTCATTTTCATGTTGGTAACACCATGAAAATTATTTGGAAATAGAAGAAAAGAAACGCAAAAATATGTTAAAATCAAGTTTTTGTAGAAATAAAAGTAAATTAAAAATGGATTTAAGTGTGGATTTATTTTACGAAGATGAAAATCATGACATTATGATTCAAATCCTCTTGAACTACCCAGTGCGAAGTAAGAAATGTCCAAAATTATTAACAAATATTTATAACAAGTGATTTTTTATAGATTTATTAGCTATTTTCTGCTGAACAAAGAAGCATTTTGTTATGTATTGCGTATGGCAGCTGTACCACCGATATTAATGCTGTGCGCTATCCTTCGATTTTTGGCCGACGGAAGCTATCAAAAGTGCAGTGGAAATGACTTCAGTGTTGGAGTAGCTCAATCCACAATATCACTTATTTTAAAGGAAGTTGTGTCTCCACAAAAAAATATTCAGCACCTTTACCTGAATACGAAAGGATATTACACCTTAGATGCTGCATACTTTCACGTTGTCATTCCGAAGGGGTTCTTGTAAGTGGACCCAAGCTATTCAAACCCAAGCAAGAAAATCCTTCCCACGCTTCCTTGCACTGATATTTGGTCATCCGAAATTTTTGCTTTCCTTTAGAAATTTCTGGATTAATTTCCATCACCTTCACAAGTCGCTCAAATTGGGCTTTGGTTGTTATTTTCAATTTCTTGCGTATTAAATATTTAATTATTTATTTTAAGTAGAAAAAAACTTACTTACGATTTTTCCATTTTTTATCTTTTTTCTATTATTTTTAAAAAGAAAATTATTAAATATATAAGTGAACTCTATAACTGACAGAGACTCAACTGCTAATAAGCAGTTGTCTATATTTAACGTTTTTGTCAACCAAACTCATACAAAGTGGTGAACCGCAATACCATAAAACACAACTAAAAAATCAAGCGCACAACCAAAAAGTCAACCGCATTTAAGTTGAGAATGGCAACCCAATTTCTGAAAGACGACCAAACTACTGAAAAAGTTGTCAACCGCAATAGGGGCATATTTTTTTATTTCTTTAGTAGTATTTAGAATACTTTCTTATTTACCATATTACATTACATTATCAATATTTTAATTGCTCTGATAAATACAATTTTTAACAAACTGAACACAATTTCTTTTAAATACATTAATATTTATCACCTTTTTTACGCTGCTTGGTAGTAGATTAAATAATTGTAGTCCCTTATATAATAAACACCTCTTCATTGCATTGTTTGTTGTTCAATGTATCCTAAAATCATTTGCATTTCTAAGCCTGTAAGGTTGGCATTCGTTGACATATCTTAATTGATCCGTTAGATATTTGCTCATTTTCATCTTGTAAATAAAGGTAAACGTAAGCGGTAAGATTCCGCCAAATAACTTTTTTTGTTTGAAAATGCTTTAAAAAAAACTACTGAATATTTTCTCAAATTTCTTTTCTTATTTGAAAGTACACTCCTTCCGGTTAATAATGGAAAATAATTTCATTTAAATGGCTGCCTCGGCTGGCCATGAAGTAGCCTACACGATCGGTCGAATTTTTAAGCACATTATCGATTGTGTGCAGCTGTATTTCAACAATGGCTTCACGAATATTGTCCTTTAAAGCGTCAATTGTCACTGGCTTGTCGGCGTAACACTTATCTTTGACGGCACCCCACAAATAATAGTCCAACGGTGTCAAATCGCAGCTCCGAGGTGGGCAAACGACATCAGCTCTGCGGCTGATAATGCGATCTTCAAAAACATCGAGTGTAGCTTCGGCTGTGTGGCACGTAGCGCCGTCCTGTTGAAACCAAATGTTGCCAATATCCTCCTCTTCAATTTTTGTGAACAAAAATTCGTTCAACATGGCCCGATAACGATCGAAATTCACTGAAACGGCCACTCCTTGCTCATTTTCGAAGAAAAGTGGCCCAATTATGCCTCTGGACCAAAATCCGCACCAAACAGTGACTCGTTTTGGATGCGTCGGCTTTTCAATGTATGCGTGCGGGTTTTCTGTGCCCCAAATGCGACAATTTTGCTTGTTTACATACCCGCAAAGATCAAAATGAGCTTCATCTGTAAAGATGATTTTTTTGGCCAAAATCGGCATCTTCTGTAAATCGATCGCAGGCCCACTTAGCGAAGAGAAAACGCATTGGATGGAACCATATTCGTTCAGCGGAAGAATAAAACTAATTATCTGTCAAATCAGACATGAGCTAAGTGTTACCATTCACGAAATAAGCACTAGTTGAAAAAAGAAACGTTAGATGGCGGACCCTTTACTATTTACAAAATCATATATATTATTTCTAAAGCACTTTTTTTGTCGGTTGCAAATATCTCCCATACCACCGCATCAAATTTAATGAATGATATCTCATTTTAAAGCTTATATCTAACACTAATGACGAAAAATAATTAGAAATTGAAAAATTAATATTTTCATTGATAAAAATTATATTTTATATAGAACTGCATGATAATACTGTTGTCATTATGATTATATGTTTTTGTTCAAGTGTGGTAATACAGGGTCGCTTAATAGCAATGCAGTTCTACATAATATAGTATGTATTAAAATCCATTCTGGCAATACCTCTATTTGCTATAATGCCGTTTATTACTAAGTCAGTTATATCAAAGAAAATAAAGTATAAAGAATGTGCATCTTAACATATTTTGGAATATTTTTCAAAAATATTTCATGACGCGGGGGGAAAGATAGGAGGGAAGTAAACAGAAACGAAGAGCGTAACAATGCGTTGCTCTCATTCTTTGCTCTCATCGCGATGAGATCAAACACTATAAATATATGAAGATGTTGCACTGCCAGTGCCAAATTTGTCGATGGCAGTACGGCTACTGCCACTTATTGTACTCAGAGAACTTATTATACTCAGAGAACGTACTAGAGGTGTGCACAAGACATATAAAATTGCACACTATTGCATTTTTCTCAAGACCGAATATTGATATATAAAATATTTTTTTAGGTTTTTCGCAAAGAACATATGGTTTTTGGTTGGGAGATTCCTTTGTTTTTGTTTTTTTAGTGTCGAGTTTTTTTCTTTTAATATGGTAAATGATTATTTCATAGCCATTGCCCTGTCGCAGGCAATTAAAAAAAAAAAACAAAAAAAGGAAACAAAAAAGGATGAAACAGTGGTTGAAGAAAAGGGATGAAAACAAAAAAGATCAAGAATCTTCTCAATGAAAGCATTGTTATGGAAACTTGTGGAGGAATAAACAAGATTTTAAAATATAATATAAAGGCAATTAAAACAAATTATTAATGGGCTTAATTTTTTCGGCTTATAATTAAAATCGTTAATAATTTTGTTAAACAAAACAAAGTTCATAAAACTAGAATAAATAAACAATATCATAAAATTCATAAATAAAAACAAAACTAAATAAAAAAGATCAAAATAGCTACTTTTTTACAATTGTTTTGCTACACACTTTCAAAAACCCGCGAAACAAAGTGTGATGTTACTCATACGAAATCTAGAGAAAAATGAAATTTGAAGTGATTGCCCGCACACACATCAAATTTGCTTCAATTTTCTGCGGAGCAGGTAGCGAAAATCAAAATATTTTGATATTCTTCAAACTCTTCTCAGCCTATACGTGTGAGGTCAGTTTTCTGTACGTGTGAGTACAGTTTTACCAATCCAATCACAAAAATGGCAATTTGATCCAATCAGTTTGATCGTGGCGGGTAGAGATGAGCGATATTTTCAAAACTGTGATTTAATCACGGTGATTGATAATTCACTGGTAACTACAGTGATTGAAATTGCCAAATAACAGGTACTAATAATGTCGTTCTTTCAAAATTGTTACATACTCAAATTTATTTCATTTTGTTTACTAAAATATTTAGAGGGAGAAAAAAAATGAATTATAAGTTTTGCAAAGCAAATGTGTTAGAAGTAGAGATGAGCGATCCAGTGATTTTTGAAGAACGTTGTTCTCAGTGAACGTGATTTATTAATCACTGTTCTTTAAAACAGTGATTGTGATCACAGTATTCCAATAATACAATAATGACAATAACGTATTTTATTAAGTCGTAAGAAAGAGACAACTAGATACATACTACGAAAAGACTACTAAACAAAATCAGTGTTGCCGTTTTTGGTTATTTCTAACCAAAATTGGTTATTTTTTTGTTCAATGTGTAGATGTGTAGATTTCTCCGGGTTTGGTTATTTATTTTTCTTATAAATAGAGCTTTTGTTTTGTTTGTAGAAATGTATTAATTAGTAAGACTAAAATTTTATTTTGTTATTTTTTGTTTCTTTTCTTACTCTGTTGTATTAATTATAATTTATATTTGAAAAAAAATAAAATAAAAAAACTGCGAATTTAGTTTTGGTTATATTTTTTCTTATTTGGTGATTTTTTCCACAAATGTTGGTTACAATATTTTTTTTCGTGGCAACACTGGTGACGTTTACTAAAATTTTGTGAAAGGGACAGCAAATATTACCAACAAGTATTTCTGTCCCTGACTGATTCTTTCTTTTTTGTTTATTTATGTTTGTTAAATTTTAGGGTGGGTTTTTATTTTCTATTTTGTTAGAATCTGATGATATTTTTGTAGAATAATAGAATAGTTTTGAAAGGAAATGAACTGTTGTATTGGGGAAACATAATACGGAACTAATGTATTTGGTGACACATTTCATCGATTGTCACTAACTTAGTATTTAACGAATTGAGAGGAATATTCACAAACTCCTGAAACAAAAAGTTATGAGTATATATTTCGTTATATTTTTCTTTTTACTTATCTCTTACACACGGAACTTATTTCATTGTGAAGAGGAATTGCTAATATTACCAACAACAGATATACAGACTGAAAACTGGCGGATAAAGTTGAAAAATTAAATGTAAACAAACATTGATTTTGTGTTAAAAAAGGGAAAATTTGGGATATTTTTTAATTTCTTCAATGAAAAGTTAAAAGATTCTTAAATATTTAATTATTAATCGAAATGTATGTGGTCTTTGGTCGCAATGAATATAATTTCTTGTGCAAAAGGTAAGTAAGAAACTAAATATATCAAGATCAAATAAGACATATTGCTCATAAAATTTTTTTCTTGCAGAACTTTGTGTATATTACTAGTATTTATTAATTTCTTGAATGAAAACATTAAAATTCGGCAATTTTTTTTATTATTAATCGAACTCTTAGCAATTCCTCTTCACAATGAAATAAGTTCCGTGTGTAAGAGATAAGTAAAAAGAAAAATATAACGAAATATATACTCATAACTTTTTGTTTCAGGAGTTTGTGAATATTCCTCTCAATTCGTTAAATACTAAGTTAGTGACAATCGATGAAATGTGTCACCAAATACATTAGTTCCGTATTATGTTTCCCCAATACAACAGTTCATTTCCTTTCAAAACTATTCTATTATTCTACAAAAATATCATCAGATTCTAACAAAATAGAAAATAAAAACCCACCCTAAAATTTAACAAACATAAATAAACAAAAAAGAAAGAATCAGTCAGGGACAGAAATACTTGTTGGTAATATTTGCTGTCCCTTTCACAAAATTTTAGTAAACGTCACCAGTGTTGCCACGAAAAAAAATATTGTAACCAACATTTGTGGAAAAAATCACCAAATAAGAAAAAATATAACCAAAACTAAATTCGCAGTTTTTTTATTTTATTTTTTTTCAAATATAAATTATAATTAATACAACAGAGTAAGAAAAGAAACAAAAAATAACAAAATAAAATTTTAGTCTTACTAATTAATACATTTCTACAAACAAAACAAAAGCTCTATTTATAAGAAAAATAAATAACCAAACCCGGAGAAATCTACACATCTACACATTGAACAAAAAAATAACCAATTTTGGTTAGAAATAACCAAAAACGGCAACACTGATTTTGTTTAGTAGTCTTTTCGTAGTATGTTTCTAGTTGTCTCTTTCTTACGACTTAATAAAATACGTTATTGTCATTATTGTATTATTGGAATACTGTGATCACAATCACTGTTTTAAAGAACAGTGATTAATAAATCACGTTCACTGAGAACAACGTTCTTCAAAAATCACTGGATCGCTCATCTCTAGTGGCGGGTCTGCATTATGTACACATATTTTTCAATATGGCAATACTGAAAATGTAGCTTCAGTAGTAAAATATGCTCTTACAACACAAAGCATAGTTCCGTTACTTCACAGATAAACGAGTGCTGTTGTATACATTGATTAAATGAGAAATACACATTTCAGTGCACTCGTAAAATCAAGAGCAACAGAAAAGAGTACAATACAGTATTGCATCATGAAACAAAGAATACAAGATAGCGCATTCACGTTGTCAAAATTTTATTGTTCTGCGCATCTACGTCACAGTAGCAAATAAACAAAAACACAATCACACGAACACATGTCTTTAATATGGGGAAATTTTGTTTACATTTATATTTTAATGAAAATGTTGTTATTTTTGTATTAAAACTAATACAAAATTCTTTATTATTTATTATTAAATCCTTTTTACTAAGTTTGTTAGATTTTTTAACAACTTTACTTTAAAATATTTGCATTTATATAAATTTTAAGCAGTTTGTTAACAACATTGATTTAAGTTCCAATAATTATAATGAAACACAAACTCAAATGTTAATGTGTATATTTATTTTATAAAATACTATTTTTTTTAGTATTTCTTTAAAATATATTAAACAATTTTGTTCTTCATTTTTAATTACCAGTAAGAGATTTGCCAGATGCTTCGAGGTCAGGGTTATCGTCTACCTCAACATTTGCTGCATCTGATAATACTCCATTATTGCGCTCAAGTAAATATGATCTTAAACGATATTTAAACTCCTGCTGATCAGGATGGTCACGCAGACTACCTTTAGCGCGGATAACTCCGAAAAAGTTTTCTAATACGTCTTGATTAAGACGATATGTAAGAACATATTTGAGAGCATATCACTCCTTTAAATCAGCATATTAACCTTTAAAAGCGTTATTTTATTGTAAAATACCTGTAAATATATGCGTTTTATGATAATCTGTTACCTCAATTCTAAAACCTTTACCTTTTTGGAATGGCAACAAACTTCGTCTTCCTATAGCCCTCATGTTCATCATTAATGCCGACATTTCATCAAGAATTTTATATAAATATATATTGACAATTAAAAATAAATATATTATTCATTTTTAATTACTTACCCATTTCATATTGGAGATTATTGGCAAAATCTTCTGTTTTAAAATGGTCCATACAAACAAACGAAGTGTCTGGATTAAACTTTCTCCGGCCGCAGAAGCGTTAAATTTTTTGGAAAACGGAAAAAACTGCATTCAGAAGCTTTTCCGTCATTGCTTTTATTGCAATTTACAACAGCGCACTTCATTTTTATAAATTTTTTATTTAAATTTTAAATGCTTTTAATTGAAATACACAAAATGTCTCTACACAACAAAATTTTCTGCTACAGTGACGTCACACGAAATCAGCTGATCAACAAACAAATCTAACGGACATGTGCAATGCATTATCTATATTTCTTTGTTTCATGGTATTGCATTCGGTGAAGGGTGAAGTCTTGTGCACACCTCTAGAACGTACTGTTCTCTTCTCTAATTTATTCTCATATGCGTGTATACGTGTGTGCTTGTACATTGCCAAATAAAATAATAAACAAACAGAAAGATGTCTTGTTTTCACAAAATGTATGTGCAAATAGCCTGTGGAAAAGAAATATTACCGTTTGTTTTATTGTAGGGTAAGAATATGTGTTTTATTGTTGTAGAAATGAAACTATATCGATTCGCACCGAAATAAAAAATCCACATTTTGTGTGGACATTTGAAACTGAAAAACTGAAAAATTGTTTTATAAAAAGTGTGAATTTAAAAATTGTAGTGCATGCTCAAACAAAACGTTTAATAAATATAATATATAATTAAAATCATAAATCATATTTTTAGAAGATATTGATAGGACTGGAAATATATCAGAAAATACACATACCCCTGATATAGATGTCGCAGATATATACGATGTTTATGTCTGACAGTCCAAACTTCCCATCCTTGCCGACATAAACAGGATTGTTTAAATGATGGTAAATTGGCAACAGAGGGCGCTGCCGTGTAGAATTAAGCTTTTTTTTTTATATTTTGACATTAGTGTTGTATTTGGCTTTAAGACTTTTTTATTTATTATTCGCTTTTTGATCATCTGGAGGGATGAGAGCTCCAGAAATTTGAATTAAAATATTTTTTGAGGCATTCGGCCATTATTTTTTTGTGTGAAATAATTATATTCAAAACAAATTAAAATTTTAACTTATATATATTTTGTATTTGTTCGATAAGGAGCTTTTTCCTTACCGGTGGCTATATAGAAGATTTATATTACTTTTTGAAATTTCCTTCTATATGCCACTAGATATTATGGAAGGCACTAATATTCACTGTGCACGATAAAACAAAATTAATGTTAAAAAATGGTTGTTGCTCTTCTGGTTTCCAATTTTGCAATGATTCTTTATTTCATATGAAAAGATCTAAAGCCTAACAATGATACATATGTACATCTTCATATACAGTTTTAAACTTCTCAACAGTTTGTTGTTGTATTGTTATTTGTTTCTCATTGTGTCTCTCTCAATGTGCCATTCCAGCTCATTCCTATACGTATATATGTACATTGTACAAGCAAAATGCGTTGCATTCTTGTTAACACTAACAACAATATGTACATAATTTTGAGTGAGAAGCAAATAACCAAAAACTAACGGTTTAATGTTAAAATATATTACAGTGGTTTGTTTCAGCAAAATTACAATAAAATTACAGTGGGATCAAATAGCAAAAATTATTTAAATTAAAAATTATAGAAAATAAAATTATTATTCAAAAAAGGGTGAACAAAAGTAATGAGTTAATGATATGTAATAAAGATAAACTTATTAAAGAAAATTACATAATAATAAAATAAAGAAAAATGTGAAAATCTTATGCGGTGACCTAACATACCGGCCCCATTGAAAGTATGCTTTCAAGAAGAAGGTAGCAACGCTAATCTATGGATAGGGCGACGTATATTTCCTTTTGTGGCTTGGATGTCGACGACTCTGACTCGATTATCTCTCCCTCGTACAACATTGGTGATTTTTCCCATTAGCCATCGCTGTGGTGGTAAGTTGTCTTCCTGGATAATAACCAATGAGCCAGTAGTAACATTGGGATTGGAACTAGTCCATTTGTTTCGAGTTTGGAGTTCATTGATGTAGTCGCGGGACCATTTCGCCCAAAAGTTTTGCTTGATGGCGCTAATTCGAGCCCAGTATTTTAAGTGATTTATTTCTTTTGGAGGGGCATCACGTTCTGGCAAACCGCGAAGGGGAGCGCCTATCAGGAAATGGCCTGGAGTAAGAGCTTGGTAGTCACTAGGGTCGGAGGATAGAGGTGAAATTGGTCTCGAGTTTAAAATTGCTTCTATCTCTATCATTGCAGTTGCAAGCTCCTCGAATGTAAGCCTTGCGTTGGAGAGTGTTTTGGTTAAATGACCCTTGGCTGACTTCACGGCCGCCTCCCACAATCCGCCAAAATGTGGTGCCCTAGGAGGAATAAAGCGAAAATTAATGAATTGATTTGAACAATAATTTGAGATTGAATTTGAGTTATTTTTATCAAAAAGGATCGACTTCAGTTGAGATAACTTAGAGTTTGCACCCACAAAATTGGTGGCATTATCACAGAATATGTCCGTCGGCAAACCTCTTCGTCCAATCATCCTTCTTAGAGCGGCAATAAAGGCGTCAGTTGATAAATCGGATACGACCTCAATGTAGACCGCCTTGGTTGTTAGGCAAATAAAAACTGCAATATACGTCTTGTATGGAACCTTTCCTCTGATTCGTAGGTAAGTGTTTACCGGACCACAGAAATCGACGGCACATCGAGCAAAGGGCCTTGACGGGTTAAGGCGCTCAACAGGTAAATTACCCATCACTTGTTGTAGTAGCTTAGGGCGATAGCGAATACATTGAGGGCAGGAATTTACAATATGACGGCAAAGATTCCTTGCATTGATCACCCAAAATCTTTGACGGATGAGAGAAATTAACGCTTTAGGTCCAGCATGATAATTGCTGATGTGTAGATGGCGCACATAACAGTTTACGAAGTGATTCTTGCTAGGCAAGATTATGGGGTGCTTTTGACCCTCAGAAATCGCTGCAAATTCCAAACGACCACCGACTTTGAGCAAGTTAAATCCCTTTGAAGTATCTAGGAATGGGTTGAGACACTTTAAAGCACCATGGGGATCTTTTTTCATCAGGACCCGTTTTATATCTTCTTGATAATAGTGATTTTGGATATTAAAAACGATTCGAAGTAATGCTTCTTCTAGTTCTTGGGGCTGTAAGGGATCAGACTTTGAAAGATTAGTTTTTGAAATATGAGTAAAACGAAGCATCCAAGCGATGATGCGAATTATTTTTAAAAACGAGCTATAATTCTCTAACGATTCTAGTAAGTAATTGGATTTCATCCTCAGGCAAAGAACAGTTTTCCGTTTTTCTCTATCAACTTCTTCTTGCTTTTCCTGGGGTAGTTTATCCATTCTATTGGATGGCCATTTAAGAGGATCGAGATTTAGATAAGTTGGTCCAGTAAACCAGATGGATGATGTGAGCTCCTTGACCGTTGTACCACGAGTGACGATGTCTGCAGGATTGAAATGTGTTGGTACATGACGCCAAGCACAGTTGTTAGTGAGATCCTGAATATCCGATACCCTATTGGCGACAAAAACAGATAATGTAGACGAATGTTGTCTTAACCAGTGTAATACAATTTCAGAATCTGTCCATAATATCACTTGAAGATTAGGTATTTCAAAAAGATCTTTGATTTTAGAATACACCTTTGCCAATAACAATGCACCACAGAGTTCTAGTTTAGGTAACGATTTTCTTTTTGTAGGAGCAACTCTCGATTTGGCAGTAAAAAATCGGACAGTAACATTTCCAGAACTGGTCTTACTTCGAATGTAAAAGCAGCATCCATACGCGCGAATTGACGCGTCACAAAATCCATGAAGTTGAAATGATTCGAATTCAGCAACGAGACAAAAACGTGGTATTTGAAGCGAAGTCAAAAGTTTGATATCCAAGACAAAATTTTCCCATGCTGGATGTAATTCCTGGGGTATAGATTCATCCCAACCAACTTTCAGGATCCATAACTCTTGCATAATTATTTTGGCCTTTATAATAAGCGGAGCTAAAAAACCAAGAGGATCAAAAAGTGATGACGAAAGTGACAATATTGTTCGTTTGGTGAATTGTTTATAAATTTCAACCTTTGATGACAACGAGAAAAGAAAAACATCCCTTTGTTGGTCCCAAGTGATGCCAAGAGCGCTGGTTACGGCAGACTCGCCAAGGTTCATATCCTTAACAGTTTTGTCATCTTGAAACTCTTTATGATTTGAGTGCCATTTGTCCAATTGAAACCCACCTCGAATTAAAATATCATTGACCTCCTTCTTAATTCTTGCTAACTCTTCCAAAGTATTTGCACCACATAAAAAATCATCGACATAAAATGATGACTTTATAATCTTTGCGCCGAGCTCAAAATCATCTGTGTATTGGTCTGCGAGGTAATGAAGACTTTTTATAGCAAGATAGGGGGCAGCTGACATCCCATAAGTAACTGTGTTCAGCTGATATGTTCGTACTTCTTCTTCCTCAGTGTTCCTCCACAAAATGTATTGATATTTTCTATCGCTATAGTCTACAAGGACCTGTCGATACATTTTTACTATATCGGCTGTAATAGCGTAACGATATAACCGAAATCGAAGTAGGAGGTTGTAAAGCTCAACTTGAATCGTTGGTCCAACCATTAGAATGTCATTAAGAGACCTTTGGGATGATGAAGGACATGAGGCATCGAAGACAACCCTTAACTTTGTTGATGTGCTATTCAATTTAAATACGCAATGGTGCGGAATAAAATAATGGGGCTCATCTAAACGCGGGTTTTGAACTAGACTCATATGTCCACAGGCTTCGTACTCCTTCATGAATGCGACATATTGCGACTTAAGATTGCTATCACGAGCAAATCGTCTCTCTTGAGACATAAATCTTCTTAAAGCCATGTTTCGCGAGTGGCCTAAAACATTAACAGAGTCTTTAAATGGTAGTTTAACAACTACTCTACCTGAAGATTCGCGATAAACAGTATTATTGTAAAATGTTTCACAATCAGATTGTTCTGGCGTTAAAATATTTGAGCCAAGCGGAACATCGTCGATCTCCCATAAGTGCTGCAAATTAAGATCGATCTCCTCCTCTGTTGAGAGCATACAGGAAGACTTAGAGACGTTAGATTGATCCGATAAATATCGACCTGCCACAATCCATCCGAATAGAGTTTTTTGCAACTTAGGCAAATTAGGGCCTAATTTAGTTTGACCGATAGATAAAATGTCAAAAAAGGTTTCTGTTCCAATAAGTAAGTCAATTCGTTTCGATTTAAAAAAGTTTTCATCAGCAAGTTGTATGTTTTGAGGCAAGTTCCACGATGATATATCTAACTCAGAATCAGGTTGATATGATATATGAGGCGTTATACAAAACGACAGAGGTACTTCAAAATCATTAAAACGAGATTTAATATTTGCTGAAGACTTGTATTGACTCTTACTGTAGGTATTTCCTATGCTAGCGACTGCGGTAGTTTGTTTTCTACGAGGCAAATTTAGTTTTCTAGAGAATTCGTCGGTAATAAAATTTAGTTGTGAGCAAGAGTCTAGTAAAGCTCGCCCCAATTGATAGCATCCTGAAGCGTCACGTCAAGGACCATTGCAGTAGCAAGAAGAATTTGTTCAGGTGAAGATTTTTTTATATGTATATGTACTGAGGCAGGAGATTCATTCAAGGCAGTACGAGAAAAGGATGGTTCAGCAATCGTTGACGAGGGCTCCGAAGCTGACTGAGACCGATGCAAAAGACTATGATGCGAGCGAGAACAAAACTTGCACTTGAATGTTGAAGAGCAACTGTTGACTTGATGCCCCTTTGACAAGCAGTTGAGGCAAAGCCCTAGACGTTTAACATTTTCGAAACGTTGATTGACGTCCATGTCTTTAAACCGAGAGCAACGACTAATAGAGTGATCAGTTTTTGAACACAGTGAGCAAACGCGTTTTGCAACAGAAAAGGCATAACCAGATTTAGAATTTTTGTTCTTGGACTTACCAGACTGTTGATGTTCAGGCTTACGTTGAGCTCCAAAACAAATATTGTTGTCGATTGATTCCAAAAATTGGCAGCGTCTTTCAAGAATCTTTGAGCAGTCGTCCCATGATGGTAGTTTGGTGAAGTCCAATGAATCCTTCCACTTCCTTCTAGTATCGTCATCCACTTTCTCCATCACTATGTAGATCAGCATTAACTGTGCGATGTCACTGTGTGAGCCAAGAGACAGCAGGGAACTGTAGAGAGCAGAAACATTATCGACAAGACTACGAAGTTGTATGCAATTGTGTTTCGACATGTTAGGAAGCTCAAAAAGACTACTAATGTTTTCCGTAAATATGAGTGAGCTGTTGTCATAACGTGTCTTCAGCCTTTCCAGAGCCTTCGGGTAGTTTTCGTTTGTAATCTGGAAGGCCTTGACCGTTTCCAGTGCTTGTCCATGTAGGCAGTTTAACAAATGGTTAAACTTTTCGATGTTTGAAAGCCCGAACTCCCGATCAATGATTTGATTGAAGGATGTTATAAAGTTTTTAAATTCACTGTATCTTCCACTGAATGTGGGTAGCTTAAGCTGAGGCAATTTCTGATTCGGAACTGGAAAACAAATAGTAGACTCACCCACTGTTGTATTATGTGCATCTTCACCAAGCTGTGTTTGTATATTCATTTTAGCTGCGATGTATAAATCTTCGATCTCGGGCCTTCCATTGTCATCTGGGTCATGTTTTTCAATCTGGGTCTGGTATGTTAATATTTGTTTAAAATAGGATTCTAAAATCCCCAATCGGCACTTTAATTCTACTGAAGAAAGTCTCTTCGCTTCGCCTCTTCCATTGACTTCAATTTGGTTTTTGATGCGGGTAATACTTTTCTTCGTATTAGCCCGTTGTTGTTTAGCCTCTTCCAATGACATTTTTTTTTTTTTTAATTTTAATTTCAATGATGAGCCACAAAATTTAAAATGTGTATGTGTATAAAAAAAAAAAATTAGCACTGCTTTACCGTCAGAAGATTTAAGTATATTATTTACTTGTGCGAAAAAAATTTAGTGTAGAGAAGTTTTATTATATACAGGAATTATAACGGGACTAAAATATTTATGGTAACTGTACTTTCCAGAAAAAAGGTGATTTTATTTTTTATAATTTTTATTATTTCTATAAATATTTTTTATTATATTCAATTTTTACGTAGTGGTTAAATATATAAATGTTTTTTTTATACCAGCACTATACCATACAACCTGTTCCCAAATGATGTACTGCAGCGACAGCCTTTTTCTTAATTCTTCACGATCTCGGCAATAAGTCCGGACTCACTTTAAATTCTCCTGCCCCACGTTGGGCGCCAAAATGTTCGATAAGGAGCTTTTTCCTTACCGGTGGCTATATAGAAGATTTATATTACTTTTTGAAATTTCCTTCTATATGCCACTAGATATTATGGAAGGCACTAACTATTCACTGTGCACGATAAAACAAAATTAATGTTAAAAAATGGTTGTTGCTCTTCTGGTTTCCAATTTTGCAATGATTCTTTATTTCATATGAAAAGATCTAAAGCCTAACAATGATACATATGTACATCTTCATATACAGTTTTAAACTTCTCAACAGTTTGTTGTTGTATTGTTATTTGTTTCTCATTGTGTCTCTCTCAATGTGCCATTCCAGCTCATTCCTATACGTATATATGTACATTGTACAAGCAAAATGCGTTGCATTCTTGTTAACATTAACAACAATCCTAATATATATTATAAATCTTTCTGTAAGTCTGTTTTTTTGTTTGTTTGTTTGTTTGTTTGTTGGTTTGTTTGTTAGTCAATCACGCCTGAACGCCTGGACCGATTTTCTTGAAATTTGGGATATAGATCGAGCTTTTGCCGGTGCAGGTTATAGGCTATAAATCTTTTCAAAATTTTGACCCCAAAGGGGAGAAAAATGGGAAAAAGGGAGAAAAAATGGGCAAAAATTAGTACTTTTATGCATAAATGCTGTATTTTATCTGTTTTAAAGGTATTTTTTTACGATTTAGCTTGGTTAAGTTTCCCAAATAGCTATTGGAGGTGTTCAGTTTATAAAGTCGGACCAAAAGGGTTCCAAAAAGGGGGAAAGGGGCCAAAAACGGGCAAATTGAGTGCATAGCCAATCACGCCTGAACGCCTGGACCGATTTTCTTGAAATTTGGGATATTGATCGAGCTTTTGTCGGTGCAGGTTATAGGCAATAAATCTTTTCAAAATTTTGACCCCAAAGGGGAGAAAAATGGGAAAAAGGGAGAAAAAATGGGCAAAAATTAGTACTTTTATGCATAAATGCTGTATTTTATCTGTTTTAAAGGTATTTTTTTACGATTTAGCTTGGTTAAGTTTCCCAAATAGCTATTGGAGGTGTTCAGTTTATAAAGTCGGACCAAAAGGGGTCCAAAAAGGGGGAAAGGGGCCAAAAACGGGCAAATTGAGTGCATAGCCAATCACGCCTGGACCGATTTTCTTGAAATTTGGGATATTGATCGAGCTTTTGTCGGTGCAGGTTATAGGCAATAAATCTTTTCAAAATTTTGACCCCAAAGGGGAGAAAAATGGGAAAAAGGGAGAAAAAATGGGCAAAAATTAGTACTTTTATGCATAAATGCTGTATTTTATCTGTTTTAAAGGTATTTTTTTACGATTTAGCTTGGTTAAGTTTCCCAAATAGCTATTGGAGGTGTTCAGTTTATAAAGTTGGACCAAAAGGGGTCCAAAAGGGGGAAAGGGGAGAAAAACGGGCAAATTGAGTGCATTTATATTTAAGACTTAGAGTATTCAAAAAACTGGGTTGTTTGTTAAACCGGTTTCCGAATAATTTGAAAAATTGCATTTTTTAAGAAACCGGTTTCAAAACCGGTTTCGAAAACGATAAACCGGTTTTTTATTTATTGTTATTTTTAATGCAAAAATGACCCAATAATAATTTTTTTTAATTTTTTAAACTAATCCAAACTACATAACCCGCGCAACGCCGGGTACAATCTGCTAGTATGTACATAATTTTGAGTGAGAAGCAAATAACCAAAAACTAACGGTTTAATGTTAAAATATATTACAGTGGTTTGTTTCAGCAAAATTACAATAAAATTACAGTGGGATCAAATAGCAAAAATTATTTAAATTAAAAATTATAGAAAATAAAATTATTATTTAAAAAAGGGTGAACAAAAGTAATGAGTTAATGATATGTAATAAAGATAAACTTATTAAAGAAAATTACATAATAATAAAATAAAGAAAAATGTGAAAATCTTATGCGGTGACCTAACAGTATTAAAAAGTGTAACAAATAAAACCTATCGTGAGATGAAATAAATACAGTGTACAACCAGAAGTGTATTTAAAAAAAAAGGGAAAGTTTTTTTTTTTGTGGTTTCTTTTTTAGTGACTATTGGAAGCCTTCTAATTTTTGGCTCTTTTTTTTATAGTGCGTCCTCACATACATCCCCATATACAGTCCACAATCGAACATTTGGTCCTTCGAGCCGGATTTTGGAACCTTTTGATTGTTTTTATGCCACCAATTTAAACAAGGTAAAGTTGTTTTTGGTTTCCTTTTTTAAGTTTCTATTTGGTGGTGATTTATATACTTGTAAAGTTTTGTTGTCTATTCTAACAGAACTTTATTTGTATATAGTATAACAGTGTGTAGATTAATAAAGTATTGGTGTTATAATTTCCATAGCACGGACATACTTTAGTAATTTATCGGATATCAAAACCTAAGTGGTTTATCATACACTGCTAATCTCATTTGTCTTGGGTTAAAGGAAATTAATTTTTGAACCGAAGGATCAGTTGAAAATCGAGTTCAACAACCCAGATTGATAATTGTCTGATGTAATATTGATAATTGGTAATAGTGGCTGTGGAAATAGCAAAGTCTATTACCATTAATAACGATCCTTGAAATCCACCTTTAACATGACAGAGATACCCACAAATAAATGCTAATTATTTTTCTATTGATAGATCAGAATTTTTCAATCGAATAACCAAGCAAGATCTATTTGTGGGTTTCGTTTCGTATTTTTTAACATTTTGGTCTTTTTACTTTTAATATTACTTTTAACTTTCTATTAAATTAAAATATATTGGATTTATTGGATAAAGAAAGTTTGCATAAATATATTTTTTTTTAAGCAAAGTAGGGATAAATAGTGATACGAAACTGAACTCAATAACGAAATTGCGATTTATTGGATGTTTTCGCAATTTTGTACCTTTTGATTTTTAATTGGCAGAGCTTTTGTCCTAGGAAACTCGTCCTTTTCGCTCAATTTCGAATTGCGCGTAACATTGTAGATTAGCGAACTTTTTTATATCAATTTCAATTACATAACCAAGGTGGCCACGGTGAAAATTCGCTTTTTTCTTCGTTGGGAAAACTTGATTAGTTTGAAATAAAATTTTTGTCCTTCCTTTATTTCCTGATTTAAGTTTTTCGTTAATTTGAATTCAATATGCCAAAGTCAAGGAAATTATTGACTTTTGAAACATTTGCCCAAATGTTTCTAGATTTTAAAAAGGAATTTAATGCGACTCAGGAGGGTAATACGGCCTTCTCTATCGAAATTCAGAAGGAAGAATGTAGGTTGCTATGGGCAAAAGTCAAGGACACTTATGAAGCTTTTGCCACAGGAGATGAGGAGAACTTGGAGGATGATCGAGAGGTAGCACGGGAACTTTTCGGCCATTGTCGTTTGGAATATATTTCAGTAGCTGCCCTGATGAGTGAGCTCTCTCAGAATTTTGTCAATCATTCTGAGATGTCCTCGACCCAGTGCCAAAATGGTCAAGGTAACAGCAATCGCTTTCGCAACCACATGCAGCTACCCCCTTGCACCATGGAGGTGTTTCATGGGGATTACAAATCTTGGCCATCATTTCGCGACATGTTCACTGCTGTTTATGTGAACGGGGCCAACATTTCACCAGTGGAACAGCTCTTTTATTTGAGACAGTTCACGCGTGGTGAAGCCTTGGAGATTGTAAAGAAATCTCTCCTGACGGTTAATGGATTCCAGGAGGCGTGGAATAACTTGAAGGACAGGTACGAGAATAAGAGGATCTTGGTGAATTCTCAGCTGAAGGTTTTGTTTACCCTCGCCCCGGTCAGATCCGAAGCAGCCCAGGACATCAAGAGGTTTCAGCGAGATATAAATAATTCGATATCGGCACTTCGGATGCACGATATTAATATCTCTAATTGGGATCCGATTTTTGTCTATTTATGTTCCACCAAGCTGCCAGTGTTGACTTTGTCTCTTTGGGAACAGACAATCTAGAACAAGGTGGAGATTCCTAAATGGAAGGATTTGGACAATTTTTTAACGTCACGGTTTCAGTCTTTGGAAACTGTGTCTGAAATTCGGAATTTTGAACCGGTTGGTAGTAGTTCTAGGCCTGCCCCTCAGACTCTTCCTGGTCCGAAGAGGGGAATTCGATCTTTTTCCGCTAAATTAAATAGAAGACTTTGTAAATATTGTTCGGGATACCATTTGTTGAATATTTATCCGAAATTTTTGGATTTATCTCCTAAGGGACGGTTTTCGGTGGTGAAAAGGTACAGTCTTTGTATCAATTGTCTCACAGGTGGTCATAGACTCAATCAGTTTCGGAAAAGTTGCAGAAAAAATTAGGATTGCCAACAGTTCGGATGAATGCCAAAGTTTGAGGATTGAACGGAGTTTCTACGGGTAAGGTTCAGGGACAATGTTCGTTTGTCCTGACTTCGCCTTTGGACGATAGGTTTAAGGTAAAGGCAACGGGCTTAGTATTACCCAAATTGACTGGCATGTTGCCAAATTCAACGGTAGATATTTCGAGATCAGCAGCCTTTTCGGGGGTTTCGTTGGCTGATCCGAAATTCGATAAAAGCGGTCACATTGACATTCTTATTGGTGGTGACATATACCCTGACATCTTGTTGAAGAGCGTAAAGAAGAATATTTTTGGGAACCTAATGGCACAGGAGAGCATTTTTGGCTGGATTGTGACCGGGCCTTTACCAGAGCTGCATTCGAAGAAGCTCTTAACTTATGCGTCAGGTTACGCGAGAATAGATGTCAGCGAAAAATTTAGGAGAATTGTGAAGCCGAATGATCGAGGTAATCAATTGTTGAGAAGAGGGCCTAGGCCCCACTCCGATACTCGTAGAATGGCCTACCGCCAATATTTAGGGAATTACGTTAAAGTTGGTAACACAGCGGCCATAAGAGAAGGTACAGGGCCTACCACTAAATGGCGTTTAGGTCGCACTCGTAATTTGCATTTAGATAATAATGGTTACGTGAAAGCTGTGGATTTGGAAACTGAACGTGGGACAATTACCAGGCCGATTGGAAGTCTTGTAATTCTCCCAACGAAGAATTGATGAATAATTTAAGGTTATAGTATCATGGTACCCCAAGGAAGTCCAAGGGAGATGAAGATGTCGAAGGAGATGAATTGTAAGGTTACTTGAGCCACGATCATACCTGGTGGACTTGTGAGAATATGGGCTGCTGAAGTTAAACCTTCCATTTACCGGGCAATAGACCTAGTCCGTCTGTCCCTAGGAAGGTTAGATTTGAAGACTGAAGCATCGAAGGGGACCACCCGCCCACTAGACAAGGAAAATATCGGACCTCGTTCGTCCTAATAATCCACCAGGGAACCTAGTTCGTTCAATGGTCGTGAGAGCAGAAGACCTAGTTCGTTGGAAGCTCTAGTTCCGATGTAGTAGTGGAACAATAAGACTCAAGAATTCGATACCTAATTTTGGACCAGGATACTTATTCCTGAATATATCTTTCCAGTGTAACTTTTTCCTGGCTGCCGGAACAGAATTGGAATGGCTGCCAGCTGCCAAAAAATTTGGTGAAATTTATTATGATGTTCACACTAATCCAAAAGCTCTTCTTTTTTTTTCGATTTATCTTCTCTAGAAATAGATTTGGAGGCGATTACTTTTGGTTGCAGTACTGCAAGGGCGCCGGCATGTTTATGTCTGACAGTCCAAACTTCCCATCCTTGCCGACATAAACAGGATTGTTTAAATGATGGTAAATTGGCAACAGAGGGCGCTGCCGTGTAGAATTAAGCTTTTTTTAGATTTTAACATTAGTGTTGTATTTGGCTTTAAGACTTTTTTATTTATTAATTAGATTATTCGCTTTTTGATCATCTGGAGGGATGAGAGCTCCAGAAATTTGAATTAAAATATTTTTTGAGGCATTCGGCCATTATTTTTTTTGTGTGAAATAATTATATTCAAAACAAATTAAAATTTTAATTTATATATATTTTGTATTAAAAAGTGTAACAAATAAAACCTATCGTGAGATGAAATAAATACAGTGTACAACCAGAAGTGTATTTAAAAAATAAGGGAAAGTTTTTTTTTTGTGGTTTCTTTATTAGTGACTATTGGAAGCCTTCTAATTTTTGGCTCTTTTTTTTATAGTGCGTCCTCACATACATCCCCATATACAGTCCACAATCGAACATTCCCTATGGATGTTAACAAGCGAATGAAAAAAAAAATATTACAAAACAAATGTCAAAAAAATATAAAAGCTTTAGTGTATACTGCATCGCCCCCTGTTGTCAATTTGCCATCATTTAAACAATCCTGTTTATGTCGCCAAGGATGGGAAGTTTGGAGTAGCAGACATAAACATACGATGAAAATAAAGAATATTTTAATGAAGGCACCGATTGTTTTACGTCTAACAATGTGTCAATTGAATTAACATCAAGTCGATATTTTGTTGGTTACATAGCTCAACGAATATCTTGCGTTAAATGTCGTGTGGATATAATCAAACCAGCGCAAATTTTGTCATATCCTTCAGAAATGTTCGTTCATGCAAAAAATTATATAAAAGATTCCGACTTTGGCAGTTTGTGCGCTCCATCTGATTTATTTTTTGAAGTTTGCAAAATTCATATAAGACTTTGAAAAAATTTTTTTTAGAAAATAAATCTATAAAAAACAAAAAAACATTTGTAGTTGGCCAAAAAATACAAAAAATGCACAAAAAATACAATTTATTCCTTGGTTTGATGAAAATAACGAATGTTATAAACACAGAATGGAGATGCTTAATTTACTAATTGTTGTTTTACTACATGGGAAACATACAAATTCAAATTATCCAGTATGGAAAAAGTTAAAATTTTGAACCATTAAAATGATAAATAAATTTAATAAATACTAAACAAAAAAAGCATTCGTTTTATTACAACTTCATTCTATACAAAAATAGACACATATGGTAAATACATACATACATAATTGAATAGTAATATATAATTCGGTGCGAATCGATATAATTTCATTTCTACAACAATAAAACACATATTCTTACCCTACAATAAAACAAACGGTAATATTTGTTTTCCACAGGCTATTTGCACATACATTTTGTGAAAACAAAAAATCTTTCAGTTTGTTTATTATTTTATTTGGCAATGTATGTATACATACATGCACACATGTATACACGCATATGAGAATAAATTGCTTAGAGAAAAGAACAATACGTTCTCTAAGTATAATAAGTTCTCTGAGTACAATAAGTGTACTGAGCAGCGTTGCCAGAAGATTCTGGTGAAAAATCATCATTTTAAGGAAAAAAATCATATTTTGGGGGAAAAAATCATCACTTTTTAACTTTTATTTGTAAAACATTAAAAACTAAATAACAATTCAAAATAAAAGTGTATTATATTGATTGGTTATCGGGTTTTGTTATCATATACCAACTTTATTCTTGAGGATATGATATAACCCGATAATCAAACAATTTAAATTAATTACATGTTTTACCAAAAATATTATATACATACAAAACAAAAAATAAATATGTATGTTATACATAAAAGACAATTCAATTTAATTAAAATTAATTTTAAAAAATCAATACATACATATTGTCGTCTGGCCTTCAAATTGGCCTATGTAATTTTCAACAACTTTTCAGAAGACCTAAAAAACAACATAATTTTTATATGAAAGTCATACAAAACTACTTAAATATTTTTGCAGTAATTTTGGAACCAGCGGAGACGTTGGACAAATTTTTGCTATAGAGATGGACCACAAATAAGACTTAAAAATGGGCGAATAAAATAAATTTCCCAAAAGGCACATAGGCCATTTTGCAGGCCAGCCGACGATATGTAAGTAGTAATTTTATAAGGTACAAAAATGAGATCTAAATAGAAAAGTAGAGTTTTGTAAAACTTTTATTAGTTTCCTATAATAATTTAATTATAATACTGGGAAGGTTTCATATTTTTTATAATTTCTTCATCAATTTTAAGATTATAACAGGAACACCTTTTAACTAGTAAATAATCCTGTATAAACAAAATACCTTCTAATATTGCATTTTCAAGCCTATTCCTGTACTTAGTTTTATTTAAATTAACTTTAGAAAAAATTCGTTCAACGTTTGCAGATGAACTGGGAAGACAAAGTATACTGGACACAAATTTCGTCAATGTTGGAAAAACTAAATCGTTATCAACACGAGTTATTTTAGAAACTCTGGCCCAAAAATCTTCACAATTAATATTTTCTAAGGTTTGAAAATATTGTTTGAAATCTATGTGACGAAGCTCTCTAAATTCATCGTCTAGCTTTTGAGAATCATTTTCATTAATTAAATTTGGAAATCTTTCTATTAGTGGAGACAATGAAGAAACTTTCTTATTAATAATATTATGTGGAAGTATCTTTAAAATTAAAACGTTTGGTTAATTGTTTACAAAACTCAATGTAAAATGAAACGCAGTAATTAGTGAATTCAGTTAATTCACTATTGGTAAATTTTGTTTCAGAAATCTTTTTTTTTTACAAATACTCCTAAATATACATCTTCGGCGTTTAAAAAAACGTCTTTATTTTCAATATTTTCCAATGTATGTGGCTTTACAAAATTGTCTAATATTTTTAAGTATAAACGTTCCATTTCAGAATACATTTTTTGAATTTGGGAGTTTGTACTTTGAAACATTTTGTTTACACTGTTTATAACGTGAAGTATCTATATATAAAAAAATAATATTTTTGGAAAAAAAAAATCATATTTTTTGGAGAAAAATCATCAAATCATATTTTAGTTAAAAAATCATCAAAAATATGATAAAATCATCATTCTGGCAACGCTGGTACTGAGTCTTTTTTGTTTTCTTTCTCTCAGTTAACATGAGAGTGAGAACGACGATTCAGCTTTCCCTGTTACCTACCCCCCTCATAGGAAAGAAGCACAAAATTTTGTCAATTTTAAATACACTGTGTGCAACATCTTTACATATTTATAGTCTTTGGTCAAACAATAAAAACGATCATACATACATAATCGTACATACGCATATACATACGTACGATGAGAGCAACACATTGTTACGCTCTTTGTTTGTGTTTATTTTTCAGTGTTCGAAAAAATACTCTAAAGTACGCAACGTTTATATACTGTACTGAATGTCGTGTGTAAAGAACACAAACACATTCCCTACAACGAGAGCAAAACTCTTCGTTTCTATTTTAATGTTTATGAACATGAACGCAAACTCTAACATAACGTACTGAACAGAGTTCAAAAACACTATTTCTTAGTGTTTGTGTACAAAGTACGCTAAAAAGATCAGTACACAACGAAAAAATTGGGTTTTAGTGATCTTTTTTTGAGTACACTAACATTTTTAGTGTACGCGAGAGTTTATGTTCTCATTCAGTATTTTTAGAGATCGCGTTGGGTTTTTGATGTCTTTTATTTTTCTTGAGGAATAAGAATACAAAGAAAAACTGTGAATTTTTCTCATTGTAAAGGAAAGGAAAAAATTCATTAGGTAGAAAATATCATTATGGAAAGTTTTACATAATAAGAATGTTTGGAAATGTTATGGTGACTGGTTTGCGAAACAGAGGACTTTAAAATATAACCCTTTGAAATATCCCAGGTACCTGAAATATTTAATGATACTAGGTAGATTATTGGCGGGTTGTGAGGCTCAAACTCCAGGTCAGACATTTCCAACAAAACGAAATAGAAAAAATATTTCTTCTATATATACATAAATAAATAAATTTATTAAAAGATTTCAATTTTCATAATCAAATTTTCCATTGGCTTTGACCATCAATATATGTTCAACATTAGTTGCTGTTAATCTGTTTCGCTGATCTGATAAAATAAATTTAAGAGATGAGAATAACCGTTCCACGCTTACTTGGGAAGAAGGTACCGCCAATATTATTTCAGCTAAGCTTGAAACAATATTATTTTTGTTATTCCAGTATTCCAAAATATTACAGTTCAGCGGAAGCCTTGATTCCCGTTCGTACATCATAAAAGCGTTTTCTAGGTCAGAAAGATAAGATGAACTGCTTTGAATTGTACAAGGGTCCAGAATCTGCAAATAATCTGCGAAAGATTTTGCACTGCCACTCGTGCGAGGAACAGCTAAAGCTTCACTATTGAAATTGATGCTTAAGTCCTCAATTAAATTTCCCTCAATAACAATTTTACGTTTATAGAGAGAAATTATAAATTCTTTTTGCTTTTTCTTTTTGTTCCGATTCCAAGCAAACTCTAATACGTGGATCTAGGTAAATTGCTGCAGTAAACAATTCATTATCGAAAATTTTAGATTTCCTTTCATTGATGGACTTTATTAAAATTCTCGTCAAATTGTTAGGCTGCATATTTTCCAGTTGAAAAAGTATATCCATAATAACAATATACAGTTCGCTAAAACATTGCTGCTCACATTGAATTTTTTTGTGGCCTCATAAATGGGTTTAAATACTTCAACAAACTGTTTTATGAATATCCAATCTTCAGCACTAATGTGTAAATTGTGATTTTCAGTGCTTAATATACCAGTTATTTCCTGTATTTCCAATAGACGAGTAAGCATATTGAATGTAGAATTCCATCTTGTTGCACAATCAAGGATCGGTTTTTTTGAATTGCTGCTTTTTAAAATATTAAAATAATTTGGAGTTCTAAGTTTTTTTACAATTGACCTACATAAATCTAATTTTAATTTTATGTCTGATGTTTTTATTACATCGTTAACACAAAGCTGGATTGTATGAGCACTGCAACGTACACCAATTATATCCATTGATGAAAACTGAATTCTAAGTTCTTCAACTTTTGAGTCAAATCGATTGTCATCACAGTGTTCTTCGTCTAGCGTGACTTCTTCTTCATCCAGAGAATTCACTAATTCATCGTTGATATTTTTTACTGCTCTAATCATATTGGCGCCATTATCGGTGGTAATAGAAATAATTTGTTTCAAATCAATCTTATAGTCCTGAAGAACTTCCAGAACTATGGATTTTAAATAATCGCTTGTGTGGCTTGCTTTCAGCTCCTTGACCGCCAATGTCTTTATTTGAATACATTTATTTTTAATGTATTGGACGTTTACCCCAAGAACACTTGAGTCTAGTCTTGTTGCTGCATCAATTTTCAATGATATTAATTTTTTGTCCAAATCCTCAATAATTTCTTCTTTTATGCTGTTAGAAACTCCGATTATTTTTTCCATAACATTATGCTCATTCACGCTTATACACAAAGCATCGAAAACAGGTTGATCAAGCACTTTGAAGGCACGATCTTCCACCATATGAAGTGGACGTCCGTTTTTCGTGTATAGCTCTACAATCCCTTGTTTTCGAAATAGGTTTCGAAGCACACTTTTTCTGGATATAGTCAGCATATAATTTGGGATGACATAGCTTTAAATGCCTTTCCAGATTTCCTGTGTGCTTCGATAGGGTTTTATTTTGACAGTTGTCGTTGTTGCAATGCACTTCATTTTCTTCATTAGCAAGGAATAAATTATGTAATAAGTTATTTTTGGGCCGAGGCATTTTGCAATGTGGTTTGTATAGACAGAATTTTAGAGTTCTATGTAGCCAGTACACTAATGACTCAATTTCGAAATAGCGGCGACTTTTATCCCTTTTTCAAACGAACGACGTTGATATTTTTTTGCAGAAGTTTTTATAGATTTGTGGTATGAGTCATCATTAGACATTTCAGGTACCGCTGATATTTCAAAGGGTTACATTATAAAATACTTTGTTTCGCAAATTGGTTAAAAAGGTCTATTTTATTAGCTCCCAGAGTTTTACCAGAAATCTGCTGAGAGGAATCCGCCGAAATAATTTTTCTTTTTCGTTTTGTTGGAGATGTCTGACCTGGAGTTATAAGTCAACCAACTACCTACTAGACAGCAGCGAGTAAGGGTTATATTTTAAAGTCCTCTGTTTCGCAAATCAGTCACCATAACATTTCCAAACATTCTTATTATGTAAAACTTTCCATAATGATATTTTCTACCTAATGAATTTTTTCCTTGCGTTTACAATGAGAAAAATTGACAGTTTTTCTTTGTATTCTTATTCCTCAAGAATAATAAAAGGCATCAAAAACCCAACGCGATCTCTAAAAATACTGAATGAGAACATAAACTCTCGCGTACACTAAAAATGTTAGTGTACTCAAAAAAAGATCACTAAAACCCAATTTTTTCGTTGTGTACTGATCTTTTTAGCGTACTTTGTACACAAATACTAAGAAATAGTGTTTCTGAACTCTGTTCAGTACGTTATGTTAGAGTTTGAGTTCATTTGTTTTGTGGATGTTGTGTACGTAATGTGTTTGCGTACGAGTTCACAAACACTTAAATGAAAGTTAAAAGTATTTTATCAGTTACGTACACAATGGTTAGTGTACAGTATTTTTTCGAACACTGTTATTTTTCTTCTGTCTTCCCTCCCTCATCAAGAAATGATTTTTAAAAAAGATTTTGGTGAGAGCGGGACTTACTGGTACATCCCGCCAAAAGAAATTTTACTTCTACATGATGCGCATTCTTTATATCCATATTCTTTGGTTATATATAATATGCATATTAAGTTGTAAAAAGTATAATGGCTATTAGGGAGGAAATCCAAACTGTCTGTCGAAAATAAATTGTTAATATATAATCAAATATTAAAACCTATATGGACTTATGGAGCACAATTGTGGGGTTGCACAAGCGAAAAAAATATAACTATTATTCAACGTTTTCAGAACAAAGTACTCAGATGCATCGTAAACGCACCATGGTATATACGCACAAGTGATTTACATCGTGACCTTGGAGTAAATACTGTTAGAAAAGAGATTGAAAGCATTGCGACAAAACATAACATCCGACTCAGAGACCACGTAAATACAGAAGCATCATCTCTTGCTGATCCCATTGGTTTGGAGCGCAGACTTAAAAGGAGGAAGCCATCCGACCTAATTAGAAGCTCTCTTTTGGCTTGATGATATGATATCATCATAAATATATATTATTAAAGATTATGTTTGTTTAATTGTTAAAGTTTATGTTTATTTAATTATTAAAGTTTATGTTTAATTGTTTGAAGTAAATTACTTGTTAGTTATAATAACTAGTTGTAATATTAATAAATGAGAATTTAAGAAAAAAAAAAAAAAAAAAAAGTTGTAAAAAGCTGTTTTGGCAATACTTTGCAGTAGTTGTTAGATCAAGTGCGATAAACAGGGTCGCTTAATTGTAATGCTATTCCACATAATATATAAAGTTGTGAAAGCCATTTTGGTAATGTCGTTATTATCATGGCATTGTTTGTTTTATGAAGTGTAGTAATACGGTGTCTTTTAATATATACATACATATATATAGTGTCAGCTGATATTTAACAGTTAAAAAGGTTTTAAGAAAAATAAGAATAAAAATCACGTGCAACGTAAGAATATAAATAACGTGCATTTAGATTAAAACAAGTAATTGAATTAAAACATCTTAAGATATTTTTGTTTGTATTAAGGATTCGTACGGGCAAAAAGTTAACGATGATCATGTCATTACCTCTAACATTGTATTCAAAGAAGTATTATAAAAGCATTTAAACATATGTATGTATGTAAATATGTATGATATATTATGATTTCTAATATTTTTATAATTTTAATAAAATTTCTGTTAATTATTTTCATTTTATGTTACAAAAATGACAACTAACGTTGCGAAATATTCGCACGGGTCATCTAGTATTGATTAAACTGGTTAGCTATATCGGAGCTGTTATTATATTCTACATTATTAAATATCACACTTTTTTATCACAGATTTATTCTTTTTCAAAACTAATTCTTTTATATTATTCCACATTTGTTTTTGATCTTTGGTATTTCTATTTTTGTTTTTGTTAATATATGTATTTTTTTCATTTTCTAGTTTTATCTAATATATAAAATTCTCGTGTCACGGTGTTAGTGGTTCAACTCCTCCGAAATGGATCGACCGATTTTCATGAAATTTTGTGTGTATATCGGGTAGGTCTGAGAATCGGACAACATCTTTTTTTCATATCCCTGAATGTTAAGAGGGCGTGGCAAATCATTAAAATTGAATATTTAAGTACATATTGATAGTAGACGAATAAAATTTGGTGGATAAGTTCGTAGAGTCGATATCGACAATCCCACCAAAAATGGGCGTGACAACCCTCCCCCTTCAAGTGATACCTATAACTCTTAAACTACTGAACCGATTTTAACCATTCTTTTTTTGTTCGAAAGCTTATCAGGTTTAGATGGTTAAAAAAAATTCGACATAGCAAAAAGTAGGCGTGGCAAACCTTTAATATTTAGGGACATAGTGATCGTAGACGAATGCAATTTGGTGGGTAAGTTCGTAGAGTCGATATCGACAAACTCGTGGAAACCCTCCCCCTTTAAGAGATACCTATAAGTCGGCTAATTCGATGGTTTATAACTACAACGCTTTCGGTTAAGTACATCCACACACTTAAAGTAAGTTAGTTATTTTTATATATAGTAACTGTTTTATGCAGTTTATTACAATAAATATACATGTATAATGTGACCTCTTTTGGGCAATAAAAAAAATCAATTTTGGACGGGACGAAGTTCGCCGGGTCAGCTAGTTTTATATATATTTCTGGCATTTTTATAATTATTCCATGCTACAGTATTATTTTCACACTTTGCTATATGGTACTTCACTATTTTATCTTTTTTTAATGTTTGTATTTGTGTGTTAAACCACTTATATATTCGCGTATCGTTTTTCGCAATGTAAGTTTTTTAATAGTGTCTTCAATCGATTTATCACAGTTATTTACATTATAATTTAATTCCACATTTTCATAAAATTTTAATATTTCACTGATCTCTCTTTTAAATTTTTGTTTTTCATAGTAAAAAGAATTCTATTTGTTGTTCACCTTCATGGTTCTTATTCACTTTGGTTTCTATATAAATTTGTACTACTTCATGATCAGATATTTGATTTATTCTGCTATTATTTACTTTTATATTGAAATTGTTTGTTATAACATAATCAATTATAGTTTTTGAGTTTCGCGTAATTCTTGTATAATCGGTAATAATTTGTACAAGTCCATTATGATCTGTTGCAATTTTTGTTTATAAAAACTTTCCTTCAACCAATCAACATTAAAATCCCCGGCAACAATTATGCCTAGGTTTTTATCACAAATCTCTTCAATTGTTTGTTCAAAAACTTCATAAAATTCTGAGTCTTAACTGCTTGGTGGGTTCGATACACAGCTGCAATTATCATTGATGTATTTCTCATTTTAATATTATATGCACTAATCCAATATTTAAAAGTTTCGTATCTTCATATCATATATTCAAATGCCAATTTTTATTAAAATATACAATTATTCCACCCGTTCTTGAAGAGTTGGATAATGTAACATATGCATTGTATCCTTCTAGTTGTATCTCAGATTCATCTACTGTATCTGTTAAGTGTGTTTCAGACAGTATAATGAAATTCGGCTTGTCTGTATCCACAATTACCTCAACCTAGCTAAAATTGTTAATCAATCCTTGTACATTTGTGTAAACTCCTTGTATGTTCTTTAGTTGTTAATCTATCAGTCCTATGGTTCTCTTTTTTAACTGTAATTAACTGTAATTTTGATAAACTGGACACCATTTACATCATGTTGTAGCATGATCCTCACAAGACTCAAATTTAGTTTTCTGTTAGAATTTATACAGTTAATGCATTTATTCATATATTCATTAACACAGCCTTTTGTTGCATGATTTTCATGACATTTTAGACATACTTCATTATTTCTACAATTCTTAGATTTATGGTTAAATCCTCTACATTTAAAACATTGTAGTATTTCAGTACCTTCAAAAACTCGGCCTTTCCCAACCAATGTTTATTTTTTGCTTCGCTAAGATTTTCGGATATGTTTCGTCATCAATCAAAAACTTTGCACTATACATTTTTCTGCTGTACCTCTTAATTTCATAAATTTTTATTAGTTCGATTTTACTATTTTCAAGAAATTGATTTTGTTTTTTAATTTTTCTATTATTTCCTTATCCTCGTATTTTAAGTTCATATCTGTTACTGTAATCGACATTTAAATTTTATTTTTAACCTTTACTACATATATGTATAGCTTTCATTCATTTTATTTTCTATTGCCGATTTTATTCTTTCTCTTTTACTAACATTTTCACTTTGAATAACCACTGTCCCATTTTTTCTATTTTCAACGTTAGTTATTTTGAAATTCACCGGAACTACCTTCTTATTCAAATCATCTTTTGTTTTTTTCAATTTTTTGTTTTTCCTTTGGTTTTATGATTAGTGACACCTGATTTTTCACTTGAGGGAGGGATGGAATGCATGCAAACAAGGTAAAGTTTCTGACTGTGGCCAACATGGCGACCACCAGGACGATCCTTGCCTTGCTGTATTCAAGTTGACACGCAGCCTCCTCGTGGCCCCTCCTGGATGGCATTCTAGCACCCGCTAGATGTTAACTAATGCGTGCAGCGAGGTCCAATCCCCTAGACGTTAAATTCGGGTTGTGCGTAGGGCTTGGAACCCTCCACATAAAAACTTCATCCAATGAAAACCACAACAACAAACCGTAAAAAGATCCCTTCTAAAGTTGACGACCACGGCAAACGTTTCAAGGACAACGATTTAAGAATAGGCACATGGAACGTCCGCACCCTTTACAGGGTAGGCGCTTCCGCCCAACTGGCGGATGCCCTCATGAAATGTAGGACGGACATCACTGCCATACAGGAAATGCGATGGATAGGACAAGGATGCAAAAGGTTAGCATCTTGCGATGTGTATTACAGCTGCCATGTTCACGCCAGTGAACGAAAGAATAGCCACAATCCGCATCAGGGCAAAATTCTACAACATCAACCTAATTTGTGCTCACGCCCCGACGGAAGATAAGGACGATGTGGTCTACGCTAAACTCGAGGACGTATACGATAAGTGCCCGGCCCATGACGCCAAAATCGTCCTCGGGGATTTTAATGCGAAGGTCGGGCGGGAAGGTATCTTTGGCCCCACTGTCGGACAGTTCAGCCTCCACGCGAACACTACCTCCAATGGTATGAGGCTGATCGATTTCGCCGCGGCGCGTAACATGGCAGTATGTAGCACCAGGTTTCAGAATCTCGACATTCACAAGGCCACTTAGATGTCCCCCGATCGATCAATATCCAACCAGATCGATCATATTGTGATTGACGGAAGGCATGTATCCAGTCTACTAGATGTGCGCACATTTAGAGGTCCAAACATCGACTCGGACCACTACCTTGTCGCAGCCAAGTTTCGATTGCGCATTTGCGCCTCGAGGACTGCGCGCTCTAGTGCATTGCGAAAGCTGGACGTTAAGAAGCTGCGATCACAAAGGACAGCTGAGGCGTTCTCCGCTCAACTGTCGGATAAGCTCCGTCGTTCCCCATCTAATTTCAATGACATTGGCGGATTGTGGGCCAACATCTCACACTCCTTGCGCAATACTGCGGAAACAGTCCTTGGTTTCGAACGCCCACCCCAACGAAATCAATGGTACGATGAGGAGTGTCGCGAGGCAGCTGCAGCGAAAAACGCCGCGTACAAGAAAACGTTGCAGTCGGCCGCTACGCGAGGCATTGTCGAAATCTACAGAGAGAGGAGAAGGGATGAGAGACGCCTTTTCAGACGCAAGAAGAGGGAGCAGGAAAGGCGTGAGTGTGAGGAAGTCGAGATGTACAGATGTAGGAATGATAGGCTCGAAAATTCTATCAAAAGGTATGACCGAGGGGTATAAGCCCGGAGCGTCTTCCTGCAAGGATGAGAATGGAAACCTGGTTACAGATCCGCAGGGGGTGCTGAGGTTGTGGAGGAAACACTTCTCTACTCTGCTGCAAGGCGATGACGACATCAATACCGCCTCTAGAGATGATGTTCCGAACCCAATCGATGATGACGGCGTGGAGATCCCGCCGCCTAGCCATGAAGAGGTTAAAGTCGCGATTATGCGTCTTAAAAACAACAAAGCGGTAGGTCCTGATGGCCTCCCCGCTGAATTGTTTAAGACCGGACGTAATGAGTTGGTAGGGCGCATGCACCATCTCATCTACAAAATATGGCTAGAGGAAAGTATGCCCAACGATTGGAACCTGTCCTGAAAAAGGGAGACCTTACGATATGCGCCAACTACAGGGGTATAAGCCTTCTCCCTATCGCATATAAGGTTCTTACAGGCGTATTGTGTGAACGACTGAAGCCATTCGTCGAAACACTGATTGGACCGTATCAGTGCGGCTTCAGACCTGGCAAGTCCACCATCGACCAGATCTTCACACTACGCCAAATCCTGGAGAAGACCCACGAAAATCAAGTCGACACACACCATCTTTTTGTCGACTATAAGGCTGCTTTCGATAGCCCCATAAGGGATCGTGTTTTTGCCGCAATGTCTGAGCTCGGTATACCTGCGAAGCTGATAAGGCTATGCAGAATGACGTTGAGCAATTCCTGCAGCTCCGTCAAAGTAGGAATGGACCTCTCCGAACCTTTTGATACCGTGCGAGGTTTCAGACAAGGCGATCCCTTATCATGCGACCTCTTCAACTTCGTCACGGAGAGTGTTCTGCGAAAGGCGGGAGTGCATCGCAATGGCACTATTTTTCAAAAAAGTGTCCAGTTGCTTGCGTACGCTGACGACATCGACATCATAGGGCGTACCAAGCGAGATGTCACTGCTGCCTTTAGTGCTATTGAACGCGAGTCTAAGAAGATGGGTCTGGCAGTAAATGAGGGCAAAACAAAGTATATGTTATCGACAAGTAGAGACGTGCGGCGTATTGAGTATCAAATTACGGCCGATAACTATACTTTTGATACAGTCCAGGAATTCATTTATCTTGGCTCCGCCGTTACCACCGAAAATGATGTCAGTCTGGAGATCAAGCGCAGGATTACTCTTGCCAATAGGTGCTACTATGGTCTCAATAGGCAATTGAGTAGCAGAGACCTCTCTCGTAAGACAAAGCTAATACTCTACAAGGCGCTCATCCTACCTGTGCTTCTTTATGGCGCAGAAGCATGGACCCTATTAAGAACTGATGCAGCAGCCTTGAGTGTGTTCGAGAGAAAAGTCCTACGTAAGATCTTCGGTCCAGTGCGAGTTGACGATGATTTCCGCATCCGATTCAACAGTGAACTGTATGAGCTCCTCAACGACATAGACGTTGTACAGCGTATTAACATCCAGCGGCTGCGCTGGCTCGGCCATGAGACGGGTATTTGATGCGGGGATCTGCGGAAGTCGGCGAAGAAGAGGACATTGTATCCGTTGGAAGAACCAAATCGAGGAAGCCCTGTCATCGATTGGTGTGACCAACTGGCGTAGGCGCGCAAGAAGCAGAGGCGCCTGGAAGGATGTGTTGCGGCAGGCCGAAATCCGTTAATCGGGTTGTTATGGCCAATTAAGTAAGTAAGTAAGATTTTTCACCTCTGGCAACACCGTATTACTTTTTAATGCATCAGAAAATGATATCTTATTCTGCTTGACGTTTGTCTCTTTTATCACTTTTTTTATTTCGTTGCACATCCTATTATTGTTTTGTTCAATATTTTCGCATATTTCTTTATTTTTATTTTCGTGATCTTCAACAGCGCCAAAAAGTTTTTTAATTTTAATTAAATTTTTCTCACAATCTTTCCTCATACCGTTTTTCAATGGCTTCCAAAAATTGTTTAATTTGGTTTTCGTTTTGTCTCAACGATGTTTCAAATTCGCGTTTGTATTCTTTTAAGTTTTTCTTATTAACCCGTATATCATCTTGAATTTCACCCAGTGCCAGGTCAATATTTTTCATATACATATGTATTTCATAGTGTTCAAACGAGGTTTGAACAATAAAGACCCTATAAGCATTCCAACAATAACAGCACTTCCATCCATTAAAAGAATGTCTCCACCATTCCAGTAAATAAAACAAAGGGAATGTCTCCATAATTTACTGCTAATCCCAATTCTTAGGAAGAGCAGAAGTTAGATGGAATATGAAAATATAAATAGCAATCACTTCTAATCTTGTCTTCACATAAGAAAGAACTAAATAAATTTTAAAGTGTGATTAAAATTTGCTTAAATTGAACAAACCTAAATTATAAAAGAATTAAAAATTATTTGTGAATTTACCTAACTTATAAAAGAATCAAAACTTACTTAAATTATACAAAAAGAAAATAAAACCTAGAAAAGAAAAAATCTATTTTGTACTTACCTTAAATATTATACTTACCTAAATTACCTAAAGTGTACTTACCTGAAATATTACATATCCCAAATTATTCTTCTCGAAATTACCTTAATACTTACCAACCCAAGTGATACTCATTGAATCATATTTATATAAAATATATACATATTGGCTATACGAACACTATACATAATAAATTTTCATTTGGATCAACCAGAACTACACCTAAAGGAGAAAAGGTAAGAATCTATTTCTCCCAATTACTCCAATTCCAGAAATTGAAATTAATTTCATTTCTTTCTCTTTTTATATCACCACCGCGCCCCAACGATTGTAATTGCTCCTGAGTAATTACAATCTACATCTCCTTAAAGAGCTTTCTCTTTAAAGGAGATTTAAAAACAAATTAATCAATCAGCAATTTGTTTCATGGTCCTTCTCACGGCAAACTCTCCGCAACCTGTGGATTTGTTTCTATAATACTCAGCGAATCGCTCTAAACGAAAGCCAAAATAAAAACAACAAGTGGGAAAACATCATAACAACAACTCTATACAACAACAACAACATACAACAGCTCTCCACAACAACTCCATACGATGAGGTAAAATAACATAAAGATCATCACTACAACCAACAAAACCGTAAGTGACGTACATCTCTTTTATACGTAAGATATTGGAATAATTAGAAAAAGTAAGTGACGAAAACGTTTACACACATAAGTATATACAAATTATTCCGCGTAAACTCGAAGAAAAAGGAGAGAGAGAAAAAACATAAAGTAAAAAAAAAAAAATGATAATAGGTTAAATATTACATTTAACCCGTTAAAGAGTGCTTAGAAAAATAGTGTTATTTCGATAAAAATTAACCTTGCAAGCGGAAAAGGTTAAAAGAAGCGTATGGACATTGAGATGGACATATGCTTACGGTAAATTTACAGTTAACAAAAAGCACATTAAACCCGTTTTTTCTCTCCTTTTACCCGTGTAACGTTATCTCGTTTTATCCCGTTTTCTCATATTTACATATAAAAAACTATTTATGAAATTCTAATATATTTAAGAACAAACTTTCTCATTCGAAAATTAAACAATTACGTATATGTACATATAGTATATAATATATTAATACCGTTCCTCAATTTCGCGTTTTTTCCGTTTCTCGTTCTCGTTTATTTAAATACAGAGAACTCTTCTCTGTATATGTGAAAAAAAAAAGAAAAACACCATTGAAAAATTCACCCTATAAGAAGGACAAATAAAAAGTAAATACAAGTGATCTCATCTCTGATAACCTCTCTGTAAATCAAACATATAGTGTATTAATACACCACTCTCTTAATCACATAAGAGAAGTGTGTTTGATTTACTATATTCCCGTTTGAGAATTCAATTACAATTTCTCTTGATTTGTAACAAATCTCTTTGTTACAAAATTTCAGCAAGAGAATAGCGGAATACTCAAAATTGAAACAACAAAGAAAGCGAACGAAGAAAAGGAACATAAACACAAGGAAAAAACATCACACAGAGTATTAAAAGAATGCTATAATAAATATTGTTACGAAAATGGAAATGGTGTTGTTAAAATAATAAGCAAAAGCTCCAAAAACAACACAATGGAGTTGATCACGCATAAAAACAAAAGCTCCAAAAACAAAACAATGCAGTTGTTCACGAGATCAACGAATGAGTAAGCATATAGCAACAAAAACAAAAGGGTTTGTTTACAAAATCGATGAATAAACAAATATAGCAACAACGACTTCGTATAAAAGAAATATAGCAGAAAGACAAAGAAACAAAACAACAACAACTCTGCCTGGACGAAAGTAAATAAGATACACGAACAACAAAAATGGAAAGAAGTTGTTTACATTTTTGGATTGTTCCCGAAGGTCGTCATCATCCTTCAAGAGCATTCATCGCACTGTTGATCGAGTGATATAAAAGGCAAGATGAAGCGAGCAACGATGATTCAGTTAGAATTCAGTCAGCCGTGTATGAAGACCAGTGTTGCCAGAAAATGAATTTAAAAATATGCTAAAACATGAAAAACATAATGCTAAAATGTTCTACGGAATAAAAAAAAAATGCTAAATTTTTTAAATGTAACAAAACTATTGCATATATGTATGTTTTGTTTTATTCCGAAAATAAAACTTATTTACATCAGTATATTACATTTGAGTTAACAATATGTTCATAAAATTATTGTTCTTTTTTAATCAATCACAATTTATATATTAATTCATAAAAATTTCTTAAAATGAATGGAAAATAAAAAGTTGTAAATTATTTCAAAAAATATAGTTTGAAAGATTTTTTTTAATATTCATATATGAATATTACTGTATATGTTTATGTCTGATGGTCCTAACTTCCCATCCTTGGCGACATAAACAGGATTGTTTAAACGATGGTAAATTGGCAACAGAGGGCGCAGACGTGTAGCATTAAGCTTTTTTATATTTTAACATTAGAGTTGTTTTTGGATTTAACTCTTTTTCTTGTTTTTTAATAACTTTTTTTTTTTTATTCGTTGATTGGTTCCATAAGGATCAATAACTCTTAAATAGTGGTTTTTATTTATAATTTTGAGGCATTCGGCCATTGTTTAGTTTTGGAATAAATAAAAAATATTGTGACGAAAGAAAATTGTGAAGAAAAAAAATATATTGTGAATAAAACACAGTGTACAAAAGGAATAAGTAAACAAAAAAAGGAAAGTGTTGCTTGTTTTTATTTTTTATTTGGGACCATTTATTTTTTGCTAATTTTCCCTTTGTTTGCCAGAAATCTGAACCCAATTTTGGTTCCAAGGAGTCGCCACATCCCCCCACACCTTTAAATACAGTCCACAGTCGAACAGTATACATATTGTACATATTACATTTTATAGTTTTTTTTTTTAAATTTAAATATTTAATTTGTTAAATAAGATTTTCATTTCAATAAATAGGTATAATATAAGAAAATTTTGTAAAAAATTATTTGAAATACATGTTACTAAAATACTGATTATACAAAATGATTAATAGACTCAAATATTGCTGATATATCTTCATATTTATTGTCACCTTTATCTTCATTTTGATATTTTTCAGATGATCTAATTTTGTTAGCAATTTCGTTTGTTATTTTGTAAGTGTAACAGCACGCATTTTCGAATTTTAATTCTTTTCGAATTTGTATTATTGAACATAACAACTCAGGTTTAATACGATTTCGAATTTTATTTTTAATTAAAGCCATTAAACTGAAAAGCCTTTCAACTTCGGCGTTAGAAAATGGTAAAACGAGTAATGACAATACAAAAATGGACAATTCTTTAAATGTATTTTCGCCGACTGAATTTTTAAAATTATATACCTGAATCCAAAAAGACATTGTATCAGACTTTTCATCCCAATGTTGCTTAGTAATATAAGACCACTGATTTTGAATAATATTTATATCAGATGAATTATACTCAAGCTCTTCTAAAATATGTGTAATTGGACTCCTTAAATTACTTTTTTTGCAGTAAAAAAAATTTTTTTGGAGTAAAAAAAAATTTTATTTATCAAGCAAATTATGCTAAAAAGCATTTAGCATAATTTTCAAAAAAATAAATGCATTTTCACGAAACATAATGCTAAATCTAGCACTAAAAGTGCTAAAATGGCAACACTGATGAAGACACGTTATTCTCGGAGTTCGAGTGAAGTTAGTCGTGTGACGACGTCGCGTTGAATTGAGTGAGAATTCAACCAGTGGTGTGCGAAGTGACGAGATCGAGTTATAATCCAGTCAGACTTGTGTGCAGACAAGTTGCGTGAAGAAAACAGTTGTTAGTGTGGTGCTTACAAAAAAGGTTGTGAGCAAAGAAGAATAACTAACAAGTGTTGTTGTTGCTTATAAAAAAGGTTATAAGCAGAGAAATATCGCGAACAAGCACATATTGTGGAAATTATCATTGTATGCGTAGAATAAGTTCGAACAGTGGCACGAAAGTTGTGCAGAAAATAAAGAATTGACTTAAAATTAAACACAGATTTATTTTTATTTTATTTGCAATCTACGAGCTCATATTTTTAACGTTTTTAAAAGGTAAAAACGTAACAATATCAACTGAAAATTTTTGTTTTCCCAATTTTGATATGTAATTAATAATAAATATTTTAATAAAATAAATAAATAAAAAATTTATCCCAATTGTTTTACCCCATATTTCCTTACATTTTTAAATTTAATTTTAACAACATAAATTCGAAAAATAAATAATTGAATTTAGTCTTTCACACCACTGGTGTTGATCTCCAATTAAAACATACAGTCCATTATGAAAATTACAAACATACATTGTAAATTAACCCATTAAGGCGCACATCCTAAAAATTTATATTGTACTACAAAATTAAATTGAAATTTAATAATAAATTATTTTTGAAAAATTAAAAGAAAAATATTCAAAAATATTTTTAAAATTTTATAATAAAAAGAAAAATAATTCTTAATATTTGGAAAATTTTTTAGTTATTACAAAACTAAAAAGATTTAATGTCACCTATAACTCAGGTCGATACACATACAATAATATGAATGTAAATTTATTCTCATGTCTCATTTCCAAATTTATACTGCCACTTAACGAAATTCACATGGCAATTTTCTGAAAACCTCAAATTTTTTCCAATTCATTTCTATATTCTATTTTTTTTAATTTTTAAACTAGATAACAGGTATCTAGTGCTATTCCCATATAGCCCCTAACCCCTATTCATAGAATATAGAAAAGAATACCACAAATTAGCACTTAGAGTTTTTTCAACTTTTTTTTATACTAGATAACAGGTATCTAGTACTACTTCCCAGTAGCCCAAATCTCCTAAGTGCTAACTTCTCCTGGATTACAATATCCAGTACTAACCGCTAAAATATATCTCTTTAAAATTTACTAGATAGCAGTTCTAGTACCACTTACCAGTGGCCCTAAGCTTCTGGATTATAATATTCAGTATTACCCACTTATATATACACTCTCTTTAAATTTAGCTAGATAGCAGTTCTAGTTCTACTTCCCAGTAGCCCAAAGGTCTCAAATCCTAAACTAGTCGTATCCCATATACGAATTTAATACTTAAATCTTAACACTCTTTCTCTACATTATCTAAATTCTCAATCCCATTATGGCCACCTCATCTCGCAGCGAAGCCAACATCTCTCCAAAGGAGAGCTTCTTTTTCAACTGTGATCAGTTGACCCAATTTCGTCAACAATTTCAACAAACTCCCACAGACGAACAATCCGAATTTATTCTGGAAGCCAAGTTAAGACACTTGGACTCAATATGGGCAAAACTCGATAATGCCTATGAAAAATTAATGTTGTCTCATGAAAAAACAGTAACCTCAGAATGTAGGAAGGAGGTGAGGAAAAATTATGAGGCATGCATGGATGCCTACTACCTTTGCCTTTCTCAGATACTCGATTTAATAAAGGTAGCTCAACTGAATTCCACTGGTAAATCAAGAACATCCCAGGATTCACACACCTTTACTCAAAATACATCGGAAGGACAACCGAATTCCTCTAGTGACCTAGGAACATCCCGGTATTTACACGCCTTCACCCAGGATACATCCCAATCCTCGAACAACTACATAAAACTTCCCCCCTGCGATGCAGAGGTATTTGAGGAAAGTTATAAACAACTCCCTTCTTGTACTTTGGAAATCCCTAATTCCAAACTCGAATCATTAGATCTAGATGATCTCACCTTCGACAAATCATCCCAAATGGATATAGCCCTGGTCAATGGAAACCCTATGGGAACCCAAACAATTAAAACTCTGACACCTTCAGTTGTTTCAGAGAAATATAAATCTGTATCTAAAAATGAAGACATACCTGAGAAAATTGCACTCAAAAACTCAAACCCATTAATTAATAAGAATTCACTTCTTGGAATAAATGGCAAATTATCCCAATCGTCCCTACCATACAATAAACTATATCCCATTGTATTACCTGGCAACTCCCGACTTTGCCAGCTTTATTTACATTACTCACTATTTCACGCTAAATGCAGCCAAATGTGTCAAATGGTACAGACTCAATTCTATATCTTCCTTCTCAAACCCCGAGTAAAGAAGATAATACCCCAGTAAAAAAATTTTAGGTTTTAGGAAGCTAAAAAGGGACTTTACCGCTTCTGTATTCGCTTACTAATAAGCTTTACTGAGAAGCAGGAAATAAGCTAATACCATTGAAAGGATTTTTGTAATAATGTAACCGAAAAAAAATTAAAAGCTTACTACTATCCATTCCATAGAAGCAGGTTGTAAGTGAAACATTTAAATAATTGTTGAGCTTACCTCTGTCCCTTACGAGGAAGCAGGTTGTATTGCAAAGACTTCGAAATCGGGGGATTTACCGAGTCTTTGCCGAAAAAAATATTTTAAATTACGTAATAAAACATGCTCAGTCATCGACTTGCATTTAAGCAGACAAGACGGGAGTAAGAGAGCAAAGACTGTGTTATTATATTAAAAGTGTGTTATTATTATAAAAACTAAAACAAACATTTTGGGAAAAAGTGATATTAAATTAAATGTAAGAAATTAAATTTTAAATATTTATTAAAGTGTATGTACAGCAATTATTTTTTCCTCGGAATATTTTAAAGTATTTGCTTTTTTTTTATTGTCTGTTTGATTTGTGTTTACTTCTTTTTTTCTTGAAAAGTTAACGGGATTTTGTGTTTGTTTTTTTTTTCTCTTAAAGTTGTCGTTGCGTTTTGTTCTTTGTTTAAAGTAATATGTCGAAAGTGGTTGGAAAAAGACAATTTAATAAATTAAAACAAAAAGAGATAAACGAAAATTTGTTTTTTTTGATACACGAAATAAACGAAATTTTTAGAACAGATCAAATATATGCAAAACTAGTAAATATTCCATATAAAAGAGAAAGATTGCTAATACCATTAGTACACACATGTTATTAAATATTTTTAGAAAAATGCCTCGCTCTAACCCAAACGCAAGTATTCAAAATGCAATTCAAAAATTAGCTGAACAAATACATATTTTAAAAGGTAAATAAATAATATAAAAAATATAAAACTTATTATACTTATATATTTATTTTTAGAAGCAGTTGTTACTGAAATTAATACAATGAATGTTTCAGAATTGAGTAGAAAGATTGATGCTTTAAAAGGTATATTTAGCATTAAATGATTTTTAAAGAACACTTGAATGATTTTCTTTTTATTTCAGAAATTGTTGAAGAAAAAAAAAAATTAATAGATATTTCAAAGGGCAAATTAAAGACTTAAAAGGTATGTATTTTAAGTAATAATAATAATAATTTTAAGTAATAAAAACTGTACATATTTAATTGTATTGTATATATTTTTCGTAGAAACTATTATAAATCAAAATAAGGTAATAGTGGAATTGGTATCAGAGGTAAAAACTATGCTAAAATGTTATGTAACACCAAGTCATTCTTCCACAAAATATTCAAATTTATTTCCTATTCAATCAGAGGCCGAATTAAAAGAAATTGAAGATCTCATAGACGATAACACTAATTTTGCAATGGTAAGAAAGCTTGTTATATATTAATTTAGAATTTCGATTAATATTATTTTTAATTTGTATTTACAGGTAGCAACAATTAAAAATATTTTAAGTATTGGGGGATTAAACAAAAATCTTTCGAATTTAGTTGATATAAAGATGTTGCTCGATTACAATGTGGATGGAAAGCAGGATAAGAAGCGTCTATTAAACTTCCCGAAATTTGTGAATGCTATTTATGGTAAGTATTTTATTATGTCTTTAATAAATTCGTATTATATAATAAGCATTCTTATAATTCCAGAATCCCTAAAAGTTGATGGTCTTTCTAAGACAAAATTCCTTCAAAACTTACGAATAGCATTTAGATTAAATAAAAACCGCTACTACAAGAAAAAGTGCTTAATGAAAAAAATGAAATTTGTTTAATGATGGATGTTGTATGTTGCGCTGGTTCGTCTTTTGATTTTTATTGTTTTTATGATTCTTTTAATTTTGTTTGTGTTAAAATAAAAATGCCTTTGGTTTTGTTTAAATTCAATTTTTGTTTGTTTTATTTGTTTTGTAATTTTATTCTGTTCAGTTTTTTCTTTTTTTTTTGTACAATGTTTTTTGTTCACAATTTTATTTATTTCAATTTATATCTGTCTTTATTTGTTCACACTTTTTGTTTTAATTTCCAATTTGTTTCACTTTTTTTTTTTTGTTGGGTCACAAAGTTATGTTTGTTTTATTTGACTATCGAAACAAGAGTGAGTGTCTATGCAAAAATATTTTTATGTTAAGTTGTAATGAAAGAATAAAATGTTAAGAAGAATTCAAGACAAAGCAAAGATATGAAAAAAAATAAAAGAGAGAAAAAAAGAACCGCTAACTAATTTACAGGGTGTTCCTTCCTGATGTGAACGTTGAACATTCCGGCCCCCATGCCTCGGTGAAATCTACCACAGGTTTTGAATGGGTCCTGAAAATAGATATCCCAAGGCACTTTTTTCGGCAACAACTTGACCGACCTCTGTATTGATGGCTCCGTCTCGACGTATATTGAAGTAAATATCACTGCCAATTTCCACTTCAACAATAGTGTTGGACTGAGGATCTATATCAGCCAATGAGTTGGGCGTGAAATCTTCTGTTGGGTCAATGGATATGGGTCCAGAATAGGGCTTCTTTGGAAGTAAATCCGTCATAAGGGCTGTTACTTGGATCGACCATTCATTATTTACGTTATGGGATCGCAAATCAAAAACAGCAAAATCATAAGCGTACTTTATGACGGTTTTGATGTTATATTTTTCGACAAATGATCTAGATACCCTAGACGTTGTTAGGGATCGATTGATGATGGCCCGTGTGCTGATCCAAGTATCAGCATTTCCAGTGTAGACTTTAATGGAGGCGGTGGGAACGAAAACCAGGTTCCAATTGAACAAAGGTGTTTCCGGGTCGATTTGTTTCGAAGGCCGTGTGTCGGCTCGTTTTAAATGCTGTTGGTCGGCTCGTTTTGAAGGCTGGGGATCGGGGCGTCTTGATGGCTGCGAGTCTTTCAATTGCATTGCATCATGTAGTAGTGTATTATGGCTTCTCTGGCAGATATGACACCCTTTTTCATTTTTGCAGTCTTTGGTTTTATGAGATCTTGCAAGACAGTTCAGACAATATTTTTTGACGACCATGAGGTCATATCGTTCTGTCGGATTGTAGCTTAGGAATTTCCTACAGGTGCGAATCGGATGATCTTTAAGACAGATGCCGCACGAAAATAGCCAATGTTCGGGTCTTTGTTGTTGTTGGGATGCCATACCTGTAAGTGTACAATTAGAACAATGTTAGTGTATGTAAATGATTAGAAGTTATATTAATTTGAAATTAAAACCACAATTTTGGTAATTGGTCTGGTGATGACTCCATTTTTTGTTTTGATGTCGACAACTCTACAGTTCTGGTCAGGTCCAAGATATGTTTTGATGATTCGACCCATTTGCCATTCATTGGGTGGCAAGTTGTTGTTTTTGATGACTACCAGATCGTTGATTTTAACGTTGTCCCTCTGAATCTTCCATTTGTATCTGCGTTGAAGTTCAAGCAAATATTCGGACTTCCATCTTTGGCAAAATGAGTGGTAGATGACCTTCAAGCGTTTCCAGCGGTTGATAAGAGTCAGATTTTCACTGCTTACATCTGGTTCAGCTGGGGTCAGTAATGCACTACCAATAAGGAAGTGTCCAGGGGTTAATGGATTAAGGTCATTTGGGTCATCGCTAGCAGGACTTAAGGGTCTAGAATTTAGGCACGATTCTATTCGAGTAAGAATTGTAGATAGCTCTTCAAACGTGAATTTTAAGTTCGGTATCATTTTTTTGAGGTGTATTTTTAATGATTTTACACCGGCTTCCCAAAGGCCGCCCATATGTGGGGCTCCTGGGGGAATAAACTTCCAGTTTAGGTTTTGATGACTAAAATGATGGATCACTTGATTTTGAAGAGTCTTTATAAATTCTAGACGGTCTTTTCTGAGTAGTTCTGCTGCTCCGACGAAATTTTTCCCATTATCTGAATAAATGAGTGCGGGACATCCACGTCTTCCTATGAAGCGGGAAAATGCTGCTAAGAACGATTGGGTCGATAAATCACTTGCTGCTTCAAGATGTACAGCTTTTGTGGCGAAGCATACAAATATGCAAATGTACCCTTTTGTAATGAGACACGCTCGGCCTGTGAAATTTCTGATGTCAAAAGGTCCTGCGTAGTCTAATCCAGTTGTAGCAAAAGGTCTTGATAAAGTTGTACGTTCTGGTGGTAATGAAGCCATGATTTGATTTTGTGTGTGTTTTTTGTACAAAACACAAGTTTTACAATTGTGAATTACGCTTTTGACCAAGGGTTTCAATCTGAATATCCAATATTCTGTGCGTAAGACTCGAGTCATTAGTTGGTTTTCTCCATGAAGAGTAATTTTGTGTGTAAATTCCACTAAGAGTTGTGATAGCTTCGAGTTATATGGTAGCAATATTGGGTAACGCTCATTGTAAGTTAATGCAGGTGATTGAGCGAGTCGTCCATTGGCTCTAATAATGCCGTGGCGATCCATGAAGGGATTTAAGGTCAAAAGACTGCTGTGTGGGGATATTTTCTGTTTGAGTTTCAAATGTTTGTACTCATCTGGAAAATGATTTTGTTGAGTCCATATGATGAGTCTATGTTTGACGAAATCTATTTCTTCTCGTGTGATTTCTACTGAAGATACGCGAAGATGGGTTCTGTTGCTTCCAGTATTTCTCCATAATCGTATGACATAAGCAATCACTCGAAAGGCGCGTGATAGGTCTGAAAATCGATTTAATGGGTCTTCGTGTATTGTGGTTGTAAATGCTTTTACAGTTTTAGCTTCTAAGTTTGTGTCACCTGTTTGTGTTGGTATCGGCCATTGATTTTTAGGCAATTTTAACCATGAGGGTCCAAACCACCATAGGTTGTGGTTTTCCAGTTCTTGTGGACTACATCCTCGGCTGGCTACATCTGCTGGGTTATCTTTTGAATCGATGTGTTGCCAATTTTGATTTCCAACCTTATCTAGGATTTCAGAAACACGATTTCCAACGAAAGTGTTCCATGAGCAAGGAGGTTTCTTTAACCAGGACAGCACGATTGTTGAATCGGTCCAATAAAATGTCTTGATATTTTGAAGTTGAAGATTTGGTATAATTCCACATGCAAGGTTTGCCAATAATACGGATCCACAAAGTTCTAAGCGGGGCAAAGATATTTGCTTAATGGGAGCTACACGTGTTTTTGAAGCCAGAAGAAATGTGAATACTGAGTTTTCTGATTGTATTCGAACATAAAGGGCCGCTGAATAGGCTTTTTCTGAAGCGTCGCTGAAACCGTGAATCTCCACATTACAATTTGGGCTAAATTGGATCCAACGGGGAATTTTCAATATATTTATTGCGTGGCAGTTTTTTATGAATTTTTGCCACTGTATACAAGTCAAGGGTTTTAATATGTCATCCCAGTCGACCTTATCCAACCAAATCTGTTGGATATCCTTTGATATTTGGTAAACGTAAATGAGTCTGAAGAAATGTTCCATTTGATTCCAAGAGTTTTTGTTCCAGTGTTTTCTGACAAATTTAACCAATCGAGAGGTAGTAGGGCCTCATTTGGTAGATCTTGTATGACTCGTGGGTCATTTGATGTCCATTTCATCAGGTCAAATCCAGCAGATTTCAAAACTGTTGTAAGTTCTTTTCTTGAGTTGATGGCGTCGATTAATGTGTGACCACCTGCTAAAACATCATCCACGTACATGTTTTGTTGTAGAATTTTTGAAGCGAGAGGGTGAGTTGATTTTACATCTTCTGCTAGTTGAAGAAGGGTTCTAATGGCCAGAAACGGGGCGCAGTTGACTCCAAAAGTTACTGTCAGGAGTTCGTAATCCTCAATAGGATCCTTTTCTGTTAAATTATCTCTTTTTTGTTGTTCCGATTTTGTATTTGACTGTGTAATGGCCTCTATGGATTCCAGAGTTTTAGAATTGTGTGTCAAGAAAGTATTGAATTGTTCCCAAGTTGGAACTTTTGTAATTTGTCCGAGGGAGCTTTGTTGAGCAAATGTATACCAGAAGTGGATCCCATGTGGCGGTTTCTATACCTAATGCATTCAATGCCTGAATACATCCATTGACTGTTCGCTGGAGTTTTTGAATCGATGAGCCTGAGTCTTCAGCTACGTTCGGAAGATCAAATAAAATTTTTAATTGTTCATTTACTTGAATCCGATTATTTTCGTATTGGGCCACAAGATTTTTCCAGGCTATGTCGAAGCCCTGGTTGGTCAATGGGGCATTTGAAACTATTTTCCTAGCATCTCCTCCAGTCTTTTGTATCAGATGAAAAAGTTTCTCAATTTTGCTAAGTCTAGAATTATTTATGTATAATGCTGTAAAAAGATCGCGGAAGGTAGGCCATGTCAAAAAATCCCCATAAAATGTGTCCGTGTCGCAAGGTGGTAGCCGCACAAATGAGATGTCATGATTCTCCTGTGGTTGATTCTCAACAGCAGAAATCCGCTCTTCCTTCCTTGGATTCGATAGGGCTTGAATTTCCGCATTAATTGACCCTAAACACGTTTTGTAAGCAGAAAGAACTTTTTTATAACGATCCCGAAGCTTATTTTTATCGATGGGTTTTTCTTTCGAATCGTCTTTTATGTCCCTACACTCTTCATATGTCCTTTTGACCTGGGACCATATAGAGTCAAGTTCGACCCGAAGTACCTCAAGAGAATGAATATTGTTCTCGGCCGCACTTTGTGTATAGTCCATTTCAAAATCCAACAGGTCATTTGTACAATTCACAAATTTATCAAGTGCCATTGTTATGGGTTAAAATTTAAATCGATAAAAATTAAGGATTAATTTGAGTCTAAAAAAGTCCCTGCTAGCGATTTCACAACAAGATATGTCAAAAATAATAATTAATTTCACGTTCAATTATTAGTATGGAGTTATTTTGTTTCCCCAGAAAATTATAAAAAAAGTAAGGGTGGTAACCCTTTTTTGTTATGTTATTTTTCTTTTTATTTTTTATTTAACAGCGGCAAGAAAAAATATTTTCTAAAAAGAGCTATTACACTTACTTGTTGTTGTTGTGTCTTCTTTTGAACCGCTACTTTTTATTCTGGGTCTCTTGTTGTTTGTGTCTGGTGTTGTGTTGTTGGATCTTTTTCTCGTTCTTTCCACTTTGCTTGTGGATTCTATTTTTGTTTTCATAAAAAATTCAACTGTTTCTAAACCGTTATTTATTTTGTGCTTTTTTTAATATTTTTTAATTTTTAAGCGACTTTTTGTTATTGTTTTTAACACTGCACTTTCACTTTATACGGCTCGAAGTGGCCAAAAAATGTTTAATGATGGATGTTGTATGTTGCGCTGGTTCGTCTTTTGATTTTTATTGTTTTTATGATTCTTTTAATTTTGTTTGTGTTAAAATAAAAATGCCTTTGGTTTTGTTTAAATTCAATTTTTGTTTGTTTTATTTGTTTTGTAATTTTATTCTGTTCAGTTTTTTCTTTTTTTTTTGTACAATGTTTTTTGTTCACAATTTTATTTATTTCAATTTATATCTGTCTTTATTTGTTCACACTTTTTGTTTTAATTTCCAATTTGTTTCACTTTTTTTTTTTTGTTGGGTCACAAAATTAATAACACCTTTTTAAATAGTGAAGAGGATTCGAACTCAGAAAATATTGATCATAGTATAGTAGAATAAAATATCTAACCTTTATTTAAGTATTATATAAGTGTTCCTTATTAGAATTAATTTTTTAATTTTATTTATTTTTATTTTTTATTTTTTCTCATATTTTAATATTTTTTTGTTTTGACATTGAATAAAATAAAACTAATTTTGAATAAAAAAATAAAACAAAAAATTAATTGGAAGTTATTATTTCACAGATTCTCAAGAAGCATGAAGTAATAGCTTCATGTCAGGAATGAATTCACGTTTTCAGAAAAAACATGATGGAAGAGCTTTTTGTAAGTAATGAATGTTGCAATTTCATAGAGACATGAATGAAGCGCTTACATATAGCTGTTACTCACACCTAAATGTAACGAGTGAAAACGCGCTTCTTTTTTCAAAAGGTAATGCTTCCAAGTGGGAATTCGCTATATAAAAATAATGCCTTCTGGAAGCAGGTTTGTAAGGGGGAAAATAGCTTCTCTCCCTTACAAACCTGCTTACATGTAAGCTCCAATTTTTACTGGGACGACACTGCAAAACTTGCATTATTTACCGACAACAGCCTCGTTCTCGGATAATGGCGCCACTTCCTCGAAGGAGATGTACTCTATCTCCTCCATTTAAAGTCACACGTATTGACTTTACTGGCCCATCTAAACTTAAGATCTCAACCTTACGAGATCAGAAAACTACAAAAGCCTATGGTAGTGCTTTCGTTTACCCCAACACGAAAGCTATCCATTCAGAACTATGCTCAGCCGCATTCTCCCAATCCCAAACAGCATTCTCTCGTTTCGTTGGGAGGCGTGGACTACCCCAAGGGGTAGTAACTGACAATGCTCGTAATTTTCTCGAAGCACTCGAACGGAAATACATGTCATATGCGTTTGAATGGACATATATTCCCCTCGTGCCCCACCCGATAAGAATGTGCGTACGGTGAGCATTCGCATGTCTCTATGTTGACCCACCTTCAAATTCTCATATAATTCGCAAATTTTTTCTCAAACTAATAACATTTCCCAACTTTAGTTCAACTTCTCACTAATTCCAGCTTATTCTCTCTACCTTCTCTAATATGTAAAATTTATCCCTTAGAATAACCGCAGATTTATCATCATACGCCGAAGTCACAAAACCAACACTAACAGACGTCATGGAGGCAAGGGTCGGTATACCAGATCAAGACTAGATCCTGAAATTTATGAATGTAAAATGTGCAAGAAATTCCACGCGTTGAGGTTCTGCCGTCAGTTCCTGAAGATGTCTATTCCCAAAAGGCAGGAACTAGTCGACAAATATCAATATTGCGAAAATTGTCTGGCTAGGAGCCATGACCTACGAGCCTGCACCTCAATGGATATGTGCAAAAAATGTGACCGGTTTCATCACAACCTACTTCACCCAACCCCTGAAAAGGCAAAAAAAAATAGACAAGTTCGGAAGAAAACAGCAACAACAGAACCACAACCAGCTACTTTGTCCGCATCATATGCCACGTCAAATGCCAAAATCATTGCTGAGGCAATTAAATCATTAGCACAAGTACTGTGTACCACACCTTCGGGAGAGAGGGCATCTTGCGCTTAACCCCAGGGCCGGCGGTATGTTCAAACGAGGTTTGAACAATAAAGACCCTATAAGCATTCCAACAATAACAGCACTTCCATCCATTAAAAGAATGTCTCCACCATTCCAGTAAATAAAACAAAGGGAATGTCTCCATAATTTACTGCTAATCCCAATTCTTAGGAAGAGCAGAAGTTAGATGGAATATGAAAATATAAATAGCAATCACTTCTAATCTTGTCTTCACATAAGAAAGAACTAAATAAATTTTAAAGTGTGATTAAAATTTGCTTAAATTGAACAAACCTAAATTATAAAAGAATTAAAAATTATTTGTGAATTTACCTAACTTATAAAAGAATCAAAACTTACTTAAATTATACAAAAAGAAAATAAAACCTAGAAAAGAAAAAATCTATTTTGTACTTACCTTAAATATTATACTTACCTAAATTACCTAAAGTGTACTTACCTGAAATATTACATATCCCAAATTATTCTTCTCGAAATTACCTTAATACTTACCAACCCAAGTGATACTCATTGAATCATATTTATATAAAATATATACATATTGGCTATAGGAACACTATACATAATAAATTTTCATTTGGATCAACCAGAACTACACCTAAAGGAGAAAAGGTAATAATCTATTTCTCCCAATTACTCCAATTCCAGAAATTGAAATTAATTTCATTTCTTTCTCTTTTTATCTCACCAACGCGCCCCAACGATTGTAATTGCTCCTGAGTAATTACAATCTACATCTCCTTAAAGAGCTTTCTCTTTAAAGGAGATTTAAAAACAAATTAATCAATGAGCAATTTGTTTCACATAGGTACAATCTTCACATATAAATCTAATAAAATTGTTTGATTCCAACACTCCAATGGAATATCGGTCAATACCCGAACATTTTTTTGTGCAGTGATATATGTACCTTATCACAAACCCCATTGCATCTTATGCAAATTATTGCCTCAAAACACTTGAAAACGATCGAAATTTATTAAAATTCTAGCAACCCTCTATAATAACGTGTGATGAAAATAAGAATTTACACTTTTTCGATAAATTTTAACATTTTAAAAACACTTTTACACAAAACTTCAGCTCTACCGCTTCACATACGTCCAATCGTTCTCAATATAAGTATATACTGATCATGAATCAAAATGCCAGAAATTTTTTATTTGCAGTTTAACATAAAACCTGGTCATCTATGTTAGATGACATCACTTGCTTATGCGTTGTTTTATATCAATACTGTGCACCTCATCTCGAAGTAAAATTCTTGATCTCTTAAAATCAGTCAATATTGTTTGATTTGGTTTTGTGCACGTCATTGTTTTTTTCGCGATTGAAAAGCTCTCAAACTGTCGAAAAAAGTAACAACATTTGCGGGAAGTGTCGTTGAGCCACTTTTTTTTGCAAAGAAAACTGCACGTTCCAGTTATCTATCAAACGTAGAGAGTAATTTCCATGTTTCAAAAATTGTGATTTTGACGTCAAATTCAAATAAAGATCGGTACAGCAGGCAGACCAAAAATTGGAAACATTACATGATCAAGATTCGTTCCAGTCTCAGGAGATTTTCAGGATAATCGTTATGCAGGATTCAAACAGCTATTACAACATCTGAATTACTTTGAAAATTATAATTTTTGTGACATAAGAAATTCAATATAAACCACTGTTTTCTTGTTGTATTCTATTAAATAGCTTTCTCATCGTAGTTGTTGAAACCGACTTGCTGTACCATTCGATACATTTACAAATTCGTTCTCGTTGTGATTGATAACATTTGATAATGTCCTAACGTCCTAAACTTGTCTGATATTCTGTAATGAAATGTTTCGATGACAGCATTTCTTGAATGGTTACTAACTCCTGTATGGAACTGTACTCGAAAAATTTTTGGTATTAATGGATTCAAACTCATTGTCTGCTGTTCTATTTGTTTATTTGCAACTTATTGGTGTTTAATGTCTAATGATTTCCACCACTAGGCAGATATTTCAGAACATATAAATAAATGTTAAAAAGCTGAATTCCTTATTCGCATGTATGTATACCCACATGTATCACTTCATTTGGTGTTTACTTGGGCCTTCCCATCATAAAAGTTAATTTCCAAATTGCAGTGAGAATGGGGCATAAATCGATTTGAATTTCACCAGTGGCATGGGGTATGTTATCTCTAATTTGTGGCTTTTTTGTATACACGACTTAAGGAAACTCCACTAGACAAAGTATTAAATGATCAAAACGTATGATTTATGGAGGCAGTTCATATAACCTCCTCCTAAGGTGTACATGCTCTCAAATTTCCCCTACTGATTACCTAATGTGACACGAGCTCTGTGGACGTAGTGCATCTTTAATCTCATGTGGATTGGCATTGTTCTCAATTCGATAATTTTGTTTGTTCACGTATCCATTCATCAATTATGAGGCGCATTCATCGCTGAATATAATTTTTCGATAAAAATTAGGGTCAGTTGCCAACTGCTCCAGAGCGCATTCAGCAAACCTACGTCGTTGTCTATGGTCTATGCCTATAAGTCCATGGTGATCTGCTAATGCAAACAGAAGTAATGACAACAAATTTGGCAGATGTTACTTTGACATGATGGACTGTAGTGTGTTTGACTAGTCTAGGTTGCCATACCTTCTGTATGCAACTTAATATCAACACATTCTTGTTGATATTGTCCACACTGCATAAATGCATTGAGACATAAACAATTTATGTATTGTGCTGTCTCATCATATTCCCACACTCATGGAGTGTTAGAATGTAAGATATTTAGCATAAGTTTAGTTTTAAGTAATTAAGTATAATTAATTGAATATACGCCGCTTGCGCGACTGTTCCCTAAAATAAAAAATAAATAAATAAAGAATTCGAATAAATTGACTTTTCAATTTTTATTACTATTATATGACGATCCTGCCACGCTCAAGTGTTTTGAGCAGAAAGTGAAAAGAACAATTTTAATTTAAAAATGAAAATAAAATAAAAATAAGGAAAATAAAAGTTTGTTTGAAAATCCTACTGAAACTATAAGGAAAATGTAAAGAATTTCCAGTTGAAAAAGAGTGTGTGAAATAAAACAAGAAAATTTGCATGGTAAATACAATTGTAAAAACATAAGAAATAAGTGCACTAATAATGAAAAGCTAAAAAAGAGTAAAGTATAAGACAAAAAAAAAAATTGCCTCACCTACGACAATAAGTGCAAAACTGCAATAAAAGGAAGATAAATATATATATTTTTATACATGCATACATATAATGCATGGCCATATGTACATTGTAACAACCAAAAAAAATTTATATACACTTAAATATACAACTAAACAAAGAAAAACGGAAAAATGTGTTTTTAGCGGAGTGTGAAAAAGGTGAAAAATTATGTCAAATAATAATAATCCGCCATATGAAAGTTGTGTATGTGTCATCAAAGTGGTGGAGTTAAATACTTCAAAAATTATGAATTTCAAAATATTTTCCAAAACGAAACAAACTGTAGTACATTTCTCTTAATATTTACATCTAATATATTGTGTCTTAAGGAATTTTTATTTTGTGCAAAAACATTTCAATGTGTTAATAAAACCAAAAATACCTATATACTTATTGTTATAATAAAAAAGCAAAACAAGCATTAATGGCAACAAAACAAAATAAAAAAAATTCCTATAAAAAAAAAATTTGTCATACTTTTCACTTTTGTTTGTGCACAGTGAATGAAAAACTATTTAGACATAAAAAAAAGAAGATTCATTAAAATATCCAAGTGCTTACTTATAAAAATAATAAAATTTACATATGTATATAACAAAAAGAGAAAAGAAATAATAAAACTGTGATACAATAATAACAAAATCCAAAGAGAAATATAAAACAAAAAAGGGGAAAATTTTTGTTTGCTCTTATTATTGCCTCCCAATCATTAGTATCTCGGACGTACGACAATGTGAAAATACAATCAAAAAAAAAAAAAAAAAAATACAATATAAACAACGGAAACACATGTGATAAGTAAATACAGTGAAGAACAAATGTGTGTGACAATAATATTTTTTTTTTACAAATAATCAAAGTAAAATACAGAAAATAAAACTAAAGTAGAACGTGCTTCAATTATTTCAATTTATTTAATAATAATAATGCAACCACAATAATATAAACATACGAAATTTATATTAGTTTTAATATCATTATATATATATATAAAAGAAAAACAAAGAAAAACAACATTAAACCCCAGCTAAATTGTAACAATTGAATAAAAGTAATGAAATAAAAAACCAATGTAAACAAACAAAAAAAAAAAAAAAGAATATAAAATGAAATAAAAACAATTTTACAAGTAAATTAAAAACAAAAAATTTAAAAAACGGATCAATAACCAAAGCAACACACACTCAAACAATTGCTCTGATTTAGTGTGAATTCTATGGCGAACTTCTAATTGAGTGGCTAGAAAATCGAAAAAAAATTTTTTAAATATATTAAAAATTAATGAAAAACTATTTAAAAAAAAAAGAGAAGTTCCTTATAAATAACAACCAAAGAACAATCGAAAAGAATAGATTTGAATCTAAATTGAAGTGTGCTAATGTATTAAAATTTTGTGCATCAAGTAAAACCATATTTTCTGTTCCACCGCCAATTAATTAATTTAATTATCATCAAAACCAAACCAGTCGCGCAAGCGGCTGTTCCCTAAAATAAAAAATAAATAAATAAAGAATTCGAATAAATTGACTTTTCAATTTTTATTACTATTATAGGACTCTATCAACTGCCCAAGATAAGCAGTCCCTGCTTGTTAACCTTGAGCTGATTGGTTTTATTATCAAACCTTAATTTATATTTTTTTCTAGTCTTTTGAGAAAGTAACTTCCTTTTCTTCAAAGATGTCATCAAATCGGACTCATTACGGTAAAGTTGGATGTCATGGATGAATGAAAGTTCAACCACTGCACTCAGAGAACAAATAAGCTAAGAAATGGAGTTCTATAAGCTCAGGTCCATTTTCTTGTTACTGGAGCATTACAGGCTAACCGGATGATCTTTCAGACAGCTTTTTTAGACAACCATAGCTGAATCTTGAGAAGACAAGTCTAAAATCACTTTAAAAAGAAACTCATCATTGTTGCATTTAAAGCATGCATTAAATCATGCATCAAATAATCCTGCCTCTCTTCCTTACCTTCTCTACTGATGTATTGCTAAGTACCACAATTGAACTGCAGTTTGTCCATTTCATTGATTTCACCGCTTACAATTTATCAGAAATTCTGATTTTCAGTCAGTCTTTTCTTTTTCTTCATGTAACATTTGTTATGTTTTATCATCGACTGCGAAGCAAAGTTCTGAGGTTAATTCAATATTTCACAGCAATTTCTCGCACATTTCCTGGATAATTCATAAGTTTTTTCGTTTCTTGTTAAATCCTCAAATCCAGTAATAACGGGTGATTTTTTAGCTATTATCTTTTTGGCAACACTGGTTTAAACAGCTTACGCACGTTTCGTGTTTTGTTTCACTGTCAAACATCTTCAGTTTGGTCTATAATTTAACCATGAATAGTCTTACAAACGAATAACACTTGCAAATCATTGAATTTTATTACCAAAATTCGTGCTCTGTTAAGAAAGTTCATGCTTCTTCCATTCTATGGTCAGTTTAATCGACCCATTTGGGCTGTTGTGACTAAATTTCGCACCAAATTTACATTGTTGGACATTAAACCACCAACACGCTTACGTAGAGTGCGAACTGAAGAAAATATCGCAGCTGTATCGGCCAGTGTTAATGATGACCATCAATTATCGATTCGTCGCCGTTCGCAGCAATTGGTGCAAGAATTGAAGCCGAACGACCTACCGCAACGCAGAATTTTTGGTGAATGGGCTCTTGGAAAGTTGGCCGAAGATCCACTTCTTTATCGAAAAATTGTGTTCAGCGGCGAAGCTCATTTTTGGCTCAATGGATACGTAAATAATCAGAATTGTCGATTTTGGAGTGAAGATCAGCCAGAAGCATTGCAAAAGCTACCAATGCATCCAGAAAAAGTCACAGTTTGGTGCGGTTTATGGGCTAGTGGCATCATTGGACCGTACTTCTTCAAAGATGCTGCGAATCGTAACGTAACTGTGAATGGTGAGCGATACCGTGAGATGATATCCAACTTTTTTTTGCCCAAAATGCAAGAGCTTGACTTGCATGACATGAGGTTTCAACAAGACGGTGCCACATGCCACACAGCACGCGTAACAATGGACTTATTGAGAGGCGAGTTCGGTGAACATTTTATTTCACGTTCGGGACCGGCCAATTGGCCGCCTAGATGGTGCGATTTAACGCCTTTAGACTATTTTTTGTGGGGCTATGTTAAAGCTCACCGCTTCAAATGACGCATTGGAAGACAACATTGAAGCATTTATTCGTGAGATACCGGCCGAAATGTTGGAAAGAGTATGCCAAAATTGGACTAAGCGGATGGACCATTTGAGGCGCAGTCGCGGTCAACATTTGCATGAAATAATCTTCAAACATTAAATTATATGGACTGTACTCTCGATTCAAATAAAGACTTCATGCATTTTTCTGAATTTTATGTGTTTATTTTGGAAAAATTTTCCTATAGCTCTTAAAAAATCACCTATTACAAACCTTGAATAGAAGATTCCAATTACTTTGACTGTTGTAACTAGGATGTTATTTTGTCTCTTAGTCCAAAATATGGTTATTAAGGTCTATGGTTTCTCCATTGTGATCTCTAGAAAATTATTTGTGATGCGATCAAAATCACTTGAAGACATCAATATGAGTGCTATCTTGTTAACATTTTCCAAAATCTAATTTGATTCCATTAAACACAAAATGTTTGTCCCAAAGAAGTAAACGGAAAAACCAGATCACAGACAAATAATGAAAAAAGGGTAAAGAAAGATCAAATTAGGAAATCTCTTTGACACCACAAAAGATAGAAACAAAAATAATTGTAATAACCGACGGTAACATCTGGAACGTGTCACACCGAAAATTAATGAAGCGATAGGTAGTGTCGCCAATGTCGCAGTGGTAATAAACAACGGAATGTATTAAAGACTGTGAAAACGAAGGTGTTTGTAATAAAAAGATCGTGTCATAAAATTTCTAACGCAGTGTTGTCAAATAAAGAGCGTAGCTAGATTTTAAAAATTAAAATAAATGAAATAAAAACATAATAGAAAACTACTTGTTTTATTGCAAGACTTCAAATGGGTATTGCCAATAAGCACGTTTGCAAAGTCTGCTCCAACTTTATTTCATACATTCAGAAATGAGCCATTCCACCTCCTTCTAGTAGATCCATTTGCCTCTCCATAAATTTATTAACAATCAATTCAATCGAATCATATTTAGTACGTAATTATTTGAAAACATGGTAACAGCGAGTATTCCATAAACCTCTCGCCCTTTACGTTTACACGTGCAAGTCCATGGAATCTTCGTTCGTACGCTTGAAGGTTAACTTCCTTTTCATTTTTAGAGCACCCATTTCCACAGCATATATAAGCGAAAGTGACATGAATAGAATTCATGGAAAAATCAATCATTAATGGTCTGCATTGTTAAGAGAACAATTCTATTGGCACTCTGGCTACACAGAAGAGATAACACATAAGCATGAAATTTAATTTTATTTTTAAAGTAATGTTGAAGTCCACACCTATTAATATGTCAAGAGTCAACTGATGAGAAATTAAAAATAGCGTGGCTTTCTACAAACAGAATTTTTCATGAAGTTCCCTTCTAATATCGTTGCTTATAGGACAGCAACATTGATTTGAAGTCATTTTTAAAATTCTCAGGCAAACAGTGAATGAAGACAACGACAAGTGGAAAGAGAGAAACGAGAAAATGTTATCACCAGACAGGCTTCAACAAAGTATTCGTATATCCTCGACTATTCACCACCAAATTTCTTCTGTTAGTATTTACTTACCCGATTTAATCTTATTTATTTCGTTCAACACCTATCAGATGAAATCAGTAAAATAATGACGGCCGTCATGTAATTTGATGTAAAAGTATTCGTCCTTTTTATTGTAAATTCTTACTTATATGATAACTTTACATGATATTTTTAATGTTGAACACTTTTTTTAATTTTTAATTCAAATACAAATTTCTGGGCCTTATTAGCATTTGAACAGACTTCAGTGAATATGTGTAATCATGAAATGTTCTCCAATTTATGCCGTAATTTGGTGTCGTAGCATTGTAAAATTTTGTTGGATGTTGATAATATTTGCCATTTAAATTGCTAAAAACAATAACATACAAAATACTAATTGCAAATTGGAAAATAAATGATTAATTAACCGACCTATAATAACACTTATTATACCACCAGGGTGCTGTAAAATATTTGGCACAATTAATTCTGCCGTTGTCATCATTATCACGATCTTTTGTGCTAAAATTGGAACCCACATAATAAAAAAAAGGAATCTCCCGCATTGCCAACATATGAGCCAAGGTTAATTAATTTGTAGTTTTCAGTTTCATTCCCCACTTAGAAGCCGTCAAAATTGGCGTATTTTGTCACATTTTCAAAACCCTGCAGCTGAATCAATAACTTCACGGGCTTAAGAGTGGAGGTTAATGCGTGCAATTTTTCGAGTCCTATAAAGAATTCGGTATCAATATCACCGAAACCGTGTTTGTACTCTAACCGGTCGGGGTTAAAGTCCACAGCGCCATTGATGCGTCGTTGAATAACCGTCTAACCACCACCGTCTACACTGTTAGCACAGGCGACGAAAAATGGTGCTGGTCCATAGAGATGATTCTTAATGAGGCACTTATTTATTGCACAATAATTGGCATTGAAATCTGCACAACTTGTGGGATATGATTGATTGGTGCTACAAATAATTGAAGAAAAGTTTTAAATGAAAACACTGTACACTGTACTCTTTAACCCATTAACGCCTGACCCCAGAATCCGTGGTCCGATTTCGGTGAAATTTGGCACAAATAGTATTTGAAGTATTTGTATTGATATGAATATTTTTATTTTTTTTAAGTGTCGTGGGGGCACGGGTATTTTTCTACTCACTTCGGCACAAGTGTGTTCTAAAATAAAATTTTTTTCTCTTTATTTTATGGCGACTAGAAAACATAGTTAAGCTATTTTTGAGAGTTTTATTGAAAATAACACGTTTGTGACAATAATAATCCTGACAAGAATGATAAATTTGCCAAAATTACTCCATTGAACACTGCACTGAATAAAAAATTCATGCAATTTGGCATATTTTCTCATAGTCTTTCTGTGGATGAACAGATGATCGCATATTATGATCGCTATTCGGCTACAAATACTGGGTGTTGGCTTCTATGACAGGATATTGTTATACCTTTATCCCATATGCTGGCACTTCTGCTAAAAATAATGCTGACTACGGCCTTGGAGAAAACGTGGTACTACGACTATTAGAGAATATTTCAGATCCAAGTCAATATAATGTTACATTCGACAAGCCATAATTTATTATGTACATTATCTCGAAAAGGTTATTTTGCAACAGGTACTGTTCGAGATAATCGGAGCAGTCACGCATTGCTGGATGATATTAAATTGATGAAAAAGAAACCTCGGCGTTCATCAGATTTTTGCTTTGACAAACAACAATATTATCGCAGTTCTCTGGAACGATAATTCGGTAATTACCTGTACACATATTTATTGTCATGTTATACCTATGTATGTGTACATTTTAAATCTTTCTGAAGGTGGTAACTGTGATGTCTAATTTTTTGGGTGCAAAACCGATGTGCAAAACCAAAAGATATGACCGTAATCATCGCATGATGGCTGTCGTTGAACAACCATACATAATACATGCATATAATCAGCGAATGGGTGGAGTTGACTTATTCGATAATGGCGTCTACAATTATCCTTTCTAGTCTGCGGAAAAAAGTGGTATTGGCCATTACTCACTAACACTATTGACGCAGCTTTGGTAAATGCATGCAAACTACACTGCTTATGCAGGGGATGTAAAGGTTTGCCACCTATGAGCCAACTCGATTTTTGGGTTAGCGTTGTTGAAGCGTTGGTAAAAATTCGTGAAAATCGACGCCGTGATGGAAAAGTTGTCACAAATGCGCAGCAAATAGCAAAACACACCGACAAATTTGACCACATGATTGATTAAATTGAAAAACGCTGTCGCTGTGCTTCTTGGAATCTTGGATTCTTTTGCACAATTTCATGCCGGAACTACCAAAAATATAAAAAAATAGAGAAAAATAAATGATTTGAAATTAGTTTTTTAAAGTTTTATGAAAAATATTTCATACCAATGCCTAAGTGGGTATTTTTATAGCCATGTCATTTAATCGCACCTGTAGCTTAGGTAAGTAGACCAATTCAAGTGAAAGTATTTTTATCGGGTAGAAGATATATTATATTACATGGTATCTAAAGGTTTTTCTGAGAATATCATCCATACATATTCCACAGAAGTTCTTTCTATAAAATTTTGATTTTGAAAAATTCGTGATTTTTGACCTTTTTTCTGCCATCCAAAATATGTGAATATCATGCCTTACTAATTTTTTTTACACCGTTCTATGTCTTCTTTATTCATTCTTAAAGAAACGTTTGGGCTCTCGTTTTGTTGGGTCAAGAATTTTTTAAAAAATCTTCTGTTTTTGGGTATTTTTCTACCCATTCGGCGTTAATGGGTTAATGTATACTCGGAGGAAAATTTAATTAAAAACTCTCGTCTTTGTATAGCTTGAGTGATCAGGTATCATCTGCAGTAATGTCAACAACTGGCAGAAACATATCTGCTCATAAAGAATTCTTTCTTTCCGTTTATTTTTAATTTCGCAAAATTATACCTAAACTGTGCGCTTGGGCAACAAAATCAATTATAATCACTGCTTTTGAAGGATATTTTTTTACTTTCACCTGAATTATATTAAAAACAGAATTTTTCCCTTTTACTTACCTATTCAGACTGCGATTCTCGTCCTTCAAATATTTTTCAGTGACATCTAAAATATTAAAAAAAAAATTGTAAATAGGTCGGAAGTTGTATAATTTTGAAAATAATTCTTACTTAAATGGTGCTGAATATCCTGATAAAATTTCAATTGATCGATTTTAGGTATTGAATTGTCTTCAATAGCCTTCAGCTTTTCGTCTATTTCTGTAGGGAGACTACATTATTGGATATTGTATTCTTCAACGCCTGGGTATGATCCTTCATATCAATTTCTTTTAAAAGTTGTCTTGTATCATTTTGATTTCTTGAAATTTCATTTAATATTTGCTCATGTTGTTCCAGTTTCTCTTTAATGTCAATCATGATTAAGATTTTATCATCCATTATTGGTGTGACAACTGGAACTTGAGGTTGAGATTCAGTTCTAATGATATCCTTGATGTTTTCGGTATTGATTTTAATCGTATCTAAATTCCCAAATAGTTCTTTCGGTTGCCGTAGTTGAGACTCATGATTGATTGCCGTTTGTAGTTTCATTCATTCCAATTGCATTTCGAAGCGTGTGAAATCACACGAATAAATTTCTTCTGAGATGTCATCTTTAATGGACTGTATTGATGCAAGAATATATGAAATAATTTTAATTTAATTGTCGTGTTTAAAATTAACGACAGAAAATACTTACCTTTGTTTCGCGTACTGCAAAACACTGAGCACTGCAAATGCAGAGTACATATAGAAGCTCTCTCCAGTAGTTCATGCTTGCAATAAAAATCTTGTATTGATATGGTCCCCTAATAAGCGTTGGGTTTATACAATTCTTCAGACACAGAGATAAGTACAAAAAACTCTGAAATTTTATTCCAAAAATAAACTCATTGCACCATTTGCAGATTGCGTCTGATGTTTTAATGTGGCATCATCCTTGTTCTTTAAATACTGATAACAAAAGTATACATGCAGTTGGCGCATAAAGTATGCATCCACTGTTAATCTTTTTCAATTAAATACACGTACAGACCGTGGATAATTTTAAAGGTTCTCATTTCAATTGTTTTGTTATAGATTACAGCCGTGAAATTAAATATTCAAGTTGTTGCAGTTAATTTCTTATTTCAAGATCGATTTGTTTCAATTCATTTCCTTTTTTGTTATATCCAACTTTTGAAAATAAGGCAACAGAGTGTGATAAAAGCCTGCAAGAAAATCTATAGAAAATCATTTTAGATTCAAACGTTACACTACTGAATATTTTATCTTCTTCATACAATGTTTCGACGCACGCTTACGTGTTAATCCAATACCCCAGTTTTATTAAAATTTTCTATCAATCTGATTGAAATAAACTGTGAGCCACCGTATGTACACAAGGTGACTCCAGCATCACTGTGGGGTGTATCTTTTAAAAAATCCAGCTGCTGGTGCATTCTAAGGTCACACTCTTTGGAAGAGAAATTTTTTCATAGAAATATGTAAATTTCAATAACTTTGGAACGAATAAAAGACATTCAAAATCGAAAAACTGACTGATTTTGGCGTCAGACTGATATTTGGCTTAACGTGGTATTACGAATTGGAGAAATATGTACATTAGCCCTTAAAAATATTCGAAATAATTTTTTCACTTCGCGGAGAAACATTATACATAAGATATTCCAATAGAACCAAGGAAATTAATCTTCTTTCCGATAGCGCAAAGTACATCGTTTCAGATATTTCGATGCAGGTGTTGCTTGTCAATACTATAGAAACCAAAATCAAGATTATCTTCAGAACCAAGATGGCAACGTTCTCAAAACAGGAAGAATCATCGCGAATTTACAAAAATAAATACAATTGGAAATTTGTGATCACTTGCCTACACCGTCACCTACCGTTTATAAACATTAAATTCATTGTACACAGAAGAGCAACGTATTCTATTATAAATCCTGGGATCGGCTATCCTCAGTATCCATGACACTCTATCAAAGATTTCAAAATTCAAAAATTAAACCAAAGATTTCAATTTGTTGAACATCAGAGACGAAAATGGAATTCTTTACTTTGTACTCTTGACGAACCACGGTTCACATATGTAATTGGAAAAGCGAAAACCCTTAAGAACAATACCATCCTATAAACATCCTTATGAACACAAACAGGAGTATTGAACACAGCCATTCCCCATATTCAGCACCCGCATGGATAGTTATCGTTTGCTGTGTATAAAACGAACCGAATACTAGTGACGAGTACACCAGAATGAAATATTTTCATCTCAAATTAAACGTCAGCAAGAAATGTTGAACAAAATTATTTTCATGGAAGTTTATTTCAATCTTATAAATTAACGGAGCCACAATCAAGAGATTTGAGAAATTGAATGGGGCTTCGAATAAGAATAGAAATATTAAATTGGATTTACTGGTCGGATTTGTAAACCGCGTTCTGTTTTTAAGACCATAAATGACACCAATTGTGTTTGTCAGGCATTATTTTCAGGGAAGAGTTCTTATAATTTCTTATGCAGACAACATCGTAGAAAAATATAGTGCTAACGGATTCTCCTGGTTATTTATCCCACCTTATGCACCCCATATGGTTGGCCTCTGGGAGGCTGCCGTAAAAAGCATGAAATCCCATCTCAAAAAAGTAGCTAGTAACCTCAATTTTACGTACGAGGAATTTGTAAGAATACTAATCATAATAGAAGCTGTCCTAATTTCTCGTCCAATGTCTCCATTGACCGAAAACCCATCAGAACTACTTCCTTTGACTCCAGGTCATCTCTTGAGAGGTGCACCAATTATGGCTCCACCTGAAGCTCCTGAAGAACCTCCATTAGAAAGCGTGAGTTTCGTTAAACGCTGGGAACGTCTGAAAGCTCTACAACATATATTTGCACGTCGTTGGAAAAACTAATATATCACAGAGCTTCAACGAAGAGTAAAATGGAAAGCAGAACAACACAACATTAAGCCAAACGACTTCGTCATAGTGAAAGACGTTTTATTACCACCTACTAAGTGGCGCCTGGGGCGCATTGCAAAAGTTATCTACGGAAAAGGCAACAAAGTACGAGTTGCAGAGATCAAAACCCCAAATGGACTATAACTATAACACGTTCTATAGCAAAATTGTGTATTTTACTAACATCCCATACATAAGATAATATTCCACACAAATGTTCAAATTAAATCACCTGATTTAAACTTAAATGCCATGTTAAAAAAAGAGATAGGTCGCAATGCAAAATATCTAATAACACAGTATATATACATTTTCTTTTCTTCCTCTCTAGCCAACACTAAGCCACGGTGTAATTTGTGCCTTAAAAATCATGCACTCCGACATTATCAAGTGTTTGTAGCCAAGTCCAAGAAGCTCGACGGGAATACATTATTAAATGGGACTACTGCCTAAATTGCTTAGCACAAACGCATTCACGTCCTGCATGAGAATCATCCAATCGTTGTGCAATTTGTGGTGCCAAACATCATTCTATGATACATCGTGAGCGTCCACATGACGTCACGTTCTCTAGTTTTGTTGAAAAATCTGCGCCTGTAGCTGATGAAGAGACCGCGATTGCAGCCCTTGAAGAGACTTCGCCAGTAGCTGTGAAAGAAACGAAATACGAATTCCTAAAGGACGATCTCCATGATCTGCCACCTTCGTTAATTGAATTGTCAACAGTGCCACCTTTTTTTTTTTTTTTATGAAACCAGCACTCAGGGAATGAACTTCACCATTAGACAGTCTACAGGGAATCGTCCCCAAGAAGCCCGCAGTTTCTCACACCACTTATGTTGTGTGTGTTAATTTTATACATAATTGGCGGGACCTACAGTTTAAAGTCGACTCTGGCCTGGGACTCGAACCCTGGCTTTTACGTCTAATAAGCCAGCACACTACCTACTAGACCACGGCGACCCCTATCCTTATTGGAATCACATGATCCCACCCCTCGTAAGAGTAAATTTAATACACAAGGGGAATCCTATGTGGGTAAATTTGTTGCTGGATCCTACGAGTGACTGTTCGTTTTTAATTAGAAGCGTGGCAAATTTGTTCCCGGATTTTACGCACGATTATCGTCAAGGAGCGAATGAGTATGGCATATTTGAGATCATATTATGAACCACGCAAACACTATGGTCCCATCGCTCGTTGGAATTTATTATTGAAGGATGCCGATATTATTGCTCCCCCACCAATAACGGACCCGCGGCTTGAAAACCACTTTAAATCCTTAGCGCCAAAAGCGCATCCTAACTTTGCTATGTGCCGCGAAGTTGATGGAATTATTGGCCAAAAAACATTAGCTGTTATAATGTCAAACCACATCATACACCCAGAGGAAAGACTTCCGGAAGTCCAACGCTCAATATTTGGTTGGGATATATACGGAAAATGGCATGGCTGTACTTGCCACTAATCTTTGTACGGTAGTATGTAGAACCCTGTTCAACAAATGTATATTTGCTTTTTATTAATAATATTTTTTGGGTGTCTTTTGTAACTGCGTTTACATTTTTTCTCGTTTTTATCTCTTTATATAACCTCTTGGAGAGGTATTTTATAAAATGTTATTGTTCCTCTTGAACTCATTTAATTCGCTTTAAAATTAGAGCCCTTTTTCTATGTAATAACTGTTTTTATACACTTACGTTTTCATGCCAGAATTATAATCATGAATATTGTTTTTTAGATAGTAAGTCAGTTATAAGTAAGAACTCAATAAAGCAAGAAGCTTGTAATTAGGTTTATTAGAAAACCTGTTTGTGTTTTATTTGGAAACACACCCTACTCTATTGGGAAAAGGAGTTACCTAGCCACAATATATGGTCCTTCGAGCCGTAAGAAATGTAAGAAATTTTGAATTTTAAATGTATTCCCTATTATTTTTTTCTTTACTGTTAAACCAAATCGTTTCACTTTTCCTTTTAAAAATAGACTCAAACTGATACCACACATACAATCATATGTATATAACAAATACAGAAATATTAAATTTTTAATCATTTTTAATAATTAAACTTGCGAGCATTCGATTCTTTGCAGAATCCATAAAAAATTAAAGGAACAATTAACCCCGAAATCATCATAGAATATTATATTCGTAGACTTATAAATTTTTATAATATATATATATTTATAAATTTTAATTATTTTTATGAATAAATTTTTATTGGCCAGGAGGTACTCATGACATGTTATAGTGGTATGCCACATGATGGAACAGCTGCTCCTAATTGGGAAACTGACATAAGTCTGGCGTGCGATATTTTCGGGTTTTTAAAAATTTTCTAAATGATTAATACTCCTCGAATAACGAGAAAAATTAATTAAGATTTCAGTTAAAAATTATATTTTGTGAAGATTTAAAATGTATTTGAGTGTTGGTCCCGAGTCCAAAAAGGTACAGAAGACGTTTTAGGGTTTCAATTCAATTTTGCTTATCAAAAAGAAAATAAAAATACGCAAAAACCATTATATTTCTGAGAACATAACAACGCGCACACACATATATGTATATGACGGCAGTGCTTCTGCGATCAACTTGTCTATATTCGTCTTGAACTGATAATATTTATAGCACAGCAAAACGATCACTGGGGGAACCCAATAGATTTAGAACCTCAACAAAATAAAAAAGTAAAAATAACACACATGCATACAATATTCATTCTAATATAAAATCTGTGTTTGATGCCGAAGTGAATTGCCATTATTATCTCACGTAGTATAAGAAGAAATTATTTGTCAGCGTGAGGAGGAAGCGTCATTCATATTCAAATTGCTTCGTTTAATAGGCGATGTTAGTGATTAAAATTTAAATTCTTCAAAATATATTCTCCTTATCGGATTAGGGCATACGTCAATCTTTTTTGTGTTGGGCAAGGTTATGGCGGAAACTGAATGGTTGTTTAAACAATTATTTACAATACTTCTATACATAGAATTGTTCATTCCTATTTTGCATGAATTTAAAATGCGAATTTATGCACCAATATCACGGGGAAAATTTATTGTAATCTTACTCTTACTGAAGAACTCCACTGCAAATGAATTGAAATATTTTCATATTTAAACAAATGCAAAATAAATTTATAAATAATGTTATTTGTGACAGCATCACATGGTAAATAAATTGTCACTTGCTTGTTTCTCTTCTTATTTTTTATTTTCGTTCATCGTTTGCCAATGTAACTCCCCGCCTGGTGGGAATAGCCCGAGGCGGTCAAATTTATCAAATTAATTTTACGTGTTTTATTCTTTCAATAGTTTTAAGGAAAGCTTTAAGGGGTTTTTCTATAATTTCTTAAATTACGGGCTGTATTGTGTTACCGTTTACAATTTGACTGGCCGTTCTGCTCTTCAAATTAATTTATTTTTGAGCGAAATTATTTATTGTCAAGATCTGAACAAAGAACTCTTCCTATTGCATGAGAGAACTGTTTGTCGGTTTAAAACTTCTTTTAACAAACTTCGAATTATTTTCCCACATGGAACTTATCATCCTCATAGTAGAGTTCTTGTTCAGAAAGCTGTGAGACATCATCCAACACATATGTTCCTCATGCATTAAACAGTATTCACATATTTGTTAAAGAAGTTCAATTCGCCTCAACTTCTGTGACAAAACACTTGTGCGTCTTAATGTTGGACTGTTTTTCTACAGCAGATCTCAGGTTGTGTTGATAATTCTTTTAATTTTTTTGATAGAATTTCACAAAATCCTTTTCTCTGTCATTTCTTTGCACTTTCGTAAAGTGGGTTCAATGCGCTTAGGGGCTGGCTTTGAATAAACGGTCTACTGATAGCAAAACTGAAAATTCATGCAAAATCCTTTACTAAAAGGACAAGAATCTACAACAGAATTGTTATCTGATTTCCAAATAGATGCTTTATCATCGTTAAGAGCATTTAATTCCTAAATTCTATACAATTTCGTTTTTTATTTTTATTGTATTTTATTTTAGAAATAAATCAACTACATTTTCCATTTGACAGAGATCACATATTTTCAAAATCTGAATCAGCTGAAGGTAAATAATTTTAAATTTATACTTAGGCTCGACAACAATTCCAATTTCTCAATGAGAAAGCCTTTTTTAAAAGCCATTGCAACCCGCACCACCTTAAGTAAAACCCATCACTAGCGCAGATAAAGACTGTATGTTGTATGAGTAACAGTCTTGCAGTCAATGAGTATGCGTTTCACAGACATTCGTACAGAGTATATGCATTAATTCATCCAAGTATACTTTACAGTCAGAGTTCATTTCTTTATTGCTTATAATACTATCATATATATTATAATTATATCATACTTTATTTTAGTCGTATTTTCTTATCAAATTCTCATTTTCAACACTGGCTGGTATTAAAATGTCTTTAAAAACACAGCAAAATTTCAATTTTTATCAGTTGACTTTAACGTTTTAATAGAAGTGCACTTGGAAAGAATTGTGCAAAATGGAACTGAAATTTTACAAACTAACACTTCTGTCATTGTGTATGTGGAATTATGCACAGGCTGCAATCAAAGTAAGTACAGTACACTACATAAGTCAGTCATTACAGTCGAAATCAATTGAATTCATCGAATGAATAAAAATTCTTTATAATGGCAGATAACGAACGATGATATATCGGGCATAATTGATTCGTGTAACTACACACGATTTGATAATCAATTAATAAAATTACAAATTGGAAACGATATACTGCAACACAACATGTCGAATATTCAAAAGGACCTGGACAGGCAAAAGGTTATTCTTAGTGGCTTGGAACGAACAATTAAAAGTCTACCACAACAAATCGAAGCAATGCAAGAGAAACTTATGCAGAATAATAAACAAAACATCGAAGATTTGAAAGATTTTATAAGAAAAGAAATTCAAACGCAAACTACATTGGTACCTTCTCCGGTCGATGATAAAATCATCTTAATCGCTGATATGAGAGAAACATTAAAGAAACATGATAAAATGTTGGATGAGATTATAAAAAATCAAAACGATTCCCAAACGCTTTTAAATGAAATTAATTTAGACAAGCACACTCAAGCATTAAAAAATACAATTTCGGAGAAACTAGCCATCATGCCTCAAATAGACGGTAAGCTAACCGCCATTGAAAGCATGACAATACCAAGTAACAAGTTAAACTACGTTCTAAGCAATCAAGAAAATATAAAAAGTCTCTTGAAAGGAATAAATCTAGACAAGCACACTCAATCATTAAAAAATACAATTTCGGAGAAACTAGCCATCATGACTCAAATAGACGGTAAGCTAACCGCCATAGAAAACATGACAATACCGAAAACTGAACACTTAAAATTTTATCGTGATGTTCATCAATATTTCCATAAAATAGGTAAGAATTGTTTTTCAAATTATTTCACAAATATTTTGTATATTTTGTATTTTTTAGATGCCACCAAAGTATGCCTTAAGGACGACAATCAAACCCTAACTTGGTAAGTGCCAATAAATTTTTGTTCTTTTAACATAAGGACAGCCTACAGTAGTGATAGTCTGAAAGTTCCACGTGACTTTGTTTTTGCTTCCATAATATTGCGGAAATCGCAATTGACAATAATTTTCTTTTTTTTTGTTTATCGAATAATAAAATTAAATCCGTATTAAACTTCTTTTTTTATTATTTAGAAAAGACTAAAAAAATTAATAAAAAGTGAATGTCAGTGGAAATCATATAGTAAGGATTAAGCAAATATTGTTGCTAAAAATCTGAATTTAATACTCGTTTTTATTAGTTGTTGTAGTACAGTTTCAAAATGTTTGTTTTCTCAGTTACTTTTATATTCTTTTCATCTCTCGATAGGAATTTAATTCGCTTAAATCGAGCTGGCAGTGGTTTAAATAAAATGGAATTTATTTTTATTAGCATCGTGTACGAATAATTGTATGAGGCAGTATATCGCTCCATTGCTACTCTTATCAGCATTGTACTGAACAGTTTGATTTCTTATTGACTCTTATCAATTGAAGAATTTAAGAATTAAATTGTGGTTTATGTTATGTGGAATAATAATTCCTGCTTGTGTTATATATAGCAAGGTATTCCAACTCCATTGGAAATCGGCTTCGATTTATTCTTTTACAATAAACACAAGAAATTTAATTTTAATTTGGCTGGAAAAAAGCACACCAGAAGCGGCGATGTAAAATGGTTTGTTTATATTTAAATTTACACGTTTGAAGCTTCTTTTACTATACGATCGTACATACGTTGAAGTACTCTGCGTATTACTCACATCAAAGTGCGGGAAACTAAGCAGCCGTTAGAGAAATCAATCAAATCATTAGTCAAAGAAGAAGTACAGAACCGGTAGTATTTCAAAATACACAAAAAAAGACAATCGATTTTGAACTCAAGACCGTAAGTGAATTAATCGCCCAAGACCTGGTACGAAAATTTCATGAACATTCTAGTGTAATGCCCATTAACCAACATATCAATTATCGGAAACAAAAGCACGGCCTATAGAGTTTTGGAAGGATGTTATTTTTTAATCCCAATTTAGCATTGAATTACAGAATGCCATGGTAAATATAATATCATGTGGCTATCACAGCGTAAGTCCTCTGTTAGAAAGGGTGTGTAGGATAAAAATTATTTTAAATAAAGGAAATTAATACTATTAAAGGACCACTTACCCAGAAAAAGTGTTAAAAACGCCAGCTCAATCAACGTTGCATGTGTGGAATTAATTGACTGTTCCAGAGCGGCTTATTTGAAACATGTGTGATTTAAAGAAAACATTGCGGAAAGAGTGGCTAACGGTTAATCAAATTACTTCAAAAGTCATTCACTTTCAATGTGTATTAACGATTTAATGATGTCGGGTATTCCCAAATAAATATTTGATAAAAACAAATAATCTGATATACATGTCGTAATATTTACTCAGCGCAACAACATTGTCGTACAATTTACATTGACTAAATTTTATTCTTAAACCTGTAATAAAATGAATTGAATTTTAAACTTGTAACTCAAATATTTCATCTTCTTTCCATAAAGAATAGAATTAAGAATACAATCGCTACAAAATATCATAAACTCTCCACTTAGACCTTCCTCGACTTCTAATGTTATTTATAAGAACTAAAAATAACATGAAATTTGTAAACATTGGATTATAATACATTAATGATCTCTGTATTAAATTTGAAGAAGGTTTGTCTGAAATCAAGACAATGTTCTTCAAATTTTATCAGTTACTTCTTCTTCAAAAATTTCATTGAAAACGGAAATGAAAGACAGCGAAAGAGATCTTTTTACCTTCAAGAACTACCATCCTTCATATCCCTTCTTTAATTGTTTGCAGCACCAGTAAATCATATCCCACTAGTTGTGCAGATTTCAATGCCAGCATTTGGGCAGATAATAAATGTCCCATCATCAATTACCTCTATGGACCCAAACCATTTGTGGTGGTTTGTAATAACAGTGTAGACGGTGGTGGTTGGACGGTTATTCAGCGACGCATCAATGGCGCGGTGGACTTTTACCGCGACTGGACAGAATACAAACACGGTTTCGGTGATATTGATGCTGAATTCTTTATAGGACTCGACAAATTACACGCCCTTACCTCCACTCTTCAGCCTGTAGAATTATTTATTCAGTTGCAAGATTTTGAAAATGTAACGAAATACGCCACGTATGGCGATTTCCAAGTGGGGAATGAAACTGAAAACTACAAATTAATTAAACTCGGCTCATACACAGGAGATGCGGGAGATTCACTTAGTCAGCATGTGGGTTATAATTTTACCACAAAAGATCGTGATAATGATGCTAACCCCAGAAGTAATTGTGCCAAAGTTTGTACTGCAGCCTGGTGGTACTACAATTGTTATCAGAGGTCAGTTAATAAATTATTAACTTTCTAATTTGCAATTAATATTTTGTTTTTATTGTTTTTAGCAATTTAAATGGCAAATATTATCAACATCCAACGATAGGCAATACAGCCATTAATTGGCGTACTTTTCATGGTTACGCATATTCACTGAAGTCTGTTCAAATGCTAATAAGACCCAGAAAATGGTTAACGAATTATAATTTAAAAAAATATAATGTTCAACATTAAAGCGATCATGTAAAGATATCATATAAGAATTTAGAATAAAAAAGCGAATATTTTTACATCAAATTAGATGATGTCCGTCATTATTTTACTGATTCCGTCTGATAGGTGTTGCACGAAATAAATAAGATAAAATTGGGAAAGTAAATACAGAAGAAATTTGGGGGTGAATAGTCGAGGATATACGAATACTTTGTAGAAGACTGTCTGATAGTAACATTTTCTCGTTTCCTTTTCAACTTGTTGTTCAATCACTGTTTGCCTCAGTGTTTTAAAAATGAGCTCTAATCGATAAAGCATCGTTATTAGAAGGGAACTTCACGACAAATTTTTGTTGTAAGAAGACAAGCTATATTTAATTTCTCATCAGTTGACTCTTGACGTATTAATAGGTGTGTGATGTTAATGCTCATGTGTGATCTCCTCTGTGTAGTCAGAGTGCCAATAGAATTAACAACGCGCTTTTTTTGATAACACTGAGCTAAAAATTTTATGACAAGATCTTTTTTTCACAAACATCTTTGTCTTCACAGTCTTTAATACATTCTGTTGGTTATTACTACTGCGACATTGGCGACACTACCTATCGCTTCATTAGGACTTCATTAATTTGCGGTGTGACATGTTCCAGATGTTACCGTCGGTTATTACAATTATTTCTGTTTCTATCTTTTATCTTAAATGTCTTAAGAGATTATCTGTTTTTCATTGTATGTTTGCCATCTTCTTCTTTAGATTTCTTCTTCTGAGACAAACATTTTGTGTTTAATGAAATGGATTTGGTTTTTGGAAAATGTAAACACGATGGCAGTCGAACTATTATTTTCAAGTAATCAAATAATTCTCTAGAGATCACAAATGAGGAACCAAAGATCTTCATCACTCTCTTACTTGATCTCCTCAAGTGCAGTTGTCTTGTGCGTAATTGTCAAATTTTGTAATAAGTGTGAGATTAGTGTAAACCGTTAGTTTCTCTATTCTCTTTTCGTTATCTGTTTTGATCTTCATTTGTTATTAATAAAACAAGTGAATATTTAAAATAAATAAATAAGTCCACGAGCACCTTCTGGTGAACATGGCAAGAAGAAGAAAATTAAAAGGTCCTAAGTCGTCTGTGACGGCTAACTCCATTGACTTGTACCGGAGCAATCAGAGACAAAATATAACAACCAATAAATTTGATATCTTATCAAAAAATGAGCAGATGATTGTTGATCCTCAAGCTTCATCTAGCCAAAAAACACCGACTACCACGGTCAAAAAACCACAGAAGGCGCCGCCTATAGTTGTTGACTCGTCCATAGAATTCACAAAAGTCGTTAAAAAAGTAGGTAATGATGGGTATTTCTTTCGAAGAACTTCGATGGGAACCAAAATCTTCTCTGAAAACATGGATAAATATCTTAATCTTCTCCGAGAATTAAAACACACGGATTTTAAATATCACACCCACAAAGTGTCTGATAACTCGTGCTATAAAATGATTCTTAAGGGTCTTCATAAAATCCCATCTGAGCTAATCAAAAATGAGCTACAAAATTATCATGGTGTTAAATGTATTGAAGTTAAGGAAATAATAACACAAAAGTCCTCTAATAATGATGCTTTGTACTTGCTGACTTTTAACCGGTCGGAAGTTAATAAAAAAGTTCTATATAAAATTAAATACATTTTGAATGTTTCTATTACACGGAAAAACCAAAAATCCTCTCCAAATAGAGACCCAACCCAATTTCAAAAATGTGGATTATATGGTCATGGCACCGAATGCTTCTTATGCTCCAGCACCTCACATGGTGCAAGTAAATGCGTTGTGAATAATTCGGCCGATGGTAAAATTTATAAATGCTTCAACTGTGTTTCTATACTAATTATGCACACAAAGCGGATGATCCTATTTTCCCATGCAGGTCGAATTATTTAGAAGCTCCTAGGAGAGCCACCAATAAAAATACAGTTAATCAAAGACGTCAATTAGATGCACCAATATTTAATGTGAACAGTTCTAATTTTCTTAACTTATCGAATTCAAATGTACATAATGTCAACGTACACGATAAAACATCATATGCCAGCCAGGTGAAATACAACAACTCACCGCAAACGGATTTATTCTCCATGGATCAGCTCTTTACAATATTTCAAAATGCAGTAATAGAACTCAAAAAGTGCTCATCTAAGTTAGATCAACTTAACATCATCATGAGTCTTCTTAAATATGGAGTCTAATTCTGAAGTAAAAATCATGTACATATTGGAATGCGCAAGGCATCAATTCTTTTTCTAAAAAGATACAGTTACAAAAAGTTTTAAAAGCTAAATATATTGATATAATCTTCCTATGTGAAACTCTTTTAAATGAGCACTCTAGCTTCTATCTCCCAGGTTATCGCATATACAGAAGAGATAGGGTTTCCACAGGAGTCTACTTGCTATTACAGTTAAAAATAAATTTAAAACACAAATATATCCAAATTATCAAACTTCTGGAATTGAAAATGTATCAGTCGAGCTTTTACTACATAATCGTTCGATAATACTAACATCAGTTTATTCTCCCAAATATGACGACAAATTTAAAGATGACATCTATAAGATAACACCTTCAAATAAAGAATTTATTATTTGCGGGGATTTAAACTCGAAGCATTCAAGCTGGAACTGTCTCTTTGCAAACACTGCTGGAAATGTACTTTTCAACTTGCAATTGAGATCTAATTTTTTCATTTACTACCCATCTGAACCAACTCGTTACCCTGAAGGTGCTATAGGGCAACCAAGTACCATTGATTTAATGCTGACCAACTCCGACTTATTTATAACACCACTTATATCTCATAACAGTATCCTACCATCAGATCATTGTCCCGTTACTTTTTTCGCTAGAAGCAAGACCAAAACTAGAAGAAACGACAATACTTAATTTTAAAAACGCTGATTGGACCCTGTTTAAAAATAATATAGAACAGTCTTTATCACAAATTAATATAGACATCAATAATATTGCAACACCGCAACAAATTGAAAATTCCCTGAAAACGTTTTATCATATTATAAACATAGCTAAGTCTTCAATACCAACGAAAAGTACAACACCTCATTTATTAAAAATTTCTCCAAATACAAAACTTTGTATTCGTATGAGAAACAAAATGAAAAGACAGTTACAAAGAACAACCATTAATAGCTTCAAAATAACACTACAAAGCATCATCAAGCAGCTAAACAATCTCATAGAGAAAAATTTGTGGCAGGATAGAAATGAAAATTGGAATCGATTTCTATCAAAGCTTCCAAATGGATCCAAAAGATTTTGGTGTATTACTAAAGCTCTCAGAGGAAAGAAGCATAATAAAATTCCAACTCTTAAACATAATAACCAAAACTTTGAAGAAGATTTTGATAAAGTAAGTCTTATTGCTGATCAGTTTGAAAAATCTCATAAAATAACAGCAAATATGAAACACAGAATTGAAGAAAAAGTAGCTGAAGCAATTGTCGACTTAGATCAAGAAGAAATCCCATTTCTCAACAGCGAAACTCTTATAACACCCGAAGAAGTTAAACAACATGTTATGCAACTGAGGAAGCACCCGGTAACGATGGCGTCTTCAACATATTTTTGAAAAAATTACCAGATATTGGGTTTACATTTTTAATGAACATATTTAATGCATGCCTTAAATTAGGTTTTTTCCCGTCAAGCTTTAAATGTGCAAAGGTTATAGCCATTCATAAGCGTGGCAAGGATCCAAAATTGACCACCAGCTACAGACCAATAAGCTTATTAAACTCGGTCGATAAAATATTTGAAAAATTGATTCTATCTAGAATAAACACGTTTATCGACGACAACAATTTGATTAATAAAGAGCAATTTGGTTTTCGTAAACAACATTCAATGGTACATCAAAATAAGAGAATAACAAACATGATTCATAAAAACAAACGACAAAGACTGTCAACCGGGATTGCAGTTATGGATATCGAAAAAGCATTCGATAGTATTTGGCATGATGGATTAGTATACAAATTGAAAAAGTTTAACTTCCCAGTATATATCACTAAAATAATAAAATCGTTTCTAGCAGACAGTGTTAATTCGTGGACTGTATTGATGATGGTATTGTGGTGATGGAGATGGCCTCTTTTGGAACTAAACTTCAAATTTCTAGCAACAAAAATAGAATGTGAAATACTTTCAGCGAGTAGGAAATAAAACAACACTTTCCTTTTTCCTTTTTTTTTTTCACGGACACGCAATATTTGTTTAAAACACTTGAGTTGGTTTTGTTGATGGAAACGTCAAGGCTTCTTATTTGGTCACAAGTTATTTCGTTCTTCTTTTCTTAGTTTTCAGGTAATTTCCTTAGAATTTCATAAGAGATGCCACAACCATATATGCTCACGAACCAAATAGAAATTTTGTATGTATACTTATATGGTTTCTTTATATCTCACTTTCAAATTGAATAATTTTCCAAGTTTCGATTTTTTGTTAAAATATAATATATTTTTGTTGGTTTTTTCACTTAGCACAATTTAATTTCTTTTATTATTAGATTAATCAATCTTTACTAATGAGAGTTAACAAAAACGAATGTATCACAATGGATGTTATAAAAAGAAGTAAAAAAAATGTTTTGTTTATAAAAGGAAGAAGCCTAAATTAAACAGGATTACAGTGTAATGTTAAAAAATACCAAAGCTTTACTTAAATTACATTACAATGTTAGATAAAAGCTTAAGTTAATATGGCGCCCTCTATTGGACGTTAGGCCTCTTCTGGTTGATCGCCAGGGAAGGGATTTTTCGATCTCCGGACATAAACATTCCGCCGCCCTTGCAGTACTGCAATCAAGAAAGAAATGGCTCCGACGTTAACTCTATAGTGAAGGAAATTAAAGAACAAAGAAAACTGTTATATTAATTCAAAAGTAATAAATTTATTTCTCCAAATTCCAGAAACAAAAAAAAAAAATAAAACTAAATTACATCAGCCCACGATCCGGTCTTCAATGGGTATCCGTCAGCTGCATTAAGGGAAATAAATGAAATTATAACTATAAATGAAAAAATTAGATTTAATACGTATCATGGTTCAGAGCGATGTTGCATACCTATGTATTATACAGAACACAACCCAGAAATCAGGTATCCGAAAATAGAAAACTGGGCCAATGGTTTGTACCACCAAATACACCATTGCGAATGATCTTGCTATACACGTCACATCCAAACGTAATTCCAACTGAGGCCGCTACAAAAAAGGTTGGGTCTGCCAATTGTAGTCCCGGAAACTCATTCGCTATCGATTCGTCTATCGACTTTGACGGAGTGAGACCATTAAACTTACTCCGCACCTTCGACTGTATCGCTGCTGCCGTAGTTACCTCTAATAACCAAGAGTACCCGCTCCGAACGTCCAAGTCTAATTGTCTTCACGCCAAGCCTGCGCACCACCTTCTCTGAAATGAGAGTACGCTCTGCAGTAGGATCGATTACTGCTCCCTCCGTGACGTATCGTCCATGCGCCACAATGTTGACCACAGCAGTTGGTTTTAGTAGAACGCTATCCGCCAACGTATATGACGTAGATGATGAAACTCTACAAACTGTCGAACGAGAGATTTCTCTTGGCTGGTGAGATTTGAGGTTCCTCGATCGACTCGGAACCTGAGCGTTAGACGGACTAGGTCTGCGACTCTCACAATCATTGGACGAACGAGGTCCCCTGGCGGAGTTTCGGGACGAACGAGGTCCTTTATTACTTGTGCGAGCAGGCGATTTGCGATGACGCGTCTCTTGTTGGAACAGACGAACGAGGTCTATTGTCCGGCTTATGGAGAAGCGTATGATGCATATCACCGCAACGTTTGCATTTACCAGTGCTAACGCACGTCCGTCAGGTATGATCGTGGCTCAAACAGCCAGCACAATACTTGTAGATCGTCACCAATTTCATCCTTTCATCGTAGTCGGCTTTCGAAAATCGTTCGTAAAATCGCAATGGGTGGTTCTTCAAACAGACGCGACATACTATTTTCTTACCATTGTCGTTTTGCTTATACTTTCTCGCAGAAACCATGATACTATTAGCTGAAATTATTAAATATTTCAAATTTAACATGTAGGGAGAAGTACCAGTTTCACAACTGGTCGAGTGATTGTTCCACGTGAAGTCTTCAAATCCACTACTCTAACATGACCATCTCTACCCGAATGCAAATTTAATACGCGACCTAGACGCCATTCATTGGTAGGCACGTTGTCATCACGGATGACCACCATATCTCCGACCCCTAAGTCTTTCCTCAAACACTTCCACTTGTTCCTTTTTTGTAGGTTCTTCAAATATTCCTCCTTCCAACGTAGACATAAACGTTGGTTTAGAGCCTTGACTCTTTGCCATCGGTTTGTTATCGAGGGTAAAGGGTCCGCAATCTCCAATTCCGGTGGGGACAGTAAAGGGCCACCAATCAAGAAATGACCTGGCGTAAGAGCGTCCAGGCAATCGGCATTATCCGCCAAAGGGCATAAAGGACGCGAATTCAAGCACGCCTCGACACGAGCTAGGAGAGTGGAGAATTCCTCAAAAGAATACTTCAAGCCCTCTGCCAACCGTTTAAAATGGTGTTTAAAACTTTTGACACCTGCTTCCCAGAGACCTCCCATATGAGGTGCACCAGCAGGGTTGAAATGCCAAGTCAACCCCCTAGGTCCGTAAGTAGCATTGACCTGGGAACCTAATTTCTTAAGAAAATTGCGAAATTCACTTCTTAAGATTTTCGACGCTCCTACAAAATTGGTACCGTTGTCGGAATACATATCCGTAGGATATCCGCGACGAGAAATAAATCTAGCCAAAGTGCCTAAGATTGCCGACGTAGATAAATTACTTACGGCTTCCAAATGAATAGCCTTCGAAGCAAAGCAAATAAACAGACACACGTAGCCCTTCGTTATAAGACAAGCTCTGACCGTGTAATTGCGAATGTCGAAGGGCCCAGCAAAATCTACACCAGTGCTAGCGAAAGGACGAGTGAAAACGGTACGAGACGTAGGCAAAGCTGCCATTATCTGACTCTGAGTCATTCCCTTATAGATCGTACAAGTCCTGCAATGCCCTACGACGGTCTTTATCAAATTCTTAGACCTGCGCATGTAGAATTCAGTTCTCAAGACTCTCAGCTTCAATTGGTTTCCGCCATGCAAAGTCAACCTATGGATAAAATCGACCAACAGATAAGAAAATCGACTCGCTGTCGGTAAAAGAATCGGAAACCTTTCGTTGTACTTGAGGTTCACCGCATTAGCCAGTCTGCCACCGACTCTCATCAGACCATCCTCATCTAAAAAGGATTCAAATTCAAAAGCTCCCCTCCTACAATCTTCTGTCCATCAGACAACCGCCGGTATTCCTGAGGGTACCAAGCTCGTTCAGCTATTTTTATCAGCTTTCCTCTCACCCTCTGGATTTCGTGTGGAGTAATCTCCAAAAAACCACAACTCGAACCTCCCTTATCAAAAACCCTAAATACCAAGGCCATCACACGCAACGCTCTCGAGTAGGAAGAAAACCGATCCAAAAGATCAGCAAACTCCCTACAATAAGTGAAGAAAACCAGGTGACACTTTTCCTCCTCGTTAGTGTCATATTCATATTCGGGAATAGGGTTACGCCATTCCTCGGTAGGGGAACCTAACCATTGGGGACCATGCCACCACAGCTCGTCCGTCGCCAAATCCTGCGGTGGAGCTCCTCGATTTATCAAATCAGCCGGATTTTGCTCCGACCGAACATGCCTCCAACAGGCCTTGCCCATGTGCTCCGTCACCTTTGCAACTCGATTAGCAACAAAAGTCTTCCACGAACTGGGTGGTTTTTAAAGCCAAGCCAAAACTATGGTAGAATCAGTCCACCCATAGAACTTTGTTCTTGTTGCGTCAAATTTCAAATTTGCCTTTACAGCTTCCATCAGCTCAGTCAATAACACAGCCCCGCAAAGTTCCAGCATAGGTAAAGAAACTGTTTTCAAAGGAGTGACCCTCGACTTAGCCAACAACAGATGGGTCCGAATAGCACCCAAATCACCTCTATACGGATGTATATACACGCCCCGTATGCTTTCTCCGAAGCATCAGAGAACTCATGAATCTCCACAGTACAATCGGGCCGAAAACCTATCCATCGAAGTATTTTTATTTCATTACTGAAACTATATTCATTAAGAAATTGCTTCCACCTCGCCTGGCTCTCCGGGGTCAAAAATTCGTCCCAATCGGTTTTCTCGCTCCATATTCTCTACATGAGCATCTTTGCAGTGATAATGATTGGACCTAACCATCCAGCAGGATCGAAAAGTTTAGCTATAATCGATAATACCTCTCTTTTCGTAAAATTCTCCCTAATCTCAATTGCCGTTGTCGTAAAGAAGAACTGATTCAACTTGGCATTCCATCGTACGCCCAGGGTTTTGATAGAGCTGACATCCTCAAATTCCAAAAATCTTCTCTCAACAAAGAAGAATTCTCTTGTCGTTTGAGGTCCACTTCCTCATCGATAATCCCGCGGAAGTCAACGCCGATCTTAATTGATCCCGAGCCTCTATTGCTCCAGAGACCTCATGAGCCCCAGCTAACGCGTCATCTACGTACATCATTTCACGTAAAATTTCAGAAGCTAAAGGCCATTCTGTGTTACCGTCATCCGCGAGTTGAAGCAATGTCCGTATTGCCAAAAATGGAGCACAATTTACTTCGAACGTGACGGTCTTCAACTCGAAATCCTCCACTTCCCTATCCGATTCCTTACGAAAAACTAAACGCTGGTACTTTCACCTGTTCAGGGTCCAAGATCTTCTCAATGTCCCCATTAAAGACATATCTGTAGAAGCGCCATCTCACAATCAAGAGCCTCATGTCATTCTGCAAAACAGGCCCGGTAAATAAGGTGTCGTTCAAGCTCAATCCACATGATGTTTTACTAGACGCGTTGAAAACAACCTTAACCTTCGTGGAAGAGCTTAGAGGCTTGAGCACCGCCTGATGAGGTAAATAATACGAATCTTCTTTACCTGCGTCCTACAAATCCAAACTCGCCATGTGACCCAAGGATTCATACTCCGATAAAACCGCATCATATTTCAATTTAAGAGAAGTAGGGGAGCTTCGTTCCGCAAAAATTGTTTGTAGGCCTTTGGGCGAGAAGAGCCAAGGCAAGCCAGGGAATCATACTGCGGCTTGATAGGTAATGATACTATGTATCGCCCAGCCGAATTCCTACGTACTGTTTTCCTAAAATATTCCTCATAGTACTCATCATTAGGCGACATCTTCGAATGCCTTGGAGAACCTCTCCAGTTGCCTATCCAATTCCAATTCGGTGCAATACGACACGAGAGTCGTATAGCTCTTGGAACGCGGTTTGGGTAGTGACCCTGTCAGAACCCAACCAAATATACTCTCCTGGGCCATCAAATTCCCCAGAAGATTTTTCCTAACGCCCTCCAACATTACGCTAGGATAAATGTCGCCTCCAATTAGGATGTCCACTCGATCGCTCTCATTAAATTTAGGATCAGCCAATGTGGTCTCCGAAAAAGCTGCAGATCGCGATATGTTAATAGTTGAGCTGGGTAACATTCCGGTCAACTTCGGCAACACCAATCCGATTGCCTCCACACGAGGTTGGTCGCCCGACAGAGAAGTTAAGACAAACGAACATTGTCTTTGGACTGCACCAGCACATGCTCCATTCAAACCAGAAACTTTAGCATGTATTTTCACCGCCGGCAATCCCAATCTCCTCTGTAATCCTTCCGAAATGAAGGTAGCCTGAGACCCTGAATCTATTAGAGCCCTAGCTCTAAACGTTTCCCCTCGGTGGTAGATACCAACTACCGCAGTTCCCAAAAGTATCTGCCTCGACATAGCAGCAAAACAATTTTGGACCTCACCATTTGACCTGACTGCACCGCTAGAATTTGGCGCATCCAAAACGCCCGAAGAGGATCCAGACACCTCTCGATGCAAAAGAGTGTGGTGCTTCAACTTGCACACCGAACAACCAAAAGTACTCTTACACTCATTGAGTCTATGACCACCTGTGAGACAATTGATACAAAGACTGTACCTTTTCACCATCGCAAACCGTCCCTCAGGAGATAAATCCAAAAGTTTCGGACAAATATCCAACAAATTATCTCCCGAACAATATTTACAAAGTCTCCTATTTAATTTAGTGGAAAAAGATCGAACTCCCCTTTTCGGGTTGAAAAGAGTTTCCGGGGCAGGCCTAGAACCATTTCCAACTGGTTCAAAATTCCGAATTTCAGACACAGTTTCTAGACATTGAAACCGTGAAGTTAAAAAATTGTCCAAATCCTTCCATTTGGGAATCTCCACCTTGTTTTGGATCGTCTGTTCCCAGAGAGACAAAGTCAGCACTGGCAACTTGGTGGAACATAAATAAACAAAAATTGGATCCCAATTGGAGATATCAATATCGTGCATCCGAAGTGCCGATATCGAATTATTAATATCTCGCTGCAACCTCTTGATGTCCTGGGTTGCTTCGGATTTGACCGGTGCGAGGGTAAACAAAACCTTCAGCTGAGAATTCACCAAAATCCTCTTATTCTCGTACCTTTCCTTCAAGTTATTCCACGCCTCCTGGAATCCATTAACGGTCAGGGGAGATTTCTTTACAATCTACAAGGCTTCACCACGCGTGAACTGTCTCAAATAAAAAAGCTGTTCCACTGGTGAAATGTTAGCCCCGTTCACATAAACAGCAGTGAACATATCGCGAAAAGATGGCCAAGACTTATAGTCCCCATTGTTTAGACGGGTTATAGGGTTAGTTAGTATGAAGGTAAGAGGGGGTATGGTATGTGGATGTACAAACCTTTTGATATATTTATTGTATATGTAAATAATAAATGTTAATGTGTTTTAGTTTAACGTTATAAAGTTTATATTTGTGTGTATTTATAACACTAAATGTTTTGTTTATAATGTTTACTTTGTTCGCAATCGTTCACAATTTTAATATATTAATGTTCACAATATTTGTAATTTAATAACAATGTTTTTAATACAAATTAATTAAATATTCAAATCAAATTACTATTTATTTTCGCACACACGTAGGTTTGTTTGGATATTTGTGTTGTTCACTGTTCGCTTTCGATAATCAACTGATCTATCAGGATATTAGTAATAATTCTGAATCTCTTCCAGAAAGTGTGTATGTTGATGTGTGTGGTGAATGTTGATATGTATGGTAAATGTTGTGTATGTTGGTAATGTTATTGTTTGTTAAAGATGTTTGTGTTGTCATATTGGAAGTCAGGGTTAGGGTTGTGTGAATTTGTTCACTCGTGTGAACACCCATGAAACACCTCCATTGTACAAGGGGGTAGCTGCATGCTATGCCGAATGCGGTTCTCGCTGCCCTGACCATTAAGACACTGTGTCGATGCTCGGTTGACCAAAGTCTGGGAGAGTTCACCCATTAATGAGGCGACAGTTATGTACCCTAACCTACGATGTCCAAAAAGTTCACGTGCCGCTTCCCGATCACCTTCCAAATCCTCCTCATCACCCGTGGCAAAGGCCTCATAAGAATCCCTAACCCTTGCCCATAGCGACTTGAACTCCTCCTTCTGAATCTCGATGGAGAAGGTCGTATTACCTTCCTGAGGAGTAGAATTAAATACCCTTTCAAAATCCAGGAATATCTGGGCAAACCTCTCAAATGTCAATAATCTCCTCGACTTCGGCATCTCGATCGTGTTAAAAAGTAGCTATCGACACGTAAGAATGAAAGGCGGAAATAAAAAAAAATTAACAGAACTAAGATTCTGTTCCTCACTGTCCAAAGACTAACCCAACAGCGAAATTAAAATCACACAAAAATTCAAAAGTCAAATAAATAATAAATGGCACCACAATGAAACTTGAAAATGTTCACGCCTCTATCGTAATCAATTTTGCGATTCGCAACTAAAAGCGAAAATACCCAAAGAATAAACAAAAGTCACCGCGATCAACCTGGCGCCTTACCGAAAGCCTAACAAAATAATATATGGCCAAAAAAACGGGCATATATTTCCGAAAATATGACGCACTTCACGATAACTGAGCCAACAGGACGAATTCCCGATGGCCAATAACCCGGTACTTATTATCGTTTCCAAAATTAAAAGGGAATATCAAATATATGTATATGTAAATTTGCCAATGAAAATTATATTGAATATCAAAAAATATGAAATTTAAAAATAATAAAATTTAAATAAATAAATTTAAATAAATAAAAAAATTCATGACTTTTTAGATGTTTCTTAAAAGGCATACTCTGCGAATTTATACGCACGAGTTATACCCATAAACGAACCTATGTCCGTAACCCTATTCTTCGCTGAAGCGAGAGTTGCACCTAACGAAGTCATTTCGTCGCCGAAATTAGAAATTTGTGGTGCAGTGTTGTTGGCAAAAATGACACACAATTTGATTACCCAGCGAAGGCTAACCCAACACCCAATTTCTGATGCGGTAGGAACCAGGAACTGGAAAAACATGGACTCTTACGACAACCCAGCCGATGTTGTCAGTCGTGGTTGCAATTCAGGCGGACCGAAGGACGACAAAGTGGCCAACAACACATCTGCCCTCCGAGAATCAAGCTGCAGTTAAAATTTTATACCCAAAACCATCTAGGAACTTTACTCACCCTACCCCGGACATTTTGGAAAGATTTTCTAAATGGTCCAAAGTTTTTAGAATATTGTCATATATCTACCGATTTTGTGACCGCGCATCATTTACTCGAAGAGATAAATTTCGACATGACAGCGTAGTACTGCAGCGAAAAAACCCACAATCTATTGATGTAAGACTGAATAGATTCTTAACCCACCCGAGTATAAAACTTAATGCGATTGGGATCAGACCTACCCGTGTTATACGGACACAATATTTCAATGGGGAATATAATGGTCTGGAGAGATCAAATTTACTCACCCTTATACCCTTAATAATCACCCACTACTCATCCAGACACTCCTCCAAAGAATCATTTCAGATTCCACCCGACAGGAAGCTAAGGTTGATCTCCAGGTCAGAATTGAAAGTCTGTACCCATGGGAAAACCCTGAAATCCCGAGTGCAAAAATTAATACCCATTCCCATTTGTCGAACAATTAAAAATAATATGTTTTCATTCACATGTTGCTGGCCCGGGAGGATGTTCACACGAGTGAACAAGCTCACACATTCCCAACCCTGACTTCCAATCTAACGACACAAATATCTCTAACAAATAATAACAATAACATAAACATTCACCATACACATCAACATTCACCACACACATCAACATACACACATTCTGCAAGAGATTGACAATTATTATTAACATTCTCGATCAGGGCAGTTGATTATCGATTCTTAGACAGCGAACAACCAAAAACCCAGTAATCCCTACGCGTAGGCATTATATTTTGTGATAAATAATTAATCAATTTTAAAAACTTTAAATTGTGAACATATTACATTTGTGAAATTTACATTAAAACATTAAACTAAATTGTGAATTGAAATCAAAAACACTTGCTACAATATACAAATAAAATACCTTTTATAACGTTTTAAAAATATATACAAATAAAACACGAACACTCATTATTTACATGCACAATGATATACCCTATACCATAGGTAGGGAACCTGCGGCCTAGAGGGCCTATACCCTCCACATACCTAACATACCCGATAACCCGTTTATTCAGTTTGTATGGACGAGGCGAATGCTTGTTGAAAATTTCAATTTTCTCTGCTGCAATTCTATTTCGATTACAATTAAAAGAAAAAAAGGACTAATTTTGTAATCAAAATGAGACTAGTCATGTGACTACAGAGATAGTGAGTATGAATGCAGAGTGATAGTAATTATTTTCTTCATTCACAGTAGATGAATGTAAAAATAAGTTAAAGAGAACAAAAAGTATATTTGTAGAAATACAGAGAGTTCTTTCGAATTAAATCGGCTTTTAAAGATCAGATTGATTAGTCGAGCAATCCACTTTACGCTTAGAAATCTGAAGAATCCTGAATGGAAGCTAACATAACGTGAGAAAACGGCTTAAAGGACACTTAAAGAACGGTATCTGTGTCAATATTTTTGAATGACAGAATGAAGTTTCGATAGAGTTACTCATTGTGACCATGCTGACCATCTCAGAAGCATCTTAAACCGAATTTTAACAATAATACGATAGATGTCTCACTTTATGTTGTTGTAGTTCCACGTTTTTTGTTGGTTGGATCTATGTGAACTATAATCCGGCATTCTAATGTTCTTGCCAGAAATTCTTTCTACTCGATTTACACCTCTTTAATCGCTTATTTTTTTTTTTAAAGCTTTTAATCGATTAGATTGTTTCAAACTGTGGCGGAGAACAAATTTGATAATAAAATTTTGTGAAATGAATGATTGATTGTTGTCGCCGTATTCTAGTAGGTAGTGTGTTGGCTTATTATACTAAAGGCCCGAGTTCAAACCCCAGGTCAGACATCAAAACTAAAATATTAAAATATTTCTTCGGCGACTTCCTCTCAGCAGATTTCTGGCAAAAACTCTGAGAGTAAATAAAATTGCCATGAAAAGCTTCTCAAAATTCTGTCGTTCGGAGTCGACTTTAAACGGTAGGTCCCCCGCCACTCATGTATAAAATTAACGCACACAACATAAGTGGTGTGAGAAGCTAGGTCGTAATCCTGACTGAAGGGTTGTAATGACCAATTACGTATGTTATGTATGAATGATTGAATTCAATGAAAACAACTCTGTGATTATTAATTAAGAAAGGTAACCGTCTGATTTTTTTGGATTTGCAGTTTAACTTACTTATAACCCGCTCATCTACGTTAGAATTCACCATTTGCTTATGCGTCGTTTTATTTCAATGATGTGTCTTCGCCTTTTAAAATCAATATGGCTTGATTCGGTCGTGCATATCATTGTTTTTTTCACGATGGAAATTTATTCACACTATCGAAAAAACCCCGCATTTGGGAAGTTTTGTTGACGGATTTTTTCACGAAGTAAAAGTTTGAATACCAAACACTATTAGATCAGGATTCATGTTAGACTCGCAAACAGTAGGCATGACTCAAGCATCTGTTGCTGCATCTGAATTATTTTAAAATTGTTGTGAAAAAAATGTTAATATAAACCACTGTGCACACGATGAATTATATTAAACGGGTTTCTAATCGTTGTAGACTGAATAGTCTTGGCATACCATCCCACACATTTATAAATTTGGCCTTCTGCTGACAAGTTTGACAGCGTTCTAATGTCCTAAACTTGTCCAATATTGGTGGAATGGCTATTAGCTTTTGTTCACACGAGTGAACAAATGCACACAACCCTAACCCTGACTTCCAATATGACGACACAAACATCTCTAACAAATAATAATATCATCAACATACATCAACATTCACAACATACATCAACATTCACAATACACATCAGCATTCACATGCACATCAACATAAACACATTTATCAACATCTCCTACATAATTGTTTCGATCCTTATCGATCAGTTGATTATCGATCCTCAAACAACACGAAACAAATACCCAAATAATCCTACGCGAGTGAACAGTGAACAAAATCATTAAATATATTTTGCAATAATATAAAATTTTGCATTGTTAATAAATTAACCAAATAAATTAACCAAATATTGTGAACTAATATAACAATAATACAAATTGTGAATTTATATACAAATCCAATTAAAATACGCTTTATAACGTTTATAACATTAACATTTATTATTTACACATATAGACACACATATAAGTATATATACAATTAAAATATAAAAGGTTTGTGCACCCTACCCCCTCTTACCCTAATACTAACCCTACCCTATAACCCGTCTAAACAGCTCTTGTGAAAGGCACTGCACTATTTTCTGCTCTTGAATTTTTTATTAATGGATGCGAACTTATTGTTTGTTTCTATTTTATTTAGTTTACCTCTCATTGATATGTAGACTCTACCACTATGCAGCTATTTCAGGACATATCAATGAATGTTAAAGCACTGAATTCATTATTCTCATGTATTATTCCATTTTGTGTTTATATTGGATCTTTCATTAAACACTTTCCATCTTAAAAGCATCAATTTTTTTACTTGCTTGAATGACCTATTAAGCTGGTTTGAGCTCTCCCGAAATCTCCAAATTTCGATGACACTGATGCATAAATCAGTCTGAATATAAACGATGGCTTGTGATATGTTGGGAATACAAGGAAAAGTCTAACTGGATTAAAAAGCACAATCTACGTGGCTAGTCCACATCACCTTCAGACGATATCACTATGCCCTGAAATTGTTCGCGCAGATTATCCTGTGGGGCATGTAGCGCTTGTCTGGCATTTCTGTCCGGATTATTCAATAGAGTCGAAATGTTCTTGGCAATTTGAACCAATAGTCTTGGAGCTCATGCAGTTTGGTGTCGTCGCAAATTCGAAAATTTTGTTTGTTCACGTACTCTTCCATCCATCAATACGCCTCTTCAGCGAGAAGATGATTGTTTGATGAAAATTACGAGTCAGTGGCCTATTGCGCCAGAGCCCATTCAGCCAAGATACATCGTTGTGTCTAATCTACGATCATCCCTCAATAGTGCTTTAGCAAAACTGTGTTTAGTTCTTTGGCTACTTTGATAGAAGTAGCTTTAACATGATGGCCGTTATCAACTAGATAATTTCGACAGTCCCTGTTGGAAGACCCGATATAAAGAACGTTGATCTCTTGATATGTGATTTGCACTGATTTATGAGTGAAAATTGCTCCAAATGCAATGCGATATCATTCAACACTTTCTTTTCATGCAACATTTGTTATGTTCTACATCGACTGTAAAGAAACGTTCAAAGTTTAATTTAATATTTCACAGCAATTTATTCCACATTTTTTCGTTTCTTGTTAAATCCTCAAAACCAGTATTATAAGCTTTTAATTGAAGATCTCAAATACCTTGACTGCTGTAGCTACGAAATAATTTTGTCTCTTAATACACTGGGTAATTAAGAAAATTATTTGTGCTGCGAGCGCCATCTTGTTTACATTTTCCAAAATCTAATTCGATTCCATTAATTAAACACAAAATGTTTGTCCCAGAAGAGGTAATCGGAAAAACCAGATCACAGACAAACAATCCAAAAAGAATAAAGAAAGATCACATTAAGGCATCTCTTAAGACACCACAAAAGATAGAAATAAAAATTATTGTAATAACCGACTATAACATCTAGAACATGTCACACCGAAAATTAATGAAATCTTAATGAAGCGATAGGTAGTGTCGCCAATGTCGCAGTATTAATAACCAACGGAATGTATTAAAGACTGTGAAGACGAAGTTGTTTGTAATAAAAAAATGGTGTCATGAAATTTCGAACGCAGTGTTATCAAATAAAGCACGTTGTTAGGTTTTACAGAGCAACCGATTGGATTGGTTTAAATAATGAAATAAAAATATAAAAGAAACTAAATTGTTTCATTGCTGTTTACGCTGGTCACCCAAATTTTAAGTCACTAGGATTAAGTAGTGTAAATACGCTTAATTTATGTGGATTGTAAAGAAGAAAATAAAGAAAAGATTTCTCACTTTCGAAGGTATGTTTTATTTATAAAACATTTCTTTATATATTTTCTAATACTTTTTTGTATTTATTTTCTGTGGCTCAACTGAAATATTTTATTTTAGACACTTACCCCTATTCCCCCCGAAACAATTGCAAAACCTTAAAGTAAATTCTTCCAATGGGTATTGCCAATGAGCACGGTTGTAACGTCTGATCTAGCTAGGCTTGCCAGACGTACTGTTTTCAGCAGTACGCGTACTTTTTTTCAGTTTTTGTACTTTTAACTGCATAACCCCTAAAGAAGTACGCAAATGTACTTCTTTTTAGTATCTGTACTTCTTTTTGTACTTTTTTTCCACCTTTTTTGTACTTTTTTGTACTTTCATCATAATATCATCATAGAGGTAAACATGTCCTGTTCAATCTCCACAGATGCTTCTAACAAAGGTAATATTAAAACGTTTCCTATTGTTGTGAGATAGTTTAATAAAGAAATGGAGTCTGCACAAAACTTTTAAGTTTTTATAAATCTGACTCCGAGTTATCAATTGATATTTCAAATTCTTTAAAATATAAATTGGAGAGTCAAAAACTGAGTTTAGAAAACATCACAAGCTTTTGCGCAGACCAAGCCAACGTAAATTTTGGAAATAAAAAAGTGTATTTGTTGAGCTTAAAAAGGCAAATTCGAATATAATAGGTATTGGATGCCTTTGTCACGTATTAGATAATGCGTTAAAAAATTCTTTAAAAATATTAAAATTTGATTTAGAAAATATTGTAATGAAAGTTTTTAATGAATTTTCGACATCAACAAAAAAAACCGCAAATCTGAAAGAAATGTTTGAAGTTTGCTATTTGGAATGGTCTGAAATGCTCCGTCATGTATCAGATTTTTAAAAAACTATCCTGCTATTAAGGCTTATTTTTTGTCGCAAGATTGTTGTTCCCGTGTTTTACGCCAATTTTTCGAAAATGAAATTTCTGAAGCATACCTCGGTTTTGTCCATAATATAGGAAATACAATAATATCTGCTATTAAAAAGTTAGAAGAAAATAATAGCCTTGTAATAATTGATATGTTTCAAATAATAAAACAGTTAAATGACAAATTTGAACAACAGCAGGATGAAAAATTCTATGGGTTTTTAGACGAACGTATATGTATGTAGCAGTTGCAATAATCAGCAAGAGATTTGTCTTTTTAAAAACGCGCAGCAGAGTTTTTATCGAATATACATAAGTACTTATATAAAAGGTCGTTTCAATTTAGAAAATAATAAGTTTAAAAAACTTTAAATTTTCCATCTTAATTCAAACATTTCGTTTCATGAATTTGTGGAAATAATTACATTATTTTCAATCAAAAATATTGATTTAGATCAACTTTTTTTCGAATTTATGTCTCTAAAAATATTTGCTGAAAACATTGAAAAAGAAAAATCTGCAGAAGAAAAGTGGAAAGAATTCTTAAATAGTGGATCATTTCCTACTTTTGAAAAGATTTGTTGCTTCGTCAATTCCTCATTCTAATGCAGCGAGTGTACGAATTTTTAGTTTAATGTTTAATTTTTGGGTGAAGGAACGAAATAAACTTTTAATACAAAATTTGGAAAGCGAGTTAATAATAAAAACAAACTTTGAATACAGTTAACTGAGTTTTTCAATTTTTTAAAAACCGAAAAAGGTAAAAATTAAATTGTAAATCAAATACAAATAGTGATAAATATTTATAACTAGCAGACCGGGACAAACGTTGTTTTGCCTTCGAATTTTATTTTCACTGGTTTCCATGCAAAGTCATGGCTGATTGATATTTAGAAGAAGAATGAAAGGTGCACTAAATCGACATAGCAAAAATTGTTCAAACACGCCGCCACACGCCGATCAAGCACCTAACGCCTTCAGCAAAACATAAAATAGGCTTATTGCGCAAATAGGGTTTAAAAAAGAGTGATAGATATTTATTTACTTTTTTTAAATATATTTTTTTTACAAAAAGATGTTAGGTTTCAGTCGGTATCGGGCTAATTAACGCCACTGCACGCTGATTAACGACCCAACGCCTTCAACGAAACACAGCATAGTGCAGTAGTTCTTGAGTTTGGTCGAAATCGGTGCAGTAGTTCTTGAGTTACGGTGCAAAAACACAAAAAAACTAAATATTGCGCCATCTGTCGGACGAACTTCAAACTACACAGAAACACTCCTCACGCCCCATAGAGCATGTATATAAAGTTTGGTCAAATCGGTGCAGTAGTTCTTGAGTTACGGTGCAAAAAAACTAAATATTGCGCCATCTGTCGGACGAACTTCAAACTATACAGAAACACTCCTCACCCCCCATAGAACAAGTATATTAAATTTGGTCAAAATCGGTCCAGTAGTTTTTGAGATATAGCGTCAGGAAGGAAAACCCGACTTATTTTTATATAGTAGATATATTAAATGTATCAGTAAATTTTAAAGTCAATAATTTAAAAAAATTAATAATGTATATACTTATGTATGTATGTATGTACTTATATCAATGTATGTATACCATTAAAATTATTTTTTCTTAAATTAATTTTAAAGTATTAAAGAATGAAAATTTGTTTTTGAGTTTTTATTCAGATAAATTAAAAATCCAATAACACTATCATAATACGAGTATAATACATTGATTTTAGTCTAGTCTGAAATATATATAAATTCTATAGATTTAAAATCACAAAAACTGATTTAAATTAAATTTTAAGTTAATTTTTTTATATTAAATACAAATAGTTATGATCTCTTTTTTATGTTCTTCATTGTTACTGTTTTTAACTATTTTTTGTTAGTTTTTTTTTATTGAATTAAATAAATTTTGAAAATAAACAATTGTACTTCTTTTTACTCAATTGTACTGCTTTTTTAACTTCGATGTACGTTTTTTGACGATTGCAAATCTGGCAAGCCTAGATCTAGCTTTATTTCACACATTCAGAAATTCCTTCTAATAGATCCATTTGTCCTTCTACAAATTTATTAACAATCAATTCAATAGAAACATATTTTGTACGTCATTATTTGAAAACATGGTACCATCGAGTATCCTTTAAACAGATTTCCATAAACCACTCGCCACTTAAGTTTACACGTGCAATTCCTTGAAATAATCATCGCTGGAATAATTGCTCGAAGTTAACTTCCTTCTTTAGTTTTAGGGCAGCGTTTTCTACAGCATGTTTAAATGAAAGTCACATGAGTGAAATCCATGGAAGGGACCACTCATGAGTATTAAATCTCATTTTTCAAGTAGTTTTGAAGTTCACATATATCAATACGTCAAGAGTCAACCGATGAGAAATTAAAAATAGCGTGGCTCACTACAACCAGAATTTGTCATGAAATTCCCTTCTAATTTCAATTCTTATAGGATGGCACTCCTTTCCACACCGATTTGAACTTATTTTTAAAATACTCAGGCAAACAGTGAATGAAGACAACGACAAGTTGAAAAATGTCAACAACAGACAGACATCCACAAAGTATTCATACATCCTCGACTCTTGACCCCCAAATTTCTTCTGTAGCAGTTTTAATTTCCCGATTTTATCTTTTTTATTTCGTGCAACACCTATCAGATGAAATCAGTAAAATAATGACGTTTATCATCTAATTTGATGTAAAAGTATTCGTTTTTTTATTGCAAATTCTTGTATGCTATCTTTACATGATATTTTTAGTGTTGAACACTTTTTTAATTTTCAATCCTTTTAAAATTTTCTGGGTCGTATTAGCATTTGAACAGACTTCAATGAATATATGTAATCATGAAATGAATTCCAATTAATGCCATGATTTCGTATTGTAGCATTAAAAAATTTGGTTGGATGTTCATAATATTTGCCATTTAAATTGCTAAAAACAATAACAAACAAAATATTAATTGCAAATTACATAATTAATAATTAATTAACTGACCTATTATAACAATTGTGAAACCACCCGGCTGTTGTAAAAATCTCGGCACAATTTACAGCATCAATATCATTATCACGATCTTTTGTGCTAAAACTATAACCCACATGCTGACTAAATGAATCGCCCGCATCTCCTGTGTATGAGCCGAGTTTAATTAATTTGTAGTTTTCAGCTTCATTCCCTACTTGGAAGTCGTCATACTTGGCGTATTTCGTCACATTTTCAAAATCCTGCAACTGAATCAATAATTCCACAGGCTTAAGAGTGGAGGTTAAGACGTGCAATTTTTCGAGTCCTATAAAGAATTCGGCATCAATATCACCGAAACCGTGTTTGTATTCTAACCAGTCGCGGTAAAAGTCCACCGCGCCATTGATGCGTCGTTGAAAAACCGTCCAACCACCACCGTCTATACTCTTGTTACAAAGTACCACAAATGGTTTGGGCCCATAGAGGCGATTGATGATGGGACATTTATTATCTGCACAAATGCTGGCATCGAAATCTGCACAACTAGTGGGATATGATTTACTGGTGCTGCAAATAATTGAAGAAGGGACATGAAGAAGGGTAGCACTTGAATGTAAAAAAAAATTTCGTTGTCTTTCATTTCCGTTTTCAATGAATTTTGGAGGAAGTAGCTGAAAAAATTTGAAGAGCAATTTCTTGATTTCAGACAAACCTTCTTCAAATTTAATACAGAGATAATTAACGTAATGAATTATACTACAAGGTTTAGAAATTTCATGTTATTTTTGGTTATAATGAACACAATTAGAAGTCTAGAAGTATTTTATTGGAGAGTTCATGATATTTTATAGCGATTGTGGTCTTAATTCCATTCTTTATGAAAAGAAGATGAAATATTTAAATGGTACTCCCTATTTCGTTGAAAGAATAATACGAAGCATTGTGAATATATATCAGTTTGTTTTAATCAAATATTTATTTGAGAATACCCGACATCATTAAATCGTTCATACACATTGAAGGTCAGCGATTTTTGGAGTAATTGGGGGACATTTTTAGCCACTCTATCCCATTTGCCATTTTTTTTAGGTATAATCCTAAACGTAATGGTTAGAGAGCCTTTAGTATTTTAAATTTCTTTCATTTTAAAATTATTTTATCCTACAAACCGTTTCTAACAAAGGGATTAGGCTGTGATAATCACATGACCTTGCATTTACCATGGCATTCTGTAATTCAATGCTAAATTGGGATAAAAAAAATAACGTCCCCTCAGTTTTGTTTCCGATAACTGATATGTTGGTTAATGAGCATTACACAACAATGTTCATAAAATTTTAGTACCAGGCGGCGGTACGATTTACTTATATTATAAGATTCGGAAATATTTTCAGCATTTAAGTTCCAAAAATTTCATCCAAATTTTTCAATTTTCGTCACAAGTAGACACTGAGTTTCCTGTTGAGTGATGCAGTTTTACTTTGTTTCCAAATCGATCGCCATTTTCGTGTATTTTGAAATTCTAACGGTTCTGTTCTTCTCCTTTGACTAACGATTTGTTTGATTGTCTAAAGGCTGTTTGGTAAGCCGCACTTTGGTGTGAGTAAAACGCAGAGTACTTCAAGGTATGTACGTTCGTGTAGTAACAGACGCTTTAAACGAGTAAATTTAAATACAAACAAACCAGTTTGCATACCAACTTCTGGTGTGCTTTTCTTCAGCCAAATTAAAATTCAAATTCTTGTGTTTCTTGTAAAAGAATATATAGAAGCCGGTTTCCACAGCCTTATTATACACAACACAAGCAGGAATTATTATTCAGCATAAAATAAGCCACAAATTAATACTCAAATTCTTCAATTGATAAGAAGTCAAACTGTTCGGTACAATGCTGATAAGAGTACCAATAGCGCGATACACTGACTCAAACAATAATTCGTTCACTATGCTATTAAAAATAAATTTCATTTTATTTCAACCACTGCCCGCTCGATTTGAGCGAATTGAATTCCTATCGAGAGATGAAAAGAATGTAAAAGTGACTGAGAAAACAAACAATTTGAAACTGTACTACAAAAACAAATAAAAACGATTAATAAATTCAGATTTTTAGCAACAATATTTACTGCATCCTTACTATATGATTTCCACTGAAATTCACTTTTTATTAACTTTTTAAATTTTTTTAAAAAAAAAGTTTAATGGAATCCGTATTTTATTATTCGATAAACATAAAATAAGAAAATTAATTTTCAATTACGATTTCCGCAATATTATGGAACCAAAAAAACGTCATGAGGTACTTTCATAAGACTATCGCTAGTGTAGTTTGTCCTAACATTAAAATAACAAAATTTATTCGCACTTACCAAGTTAGGGTGTGATTGTCGTCCTTAAGACATATTTTGGTGGCATCTAAAAAAATACAAAAAAATTATAAAATTTATTTCAGAAATAATTTGAAAAACAATTCTTACCTATTTTATGGAAATATAGATGAACATCACGATAAAATTTTAAGTATTCAGTTTTCGGTATTGTACTGTTTTCAATTTGGTTTAGCTTAGCGTCTATTTGAGGTATGATGGCTAGTTTCTCCGAAATTGTATTTTGTAATGCTTGAATGTGCTTCTCTAAATTAATTCCTTTCAGGAGGATTTTCATATTTTCTTGATTGCTTACAACGTCGTTTAATATATCTCTTGGTATTGTCCTATTTTCTATGGCGGTCAGCTTACTGTTTATTCGAGGCACGATGGCTAATTTCTCCGAAATTGTATTTTTTAATGCTTGAGTGTGCTTGTCTAAATTAATTTCATTTAAAAGCGTTTGGGAATCGTTTTGATTTTTTATAATCTCATCCAACATTTTATCATGTTTCTTTAATGTTTCTCTCATATCAGCGATTAAGATAATTTTATCATCGACCGGAGGAGGCACGATTGTAGTTTGCATTTGAATTTCTTTTCTTATAAAATCTTTCAAATCTTCGATGTTTTGTTTATTATTCTGCATAAGTTTCTCCTGCATTGCTTCAATTTGTTGCGGCAGACTTTTAATTGTTCGTTCCAAGTCACTAAGAATATCCCTTTGTCTGTCCAGGTCCTTCTGAATATTCGACATGTTGTGTTGCAGTATATCGTTTCCAATTTGTAATTTTATTAATTGATTATCAAATCGTGTGTAGTCACACGAATCAATTACGTCCGATATATCATCGTTCGTTATCTGCATTTATAAAGAGTTTTTATTCATTCGATGCATTCAATCGATTCCAATTGAAATACTAACTTATGTTGGACTGTACTTACTTTAATTGCAGCCTGTGCATAGTTCCACATACACAATGACAGAAGTGTTAGCTTGTAAAAAGTCAGTTCCATTTTGAAGCGAATATTTTCACAATTCTTTTCAAGTGCACTTCAATTAAAACGTTGAAGTCAACTGATAATAAATTGAAATTTTGGTGTGTTTTTAAAGCCAGGCAGTGTTGAATATGAGAATTTGATAAGAAAATACGACTAAAATATAAGCAATAAAGAAATGCACTCTGACTGTAAAGTATACTTGGATGGATTAATGCATATACTCTATACAAATGTCTGTGAAACGTATACTCATTGACTGTTACTCACACAACATACCGTCTTTATCTGCACTAGTGATATGTTTTACTTAAGGTTGGTTGCGTTTGGTTTATAAAGGTTTTCTCACTGCAAAATTGAAGTTGTTGTCGAGCTTAAGTGTGAATTTAAAATTATTTTCCTTCAGATAATTCAGATTTCGATCTCTGTTAAAAGAGAAATTTAGTTCAGAATCATTGATCAGAGTGTATGATCATCAAATCTTATTTCTAAAATAAAATACAATAAAAATAACAAACGAAATTGAACTGAATTTGAGAATTAAATGCTCTTAATTATGATAACAACATCTTTTCGGTAATCAGGTAACAATTCTGTTATAGAATCTTGTCCTTTTATTAAAGGGTTTTGCATGAATTTGTTTGTTTTAAAAATGCTTTCCGAAGTCGATTATTCATTGTCAACAAATTAAAATGAAGCTATTCATATTTACATCGTGAATCCTTATTTTCATAACATAAATGGATATAGAACGGCAAAGACTGTAATATGTTCACTTGTGTGTAATATTTCCTACAGAGCTTTAACATTTTCATTCACTTTAGTTTCACTTGTCGATCATCGTTGATCGTTGCCTAAGACTAGATTGCATGCCTATGAAGTGTCTGCTCATCAGCGATTGCAATTTGATAAGGAAAATCAAAATAAAAATTAACAAAGATCCCATGACGTGAAACATAATTTGAATAGAAATTTATGTTCATTTTTAATATTTTATTCCTCTCAACATTAATGTTTTCATTGATTCCTTCACAGAAATTTAACAAGAAAATTATATGATTGCATTTATGGAGAACCGAGGGGTAATAAATATTATCCTGTCCCCCCATTACTGTTCTACTGCTTCTGTACTGGGTGCTATTTAATGGATATGGAACATCAGTATTGGATAATATCTCACAACTTTCTGAATAAGAATTCCACGATGAGGATGTTAACCTCCAGCAACAAAAATATATTGAAGTTTTCTAAAAGAAATATTAGAACGACAAACATTTCTCTTGCGTAGTAGGAAAGATTTTTCTGGCCATTTCTTCCTAATAACATATAAGAAAGACTATTGAATTGTAGCATGGAAGTAGCTGTATTTCTGTATTTCATTATCATTGAGTCTGTAACAGCTTCATAACAATTTTTTTTTAATTTTCTAGAATTTCTTCCCTTACTTTATAATGTTCTCTATAAACATTTTGATGACGTCAGTCCTCTCCTCTCAACTAAATTATTTTCATATTTGATTCAGCTTCCTGTGTTCTTTAAATAATAATTGGCCATTACAACCTTTCAGTTAGGACTACGATCTACTTTCTCACACCGACAAATTTTTTGAGAAGCATTTCATGGCAATTTTATTTACTCTCAGAGTTTTTGCCAGAAATCTGCTGAGAGGAAGTCGTCGAAGAAATATATTTTCATCTTTCGTTTCGTTGGAGATGACTGACCTAGGGTTTGTACCGTGACCTTACAGTCTAATGCCGAAAATCATCGAATAATTTGGAGTTCTAGTCAATCTGGTGGATTCGATTATACGTGTGGTACCATTCAGTCGATTTTCCTTTTTTTTACAAAGACAAGTGGCATGATCTGAGCAGAAAAATTCTTCTTAGGTAGGTAGGTAGGTAGAAGTGGCTGTCCCCCCGATGGAGTCATGAGCGGACACACTTAGACCGCATACAGGGCCCATTGTGACACCACAGTTTTATCTTCTCCCCTATTCCAGGAAACACTCGGAGCTTCCGATGAAGCGACTCAGACTGCCAATATCCATGCATGACAGTTCATCTAGGTCTTCCATGTAGTAGGCACCCAGGTGTCTCTTTCTCCTCTGACCAAGTGCCGGGCATGTACACAGTAGGTGAAGAATAGTTTCATCCTCTTCCTCATCTCCACAGCTTCTGCAGAAATCATTCGCGAGGTGTCCAAGACCAATACGCCTCGCATGTGTTCCTATAATAGAATGCCCCGTAATAACCCCGATAACAGCGCTGAGCCTTCTTCTGTGGAGCTTAAGCAGAGTCGCCGTGCGCCTCCTATCAAGCCTTGGCCAGATTTTCTGCGCGGCTCTGCCTTTATCCGAAGCTGCTCACCTACTGTTGACGAGGTCCACGATTGCATTGTCAATTATAAGCCCACAGGTACTTAAAGGGATCCCCAATGTAGAGAATTCATCAGAGAGCTCGATGGTCGTGCCCCTTCTGGCCAGATCATCCGCTCTGCAGTTGCCGGGAATGTCTCTATGACCCGGTACCCATGTGATACAAACATCACATCGGTTCGCCATCTCATTGAGACGTCTGCGACAGTCGTACACTGTCTTGGAGTTTATCACACTAGAATCCAGTGCCCTGATGGCCGCTTGGCTATCGGAAAGTATAGTGATCCTTCGCTTGCGAACATTTTTGTCCACAATAATTTTCACCGCAGCTTGAATTGCCGACACTTCCGTCTGAAAGACGCTGCAGTGATCTGGTAGCCTCATAGACTTGGATATTCCGATTGATTTCGAATAGATACCAATACCAACGTCTCCTTCTAATTTGGAGCCATCGGTGTAGATTTGTGCGGCATTCCCCGCGAGGTGCACCACACCCTTTCTCCAGTCCTCCTTTTTCAGAATGGATGTCTTAAAATTCATTGAGAAGTCATATCGCGGTGTCATATAGTCTATGCCTCCGACAATATCAGTTTCCTCAAGTATTCTTGTATGACCAATGCCCGATGCATGCCATTGTCCAGTAGCCCCAACACGCCTACTAACCCTAGCCGCCACACCCCTGCAGTATAGGTCAAGCGGTAGAAGGTATAAGATCATCTCCAGAGCGATCGTAGGAGTAGTGCGCAGGGCACCACTAATAATTATGCAAACAGATCGTTGTAACTTGCGTATCAGGTTTAATTTCGTCATCCTATTCAGGGATTCCCACCACACCAGGCATCCGTAGGTCAGGATAGGTCTGATCACCGCTGTGTAGATCCAGTGAGTCATCCTAGGTTTCAGGCCCCATTATTAGTGATATTTGGTTTCCACGATAGCTTCCTATCCAGGATAAGGCCCAAGAAGCGCGCTTCCTCCTTGAGTTCTTGTTCCGCCCCATACAATCTCAGTGGACGGAAAGGTGGAGGCTTGTACTTTCTCGTGAAGAGTACGACTTCCGTTTTACCGGGATTAACATCCAAACCACGACTAGATGCCCACTCCCTGACCTTCCCTAGGGCAAGTTGCATCCTGTGTCTTATAGTGTCAACAAATCTGCCCGAAATAGTGGGAACAACGTCATCGGCATAGGCAATCGCCCCGCATCCCACGTTTTCCAACATCACTAGCAGCTCATTCATCACAAGGTTCCATAGGAGAGGGGAGAGTACTCCATACTCCACCCTGTGGAGTTCCCCTTCCCACTTCTCTAGTGATGAGCGAGCACCCCAGTGTCGGGTAGATTGCTCTCCCACATAATAGTCTGGATATCCAGTTCACCAGATTGTCCTGTACATTCAGTCTTTTTAGAGCACCGGAAATAGCACCCAGTTCCACGTTATTGAAGGCTCCTTCTATATCCAGAAAAACAGCCAAGGTATATTCCTTTCGTACCAGCGATTTTTCTATCGTACACGTTAGGTTATGTAAGGTAGTGTCAACAGACCTGCCCTTATTGTACGCATGCTGTTGCCTAGATAGCATATTTCCATCTAAGGTCTGGCGTAGTTCAACATCGATGAGTCTCTCCATGGTTTTCAGTAGGAAAGAAGAGAGACTTATAGGTCTAAAATCCTTAGGTGTGGTGTGAGAGTTTCTCCCTGCCTTTGGTATGAAGACCACTCCCACTTTGCAGCATTCCGACGGTATGTGTTTTAGCCGAATACTGGTGGAAAACATATCTCTAAGTATCGCGATGTGTTCCAGTTTCAAACGTTGTAGTAGGGCTGGATATATCCCGTCTGAAGCCGGGGATTTAAACAGTTTAAATCCATTTATTGCCCATTTGATTGCCCCTTCCGACATGATTGAATAGTAGTCTTCATGTGAATCGCTTTCCAAGACTCTCACCTGCATATCCAAGTTTTGTCCCAAAACACTATCAATTCTATTGTGCGTAAGTGGACCCATGCCCAGATTGACAAGACGATCATATACATACATCCCAATTCGTGTTCCTGGGATTCCTGACCGTCCTCACACTTCCGATCTCCCTATCTAGAGAGAATTCAATGTATCTATGATCAGAGAAGGAGTGCTCCTCAGAGCCTTTCCAATCTCTGACCTCATCAGAACTACTTCTCAAAGCAATGGTTATATCCAGTACCTCTTTTCTGATCTTGGTTACAAACGTGAGCGTGCTACCCACGTTGCATATTATTAAATCATTTGAGATTATAAAATCAAATAGTGACTCACCCCGTTCATTAACATCCGCGCTGCCCCATATGGTATGATGAGAGTTGGCGTCGCATCCAATGAGCAGGCCAACTTTAGCGCGCTTGGCTTCGGTGACCAGTCTTTTAACTGCATCTGGTGGAGGATCTTCGGCTGGATTTTTTTTTTTTTTTTTTATTTATTTAATTTAATTCAATTAAAAATGTATACAAGATCGAATAATGCCTCAGCGCCAGTAGGCATTGGAGAGGCTAGTTGGCAACAATTAATTCAAATTAATAAATACATAGTAATCAAAGGATAGCTTAATAAAGTTAACAATAATAATAAAAAAAAAAAAAAAAAAAAATTATATATATTTAGATATATATATAAATAAATAAATTATAATGAGAATAAAGTGAAAAATAAAGACATATAATCATTTACTTGAAAATAAAAAATTTATAACAGAAGCTGTAGTTTATATCATATTTTCGATATTTGATTTCAAAAATTCTTTTAATAATCTTTTAAAATTCGAAAGTGTAGAACAGGATTTTATAAATTGCGGTAAGTTGTTAAACTCTTTACTGCCAGAATACTCAATTCGTTGTTTAGTTGTCTCTGTACGGCAAAAGGCTACTCTAAATTGTAGACTATTTCGAGTATTATAGGGATTTTGACCTTGAGCAAAACGTATTGTATGGTGGCCTATATTGTGGATGCATTTGTATACATACAAAAGGATTTGTATCTTGTTAGTACCACATATTGGTAGAATTGATGAAAAATGTTCAGTATACAAAGATCTTGTTGAATGTCTCATTGGCAGGTTTGCAACAGCCTTTAATGCTCTATTCTGTAGTCGTTGTAGAGAACTGACTTCAACGCTTTTTTTGTATGCATAAGTTGAAGCTAAGTAGTTAATGTGGCTTTGCAATAAACTTTGATAAATCAATAACTTTGTGGGCTGATCAAATTTGTATTTAAATTTATATAGTAATCCAATAGCAGGTGAAATTTTCGACTTAAGGTGTTTTATATGTTGATCCCACGCAAGATTAGATTGTAAATGTAGTCCCAAATATTTAATTGAGGATACTTCTTCGATTTCTTTGCCATCAATATGTACACTGAAGTTTGAGTTAAAACGCACATATGGTCTAAAACGAATCAATTTAGTTTTACCTGGATTAAGAAAAAGTTTATTTATTCGCATATATTCAACTATAAGAGCCGCATCACGCTCTATATATGGTTTAACTGCATCCTCATATTTATATGGATAGAAAATAGATATATCATCTGCGTACATATACATTTTACCAGTTAGCTCCAAATTTTTTATATCGTTCATGTATATAACAAAAAGCAAGGGACCCAAAACACTTCCCTGTGGTACCCCAAACTTAACTGGTTTTAAACTGCTTTTCTGATTATGGACTTGAACGAACTGCCTTCTACTTTTCAAATATGACTTAAATAATAAATGTTCATTATAACGAAAGCCATAAAGTTTAAGTTTTTGAATCAAGATCTCATGATCGATCATATCAAAAGCTTTCGACAAGTCAAAGAAAATTCCGACAACCGCACTGCTACCCTCATCAATCATTTTGCAAATGCAATTCTGGACATTAATAACTGCTTCCTCAGTACCACATCCTTTTCGAAAGCCATATTGACAGTCATTAAGCAAGTTATTTTCTTCAAAATATGTTGATAATTGGTTATGTATAATTTTTTCAAGAAGGTTATTGACTACTGGCAAAACTGATATTGGACGAAACTGATCAATTAAAGTAGAGTTTTTTCCTTTGGGTATCGGTATCACTTTATGTATTTTTAGGGTGTCCGGATATATTTTGGAATTTATAATATTATTAAAAATTTTAACCAAATGAGATACAAGATAACTACCACAATTTTTAAAAACTTTAGGTGATATGTTGTCATGTCCACAGCTTTTGTTGGTCGAAAGACTTAATATTAAATTTTCGACTTCTTCAGGGGTTGTAAAATTCAAGACAAACAAACTAGTACGAGGACGTAAGGTTCTCAGAGAATTAAAGTTATCCGCAGGATTTTCATTAATAGATTGCTTCAAATTTTGTACAGATGTTAAAAAATATTCATTCATAGTTTCAGCCTTAATAGCATCATCTACAATAGCATTACCATGACAATCTCTAATATGTAGTTCCTTTGCTGAATTCCTGCCCAAGGTATCATTAATGAACTTCCAAGTTTTCCTAGGATCATTTTGTAGATTTATCAAATTACTAGCATAGTAGTTGTTTAATGAATTTTTATATGATCTTTTAACTATTTTGCTTATTCTTTTAAGTTGATTTTTAATACATTCGTTCTCGGCATATAATTTTCTTAGTTTTAACAATTTTTTCTTATAAGCAATTAATTTACATAAGTTACCATTGACCCAAGGTGTCATTTTGCGTTTTAGTACGACATTTTCATACTTCGAAACTGTTGAACTTTCTATTGCATTGCTTATACATGCCAAAAAATTGTTTGTGTCGACTAAAACATCTTGTGAATATATAAATGATTCAAGCTGCTCTCGTACGCACACATTCAACTTTCCATAATCACAAACAGAATAGCATTTTTGTACAACGTCGGAAATTTGAAAATCAAAATCAACTGAACAGTGTATTAAATTGTGATCAGACAAATTACATTTGATTGCATTAACATTTATTGGTTTCAAAATGTTAGTGTACACGTGGTCAAGACATGTATTGCTTAGGGGCGTGTAACTAATTCGTGGCAGTTGTGAAAATCATAATTTAATAAAAGATTTTGAACATCGCTAAATAAATGTTCATCTAAAGCATTAATATTTGCATCACCAATAAGGATGCTAGGTCTCCTCCCATAACAAAACAGCAAATTTTCCAAAAAATCCATAAAGTGCGGTGAATTACATTTTTGGGATTTATAGAAAGAAATAATCGTTATTGGTTTACGATCTATCTTAACATCATCCAATTTTAAAGCGATAGAATCTATAAAACCTTCACTTGAGCATACAACATCTCCAAAATTCAAAGTATCCCGTATATATAAAGACGTTCCTCCGTACCCGTCAGATCGACAACAATGTACTGATTTATATCCTGGTATCTCATAAATTTGAACGATGTCGCTCTTAAACCATGTTTCCTGCACTGATATAACTGCAGGAAGTTTATAAAAATTAGAAATTACACTTTTGAATTTATTAAATTTAGTAAGTGACGATATGCTTCTTATATTAATAGAAATAACATTAAAAACAGAGTTATTATTTTTAACATAATTATTAAATGCATTAATGCTTTGAAAGTACAAATTATTCATCATAATGGAAAAACAAATAAGAAATAATGCCAACTAATATACATACATAGATACAAAGTTAGTTTAAGAAGGTCATTCATAATCATTATCAGAATTTTCATCAGCCCGATTAGCTTGACGTGCTGGACGATGTGGGGGTTGATATGTTGCAGCATCAGCTAATAGCTTATCAACATCATCTTCATTTTTTAAAAACCTTGGCTTAGAAAGCTCACTCCTTTTTGCATATACTCTACCACCCACAGAATAAACAGCTCGGTATCCCACACTCTTCAAAGATCTTGCATATTTTAAAAAACTCATTGTTTCTCTACTCAAGTAATCATTGACATATACATTTTTAGTTTCATCATTTTCCTTCAATTTCGGCTTTATCGACATCAATTTAGTCTTTGATTGTTTAGAACAAAATTTAACGACAACAGATTGGGTTTTATCGTTTTTAGTTTTTAAAAAGTAGGCATCATTAATACTCTCGGGTCGCACAACAACACCAACATCGGCCGACAACTTTACAACAGCATCAACAGCTGATAAATTCTCTTTTGGCTTCACTCCAGTTATCACACAGTCGTTTTGCACTAGTTGATCATTAAGAAACTTTACAGAATCTTTCAAAATATTAACTTCTGTCTTTAATGCTTTATTTTCTTTTTGAACTGTTTCCAATTTTTTCTTGTTTTCTGCAACACCTTTAATAATATCATCGAATTGTTTGCACATAAAATTCATTGCTTCATTGAGCTGATCCAATTTCTTTAATTCCGTTTTAATCTCATTTAACTCTACAACAACAGAATTACTGCTGTTGTTGTTGCTACAATTATGGCAAACAAATTCCTCCTCTTCATTATCCAAAAGACGATTAAACTGGCGCTTGTCCAAATTAGTGCAAAGTGCATGAAAAGTTTTTTTGCACTTGTCACAGTCTATGCTTAGATCACTGCTTTCCACATCCAATTTGCACTGGATACAGACCAACTTTTTGTTAGCTAGACTTTTCCTGCTTCTTGTATACATACTTTAATATTTCCACTAATTCAACTCTTTGTAATATAAGAAATTCTTCAGTTTACAAATTTCACTTCACTTTTATAGGTGTATTCAACTTTGTGATCAATAGTGTAATTATTGCAACCAACGATTCTTTTTCTTTTTATTATTATTATTTCCTTTTTTATCAATTTAAATTTTAATTTTGATATTAATATTAAAATTTTTATAGAGCTTAATTAAATATGTCTTCTTCGCTACCAATGTTGCCAACCTCAAATATAACTGGAGGAGATCCAATACTGCCTTCCATTTATCTCCGTCGCAACCGTAGTTAGGTCTTCATTACTGTAAGAAGGGAGCAAATATGCTATTAAGTTTTTCTTAATTAGTATACAGGATCTGGGACTACCCATAAGTTTGGCGTGAACCAGCCTATAATCCTTGAGCCCCAATCCACAAACGTTATTGGCCATAGACCATGGTTCTTGGATTAGGGCGATGTCTTCTCCTCTGTTCGTCAGCCGGAGAAGTAGTGCAGCCTTAGAGTGATGGAGATTTATTTGGATTTCCTCTCCACCGTCGTTGTATAACCTTCCTGATCAGCCTCGACTAGGAGTTGAGATTCCATCAGCAGCATACCAAAAACAGATGCTATATCCGATCCAGTGGAAGAGAAAGAGCTAACTCTGGATTCGCTCCTCCTCCTTTTCTTCTTCGTCCGATCCGCCCATGTGTTCGTCCTGTGGCTTGTCCTCCTGAGGGGCGTTGTCACCTGACTTCATTAGGCGATTATCCTTTTTGTATACTTTCAGGATAATATGTTCAAATCCAAAGGCCACCACACCATTGGATTTTGCTAGGTGCTCCAGGGATTCCTGATTGACTATGATGGTCGCACAGCGAGATCTATGGCGCTCCTCTAGTTTTGCAATCTTCCAATTGTGTGTTGGTAACTTTTTAACAATTTTATCATCCTGAGTACTTTCTCCGGCTCCTTTGGAGTTACAGGTATCCAGGAGCGTGTTCTGGGTCTGCTGGGTATTGCATCCTTGGGCACTATTTCTAATTTAGCGCCCTTCCAGATTTCACCTACCCTCGTTATGGCGATGGAGAAGAGATCCAGGGCTCTCTTGTCGGCACACGTTACTAACTTCACGTGTCCTTGGTGCCAGCCACACATTTGGTAAACTCAAACTGGTCCCGGATTCTCCTCCATTACATCTAGAAAGACGTCCGCAAGGGCGTCTGCTGCAAGTCTCCAGTTTGATGGTGTAATACTGCCGTCTGGATCGGAGCGATCTGCAACCGCCATCTCTATGCTGTCTTTTAGCACCTCACTGTATAGGATATTGGTGCGATGCGAGCTGCGTGGTTTTTTAGCGCCTTCGCATCAACCAAGTCTTTTCCCTCTTTTTTGGAGACGGGCGTCGGCTTAACACCCGTACGCGGATTTTTACGAGTTCCGTTCTCGTCCTCCTTAGTGGAGGTGTTTTTCAGATTATCCGTTGTTTTATTTTTATCATTATTCATATTGTTGCGCATATCGAAACGACCTAATATCGTTTAACATTAACGATAAACAAAAGCTACAAATACATACAAAGACCATGAGGCAATGCGTACACAATACACACGACACAAATACACACTAACACATATGTGCACCGAACCATACATAAAGCAACAATAACATCAGTATGTGTATGAGAGAGATCGATAACCCAAACGCAACATAAGCGAACACAACAAGAAGCAATGTGTACACAATACACCAGTGTTGCCATTTTGGAAATGCAGAAAAGCGTCAAGCTTAAAGCAAAAAAGGGTAAAAAGGGTAAAGTAGTTCAGAAAAATAGGGTAAAAAGCGTCACAAGAAAGAAAAAAAAATGGAAATAATTTTCAAATACTTATACTATCTAGCTTTGCGTATAAACCATCTTAAAGGGGAAAAAACGCAAGCAACATTAAATACAAATAAAATATGATTTATTTAACAAAAACTCAAAGTAAAAATATATTAATATAATTCAGTAGTTAACAAAAAGTTAAAATAAAATAACTAAAAAGTAAAAATATTTCATTATAATTCAAAAAATAACGAAGACTGAATAAAATAACATAAAAATTAAGAATTTTACAAAAACTTTAAATAAAGCTTCATTTTTTAAAGTAAAAAAAAAACAAATATGAAAATAACGTTTTATAGTAAAACGTTTTATAGTCACTATGCCTTGCATTTATTTCACAATGGCAACATGCACAAAGTGCCTTAGTAGAATCCTTTGCCGGTCTCAGCCACTGTTTAAACATTGTATGACTTTCCCATTTTTTTATATACACGATCCATCTAATACTAAACTGTATTAAAGCAAAATAAAACTAAAGACAAAAGTATGAAATACTTACTATTTTTACATTTACTCTCCAGGAAATAGAAAATTTTATTTTTTTACTCATTGCCAGCGTTTTCAGAAAAAAATTGAAACAAAAATACAACACCTGTGGACGTAGCATTAACAAATATTGCAATGACAAACAAAATATTTAAATTTCATTGTTGCAGAAAAAAGGATTAAACCACAAAAAATATAATCACATAGTTGTATAAAAAAGCATCAAAAGCGCCACAAAAAATGAAAAAAGCGTCAAAAATACCCTTTTTTCAAAAAAGCGTATTTCGAAAAAATAAAAGGGTAGCGAGACTAAAAAAGCGTCAAAAAATACCCGAAAATGGTCAAAATGGCAACGCTGCAATACACATTAACAAATACATCGAACATCTTCTAAATAAACCAGCAACAATAAACAATGTAGTCGCAAAAGAATTCTCGAGAACGCGAGAACGCGAACCTTCTACCTCGAGAACCATCATCAGACTGAAGAGGTTCGCATATAAAAGGGCAAGACAAGGCAGGCAACGAGTCAGTTGTAATTGAGTCAGTCTTGAGTGAAGTTGCGTGTGAACAATAAATAGTCGTGTTGGAAGATATCGGTTGCGAGTAATAGTTGTGTGTGAATAATAGCAAGCAATTAATGTTGTATCGGTTAAGTGTGAACAGTGGCATATAAGAAAGTGTGGACAATAAAGAGAGTTTAATTAAAATAAGACACATATTTGTTTTTACTTGGTTTGCAATTAACGAACTCATATTTAAACGTTTTTAAAAAGGTAAAAACGTAACAATTGGTGTCAGAAGTGGGATTGCAAAAATCCAAGAGTGAAAATAAATAAAAAAGAAATTAAAGAAATAATAAGAAATAAATAAATAAAATGAAACTATCCGAACTAAGAGTGGACCGGCTTAAACGAGAGTTGGGTAAACTGGAGCTACCAACAACGGGCACAAAGAATGAACTGCAGAGACGGTTAAGAGAACAACTACAGCTTCAGGGCATCGACATCGAATCCTACGAGTTCGAGGATGAAGAGGAACGAGAGTCACAGGCATCTGCAACCCCTAGCGGTATAGACATAAATTCGTTGCTAGCCGCTATGATGGAAAAAATGCAAGTATTAGCTGATAAACAAGAAGCTTCCCGAAAAGAAGAAAACAAAAATCTATTTGCTGAGGTAAAACTTCTGGCTGAGGCCCAAGAAGCTTCTAGAGCCGAAAATCAGAAAATGCAAGCAGCGAACCAAAAGCTATTTGCAGCAACAACAGAGAAGCTGCAGGAAATCCATGAGTCAGTCAGCAAGAGAATCACTGGTGTTGAGGAAAGGGTGTCACATTTGGAAAAAACCGTTGACACAAAAGTGAACGATTTGGAAAGGACCGTCGACGGGAAACTCGTAATGATGGAGGAGAAGATCAACAACCTCCAGAACCAGCGACCGGAACCAGTGCGAGTCGTATCCGAAAGTATCGGCAGGATAAAACCACCTTGCTTTGATGGAAGCTCACCCCTATCCGTCTTCAAATTCCAATTTGAGACAGTAGCCAGCAGAAACGGATGGGACGATGGAGAGAAGGCCTTGGAGCTGATTTTGGCGTTAAAACGTGTAGCAGCAGAGATACTAGAGACCATGCCAGCCAGCAGTAGAAACAACTATAACGAATTAATGGTGGCCTTACAGCGGAAATTCGGCGATGAGCACAAGCGAGAGCTGTACCGCATGGAGTTGAGATGCCGGGCGCAAAAGCCAAACGAGTCATTACAAGCCTTTGCAATGGAAGTTGAGAGGTTGGTGCAGCTTACATACCCAAGAGAAAACCACCCGTTGATAGACAACTTTAAGACCGAGGTGTTTGTTAATGGAATACGCGACTCAGACATCAAATTAGCGGTATGTTCCACACAGAAGGCAACCTTTGCAGAGACCGTGGCCTTCGCACTAGCCCAGGAGACCGCTCGCACCATTTCTAGACCACAAGTAAGCAAAGTGCGAAAAATGGAAGTAGTGGAGGAGGAAGAATGCAGTTTTAATAAATTTAAAGAGATGTTGAAGCAAGTTTTGGAAGAGAGTGGACAAAAGGCTAAACTTAAGTGCTTCAACTGTGGAAAGAGTGGTCATTTCCAAATACACTGTAAAGCGCCTCGTAAAAGATCAAGATCCGTCTCACCATCAAGGAATAAGAAACGGGCGAACTACCAACCACCTTCACAAGAGTCCCCGTTAAACTAAAACGAGCTAGCACTGAGGGGCAAGTGCTGGCTCCCACAAGCGAGGGCCCCACAGTCTCAATATCAGTGATGCAGCAAAACAACACAAACCTTACGGCGAGCGGGTACATAAATGGCAGACAACACATCTTCACTATAGACACCGGTGCGACGCAGTCTATCATCAGACCAGATGTAGTAAAGGGGAAGTGTGAGGCACTTAGAAATGTAAGACTTCGGACAGCTACTGGAGAGTCTGCCACCGTCCACGGAAAAACAGAGGCGAAGGTGACGATAGCCAACATCAGCGTAAGCCACGTCTTTATTGTTGCCGATATTGTCGACGAGGTTATCATTGGTGCCGACTTTATGATAGCTCATGGTATCAATTTGAATATGGGGCAACAGATAATGGGTTGGCGAAATGTGGAGATACCTCTTGACGTCGGATACAAGCATCAAGTGCACGCCAGAAGGATAGTTGCTGTCGAACAACAAAAATTACCAGCTCAAAGTGAATCACTGTTATGGGCTCGTTTGGAGGGAGATTGTGAGGAGAACCGCTTGTGGGTTGTGGAACCAGCAGAAATACAGACGGATTTAATATCAGCAAAGGCCCTCGTCAAATCCACAGAACAGAGAATAGTCCCGGTGAGAGTGCTAAATCTATCAGGCAACGAAAAAGTCATCTGTAAAAACTCAGAAGTCGGTCAATGTGTTCCAGTAGAGGCGATAATAAACAGCGAACAATCGCAGCAAACTGCCGAAATGTCAGCCAAGGATCAAAAGGAGTTTGGTGAAAATGTGGAAAAATGGGTAGCAGGCTTAGCAGCTCGAGAGAGAAATAAAGCCAAAAAGCTGCTAAAGAGGTATGCTTTCGCTTTCGCCACGAACAATAGAAGACAAGGAAGAACAGCTATGGTCAAGCATGAAATTGATACGGGCGAAGCGAGACCAATAAAACAGGCACCCAGAAGCATACCGCTGGCGAAGCGTAATGAGGTTAAAGAGCTAGTCGACGAAATGAGGAGGAGCGGTGTAATCGAACCATCATCGGGTCCGTGGAGCTCACCTGTAGTCTCAGTAAAGAAGAAAGATGGCAGTACAAGATTCTGCGTAGACTACAGGAAGCTGAATGATGTCACCAAAAAGGACAGTTACCCGCTACCGAGAATTGACGACACACTCGACACGCTAGCTGGAACGAAGTGGTTCTCCACATTGGATCTTCAAAGCGGATATTGGCAGGTGGAGATTGCAGACAAGGACAAAGAGAAAACTGCATTCAGTGCGAACGGCGGCTTATGGCAGTTTAAAGTTATGCCATTTGGACTCTGTAATGCTGCGGCCACATTCGAGCGGCTTATGGAATGTGTACTCAAGGGACTGCATTGGAAGACTTGCCTGGTGTACCTCGACGACATTATAGTGATGGGCAGAACTTTCGACGAACACCTCAAAAACCTGGGAGAAGTTCTGCAGCGAATAACAACGGCTGGACTAAAATTAAGCGTAAAGAAATGTGCATTGTTCCAAAAACAGGTGAAATATTTGGGGCATCTTGTTACAGCAGATGGAATATCTACGGATGAAGATAAAATACGAGCAGTAAAGGACTGGCCTCGGCCCCAGAATCTTCATGAACTACGCAGCTTTTTGGGACTATGTACATATTACAGACGCTTTGTGCCTAACTTTGCTAGCGTGGCTACAAGCTTGCATGAACTCACCAAGAAATCGAAAGCGTATCAATAGGGTGAGTCACAAGAAAAGGCGTTCCAGACACTAAAAGATCTATTGTGTGCTGCACCAGTTTTGGCGTATCCAGTCCCCGGAGAAAAATTCATTTTGGACAGTGATGCTAGCGGATATGGTATTGGTGGTGTACTTTCCCAAGTGATCAATGGGACGGAGAAAGTAGTAGGCTACTATAGTCGCACACTGTCGAAGCCGGAACAGAATTATTGTGTGACCCGACGTGAACTACTTGCAGTGCTGGAGTGCATAAAACATTATCACAAGTACCTGTATGGCCAACATTTCCTGCTAAGGACTGACCATTCCGCACTGAGATGGCTGCTGCAATTCAAGAACCCTGAAGGACAGTTAGCACGTTGGATTGAGCGCCTCCAGACTTACGACTTCAGCATTGAACACCGAAGAGGCATCAAACATGGGAATGCCGATGCTCTTTCACGCCGACCTTGTAATTTGGAGTGTAAACATTGCGTGAAAGCTGAGAAAAAGGAATCCATCGTCGATATCCGGCTAACGCGGATTGAAGACAACGAAGACTGGTCCCAAGCACAAAGGAGTGACCCAATATTGGCGAAGATAATAGCAGCGAAAGAGGAGGATAAACGACCAACAAGAAATGAGATATCCGCAGAAGGTCCTCTTACAAAATCATATTGGGCACTATGGGACAGCTTAAAGATCATAAATGGGTGCCTATATCGACTTTGGGAAAGCGCTGATGGCAAGACCTCATCCAACTTATTGGTAGTGCCTTCCTCCAAAATGAAAGATGTGTTAAAGGAGTTCCATAATGGAGCCAGCGGAGGACATCTTGGAGTGACAAAGACGCTGGAAAAGCTAAAACAACGCTTTTATTGGGTTGGATGTCAGCAAGCAGTGGCGGACTGGATAGCAAACTGTACCCAGTGCATTGCAGCTAAAGGTCCAGTAAGAAGAAGTCGAGGTCAGATGCAACAGTATAACTCAGGCGCACCTTTCGAGCGGATAGCGATGGACGTAGCAGGCCCTTTTCCAGTCAGCAATGCCGGAAACCGATATGTTCTCGTGGTGATGGACTATTTCAGCAAATGGCCGGAAGTGTATGCCATACCCAATCAAGAGGCGAGCACAATAGTAAGCGTTTTTGTGAACAACTGGGTATGTCGCTACGGGGTTCCAATGGAGCTACATTCCGATCAAGGAAGAAATTTCGAGTCAGCTGTATTCAAGGAAATGTGTGAAGTATACGGTATTAAGAAGACTCGAACGACGCCGCTTCACCCACAGTCTGACGGAATGGTAGAACGGTTTAATCGAACCCTGGAAGAGTACTTGCGGAAAGTAGTGAGCGAGCAACAGAAGGACTGGGACGAACACATTCCGAGGTTTCTACTGGCGTACCGATCTGCAGTCCATGATTCAACATCTAGATCGCCCGCCAAGGTAATTTTTGGAACTGAAATAAAACTGCCCGGTGACTTGGAGTTTGGAGTTAAGCCCGCCACAAAGAGGGATGCCACTGGAAAAGAAGAAAGCCTAAATGAACTTCATCAATTTGTGCGCACCCGAATAAAAATGGTCAGCGATAGAATGAAAGCCAGGTATGATCGTGCAGCAAACACGGAGGGCTTCCATGAGGGACAACTGGTTCTACTTTACAACCCAAAGCGGAAGAAGGGACTATCTCCCAAGCTACAAACCAGCTGGGATGGACCGTACAAAATAATTAAACGGTTAAACGATGTCGTGTACAGGATACAGAAAGCTAACAGCCCCCGAACAAAAATGAAGGTCGTACACATAGAGCGACTGGCAAAATATGGGAGAAGAGATAATGAGCCTATTCGGGACGAACAGGCTTAAGTGGGCGGCAGTGTTACGCATATCGAAACGACCTAATATCGTTTAACATTAACGATAAACAAAAGCTACAAATACATACAAAGACCATGAGGCAATGCGTACACAATACACACGACACAAATACACACTAACACATATGTGCACCGAACCATACATAAAGCAACAATAACATCAGTATGTGTATGAGAGAGATCGATAACCCAAACGCAACATAAGCGAACACAACAAGAAGCAATGTGTACACAATACACTTTAACAAATACATCGAACATCTTCTAAATAAACCAGCAACCAGCGTTGCCGTTTTGGGCTTTTCCTACCAAATTTGGTAGGATTTTTTTAATTTGGTAGGATGGTAGGTAAAATTGATTTTTGGTAGGTTGGATCAAAAAGTATTTTTTTAGTTTAAAAATGTTATTAGAAATGAATTTTATAAATTATTTTTGTTATATTGTTGTGTTTCGTTGCTTATTAATACATGTACAATTAAATGTAATACTTTTCTAATAAAAAAGTCATACTTTTTCTCAAAAAAATATATATCGGGTCCGCCATCTAACGTTTTTTTTTTAACTAGTGCTTATTTCATGAATGGTAACACTTAGCTCATGTCTGATTTGACAGATAATTAGTTTTATCCTTCCGCTGAACGAATATGGTTGTGTATACACGTTTTCGCTTCGCTAAGTGTGCCTGCGATCGACTTACAGAATATGCCGATGTTTGCAAAAAAATCATCTATTCAGATGAAGCTCATTTTGATCTTGGCGGGTATGTAAACAAGCAAAATTGTGGCATTTGGGGCACAGAAAACCCGCACGCATACATTGAAAAGCCGACGCACCCAAAACGAGTCACTGTTTGGTGCGGATTTTGGTCCAGAGGCATAATTGAGCCTTTTTTCTTCGAAAATGAGCAAGGAATGGCCGTTACAGTCAATGGCGATCGTTATTGGGCCATGTTGAACGAATTTTTGTTCACAAAAATTGAAGAGGAGGATATTGGCAACATTTGGTTTCAACAGTACGGCGCTATGTGCCACACAACCGAAGCTACACTCGATGTTTTGCGCCCTGTTTTTTAAGATCGCATTATCAGCCGCAGAGCTGATGTCGTTTGGCCACCTCGGAGCTGCTATTTGTCACCGTTGGACTATTATTTGTGGGGGGCCGTCAAAGATAAGTGTTACGCCGACAAGCCAGAGACAATTGACGCTTTAAAGGACAATATTCGTGAAGCCATTGGTTAAATACAGCTGCACACAATCGATAATGTGCTTAAAAATTGGACCGATCGTGTAGGCTACTGCATGGCCAGCCGAGGCAGCCATTTGAATGAAATTGTTTTCCATTATTAACCGGAAGGATTGTACTTTCAAATAAAAAAAGTAATTTGAGAAAATATTTAATAGTTTTTTTTTAAAGCATTTTCACAAAAAAAAGTTATTTGGCGCACCCTTTATATATTTACATTATTTAAAAACTGGTAGGTTTTCAACGATTTTCGTAGGTTTTGACAAAAATTTGGTAGGATTAAAATTTGTTCAGTGGCAACGCTGCCAGCAACAATAAACAATGTAGTCGCAAAAGAATTCTCGAGAACGCGAGAACGCGAACCTTCTACCTCGAGAACCATCATCAGACTGAAGAGGTTCGCATATAAAAGGGCAAGACAAGGCAGGCAACGAGTCAGTTGTAATCAGCGTTGCCGTTTTGGTTATTTTTAACCAAATTTGGTTATTTTTTTTGTAATGTGTAAATGTGTATTTTTTCTTCATTTTGGTTATTTTTTTATTATGGTTAATAAAGCAATCACTTCTTTAATTTTATTTGAAAATTTGCATTATAAGCTTTGCAATCGTTAGCAAAGTGTTTTAATTCTTTAAGCGTTTTTATTACGTTCAATTGAAATATTAAAAAAATTTTAATACAAATAAATAAAAACCTTAATTTTTTATTTGCAGTTTAACCCTCTCATTCCCGATGTTGCGTATATGCAACATTGTGTTTATGAGCCTCTAAGTACAGCTATTTTAAATATTTTATTCTGATTCTTTCGCAAAAATATAGCCTCATGTGTTGTTTAAGCTTACAGCTAATTGGTTGGTAGTCAGCTGTGCACGTGCTCACTTAGTAGTTATTCTCCCGAGAGCGAAATTGACAAATTCATTTTGCAAAATAAACCTTGTTTTAAAAAGTGTTAAAAAAACATTAATAGAATCAAGTCATCCTAAAACCAAGTTCGACAACTAAATAATGAAAGGTAGGTGAGTAATTTAACACGTTGACTGCCGACTACGAGATAACTCGTAGATTGCGTTCCCTTCTAGGGAGCCAAACTACGAGTTATCTCGTACTCACTAATGTGAAAAAAATCAAGTTGTCATTTTTGGCTAGTTTTTTGAAAATTGCCGCGGCAGTCAACGTGTTAAAAAAAACCAGGCTTGAAAATATTATTTAGTTTGTCTGTAATAATTTTATAAATGTAGTGTTGCGTATATGCGTATTATGGTAAGTTTCGAAAAATAAAAACTTATTTTTGTATTCACATTCTAAGATGCGCCCAAACGGTCTGACACAGGATGAAATTCAAAAATTTGATTGGGATGATTCGGCTGACGAGGAAAATGAAGAAGAAGAGATGTAATAAGAGGGTACAACTAGTTTCAAACTATGCAAGTAAGAATGCAAGAGATGGTACCGCAAAGACAAGAAGTTCATAACTATACCTCGTCCAGTTATAGTAGAATGCTTCAACAAGCACATGGGAGGTGTTGATCTTGCGGACATGATGCTTGAATTGTACAAGTCAAACTATAGTTGTCGCAAAAAAGAGAGGTTGTCCATCATCACTCCTTTTGACAATTTGACAATGAATTCAGGAACCTCATCATTTTCTCCATCGACCCCGTCATCACCAGCTCCTTCTACGGGTTCTGAATCAATTCCATATAAAAGAGCACATGTTGCACAGCCTGCAAAATCCCTACGATTTGATGGTTATAATCATTAGGCGGAATGGGAAACAAGGGGCAGATGTAGACTTTGGAAAGCCTGTAAATGCAGCAGATGCAATGTGCACTTGTGCTCCAATCCTCAAAATAATTGTTTTGTATTATTGCATACATAAGTTGAAATAAACGACATTTGAAAAAAAAATCAATTTGTATTTAAATTTATAACACCTTTGCCCAATGTTGCCTATACACAACATCCTGTAGCTCTTAAACCAGGACACCTAGGACATTGAAATTTTTGTCAGTTGATATTGAGGTCAACTCTATCTTATATGTCTACTCAAAAAAATTTTAGCCACTCCCGTTTTAATTAGGGCATGAGAGGTTAACTATACAGAAAAAAATACAATTTTTGTATTATAACAATTTGTATTGTTAAAAACAAATACATTTATACAAAAAAAATTTTTTGGTTATTTTTTTCCTTATTTGGTTATTTTTTATTTTAATTTTGGTTATAAAATTTTTTTGGTCGTGGCAACGCTGGTTGTAATTGAGTCAGTCTTGAGTGAAGTTGCGTGTGAACAATAAATAGTCGTGTTGGAAGATATCGGTTGCGAGTAATAGATGTGTGTGAATAATAGCAAGCAATTAATGTTGTATCGGTTAAGTGTGAACAGTGGCATATAAGAAAGTGTGGACAATAAAGAGAGTTCAATTAAAATAAGACACATATTTGTTTTTACTTGGTTTGCAATTAACGAACTCATATTTAAACGTTTTTAAAAAGGTAAAAACGTAACAATATTTTGGTCCCACGAGTTGCGGATAAGGGGAAGGTCCACCTGAGCAGGGATCCGCTATGCCCAGGTAAGGCTGGTTAATCCTGGAGGTCGTCCGGTATCCAGGATACTGTGTTAGCGACTGGGATATTTTTGATGGGCCCCCAGCCAGGCTGACTATCGGCACGGGTCGTGTAACACCTTAGTCCAGCCCATACCTCTATCCTATGGCGAGAGCCATAATTCATCCGACCCTACGATCAAATGAGTGTGGGCTCCCCCCTTGGCTGGTGGACACCCCATCGGGCAACCACCATTACCAGCCGACACCCACGTGGAGGGTTTGGTAGAGGATTTTGTCGGCCAAAAATTCTTCTTACTACAAAAGGAATTTGCTTTCCATTCTGAACTGTTTGGCTTTTAGGGTACTTTGAACTTTCTTGTTCAGTGGAAAACTTGCCAATACGTATACCTTAGGATCATTTGACTAATACCCATATTTTTAAAGATATTTTTTTGAACGCTCTCACTACTCTCTTGCATTTCGCTTTTCCTCATACATGGGCCATGAGATCATTTTCTCTTTAAATTTTCTCACAAAAGATTTTCTACTACTTGGCTACTTTTCTTTCAGGAATGTAACTATATTTTCAGTATTTTGTTCTCTGGGGTTTGCAAAACCAGTCTTTTCTCCACTTCAACATTTCCTTTTAATACTTTAATATTCTTTTGATTTTACTCTTTTAAGGTTAATGTCTGCAAGTTTGACGGTTGATTTCTGCGGATTGATTTGTTGTTGATTTCTCTTCTGCAATTCTATTTCGGTTACAATTAAAAAAACTAGTCATGTGACTACAGAGACTGTCAACATAAAAGCTTAGTAACAGTGATTATTTTCTTCAGTCATAGTAGAGTTTGTAAACCAAATTTTAAGTGCCCAAAACAAAGTGTTTTTGAAGAAATACAGAGAATTCTTTCGTGATAAATCGGCTTTTAAAGATCAGATTGAACTGAACAATCCTGGATGAAAGCCAACCTAACCTAAGGTAACGGCTTAAAGAATATTCTATTCTTCTATTCCAGAATGACGTTTAGACAGTCAAACTACTCATTGTGGAGATTTTGACCATCTCAGGAACATCTTCAATCGAACTTTCGCAATAATACGATGAATATATCTCTTTATGTTGTTGTACTTGCACGCTTTTTGCTGGTTGGATCGATATTAACTATTTTCCGGGGTTCTAAGGTTTTGTCAGAAATTCTTTTTACTCTGTAATCAATTATTTTTTGTTTAAAGTTTTTAATCGATTAAATGGTTTCAATTTGTCTACCCTTATATTGAAGGTCATTTCCTCAAAGAGTGTGTAGAAGAGTACAAAATGTGATAAAAAAAAACTTGTGAAGTGAATGACTGAATTCTATGAAAATATTCACTGATCATGAAAATCAAAAATTATTTCCTTTTTTTTTGCTAAAAGCATGCAATTTTTTATTTGCAGTTTAACATAAAACCTGATCATCTACGTTATGTCATCACTTGCATCATTTGCTTTTATGTCTTGTCTTACCTCAATAATGTGCACGTCATCTCGAAGTAAAATTCTTGAATTCTTAAAATCAGTCAATATTGTTCGATTCGGTTTTTTGCACGTTATTGTTTTTCTTGTTTCATAATGGGAAATCGCTCAAACTGTTAAAAAAAAAAATAACAACATTTACGGGAAGTGTTGTTGAACCATTTTTTTGGGATAAAACTGTACGTAAGTGCCGTCATCGTTTGCTTGTTGAATTATATGGTGAGTGCGACCTATCAAAAACATAATGTAAAGAGTAGTTTGCGTGTCCTATATAGCCGGCAGACTATAAATTGTAAACTTTACATGATCAAGGTTCTTTTCAGTCTCAGGACGATATCGGGACAATCGTCAGGCAGAATTCAAACAGCTATTACAACATCTGAATTATTTTGAAATTTAAAATTTTTGTGGCAAAAGAAAGTCAATCTAAGTCGCTGTTCCTTTGTTGTATTATATTCTGTCTCATCGTAGTTGTTGAATTCGACTTAGTCTTGGTTTACCATCCGATACATTTAAAAATTCGTTTTTGTTGTGATCATATCGATAACGTCCTACTGATCTAAACTTGTTTGATATCCTGTAGTGAAATCTCTCGATGACAGCGTTTCGCGAATGTCTATTAGTTCCTGTATGGAACTGCTCATGAACAATATTTGGCATTAATGGATGCAAACTCATTGTCTGCTGTTCTATTTGTTTATTTACCTCTTATTGATGTGTGAAACCTAATGTTTGTCACAACTGGATAAATCATAATTTTTTTTCGTTTCTTGTTAAATCCTCAATTCTGGTATTACAATCCTTGAATTGAATTAAAGATTTCAATTACTTTGACTGCTGTAGCTAGGATGTCATTTTCTCTCTTAGTTTACGGGGTAACTAAGGTCTGTGGTTTCTTCTTTGTGATCTGTGGAAAATTATTGAAAATATTCGTTCGACTAACATCTCGTTTATATTTTCCAAATTCTAATTCGATTCCATTAAACACAAATTGTTTCTCCCAGAAGTAGAAATCAGGAGAATCAGATGACAAATAAACAATGAAGAAAAGATAAAGAGAGATCAAATTAAGGAATCTTAATCTTAAGACACCACAAAAGGTAGAAACAGAAATAATTGTAAAAACCGATGGTAACATCTGGAACATGTCACACCGATAATTAATGAAGTCTTAACAAAGCGAAAGGTAGTACCAATGGGATGTATTAAAGACTGTGAAAACGAAGGTGTTTGTAATAAAAAAGAACGTGTCGTAAAATTTCTAACGCAGTGTTATTAAATAAAGTGCGTTGTTAGATTTTAAAATGTAACCGATTGGATTTGTTTAAATAATAAAATAAAAACATAAAACAAAACAACTTGTTTTATTGCAAGACTTTAAAGTAAATTCTTGCAATGGGTAATGCCAATAGGCACGTTTGAAACATCTGCTCCAAATACATACATTCAGAAATGGGCCATTCCACCTCGTTCTTGTAGATGCATTTGTCGCTCCATAAATTTATTAACAATCAATTCAATCGAATCATATTTGTATGTCATTATTTTAAAACATGATACCATCGAATATTTCATAAACTTCTCGCCCTTTTCGTTTACACATGCAAGTCCATGGAATCTGCGTTCGTACGCTTGATTAATAGATTTCCTTTTTAGTTTTAGGACACCTATTTCCACAGCATGTTTAAACGAAAGTCACATGAATAGAATTCATAGAAAAGTTAATCATTAATGGACTGCATTGTTAAGAGAACAATTCTATAGGCACTCTGACTGCACAGGAGAGGCCACACATGAGCATGAAATTTAATTTTACTTTTCAAGTAATTTTGAAGTCCTTAGGTGTGTAGGTGTGGACAAGAGTGTCAAGAGTCAACCAATAAGAAATTTAAGTAACGTAGCTTTATACAACCAGAATTTTTCATGAAGTTCCCTTTTAATATATGTAGATGCTTATAAGACAGCAACTGTTTCCTAATCGATTTAAACTTATTTTTAAAATTCTGTGGCAAACAGTGAATGAAGACAACGACAAGTCGAAAGAGAGAAATGAGAAAATGTTACCATCAGACAGACTTCTACAAAGTATTCGTACATAAACGACTAATAACCTCCAAATTTCTTCTGTTAGTATTTACTTTCCCGATTTAATCTTATTTATTTCGTGCAACACCTATCAGATGGAATCAGTAAAACAATAACGGTTATCATTTAATTTGATGTAAAAGTATTCGTTTTTTTATTGTAAATTCTTATATGATATCTTTACATGATGTTTTAAATGTTAAACACTTTTTTTAATTTTTAATTGGTTTACAATTTTCTAGGCCTTATTAGCATTTGAACAGACTTCAGTGAATATTCGTAACCATGAAAAGTACGCCAATTAATGCCTGGATTATCTATCGTAGCATCGTAAAATTTTGTTGGATGTTGATAATATTTGCCATTTAAATTGCTAAAAATAATAAAAACAAAATATTAATTGCATATTGGAAAATTAATAACTTATTAACTGACCTCTCATAACATTCGTAGTACCACCAGGCTGCAGTAAAATCTACGGCACAATTAGCTCTGGGGTTAGCATCATTATCACGATCTTTTGTAGTAAAATTATAACCCTCATGCCGACTAAATGAATCTCCAGCATCGCCGACATATGAGCCGAGTTTGATTAATTTGTAGTTTTTAGCTTCATTCCCCACTTGGAAGTCGTCATACTTGGCGTATTTCGTCACATTTTCAAAGTCCTGCAACTGAATCAATAATTCCACGGGCTTAAGGGTGGAGGTTAAGGCGTGCAATTTTTCGAGTCCTATAAAGAATTCGGCATCAATATCACCGAAGCCATGTTTGTATTCTGACCAGTCGCGGTAAAAGTCCACCGCGCCATTGATGCGTCGTTGAATAACCGTCCAACCACCACCGTCTATACTCTTATCACAAGCGACGAAAAATGGTGCTGGTCCATACAGATGATTCTTAATGTGGCACTTATTTATTGCACAATAATTGGCATTGAAATCTGCACAACTCGTAGGATATGATTTACCGGTGCTGCAAATAATTGAAGAAGGGATATGAAGGAGGACAATTCTCTAAAAATCTTTCTCTCTCTATCTTTCATTTCCGTTTTCAATGAATTCTTTTAAGAAATAACTAAAAAAATTTTAAAACCTATGCATGTCTTGATTTAAGAAAAAGCTTTTTCGTACTTAAGACAGAAATCATTAATGTAATGAATTTTATTTTTATTTTTGGTTATTATCAATGGAATTAGAAGTCTAGAACATAGCTGCCAGATTTGACGATTTATTGTAATTTTGACGATTTTGAGCTCCAAAAATATCATATTGACGACATAACGATTTATGCCTTTATTTTGACAATTTTTAGAAATTAAAAATTTACTTCATTTTCTTTTCTTTTTCTTTCCATAAGCATTGTATTTGTTTTGCAGATGTTACTGTTGGAAATTTATGCTGATAATAACAAGGAGTAAAGTATTATATTTTTAAGTTACTTGCGAACACCTATGATGATTTTTCTGTGTTTTATGTCTTTCTAATCCCTCAAAAGCCAAAAAATTTCAAATCCTAAATAACATCGTAGTTGAGCATAAATTATAATATTACCATCGGAAGTACAAAGGCAAGCGCTATTATTTTTTCTTTTTTCATACGACCAACAAATATATTATAGGAAGGAGGAAAGAGGGAGAAGTGTTTATGGACACTAGGTTTGAATACTTTTACACCATAAGTATCAGGAAAGATCTATGCAGGAAGGGAGTTCCACATACGAATAGCCCGTCTTACAAATGAACTTTGTCTGTAAGCAGTGTGCGATAAACTGGCCAATCGACCACATACGGATGTGCTGGCCGAGAAAGACGAGGAATACATGATTTTCATAAACAAGCCCCCTTATTTCGCTCGAGCGATATCTGTTGTAGTAGCGATGCTCCAATGAATAAATGAAGTAGGACACATTATCGTGATTAACGAGCTACTACGGCCTCTCCTGTAAACGGTCGAGAAGGCTCAAAATAGACATTAAGGGACAACCCATACATGAAAACTGTATTCCATTCTCGGTCGGTTATAAATGGTGTAAATGGTAAGTAGATCAGATAAAGTGAAGTATTTCTTAAACCGTTTTAAGAAATCAAGGCACTGCAAACATCACAAAAATTTTCATGCCCATAACGTCAGGACCTTCTGACTCCCTAATGTTTACACCACACATGGGTATAGATGATGCAATATTTTTGCTGCTTAACATTGACTTTATATGTTTTTGTTTTTAAAACATTTCAATTTATTTATTTATATTTTCTGACGATTTTTTTACGATTTCAATGAACGTCTTTGACGATTTTGACGATTTTTTCTCAAAATTCGATTCTTTATGAAAAGAAGATGAAATATTTGAGTTACAAGTTTAAAATTCAATTCTTTTTATTACACTTAAGAATAAAATTTAGTCAGTTGAAATGGTACAAATTATTTCGTTGACGAAGCATTATGATTGTATATCAGTTTGTTTTAATTAAATTAAAAGATTTATTTGGGAATACCTAACACCATGAAATCGTTCACACATATTGAGGGTGGAGTAATTGGAGGAATCTTTTAGCCATTCTATCCGCAATGTTTCCTTAAATCCCAGATGTTGCAAACATGTGGCTCTTGAAAAGTCATTAAATTAAGCACATATTGCCACATTTTCTGGGGTTATACAATGTAAAGATTACAGACCCTTTAATAGCTTAAATTTTCTTAATTTTAAAATAATTATTATCCTACACACCCTTTCTAACAGAGAGCTTATGCTGTGATAATCACATGACCTTATATTGACCATGGCATTCTGTAATTCAATGCTAAATTGTGATTATGAAATAACATCGCCTCAGAACTCTAGAGGCTATAAGCTGTACTTTTTTTCCGATTACTGATATGTTGCTTGATGGGCATTACCCTTCAATGTCCATGAAATTTTCCTACCAGACGTTGGGCGATTAATACACTTACGGTCTCGTTTTCTTATATTTCAAGATTTGAAAAGATTTTGGGTGTTGAAAAACATTTGTCCCGAAATATTCAATTTTCATCACAGATAGGTAAAGAATTTCCTGTTGATCGATGCATTTTTACTTTGTCTCCAAATTGATTGTATTTTTCGTGTATTTTTAAATACTACCGGCTCTGTTCTTTTTCTTTGACTAATGATTTGTTTGATTTCTCTAAGGTTGTTTGGTTACCCGCACTTTGATGGAACTCGCACCCGCAAATTAATTCTTAAATTTTTCAATTGATAAGTGTCAATAAGAAGTCAAACTGTTCTGTACAATGCTGATAAGGATACAAATAGCGCGATACACTGAATCAAACAATTATTCGTACACGATGGTATTTATTTATTTTTAATCCATTGTATTCGATTTGAGCGAACTAAAGTCCAATCGAGAGAAAATAAGAATCCATAAATAACTGAGGAAACAAAAATGTAGAAGTTGTACTGCAACAACAAATAAAAACGAATATTGAATTCAGATATTTATTGAATTCAGATATTTATTGAATTCAATATTTACTTCATCCTTACTATACGATTTCCACTGACATGCATTTTTCAATAATTTTTTTTAGTCTTTCCTTAATCAAAACAAAAAAAAAAGTTTAATAGGGATTCCATTTAATTATTCGATAAACAAAAAAAGGAAGAAAATTTACTTTCAATTACGATTTCCGCAATATTATGGAACAAAAAAAGTCACGAGAAACTTTAATGAGCCTATCACTATTGCAGTCTACTTTAATTGTGTTAAAAAAAAATTTATTGGCACTTACCAAGTTAGGGTTTGATTGTCATCTTGAAGGCATATTTTGGTGGCATCTAAAAAATAAAAAAAATTATACAAATTATTTCTGAAATAATTTGAAAAACAATTCTTACCTATTTTATGGAAATATTGATGAAGTTTATCCGAAATTATATTTGTTAAGGCTTGAGTGTGCTTTTCTAAATTAATTCCTTTCAAGAGACTTTTTATATTTTCTTGATTGCTTACAACGGCGTTTAATATGTCACTTCGTATTGTCATGTTTTCTATGGCAGTTAGCTTACCGTCTATTTGAGGCATGATGGCTAGTTTATCCGAAATTGTATTTTTTAATGTTTGAGTATGCTTCTCTAAATTAATTCCTTTCAAGAGACTTTTTATATTTTCCTGATTGCTTATTACGTCGTTTAACTTGTTCCTTGGTATTGTCATGTTTTCTATGGCGGTTAGCTTACTGTCTATTTGAGGCATGATGGCTAGTTTATCAGAAATTGTATTTTTTAATGTTTGAGTATGCTTCTCTAAATTAATTCCTTTCAAGAGACTTTTTATATTTTCCTGATTGCTTATTACGTCGTTTAACTTGTTCCTTGGTATTGTCATGTTTTCTATGGCGGTTAGCTTACCGTCTATTTGAGGCATGATGGCTAGTTTATCCGAAATTGTATTTTTTAATGTTTGAGTGTGCTTCTCTAAATTAATTTCATTTAAAAGCGTTTGGGAATCATTTTGATTTTTTATAATCTCATCCAACATTTTATCATGTTTCTTTAATGTTTCTCTCATATCAGCGATTAAGATGATTTTATCATCGACCGGAGGAGGTACCAATGTAGTTTGCGTTTGAATTTCTTTTCTTATAAAATCTTTCAAATCTTCGATGTTTTGTTTATTATTCTGCATAAGTTTCTCCTGCATTGCTTCAATTTGTTGTGGCAGACTTTTAATTGTTCGTTCCAAATCACTAAGAATATCCTTTTGCTTGTCCAGGTCCTTTTGAATATTCGACATGTTGTGTTGCAGTATATCGTTTCCAATTTGTAATTTTATTAATTGATTATCAAATCGTGTGTAGTCACACGAATCAATTACGTCCGATATATCATCGTTCGTTATCTGAAAGAGTATTTATTCATTCGATGCATTCAATTGATTCCGATTTAAATACTTACTTATGTAGTGTAGTGTACACTCAAGCCTCGTTTTATGCGATTAATTCGTTTCGCAAAAAATCGCATAATTCAAATTCGCATAAAACGATACACTAGCTTCATACAAAATCCACTAATAGGGATTTAAATAAAAAAGCGCATAAATTCAAATTTAACCCTTAAAATTCAAACAAAATCGCATAAAAAAATCAAAAAAAAAAATGAATCCCTTGGTCAGACCATACAATATAGGGAAAAAGATAGGACATAAACAACAACGAATACAAAATTCCAAATAATGAAGAAAATACATAATTTTTCAATAAAATAAAAATATAATATTACTCCACGTCCATAGCATTTGAATAATACTTCATACATCAGAACCGGAAATGCCGAAAAAATTTAAAGATAGTAGTAACTTTGTTACGAACAACACATTTTTTTGGATTTTAACAATCAATATTTCCTTAAAATCGTTTTTGCAAAGAAAAAATTTGAGAATTTTGAAACCGCATAAATTTGAATTCGCATAAAATAAATTCGCATAAAACGAGGTTTGAGTGTACTGTACTTACTTTGATTGCAGCCTGTGCATAATGCCACATACACAATGACAGAAGTGTTATTTTGTAAAAATTCAGTTCCATTTTTAAGCGAATATGTTCACAATTCTTTTCAAGTGCACTTCTATGAAAACGTTAAAGACAACTGATAATGAATTGAAACTGCGCTGTGTTTATAAAGGCATTTTAATAGCAGCCAGTGTTGAAAATGCTAAATTGATAAGAAAATAAAGCTGAAATATGAGCAATAAAGAAATGCACTCTGAATGTAAAGTATACTTGGATGGATTAATCCATATACTTTGTACGAATGTCTGTTAAACGTATACTCATTGACTGCAAGACTCTTACACACACAACATATAGTCTTTATCTGCACTAGAGATGTGTTTTACCAAAGAAAATAAAGTATAAAGAATGTGCATTTCAACATATTTTGGAATATTCTTCAAAAATACTTCAGGACGCGGGGAGAAAGATAGAAGGGAAGGAAAGAGAAACGAAGAGCGTAACAATGCGTTGCTCTCATCGTGCGTTTTTGTTGTTTGACCACTTTTTTATTAAATTTTCTGAAATCACTTATTCTGGTCAGTGTCGCCACGAAAAAAAATATTGTAACCAACATTTGTGAAAAAAATTACCAAATAAGAAAAAATATAACCAAAATTAAATTCAAATTTTTTTTTATTTTATTTTTTCAAATATAAATTATAATTAATACAACATAGTAAGAAAAGAAACAAAAAAATAACAAACTAAAATTTTAGTCTTACAAATTAATTCATTTCTACAAACAAAAGCTCTTTTTATAAGAAAAATAAATAACCAAATCCGGAAATTTTGGTTAAAAATAGCTAAACGGCAACACTGGTTGTTATTAGTGAGCAAGAGAGAGAAAATAAGTTGGGAGAATTTATTTATTTACAGCCATAGAAAACTGTCAATAATATACGATACTTTGATTTTCATTTCATCAACATACATATGTAAAGCTATCTATCTTAATAATTATAGATAAATAGAGATAAAATAAAAAAATCCATTTTTTTTTATTAAAAGAACATAAAGCTATCCATCTTTGGCTTAAAAATTATACCTAGTTTTTTTAGATAAACAAAAATAAAAAAACCCATTTTTTATTAGAAGAAAAAAATAAAAAAATTAAATACGGCCAGCTAATGACATAGAACATTTTTAACATAAAATATTTTTTGAATGTTATTCTGAAATAAAATGATAACGCATCCGCTACACACGTGTTCTTGTCGCACTCTGATCGACAACTAAATCAAATAACACAAGAATGCGTGTGAGTTCTTTCTGCACAATTGTGCGGGTCGTAATGTTAAACAAATTTTGGTGAGAGCGGGTCGTAATGTTACAACCCGTCATAAGAAATTTTACTTCTACATGATGCGCATTCTTTATATCCATATTCTTTGGTTTTACTTAACATTAATCAAGCCTCAGTTATGCGACCGTAACGTAATGTAACTGTAACGTAATGTAACGTGTACGGAACGTAAAAATGTAAGTGCAATTATAGATCGTAAAAACGTGTCATATGTTTTTATGTAAACAAAACAAAAAAGAAATAAAGAAAAACAAATAAAGAAATAAAATTTGCAAAATCTAAAAGACAAAAATTCAGATATGGATATAGAAGTCATATTTTTTGGTTTGAGTTTTTATTTTATTATTTTATTATTGTTTTCTATACAAATTTAATATTAATTTCGAATTTTAAAAACTTTGTTTTCACTATTTTATCACTTTCAATATGGCGCCTTTTGTTTTGCTTTAATTCAGCTACTAACCAATGTTATCACTACAGGCTTTTTAGGTTCAATTTAACGATTATTTATTTATTTAAAGGTACTTATTAAAAGTTTTATGTACTGTTTCTGTAAGCCAAACAATTTCACTTTCACACAAACACACTCAATTTAGTTTGTGTTTGTTTGTTGAGGAAAACTCAAACACAAAATTTAGTGAAATTGTTTATATTTTGCATATAAATAGACGAGCAAGTGAAATTGTTTATCCTACAGAAACAGGTCAGGTATTTAGGAAACCAAATTTGTACGAATGTTAAAACATTTTTATCTTCTCTAGTAAAAGTTAAATGCAAATTAAATAATTAGTTTAATTAGTTAAAAATCGATAACTATATTTTTCTAGTTTAAAATAAAAATAAACACCACCTACATAATGTAATAGTAAAATAGTGTTTATTTTTATTTTAAATTATAAAAGTTAATAATGAAATAAATTGTAATTTGGGTTTTTAAAATATGTGGTGAAGTTTTATTTAAAGTGAATACCACATACAGACAAACATAACATAAGTAGAAAATTTAAATTCTGTTTATAATTTCAATTTTCAGTTTTGGTGGTTTTTTATATTGACATGTTGTTACCACTGCTAAACAGATGTCACGTAAAAATGTAAGAAAATTCTATTTTTTACAGATTCTTACGTTCCGTTCAGGTAACGTTACATTTCTATAACCATTCGTATTGCTTTATACATAACAAAAACGATCAGCTGTTTCTTACTGTTGCGGTTACATTCCGTTACGGTAGCATAACTGAGACTTCAGAGTGCATGATCATCAAATCTTAGTTCTAAAATAAAATTCAATAAAATTAAGAAACGAAATTGTATGGAATTTGAGAATTAAATGCTCCTAACGATGATAACAACATCTATTTGGAAATCAGATAACAATTCTGTTGTGGATTCTTGTCCTTTTAGTAAAGGATTTTGCATGAATTTTCAGTTTTGCTATCAATAGACCGTTTATTCAAAGCCAGCCCCTAAGCGCATTGAACCCAATTTACGAAAGTGGTCAGAAATGGCAGAGAAAGGTATTTTGTAAAATTCTAACAAAAAAATTAAAAGAATTATCAACACAACCTGAGATCTGCTGTAGAAAAACAGTCCAACATGAAGACGCACAAGTGTTTTGTCACAGAAGTGAAGGGGAATTGAAGGAGAATTCTTTAACAAATATGTGGGTACTGTTTAATGCATGAGGAACATGTATTGGATAATGTCTCACAGCTTTCTGAACAAGAATTCTACTATGAGGATGATATGTTCCATGTGGGAAAATAATTTGAAATTTGTTAAAAAAAAGTTTTAAACCGACAAACAGTTCTCTCATGCAATAGGAAGCAGTTCTCTGTTCAGATATAGACAATAAATAATTTCGCTCAAAAATAAATTAATTTGTAGAGCAGAACGGCCAGTCAAATTGTAAACGGTAATACAATATAGCCCGTAATTTAAGAAATTATAGAAAATCCCCTTAAAGCTTTCCTTTAAAGTAATTCTTTTATTATGTTTTTATTACAAACTATCAATAACGTACATATGTACACACACACACATTGTTGATGACACTTCTGTTTGGTAAATTCAAGCAACGATCAATTTCCTTGCGTTTGCAATTTAATAGTCAATGCTGTCAACACTGTTAGTGTTGGACATATTCATATTTTCATATTCTTAATAATTGTTTGAAATTCTTGCTGTACCTTCCACTGTAGACATAATGCTTGATCAGCATTATTTATGTCTAAATTCTGAGTAATTTTGTGGATAAGAATTAATTAATAAAAGATAGCCAAACCGTGCGCTTCTTGGCGCACTTGGTAATAAAAACAAAAAAACTTGTTTTACTGTTTACAAGTAGGTAGTGTGTTGGCTTATCAAACGTAAGGCTGTGGTTCAAACCTCAGGTCAGACATCAAAATGGAAATAAGAAATAATATTTCATCCGTGACTTACTCTTAGCAGATTTCAGGCAAACAATCTGAGATTAAACAAAATCATCATGAAAAGTTTCACAAAAATTCTGTCCTTAGGAGTCAACCCGCCACTCATGTATAAAATTAACACACAACACATAAGTGGTGTTAAAAACTAGGTCCATAATCCTGACTGAAGGATTGTAATGTCCAATTATGTATGTATCTATGTAGAAATAATTGCATTTCATTGTCGTTATAAATTCGATCGTTCACTAAAATCGAATTGGCAGTTTTAGATGTTACGTGATTAGCAAGTACTTACAGCCGTACTTGTGAAAACCTGTATCCTGGAAACCAGAGAAGAATCAAAGGGAGAGCATTATTATGCACAAAATCCATGTTCCGATGTTCCAACGGAAAACCTTTTTGCCTCACATGACGTTGATAACAAATTTTTATAACGAAATATAACAATGGTTTGTACTATCAGCTTTCAGCCAGCCCTCAATTGAGAGCGTTACTGATGCGAGTGACAATAAGTTGGCCCATCTAAACAATTGAAAACTTATAAATTACCACAAAGCAAAGGTTCTAGATGTGCAAATGTTATAATGCACCAATGCACATCATTTCAAAAATTTTGGCGTACGCTTCATTAAAATTATAATCAATATAAACATTTATATATATTATAATCAATCAAATTATAAACATTAAAAATTTTTAACAAAATCTATCAATAATTGCGACAATACCACTACATACATATATGTATCAAAAGTGCAACATAAACTAGAATTATGACGTTTTTAAAGCTCGATCTACAGTTAAATAAATTGAGTTTCTTTTGCAATCCTTTTCATTGTATTGTATTTTTGTATTGTTGTATTGTGCGTAGTGGTAAGGAACTCTTTGAGTCTTATTATTTACCATGAGGTGGCGAAAACTGTTCTATCTATGAAGTTCCCTGATGGTATTATACTCTTTGCTGTGTCGCAAGTCAGTGGAGCTTTCTAAATCGATTGTTTGGAGGGTGTTGAAGTCAACTAAATTTTAATATTCGAAAACCATAAAGTTCGATTGAAAACTGTTGACGGAACAAATATGCTACGATTGGCTTAAGAAAGAATTCCATGGTATGCTTAAGAAGATTTAAATCATTCAGTTGAATAAAAAGAAAAGGAGTAAAGAAAATGTTTATGTGAACATACATATTGGGTGGGCATTTATCGGTTTAAATTTAAACCATCGGTTATTTCGAGTCTGGCAATACTTATTCATTCTCTTCTGTCACAAAATTTAGAATATTGTCTGCAGTGAAGGTAATGAATCTATTTACGCTTGAGCAGCGTTGGGATTTATTGGGAATTTATTTCCAAAACAAAGACAATTTGTCGGAAATTGCAAGAAAATATCGTATAAAATTTCGTCGCAGAGAAGGACCAACAGTGCCCGGCATACTTTTTTGCTAAAGTTCCTGAAACTGGTTTCATAGTTGATGCGCCAAGACGTGAACGTGCTCGTACAGTGCGTACACCCGGAAATATCGAAGTTGTGGCTGAGAGTGTGCTTGAGAGTCCATCAAAGTTAACTCGTCACCGTTCTCAAGAACTGAAAGCCCCAGTTTACAAAGTTCAATTGGTTAAAAGTTGAAATCGCCTGACAATCCGCTTCGTTTTTGCTTCGCTAGATTGGGCAACGAGAAACTGCACGATGATGTCGATTTTGATAAAAAAAAAAATCATCTTTTCGGATGAAGGTCATTTTCATCTTGGTGGGCATGTAGTCTTATAAAGGGTCCACCAAATAACTTTTTTTTTGAAAATGCTTTAAAAAGAAACTACTGAATATTTTCTCAAATTTCTTTTATTATTTGAAAGTACAATCCTTCCGGTTAATTATGGAAAATAATTTCATTTAAATCGCTGCCTCGGCTGGCCATGCAGTAGCCTACACTATCGGTCCAATTTTTAATCACATTATCGATTGTGTGCAGCTGTATTTCACCAATGGCTTCACGAATATTGTCCTTTAAAGCGCCAATTGTCTCTGTCTTGTCGGCGTAACACTTATATTTGACGGCACCCCACAAATAATAGTTCAAAAACAGGGCGCAAAACATCGAGTGTAGCTTCGGCTGTGTGGCACGTAGCGCGGTCCTGTTGAAACCAAATGTTGCCAATATCCTCCTCTTCAATTTTTGTGAACAAAAATTCGTTCAACATGGCCCGATAACGATCGCCATTGACTGTAACGGCCACTCCTTACTCATTTTCGAAGAAAAATGTCCCAATTATGCCTCTGGACCAAAATCCGCCCAAACAGTGACTCGTTTTGGGTGCGTCGGCTTTTCAATGTATGCGTGCGGGTTTTCTGTGCCCCAAATGCGACAATTTTGCTTGTTTACATACCCGCCAAGATCAAAATGAGCTTCATCTGAAAAGATGATTTTTTTTGCCAAAATCGGCATCTTCTGTAAGTCGATTTTCAAAGTAATGTCGCAATATTTCCCCGCGTTGTTCAAACGTATACACAACCATATTCGTTCAGCGGAAGGAAAAAACTAATTATCTGTCAAATCAGACATGAGCTAAGTGTTACCATTCACGAAATAAGCACTAGTTGAAAAAAAAAACGTTAGATGGCGGACCCGATAGAAGGCAATGCACCCATTACAAGTGACTGTTTGGTGTGGCTTGTGGAGCGGAGGTATCATTGGCCCATATTTCTTTTTAAATGAGGACGACGCAACCATTACGGTCAATGGAGACACCTGTCGCACAAGGATAACCGATTATTTTGCAGCCGCTCTTAATGGTATTAATTTGAACGATGTTTGGTTTCAACAGAATGGTGCAACTTGCCACACGTCTCATGCTAAAATGGTGGCCGTTTAATTAGCCGAAATGATATTGTTAATTGGCCAACAAAAAGCTGCGATTTATCATCGTTGGACTATTTGGACTAAAGAAAAGTGATATGCCGACAAATCAGAGATAAATTAGTATTTAAATAACAACGTCCGTGATGCCATTGTCGAGATGCGACCCAATACATTCGAAAAAATGTACGAAAATTGGTTCGATCGAATGAGATACTGTGAGGCTAGACGCGGTAGCCATATGAATGAAATAGTATTTCATTTCTAACCGGAATAATTGTACTTCACAACAAAAAAATAAATTTTACAAAATTTTAAACCGATTTGGTTTCATTCCATTTTTTTGAATTTAAAATTTGAACCTATTATATCATATAATTTAATGAAATTAAGTCAGATGTCATCAATTACTGAAGAAGAAAGTAAAACTAGTAGAGCCATCTGTTGGTGTTCATTCTGTTTATGTCGTTTATGACATAAGCACATGATAAACAGTGTTTACCTTCTCGAAGACGTAGATTAATAAAGATTATCCTTGAAAATTTGTGCTTAATTTTCGTTTAGCGAAAACTCTTCAATTAGAAATTATAGCCAAAGCAAGGTTTTGTTACTTAACTTTCAATGAGGAATTCATAGCTTTTAAAAGTTCTACAAAAAAAGGGGAAACAAACTTGAAAGAGCCAATATAACTGCTATATAACTGTTATAATATGTATATAACTTTGAAATCCAGCAGATAACAAGACTTTCTGCAAAACAAATTCATAACTACCACGCCTACTCTCACTGTACTGCTTAATAATATTTCCATGTAATTCTGCTTTTTACATTAGGATGGATGGTAAATTAACACGCTGTTAAACTGTAGTAATAGTAAAGAGTAATGTTAAATGTTATGTATGCTGCCTAACGGTCATAAACGTTAAATACGCATACAATTTTAGTTCGGCATTAAACGTCTACGAAGACATAAAAATGTTATTATGTTCTTGAATTTTTTTTTCTGCTTGGTTAAAAGTAAGGGTACACTCCAATACGTATTGAGTGTTATTCGGTTATTGGGGTCATTATTGCTTTAACAAAACAAAGCAAAATATTCATAATCTTTACAATGTTATGTTTATTCTCAAAGTTACGTGATGTGATTATCTGTTTTACCAACACATTCTTACCCTACACCTACAGGAGTTGTGTTAGTAAACATACATAAGTGAACCTGTGTTGGCACACACAGTATTTTGTTGGTTCATTGAATCCGTTTTTTTTTTTTTTTTTTTTTTTTTGTTGCCTTCAAAGAGTTTCAGTGGAAGTGTTTGTCCAAAATTGTTGCTCTTATGTATTTTTCAAAGACCATAAAGCGCAAATTAATATTTTTACTCTTTGAATTGTTGTTGTATCTTTTTTTTTTTGTATAATATTGCTGCTGCTGGTAATTTTTGTTTAGTGTTTTTGTTTACAAATCAATTTAAAATAATTCAATTGAAATGCTGTTTTGTTTTAAGCAATTCAATGTAATATTTATAATGTACTCGTGCAGAAATATTGAGAGTGAATGAAAATGGAAAATAGTTGGAATTATTGTATTTGTGTATGTTGATGTTCGTGTTGTAACAAGAAGCAACAGTTGAAACTGAATGAAGTTTTCGTAGTAAATTATTCAAACAAAAAAAAAAAAAAAAAAAGAAATGAGAAAAAGAAAGAAAAATAAATAACAAAAAGTAAAGTATACATACATATGTGTGCAGCCAGTGGAATTTCAAAATATTTAAACCACAAAATTTCAAATCACTTGTGATTTTGAAATCACAATTGTGATTTAAAGCTGTTCTGAAAATCACAAAACTTTTAACTTTTCGGTGTGATTTTACCCTTTCGAGAACACAAGAAAACAGCTGATTTTTTATTTAGATTTGGTGACACTTTTTATGAGTTCAAAATTAGTCAGTGTTTTGGTAAAAATATCAAGGGAAAAATAAACTAAAATTAGTTGTTTTTACAAAAATTAAAAACATTGTAATGCCTGGAGTTTTGTTATTATCAATAGTAGATTTGAAAAGAAAACAATTAAGAAATGAATAAATGAAAGTCAAAAAATTTAATTTTGGCAAACATAAGAAGTTGGCACAGATAACTCCGAAACTGCCACTGTTCGTAATTGCTTATTGTTGCTGATTGTTATTACTTTATATGTAGATATTTTTAAAATTAGGCAAACAATTGATAAAAAATCAAATACATTTGTCTTTAGTAGAAATATTTTGCAAATCTGGCAAGTTCAGGTGTATTTTCGAAGTTCTGAAACAGCTGACAACCAAAAAGTAAATTCAAAATCACAAACCAAATAACAAAATTTCTTGAAATGCGAAGTGTCTTTAATTTTATCATAATTTTATACTTTTTTGGTCCAAATTTGTTCATTTTACTATAAAAATTAATAAAAAAACATTTTAAGCTATTCATTTAAATCATTTATTGTGAAGTTCAACGTAAAATGGTTGAAAGTGATTCTAAATCGGCAGCCACTTAGCTCACCGGTTTGAAATCACAAAAATTACAAAAGTTTTGTATCCAGAACACCTTTCTTGTGATTTCAAATCACTTTCACAAAAAGTGATTTTCAGAACATGCCTGATAGTGGAAAAATATTACAAATGAAAATTAAATACAAAAAATGTTATGAATAAAAATGAAAAAATAGCACAATAAATAATAAATTTTAAGTTAAAAAAAAAAAAATCGTTAAATAATGCAAATTTAAATCAAATTTTCTAAACATTTAAGGATGATAAAAAATTTGCACTACTGGATTGTTAACATAAATTAAATTTTTTAAGCAGTTTCCGCTAAATATTCACGTTCTAACAATAACTTTTGGATACTGATTTTAACCATGCAATGCAGACAATTTAGCTGATCATTTTCCACTAATTCCTTTGCAGTATTTCATTCCTAAGCATTGTATAGGGTGGGTCATCTGTCTATCGGTTTAAATTCATCGGTTATTTGGAATCTGGCTGTACTTATATCATTCTATTCTGTTAAAAAATTCAGTATATATTCTAAGCTGAACGTAATGAATCGATTTACGCTTGAGCAAGTTTGGGATTTATTGGGCCAACGAGAAACCGCACAATGATGTCTATTTTGCCAAAAAAAAAAATTACCATCTCTTTGGATGAAGCTCATTTTCATCATGCGGAGTATGCTAATAAGCAAAATTATCGTGGTTGCGGCTCAGAAAACCCACACGTGGTCTTACAGAAGCCAATACACCCAGTGGTCCATATTTCTATTAAAATGAGGACGACGCAACCTGCGATTTGACACAGTTGGACTATTTTCTATGGGGCCGCCGTTAAAGAAAAGTGTTATGTCGACAAACCAGAGACAATTGAGCATTTGAAGGCACACATTCGTGATGCCATTGCCGAGATACTACCTCATACATCCGAAAAAGTACACGAAAATTGGTCCGATAGAATAAAGCACTGTGAGGCCAGCCCCAGCAGCCATATGAATGAAATAACATTCCATTTCTAAGCGTTTCTTCCCAGCAAAAAAAAAAAATAAATTGGACTATTTTGCTTTTTTAAATTTAAACTTTTAAATGGCCCACCCTTTATTTCATAAGTTGTATTTCACAATTGCTTTGCAAAATAATACACGCACCCTATAACCAGTGTGGAAATTTAATATCTTTAAACTAAGAGTTTATTTAATAATGTTATTAAATTAACCCTTTAACAATCACAGGAACGCATATGTGACAAACTGAAAATTTTTAAATGCTTTGTAACTAAGTATGGGGGGAACGTTACTTTTATTTATTTCTAAATATACGTCTTTATCTTTCCTATCTACAGTGGGTTGTATACGAACAGTCATTCTTTACATATGGTCACTTGAAATTCACAGTTTTTTGGGTGTGATTTTCTGATATTTTGTAAAAGTGTTTTGTTTTGTATTTGGCACTAATGGAGAGCTTGTCTGGTTCTTTTATATAGAGGCCCAGTAGCCTGTTATTTCACGGGCATGTGTGGCTTGGATTCGTATTACCAAGAAACTTGATCTGGTATTGGAGTGCTGCAATCGGTTATTATTGGTACGTCGGTCCAACCTGTCGCATAGTGAGCAATTATACTCTGCAAACATAGCTGCTTCTTATCGAACTCGTATCTCCATCGGTTTCTCTATTGTTTTCAATTACTGTATTTCCAACGATAACCTTATGTCCCAGAACCCATATAAGAGTTACCTTTGAATGATGCGTTCGCATCCTGGCTGTCCGAGTAAACCAAGAGGTTTGCAGGGAAAATGCTGCCACTCAACAAGCATAGCGCTGCCTTCAGAATTGCCTTTACCTCCGCTTAAAAAACAATGTTCCGGCAGCCTATAAGAAGGTATAATAACAGAACCATTAATAACTTCAAGGACTTCAAGGGTGCCATTGGGAACCTTTGTCTAGAAGTCTCAAGTTGGAATCCTAAAATCGATGTACTGTTCAAAAATCTTCCTATGTCTTCCCTCTCACTGCCGCCAGCCCAGCATTCTGCCTCAGTAGAAGGACGCCAATTTAGTATAACAAATAACGTCTTAGCTGGAGTCGAACAAAGCGCACTGGTAATCAGCACTGCTGACTGCCTGCGTTTCCCTCTATCAGCCGATAATTGTTAGTGTTTGCACACCGTCCAACCAGACATGCACGCCATAGAGCATGGTTGGTCCCACCAAGGCCCGATAGAGCCAGTATGTCATGGTTGGTCTGAAACATCATATCTTGCTTACGATCCTTTTTCAGGTGTAAAGCGCTAATGTTGCTTTCCTAGCCCTATCAATAATGCTGACCCTGCACGAGAACTTGGAATTAAGAATGACACCCAGATACTTAACCCTCTTTGATATGGAGAGTTATAGTCCGTTAAGGATCGGTAAGTTAAAAATGACTACCTGAAATACTCTGGTAAAAAGCATCAATTCTGCTTTGAGACGATTGATGTTTCAACCATACAACGAGCACCACTCTGTAGTACTCTTTAGAGCCTGGTTACATCGCGAAGAGAGAGTGTTCGGATAATGGCCGGAGCATCCACATAAGCCTAGACAACCTGGGGTTAGTAACCGACTTTTTATTACTGGGTACTGTAGAATCAAAGAGCAATTTATCAGAATGTGAATTGCCTTGAACCCAATGATGGATTCGGTGGGCACATAATTGTTACCTGTTCGGCGTTAGAAAACATCTGAGTACGTAACTGCTATTGTCATGTATTTTCTCGACCTTTGATAGACTTTAGCTACGATGCAGTGTAGATGTAATGTTTCATAAAGTCGGTCTTAATAAATTTTAATTATCTGCGCCGATCAATTTTTTTAAAGAATTCAATTAAAATTTCATTTGATTTAATTTTTTTTTTTTAATTTAATTTGTTTAACAAAATTAGTCATTTGTTTTTATTTATATTGCATAACCAGATAAAAATTGCTTTCAATTACGGCTTCACTCATTGTATAATAAGAAAATGGAAAAAATGTTGTTTGTCATTATAAACGTTTTTAAAAACATTCATTTGATTGTTATCGAATGAAATGTTATATTTTAAATTCGATAAAATTGTTGTATTGAAAATGGAATGGAATATTAACACAATGGAACATAAATTCAAACGTCATAAAGTCATAAAGCAAATAAATTCAAGATTAAAATGTTAATGATAGTTTTTATCACACAAGTTCACATTGCATACTCGATACATATAGGGTGGCAATAAAACAAATTCAAAATTTTGCCAAATTTACTCTTTTTTTGTTGTGAAGTACAATTATTTCGGTTAGAATTGGAATGTTATTTCATTCATATGGCTGCCGCGGCTGGTCTCACAGAAACTCATTCGATCGGACCAATTTTCGTGCACTTTATCGAGTGTATGGGATCGTATCTCGGCAATGGCATCATGAATGTTGGCCCTGAAATGTTCAATTGTCTCTGGTTTATCGACATAACATTTTTCCTTAACGGTGGCCCACAGAAAATAGTCCAACAGTGTCAAATCGCAGCTTCTTAGCGGCCTATTTACATCACCATTTCGGCTAATTAAACGGCCATCACCCATTTGACGCAATGAATCGATTGTGACATGAGATGTGAGGCAAGTGGCACCATCCTGTTGAGACCTAACATCGTTCACATCAATACCATGAAGAGCGGGTGCAAAAATATCGGTTATCGTGGTGCGATATGTGTCTCCATTGACCGTAATGGTTGCTCCGCCCACATTTTCAAAGAACAATAGGCCAATGATGCCACTGCTCCACAAGCCGCACCAGGCAGTCACTCGTAATGGGTGCATTAGTTTCTGTAACATCACGCGCGGGTTTTCTGAGCCACAACTAAGGCAATTTTGCTTATTAATATTTCTTCCAAGATGAAAATGAGCTTCATCCGAAAAGATGATTTTTTTTTGGCAAAACCGACATTATCGTGCAATTTCTCGTTGGCTCAATATATCCCAACGTTGCTCAAACTTAAATCGATTTATTGCGTTTAGTGGAGATAATATACAGAATTTTGTGACAGAATAGAATGACATAAGTAATGCCAGATTCGAAATAACCGATGGTTCATATTTAAACCGATATATGTCGCACCCTGTATTTGCCAACAAATAAACAGATTTTTGGCAGATAAGAGGACATAGTTTTGTTTTTTCCGAGATGTGGAGCTGAATTGCTTAGCTTTGTTATCACAAAACTTTAACTCAGTCACTGTCCCCTTTTCGTTCAGACTTTAATGAGATTTTTTTTAATTTTACAAGATTCAAGTTGACTGCCTTAAGAGAATTTAGCAGTAGAATTTACAGTTTATTGTTTACATAACGTATAATTAATGTGAAATATTGACAGTATCACTTATACGCCACCCAAGCAAATAGTTTTGCTGTTTTATTTATGGTTGGAAGACCTTTTTTTTTGCTAATTTAAAATAAATTGTAAAGTATTTTGGAAAAAACTATTTTATAATCGCTACAAATCGAATATCAAATGTCAAATATTTAACACGTAACTAATTTACATTTCGAATGACTTTTAAATTGAATTTCAATCGAAATATTGCTTTCGAAAATGAACATATAAATGATTGACATAAATGATGGAATAAACTCAAATTCAAATTCATTTTAGCTTAGTTAAAATAACCACATTTGAGTAGGGCACTTGTCGTTCTCTACATATATAATTGGTCATTACAACTCTTCAGTCAGGATTACGACCTAGCTTCTCACACCACTTATATTGTGTGCGTTAATTTTTACATGAGTGGCGGGACCTACAGTTTAAAGTCGACTCCGAACGACAGTTGTTTGAGAAGCTTTTCATGGCAATTTTATTTACTCTCAGAGTTTTTGCCAGAAATCTGCTGAGAGGAAGTCGCCGAAGAAATATTTTCATATTTTCGTTTTGATGTCTGACCTGGGATGCGAACTCGGGCCTTCAGTCTAATAAGCCAACACACTACCTACTAGACTACGGAGAACTGTCGTTCTCTACTCGCCGAAAATCCTTGGGTTGATGTTTAAACCTAACAGTAGTATTTGCGTCATTATTTCCTGTGGGCAGTCGCCGTAGTCTAGTAGGTGGTGTGTTGGCTTATTAGACGTGAGGTCATGGTTCAAACCCCAGGTCAGACAACTCCAACTAAACGAAATGTGAAGGAAAATATTTCTTCGGCTGCTACCTCTCAGCAGATTTCTGGCAAAAGCTCTGTAATTAAATCAAATTGCCATGAAAAAGGTTCTCAAACTGTCTGTCATTCGGCACATGGTGTGGGATGCTGTGAGAAGCTAGGTTGTAAATCTGACTAAAGGATTGTAATGAGCATAACCAGTACAAAAATTAGACCTAAGTTTTGTATAAAAAAGAAAAAATTGTAGAGCACGATCATATTAACCCAACAACCACATAAACTGATAGTCTTAAACAAACCAATTGCTTGAGTCTTAATAAATTAAAATAGAAACCCACACTTATTAAGCGAACTCGCAAACCATTGGACTCATCGCCTAAGCAGCCAGTATTTCTTTAATACTTTTATAATATCGGGTTTCAAACTTTGACAGTTGATAGCGGCCATGTTGCTGAAGCTGTCTGTTAGCACATCTGTCAAGTTACTTGTCACCTATTCAGTCTAGTTTTTCAAATCAACATAGACGCATAGAAATGGGCCTTTGAGCAGTTGACGACTGACCATAATTTTCACTGAAAAATAATTTTTAGCGATGATGTGTGCGAATTTGGCACGATTGTAATCCGCATGAAATTCAGGGGAGAGACCAGAAGTATTCTAAAAAGGTCACTGGTCCGCATAGATTTCAGGCTGGTCCACAATTTTAAAAGCGTAAAAAACTATGTTGTAATCCAGGCTAAAGGGTTGTAAGACCACTTTTAGGCATCCTACCTTTACCCGTAGCATAGAATTTAAACCAGAATCTGTTCTGAAGCATAAGTAAGTGAGTACTGGTCATGTGTTTGAAGGTTTCATGCAATCTTTTGAATCAAAAATGTAAACTTTTTCGAAGCTTCCAAACGCTCTGAGTTTCACTACTCGTCCTGTGTAATACCAAAGAATATGGATATAAAGAATGCGCATTATGTAGAAGTAAAATTTCTTATGGCGGGATGTACCAGTAAGACCCGCTCTCACCAAAATCTTTTTTAAAAATCATTTCTTGATGAGGGAGGGAAGACAGAAGAAAAATAAACACAAACAAAGAGCGTAACAATGTGTTGCTCTCAACGTACGTATGTATATGTGTATGTACGATTATGTATGTATGTATGATCGTTTTTATTGTTTCACCAAAGACTATAAATATGAAAAGATGTTGCACACAGTTTATTTAAAATTGACAAAATTTTGTGCTTCTTTATGATAAGGGGGGTAGGTAACAGGGAAAGCTAAATCGTCGTTCTCACTCTCATAGTAACTGAGAGAAAGAAAACAAACAAGACTCAGTACACTTATTGTACTCAGAGAACTTATTATACTTAGAGAACGTATTGTTCTCTTCTCTAAGCAATTTATTCTCATAAGCGTGTATACGTGTGTGCATGTATGTATACATACATTGCCAAATAAAATAATAAACAAACTGAAAGATTTTTTGTTTTCACAAAATGTATGTGCAAATAGCCTGTGGAAAACAAATATTACCGTTTGTTTTATTGTAGGGTAAGAATATGTGTTTTATTGTTGTAGAAATGAAATTATATCGATTCGCACCGAATTATAATGTTATTTTTTAGACTATTCAATTATGTATGTATGTATTTACCATATGTGTCTATTTTTGTATAGAATGAAGTTGTAATAAAACGAATGCTTTTTTTGTTTAGTATTTATTAAATTTATTTATCATTTTAATGGTTCAAAATTTTAACTTTTTCCATACTGGATAATTTGAATTTGTATGTTTCCCATGTGGAATGCTTCCGTAGTAAAACAACAATTAGTAAATTAAGCATCTCCATTCTGTGTTTATAACATTCGTTATTTTCATCAAACCAAAAGGAATAAATTGTATTTTTTGTGCAACTTACGCATTGGTCAACTACAAATGTTTTTATGTTTTTTATAGATTTATTTTCTAAAAAAATTTTTTCGAAGACATGAATTTTGGAAACTTCAAAAAATAAATCAGATGAAGCGCACAAACTTCCAAAGTCGGAATCCTTTATATAATTTTTTGCATGAACGAACATTTCTGAAGGATATGACAAAATTTGCGCTGGTTTGATTATATCCACACGACATTTAACGCAAGATATTCGCTGAGCTATGTAACCAACAAAATATCGACTTGATGTTAATTCAATTGGCACATTGTTGGATGTAAAACAATCATTAAAATATTCTTTATTTTCATCGTATATATCTGCGACATCTATATCAGGAGTATGGGTACTTTCTGATATATTTCCATTCCTATCAATATCTTCTAAAAATATGATTTAAGATTTTAATTAAATATTATATTTATTAAACGTTTTGTTTGAGCATGCGCTACAATTTTTAAATTCACACTTTTTATAAAACAATTTTTCAGTTTCAAATGTCAACACAAAATATGGATTTTTTATTTCGGTGCGAATCTATATAGTTTCATTTCTACAACAATAAAACACATATTCTTACCCTACAATAAAACAAACGGTAATATTTCTTTTCCACAGGCTATTTGCACATACATTTTGTGAAAACAAGACATCTTTCAGTTTGTTTATTATTTTATTTAGCAATGTACAAGCGCACACGTATACACTCATATGAGAATAAATTGCTTAGAGAAGAGAACAATACGTTCTCTGAGTATAATAAATTCTCTGAGTACAATAAGCGGCAGTAGCCGTACTGCCATCGACAAATTTGGCACTGGCAGTACAATGTATGGCAGTGCAACATCTTCATATATTTTAAGTCTTCGATCTCATCGCGATGAGAGCAAAGAATGAGAGCAACGCATTGTTACGCTCTTCGTTTCTGTTTCCTTCCCTCCTATCTTTCCCCCCGCGTCATGAAATATTTTTGGAAAATATTCCAAAATATGTTAAAATGCACATTCTTTATACTTTATTTTCTTTGGTAATACTTAACTCAGTTAGCTTTTTATATCTTTATTATGTGGTAATAGCTTGTAGCTCTGTAAAGTTTTTACATTTAATTTTTTTTTTAATTCTAAGAGAAAGGACTTCACTTCCATTATCCTTTCAGAATTTTAATGAGAGACAATTAAATGCAAAATTAAAAGAAATATCATCATTGATAAACTATTGGACAGTACATGTGCTAGAAAAAAAAACAAACAAATAAAACGACAGTTGCAGTGTTAACAAGACTTCAGTTACTTTAATGACATCCGGTGAATGGGATTTACGTGCCCTTAAAGCACTCGAAGAGGAAGAATAAAAGGAGTTTTTAGCCTTGTCGCAAAAGTCGCTTTTCGAACCACCATCACCCCCGGCTCAAGCTAAGCTACAACAACAACAGCAGCAACAAATACATGCCCAACATTTAATACACGCAGTATTAACTGAACGTGAACGAACGCAACAACAATACCAACAGCAACAGCAAGCAACAACATGTAATACGTCTAATGCATCAGCAAATTATATGCAATTGCAAGCGCAGCAATTACTTAAATTGCCCACCATCAATGAGCATCATCATCATCATAATCAGCACCAGCCATACTTAATAAAGAACAAAGCAAAAGGAGCAGCAACAGATAGTAGTGAAGGAGGTGGTGGTGGCGGAGGTGTAGGCGGAGGAGGTGGTGGTAGACTTAAATTTACAAAAGTTCTATCACTATCTGCTCATTCATTAACAAATCGCTTTGGTGTGGGCGGTAGTGGTGTTAGTGTTGGCAGTGGATTAGGTGGAGGAGGTTTGAAAAAATTCAAAAAATCCGGTGGCTCGAATTCACCCAGTCATTATGGTTCCCCTTTATATACACCACCGCCTACCAGACATTGCAATACCTTGCATCATACGCAACCACAAGTAAGAAAAGCCTTCAAAACTCTACAGCAATTGGCGAAACAGAAACAGGAACGCAAACAAGAACTGTTTGGCAAGAATAGAACTTTGCAACGTATAGCTGGTACGAATAAAACCTATTGAAAGTATGGCATCAATTCCACAGCCTCAATAACTCAACAACATCAGCAAAAGCTAAAGCAAGGAAAGAGCATCAGTTTGGAGTTAGAATCCAATACATCGGATGAGCTGGGCTCTGAAGAAACACAACCTATCGATGCAGTGCAAAGGATAAAAGAGGAACGTGAGCTGGTAAAAGAATTGGAAAATGTAAACCTTACCTCTGCTGTTAATAACAACGATAATGATTATGATAACGGTAATGGTGATAATGATGATGATGTTGATAATGATGATGATGATTGTGATGGCAATACAGATATTGGTTCCTGTTCAGTGCCCTTGACTAGCGATTTTATAGAAATGATGAGTCTTATGTTAACAGCTGCCTCAACGTCTGTTAAAACGCAAACACCTTTACTACACTCAACAACAGCAACAACAGCATTACAACCACCACCACCAGATATAGCAGCAACTAGTGGCACGGTCGTAGTATTGAATGGTTTTCCCAAGTACTTTATTTTAAATCATCACAACCTAAATGCTGCCAGTAGTGTTTTTAACAACGATACAGGCGAGGAAACTGTTGCATATAAAGCATTTCATAAAATGTTCTCACGGCGCAAAAGCTTTGCGGGAGAGAAAATGTTAAGAGCCCAAACACTACAACGTAACTCAAGCCTAGAACGTAGCAATGTTGTACAGGAACAGCCTGTTGTTAACAAACAATATCGTAATGTTAACAACAGGCCTCTTATTAAGTCGTCGTCTGTAGAGGCTCCATTGAGTTCATATTTGGATTTTAACATAAATTCCACAATCATTATATCCAATCCTCTGACAGCCAACAACAGCAACAACAACAACAACAAACACAGCAATAAAAGCAATATAAATAATAATAAAACTAGAGAGAGTATAAAACGGAAACTAATAAATAAACCTGCTAACTTGTTAGAAATATGCAACAGTAACAACAACAACTACAAAATCTAAACAACAATTGCAACAGGAGAATAAAACAACAATTTGCAACTCACTGTGTTCCAGTCAATTGCAGCAGCATATACTGCAGAATCCAGCATATCATCATGTACAGGCTCTTCAACTACAACAACATACTCAACATCATCTTCTTCAACACCATCATCATCAGTTGCAGCATTTACTAGTTAATGGCAACAATGATTTAAATATGACAGCAACAGCAACAATACCGCCATCATCTTTGATTATTGACGATGAACTTGAGGAACATATCAAACAGTGTTCATGCTCCTGTAATGATATGGGTTATGGTAACTCAATGGACTATCAGGTGAGTGTATTATTTGGTTCTTAACATCTTTTGAAGATTAGTTTCAACTGTTTTCTTTCTTTCCTTAGTTTTGAATTTAAAATTCTTATATGTTAGAATTTCTGTTCTTGTGAGAGATTATTTTCAAAAATTATTTTTATTATGTCAACGTGGGTTTCATGAAATTATGAACCCATTAGAATATAATTGATTAATATGCTTCTGAGATTTTCGAAGATACTTGTATAGGCCGGTTATGTTCTAAAGCGATTAGACTTTCCTACGAAGTATATTATTGTCTTGAAGAGATGATTTTTTACTGGCCACCAGATCATTCCTCTCATTCTCAATAAGGTATTTCTATAATGTCTCATCGAAGCCTATTACTCTGTCACAGTTCAGTATCATATTCGGTGTTAAAAATCCCACTTCGCTGCCCAGCACCTGGTGTGCACCCAGATGCTTCCCTTTTAGGTGCAATAATGCCCCACCCCTGTAACAATGATTCATTTTCATTGCTATAGAGTCAACATGTTGACCTCGAGACAACCCGTTTTCTGAATAAGTGTACTTTGAGACTACAGTTCCGCGTTAATAGAACGGATATCAATCTCAAGTTACGCCTGGATAGTCAATTCCGTGACACTTAAATTCCTAATATATGTTTCCTACCTACCTAATTCAGATTCGCTAAACAGTTCTATACTATCTTCGATTTAACAGTGCTTCGAGTGCTCAAATGGTGGCCTGCCTGTGAAATACCACGGCAATGTCTTTTATAGCTCCTATCTAAGTTAATTGGCATACATCTCCGCTTGAAAGATACTCGTGACCTCGGACAATTTCATTCTGGGACACAAAAGCTTCCGCTCCTCTCTTTAGATCTTCAGATCTTCCTTCTTGATTCAGATCCATCAAATATATTGGAACTCTCAAAAGCTAACGGCCTTCTTGGTAATGTATTGTGTTGTCCTGTAGAAATAACTAAATTGTCATAAAACTCTGTACCATACTTCGTACAAAAATTTCGTGGAATCTCTTTCATATATTCTTCTTACCCAATATTTGAAATCTCTATGCTCTGATGCAACTTGCGCTTCGTACAGATGAAACTCGTTTCGTAATCAACATTATTTTTAAGTGCAGCTGTTATCAAGTCTTTACAGTGCTTACGTCACGTCTGATATTATTTTAATGACTCCTGACATTATTTTCTTGCGCAATTTTCTGTGGTATCCTTCGCCGACTCTGTTAGATAAATAAATCTGACGTATAGCCCTTCTCTGAAACATTCCAAAAATATTATCAAACAATATGGTGATCAAGTTCTATCAGAAGCAACATGTAGAAGATGGTTTCGACTGTTCAGAGATAACGACTTTGATATGAGAAGTGAAGAACGTGGAAGACCGCCAAAAATGTTTGAAGACACTGAATTGCAAACAATATTGTGTGTCCGAAAACAATGACAGACATGTTATGTGTTGCACAACAAACAGCTTCTGAACGTTTAAAATCTATGCGAACGATTCTAAAGTCTGTAAAATGGCTGTCACGTGAAGTGAAAAACCACTTGTGAACTTTGGCTTAAAATATACGATAGAAAATTAGTGTTGCGTCGAATTATTGATGACAATGAAAAATGGATTTATTTTCAGAACTCTAAACGGAAGTTGCCGTAGTCTAGTAGGTAGTGTGTTGGCTTATTAGACGTGAGGCCACGGTTCAAACCCCAGGTCAGACATCAAAACGAAATATGAAAAAATATTTCTTCGGCGACTTCCTCTCAGTAGGTTTTTCTGGGAAAAACTCTGAGAGTAAACAAAACTGTAGGTCTCGCGGCTCATGTATGAAATTAACACACACAACATGAGTGATGTGAGAAGCTAGGCCGTAATCCTGACTGAATCGTTGTAATGGCTAATTGTGTATGGAGGTAGGTAGTGTGTTGGCTTATTAGACGTAAGGCCACGGTTTAAACCCAAGTCAGACATCTCCGAATACGAACAAATATTTTCTCGGCAACTTCTTCTCAGTAGATTTGTGGCAAAAACTCTGAGAGTTAAAGAAATTGCCATGAAAAGTTTCAAAAAAATCTATGTATATTTATTAATTACAATACAATTACAAGTTATATTTAATTATATACGAGCTCAGTAACTTCGACCAAGTGCTCGGTGTAGTGTCACACCAGAGTCTATGGTGGGTATCGAACCCACGACCCTCACGCTAATAGTCTAGCAGACTACCCACTAGACTACCAGGGCACTCGAAATTATTTTATTCGACGACTTTATCTCAACTGCCGTCTGGAAAAACGTCTCAAAGTCGTGGTTCAAAGACGACATTTAAACTGTAGATACTGTCACTCATTTATAAAAAAATTAACAAACATAATATAGGTGGTGTGAGAGGCTAGATTGTAAACCAAACTACACGATTGTAATGCCCAATTATGTAAAGTAAGTTCATGGTATTAATTTTCGCACACGTGCTCATCTTGTAAAAGCATCTTCTTTCCCAATGTCCTAGAATTACTAGGTATTGTTGCTATTCTGCGGTAATCTTATTGTTATTGTAGCAAATATTTATGTTATGATTAGAGTTCATTGTTTTCATTAAAAACTAATATTAAACAATTTAGTTTGTAGTTGTTGTTGTTATTGTTTTAACAAAGAAGAATATAAATAATGACCCAAACATGCTTACATATTTGTTAGTAAGCAAATACGTACATCTTCATGGTGAAGTTTGGTCATTTGCATTTGGTGAACTGCTGGTCATTTGCTTTTTGATTTCAATGAACATAAGTATGAGTATGTATGTATGGCTGTGTGTATGTATGTGTCTGTGCTTTGAATGAATGTATTGTAGATCCTGTATGCCATGCTAGTATACTCTTTATGTTCATATTTCATGTTAAGCTAAGAAAGAAAGTATGTTTAAGTTGTGTTCAAATGATGCTTTTGTATGTTTATATGTTTCGTACGATTATGTATGTATTGTGAGCACATACACTCACATGGATACATTTACAAATGTTTGCATATCAACTGTAAATCTATTCAGTCTCTCATGTGTCTTTATATTTCTTTTGTTTTGATAATAAATTGATGATTATTGATGTATGTATGTACAGTTGCTTTAGGACAATTATCACACTACTGGTAAAATTTTCAAAGTTAAAATTGAATTGTTCAAGAATTGATACCAGCTCTTTATGGTATTGATGTGAGCCATGTTTGGTTTCAACAGGATGGTGCAACTTGCAACCAAACGGTAAATGGCCATTTAATTAACCTAAATGACGATGTCAATTGGCCGCCAAGAAGCTGCGATTTGACCCCGTTGGCCTATTTTCTGTAGGGCGCCGTTTAAGGAAAGTGTTGTGTCGACAAACTTGAAATTTGAATTTTGAAAATTTAAAGGGCAACATTAGTGATGCCATTGTCGAGATACGACCCCTTACACTTGAAAAAGTGCATGGAAATTGGTCCGATCGAATGAGGTACAATGAGCCCAGCCGCGCCAGCCATATGAATGAAATAATATTCCGTTTCTAACCGCAAAAATTGTACTTCACAACAAACAAAAATTAGGCAAAATATCAAACTGTTTTTGGTTTATTGCATTTTTAAATTTAAACTTTTAAATCGCCCACCCACTACTATATTTACTCATATTTAATATGTAAAATTCATTCATGACAAGTACAAATGTGACGTATGTGTGATATTTAATTCCTTTAGTTTCATACGCCACAAAATCAAGAATTTTTTATTGCATACTTTTCAGGGTGACTATTCTAGTAGATGTAATATAATGCGTATGAGCAATATATTTCAAATGAAATTAAATAGTAAGTATATCATAATTTCTAGTGGATTTTAAAATATTTAAAATACATATTTTTTTTCTTAAAATCAGGCAATCTACCATTGTTCGACTTTTTAAGCCGATTCTGAAATTTAAAAAATGCTTTGATTTAAATTAGAAAATTAATTTTTTAATCCCATACACTCGAAAAAGTGCATGAATTATTTGTGTTTCCATTTGGAATTCTCTAAGATTTTACTTACGTAAACCCTTATCTTGCAGATTGGCCTTAAGTTGCTTTTATAAACTGGCTATTTATGATATCCCAATAGGCCATCTCTCTCTGTACCATTTCAGTCTGGAAACAAAGAATCGTTGATAATCAACGTGTGAAAAGCTTGCCATTTTCAATATTTCTTCCCATGGCGTGAACACCCATTAAACCTTTCCATTAAAATATCTCCCCAATTTGTTATCGTAAAAGCACTGTCAAACATGCTGTGATATTTTGAAGCTTGCTGGGCTCCATTGTAGCGGTATGCTTGGATGCATGCAAGGTCTCTAGCTTGTGAGGTTTAAATCTGTAAGTACTGCACGAGGTTGATTTTTGTTAGACGTTGGCTTTTTCGCAGTTTCTACGGAGATAAACCACCTTAAGTCGGATAGTTTGAAAGAAAACAAAGTTCTTAATAAGATATTTCGCTGCATAATTGTTCAAGACGCGAACTGTCCATCAAGTTTTCATTTCAGGTATCAGTACTTGCCCAACGGTTACCAGAGAAATTTTTAGGGTATATGAGTCCAAATCTGGACGGTGCATTCTGTTGACGAGTCTCATCTACAAATTTCGTTATGGCCATATTGGAAGTGGTATGGCAGAATTTTCCTTGAAAGTCTCTTATTTTAGTAGGATATCCAGGCTGTGATCAATTCCGTAATAAACCTCAAACCTACATGGCCATGATTGTATTGGATTTCTTAGGGAATCTGCAGATCATTAAAAGGTAACTTTTGTATAGATTCTAGGACACAAAAATATCGTCAGAAATTGCATTGCTTTGAACTGAACAGATTTGTTATACAGCTTACAAACTCAGAAATGTGTATTCTCTGCTCCCTTTACAGGGAGACTCAACTTGGTTATTGCTAGGCTCTATTCTCACAAGGCAGTATCCTTCAAAGCTATGGTGGCAGTCTTGGCAGTGTCTTAAATAACTTCTGCAAGACCTACGGGTTTTAGAATATTGAAGACACATGTAGTATCACCCCATGTATATGTGTCCAAGACTTGTCTTGAAAAAGCGACGTAAGGTTCTTAACTTATTCTCTATCATTTTTCATTGAACGTTTATAAATAAAAACTTCTACAATAGCAAGATTGGCTGGTTTCTCAAAATTAATGTTCAAGCTACGTTTTGGATATTAACTGTGCTGTCACAATGGGTACGCCACCAACTTGATCACGACCTAAATTTTCTAACCAATCATTGACCCTTTATTCAAGATTACGACCTAGCTTTTCACTCTACCTAAGCTGTGTGTATTAAATTAATTTATGAATAGCGGGCATGTTATGTTTAAAGTTGTTTCCGTATGACAGATTTCTGAGAAACTTTTCGTGACAACTTTCTTTACTCTTGGAGTTTTTATCAGAGACCAACTGAGAGGAAGACGTTTTGATCGAGGTGTCTGAGCTAGTGTCTGAGCCACATAGCCTAACCTAACCCCCAATGTTAGTTTTGATTTCATACATTAAATATCATCATTCTTGAAGGGTTATAATAGACCAAGAGGTCTCTGAGTGAAAGTGTGGAGTTATTCCAATGAAGCGTCATTCTGCCTAGCCTAACCTAACCTAGCCTATATCATCATTCACGGAGGCATTTATCATCATTCTTGAAGGGTTATAATAGACCAAGAGATCTCTGAGTGAAAGTGTGGAGTTATTACAATGAAGCGTCATCCTGCCTAGCCTAACCTATCCTAACCTAACCCATATCATCATTCACTGAGGCAGTTATCTCATTTGTTTTGCATCTCTAAAGCTAATAGTGAAAACTATCCCTCTGCGCATTGGCCAATTTAACAGTAATTTATGTAAAGACCAAAAAAATTAAAAAATGTTCAAAAACATATTCTATCTGGATTGTTGTTGTTGTGCTAAACATAAATTATCATTTACAATTCAAATTCCAATCAGTAAAATCGAATGAAAAAGCAGAAACAGAAAAAATTAACATTTAATAACAAAAACAGTCAATGAAAGTGTATGTTTATGTTCATGCATGAACGATATGGTCAGTAGAATATGTATTATAAACGCAGACAACATTCTCTCAGGATTGTGTACAATGATTTGTGTATTAAAGCAATAAACGAACCCTGTTACCAGCAGTTATATGTGGGTATATGCAGCACTTGCTATAGATGTTAATAGAACAAAAACAAATTTAAGACCAACCAGTAGCATATACTAATTTATGATCTTATGGAATTGCTTGTGCAACACAAATATTTGAGCGAAAAATAAAAGACAAAAAAAATTACTCGAACACAAACAAAATCGTACACTGGCATACAATGATACCAATGACGTTGTACCATTTATGTTTACCTTCCATGTTTGGCTATGACTTATTTGTAGCTGATATGTTTTGCAAATAATTTCATCTGATATTCACAACAAAAATTTTTTAATCGAATGACAAAAAACCATAAAAAATTTTAAAACAAAAAACTATTCTATTTGGCAGCATTCGTTCAAAACAGTTTTTGTTTTTGGCATGAAATGCAAGCTTTTTGTAAAAACAGAAATACTAAGTGAAATACAATTTTATACAAAGTATTGGCCATTGACGGCTACACATTCCAAGCCTAGTCTTTTGAAGCAAACACAAGTTACTTAATTTTCAGCTTATTGATGAAAACAAGTCGTAGTGGAAATAAGTCAAATTTGGTAAACACTACGAGTGGGTTAGCAGCTCCCAATCTAATGCTTAGATTGTATCCTAAACCGGTTTTGCTTTGTGTATATATGTTTTTTCTTGTACTCCTCTAGGGAGCATAGGGCCCCAACAAGTTGATTCCAATGAACTCGATTATCAGCGCACTGTTTGACTTCGTTCCACCGTTGACTCAGTTTTGATAGTTCGGTTGTGATTCAGCATTTTCCTGTGTAATGGTCGTCCAATGCTTTGTAATGTCATCTAATAGCTTGCGGAGAGTGTGCCCAAGCCTTCCCCACTTGCGTATCCTTATTTCCCTCTCAATTGGTTGCGGGTTTGTATCTGATCAGAGTTAGGCATTGGATATTATGGAAGGCCTGTAAATATGCAAGATTCTACTCAGGCATTTGTTAACAAATAACTGAAGAGGCTGAGAATCGCGCGTTGCAGTATTCCACGTTTCGCAACCGTACAGTAATGTGAATTTAACGTTGGAGTTGAAAATTTTATTTTTGATGCGTCTCGATATGTTAGACTATTTCTAAACAGGGTTAAGTTGGGCAAAAGCATTGCGTGATACGTTATTAATGCAACTGGCAACATCTGCTGATGAGCAACCGGATTTATCGTTTATTCTGTTATCTAGGCAGCATCCACTTCACCAATTTCGTTGCCGTATATTAGGAATTTTTGCGCTGCGTTCGCATTTATCTTGAGTGTTTTGATTTTGTGGATATTCGTCTTCAGTGCAGATTGCTTCTGCTATCTATGCAGAGACATTATCATTTTACAAAATTACTGTACCTGGTCTTGTGACCCATCCAAATAAATAATAAATAAATAAAATAAATTGATCATTTATTGTTGGTAGCGATCTATATTAACGATTTCATCAGATTTTATTAGCTCGTAATACACCACTCCTTTTCGAATCGATCTGATGTTGCAACTGAAGTTATTGGTTGTCACGCATTTTAAAAATAAATTCATTTTTCATAGCCAGAACAATTCAATGCAATCTATCGTATCCTTGAAGCAAAATTTTATGTGGTAACCATTTTCCACAATCTTTCCCATGGCTTTTAGACAGTCAGAAATTGTTTGTTGTGCAACATTAAACATTTCTGTCATTTGTTTCTGAACCAAAGTATTATTTTCATCTAATATTGTTTGCAATTCGGCGTCTTCATACTTTTTTGATGGTCAAAATCGTTATCTCTGAACGGTCAAAATCATCTTCTGCATATTGCTTCTGATAGAGCACGAGGCACTATATGCCTCGACAAGCAGTCGTTGTGACTCACCAGAAATTTTCTTCAAATGAAAAAAAAAAATTATTCTTTTGGCTAACCATTTTCTGGTACAAAATTTCCCATCTTTAAAGTGATGAATAAAGCTGATGTTGTTTTTTTGATTTGATGTAAGCTAAATATGTTTGACAGATATTATCACCTTAGAGACATTTATATCTTGATACGGATACACCAAGTAGAGGTGTACTATGAGATAGATGTACGGTCGACGTGTGATGAAAATAGTTGTATCGCGATACATCGTTGTAATAGACGATATAGTACATACACATACATAATTGGTCATTACAGCCCTGTAGTCAGGATTACGACCTAGCTTCTCACACCACTTATGCCGTGTGTGTTAATTTTATACATGAATGGCGGGACTTGCAGTTTAAAGCCGATTGCAAACAACAAATTTTTGAGCAACTTTTCATGACTTTTCATTGTGCTCTCAGAGTTCTTGCCGGAAATCTTCTAAGAGGAAGATATATTTTTTCATATTTGGTTGTTTGCTGTCTGAGCTGAAGAGTGAACAGAGGCCTCACGCCCAACAAGCCAACTCACTATCTACTAGACTACGGTTACTACAATTTGTTAAAATTATGAAATTCACAGCTTCACATGAATGTCCTACACAACCAAAGAAAATCAAAATTTCCATTCCATAGTGCATCTTCTCAGCTTTATCCAACTGTTTCAACACTGAAATAGTTTCCAATAATTTCCTGTACTTAATAAGTAAGAAAATGCTTTTAATTTTTCATTTCATTTCACAGTTTTCCATCATTATTTTCAATGTTTTTAATACGCATTGTGTGTGTGTGTCATTGATTTTATTTAACAAACTTTCCATATATTATTTAAATCCTTGAAATGACCTTGAATTCGATGCATAAAATATTAAAGGTTATGCCAAAAAGTCAATTATTGGTTGGATTTGTTGTTTGTTAATGAATCAGTTATTCAGTTAAGATTAATTTAATTGACCTTGGAATAAAGAAAGGCATTTATACACACACAAACTATTAACAGTAAATAAAATACGTTGAGTATTACGTTAAGAGTATTTTAAATTGCATTGCAATTGCCTTGCTGATGAGCTGGGCGGAGCCTATATGGGGTTCATAATCTCCGACATGTTACAGGGTATATGTATTACGATTGCTTCAGTTCATTTGAATAATATCCACTCATTTTACAGGCACACTCAATCTTGTTACCGCCACTAGTATCCGTGCAATATTGCTATACTTTGCCTGGACACGTTTGAACAAACAAAGGACCGAGTCACTCCTGTTCTTAAATCACATGACCATTCGTCGCATAAAGGCTATTCTTACGAGCCACTGTCATTTTGGTAGCCAGGCCGAAAGACTTGGCATTCTGGCAAATAACCTAACCTAACCTAACCTAAGAGCGTTCCTTCAATCGGTGTATGTTCTCTCCTTTGATTTCGTTTTATGAGAACAGTCTCTGCGATTAATAACACGAATGATACGTTTTCTTAGTGTTTTGATTGTACAACTTTTTCAGCATTTGCGGTGAGTCTTAAGATGATGCTAGTTTTCGGTATTGTGAAAACAGAAGAAGAAGAACATTATAACCCTTCAGTCAGGATTACGACCTAGCTTCCCACACCACTTGTATTGTGTGTGTTCATTTTATCATGAGTGGCGGGATCTACAGTTTAAAGTCGACTCCGACCGACAGATTTTTGAGAAACTTTTCATGGCAATTTTATTTACTCTCTGATTTTTTGCTATAAATTTGCTGAGAGAAAGTCGCCGAAGACATATTTTCTCATATTTCGTTTTAATGTCTGATCTGGGGTTTGAACCGTGGCCTTACGTCTAATAAGCCGACACACTACCTACTAGACTATGGCGACTACAATATCTCAATCATCGACCTGAATGCAAGAAATGGAAGTTATCGACCAAACAAATGCAAATCATCGAGAAAAGCAATGCAAAGTCATCGACCAAAAAAAAAATCAGGTCATCGACCCAAAAAAGCAAGTCGTCGACAAAAGAAATGCAAGTCATTAACCAAAAAATGCAAGTCGTCAATCAGAAAAATGCAAGTCAACGACATATAAAGAAGTTTTGTAGCTCATTTGAAAAAGAAAGTTAGCCTCATCGCTTTTATCTCAGATAGTAAGGGAACCTATTTTGAAGTCCTTGATCCAATAGCGGACCCACTTGGTTCGAAAATCCTTCTTTTTTAAATTTTATCGTATTTCACCGATTTATGGAAAGCATGTTTGGTAAATATGAGCAGGGATTTGAACCACAGGCTTTCGTCTAATTAGTCCACACACTTCATCCTTGACTATAGTCACTTGAATGGTTACATAACGTAAAAGTTATTCCTTCATTCCTTCTTAGATCTTTTGCTTGGCTTTTGTTACGTTTTGTCTCGCTGAGGCATCCTTAAGGGTATGTTGCTAGTTATTCTTGGTTCCATTGTATAGGCTTCCCGAAATCGTGTATAATAGTATGGGATGTATAGCATTTAATAGGCCATCTTTAAACTGCACTTACGTTACTCAAATTTTTACAATCAAATATTCCCTCAGAAATTAATAACAATAATGAAAACAAATTATTTGTAAAAATTTTTATTGCTTAATTAAGTTGTGCGTAAATTGTCGCTTATAGGACCGTCTTATGCTGTCAGCCATTGAAATGAGGACAGGCAAGAAGAGACATATTTACGCTTCAGACATCTACAGCCTACACAAGACTAAATAAATTCTTGGCAATTATAACAACAAAACAATAAAATTAATTAATAATGTGCCAAACTCTTTTATGTTGTTTTTCTTACCTACAGAATAAATTTTCAAAATTCTTTTGGTTGTGACATCTGGTATGAACAATAAATTTAAGGAGAAGCAATGAAACGAAATGAGAAACGATGTTAACAGCACATTCAACTAATCCTTTATTTTAAAGGATAAAACAACAATTGACGTAAAAATGTCATAATCATTTGCACGATTTTAATGCTAAATTAATAACTTTTCAAAAGAATTTCTTTAATGCTTTTAAAGGATTTTTTTTATTTCTCTCAATACGACAAAAACAAAAGCAAGAACAAGAACAAAATTCCCACAGGATTTACACATTCAGTACATGTTTTCAGGTTCCATTCTACGAGTATGGGATTTTTTTTTAAGAACACTGAAAATTGAAAAAATTTTTATACATACACAAACAGAATTGGTGATTACAACCCTTTAGTCAAGATTAAAACCTAGCTTCTCACACCACTCATATTCTATGTGTGTTAATTTTTATTCATGAGTGATGGAACCTACAGTCAAACGTCGACTTTGAATAACTCACAGCGTTCCTGCCAGAAAATTGCTGAGCAGAATTTACCGAAAGAAATATTTTTTTTAGATTTCGCTTTGTTCCAGATGTCTGAGCCAGGAGTTAAGCCATGGGTTCTTGTCTAATAAGTCAACGCACCATATACGAGACTACTGCAACATCAGTTCATGCATTTAGGTAATGCAATTCCATTTTGGTCTAGTCTTTCTATGTTTGTAATTGCCGTTCTGGATTCCTACCTATGGCATGTTGTGCGTTATCATCCAGACATTTACGTAAATTGTCGCCGATTCAACTCGTTTTCTGATTTCATCTATGATTGGCCTTAGACTCGTTTCCGACCAAATTTAAATTTATTTTTTGTTATTAAATAGTTTTTTTTTTCAACGATTTGTATTCCTTTGGTAGATGATTTACATTTCTTGGACGATGACTTGCATTTTTTCGGTTGATGACTCGCTTTTTTGTGCCAATTGTTCCCGATTTATGAAGGGTATATTTAGTAAATCAATCCTGTTCTCTCAACTTGATGAATCGGTACGTGAACAAACAAAATTGTTAAATTAAGAACGATGAATGCAGAAAAATGCACTGTTTGGTCCATCGGTCCATATTTATTCGAGAAGGAAGGATGCAAACTTATCACTGTCAACTGCAAGCGCTATATGTCGTTGATCGCCAACATTTTTTTACCTGAATTGGATGATCTGAACATAAACGACATGTGGTTTCAGTTAGAAAGCACAACGAGCCACACAGCTCATGTCACATTGGATTTTTTTAACATATAGTCACCTCGTGTGGATTTGATGTGAACTGGCCACCGCAATTGTACAGTTTGTTGATGTTAGACACATTGTTGCGAGATTTTCTTACCAGAGCGGTCCTCAAAGACAACATACCCATGCCTTGGGTTATATCCAGCCTTATATATGCACCAGAGCCACGGATAATTGGATACTCCATATGCATCCGTGGCGGACATTTGAACGATATTATATTAAACACATTATGGCATCAATAAGTGAAAATTATTGTTTATTTTGAAATTCGTTTTCAAAAATTTTTAATGAAATCAGGAGACTTACAAAAAAGTTTATATTTTTCCAAAAAAAATCGTAAAAATACATTATTTTTCTGCGTTGCTTTTCTCTGCGATCCTATGTTTTTCATTTCTTTTTTAATATCATGTTTAACAGACACAAATATATACAGCACAGCTGTATGAGATTCAAATGAATATGCAAATTAGCGGAGAGAAAAAAATTCATACAGGCAGTGCCAACAATAAGGCGTACAGACATGCCGACACAACAGGACAATAAAGAAGACTACAATGTGTGTCACACATTCTTCCACATGCAAAACAAATATGTGCTAACACATATTCACACATATCCACGTCGTAATAATTTTGTATAGGGATGAGTCTGTTTATAGTTTTACACCAGTTTCATATATTTTACGAGGTGTGTATTTACTTTTGGGGTCTCTTTAAAATATTACTTCGTGTGGAGAAATTTAAGGGAAATGAATTCCCAAATATATCTTCTAAGGCGATCATGTTATGAAAAATGCAAGAAGAAATTTTATGGAGCTAATCTATTAGAATAGGCAGTGTGGTTCAAACCCCCAGACCAAACATCACAAACAAAACTAAAAATGAAAAAAATTTTTTCGACGAATTTCTCTCAACAATAGTAATCAAAAGTTTCACCACAGGTTGTCGTTCGGAGTTCACTTTAAACTGTAGGTTCCGCCGCTCTTGGGAAAAATTAACGCACACAACATAAGTGGAGTGATATGCAAATCATATCATCAGAGTATAGTGTCGTTTAGGAACATGTAGTGCTATACGAATATCACGCACAAAAGCATGTGAAACAATACTTTTCATCCAAACAATAGAGATACGTATTCAATATGAGACGGCTCTTACGTCATATCGTCTTCACGCCTTAGGGGATGGCTCAATCAGAGTCACAAATCGTATAATCAGAGTATATTTGGTACACTGGACGGTCCCTTGTTTAACGCAAAATTATCCAACATGCTTCCCAACATATCAATAACAACCAATTGCATCACTCTAATACCAGATCGTATTTCTTGGTCAAACGGATCTACGCTACAAAAAACCCGTGGGACAAGCCGCTACACGGATTGGTCTGAATATAAAAATAGGACGGAACTGAGCCTCTATATAGAAGGCCCAAAATCCAAACTTTACCTCCGACTGACGCACCATACAACGGATATTCCAACAATACGGGCAATGCATGATCGGGTCTAGTAATCATTTGGTAAGCTTGACGTACAGGGATTAAAATATCTTTACGGAAAGTCAAATGACCATTAGGGCAATAACGTCCGGGAATTATCAATCACGATTAACAGTTACTCCAGGTATGGAAGGGTTCGCATTATATGGGTGCCTAGTTATCGTGGAGTGGTTGGAAATGGTTAGTGCTGAGTATTACATACCATAAGCTTGGATAACTCAATGCCTTCGGGACACTCCGATGTGGTGGTTAACTATTAAAGCAGGGTATGTGGTGAATGCATCAGAACGATGAAACACTTTTTGTGTCATTGCCCAGCTTTCGTAAACTCGAAATCCCAATGTTTTGGGGATGACACTACACCATAAATAACACGTCTTAGAGGAGTGGACTGGAAGAAGTTAAAGTTAGTTATTTAACGTGAGGTGGTATCTTTAAGACAAAAAGGACACATGATGGATGATACGCATGAGAGCCTTGGTTGGTCTCTTCGCCTTCAAACTACTTACCTACCTCTTATAGTGGAGTAGGTTTAGGATAAGATTTCATGACTGAGATTTCGATTCTGACAAGAGCATCTTATGAATGCTAACTGAACAGTTCAGAATGTACGATTCTGTTATGTCGAACTTTGATCATCATCTGTCATTTTATTTAAGCGTTTGTAAAGAATTTATACACCGAGACATAAGGATATTCCACGTAACAGTGGAGCAGATAAAGTGACCAGACGTGGCACAAAGAAACATCGAGTTCACCGATGAATTCTCGACTTTGGATGACCCTCTGAAAATCTTCAAGCTTATAATTGACAATGCGGTCGTCGATTCCGTTAGCAATATATGAGTGGCCTTGGACACGGATAAAACGACCAGCAAAGTCTGGCCAAAGCCGGATAAAGGGCGACCTACTTAGAAGCACTCCCAGTATGGTTGTCGGGGTTATTACGGGTACTCATTGCATTATGGGTACGCATACACGGCGTATTGGTCTTGGACACTAATGAGACTAATGCTGATGATTTCTGTAGAAGCTGCAGAGATAAGAAAAATGACGAGACTATTCCCGTACTGGGTACATGCCTGACGAAGAAAAGGGCTCCTTGCCGCCCTTTGTACAGATGATTTAAATGATCTGCCACGCATTGACATTGTCAGTCTGAATCGCTTCATCAAAAGCTTCGAGTAGTAAACGAATTCGGGGATAGCGGAAATCTGCCAGGCATTAACAAAACAAGGACATTTTTTTATTTTTTCTGACAAAAGACGTAGAGTACCTCAGATGTCCTGTAAAAATCCTTCATATTGTTACGAAAATGGAAATGGTGTTGTTAAAATAATAAGCAAAAGCTCCAAAAACAACACAATGGACTTGATCACACATAAAATGATAAACAAAAGCTCCAAAAACAAAACAATGCAGTTGTTCACGTGGTCAACGAATGAGTAAACATATAGCAACAAAAAAAAACAACAGGCTTGTTTACAAGATCGATGAATAAACAAAAAATATAGCAACAACGTCCGTGTATAAAAAAAATATAGCAGAAAGACAAACAAACAAAACAACAACAGCTCTGCCTGGACGAAAGTAAACAAGATACACGAACAACAAAAATGGAAACAAGTTGTTTACATTTTTGGATTGTTCCCGAAGGTCGTCATCATCCTTCAAGGGCATTCATCACACTGTTGATCCAGTGATATAAAAGGCAAGATAAAGCGAGCAACGATGATTCAGTTAGAATTCAGTCAGCCGTTATTCTCGGAGTTCGAGTTAAGTTAGTCGTGTGACGACGTCGCGTTGAATTGAGTGAGAATTCAACCAGTGGTGTGTGAAGATACGAGATCGAGTTATAATTCAGTCAGACTTGTGTGCAGACAAGTTGCGTGAAGAAGACAGTTGTTAGTGTGGTGCTTACAAAAAAGGTTGTGAGCAAAGAAGAATAACTAACAAGTGTTGTTGTTGCTTATAAAAAAGGTTATAAGCAGAGAAATATCACGCACAAGCACATATTGTGAAAGTTATCATTGTATACGTAGAATAAGTTCGAACAGTGGCACAAAAGTTGTGCAGATAATAAAGAATTGATTGAAAAATAAACACAGATTTTTTTATTTTATTTGCAATCTACGAACTCATATTTTTAACGTTTTTAAAAGGTAAAAACGTAACAATATATTACTTGCTTTGCTGGGTTCGGCACGTCTTTTCTATTTTTTCTTTTCCAATTCTGGGTTTAATCACTTGAATCCCTGACAGACTTCGTTACGTGCTCTGTGTAATTAACAATGTGCACAAGTTAAGAAACACTGCATTGCCATCTCAATGCATTTGGAATTATAAAACTTCACGATACTGTCTTCTTTTATCCTCCACAACCGTATAATTAAATGCGACATTTGTGGTATTATTCTGTATTGCGTCATACCATTGTTCTGCAATGAAAACTAGTAACATTTGGAAGTTTATTTCTTTTGTTCTTTTTATTTCTCTCTGTCTCTCCCACGTCCTTTTTTTATTTCATTCCTGAATGGTAACAAATATTTATTATTTATGCTGCAAAAAAAAACCAGAATATAGAGTGAAAACAAGGAAATGGATGGAATTTTTCCATAGAAAAAGTCGTAACAGAGTCCTTTGTCCCATGGGATGAAGTTACTTAATAGACGGATGAAAAATAGAATTCTCTAAATGTGAGTAATAAAAGGCTATCCATTTCGTGGTTTCAAAAGTATGGGACTCGAATTCGACATCTGTCAAACTTAGTTCTGAAACCAATTTTTTTTTCTTTTCAGTTGAAAGTCTGACATTGACGAAAATGAATCGCTTAACTATCACACAACGCATAAAAATTATCAAAACCTACTACAAAAATGGTGATTCTGGCACAGCCACGTATAGTGCGTATCGGCAAATTTTCGAACAAAATTTTCTTCAGCGATGAAGCACATTTCACACTCGGTGGGTATGTTAATAAACAAAATTGTCGTATTTGGGGTTCTGAGAATCCTCAAGTAATTGAAGAGAGGCCATTACATTCAGAAAAAGTTACTGTTTGGTGCGCTCTTTGGTCCGAAGGTGTGATTGGACCTTACTTCTTCGAAAACGACGATGGAACGACTGTCAATGTCAATTCGGAGCGTTATGGTCATATGATAACCGACTTTTTTTGCCTGCTATTGAAGAATACGACTTGGAGAATATGTGGTTTCAATAAGACGGTGCCACATGCCACACAACTCGAGCGAATATGGCTTTATTGCAAGAGACATTTCCTGGCCTCGTAATTTCTCGTCGTGGCGATATCAACTGGCCACCAAGATCATGCGATTTGACACCATTAGACTTTTTTTGTGGGGCTACGCGAAAGACCGTGTTTATGCAGATAAACCTTCAACTCTTGAGCACTTAAAAACCAACATTCGTCAAGTTATGGCTGAGATACCGCCCAATATGTGTCAAAAAGTTGTCGAAAATTACCTCAAAAGAATCACTGCTTGCAACACTTCGCGTGGAGGTCATTTAAATGATGTAGTGTTTCACACATAATGTCAACGTTCAAACTTTACAATAAAAAAGAAATATCATGAAATAAATATTTTATATGTGTTAGCGGTGCAGTCAACATTCTTTAATAGTTGTATAAAAGCTTCAATCAAAAATGAAGAGAGAAAATCGTCCAGTTAGTCTACAGGGTATTTTTAGGCGCTTTCAATTGTTGAATTTAAATTATACAAAGTGTGTGTGAAAGGCTTCTTGATGGCATTATGAACACAACGTATCCGAAATATCCAATTTTCCATAAATTTGGCGCAAAAATCAGGGTGAATGTTGGCTTTGGCATGAGCTGTGCAGCATGTACTAAAACCACATGAAACCAAAAGAAGTTAGTAATCGTTGACCTATTGTGCTCGCCTTTGGCAGTAATGACGTGGTTACCGCCGTATTTAAATAAATTTGGATCGATGATGTCGCCAATCCAAAATCCACATCAAACAGGAACGTTTTTGTAATGCATTGGACAATTTTGTTTGTTCACGTACCCATTCATACAGAAAAAAGCCTAATCGCTAAAGATGAAGTTGCGATGAAAATTAGACTCATTTATCGACTGCTCAAGAGCCTATTAAGGGTACATATGCCATTATCCATTGCCAGTTGACTTTAGTACTTCGATCGTTTGAATTTTGGTAAGGTGAAGGCCTAAGTCGCCAATCATAATTTGTGGTCTGTGGAAGGCCTAGATCTTGTAAGCGATATTGGTTGTGGATAGATCATTTAGTGAACTATTGATCTAGAATTTCAACACCACATTGGGAAGAGTCCTCTCAATAGGACTACTATGGCGATAGTAAAATAGGGAAGGCGCACATTTCGTTATCTAAACAGAACGTTCATTTGGTTAAAATAATTTTATTTTTTACACGTGGTATCCATGATGGTTCGGCCACATGTACTGAATAAATGACAACTAATTTCACAATGACCGTTACCAACAGTCAAAGTTTGAAAATTACTTTTGGAAGATCATATAAAATTTTATCCATCCGGTGCTGTTTTACATACATACATGCATAACTGGTCATTACAACTCTTTAGTCAGGATAACGACCTAGCTTCTCACACCTCTTACATATGTTGTGTGCTTTAATTTTATATATGAGTGGCGTGACTTACAGTTTAAAGTCGACTGATTTTTGAGACACTTTTCATGACAATTATTTATAATATTAGTGAAAACTACCGTTGTCGATAACTAAGGCTTGACAGCTGAGAATTTCAAACTGTATTGACATATCTGTTCAGTACGTTTCGGAAAGTTATTAGAAATCCTTTAACGTCAGAACAACGCCTCTAGATTGTAAAATAGAATAATCGTCCACATTAGGCCTGAACAAAAATCGGCCGAGTGAGCAGACTTCATGCAGTTACTAATTTTTCTTTTCTCGTTGCAAAATCATCAACAAGATGAAGAAATATATGCACCATAAATAATATTTATGTTGACAAGGCGCAAAACTATTGATTCGTTAAAGTTTCACATACTTTTTATCGAAAAAACGAAAAAGAAAGAAAAATTTGTTCCCCTCAGTTTCAAATATTTCTGCTCTGTTTTTAATTTAAGGTTACTTTTATTAGAACAATACCAGTTGTCGGTTTGTTGTTGGTTATTACTTTGGTTATTCTAAAGTTCTTCTAGTACCCAGAGCTTATAAATTGTAAGTTATGGATTAAAAGATAATAAAAAAGAAAACCCATAACGAAAACAACAACTGCAACTGAAATGATTAAAGTTTTTCCTTAACATGTCACTTATAGTTTAAGTTGTTCGTTGTTAATAACAATAAAAGCCTGAAAATATGCAATGTCTGCAAATTATTTTAGTACCTAAAAGTATGCAAACTTTGTGTGTTTCTTTTTTCTTCATAAATGGCAGTATAAAAAAAAAAAATATTAAAACAAAAGTTATTCTGTTTATAAGTTTTAATAAAAGCATAAGAAAATGATATTAAATGGGCTTAATTTACGTATAAAAGTGCAAAATTGTTTGAGGTGTGTGTGTTTCATTAAATTTTAGGTATGCTGCGGGATTTTTGTTTTATTATATCCTGTCATATATCCAAAATTTACATACTTAATTGGCCACTAACAACTCGTATATCGGATTTCCGGCTTTCACTTGGTCACACCAATCGATGGCAAAACTTCCTCGATTTGATCCTTCCAACGCAGACAGTCTATGCCGACTTCAGCTAATTTCCGCATCATAAATAAATCTAGCCGGAATATCTCCTTACATCCGAACACCATGGCCGAGTCAGCGCAACCGCTGGCCGTTAATAGTCCGTACAGCGTCCATGTCGTTGAGTATCTCATACAACACGTTATTCTAACGAATGAGAAAAATATCACCAACTCGCACTCAACCGAAGATGTAACGTAGAACTTTTCTCTCGAATACTCTCAAGGATGTCCTATCAGTGCTTAATAGCGTCCTTGATTCTACGCCATAAACAAATAAAGGGAGCATAGAGTATAAGTTACGTCGCACGTGAGAGGCCTCTCGTACACAATTGTAGTACCTGTTGGCAAGTGTGATTCTACCTTGGATCTCACACTTACATCAGGTTTGCTGATAAACAAATTCACTGACTGCTTCAAATGTATAGTCATCGACTGTTATAAATATGAGATTTAAAACGCCACATGTCTCAACTTATCGATAACATATACTCCGTTTAGCATTTATTTACTACCAGATCCTTTTTGATTGATTCCCATAACATCACGCTTGATACACATTTGCCACCCATATGTAATATCCGGCACACTTTTTTACTGAGTTATACCTTTTGAAATTATGTCTTCACCCATAGCTCCATTCTATCTGGATCAGCATCAGAGAGTCCTTTACGACACACACCTTTTTCTCAAAATTGCAAATTTTTTCTAAAGGACATGAATATATAATAATCCAAAATAACAATCAGTTTCAAACTTTAACGTGGATGCAGAATTTCAAAACCAATGGAGCTTCTAGCAAATCGCAATCGATATATCTGGCCATCGATCTTGTTTTCAAATCTGGTCGCTTGAGAGTGATTCTTTCGAAAGATAAAATAGTTGACCGCTAATAGTTACTTTAGTCGTCAATAATACCGATATGTCGAGAAAGCCTAGTGGACTGAGCGTGGTAGTGAAAAGTCTTAACATTATGTGCTTGACCATAGTCTAATAGGTGTGTTAGTTTATTTGACGAGAGTCCGTGGTTCAACCTTTGGCTCAGATATCAAAGAATGATAACATCAGTAAAAAGATAGCTTTACAGTAAATTTCGCCGTGAAACATCTTTTCCGAGAACTTTAAATGCAAGAAAACCCATCTTTGACGATACTAAAGAGTTAAAAAATAGAATTGAATTCCTTGAAATCTATCACCGCAAAAGGCACTGTAATAAGTACCAGCGGTATGAATAGAATGACAGAACTATTTAATACAACGATTATTTGTTTTTAACTTAAGGAAGCAGAATGGCAAGTAATATATACATACATACCTTGTTTTCAGGACGGCATTGTGTTAAAAAAAAGACCGGAAGCTAAAAGCTTTCCGAATCTTCCAACAGGAACTTTCGAATTCCCATAGTTGGTTGGAGTTGTATTTGTCAAATTTGTTGTATTTTATTTAAACTGTTCTGCCAAAGTACCATGGAGGAATAGATATACCGAAGTCGCTGTAGTCTAGTAGATAGTGTGACTAGACGAGAGACTGTGGTTCAAATATATTTTCGTCGACTTCATCTTTCGGAAAAAACTCTGGCAGTATATAAAATTGCCATGAAAAGTTTCTCAAAAATCTGTCGTTAGGAATGGGTTGCGTGAGAAGCTAGCTTGTATTCTCGACTAAAGAGTTGTAATGCCAATTAATTAATTCGTGTCCGTGAATCTGGGTAAATTTGGCTTTACTGAGAACCAGGAATGGTTTTCACTTCTTTGTAGATGATTCTCCTGTAGATTTAGGAATGACACAAAGAAATATTATGTGTCAGTCTGCTGATTTTCACTAGAACGGTAGCACTGTTTTGACCAGAAATTTATTACAGTCATAGTGGCTTGATATTTAATTGCTGTTCGTCGTTAAGTGACTACTTGCTGAACCTTTCGATCCCTGATCCCTGATCATACAATGATATTCTAGTCTTTATGAGAAATACAACAGTTCTTCATAAGCAATTTGAAGTTAATTCTAGCAACGTAGGAATGAAATGCAGCCTAGGTAGTGTGTAGACTTATTAGAGAGCCCGTGGTTCAAAGTTATGTTCAGACATCCATACTCATATCCATAACAAAACAAAATATAACAAAAAATATTTTTATCGGCGACAGCCTCTCAGCAGTCTACTGGCAAAATTTAAAAAAAAAAAATCTGTCATTTGGAGTCCAGATTAAACAGTAGGTCCAACTACTTATGGATATAATTAACTCATACAACCTGAGTGGTGTGAGAAGAAAGGGTTCTAATGACCAATGAAGTCAGCAAGTATATCAGTTTAATGGACAGATCATCTGCAGAAGTTTACGCGTCTGCTCTGCTTTGTGCTCTTGTAGAGACCGAAGATTGGTTAATGAAAATGTGAAGGAAGTAAATAAAACATTTATGAGAAACCCTAATGTTGTGAATGACTACATGGGAATATGTATTACAATTTTTTTTTATTGATTTTATACTTGTTAATATGATATTTAACAATTAATTTAATTGCAATAAATTAACAGATTGAAGGATTTAATAAATAGGCACACGCATATGTATATATACACCATAAAAATGTTAATTAGCTTATATGCATGCAAAGGTATGAGTTTAATATGCATGTTAATATGATTGACTGGACAAATAAAATTAATCATAATTAACACAATTGAAATTAATTTACATTTGTTGACATAATATGTGACAGACACGAAAGTATTTAAAAAAATCGTATAAATTTGGAATTTCTTTTTGAGTATACAGTGGACGTTAGCTAGTACGAATTATATATTGTCGGGCCCTTTCGTAGTACCGAAAAATTCGTATTATTGAACAACGCATTTTTATGTTAAAATTCAAATAATTCACATAAAATATTTAGATTTTATTAATATATACATATATATATTTTTTATAAAAAAAATACATAACAAAACAAGATATAATTAATTTGTATTATTTTGAATTCATTTTTTGTACTTAAACAGGCATAAAAGAACATACTAATGTATGTACTAGAGGTGTGCACAAGACATTCTGCTAGCTTACCCTTCACCGAATGCAATACTGTATTGTACTCTTTTCTGTTGCTCTTGATTTTACGAGTGCACTGAAATGTGTATTTCTCATTTATTCAATGTATACAACAGCACTCGTTTGTCTGTGAAGTAACGGAACTATGCTTTGTGTTGTAAGAGCATATTTTACTACTGAAGCTACATTTTCAGTATTGCCATATTGAAAAATATGTGTACATAAGTGTTTCTATACATTCTTTGCTTTCGCCATAAACTCATAAAAAAGGTTTTTCCCCGAAATAAAAAGTTTAAAAAAGTTACTGGCAATGGTGGCGTCGACGAAGATGTTCGGTTCTCGAGAGCAAAACATTCGGAGCTTTCTTATTCATTGTTGTTAAAAAAAACAAAAACAAACAACTAAAAATGCATGTTGTGACTCTATGAAGAGTACAATATTTTTTGTTGCACTCTTCACACAACCAGTGTTACCACCAACAGCTTTATGATTTACACACAACTGGCATCGAAATTACACATATGAAAAAAAAATTACACACAACAAATTCTATTTTTACAAATATTGCATACATATATTATGTAAACATTAAAATTATATTTTCATACACATGCATACATAATTGGTCATTACAACCAGTGGTGTTGTCGAGCCGGAACGCTCCGGAACGTCGTTCCGGTACTTCCTTTTTGGACAGGAATGCGTTCCGGAACTAAAGATGATTTCTGATAACGAGAATTGGCAAATTTGGGATATGAGACCTAAAAAAAAACGCCGCCTCCATGATTATCATGGAAAATCACCCCCGTCGTTAAATTTGGGACATGAGATCGCACAGAACGGCCACCTACCCAGGATCGGCCCTGTCATATAATTATGGGTCCGCCAAATAACTATTTTTTTTTGAAAATGCTTTTAAAAAAAACTACTGAATATTTTCTCAAATTTCTTTTTTATTTGAAAGTACAATCCTTCCGGTTAATAATGGAAAATAATTTCATTCAAATGGCTGCCTCAGCTGGCCATGCAGTAGCCTACACAATCGGTCCAATTTTTAAGCACATTATCGATTGTGTGCAGCTGTATTTCACCAATGGCTTCACGAATATTGTCCTTTAAAGCGTCAATTATCTCTGGCTTATCGGCGTAACACTTATCTTTGACGGCACCCCACAAATAATAGTCCAACGGTGTCAAATCGCAGCTCAGAGGTGGCCGAACGACATCAGCTCTGTGGCTGATAATGCGATCTTCAAAAACAGAGCGCAAAACATCGAGTGTAGCTTCGGCTGTGTGGCACGTAGCGCCGTCCTGTTGAAACTAAATATTGCCAATATCCTCCTCTTAAAATTTTGTGAACAAAAATTCGTTCAACATGGCCCGATAACGATCGCCATTGACTGTAACGGCCACTCCTTGTTCATTTTCGAAGAAAAATGGCCCAATTATGCCTCTGGACCAAAATCCGCACCAAACAGTGACTCGTTTTTGGTGCGTCGGCTTTTCAATGCTTGTTTACATACCCGCCAAGGTCTTCCAAAATCCGTATGCAATTTTCGCACACATTCTGCAACATTACCATGATTTTCAAAGTAATGTCGCAATATTTCCTAGCGTTGTTCAAGCGTATACACAGCCATATTCGTTCAGCGGAAGGATAAATTTAATTATATGTCAAATCAGACATGAGCTAAGTGTTACCATTCACGAAATAAGCACTCGTTGAAAAAAAAACGTTAGATAGCGGACCCGATATATACGCGTTCCGGTAAAAAAAAAATTAGCACAACACCACTGATTACAACCCTTCAGTCAGGATTACGACCTAGCTTCTCACACCACTTATGTTGTGTGCGTTAATTTTATACATGAGTGGCGGGGCCTACAGTTTTGAAGTCGACTTCGAACGACAGATTTCATTGAATTTCATGGCAATTTTATTTACTCTCAGAGTTTTTGCCAGAAATTTGCTGAGAGGAAGTCGCCAAAGACATTTTTTATATATTTTCGTTTTGATGTCTAACCTGGAGGTTGAACTCGGGCCTTACGTCTAATAAGCCAACACACTACCTGCTAGACTACGGCGACTAAACATTAACCTTACATATTTAAATTAGAAAGAGAAGAATGTATGTAGGTGTTTATTTTTGCAACCTGGTGTTAGAAATTGCAATAAATTTACAAAACAAATGAGTGTTAACAAATTGACTGTTAAAAATTAGCGATTAAAGTAAAAGGTAGAACAAAAAGTAAAATTACACACGAAGTTAATTACACACATGCTACACACACAATCAAAAATTACACACAATATGTGTAATTACACACAAGGTGGCAACACTGCACACAACTCTCTTTTATACTGTTGTGCAATGGTTTACGAGTGCAGTTGTTTTTTTGTTCTCTATCTTTGCTTCACACTTATTTATATTTGCAGCTACAATCAATATTCGGTCTTGGGAAAAATGCAATAGTGTGCAATTTTATATGTCTTGTGCACACCTCTAGTATGTACATATATGTACATATAACAAAAAAAACAGTTTACTTATATAAAAAATTTGTCATTAAACATTGACGTTTATTACTTTTTAAACTGATTTCTACAATCTTTTCATGAAGACTTCTCAATAATAGTATTTTCGAGGTTTCAATGTTGTTCTCAACAACCCATTTAATACATGTGTCTAAGCAGTTTATTGCATCCGCATGTTTTACTTTTGTAGAGTTATTGTTAGGAACTAATAAAATATTATCCTCATCGACATCATCATCCAATTCAATTTCTGGATCATCAAGATTCCATTCAAATAAATCAAGAAAATTAAATTGTGAATTTGGAAAATTTGCATGTAGTAAATTGTGCATTTTGGTAATTGCACTTATCTCCTCACTGTCACGCACTACTGATAGTGGAATATCATCCTCGTCCTTAAAATTGTCATCGCCCAAAATTTTCTTCCAACATTTCTTTATGGAATCACTGGATACTTTATCCCAGGCTAAGGCAACCAATGAAACGGCTTCAAATAAAGTGGTTTGTTTAAGGAACGTTTCTAAATTTTCGTTGGAACATAAAATTTTTGACAGTAAACTGTTAAGGTAATACAGTTTTATGAGCCTAATTGCATTCTGGTCCATGGGCTGTATTAGTGGAGTTACATTGGGGGGGGGGGGGCATATACATTACCCAAATCTGTCCATCTTTAGTATCATGAACCAGTTCATCTGCCGGTGGATGACTTGGAGCGTTGTCTAATATTAGAAGAGCCTTAATTGGCAGTTTTTTTTTCTTTTAAAAATGTCTCTACCTGTAAATATATTTTTAATTGTTTTTAAATCATTAATAACATTAAAACAATTTACTAAAACTTACTTCTTGAATAAATTTATCAAAAAACCATTTTTTGAACAGAGCTGCATTCATCCAAGCAGATTTAGAGTTTCCGTACTCAACAGGAAGAATTTTGTTCCGAAAAGATCTCGGTTTTTGAGCTTTTCCTATTACAAAAAGTTTAATTTTCTTAGTTCCTGCAGCATTAGCACACATTAAAAATGTTAATCTCTCCTTCGACAATTTTCTACCTGGAGCAGATTTTTCACCACTGTGAACATATGTTTTGTTTGGCAACATTTTCCAGTAGGGACCGGATTCATCCGCATTAAAAATTGCCTCGTTTGATAGCCCATGCTCCATAATGATAGACGCTAACTTATTAACGAATGGCGTAACAAGTTCTTTAGAAGAAGATAATTTCACACCAGACTGTTTTAACAATCGTATTCCATAACGCTTTTTAAATTTTGTTAGCCAACGAACTCATGGAATTATCCAGCAATTGCGTTTTTTGTTTAAGGATTGTACATATAGTGGATTTGGATAATCCATATTTATTTGAAATTTCAAACAACGATGTTTCATTTTCGTGGTCTGCTATAATTTTTAATTTATCTTGCAAAGAAATTGTCTTTTTTTACATCGTTTTACTTGCAACATTTTGACAGTTAAAAACACAAAACACTTTTAAAAATAAAAAAACTTCACAATAACTTCGTTAAACGTGGATAACCTGTAATAGTCGTTTGCCGAATTTGTCGATTTATTTATTTTCTCTTTTTTCTATTTGTTGTGAGGGGCTATTTATTATTTTTATGTAAGCTTAGATGGCTGCTGTGTTTATTTTGTATAAGGAGATCGTTACATGAGCTTATATACAAAAGCGCGCAAATGTGGGAACCGAGCGATATGTGTTCAGTGTTGATTGGACATGTCAAAGTTTTTTTTTTGGGCATTTCCGGCAACGAAGAATCTTTCCTTTTTGCTGTGAGCGTTGAAACGAGAGGTTGTAACACGGAAGAAATCTCATCTAACATCATCATGATGAGTTTTGTTCATCAGCATCGTCGGATGGCTCGTTTATCAACCTCATCCGAAATTTAAGCCGAAAACATCCTCCGTAATTGAATTCAACAACATCCTCAGAAATTTAATTCACCATCATCCTTTAAAATTGAATTCAACAACATTCTCCGAAATTTAATCTAACAACATCATCAGAAGGCTCATCTAACATCATCAGAATTTTAATTCAACATATCGTCGGATGGCTCATTTATTAACCTCATCCGAGATTTAAGCCGAAAACATCCTCTATAATTGAATTCAACATCATCCTTAAAAATTGAATTCAACAACATCCTCCTTAATTGAATTCAACAACATCCTCAGAATTTTAATTCACCATCATCCTTAAAAATTGAATTCAACAACATTCTAAGCAATTTCATCCATCAGCATCGTCAGATGGCTCATTAACAACCTCATCAGAAATTTAATATGTTAACATCATCAGAAATCTCATCCGACAACACCATCAGGAAATTCCTTTCAACCACATCATAAGAAATTTCCTCCAACAACATCACCAGTAATCTCCTTCAACAATATCATCAGAAATCCCATTCCACCAGATCTGATAACATCATCGGATACTCAACCACCGTGGTACAAGGAACATCCCTTTTTAAAGACACCCTAGCATCTACTATGTTTTTGGCATAACCATTACAACCACCTTTTCCTTCCTTCATAAATTCTTTTCTTTCATAAGTAAGGTATTTTTTTGATAATTAATTAAGATATTTTGTTACTATTATTAATCACCTTTTTGACTTAACTATTCGGTGTCATCATATTCATCGTCCTACCACATCACCATGGAATCCGGAGGCCTCTGCGAGTCCTAATGGGTAAGTATCTAAATTTTTTATTATTATTATTATTGATGATTAAGAGTTTGAATAGTGTGGTCAAAGTGTTGATTAGATATATATGTATTCACGTATCAGCTTTCATTATGGAATATAAATTCTGGAAATGATTAATGCAATTCTATTTTTCTTCTTGAAGTATCTTTATTATTTTATATTACCTAGGTTAAATTTTTCCCCTTCTTCCCTTATGGGAGAGGAAAACATTTGACAAAGTCAATGTTTTTATTTGATATTGCCCATAATTACTAGTTTCTTTTTATATTGAATTATATTTATTATCTATATCTAGTTCCTAATAGTTATTACATACTATCAATTCTGTAAGTTTTTTTTTCTTTGATTCATTACTTCCCTATACATATATAGATATCATTATGTTAATTTATATTCATTACTATCCTTATAACTGAAGTGTATTTAGTAAGCCCACATACTTAGTCAATTTATATGAGATGATAGATAGTCAGAATTAATAAATAATTGAATGTATTAATTATGCATAACTAGCATCTAATTTCTTTTCTTTCACGGGTTAGTTTCGGTTAAGGTAGTTTTTTTTACGGGATCCTGCAAATTTTTTGTTTTTATTCGCCAGCGGGATACAGGCTTGGGTGGGTAAAGAGGCGACGATTCCTGATAACATCTAGGAATCGTTCAGCAGACCCTAATTCATCATTTTCATAGTTTTGTTTTTTCCTTTTCGTTTTGTCATTTCTAAGGATAACCATATGGCGGATTTTTCCAATGTATGATTATCTGGTTATGTAGTTCCATACCTACCAGGGAGTCTATAATAAATTTTTGTGTAATTAGTAATTTAAACCTTAGGAGACACGAACCCCCCACCCGACTGAAGCTAGTGCTAAATGGCTCCCGCAGTCTCCTTTGGCTAACTCTGATACATGGGAATTTACCACCCTCTACAATCGTAGTATCAGGACTACGCTTGAAAGAAAATCCCCAGACAATACCGTCCGCCTACTTGTACGTGAGTGTGTTTGTGATTCCAATAAAATCATAAACTACCCAAAATATATAGTATATTATATTACAGACCGCGAAAGAATGAAGTAAAAACATAATAAAAACTTCATTCATACGTAAATAAAACAAAAATTCTTATAACAAACCACCATTCGTACTATCGAATAGAAAAAATGCCCATCTATTTGTATTATAGAGTAGTCAATGCAAAAATTGTGCCATTCGTATTATTGGAAATTCGTAATGAAGAGCGTTCGTACTACTGGACGATCACTGTACTATACTTTTGGGCATTAAAGAATTTTTTGTGGCATACTTTGAGGTATTATAAGATTCAAATTTTTGTTGTAGCCTACTTTAAAACTTTGAAAGTGTTTTTTCTTTCGCATTTTGAGGAATTGCCCCCAACGTTTATAAGATTATGGTGTTTTAAAACCATTGCTTCAAACGAATTTAAATATTTTTGCCTATTTTCCAAACTCCTGTGTGCCTACGAAATGAATTCATTTGGGATTTTCATTTACTTTCTCTGCATCCAGAATGGCAAAATCAATATGTTTGTGTCACAAAAAGTTTTGCCTAAAATTTTCAATTTAAAACCGCAGAAAAAAAATTTATTTTTTTACTTTCAAATATAAAAGCAAAGAGATGGAGAAAACACAGATCAGCTTCTATTGAAACCTTGGAGAGCAATGTTCTCAAAAAAAAACCCCTTAAAAAGTTGAAAAAAAGTTTTTTTTTCAAAAAATACGAAAAAAAATTTAGCAGGGTTTTTGGTGCAATATGCTTAAAGTTTTGCTAGGTTTTTACGTTTTTCTATGGATTATTTTGCACTTTTTTGTTTGGAATTGTGGTTTTTAAGTTGTCTGCTCTTCACTAAGTTATGGAAAACTCATATAGAGAATGCGTTCAGCCATGCATAGGTTCATTCAGTCATTCATTCGCGTGTTGTTTTGTCTTCCTGTTTTGGTGAAAAAATTCCATTTGTGGTTGCCTACCCATATACTATAGATATTTTCAAGCAATTTCTTTGAGCATACTTTTAGCCTGCATAACTATAATTTTCATTGTTCATCTATTCACATAAACAAATATTGTGAAAACATGCGGGTTTTGACACTGACAGCTGAAATATATGCCGCAATAAAGTTTTTAAAAATTTGTTTCTGTGTTTTAAATCAAAAAAAAAAAAAAATTAAATGGAATCGCTTGAAAAAAACTTTTAAATACACGACAAGTTATTATTGAATATTATTGTCGTAGTTATTGAATATTCAATTTATTTGTTAAATTCGCAACTACGAAAAACTTTTTATTTTTTAAATTATTTAATTATAATGCAAATGACATTTAAATGGTTAAAGTATATGTAGTTAATAAATATCATGTGATTGTGACAATATTTAAAATCAAATTTAATAATTTATTTATTCACAAAAAACTTTTTCAGTTAGAATCAGATCTTATCCTCACATAGCTTTAAAACTTAGAGTTCTTAAATCAAAAGGTATTTGATGCAAGTCACTACTCCTTAATGATAATGCCAATATCGTAAAATTTATATCCAAAACCCTCAAGTTTTTTCTAAGTGATCGAATGTTTTTTTTATATTCAGTCCCTAATCATGCAGTTCTTTGTGTAGACTAAAGAGTTCAAATCGCGGGATTTTGGTGGCCTGTCCACATCACCTATACGTGAAATAACCATACACTCAACACGCTCGTTCATAATTCCCATTATGTAATTGACTACATTAGGGCGGCACATAAATGTTCTATTTACTTCCTTCACATTTTCATTAACCAAACTCCGGCTACAAATAGTACCTTTTCTCTACAAGAGCACAAAGCAGTGCTGAAGCGTAACCTTCTACAGACGATCTGCGCATTAAACTGGTATACTCGCTTATTTAATTGGTCATTATAATCATTCAGTCAGGATTACAATCTAGCTTCTCACACCACTCATGTTGTGTGTTAATTATAACAATGAGTAGCGAGACCTACGCTCTACCTGCTAGGCTACTGATATACTGTATGCTAAATTTCAAGTGACCTGGTCAAGAAGATCTCTTCCGTGTATAGCTAATAACGACTAGAACATCATTTATATGATCAGGGACATTCGAAAGGTTCAGCAAGTAGTCACTGAACGACGAACAGCAATTAGATATCAAGCCACTATGATCGTAATTAATTTCTGATCAGAGCAGGTGTTACCGTTATAGTGAAAATCAGAAGACTGACACACGTCATCTCTTTTTGCCATTTCTAAAGCTGCCAACTATTCAGGAAGATACCATCTACAAGAGAATCATCCGCAAGGATATCTAGTTCTTGTTAAAGCCAAAATTAGCCCGGATTAACGGACACGAATTAAGTTTACTTACTTAATTGGTCATTACAAACTTCTAGTCTGGATTACAATCTAGCTTCTTACACCACTTATCCATGTGTAGCGGGACCTACTGTTTAATCTGAACTCCGAAAGACAGATTTATGAGAAACTTTTCATGGCAATTTTTATATACTCTCAGAGTCTTTGCATGAAATCTGCTGAGAGGAAGTCCCCAGAGAAATATTTTTTTTTCAAATTTCATTTTCATTGGCGATGCCTGGGCTGAGTTTTTAACAGAGGTTTCATGCCTAATAAGCCAACATACTACATATCAGTTGTCCTTGTTGACATTCAGGAGAATGCTGAAGTTTATCACGGCAATAGCCTATTAAAGAACATTATAGATTGAAAGCAGTAGAGTGTTACTGCTGCGTTAAGTCAATCAAATTGGATCTGACAGTAAATGAGGAAGCAAAGTATGTGTTGTCGACAAGTAGGGACATGCGGCTTTTTGAATCCTAATCCTAAATGCCGATAACTATACCTTAAATGTCGTCAGTGAATGGTCTCAATAGTAGCAGAGAGCTCTCTCATCCGACGAAACTTGTACTCTACAAGACGATCGTGCTCCCCTTGCTTCTTTATGGCATATAAGCTATTAAACATCGATGCAGCAGCCTTGAAAATAAGAGAGAAAAGTCCTACGTAACATCATCGGTTCAGTGCGAGTTGGTTATATTTTCCTCATTCGATTGAATAATGAGCTGTATGAGCTCCTTAACGGCGTTAACTTCTGGATGCTGCGCTGGCTCGATCATGTTGTTCTAATGGAAGCGAATGTTCGGCCTAGACGTTCTTGCCTATGTTAGAAGGACGAATTGAGAGGCTCCTTTTACGATTGATTTGACCAACAAGCGAACGCGCAAGAAGCAGAGGCGCCTTTAAGGATATGTTAAAGCAGTGCGAAATCATATAAACGGGTGGTTAATGACCAATTAAGTAATTAATGTGGCAGTACTATGAACGCTTTACTCCACGACAATAATAAAGTTTGAGAAAAACACTGCCTTTTGCCACTAAGTCTTTAAAAATATATGTGTCATTTCGAATTTTATTTTACCTTTAATCACCGAAATAGGAAATTTCTTATGAGAATATAATCCCCTTGCGAACAACCATCTTTCACCATTATTTTTGTCATAGAAATAAAATGCATGCAATGTCCCACAATAGAGTAAATGACAAAAACAATAAATACTTCCGTTTAAATATGTTCAACATGGACTTTTGGTTAATTACTGCAACTCGTTTATCTCTATATTGTTTGAATTTTATTTTTATTCACTTTCGCGGTTTTCTACACTATTTATGATTTTGTTGTTGTAAATATTTTAAATAAAAAATATTAATTTACATTTCATAAAATAAAAAAATGGGAAACAAAAATTAAATATTACGAAAAAAACATGAAGGGCGTTAATTACTTGGGATTTGTTATTTAAATACCCAGATTCTATAGTGAAAACCTTTATACAACATTATTTAAAAGGAATATTAAAAACAAGTTGGAAAGTGAGATAAAAGCAAAAGTGAAAAAATACTCTGTGAATATTAAAATCGCATTGCAGCACAAAGGCTGTTGTTAATGCCGGTCAGTTTTATAAGCAAATATTTAATGTGATTTATTTATTTATTAAAAAGGGGTTTTTTATGTCAAATCATTTGCTGTAATTACCTAATTTTATCACGTATAAATATATTTTATTGTTTTATTTTTTAACATTTTGAACGTTTATAACATTTTTTTATAACAACTCTGGAAAATTTAAATTCGATTAAAATGCGCTTAACTGCCTATTTAAGGGATTATGTACACAAAAACTAATTTAAAGGGTTTCTGTTGTAAATAAATTACCAGATGTAATGGTTTGCAGTGGTTTTTGTGAAACTAAACCACTTACTTTTAATGCAAAAGTAATAAATATTGGCTACACTTCTTTTTCTATTTGCTAATTCCACGCCAAAAAAAACTGTTCGACTTTTCAAGCCAACCAATTAGTCCCTCAACTTTCGCTTTAACCGAAGTACTGCTCAGCCAATGCATGACCTATGAAAACAAATATTCGGAAGGAGCCTTACTTACTCTCCTAAATTGGTCATTACAACCCTTCAGTCAGGATTATTGACCTAGTTTCTCACACCACTTATGTTGTGTGTGTTAATTTTATCCATGAATGGCTGGACCTACAGTTTAAAGTCGACTCCGAACAATAGATTTTTGAGAAACTTTTCATGTCAATTTTATTTACTCTCAGTGTGTTGTACCAGAAATCTGCTGAGAGGAAGTTGCCGAAAGAAATATTTTTTTTTTTTTTTCATATTTCATTTTGTTGGAGATGTTTGAACTGTGACCATGGCTGCGGCGACAATAACTTGTTACACTGTGTATAATTCCACAAGCAAATTATGACTCGCAGTTTTCATGACAGTAGTCTTTTCAAAATTGAGCGACTTCTGCCTCTCAGCAGATTTCTGGTAAAAACTCTGAAAGTAAAATAAAATTGTTCTGAAAAATTTCTCAAGGATACGTCAACAACTCAGTGCCCATCACCTGATATGTATTGTGTTGGCTTATTAGACATAAGGCCTCAGCCCAGACATCTCCAACAAAAATGAAATATGATTTGGAAGATTTCTAGCGAAAACTCTGAGAGTAAAATAAAATTGACGTGAAAATTTTCTTAAAAAAATCTGTCGTTCAGAGTTGACTTTAAACTGTAGGGGACCAACCACTTATGAATAAAATTAACACACATAATATAAGTTCTTTGGAGAGGCTTGGTCATAATCCAACGATTCAACCCTAATTCAGTAAATTGTACGTTGCACAATTGGTGTTTTTTCTGCTTAGCATTAAGTTTTATTTACATACATTTATTGAACACTTTTTGTAAATCAAATTATTGAAATACTTAAACTATTCATTTCTACTATTTCTAGGTAATGTTCTGATACTTATTCATTTTCTTAAATAAATAAAAGAATTGCATGTAAGTATATTGAATGGTTATTTCTTGCTTATATTTAATCATACATCGATAACGTACGTCGTCTGTCAGATGTATACCAATTGTTTCCTTGTCGATTCTTATGACAGAAAGCTCTTTTCCTCAGTACTCTTAAATGGTATCTTGTCGTTGCTTATAGTTTTGCGTGGTAATCTCGGTATACTGCTGAAAAAAAATTACAAACTATACGTCTTAACGACGTATATTGCTTGTGTAATATTTTAAATTTTAATTAATTTACGAACTTCGAACGCAATTTTACGAACTGCAATTAATTCAGTCGTTAAACATCTTTTCCGAGAACTTCAAATGCAAGAAAACAAAATATTTGACGATACTAAAGAGTAAATAATTATTATTATTATTTTTATTTTAATTTATTAAAAGTAAATTAATTTACATTTAATAATAAATTAAGGAACTAGCTGCAAAGGCCTTCGTCCTCTATATAGCACACAAAAAGTATATATATATATATATGTATATATACATACATATGTATGTATGTATACTTATTTACATAAAAATAATATAGTATAATAATATAATTATAATACTCATATTTATTTTATTAAAATATAAATAGTGGATATTTATATGATTATATTTTATCTATTATATCTTGTGGTAAATGTCTTCCTAAATTTTCGTAATCGAAGTTCTGTATGGATTCCTTCAGTGTATATGGCACCGTGTTCTTTTCAAAACAAATTAGTAAGTGGCTCATTGTTAGTGGGTTGTTGCAATTTGGACACAGTGTTGGCATTGAATTTTTCCTTACAAGATGTTGGTGTGTGTATTTGGAGTGTCCCAACCTTAATCGGATAAATAATCTCTGTTGGTTCTTAGTAAAGTTACTAGGATATATAGGTTTTGCTTGAACAGGATTTATATTCCTGTAGTAGGCATTAGGTATGCACGTAGTATTATGGGATAGATGTTGCCTAGCTAAATTTCGTATGTCATTTTTTGTGTAGTTGTTTATTAGAAATGTCGGAGTTCTCTGAGCATTTTTGGCAATGTTATCAGCATATTCGTTTCCCGGAATATTCATATGAGCTGGAATATATAGTATTTTTACATGTTTACTTCGAAGAAGGTTTTCTTTGACTCGTATTCATTTTCTTCATTTTCGGCGATTTGAGTTTAATGGCTTCTTCAATAGCGGTCAATTCTGATGTGAATATTGATGTGAATTCTGGGAGGTAGCCTAATTTAATTATTGTTTTATTTTCGTCAACTATCGCAAAGGTGTTACCACTTTCAGTTTTTGATCCATCGGAATGCCATATTTTGTAGTTATCAGTTTTGTAGATGTTTAGCTGTTCTAGATGATATTGTTTTATTTGTTCCGGACTAGAATTTTTTTTACTGATATTTGGAGTTTTTACGAAGAAAGAGTTCATGTTAGACCAAGGTGGAAAAACAATTCTGAAGGGTGAAGGTTTGTTTAAAGTGATTGATAAATTATTGGCTGTTTGAAGGATTGATGCTATTGTGTTGTGAAATTTTGGCTTTCTTTTTAACTGTATATAGTTTTTTGCATCTTCAAAAATTATATTATCCCTCATTTGACTTATTTTAATTATTTGATTACAGAGAAGTTTGTAATATCTGTCCTCTAAGGATGGTAGGCCTAGTTCTGTAAGTATATTGTTAATTGGTGTGGTTCTGAATGCTTGGGAAATAATTCTTAAAGCTTGATTGTAATATTTTTTAATTTTTTGCAATTTTGTTTTTGGTGCCTTGCCATATATAATAAAACCATAATCAATTTTACTTAATATAATAGACTTCAGAACATGGACTAAACTATTTATATGACTTCCGCTGTAAATTCCACATATACTTTTCAATAAATTTATTCTTTTTGAGAGGTCGGCTGTTAGGTATTCTATATGACTATTCCAGTTACATGCTTTGTTAAATATAAGTCCTAAAATCTTGAGTTCTTTTACATCTTGAAATGGAGTATTATTAATCATAAACTGACCTATCCTACATTTATGTTTGTGACAAATGTGCAGATGTTTGCTTTTTGTTTGCGATATTGAAGCACCGGATGTGTTACACCAGATACTAAGATCCCTTATTATGTCATTTAACTCATTCTGTACCTCTCGAGGATTTTTCGTTTTTGCGAATAAGTAAAAATCATCAGCATATAAGCAGTGCTTGATATTTTTATAATTTCTCATTAATCTGTTGATACGTTCAAATGCTATTAAAAACAGAACTACAGATAAAGGGGATCCTTGTGGGATTCCATTTTCCAGTTTCTTTAGTTTCGAAGAACATCCATTGACATTCACAGAGAAGTATCTGTTACTTAAAAAAGACCTTATATAATTATATATGTTTTCCCCTATCTTCCATTCTCGTAGTTGGCGAAGAATGCTGTGTATACCAATTTTATCGAACGCCTTCTCAAAATCAATACTAAAAATTGAACAGTGGGAATGGCAGGACAGAGTTTTTGCTATAAAATATTCAAGATGCATTAGGGAGTCTATTGTTGAGCAGTTTTGTTTAAATCCAGTTTGCTTTATGTCAATGAATTTGTTTTGAATCAAAAACCAGGATAATCTTTTAGCAATAATCTTTTCTAGTAACTTGCTTGTACATGAGATTAAAGAAATTGGTCGATATGAATCTGGTTCTGTTTTACTTTTTAATGGCTTTAAAATACAAATTATGTTAGTTTTTTTCCAAACATGTGGTATAATACCAGTTGTTAATATGTTGTTGTACAATTGTAGTAGTCTTTTTTTAAGTATTTCAGGGCCGTTTTTGATCATAGAATACAATATTCTATCTGGGCCAGGACTGTTATCTTTCGAGGTTTTAAAAGCCAACTCTAATTCATATCTCGAGATGCTTTCCTCTATTTGCTGAGCAGACTTACTTATGTTAAGTGGAGAGTATTCTTGAAGTAAATAATTATTTTTCTCTCTTAGAAATTCAGGTGAGAAATTCTCGTTCTCAGATATTTTCGAAAACTGACGCGCTAAAAGTTCAACTATTTTATCTGAAGAAGTTGTAAAGGTATCATCCTCTGGATTCCTTAGTGTTTTTATACTTTGTAATGAAGTGGTTTTGTCCGAAAAAGATTTAATTGTACGCCATATATCTGCTATTTTCATGTTGGGGTTAATATTAGAGGTAAATGTTCTGTAAGCTTCTTTCTTAGCCAATTTGACTTTTAGTTTAAAGAGAGCATTTGATTTTTTATATTTAATATATAAGGCGACAGTTGGGCTTTTCTTTAGTTCATGCCATATTTTCATTTTCTGTTCTCTTAGAGAATTAAGGTCTTTGTTCCACCAGTAAGTATTATGAACAGTCTTTTTTGGTTGACTTTGTGGAATACTTATATTTGCAGCCGATTTAATTGATTTTATAAGAGAGGCATTCTCTTTATTTATATTTTCTGATTGTGCTCTTATATTTAGTTGATATTTTAAAGTACTACAATAAAGTGGCCAATTTGCATGCTGAGGCTTGAATTTAGGTCTAAAAGGTGCTACTGTATTTCTACTATTTAAATGGAGTATTATAGGGTTATGATCGCTTCCATGCGGATCATCTATTACATCCCAAACTATTTCCGTTGAGAGGTTAATACTGCAGGCTGATACATCTATGGCTGTAAAAGTATTGTGAGTGGAGTGATGAGTTGGTTTTCCATTATTTAAAACAAATAAATTATTTGAGTTCACAAAATTCTCAAATGTCACACCACGATTATTTGTTTTGGTGGAACCCCATAGGGTATTCCAACCATTAATATCTCCAAGCACGATATTATACGGTTCTGTAATATTAATAGAGTTCTCCAAGTCGGAATTCGAAATATAAATATTTGGTGGTAAGTATAGATTATGTATCTGCAAATTGTATCCGATTCGTACATTAAAAGATTGTACCTGAAAATTACCAGAAGTATTCTGATATAGCGGAGAGTGAGGCATATTATTTTTGATCATAAACGCTACTCCTTGTTTACCATCATTTTGAGTATTATGAAAATATATTTTATAGTGTTTTGGGTGTTTTTTTATTAAATTAATAGGAATATGGGTTTCTTGTAAAACGACTATATCTGGTTTATATCTTTTAATAATTATTTCTAGATAAGTGTAATTATTTATGTATCCATTAATATTCCATTGAATTATTATCATATAAATTTAATATATATGAGAGGCTTATTTTATAGTGTTTATACAAGAATTTTTTATTTGTTTAATTTTATTTCTTTATAATTTTCGTATTCTTTACTTTTATTTGTTTTGATTAAGCCTGAATTAGTTATCGATATTCATTAATTCCTCGTCACTTATATCAGATGATATAGTAATCGGATAATCGGATGTTTTCTTTTTTGTTTTATCTGTTTTATCAGTTTTTTCTTTTGATGTTATTTCTGCCGTATTTGATAATTTATTATTTGTTGGTTTGGAAAGTCTGTTTAGTATTTTAGCATTTAAAACTTGTTGATGTTCCAATGAGAGAGGTTTAGTTATATTTGTCGTTGTTGGTGTTTTCTTTAGTAATAATGATTCTTTTATAACTTTAGAAGTGGTGGGTAAATTAGTGTCGTGTTGTTTTATTGATTCATTTTTGTATTGTTTTGATATATCTTGTTTTTCTTTTAAGTTAGTTATACTTGCTGTTTTTTCTAAATTAAATGAGGTTTTGCATTGTTCATTTTTTGTTTCTTTGTTAATATTCTCTTCATTATTAGATTTCTTTTGAAGTATTTCTTCTATAGTTTCATTTGGTACGTTTTTATTGAAATGATCAGCTGGGAAGTTACTGTTTATATACTTAGTGGCTTCAGCAATTGATATCCTATTTATGGTAGAGTGTCTTATTATTTCTTGTCGTTTGGCTAGTTTTGGACAGTTTTTATTTGTTGATTGGTGTTGGAGGCTGCAATTCACGCACTTAACTTGTGTACATTTCTGATCTTGAGGATGCATTGATAGTGAACAGATTGGACAGGTCTCAGTATTTTGGCAACGTTTTTTTGTATGTCCAAGTTTATAGCAAGTTTTACATTGCATTGGTTTCGGGACATAGTAGTCAACCTTAATTATTTGAAAACCAATTTTAATTTCAGAAGGTAACTTGTATAAATCAAAATCTAGTATATGAAGAGGAGTATCTATAAGTTTTCCGTCAATAAGTTTTTTAATTTTTTGGACTTGTATTACATGTTGATCAGAGAGACCCGAAACTATTTCAAGCTCAGATAAATTTGTTAATTCTTTGCAATATATGACACCTTTTACCGTGTTAAGATTCTCATGGTATTTACAAGTGATATCGCAGATGTTTGCAAGTTTTTTAGCCTTAATGAGATTTTCAGCCTGTTTTTTTGTGTTGGTAAGAACGAGAATGTTCCCATCACGTGTAAATTTTGTAAATTTTCTATTATTTTCGCTAATTAAGCCATTGAGAGCTTTAGTTATAAGGAAAATATTGAATTTGTTAAGTGGTTTTTCAGTGTCGTTTGATTTTATAACCACAAATTTTGGATTGTCTTGATTATTGTTATTGTACGTTAAGTATGGGAAGTTAATTTCATTATCAATAGAAGTCTTTTGTCTTGCTTTTTTTCTTGGCGGAGAGCCTTTTAAAAGGCCTCCACCCGGAGGTGGAATATCCATATTGAAGAAACTCAAATTGTCAGCACTACTTCGAAGTACGGATAAGAGAAAAAGAAAACAATAATTATGGGTAGTTGAAGCAAAAGCGATAAGAGTTGTTCTATTTTTTCTATATAGTGAGAGAGTAAAAAAGCACTGTAAAGAAACACGTGATGCGCTTATGAAGGCTAATTGTCAACTGAAAAAGAGTAAATAAATAAAATTGAATTCTTTGAAACCTATCACCAGACATGGCACTGTAATAACGAACAGCGGGATGAATGGATAACTGGATGTTTAACACAACGACTATTTGTTTGTTTTGAAATTAAGTGTTTTTAAACTTACAGAAGCATAATGGACCTTTACTAACGAAGCAGGACTTTATCACAGCACTTGATGGCATTGAACTGTAGGCCCCTCCACTCATGTAAAAAATTAACACACACAACATAAGTGATGTGAGAAGCTAGGTTATAATCCTAACTGAATGGTTGGTAGGCAGGCTGGAGTGGTAGCTTTTATACCAAAAGCTCACTTGAGCACGCATAGCGGCCCGTTGTGACGCTACAGATGAACGCAGTTTCTATACTGACCAAGTTCCTCCAAACCAGGTAAGAAGAAGAAGTTGGTCAGCGCAAGGGCTGCACATTTAAAGCACGACCACCCCACGCTGGAAAACCAGCCAGAAAGTTTGATAAACGAAGCTGTATCCTTGCCATCAATGGATGATACCTCTGTCAAGCTGACAAGGATTGGAGAGCCAAATAACCTATATCTGCACCTCGCAAGAGATGGGCATTGACAAAGAAAGTGGATAACAGTCTCATTGAATGGGAGTTGCATTCTTTCCGCGTGTCTTCCCATTACACAATGACCTGTAAGCCAGAGAAGCAAGCCGACCACTATTTGTCGGCGGCGGCTGAAAGTGTAAAATTTGTCGGCGGCGGCTGCTAATCAGCTTAACGCCGATTTTTAACCGGCTCGAAAAAATTTCCGGCTGAGCCGAAAACAAATAGTGTATTTTATATAAAAAACTATTTTTTAAACATTTAACATCATGTATTTAAAGCACTTTTAGATTGTTTAAATTAAAAAATTGTCAAAATTAAAAATTCAATATAAAGAATATTACAATTTTCTAATTTAATATTTAAAAGTTTATTGAATTTCAAAAATGATGTTACAAAATAAAGATAAATAAATAAAGAATAATAAAGATAAACGACCTTAGAAATTATATTTATTGTTAATTTACTTTTCAAAAAAATAAATTGTTTTTATTTTTAATTTTGCCAATATTAATAATATCTATTATTTATATATAAGTTTTGTTTTGTTCTTCCATTAAATAGTAACGTTCAAATTTAGCAACTAAATGAATATTTCCTGACTTGGTATCACTTCAGAGAGAAAATCTGCTAAATGTTAAAATTTCTTAAATTTTTCTTTTAAAAAGTTTGAATGTGTTTTAATTTTATTTATTTTCAATGGGTTTTTGTATTGTTTGACATAAATTGGTAGAACTGTTATCGACGTTAATATTAACATGTATAATTTTGCAAGTTAACTCCTAACGTTTACAATTTTTAAATTTATATGAAATTGCCTTTGAAAGTTAGCAACAAAACACAACTATAAGTACATATGAGGCAACCTGTCACAAGTACCAAATATGTATATTAATAATATTATTTTACTCTTTTAAGGCTGGGTGTTATAGTTTTGTCTAATTAAAAAAATATTAGTTAAGTTTGAAAATTTTATATAAATTTCAAAAGTTCTTTTTTCCCTTCGTAATGATATTATCAAAAAACAAGTCAGAGTACTATATTCGGCTATGCCGAATATTTTATACCCTTCACCAATTAGTATTTTTTAAAAAACTGCTTTTATTACAAAATAAACTATTGACTAGACTATAGACTAGACTATAGACTAGACTATAGACTAGACTATAGACTAGACTATAGGCTAGACTATAGGCTAGACTATAGACTAGAATGTAGACTAGACTATAGGCTAGACTAGAGACTAGACTATAGACTAGACTATAGACTAGACTATAGACTAGACTATAGTCTAGACTATAGGCTATAGACTAGACTATAGACTAGACTATAGGCTAGACTAGACTACTTACTTTACTACTTATATACTAGACTACTTACTTACCCTTTTAACGTTGTGATGTCGGACTCAAAGCAGTTTTTGCAAAAACGCTGCTTTTGAAGTACGGTTTTGCCCCTCATGGTCAATGTTCCGAAGTGGTCCCAAACCACCGAACCACCACTTTTACGTTCGGTAAACATTATAGTTGACACTAATTTCGCTGCTTTATTACGCTGCAGCAACTTTTCATATTTTGCAGCGTGGTTGTTGGCTTCGTCTTGAATGAAGGAGTCTTCATTAAAATCCTCGTCCGAAGAGGTATTTATTTCGGCACCTCCACCTGCAACATCAGCAACACCACCAGAAAAGCCATCAGCAACACCACCAGCAACACCATCACCACCACCACCATCATCATCAATATTAATAAAATAATTTTTTAATGTGTTCATTTTTTTAGTTATTATAATAACACGAGACTATTAGAAACCGTTAATAAACGACGAACAAACCATTAAAAGAATAATGTACTAAAAGAAAATGTTATAGGCTGAGTCGCATTTTTTGGTACTTTTAAAATCGACTCAGCCGATTAAATCAGCTCTGTTATAAGCCGCCGATGAGCCGATAGTTTCGGCGGCGGCGTGGCTGGAAAAAAATTACCGGCTGTTCGGCTAGCCGCCGGTCGCGCCGTTATGGCTTGCTACTCTGCTGTAAGCATGGCCACTGTGATCGAGATGACGTCACAACCAAGTCCAAGTATGACTGAATGATTGTAATGTCCAATTAGGTTTGTGTGTATGTGGTAAGGAAGGTATAAATGGTTATCAAAACAAAAAAAGTTTACACTAGGGGCACATCCACCTAGTCTTGGTCTCAGTTAAAAAATTGTCAGTCGATATGTATTAAAATTGTCTAATTTTAATTCGAATTCAATCAAGTCATTCAAGTAAAATTACATCACTTGTAGTAATTATTTAATTAAATTTAAATTTATTTCTTTCTTTCGCTTATTTGCTTCATTTTAAACTGAATTATAAAGTTTTCAAAATTATTAATGACTGAATAAAATCAATTTTATTATCGTACTTTTACTCTGGCGATTTGTTTATGCAAAAATGCTTTCATAATGAACCTTTAAAGTTAAACTCAATTAAAAAATACAAACAAAAAAATTGTTGTTAAAATATAATAACAAAAATAATAAACAATAGAAGCCAATTATTTCACGTACAGCAGTTTTACATTAAAACGTTCAAAAGGATCCCGTAAAAATGGGGGCATAATTATGAAGCCATCTCAATTTCATCATCCGAGTCATTTGCGAAAAGCAGAAAATGCTTAAATAATGGCAGTCCAGTAAAATAAATAAATTCAATAAAAAAAATTTAATTGGCGAAAAGTAAAAGAGTGTTGTTGTTACGAAATATTTGTAGTTTTTGTTTCATTCTTCGTAAAGTATATGTTTTACGTGTCTATGGATGGCATACGAACCTCATTAGTGTTGCCAACTTACTTACTTATTTAATTGGTCATTACAACCGTTTAATCAAGATTATGTCCTAGCTTTTCACATCACCCATATTGTGTGTATCAATTTTTCCATGTCGATATAAGAAATATTTTTTCATATTTCGTTTTGTTTGAGATGTCTGGGCGGGGTTTTGAACCACGGGCTCGAATCTAATAGTCCATCACACCATAAACTTGTAAAAGTGGGGTTCCAAGTGAAGCTCCAAGCGTTTTGGTAACATCGATGTTAATAAAATTGTTAAGAAAACATCGACGTATCGTCTGCATCCCTATTTGTAGGGTTTCTTGAGGAATAATCAAAACAATTTTACACTCCACTCCACAGCCTTTTTGTCTACAATTCTTTTATTTATTGAATCTTCAATTAAAAATTAAAACGGCATCAAGCATTCAAATTTTAAAATCTCAAAACCTATGGGCAACGTTAAAGCAAAGGCTCCATAATCTAGTGCACCATTTTTATGTTACAGCCCGACATACGTACGCTCGAGATAATCCAATATTTTAGGGGAAATAGTCTATCAGGCATAACTCACCTCAGAGTAGTGAACTGAAAGGAGTTAAGCAAATTTGTATAAGCTACATAGTTAAGTTGCTGTAGTCCAGTAGGTCATATATTGTCTTATTAGACACGATCTCGTGGTTCAAAGTCACTTGAGACTTTTCGAACGAAACAAAATATGAAACAACAACACTTGGCAGTCTTCATGAGAAAACTCTGAGATTAAAATAAAATTGCTATGAAAAATTTCTTAAAAATCTGTCGTTCCGAGTCGACTTTAAAAGGTAGATGCCGTCACTCATAGCTAATCCTAGCACATGGACATGGACGATGTGAGAAGCAAGGTCGATATCCTGACTAAACGGATGCAGTAAATAACCGCGTAGAGCAAGCGAGCTGTATTATTCAGTGAATATTATGATTAATGTATCGGATATTCGCTTTGTAAAACCAGGATCCTTGCGATGTCGTGTAATCAATTCCAAAAGGGTTGGCCATATAAAAGTTTAAATTTAAAAATTAATAAATGATCAAACGGCTCTGTTTTGTCGGCATTCCTTTAACGGTGTCCTATAGAAAATAGTTCAACGGTGTCAAATCACAGCTTCTTGGTGGCCAATTGGCATCTCCATTTTTGCTCATTAAACACCCATCAAACGTTTGACGCAATGAATCAATTGTGTAATAAGTTGTGCGTCAAGTTGCACCATCCTGTTGAAACCAAACATCGTTTACATCAATACCATGAAAAGCGGTTACAACAAATATCGGTTATCATGGTACGATAGGCAAAAACTCTGAGAGTAAATAAAATTGCCATGAAAAGTTTCTCACAAAATCCGCCGTTCGGAGTCGACTTTAAACTGTAGGTCCCGCTACTTATGTATAAAATTAACACACACAACATAAGTGGTGTGAGAAACTAGGTCAATAATCCTGACTGAAGGGTTGTAATGACCAATTATGTATGTATGTTATGTAAGACTACGTGTGGTTTTTATGAGCCCCAAATACGGTAATTTTGCTTATTAACGTATCATCCGTATCATTAATGAATCATCAGAAAAGATGATTTTTTTTTTTTGCACGTATAGGTGTGTGAGGTTTTGTCTGTACTCCTGTCCTTTGACGAATAGCTTTTCAGAACACAAAACCAGCAGATGCACACACAGTGAGGAATAAAGTAAAATGAAGTAAGAGAACATAAGGAAAAAAAAGAAAAGCGGTTACAACAAATATCGGTTATCATGGTACGATAGGCAAAAACTCTGAGAGTAAATAAAATTGCCATGAAAAGTTTCTCACAAAATCCGCCGTTCGGAGTCGACTTTAAACTGTAGGTCCCGCTACTTATGTATAAAATTAACACACACAACATAAGTGGTGTGAGAAACTAGGTCAATAATCCTGACTGAAGGGTTGTAATGACCAATTATGTATGTATGTTATGTAAGACTACGTGTGGTTTTTATGAGCCCCAAATACGGTAATTTTGCTTATTAACGTATCATCCGTATCATTAATGAATCATCAGAAAAGATGATTTTTTTTTTTGCAAAATCGAAATCATCGTGCAGTTTCGCGTTGGCCAGGTAACGAAGCGAAAACGAAGCGGATAGTCATGCGTCTTCAACCCTTTAACTAATTGAACTTTTTAAGGCATCTTCGCAAAATTCGACGTAAACTGGTGTGTGAAATGTTAAGTTCTTGAAATCGATGACAAGTTGATGGTGCTACGATATTTTCGGGTATACGAGCACGCTCACGTCTTGGCGCATTAACATGAAACCAGATTTACGAACTTAAATAAAATTGCGTATACCGGGCACTGTTGGTCCTTCTCTGCGGCCAAGCTTTGTAGGACATTTTCGTGCTATTTCCGATCAATTGTCTTTGTTTTTGGTAATTAATTTCCAAAAAATCCCAACGTTGAACAAGCGTAAATTGCATCATTACATTCAGTGGAGATAATATACTAAACTTCGTGACAGAATAGAATGATATAAGCATTGGCAGATTCGACATAGTTGATGGTTAAATAAACCGATAAATGGCCCACCCGATATATCCAGATCAACTATGCCCAAGATTTTGACATTACTTTACAATGATGAATTAAGTTAGTAAGTAAGCAAGTAAAGTAACCAATTTTTTAAAATTGTGTTACAAACTCATGATTATACTTTGAAGGCCCTGTTGTAGGGTATTTTAAATTGTTTATTTCAAATGGAAAATTTTATTAAAAAAATAATATTAAAACAAAGGAAAGTAATTAAAACAAGTGGTTTTTAAATTATTTTTGCAAATCAACTGCTATTGTGAAACTGATGGTTGACGGACAAGTAAATGTAAAGCGATTCGACATAATGAAACCGATCATGTTGTCACGCTGTGAATAGATATTTGATAACGACAGTAAGCACTGGTCCTTACAATGCTCCCATTGATGACAAAATGAAAAATCCACCAACATTAATGGCAACGAATCAAGTGCTCTAAACAAAGTCAATTATTATAAGTCAAGTATTGTTATGCAAATTATGATGTTGAATGAAAATGAGAAATGAAAAAGAAAATTGTGGGAAAAATAAAAATAATGAAATCATAAAAATAAAAAATATTTGAATAAAAAAAAAAATAAAAATAATGAAAAAAAATTCTCATATTTCCAATGAAATTACAGTAGAGTGTGGGTGGGCCAGTAGGAGAATGACTACAGAGAAGTAATAATAATGATCTTAAACGTGAAACGATGAATGGAATATTAAAATTTTGTTTTGTGTACACCAGACCAGGGTATAATGGTTTACCAAATTTTGTATATGTCACACAGAGATGGCAGTCTAACTACATTAAATGTTTTTTTTTTTTTATGCAAACACAAGATATCCAAAGTATAATGGCTTTATTATTTCAATTGTAGTTGTTTCTATAGTTGTTGTTGTTATATTTATTATTATAACTATTATTGCTGTTGTTATTTAAAACAATACTCAGTGAATATGGAAATTTATAAAAATTTATTTCGTACAGCTAAATTTGTTTCTGAAATATTCTTGAATAAAAAATATTCAGCATAAAAAATTTAAAAATAATCAACGAATTTAATTTTCTCGACTATCGTTTGTATTGTTTTTATACAGTGCACAACCGTAAGTAGAATTCATTGCCTATTTATGACATAAAAGAGTTTGTTTCCATAGAATTCAGTGCTACCAGAAGCCCTGGCAATGGTAGGTAATACCAGGCTTTATCAGGCTTTATAAAATTCAAATACACATACACACATACATACATACATGAGTATTACAATCCTTCAGTAAGGATTACGACCTAGCTTCTCACACCACTTATGTTGAGTGTGCGGGACCTGCAGTTTAAAGTCGTTTTTGCCAGAAGTCTGCTGAGAGGTGGTCGCCGAAGAAATATTTTTTTTATATTTCATTTTTGTTTGAGATGACTGATCTGTAGTTTGAACTGTGGCCTCGCATGTAATAAGCCAACATACCACCTACTAGACTACGACGGCTCTAACACTCAAATACTTTTTTATTATTGATTTACATGGGACTTCCGCGTTCCGTTCTCTAATAAATGGTGAACAATCCTTTGCATATTACAAAGTCGTGTGTCAGCGGTACGTGTTATTTGACTCATACAGCTTCTATTGGTTGTGCATAGGTTACGAAGAACAACACAGTCCTAGTCAGAAGCCGTCTTAGTTCGTGAACTAATAATTATTTACTGACATGTCCATTACAATCCTTCTCACACCACCCACATTGCATGTGTTAATTTTATCCACGAGTGTTGGGACCTACAATTTAGAGTCGACTCTGAACGACAGATTTTCTTTTTTTGAGAAACTTTTCATAACAATTTTATTTTATTATCATAGTTTTTGCCAGTTTTTCTTCATATTTTTGTTCGTTCGTGTTGACTAGGCTGGGATTTGAACCAAGGACTGATGCCACATAAACCTTCGTCCTGCCTACTAGACTGCGACGATTTAGTTGCCTGGTAATTCAATTACTATCAGAACCGTTAGGCAGTGCCACTCAGAAACTCCGGATTATCAAACCAGAATGAAATTCTGAAATCTAATGTCCTATTTAGGTTCTTAGAATGAGCTATGTCTTCAGGTGATTATGTCTTCGTAGAATTACAACAAATTTGGTCAGGATTTAACTGGCACCAGCTCATCTACCTGTTTAAATAGAGGTTGGAGGAAATAATGGCACAGTAGGAGTGTGAAAGAAGAGTGCACTTGTAATTTGAAATTCCAACTACACTCATCAATCTGCAGTGACATGGGCATTTGTACACCATAAAACAAACGTGAGTACGGTAAAGCAAGCAAGATGAGTTCCACCACAACTCCATAGAGCCAGCATCTTACCTACAGTCCTTTTAGTAAAGCAATGGTCACTCTCTTTACCCTTTTCATAGCCATATCTCTCTGTGGGATCCATAATAATCCACAAATACTGCTCTGCAGGTATAGTAGAACACCTTAAGTATTGGCTAGTGAAAGGTAGAGGTCTTGTATCGTCAATTCTAAATTTCAAGGATTGAACCCTAAACCATAAAATTGACGCGATTTGGTTTAAGACATTATAGTTGCGCCTCAAAGAGTGGGTGTGACAATCAAAGTCTCATACCATAAATCTTTCGTATAACCACGGTTTTAAAAACACATCATGGTAGCTTCACCAACAGATACTCCGCAATGATAGCCAGGGCGAAAGAACGTCACCTTGTGGCATACCCCTATACACTCGCCATTGTATCAAATAAAATTATTTTTAGGTAGTACCTATCATATGTCTCACTGCATGCCCAAAAACTGGAAGATAAGTATTTTAGAATTCTGAGGCAATGTTTTGATGATTCGGATAAATATTACTTCTGAATTATTTGTTACAAGAAGTTAATCTGCATACTTAATTTAATACAATATACATACTGTTACGAAAATGGAAATGGTGTTCTTAAAATGATAAACAAAAGCTCCAAAAACAAAAATAATGGACTTGTTTACATGATCAACGAATAAACAAAAATATAGAACAATATCAGTATATAAAAGTATTTATAGAGATTTCACGAAGGCAAAGACATCCTCCTGCAAATGCATTCATTAGACTGCTAACTCTGCGATATAAAAGGCAAGACAGAGTAGACAACGAGATTCAGAAAGAATTCAGTCACTCTTTTGTGAAGACACGTTGCGTGTGAAGAGAATAATTATGGTTTTAAGAACTCTGTTATAAAGATCTATTGAACAATTGTTATTGTGTACGTGGAAGTGTGTAAAGAATAATAACCATTAAAGTAAATTGTTGTTTAAGTCAAATCGTGAAATCGCACGGAATTGTGCGAACAATAAAGAATTGATTTGAAACTAAACACAAATTTATTTTTCTTTTATTTGCAATCTACGAACTCATATTTTTAACGTTTTTAAAAGGGTAAAAACGTAACAATACATATGTTGCCTCCTCTGAAATAATTTTATTGGGTAACAGCTATCACCCATCAACTATTTTGTAATGAAATCCGTTTATTTTAATTTATTTTACAGTGATTGAGCGTGTAAAACTAAAGCAAACAATGACACAGCAAATTGGTTTAAGAGCAGTGTAAATATGGAACACTTTACAACACTAGGGCAACTGAAATATGAAAACAAAAAGGAGGTTATAAGCTTAAATCTCTTACAAATATTTGTTTGTGTGTGTACGTTTAAGTTTTCTAGACTGTTTGTTTGTTTGTGTGTTTTGTACAACTTTAGTGTTGCCATTCATTGTTGTTGCTTTGGCTGGCTTTATTGTTTTTTCATTGTGTTGCATGACCCACTTTCATGATTATTTCCTCTTTACGATCAACAGAAAAAGAAGAAAAGATACGTAAAAAGATTAAGGAGATGGAAGAGAAGTAGAAAACAACAAAACGTAGAGAATTAAACCAACATGTCATGTAAACTGTTGAATATTTACTGAAACATACACACAAACACACACACTTTCATTCATAACAAGATTAATATAAAAAGAGACTGGGACACATGCACACGAACACTTTTTGAAAAAACAGTGTGCGAAGTGTGGTGTTCACTTTCTCTCAACTAAACACAAACAGTCTATTTTTTTTACCCATACTCTAACGCACGCAAAGAGACAAACACTTACGCGTTCAGCTTAAAAGTTGTCATTGTATGCATTTTGGATTAAGAGACGATAAAAAAAAAGAAAATAACATGCACTGTGGAGCCATAGTAAAATAAAGTAGATGAGAATTTATTTTAAAAACTTCAACAAATTTTAATGCACAACCTAACAATGAGAGTGTCACTGATATACACAGATTCTGTATTTAAAATTATTTTCGTATTACATGGTTGATTAACGAGCACAGTAACAATCAAATTAAGTCGTCTTAGTGTAGTAGGGAGTGTGTTGGCTTATTCGATGTCAGGCCACGGTTCAAACCCCTGCTCATCTCCAACAAAACAAAATTTCAAGATTTCTTCGGCGATCTTCCTCTCAGCAGAATTCTGGCAAAAACTCTGAGAGAAAACAAAAAGTGCCATGAAAAAGTTTCTCAGAAAAAACTGTCGTTCGAAGTCGACTTTAAACTGTAAGTCCCGCCACTCATGGTTGAAATTAACTCACACACTATAAGAGATGGGAGAAGCTAGGTTGAAATCCTGATTGAAAGGTTGAAATGACCAATTATGTATGTATGTAACACTTAGATTCTCATACTGTGGACGAGACGTTCCGCCACGCTTTTAGTAATTTGAGAGCTGTTACGGCTATATTTTTTTCAATTTTCCCTCTTTGGAGGCTTCACCAAATCATCTTTATAAGGGGTGATTTTTTAAGAGCTATAGGAAAATTTTTCAAAAAAAAAAAAAAAACACATAAAATTCAGAAAAATGCATGAAATCTTTATTTGAATCGATAGTACGGTCCATATAATTTAATGTTTGAAGATTATTTCATGCAAATGTTGACCGTGACTGCGCCTCAAATGGTACATCCGCCTAGTCCAATTTTGGCATATTCTTTCCAACATTTCGGCCGGTAACTCACGAATAAATGCTTCAATGTTGTCTTCCAATGCGTCAATTAAAGCGGGCTTGTCTGTATAGACATGAGCTTTAACATAGCCCCACAAAAAATAGTCTAAAGGCGTTAAATCGCACGATCTAGGCGGCCAATTGACCGGTCCCCAACGTGAAATAAAATGTTCACCAAACTCGCCTCTCAATAAGTCCATTGTTACTCGTGCTGTGTGGCATGTGGCACCGTCTTGTTGAAACCACATGTCATGCAAGTCAAGCTCTTGCATTTTGGACAAAAAAAAAGTTTTTTAAACTTAGTTAATTAAACTGACCATAAAATGGAAGAAGCGCGCGATGAACTTTCTTAACAGAGCACGATTCATGAGTAAGAGTAAGACGATTCATGGTTAAATTATAGACCAAACTGAAGATGTTTGACGGTAAAACAAAACACGAAACGTGCGTGAGCTGTTTAAACCAGTGTTGCCAAAAAGATAATAGCTAAAAAATCACCCGTTATTACACGCTTTAATACTGTTATTTTCATTTCGTCCTTCGTAAGATTGCCATGTCTTAGTTTTAGTAGTATCGTACGTCTTCTGATGGTTTTTGGTCAGCCATAGCTTCCACCGTAACACCATCATCGTTAGACTATCAGAGAATTCTTCCTGACAGTGCGGCCAATCTAGATCCATTTTCGTCGTTAAAGAGATTCTCATTGCTCAGGTTATTAGACCAGAATTTTGTGCACTGATTGGTTTAACTTTCGCACAACAAAATTTACTTTACTCATGCATTGAATATTCTTAACTTAGTTCGTTTGAATATTTGTGAGTTCTTCCACGGCAAAGACTTCTGTTGCACTGAAGTATGATGTTTCATGAGGACATTTTGTCGATGAATGCTGTATACATCATACAACAAAATGATTGCAATTTTAGAAGATGCAAGCACCAAAGCAATTCTATCATGTGCTTGTACCTGCTTACTTAATTTGTCATTACAATTCTTTAGTTAGGATTATGGCCTAGACATTATGGAATGACAGATTTTTTAGAAACTTTTCATGGCAATTTCTTATTTACTTTCAGAGATTTTGTCAGAAATCCGTTGGACCTGGATTTTAACCGTAGTCTCATGTCTAATAAACCAACAAACTACCTACTAGACTAGACGGCAACTTCAAAATTATTGTTTGAATGTTTTAAATTCATATTCTAAACAAAGTAATGCCACTGTATACTCTTACTCTTCACTGTTCCTATTTATGTTTCATACAAATGCACATGTAAACCTTACCGAATATATTTTTATTTCTACTGCATATGTGCTCATGCATGAACTTGTATATGAGAAATAATGTCTTTCACCACATATGGGGTGTTAGTGAGGGAAAAGTGAGAATGTATGCATGTGTGTGCTATATGCCTCAATGAATTTTCATGTTTTTCTTATGCCATCTTTTCTTTTATAAGTCTGTTGTATACGTTGGGTTTAAGACTCTCGGCTGTAACAGTAACATTTTCCATCATCAGGAAAACTAAGTGTATATGTATGAATGTATGTATGTGTTAGTAATATTATGTTGTTTTTTTCTCTTCTCTTGGTCTAAATCTTTTCTTTTCCTTTGCTTCGTTTTTATTTCTACCAATTTGACTTAACCCACTTTATTATTGTTGTTGCTGTTGTTGTTGTTGTCGTTACTAGTCTTATGAGTTTTATTGTCGTTTGTATTTGATGCTTTTACTACTACGGGCTGTTCTCATTTTAATTTTTGTTTTTATTATTGCTGTTGGTGTTGTGTTTTGGTTATTATGTTGCTGTTGTTGTACTTGTACTCGTTTTTCTTTTAGTCTACAACTTGAAGATTCCTTATAATTATGTGTTTGTGTGTGTATGTTTAGTTTTTTCATTCCCATTTCTTATGGCTTTTTTTCGTATCATTTTAAGGCCTGTAATGCTCTGTTTTGTGTCTTTGAATTGGCTGAGAGAAAGAGGGCGAACATTTTTGTTGAATATAAGCTAACGTTACAGTTTTCGTTCAGGGGTTACCTTGTGTGAAGAGGTTAAAGTAAAGATTAAATACTAAATGAAGCAGCATGCGAAGGCGTATGACCATCATAGGTTTACAACAGACATCCAAGATAATCAGTCTTTCATTAGAGCAATCAGGCATGGCATTGACAATAGCCAAAGCAATAAATGTTATGCTCTAGTTTAGAGGTAACAGTTCTAATTAGTAGGTAACAGCTGTTTGTAATCAAGATATATGCTCAAAGTATATTTGAATACAATTGCGCAATGTCCCGCCAGAATTCTTGTTAGAGTGCAAAAAGTATTCCTGTAGACGCATATATATCCCTATGTATACGTAAGGAAAATGTTTTTCCACCTATCCTGAGATCAATATTACTGATGTTATATAGGATTCTGAAGAACTTGTTAATAGATCTCTGTAGAAATTGTGATCCTCTTCGATCAAATAAGGAGGATCTTTGGTGATGAGAATGAATCCATCTGTGCATTTACAAAGTCAACTACAGTTAATTACAAATTGAGTGAAAGCCAATATAGTTGAAGTTTTAACTGGCGCTTGTAATACTCCTGACAGCATACATATTGCAACGTTTCAAAGTGCCTTTATTTGTGTATGAAAACATATAGTCGGGCTTTACAGTCCTAATTTCAATTTAATTTAATAAGAAAGGAGATCACAACTAAAATTTTGAATCCATGATTGTTTTTCTCCTTTACCTGTGCATAATTTGTTTCTTGTGTGTGCATATATTATGTTGATTTAAAGATAACAACAACGATATTTAAAATATTTTAATTCGCTAGGAAACTTATGTTAATCCGTACATCAGTATGTATAACGATTTGAAGTGGAAATAAATTTTGAAAATAATTCCAAGGGGGGTAGGCTTGGTTCGGTTTTTGTTTAACCACTATGAACCATACAATGTTATTGTCACGGTAATAACAGTCAATTGAGGTGTGCAGATTAAGGTTTTGAATATCTGTGACGCATGTCGTGTGAATTTTGTTAGATTTTACCACAATTTTTCAAAAGAAGTTTAATGATTCTGTGTTTAGTGAAACTCAGTTCTTAAGCTGTCGACATAAGAAAAGCCAATACAAAAATTATCAAAAGTTAGCGTTTGTCAATCCAGTTTATTCACGTATAGGTGTGTGAGGTTTTGTCTGTACTCCTGTCCTTTGACGAATAGCTTTTCAGAACACAAAACCAGCAGATGCACACACAGTGAGGAATAAAGTAAAATGAAGTAAGAGAACATAAGGAAAAAGAAGAAAAGGAGAGCGATCTTCTGTCTATCATGCAAATGTAGTAAATACTCTGCTATATACATTTAGCTAGTCAGCCCGTTTCACAAACCGTATTAGGACCTCTAGCTTACAGTGCCTTCGATTTAACAGTACCTGAACAAATTTATTACCAAGCAGACATCTATAAGTTTAGAGAAATTAGAGGTATTCCTGTTCAATTTATTGAACCTATGTCTCTAGGGGTCACTGCCTTTCGAAACTCGTATCCTATTGCTGTCAACTACCTCTTACTCATGCTTAAAATTAGTATCGTATCTGTAGGATAGAGCTTTGACCCGAAAGCTCTTACAACCCTGCAGTCCGATCAACAACTCAAGGCACAATTCGTGTTACGAACCTTTCCTTAATGATTCCAAAAAAGAAGGCTAAGGGTTCTATCGTTGCTTCCAAAACTGATCCTAATCTTGGCAGTTCTTCTGCAACTCCGTTGCCAGTAATGTCACAACGACATGGTATCCTGTACAACCTAATTTCATAATCCGTCCTAAGGACACTTAGCAACTTCTTAAACTCCCAGACCAGATGTGGCCTAATTGTATGACCTCTCATAGGTTTCAGTACAGCCTAATTACCTCCTTAAATTATTGCTCTTGATCTGTTTTTCATATAGTTCCAAGGCCTTAACAAACCTTAAAATAGTTGTTTAAAAAACATTTCATTTCATTCGAAAACTATTCCCTCACATTTGATCCACCAGTCTCAATTTGAACTCGTACATGAATGTAACTAAAACATTGAGGGGTTTGATCGAACCCCTTCAGGATTTGATGGAACATTCCGTGTTTGATCGAACTTATCCAGGGGTTGAACGAACATCTCCAAGGTTTGATCGACCATATACAGTATTTGATCGAACCTCCCTAGGGTTTGATCGAACCTCTCCTATCATGTATTATTACACTCGGTGTATCATAGAAGTATAATTTTGTACCCATGTAATCCGTCATACCATGTCGTCAAGTTGAAATGGTTTCAGCCCGCTAAGTTAGTACTGAGTGGCTTATAGTATAGGAACTCTACATTTTAACGAATTTAGTCTAATGATGCTTCCACCTTCTTTACATATTATTCAAGCGACAATAAGTAGTGGATAACATCCAGACCCGTCTAAGATGTAAGTCCACTGGTACTTGAAATTTCAATCCGTTAGTAAAGGGCATTAGTCAGTTACAAATTCAAGATTTCTTGACTACTTACATACATACATAATTGGTCATTACAACCAACCCTTCAGTCAGGATTACGACCTAGCTTCGCACACCACTTATGTTGTGTGTGTTAATTTTTATACATGAGTGGCGGGACCTACAGTTTAAAGTCGACTCAGAACGACACATTTTTGAGAAGCTTTTCATGGCAATTTTATTTTCCTTTCAGAGTTTTTGCCAGATGTCTGCTGACAGGAATTCGCCGAAGAAATATTTTTTCATATTTCTTTTTATTCGAAATGTCTGACCTGGGTTTTGAACCGTGGCCTTACGTCTAATAAGCCAACAACTCCCTACTAGACTATGGAGACTTAATACGTCGATCACATACGGATAGTCCGACTAAGGAACGAATTCTGTCTCTAATGCAGTGTGATATCCACTGACCAATCGACCACAAACAGATGTGTCCTGCGAGAAAGACAGGTGCTACGTAAGAATACACGAAGTCGTAGTGACCGCTATAAGTTTCGAGAATTTTCTTGTCTCTTCTAAACTGAGTTTATTTTTCCATCCTTCCTTCCTTAGCGAGTGAGTAAAATCTGTGAGATATCAACTGCCAATATCACATACATATCAATTCGTTCGAATTGGTTAATCCAATGAACTACTACAACTACACCTAAAATTTTTGCATGATCATAGCCTCTATGCTACTATATTTGTGGCAATTTGATTCATTGCTGTATTTCTAATTACTTAATGCTTCTGAATTTATTTTAAGAGCTCAGAATTTTTTATTGATAATGCTTTAAATCTTGAAATTGATTTACATATTGAGTATTTTTTCTATTTGCCTGCATTGTTTTACCATTTTCCATTGCAATTTGTTTGTTTATCGACATTACAAGATAATCCCTCTGTATATCGCCGTTAGAAACATAATATCGGTTTTTGTAAATTTAAATACATTTTTATACTGTGTGAATACAATAAAATACTCATCTGTTGGATTACAAAAACAAAACAAACAAAGAAAAAATTTAACAAAAATATGCATTAATTGCGATAATCTTGTCCATTGTCGAAAAGACTATTATTACTTGGGCTAGGAATTGAAAATAAATAAAAAATTTATTTTTGTTAAACAAAAGTCAGCAAAAAAAATATTTACATACAGTGAAGGTCACAGAAAATCGTACCTTAGGGATTACGGTAATATATTAGAATTTTTTCCCCGTTTTAAAATAGTTTTTGTTTTAGTATTGAACGAGTTTGCAACAGGGTCAACGGTTCGGTTCGGTTACGTTAAAAGCGAAATCAACGATGTAAGAAACCAGAACACGCACTCAACACAACATTTATTTGGTCACGATAAAGTATCTAAATGTGTAACCTGATAATACCGAAACCTGCTTTTTTTGTAAGGAAAACGTAGATAACGCATTGTGTCAGACCTCGTGTTCTTAGCAAGGCGATTAGTGTATTCAACCATGTAAAATGCTTGGGTGTTGTCCTGGATTGGAAATTGAAATGGTGCCTAATGCTGATAATGCCCTGTAAAGCAGATGACTTTTGTTTATTTATAGGGCTACCAGATGAAATTTGAAAAAAGTCGCCTGGTATTGTTATCCAATTTGAAGTTAATTTTTTCATTGTTTTGTGGAGTAATCTTAAGGAAATATTACATTATTAACACTAAACCTACCGATACTTCATATATTCCTATTCCTACCAAAGGGGGTCATTTGACCCGCCTGCAAAATGTTATATATATAACTATGTCTTGTGAGAAATATATCAATCAGGCCAATTTGGTACATGAATAAAATAATTTTTTTTAAATAACAAATCAAATTAGTTTATATATTAAGCAAACAAACATAATACAATATAATACATAAAACAAAAATAATACAAGAAAAAAATTAAATATTCTTCAATTAAATCTCAAATTTAGAAAATAATTAAATAATACATATGCTAACTTTATTCATGTTCACCGCATTTTTTTATATCACGGAATAGCAAAAATGTTCAAAATCACAAGAAATTGCAAATCAGGAAACAGAATCTTTGCATGGGTCAAATGACTCCTTGCGGTATTTAAGGTAGATTACATATATTTCTCGGTAAAAAAATTAACAAGAGAGGAGTAAATCTTGGAAAACACATTCGATGTTTTTTATAATAAAAGCCGTAAAGGCAAATGGCGATGTTATAATGTTATTTTCAAGAAATTCTGACAAAAAGTTCAAAATGGGTCATTTGACCCGTCATGGTAGGTTTAGTGTTAAAGCTACATGGTCAGCAATATAAAAAATTGCATTCAATGTTAGAACAGTGTTCAAATATTTTTTTTTTTTTGTTATAAAAAAATCGTGCAAAAAATGAAGTCGAAAAATTAGCGATCTGGCAACACCTTTGAACAAATTGGCATTTCCTTATTCATTTTCTTAATAAAGCCTACTTTACACGGTCCCACAAGTAATATGATGTGTTAAAATTTTGTGTAGAAGAGTACGGATGTGATCGTCTAAACGAACTATGTAATGAAACCATCACACATTGAGAGAAAATACGGATGAAAAGTTTGACAGTCGTATGGCTCTCTTCATTTTTTGAAATGATTCAAAAAACAAGCAAGTCGCATTAGATCAGGGATGTATTTTTATGTAAACACATAGAAAAAAAGTGTAACAGCTGTTTTCATTTTACTTTGTTATTGGCTTATACCGATCATGTAAACGCAAAAATATAAATCATACGCCTTTTATTCTCTTTTTTGTCATACGGATGGAATTTCATTTTACTTTTTCATTAGCCTTTACGTACGTAAAGAATTACCGTGTGAAGTGGGCTTAAGTGGTAAAAACAGGGCATACCCTTTTTAATATTTGTGTTATGTTCTTCTCAAATAAAAAATGACATTACAACAGGGTTGGTCAAAATTTTTTAATGCACCTTGTAAGAGTGTGACATTTACTTTGTAGAAAAGAAAACACCATAAATGTAGAGGGAAGGGCAGCAAACGACGGTAAATGCTAGTCCATACGTAGAATAGCCGTGGGGCCTCACTTCGATAATGAAACACTGACTCTAAAGAGCGTAATTAGACCTGATCTTACTTATGCTTTAGTAGTGAATATTGATGTACGGGACATGATACATTAGAATAACTCAGAATATTCAAAGAATATCTTATTCAGGAATAAGCGGTGCCAAGGGGAAAGCACTTCCAAGACAATTGGAAACAATACTTTTTATACAATCAACTGAGACGCGACATTTGCGATATATCGTCTCTAGACTATAAGGAGACTAGTCAAGAGCCACAAATTATAGCATCAGTAAACAATTCTGACACTGGATGGATACTCGATTAACGCTTAACAGGATTTCTGACATATCAGCCGCCGCATCACTCTGATATACCAGATTGAACATTTTAGTCAGGGAATTGTATAGTATTCCAGCGTAATGAAATATGAGACAAATATTCTAAGGGTTATTAAGGCCGTGGAGCTATATACCAAAGAGCTCAAGAGTAATAATTTGAGTGGGTAATTAAGCAGTACCGAAGCCAATAAAAGGTAACACATGTAGGCAACAAGTGATCTGGGAGTATAAAAGGTTGTCAAGCGTTCTTATGTCAGATTATCGAATTGGGCTGTGCGGGGTATCTGGTCGCTGTGACATTACTGTGCATGAAGTTCAAGAAGAACTGGCAATATCAGAATTTGTTTTGAAACCAAAGACACAAGGCAGATTGGGGAAACCACCAATAGCCTTCTTTATTGGATCTATTAAGGAAAGTTTTGTAACATTTATCAATCGTGGCTTGAGTTGTAGATCGGACAGTAAGGTTGCAAGAGCCTTAAGGCCAAAGCTCTCTCCTACAGATACGATACTAATTTCAAACATAAGTAAGAGGTAGTTGAGAGAAACTTAAGGAGTTTTGATAGGCAATAACCTCTAAAGACACAAGATCATGAAATTGAACAAGAATATCTATGATTTCTTGTAAATTTATTGAGTTAATGTTAAATCGAAGGAACTGTAAGCTTGAGGGTCTTATATATTCAATTTAATCCAGAAGACTTTAAAAACGAAATGTGGTTGAACGGTTTTTAGCCACGCCCATAATAATGGAGGGTAATTAGATGAAGACAAATCTTTAATGAGATGCTGTTTGTTTCTTTTTTGTCGTGCACTGCATTTTAAAATATTTCATGTTATTTATGCAAAAAGTTAAACAACAAATAATACATATTCAAAGGTTTAATATTATTTTTATTAGTTTTTTTTTATTCAAAACAAACATTTAAATACCAGCAGCCGTAAATTATAGAAAAACATCAATTTTGTATTTAAAACAAGAAAATAAAAAAATATATATGTATAACAAAAAAAAAAAAAATTAAAAATGAATATAAAATAAAAACTTTATGATTGGATTAAGGATTATTTCTGTTTTTCAATTGGATTTTTAAATAAAACAAGAAATTAAAATCAAGCAGCCGTGTTCAACAGCAACATTATGTATACATATGTACGTTATATGGTATGTTGTGCTCATGCTTCAATTGAAAGCATGACATACAAATTATTGGCAAATTCTCACAAGCATAACTTAGAAAAGGTAAAAAAAAAACGTAAAAATTTAAATTTCCAAAGAACACTAAAAAATTTCGAAAGCTACGATTGCGAGAGAAGTGCTAGAAAGAAACTTTGCCAACTGATTTATGTCAACCTCAACGTATTGAATTTGTTAAATTGGCTATGAATACTTAAACACTCCCCAGAACATAATAACAATTTCATTAACTTGTACTTACTTTCGATATAAAATGCATATACCGGTAGTGTTTTTTTTTTTTTTTTTTTGGTACGATTTAACAGCTGAGAATATTGTTACGAAAATGAAAACAGTGTGCCATCGTTTAACAATAAAAACGATAAACAAAAGCTACCAGTTACACTAACAGTATGAGATAAGGAGATAGACAACTAAACGAGAAACAAGCAATGTGAACGAACAACAACAACAATGAAGTCCCTTTAGAATTCTCGAGAAGGCGAGACCTCGAACGTTCTACTTCGAGAACCACCATCAGACTGATTACGTTCGCATATAAAAAGGGCAAGATAAAGCAGGCAACGAGTCAGTAAGAATTCAGTCAGTCTTGTGTGAAGTTGCGTGTGAACAAAACAGTCGTGGTTTGAAGATCGCCGTTGAGAGCAGAATAGCGAATAGTTGTGTGTAAAAGAAGTATAGCGAACTAAACAATTATTGTTGTATACGTGGTACAAGTTTGAACAGTGGCACATAAGATAGTGCATACAATAAAGAGTTTAATTGAAACTAAACACATATTTGTTTTTACTTAGTTTGCAATTAACGAACTCATATTTAAACGTTTTTAAAAAGGTAAAAACGTAACAATATATTAAAGTCGGAGTAAACTAGTAAATAGTGTGTTGCCTTTTTAGACGTGTGGTCATGGTTCAAACCCCAGGTCAGACATATACATTAAAACAAAATATGAAAAAATATTTCTTCGGCGACTTCCTCTCAGCAGATTTCTGGCAAAAACTCTGAGAGTAAATAAAATTGCCATGAAAACTTTCTTAAAAATCTCTCGTTCGCAGTCGACTTTAAACTGTCGGTCCCACCACTTTAGTAAAAAATTAACATATACAACTAACTGATGTGAGAAGATAGCTCGTAATCCTAACCAATTATGTATGTACGTATGAATATATTGACATTTCACTTCAGTAAGCTTAAGCAAGTCATCATGAATAGTTTAAAAACCAAAACATTGCAGATGGAAGTGGTACCTGAAGGATACAAATCAAATCGCAAAGTTCATACGATCCATATGGTCCAGTTGACTTAATTGGTTTAGGGATTAAGCAATTCACAAGACAAAAAAATCTTGTAGCGAAATATCTTGAAGAAGACGCCTGAAGCCGATTCGTGAAACGTTATCAATATTTTACCTTTTTCCTTCAACCACGTGAAAAAATTTACGTAAGAATGATGGCTTAAGTGTTCCTGCAGCCAAACGACCAAATTTTCGTTGCTTTTACGTTGGTCTCATTTAAAATGGGCCTAAGATGAGTGTTTTTTCTTATTATTTTTATCAAGTAATTGTGTTTAGTGATGGAACTAAATGTTTGCTTAAAGGGCTTCGCCAATGAGCAAAATTGACACATTTTAAGAAAAAGCAGTCCTTTAGTCCACTTCAATTAAAATTGATTGTTTGGTTAGGTTTGAAAAAGCCGTATCTCAACAGGAAAGTTGTTGCCTTTCTAAACGAAGAGAGCCAGTGATTCTAAACGAAACTTCAACATTTCTAATAAAATGGAATATGAAAAGAAGTATTTCTTTCGGCGACTTTCTCCCAGTAGGCTTCTGATAAAAACTCTGAAAGTAAATAAAATTGCCATGAAAAGTTTCTTAAAAATCTATCATTTAGAGTCGACATTAAACTATGTGTTCCGCTAATCATCCATAAAATTAGCAAACACAACATGAATGGACTGAGAAACTAGGGTATAATACTGACTAAAGTATTGTAATAAATTTTGTTTTCATGATGTTTGGCGATGTTGTCGTTCCTTATTTCTTTCGGAATGAGTAAGGAGCTGCCCTGTCTGTGTATGGTGAGCCCTATTGGGTCATGTAAACTAAATTTTTGTTTCCAAGTATTAATCATCCAATCATCAACAAATATGGTTGTAACAAAGAGACTCAACTAGGTATGTGGCTCACTTAGCAATCGATTAATTGCTAAGTCCAATTTGATGATAAGTTTCTTTTCAGAGGTGCCTGTTTTTACAGGCTTCCTTCCTCATTCGTTCGATTTAGTATCTCTGGTTTACTTTTTATGGGGCTATGGGAAATCACTGTTTTATGCCAACAATCCAGTAACTTTTAAATAATTGGAAGTCGATATTCAAGCCATGATTAACCAAATGAAATGTACCATGTGACCCATAAACATGATTTACACTTGCCGAAAATCATATTTAAAAAATAAATTCCATGAAGTTATAATCAAAATTTCTTTTCAATATTTTTTTCGTCTTTTATTATTATTTTAAGAGCTCAATTCTCTTGTAGCCTCTGGCATAGTTTCATTATAAAAACCAAAAAACAAATTTTTTTTGAATAAAATTCATTAGCTTAGTTATGCAAACCACACAAAATGTCAATACCACTCATATTTGCATTTTATTGATATTCCTTGTATTCTCTTAAGATATATTTTTTTTTTTAATTTTCGTTTCATTTTAAGAAGTTTTGAATATCTTAAGAGAAAAAGGTTTATAAGAATAAGTCTTCCTTGCTTATTGACCAAAATTCTAATAAATATGCAAAAAATTTCCTGTTTTATTTTATTTCATGAAAATATTAAGAGTGGTATTTGAAACTTATTTCAGTTTTATTAAAATTATTTCTAAAGCATTATTGTACACCCTACTGTACAGCAAGTGGTTACAACTCATGTTAACCCATTAACGCCTGACCCCAGAATCCATGGTCCGATTTCGGTGAAATTTGGCACAAATAGTATTTGAAGTATTTGTATTGATATGAATATTTTTATATTTTTTAAGTGTCGTGGGGGCCTTTGTAGGGCATGGGTATTTTTCTACTCACTTCGGCACAAGTGTGTTCTAAAATAAAATTTTTTTCTCTTTATTATATGGCGACTAGACAACATAGTTAAGCTATTTTTGAGAGTTTTATTGAAAATAACACGTTTGTGACAATAATAATCCTGACAAGAATGATAAATTTGCCAAAATTACTCCATTGAACACTGCACTGAATAAAAAATTCATGCAATTCGGTATTTCTATTTTCTAATAGACTTTCTGTGGATGAACAGATGATCGCATATTATGGTCGCCATTTGGCTACAAATACTGGGTGTTGGCTTCTATGACAGGATATTGTTATTCCTTTATCCCATATGCTGGCGCTTCTGCTAAAAGTAATGCTGACTACGGCCTTGGAGAAAACGTGGTACTACGACTATTAGAGAATATTTCAGATCCAAGTCAATATAATGTTACATTCGACAAGCCATAATTTATTATGTACATTATCTCGAAAAGGTTATTTTGCAACAGGTACTGTTCAAGATAATCGGAGCAATCACGCATTGCTGGATGATATTAAATTAATGAAAAAGAAACCTCGGTGTTCATCAGATTTTTGCTTTGACAAACAACATTATTATCGCAGTTCTCTGGAACGATAATTCGGTAATTACCTGTACACATATTTATTATCATGTTATACCTATGTATGTTTATATTTCAAATCTTTCTGAAGGTGGTAACTGTAATGTCTAATTTTTTGGGTGCAAAACCGATGTGCGTAACCAAAAGATTTGACCGTAAACATCGCATGATGGCTGTCGTTGAACAACCATACATAATACATGCATATAAACAGCGAATGGGTGGGGTTGACTTATTCGATAATGGCGTCTACAATTATCGTATTCTAGTCCGCTGAAAAAAGTGGTATTGGCCATTACTCACTAACACTATTGACGCAGCTTTGGTAAACGCATGCAAACTACACTGCTTGTGCAGGGGATGTAAAGGTTTGCCACCTATGAGCCAACTCAATTTCTGGGTTAGAGTTGTTGAAGCGTTGGTAAAAATTCGTGAAAATCGACGCCGTGATGGAAAAGTTGTCACAAATGCGCAGCAAATAGCAAAACACACTGACAAATTTGACCACATGATTGATAAAATTGTAAAACGCTGTCGCTGTGCGCAATGTGGTGGGAAAACAGAGTACGGTTGTGCAAAATACAGTTTGAACGTGCATCCAAGGGATTGTTTTGCACAATTTCATGCCGGAACTACCAAAAATATAAAAAAATTTAGAAAAATAAATGATTTGAAATTTCTATTTGAAATTAATTTTTAAAAGTTTTATGAAAAATATTTCATACCAATGCCTAAGTGCGTATTTTTATACCCATGTCATTTAATCGCACCTGTAGCTTAGGTAAGTAGACCAATTCAAGTGAAAGTATTTTTATCGGGTAGGAGATATATTATATTACATGGCATCTAAAGGTTTTTCTGAGAATATCATCCATACATATTCCACAGAAGTTCTTTCTATAAAATTTTGATTTTGAAAAATTCGTGATCTTTGACTTTTTTTCTGTCATCCAAAATATGTGAATATCATGCCTTACTAATTTTTTTAACCGTTCTATGTCTTCTTTATTCGTTCTTAAAGAAACGTTTGGGCTATCGTTTAGTTCGGTCAAGATGGAATTTTTTAAGAACTCTTCTTTTTTTGGGTATTTTTCTACCCATTCGGCGTTAATGGGTTAATGCTATCGTTAGACCATCAATACCATATACTTCACCAAATTGACTTTGTTAGTAGTTTGATTCAATTGACAGTCGCCACAAAGAGCATACCTTACGTGGGTGTTAAAAGGTTTCATTGAAATACCGACTGCATCTATCGGGTACAACAATTATAACTCCTGGCAAGCATTTCAAACCACAGGTCAGACATCTCAAACAAAACAAAATATGAAAAATATTTCTGCGTTGACTTCCCCACTGAGATTTTCTGACAAAAATTTTGAGCGTAAATAAAATTGCCATGAAAAGTTTCTCAGAAATCTATCGTTAGGAATCGACTGTTGGTCCCGCCACTCATGTATAAAATTAACATGCACAAAATAAGTGCTGTGAGGAGCTAGGTCGTATGGCTGGCAAAAGGGTTGTAATGACCAATTGTGTATGAATGCATACTAGCCTTTGCAAGTGCTTCATCTTTGCTACCTTCAATGTACTCCTGTCCAGAAACCTACATAAGAGTAATCGTCGATTGTCTCGCTATGTCTTACAGAGAAAACCTGCATTACACACTCTTTCGCAGTCTAATGGCATCTTTACTGTCGGTTATTATGAGTACATCTCCAATCGATATACCTTAATATTTGACTCGTACAGCAACAGTTTTTAATGTACTGAAGTTAGCATGTAATGCACGATACATTAAAAAATTGAAAAAAATAACACTTTGGCACGTGATTCGGATTACGTTCTCTAGGTATTGTAAAACATTATCGAAATTGTATATCCGATATTTTCATACAGGTACCGTATAGTCAGTATATCCAAACCAATCGAACCTAAAGTTTTGATATGACCATAGCTTCTATACTTTCAAGCTTTTGTGGCACTCCTCAGTCTTATTGTCTTATGTATTGTGCCAGTTAAGGATAATGAAAAATGCCTTAAAGGCTCCTGCTGTTATTATCTTTGCTATCCTCATAATATGCTGAAACTTGATTTGATGATTGCTTTTCCCCAAAGCCATACACCAACTACGATGGAAGAGAGTTAGTTTGATTATAAAATCGTACTGCCAGTGTACATTTTTACGGTTTGGGTTTATTGCAATGATAAAGCGTAGTTGCCGTCACGGTTAACGGTTGATTAATCACGGCTTGAATATCAACTACCAATGGTTTAAAAGTTGTTGGCTTGTTAGTATACCATGGCCCCATAAAAATAAGATTTCGGACGAATTCCGAAGTTAGTAAAAACAGCCACCTCTGTCTAATTGAGTTTGCAATGAAACGATTGTAAAGTGCGCCATATTTCAAGTTGTGCCTTCTTGTTACAACCGAACTTGTCGATGTTTAGATCTTAATTCCTGGAAACAAAAATTTTGTTAGCATTACCCAAAAGCGCTCACAATACACCGCCTTACTCCTTACTCATTCCGAAAGAAACAGGGAACCAAATGCAAACAAACTCATACTTCAGTACTATACATAATACTTCTTTATTACAATACTCTAGTTAGGATTACAACCTAGAGCCTCACTCCAACCATGTTGTTTCTGTGTTAATTTTATGAGTAGCGAGACCTATAGTTTACAGATTTTTAAAAAAAAGCTTTTCATTGCATTTTCATTTGCTTTCAGAATTTTTGACAGATGGACTGTTGAGAGGAGGTTGCCGAAAAAATTATTTTTTCATATTTCATTTTATAAGAGATGTCTGAGCCAGGGCTTGAACCACGGACTCTAGTGTAATAATACACCATTTCCATATTCCATCAGCATTCGGTTGAAAACAGTCCCTCTTGTTAAATATGATGTGCGGTCCACTCTTTCTCCTTCTGAAGTAAGCTCCAGCAAATATTACCCCAATGATATTTGTCCAATTATACCGAATATACGATATATTCCCATCGGAACTATAAGGAATATCGGGGCTATGTAAATTCAGTTCTCTTCTGGGTACTAAGATATGTATTTTTCGGTTTCGGTTTTTCTATTAGTCGACCGAATGGTCTAATGTAGAATACCTACACCATTTTAGCTTCTTAATTTCTATGTCGGCGTTCCTTAGTATAGTCACATATGGCGGTCGGTTTTGTCTGTGTGTAATCTTTTGACTTTTTTAAACCATTTTTTTAGTGGCTTATAATGGGGGAAAAAAGATGGTTTATGAGAGAAACTATGAATAAATTTTCTGTAAATAAATGAAATTCAAGTCGAATTTATATGCAAAGATTACATAGAAGGTGGCCAAATGTATGTATGTACGAAAGGTTGGGTATTTCCAAGGATTAAAGGACGCAAAAAAGAATAAAAAGTATACGTTTTGCAATTTGTCAGCGGGAAAAGGCATCACATATTGGAGAATTTAATATTTCAGTATTTTAGTACCAATAGGTTAAGCTCCTGATGATTTCTGCAGGTTTAGAAACCTTGGCAACTACCCAGTCCTGTGTGGCTAGCTGCGGATTAATGACCTGAATAATCGTTATAGAACAGAAGAATGAAAGTTATCGGCCAAAAAAATGCATGTCATCGAACATAAAAAGCAATTCATCGACCAAAGAAAACCAAGTCATCGACCAAAAAACTGCAAGTCGTCGACCAAAATATGCGAATCATCGACAAAAAAATGCATGTCATCAACCAAAAACTGCGAATCATCTACCAAAGAAAATGCAAGTCATATACCAAAAAGAAAGGTAGCCATTGAAAAAAGTGCAACTTATGGACTAAATAAAGAAAGACACCGAAAATGTTTCCCGATTTATATACATACATAATTGGTCATTACAACCCTTCAGTCAGGATTATTGACCTAGTTTCTCACACCACTTATGTTGTGTGTGTTAATTTTATACATAAGTGGCGGGACCTACAGTTTAAAGTCGACTCCGAAAAACAGATTTTTTTTGAGGAACTTTTCATGGCAGGTTTATTTACTCTCAGAGTTTTTGCCAGAAATCTGCTGAGAGGAAATCGCCGAAGAAATACTTTTTGTATTTTGTTTTGATGTCTGGCCTGGGGCTCGAACCCTGGCTTTACGTCTAATAAGCCAACACACTACCTACTAGACTACGGCGACTTCCCGACTCCCGATTTATATAGAGAACTTTTATTTGCTCATTTAAAGAAAACACTTAGCTTCGACGCCTATATCTCCGATCCCAAGTAATGCCCGATCGTAAGGAAACCCCTTTTGGGAATCCTTGAGACTATGGCTGCTAGATCCATTTTTTATCCGTTGTTGCCCGATTTCTATAGAAAATTTTTTTACATCGGAAAACTACTGTAATTGCATTAATATTGTTACGTTTTTACCTTTTTAAAAACGTTTAGAATATGAGTTCGGTAATTGCAAACCAAGTAAAAACAAATATGTGTTTAGTTTCAATTAAAACTCTCTCTTTCTTTATTGTTCACACTTTTTATGCCACTCACTGTTCACACTTAACCGATACAACATTAATTGCTTGCTAATAATCACACACAACTATTACTCGCAACCGATATCTTCCAACACGACTATTTATTGTTCACACGCAACTTCACTCAAGACTGACTCAATTACAACTGACCCACTGCCTGCCTTGTCTTGCCCTTTTATATGCGAACGTCTTCAGTCTGATGATGGTTCTCGAGGTGGAAGGTTCGCGTTCTCGCATTCTCGAGAATTCTATGGCGACTACTTTATTTGTTGTTGCGGTTGCATACTTGTCTGTCCCTTTTTCTCTCATACTTATTGTAGCTGGTTTACCTATAAGTTCGCTGTATGTGTTAATGTGTATTTGTGTCGTGTGTATTGTGTACGCATTGTCACTTGTTGTTGTAGCTTTTGTTTTTATGTGAAACGATATTAGGTCGTTTCGATCTGCGTAACACTGCCGCCCACTTAAGCCTGTTCGTCCCGAATAGGCTCATTATCTCTTCTCCCATATTTTACCAGTCGCTCTTTGTGCACGACCTTCATTTTTGTCCGTGGGCTGCCAGCTTTCTGTATCCTGTACACGACATCGTTTAACCGCTTAATTATTTTATACGGTCCATCCCAGGTACTTTGTAGGTTGGGGAATGATCCCTTCTTCCGCGTTGGGTTGTAGAACAGTACCAGTTGTCCTTCATGGAATGCCTCCATGTTCGCTGCACGATCATACCTGGCTTTCATTCTATCGCTGTTCATTGCTATCCTCTCCAAAGGTGCGCCTGTGTTGTATGGTTGCAGCTGACCTCGACCTCTTCTTACGGGACCTTTATCTGCAATGCACTGGGTACAGTTCGCTATCCAATCCGACACTGCTTGTTGACATCCAACCCAATAAAAACGTCGTTTCAGCCCTTCCAGCGTCTTTTTCGCTCCAAGATGTCCTCCGCTAGCTCCACTATGGAACGCCTTTAACACTTCTTTCGTCTTGGAAGAAGGCACTACTAATAGGTTGGATAAGGTCTTGCCATCAGCGCTTTCCCAACGTCGATATAAGCTTCCGTTTATCAACCGTAGACTGTCCCATAGTGCCCAATATGCTTTTGTAAGAGGACCTGCTCCGGATATTTCATTTCTGGTAGGTCGTTTGTCCTCTTCCTTAGCTGCTATTATTTTCGCCAGTATTGGGTGACTCCTTTGTGCCTCGGACCAGTCTTCATTGGCCTCAATCTGGATCTGCCGGACACCAACGATGGCTTCCTTCTTCTCAGCCTTCACACAATGTTTACGCTCCAAATTACGAGGTCGGCTCGAGAGAGCATCAGGATTTCTATGTTCTACACCAATTCGTTCTTCATTGGTAACCACATGTTCTCTGCGCATTCTCTTGGAACTACTCGTTTCAACGTTGTGTACCCCAGAAGTCTTAGGTGTTTCAACGGCATGTCGTCTTGTTGGTGTGACCGGTCTTGATCTTTTCAGTGGCGCCTTACAGTTTCTTTGGAAATGACCACCCTTTCCACAGTTGAAGCATTTAAGTTTAGCCTTTCGTCCGATTTCTTCCAAAGCTTTCTCCACTATCTCCTTAACTTTAGTTAAAAGGCATTTATCTTCCTCCACTACTTCCATTCTTCGCACTTTGCTTACTTGTGGTCTGGAAATCGTGTGAGCGGTCTCCTGGGCTAGTGCGAAGGCCACGGTCTCTGCAAAGGTTCTCTTCAGTGTAGAGCATACTGCAAGTTTGATGTCAGGGTCCCGTATACCGTTAACAAACACCTCGGTTTTATAGTTATCTATCAACGGGTGATTCTCTTCTGGGTATGCAAGCTGCACCAATCTCTCGACCTCCATTGCAAAGGCTTGCAGTGACTCATTAGCCTTTTGCGTACGACACCTTAGCTCCATGCGATACAGTTGTCGTTTATGTTCGTCGCCGAATCTACGCTGTAACGCCACCATTAACTCGTTGTAGTTGTTTCTGCAGCTGGCTGGCATGGTTTCTAGGATCTGAGCTGCTACACCTTTTAACGCCAGAATTAGTTCCAACGCCTTCTCTCCATCGTCCCATCCGTTCATGCTGGCTACTGTCTCAAATTGGAATTTGAACACGGATAGGGGTGAGCTACCATCAAAGCAGGGTGTTTTTATCCTGCTGGTACTTTCAGATACAACTCGCACTGGTTCCGGTCGCTGGCTCTGGAGGTTGATGATCTTTTCCTCCATCATTACGAGTTTTCCGTCGAAGGCCTTTTCCAAATTGTCCACTTTCGCGTCAACGGCCTTTTCTATATATGACACCCTTTCCTCAACACCAGTTATTCTCTTGCTGACCGATTTATGTATTTCCTGCAGCTTTCCAGATGTTGCTTCACGCTCCTTTTCAATTTTTGACAAAATGGCTACTTGCAGTTTTTGGTTTTCGGCTCTAGAAGTTTCTTGTACTTCAGCCAGAAGTTTCTGATTTTCGGCTCTAGAAGCTTCAAATCGCTTTTGGTTTGCTGCTTCCATTCTCTCAACCATTTGTTCACATTGTATCTGATTGGCTACTTGCATTTTCTCCATCATAGCGGCTAGCAACGAATTTATGTCAACACCGCTAGGGGTTGCAGGGGCCTGTACCTCTCGTTCCTCTTCATCCTCGAACTCGTAGGATTCGATGTCAATGCCCTGAAGCTGCAGTTGTTCCCTTAACCGCCTTTGCAGTTCATTCTTCGTACCTGTTGTTGGCAGCTCGAGTTTACCCAACTCTCGTTTAAGCCGATCCACTCTTAGTTCGGAGAGTTTAATTTTTTTTTTTTTTTTTTTTTTTTTTAAATTTATTTTCACTTTTGGATTTTGCAATCCCACTTCTGACACCAATTGTTACGTTTTTACCTTTTTAAAAACGTTTAGAATATGAGTTCGGTAATTGCAAACCAAGTAAAAACAAATATGTGTTTAGTTTCAATTAAAACTCTCTCTTTCTTTATTGTTCACACTTTTTATGCCACTCACTGTTCACACTTAACCGATACAACATTAATTGCTTGCTAATAATCACACACAACTATTACTCGCAACCGATATCTTCCAACACGACTATTTATTGTTCACACGCAACTTCACTCAAGACTGACTCAATTACAACTGACCCACTGCCTGCCTTGTCTTGCCCTTTTATATGCGAACGTCTTCAGTCTGATGATGGTTCTCGAGGTGGAAGGTTTGCGTTCTCGCATTCTCGAGAATTCTATGGCGACTACTTTATTTGTTGTTGCGGTTGCATACTTGTCTGTCCCTTTTTCTCTCATACTTATTGTAGCTGGTTTACCTATAAGTTCGCTGTATGTGTTAATGTGTATTTGTGTCGTGTGTATTGTGTACGCATTGTCACTTGTTGTTGTAGCTTTTGTTTTTATGTGAAACGATATTAGGTCGTTTCGATCTGCGTAACAATATGAATCCAACAATAACGAAACTTAACTTTCCTAAACCTATTTCTTTTCCTTCAATTGAATGAAGCGCATTAACTCTGCTGAATTTATGCCTCACAAGTCATCAAAAATAATTTCTGTTGACAATTGTGCACGTGTTTTGTATAATTTTATGAGACGATATAATAAAAAAAACTTTTTTTATATGAAATATTCATCTCTTGCATTCCAGAACAGCATTTATCTCTGCCTGTTTGGATCACATTCGATTAAAAAAAATCATCATCATGTTTATCAATTTTGCTTTTAAATTCGTCAGCAGCCAACAGGACAAATATGCAAAAACTTGAAGAAAAAGTAAACGAATTACAATAAAATGTCAGATGATTCGTCCTAACGATTCGTTCAATCCGAATTTAATTGCATTCCACGCTTTTGACCTATTTCATCAGAGCGTTTCCAACCATTACTTGCAAATAGTCAGCATTACAAAGAAGAATAAAGAACGCGAGAAAGAAAGAGAGAAAGAGCGAATATGAATTTATTTAATTTACAACAAAATTGGTTAATAAGATTAAAGGCATTACAAAGTGCATAATACAAAATAAAAAACCCGAAACCATGAAGCCACGTAACCACATTATTAAGCCAACAAAGAGCGAAGGATGAAGGTTTAATGCTAGTTACGCACACCCACACACACATATAAAATATAGGATTTTTGCAGAAACCGCCATAGCGTAAGAGTACCCCATTGGTATTGTCATTGCTATTGCAGGTTGTATTCAGGGTAGACATCAAAGTTATACGTGAAGACACCAATATGAGGAATGATAAGACAGCCAACTATAAGTTTATGTACCCTTCAAAGTATGCAACACACAAATCTAATTTATTATTCATACATACATATACGACGACATAATGCTTTATGCGCACGCCACAATAGTGTGGCAGTAACATGCCACGCATAATGGCAAGGAAAAGAAAAGAAAATGCAAACGCATGTAGAAAAGATTTAATTTAAAGGATAGCAGATAATATAAGTGATTACCATGAAAGATCATGTAACGAAATAGTATTTAAACATCTGAATAAGTACCGAAATGTTATTACAATCGTAACTCTCAAACGAAATACTCGTAATATGTTCGTCTTTCCAAAATATTTAAAAACCAATATCTGGAACTTTTCGTACCAATTGTAGTCTCAGCTAGAAGATGTCGCAGTATGTAATAAGCGTTTCGTTAATGAGGAAAGTAAAAAGAACATTTTATTTAAAATATTGGCTGTTGCAGGCTACATATCCTTTCCATCTTTCAGTTAATTTATAGGTTCCACGCTAATAAAACTGTTCGTCTTTTGAAGCAAACCAATTAATCACACAATCAGATGAAATATCGATGAAAATAGATACTTGTTTAGCCTAATGCTTTGATTGTAACCGGAACCGGATTTGCTTCGTGTGCAGGTGCATTGTCTTATTGTAAGATGGCTTTGCCGTGTATTGACACCCTTTCTGATGGTTTTTCGATCAATTCATGGTTCATATTGATCAGTAGTTGTCGGTAGCGATCTGCATTGACGGTTGCACCAGAAGGAGTTTAGAAGCTTGTGGTACACCACATCCTTCTCGTTGCACCAGACACATTAGCATTGTCTTGTTACCGAATTGATTTGAATTTTGTTGCCTTAGTTGATGGTTTTTCCGGGTTAGCCCACGGTGTTTTTTCCGTTTAGGATTTTTAAAATAAATCCATTTTTCATTGCCAGTAAATATTTGATGCGACATTGATTTTCTTTCGTATCTTTCAAGCGTATTTCCACAAGTGGATTTTCGATGTTTCCATCTGTCTGTCATTCAATTTCTGTGGCAACCATTTCCCAGACTTTTAGGCATTTTCAATGGCTTTTAAATGATCAGAAATTGTTTGTTGCGCAACATTTAACATTTCTCTCGTTTGTTTCTGACTCAAAGTGTCATATTCATCACAATTTGTTTGCAATTAGGCGTATTCAACCATTTTGTTGGTTTTCCATGATATTCATTTCTCATATCAGAATCGTTATCTCTGAACCGTCAAACGCATCTTATGCACGTTGCTTCTGATAGAGCATGATCACCATACGCCTCTACAAGTGTTCGATGAGACTCTCTAGAACATTTCTTTAAAAGCAAGCAAAAAATCTATGCTTCCCGCAAATCATCATTTTCTGGTACAAAATTTGCTATTTTTAAGGCGTTGAAAACACATGAGGTTTTTTGTTCACTGATTTGATGTACAATAAATAAGGTTGACAGATGCCATCGACAAAACTAAAAAAATTAAGGCTCGTTCACAAAAAATGTTCCCTATGGAGACATTTGTATGCTGGCTCTCACTTCATATCGGTAAGCCTGGCATAAGTTCCAAAAACGAAAAATTCTGTGCAAACTGTGGACAAAAATCTTTGAATCTCTCCAATCTACAAAATACCACCAACCAGATCTTCCTGATGGCTCTCGGTATCTGATGCCTCAAAGTGCACTACATTTGCCTTTGGAGGATAAGTGTGGATTTTATTTCACTACCGCAAGTGTTCGGAGTAGTGTTGCACTGATTAGTCCTTAGTCGCTCGGATTTTAAATAAACAAATTGCTGAGCTTCTCTTCGGAAAAATTTACAGAGAATTGTCTGGATTGAGTTGTGTCCCCAATTCTACACTCATACATTCATAATTGGTCATTACAGCCCTTCACTCAGGATTATGCTCTAGCCTTTCATACCACTTAAGTTGTATGTGTTAATTTTATACATGAGTGGCGAAACTTTTAATGGCAATTTTATTATACTCTCTGAGTTTTTGACAGAATCCGCTGGGAGGAAGTCACCGAAGAAATATTTTTTCAGATTTCGTTTTATTGGAGATATCTGACCTGGTGTTTGAACCGTGTCCTCACATCTAATAAGCCACTGCAGCACCCAGTAGACGTCGCCGTTGTCTACAGCCATATACCTCCGTCAATTCATTGCAACAATTCGATTGTATTTTCGAAAGCATGGGTGGAATGTTTTTATATCTTAAGTCCGTCTCTGGTACCAAGCGGCAACTATCTGTTTTAATTTATGGCTAATAATGTCGTTGGTGTTGATTCGAAACATAATAATAATTGTTTTCCATACTTTATACAATTGATCAGGACTTGTTGCAAGTAACATTTTCTTAACATTTCCCCAAATATTGTCTTTACGCCGTCCCTATTTAAATTCTACAGACTGTTACAAAGTAACTGATATGAATGCATCAACATGTTCGCATGTATTTTACAATGCAGTATTTCACCAAATGTATCTTCTCCCCCTTCTTCTTTTTATTTTTGTTTCTACTGTTCTTATTATAAAATTGCAAAACTGAAGGTAAGTTAAATGTTTTTTAACACTTTGGACTTTATTTTCGTAAAACTTGGTCTGTATTCATTTGCGTGCATAACGATGTAAAATGAGTGGGATATGTATGTTTAAACGAAATGGGTTAAAAGAGAATACAAAAAGAATTCACATAGGGTTTGCTTTTAAGCGCACTCTATCTGCAAATTTAAATAAAACAAAAGTGTATGACTGTGAGATATCATCGAAAGACTTTTTATTCAAGTCTTATTGATGCCATAATGTATGGCATATAACATCGTTTAAGTGTCCATCACGGCTTTCATGACTCTGGTGCATAACTAAGTTGAATTTATATTGGCTTTAAGGGCCTTTATGGCTTGTGGTTTATTCGCATATAATAGAGACTTAAGAAAACTCCACTAGAAAAGGTCCTACGAGGTCAAATTGCACGATGTCGGTGGCCAGTTCCCATCATTATCACGTGAGATGGTCATGCCCTCAAATCTCTCGTGCAGAATATCCAACGCGACATGAGCTATGTGCCACATCACGCAATCCTATTCAAAACAAATTCGTTGATGTTTAAATCATCCAATTCTAATCAAAGAAATTTTACAATCCTCGACCTATAGTACTCAACACTTGCAGTATTGCCATGGTCAAAGTTGTTCTCAAAGACGATGTTGTCAGATTAAAATCCACACCAAACATTGACTTTTTTAGTATGCATTAGGCGCTGTTGTCCAGTAGATAATGTGATGACTTATTAGACATGAGGCCTCGGTTCAAACCTCAAGTCAGACTTCTCAAACTAAACGAAATATGAGCAAATATTTCTTGGGCGCCTTCCTCTCAGCAGATTTCTGGCAAAAACTCTGAGAGTATATAAAATTGCCAAGAAAAGTTTCTCAAAAATCTGTCGCTCGTAGTTGACATTAAATTGCAGGTTCCGCCGCGCATATATAAAATTAACACACACAACATATGTATGCAAGTGGTGGAAGTCTGGTCGTAGCCCAGACTAAAGGATTGTATTGACCAATTAAGTATGTATGTATTAGGCGCTGTTGGATCTCGTGTGGATTGGTAGCGTTTGTTATTCTTTTGTTTGTTCACTTACCCATTCATTTAGAAATGGACCAAAACGCTGAAAAAGATTATTCCATGCTCCAGAGCGCATTCTGCAAACAGGCGTCGCTGTTTATGATCATTTATCTTCAGTTTCTGGGTCCGTGGAATTTTGTGTGGGTACTACGGCACATTCTCACGGACAGCTGAGATGGTTTTGACAGATTTTGCATTGCGTGACGTATGTTAACTGAACCAATGGACTGATTTAGGATCAGTCGGGCGATTAAGGAGGTTATAAAATTGGCAGGGTGTGTGGTACGTTGCCTGAGGAGAACAATTTTATTGTTTGCGCATGTGTGGTGTTTTGGCAAAACACAAACTGAAGAAATGGAAACTAATTTGACAAAGTAGCTGTTATTAACTGTCACAATTTGCAAGTTTATGATAAAGATTAAGATAACTCTTTAAGAATATACCGACAAACGTACAAAGACAACAATACTCAGTCAGATAAAGAGCAATAAACTACAACTGTCTACAGACATACGTATTACGAACGCAGTATGTAGGAGGCATTCCACTTACGTTTATAGCTGCAACATTAAGATATAAATTATTACTCTCTTCTCTACTTCTTCTTCTTGTTTTTGCACTTTGCTGTCAGTGCACTTTTTTCAAAATGTAAGACAAAAAAATAAAAAAAAAAAAAATTAAAAAGCAGGGTGATGCCAAAAATCAGCTGATGAATGCATAAAAATTTACAACCAAAAATAAAAAACAAGAGGAAGACAAAGCTGAGGCGTAATGGAAAGGAGTGTTAAACTGTAAAATGCCAACATTTATGTGAACAACAACATCAAGTTGTTGTAAAAGTTTTCGTTTCCTTAACTTTTTTTTACTTTGTGCGGTGAAACGTAGTTGTGGGCATGTGTGTGAATTAGAGGAAATAGAATTTTTCTCTTTTTTTAGACGACAAACTAATGGAAACGTGTGTATTTTACCTACACAAATACCCACCAACTATGTATGAATTACACATACAAAGAAAATGAAGAGACAATTTCGAAAGTTTTTGTTGAAAATATGAAAAATTTGTTTTAAAGAAATTTTTCTTGTTGTTGTTGTGCACTAAAATACTCTCACAATCACTTTTACAATTTCATTATGAATAAATTTTAATCTTTTGCATAGTTTGGCATCTGTTTCCAAATTTAAGTAATTGCCACAGAGCTTCAACTGTCTACAGGTATGTACACTTCTTCACTTAGGGTGCGCATTTGATAACACTTGTCTTACAATCCTTTAGTCAGGATTACAACCTAGTTCCTCACACCAACCATGATGGCTGTGTTAATTTTGTCCATAAATGGTGGCAACCTACAGGTTAAAGTCGACCCCGAACGGCTCCAATTTTTTTGAGGAACTTTTCATGGATCGATCGATCTGTTCTTTTACCACTGATGTGGAGTCTGGTTGTGGAAGAATTCCTGGAAAAATTCCCTGAGGCAGGGGTAGACCGATGATATAGTCTTCATAGTTGAAGATATATTTGAAGAGACGCTCTGCAACATAATACAGAGAGGTCTTGAGATTATAAGTTGTTGGTGCATGATAGTTGCCCTGAAGATAAATCCGAGACCATAATAGTGCCATTTACAAGAAGAAGAAAGCTTTCTGTTCGAAAACTATGTAAAGTTATGTTACAGCAAATGGCGTTAAAATATCAAGGAATTAAACTGAATGCTCAATTTGCGAGGGGGTTCACATAGAGATCATCTTAGGCTTGAAGGGAAAGTCTTAGTCTTGAACAAGATACAAATGGTGTTCGACAATACTAGCGAGTATTGTTTTAACAGGAGCAATGAGAGTCTACCCTACTGCGGCGCTGGAAGCACTATCGCATTTAAGTTCCCTGCATATGGTAGTAAAAACCAAAACTTAGTTGACTATGGGAGGTATGTCTCACATGGAATTCATCAGGGGATTCTGGGATAGTACGGCTCCTTAATCGCTTCCTGGACAGCACCGAAATATGCTGTGATTTTAAAAAGAGCTTTGTAACAAGACTTAGTAACAAAAATTAATTGAATAATCTGGAAGCTGCCTACTCTTTTTAAAAGGATTCAGCCAGGAGCCATTCAAGTACTCAGCTCTTATGAGATGAAATCGAAGACAGTATGGGACTGTCTAGAGAAACTGAATCGGCTGAAATTAAAATTACTTTCTGCTTGGTACCAGGTCGGAAATGAGTAAGCAGATGGGCTTCCGAGATGGGGACCTTCCACGTCTTTGATGGGAGTGTGAGTGGATATTAGGAAGGGTATGCTCAACAAAGGGGACAATAAAAAGAGTAAAATTTTTCTAACACCATATGCGTTTAGGGGAAATTACAATTAAAGGAGTCTGAGTCAGAATCAGACTATCCAGTTACAACCTGAGATTGACCAGTCTTTACGCTTCCTATGTAAATTTTCTAACGATGAGAATAAATCATCGGAACACATTTGTGTAAACTATGGAATAAATACCTGGGAATTCAGGACTAAACTAAAGAAGGTGGACTACAGACTCACAGTACACATATTCAAAATGGGCGTTGTCTCGAGTCCAACATCTATATCTTGTAAGGATAAGGATGGTTACATGTTCTTGGAACCTGGGGAATTAGTGCCTTCCAGGCAGAAACGCCTGTGGGCATATTTAGTCCTAGGAAGCCAATTTTCATTGGCAACATGAGTAGCATCCTGAATGATTGGGAGAGACCTTTTTGGGATAACCTATACATTTTGAGGTGAACGAAATAAATCGTATGATCGAAGTACTTCTACGGCACCCTCATGTATTCTAAGTTTTGTTTTAAAAACCGTATTATTATGGTGCAGTAGCCGGAGGCTTTGTTTGGTTTGAGGTTGTTCTATATATCGGCCTAGAGCCAAGCTATCTTTATGTTTGGACTCAACAAGACTCCAAGCCCATCTGTGGCATGAATATGTTTGAACAATAAAGTCGATCCAGATCCAGTATCAGAATGATTCAATCAATTGGTTACGATTGATATGTTAAGCATTTTTGCCGGATAATTCCGCGTTAAAGGAGAATCCGCTTATTGTCCCAATAATACTCTGGTGATACGATGTATGAATTCTGTTAATTCATTCGCTCACACGTGTTGCCCTAAACATTGTTGAAGGCTCCCTCAATAACAGCCCACACAATACTTTGTCATCTAGGGACCTCTCGATTTAAATGATGACTTCGTCCAGAGTGGTGTTATGTGGTAGAAAAATTATGACAATCGGTTGTTGGCGAAACTGTGTCTAATTTTCTCTGAGTGTACGACTTAAATAACTTCAAAAATATTATTTTCGTTTCAAAATTTGGCAGTGGATAAAAAACTACTTCATGTTCTATACTAGGGATTACGATAAATTCATTTACCCACACATTTATACGTGCATATGACACACTCATACATACACTTTCGTACATATTTAGGCCATTTAATAGAAAGTCTCTAATTAAAATGCTGTCATGATGATAAGAGAAGCGGCTACAACTATAAATAAAACACGAAAAAAGAAACTGCACAAACGTTCTTCAAATGCTTGTCGTGTAATTTTTGATGACATGAGTTTTTCCCTCTACGTTTTCTTTTCTGTTTTTTAAGCAACAATTTTGTGAAGAGTAAAAAAGAAACATAAAAAAGAGGAAAAACATTGAAATATTACAAGTCAGTCAACTCTAACAAAAAAAGAGCACAAACATTTCAAAAAAAATGACATTTCAATAAAAGAAAGAAACTGCTGTTATAATATAATTGAAGTCTTTAAAAGTGTTTCTTATATTGTAAGTTGAAAATAAAGAAATTTAAAAGTAAAGTATGAAGGGCGTTTACTCGAGTTTAACTTCAACGTCTTTCAAGTCGAAACAATGGTAAGAATGTTCTATTAACGTATGGGATATAAAAAGTGTGGTGTTTAGAAGCAAATATGGTAAGAGCCGCTAGTTAACAAGCAAAATATTCTTTCAAGTGTGTTAAAACATTATCATTGCCACTCATTAATTTGCTCACTAACCGCTCTCGTCAAGATACTTATTTTTTTTGTGCGTATTGATCACTGATTGCATTATAGAAAACTCAGTACAAATACTGGATCTTTCATTAAGTGCATCCTGCCTTTAATTTTTTATTGTTTTTTTTTTATTTTTGTGTGGAATAACATCGTCTAATTATTTCCCACGGCTTCTCTGAATAGACAGCATTCCAAATGTCCAACTTTCCATAATGAAACTTGAATTTAGCCGTTGGAACTAATTATGTCAGCTTTATGGACCACTGTAATCAACTGCAACTTTTGAAAATCCCTTAAATAAAAAACTAACGGTGTCAAATGGCACGTTCTCGGAGGTCACTTCAATTGCCTCCACTTGCAGAATACTAATTTAGCATGTCATTGGTATTCATATCACCCAATTCAGGCCAAAAGAAGTTTGAAATCATCGATCTATTGTGCTTGAAGTGAAGAAGTGACGGTCTGCACAATGTAGTTTCCAAAATCCACATCCAACAGCATCTTTTTCGGCATGCATTCGATGCTTTTGAATTTGCGACGCAAGAAACACTTTAACAAGGTCAAATTGCTCGATCTCGATAATCATTTCACATCACCTTCACGTAAGGTGTTGTCTAGTAGATAGTGTGTTAAGTTATTAAACGCGAGCCCATGTTTAAAAACCCCAGCTCAGACATCTCGAACAAAACGAAACATGAGAAAATATTTCTTTGTCGACTTACTCTCAACAAAAACTCTGAGAGTAAATAGAATTGCCATTAAAAATTTCTAAAAAATATGTCGCTCGTAATCGATTTTAAACTGTAGGTCTCGTCCCCCTTGAAGAAAAATATAACACACAACAAGGGTGGTGTGAGAACAGGGTTTTAATAAGCAGTTAAGTAAGCAAATAGGTTATTGAAATATGTTAATTACACACTACCATGCATAAAGAATTGATCGCTGTTTGCATATTAACTTTTAAATTCGATTATTATTTTTTACAGAATAAGTCATCGTTTATCCCAGACGGAGTAGGTTAGCTTCGATGATGTCATGTTACATAAATAGTTGTATAATAATTTAAATGAAATTGGATATTTCATTTTCCTGATATTGTCATATCCATCTTGAAGCGATTGCACACGAATGTAGACATTCATATGACATAATTGTTTAGGGTTTAAGTCATGTTCTAACAAAAGACTTACACAACGCATACATCGCACAGTGGTTCCTTTGGTGGGAAAAAAGCATTTTTTCTGACAATGAATAATGGTATTCTATGGAGAAGGGTTTGACTAAATGAAATCAATATTAGTTTTAAGTAAAAATTAATATTTTATGTTCAAAAAAATCAATTGAAATCACCAAAATATTGTTAAACGTAAACCGATGAAAATTTTCTTGCAACTCAGTGGCTTATGCATGATACATTTTAGCCTTGTTTTAATTGAATTATAACACGTTGTTATTATTTGAAATAAAAAAATATAATATTTTGATCGCATATACAGTTTAGTAAGAATAAGCGATTAAAAAAGGCCCCAAAAATTCCACGTTTGCAGCTTTCCATGGAAAAAATAAATGTAGCACCGTCTACATCCGTCTTCCTATTGGTATCAAATGAAAGGTGAAAAATCTATTCTTTAAATATAAGGAACAAATAACCATCGATTACCACCACGGCTGTTATATTTATAAAGTCAAACCTTCCTGAAATGAATTATTTGGTCACAAAAGAAGAAGAAAAATGCTAATAATAAGGCATGTGAATTGCGCATTTTTATATAAAAAGCTTGTATTAAATTAATGGAATGCAAACTTCATGTAGCTTGTCTTCAGTCTTCTAAAAAGTGGTCTACAATTGAAGTAAAAAAAAAAAAAAAAAATTGAATACAAAGAAAACAAGTACAGAATTCAGACGGCTTTTCAGGAGCGTATCAACTTGCGAGTGGATTTAGTAAAAAAAGGTTCTTGGTCTTCGAACAATAGCAATACGTCAAGGCAGAAGCACTCAGAAAGTATAGAACTTTAACAAAAACTGATGTTTTGCATCGTTTGCTTGCATCATCTAAGCCGCATATAAATAGCATAAGACGTTACCCTCATAAACATATGATAGAACTGGATGATGTCGCCAAAGCAATGATATTTGATGAATAAAATGTTTGATTATTTTGCACAAATCTTGTTAATACTCATTAAAGGTCACTAAGATAGCCAATATGTTATTAGATCCCTCTCCAGCGTTACGGTCAACTCCAAACTCGTTTGGAAGTGTCGCCATTGTCTCGATGTTCTCTCTAGGTGCTTCAGTGTCTCACTTGTCTATGTCCTTGGGTACAGAGACATTCCAGGCAACTGTAATTGCGATGGATTCCTTCCGCAAACCTCGCGAATCGTGTAACCTTACCTCAGTTACATTGACCATTACCTATCCTGGTTACACGATTGGCGAGGTTTGCGGACATAGACAAGGGAGACACTGAAGCACCTAGAGAGAACATCGAGAATGAGAATGGGAAATCTTGCTCCACTGCGAGACTCACCCACTAGCTACTCAAACTTGATTGTGATGCGTTATGGGGAAACACTTGGAAATACTGCAGCTGACATCAAAATACTTTTGCCGTGGTTGTGGGTCTGCTGAAGAGGACGCAACTGTTATTGATTTCCTTCGTCAATGCCCATCTCTTGCCAATGCCCATTAAATTTAAGTCATTTGGCTCCCATTCTTTGCCAACTTAACGGAGTTATCATCCATTGATATCAAGGATATCGTTTCATTTATTTCAGGTTGATTTCCAGCATAGGAAAGTCGTGCATTACAGTGTTGCCCCTGCGATGACCATGATCTTCCATGATTTTGGTGGAATTGAGTTAGAACGGAGACTGTAGCTACATGTGGCATAACAACAGGCCGCTATGCATGCTCAAGAGAACTTTCGTATCAAAGCTACCAGTCCAACGTACCTACCCACCGAGAGTTAAGCAATAGGCGTGACCGATTTTCATGAAACTTGGAATGTGTTTATAATTTATTCACGAACACATACGTATTTTGCTTGTATAAGAAAAATTTTATGCTAAAAGTTTGCATGAGATACTATGTGATGAAATACTATTCCTTTCATAATTTAACCAATGGAATGCTCATTACCAATGTTCAATGATTAAACACCACTCCTTTTTTTATGAAGTTTAAACACTGTGCATCGTTTTATCAGCAACAATTGCTGCAACGTTATCGTTCGCATTATCAACATTTACGTTGTTAATGTCGTTGTCATTGTTAGCGTCATAATCATGATGATTGGTCTTCTCTTATATGTATGTATGTGGTACTTGTAGATAATTCATGATGTAATAGTGAATGGATTTTAATTGCAATTTATTTTATTCATAAATTCATAAAATCATAAAATTTATTGAATTTAATATTATGATGCTCTTTGTGTATTAAATTTAAAATATTAAATTTATATCGCCTGTGGTATACAATAATTCTCATTTTTTGATTTAAATTTTGAAGTAACTTACACCACCTTATTTGCCTTACTTGGTATTACCCAATCGGTGTTAAATTGACGTTTATAATCCTTTTACTGTATGGTGTGGTATATGTATGCCTAAATTATTTAGAAAACATTATTCGATATGGAAATAATATGCAAATTTCCTTTTATTTTCCATACGTGTATTCCTATGTGCTATTGTTTTAATAGGAATACAGCCTGTGAGGCATATAATTATATTCGTAAATATACTGGCATTAATTAAGCATCAGCAAATATTCTAAAGCACTTTAAGGCATTTATGGAAAAGGCATTAAAATTTAAAATATTATCGTCATTATATTTTATTTGGATAATAATTTTATATTCCTTTCTTTTTATTTTATATGCATAACAACAAAATATTTAACCCTAGAAAGACAAACGTTACTCTTTTGTACGAGTATGTTAGAGATATCGATACACGTGAAAGATGTACAATATTTAACATCCTTTTAAGGGCATAACAAATTATAAATTTTTTTTATTCAAGTTATTATGGTATGTAAACAATATATAACAAGAAGTTACAAAAAGTAAAATAGGCAGACTGTTTCAAAGGACTTAAGAACAATTTAAAAAATAAAGTCGTCGTAGTCTAGTAGGTAGTTTATTGATAGTTAGGATTGCAACTTGGCTTCTCACTTCACGTATGTTGTGTGTGTTAATTTTATACATGAGTAGTGGTGGACTTAAAGTTTAAAGTCGACTCCGTAGGAGTGATTCTTGAGAAATTTTTTCATGCCAATTTTTATTTACTCTCAGAGTTTTTGTCAAAAATCTGCTGAGAGTAAGTCGCCGAAGAAATATTTTTTCATATTTCGTTTAGTTGGAAATGCCTAACCTGAGGTTTGAACCTGGTAGCCTTACGTCTAACAAGCCAAAATACTACCTGCTACGACATTTAATAATTAATCGCTAACTAATATTGGCCAAGGAATTTTTAAAAATTGTTGTTAATCCGGACTAGTCAACATGGATGACTTGTTTCAAACCGTATTCTTGGTTTTTCTAAGCGCCTACATATTAAACTCAAACATTTTGTTTCATTTTCATTTCATTGCATCCTTAGAAGCTAGGAATAATCCTGACTGGAAGATTGTAATAATCAATTAAATCAGTATGGAAGTAATAAAATGTTGTCAGGAAGAATAAAAAGCTTTAAAAAATGTCTGTAAAGCGCCAAATATTTAATTTTTTTTGTACAATACCTTATCGTTTATCAACAATCATATTATATGTGCTAGTATTCTGTAATTTAGGCTGTTGGCTACGCGAACTTAAGCTCACCCACATGTGCCATTACTGCCACCAGCAGTTCCAAGCATTGCTTCTAACGTATTGCACAACTTCATTTGAAGGATTCTTGTAATATTGCTGTTGTGCTGTTTCTTTTACAATAAGATTGATGAGTTTGATGAGCCCATTAGATGAGTGGCATTACTGCCGCTAGTAGTTCCAAGCATTGCTTCTAACGTATCACACAACTTCATTTGAAGGATTCTTATAATAAGATAAGATTGATGAGTTTGATGAGCCCATTGGTTACGCGAACTTGAGCTCACCGAAATGTGCCATTACTGCCACAACAATAGCAACAATATTAGCACCCACAATTACAACAACAATAATAATATCGCCAATGGATTCAGATACCTGAATTACAACAACAGAATAGCCACCAATACAGTTCAAAATAGTAGCCTGGCAAAGGAACAGCATATATATAATATTTAATCTATTTTTTATATAATATTAGCAACTGAATTCTATAATGACTCAAGGTTTCTCAAAATGATTGATCATCAGTACAACACGAGGCGAAGAGCGACAGGTAAATTTAAAACTGGTAGCTTCCATAATAATTACGGCAAAAACACATTAGAAGTAACTCTACCACAAATTTTGAATATGTTACCAATACATAGAACTTTTAAATATTCAGGACAAACACAAAAGAAAAAAACTTTTGAGAAACCTTTTCATAAACTCGCAAGGTTAACTAATGTTTCCACCTTATTATTTCATTTTATTTTGTGTAACTTTTATTTTTTTCCATTTAATTAATATTATATTACTTACTTTTTGTTTTATATATAAATATTATTTTTAATCGCAAAACCTATTTATTTAATACTTCTGCAGACAAGCTATAATGCTTCGCGGAACCAGAAATTAGTATATAATTTGTGTGATAATAATACTCATAATGCTTTTAGAATGGAATACAAATTCATAAACCATCTTAAGAATAATGAAATTAATATAAATCTTAGTTTAAATTTTAAAATTTGCAATAATAACACAGAAAACATATTTATGTTAAAGTAATCAAAAGAATTGCAAAACTTTAAAATTATTGTACATAATCAATGTTCCAATTCAATATGTAATCGAATTTTGTATGAAATTTTTGCCTAAAATAAAAAAACCTAACAAAAAAAAAAAAAAAAAAAAAAAATAGTAGTTCCAAGCATTACTTCTAACGTATCACACTTCATTTGAAGGATTCCTATAATATTGCTGTTGTGCTGTTTCTTTTACGATAAGATTGATGAGTTTGATCAGCCCATTGGCGAACTTGAGTCCACCGGCAGGTATTATTACTGCCACCAGCAGTTCCAAGCATTGCTTCTAACGTATCACACAACTTCATTTGAAGGATTCTTATAATATTGCTGTTGTGTTGTTTCTTTTACGATAAGATTGATGAGTTTGATGAGCCCATTGACTACGCGTACTTGAGCCCACCGACAGTTACCATTACATTACTACCACTACTAGTTCCAAGCATTATTTCTGACATATAACACAACTTCATCTGAAAAAATCTAGTAATTTTGCTGTAGTACTGTGTCCTTTTCAATGAGTTTGATGATTAGTGGCCTTTGGTGCGCCTGATATTCATATGTTTAGTTCTACTGAAATAGTTCAACAGTGTCTCCATGACATTTAAGTTGCCGAATTGTAGAACTACAAACACACATACATAATTAACCATTACAACCCTTCAGACTGGATTACGATCTAGTCTTTTACACCACTTCTGTTGTGTGTGTTAATTTTTTACATGAGTGACGAGACCTACAGTTTAAACTCTCCTCCGAACGTAAGATTTTTGAGAAACTTTTTCATGACAGTTTTATTTACTTCCATAGTTTTTGCGAGCAATCTGCTGAGAGGAAGTCGCCGAAGAAATTATTTTCGTGTTTACTTCTGTTGGAGAAGTCTGACCTGGGGGTTTGAACCGTGGCCTTCCGTCTAATAAGCCAACACACTACCTACTAGACTACGGCGACTTCATTGTAGAACTATGCTGTCTAATTATGGTTACAGAAAGTAAAACGATATGCTATACGGCCCTAGGAACTTTGTTCGTTTATATTTCGAAACTTATTATTAAACAAACTTGCCTTAAGCTAAAGTTTGATAAATTCCTAATGCCCTTAGTATTATACCCTAACTAACTAGCTTGAAAAATTTGTTGACTTGATTTAAAATTCTTTTGGGTGTCATGTGAATAAAAATTTTAAATTTGATAAAAAGCTTTTGCTGTTTAGAATTTCATCAATAAATTTTCCTTAGGTCATGTATGTATGAATAAATACATGATGGCTATGGAAATCTTTAGCACTGAAATAATTGTTTCGAACTATAGAAAACAACGCCTGGGGTTACAAAATTATACCGGCATTGTGGTTCAATCAAATGGAAAATCCATTCAGGCAGTGATGTGTGGCACAAGGTGTTAGGGTAGCAGAGGCAAGCAATAAATGATGATTAATTTCTATATTTCTGAACATTTTATATTTGACACATGACACATACATACATAGAGACACACACACACATATTGTATGTACGGTAGATACATCATCTTCCATCATCTATAAAAAAAATAAAAAAGCATGCCTTTGGCATCATTTAATTTCATTTCTGTCTTCATTTGACCAAAAATCACTCATGTGTCAGAGCAACTAATTGTTATAAATTGTTGTTGATATTCTGGTCGAAGTATCTGCAACATCTCTACATTGCAAACAACAACAACACTGCAAAACCAAACAAATACAATCATATGTTGCTGACGACCTGTTGTCTTCTATAACCGCAAAAGTTTGTTTATCTTTAAGGAACGAATGGGTGTTGGGTGTTGGAGTAAGAAAAGTTCAATAAACCTTTAACTTACACGTAAAAAAGGTAGAGGTTGGAGGGTTATAAGTTTTAAAATAAACAGGATTTTGTTGGTGGTATGAAAAATAAATTTGTTTTTGTTGTGTTACAAGAAAATCGATATGGTTTTAAAGCAAATGGAGAGAAATTTTAGCCACTTAGCCACAGAGGGTATAGATGTCCTCTTCTTCTTTATAGAAGTTAAAATTTTTTTGTATTTTTTTTTTTTTTTGTTTCAAGAAATACGGCAGATATTTTAAGATTCGTATTTAGATAGGCCTTCAAACATTTTATGTTGTAAGGTAAGTGTAGGACAAAGCCTTTGGCAATTGAACCTTGTTTCAAGGGAGTAAAATAATAAAAACGGGCACATCGTGTTTGAAAAAAATTTGAAGATATTTATGAGTCTTTAAAATGCTCTATTCATTAAATTATTAATGCACTACAGTCATAGACATGTGTTTAAGTGCAAAAGTATTGTTAATGATTAATGGTGTTTTCTTTTCTACCAAAAAATGTGCATTTTATTTAAAAAAATGTGCATTTTATTTAAAAAAATGCAAATTTGTGTTTGTTTCTGCAAAATGTTTCGCCCTCTAAAAGGGTGGTATGTTTTATCCTAAATAATTCGCACTTGCCAATGGTGGACTGCATTGCATTTTATGCCCTGTATAAATCGAGAGTGCTGATAATACCCTAAAGCAGATGACTTTTGTTTATTTATAGAGCTACCAGATGAAATTTAAAAAAAGTCGCCTGGTATCGTTATCCTATTTTGAAGTCCATTTTTCATTGTTTTGTGGAGTAACCTTAAAGAAACATTACATTATTAAAGCTACATGGTCAGTAATATAAAAAAATTGCATTCAGTGTTAAAACAGAGTTAAAAAAATTTTTTTTGTTATGAAAAAAGCCCTCAAAAATACAACATAATTTTAAATTTAAAACCTTTTTTTTTTTGAAAAAAAAAAAATATAAATATAGATATTGCTGCATCTATTTTATTTGCGAAAATTTAAATAAATCAGTTATTAGATTCATCTTTCGTCATCTGATGAAGAAGAATTACTGAATTTATTATTATTAAAAGGATTTGTTGAAAATGTCGTCCATGAATTTTGTGACACAAATGTACGTAAATTTAAAAATTTCTATACTCTTATAATAATATAATTAATAAAACTTATAAATTTAAAAATTTAGATAAAAAAAGAATTTTCGTGTTAGCCGTAAAAGTGCCACAAAACTTATGGAAAGAAATAATTATAATTTAATTAATTTTAAATATTATTACTTATGTACATTGAACTTCTTTTGAACAAATTGGCATTTCCTCATTCATTTTTTAATAAGTGGTAAACACAGGGCATACCCTTTTTTAATATTTGTGTTATGTTCTTCTCAAATAAAATATTACATTATAACAGAGTTGGTCAGCAATTATTTTAATGCACCTTGTAAGAGGGTGACATTTTCTTTGTAGAAAAGAAAACACCATAAGAGTTCTTTTATTTTCCCCTTCAGATTATTTGCGATCAAAATCTATAGAATTTTTTTTCCAAAACTTTAGTTGTGAATCCCTGGGAATATGACTTACAGTACTCTCATGCAAAGTGTAAGAGGAACGAGGTCCCTACAACCAACCAGCCCTATGCTATTGAACCAAATAGCTTTGTGGGTCTTTTCACCTCAAATGTAACTGACAAAACGAAAAATTGCTGAAGATAATCGGCATTACGCATACATGACAACAGAGCCTGTGGATGAAGCAGGGTACCGAACATTGGTTTGAAGGCCGCAGTAAAGAGTTAGCCATTTAAAAGTTTAAATTTAGGAATGCAATAAAACAAAAACGGTTTGAAACATTCCCGAATTTATTTTTTTTTTTGTTGTGAAGTACAATTGTTCCGGTTAGAAATGGAATATTATATCATTCATATGGCTGTTGCGGCTGGTCTCACAGTACCTCATTCGATCGGACCAATTTTCGTGCACTTTTCCGAGTTATAGAGCCGTATCTCGACAATGGCATCACGAATGTCGGCCTTCAAATGCTTAATTGCCTCTGGTTTGTCGACACGGCGGCCCACAGAGAATAGTCCAACGGTGTCAAGTCACATCTTCTTGGCCGCTAATTGACATCATATTTCGGCTAATTAAACGGCCATCAAACGATTGACGTAATAAATCAATTGTGGCAAGTTGCAACATCCTGTTGAAACCAAACATCGTTCACATTAATACCACGCAGAGCGGGTACAATAAAATCGGTCCATTGACCGTAATGGTTGCGCCGTCCTCATTTTTAAATAAATATAGTCCAATGACTTCTCCGTTCCATAAGCCGCACCAAATAGTCACTCGTAATGGGTGTATTGGTATCTGTAAGACCACATGTGAGCCCCAAATACGGCAATTTTGCTTATTAATGTACCCACCAAGATGAAAATGAGCATCATCCGAAAAGATGTCTGTGTTTTGGAGATAATTTTCCAATAAACCACAACGTTGTTTAAGCGTAAATTAATTTATTACGTTCAGTAGAGATAATATACTGAATTTTGTGACAGAATAGAATGACATAAGTACTGCCACATTCGAAATAACCTTTGGTTCAAATTTAAACCGAGAGATGGTCCACCCGTCACAATAATTTCCAAAGAAATATAAGGTGCAACGCTAAGTGCTACTTTTTAAACCTGTTAAGCAGACCTCATTATACATTGCTTATGTATACACAGTTGAGCGGATAATATGTAATCACTTCTAAGTATACCTCTTAGGTTCGAATGGTTTCTCCGAAAAACAATTTGGGTGCCACTTAATCAGATCTACGGTCATCCCCATTAGAATGGTGACGATGATAGCGCAGGAAGCATGAATTTGTATGTGGTTATCATAATGGATATCAAGAAAGTTTTCAATTACGCGAATTGGAATAAAGTTCAGGCATCGCTAAGGTTTCAGCATACATGAGTACTTTCTACGAATAATAAGTAATTACTTCAGTCACTGTACGTAAAGTATGGAGCCGAAGCGCGTGTCAGAGACTACTGGGCCACTGGCGGAGTACAAAAGGGTTCTGTACTTAGATTGCACATTAAGGTTTACTCTTAACGATGGCATGAGGATCCTGAGCTATGCGACCGGTATCAAGATTGTGATTGCACAAACGTCTTAACATTCTAGAAGTAAAGCGTATCGACTCTGCAGTTAGACTAAGGAAATGTTTATATATTGCTGGCCTTAAATTGCTTACTTAATTGGACAACAAACTGGCTCTTCACACTACCCATGTTGTGTGTGAAACAAGAAAGGATCTACTGAGAGGAAATCGACGAAGAAATTTTGATTTTCGAATTTATTGACGTCAGCCTTGTGTCTAATAAGCTACGGCTATAAACGGAGTCGGTACAACACCTATTATGTGAGTGTCCTGCACTTCAAGACAGACGTTATATGTACGTGGGGGACAGAACGTTTTAAGATATGATCATGGTGGCGAATGTATCACTAAGGGAACTGGCCGTTTTCATACGTGGCTCTTGGTTCAACCCCATCACTAACTGATTGTGAAAAGGTGGCGTATCTTATACTGGGCAACAGACTGGACCATATGGGCCATCGAGTTAACTTGCTAACTTGAACTGCAAGCTACCTAAACTAACCTAAGCCAAGTAAAAATTGCCAAGTCCTCAATGAAATATTTAAGAGAACTTATTTCCAAATATTTTTTTATGTTTCATTTTTAGTGCTTTTTTTTTTTTGATAAAGAATTTTGTCAACAGCTTCTGTTTTCTTACTGCACACGACGTTGATGTAAATATTTCTTTACCTCTGTCCGTGCAACCTATTTGATAAAACACTTAAACGTGCTCTAAATCACTATTTTAAGGTATATTATACCCTAAGCAGTCGATTTTAGAATATTTTCTTTTCTGTCAATTTCGACTAAATTTACTCCCCCCCCCCTTTTATTTAGTATTATTCAACTATTTTTGTCTTGCAGGCAATTTTGTGAATATTTCAGTAAAAAACAAATGTGTGCACATGTGAATGAAATGTTCAGGGTAATAAAAATAGAAAAAAAAAATTAAAATTCTAAAAAAATTTTAACACATGAACAGAATATTCCTTAAAGGCATCTTGTACAAAAGAAAGAAAATCAAAATTGAAAAAAACGTAAGAAATTGTCAGGTACATGGAATTTTTATTTAAAATTAACTCACTTTACAGTTAATTCTCTAACTTAATAACTAAAGAAACTTTATTACCTACGAACATTAATTAAACTTTTATGTGACAGTAAAAAACAAACATACTCAAAACTCATGAGACTAAAATAGAAGCCGTCGTAGTCTAGTGTGTTGTCTTATTAGACATGAGGACACAGTCGTACCACAGGTCAGACATCTCCAACACAACGAAATAAGCAGATATCTGGCAAAAATTCTGAGAGTAAATAAAAGTGCCATGAAAAGTTTCTCAAAAATTTGTCGTTCGGAGACGACTTTAAACTGTAGGCTTCGTCACTCATGTATGCGGTTAATTTTGTATATTTTTATTTAGTTCATTTATTTTTAAATAATTAAAGTATAAATTTTAAGTTAACAATTCGAAATATTATGTTCACAATTTATCCTTAAATAGTTAAAGTAATAATTTAAGTTTAACAATTCGAAATAAAATCTTTAGTTCTTATTTAGTCTTCTTTTATCTCTCTTTTAGCACTTTTAACTTCTTTAGACAATAAACTTCTTCACTGTTCAACGATCTCTTTTACTCTGTCCCTTGTTAATATTCTGTCCTCTGTCTGTTTTATTCCTATTTCCATGGGGTTGCCACACTGTCCGAAGACGTTCCCAATCCCACATGTATAAAATTAACACACGCAACATAGGCGGCGCGAGAAGCTAGGTCATAATCCTGACTGAAGGGTTGTAATGACCAATTATATATGTGTACCGGGGTAAAATAATTTCTGGAAAAAGAATTTCCGGCGGATGAAATGGCCAAATATGTGACATAAATATAATTTTTTTCGTATTTCGTTTTGTTGGAAATGACTAATAAGCCAACTCACTACTTACCCAACTGACTATGGCTACTTCAAACTCGGTACCCATATGATATATCACTGAATTACTCTATACTCCCGTTTAGAGTCATGCGATAAAATAAAACCATTGCTGAGGTTATCATATGAGAAACAAAATGCTTTGTCAGCTGCCTAGCTGTCTGAAAGTAAGCTAACATCTCTCTCTCTGATCAACAGCCTGTATAACTGATACTTTCACCTGGAACATCATGGCAATTATACAGTAGCTCTTAGTAAGCTACCCATAAAGATTTGCAAAAAATCACACAATTTTTCATGTACCTAACATTTCTGAGTAATAGTACGTTTTCGAAAATTTCCACTTCTGTCTGCGTGCCCGAATGGCCAATATTCAATTCTTACCGCTGTCCAGTCGCCCAGGGTCTCTTAGTAGTACTAGGTGCTGAAATCCTATAATAAGAATACAACGAAGGGGGATGCAAAATTGTCACCACCGTCGACGTTTGTATGGTACGTAGGGGACATCGAGATTGTCCTCTTGGCAAGAAATTTTCATCTTTCGTAGGTCAAGATATGTCTTTTGTATATAGTGAGAGAGTCATCTTTACACTGTGGCTTCATTTCCTTTCCAACATTCAATAACATTTTGATGCTGTTGAGTATATTCGATTCTTTGAAAACCTTTTTATAAAACAAAATACTTCGATCACAACATTTCTCAAAATTATGTCATCAGCATAGGCTATTGTTCATACTGTTGATCGGTTTCAACATTACTAGGTTCATTTCTATTAATCAGAAAGGCCCCTAACATTGGGTAATTTGTTTAAAGTAATTTCAGTATGCAGTTCGCGATATTGTCCTGTGTACCGAATTTGATTTGATGGCCAGTCGTACCCACTAATTCTACACAATCGAAGACACTCTCTCTCTTTCTCTGGGGCTCTTTTCATAAACATAGCCCAGGTATATTACCGTTGAATCAGCGAGTTTTCTCTAGTTAGGCTATGCAAGGCAGTATCAACGGAACCCATTTGCTGAATGCGTGCTGTTCCTTGGGTAGGATATAGTTATATCCATGCTCCTTAATCGATAATAGGATACCCAATATCCTATTTGTCTAGATCAAATCTATCTAGATCGAATTCATTAGTAATCCACTGACATTGAAATATGAACCGATTCACATCGAGATGAATTGGATGCTCTTGGATTTCATGTGGATTGTCGCCGTCTGAAATTCGACAGTTTTGTTTGCTCACCTGCCCATTCCAAACATTTTCTGATCCAATGGATTCTCCGTAGAACCATTATGACGTGCTCGCGTTGTTTAATGATTTATCCCATTCATGGTGATTTGGAAAAACAAGGCTGAATAAATGACAGTGAGTTTAACAGGTGCAGTTGCAAGAAGATTAAAGTTATCAGCTGTCAAAGTTCTAAAGTATCTGTTGGGAGATCCGATATATTCCATATTATTAACGCCTATGGTGGTTGTACGTGTGGTGTAGATTTATCAAAATTTGCAATAATTTCATAGAAAAACCTGAAGAACAAAGAAAAAATATTTACGAAACGAGTTCAATGAGAAAAATCATGTCTTATACGAGAGCAAATCATAAAAATAAATACGTTTCAGAGTCATAGAATAGAAAAAAAGAAAATAAACCTGCATAAACCTGAATAAAGAGTTAAATAAAACTTGAAATAAATAAACTTTGAAACTGTAAAATGAAATGAAAAATGAAATCAAAAAAATTGCTTTGCATTGTATAAGCAAGTAAAGGCTGTTTCTTTTACACTTTATGAGTTATGAATTGCAACAAAATTTTGTTTGGCAACCACTTGATTTGGGGTAAAAAAATAAACACACTAGGCAGGTAGGTTAAAGTAAAGGAGACCATAAGGATTTCAGACCTCATGCCAATCAACCATTAAACCTGCTTGTTATGTACTCACCATTAATGAGTAACCAACCATATTTTCTACAGAAAGTCTGTACTTTATACAAATACTTTGGCTTCTTCTGAAGCCGTAGTCTAGTAGTAAGTGTGTTGGCATATTAGACGTAAAGTCATAGTTCAAACTCCAGGTCAGACATCTCGAACGAAACGAAATATGAAAAATTATATTTCTTAGCCGACTTCCTCTCAGGAGATTTCTGGCAAAAACTCCGAGAGAAAATAAAAATTGTCATGAAAAGGTTTTCAAAAATCTGTCGTTCGTGGTCGACTTTGAACTGTGGGTCCCGCCGCTCATGTATAAACTTAACACACACAAGGGTTGTAATGGCCAATTATATTATATTATTTTTGTCTTTGGCTTCTTATAGTTCATTCCTCTAAAATCAGTTATTTCTGGGTGTAGTATCGTCCGTAAAATATTATGATTTCGTGCTGAGAAGTGTTATAAAAGGTATTCCATCATTTCAATCTCTTTGACCGACACTCAAAGTCATCCATCTCGTCTATATGTTTCAGGTGTACGTGTAAGGCAGAGTGTACCTAATTATGATCATTGCTGAGCTTAAATAGTCTTAACATACATACGTACATAATTTGTTATGGCCTAGCTTTCCACACCGCTTTTAGGGGCTTTCCTGATTAATAGAAATATGATTTGATGAACCCCGGAAAATGGCGTACTCTCTGAACGAAAAGTTAGTGAAGTTGAAACAGATCAGCCTATGCGGATGACATACATAGTTCCTATAATTCTAGGAATTCTTGTGATAGGTGTTCACACGAGTGAACAAGTACACACAACCCCAACCCTCATGGGGCTGAGCTTCAGGCTACCATGGGGGTCAGTAGGTGGCGGATAACTGAACGGCCTACTCTAAGTAGGTTAGCTGCGAATAACCAATAAGCGGTCCCCGACCAAGAGCGGCAGTGGCGGAGGCGTACTACAAAAAGGTACATATGTCCGATGACGCTATCTGCGACATGGCGAACTGATGCCGCCATTAACTAGGCATCACCCCACAGAGGGTTCCCTCAAGAGATGGGAAAATAGGAGAGTAACGCCTCCGTGGTCCCCTCAGTTTCAACGGAGCGGCGAATACGACACCCTTGTCGTATGGGCATCAGAATTGACACCAGTAAGATTCTGATTATGGTATACTGGACTACACTGCAACGTTTGGATTTGATGACATGGGCTGGCAGATGGGGTAATCTGTTACCAATATGGACTGGGGTGAAACCTGGCCCAGACGGCTTTCAGGCTAATACGCCATCTGTCTCCGTCCCGTTAAAACCTGGCAAGCCTTGGAGAACGACCTTGGAGAACGGAACTTGGTGTAGGGGCAGTTAAGAACTTCTTCTGTTTAGCTCCCGGTCTGGCTCTGAACACAAGCGCTCATAAGGCCTTGTGTCAACCCTCGTATGGCCTCCCTGCTTTGCACAGATAACCATGGGACCACAAAAAGGGTAACTACACAACGATTCCAAGACAACGGCTTCAAGTTGGGACCCAATAACGAAGAAAATGGAACAAAACAAAATACAATTTTTCACAGGCGTTACTACTCCAGCCGGCACAGAGGGTGCAAAGGAGTCACGAATGAACAGCCCTATGCGGAATCCTTTTCAGAGGGCATCGAGATTACTTCATTCACCACCGCAGGCGCAGAACGGCGAAAGATCCCGTTCGTCGCCACCGGAATTGCAGAGGAGCAAGGCTCCCGAAAAGGAAGCGGACGAGTTCACTAAGTTGGGTGATAAGATAGCGGAACTTGTGGAGATGATGGGTGGAGGAAGAAGGTCCATACATCAGGCGATGCGCGATGTGGTGGCGTCAATATCGTCGCTCTACCAGCATGCGGCTAAAGACAGGGCTTTAAGTCAGGAGAATAAGCCCCGAACAAATGACAGGAGCACTCAGACGATTCAGCAGGCGCAGATGCAAGGAGCATCTAAGAGACTGAGGGACGAAGTGGAAAAGTCTAGAAGAACACCTCCGAAGAAGACTAGACCAATTCGCTCGGAGGGAGTAAATGACGGTGGAAAGGGTCTGACAAAGAGAGCAGTGGGTACTACTGGTGGTGCGACGAACCAAGATGTGGAGGTACCGATTACCGAGATGGCGATCCAAGAGTCCAACGATTGGGTTCTCAAGACTCGGAAAAAGAGGAGAAAGCCCCCAAGACCGGATGCAATGATTATAAAACCTACGGAGAAACTCTCATTTGCGGACATTTTAAGGAAGGTTAGGAACGCCCCGGAGCTTAAATCAGTTGGCGATGATGTACACCTTGTGAAGAAGACTCAGAAGGGTGAAATTCTTTTGGAATTTAAAAGGTCGGCTGAGGTGGCGACTGAGACGCACCAATCCAAGTTGAAGACCATATTATCCGATGATGTTGAGGTCAGAACGATAACGCAGGAGACAATATTTGAACTGCGATACCTGGACGAGGTAACCACAGAGGATGAGATAATAACCGCATGGAGAGAACAAATAGGAGAATTACATCCAACGGCTATCAAGACGATAAGAAGTGCTCCGGGGGGTACCCGGACGGCAATAATTGCAATACCGATGAAGCTGGCGTACAGGGCCGAGGAAGTGGGCAAACTGCGAGTCGGGTGGACAGTTTGCCGGTTGATGAGGAAAGTTATCCCAAGGAGATGCTACAAGTGCCTAGAATTCGGGCACATAGCAGGAAATTGCCGCAGTAAGAGTGATTGGTCAAAACACTGCTTCAAGTGCGGAGAGCAAGACCACCTTGCCAAAACTTGTCGTGGTGACCCTCACTGCCTACTTTGTAGGGGCGATCGAAATGTAGACTCGAATCATGTCACGGGTGGACCGAAGTGTCCACAGTATCTGGCAGCTAGACGGAGATTGATGAACGTGGAAAGATGAGGATTTTGCAGCTGAATCTAAACCACTGCGAAGCGGCGCAGGAGCTCCTCAAACAGACTGTTCGGGAGCGGAAGATAGACCTGACGATATTAAGCGAGCACTATAAGACACCTAACGATCTGCGTTGGGCTACCAGTAAATGCAACAAAGCGGCGATATGGACATGTGGTAAATTCCCATTGGCAGATATTGACAACAGGAGGGAGGGCTTTGTGAAATGCACCGTTAATGGGGTACATTTCTTCAGCTGTTATCTCCCCCCTAGCCTATCAATTGAGGAGTACAAACTGAGATTGGACGACATTGTTAGCGAAGCTAGGAATCTAAGTCCGGTGGTGATTGCCGGAGACTTTAATGCCTGGGCTGTGGAATGGGGTTCGGCGTACACGAACCAAAGAGGTGAGTGCCTACTTGACGCATTTGCAACTCTGGAGATTGTCTTACTCAACTGTGGGCAGATTGATACATTTTCGAGAAATGGACGGAGTTCTAAGATTGACTTGACTTTCATCAGCGATGCACTGGCGACGACATCGATCTGGACTGTTTCCGATGTCTACACTCATAGCGACCATCGGGCGATCATTTTTGAAATTCGGGAACGCCCTACGAGGAACACCATTACTACCGCCCCTCCTAATCCTTTGTGGAGGGACTCTACCTTTGATAGAGAAACCTTTGTTCTCGCGATGGGGGACATTCGGTTGGCCGGAAGCGCGAACGCCAGGGCGATTGATCTTATGCGCTGCATAACGGAGGCCTGCAGCGCGTCTATGTCGAGAAAGTTTCACCTGCCCGGCAGGAGACACGTTTATTGGTGGAACGCGGAGATAGCTGACCTAAGGCGGAAATGTAACCGGGCGCGGAGGATATTCCAGAGGGCAAGGGGTCGCAATGACTTCACAGAACTCCGGGAAAGATACAGAGTGCTCAGAGCCAACCTTAACTGGGCCATTGAGAGGAGCAAGAAAAGGTGCTATAGGGAGATGTGTGCGGATGTGGACGAGAATCCCTGGGGCACTGGGTATAAAGTGGTGATGAGGAAGCTGAACTGCTTTCGACCACCGGCCACGCAAAGTGCGGAAAAACTGCAGTCTATTGTTAAAGGCCTCTTTCCACAGAGGGCCGAGGTGTCGTATGCCGTGCGGGACAGTGGGTCCCACGAAGAAATCCCGAGGGTCAGCGAGCAGGAGTTCGATGCAGTATGGAAGGAGATTAAGCTCGGGAAAGCGCCGGGGATTGATGGAATCCCGAACATCGCACTTAAGGTGGCTATAGAGAGCAACGTTGATGTGTTTAGGAAGGTCTTTGACACATGTACCCAGGAGAGGACATTCCCTAGAATATGGAAGAGACAGAGGTTGGTTCTTATCCCAAAGGGCAACGGAGCACAGGATGCAACAGGTTACCGCCCACTTTGTATGATTGATACCGTCGGTAAACTCCTGGAGAAGATAATCTGTAGAAGACTGGAAATGGTATTGGAGAGAGATGGCTTGTCGGATCGCCAATTTGGCTTCCGGAAAGGTCGCTCGACCGTGGATGCAATGGAGGCGGTCATAACCGTGGCGAAGGAGGCCATCAGCGGTGACCGCTGGTTTGAGGGTGATAAGAAGCATTGCGCCATCATCACACTGGATGTCAAAAACGCCTTCAATTCGGCAGATTGGGACGCCATCCTGGCTGCACTCGACGAGAGGGACGTTCCTGGATATTTGATGGAACTCATAGGAGACTACTTTAAGGATAGAGTGCTTCTATATGACACTGACGAAGGCAGAAAAGCATACGATGTAACAGCAGGAGTACCACAGGGTTCGGTGTTGGGCCCAATACTATGGAACGCCATGTATGACGGTGTATTGAGGCTTAGGCTTCCTACGGGCGCACAAATATTTGGATTTGCGGACGATATTGCTCTCGTGGTAATCGGCAAACATCTTGATCAATTGGAACGAACGTGCAATGCAGCAGTTGGCAGAGTTAGAAGCTGGATCGCAAGTGTAGGTCTAAAACTTGCTGACCATAAAACGGATGTCGTATTAGTAAGCAGTAGGAAGAAAATGGAATTCATCACCATCACTGTCGGCGAACAAAGAATAACATCGAAGCATTCAATCAAATACCTGGGAGTTATGATAGATAACAGACTTACATTCAAGGAACATCTGGCGTATATTAGTAGGAAGTGTGCGGCGACAACGGGCGCACTCTCGCGGATAATGCCTAACCTGGGAGGTCCGAGGCAGGAGAAGAGGCAATTGCTGATGAGAGTGGTTAGATCGATTGCTCTATATGCAGCCCCTATATGGGCCGAGGCCATGGACAAGAAGACATATAGGATAGGAGTGGATGCGGCCTACAGAAGATCTGCCCTCCGAGTAATTTCTGCCTTCCGTACAGTATCTACGGAAGCAGCCTTGGTGATTGCGGGGATGATGCCGCTTCGAATACTAGTGGATGTAGAGAGGAGAAGACACTTGACAAGTAGGAGAACGGGGCTAGTGCACCCTGACCGGGTGAATGATGACGCAATGAACAGATGGCAGCAAGAGTGGACTTCTTCCACAAAGGGAAGATGGACTTGCCGATTGATACCAAATATAGGAGAATGGACTAGAAGGAAACACGGCCAGGTGAATTTCTACCTTACACAGTTCCTAACGGGCCACGGATGCTATAGAGCATACCTCTACAAGTATGGACATGACGTGGATGAAACGTGCCCATCATGTCGAAATACAAGCGAAACAGCGGGGCATATATTCTTTACTTGCCCACGCTATGAATACCAGCGAAATTTACTGGAAAGGACGATCGGATTCCAGGTGACCCCCGACAACGTGGTTAACCTGATGCTAGCATCATGCGAAAACTGGAACGCGGTATGTTTCTTCGCGAAGGAAGTTCTGATACAACAGAGAATAATAGAGAGAGCAAGAACAGCAGAAATGGATAGCAGCACCCGCTGAATCTTTACCTCCCCCGATGTAATACTTGATTGTGGTCCCGGGGGGGGCGACTTAATGAATGTGTGACGAACTAGGTTGGGTTTAGTACGTATGCGCTTAGCAAGCCGAGAGTAAGTCTTGCGGCGAATCGTGCACATTGGTAGCCCGGGCTACCAATGTCTTTCGAAGATTCCCAACCTTTAGCTCGTAAAGCTATAAAAAAAAAAAAAAAAACACAACCCCAACCCTGACTTATAATATGACAGCACAAACATCATGGTCCACAGTCCACATAAAACCCATTGTGCACATTCTACCCACCCTAAAAATCTATAAAAAACTATACCTATTGAAAATATATAACCCCATAAAACCCTAATTTTAAAATTTTAACAAAAATCAAAACAAAAAAAAAACCAATAAAAACAATAGTGCAGTGCAAAAAACAAATAAAACAGACATGCACTAACAAAATCAATGTACAACATAAATCACCCTATATAAAAAACATAACAAAATATCCTATAAACCAGTTTCGATAATCAACAACAAACATAAATAAATTTTGAACTAAACACAAGAAAAAGAAAATACTTAAAAGTATGATCAAAAAACACAAAATAACAATTATCGCAAACAATAATCACTGAAGGTCACATTAAATGAAGAGTGCATTAACAAAAACAACATACATAAGAAACAGTAAAAAATACGACATTGCAAGGTCAAAAGAAAATAATAAGACATCAAATATTTCAAATTATTACATATTAAAAGCACAAAATAAAATTACATAGAACAGTAAACAGTAAAAAATTAAAAACAAATTTAAAATTAAAAAGGAAGTGCAAAAGTTCACATAAGTTCACAAAAAATAGAAACAAAATACACATTACATAAAGAAACAAATATTATACATTTTTGCAACAATATATAAACAAAATCAAAATTAAAGGAACACAAAAATAAAAAGTTCAACCCAGTTCACAAAAAATAGCAACAAAATATACATAGTGACAAAAATTAAAAAATTCAAAAATATCAAGTGCACAAAAAATTACATTGCATTACTGGTCACTAACAATAAATCAAAAACAATTACAAATATAAGTGACTACTAACAAATTAACATTATTAACATTAAACACAAACACAACACAACAAACATCACACAAAGAGGAATTGAAAAAATTTGGTTTGTACCCTACCCTCAGCAGACAAGGTAAGTTGAAGAATTTCAATTTACATTTTTTACAAAATCTCGTATAAATTTATCGTGATTTTTTTAAAATTGTTAAAAACACACAATAGGGAATATTATCGCATTAAACCCACCCACCCAATACATACCCATTTTTTGATAATATTTCCCAAATTGTGTGAGTAACAAATACTGCCTATCTCTTTGTGTAGTGCAACAAAAACACAAAGAATACCCAATAGGCAAATTGTCTGCAATTTAAATTTATTTCGAATTTTAAATAAATTTTTTTTAAAAACCAAGTCTACCCGCGGTAAATCGGTTTACTGTCGAAATTTACTAGAATTTTCCTAATCCTCTGCGAATTATATTTCGAAACAAATATGTCAGAATTACAAACTTTAGCCGCTGATATTACACGTTATATCGAAGAGGACTTGAGTGACTTTGAGGAAGACTATAGGACTAGTCCAGTGAATTCTCAATCACTACCCGCGTTGAGATTCATGAGGAATGAATTGGAAGAGTTGTGGTCGAATATTGACAGGAAATTTAAACGGATCCGAGAGTCGCCACAACTCAATGACCCTGAAATTGCCAATTCAATAAATTTTAATGGCCTCTCCAGAAATGTGAGATCGGCCCAAAAATTCTATAGGTCAACTATGATTTCCATATATGAGGCCATAGAAAACTTAACCCAAACCAAAAATTCTACCCTAACCCAACCCGAACCCACACAACCCACCCACTCAGTGGGATTTAACGCACCCCCTTGCGAAATTCCACAAGAACCCATTCAAGCCAAAGATATTCAAGATACCCACCCAATTGCATCTCAAATTTTAGGAGATAACTTGTACGTCGACGATGTACTAGCTGATATTCACACTGCTCAAAGAGCTGAAATCGCTCTTGAATCGGCTGGTTTTCCTCTACGAAAATGGACATCAGATACCCAGGAACTTTTAGATGATTTACCCAAGGATCACCAACTGAATGCCGCCTTACTCACCCTTCCAGAATCGGAAAACATTAAAACCCTAGGCATTCGGTGGAATCCAAAAGAGGACAATTTTTTCTTTGAGGCCCCCAAGATAGAGAGAAAACCAGCCTACACTATCGCTAAACTTTTTTACTCACTTAACCCACTCACCCTTATTAAATGGTTTTATGATAATAACAATATTCGAGTTGATAGATGGATACATTTTTCAACTTCAGCAAGAATTGAGCTTCATGACTTTTCATATGCTCCTGAAAAGGCATACTCTGCGATTATTTACGCACGAGTTATACCCATAAACGGATCTATGTCCGTAACCCTACTCTTCGCTAAGACGAGAGTTGCACCTATCAAAGTCATTTCGTCGCCGAAATTAGAACTTTGTGGTGCAGTGTTGTTGGCAAAGATGGCACAAAATATAGTTACCCAGCTGAAATTGACCCAATACCCGATGCATTTCTGGACGGACTCCGCAAGAGTTTTGACATGGCTCAACAAACCCCCAACTACCTGGAACAACTTTCTAACAGACAGTGTGTCTACAATTTTCGATGCGGGAGTAACCAGGAACTGGAGAAATTTGGACTCTTACGATAAACCAGCCGATGTCACCAGTCATGGTTACAATGCAGACGGACTGAAGGATGACGAGTTATGGCACGAACCAACCTGGTTGGAGGAAGATCCGACAAAGTGGCTAACAACACATTTACCCTACGAAACTCAAGCTGAAGCTAAAATTTGTCAGTCGTTCTCTACGACTGTAAACCCAAACCCATCTATGAACTTCACTCACCCTACCCCTACTCTATTGTCATATATCTACCGAATTTGTGATCACGCATCATTTACTCGAAGAGATAAATTTCGACATGGCAGCATAGTTCTGCGGCGAAGAAACCCACAATCTATTGATGTAAGACTCAATAGATTACTAACCCACCCGAGTATAAAACTTGATGCGAATGGGAAATATGATGGTCTGAAAAGATCAAATTTATTCACCCTTATACCCTTAATAACCACCCACTACTCACCCATACACTCCTTATCTACCCAAATTGTTACCTGGAACATCCACAACTATTACTCACCCAAAGAATCACTTCAGGTTCCACCCGACAGAGAGTTATGGCCCATTTAGAGGTCAAAATTGACGTTTGAACCCATGGGAAGACGCCGACATCTGGAGTGAAAACTTACTACCCATACCCCTTGTTTTTTGAACAATTAAAAATAATTTATTTTCATTCACAGGTTGCCGGCCCGGGAGGATGTTCACACGAGTGAACAAGTACACACAACCCCAACCCTGACTTATAATATGACAGCACAAACATCACTAACAAACAATAACATCATCAACATACACAACATTCACCATACATATCAACATTCACCACACACATCAACATACACACTTTCTGTAAGAGATTCAGAATTACTACTAATATCCTGATAGATCAGTTGATTATCGATCACCGAGCAACACTAAACCCAGCAAGCACTGTACGAATGTGATTAATAATTAAATTGAATTTGTGATCAATTATAAAATAAACATTGTGAACATTAATAAACTGAAAACCAATTGTGAACGATTATAAACATAAGAAACATTGTAAACAAAAACATTTAGTGTTCCAAAATATACACAAATATACGTTTTATAACGTTTAAATATACATACATATATACCCATAAAACATTAACTAACATTTATCATTTATATATATAAATTGAAGATTAAAAAGGTTTGTGCTTATATTCATATACCCTACCCCCTCTTACCCTCATACTAACCCTACCCTATAACCCGTCTAAACAATAGGGATATTTATTTTTATAAAAAAGTTCTCTAGGGACCAAATATACTCAAAAGCATCAAAAAGATACAAATTGCTGTCTAATGTAGGAAAGAAAATAAGGCTGCAGTGTTAAGGTGACCCACAGGCAGAAAAATGAAAATTTCTTGCCAATCTTGATGTTATATGACGTGTACAGCAGTACTGCGTACTATCAAAACGTCGACAGTGGAGACAATTTTACTATATATCGCTCTTTCTTCTTGTAGCAACTCAACAACTAGCACAGAATATACACAGAAGGGAATGCAATGACGTTTGACAAACTCTCATAACATAATTTTACTAAAATAGTTAGAGGGAGAAAAAAAATGAATTATAAGTTTTGCAAAGCAATGTGTTAGAAGCAACAGATATACAGACTGAAAACTGGCGGATAAAGTTGACAAATTAAATGTAAACAAACATTGATTTTGTGTTAAAAAAAGGAAAATTTGGAATATTTATTAATTTCTTCAATGAAAAGTTTAAAGATTCTTAAATATTTAATTATTAATCGAAATGTATGTGGTTTTTGGTCGGAATGAATATAGTTTCTTGTGCAAAAGGTAAGTAAGAAGCTAAATATATCAAGATCAAATAAGACATATTGCTCATAAAATTTTTTTCTTGCAGAACTTTGTGTATATTATCAGTATTTATTAATTTCTTGAATGAAAAAGTTTAAATTGGGTAATTTTTTTATTATTAATCGAACTCTTAGCAATTTCTCTTCACAATGAAATAAGTTACGTGTGTAAAAGATAAGTAAACAGAAAAATATAACAAAATATATACTCATAACTTTTTGTTTCAGGAATTTGTGAATATACCCCCAAATTGGTTAAATACTAAGTTAGTGACAATCGATGAAAGGTGTCACCAAATACATTAGTTCCGTATTACGTTTCCCCAATAAAACAGTTCATTTCCTTTCAAAACTATTCTATTATTCTACAAAAATATCATCAATTTCTACCAAAATAGAAAAGAAAAACTCACCCTAAAATTTAACAAACATAAATAAACAAAACAGAAATAATCAGACAGAGACAGAAATACTTTTTGGTACTTGTTGGTAATATTTGCTGTCCCTTTCACACAATTTTAGTGAACGTCAAACTTTCGTTTCCCTTCTGTGTATATTCTGTGACAACTAGTACTACTCAACGACCCTGGGCGACTAGAAAGTAGTTAGAATTGAATATTTGCCATTCGGACCAGTGATGCCAACTTTTCTAATCTTTTTAAACCTACACTTGGACAAAAAAATCATTTTTCCCCTACATTTGAAGAAAAAATTACCTACAATTATATCTACGTTTTTAACTGCGTAATTAAGAAAATAACGTTTTTTAATGAAAATACATTTTATTCACTTTTTGTGCATACTTATGTGTATACATATAATAATTAAAAAATTTTATTTTTCATTTTTTTTACTTTTGGTGTAGAGTAAAACTAAAATACTGAGAATACATCAATATTATATTAATATGTAACTTATTTACTTGTAAAGATCATTAGTACACATTTTTTTGAAATGTGATGGATTCAGTTTGTATTCGGTGCCGTCTTTGTTTTGGCATTGCATGAAAGACCTTATTATGCAAATTGAATTTAAGATAATATGGCTTAATTTATTTCCCTTTTTAGTTCGAACATCAGTGATAATGGAGAAAGTTCTTTCAGCATCTGAATTTGCATTAGGCAATGAAAGTAAAATATTAACTAAAATATTAACTAAACAAAATTTGGCAATATTAATTCATTATTAAAGTTTTTTTTGGTTATTTTCGACCAAAATTGAACAATATCCATGTTCTTGAACGAATTGATTTCGTCATTAGAGAAATTATATTCTAATGTCCGCCATTCCGCCAACATTGGTTTTATGTAATTTTGTCAGAACATGTTTCTTAAGTTCCGACTTTCCACAACTCATAACTTTTCCACAGGCTTTACATTTGCATTTAAATTTGTCATCTTTAATTTCTTCCAGCCAACCTTCAAACTCCTCAAGCCAGCTTTGACAGAATTTTTGCTTCCGATATTTCTCACTTTCCTCAGAAGAACTAACTAGCTCAGACATTTTTCTACAAACACATCAATATTAGTTGCGCACTTCTAAACTTTAGTATATATTTTTACCTAAAGTAATAGTGTTTAATTAATCAATGAATTTGTTAACGTTTTTATAATATGAATTTTTTTCGCAGTATTCTAACAAAATTCAAAAGAAAAACGGTCACAACTGCTAATATTACCATATCAGCCCAACTATAATTTAAAAATTGTGTAATCAGATGAACTGTTGGTGGCAGTTAAGTGTGGCCAATTAAAATTATGAGTTTTCTATACATAAACCTCATATACATATAAAAAGTACCTACATTTCGATTAAAAAACAAAATCTGTCCCTTTTTCCCTACGCTAACATATTTTCATAAAAAAACCTATTTGTATGGATTTTCCTCTACTATTGGCAACACTGATTCGGACATCCAGAATTATAAACTATTGGAAACATTGATTCTTTAATTTCGTTTTGCTCGAGATGTCTAACCTGGGGCTTGAAAAAAGGTCTCACGTCTAATAAGCCAACACACTATCTACTCGACTACGGCGAGTTCTAAGTAGTGTTTGCTTACGTTAATATACTAACCACCACCCATCAAGATGCTTTGCTTTTTTGTATGATTTCATCAGCCTAGTAGTCTGGTTTTCAATGCTCTAAAAGGCATTGGGTTATGCAAGTATATGTTATGTAATTCTTTAGCTCTTTATGCTTCCTCAATTCCTACCACACCATAATGATTAGATACCTCTTTAACCCTAGACGGTTACTCTTCTATTTTGTACATTAAGGTTACTCTTCGTTGAATCGACGAACACTTTCACCCTAATTGGTTACTGTTCTTTTATGTTTGACCAAATTTCGCTCTTTTTATAAGCAATGTTGATTGATTACGAAAGCTTGTAGTGAGTAAACGTACCCGGGCCACCCATTTTTATAATCCTGGATGGTCATTTTTGTACAGTAAGGTTACTCTTCGTCGAATCGACTGCAAGCTTTTATTATCAAATAACGTTGTTGAAAAAAAGAGGTAAATCTGGTCAACCATAAAAGAGTTATATGATAAAGTGTAAATGAGCTTCGTAGATTCAACGAAGAGTAACCGTCTATCGTCTATCTAATGCGTATCGTGCTAATACCGAAGCAGTTATTGTTTCCTTGCCTTCTTACATGCCAGAATAGTCTTTGGTTTCGTCTCCAGGCATGTCATGGCATATTGTCTTTCCGAGTCGCCATATAACCGACTTGTGGTCAAGCCTGTAAACAATTTATTTTTCGAATTAAGCCTGTTTCGTTTAAATTGAAAATATTTGTGTTCATCCCCTTAAAAACAACACCGTTCACCAGTGATTTTTTCCGTTCTTTTCAACTCATCTAAAAAATCTGTAGAAACAAATACTCAAGTAGCTCATACAGGGAAAAACTAAAAGAAAAGAGAAAGAAAAAAACGAACGTAGAATAAATCTTTAATAGAAATGAATATTCAAATATGCTTCAGTTTTGAAGGTCCACTTTGTAAAGAACCTTCAAAAGTTTTGGTGAATTTGTTTTCTTCCTTAGGTTTTTCTGCATTTTTTTTTGTTGATTTTAAATTTCAATATCAATTATTCTTTGTCTTTCTTTTTGTCCGTAAACCATAAAAAAGTTTTTAAAATAATAAAATTTTTGTTGTACATGGCCACACTGTTCCTTAAAAAGAATGACTTCCACTCTGTTCCCATGATGGAACGATGATTTTGTTATCCATTTCTTGTTATAATGGAACTCCTTATGACGCTGAATTAAAATTCTGAGTTTCTCTTTACAATTCAAATGGCATTTGTTTAACGTTTTGCCTGGTCCTTAGTATTATTCATCCAGTGTTTAAGTATTGCTAGTTAAAGTAAAGATTACTATTCGTTAAAATCAATTTCCGAGAAACTATTGTTGTTGGTGTCATTCCATTTACACTACTTAATAAATCCTAAATAGTCTTAATTGTGTTTAACAGATAGTGAACATTTAACAACAATAACTTTCTTGAAAATAAATGTTTTAAAGAATTTTACAGAGCGTTACGCTTACTTCTATTGTTGATGACACAATTACAGTTATTTTGTACATAACAGTAAAAATAATTAAATAGTTGCTCATGTTTGGACGTTTGGGGGATCTGAACCAGAGATCAACAATGAATCGTTTTTTCGCTACTCATAAGCATTCATGAAATTTTGAATATAAGTGAGTCAACAATATTGAAATTTAACTACTCTGATTCATTCGTACTCACTACAACGTTGATTTATAAGTACAGGTTGCAATGAGTATGCGTACAACGTTGACATCAAAATCATACCATTCGAAATATGTTTGATTCATAAGCCTACTCATTTAGATTCATAACTTTAGAAAAATACTTATAAATGATTCGAGTGACTAGAATCATTCAGCAAAATTTACAGTCTTAGTTGTTAGGCATTTACAACAGAAGAAAAAAGACATATGTATGTATATATATAATAGTAAGATGTAAATATATAAAAGCAAAAAAAAAAAACAGATCAGCAAGCAGAGCAAACACACAACCTTCTAGTAAGTATTTTAGTGTTCGTACGCGATTCATACTTATTTTGTGGTTCGTGTATATGTTTAGTTATGGAGAGTCAAAATCAACAACGTCATACGTGTTGGTAAGTATGAGTATGATGAGTACTTCAAACTTTGAATATGAGTAGAGTATGAATGCGTATAATTATCAGAAATTATGAGTATGATTCGATTCTACTCATCTTTTTGAATACTCATTGCTGATCTCTGATCTGAACCAGCTGTTAATATAGTCATAAGTGTACATCTTAAGACATCGTAGTATGGTATATAGTATGTTGGCTTATTAGACTGGAGGCCACGGGTCAAGCCATAAGTCAAACATCTTCAACAAAACTTAATATAAAAAAATATTTCTTCGTCGACTTCCTCTAAGACGATTTCTAAAAGTAAATAAAAAATTGCCTTGAAAAGGTTCTCAAAAAATTTGTAAACTGTAGGTCCCACCACTCATGTATAAAAATTCAGACGCACAACATAAGTGGCGCGAGGAGCTGTGTCGTAATCCTGACTGAAGGGTTGTAATGACCAATTATGTTTGTATGTATGTATGTATGTGTAAAGGCGGTGTCTTTGATAAACTTAATGTTTATATGGATGAAGATGGCATCATCAGAGTAAAAAATAGGGCTCAGTATGCAGCACAGACTTGTGGGCCCTAAAGAGATTTCATAGTATTACCAGGTAAACACCATGTCACAAAACTTATAATTATGGATTACCATAGAGCCTACCACCATTTAAATCACGAGACAGTCCTAAATGAAATTCGTCAAATTTATTTTATAATAAATTTGAGAGCTGTTTACAAAGCCATTCGAAGAAGTTGCCAGCAATGTAAAATTGATGCGGCTAAACCTATTCCACCCCAAATGGCTAACCTGCCACCGGCTCGCCTGGGAGCCTTTCAGCGACCCTTTACGTTTGTCGGAGTCGATTACTTTGGACCAATAGCAGTAACTTCTGACAGAAAATCATTAAAACGATGGGGTGTTATCTTCACATGCCTTACTATAAGAGCCATTCATATTGAAATTGTTTACCACTATTTATTTAATAAATTTTATAAATTTTTTATAGAATTTTATCAATTGTCTCATAAATCAGAAAGCCTTAACTGCCCATATTATGACATAATATGCTTGTAGCAAATATTTCCATTAACCATTTGACTGCGTCGTGGCTTTCGCTCTCCCTCTGTCTCTTACTCTCTCTCTGAGAAAATGTAAAGAAGGCAAAGACTTTAAAGATAAAATAATAATTTTTTAAAATTCTTGGCAAGTAAAATATTTTTAACAATTAATTAAACACGTTAAGAGTGAAGTACTGATGCAGAAGGTTTTAGTTTGTAACCCTACAAGACGCTGTCTGCTTTAAAAATGTTAATAAAGTTATTCAAGACAAACACACAGAACCCACATATACAGTGGTGTTGTCGAGCCGGAACGCTCCGGAACGTCGTTCCGGTACTTCCTTTTTGAACAGGAACGCGTCCCGGAACTAAAGATGATTTCTGATAAAGAGAATTGGCTGACGTTTTGAAAAAAAAAATTAAAAAGAATTGCTGATTTTTTTTTCTAATTTTTGATGAATTTTTATATGTATTTTTATAAACAAGGGTTTGAACCGAACCCGAACCGGAACAGAAACCGGAACGGACCGGCTTGTTTTTCCGAACCGTGAAGCGGAGTCCGGAAAGTTTTTTTCTGCTGAGCCGGAACTCGACCCGAACCGAAACAAGTACGTGAACCCGAACCCGAACTAATTACTAGGATCGGCCCTGTCTATATAATTATATATACGCGTTCCGGTAAAAAAAAATTAGCACAACACCACTGCACATATACATACGTATTCGTATACGTTATTATAAAATAACGTTTTGTTTATAGGTTTTTTATGCCTATACTTAATATACAATGTAAAAAGGCTGTTAAAAAAAAGTTCATCTAACTACTGTGCTTTATTTTAAGCCGTTAAAGGGGTTTTGATTAATTATGTCTCCTCTTATGAAAAGGAGCGAAGAGAACTTTTAAGAAACAAAAGGAAAAAATGTTTCAATGAACCTAATGATTCTTAAATAGATAGGAAATAAAAGGAGGAAAAGTTAATTTTTTCTAAATTTAATGGCTTTTTATTTGATTTTTGTACCAAGTTTACGCTTGCAAATAATAGTGATGGATTTTGTAGAATAATATTGACTTAATGTGATATTTTATGCATCAACAGGATAACAGGATCTTTTGTAAAAGTAACAAACATTTTATTCAAAGTATTGGCCATTGCTGGCTACATATGTTTTCAATGTTTCGGGCATTTCATATATTCAACGCCTGTTGAAGCAAACAAATTCTTTCCTCACAGGAAGCAAATATATGTGTCCCATTTAAAGGGAGAGCCACTTGAAAGTTTAAATTCAAAAATGCAGTAGAACAAAGACAGTATAAAATAATAAATCTATTGTGACAAGAGATGTGTGGCAAATCGTTCACATCAATATCATGATGAGCGGGTACAAAAAAATCTGTTATCGTGGTAAGATATTTTCAAAAAAATTTGGACCAATGAACCAATGCGTACCAAACAGTTACTCGTAATGGGACTTCTCTAAGAGCCCTTGTGGGTTTTCTAAGCCTCAAAACGTACCCGCTAAGATGGAAATGATCCTCATCCGAAAATATGAGTTTTTTGCCAAAATAGACATCATCGTGCAGCTTCCCACCAATTGTCTTAGTTTTGGAAATAAATTTCCTATAAATTCTAACCTTGCACAAGTGTAAATCAATTCATCATGTTGAGTGGAGATAATTTTCTGATTTTTGTGACAGAATAGAGTGGCATAGGTATTGTCAGATTCGAAATAACCGATAGTTCAAATTTAATAGATAGATGGCCCACCCGATATTAAGACATACAAAACTCTGAGGAATCTAAGTCTGACGAATACGGTGGTGGGGCAGCAGCTCCCAACCTAATGATTTGATTGTCTCCTAAACCGGTTTTACTTTGTGTACAAATGCATTGTACTTATGGCCTATTCGGTTCGTTTTTTGATCAATAGATGGATGATTCAAATTGATCATTTGTTGTCGGAAGCGATTCGTATTAACGATTTCACCAGATTTTGGAGATCGTGGTGCACCATAGCAGTCTGGTCTCAACAAACACACAACATAGTCTTCCTGCCGAATCGCATAGGCAGCAGATGTTGATGGTTGTCCCGTATTAACCCATGATTTTTTCCGTTTTGGATTCTGAAAATAAATTCAGTTCATTTCAATCTGTCTGTCATTCAATTCATGTGGCTTTTAAACGGTCATAAGTTGTTTCTGGTGCAACATTTAACATTTCTGCCATTTGTTTCTGGCACAAAGTGTCATTTGCATCCAACATCGTGTTCAAATCAGTGTCTTTAAAATGTTTACAAAAGGTCGAGTAGATGTGAACAACGACTCTCGTTATGGGCGGACCAGCAGAGAAGTTGCTGAGGATGTCGGCATATCGATTAGCTCATGTCATGCAATTTTTCGGTAATTTTGGGCTTCAAGTGTATGACAACGAAGTTCGTTCCAAAATTGACCAAAAAACACATCGCATCATTGTTGAATGATATCAAGACTTCAAGCGTTTTTGTACACTTTATACAATTTTTTACACAAAATTTGATAAATTTTTTCGTAAGCAAATAATCGCGAAACCCGCAAACCACTTGTCTAACTTGTCTGCGTCATCCAGCCTTATTTAGTAAATAAAACAATTAAAATTTCGCGTCAAAAATATTTAAAATGCTCTCAAGGGTATTTTATAGACTTACAAAGTCATCTTTATTTTATTTATAACATTAACTTGTTTCTACGAAACTGCCATAAAATTTTTCCGCTCGACTGTCTAAGCTGAATGGAATACTTTTAGCATTCTAGTACAGACATCATAAGAAAAAGTGTCACTGTCATTAAGGACATAAAACAGAATCCCTAATCAAAAGTGAACCTTAAAAATAGACGCTGACCGTAAAAATTGTTGTATTCATAAACAGAAGTCATAACGAACGATCATAAATAATAATAATTTTGTAACATGTCAACAATATTTTTCATTCCATTGAACAAAAGTCTTGCAAAAGGATTCCTCTACTCTCACTCGCATACATACATAAAAAAATTTTATTTCTTTCAGACTTTTTGAATTGTGTATCGTTGTACTGTATTTGTAATCCTACAACCCTAAGGATGGTGACAATAGTGGTGGTTTACGTTTATGGTAGAATGAGAGAATTACTTACAATTATAACGATACTTTACATGGGATTACCAGCAGTTAACTTAATAACCGCTTGAATGTAATGGGTATTCGAATCCAATACCAATGTCTATACTTGTCATTGGCAACCGAATTAAACTATACACAACGGTCTTATGCAAAATAAATTACCGATACCAAACTAGCAAGATAGGGCTTGTCTACTAGACTTGTAAGACCCGAACCCTATTGTGGTAGTTACTGCTCCACGGGAGACAGGAGAAAGATTGACGATTAAGAACATGCAGATCGTTCGTTGCACTGGGCGGCACAGTGCAGTGGTTTAAAGTAAGCAAAATTATTTTTGGTTTCTTAGCAGGCCACTTCTATGCCTTCACCGAATTTCGCTAATCGCCGCATCGAATACACTCATTATTAGATAGAATACGGAAATTTGCACTAAATCAAATATCATACGTAGGATCTTTCTCTCGAATATTCTCAGGGCTGCTGCATCGATGTGTTAACAGCGCACATACTTCTGCGCCGTAAAGAAGCACGGGGAAGATGAGCGACTTGTAGAGCATAAGTCGAGGACTCTGTTACTCAAATGCCAATTGAGACCTTGCTAATAGCTACTGTTAGCAAGATAATCCTACGCTTGATCTTCAGACTGACACCATTTTTGCTGGTAACGGAGGACCCCAGATAAATGAGTTCATTGACAATATCGAAAATGGAGTTATCAGCCATAATCTAGGATCCGATATTTCCCTACCTGTCTACAACATATACTTCGTTTTGCCAGATCCATCTTGATAGACTCCCATTCGGTAGCACTAAAAGTCGTTTGGTGCGCCCTATGAAGTCAATGATGTCAGCTTGCGCAAGTAACTGGACACTTTATTGGAAAATATTGTCATTGCGATGCACTCTCGCCCTTCGTAGAAAAGTTGAATCTAGAAGAATTCACGAAAAATTGACTTAAAACTGACAAATTTTGACTGAACTGGACCAGACTTTTTGTAGCTAAAGATTATCAAAAGGCCAACTGTGAACTGTGTGTAACATATTCGACTGTTTTTGATACGATAATAAAAACACTACAGGTAATAGGAATACTTCTGCCGTAGCGAAATGAGCTCCTATTACGGGCTGAATTTTGTTCAACAATATTCGATTGTTATGCAGTCGCCGTCGTCTAGTAGGTAGTGTTGTCTTACTTGATGATGATTTACGAAGCGCCCTTAGGAAAACAGATTTTTAATTCGATTATTAGACCATCAACTGGTTTGCTGTATAGAGTGTCAATAAGTCGTTCCTTGGCAACCTTCTTTGTTTTTTTTTTTTGTTTCTTTTTGAAACGTCTTTGTATGGCTGCATATCTGCGACTGCTAAAAATAACAACAAAAAGAAATTTTCTTAATGGAAAAGTTTACCACTTCCGCTGACACTTGTTAACCGATACGCCTGATTAAACATGACTATTCGATCTCAAAACTTTTGCTAACATTTTCCTTTTTTGTCCATTCTATGGTGTTTGTTGTTATTGTAATTTTACTTTTTTGTTTTGTTGTTATTTTGTAATTTAATAACATATTCAGAAGATTTACTTCGTTTAACGAAAAAAAAAAACATGGAGAGAAAACGTAAGTAATTTTTGTAATGGAAGCCTTTTAAAAGCTGAGAAAGCATTCCAATGCAAAATCATATATTAGTTTAATCACGGATACTTTGTTAATATTTCTTGTTAATTCAAAGCCATTCTAAGATTTAGAAACATAAAGCATTTTATGATAACAGATAAACTATGAGATTAATGAAGGTATTGTTTGCTATCCTTCACTGGCTGCCATCAAACGGCAGTGAAACTGAGTGCCATAAGAGTATTGAAGTCATGGAGCATGTATGCTCATGTCAAAATTTTGGGCATAGTTGATCTGGATTGATCTGTTAACTGCACGATAGCTCAACGATCCAGATTTTACAGAGAAAATACCCGATAGACCCATCCAAGCATTCTACGAATAATCCAGACCCTTGCTCTACGGGATTACTTACATAATTTGTCACTACAACGCTTTTGTCAGGATTACGACCAAGCTTCTCACACCATTCACATTGTGTGTGATAATTTTATCCTTGTGTGGTCTACTGTTTAATTTAGACTTCGGACGACAGATTTTTGAGAAGCTTTTCATGGCAATTTGTATTTGCCCATAGGATTTGCCAGATGATTGCTGAGAGGAAGTCGACGAAAAAAATATTTTTTTTATATTTTGTTTTCTTCCAGATGTCTGAACCATATACTCACGTCTAATTGCTCATCACACCACCTAAAAGACTACGACGACTACAAGACTAATGCGCTCTACTCGTTTACTGTAGTAATATTCAGACTGAAACACTGGCTATAAAAACAGCCGCGATATGAGTCCGGTATCAGTGTACAACTAATGGAAATGTATTCGCTTTTAGAGATATTCGACCCATAAGGAGTATGTATACTACATCCAAGATTATCTCAAAATACCGGTTGTCTCCGGCGGAGATTGCCTGACATGGATTTATGCACGTAGGGACATGGAATATAACAAAAAAGTCAACGCACTTGTAAACACTGTTTCAATTGAAAATTCAATTAAATTTCTAAGTAAGATTGATATTCGTCAGCAGAGGGGCAATGAAATCGTTTGACCCAAAACTGTATTCATTTGAAAAGGAAATGGGTATAATGAACCCACTTGAAGGGAGACCCAATAGATCTAGCCCAATATACCTGACCAGAGACCCTCTTAGGAAACATAAAACAGTTATAATGGAACATTCTCGGCTGAGTTCTCACGCTCGTTAGCTGGGGGTAACTCACAACAGCTTCATCAGAAACTGTAATGACGAGGAAAAAGAGCAGACAATAGAATTTCTGCTTGGCACTTGGGGACATGAGATGAAATGAACGAGCCATATATGGTTTGCACTGAGTCCAGATTTTCATAAAACAATAGGTACGGCTAAGCCATGCCAACCAGAAGTTATAAGTAAATTGTGGAATGGGCACTATAGGTATAAAAAGGGGACCTTATTGGTCCCAGTAAGCTAAAACAGTTTGGATAAATCCTAAGTCATTAATTTCATAATAATTGGTTGTGATATGTATAAACCATTGAAGTCGCCGTAGTTTAAAAGGTAGTGTGTTAGCTTATTAGACGTGATGCCACGATTCATACCCCATATCAGACATCAAAACGAAAATATGAAAAAATATTTCTTCGGCGACTGCCGCTCAGCAGATTTCTAGAAAAAAATCTGAGAGTTTATAAAGTGGCCATGTAAATTTCTCAAAAATTTGTAATTTGGAGTCGACTTTAAACTGTGGGTTACGCCGCTCATGTATAAACAAATTAACACAGACGACATAAGTGGTGCGAGAATCTAGGTTGTAATCCTGATTGAAAAGTTGTAGTGACCAATTATGTATGCATGTATGTACATATGTCTGTATAAACAACAATTGGTTAAATATTCATTGTATTTGCAATTTTCTCCTTCTTTCTTTATCAACTACGACTACATATACTGCAAAGTGTATGAATTTCTTAGAGTGTATCACACATATAATCTTTAGCTTTAAATATTTTATGATGTGTGAGTGAAGCTAGATGTGTGTATTTGTATGTATTTGTCTATTTATTTCCGTATCTCTTGGACAATGTTTTATAATGTGACAACTTGAAATCGTATTCTGCTGAGATGTCATATTGCAAGAACTTCTTCGATTTCATTTCATTTCTTGCCAATTCCATTTGCCGAGTTATGTACGTAACAATGAAAAATTTCTGAAACTCAGCTAAATTTTATCGCATACACACGCACACATTATTACGGCCATTATTTTGCTTATTGTTAAAGTTTTTTTTTTGGCCAGTGATAGGAATTTGTGAGACATCAAAATATAAAAGTTGAAATGAAATTTTAAAACTTGAAATATTAAGTCATGAAGTGTGCATGTTTATTTAACATATTTCATGGTAATATCTCTTAAAATATATGGTAGAAGAAGCCACACAAAACCTCTCTGATTAGCCCGTTTAACATCAATTAAAAAAGTCAATCTAGACACACTAAGGACATGTTTAGAATGTTTTAAGAGAAGAAATAACCTGTGGTATAAAGAAACACATACAGATTGAAGTGATGCTATAAAATTCGAACACACAGTATGGGTGCTTAGATAAGTTAGGGTGTAATCCTGGCTAAAAGCTAGGTAAGTAATTTAACAATCAGGCTACCATTTTGAGCTTACTTCCAATGAGCATACCTGCGATTAATACGAAACTCTCGAAGCTAGCTTAACCAGCTGGAAAGGATGAATAGACTTTGTTATTGTTCAACCTCAGGATACATGAGAATTCAGGACAATGTATGGACAGATAAGCATGTCAAAAGAAGAGTTTCCAAACTTATAATGAAATCGGAAGCTTCATGTGGAGTAAAGAAGAAGTGTTTCTAATTATATATTCAGAGTAAGAGAATATAGATATAGACGAAGGTTCTTCGTCTGCCAAATGCGATATTGGTATTTGCAACAGACGTTCCAGCAGTAGCCCGTGAATGGTTACAAACTTTCTAACCCAGCGTTGTTATCCCATAACACATTTCTTCAGGATCTAAAACAATTGCTTCAGTGTTGAAGAGAACAAACCGCCAGAACACATATTTATAAAGTATACCGTTAATGTATTTCAGAAGGAAACACTTAGCCGTCGAGAATTAGACAGTCAGATATCTTTGATGATGATAAGTCAGGCTTAAGGCTTCACCCACGTAGTTGGGATAACCTTTAGCCCATTGTAATAACACAATTATTCACTTCTCCTCGTCGTGGAGCTATTCGCATTTAGATTCTTAATATTTACGTACTTACGTGCTTGAAAATCCGCTTGGCATCCGAAAACTATGCTAATATCTCTCCCGAGATATTACCGCAGTCAGCACTTCCATCTGGAAGATGCTGCAGTTATCCAGTAGTCTTATGGATTGAAAAATTTCCCTCGACGTCAGAAAAAATTCCAGCTTACATAGAAAACACACTTTAGAGAGAGCAAATCAAGCCAGAACTTTAATATGAATACGGAAACACTTCCTAACTAAACTTCCAGAGCCTTAAAGGAGTCATCCGAAACTGTGTCTTAGTGTCTAACTTTTTTATTTAATTATCATTAGCATATAATCTTAGTATGTAATCAATTATGAATACCATATGATATAGGGTCTATTATTAAGCGTCTCGAATTTTTTAATTTTTATAAAACAAAGTATGCTTGAAATATCATCGAACTTTTTTACTGATAATATCATTTAAGTGTCTGCCACGGCTACTCTGAATGGAGTTCCATCGAAATACTCATTTTCTATTATTCTGTCGCATAAATCAGGATAAATTTGTCCAAATAGCATGTTTTTTACTGACTTTGACGACCGCTGTAATTTATAGGTCTTCGCATACACCTGCGAATTAAGAATATCCCACAAGGATATGTTTAACTCTAACGAATAGCACATCACTTGTTGTTCACATCACTTCCACATGAGATGACCTTAAATCGTTCGTGTAGAATATTTTATCTGCCCCTGAGCTGTGTGACACATAGCGCCGTACTGTTCAAACGACCTGTCGATGATGTCCAGATCATCCATTAAGCCTTTAGTCCTCGCCTTTGACAGTGATAACCGCACCAATGTTGCTCTCAAAGAAATATGGCCGCCGCTATGCCAAAATCCACATATATACGCAACATACATAATTCATCACTACAATTCTTCAGTCAAGATTACAACCTAGCTTTTCACACACTTATGTTGTGCGTGCTAATTTTATACATGAGTGGCGGGCCGGCTTCGAACGACAGATTTTTTGAGAAACTTTTCGTGGCAATTTTTTATTTACTCTCAGAGCTTTTGTCAGAAATCTGCTGCGAGGGAAAGAGACTACCTACTAGACTACGGCGACTTCAGACTAAAAAACTAATTTGAAACAGATGTAACTTAAAAAAGATGACCGTTATTAACCATCGAAATTCTGAAGTCACCACTGAAAGACCCTTTACGAATAGAAAGGATATTGTCTATACAAAAATTTTCCATTTTTTAGGAAACCCCCTCAAGATTTTTTATTGTTTTTTTCGTCCTTTTTGGACCATTTTACCGTTTTTTCAAAATTAATCCATTTCATTTACCATATTTAGAGAGGTTGGTTGCCAATATAAGGTTTTATTTTCTTAACAATTAATGTCTTTTTCCCACATTGTGTGTTACCTCATGCTTGTTACATAAATCCTCTAATAACACACACTCACATCATTGTCTACATGCAAACATTTTTTTGCCCTTTTTCTCTTCGTTCTGTTCTTCTTCTGGAGTGGTCCTTTTAGTTTTTTCCGTTTTTTTTTGTCATATGGAAAGCAATAAATTTTATAATTGTCAATACTTCAAGAGAGGTGGACATGTAATATGTTTCTGATTTGGGGGAAGCAGAATGAAATAGAATTACGAAAAATAAAAATAAAAAAAAAAAAAATTGTGGCTTAAAAGCTAAAAATAGCAACAAAAAAGAAATAAACAATCAATGGAAAAAGGACATAATCAATGAAGGATTTCAAATAAAGATTCACATCTCGTGTTAGTTTATGGTTTTCAAAGATTAAACTAAGTTTTGTGAGAGAAGAAAATCTCGATTGATGTGTTTGTTATTTCTTAAAGAGATGGATTTTGGTTAGAATATAAAAACAGTCTTAAAATGATTTGTTTTCTTTTCCCTGTCGTGAAAACAATTTGAAAATGTTAACAGTGAATATCTTACTTCCTCACTTAGGTGGCCTTAACAACAGTTCCTTGCAAGCACCTCTGATTCCAGCACGTCTTCCTTCAGTATTTGTTAACACCAAATAGATGGCAAGGCTTCCTCAATTTAGTGCTTTCAACGCAAAAAAGGTAGATCGGTTGTGAAAATCGTCGCCAACTCAAGGTGGCGTAATAATCTTCAGAATAACTTTTCTCTCGAATACCTTCAAGGCAGTTTCATCAGTGCATAACAGAGTCCATGCTTCCGCGCACTAGGTAAACGCGGGCAAAATGAGCAATTTGTAGAGCATCAGTTTCATAGCTTGGGAAAGATTTCTTCTGCTCTACGGACCGTTGAGACCATCAGAACATCTGTTGGCAAGAGTAATCATGCATTTGATCTCCAAACTGACATAATTTTCATTGCTAATGGCAGAGCTAGGATAAATAGATTTACTAACATCGCGATTATGAAATCGGCGTAGTCTAGTATGTTGTGCATTGGCTTATTACACGTAAGACCACGGTTCAAGCCCCGGTTACACATCTCCAACAAAACGAAGTGAAAAAAATAAATCTTCTACGACTTCCTGTCAGCAGATTTCTATCAAAAAATCTCAAAAACTGGTCGTTCGGAGTCGACTAGGTTCCGCCACTCATGTATAAAATTAACACACGCAAGATAAGTGCTGTGAAAAACTGAGTCGTGGTGGGTGGTTTATTTAAAAGTTTAAATTTAAAAATGCAATAAAACAAAAACGATTTGAAAATTTGCCAAATTTGTTCTTCGGTTCTGAAGTACAATTGTTCCACTTCAAAATGGAATTTCAGTTCATTCATATGGCTGCCACGGCTGACCTCACAGCACCTCATTTGATAGAACCAATTTTCGGCATTTTTTCGAGTGTATTGATCAAATGCTTAATTGTCTCTGGTTTGTTGGCATAACACTTTTTTAACGGCTCCCCACAGAAAATAATCCAATGGTGTCAAATCACAGCTTGTTGGCGGCCAATTGACATCAGCATTTCGGCCATAAAATGTTTGACGCAATAAATCGATTGTGGCATGAGATGTGTGGCAAGTTGCACCATCTCGTTTAAACAGTCACTCGTAATGAGAGCATTGGCTTCTGTAAAATCTCGTATGGGTTTTCTGAGCTCCATCATCGAAATAGCTGATGGTTCAAATTTAAACCGATAGGTGGCCCACCATATAGTTGATAAAAAGATGGTGTGTGCCTTTTTTGTTTCAATGGGAGGTCTTCGCCACTATTCTATATAATGTGAATATCTGGTCCATGGCGGATATTTCAGGTCTAAGCTGCACGCATAGGCTTTAATCAGTGCCTTAATGAGTGGCTTCAGTCGTTGATATAATGAATTCGCTGAATATTATATGCGATGAGAAGAAAACTTTTTCCTCTTTAGTTGGCGCCTTTGAATGGTTGTCTTAATTTTTCCAGGAGCAAGCTCCGTACCAAGTCGTCAAATCCGCCTCAGACAACTTAACAGGCAAGCCATCAGTGAAAGCTAAATTTTTTTATATTTCATTCCGTTGAACTGACAATAATCGAAAGCTTGAGAGACAATTATGCTGAAAAATTATGAGTGTACGTTGTCAAAAACGATAAATAGCGTTCAAATTGAAAAACGTCAGGTTTGAGAAACGTTCCAAGGCAGTTTTATTTTATATTTTTTTTTCTTACCAGAAGACTGTTGAGAGAAGTTGCCGAAATAAAGATTTTTTTCATATTTTAATTTTATTCGAGGTGGCTGAATCAGGGGTTTAACCACCCTAAAAAGCCAAAATACTGCCTACTACAGTACGGCGTCATACAGTCGGTCTTGAATCAAAAGGAATTCCCTTAAAAATATTTTCTTTTTTTTTTATCGAATGCTTACATTTGAATCCACATATTTGCCAAGGGATTTCAATGACTCAAACCAAATATAGCACGATTGTTTTGTGATACTTTTTTTCCTCAAAAATACTCGGAATGAATATTTTTGTATTTCATTTTCATTTATTTTGTTTTCTGTTAAGCTTTCAATAGATTTACTAAAATGTAAAGAGTGATTTTTTAGCTATTATCTTTTTGGCAACACTGTTTTAAACAGCTCACGCACGTTTCGTGTTTTGTTTCACTGTCAAACATCTTCAGTTTGGCCTATAATTTAACCATGAATCGTCTTACAAAGGAACAACGCTTGCAAATCATTGAATTTGGCATCATTGGACCTTACTTCTTTAAAGATGCTGCGAATCGTAACGTAACTGTGAATGGTGAGCGCTACCGTGAGATGATATCCAACTTTTTTTGCCCAAAATGCAAGAACTTGACTTGCATGACATGTGGTTTCAACAAGACGGTGCCACATGCCACACAGCATGCGTAACAATGGACTTATTGAGAGGCGAGTTCGGTGAACATTTTATTTCACGTTCGGGATCGGTCAATTAGCCGCCTAGATCGAGCGATTTAACGCCTTTAGACTATTTTTTGTGGGGCTATGTTAAAGCACATGTTTATACAGACAAGCCTGTTTCAATTGACGCATTGGAAGACAACATTGAAGCATTTATTCGTGAGATACCGGCCGAAATGTTGGAAAGAGTATGCCAAAATTGGACTAAGCGGATGGACCATTTGAGGCGCAGTCGCGGTCAACATTTGCATGAAATAATCTTCAAACATTAAATTATATGGACCGTACTATGGATTCAAATAAAGATTTCATGCATTTTTCTAAATTTTATGTGTTTTTTTTTGAAAAATTTTCCTATAGCTCTTAAAAAATCACCCCTTACATACAAACCCACATACGTTTGTGAAAATGGCTCTCAAGGACATTAAATCCTTAACATACAGTTTTAGTCAAATGTTTGAGTGCAACATGTTTCTTACAATACATATGAATGTAATGCTAATGTGTGTGCATTATTAATATTGGCAGTCGGTATCGTCCAGTAGATTGTGGTTATTCGAGATGACCTTAATAATGCTTTAAAAAGGCAAACTATTTTGGATATTGACTACTACTACTAGTGTATGGTACTTGTGAGGCCGTTTATTTATGGTTTGTTTATTTAATTTTGCATAGAAATTTAAATAAACAACACAAAAGAAAAATTATTACAAAATTCTATTCAGACTAAAGAGAATCAGGATCCAAGCTATGAGATTAAATGATTCTTTAAAGTTAAGCTTACTCTTAAAGCTAAAAGCGTTTGTTAAAATTTATTTAAAGTTCAACAGAAAAATTAGCATAGTTTAACAAAGACATAGGATATCGAAATGACTTTCATTAACTAAGGGACATTAGCGTTTCAGGTTTTCTATCAGGTGGAAAATTCATCCGTTTAAATTTAGACCATCGGTTAATTCGAATCTGGCAATACTTTTGTCATTCTATTCTGTCACAGAATTCAATATATTATCTCCTCCAAACTTAATGAATCGATTCATACTTGATCAACGTTGGGATTTATTGATCCAACGAGCAAGATGATGCTGATTTTGCAAAAAAAAAACCTCTTTTCAGATGAAACTCAATTTCATAACAAGCAAAATTGCCGTATTTGGGGCTCAGGAAAACCACACGTGGTTTTACAGAAACCAATGCACCCACTACGAGTGACTGTTTGGTGCGGCTTGTGGAGCGGGGGTATCATTGGCCCATATTTCTTTGAAAATGAGAACGGCGTAACCATTACGGTCAATGGAGACACCTATCGCACCATGATAACCAATTATTTGTAACCGCACTTCATGCTATTTATGTAAATGACGTATGATTTCAACAGGATGGTGCAACTTGCCGAAATGGTGATGCCAATTGGCCGCCAAGAAGCCTTTGGACTGAGAAGGCCAACATTGATGCTGCCATTGCCGAGACGACCCCATTCACTTGCAAGAGTGCACGAAAATTGATCCGATCGAATGAGGTACTGTGAAGACAGCCGCGGCAGCCATATGAATGAAATAATATTTTATTTCTAACCAGAACAATTGTATTTCACAGCAGAAAAATAATTTTGGAAAAATTTCAAATCGTTTTTGTTTTATTGTGTTTTTAATTCTAAACTTTTAAATGATTTAGTTCAGTAATCATATATTGAGTAATATACTGATCCGATCGGGACTAGGCGAATATTCTCTCGTTAAACGTGCAACCGGACGTACTTCTGTAGGGAGAGTACTTTTTCTTCTCATGTGGATTCTGATTGTAAATATTGTTCTAAAGAGCCAACAAAGTAGTGGCATTAAGACTGAAGCGAATACTGATAATGCGATAGTTCTGGTAATGCTACAAAATGCGGTCTGTCGGCAAGTAAAACTTGAGTACTCTCATCTAAAGCCATTTGTTGGATCTATTAGGAGTTTTTCAGACTTGTAATTATGTAAGGTTGTGTTGTTTGGTGAAATTAATTACTTACTTATTTGGACATTACAACACCTTTGTCAGGATTACAACCAAGCTTCTCAAATCGTTCATCTTGTGTGTGTTAATAATTTATTCATGAATGGCAGAACCTACTGGCAACTTCGTACGATTAATTTGAGAAATTTTCATTAAAATTTTGTTTGGTGAAATACTTTATACACATCTTCCAGAGGAGGATATTTAAAGAGTTCAGGGCATTCCCTTGATTGTACAGTTCCTCGAATATCTCCCGAAGATCACTCCGTAATTATGAACAATTCGTTCATAGGAAGAGAGAGAAATGAAGAGTCTACTTGCAGTATCTTAAGCTGGATACATCGAAATGATGTACTCATCTTGACGGATGTGTTGAAGCTTGTCCTATCTGATTACCGGGATAGGAGTCTTCTATAAATACCTCGAACTGATTCTTAACTTAATGCTGGATGATAAATTTCATAATCGGAGATATTTGCTATTTTCCTGTTACAATATTCGTTGTAATACCACATATATATGTCTGCATTTCGCTACGGTGTTCTCATCCATTCTGGATTTCAATGTCTTTTTAAGACATCATCATTGCCTTATTCGCGTAAGTTCTTAAGTTTTACACGGTATTTCAGTCTCTCTCCTTTTAGGCTTTAAAATGAAAACCACTCCTATCTCCAGTCATTCATTAGCTATTGCAATATTATCGGAATCGTAAAACAACTAAAAAAGGAAAATGTTGTCAAAAAAGTGCTTGAGGGCCAAATTGACTTTATTATCTTCTGATTCAGAATGCACGACAAATAAATGTTTTAAAATATCTAAAAACGTAACATTAATTTTAGGAAAATACTTTTGCTTCTATCTACTAATACTATTCAAACAATTTTCTGTATACCATTAAAGGCACAGCCTATCGTTAATATGATCATTTTTGTTTGTCTGCTTCTGAACATTAAAATGCTTTTATTTTCATTACTTTTGAGTAGAAATTACTCTGTCGTATTACAATTAAAATTTGTCATTTAAATCCATTTAATGGGATTTTTATTTTGTATTCTGAGTAATAAAATGATAACATAAACCATAAAAATTCATACAAAGCTACTGTAGGGTCACTTGTAAACATAACGCATTATCTCTGCATCTTTAATTAAGCCGGTGGATTCAAATTATTACAATGGATTCACTTTCAAGGTAATATTCAAACTGACGTATGTTGTATGTTTATAATTAAAAGAGATCAACATATAAAAGAATTATATGATAAAGTGTGAATGAGCTTCGTCGATTCGACGAAGAGTAACCGTCCAGGGTTAATAAAACTACTGACTTCGAGAAGAGAACGGTTCACACTCTAACGGGAATTCTATTATCATATCTTTGCTATTGGCAGTTTCGTTGTCTGGTCTGCCCCACCAGGATTACTGCAGAAGCTGCCAGGATGTGGAGGAAAAGGAATCGGTAAAATATATTTTTTGCGAGTTCCCTGCACTTCAGAGCAGATGTCATTGGTTTTTGGGTGATGGAACGTTTGAAGATCTATGCATGGTGGCCAACGTGGCTCTAAGGGAACTGGTCGGTTTTATGCGGAGCTCGGGGTGGTTAAAACCTACCATTAATGGATCATGACAGGGAATTGACTCAATGGTTTTGGAAAGTGCTTTGCTTGGAAATTTAGTTCAAAAAGGGAGATGAATAATCTAGGGGCTACATACCCTCTGCAAAGAGGAACCATTCTGTGAGGTAAGGTTGAATACAGAACAGATATTGGGACAGGAGCCGGGCTCTTAGGAAAATACGCAAAAAGCTTCAAAGCAGCAGTAAATGCCATCAAAAGCTGCTCTTAATTTAACTTACGGAAACGGCAATGAACGGGACATTGTAGTGGTATCTGACAGGTAGTTTGACGTACGTGCATTCGGTACTTTTGAGCGGTACTCAAAAGATGGAACTATCTTTTTTTTTTTTTTTTTTTTTTTTTTTTTATTTATTGACTATCAATAATAACAATTAATTATAAATAAATGTTAGCATAGTTTGAGTTTTTATCTAAAGATATTACAGCAAAAATAAACATAATTAAAAAATAAAAACATAAAATATAAAATGGTCAAAGGTTATAGGAAAAAGATAGGAAAAAACCTATACTCTATATCACAAAAATTTTAACTGGAGCAATTGACCTGTGACAGTTACTATTATATTCTATATTTAATAATTATATTAGAATAATTAGTCACCATCAGTCAATCTCCTTAGGTGGTCATAAGTTGAGGTTCTGCATTTTTCCGTAAATGCCTGAGTTAAGTCCTTAATTATGGTCTCTATCATGTTCTGACCTGATATCTTATGTAAGACTCTAGTCGAAAATCTCCTCGGTAGGTTATATATTATTTTCAAATTCTTATTTTGAATGATTTGCAGTTTTCTTTTATGGACTTTTGCTCAATTGATCCAGATTGGACATGCATACGTTAGGATAGGCCTAATACACATTTTGTACAGAAGAATTTTATTTTCAGTACTCAGTTTGCTCTTCCTGTTCAGAAGAGGAAACAGAGCTCTGCCACATTCTATGGCCTTGGAGCAAACAGTGTTCAAGTGGTCCTTAAACAAAAGTTTTCGATCAAGCGTTACGCCAAGATATTTGACAGAATTCGAAAAAGGAATTATCCTACCTTGAACAGTGAACGAACGACTTGGAATTCTTCTAGGCGATTTATTAAATGGGAAAATAATGGCCTGCGATTTTTCCTCATTTATTTTAATTTTCCATTTATTGAAAAACTTCTGCGCCGAAGTTAGAGATTTTTGCATGCGTTTAACATTTGAAATCTTGCCACGGCTCACAAAAGCGCTATCATCGGCATAGAAAGCAACATCATTACCTGATAAAGGCTTAAAATCTGATATGTATAATGAGTACAAAAGGGGTGAAAGTACAGAGCCCTGCGGTACACCAGCTGATATTGTCATTTCACTGGATCTACTATTATCAATGTCCACAAAGAATCGTCTGTTACTGAGAAAACTCAAAATTAATTTGACTAAATATAAAGGCAAACCAATTTTCTTGAGTTTGTAAACGAGCCCTGAATGCCAGACCGAATCAAATGCCTTTTCGATGTCCAAGAAAAGGATTCCTGTAGAAAGTCTTTGACTTTTATTATATTTTATCATATTGACTACTCGTTTGATTTGGTGTGTTGTAGAGTGTTGAGACCTAAAACCAAATTGGCTGTCGTGTATAAGATCATGTTCGTCAACAAAAGACTTTAGCCTACTAAAAATAACTTTCTCAAAGATTTTATCTATGCTGTTCAACAGACTTATCGGGCGATAACTAGAGGGCAGCCTTGGATTTTTACCGCTTTTCAAAATTGGAATAACTTTCGACAGCTTAAAGTTATCTGGAAAGTAGGAGTTCTCTATACAGAAATTAAATATTTTAACTAGTAAATCCAAGGCTTCGTATGGAAGCTTTTTAAGGACCATATTCGGAATTCCATCAACACCAGGAGCCTTAGAGTTCCTAAGTTTCCTAATATAAAATTTCACCTCTTCTCTACTTGTCAAATAATCAGAAGCATGCACATCGTTAAGATGCTCAAGAGACCTAACTACTAAGTTCACCTTTCTATCCATTGGTCCTGACAAGTTAGCGGTTGTCTGGTGCGCATTGTAAAAATGATCTGCTATGATGCCAGCCTTTACCGTGTTATCTGTAATTGAACTATTATTAACTTCCAAGGAGCTGATAGGGTTATTTCCCTTTTTAAAGAATTTAGTTAATCTCCAGAACTTTTTGTTTCCAGCAGGAAGTCTCGTTAACAAAGAAGACCATGCCATGTTCCTCGCAAGGTTTATTTGAGTGGCTATCATTTTATTTAATTCACGAATTATTGAACCGAGAGTGATTTTCAAACTAGGGTCAGAACATCGTTGGTAATGTCTCCTATGAGAATTTCTGATTGCAATAATACGTTTATATAAAGGAGGTATTCTTAGAGAACTTTGTTTAATAGTTTTCTGTGGTATAGTTTCTACACAGGAGTCTTTCAATATATTAGTAAAAGTGTTAATAATGTTATTTATATTTAATAAGGTTATATTGCTACTTAGATCACTATTTAAGACTATTTTATTTGTGAGTGTCCTTCGAAAATGTTCCCAGTTGACATTTTTGTAATCATAAAACAATTTCTCCACTTCTGTAAAGTTTTCATTTATATTAAATGAGATGGGCACATGATCTGAATTTAACTGAAAAGGGTGGCAGGTTATATCAGTAAATGCAAGAGTAGAATTAGTGATTAAAAGATCAATGGTTGAAGGTCTTCTATAAACATGGTTTGGTGGAATTCTAGTAGGATTTAATGGATAGTGAATATAGTAATTTGATGACATTTGGTGATTAAACAGCTGACGCCCAGCCTCGTTAATTTTAGGACAGTTCCAGTATTGATGATGGGCGTTAAAATCGCCTAAGATGAAGAATTCACCGGGTACTCCTGTAATTAAATTTAAGTCGTCAATAAAGTCGTTGGTGTATTTTGGGCAATAAGACGAGATAAAGGTAACTTCCATGTTGTTTAACGTTATTGATAAACGAATGTTCTCAAACAGCTTTTTCGAAAGTGGATTTAGTAATTTGTGTTTAATTGATGATTTAATAGCCAAGGCAACGCCTCCACCATGAGAGTCTCTGTCATTTCTGTATATTACGTATCCAGGCAGAGTCATTTTATGCTTACTAGTAAGAAAAGTTTCATTTAACATAAGTAAATCTACTGAATGTTTTTGTATAAAAAGATGTAATTGAACCGACTCATGAAAGTTTGTAATGCCTTGACAGTTCCAATGCATTACTTTAAGACGATGTGAAATACTTGAATTAAATTGCATATTTAAGCAAAGACATTACAACGTTTAGTTGCTCTGCTTTTGTGTTACATTTACGGAGATCAGCTATAGCACCCGCCGTTCACAGGATAAGCATTTGACACGAAACGAGATTTTTTAACTAATTTGTTTTTGTTGCCACGGACATTATTACTCAAATTTTGGCGCATAGTTAAATAATCTTTACGGCTAGGGCAGCGGGGGTCATCAGCTCTGTGGTTCACATTTTTAAGGTTTTTGCTACAGCAATTAAAACATTTGAAAGTGACAGCTCCATCTTGTTGAGTTTTATCAAACATACACATTGAGTAATCATGAGCACCCCCGCATGCAATGCAAACTGGATTTCTAGAACAATTTTTAGAGCCGTGTCCATACTTTGCACATTTTGAACAAAATGTGGGACCTTTGTTGCTCTTCGTAGGATTTCTCCAATAAACAACTATGCCCTTCAAAAATTTAATTTTTTGTATATCGCTTTTGGAATGTCTAGATCTATCAAATTCTAGCATATATAATGCATCATGAATAGAAGACCTTGATGTTATAATTTCTTTTATGTTTAAAGCAACCACATTGAACTTGTTCTTTAATTCTTCAGTTATTTCCTCAGTACGCATTTGGGGAAGACCAAAAAGGAACTAACTTAAAAAGCTTTTTGTCTTTTATATCGTGTGAATAAAATTTATAGTTCTCTTTCACAAGTATTGATTTCGCGGCAATGAAATCAGCTTTGGTTGGTGAAATTACTTTTGTTCCAATTGACAGACGTTTATAATGGTATAAAGTACCAAGTTTCTTGTACACTTTTAAAAAGCCATGTACTGGATCCACAATAATTGGAGGTATAATAGTTTTATATTCATTTTCTTTTTCAATTTCACCTTCACTATAGGTATCGTCATCTTCTAAGTCTACCAAATCAATAAATCTATTAGTGTTATTGTTTATTTTGTTTTTGGGGACACTTCCCCAAAATTTTTTACGTTTATTTGCATTCATTTAGTATCGATCTCTTTGTTTTACTGAGTAAAAAAAAAATTTACTCTTATTTTGTTATTGTACCAAAAAATGTAAATGGAATTTTTCAATTCTCTTTTGTTACTGACTTTTTCAATTTGTTTTAAAATTGTTTTGCTGTAATTTGTTATTGATTTTTAAATCACTCCGTTAGTTTTAATATACGTCTGTTTACGATTAAAGAAATCACAAGACTCAGATGGAACTATCTGCAGGGTACCAAGTCAAATGATAGTGAACAGGCAAATGAGCTTGCGAGAAGGACAACTTATACGCTACGAATGGGGCCAGTGGAAGTGGGGTGAATGGTAAGATATATTTGGAAGGGCATACTCAGCAAAAGCAAGGACTGAGAGCCCAGAGACTTTTCTCAAAGTAGATTGGTTTGAGGCGATCAAAACTTTTGCTGGGTAATTACAATAAGAGGAGTATATCGAACAGTTACCTGAGGTTTGTAACAGAACATCTGACAGAGGAGTGGAGATTCAAAGCGCATTTGTTAAGCATCTCGTACCCGATATGTAAAGGTTGTGATGATGTTCAGAACACATTCTTTGACACTGTGAAACATTAATGCATTCCAAAAGGAAATACGTGGATGCATATCGGGTGTTAGGCAGGGAATTGTCTTTGTTGACACCTAACAGCATCCTCAATTTTGTCAGAAAATAGTCTTGGAGGAAACAATAGTGTTGCTGGGTGTTAGCTTGTGAACACTTTATAAAACTATGCGAAATGAATACTTATCTTAATGCATTATTAATGTATTTAAAGAGTTAATGTATTAACAAAAGGTAACATTGTTATCGACCTTATGAAAGTTTTAATGCCTCAGTGAATACTTTAAAAACAGATGTTAACTATGATTTTCCCTTTTTGGAAACGCATCAACATTGTTGATGTGTATGTTAACAAATTTTTTTTTTAAAAAAGCAACAACGAGTTGCTAAAGAATTTTGCAATTTTCCATGCTGTTCATTTATGAGAAAATTTATGGAATAAATACATTTTGCAACACGATTCTGATGATGACAACGCAACAAAGTAGTTTTCACTTCAATGAAACCTGTATTTACAGGTACTCGTGTACAGTCCCCCACCTTTATTGAAATCCCAAACCTTTTCATTTCGATTTTGAAGGTTCTAGTTTGGTACCAAAGCCAAAAACTAATTTTTGGCCATAAATTTATTCGACTAGTTGGAGAAGAGAAGCCTAGCGTTACAAGTAAATGTTTGTATTTTGAAAATTTTAGTCAAGTTTTGGATTACTTAAAATGCAAACAACTTATTCCACGATATCATTTCACCTTCTCCTTTACCTCTGTATGTCTTTGTTGTAATACAACACAACTTGATTAAAACTGCGCTCCCATACAATACACAAAGTTGCATACTGCGACTATGTTTTTGAACACATGAAAAGTAACGGACGTTTACCGATAAGAAACTCACTTACACAAACACACACACAGCAATAGCGTCTTTGAGACAGCAGATGGCAGAAGTACACCACAAGTAGGAAAGTATATGAGATACCGGAGAAAGTAGCGAAGAACTAAAGTATGAGTATTTTGTAGAAGTACGTGAAAATAACTGAAAAGCATAAGTTACCTTCATTTTCAGTTTTTTTTGGTAAACGTAATACTTTCTAAAATAGATTCATTTTAATAAGATTGAAAGTTTTTAAACCACAAAACACAGATACCCACTAATAGTTGGATACGTGCCTGCAAGTATATTGGATAAACAGAGTTTTGTTATGGTTTTCTTTTTTCTTTGTGGTCATATAAAAAATTTATCTAAAAGTTTCTTAATTGAAGCTAAATTTGTGCTTTAAACAGCGTTAAACAAACATTTACGTGGACATATTTCTTCCATGAGCAACATAGGATCGTTAATCTAAATAGTTTTGAACGAGCAGGTAATATGGCTGAATCTTTTGTACTAGCCCACTAGCCCATTAGAGTACAAACGGCATCTTCGGGGCGTACCAGATGAGGTGCAAATCTACCAGACATACATACATACATAATTGGTCATTACAATCCTTCCGTCAGGATTACGACTCAGCCTCTTATACCACTTATGTTGTGTGTGTAATTTTATAAATGAGTGGCGGGACCTACAGTTTAAAGTCGATTCTGAATTACAGATCTTTGAGAAACTTTTTCATTGCAATTTTTATTTTCTCTCAGAGTTTTTGCCAGAAATCTGCTGAGAGGTAGTCGCCGAAGAAATATTTTTCCACATTTCGTTTTGTTGGAATTGTCTGACCTTTGGGTCTTAACCGTGAACTCACGTCTAGTAAGCCACACACTATCTACAAGGCTATGGTGACTTTATACCACAGATTATTTCGTCTCTTAGTATAAATATATATAGTCTAAACCTGCCGTATCGCTCCCTTCACTTTCATTGCTCATCCTCATTTAATGTGTCTTCACTTGACTTTTTTAATAGATGTTAAACGGGCTAATCAAAGAGGTTTTGTGTGTCTTCTTCTACTATATATTTTCAATAATATCTCTTTACCTTGGAATCCACTACAACTATCGATTATTTAATGATACAAACTGTTTGCGATGAAGAATCAAAAAATCAATTTTTTTCACGGTTGGGAATTAAGGAATTGGGAATTATGGCAGAAATCTTCTTTTATCTCAAACGATACGAAAAGAAGGAGAAAAACGCAAAATAGTACAACGCGTCCAGTTGTGGGCAATTTAAACGCGTTTTTCTCCAATTCAGTTTTTTCGATCCGCCAACCAAAACAACTTGAGCGATTTCGCTGAAATTTTTGGCACAATATTCCTAAGAAGAGTGGTTTTAACCCGAACTAGGATATTTTTGATATTCTATTTATTTTATTACATATTAATGTAGACAAGGTAGGCTTAAACAGGAAAAAATATTCCATAAGCCGCCATTTTGTTAATTTTTGACTTTTTCAAAATAGTTTTATTTTAGGCTATAGCCGAAACCATATCGATTTCAATCAAACCCTTTTCAGGCTGCTGTACCACCGCCAGACTTCACCAAAACTAAAAAGAAAAGTTTTTTATAAACAAGAAAATGCTTTCTTTAACATATAAATGTGGCACGGTGACATTTGGTGAGTGTACTCTGCGTTGAAAAAATGTTTACAAGTGATACAAATTTTTCACAGAAGTTTGAGAAGATATGAATTACGTCACTTTCCCTCGAAGACTCAAAACATCAATAGCCAATGAAAATGTCGAAAAATGGTTATGGAGAATCGTCGAGAGAATCGTTAGAGAAGTTACTGAGTATGTCGGCTCATTCTGTATAATATTTTCAGAAATTTTGAGCATGAAGCGTATGGTAGAGAAGTTCGTTACAAAATTTGTGAGTTTTACCAAAAAAAAAAGGGGCATGAGCATCGCTCATGAATTGTTAAATGACTTCAACATATCAAGTGTATTTGAGTACTTCAATCCATTTATTACACAAAATTTTATGCAATTTCTTTGGCGAGAGCTCGAGATTAAAAGAAAAAATATTTCTTCGGCGACTTCCTCTCAGTTGTCCTCTGGAAGAAACTCTTTGAGTAGATGATATTGCCCCGAAAAGTAGTTCGGAGTCAACTTTAAACAGGGGTGGTGTGAGAAGGTAGGTTAGAACCCTGACTGTGTTGTAATAGCCAATTAAGTAAGAAAGTAAATAAGTTTCCTTTTGTGAAGATAAAAAACTCCTCGATAATATTTCTGCAACAGTTGGATGGGACTTGAACGCTCTAAAAAACCATTTCTACAACTCCAACCCATTTGACCTATAACAGAGCGGTTTTAGTACAAATTCCCCTACCCTACTGTTTTCATTTCTACAAATTCTTTCCGTTTTTCTTAATTTCTTTAGCACAGTATCAGAAAACGAAGCCGCCGTGGTCAAGTAGGAAATGTATTGGCTTATTAGACGTAAGGCCATAGCTCAAACACCTGGTCAGACATCTCCAGCAAAACGAAATATGAAAAAATATTTCTTTGGCGACTTCCTCTCAGCAGATGTCTGGCTAAAGCTGTGATGCCATGAAAAGTTTCTCACAAGTCTGTTTGTTCGGAGTCGACATTAAACTGTAACTTTTACTTCCACTAATATGACCTTAAGTTCAGAATTATAAGCCGATTCTCCACTAATTCAGAATACGTCCTTCAATAGGCGGAGTATGAAATAAAATTCGTTTAAGAAGGTAATTAAAATGCTCTTAAATCTCTTCGTCCTTTACTCCCATAGAAAATTGATTTCCAAAAGATTGAACTGAACTTTGTGGTGAGTTACACAAGTCATACGAAATGTTACAATTTGTTTCAAAATTCAGTTTTTTCTTCTCTGTTTTATGAATTTTCCCTTTTTAAATGTAATTTATCACTTACCTCAGCCTATTTGTGACTTCTCTTTTCTTTGAATTTTCCAAATACGCAAAAGAAAAAACATTAAAATGTTAATGTAGTGGAAAATATTTAGGCTTTAAGCTGGTAATGGCTTTAAAAATTATTCATTGCCAGAGAAGGATGGAATAAACGTGTGTTTATCCTTTTATTCACTCTTTTCATTCAAAAGAAAATTTATAGATTCATTGAAAAAAAGCCGCTTAACAAAGGAAAACAAAAGGAGATGATTTATTTCATTCAACCGTCATCATTAAAAACATCATCATCATTAGAGCTGAGGTATACGTCCTACGTTATTTGAACTTTTTTATTTGCCTCTATATGGATGGTAAAAATAAAGAATGTGGTTTTTGTGGTTTTTGTTTCCTGTATTATTATTCAACATTTTTTAATTCGTCATATAAAGTAAGCAAATGGTTCGATAAATATTTATAGCCCTTATACCGTCATACCAGGTGGACTGGTATGAAATAAACGTTTTTTTTATATTTTCACAAATTTTTAATGGGAAACTAAAACACACTTTATTCAAAACATTGGTCATTGCTGGCAGCAAATTTTTTCCATCTTTCAGGCAATTTGTATATTCCACGCCAATAAAACTGATCGTCGTTTGCAATTAAACAATTCCTTCCACGTAGGAATCGAGCAGCCGTATCCGATCGATTAAGATAAATAGTATTCGAAAGCAACCAAGTCAGGAGTATGCAATGTGTGGGGTAACAGCTCCCAATCTAATGTGTTAATTGTATCCTAAGCAGCTTTAATTTGTGTGAAATGCATTGTCAGCTTGCAAGGTTAGCTTGTCGCGTCTTGAACACACAGAATTGTCTTTGCAGCTGAAGTTGATGGTAGTCCGGAATCAAGCCATGATTTTTTTCATTTTGCATTGTGAAAATAAATCCATTTGTCATCGCCAGTAACTATTCGTTAAAACACACATTTGTTTGTTGTGCAACATTTAATATTTCTGACATTTGTTCCGTCTAAAAGAGTCAAATAGTGTTTGCAATTCGTCGTCTTCAAACTTTTTTAGGTCTCTGATAAAAAATATGAGAGTAAAATAAGATTGCCATGAAAAGTTTCATAAAAAACTGTCGTTCGGAGTCGACTTTCAACTGTAGGTCGCCGATTTGTAATGACCAATTATGTATGAATGCTTTGCTGTTCGTCCGGTCAGCAGGATCGGGGACAAAATAATAGGGTGTCAAATTGCACCATCCTGTTGAAACCAAACACAGTTCACTTCAACATCATGAAGAGCGGGTACAAAAAAATTGGTCATCATGGTGCGAGAGGTGCCTCAATTAGCCGCGATGGTTGTGATGTCCTCGTTTTCAAAGAAATAAAGGCCAATGATGCCTACGCTCCACAAGCCGAAACAAACAGTTACTCGTAATGGGTGAATTGAGTTCTGTAAGCCCATGTGTGGTTTTTCTGAGCCCCAAGTACGGCAACTTTGCTTATTAATGTACCCACCAAAATGAAAATGAGCTTTATCTGAAAATATGTTTTTTTTTTGGGAAAGTCGATGTGCTGACCCATCTAGTGAAGCGAAAACGAAGCGGATGTTCATGCGGCTTCAACTTTTGAACCAATTGAACTTTGTAAGGCGTCACACCGAGAACTTTTTGTAAAATTCGACGTTAACTGGTGCGTGAAATGTTCAATTACTGAGAAGGAACGATCCACAGCTTAGGTATTTTCGGGAATACACACTGCATAAGCGTCCTTACGTCTTATCGCATTAACAATGTAACCAGTTTCTCGAACTTTAGCAAAAAACTAGCGTATACGGGGCACTGCTAGCCGCATAAATTTTGTACAACATTTTCGTGTAATTTCCGATCAATTGCCTTTGTTTTGGAAATAAATTTCCAATAAATCCCAACGTTGCTCAAGTGTAAATCGATTCATTACGTTCAGAGGAGATAATTTACTGAATTTTATGACAGATTAGAACGACATAAGTATTGCCAGATTCAAAATAAAGGCTGGTTCAAATTTAAATCGATTGATGGCCCACCCGATACTTTAGAAAGTTCACACCGTTATAGATCTCAAGCTGTTCTCCAATGCAAAGTTCAACCTTAGAACATGTGAGCCGTAACATTCCAAAGTGGTACTCATAACCCATAATTGGTCATTACAACCCTTCAGTCAGGATTTCGACCTAGCTTCTCACACCACTTATGTTGTGTGCGTTAATTTTATACATGAGTGGCGGGACCTACAGTTTAAAGTCGACTCCGAACGACAGTTTTTTGAGAAGCTTTTCATGGCAATTTTATTTACTCTCAGAGTTTTTGCCAGAAATCTGCTGAGAGGCAGTCGCCGAAGAAATATTTTTTTTTTTTCATTTTTCGTTTTGATACCTGACCTGGGATACGAACCCGGGCTTTACGTCTAATAAGCCAACACACTACTTACTAGACTACAGCGACTACAAAGTGGTACTACCTTCTTCAAATTTTTTTTTAAGTCTTTATACGTCTAAGGTGGTAGGGTAAGAAGTTTACAATTACAATACTTTCCGTATTTCGTTAAAGAAAGTGTATCGTTTTCAGTTTTTCGTTTTTCTCTCTCACATCAAATAAAAGTTACGGTACAAACATAAATCTTGTGAAAAAAGGTCATAAATAGCAACAACTTTAACAACAATTTTTGGGGGAAAACCGCCTCTAGACATTTCAGAAATTATTACTGGTATTATAAAAAGATACCATTAACGTGAATAAGAAAATAAAAGAACGGCATGATAACAAAGAACGAAATTGGCGACACCTTAAAAGCAATTCACATTTTTTTTTATAAAAAGAAAACCAAATAAAATTACATCCTCAGATCTAACACGAGTGTCATCTAGATTTTATGTCACAACATTTTCGACATCTGGGGTATCAGTTATACTGATATCGAGCCATAAACGCAAAAATATCTCAAGCGACATATTTTTCAAATATCGTTTTTTGTAATAAATAAATTCATTGGCATCATTTGCATCATCTATAAAAATTTCAGGGTCACACTCTGTACCGTTATGAATTTATAACAAAAAAAAGTTTAATTTTCTGACTTAATTTGCACAAGAAATGAATAATAAAAACCTTCCCCTCTAAAATTTCGTTTTTGTCGCTTGAGATATTTTTGCGGTTATGGCTCCGATATACGTGAAACTAAAGAACACAGGAACTAAGTGAATTGCGGTTTCACTACACAACAACCTTTACTTCCCTAAATATTTGCCTTTGTATACCACCGCAGCATGGTGACGACTCAAATCAATTCCACAGGGGTTGGGCGAGTTACATCGGTTATCCACAGTGCTATAGACTAAGACAGAAAAAACATAAACATCTATTCCAAGGCAAAACAGTATATGGAAGGCCGAGAGTTATTTTGAGAGTGCTTAATTCCTGATATACAAAGTTGGGGTAACCTACGGTTTAAATAAATCTGTTCCTGCGATTCAATCGCTCTGCTAAACAATAAAAGGCGATCATAACGACCACATTAGAAATTAAGCTGATTGATAAGTACCTATAAGTAATACGCAAGTGACATCTACCCTGGTAGACGCTGAAATCACACCCCTTTTACCATCCCATCATAGAATCATAATTTGTGATCCACAGATTTCCCATTTTCAGTATAAAATGTGGTCAGAAATCAGTGGACAAATTTGTGGCAATAGCATCAGAAATGTGGCATCAGAAAAGAAATTTGGCTACACTGACATCATTTTGGTATTTGGGAAAATGATGTTTTGAAAAGCCTTACGCCTATTGAAAAATGGCAAGAGACTAACCAAGAGAAAAGGTTTTGGAATTGCGAAAATTAAAACCCAGAAGAGTCAGCTAATAATTCTTAAATGGGGCAAAAATTTAATGTGATTCGTCGAATTGGAATGCAAATTTTAGGGATAGCATATCTCTAATGGGTAAATATCGATTAATAAGAAGCAAATGGTTCCGTTATTAACATCATTGCATTATCGAAGGTTAAGTTCGCAGGTATATATGGTTACCGTTTTTATGTTCGAACGAATATGCTGCTGGCATGCATGCAAATCATATTGACAAAGTTAAGAAAAATTCTGGAATAAACATTACGCTTATAGAGCTGAAATGGATTTTCAAGAAATTCAATGTCAGAGAATTCTTTTCATACAACAATAAATTCTAAAATGAGAAACTATTGGGGACCATAAGAATGCAAAATAAAAACTGTCGCTGTAGGAATGTGTGACGAATCAACAAAGACCTCAAGGTCGAGAAAAAAGAATGCAATGCCGTGGCTAAAGATGAGCCGTAAGACTATCAAGACGCCATTCAGAACTAAGTACGGCACTAAGAGCATGACGCATAATAAACGCGTAAGGTTATGTTAACGCAGTAGTATGTGGTGAAGGGAAATAAGACATCTACTACAGCGCTTGAAGGAGCTACAGAGACGAAAGAAATTTGACAAGTGGCCCATAAGTACCATAAAAGCAGAAGTGGTGTCGGTCGTATTTCACTAAAGGATAATAAATTACTTAACTAGTCATTACTTACTTAGTCAGGATTGCAACCTGGCTTCTCACACCCCCATGTTGTGTGTCTTAATTTTATACATGAATGAACGAACGACAGATTTGAGAAACTTTTCATGGCAATTTTATTTACTCGTAGAGTTTGTGTCAGAAGACTGCTGAGATGAATTCATTTTGTTTGAGATATCTGATCCAGCGCTTGAATCACGAGCGCTTATCTAATCAGCCAACACACTGCCTACAATATTGCGGAGACTTCTGGAGTTATGTCAATATAAAGTACACCTAGTATAAGCATTGAATCCAAACAACCATTATTGGCGTTGTATTTTTGCTGACTGGACTCACTTTAAACTGACCGAAGATGAGATATTTTTCTAATTTTTTTTTTGCTTAGTGTTGAAGCTCATTTCTTCGGCACCTTGAATGAAGACAATCCAGCCGTTAACAGAATATTCATTAAAATTATTAGGGTAGATGCCTTGTAAGACCAGCTGGAAGTCGAACAATATTCTGACAAAAAACTGATAAATTATGGTGCGCAATAATTTCACCACTAACTCAGAGGTTTTAGTCACTGTTTTAAGTTTTTGTCTTTGAGGTATTTTATGGCCTACTTAGTTCAACTAGAGACTACGTTAAGTTATTACAAACAAAAAGTAGGAGAAAACAATTTCCTTCTTTTCATATTAATTTTCTTTACGCCTTAATAAACATTTTTCACCCAGTCCCTCTGCTATAAGGCATTAAACGAAACAAACAATGAATATCAATTACAAAAAAATAATAATAAATAAAAACAACAACAACAAATATATAAATGACGGAAACAGGATACATTAAAAATAAATAAAAACAACAACGTATTTTTAAAATCTACCAAAGGGATATGACTGCCTATAAAGGCGTTAAATATGCGTGTCATGTTAATACGCATTGGGAATATACAATGTCGGCTAAAACTAACCGAAAATAAAACTTACTTTAAATGACAAAAAGCTCAAAAGCAATATTTTTAAAATGTTTACCCTAGTAACATAACGTGCTTGAACGTAGCTGTAAAGAAAGCCATAACTTTTGATATCACTAGTCGCCATAGTCTAATAGGTAATGTGTTGCCTTAATAGACGCGAACCCGTGGTTCAAACCTTAGCTGAAAAATCTCAAATAAAACGAAATAGAAAAAACTCCGAGAATAAATACAAAATAAATATGAAAAGTTTCTAAAACCATTATCGTTCGGAGTCGACATTGTATTGTATATCCTGGCACTCAGTAATTAAATTAACACACAGAACATAGGTGGTGTGAAAAGCTAGGTTGTAATACTGACTAAAAGGATTGTAATGACCTACAAAGTAAATAACTTTTGATTGTTTTTAGCGAATTGATAAAAAGATATTTCGTGTGTTAAGAAAGCTTTGCTTTCTGGTAAAAAAAAATTCCTATGGAAACTAAGACCCAAGTCTTGATCGATATTATTCAGACTTTGCCCTAAAAAAATCAATCCTTAGGAGTGGTTTTCTGAGTTTACACATGAGTTTAAAAATGAGCACTGCTGACGATGCATGCATTGGACGCTGTTACCGACAAAAACATTAGAAAATTCAACAAAAATAATTTTGGATAAACACAATATAAAGCTGTGCGAGATAGCTGAGGAATATGTTGGACATATCGTTGGTGAATGTTTGTCCAAGAGAAAGCTGTGTTCAAAGTAGATTATAATCGATCAAGAAACATTAAGGAGATGATTATTTTGTGTTGTGATTGAAACTGTTTCGCAAAACAGTCAAGCCGATCGTCATTGGATTGCATTTGTTATATCATCACTATATGGAGATGCGTGTGGCGTAGTATTCGTCGACTATTTTAAAAAGAGAAATAACAAACATTAGCAGCTCTATCACATAATGTTATTGGAGCGTTTTATATGTCAGTGTTTAAATGTCTGTAGTCGCCTTGGACTAGTATTCACTGTGTTGGCGAACTATATGTGAGGCCACGGTTCAAAATCCAGGTCAAACATCCCCAACAAAACGAAATATGAAAATACGAACTTTCCTTCAGCAGATTTTTGGCAAAAACCCTGAGAGTAAATAAAATTGCCATGAAAAGTTTTTCAAAAATATTTGTCCTTCGGAGTCGACTTTAAACTGTAGATCCCGTAACTCATGTATAAAATTAATCCTAATTAAAGGGTTGTAATGACCAATTATGTAAAAATAAAAATAATCAACAGCTCTGTCATTTAACATCATTGGAGCATTTTTTATGTTAGCGTTGAAATGCTTCAGCCTAACTGTTAGCTTTTGTTTTGACAGTTTTAATGGACACTGTTCATAAATTCCTTACAATCCTATTTCCGTATACATAATATGTTTATTTAATTACTAACATGAAATTATTGTATACAAATTATTGTATACATATATGTATCAATATGTTGATAAACAAAATGTTTAGTTATATGAGTGAGTATTTATTGACGTTTCATCATCTTGATCTTTTACTAATGTGTTTTATTCAGTCCATATTAATAAAGAAAGAATACTTTTCATAAAAAAGGAAAACAAATACAAGTCAGGAAGAATATTTTAACGCCCAAAAAAAAAAAGGACAACACTATGGGCTAACAACTAAAATTTGATCATAGCTGAAGAATAATTTTTTTTCGAATTACTGCAAGCATCATATCGTCATGAAAATATTGCATTGCATCCCTACGAAGCATCGATATTATATCGATTTATTATCAATCATATTGATGCTTTCTGATAATTTTTTTTTTTTGGTAACAAAATGGAGTTCATAAATACAAATACATACAATATTTTTATTGCCTAAAGGCCAGAAGGTTTATTGTAAAGCCCTTAACATATAGAGAACTTCCTTATAGTGTCTCCTTTTATTCCCAACCAAGTGCTTTCTGCTAAGATGCATTGGCTCACCCAGGTATCATGCTTATATTCCGTGTATCGTTTTTCTCATCACTGGGTCTTCATATTGAGCTTGATTCGAATCCAATTCTAAATCATTTGTTCATTGAGTCCATAACGTCTAGTCAGATTGCACGATTTGCAATCTTCTTTTCATTGTAATTACATAAATACATACATACATAATTGGTCATTACAAACCTTCTCTCAGGATTACGACTTAGCTTCTCATACCACTTTTGGTGTATGTGTTCATTGTTACATATAAGTGTCAGCATCAACAGCTTAAAGTCGACTCCGAACGACAGATTTTTTTGAGAAACTTTTCATGCTAAGTTTTATTAATTCTCCGAGTTTTTGCCAGAAATCTGCTGGGAGGCTTCAAGTCTAATAAGCCAACACTCTACCTACTAGATTACGACGACTACTATATTGTAATTATTCGACAAAAACCCGTTTAACTTGAGAAAAGTGTCTTCTTTTTCGTTTTTCTCCATCATCGGCGTTGAGTTAACCACCTCGCAAGCTTATCTGACTGTTTATTGCCGTGTGTTCCCTCCCACATGGCTTGTTATTCAGAATGGAGTGACACTTTTTAGTAAATTCAGCTGTCTACTCTTACTGAAACTTTATAGAAGCTTTGTGCTTGAACGTCAACTTAACTGTCCGATAGTTTTGATATGACCCGTCCTCTGTAATTCTTGTCTAAGTTGAATTACCAACATCTTTCGATGGTGTAAACGAAGAAGCTAAGAAACAACTTGCGATTTCTCCATGGGTTCTGAATAATTGATTCTGGAACCTATGAGACTATATATCTTTGACCACCCTCTGTATACCACTGTATACCACAGAAGGATTGATCTCTTAAAATAATATGTAGCAACCAAATTGTTTCCTGCACAAATACTTAACATTTAACAGAGTTTTTGTTAACAATGATGGGACTTTCATATGAATATATTTACGAAACCATTAATAAATATTTACAAATTAATTATGAAATGGAGAAATGTGAAACGCGCCAGTCGGCCTCTTGCGAAATTTATAATATTCATCTTACGTCAGTATATTACCAGTATCAATATCGGTTATATACCGAGCATCATCATCATTACCATTGTCATTCTTATTATTATTGTTATAGCAGCTACCGTAAGACACTTTTGTTTTATTTTCTTTTTTTTAATGCAAAAGCAGATGAAAGCATCATGATAAATGACCTGTAGAAGATTGAGTGTCATTATTTTCTTTTTTTACGTTCTTTTCTTCTCTTTATTCCATATTTATTACCCATTAAAGGAGTGATAAATGAAAAATGTGCAATAAACTGATATAGTAAAGGATGTTCAGCAATTGGTTTCAATCAAGTTTCTGAACATGGCATTAGCAACCAATTTATGTTAACCATGGCAGCGTTTATATGAAACTGCATACAAACTAACAAATGATCTTTACTTTAATTAATAAGAAGCATAATTGTTACTTATCTCAGTCTTTAGTTGTGCATTGTAATGTTTCAATGAAAGGCGGTACCAGTTAAAAGTCGACTTCGAACGGAAGATTCTTGAGAAACTTTTCATGACAATTTTATTTACTCTCAGTGTTGTTGAAGGAAGACTGCTGAGAGGAAGTCGCCTTAGGGCCAACGGCTGAATCATAAGCTCTCGACTAATAAGCCAGCACAATACCAACTAAATTACGACTCCTTCGGACATAGACATAAGAGCCAAGAAGCTTTCAATAAAATTATTAATCAAAAGGAGTTATTAACAAAAGTCGTACAGACAATAAGAATTTACGGTGCTAATGCTTCTACCGGTAGGATAATACAAAGCTTATGAAGTTGTGGAAAAACACACCCCTCATATTCATTAAAACCAAAACGATGCATAATATGACTGGTAGTTCTGATGATTTAAAGGAGATGATTGCAATTTTAAAATATAATTGCCATGAAAAGTTTCTCAAAAATCTGTCGTTCATGTTATGTGTCCACTAAATAGGCTTTGGAGCAGTTGGCCACCCTACATAATTGGTCATTACAACCCTATAGTCAGGACTACGACCTACAGACAGACTCGTAACGACAGATTTTTTTGAGAACCTTTTCATGGCAATTTTTTATTTATTCTTAGAGTTCTTGCCCAAAATCTGCTGAGGGGAAGTGGCCGAAGAAATATTTTTTCATATTTCGTTTTGCTGGATATGTCCGACCCGGGGTTTATTTGGTCAGACGTAATAAGCTATCACACTACCTACTAGATAACGGCGACTTCACTGGCCCTAATTTTCCTCGAAAAATCATCAAGACTGTCTAATTTAGAAAAGGTACCAATATATGTACATTAGATCCAAGAGTGTTCAAGAAACACTGAGAAGATCACAGTTTGGAGTGTATTTTTGGCTGACGGCGTCATAGGCTTCTTTCTTTTGTTTTGATTATGACTTGGAGCATTAGAGTTCGATGACTACCAACTTGTTTTGGTTTTAATTTTAAGAACTAGACACTAACGATATGTAGTTTCACCAGCACCGCTGATGCCACATCAAATATTCTGCACAAGCGATTTGAGGGCACAAGCATTTCACGTTGAGGTAATGTGATCTGGCCATCGAGTGCATGCGATTTGATGCCGTTCGATTTTTTCCTCTCTTTTTCGAATAACCCACAAAAGCCAACATAACCCGTGACATCGGTCATATTCAACCTGAGTTATATGCCATGGTCATGGAGAATATAATTTTTCGAATAGAGATAATGGTATCAGAAGCTTCTAAATAATCGTTGATTCTGAAAAAAAGGGTGCGCTTAAAAGCGTGTGCAAACTGTAGTTTGTACCAAACAATTGCGAATCACTGTCGATAGTCTTATTACCAAAGAAGATCATTTGTATTAAAATCTTTGACAAAAACAAATTTGTCGTAGTTTTTTCATATTTTTGTATGATTCTTCCAACCATACCATACAACTTCTATCCCCAATAGAAAATATTTTAGTGCCCTGACGACAATTTAACGAGTTGTTTAAGAGGATGTTCGTTATAATATTTTGTATTATTTCCTCTTAAAAGTTGTAATAAAAATTGTTCGTAATAAAAAAATACTGTTAGGATTTTAATAGATTTTTGTAGTTTGGTAGAGGGGGGTGAGTAGAAAAGCTCACGTTGTGTATGAGTTGAAAATCCATAAAATCTTAAGATTTTCTATTAAATATTGATTGAAAATAATACAGATTATAAGGAAATTATGGTTAGCAATGAACAGAAACTTAAAAGCATGACTACAAATTACTCAATGAAATCATCATTTAAGAGTTTGGTTAGTTCAGCATTGACTTTTGAAGCTTTACGTTAAATAAAATAGAAATTTTATTTAAAATCGTACTTCATTCACTAATTTCAGAGTAGTGGTAGGAAAAGTGGGATAGCATCTCCCATCCGGTTCCACCTGGAACCACACCTTTCTGGTCACGGCATTGTATTCTTGAAGAATCGATTTGGTTTTGCATACAACTTGGTAGTAGTCCCGCATTAACCCATAACTTTTCCGTTTAGGATTCTGAGAATATATCCATATTTAAATGTCAGGAGCAATTCGATGAACTACTGATTTTCTATCATGTTTTTGAAGCATAATTTCAAAGGTGGTATTAGATATTCTATTTGTCCGTCATTCCATTCATTTGGCACTCATTTTCCAGACTTTTGGATCTTCCCCAAAGCTTTTAAACGGTCAAAAGTAGGGTGTCGTACAACATTTATCCAAGCATGTCTCAAACTTTTTTATGCTGGTCTCCAACGTTTTTCATTTCTCATATCGCAAGTCGTTATATCTGAGCCATCGAAACCAGCTTCTGCATATTGCTTCCGATAAAGCATGATCGCTATTTTTCAAATGAAAACAAATAATTAATGGCTTGCGCAAATCATCATTTTCTGGTATAACATTTGGCATCTTTAACGGTTGCAGATGTCATCTCAACGACAAAAAAACCTCTTTCACAATAAATGTTTCTTTCAGAGACATTTTATCTTGACGCTCTTTACTTTCATTACGACATGTATTTTCCAGAGTTCTGTTCCATGATTTCTGTGAATTAAGGAGCGAAGATTTTAACCACGTGAAATTTTCTCTATTGGCATAGAGACCAGGACCTATCTATGTTAAGGGTAACAACTCCTGATAATCGAACCTCTTTTCAGTTCATTAAGCATTTGAGCAGAATGATCGACGATGGTTTGAACTACAAGAGCCACATAGAACAGCATTTGATCGCCTGACGATCACGAAATAACATTTCCACAGATTTTGGAATTGAAGTTGTGAGCGACTTATGTTTTATGTGTTAATTTTATACATGAATGGCGGGACCTACAGTTTAAAGTCGACTCCGAATGACAGATACTCTCAGAGTTTTTGTCAGAAATCTGCTGAGAGGAAGTCACCGAAGAAATATTTATTTCATATTTCGTTTTGTTGGAGATGTCTGAACCGGGGTTTGAACAAAGGCCTCACATAGATTAAGTCAACAGGCTACCTACTGGGCTACTAGACTGAGCGAATATAGATAGAAATAATACGATATACACAATCAAAACGTTGTCAATCACTGCGCAGTCCTGAACTTATTGCATGCTTAAGTATATAATGAAAAATAAGTATATAAGCTGTCCCTGCTAGTTGGGTTAAATTTGGCAGCGCAACGGAATTGATTCCAATAAGGTTCCGTTGTTGCCCAAGTTACATTTTTATCCAATTCAGTTTTGACTAGCCACTTCCTGCGAATAAATTCTGGATCCCCAACTATTCGATATCGTTGGTTCCAAAGTGCCGGACTATGTCAAATGATGTGGTCTCTTGTTCTTCCTTGACATTGCAGCTTCTATAGAGACCGCTACGAGTTATTCCCAGCCTTCAGGCGTTTGTAAACCGAAGACAAAATCGGTTTATAAGATAGACTCTGCCCTGGTTAAAAAAATTATTGTATATATGCATATAGGTCCAGATTTATGTAGGCTGCCAAGACGTTGGTACATTTACTCATTTCTCTTCTAAGTCTAAGTGAAGTTTGTATGAAACCATTTCCTGGCTCCTTCAATTATATTGTTCCTTTCAATAAATGTCCTTGTTTTCAAAAAACCATTTGAATGTACAGCTGTCTCCTCCAGTGATACTTGGCATTATTGGACCATCTTAAATGTGCTGTACATACTCTCTGGAGATCTAATGATTGCTTTACTGCCAGTAAATATACGTATTTTTCCATTCTATATATTACTCTGATACCTTTATAGCGATTACTTCAATCGAATCAATTTTTGATGTCGATTTACCAGTTAATACTGGGATGATGCTTTCTTGGAGGTGTAAGCCACTATCATAATAGAAATCTAGGATCGAATAGAATTTCGAATCAGAACCACAGATTTTGAAAAAATGTTCGTTGCAATTTTATTTACTCCCAGAACTTTTGCAAGAAGACGGCCAAGAGGAAGTCAGAAAGAAGAAGAAATTAATTTTTATATATTTCGATTTGATCGAGATGTCTAGGCTGGGATTTGGAGGCGAGAGAAAACGTGGAGGTGAGAGAGAACGTAAGCTGAAGTTCTGGTTCAAAGCCATGTAGCGACCAATAAGGTTTAGTTTTCGTGAAACGGAATTGGTATGACCATAACTTGTCTGTACTTTATCATTTGCAGTTGCAATACAACTGAGAAAATTAAATGTCAAAGAAACAGTACGTGGCCGTAGTTGTAAGTACAGTTTGAATTTCAATATAAATTTATTGAGCAGTTTTATTGTGTTATAAACAAACTTTAAATAATTCCCATTTAAATGCATGTCCTTGTACGGTTGTCAATATTCTTCAATTGTTGTAAAAAAACGTTAAATCCAAATCCAAAACACGCTCCATACGGTGTTCTACAAGCAAGCATTATTTGTATAGCAATTCATAAATTGTCTTGTATTTTGCAGTCAGTGGTTTAATATCCTTGCCTTGAAATAGTATTTTTTATGATTTTAACACATGTTTTGTTTGCAACACACTGCCACTTTAGGTTTTTCTCTTTTTCGCTTTTTTTCGATTATATTTCCATAACGATTTATGATTGTTTACGAGCGCACTGAGCTGGTCGCAAGTGCAAATAAGATTTTGTTTGGAAGTGAAAAAAATTTTTTTTTTAAATCAGCAAGAGACAAATAAATAAAGAGTTTTATTTTATTTTTCTTTTCTTTATCCTTTTTGGATGATACGAAGCAAATGGTTTTTAAATGTCATCGATAGAAAATAACGCAAATTTTTTATTAAATTGACTCTTAGTTATCATTGAGTTTATCAATAAATTTTTAAACTTTTGTGTGGAAATCTTTAATTAAATAACATATGTTTTTAAATAACATATGTCGGATGTAACCTTTTATTAAAAATAATTCGAGTTTTTATGTATAAAATTACACACAACATAAGTAGTGTGAGAAGCTATAATGTAATCCTGACTAAAGGATTGTAATGACCACTTATGTATGTATTTATTCGAATTTTTCAAGCTCCAAGAAACTGCAATTGAGTATGGTTGACCCATGCTAAACTACTTCTCAGTTATAGAAAGAGAAAGAATATTACAAAGAATTCAAAGCATATAAATACATAAAGAGTGGGCCATTTAAAAGTATCATTTTGAAAATACACTAAAACAAACATTTTGCCAAATTTACTTTTGTTTTGCAAAGTAAAATTGCTTCGGTTAACAATGGAATATTATTTCATTCATCTCAGCAGCAGTCATATGGCTTCACAGTACCCCATTTGATCGGACCAATTTTCTTGCATTTTTTCGGGTGTTTCAAATGCTCAATTGTCTCTAGATTGTCGGCATAACACTTTTCTCTAACGGCATCCCACAGAAAATAGTCCGACCGTGTCAAATAACAGCATATTGGCGGCCAGTGTCATTACCATTTCGGCCAATTAAACGGCCATCAAACTTTCGACGCAATAAATCGATTGTGGCATGAGATGTGTGGCAAGATGTACTATCCTGTTGAAACAAAACATCGTTCACATCAATACCATGAAGAACGGGTATAAAAAAATCGGTTATCATGGTGCGATAGGTGTCTCCATTAACCGTAATAGTTGCGACTTCCTCATTTTCAAAGAAGTATGGTCCAATGATGCCTCCGCTACACAAGCCGTGTGTAGGTTTTTTGAGCCCCAATTCGGCAATTTTGCTTATTAATGTACCCACCAAGAGGAAAATGGGCTTCATTCGAAAAGATGATGTTTTTTAAGCAAAATCGACAGCATCGTACAGTTTCTCGTTGACCCACCTAGCGAAGCGAAAACGTTGCGAGTGGTAATGCAGCTTCAACTCTTGAACCAATTGAATTTTGTAAAACGTCATAACAAGATCTTTTCGCAAAATTCGACGTAAATTGGTGAGTGAAATGTTTAATTCTTGAAAACGATGACGAGTTGATGTTGGTGGATTCTACGCAGAGTCTTAGCAGCAGCTTCGATATTTTCACTTTACGGAGGACACACACGTCGTGGCGCGTCAACAATGGAAACAGATTCTGGAACTTTAGGAATAAACTTGCATATACCGGACACTGTTGGTCCTTCACTAGACCAAATTTTGTACGACATTTTCGTGCAATTTCTGACCGAAATTTCCAATAAATCCCAACGTTACTCAAGCGTATATCAATTCATTGCGTTCAGTATGAATTTTGAGACAGAATAGAATGGTCTAAGTAGTACCAAATTCGAAATAATCGATGGTGTCGGATAAGATCGCCATCAATTTATTTTTTTTTATATAAATTTTAATTTATTTAATATTAATTTGTTATAATTATTTTATTACGGACCACCCTAATATAAACTTGTTACATTTTCGCCTAAGCAACGACAACATACATGCATACTCTTATTAGTTCTTTCGTTGGATCAATATGCTTGTGTGTTGTTGTTGGTAGTTCTATTGTTGATCTTCAGTAAAAGCATATAAAAGGGAGAATGACAACAACGATAGCAGCCACTGCATTGTTGTTGTCATTCCTTTTGCTTAAAATTAATGCCGTTAGTTTTTGTTTTAGATTTTGTGGTCCGATAATAAGTAATTTTGTAAGACATAATCAGTTGATAAAAAGACATAGATTTGAAAAGTAGTAAAGTGGCTCAAGTATTTCGTACTTGAAATTTCGTTTTTTTTTTTATTGAAAATATTAGTGAGCTACATAAACAAAGTTTCTGTCAAACAGATGGTTCAAATTTAAACCGATAGATGGCCCATAATTCATAATTGATCATTACAATCCTTCAGTCAGAATTACGACATAACTTCTTACACCACATGTTGTGTGTGTTAATTTTATACTTGAGTGGCGGGACCTACAGTTTAAAGTCAACTGCGAATCTGCAGATTTTTGATGAACTTTTCAGGGCAATTTTATTTACTCTCAAAGTTTTTGCCAGAAATCTGCTGGGAGGAAGCCACCGCGGAAATACTTATTCATATTTTCGTTTTGTTGCAAATATCTGGTCGGTGGCGGCCGTGGCCTTACGTCTAACAAGACAACGGTGACTTAAAAACATATACTCCCTTCAAATAAGCAAAGTGATGATAGTGGATAAGAATCAGTTGAAGATGTGTATTCGAAAGAGTTTCTATTAAGTTGAAGAGACGCCAGAAATTACTTATTTTCTTTAAGATATTATATCAAGCAAAGCAAAACGATTTTGGGTTCATTTATTCTGTCCTTTAAATTACTTTTTTCACTAAGCACCAATGCAGAACGTATAACTTTAATTTTGGTGTCCTGGTAACTTAGTGGGTAGTGTACTGGACTATTATCATGAAGGTTCTAGGTTCGATTCCCACCAGAGACTATGTTAGACTACATCTATCATAAGGCCTATGTTACGCAGCTCATAATGGTTGTAAAATAATTTATAATTTTAGCCTCACACCTAAGAAGCCAATACACTTCCTGCTACACAGCGACGTCTTCAAAAATAAACTTTAATTAATAAAAAAAAAAATAAAACAAAATATTTGTTTTATGTTCACCAAGGAAACTCGAATAATCAATTACTTTAGAATGTATTTGTATTTAATTGATAAAATCCATTTAAATATTACACAAATTGCTTTTCAATTTATGAAACCATCCTATTAAAATTGTTTAAACTTCAATTTAGTTTATTATCCGTCTAACATTTAATACTTTATTACAGAAAATTAAAATAAATTCAAACATTTATTTACAATTGTACGTGTAATACACAATGAAAAAATTATTTTTAATTAAGATTTATTTACTTGCGGTTTAAATTCTGCAAATTGTAAATTTCTTATCTTCAGAGGATTTTAAATAATTGCAAAAAAAAATTGGATTTAAATTTTGTTTACAAAGAAATCTTAAAGCATATACAAACATACATACAATTCAATCAAACGAACCTAACCATTCAATTTCAATTTCGATATCAGGACGTATGAGTATATTTACATGTACAGTTCGTATAACGTATACGTAACATTGTCTAGTATTTATAATGATGGCTTTTATTGAATGTGATTGCATACCACGACGTATGAGTAGTATTTAAGACATGTTGCATTTAGCCTTTATTAGAAGATTTTTTGAACATAAAAGGCGAGCCATTTAAAAGTTTATATTTAAAAATGGAGTAAAAGAAAAACAGTTTGAAATTGTGCCAAATTTATTTTTTTGTTGTGAAGTAAAATAGTTCGGGTTAGAAATGGAATATTATTTCATTTATATGGCTGCCACGGCTGGCCTCACAGTACCTCATTCGATCAGACCAATTTTCGTGCACTTTTTCGAGTTTATGGGATCGTATCTCGGCAATAGCATCACGAATATTGGCCTTAACATTTGGCATAACACTTTTCTGTAACGAAGCTTCTTGGCGGCAAATTGGCATCACCAATAAATCGATTGTGGCATGAGATGTTTGACAAATTGCACCATTTTGATGAAACCAAACATCGTTCACATCGATACCATGAACAGCGGGTACAAAAAAAATTGGATATCATGTTTCGGTAGGTGTCTGCATTGACCATAATGACTACGCCGTCGTCATTTTTAATGAAATATTGGCCAATGACGCCTACGCTCCTCAAGCCGCATCAAATAGTCACTTGCAATGGCCAGCTGTAGGTTTTCTGAGCCCCAACTACGGCAATTTTGCTTAATAACGTACCTACCAACTTGAAAATGAGCTTCATCCGAAAAAATTATTTTTTGGCAAAATCGATATCATCGTGCAGTTTCTACTTGGCCCATCTAGCGAAGCGAAAACGAAGCGGATGGTAATGCGGCTATAACTCTTGATCCAATTGAATTTTGTAAGGTGTTACACCGAGATCTTTTCGCAAAATTCAACGTAAACTGGTGCGTGAAATGTTCAATTCTTGAAAACAATGACGAGTTGATGCTGATGGATTCTTACGCACACTCTCTGTTGTCTTTGTTCTGGAAATAAATTTCCAATAAATCCCAACGTTGCCCAAGCGCAAATCGATTCATTACGTTTATTGGAGATAATATACCGAATTTTATGACATAATAGAATGACATAAGTATTGCCATATTCGAAATAACCGATGATTCAAATTTAAACCGATAGATGACCCCTATATAGGAGAGTATTGTTGTAAAAGTTTAGTATTGCGTACCTGCAATACCATTCAGCGAAGGATTAAATCTCACGCATTATTATTGTCTTAGCGTAGAGGTGCCAGACTATTGCACTCATGCGATCGATTGTACTGCCCTCAATTTATATACTTACTTACTTGATTGAGCTGTGTATGTTAATTTTCTCCAAGAGTGGCAGGCCGTACAGTTTAAAGTCGACTTCGAACGACAGATTTTTGAGAAACTTTTAAAGGCAATTTTGTTTTGCTCTCGGAGTTTTCGCAAGATAATTGCTGAGTGTAAGTCGCCGAAGAATTGGTTTGCATCTTTAGAAAACTAAAATGCTTTCCACATGAACATACCCAGAAATTTTACCTCCAATGTTTTCAATTAGACAGTGTTGTCCTTCTCTTAAATTGTACTACATTGGTCTTGCGCGAGTTCATCCTTTAAACTTGGTGCACAGTAAACTTACAATCTCAAGACCTTCATATTTGAATGATGCCACAAAATGGCTTCGAGTTTTCTTTAGCGATCAGTATTGTATGAGTATGGTGATGATGTATGAGTATGATGATGTTCTATGAGTATGACGACGATGTATGGGTATGGTGGTAATGTATGAGTATGATGGTGATGTATAAGTATGATGATGGTGTATGAGTATGACTTGATGTATGACGATGATGTATGAGTGTGACGACAAAGTATGCGTATGATGATGATGTATGACTATCTTCTCGAGTATGGTTATGATTTATGATGGAGATGTCTGAGCGTAATGATGATGCATGAGTGTGATGATGATGTGTTAGTATGTTGAGTACGTATGATCTATCATGATGGTCTATGAGTATGATAATGAAGTATAAGTATGATGACGATGTATGACTTTGGTGATCAGTGTTGGCACGAAAAAAAAAATATTGTAATCAACATTTGTGAAAAAAATCACCAAATAAGAAAAAAATATAACCAAAATTAAATTCGAAGTTTTTTTATTTTATTTTTTACAAATTTAAATTACAATTAATACGACAGAGTAAGAAAAGAAACAAAAAATAACAAAATAATTTTTTAGTCTTACTAATTAATTCATTTCTACAAACAAAACAAAAGCCCTTTTTATAAGAAAAATAAATAACCAAAACCGGAAAAATCTACACATTGAACCAAAAAATAACCAATTTTGGTTAGAAATAACCAAAAACGGCAAAACTGTTGGTGATTATGTATGAATATGATGATGATGTGTGAGTATGGTGATCATGTAAGAGTGTGATGGCGACGTATAACTCTGTTGGCGATGCATGGGTATGGTTATGATTTATGATAAAGTTGTATGAGAGTGATGGCGATGTATGAGTGTGATGATGATGTATGGGTATGGTGATGGTGTTAGTATGAGGATTAGTATTGGCCGTCACTGTCAGCTTCATAAAGCTTCATTAAAAGTTCATCCACATTAATAATAAGTTTTGCTAGTGTTCATCACTTTAGAAATTATCGATTTGTAATTAATGCAAAGAAATATTTATACTTTTACTGAGTGAGCTTTTCTTAAACATTGCCATTCGATGTTTAATTATTTTCATACAGTTATTATTCCATTTAAGCCCACATATTTTCATTCATATCAATATTTCCAATATTATTTATTTAACCTTGTTTTTGTATACTTTTTATTTTTTGTTTTTATGAATGTTTTTCCCCCCATCAAATAATCGTACTTGCACTTGTATTGCCAATAAAATATTACAACCAATTTATCTTTCACAAACGAAGGTGGATTTTTATTTGTGTGTGTATCTGTGTAAATGTTAACTTTTTAGTGGTATTTTTATGTTCAAAATTTATTTATTTATTATCTACACTTCACCTTTTTTTCCCTACTCTCTCGTTTGCTTTTTACTAGATGCCGTATATTTAAATGTAAAGTATTAAAAACGCTTATTTGTAATAAAAATGATTTGCCTTCAAATTTGCCACTAAAATACATTTTTGTTCAATTTTAAGAAGGCGGATGTAAAAAATATTTGTGTCCCATAGCGATCAATTCTTTTTGTTTATATGAATTCCAAAATATTTCTTAAAGTGTAATCATACTGCCATAAAAGTCGAAGGCGTGAACATAAAAATTTTTCCATTTTATGAAATAACTACTTGGTGGAAGAAATTATTTGGGTATTCAAGTGTTATACCCAAAGCTTATGTGAAAAAGAAAGTTACGAAATATAAAGCAAACAGCAGCAGTGCAGTCTACCTATCAGGTCACATTGGGTGCTCTTTTGGCTGAAACACTACCAATAACTTTGGTTTGACTGCTGAATATCAAATTATGTTAATATTTCTATTAAATAAAGTTTGATAAGTCATCATGAATCGTTTAATGCAGGAAATATGTTTCCAAATATTTAAAATTGACAGCACTTCGCCTTCTGTAAGATCACAATAAACCGCAGTCACAGATTGTCTTCACAATAATCTTCAACTTATCGAATCAGAACCACCAATACGACAAATAAATGTGCATATTGAAGAGAATACTTACTTAATTCGTTCTTACAAACCTTCAGTCAGGATTTCCACACCAATTATTTTGTGTGCGTTAATTTTATACATGAATTTGAGCTATAATTTAAAGTCAACTCCGGATGACAGATTTTTGAGAATCTTTTCATGGCAATTTTATTCACTCTCACAGCTTTTGCCAGAAATTTGTTGAGAAGAAATCGACGAAGAAGTTTTTTTTTCATATTTTCGTTTTGATGGCTGAACTGGGGTTTGAACCGAGGCCTAACGTCTACTAAGCCAACACACTACCTACTAGACTACGGCGACTTCTGAAATCGGCTTCATCGCTGCAGATAATTTTTCAATGAAAATTAGTATCAATTTCCAATTGCTCCAAAGCTCATACACTGAACATATTTAGTGGTATAGTATGTGAGAGCAAGTCAACATTCAAACAAATATATTTTAGAAGAGGAATGGAAACATTATCTAATTCCTGGTGAGAAATGTTAGCTGCTATAATATATTTATGTGTATCAATCGGGACATTGCGTTCGAATGTGTTCGCACACGAACACATACACATTTTTAAATATTCTTAGAATAATTAAAATTCAATAGCGATGATGATGTTGTCCAAAAATAATTTTCTATAGTTTTCAATGGAGATAATATACTGAATTTTATGACAGAATAGAATGACATAAGTATTGCCAGATTCGAAATAATCGATGTTTTAAATTGAAACCGATAGATGGCCCACCCATACATATATGGAGTAACCTAGTTTAGGTATCTACTTTCCTCAACCCAAAAAAAAAAACAAAAATGACAATAATAAAATAATAACAAAAAAAAAAAAAAAAAAAGAAATTGAATAATGTGAGAATCCAGAAAGCTCTTTTAGATGTATATTCTACTACCCATTGGATAGAGTACATAAAGAGAACGAATACATTAACACGTTTATAGCAACAAATTTTCATTAACCAACAAATACCTTCAAACACAAATTGTCACAACCAAAAATATTCTGATATATGAAAACCACCCACAGAGAGTAACAGCAAGAAGTACAAAACCACCTGTTCATAAAGTACAGTGAGTCAGTTATTTCACACAATACTTATGTGAATGAATAAATGGCTCTTAAGTAGGGATTCTATAACAGCTGGTCTATTTATTTGGATTTAATGCGTTAAACGTGTAAAAGACAATAACGATGATAACGTAGATGATAATGATGTTGTGTTTGCTGCCCGCTGTTGCCCACAGGGAACATTGGACAGAATTCAAGTGCTGCGTGAATAGTAAGAAAACAAAGGTTTTGTGAAAACCAACAACAATGGATTGGGTATGTATAGGTAATATACATATATACGGGCATCTAATCTAAAAAGCAATTACGCAATATGGAGAGACGTTGAGATAGCGGTTGAAATTAAAATTGCTGGGTTTTTTCTTTAGAAAATAAAGAAACTACTGTGATGACTAGACGAGAACTCATCAGTTCAAATCGCAGCTCTGATAACTCAAAGAAAATAATTTTTTTCTTTCTTGCAAAGGTTCTGAGAGTAAATAATTGACATGAAAAAGTTTCCTACATCTGTCGTTTGGAGTCAACCGGTACCGCTCCTCATAACTCACATGACATGGACAATGTTAGCAGATATACCGTAATAGAAAAGTATTGTAATGGTCAATAAAATATTTTTTATACGTCTTTGCTATAACTTGTTAACCCCGCAGTTATATCCTTTAGTAATAAGAACAAAAGTAAGTGTATGGCAAGCATATGCTTTAGGTAGATTGAAAGATAGGAGACCTAACATAGGGTTCAGTTCAAGATCTTATGCCTATTAGCATACACCTAAGCCATTAAGTAGGCTTGTTTTTCTCTCACCATTAAGAGATACCAACCATACTTTCTACAGAAAATCTATATTTTATACAAACTTCCTTAACTCCTTCCAGTCTACTCTCTTGGGTGAAGTTTTTGTTTTAGTTTTTCCTTATATCCGATCACTAGTAGATGACTAGAAGTCGCCGTAGTCTAGTAGGTCTAATAGTAGTCGGCAACTTTCTCGCAACAGCTTTCTGGCGAAAACTTTGAGAATAAATAAAATGAAATATTTCCCAATGAAATGTTTCCCAAAAATCTGTCGTTTGTTGTCGACTTTAAACTGTAGGTCCAGCCACTCATGTTAAAAATTGACACACACATAACGTACAAGTTGATGTGGGGAACTAGGTCGTAATCCTTACTGAATGTTTGTAATGACCAATTATGTAAGTATGTATGTTGCTGATGACTAGATAACCATATAATACGTTCCACTTCTTGAATACTTTTTAATCGCCTTATAACAATACAGGACAGTCATTTATCATAAATATTGATTTGATTATTAGTAAATTTATTTAAGTCCCTACGTACGAAGCTTACCAAACTATCATTAGCCCGAATATACCTGTTTTATTTACCGTATTTTTTTTCCGTGAGTTTTGAAATCTTTTGAGACGTGTGTGACGCACGGATAACAGTAAACCTCTTGTAAGGCGGATGAGTTATACCAAAGAAAATAAAGTACAGTTATCCGCTTCGGTGCGGAATTGACACTTTAATTTTCTCTCCACTAACTAATGGAACATCGAAATCCTTATGGATTTTACAGTTCTTAATATACCACAGTACATGTAAGGCGACGGTCCAAGTAGATACTAAAATAGTTTACATGGTTATGCTCTGGAATATTTACGCTATAAAACATTATAGGTCGTCTCTTCTCAGAGTGAATGATTTAGATACATTGAAGCAATATATCCAACGCATTTATAAGGGTATCTTATCAGTGCTCATTAATGTCATTCCTTCCGCAAAGATGGGTGTGTGAGTCAATTTGCACATGGGCATATCAGTAGGGAACGATCCCAGGATAATTATTCGTAGATATCCAGCACATAAAATGCAAAACGATCGACTCCATAAATGTTTTTTTTTTAATTTATGTCCGTAAACTTGTAACAACTGCGTGATCTTAAATAAAAGTCCGTCATGACAGACTTTGTCGAAAGGTTGAGATATTTGATGCTCTGGAATTATGTTGTTTGCATATAAATAAAGTCGTCATAGTCTGGTACGCAGTGTGTTGTCTTATTCGACGAGTAGCTACGGTTCAAACCCCAGGTCAGATAGCTCGAACGAAACGGCGACATCCTCTTAGAAGATTACTGGGAAAAAGTCTGAGAGTAAATAAACAATGCCGTGAAAAACTTTAAACTGTAGGTCCTGCCACATTTGGATAAAATAACACACACAACATAACTGATGCGAGAAATTAAGTGTAGTCCTGACTGAAGGGTTGCAACGCCTATTTAAGGAAATAAGTAGGCATGTACATGTGAACGACAAGATGATAATTTTTACCTATGGAAGGGCGTACTATAGTCCATATTGACCGAAATGTTTTTCTTTAAACTTTTCACTTCACTTTCTTTTTTAACTCCAAAATACGAGCCCATTATAATTGTTTAGCTAATTAGCTTCACTTAATTTATATTTATGAATGACTACACGCACAATTCTGATGTGTATATGTGTTTTATGTTTTTTGTGCGTTCGTATTTTACTGTGTAGTTTGTATAGATGACTTCCACGGAACTCAATGAATATGAATGAATGGCACGCAATAGAATGTGAGTATTTCACTGTTAAGTCCTTATTTTAATTTAAATAAATATTAAAGCGTGAGTACTTTACGTAAAATATTACAACTATTTTTATATGCCAGTACGTTTAAATTCGAGAATACAGTGATAAACAAATAAATTGAAAACTTATGCAGTCAATTACTGTATTCACTAGAGTTCCAACTTTTCGTTGAGCAGTAATAACTTTTAGTGTGTCTTGTTCTATAAGGAATAATAACACATTACGTAGGAGATTTGATACCCGAAAACCCAATTTTATGTATCTTGGAGTCTACGTCCATTATATTTATACATCACAGAACGCAGTGATAAGCTAAACTTATATGATTATACACATATAAGAACTTATTTTATAAATACCATAAGAGCTGCCATAGCTTAGAAGGTAGTGTGTTAGCTTATTAGACGGCAGCACTAGGTTCAATCCCTAGCTCAGACATCTTGATCTAAACGTAATATCAGTAAATATTGAATGAATTTCTCTTAGCAGTCTTCTAGTAAAAAAGTCTGACAGTAATTAAAAATTGCCATGAAAATTTTTAAAAAATTTTTCGTGCGGAATCGACACTCATTACTAAAATTAATACAAACAATATGGATGGTGAGGGAAGTTAGGTTGTAGTCCTGACTAAATAATTTTAATGACCAATTAAGTAAGTAAGTAAGATACATTTAATGACAAGTTACGCTATTTTGTTCGAACCAAATGTCGTTCATGTTTAGGTGATTAGCTTTGGGAATAAATATTCTGTTAGCAGGTCGGGTTAGCACTCGGCCATTCACGGTAATGGCAACTCCCTACCATTTTTGAAAGATATAAGCACCGATTGATGTCGGCAGCGTGTAAACCCCACCAAAAAGTCAATTTCAATGAATGTAATAATGAGGCTTGAGGATTTTCATCGCTTCAAGTTCGACAATTTTGATTATTGATGCAGCAAAAATGCAACAAAACCGACTTTCATTTGGCATATAAACCTTAAAGCCAACATTCCGAGAACTATAGCCGATCGATATTTCGGCAACTTCTTACCAATTTAACTGTTTATAATAGAGCAAAACGAAAATTTTTCTTCATTCTTATAGCACTTAAACTTTTAAAGAACACGCGAATGAGCCCTTTTTATATGTAAGTCCCAATTTCTCTGTACTTTAAAATATATTTCGCCCACATATTTGGTTTACTGTAAAGTCATTGGCCTTAAAATGTTATAGTAGAAGATTATCCACATGTATGTGTGTCAGTTATAACAACATGGTACGTATACACAGGCATATTCAGTCCTTTTTTACATAATAAATGATAAATAAAAAATAAACGCCATTACGTTTAATAATTCAATAACATTTTTGAGAAAGTGTACAAAATAGCCAAAGTAATCCGGTAAAAGGGTTAAAGAAATTTATTCATAATAAATTACTTTGGCTGTATATTATTCCCTGGATAGTTATAGTTACCCCTACGCTGTCGCTAAAAACCTACCTGTCCTACAGAACATGCATACATAGACTCATGTTGTGTGCGTTAATTTTTTATACGTGAGTGGCGGGACCTACAGTTTAACGTTGACTCCGAACGACAGATTTTTGAGAAAATTTTCATGGCAGAGTTATTTACTCTCAGAGTTTTTGCCAGAAATCTGCTGAGAGGAAATCGCCGAAGAAATATTTTTTTTCATATTTCGTTTTGATGCCTGACCTGGGATACGAACCCGGGCTTTACGTCTAATAAGCCAACACACTACCTACTAGATTACGGCGACTCCTAAATCTTATGAATAATAAAAAAGTCTATGGTTTGAAACGACAACAGCGAATATCCGAAGCTAAAATGAAATCCAACACCATAAAATGTGCATTTTTTCTTATAATGTCGTATATACTCGTCTTGAATTAAGAAAAATCACAATCGTATTATTATTCAATGAATATACAGGAAGTTTTTTCTGTTTCCTTGTATGAGATCAAATAAAGTTCTTTCAAAAAATGTACAATTTAGAACATTCATTAGTTTGGCGACTTTAGTAAGTTTAACAACAATAATAAGTTTAATAACAATAGTAAGTTGATGTAATAAATTTTGGGGAAGTGCTGTTAATATATAAATTTTGTTTTTTAACAACGTATAAAATTGTATATACATACTTTCTGAAAAACCAATAGGCAATGTTTAATTTTCAGCCATAATTGCCTATTTTAACAGGCAGATATATTTTAATTTGTTATGACGAGTATACTCGATTTCGTAGAAATCACCGCAGTCTTGTAGGTAGTGTGCTGGCTTATTAGACATGAGGCCTCGGTTAAAAGACCATGTTAGATACATATATCCAAAAAAATCGAAATATAAAAAATATTTCTTCGGCGACTTCCTCTCACTCAAGTATAAAATTAACACACACAATATAACTGTTGTGAGAAGCTAGGACGTAATCCCGACTGAAGAGTTGTAAAGACCAGTTATATATGAATGTATCTAAGTACGACGACTTCCTCTGAAGAGTCTTCTGGACCAACACACTGGGAGTAAAATAAAATTGCAAGAAAAAGATTCTCAAAAGTTTGGAATCAACTTTAAGCTGCAGGTGCCGTAACTCATGTATAAAATTAACGCACACAACATAAGTAGTGTGTGAAGCTAGGTCGTAACCCTGAGTGAATTAAGTAATAAAGTAATTAAGCAGGCAGAAGAAATTTTTTGTAACTAATTTAAGCAGTTAAACGGTTAAAGACTTTACTTTACAGCAGAAATATTGTCCTTATCTTGCTAATTATTTTGTATTGAGAAGAGAATTATATTTCATGCCAAAATCAGCTGCTTACTAAGTTGGCTAATTATGTTGATTGTAAAGTGGACAAAGTGCTCTAAGAACTTAATTTTCTTCTTTTTTTTTGTCTCAATTTAGAAGCTCTGTTTTGTCCTAATAATTTTCCTAACCTTACTGCACCGTAATGTAAACACAGTTTGATATTTGACATGTGCAACCATAATTATCGATAGTTCTTACGTAGCATTTTCATAATTTCATAATTTTATCACAATTTAAATACAAATATTTTTAATATCCATTCGATTTTGCTCGCCATTGTATGTATTGTAGAAATATTAATGATTACAACATTTACCGTATAGTCCAATTTTGTCGATTTAAATACGATGGCAGACAATGGAAAGCAATGGAAAGTTTTGCCATCATTTTAAGTTGCATACTTACACAGCTTTTGTAATATTTTACCTTTAGTAGATACATACATATTTGTTTATGTAAATTTTATGTGCGTCAAACATTTATATTACATTGTATGTATAGCTTTACGAGCTAAAAGTTGGGAATCTTCGAAAGACATTGGTAGCCCGGCCTACCAATGTGCACGATTCGCCGCAAGACTTACTCTTGGCTTGCTAAGCGCATACGTACTAAACCCAACCTAGTTCGTCACACATCCATTAAGTCGCCCCCCCCGGGACCACAATCAAGTACTACATCGGGGGAGGTAAAGATTCAGCGGGTGCTACTATTCATTTCTGCTGTTCTTGCTCTCTCTATTATTCTCTGTTGTATCAGAACTTCCTTCGCGAAGAAACATACCGCGTTCCAGTTTTCGCATAATGCTAGCATCAGGTTAACCACGTTGTCGGGGGTCACCTGGGATCCGATCGTCCTTTCCAGTAAATTTCGCCGGTATTCATAGCGTTGGCAAATAAAGAATATATGCCCCGCTGTTTCGCTTGTATTTCGACATGATGGGCACGTTTCATCCACGTCATGTCCATACTTGTAGAGGTATGCTCTATAGCATTCGTGGCCCGTTAGGAACTGTGTAAGGTAAAAATTCACCTGGCCGTGTTTCCTTCTAGTCCATTCTCCTATATTTGGTATCAATCGGCAGGTCAGGGTGCACTAGCCCCGTTCTCCTACTTGTCCAGTGTTTTCTCCTCTCTACATCCACTAATATTCGAAGCGGCATCATCCCCGCAATCACCAAGGCTGCTTCCGTAGATACTGTTCGGAAGGCAGAAATTACTCGGAGGGCAGATCTTCTGTAGGCCGCATCCACTCCTATCCTATATGTCTTCTTGTCCATGGCCTCGGCCCATATAGGGGATGCATATAGAGCAATCGATCTAACCACTCTCATCAGCAATTGCCTCTTCTCCTGCCTCGGACCTCCCAGGTTAGGCATTATCCGCGAGAGTGCGCCCGTTGTCGTCGCACACTTCCTACTAATATACGCCAGATGTTCCTTGAATGTAAGTCTGTTATCTATCATAACTCCCACGTATTTGATTGAATGCTTCGATGTTATGGTGATGAATTCCATTTTCTTCCTACTGCTTACTAATACGACATCCGTTTTATGGTCAGCAAGTTTTAGACCTACACTTGCGATCCAGCTGCTGCATTGCACGTTCGTTCCAACTGATCAAGATGTTTGCCTCTTACCACGAGAGCAATATCATCCGCAAATCCAAATATTTGTGCGCCCGTAGGAAGCCTAAGCCTCAATACACCGTCATACATGGCGTTCCATAGTATTGGGCCCAACACCGAACCCTGTGGTACTCCTGCTGTTACAGCGTATGCTTTTCTGCCTTCGTCGGTGTCATATAGAAGCACTCTATCCTTAAAGTAGTCCATCAAATATCCAGGAACGTCCCTCTCATCGAGTGCAGCCAGGATGGCGTCCCAATCTGCCGAATTGAAGGCGTTTTTGACATCCAGTGTGATGATGGCGCAATACTTCTTATCACTCTCAAACCAGCGGTCACCGCATAGCAGAAATTTATGTGCTTTTGCTAATTTCAAGCAAGCAATACAACCCTGGCCGTAGCATTTTAATTAGTTTCATATACAAAAAAAAAAAAAAACACACGATGATTGATGTTATTTTTAATTAGCAAAAAAAAAAAATAAATAAAGTAAAAAACAAAATAAATAAACATTTAAAGTAACCCACACCCACATTTTGAAACTTATAATGAAGGTTTTACAGATACAGCAGGCTTCTGCCATTGATATGTGATTCCTATGAAATATATTTTCATATTCATTTAAAGCTTATTACGATCCATAATTAATTAGACAATCTTATAGAGAGCGATGATGGCAATCAAATAAGTGTGATATTTAATTGGGTCTAATGGTTATTTAAAGCAATCAATTAAGGGTTAAATTTATTACTTGTAAGGTGTTAAGGTTAATTAAGAAATTATGAATGCAGGGTTATTTTTTTATTTATTGCCTTAATAGTCCTGCTCTGGAATATTTTGAAACAGTTAACAGAAATAATCAAACAAAGACAAATTATTGCAGACAAAACACATGTCCTATATTTTCTTATAGAAAGAAAACCAAACACATAGAACGACGTGTATAATATTTGGGGCCTTACACATGTTACACATGACATGCTTTGCGGTCATTGCAAACCGATAAACAAAGTTCGCCGGCAGTTAGCTGTTTAGTTCATCAGTGCAATCTGTTCCACACCAACTACAGCATTTTTATTATACTTAATTGGCCTGCCTCTGATCATCTACAAGGTGGAAAATTTAAAAGTTTAAATTTAAAAATGCAGTAAAACAAAAACGGTTTGAAATTTTGCCAAATTTATATTATTAATATTATTTCATTCATATGGCCAATTTTCTTCCACTTTCGCAAGTGTATGAGGTTGTATCGCGGCAATGGTGTCACGAACGTTGGATTTGAAGGCCAACACTCAATTGTCTCTGGTTTGTCGGCACATCCATATATACATACATACATGCATAATTGGTCATTACAACCCATCAGTCGGGATTACTACCTAGCTTTTTGCACCATAAGTCGACTCCGAACGACAGACTTTTGGGAAGATTTTCATAGCAATTTTATTTACTCTCACAGTTTTTGCCAAAAATCTGCTGACAGGAAGTGACGAACAAATATATTTCATTTCGTTTTGTTGAAAATGTCTGACCTGGTGATACCCTATACTAATACCTGCTAGGTTTTTGTTTTTAATTTACAACTTTCCTTATTATTTCCTCAGGATGTTAGTTGTTAGAATGACATTAAATTTACATTACCTATACATCAGTTTACATTACCTATACTTTTGAAGCACATGCGAATGAACCTCTTTAGTATGTATGTTCCACTCTCTCTCTCTATATTTTCAAATAAGTTTTACACACATTCGTGGTTTACTGTAAAGTCATTGACCTTGAAATGTTATAGCAGGTGATTATACATATGTAAGTGTGTCAAATGTAACTACATGATACATATACATATTCCCTCCTATTTTTAGCTAATAAGATATGGATGGAAAAATTAACTATTAAGAATTCACGAACATTTTTGGAGAAAGTGTACAAATTATCCAAAGTAACCCGTTATAGGGGTTAAATAAATTTACTCATAATAAATTAGTTTGGCTGTATATTATTCCCTAGATAGTTACCTAAAAACCTACCTGCCCTACAGAAAGCTTAAATTTTATAAATAATAGAAAAGCCTATGGTTTGAAACGACAACAGCAAATATTCAAAGCTAAAATGAAATCCAACATCATCAAACATTCATTTTCACATCAAACATACATTTTTTATACTTCATCGTTGTGTAAGGTAAGTACATGGGTTTTTTTTATTTTTTTATTTGTTGCTATGTTTGGAAAATATATTTGCTAGTGAGTGTTTATAATTCTTAATAAAAATTTATATTCGTATCACTGTGTTAGCCCCCACTGTAGTGATGTGGTTTTAAATTGAAAAACGTAGACAAATTAACTCTTCAACATTAAAATGAGAAATGAAAAATTCTTAGCAAGTGTTATAAATGACTTTCGCCACAAAATATCAACGTGTCAAATATCCTTTAAGCCCCATTGCCCTATCATCTCGCTACACTGCCCCATTAAAATCTTCTGTCTTCTGCTCTGTTTTTTAGTACAATAGTGTGCAATAAACCAGCAAATGTCTACAATTTTAAAGTCTGTAATTCAAATACTCACACAAGCATACACATACTCATTCATACATACATACATACATACACAAGTACATTCACAATCATATGCATTAACACTGTAAACCATGACTTTCAGTGAACCAACCATGTTGGCTAGTTTTTCCCTTCGTTGGATACTCAAGAGAAAACATTTGTTATGGCACTCTAGCATTTAAGAAAAAAATAACAATAACAACAACAACAATCAAAATCTGAGTGGCTGTAGAACAAGAGTTTTATAATAGCAACCAAAATACAGGCAACATGAAATTCTTTGGTGGTATTAAATAAAACACAAACAAAAACAACAATAGTTTGCAAAACTAAAAATTATCAGGGAACTGAATTTCATTGGATGGAGGAAAACAGCTGAGTACTCTATATGCCGAAAAATTTCCTCAGCAGGAAGGTGGTATTAAAAGTCGAAGATAAAAACAGGAGTCAGAGGAAATAAAACTTGTGGCGTTCAAGCACCATTATTTAGTTCAGGCAAGCTAATCAGAAGGAAGTGGTGGTTCAATCCCCACCTCAATTATCAACAAAACGAAACATGACAAATATTTTTTCAGCAACTTTAGGCAAAAACTGTGCTAATAAATAAAATTTCCATGAAATGTTCGTCAAAAATCCATCATTCGTAGTCTACTTTAAGCTGTAGGTCAATAATGAATCGAGCCTATATTCCAGTGATAGAGTTCTACATTCAAAACGCAGATATTAAAGAAACGCAGATATTAAAGAAAAGTGTTATTTACATGTCATGTAAAACTATTACAGTCTATGTGACTTATACAAATTAGATGCTGCGTGGCTACCACACAATCGACCAAAACAACATCGAATTGATAGTTGGGAACATTTTTGAATCTGTTTCTGTACAATGATCGTCATTTGGGAGAACTACACGTGGTAAATTGACTGGAAAGACATAGCGGTCGATTGGCATGCAGATGATGATTATAAAAACTCGATAAATCCATTATAAAGTTTGTTTTGAGTAGGATTGTGGCCTGTAGAATGAGCAATCGTTTCAAAGAGTTTCTCAAAATCTCTAAATGCACGGTAAAGTGACAAACGTTGTATGGTGTTCAGTAATGATTCGAAGGCTAATTGTGTGATCTGTATTGACGAAGTCCAGATTGTTTACAAACATTCTCTAGTAGGAAACCAATCCAATATTTATATACCAGACTCCAGTCAAGGACAATTAGAAAATAAGAGATTAAGAATCTGCACCTCTTCAAGGCAAGTGCAGAACTTTGATACATAAGTTGAAAGACAGTTTTGCTTTCGCAAAAAATAGTCGAGGTAATGCCATGAATGAATGGAATTTTTAAATGCCTTCAAAATGGAGAATGGCTTGTAAGAATCAATGCAGCTTATGGCCAGAAGACACCCACTGCTCTTATTATCCGTGAAAAGCCAGCAGAGTGTAGTACACTCAGTCCTTTTTTTACGCGATCTCTTTTTACACGATTTCACTTTAACGCGTTTATTTTTACAGCGCAAATTCCTTTTTTTACGCGAATTTCTCACTTTAACGCGATTGCTTTTTTTCGTTTTTTGCTTGTTTACCATAGACGGGAAATTGTGGCACATTGTGCCATTTTTGGCACAATTTCGTCGTCTCTGGCCCGGCGGTACACTCAAGTCGATTGTGGCCCTGAAGATGTTCATTTTCCATCACTGTTGTTTACATATTTTTGCGCGTAATAATTTTCGAATACATACATATAATACGGGGAAGTCCCAACAAATTACTATTGATTCTGATAAAAATTCTAGTGATATCAGTGCTGGTCATCAAAATAAGCGGCTAAGAATAATTTCCACTACGGATAATGACAGTGATTAAACAGCATTCAACGGTTTTTTCAATAAATCTACCTATTTTCTATTTTCTTCTCTTTTATATATGGTTTTTGTTTTGTATTTTTTATTTTGTTATGAATGAATAAATCATAAGTCTGAAATTTGAAACTTATTGTATTGTTTTTGAATATTTCTTTGCGCGTATATTTTGTTATACGCGATATTTTTTATATTCGGAACCAATTCGTCAGTTAATATTGGAAAACTAACCATTTTTACGCGATTTTTTTACGCGATTAGTGACAGAACCAATAATCGCGTAAAAAAGGACTGAGTGTAATATTAAAATTACTCTTAAAAATCTATTCTATTCGCCTTACTTTACCCGTGTCAATCTTATGCATCATTATTACAGTTTACCGGCATCGGTATTTCCGACAATAATTTTCCATTATTATTTGTTTTTATTTTATATTTATATTTGCCGGTAACTTTAAGCCGTTTCCATGCACAACCCTATCAATCTTTCTATCCGTTTGTGTATCTCAAACCAGCCGTGTGTATTACATTCATATTCAAATAGATAAACAAAAAACACCGAAAGTAGAATGACATTCAAGTAGTAGACAATTCAAGTGCCATCTAGAGACTTGATAACATTAATAAAAGCAACAACAACAATAGTAATAAAAATTATGTATACAAATACAAATAAACAATAACAATCCACCGCATGTGTGGCAAGTATTACTTACAACTATAAATGGCAACAACTACCATGGGTGGTATTTTTTTTTTTTTGCTGAACCACAAATTAAGAGGTTCTCATCAGCACTTTCATTAAACTGACCGACAATGACCAGATAGTTGAAATAAAATAAACGTGTATGTCAAGATAAATTCGAATTTCAAAATCCAAAACATAAACACAAGCACTTTTAATGTTCTCCATTCATTACAAATAATAAATTAAAAATGTTGCGGTATCTGTTGTTGTCAAGCGGTTTCAAATTAAGACCATCATCTTCAATGGAAATGAATTCTGATAAATTGCTTTGCAGCCGATGATCCAATCGTAACTGACACCCTACCAAATCAAAATCATTTAAATTAGGCGATGACCCTTTTATACATTCATTCTTTTTCACGTGCATTCATAGATGGCATATTTTTTACCGACAAACCAAAATCACCAAAATCTCATATCTTTTTTTTTCAATAATGCAGTAAATAAATGTCCGCATACGGTGTTTAAAATCACGAACTTCAAAGTTTTTTTTTATAATTCGACTCATAGGCTTTTGCGAGAAATTTATCTAAGAGTCAATCTTTTTCGTCAAATTCTTGTTGTGACAGCTTTGATTACCGCCGTAATCTTGTTAACTTATTAGACGACAGTCCGTGGTTTAACCCTCGGCTCAGATATATAGACATACATAATACATACATAATTGGTCATTACAACCCTTCAGTCAGGATTATTGACCTAGTTTCTCATACCACTTATGTTGTGTGTGTTAATTTTATACATAAGTCGCGGGCCCTACAGTTTAAAGTCGACTCCGAACGACAGATTTTTTGAGAAACTTTTCATGGCAATTTTATATACTCTCAGAGTTTCTGCCAGAAATCTGCTAAGAGGAAATCGCCGAAGAAATACTTTTTGTATTTTGTTTTGATGTCTGACCTGGGGCTCGAACCCTGGCTTTACGTCTAATAAGCCAACACACTACCTACTAGACTACGGCGACTTCATATATATAAAACATACAGTTTAAAATCGACTCCGAACAACAGACTTTTGCTGTAAAGAAGTGGTCGCTGCTAGCCTCATTGTCGAAATTTTTCTAGTCTCACCCCCCAGTTTGGTGAATATTGGCAAAAAAATGATATTGTCAAAGTTTCAGATCAATCGGTTGGGGTTAAGACGTGCCTCAAGGCCGATGAAATTTAGGGGAAACCATAAAATTTAAGTTTCATTACTTATAACTTGAAAAATATAAATTTTATTGAAAAATGTTGTAAGAGGAAGATGTTTCCTGTAAAGTTTCAAACATTTTTCCCCTTGACAACTTTTTTCTTAATCCTATATTGAACAAAAAGAGGCAATATTTTAAAAAATTCATAGATGTCCACGGTTTATTTCTATACTAATTTGTAGCCCTTTGCTTTGTATGAGTGCATGATAAGTAAATGAAAATCTGTACATATTGTCATTGCAGTTATTGAGGCATTAGAGCTTGACGCTCAAAACTATGCATTTAATAAAAATTCTATTCGAGCAGCCCGAGAAAAAAAAACGACACAATGATATGTTAGAGTTGAAAAAACATCGACATTAGTACCTTTAACACATTGAGTGCCAAGCGAAAACCTTTCCAAGAAGCCCAACATTTTTTTTGTTAACTGAGTGTATTAGTGACAAAAACCGATTTCTGAGATCTCCTTGGTCCATTCTGCCCCATGCTTTTTATTTTATACAGGCTTTTTTGTGTCGTACATTTCTGTAAGACGTGGAACTGCACGAAGGGTATGCATTTGTAACACCCATGAATGCTTTTGCAAAAATGTTCAGTAAAGGATTCTTTATTTAAAAATCACATTAAATTTCACTCTGTGTCGTATATAAACGAACTACAGGCTCTAAGTAAAAACAATCACTGTCGTACGGAAACGTACGACATGGCACCCCACGACGGGATAGGTGTCGTACGGAAACGTACGACGTGGCACTGAATGTTTTAATGTTATGTGTTTACATTGGTACGGCAAACTATTACCAGAGTTAACTTTAAGTGAAAATGTGGTTAGGTTTCCAATTATTATATCTTGCGGGCACACTGAAAAATTGCTCCAAGTTCCTGCTTTGAAAAGTGGAACTGGATGAGAACGGGCATCAGCCGTGTGTAATGCCATTCAAGAAAGGGGCCTTCAAGATAACACGAACGCTATTGTTTTTGATACAACAGCTGTAAACACTAGTCGTATAAATGGAACGTGTACTATAATGGAAAATCTTTTACAAAAGCCGCTCTTATGGCTAGTGAACAGACGGGTTATAGGGTAGGGTTAGTATGAGGGTAAGAGGGGGTAGGGTGTATTTATGTGCACAAACCTTTTATATTATTTATATAAAAGTAAATAATGAATGTATGTATGTAAACGATAAGTGTTCGTTAATGTTTTGTGTGTATATATTTCTAAAACGTTATAAAACTTATTTGCATATGTGTTTGTTTTACAATATAGTATGTTGTGTTCACAATTTGATTATTTATATATTAATTCACAATTTGTATTATGTTTTGTTTTATAATTTGTCACAAAATTAAAGTTTTATTATTATTATTTATTGAAAACTCAAGAATTTTAGATTATTTAAATATAAATTAGTTCACATGCACAGAGTTTATTGGGTTGTTGTTTGCTCGGAGATCAGTCAACTCGCGTAGGGTTTGTTTTTATGTTTAGTGCTGTTCAAGGATCGATAATCAACTGATCTACAAAGGATGTGAATAACTATGTTGAAGGTGTTGATGGATGTGTATGTGATGTGTGTTGTGAATGTTGATGTGTGTTGGTGATGTCATTGTTATTATTTATTAGAGTTGTTTGTGTTGTTATATTTGAAATCAGGGTTGGGGTTGTGTGAATTTGTTCACTCGTGTGAACATCCTCCCGGGCCGGCAACCTGTGAATGAAAATAAATTATTTTTAATTGTTCAAAAACAAGGGGTATGGGTAGTAAGTTTTCACTCCAGATGTCGGCGTCTTCCCATGGGTTCAAACATCAATTTTGACCTCTAAATGGGCCATAACTCTCTGTCGGGTGGAACCTGAAGTGATTCCTTGCGTGAGTAATAGTTGTGGATGTTCCAGGTAACAATTTGGGTAGATAAGGAGTGTATGGGTGAGTAGTGGGTGGTTATTAAGGGTATAAGGGTGAATAAATTTGATCTTTTCAGACCATCATATTCCCCATTCGCATCAAGTTTTATACTCGGGTGGGTTAGTAATCTATTGAGTCTTACATCAATAGATTGTGGGTTTTTTCGCTGCAGAACTATGCTGCCATGTCGAAATTTATCCCTTCGAGTAAATGATGCGTGATCACAAATTCGGTAGATATATGACAATAGAGTAGGGGTAGGGTGAGTGAAGTTCATAGATGGTTTTGGGTATACAATTTTAATTTCAGCATGAGTTTCGGACGGTAGATGTGTTGTTGGCCACTTTGTCGGATCTTCCTTCAACCAGGTTGGTTCATTCCATAATTCGTCATCCTTCAGTTCGTCTGCATTGCAACCATGACTGACATTGGCTGGGTTGTCATAAAAATCCAAATTTCTCCAGTTCCTGGTTCCTCTCGCATCGAAAATTGGAGACTGTTCCAAGTAATTCGGGTTTTGTTGAGCCATACTAAAACTATCCAAGAGTCCGACCAAAAATTCATTGGGTGTTGGGTTAGCCTTGCCGGGTAATCAAATTGTGTGCCATTTTTGCCAACAACACAGCACCACAAAGTTCTAATTTCGGCGACGAAATGACTTTGATAGGTGCAACTCTCGTCTTAGCGAAGAGTAGGGTTACGGACATAGATCCGTTTATGGGTATAACTCGTGCGTATATAATCGCAGAGTATGCCTTTTCAGGAGCATCTGAAAAGTCATGAAACTCAATTCTTGCCGATAGTGAAAAATGTATCCATCTATGAAACCGAATATTGTCATTATCATAAAGCCGAAATGGGTGGGTGGTCAATTTCGGGTGGATACTGTTAGTGGGTTTGGGTAAGTAGTTAGCTAAGTAACTATTCTGGGTGAGTAACGGGTGTGTAACGAGGGTGAAATATGGAAGGTTATTTGAAGGGAGTTGACTAGTGTGTGGGTAGGACCACGACCTTGGTTATGGGCCGAGTCAACGTTCCGGTTGATGTTTGTAGTTCTACTAATCTAGGTAGTCCATCGGAACCTGGGTGAATTTTGATTACTTGTCCGAGTAACCATTTATTCGAGGGTAAATTGTCCTGTTTAATGACGACAATGTCATTGACTTCCACCGGACGTTTAGGGTATTTCTCATGGAGCTCTTTCAAATATCCATCCTTCCATCTTTTGCAAAACTGATGGTGTTGAATTTTCAACCTTTGCCATCTGTTCGCTAGGGTAATATTCTCGTTACTTAAATAGGGTTCAGCGGGTTTATCAAGCTTGACAGAACTGAAATAAGAAACTAATCTTCGGGTAGGCTGAGAATACTGTACTGGTCCGGTTAAAATCCAACCAAACTCAGTTTCTTGAGCTATTAATGTGCCAAGAATATCTTTCTTAACACCAGCTCCAAGAATTCGTGGGTAAAAATCGCCACCAATTATTATATCAACTGGGCGGTTTTCATAAAATTTAGGATCCGCCAATGGGATCCCGTCCAACTCTTTTATAAAAGTAGGATTTAAATTTTGGGTGGGTAAATTGCGGGTGAGGGTTTTGACAACAATTGCCTGAATATTTAGTGAAAATTCCTTGTTCGTTTTGGAACCAAGATGTATATTACACATCTTATTCGAACGTGCTGAAACAACCTCATTTAAACCTGAGATCTCAGCAACTATGGGTAGGGTGGGTAAGTGTAGTTTGCGCCTTAGCTTATCAGAAATAAATGAAAAATCTGATGCTGGATCAATAAGCGCTCTAGCAGGGAATTCTTCACCGTGTATTTTAATATTCAAGGCGGCTGTGCCTAATAATTTAGCTCCGTCATTTAATTGGGTTTTGCTTGATTGGGTTTGGGCAGAGAAAGACTGTATTGCAATTGACGTAGAGGGTTTATCGTCATTTTGTGGGTTAGTGTTTGGGTTGGGTTTGTGTAATAGAGTGTTATGTCTGCCGCCACAGTATCTGCATGTAAATGTACTGCGACATTCTGATACTATATGGCTAATGGCCAGACAATTATAACATATTGCATTCTTTCTTACAAATTCAACTCTTTCATTTATTCCTAGGGAAGTAAATGATGAGCATTCTTTCAAGGTGTGCTTATTTTTGCACAGTTTGCACATTGAACCATCGAGTTTCTCTTGGGTTTTAGAGTAATTATGGGTATTCGGGTGGGTTTGGGTAGAAATGGAGGGTTTGCTCTGGAATTTTTTTGTGGATCGGGTATCCTTCCAATTGTTCCGTGTCACATTGTGGAACGTTTGTACCCTTCTGTCAAATCGATTGTTGATGTCCTGGAGGAATTTGGGTTTTGGGTGGGTGTTTGGGTTAGGGTTAGGTTTAGGTTCAGGAACATCATTGACAGAAGTGAGTTCTTTGAATGTATTTGTTAAAAATACATCCATATCTGTCCAGGAAGGCATTTCAGCACAATCCTTTAGGGTTTTTTCAAATTCCCTTCGGGTTTCTTTGGATAATTTCGTTAAACAGAGATATACAATGATAGGATCCCAATTGTCCGTGTCTATCTCCAGTGTATTCAAATTTGCAATGCAGCAATTAATCTTTCTCTGAAGTTTTCTTATTGAAACACTACACAGAGTGTTTACCGCTGGTAAATTTAGAAGTGTTTTTATTTGTGCATTAATTTGCATCCTTCTATTTTCGTACTGATTTACCAGTTGGGTCCACGCAATAAGAAAACCGTCGTTAGTTAAAGGTGCGTTGTCGACTATTTCTTTAGCCTCGCCGCTAGTCTTATTCTTAAGGTAGAAAAGTTTTTCTACACCACTTAGGCGGGTATTGTTGCCATAAATAGTCTTGAATAGGTCTCTGAACGAGGCCCAAGACTTGAAATCCCCACTAAATGTTTGCATATCGCAAGGGGGTACGTTGAATCCAACTGAGTTGGTGGGTTGTGAGGGTTCGGGTTGGGTGTGGTTTGAATTTTTGGGTTGGGTGAAACTTTTTTGGCAGATCTCACATTTCTGGAGAGGCCATTAAAATTAATCGAATTGGCAATTTCAGGGTCATTGAGTTGTGGCGATTCTCGGATCTGTTTGAATTTTCCATCAATATTCGACCACAACTCTTCCAATTCACTCTTCATGAATCTCAATGCGGGTAGTGATTGAGAATTCTCTGGACTGGCTTTACAGTCCTCCTCAAAGGCACTTAAGTCCTCTTGGATATAACGCATTATATCGGCGGCTAAAGATTTTAATTCCGACATCTTTACTTTAAAATTTAATACGTAGAGGATTGGAAAGAAAGTTAATAAAACTCGGTATTAAGTGGATTTACCGCGGGTAAATTTGGTTTTTCTTTTAAAATATTTATTTCAGTTTTGAAATAAATTCAATTAGCAGACAAATTGCCTATTGGGTATTCTCTGTGTCTTTTGTTGCACTACACAAAGAGAACGGCAATATTTGTTACTCACAATATTTTGGAAATATTATCGAAAAAAAGGGTAAGTATTGGGTGGGTGGAGTAGATGATAATATTTCTTATTGTGAGTTTTTATACGATTTAAAATTTCGCGTTGAAATTATACGAGAATTTTATAAAAAATGTAAATTGAAAATGTTCAACTTACCTTGTCTGCTGAGGGTAGGGTACAAACCAAATTTTTTCCAATTCCTCTTTGTGTGATGTTTGTTGTGTTGTGTTTGTGTGTAATGTTAATAATGTTAATTTGTTAGTAATCACTTATTTGTAATTGTTTTGATTTGTGGTTAGTGAACAGTATTGCAATGTAATTGTTTGTGCACTTGATATTTTTGAATTTTTTAATTTTTGTCACTATGTATATTTTGTTGCTATTTTTTATAAACCGTGTTGAACTTTTTATTTTTGTGTTCCTTTAATTTTGATTTTGTTTATGTATTATTTTGACAATGTATATATTTTGTTTCTTTATGTAATATGTATTTTGTTTCTATTTTTTGTGAACTTAAGTGAACTTTTGCACTTCCTTTTTAATTTTAAATTTGTTTTTAATTTTTATTTTTACAGTTCTATGTAATTTCACTTTATTTGTGTACTTTTAATATGTGTGACAATTTTAACTATGTAATGTATTAGAATTTTTGACCTTGCAATGTCTTTTTTTTACTGTTTTATATGGATGTTGTTTTTGTCAATTCACTTTTTCTATTTAATGTGACCTTATGTGATTTTTGTTTGTGTTAATTGTTAATTTGTGTTTTCTGATTTACATATATTTAAGTACTTTGCACACTTTTTGTTTTTAGAATATTTTGTAACGTTTTTGGTATATGGTGATTTCTGTTTAACACTGTTTTTGTTAGTGTATGTGTGGTTAGTTTAATTTGTATGTTTGTATCACTTTAGCACTGATATTTGATACACTATACTATTATTGTTGTGTTTTAGAATTCTTTTCTGATTTTTTAATAAAATTTTAAAATTAGGGTTTTACGGGGTTGTATGTTTTAGGGTGGGGTAGAATTTGCACAATGGGTTAATAGACGGGTTTTTTGTGGACTGTATTTATGTCGCTTTTCCTTCTTTTTCCTTGAAGGACCATGAACAGACGGGTTATAGGGTAGGGTTAGTATGATGGTAAGAGGGGGTAGGGTGTATGTATGTGCACAAACCTTTTATATTGTTTATATAAATGTAAATAATGAATGTATGTATGTAAACGATAAGTGTTCGTTAATGTTTTGTGTGTATATATTTCTAAAACGTTATAAAACTTATTTGCATATGTGTTTGTTTTACAATATAGTATGTTGTGTTCACAATTTGATTATTTATATATTAATTCACAATTTGCATTATGTTTTGTTTTATAATTTGTCACAAAATTAAAGTTTTATTATTATTATTTATTGAAAACTCATGAATTTTAGATTATTTAAATATAAATTAGTTCACATGCACAGAGTTTATTGGGTTGTTGTTTGCTCGGAGATCAGTCAACTCGCGTAGGGTTTGTTTTTATGTTTAGTGCTGTTCAAGGATCGATAATCAACTGATCTACAAAGGATGTGAATAACTATGTTGAAGGTGTTGATGGATGTGTATGTGATGTGTGTTGTGAATGTTGATGTGTGTTGGTGATGTCATTGTTATTATTTATTAGAGTTGTTTGTGTTGTTATATTTGAAATCAGGGTTGGGGTTGTGTGAATTTGTTCACTCGTGTGAACAGCTAGCATGTGGAAATCATTTACATGAAATAATTTTGAGGAGCGTGTTTGAAGCAAAAATGAATAAAAACTGCTGTCTAAATGTCGTCCTTTTTGAAAGAATTAAAAAGTGTGGCCAAATTTAAAGTTAAACAAATTTCGATTTTAATAGATGACGGTAGAACAAAATCTCATGTTAGTGATTCAATCAGTCGTTTTGCTCAGTCTATGCTCGAAACAAAACTATCAGGAGATGACTACACTTTAGTGTTTTTAGGACAGCATCCTAAGAAACACAATTCTAAAGCAATAATGTTTAATGCACCTGGTGCTGTTCACCATGCGAGGTGGATGGCGAAAGCTATTTATACATAAAGATATTTTTATTCCGAGAAGAATTTAAATTGGCAAAACAAGAAGAAAGTGATTTGCGACAAATATGTATCTTTATAATAACTATATACATATATAGAAGCTTGGTTTTCGTCTACTTCTGCAACTATGACGCCCTATAGTTATTTCATGTTACTACAGCAAATATACAATTTTAAAATCATTGACAAGGATATAGCGCAGGTTGATCTAAAAAATTACTAAATCATTTATGGTGTCTCAATCCAGAAAATGTAGAATATTCTTTGCTTATTACATGTTATCAACGACGTAGCGGAGAGAGGTTTAAGCTGATAGAGGATTATAATTCCATTCTTACGAAATATGAACATCAGAAACAGTATACATATTTTACAAGCCGTACAAGAAAGATTACAGCCTAAAAAGTGAATTATTTAACACAGTTTAAACATTTAATAAAATTTTCTACATGTATATAAATGAGGGCAAAACGAAGTATATGTTATCGACAAGTAGGGATATGCGGCTTATTGGATCTCAGATTACGGCTGATAACTACAGTTTCGATGTAGTCAAGGAAATATGGAAGGAATCAGACAGAAATCCGTTAATCTTGTTGTTAACAGCCAGTTAAGTAAGTAAACTAACTACACGTATATACATTGTCTAAACAATCCTAATCCTAATATATATTATAAATCTTTCTGTAAGTCTGTGTTTTTGTTTGTTTGTTGGTTTGTTTGTTAGTCAATCACGTCTAAACACCTGGACCGATTTTCTTGAAATTTGGGATATAGATCGGGCTTTTGTCGGTGCAGGTTATAGGCTATAAATCTTTTCAAAATTTTGACCAAAAGGGGATAAAAAATGGGTCAAAGGGGGAAAAATGGGCAAAAATTAGTACTTTTATGCATAAATGCTTTATTTTATCTGTTTTATAGGTAATTTTTTACGATTTAGCTTGGTTAAGTTTCCCAAATAGCTATTTGAGGTGTTCCGTTTCTAAAGTTGAACCAAAAGGGGTCCAAAAAGGGGGAAAGGGGCCAAAAACGGGCAAATTGAGTGCATAGCCAATCACGCCTGAACGCCTGGACCGATTTTCTTGAAATTTGGGATATAGATCGAGCTTTTGTCGGTGCAGGTTATCTGCCGGGGAAGGTTTCTAAGTTGGTATGACCAATTTCCGACAGGTGGCGCCACTGAAAATTACTAAAAATGATTTAAATCGTAAACTGTGGATTTGATCATGTTATGATATTTAGCAATGTTGTTGTGCATGAGCCGGCGTAGGTTTCTAAGTTGGTAAGACCAATATCCGACAGGTGGCGCCACTGAAAATTACTAAAAATGAATTAAATCGTAAACTATGCATTTGATCATGTTATGATTTTTAGCAAAGTTGTTGCGCATGAGCCGACGAAGGTTTCTAAGTTGGTATGACCAATATCCGACAGGTGGCGCCACTGAAAATTACAAAATATGAATTAAATCGTAAACTGTGTATTTGATCATGATATGATCTTTAGCAAAGTTGTTGCGGATGAGTCGACGGGATTTCTAAGTTGGTGCGATTAATTTCCGATAGATGGCGCCACTGAAAATTATTCAAAATGAATGACAAGTAATTGGTCGACCTACACCTCAAGCACGGAAGAAAAGAGCATTACGAGCCTCAGAATCAGACTAGCAACGAGCATTGAGACCCGTTCGAGAGAAGTGAGATTAGAAAATGAACGAATGCGTATTACTCAGGCCCGTTCGTCTGAATCATCTGGACAACGGGAAACAAATTCAATAAAATGATTAAAAATTAATTGGATATTTGTGTAATGTCTTTCCTTCAAATTTATTTTAGTTGGTGGAGCAGCAACGCGCGCAGGGTACAGCTAGTAAAACATAAATATAAAACATAACTATAAACATTTAAAAAAATATTTCAGTGAGGTGTACGCTTATAAAATCTTGGAATATGACTACTTTATTTATTTCTTTCCAATTTATTTTCTCAACGTTGGGAATTAGAGAAATTTTGTCAAGGTAAAAAATGTTTAAAACTTTACAGGAAACATCTTCCTCTTACAACATTTTTCAATAAAGTTAATATTTTTGAAGTTATAAGTAATGAAACTTAAATTTTAGGGTTTCCCCTAAAGGGGGTTGAGGCACGCCTTAACCCCAACCGATTGATCTGAAACTTTGACAATATCATTTTTTTGCCAATATTCACCAAACTAGGGGGTGAGACTGGAGAAAATCCAACTTTTAATTTTAAGGGCCACCCTAAGCCTCACAGTACCACATTCGATCGGACCAACTTTCGTGCACTTTTTCGAGTGTATGGGGTCGTATCCTGGCAATGGTATCACGAACGTCGGCTTTCAAATGCTCAATTGTCTCTGGTTTGTTAGCATAACACTCTCCTTTAACGGTGCCCCACACAATATAGTCCAACGATATCAAATCGCAGCTTCTTGGGGGCCAATTGTCATCACCATTTCGGCCATAAAATTTTTGGCGCAACAATGGATTGTGGCATGAGATGTGTGGCATGTTGTATCATCCTTCATATCAATACCATGAAGAGCGGATACAAAACAATCGATTATCATGGTGCGATAGGTGTGTCCATTGACCGTAATTGTTGCTTTGTCGTAATTTTCAAAGGAATATGGGCCAATGATGCCTCCGCTCCACAAGCCGCACCAAACAGTCACTCGTAATGGGTGCATTGCATAAGACCATGTGTGGGTTTTCTGAGCACCAACTACGGCATTTTTGTTTATTATCGTACCCACCAAGAGGAATATAAGCTTCATTCGAAAATATGTTTTTTTTTTGCAAAATCGACATCATCGTGCAGTTTCTCGTTGAAATAATAAAACTCGACGTTGCTTAAGTGTAAATCGATTCATTACATTCAGTGGAGATAATATACTGAATTTTGTGACAGAATAGAATGACATAAGTATTGCTAGATTCGAAATAACCAATGGTTTAAATTTAAATCGATAGGCGGCCCACTCAATATATCAAATGTTATGCCATGGCCCGGATTTGAACGTGTACGTAGAAGTAGAAACCTTAATTTTTGCAACAATAATGAATTAGCCCAAATTATGACAAATCATCTAAAATAAGGCCTGTAATGCATGATCTGAATGCTTCATCCAAAGTGCTCTCAGCACACAACAATTTATGGATGAGCACATGATCAAATTTAAGGAACACAATATAATGAAGCAATACACAAAACAATAAGCCAGCCGAATGGCGGTTCAAAATACATACATAATTGGTCATTACAACCTTCAGCCAGGATTACGGCCTAGCTTCTCACACTACTCATGTTGGGTGCTTTAATTTTATACATGAGTGGTGGGACCTACAGTTTAACGTCGACACCGAACGACAGATTTTTGAGAAACTTTTTCATGGCAATTTTATTTACTCTCAGAGTTTTTGCCAGAAATCTGCTGAGAGAAAATCACCAAAGAAATATTCCATTTTCGTGGAGATGCCTGACCTGGGGTTTGAATCGAGGCCTCACGTCTAATAAGCCAACGCACTCCCTACTAGCCAACGACGGTTCCCAATAAAAACATTTATTTATCTGTTCATTTTAGTTGAAAAAAATGTATATAAATTTAACTCTTTAACGACTATAGGGACCATATATGTCCCAAGATAAAATGGATAACCTACTCTTGGCTTTGATAATTTGATTGATTGAAAATATGTGTTTCGGACATCAATGAATTATTCTAAACGGACAAAATTGTAGATTTAAATTGTGTGCATGAAGTTTTATCCGCATAATAAATCTAAAACGCTATGTTTTAAAATATTCCAATAATTTTTTTTTGGTTTTCAAATAATTTATTGTACAGGGAATTTATTATTTTCCAAAAAACCAATAAATTAAGCGCCGAAATACATATATTTTAAAAATTACAAAAAAAAATTTTCTTAAAAGTCAATTACAAAAAAACGATAGAGAAACAGACAAGAAAAAAATTTGTACACATAAATTAAAAGCAGAGACCAACAGTTGGTTGTTATTTCAACGCAATGGGAAAAATCAAAAAAAAAAAACGAATTGGGAACGTACTTAACTAGCATTTGTGAAAATGCAAAATCCTAAGACTTTGTTTTGCTTTTCGGAAAATAGGAAATGGTGGGGTAAAGAAGATAAAGAAATAAAATTTATTGAGAAACAAAAATTTATTTAATTTCCTAGAAATGTAAAGATTTATGAATTTTTATTAAAAAAAAAAAAAAAAAAACAAGGAAAAGTTGTGAGAAAAGAAAAACCAAAAAGGATAAAAGAAATAACGCTTAAAAATGGCAAACAACAGCAGATATCGTTAAGCCCGCAAATCAAAATCCAAATAATGTAAAAGCGCAGGCTTCAATCTGCAACATACATAGACAGGCATTAAGTGTGGAACATAATTTGATGATTCTGAGAGGAAATTTTAAACAAAAAGGATGCTTCTATGGAGCAACTGAAAACAGTTGTTTTTTAGACGTTGTGAGTTCAAGTTGTGTTTTTGAAATAACACACTCAATATTGTTTTTCTTTCTGTTTAAATCGTAAGAGAAAAAAATGTAAAAAAAAGTAAAGGAAAGCCTTAAAAATTATTTTAGAATTGAAAAAAAAAATCGAAATCAAAATTTTAAGGCCTCTTTTGAGAAACGAAAATCAAAATGAAATTTTTAAACTAGAAAACCAAAAAATTTTTTACAAAATAATAATAAATTAAAGTGTGGTGTTATTTTTTATAAGAAAAACACAATTTTTTCTAATTTTTATTGCTAAAAACTAGACAAATTTCTGTATTTTTGTGCGTAATAAAAGCAAAAGAAAGAAAAAAGTAAATGTATAAACAAACGGAATTAAACCAGAAATTGTTGGATTATAGAGAAATAAACCATGATGGATTTGCATCCCTTAACATATGACGAGATGTGCCAAATGGAATTAATGCACACCGGCTCAAATTGTGGTGTTCTAGGTAGTGATATACATCACCATCATGCCTTCACAAATCTACACAATACTACAACAGAATCAGCAGCCGTATCGGGCCAGACAACGCTGACAGCGGCGACTACCTCACATTGCCAAAGTGAGAATGCAAACAGCATGAATACAACCACCGCAACAATGTTTCCAATTATGGTAATATCCACATCAATGATGCCACCTGGTACACATCTTATAACAACAACACCAGCAGCAATGGCAGCATCAGCAGCACCTACAAATGAAGCTGCGACACCCTTAAATGAAACCGATTTTTGTAACAATGACTTACAAAGGCAACAGAATTTTTCTCTAAGTGCTGCAGCAGCAACAGCACAGCCCACACACTTTTATCAATTGCAACCCACTCACATATTGGCCACAGCGGCGCCGACAAATACAGAATTTACTTTAGGCTCTGCCCCAACTACGGCTTTATTTTTGCAGCCTACAGCATAGCTGGCTGCAAGTAATACGAACACCACCAACATACAGCCGGAACAGCATCCACATAACACACAGCAGCCTGTAGCACAACAACAACAGATTCCACAACAGTGTGTGAATATCCTGTATGCGGGCACTCTTACTAAAACCCCACATACACAAACTCAATTGCAATTGAATGCTGCAACCACCCCCTTAACTCGTGCGGCCTTAGAATGTTCAACGTTACCGCGTAATTTCCAGGCAAAATCTCTTAATGCTGCTGCGGTCCTTAATGCATCCCAGGATGAAAGTGATTTTGAGGGCAGTGGATGTGGTGCAAGTGTATCCTCAACCACCTGCATATCACACTTTCGTTTTGGGGGTTGTGGTGTTATACTCCAGCCAGCACAAAATTTCAATTTAACAACAGCATCATCATCAGCATCACACACAACACCCACAACAACAGGCTGGTGAGCCTCAGGTTATAGGCTGTGCATCATTATTCCATATGATGGGTTCATTTGCTTCCGCTGCCGGTGATTCCATGCATTCATTCGACCATGCAGGTGGTCGCAATTTGGCTGGCACTTTAGGATGCAATCGTCATTCCCAGTCCTCCACCGCCACAGCTGCAGCAGATGGCATAGCGACACAGACCCCAAAGCGTGTCTCATTCCACCTCCACCGTGCTCAGCGGAAGATCACTCGGTCCAAATATGGATGCATTTAATAATTGTTCGTACATGAATTTTGATAATTTCATGGATTACCAAGTAAGTGCGCCGAACACAGCTAACGTAGGTAAAAATATAATTAAAAATTTTAAGCATACAGGGGTGAATATTTTCTTTGGTTGGGTTTGGTTATGGTGGATAGGAACATGCTCTATGATAATGGAAAAATGGAAATTTAATAACATGGAATGTGAGGAATAAAAAAAAAGTGAGGAAATATTTTTGATGCTGGCGGGCGTATGTCGCATACAATTTAATGAATTTGAGAAAATCTCTTTCAATAATCTTAAGCTAGATTTGGTCTACAGGAACGGGTATTTCAAGAGCTTGTGTTTTAAAGATAAACCCTGTAGAACAAACAATGATTGCATAATCGGTCTGGTGCTACTGAGGTTAACTCCATTTCACTTCAGTGTAATGAATTATGTCTGATACGGTATGTAGACTACGAAGTCTTGGCAATGACTTTTGTTAGACCGCTTCGATGGTCTCTCCATACGACCTGCATGGAGAAATATGCGTTTAAGATATGCATGTTGATCATTAAGATACTTAAGCCTTTACTTAGTCTTAAAATAATCATGGGTTGGTTATTACAACCATTTAGACAGGATTAGGACCCAGTTTCACACACCACTTATCTTGTGTGTGTTAAATAATGCATGAGTGGAGGGGCCTACAGTTTAAAGTCGATTCCGATAGCCAGATTTTTGAGAAACTTTTCATGGCAACTTTTTCAGACTTCTGAGACGAAATTCGTTTAGCGTCTGAGGCCTTACGTCTAATAAGTCAATACACTATCTACTAGACTACGACGACTACTACTACTGGATATGGATTATTGTCTCAAATGCCTGGTTGCTGGTCATTCTTTTAATCTTCCGAGTTATGCGAATGTATCACTTCCTGTCCAGCGATGTCCATCACACTACTGGATCACAGGTTAGTAGAGGTGTAATTGCGCTGCTGTAGGGTCATTCATGCCTAATTGTCATTCCCGAAAGGAGACCCCATTTCGAACCTATGACTGTCCTATATTAGGAACTATCCTCCAGAACAACAATCGAGTATTTCATCTAATAAAAACATTTTTTTTTAATTTTTTAGAATACTTTTTAGCAAATTTTTGTCATAGAAGTGTAATTTGGCAGTTTCATATTATGATATAAGAAATGATCCTAACTACCAACCAACAGCAACAAATTTCAAAAAAAATAATTTTTCAAAGAAAACAATAAACCATGACACCATTGTCGCCATTGTTAATTGAACACATTTGTGCTGTTCGAAACAAAAAACCCACGCATAGCCACAGTTGTCCAATGACACGGACACCAGTGACAGCTACTGCAGCAATATAACAACACAACATATTTTGGCACTCACCCCAACGAGAATGTGTGTGATTGCTGTTTGTAGGCCATTCTTGGCTGTGTGACGTGTGTGAATGCTGAACGTGTGTGTTGTGTGTTACTTCCCTTTGCGATGAACGTTCATTATTATTAAACTATTGTTGCGTGTTTTTCATGAATGGAAAATTCTACAATTTTACAATTTTAATTGTTTTGTGGTTCAAAATGGTTTTTCGTTCATATTCAAGCCTCCCCAAAATACCCCAACACTAGTGGCATATGAGAACAAGCTGTGCAATTTAAAATTTATTTTTTTTTTTTTTTTTGATAGTTTTTATTGAATCTTCATTTTTATGAACTAACAATAAGTGTTCAAATCTTAAGTTTAAAGTTAATAATAATTTAAAATTGATTTGAAATAATGGAGAAATACTTTAGAAAAGCTAAGCTATACTACAGTTGTCGGCATCCAATTTAAATTCAAAATAATTTTATTTTGAAAAATTTTCCGCTCTTATAAAATTTTACAACCACCCCTTTGTGTTCTGCTTTTGTCGTTTAATATAGAAAAAAGGGTTTTTCTCCTACGCATGTTACGTTGAAATCCATTTAACTTGTTTTTGATTATGTCGGACCATTGTTTTGGCAAAATATTTTATTTTCATTACTTTTCTTTTGTTTTATTTTAGAAATTTCTACCTTTTCTAATGCCTTTTTATATGTATATGTTGGGTTGTTAAGGTTGTTTTGTTTCGAATGAAATTTTTGTTGAACATAACATTGGTTTTCCTTCTGTCAACTGCACGAGTGGGGTTTAAACCAAAAGTTTTTTTTTGTTAAAATACATTTTAAAACTAAATTAACATAAGCTAAGCACTCTATGTAGACGTCATTTTCTTAATACAAAATAATTTTGTTTTTTTGAATGGAATAAATTTGTTATTTAGTTTTATAAACCCGCTTAAGAGAATCACTTTAATCAAAAGACCAGGTTAGACAGCCGATATTAGGCAGAAGGTGTGAGTTCTATTCGCCTTTGACGTTCTATTAATAAATTTTGTGTGCCGAAGTATTCTTCTTCATTGGCTCCTAAGCGCCGAACATTAACCGATAAGATCTTCTTTCTTGTCGTTACAGCTTCAACTGAAGTCGTAGTAAGATATTCATAGTTTCCGGGCCAATGTCACTTAATATCCGCCGTAAGGCTGCTAAGATTGAATCTGGCCAGGTTTACAGCAAATTATGGTTCTGCGTATATCCATATCAAATCAGATATGCATATTCTCTCTGTAAGTGGGCTCATAATTTTATTTTTCTTTCTCAAATTGTAATGTATACAGAAAGATGGCACCGTAGTTTAATGAGATACACTTACTTACTTACTTAATTGGCCATAACAACCCGATTAACGGATTTCGGCCTGCCGCAACACATCCTTCCAGGCGCCTCTGCTTCTTGCGCGCCTACGCCAGTTGGTCACACCAATCGATGACAGGGCTTCCTCGATTTGGTCCTTCCAACGGATACAAGGTCGTCCTCTTCGCCGACTTCCGCAGATCCCCGCATCAAATACCCGTCTCGCCGGAGCATCCTCCTCCATTCGAACGACATGGCCGAGCCAGCGCAGCCGCTGGATGTTAATACGCTGTACAACGTCTATGTCGTTGAGGAGCTCATACAGCACACTGTTGAATCGGATGCGGAAATCATCGCCAACTCGCACTGGACCGAAGATCTTACGTAGGACTTTTCTCTCGAACACTCTCAAGGCAGCTGCATCAGTTCTTAATAGGGTCCATGCTTCTGCGCCATAAAGAAGCACGGGTAGGATGAGCGTCTTGTAGAGTATTAGTTTCGTCTTACGAGAGAGGTCTCTGCTACTCAATTGCCTATTGAGACCATAGTAGCACCTGTTGGCAAGAGTAATCCTGCGCTTGATCTCCAGACTGACATCATTTTCGGTGGTAACGGCGGAGCCAAGATAAATGAATTCCTTGACTGTATCAAAAGTATAGTTATCGGCCGTAATTTGAGAATCAATACGCCGCACGTCTCTACATGTCGATAACATATACTTTGTTTTGCCCTCATTTACTGCCAGACCCATCTTCTTAGACTCGCGTTCAATAGCACTAAAGGCAGCAGTGACATCTCGCTTGGTACGCCCTATGATGTCGATGTCGTCAGCGTACGCAAGCAACTGGACACTTTTTTGAAAAATAGTGCCATTGCGATGCACTCCCGCCTTCCGCAGAACACTCTCCATGACGAAGTTGAAGAGGTCGCATGATAAGGGGTCGCCTTGTCTGAAACCTCGCACGGTATCAAAAGGTTCGGAGAGGTCCATTCCTACCTTGACGGAGCTGCAGGAATTGCTCAACGTCATTCTGCATAGCCTTATCAGCTTCGCAGGTATACCGAGCTCAGACATTGCGGCAAAAACACGATCCCTTATGGGGCTATCGAAAGCAGCCTTATAGTCGACAAAAAGATGGTGTGTGTCGACTTGATTTTCGTGGGTCTTTTCCAGGATTTGACGTAGTGTGAAGATCTGGTCGATGGTGGACTTGCCAGGTCTGAAGCCGCACTGATAAGGTCCAATCAGTGTTTTGACGAGTGGCTTCAGTCGTTCACACAATACGCCTGTAAGAACCTTATATGCGATAGGGAGAAGGCTTATACCCCTATAGTTGGCGCATAAATGAGATACACAAACAAGGTATATATCTGTTGATAAAGGATCGAACTAAGTCAGGTCTGCGGGAGCCGAAAATTGCTAGCTAGCAGTCGGATGAGGGGTGGTGGGGAGGTTCGTGAAATAATTTAGCCGCCTTTGTTGCATTACAAAGTAGTTTTATAAAGACTCCTTATTTCTTTTTATTTATTATCTTTACTCTATGTGGTCCTGAATAGTATAGATCAAACCAATCAAGCCCCTTCTATACTACTAATTTGGGATATAAAAAGGTATTAATTATCTTTACATAACATACATACATAATTGGTCATTACAACCCTTCAGTCAGGATTACGACCTAGCTTCACACACCAGTTATGTTGTGTGCGTTAATTTTATACATGAGGGGTGGAATCTACGGTTTTAAATTCGACTCCGAACGACAGATTTTTGAAAAGCTCTTTATGGCAATTTTATTTACTTTCAAGTTTTTGCCAGAAATCTGCTGAGAGGCAGTCGCCGAAGAAATATTATTTTATTATTGTTAAACTTGAATTGTCCTTTAAAAATAAGAATTTAAATAAAGTGTGAAAACATTTTCTTTTAAAAAACATCTTCAAATGTTAATTTTTTTTTATTATTCAATAAAATAATATTTTTTAATAAACAAAAATTAAACCTATAAAGTGTTTTGTTACTCGTATGGAGAAAACCTACATCTATGTCATAGAGATTTCAAATAGGTGCAATTTCAGGAGCTGGGAAATACCAGTTTTTAAAAACTGTACCACGTTTTGATTAAAATCGACCAATCCGTTACCCTTATGGCTAAATTCCACTAGGGCTATAGTACCGCTGGGATACAATACTCACAATTTTTTTTTCCGGGAAAATCCGTACGTGCACATGCCCTTAATAGACAAAGGCTCGCGATATATAACCTCCCGTAAGGTTAAGTTCTTTTTGAGTAAAATTTTTCACAATCTAACAAAATTATATTATATAATTATATTAATTAGATGGTAACTCGAAAAAAAAATACATAAACAACTTATTTCAAACTTACCCCAAGGAAAAAGAGTTATTTGTTTATAGAAACTTTTGATAAAATAACCAATAGGAATGCTATTGGTTGCGACTAGTGTTTTATTGCGACTAGTTATCGTTTTCACGTATAGGTGACAGTCGTTATTAAAGAGCGAAAGCGATAAGACGTGCGAACTTTATGTTGGCGGAATTTTCAAACCAAATTGTGCATTATTAAAAACAACAATTAAATCAGTAAAAAAAGGGAAAAAAATACTTGCCTATGTACATTGTTAAATGCAATTGCATTAAATAAAAACAATAACATTACATATGCAAGATCACTAAAAAAAAGAGTGAAAAGGAGAAAAGGAAGAAAAAAAAACAAACAAAATAAACAATACCTAAAAACAAAAAAAAAAAAACCGTAAAAATAAATTCCAAACATTATTTTGATATTTTGAAGCAAACAAAAAACAGGCAGCTAGCATGAATACTGCTAGTACATCAAACAATGAAGATGATAGTGAAGACAGTGAATGTGAATGGCAAACGATCAATAATTCCAACAAATGTCGTCAAAGAAACTCACCAGGAACTTTTAGAAATAAACGCCAAGCTATAACAATCGAAACACCAACTTGTTCAACCAACAGCTTTGCAGATCTAGATGATGAAAATGCTATAACTAACAAAGGCTCTACTGAACCTAGACCTCACCACCCCTCTTATACATTCCAAATGTTATCAATGTTAAAGACATGAATCGAACCTTTTCAAGTGTTATACCATCCACTCAATACACATAAAAGGCACTTGGAGATAGTCAAATCAGAGTTATGGTTAAAACTATTACCTCTTATAGAACTCTTGTTTCTTATCTTAAAATTTAAAAATATTAGTTTTAACACTTTTCAGATCAAACAAGATAGGGCTTACAGTTATTAAAAATTTACATTACTCAACTAATACTGATGACATTAAGTCTTTTATTGAAAAACATGATCATAAAGTACGTAATATTTCTAACATAACGAGTAACCTAACCAAAAAACCACACTCAATGTTCTTTATTGATCTTGAACTTAAAGACAACAATAAAGAAATTTTTAATATAACACGCATAAACAATGCGATTGTTAATATAGAAACGCCACGCAAGATCAAAAATATTCCGCAATGTCATCGCTGCCAACAGTACGGCCACACGAAGTCCTATTGCCACAAACCCTACAAATGCGTCAAATGCGGATCAAACCACATCACTGCTGAGTGTACAAAAAATCAAGCTCCACCTCCCAAGTGTGCCAACTGCCAAGAATCTCACCCAACTAGTTATAGGGGACACATAGTCCATCAAGAATTAAAAAGAAAAATGCAAAACAAAGTATCTAATTACCACCATGGAAAACCAATACCAAATACTCAAAATATAGAATTTGTAAATAATGTAAGCCCACCAATGACACATAATATTTCTTATTCTGATGCAGTAAGAGGCAAAAACATATCTAACAATACCAGCGAAAATTCTCTTTTGCAAAAAATTTAAACCCTCCTTACAAAACAAATAGAGATGACAAACACTTTACTAAATATGATGTCATTAATATGTGGTAAATTATGCCAATAGATTTTAGAATTGCAACATGGAACGCTAACGGTCTGCTAAATCACATTCTGGAGGTAGAAAGATTTTTGAAAACTAACTTTATAGATATTCTACTAATCTCAGAAACACACACAAAAAAGTCATTTCTTAAAATAAAAAATTTTGATTTAATAACTGCCAACCATCCCAACGATAGAGCTTACGGAGGTTCAGCTATACTAATAAAATCTAACATTAAATACCAAACGGAGGAACACATTTCCACCGAATATTTACAAGCTACCTTTATTAATATAATAAGTAACAATACATTGGTCTCAATTTGTGCAGTTTATTTTCCACCCCGCCACAACGTAAAATGCTTGGATTTTGAAAATTTCTTCAATAAACTTGGTCCACGGTTCATAGCCGGTGGCGACTATAATGCAAAACACCCTTGGTGGGGATCACGCCTAATTAACCCGAAAGGAAAATAATTATATAAGTGCTTAATGAAGAATAATCTTTCTACGTTGTCCACAGGAACTCCAACTTATTGGCCCACTGACCCCAGAAAAATACCTGACCTTTTAGATTTTTTCATTTACTCTGGAATACCAAGTAATATGTTTGATATTAAGGATAACTACGAATTAAGTTCTGACCACTCACCAATAATAATCTCATACAATACTTCCATTAAAAAATTACCTACCTCAAAATTAATCACAAACAATACTGATATGGAATCTTTTTCATATTGGTTAGATGCAAACATTAACCTTAACACCACTATCACAAACGGTTCTGAGTTAGATAATACTGTCGAAAAATTCACACACCTAATACATGATGCCGCTTTTAGGTCAACGAGAGAAAATAATGTAAGTAATATAAACAATTATGATATATCTTTTGAAACACGCTAACTCATTAGACACAAAAGACGTTTAAGGAAAAATTGGCAAAGAAGTAGGAATCCGAATGACAAACGTTTACTTAACCAAGCAACTAAATCACTAAAACTACACTTAAGAGAACTTAAAAATGTCTCAATAAGTGAATTTTTCGATTCTATTAATACCAATAATGACAATGATCACAAACTGTGGAGAGCCACAAAATGCCTAAAACGTCCAACAAAAAGAAATCCCCTGTTCAAAGATCAAAATTCCAAAGAATTCCTCCTGCTGACCGCCTGTCGTGTTCATTTTCTACAATTGATGGAATTTGACATAAGGCCGCGTTGTTCTGAAACTGAGTGACGTTGGCTACTAGAGAAAACCAACAAAAAATAACGGCATTTTGATAAACAAAAATTTGGTATGCATGTTTTCTTTGTTGCAATTATTTCATGAAATAAAAATTGGGAAAAGCAATTGATAAAATAAAAAGCGGCAGTCAGATATGTGAAGGGTCAGGTGACCCCTCTTCGTCTTTTTAGGTAGTTGCTCTAATAACTGAAATTTGGAATACCTAAATAAAAAAAAATTACTTTTAAATTAAATTTTATGGAGTATTATTAAAAGTCACGAAGTAAGAAATCTGTGATATAATTCATAAGAGAAATATTAGCAGTTAGATTTGTAAATGGGTCAAATGACCCCTGTCCGTCTTTCTAGTGTTAATAGAGCACATCTACTAATGTAATTTTATAATTTCTCTTAAAATTGCTTATTATCTTTAAATTAGATAGATAAAAAAACGTATAGGTGAAGCCTGGGTAACTTTTTGAGAAGATTCTAGTTGGTTAGAACGAAAGCTTTTAGAATTTTACCGTTAATTAGGGTTGCATGCTAAATATTCGATCAATCAGTGGTAACATTACTAATTGACCGGCCGAATATTAATAAAAAATATGCATAACATTGCATTGTCATAATATTATATTTGGACATCAATCATAAACATTCAAAATACAATCGATGGGCTTTTGTTATTGGTTTTAAGAACATTTAAAATGTCAAACAAATTTATTTAAATTAATTTCTTCATCAAAGGAACATCCATGCCTTCAAAGTAGACATTGGCAACATTGTTGACAAACTCTGTCAACTTTATACATGTAGAAGAACAATGTTGCAATACATGTTTAATGTGACGTTTATTGTCAGAAATATCTAAGCTTGGACTGTTTACATGATAGCTGACATTTACGTAACATGTTTATATCATGATTGGATATACATACATAATACAGTTTGAACACAATGGGGTGGATGTTAATAATTTTATTAAGAAAAACTATAGAACATTTTCGAACTTTCACTTTAACATCAAAATGGGTGAAGGTTTGCAAGACCATTTATTTGCCCCACTATAGAGATATCCTAATAGAAGACTTCGCAAGTTCTTCGGATTTGTTGTTACCTTGTTACCTGTTCGGTTATCCAGAAACTCATATGAGGATAACCGTCGAATGTTTTACTATCTGTTCAAGAAACAATATACGTTGATGTACACACTCTATAGGACTCTAATGAAGTCGATGTAGTCTAGTAGGTAGTGTACTGGCTTATTAGACGTGAGGCCACGGTTCAAACCTCAGCTTAAACATCTCCAACAAAACAAAATGTAAAGAAAGCAGATTTCTGGCAAAAACTCTGGGAGTAAATAAAATTACAATGCCACTGTAGGTTCCGCCACTAATTGTGTAAAATTAACACACGCAACATAAGTGGTGTGAGAAGCTAGATCATAATCCTGCTGACTGAAGAGTTGTAATGACCAATTATGTATGTATGGTGGTAGTAATATGGCACTTCTATACAAATTAGGTACAACGTTTGTGTTTTGTGCAACGCAAACTTTGTCTGCGTTATTTGTTTTTGCTTGTTTTATTGTTTTGCACATATTTTTTAATTTCGATTCAGTTGTGTTTTTTTTATTTTTATTTACAATTCCATTATCTTAACGACACTTCTCATTAAGTTTTATTATCGCACAATTTTACTTGAGCAATAACTTTTTTTAAAAACGTCCTTTGGCAGAAATTTATAAGTAGAAATTAGTCTTTTGCTGGGTAAACTTTTTTTTTTCCATAAAAACTACAACAAGAAGAGCTAAAGCATCATCAAGATAATGTAGGAAGCCGTAGTAAGAGAACAACAACTGCACACTGCTTACTTAATGCCTTGGAAAATGACATTAAAAATATTGGAACTGTATCAATAACTTGTATGCTTTTGCTGCTGCTGTTAGTTTTGTTGTTTGCAGCCACTCGTTTTTCGCATCCTTCAGATAAAAAAACTAATAAATTTAAGCGCTTTTAAAACTTGTAAGAGTAATTTGTAACCAAATAAACAAGCCAAAGAAAATAGAAACGAAGCAACAAAATAGACAGACTCCAGACCTTAGTTACGCCGTTAAAATAACCGACTATTGCTGTTTGTGGAATGATAGACAACAACTAAATTAAATAAAATTGCACGTTGTTGGATGTTATTGCTTCCATTATGGAACAACTCCTTAGGCAACCTATACACAGTTAAAGGCCTAAAGAGGTGACAGTGGCAGTGGCATAGATTGTTTCACTAAAATGTGCACGACACCACAACTTTAATTTGATACAATGTGTTCTTGCATGAGTGGTACAAGAATGTACCATAATTTGTGTACGTGCCATTTTTACATTTCCAAATTCGAAAATAATCCAGCCAGTATTCAATATTTACAGATAAAAATCGTAAACCAAAAACCTACAAAATTATAGATGAAATCCAAAATAAATAAATTTGATAATGAAAACAACAACACACCCACAAAAAAAAAAAACAATCTCAAACATTAGGCGTTACGTTCAATGCCAATGCAAATAAAAAAGTGAAAAGAACGCCGTAAAGAATTGCAAACAAATGTTGTAAGCCGACTTATGGCTTCGACAAAGTATACTTTGTTAAGGTTTAAATATGAAATCGATTTGAAATAATCAAATCAAATTTAATTTATTCAGGGAAATGTTTGGCAAGGATTTTCTTATTTTGAACGAAAAATAAAAGACCATAAAACGCCTACACTTTTTTATGTTCAGCAAATGCATGGGATTGGTAAAGATTTTCAGGAAAAACAAAATATTTTAAACTGGGTTCTAGTGAGGGCACTGTAAAGTTAAACTAATTTTAGGTTGGTATGGTAGCTTTGATACCAAAGTTCACTTGAGCATGCATAGCGGCCTGTTGTGACGCCACTATAAGACTCATAGTACACTCGTTGAGAATAAAAATCGTCTTGAACACAACATATATTTTCCGTGGTGATGAAAATGAATCATCAGAACACATTCTTGGAAACTGTACGGCATTAATGCATAGAAGAAAACACCTGGGTACATATCAAATGCTGGGCAGGGTATTGTTCTTGTTGATACCGTGCATCATTTAACAGTTTGTCAGTTTTTTGAAAAAATTTAAAGTTTTGGATGCGCTTCAACCAAAGTTGCCGTGATATCAATAGATCTTTCATACAACTAAAACCATTACTGACACGTTTTGTTCTATAAAAATTAAAAAAAAAAAACAATAAAAGGTGTCCCTTGTCATTTGAAAATATTCTACATTCGACTTTGTCACGTGGTCTGGATTAAGAATTCAGTTCGAGCAACTTAGGAGCAGGGTTCAGGTGGAGAATTGATGTGAATTGGCGATTTGCTTAAGTTGCAGGTGAATGTACATAAGCCACAATCTATAGCGTTCCTCAAAGCCAACATCACCCTTCCTATGAGCCATGTAATATTGCATGCTCTACATCCATCTAGTTTCGGAGATTTGACGGATGTTTTATTCCACATATAACAAAAAAAAGTCAACTTTCTTTACTTACTCAACTAACATTAAATCCATTCAGACAGGATTAGGACCGAGCATCTCATACCTCCACGTTGTGTGCATTAATTTTATACTTGAGTAGCGGGAGCTACAATTTAAAGTCGATTCCGAACGACAGATTTGAGAAACTTTTCATGGCAATTTTATTTTCTCTCAGAGTTTTTGCCAGAAATCCACTGAGAGGGAGTCTCCAAAAGAAATATAATTTTTCATTTCGTTTTGTTCGAGATCTCTAAGGTCGGATTTGAACAACGGGCTCGGCTTTGAACCACCAGACTACCGACTAGACTAAGGCGACTTCCAGTGAAAAATCTATCGTACGAAGACGACTTTAGACTGCAGGTTTCGCCACTAACGGATAAAATGAACACATTCAACCTGTGTGGTGTGAGAAGCTACGTCGTAATCCTATCTAAAGAGTTATAACGAGCAATTAAAAAAATGAAAGAAAAGGTCTGGAAGCAGCTTGTAAAAGATATGGACTGTTTATATTTAGTACGGTTACATACATACACACATAATTGGTCATTGCAACCCTTCAGTAGTGATTACAACCTAACTTTCACACACCACTAATGAGTGTGATAATTTTACACATTAACGACATATTTTTGAAGAAACTCAGAGGTTTTGATAGCAATGTCGCCGAAGAAATATTTTTCTCATATTTCTCCAACACTCTGACCTGGAGTTTGAACTATGACATCACGTCTAATAAGCCAACACACTACCTACAGCGACTTCTTTATTTAGTACGATTGCTTACGTGTATGCCAATAGCTATGATGCCTTTGGCTGATCTTCCCTTCTTCAATCTACTTACCTCTTACACTTTCCACATGGCACTCTCAGCGCCTAAAACACAAACTTCCTTACCTATCTTTGCGAAACTTATCATCAGAGATGCCGAGCTTAGACATTTCAGGAGTGTTAGCAAATGTTGTCATACAGACGACAAATGGGCGAGTTTTGACTTGATTTCCAAAGGTCCAATACTTTAGTATAAATAACTGATTCAAAGTGGAGATTCCAGCTTTGAAACCACACTGATCAGTTTCTATTAGCGACTATCATTCACGCAATACGCAGTTAAAAACTCCATAAGCGTTACTCTTGTTGAGGGCGCATATCGGTGGGTCTACGTAAATGATGGGTATAAAATTATGTACATTATTTAGTTATAACTGATTAAAATTTAAATTAATTTTGAAAATTCCATTTCAACTTGAATTGTCTCTAAAAAAAGTAACGAAATAAAATGGAAAACAAATAAAGAATAAAACGAAAATGGAAAACTTTTTAATATGAAATCGAAAAGTTACTTTAATAAGGGAATACAGTGCTAAAGTAAAGAAAGAAAAAGGACAATAAAGAGAACACGAAAAAAATAAAAATAAAACAAAACGAATACAAATACAAATAATAATCGGTAACAATAAGAAATCCATTTATTATTATTGTTCTAGATTTTCCCCTCTTTCCACTTTATCTTGCTTCTCCTACTTTACCTATGCCATGCTTACAAATTCCCTTTTGGGGCACACTCTGGTGTAGATATTCAACTGAAACCCATTTTAAAGGTCAAGATTTTTTCTTTCCTTTCCTTACAATACGGGCAAGCTGTTTCAAGAATAGACAAAAGCGAACAGAAACAAATTGCTGTGGATAGAATTTGAACAATAAGAGGAGCATTAGTGGGACAAACAGCAGCAGGAGTTCGAAATCAGTAGCAGCAGCAGCAGCAATTTGTTGGTGTAGAAAATTTACTTATTGTTAGTAAAAGTTAAATAAGAGAAGAAACTGAAAAGAAAAGAAAGGAAAATAAAAATTTATTTACAATTTATTTTAAATCAGTATGTAGCAGTACCTTCTCTACATTGGGGGGCTCCTATGGTAAGCTAGTAAGTGAGAGATAGACCTTGGAATGAAACACATTAAGGGTTCTTTGCTTTTCTATTTTAAATAGGTCAGTGATTACTTTCTGAGAAGCAAAAACAAAAAAAGAAAAAAGTCCGGAAAGTGGATTTATTTTTCTTAAGAATTTAATTTTTTGATTATAAAGTATTTGCAATAATAGTTGAAATATCTCAGCTGTTATGTAAATTAAAATTGAATTTATCTTCCAAAAAAAAAAAAATAAAAAAAAAATTGTTTATGAGTAGGCCCTACAATTTCATACACTGCAGTACAAAAGTTTTGTATTTTTGAGTTACTTTCTTTAGAACAGCAAAAATAGCGAAACAAAAAACATATGTATGCGGTTAAATGTTGCAAACAAATACTTACTTAATTGGCCATAACAACCCGATTAACGGATTTCGGCCTGCCGCAACACATCCTTCCATGCGCCTCTGCTTCTTGCGCGCCTACGCTAGATGGTCACACCAATCGATGACAGGGCTTCATCGATTTGGTCTTTCCAACGGATACAAGATCGTCTTCATCGCCGACTTCCGCAGATCTCCGCATCAAATACCCGTCTCGCCGGAGCATCCCCCTCCATTCGAACGACATGGCCGAGCCAGCACAGCCGCTGGATATTAATACGCTAAACAATGTCTATGTCGTTGAGGAGCTCATACAGCTCACTGTTGGATCGAATGGGGAAAACATCGCCAACTCGCACTGGACCGAAGATCTTACGTAGGACTACCTCTCGAATACTCTCAAGGCTGCTGCATCAGTGCTTAATAGGGTCCATGCCTCTGCGCCATAAAGAAGCACACAAACAACATTTTAATTTAATGCAGCGAACATTTTTCTTTTTCGATTGAAAAGAGTCCTTTTCTTTTTTTGCTATGGGTAGTGTGCCTTTCACGGGCAAATTCACTCGGTAGCCCATATGGCCCATTGTTTTACTTAGTGAATCCCCTTCAACCCCGGATGAAACCGGCCAGTTCCCTCAGTGGCACGTTCGCCATCATGGCTAGTTCTTAAAACGTTCTGTCACCCGAAAACCGAGGACAGCTGTCTTTAAGAGCAGAACACTCGCATAGAAGGTGTTGTACCGATTCCGTTTAATCCACATCATGGCGGCTACATGACAGTAATTCTGGTGGGGGCAGAAAGAGTCAATAGCATAGTGTCCCTTTAGAATTCCTGTGAGAAAGCGAACTGTTCTCTTATCGAACTTAAGTTTTCCCTGCTTCTCCCTATGTCTACTGCTGAATACAGCAGTTTTAAAATTCAGCAACCAGGAATGTTGGACCACCCATGGCTTCTTGAATTGCATATTACTTTATCCAATTTGAAAAAGTAATCACATAGAGGCACATGTATACCCTCTATCGTCTCCTACTCAGACATCTCCGATCACTTCCGTGACATTTTGTTTCTCTCCATGTCACAGTGGTCCGGATTTTAGTAGAGGCAGTTGTGGTGTCAACGTATACGGTGCAAAGAGCCTACTTTAGATGCTTATTGACGCTAAACAATATACAAAATGAGGCAATATTGAGGTTCTCATAATAGTCTTTAGACCCTATTAACCTTTAAAGAAGGTCTAATCAAACAGTTCGTCGATCGAGTTTCTGTAGAGAAATATGTTCCAATTAACTGAGGATGGTTTCATCTAATACTACTTTATTACAGCTACTGAACCTATGAACTGTAGTATCCAAACAGCCGCTAACTACAGTGGTACTTTACTAATAAAAAATGGCGTACAGACCCGAAGTTGGAGAAAACATTCCCTACAGAAAGTGTCCAACGACAATCATGCATCTCTCCTCAGTACAAGTAAGATAAAAAGGTCATCGGAAAGTTCAAGGAGAATACGCAGCAGGCTAAAATGGAATGCTATTGACTTCACACCGGAACCATAGGTGAACTCTTACGATTCCATATGACATGAGTCTATGAGGAAAAATGTTTATCTTTAACTTGGGAAAAGGCATCATTATTTAGTTAGTAAAAAGTGGCGAATGGAAAAACTACAACAACTGGAGGGGAATTTCAATGCCTAGCACAATACCCAAGTTAATTACTTACTTAATTGATCATTACAGCGCATTTTGTGAGAGGCCAGAAAATAGTAGAGAGAGAGAGGGCAAACCTGTATTAAAAAAAAATAATTTGTAAAGGGATACTGAGGATCTGCTGCATATTTTAGGAGAATACCATTCACTAGCCTGTTCGATTATGATACGCAGTATATTTGATTGGTGAAAACAACAGTGCCTAGACCTAAAACCTAAGTGGTTTATCTTTTAGCCGTACTATGGTGCATTGAAATTTCCCTAGACTGGTATAATTGCAATGAATTTGTAAATCGTTTGTATTCAGATTTATATTCGAATGTGAACAGATTTAAAGCCTTTTAAGGTTCGATCTTCAACGAACTAACCCTAATGAGAAATGTTTTGAAGAGAAATTATTCAGATTAAATTTTATTTGTACTTTTGATTATAAAACTGAAAACCGTTTTTTTATGAGTAACAGAGGAATTTCAAAGTCCAACATCAATGTAATACACCCCATAGTCGTGTAGCGTGTAAAAAAGTAAGAATAAAAAAAAAATGAGAATGAAAATGAAATTCAACCACCACCACCATTTCATCATGTTTTATGGAGTATAAAAAAATTTAATTTAAATACACCTTAACTGAGATTTATAAACTGAAAATTAAAAAAAAAAAAAACAAAAAAAATAAAAACAAATGGAAATTTTCGAGCTGGAAATAATAACAGTCATGAACAACTGATACCAGACTAAGGATTATAGGCGTAAAATTAATAAAGTTTGTATGCAAAAAATGAGATACTTCTTCAGATGTTTTGTGAAATAATAACCGTAAAATGAGATTTGTAATATAAATGAAAAATTGTGTGAAAACTGACAGAGGAAGTACACTAATGAAAAATTGTTTTCATATTTCGTAATCATGACTAGTAAGTGAGTGTAACTACTAGTCTATAAATCAGTTGACTTCGATTCATAATTGAATCGAAAACTGTACTTCATAACCACTCTCACCTCGTGCAAACAGACTACGCAGAGAGCTAGGGAGGTGGAGTTATCTTGGTTACTGATCACCTTACAATTTTTTAGTCAGGATTACAACAACACTACTCATGTTGTGTGTGTTATTTTATCTCATGAGTGCCGGGACCTACAGTTTAAAGTCGATTTCGAACGACAGATTTTTGAGAAACTTTTCATGAGAATTTTATTTACTCTCAGAGTTTTTGCCAGAGATCTGCTGAGAGTTAGTTTCCGAAGAAATATTTTTTCATATTTTCGTTTTGATATCTAACCTGATGTATGAACCGCTGCTTCACGTTTAACCCAGTTGGCGCCACCGTCCTTTTAAAAGGTCCCTTTATTTTTCTTTTATTTCTTTACCGACACTTGATCTATTGATCTGCTTTTTTTACAGAATACAAACAGAACATGTAACAGTTGAATGTGAGAGTTGCAATAGTGCGGTCAGTTGTAATTTGTGGTGAGAAAAACATAAATTTTGGAAAAAAAATATAATTTTGGCAACGATGGAGAACCAAAGCAAACAAGATAATACATTGTTACTTTATTTTTAGGTTGTTTGCTTTATAATCTTTAAATTTTGTGCAATGAAAATCAAAACATTGCTTTTGTTTGCTTTTTATTTAGTAAAATTTAATGTTCTTTATAAAGGACAGTGGCAAAATACCCTACCATTAACATTCGCTTTTTACGTTAAACAGATATATGCGCAAACCGTTAACTCTGAACCAAATATTGCCAGGCGAAGTTTTTATATTGCCACCAGAAAATTTCAATATCGACGGTACAGATGAAGATAATGGTGAAAAAAATAATGTGGATTTATACAACTTGCCAGGTTCACAATTGCTTTACGAAGCTGCTGTGAATAGTGTATCCGATGAAGACTTTGATAGCGACGATGACATATGCTTAGCGGACTTTCGTAAACGAATAAAAACAACCAGCCGCATTGTCAAGGTATCACAACTAAAGAAGTATACTTGGGAAAAGAAAAATATAGAACCATCTCTGCCGATTTGGAAGGAACTTTCAGGCTGTAAAATTGAGCACTCTCCAATGGAAGCTTTTTCGTGCTTCTTCAACGATGAAACTATGGAGCTATTCGTGAAGTACACAAATAAATACGCTACAGATAATAGCCACGAAGGGAATGTTCATGGTGACGAGATGCGTTGATTCTTCGAAATTTTGCTGTTGAATGGCTACGGTATTGTTCCCCGGCGGGAAATGTATTGTGAAAGTTCACTAGATGTTCACCATGAACTCGTTTTAAGCGCCATGACAAGAAGCCGTTTCCATTTTATTATGCAAAACATTCTTTGCTGTGACAATTAAAACTTACAGCAAAACGACACGTTTGCAAAACTTCGTCCACTTTTCGACATACTTCATTGAATTCACGGAAATTGAGGAACATCACTGCGTGGATGAATCGATGGTACCATATTATGGAAACCACGGCACCTAGCAATTCATCCGAGGAAAGCCAATTAGATGGGGCTATAAGATATGGATTGCGACGAACCGACTCGGATATATAGAATGGTTCGAGCCATACCAAGGAAAATCTACACCACTTCACGAAAGTTTTAGGCATCTTGGCTTAGGAGCAAACGTTATCCTACAGTTTGTGGATGTCTTGCAAACTTGCAAATCCATATATATATTTTTTTATTTTGCATATAATACATACATAAAGTTTTTGTTATGATTTGAAGTAATATGAGTTGTGTTAATAAAATCAATAAAAAATAACCAATAGTAGTTTATTTTGCCACCGTCCTTTTAAAAGAACGGCATTTTCCGGGGAAACGGTGAAAAACTCGAAGAAAAGTCGGAAACAAACTTTGATTAGCGATGCATTTTCAATATAAAACAAACAAAAAATTACACTTTTTCCAAAAAAAAAATTCGGCGCCAAGTGGGTTAATAAGCCAACACTCTACCTACTGGACTACAGCAAATTGGAATACCAATAGAAATTATTTGGGGTGATATCGAAACCACAGCTGGTCTTCTACGACACAATATCAAATCTGTTCGGAGGGTTAAGAAAATCTTTTTCCAAGTAGGAAAAAAGACATTTTTGTTAAGTTACTGAAGAGTGGAAACTTGAACGATTGCCACAACTCGAGAGTAGATTCTTTCAAAACCATTTACAAGATATACATATATACTCGAGAGTAGATTCTTTCAAAACCATTTACAAGATATACAGGAAAGTGTTTAAAGTAAATTTACGAGACGAACAGGCAGAACGAACAGATAGTTTCAAAACTAGCCCGTACTTACTGTCTATACATTTCAAAAAAATCTTTCAATACCATTAAATGAACTGCAATAGGAGGAAAGCTTTGAAAAGAAAAGAAGTAACCCGAATTATCAGAGTTATGTACGAAGATACAGTACTCTTAGTCCTTCCCAATGGTAATATCAATCACCCATTTCATACAAGTGCTGGAGTAAGATAGGAATAATTCCTATCATCTGAGCTATTCACTATCGTGGAATCCTTAAGGACTAAGCAGCGTTGACCAATCAAAAAATGTCTGAAGACGGACAATATTCCAAGAACTGGGACAGTAAAGTACGTGTACATGGCGAAGCGCAAAATTAACAGCAGCAACTCGTGTAGGATGGATATTCTTTACTTTTGCTCCTTTCATGAGCAGACATTATCGATTTTTTAATGACAGAACGTTTGAAGATCTGGACATGGTGGGGAACGGATTATGACAAGGGGGTTTATATCGCAATAGGTAACCCAATACACCATATGGGCCACCGAGCGAACTTGCTACCCGCTAACTTAACCTATTCTCCAAAAAAGGGTAATGAAAAGAATATTTGACCGAAAATTGTATACAATTCTCATGTATTGGCCGTTAAATCTATTTCGACACTTTTCAAGCACTTACAAGAATGGCCGACAATACTGAACTTTATTGATTCATCGGGACACCGTTGTAATATTATTTTGCATTCCACTCAAAACATAATGTTTTTTTAATTGGTCATTACAACACTTCAGTCAGCATTACGACCTAGTTTCTCACACCACTTATGTTGTGTGCGTTAATTTTATACATGAGTGGCGGGACATACAGTTTAAAGTCAACTCCGAACGACAGAATTTTAAGAAACTTTGCATGGCAATTGCATTGCATTCCACTCCTCTATCGCTATTTTAATTTTATTGTTCATGTAGTTCTCGTTTTAACGAGAGAACATTCGTTCGTATTAAATTAGCCAGGGGACGGCACATTGCCTTCTCCAAACCTATTCTCTTAGTTCCCACATAGTGGATGGTAGCTGTAGGAGCTATCCTTCTGCAATTTTTTTAAATAATTTTTCAACAAATTCTAGTTGATTTTCAATTTATTTCTTATTTAAAGTGATGAAATAGTTAAGAAACTAATTTTAAATACAAGAAAATACAAAACGAAGAAACATTTAACCTGGTTCCCATGTCTAATGGCTGATTTTATGTCCTCTTAAGTTATTGTCCTCATTCACGTTTCTAATGGTTTGTAAAAAAATTACAAAGAATTGTTAAGATTCCCTACAACAACACAAAAATGAAAATGTTTCTGTTGAATGAGTTTGTAAGCAAAGCGACTAAGTGAGTTCGTTTGTATGTGGGAAGAGTGTCTTTTTAATGTTCTGCACCATTTGTTTGGTTTCTTTATGAGTTTCTCGTTTTTTTTCTTTGTTTCCTTTCATTTAATTGTAGGCCAACATCATTTGTTACATTCACTTGATATTTCTCTTTTTTATCATCTTCTTTTTCCAGATCGTATCTTGTCTTTTTGATTTTCAGTTGAATATATATGTATGTACACTTAAACACTTATAGAGTAGAGTAGAGAAGAAAAAACTGAATGAAATGAAGCAAATTCTTGATATTTAAATACCCACAACATGGATGGCATTTTCTCTACAGAATATCAGTTTAAAATGGGATGGCGTTATTGCTTGTATTGTAAGTTTTCTTTCGATTATTTTCTTTTTTCTACTCCCTCGTTTGTGAAAGTACTTATGAAAGTACTATTAAAAGATACCCGGAATTGTTTGTAATCTTTAAGTGCATTTAGTCATTAAGTTCATTGTGAAGGAACTAAAACTTCCAGGTTTACATGATGTCAGGGAGAAATGAAATTTTATGTACTTTTCTTTGGCTGTACTTTCATATTGGCGAACAAAATAAAACAGAAAAATGATAAACAACCACACTGGTTTGAGAGGATTATGCGAATAATGGCGATAATAATAACAGGTACCCTTAGGACTACATCATCCAAGGCCTTGTTTACTACCCTCAACTGGCTAGCAATAGACGCGTTGGCGAAACAAGTGGCTGCGAACGTGACTATGACGTTGAGCGCCATGAATGCATGTCAAAGTTTTGGTCGGTCGGAATCTGCCTATCGACTACAAGTTAACTAGAACATGCTTTCGATCCTAGTTTTGTGACATAGTTACAGATTCTGTTATGATATACACCTCCTAGGAAACTTCATTCAAGTTTTCACTGATAGATCCAAGTCGCACATCAAAGTCGGATGTGGAATATCTATTATTACAACAACTGAACGTTAGATTCATGCCTTACACCACAAGATTATTGTAGTACTTTTCAAGCTGAAATAATGGCTATTAAAATTGTCGCCATGTGAATTCGTTATCAGTGTATATAGTTTAGTGATACACAAATATTTATCGACTCTAAAGCAGTCATAAGATCCCTGTGTACATCAAAGCCGGCCTTCTCTGTAGAGAGAGCGAGTCATTCGATGGTAACCTTCGTTTGGGTTCCTAGATACAGGACATCGCAGGTAAAAAAGGTGACACACTGGCTAAAGCTGGCATCATGGAAAATTCAAATGAATTCCTACATGAGATTGGAGTTCCTCTGCAGAGAGGCAAACAAAAATCCATTTATTGGCGAAGGAAAAATGGGATAATGAACCCACATGTAGAGACACAAGACACATCTGGCCTGACATGGATATATTTAGAACAGAATTAGCATTGAACCTATTAAGATTCAATTTAAGGAACCTTCAAGCGGTGATAATGGGATTCTGGCTTCTGAGTGTTTACGCTAGGAGACTGGGAATATCTCATAACAACTTCTGCAAAAACTGCAGCAACAACAAGAGGAAAACATAGAACATCTTTACTGTCATTGTCCGCCGCTTGGGAATCTGAAAAAAAGGATTTTTGGATACAACCTGCTTAGTCAAAGGTGAATTGAGAAAAATTCACACCTTCATAAAACTCTGGGTATCTCTCAACCATCACTACCATCGGACCAGGAGATTGGATAATATTAGTGTTACAATGTTACCACATAGTAAGAGACCCTAGTAAAATGAGGCTACTGCCTGTTTAACCTAACCTAACCTAACACCCCCCTTCGGACGCCCATTCCATGCATTGACATCGGTGCTTATTTAACAACCATTTAGTCAGAATTCCGACATATCTTCTCACACCATCCATATTATGTGTATTAATTTTGTCCATCAGTTGCGGAACCTACAGTTTTTAAGTCGACTGCGAACAACAGATTTTTGAGAAACATTTTATGGCAATTTGATTTTACTCCAAAAATTTTTATCAGACGGCATTGCGTCTAATAAGTCAACTAGATTACTGCTACTTACTGGCGACATAAAATCCAAATTACAATCAAAAGTATGACATTAAAAACATGAATGATGCATAAGAAGACAAAATATGCTCCAAAATACTGAAACAAAATTAAGGCAAAAAACAAATCATTTTTTATTCCTTCTTTATCTACTCTAAGCACGCAATAAATTTAAAAGATTTCGTTAATAAAGGAATCAAAGGAAAAATTATATGAAATCCAATATTACTAAGCAAGAGAGCGTTAGGCGAGTCATCATTAGTTTGTACTCTTATGGACAAAGTCATAAATTAATAGGGGCATTGGAAAGTGTGAACATAAATCAGATACGAAACTCATTATAGAGAGCCCTTTGCATGCTATGTTATGGTTCATAAACATTTATTTTTATAGCTTACTATAGGGTCTCCTTTTAAGTGTTTTCTCTGTATAAATTAAATAAACTCAAAGTACGTGTGAGTTATCATTGAAATGTTTTATTCGTTTAAAAGACTGTAGTTTATGACTTATTCTTTTACAACTTCACAAGAAAAACACCCACATGCGATGACATTGCCCTCAAATCACTCGTGCAGAGTATCCAAAGTGACATGAGCTATATTGAACGTAGTGGACACTTTTTAAAATCACATATTGTTGGTAACCAGATCATCCAATTCAGCCAAAAATAAGTTGGTAATCTAGAGTGCTTGCTGTTGACAGTAATGCCTGGGCATCCAAGATATATGAAATGATGTCGCCACCAGCCGAAAATCCACACCAAACAGTCACTTTTTCGGGATGCATTTGATACACTTGAATCTCATGTGGATTAGTATCGTACCGAGTTGGAAATTTTTGTTTATTCACGTATTTATTCCTTCAGTAATATTACTTATCGCCGAAGAATTCCAGAATCCATTCAGCGAACATACGACGTTGTCTATGGTCCTCCATATTAATCTGGCAAAACACACTCAATAAATGACAACAAATTTAACAGATCTGGCTTAAACAAAATAGCCGTTGTCAACTATCATACATATCATACACATAACTGTTCATTACAACGGTTCAGCCAAGATTACGACCTAGCTTCTCTCATCACTTATGTTGTCTGCGATAATTTTAAACATGAGTGGCGGGGACAGATTTTTGAGAAACTTTTTATTGGAATTTTATTTTACTCTCAGACTGTTTGACAGAAATCTGCTGAGAGGAAGTCGCCAAACAAATATTTTTTCTTATTTCGTTCTGTTGGAGATGTCTGACCTGTGGTTTGAACTGAGGTTTCATGTCTAATAATCCAGCACACTATCTACTAGAATACTGCGATTTCAGTTATCAACTATCAATGTTCGGAATTCCTTGTTAAAAGACCCTATACAACTTCCAAATCATTTACTCGTTTATTGCTCTCTCTCATCACATTTTTCTAATTATTTTCCTTTATTTTTGTATATTTTTTTTATGGCTTTTAGTTGCGTGCCTGAGTATGAGTAATTGGCGTTACTGTTTTAAGTCAATAAGATTTGTTAATGGTTCGATAAAAGTTTTAAATTACTTTATGGGGCGTAAAGAAATAATATTTCTTTGTTAATTTTATATTCTTTTTTTTCTTTCTTTTAAACTCATTGAGAAAAAACTGGACAACGAATGAATTTTTTTAATTGTTCTTTAAGATATTTGAAAGAAAAAGGAATAACAAGCGGAAATATTAATACAATGACTTACAAAACATTGCAAAAATAAACAATTTTTATTGCAAATAATAGAAAAGAAAAGGGAGATGATAAAAAGAAAATTTATTTAGAAGCACAAAAATTTTTAAAAGACACTTTCAATGAATTTTATTAAGAGCAGTTAGTACAGCCAAACAAAATGAATTTGATAGCAAGTGGGACAATATTTCCCATATTTCGTATGGTCTGGCTAACATAGAATCGTTCAATTCTTTGAAGGAAATCACGAATTCAGTCAACAGTCTTAAGAGAACCAGGTTTCAGACGTTGATAGTATTTCAACTGAGCTACTAAAGTGTATTCAACGAATAACTGTAATACGAATCATTTCAAGTTATTGAGAGAAAGAGGATTTGCGTAATGCTGCTGCATGTTCCAACATTTTGTAAACGAAGAAATTTTACGATGAGATTAGATTTTATATTCAGAGCAGTATGCCTTCTTACAGCAGCTATACTATCGTTTAAGTTAGGTTATGTTAAACTAGCAGCCGCCTCAGAAAACTCAGTTTACATGGATTCAATAAGATCCAATTGTTACACAGATATAATCTCTTCCAGCATATAATTATACCTCCTGATTGGCATCTTTCAACCAGCCAAAGAGCCTGACGAAAGTGTGAATTCTGTCTGCCCAAAAATGCTTCTTCTCAGGCTCTTAATCGCCGAACAAGGAGTAAACAGATCTTTTGTGGTCTCTTCTTGTTCTTCCTCGTCGCTGTAGTTTCTGCAGAAGTTATTGTAAGGTACTCAAAGTCCTACATATACATATGTAGGACTATGTCGGGACAGATGTGTCTGGTGTCTCTACAAGTGAGTTCATCAACCCATCTAACGCTTGCCAATGAATGGAGTTTTTCTGACACCATTTGCTTGCCTTTCTGCAGAAGAACACCAATCTCATGTAGAAATTCATTTGAATTTTCCTAGGTGCCAGCTTTAGAAAGTACATCGATCTTGTTGTTACCTTCGGTGTACCTGTGTCCATAAAACCAAACGAGGGTAACCGTCGCGATCATCTTCAGAAACATCCGGCTGCTTTAAGCTGGAGGTCCACACCACGCGTTTTCGCGTCAAAGCGTTGTGTGCATTTCATACTTTCATCGCGTTCTACGCTTCAAGTTACATGCAACGCTTTTTACGCGCCAATGTTTGTTTTGATCAGCTGTTAACAAAATAAAAACATTTGATAGAAAATACTTGAATAAAACATTTCGTACAAAAATTGCAAATGAAATTGAAAATTTTAAAGAATTTATAGAATTAATTGAGTTTGTGAATATAATATTTTGTGCCACAAGTGTGTACAATAAGCTCCAAAAGAACAAACGACGATTTTGGGTGAGTCCTTTGTACTTGGAACGAGATGTGTTTTTTTGTCTTTTAAAAAAATTTAAACAAAATTAAAACAAACCAACTTGTCAAAATCAGCTGTTTTGTACGCGCGCCGCTTGTGATACTTACAAAAGTAGAAAGTAGATCTACTTTTCGCGTTCTATGCATCAAGGCATCCTACGCTTTTGTGCGTGTAACTTGCACCAAATAAATGCATTAATTCTACTTTTTTGACAGCCGCGTAGAATGCGAAAACGCGTAGAATGCGTGGTGTAGACCTCCAGCTTTAGCTTCGGTAAGTATGCGTACACGATATACTCTGATAATGAACTCACACGGCGGCAATTTTAATACAACAATAAACTGTTAGTGCCAGGGTCGATCTAATGCTCAGTTGTTTTGAAAACATTCCACATCCACATTGTTGCGTAATTTGGATTCATCATTGAAATCTAGAATGAAATTTGCTGGGAAGTGTAAACCATTATCATAAAAAGAACTGTTCAGTACCTGTGTTGCAAAACTAGTATCCAAAGCTGGTTCAGCTATCGTGTAGTCGCTAGGCAAATTCCTACCGACACTGGCATACTTTCAAGGCCCTCAGTGTCATTGCAGCGGTCGAAGGCACTTATTTCACCAAAATGTCTGGTGGTAGCCAGTTGAGGACAGTAAAAATTGCCTTGGATGATATAGTTCTAAGGGCACCTGTTATTATCATCGCCATTATTCGCATAATCCTTTCAGACCAGGCTTTTCTCCAAAGCCAAACACCAAACCACGGCCACATAGAATAGAGTCGGTTTGATTACAAAGTTATACAGCCAGTATAAATTTTGGGACTTGATATTCCAGTTCAGGACTATCGTTCTCTTGCAACAATAAAGAGCAGTAGCTGCCTTAGTGGTACTGGATTGTGTTTTCATGTTCCAATTAAGTTTCCTAAGATATTTGCTGCTTTTGGATGGAGTGAGAGCTACGTTCTGAACTACTGGAAGTAATTTTGGAGGAATGCCTGTAGCTACTACTACCACGTCATCTGCATTGGTGATAGTCCGCAGCATACTCTATCTATGGTCGCCAATAGAATATCAAAGTTGAAGTTCCACAGGTTGTGATGTCTCTTGAACGGTAACTTTGGAAACATTTGACGTGCCCAAAGCAGATTCAATACGAATGTACCTTAGTAGTCCCTCCACAAAAGCGGTGACCCTTGAACCGTCACTTTGAAAAACATTTGAGGCGCCTAAAGTAAATTCAATAACTACCTTAGAGTAGTCTTTCCACAAAAGCTGTGTCAGCAGAATCAATATCCAGTTGTCTCACGGCGATAACAACCGACTCTGTCTCAAAATAATTGAAATGATCTTCTATACCTAGGAAAGCAGCCAGAGTGTATTCCTTGTAAACTTTCGTTAATATTCAAAAAATCCGACTCAATAACCCTTGAACGGAAATGAGTGCTAGGTGTGGTACAGTCCATGCTTCCTAACAACCTATGGGCAGCCGTGATCACTATCTCAATTATACACCAGTTGTTATTTGCCCGAGGGCCATCATATAGTCGGATTAGATCGTATATGAATTCATAGACGATATTTGTCTTTAGAATGACTAAAACAAAACAAAAAAAATTTTTTAAAACTGAAGGAAACAAACTTTAAAGTTAGTATATGAACAAAGTTGAGACAATTTAAACATTTCAAAAGAAGCAAAAATAAATTGTAGACACAATTTTACACAATTACATACATACATGTAAGTATGGTGTATACAACCTGCATGTGTGTCTTTGTATTTTATGCTCGTACAGTATATACCGTACACTTCAAATAAATATAACGGAAACATCTACACCTGGATGTGTTCTACTAAAACGTATAAGTATGGGAAATCTGAACGTGTTAAGGTATGAAGAGGAGGTGGAAAAATATTCTACTAAATTGACAGCCAGGCTAGGCAATGAAATACAATAAGATAGATGAACACATTTGTAATCACTTAAAATCACACCATAAAGAAGATTTATAATGATTGAAAAAATTTTTTTATATTTTATGATTTGAAATATTAAAATCCGAAGTTTTTATTACTCAAGCTCTGTTGTAATTTGAATTTTCTAATGGGAACATAATAGCTTAGATATACATATGAAAAGTTCTATGGGCAAATATTTCCAAAAAACTCAAAGAAGTTTTTTTCTTGACTTTACAGATACTGACACTTTTAGGATTCCATAACTCGTCTCCGACAAAAAAATTACAAAAATGTACATGCCCAAGTGACGCACATATGTAGGTATAAATGGCAGCCACCCCTAAACATACTAAACATGGTAAACTATTTGGCCAATTACGGTGTCAAAATGAATCAATGGAGTTCCGTTCCATTTTACTGCATCATAAAACTGTACTCTTCTTCTGCTCTAGTACTTCTGTTGAGGCTCGATCTGCAGTTTCTCGAAATAGTAACATGGGTCGGTACCTATTTGATGTGAATATTCTACTGCAATATTCTAATCGCACAGTCCAGTAATCATTCTATCACGGAAACCCATTGGTTGCCAGGGTAACAAAATACATACTAAAATCTCTCCCAAAGATGTCGACTATAATCTTGACAAGAGCCCGATTTCGTCATAAAATGTGAGTGAACGATATCTGCTACGAGTTTCGCCTAGAAGCCCTGACTCATATTACCTGCTGAGGCTCTACTCTCAATTTCTAATGAAAAGGTTGTGTAATTACTTCCACTATTGATCTGGATGTAGCAAGCAAATCCCCTGTAATAATAATCCACGCGAACCTTTGTGGCTTTCGGCGACTTCTTCTCAGCAGTCTTCTGGTAGTTTGAGAGTTAATAAATAGCCATGAAAAGTTTTTCGAAAATCTGTCGCTCAGAGTCGACTTTAAACTGTAGGTCCCCTGCTTAAAATTAACACACACAACATGGCAAGGATAGGCATATTCTATCCTGTGGGCAAGAGTCATCCTGCGCTTCATCTCCAAACTGACATCATTTCCATTGGTAATGGCGACGCTAAGTTAAATAAATTTACTAACAAGGAAATTCTGAAATCGCTGTACTTTAGCTGTTGTGTTGGCTTATGAGACGTAAGGCCACGGTTCAACCCCCGGTTAGACATCTCCAACAAAATGAAATGCAAAAAAATTTTTTTCTTCCACGACTTCATGTCAGCAGATTTCTAGCAAAAACTCTGCCATCAAAAGTTTCTGTTAATCGGACTCAACTTTAAACGGTATGTACTAAAGACGTGCAGTAGTACACCACAAAGTATTTGTAAAACAAATACACCATGGTAGATACCATATACTATTGGTATAAATGAGAGAATGAGTGTAACTGATATTGTCTGCTTTTGCTTTTACTCATCTACTCTACCCACAAAAACAATAACAGTTCTTTATGGTTTTGCGTTGAGTATTGTATTGTATTTGTTTCTTGCTCTCAAATAACTGTTGTACTACAAGTATTTTTGATTTACTTATTAGGTATTTTTAAATATTTATGGTGACAAAAATATACAAGTAAACTTTGGTGTTGTAAGTAAATATTATTAACAACAACAAGGCATGCGTCCAGTAAACAATTTACTGAAACCGCCTTATCTCCGGAACGCTTTCATCAATCTTCCTCGGATAAAAGGCCACCAATAGACCGTCGCGAGGCCAACAATTGATGGAAGAACCTTTCACCATCAACTGACCCGCCGACACTTTAAGGGGGAAAAACACTTTCCCCTCAACCTAGGCCCGCCAAACTCACATCACTATGTCTCCAGGCCCTACCTATTCCATTCCTCCTTTTGCCCCAAAAAATTTTTTTTTACCCTATTTTTTCAAAATTATTCATTTCTACCTTCACTGTACAGCAATCATCATATAAATTATACATACAAAATTTTATTCGCATAGTACAATAAGTTACTTATTGTATTCCACCACCAACTACAAGTATTTGCTTGTGAGAAATATAGGAACAGCGTTACCGCTGGAAATTTTTAAGAAGTCGCACAAAAAGGGGATTTTTGAAAAAAAAGTCGCACATAAAGGGTATTTTGGCAGTAAAAAGGGGCAACATTTTTAAAAGAAAAGAAAATGAACTAATAGAGATAAAAAAATAAATTTTTATTGGATTTTGTATTGTACATTAACTATATGTTTGTTTACTTTTTTAATAATTTTTCCAATTTTTTATAATAGAAACAAATTTTTAGCCAAAAATTAATAAGCCTATACAAAAATTTTAATTTTTTTAAAATTATTTGTTCTGTTTTATTTCTAGCTTTAAAATGTAATTTCATTCAAATTTATGAACGTTAGGACATTTAAATTTCAAAAATAAAAAATGCATTTTTAAATTTATAAAAATTCCATTAAATAAAACTCTTTTGCTAACCCACTATATAATAATACAAAACACAAAACAAAATTATTATTATAACTAAAAAATAGTTCATTAAAAATAAATAAAATGTTATACAAAATTACGTATTTTGTAACAAATTAAAAAAAATAACAAAAAATATAATATAAGGAGTGCGCACAAAAAAATGGGCCTACTTTTAAGCTTATAACTTTTAATTGAAAAAAATTAATACCGTTACATTGTTTTTGTTAGTCATTTGTTTCAAAATCCACGTGCTAAATGTCATTGCAATAGCAAAATTAGTTTTTTGAAAATGGGCATCCAACAAAAATGTCGTAAAAAAATAATTGATATTTTCAATGAAAAACCGCGCCGCTTACAAAAAAACGATTGCTAGGCTCGCAGGTGTTAACCAAAAAACAGTTTCTAAGGTAATAAATAAATATGAGTCTTTGAGTATTGAGAGAAAGCGTGGAAGTAGAAGAAAAAACGGATTTGCCATTTAGTTTTATTTCTATAACGAAAAGTGTAAGTCCAGATTTTTTTGTGAGCACTCCTTATATTTTAAAATAAAAAAACAATTCAAAAGCTGATTGTTCCGAAAAATGTAAATAAAAGAAAGAAAAAAATGTAAATAAAAGAAAAAATACTTTTTCTAAAAAAGGGGAAAAAAGGGTCAAAAATCTTGAAAAGTGTCAGATTTAGTTCATTTTAGTAAGGGGGCACAAAAAGTGGCGGGGTCGCTGAAAAAGTGTCAAATTGCGACTTTAGTCGCTCAACGGTAACGCTGTATAGGAAAACCAATATGTTACTCTCATTTTCTCTTTATCCATTCATACCCTAACTGCTACAAAAAATGACCATACCAAATTGTATCTGCAACGCAGAACCATTTATCTATACACACTCAGTTCAGGAAAGACACACAACATGTTCGAACAGTTGTAACTGTGCACGTCTTTAGTATGTACTGCCAATCATGAATAAAATTAAGCCGGTTGTAATACAATTCGAGCTCCAACTGACGTACACAAACGCTTTTCAAGCAATAAAATAAAGCTTTATTATGATGAGACTTCAAAAGACTTTCCTTTTAGTTAAATACGTACCTGATCGTGTGGCAACAGAGATCGCAGTATCCTAGTGGAAGATTCCTCTAGTGCTAGGACGGTTGATAAAGTGTCTGTACTGGGAAGGTCCCATAAGGCTTACTGTAATGTAACCCTAGTCCCGGAACCACTTGATGTCTCTAATGAACTAACTCAGACTACCAATGTCAATGCGTGACAATTTATCCAGATCGCTTACACTCTAGGCACTAAGATACCTTCTTCTCCTAAGACGTACTGCCGGACATGTATCCTCTAAGTGAAGAACAGTCTCCTACTGTTCCTCATTTCTGCATCTTCTACAGAAATTAATAACAAGGTGTCCAAGAAAAATACACCTCGAAAGCATTGCCTAGTAATGCTTTTGTTTTGTTTGTAGAAATGTATTAATTAGTAAGACTAAAATTTTATTTTGTTATTTTTTGGTTCTTTTCTTACTCTGTTGTATTAATTGTAATTTAAATTTGAAAAAAATAAAATAAAAAAACTGCGAATTTAGTTTTGGTTATATTTTTGCTTATTTGGTGATTTTTTTCACAAATGTTGTTTACAATATTTTTTTTTTTTGTGGCAACACTGGTGGTGTCATCAATGTTATTATTTTTAATGTAATTTTTTTTTATATGAAGTTTGACAATTAAGTTTCACAGAAAGTTCATGTATAAAAGACAAAAGTAAATAATCAAAACAAAATGAAATAAATTTGAGTATGTAACAATTTTGTAAGAACGACATTATTAGTACCTGTTACTTGGCAATTTCAATCACTGTAGTTACCAGTGAATTATCAATCACCGTGATTAAATCACTATTGCGGATATTTGCATCTTCAATAATTTTCACCTCAGCCTCCATTGCTGACACTTCCACCTGGAAGGCTGTTACAGTGATCTGGCAGCCTTATAGACTAGGCTGTTGTGATTGATTCCAACTTTTCCATCCAATTTGAAGCCATCGGTGTAAATTTGCACGAACTTTTTTACGAGACGTGATGCACCATTTACAGAGACTTAATTATCAGAATAGATGCCGAGAAATCCTAACGCGGTGTCATGTAGCCAGTGGCCTTCATAGTCCATAGTCCAACTTCTTTCAGGATCCTTTCGTGACCAGTATTTTTACTGATTCTTGCCTAGTTCGAAAGTTAAAACAACTAATCGAAGTCAAAGTCTTGCTGCAGGTATTTTATTGATTAAACTGGATACTGGCTATACCTGCCTAGTTTCTGAAATCAATCAGTTTCAATTTTAACCCTGGTATGACTAGAGATTTTCAATTATAAGTCGGGATATCGGTCTGAAAAGAACATGTTGGATGTCGGGCAAACACTAATTGTATCGTATATTGTTATAGGCTGTGGAATTGAAAATTTTTGATAATTTTTTTTTTTATTCTAAAAAGAAAATCTTAGTAGTAAGTCGGAAGTACTTCACTAAATATAGTTTCCTTACCTACAACATTTAACAACTATCTAATGCGAGTATCGTCAGGTATAAAACGTTTGAATCTGTTTTTTATTTTTTATTTCTTTTCAAAAATCCAATGCAAGATTAAAAATCTCTTTACAAAATGCTTTATTTTTTACAAAAAAAAAAAGAGGAAATTGTTCCAGCATATATCGAAACAAAAACAAAAAGAAAAACATTAAAATGAAAGCAAATAAAACAAAGCAACAATTTTGTACTGATGTTGATGATGATGAAATATTTTATGTACTTATATCTCGCAACTGTATCTACACTATTAACAACAACAACAGCAGTAGCAATAAAGTTGAATGACATTTCCATTTAGGCTTTAACTTTAACATGTCAATCTCTGTTCAGTTTGTATTACGTTCTCACAATTTTACAGAGAGATTCTGTATTTACTATCAGACATACATACATACACACTTTCACAATTGTGAAGGTATAGCTAAAGCATGAGCATTTAAACCAGGGTTTACCAAAAATTTTTTGGTTATGTGTTATATTATTTATTGTAAATAAATTGAGAGAATTGATTTATTTACAGCCATAGAAAAGTGTTTGTAATATACGTTATTTTGGTTTTCATTTTATCAACTTACATATGTAAAGCTATCTATCTTTGGCTTAATAATTTTAGATAAATAAAAATAAAATAAAAAAATCCATTTTTTATTAAAAGATCGTAAAGGTATCCAACTTTGGCTTAAAAATTAGACCATGTTTTTAGATAAATAAAAATAAAAAAATAATAAACCATTTTTTATTAATAGAGGAAAAGCAAGCATTCTAAAGCATTTAAAAAAAAGTATACTATGCGACAAAATATATAAGGCATTGTCTGTAAAGCTATCTATCTTTGGCTTAATAATTTTAGATAAATAAAAATAAAATAAAAAAATCCATTTTTTATTAAAAGATCGTAAAGGTATCCAACTTTGGCTTAAAAATTAGACCATGTTTTTAGATAAATAAAAATAAAAAAAGTAATAAACCATTTTTTATTAATAGAGGAAAAGCAAGCATTCTAAAGCATTTAAAAAAAAGTATACTATGCGACAAAATATATAAGGCATTGAATATTATCAAAAGCATCTTTTGACATACAATATTTTTTGAGTGTCATTCTGAAAAAAATGGTAAAGCATCCGCCGCACATGTGTTCTTGTCGCAGTCTGATCGACAACTAAATCAAAAAACACAAGAATGCGTGTGAGTTCTCTCAGCACAATTGTGCTATGAAATGGTAAACGATGATTTAAACCTACATCAACTGTGCAGTAAATAAGACCATCATTTACACCAAGGATTCCCATTTCATAGCACAATTGTGCAGAGAGAATTCACACACATTGCTTATGCTCTTTTATTTAGTTGTCGATCAGACTGCGACAAGCACACATGTCAGCGGATGCTATGTTATTATTTTTTTAGGTTTACACTCAAAAAATATTTTATGTTAAAAAATCCTTTTTTTAAAAGTCAAAGTCCTATATGTTCTTAAAACACATTTTGATTGTTTTAATAATTTAGATGATGTGGAAAGAGAACAACTTTTTATAGACATAAAGCAATATTTTGGAAAAATTAAAGGGTTGGTTATTAGTAGGAGAGGACATTTATGAACAAAAATTAGTACTCAGCAATTATCTAAAAAACATTACCTAATTATTAAATCAAAGATGTATAACTTTATATATGTTGATGAAATGAAAATCAAAATAGGGTATATTACTAACATTTTTCTATGACTGTAGGCTCTCAAATTATTTTCTCTCTCTTACTCACTAATACACAACCAAAAAATTTTTGGTAACCCCTGATTTACACCATCATTACATACACAGTCATTTTGCAACCATTCATCCACTCACTCACTCACTCATTCATCCATTCTTTCATACAAGGGCAGATTGTCACATGTTGTGTAGGTGTAGGTACTGTACGACAAGAACAATTTTTTTTGCCTCAGCATACCGAGGTTTTGAAAACTTTTTTCGGAAAGGCGAAAAGAAGTACAAAATTTCATGAACAGGAAAAACCACACGGCATTAAAGATTGTGTTACTTTTCGGTATGTCCAAGTAAGGACTTTCTAAATGTCAATCTGACCAGTGCCTATGGTCATATACAATCAAAGTCATTTGAAAGAAAGTACGTTATGGAAACAGGATAATAATTCAGTCGATTGAACTCATGTGCAAATTTCTTTTCATGTAATGTTCCAGATTTTCTTAAAATGTTCCTAATAATAAAATTTTTTTTGGAGCATAACTCTCAGAAATCAACAGCGTGAGGCACGTTGGCTAAACAGAGCACCCACTTAGGTAAAACATTTTTTTATTTGCACGTATTGTTAAATCCATTCATGATGATTTAGTAAAACAGACTAAAGTGGCCACAGTCTAGTAGGTAGTAGGCTTATGAGACGTGAGGCTACTGTTCAATCCCCAGGTCCGACATTTCGAACGAAACGAAATATGAAGGAAAATATTTATTCAGCGACTGCCTCTCAACAGATTTCTGGCAAAAGTCCTGAGAGCAAATAAAATTCCAACGAAAAGTTACTCAAAAATCTATCGTTTTGACTCGACTTCAAACTGTAGGTTTCGCCTGATAATTTGACTGATATAGCTTCAATAACACGTCCGTAATCAATTGTCAAAATTCAGAAGTCTCTGGTGGAAAGGCCGATAGATCACTCAACAACAGTTGCGGAGGTACGATTGTATAAGACAATCACAAAATTATCTTTATAACGTGAAATTAACAATTATAACCGCAAACTGTGCCCCGACCGGTGTACCAGCATGAAATGATCGACGTCCATTACTGGCTTCAAATTTTTTGATTTTTCTTCAGGTAATTTATGGATTCTACGTTAATAAAACTATTCGTTGTTCGAAGCAAACCAATTAGTTACGCAATTTTCGACCTTCTGGTAAGAATCGAAGTGATACTCAGCCGATGTTTGTCACATGGATGAAAACAAATAGTATTCGTAAGGACCAAAGTCCGGTGAATACGGCGTTTTGGGTAGCACCTCCCAGCCCAATGCTTTAATATTATCCTGAACCAGTTTTGCTTTGTGTGCAGGTGGATTGTCGTGTTGCAAAATAACTTTGCCATGTGTTGTGGCCCATTCTGGTCGTTTTTCAGCCAATAAATGGTTCAGATTCATCATTTGTTGTTGGTAGCGATCTGTATTAATGGTTTCACGAGGTTTTAAGAGCTTGTGGTGGACCGAATCTTTCTGATAATACCAGGCGCTTGGCATTCTCTGCTTGCCGAATTCATCAGGTTTGGCAGCCTAAGTTGATCTTTGTCTCGGATGAACCGTGATTTTATGTTGTTTAATATTTTGAAAATAAATCCATTTGTGCTTGAAGCAAAATTTCACAAGTGGTTTTGCGGTTTTCCGACCTTTCTTCATTCAATTCATGTGGCACACATTTTCCAGATTTTGAGTCTTTTCCTTAATTTTTAAACGGTCAGAAATTGTTTGTTGTGAGACGTTTAACATTTCTGCCATTTGTATCTGCCATTTGTTTCTGCCATTTGTTTCTGCCATTTATTTCTGCCGTCAAAGTGTCTGTCGTCTTCATTCAATATTGTTTGGATTTCGGCGTCTTCAAACTTTTTTGGTTGTCTTCCACGTTTTTAAATTCTCACATCAAAAACTTTGTCTTTGAACAGTCGATTGCTTATTGCTGCTGATAGAGCATTATCACCATATACTTTAACAAGCATTCGATGCGCCTCTTTAGTACTTTGCTTCAAATGAAAACAAAAAAGTAATGCTTTCTGCAAATCATAATTTTCTGGTACAAAATTTGCATTGAAGGTTCGTTCAAAATAAATTTTCGTAATGGAATGCCGTAGTCTAGTAGACAATGTGTTAGCTTATTAGACGTGAGGCCATGGTTCAAACCCCAGGTCAGATATTTCGAACAAAACGAAATAAGAAAAAATATTTCTTTGCGGTGACTTCCTCTTCTTCTGGCATAAACTCTGAAAGTAAATAAAATTGTCACGAAAAATTACTCAAAAATCTGTTGCTGGTAGTAATCCTGACTAAAGGGTTGTAATGATCAATTATGTATGTATGTAATGGATATATTTGTACATTAACGTTATTTAAGTGAAAATAACTTCAACTGTTATTGTTGTTAAAAATTATCAGTTTTAAATTTGGTATCAAGTGTGTATTGAGGCTCAAGAAATATACTGACGCACATATGCCGCATATATGTATGCCGCTGGCTGACTTTATTCTTGGTTAAATATTCATTTAAATTAAATAATTAAATTATATTATTAAATTATTTCAATGAAATTGAAGTAAATTTTGGTATCTAAGAAAAATTATTTGCTTCATAAACAAAACCGCCAAATAAATAATCATAAAATATTTTCATTTCAATTTTAAAATAGTTTTTTTATTTATTCAGTAAATACGAATAACAACTGTTGCCACCTACCTTTTGCATTTGTATTCGAAATTTATTTATCTATTTTTTTAATTTATTCAGTGGCTACAATAAAAATTCATTCATTTAAACTTTTTTCGTTTTAAGTAAAAATCTAATAAAAACAAGATTTTTTGTTTCTTTTTTTCTTTTCATAAATTTTAATTTCCATCACCAGCACCGCCACCAACATCACCAACAAATACCAAAGCCCAAAGACAAAGAAAGAAATCAGAACGTAAAAATGTATTCCCTTGAGTGCTACGAAACATTCAAAATCATTCATTCCTACTACGCCTTAGAAAATGTTACCGAATTGCTCAACACAACACAACACAAGTTTTACTGAAGCCGAGTCTAAATTTTTCACAAATTTGTAGCTTCTGTTGCTGCGTTTTGTTTGGTTTTGTTTTAAAACAAATTGTTGTTAGAAGCGTTCTTCTGTTGTTGTCTTTGTTGATGTAAATTTATTTTTTCCTTATTTTTTTATTTACATTTCTTCTTTTTCTCTAAAATAATTTTTGTCGAGTACAGTTTTAACTACAGTTAAAGTTTATACTGAATGAAAAACTTTTAACTTCCGTATATTTTTTTTTTTTAAGAAAAAATGTAGCAAAGCAACACCAAAGAACAACTGTTGTTTTGAGCTATAATCGGTCTATTATTTTCCAGAAGATTGCCTAACAGTAGTCACTGTTAGTACTGAACTCAGTGTTGACTAAACTGTGGTCTCAAAGCAGACTAGTTGTTGAATACGCTGATGAGGGTACCATCTCTCTGAAGAAAAAGGACTAGATGCGAAGAGGGGTTACTGTAAATTCCAGTAAGGAAAAACTCAAATTTTGTACACGTTAGTGCAAGTTACCAGAATTCTAGCCACTCAGGTTTATTTCGATTAGGGTTGGCAATCCCGCTCTATATTTTCAATCCCGGGATTTCGGGATTTCATTTACCTAATCCCGGGATCCCGGGATTTATCCCGGGATTTTAAAAAATTTGTTCTTGAAAGATATTAACATATTATTTCAATAAAATTAATAACATGACACATCCAAAAATAGGTTTATAAGAAAGAATTTATTAAATTATAAGAAAATTAATTTTATTTTTAATTTTTCACATTTTTAAATTAATTAAAAAGAGTAAATTGTTTTTATAGATATATACTCTTTTGTTGATCAAGTGCGATATGTTATTATTTTTTATTATTTTTAAAATACGTTTTGAGGAAGTACAGAGCATCCAAAGTTTCATCGCTCAAACGACTTCTTATTTTAGTTGTGAAAAATCCAGCTGCAGAAAAAGTACGTTCAGACTCTACACTGGCTGAAGAAGAAGGTGTAACTTCTGACACAGAAGCTATTAGAAGTGATGTAGCTGGACTTGAAGTATTTAGTCTTCCGAGTAACTCAACTATTAATTTGCGACATTTTATGGAAGAAGGAACCGTTACGAACTCTGTTTCGGATTCGGACTGAACATTTGTTCTACCATTGTGCAGATACTGAAGTACCCCACTGATATCTGTTCTCCTTTGTTGCATGCGATGGATGAGGGCTGAATGTAGTTTTTGACTTATAACGTTGTTAGCATCTTTAAGTTTTTTTAACATAAAAGTTATGGCAACATCGTCCGTGAACAGATTAGCATCCCGACGGCAAAGGGCGTCAACTGTTGCTTTAACTGGGATAAGAACACTAATGATTGCGGATACCATATTAATCTCATCTTTGGATAAAGCAAAATATTCACCTTCAGGTGGACCTATGTCTATTAATGCCTTTTGTATACAATTTCTTAATAAATAAAGACGTTCCAGCATTAACAAAAGGCTGCTCTACCTAGTTTTATAGTCTTTTATTAGAGTTAGTTGCTTTCCAAATTCAGCCGTAACATACTTTTGCATGACATCTTATTTTGTTGCTGTAATATACAACCATTTGGCGGACTGTGTTAACAGTCGTAGGTAAACTTTAAATCCCATTGCTGTAAGACCTGCACGTAAGTCACTAGAGCGGCATATAATGTTAATTGAAATCCCATCAAGGGCTGCTAGTCGTGCAAGTGTAGCAGAAAGTGATCTGTCTTCTAGCCCCAGCATAGGAAAATACTTGGCTAATGGTTTAGTTTTTTTTGTTGGTGGTTCATCTGCTTCTGGTGATTTTAATTTAATTTTAATTTAAGTGTTTACATCTCAAAAAAAAAAAAAAAATCGCAATTTGAAGTTTTGTTTCTAATTTCATAGCGGTTAATGCATCGAAACAACAGATTCTAATTTCTGGAAATTCGAATTAGTGAGAGTTCTAATATACAATTTTTTTCATTGCGGCTTAAAAAGTCAAATCCCGGGATTAAGTGCTCAATCCCGGGATTTTGGGATTGTTAAAAACTGCGGGATCCCGGGATTTCGGGACCCCGGGATCCCGGGATTCCCAACACTAATTTCGATGAACATTTACCGCTCTCTTTGGCTCAATACTGCTGTATGCAAGACGATTAGACGAAGATTATCTGGCGCTAATTTTAGATCAATGCAGCGCTTACGAAGCAAAAACACTTGCTATAAAGGCGGCTGCATACTGGCTAAGATTGCCTTTAGTTTCTACAAATTAAGTAAACATCAATACGGACAGTCGGTCTGCCTTTGAGGCCTTGTATAACAACTGCTTTCGACTGTCAAGGAAGGATAAACCTGCATACTGGGTATATAAATATTTATACGGACAGCCGATCTGCCTTAAAATTCATATTTTTAAGACAACAATTGCTTTTGACTGTATCTTAACAAAATGGCCGCACACTTTCATATTCAGATCATATGGATTCCACACACAGGAACATAAAGGCGGATTAGATTGCTAGGCGTAACACCATCATAATTCACAGGATGTCGTAAGTGTGTCAAGGCATAGAACATATTGACCTAAGTTCGGGAAAGAATTTGCTTATGCTGTGGAGGCCCTATTTAATTAGGATTTCATGATACCACAGTCGACCCTGCAGTATGCAACATTCAGTCTCTCGCCTACCTATCCTAACTTAATATTACATTCTTTTTAAAATTAAACTCAAACGCAATACATTTCTACTGAGAACTTTGACATGAAAAATCAAAATCATTAACGATGTACACCATTTTACTTACATTAATACCGTTGGTTTTAAATTGCTGCCAACTCTAGCACAAATTCAATGCAGTGCGATTTCTACCTGAGGATGTGTATACCCCACGCAAACGAACTCTAAAAAGTAAAACTAACAACAAAAACTTTTTTTTGAAAGGTAGACGCAAACATTTGTAAACATCTGTAACAAAAACAATAACAAAAATATCCAACAAGTCAGCAACATGAGGGGTAGCTGCACATTCCAGACGGGAAAATAAACAAAGAGACAGAATTTTTAATCACTGCATAAATAAATCATAGAACTACATGTAAAGGTCTGCGCACATATACATATGTATATCTAATCCTTCCATCGTTATATCCACATTACAGTTCATAATAGGTCTTTCTATAAACGCTTCATTCCTTTAAATTTCAATAAAACAACGTATGTTTATTCGTTTGAAAGCCCTATTGACGCCGCTGAGTGTGGAATATAACATCAAATGTGTGCATATTTGATCCAGAGTACGGATTCTTGTTGGCTTTACGGACCGCTACAGTTTGTGGCTTATTCGCGTACGCCGATCCCAGTTCAAAATCCATACTAAACATTAACTTTCTCGAGATGTATTCAAAGCTCTTGGGTCTCATATGATCTAACTGTTATCGTCCAAAATTCAACAAATTTTTCTGCTCACGTACCTATTCATCCAGAAATGGACCTCAACAGTGAAGATGATTTTTCGATAACAATTTGGTTCAGTTGTCAACTGCTCCAGAGTCCATTCAGCAAACACATGCAGTCGTTTACTCTCGGTTGCTGGCTCAGTTGAATTTGCACGGGTGCAGGTCCAAGCCACGACAATCTTCCGCGGATTGTCGAGATATTGTGGGTGGAGAGAAGTTAACTGCCTCTACATCTCTTGCACAGTCGCACAGACAGTCTTTGGTGGAGTATATTTATATTGTTTGTTGCTTAGTTTAAGCCCCTGGGTTAAATATTTAGTTCTTATTCTTGGCCCTAATCTTTGCTTCATGAGTTTTGTCAAATGTATGTGGTGGATATCGAATTTAATTGATTTATCCTCACAGTATAAATTTCAATGGGTAACGACTTGTTGAAGTCAGGAGATTGAATTTGAACGATGTTAGCTCCATCTAATCCACCAGGATTACTGCATAAGCTGTCATTATGTGAATGAAACGGAATCGGTACAACATCTGTAATGCTAGTACCCTGCACTTCAAAACAGATGTCATCGGTTTTTGGGTGACAGAACGTTTGAGGATCAGAGCATGGTGCGGTTTCCTACAGACCTCTGAGTGGTTCAAACCCACAACTAACGGAGCATGACAAGGGGACTTAGCTCATACTTTGTAATATAATGGACCGTCATGTGTATGACAAGTTACCGGCTAGCCTAACCTAACCTAACCTAAAATGAAGTCACGCCATTGAGTTCTGATGGTAATATGGTCAATCGTATTGTAATCCTGTCGGACGATTACCGTATAACATTGTGGGAGAAACAAGTCTCACTTCTATTTGCCTATTCATCCTATCAATGCAATGTCGAAGCATCTATCTTTCGAACTTGTGCTTCTTATATTTTAACTAAGCATTAAAGTGATCGTACATGGCCACGGTTTACCGATGCATATTTCTGCAGGCTTTTAATTGCTATTTAAAGCCACTAAGCATACATACATCAAGCATCTTAGACAGTTTAGCTGAATCATATATCTACAAGGCTTTAAAAGTTTGTCAACACTGAGTTTAAGTAGAATCCAATAGTTGTGGTGTGATCCATCTAGAACGTAGAAAATTATTCCTAACGCCTCAGGTTTCATCTTCTCTAGCTTTGGTTCAGAATATACTTTCAAATTCATAACATTTTAAAATTTTTTATGCCCAAAACCTTTTTAATTATTTAAATTTATAACTAAAAAACATACAACAATAAAACAAAAGAAAAGAAAAAAACATGAATTCCTTTTAGCCTTGTTAGTGTTCTGTTAGTTTAATTAGTTTGATTCATGGTCCAAAAATCTGTTTTATAAAAGACTATGAAAAACAAAAACAAAAAAGTGCCCCGAAATATGAAAGAATAAAAACGGAACAATAAATTGCAAATGTTTTAAAAGGATTCAACGGATTTCAAATAAAAAGCAGCGAAAATTTTAAAAACGACTCATAAATTTCGAGTGTGCGAAAATAAGGACACAAAAAAAAAAAAACAAAAAAAGGAGGAATTATGACTCAACAATTTCTTTCAAAATTTTATTACCATATCTATGTAGAGGAAGTTGACAAAGAAACGTTTTATTACTGAAAATTATAACTAAAAAAGTGCCAAGAGCCATTGATTTTAAATTCAAATGTTGGCACAAAACTAAAATGCAAAGCTGTATACACGAGTTTAAAATGAGCAGGTTTAAATAGGTTAACACTTCATATTGCTCACTAAAAGCGTAAACAGTAAAATTTCTTTGAGTTATTATTTGTAATAAAAAAATTAATTTTTGTAGAATAATATGCAACAGTAGCTGTCAATACAAAACATCCACAGTTCATATCGACCACATGTTAAAAACCTCTTACTTACTTACTTTATTGGTAGTTAGGATTACAACCTAGTTTCTCACCTCATTCACGTTTTGTGTGTTAATTTTATTTAAGAGTGGAGCCATCTACAGTTTAATGTTGACTCAAAATGTCAGATTTTTGAGAAACTTTTCATGACAATTTTATTTACAGTCAGAGTTTTTGCCAGAAGATTGCTGAGAGGAAGGCTCCGATCAAATATTATTTTCATATTTCGTTTTGTCAGAGAGCATGGCTGTGCAAGGTGTTGAGGCACAGGCTTTCGTTTGATTAGTCAATAAACTAGCAATTAGACTACTGCGACTTCAAACCTCTTAATTTTCAAATACTCATCACCGATAGATAAGTGACATCAGTTATATGTTGCCCAGGTTCTTTCTTATACTACGTACTAGTGCAAAGCATTTACCATGTAACTTTTGTAGAAATTAAGAGTCATACGGCCAAGATCAAGGCCTCTTCTCTCATGAGTACTCACAGTGCAAAGTGAGGAGTCCACCAATGTCTTAAAAAACGACTTCGTACGTACTACTTTAAAGATTGAGCTGACATAACGTGGGTTCTCTATCTACTTCTGGCTGTGTTTACTGAGCTTGCACTCGCATCTATATCTGTTCATAACTCTCCTGTCTATATCTCGAGATGTATTCCTATATTGTCAGCCCCTAAGCTTTAGGTTTTTCAATGTGTAGAATTCACCCAAAAATTAAATTATTTTGTGACCTCTGACCAATTAATCCGCATTTATATAGAATATCATCGTGGAAATATATTGCAAATGTTATTGATTTTTTTGAGTGATTCACTGTAACCAAAAATTTAGATATCATCATGAGAGTACTCAGTGACATGTCTGGTTACCAAAAAGTATGCTAATGTCTGTACGAGGTATATTGTCACTCTAAATAATCATCACCGCATAGGTTTGTGTGGCATTTGCTTTTGCCTAGAATAAGCTGCAAAGATCCAGTGGTCTTATTGGATGAGCTGTACTTATTGAGGCCAAAAGGATGCCTTTATCCACAGCTCCATTTAGTCTCGAACGAATCGCGAAAATTTACCTAATTTACCAATTTCCTCTATTTGGAGTGTACCTATTTTACTTTCTCCAGAAATCATATTATTTTTGTAATCAATATTCCCTAAATTTATTAATTTCGTCGTGGATCTAAATAACTGATAATTTTTGCTGAGCTCCTACAAAAAAAGTCCAGCTGATGTACAGTTGTCTGCAACCCTGGCATATACGTGTCGCACGTAATCCGACCATTCCATACATATATATATACATATATAACTAAAGCATGTAATGAACGATTTTTTCCTAATGTTAAGCACATTAAGTTTGCAGAAGCAAGTTGCGTCTTTTCACTGATAGTGTCTGCATATCTCCGCAAAACTATAAAAGCTGTAGCGACCGGTTAGGTTACTACCTCACAGCCGTCCATCACATCTCATGCCACAATCGGTTTATTGCGTCAAACGTTTTATGGCCGTTTAATTACCCGAAATGGTGATGTCGATTGGCCGCCATGAAGCTGCACTTTGATGCCGATGGACTATTTTCTGTGGGGTGCGTTAAAGAAACGTGTTATGCCGACAAACAAGAGACAATTGAGCATATGAAAGGAAACATTCGTGATGCCATTGTCGAGATACGAGCCCATACACTCGAAAAATTGCATGAAAATTAGTCTGATCGAATGAGGTATATGAGGCCAGCCGCGACAACCATATGAATGAAATAATATTTCATTTCTAACCGGAACAACTGCACTTCACAACAAAAAATAATACATACCATTACAACCTTTCAGTCAGGATTATGGCCTAGCTTCTCACACCACTCATGTTGTGTGCGTTAATTTTATACGTGAGTGGCGGGACCTACAGTTTAACGTCGACTCGGAACGATAGATTTTTGAGAAACTTTTTCACGTCATATTTATTTACTCCCAGAGTTTTTGCCAGAAATCTGCTGAGAGGAAATCCCCGAAGAAATATTATGTTTTCATATTTCGTTTTGATCCCTGACCTGGGATACGAACCCGGGCTTTACATCTAATAAGCCAACACACTACCTACTGGACCACGGCGACTTCAAAAAATAATAAATTTGGCAAAATTTCAAAACGTTATCACTTGATTGCTTTTTTAAATTTAAACTTTTAAGTGGCCTACCCTTTAGGACGTATAAGCAATTTGAAATTCAGCTGACCTTGCCATTTTTCATAACCAATCACGACATAAATCGAGGGATTACTGTATTTTTTTGTTAAATAACTCATTATGTCAATTTTTAATTGTGTTGTACTTTTTTATTTTGTATTATTACTCTTTATAATTATATTTAATTGAGTAACTTCTATTTTTTCATTTTTTCAGTGTCATTAAGTTTTAAGTGATTATACCACACATATGCTATAACATTAGTTTTAATTATGTAATGCGAATCATTGTTTAAAACTTAATGCCTATACACTGTAAAATAAATAAAAATTTATTTTTGTTGTGCACTTGTTATTGAAAATAAAAAATAAAAAATTAAATTAAATTTAAATTCAATTATCCATTAAACTGTTCCATTTCTTGAATCTGTGGCAACTGCTGTCTGCATATTTAAAGTTCCGCCGAATACCTTGCAATTGTGTTCACCCAAGCGATTTAAAGCCAATATACGAGTATGTGGAGTCAGATATAAAATGCAACCCAAAAACACTCAAAAAATATGTGAAAATGTGTGTAAATGCATTTAAAGACCTTAAAGGATTATAGAGAATGTAATTAAAAGTTTATGCGCGCCCTTATGCAAATATCGTTTCATTTTATTTTTATTTTTTATTTAAAAAAGTTTAATTAAATTCCGAACTTTTTGTTGCACTTTTTTTGTTTTATGACTGCATACATGTATTGCGATTCAGGTATCATTTTGCAACAAAGTTTGTTGTCACAAGTTTTGTTGGGTAGCAAATAAATTGCACAGAATTTTTATCGATAAAAAGAATATTTACTCAACTCATTATAACCACAATTGTTTGTTTTTATCAAAAGCCTGTTCTGTTTAGGCATTATACCGCACATTTCAATCATTTTACGATCGCCATAATCATCCTACTGAGGGGACTATTAGCAATGTGGTGAATAAATTCCAGTTCAGTAGTTCAACGATCGATCAACACCAACGAAACGCACCAACGCAGTCGGATTAGTTTTTCCAGCAATAAAGTTTAGGACCGACAATCATCATTCAAGAAAGGCTTCAAAGTAAAATCGAGGAAAAACTACATAACGAACAGGCAGGTTTCTGGCAAAACAAGAGCTGCATAGACCAAGCTCACACTCGACGCATTATAATAGAAGAATCTCTTGAATGGCGTACTCCCCTGTACCATAGATCTCAAGAAATCCTTCATCAGACGACCTGCCATATGGAAAACATTGAGGTGAAAAGGAGTACCACAGAATATAATACGAATCATCAGAACTATATACGAGGATGCAGAACTCTCAGATCTTCACAACAGCAATATAAGTCAACCATTTCACATAAATGTTGGAGTAAAACAAGCTCCATCGCTGGATGATATCCTGAGCGAAATCTGATTGGAGAGAGGAGAAGAAACATGGAGACTCTCACGCCATTCCCAATTTGAAATATGGGGATTATATTTGTCTACCATCGCACAACAACACGCACACAAACCAAGAGAATTGAAATAGAATAGCTCGAAATGTTGGCCTTGAGATAAAGATCAAGAAAACCAAAGCCTTGACAATTTACAACGTAAGTACCGACAACATCATGCTACAGGGGCAAGCAGTCGAATAGGTAGATACCTTCTGCTATCTAGACAGTGAAGTGACAATGAATGGCGGCTTACAAATATATGTAATCAACAGGCTCAATAAAGCGAGAGCGGCATTCAGACGACTACTGCCAAACTGGGGAAGCTCACAAATATACAGACGAATTGAACTCAAAATATTCAAGGCATAGGTAAAATTGACCTTGTTGTACGGAAATGAATCAACAGGCTCAATAAAGCGAGAGCGGCATTCAGACGACTACAGCCAATCGGAAGAAGCTCACAAATATACAGACGAATTGAACTCAAAATATTCAAGTCATGTGTAAAATCGAAATTGTTTCACGGAAATGATACTAAATCGAACACCATCACGCAACACCTATAGGTATTTATCAACAATATCAGAATCATATGCCAATTATTCGGGTCTGCTAACATCAGCAACATGGATCTCTGCGGGCTTACTAACCCATAATACTTAAATAAAATGTAAGAAACGGAGATGGATTAACCATACTATCAGAAAGATAGATAACATGGATGGCACTGGAGTGGATTCTTCAAGGCTCAAGAAGCTGTGTGGGATACCTGGAGATGTTGGATATTCCAAGATTTACGACTGTGCAATCTCATGTGGTAAGACACAAAATTAACAATAGTCAACCGGATAAGATGAAAATGCTTTGTTGAAGCCATATGCACCTAAGAGGTGTAATGGGAAAAAAGATATTAAGAACCAGATACTCTATTTAGCATAAGTTTTAGTTTTTGCTGAAGTCATCGTAGTCTAGTAGATGGTCTGTTGGCTTATTAGATGTGAGGCCATGGTTCAAAGCCCAGTTCAGACGTCTCCAATAAAACAAAATATAAAAAATATTTTTTCCGCAACTTCCTCTCAGCAGATTTCTGGCAAGAACTCTGAAAGTAAATAAAATTGCCATGAAGTTTCTCGAAGACGGCGTTAAACTGTACGTCCCGCCACTCATGTATCAAATTAACACACACACAACATATGTGTTCTGAGAAGATAGTTAGTAATTCCGGCTAATTATGTATGTATTTATATACTTATGTATGTTTAGTTTGTGGAATACGTTCCAGACATGGTAAAAGCAGATTAACAGCATTGTTGCACAATAGTGAAGAGAGTAATAAACTTTGCGGTATACCAGTATTAACCCTTTGGCACTGTGCACCTCTAACAGTGGTAGTAATAACTCAAGATTTGAGAAGGAGTGTAATTTTAATAGAGCTTTGCTTGATAAGTAATACTATTCGAAAACCATTACCTTTATGACTTAAAAAGGCTTGTAAGGAGATCGGAAAATACTTTAGTGAATTGGAAGTTACCCTAAAATGCTTTTGAAAACTCAAGTTTTGTTTTTTTTTAAGAAATAATCATTAATACAGCATATCAAACAGATGGACTTGCTTATGACATGTTTTTCACTCCTAATATATGTATTTCACTTATTACCACAACTCTACACAATTTCGTTTTCATGATGTTCATGCTATTCTGCTTCAAAAATTTCTACAAAGAAATTTTAACAGGAATTTCTGCAACAAATATGAACTGTCAGGTACATTTAACACGCATTTGATACATATTTTTTTCAAGATAGGAAAAGAAAGAAAGAAATCAACAACAAAAATTAATTTCATCTCTCAGTACATAACACAGTCTCTGGTGTACTAATACCTAAGAAACCTTCTTCATTACACCCACATCTGGTAATGATGTTGTTTCAACGCATTTCAAAAAATTTATTCTAGTCCCTGCCTAACATCCCTACTTAATGACTTACTTGCTGGCTCTGCTTTCTAGTCGTGTACCTGTGTTAAATTAAATGTTCCGTTTTATTTGTAACAATGTTGACAATTTAATGCTAGGGGCGCTAAAATACAGACAGCGTTTCTTTAATGCCTATCCGTGTGCTTGGTGATGCATAACAAAAAAAATTTTGTTTTTCATTTAATGAAAATGAAAAAGTTAAACAAAAAAATTAAAAATAAAAAATAAAAATATAGAAAAAATCAAAGGAAAAATTAAGTTGTCTTGCAGATGTTTTGTTTTAATTTTTTCTTTAGAAAATTTTCTTCATTTTATTTTTGTTTTGTTTTCCCGCGGAAATAATGAAACAAGATTTTTTTCTTTAATTGGTTTTTAATTAAGAACTAAACAAACGCATAATTATGGCCAGTTAAGGTTTCTTAATGTATAAGCTAAAATGATAGTGGGCCACAAAAGTGAAGGCAGGGAGATAATAAAATCTGTAGTACAACCACCAGCATCAGATGATGTTTTTTTCTCCTGACATTCAATTTGGGAAAAATCCTGTCATTATCTTGGACTTCTTTTCATTCTTCTGAATTGGAAGAGCGGCAGAGCTGAAAATGCTTTATATTAGTCACTGCTCTTTCTAATGAAAACAATTGTAGGAGTTGCTGACCTTCGTAATCGTTCAATCACTTGCTTTTGTCTATTTCCTAGCATTCCCTCCTTAGGTGGAGACAAATCAATTGAGGCAGCACTTTACGCACTTATTCCACAGCTGGTTTTTTTGCATCGAATACGCCTTCAACAATGTTTTTATTGATTTTACTAAAGCGTGAGGCCTCGGTACAAACCCCAGGTCAGACTCAACGAAATATGAATATGGCAGATTTCTGCCAAAAAAATCTGAAAGTAAATAAAATTGCCTTGAAAAGTTTCTAATAAATCTGTTGTTCGGAGCCGACCTTAAACTGTAGGTCCTGCCACTCATGTATAAAAATTAACGCATACAACATAAATGGTGTGATAAACTAGGTCGTAATCCATTAAATTGTTGTAATGATCAATTATATTATGCACGTATGTACTTCTCTAATGAAAAGGAGTTTTGGCCTTCATATTCGTTCAAGCACTTGCTCTTGTATTCCCACACTGGGTGGCAAAAAATCGATTGGGGCAGCACTTTACGCACTTATCCCATAGCTGAAAAAATACGTGCAAGTTAAGGATTACGCCTTTAGTTTTACTAAAACATATCGCCGTAGCATAGGGTGTTGGCTTATTTGACGTGAAGCCACAGTTCAAGCCCCAGGCAGAACATCTCCAACAAAACGAAATATTTCTTCGATGACTTTTTCTCAGCAGATTTCTGGTTAAAATTCTGAGAGTAAACAAAATTGCCATGAAAAAGCTTCTCAAAAATCTGTCGTTCGGAGGTCCCGTCACTCATGTATACAATTAACACACACATCATAAGAGGTTGTGAGAAGCTAGGTCGTAATCCTGGCTGAAGGGTTGTAATGACCACGTACGTATCTTTGATTAAAGTCTACATAAGTTTATCGAGTTAATTCTGTCGTAAGTGGTACACAAGGCTAGATGGTGGCCTTTAGAGGTAAGTCACCCTTCAAGTTGGTGGTTTCTTTCCACTCCTTTGAAATATTGCAGTCAACAGCATTTTACTAGGTTCCCCTTTGGCTTTGTTCCAAATTACTTGTTACATTACATGTCGCTCTGCCACATAATACTGTGTCATGCTAGCGTATTATTTCCTCTGAGCACTACTCTGTCCTATCTGACGATCCTTAGCTTGCAAGTGAAATTGCCTTTACTTCATTTGAAACTCTTCTTGATAGGTGGGTTCGTAGTAGAATTATAAGCAGAGAGGATAGGAGCCTTGATATGGTCATTATCGGATATTCTGTGGAAATCTCTGTGGGTTTTTCCCCAAGAACCTGAGGCGAAATATTTTTGGGCAAAGTTCAGTAACGGAATGGATAGAACTCACATTTTCAGAAGACTATCGGGATGGATGGGAAATATCAACCAGGCTGTAAAAAATATCGATATTGCAACGGAACCTTTGGCGATCCAGATACGGCATCCACTTTGAGGCGGTCTAACCTAACAGCAACGTAACCAAATAATTTTAACTTCGGTCTGTCACACCATTATCAATAGAAATTCTAGACAATCTCCAAGCGGCGAACTTCGCCAATTGCAGAAGTATTGAAAGTAAAATATGGAAGAGTAGTCGTGCTTTTAATGTGCATCCCTTGCACTGACCAAGTTCTTCGCAAGTTTGGTGGAATTCGGTTAGTGGCGTCACAACGGCCCGCTATGCTTGCTCAAGTTAGCTTTGGTAATCAAAGCTAACCTAACCTAAAATATAAGCACAATTTGTTGGAATATTATTCATCCGGAATCCTTATAACATTTCACAAAAAGATTGACGCGTATAAAATTATCAAAAAAAAATTGTATACAATTTTATAAACACAACGTTCCTTTCACAAGAACATGCTTAAAATGTGTCATACTTTCTATACATGCTGCTTGTTTAATGGTTGCTTTTGAAATCTAAAACGTTTATTTGTTCTACTTTCAGCTTCCACGGCTTTGAAACGTTTCTTTGTAGTCACATTTCAATTTCCACTGCTATTCCTTGTTGTGTGAAAATAAAAAAAAAAAATTATTCAAAAGGAAAAATTCTTGATATTTTCTTTTATAAAGAAATTTTTTTTTTAAATAGAAAGAGAAAAAGATTAAAAAAAAAACAGAAGTTTTCCTTGTTTCGAAATTGTTATTCTTGTCGAGAATTTAATTTTTTCTCTTTCTGCGTGTCTTTTTTGTTGATTTTGTAATTAGAACAGCATTATCCAGCAACTAAAATGGAAAATTAAATATGGAGGTTCATTAAAAATGGATTGACGCGTTCCATGAATAAAACAAGAAACATGAGTAACTATTTTACGTGAAAATGTAATCCTATTATACGTCTTACGTAGTAGAACTAGTAGCTCTTCTGCATAAAGTTATTTAAAAAGTTACTTTGTGATTCCTTCCTAAACCTTCCTTCCTAAAACATCCTGTTGTTTTCCTGATACGGATGCTTTCCTGATCTGTTACAAAAGAATGCTTCATCTGAGATTTTCAAATGACATTTCAAGTCCGCCCCTACATTCCTGGCGTTATAACTTCTTAAAGTTGTTCTCAGGTACTTACAATTTTTAGGCATGTACACCAAGAGACCAGTGATTTGTTATGACTAGAATGCGTTTAACATACATTCTGGGTAGATTTATCGCCAATCTGATTCTGCGAATACCCACAATATGTTAGATTTTCCTAGAGAGATTAGATTTTCCTTAGAGAGGCCATATTTTCGTATCTTCCCTTTGAGTATAAGAAAAAATGTATATGAATCCAATTCCTGCTATACCTCTGCAAAAGAATATCAATGTTCTGGGTTTAACCTTTAAATGGTTTGCTGTCTCCTCCAAAGACAAATGCTGTTAATTTATTCGCCATTTATTCAGTCCGTATTGCCAAATCGCTATTAACGGAAACAGTTTTCAACAACACTCAACAAAAACACCATTTTTCGATGTCCAAAATCATCCTGATAAAGCAGAACATAAATTGCGCCAAAGTAATGCTCTGTACATGGTGGGATCAGAAGGATGCAACCTACTTTGAGTAGCTAAAACCGGGCCAAACTGTTATAGGAGACGTGTAACATTGACAAAAATTATGTCGTTTACAGTGCACATTTGCCCAAAAGGGTCCAGAATGTCAAACTATACACGAGCCGGCCACTAACTGCGGTTCCGGTCAAAAACAAAACCTGAAAATCAATAAATGAACTGTTTTACCTCATCAGTTTCCCAGCAGCACCCTGTGAAACTTTCGCAGAAATGGTTCCATTTGTCATTGATTCAAAACCGGCTTGTTGGTAAATAGATTGAATTTCAGTTGCCAATTCTACTCCAAGTGATATCAAAAACTCACGAAGTTAACTCTGAGCTTTTTTGGCACTTGGATTGAGACTATTGAATGTACAAAATGTACCCAAAACAGGCATGTTAAAAAAGAGCCAAGATCCTATATCTCTCCCAAATTATCCTCCCCTCGAGTATTGACAAAATGCTCTTGACAATCAACTGGTTTACCCGTATAAGTAATTTAATTAGACAAATAACTTGGCTATGTTACTCAACCGAAATACTTTAATTCCGTAGTCAGCCGGTTGTGAGGGAATGTATTGTGTAAAGCTGGTGTGAAATGGAAATAATAGTTCATCAATTGACACATTTCATCCGGATACTAGTTTTCCTGTAGGTTCTTTGTAAGCATATTAGAAGTGTCATGTTTTAACAGTCTGTCTGCGTGCTGATGAATTACACGTATTATTTTTTGAAATCCCTACCTGTTTTATAATGGATGAGCGTAGTTTCCCTAAAGAACTGAAGGAGTATCTTCGCTTGCACAATTTAAGCACTTAACCCAAAAAATTTTTATAAAAGCATCTAGGACTTCCATTGAAATTAAAATAAACTTACTTTGGGTTACCTGGGTACCCTTATCAGTAGTCCACATATAAAAATGTTGTCAGTATGATTTGACTGATTTCAAAACTAGTGGACTTACTTACTGAACGTATCAATACAAAGAAGGCATTAAAAAATGAGGAGAACCCACACATTCCGACTATGGGAATGAAATAGTGATCTCCGCTATTCTATTACTAAAATTTAATTTAATTTTAATAAAAATAAACAAATTAATTATATTTTTTTTACGAAAAAAATCTGGTATTGAAAGATATGTTTAAAAAGCATTTAAACATTCCACAAATTCCACATGTACTATATACTTATAAATAATTTTAAAATAAACCCAAATATTTCCTTTATTAAATTTTATAAGCCGCTGGAATTTTAATTAGTAAATTTTTTTGGTACATTTTAGTTACTATTTATTTACTAACATTTTTGTCAAAAGCTTTAAATTAAAATTCTGTTGCATTTAATGGACTTTGAATAATTTAAGCAAAATCAGAATTCAAATCTCCCATTCTAAACCCTTTACAGTTGGTCAATTCAATCAAAACTAGCTAAACATTTACATTTATTGTACAGTAACTTTAAATTTTTATATCACGGTGTATGAGTAATATTTCATTATTCAGTTTGCGTAACTCATACGCAATGATGTACTCTACGGTAGGGGGTCTGTTGCTTGTGTAACCAGGCGTATGAGTAATATTTTAAGCACGCAATACTTACACGTATTACACATTTTGTCTATTTGCTAAGTACCTTAATAGAGTAGTTTTCCAATTTAACGAACCTAATTGTTGTCAGGCCTGTTTGTTCAAGTGAATTGTTCGTTATATTCAATACTAAGATTGAAAAGTTTGGAAAAGTATTAAAAGAAATCGATTAAAAACCACAAACATAGTGATAAATTGGAGGAAAAAAATTAAAGGAAGACGAAGAAAAATGTTTGAATTTTACAATAAATCAAACAAATCTGAAAAATACTATTTTCTTATCATAGAAAATCAAATTGAAAAATCAGAATATTTTTCACCAAATACACTCTTCTAAATCGAGATAAATAGAATAAAATGTAGAATGGAGGAAATAAGTATCAAGGCACGGAGATGTTGCCACGAATTTAACTTTTTTATATAAGCAAAAGAAGTATTCAATATAAATAGAAAATGAAATTTTTTGTGGATGGATTTGTGGACAGAATAGCTTTGGTATCAAGGATTCTAAAACAGTTTTAGTTACTGCCGGGTATTACTGAAGTATAGTGTGATGTCTTGAAGAAAATGCTGAAATGTCGATTTGTCATCGTACTCAACTTGTTGGCTTTTGTTCTAATGACAAACCCTATTTATAGCTGTGCGGAGTATAAAAGCACTCCGAACAATAACGAATAATATTTAAATAAAATTCTATGGTTATTTTCTATTTTAATTCAGAAGAAAACAAAAAACAAAAAAAAAAAAAAAATAAAAAACAATAGAAACCAAATTAAGTACTACACATCCCCAATATACTCCCATGTGGTATGCAAAAATAAAATTTGGTTGTGCCAAATAGATTCACATAAATTTCCATATTTATTGCTATTGTTTTAAGACAACAGCAATAATAGTTTTAATAATAACTATAACAACAACAATAATAATATAAACAACAAAATAAAATAGAAATTCTATTTTATCCAACTGAAAATACGTTGGATATTTTTTCTTTTTTTTTTTTCTTTTGTTGAAAAATAAAAATGAATGCTGCTAAGCTTCCTAACATTCCATTTAAAGCCATGACTGTTTGTCATAATAAATAATGGTATATTATTAGACCCAAGTCCGGTATCTACAATACAATTGTGGGTTGCATCATGAAGTTAATAACATTCTTCGGTTTCTCATATTTACTCGTAGTGCAGGGACTTTTCTGTGCAGCTTCGTATAGACGTGTTGAACCACCGAAAAGGTACAAGCAACGGGGGATGACCTAGTATTAGCGTCAATTATTATTTAACGTGTCGTCAGTATCGGGTCTTCCAGCTGGAACTTCCGAACATAATAGTTGATAACGGTCATCTTGTGGTTTCAAAAGGACGGCACTACGTTGCTCATACCAACCCTCCCGTCAGGATTACGACCTAGTTTCTCACACTAGTTATGTTTTGTGTATTAATTTTATACACTAGTTGCGAGACCTACAGTTTAAAGTCGACTCCGAATGACAGATTTTTAGGAAACTTTCATGGCAATTTTATTTTACTCTCAGAGTTTTTGCCAGAAATCTGCTATTATATGTTAGGAAGTCGACGAAGAGATATGTTCTCATATTTCGTTTTGTTGGGGATGTCTGATCACGGGTTTGAACCGTCATGTCACGTCTAATAAGCCAACACACTACCTACTAGACTACGGCGGCTCATGCTAAACTGGATATTCTGTACAAGCGATTAAGCGGACGTGAATTTTAAGGTGTCCTTATTCGAAATTATATGCGAAGAAGACATAAACGATAGTGGTCCTTAAAACATACATAACTCACGCCATTGGCCAAATTCAGTCTGATTTATGCGCCAGAGTCATGGAAAAATTATTATTTTGTATGTGCTTCACCCAGAGAAGTCGTTGCGGACATTGACACGATATTATATTCCATACATAATGGCATCAAAAGCTCTTTCAGACGAATCAAAAATTTTCAATGCTTTTTCATATACGATATTAATTATAATAGCTCCTTGAGCCTTGAATCCTTAGCTTTATCCAGTTTGAAAGAGTATAAGGGTTAGTTTAGGTCTCACTGAGCATGAGTTCTATAACGTCCTGTTGTATCACCAATACTATATACTGCATCATACAATTGTAAATTCTGGTTGTAATTTCTCCACCATTCCGATAGTTTTAAGAAAGTGTGAATTCTATGTAAATCACCTTTGAGTAGACACATTCTATAGGTGAATTATGTGTGCCCAAGAATTCTTCCTATAAAGTTCCCAAGTGGGGAACAATGACAGAGAAAAGTTTCTGTGGTGTCCTCTTCTTCCTTCTTGTTACGTGTCTTTAGAAGGCTTTGTGAGCTATTCGCAGCCTCCGAGCACACACAAATTAATATCAAGTTAGATTTGCCTGATCTCTATGCAGGTGAATTCATTATCCAATCTTTTCTTTTTAAAATCAATGAAGTTTATGTGAGATCACTCGTTTGTTTCCCTGCAAAGAAATTACAATCTCATGTATGAGTTCCTTGGAATTTTTCTGGCATTATTGTTACTTTCAAGCTCACCGTCTGCATTGACTCATATGAGAGTAAATCACGAATATCTCGCTATCTCCTCTAGAGATAGCCGTCATAATCTTTAATCTAGCGTACATAATCTCTAGAAATCCAGTGACTATATCGGGCTAGATACGTTCCCACTACAAATGGTTTAATTATCCCATCTTTCTTTTGTAAATGAGCGAAGTTTGTATAAAAGCACTCGCTCTGCAGAGGATTGCTAAAATGTTTGTATCAGCATGTATACATCAGCTTTCAAAATCCAAGAACCCATTTGGAGGTAGTCGTCAATTGTCTCACTACCTCCTATAGAAACAACCAGCTATCTTGAACAATCTTATATGTGATGAGATACACATTCTCTAGGGTTCTGTTGGCCACTTTACTGGCAGTAACTATGCCGATATCACTATTCATTATACTCTTATAACACATTTCCACAACAACAGTGGTAGGTGGTGCAAGGGACAATATGAATATGCCGAGTATTTGAATTAAATTAATTGGAAGTCGTTTAAAACTCGTTTCAATTTAGTTAATAAAACCTATAAAAGCCATGTTAAATAACCTCAAATAAATAGATTTCATTCCTGATGCTGCTCTTTTTTTTTTCTTAATTCAACTACTACAAGTGTTTTGGACTCTTCTGTATCTTATTAAAAAAAAAAAAAAAATTCATCATAAAATTCTCGTTGCATTTATTTATGTATGACGCTTTAATATAATTAAAAACAAATTTTTTTCTTTACTTACAGACCACAGGCTTTGGCGGTTTACCCGATGTGACCGAACACTCGAATATACGTCCCACCATCTCCACATCGAGTACAGATTCTGGTGGTGAAATCTGGAGTATACAAAAATCAAAAGTTAATTTCAGTGACACTAAATCACCTTCAGATGCCACAGACACCAGCAACGTTGATGCAGCGACAAAAGGGAAACGCAAATCGAAAGGATCCCAGCAACAGAATCATCATAACAGTTATCGTCATCTGCATCACAATCGCCATCGTCACGGTGGTAGTGGCAGTGATAATGTACAGCATAAATTCGGTCGCAGTTCGTGTGTGATTGTCTTAACATTGGGCTTGTTGGCTGTGGCAGCCACTTTGTTGTATCAGCATTTCGTTATGACACCCAGCCGCAACTCCCATACACAAAGACTGAAAATTGTAACACGCATATTTCGTGATGTGCCCTTAGTCGATCGGCATAATAATTTTGCATGGAATGTACGAAAGTATGCACACAGTAGCTTGGAGCTGGTGCATGTTAGTAACGATATAAATCATAAATCGATGTGGGTGAGACCGGCCTGGGCACAAACCGACATGGAACGTTTGAAACAAGGTCATGTGGGCGTACAAGTATGGTAAGTACTTGAGAAGAAAAAAAGGAAATAAGCAAGAGTGCACATGAAGTGAAGTTATTGTATTCAAAGGGAAAGGTCAACAGATAGCAATTCGTAGCAACAGTAGAATTTCGTTGGCAATTGTAAAAATAATTGTGGTTAACAAGACAGAACATTTGTGTTCGTTTGTTGTTAACGAATTCGTATTCAAGTGGGAATTTCGAAAGAATTTTTTATTTCTTTTTGCCAAATTTTAAGGCTTGATTATTGTATTATTTTTCACATCAAATTGTCTTTTTTTCTGATAAAAAATTCGTAATTATTTTCAGGTTTGAAATACTCAAAAGGCGAAGGAATCTAGTCAAAACAAATAATTATCATCAATACGTATACCATCTCAGAATCTGGCTATGATAATTGGAGCCAAGTCTAATACCAGATTCATCCAGCAGACTGATAAGTCCCGCCTTTACTGATCCACTGAAAGAACCAGTAGTCTCTACGATTTTGGAAAAAAATTTTCAACGGGAATAGGTAACAAAAATGAATTGAATAACCCAGAAGCTACATACTCCTATAAAAGAGAGATCAATCTGCGCCATACGGATAAGTGGAGTATATGCGTGGATAGGAGATGAAGTGAAATATTCGTGTTGAAACTCTTAGGTATCCTTTAAGTAGAATCGTATGGCATGTATTCAATTAAATTTGAATGGGAAGTACAAAAGGCGATATGCTTCAGTCAGAGTACTCAGCTCATATGACGTCAACTCAAGATAATATTGAAATATCTGGGAAGAATTAGGGACTATGAGGTTACTGTCTGCTGGGTGTAAAGCCATATTAGATTTTACAACAATGAGCAGGCAGATGAGCCTTCGAGGAGGAGATGTTGCTCTCCGTTTATGTGATCACATCCATTCAGAGGAGTGGGTTCACTCAGCGAAAGAAGAGTGAGCGAGAGGTTAGGGCTGGATTAAATACGTTGGACTAAGTTAGTCTCGTTTAAGCACAATAAACGAGCATTGATTTTATTTCATAACATTCGGCAATGTCACCGATCCCAATTCAGGAACAGGAAAAAAAACTTCTGTATGCGCATTGTGTGGATTAAGAACGCTTTCTTTTTGTAAAGCATTGTGTGTTTTACTATTCCATCGACAGCTAAAGGTTTAGCTCTTCAGATAAACGAGTACCATGGAAAAATATGTGATTTTCGCTGGATAACAACCGATAGTATGAGAGGGGTGTTACACACAAGTGTTGGAAACATAAACTTTCTGTGAAGTGAGAAGAAATGTTGCAGTGTACTCATCCAAACCGAAGACAGAGAGTAGCAGACACTCTTTATAATCTGAAAGGATTTAAGGCAGTCAAAACCAACAAAATGGTTGATTACAATTGGAAGAAATTTAAGTCGCCGTTGTCTATTAGGCAGTTTGTTGGCTTATTCAACGCAGACCCGTTATTCAAACCCCAGCTCAGACAAAGAAAAAATATTTCTTCGGTATCTTTATCTTATTATTCTTCTGGGGGTAAAACTCTAAGGGGAACCTATGAGGCATTTACATATCCCTGAAGTAAAGATCCAGTGCATCCCAGATGCTGACAGCTGCCTTAAGTTTATCGAGGCAATATTATTGAAGGAGCTAGTACAGGAATAGAGTATCCCTTTAGAGATTTTAAACAATAAATCACTCCATACTGACCTGAATTTTAATAATTTTAACACATTAGAAATACTCTTTTGACTTTTAAGCCAAAGTAAAGGCTTTACTATGGTGTTTAGAATATATTCGGCATCTATTATGGTGGTCCTTACAGATTAGTGGCGTACAAAAAAATTATACAATGGTTTTACGCAGGTAGTACTTCTCTAAAGGATACTTTAGAACGGAATACTAGAACGGAATCATGCTTGTAAATCTTGCTGTCTATAAATATTTTCATTTAGAAAATTGGTTTTTCATTTTAAAGGAAAAACAAAAATTTTTTCATCTTTTAAAACCCATTTACCTTAAAGAATAACAGACCACAACTGTACAACGCATACAACACTAAAGAATTCCTGATAAAAATGAAAGAAAATGAAAAGATAGGAAAAATTAAGTTTGAATACGAAATTTGCATTTGATTTTGTGGCAACAAAAAAGGGAAGAAAAGAAGTGGCTGGATGGCAAAGATGTTTTCTTTTATGAAGAAAGTTTTGCCGGTTGTTAGTTGGCTGCTGGATGTTCGGTTGGCTTGTTAGTCTAGTTCACTGGTTGCATAAAAGGAATGCCAAATTCTGGTTAGTTTGCCACAATAATAACTATGTCTCCACAGAAGCAAAAAAAAAAAAAAAAAATAAGTATCGAAAAAGGAAAAGAAAAATGGAAAATAATGCATAGGAAAATGCAACAGAAATTTCAATTGTTCATTGAAAATTTTTTTGTGAGAAATTTTACTAGAGTTTCTGTTATGTTTTGTTAAATTTCAAAAGAATTTAAATGAAGAAGATTTTGTTATTATTTTCGATCAATAACGCTACAAAAATGAACGTGAATACGTAAGTACGAATGGTTATTTTTTACTTCCAATAATTGGGAATATCTTCCGGCATAGTAACGTTAATATGTGAGCACATGGTATTACTATACCATCAACGCTACTTTATTTTTGTGGATCAAATCCAAAGAGCGTTAACAAACCAAACTGTATGCACACCAGCCAAAAGATCATTGTTGTCATACGATGCCATACGATGCATTGTATGGTCCTCACTCTATATCCCTGTAATGTTTGGAGGTAACATTGCTATGAAAAACTTAATAATGCTGCTCCTTGCCAACAAGTGCAATTCCCTGCCTAGTATCTGATATACACCCATCCTTCTAGGATGCATTAATGCCTTACAGGTTTTAAAAATGTGTTCTAAAAACTCATTCATATCACCACAAAAACGGGCGTATTTTGCGTCTACATTGTCCACAGCCCAGCTACCATGCCCAGATTATTGCTGGTCAGTGTAATGCATGAATTAAATCTCTTAGATTTCTTCAAAACCATTTGACTGAGTTCACCATACCAAATTTGTCAGCCTAAACAAACGACCACAAAATCCCATAAAAAGTAATCCAGAGGCGTTAAGTCTCACGTGTCTAATTCGATGTTGCAATAGATCCAGTATTAAACTCGCTGTTAGGCAACTTGTGACGTTTTGGTGGAACCAAATGTGGTTGATGTTGATCTGATTAGTGTCTGGCAATATAAATTCAGCCAGCATGACCCAATGATATACTCTATTCACTATAGCAATAACTCATTGCTTCTTTCGAAAGAAATACCATGTGTAGCGGAATGAAACGAGTATTTTTTTTAAATAAACCACTAATTTTTAAGGGAAAAAAAAATTTTTTTTTCCAAGTACTGGCTACACATTTGTTTCCATCTTGCAGGCAATTGGATTGGATACCACGCCAATAAAATTGTTTGTTTTTTAAAGCAAAAATATTAGTCACACAATGTACGACTTTCTCGTAGAAATCGCCAGCCATTGTCTATCGATAAAACCAAAGGTTCAAATGGATAATTTGTTGTCGATTGCGATCTGTATTAACGGATTCACCAGGTTTATGATCTCGCGGTGCACACACATCTCTGGTTGCAGCAAATACACAGCATTGTCTTTCCTCTAAATTAACCCATGATTTTTTTCAGTTTAGAATTCTGAAAATAAATCAATTTTCCATAGCCAGTAACAATTATATTGTTTTTCTGTCATGTCTTTGAAGGAAAATTTTCACAATAGGTTTTCTGGTTTTCATGTTGTCTGCCGCTCAATTCATGTGGCACCTATTATCCAATAGCTTTTAAATCTTTCCAATAGCTTTTAAATGGTTACAAATTGTTAGTTGTGCAACATTTAACACTTCTGGCTCAAAGTGTCATCTTCAGCCAGTATTGTTTGCAATTCTGCGGCATCAAAACGTGGTCTCCCACGTTCTTTATTTCTCACATCAGAGTTGTTATTTCTGAACCATTGAAACCATCTTCTGCATCTTGCTTCGGGTAGAGCATAATCACCATATGCCTCGACACGCTTTTAATGCAATTCTCCAGCATTTTTCTTCAAATGAGAACAAAAAATTAATGCTTTCAGCAAATCGTCATTTTCTGGTACAATAACTGCCATTTTTAATACGACAAAAAACAATTTAATCTTTTTTGTTAAATGATTTGATGCATACTTTGACTTTTGACTAAGGCTCGTTCACAATAGTTGTTCTTGGTTGATTGTCTTCGACCCAAATAAGGCAATTTTGTTTTTGACCTTCACTAATAAATACCATTTTCTTGATAAAAATACTTAAATAAGGCCAATTTTGGTTTTATAGGCACGTAAGCCAAGATTCTTACGTAAAATTTTTTACTGATCTGAACGACAGAAGTCCATAAAATGATAACAACGACGAAACAACATTTTAGCGTATACTTAACGCCTTTGCTCGATAGCAGTAATGTTACCTTGGCTATGCACAATTCTCTGTTATTGTTGATTGTGTTAAAGTCGTCGTAGCCAAGTAGGTAGTGTGTCGGCTTAGTAGACGAAAGGCCAGGGTTCAAACACCAAGACAGACATTTCTAACAAAAAGAAATATATAAAAATTTTTCTGTGGCGACATCCTTTCAGCAAAATTCTGGCAAAAACTCTGAGAATACAAAAAATTTGCCATGAAAAGTTTCTCAAAAATCTGAAGTTAACAGTCGACTTCAAACTGAAGGACCCGCTACTCATGTATAAAACTATCACACAACATAATCCTGACTGAAGGATTGTAATGACCAATTATGTATGTACATATGTAGATTAAAATTCAATAGAACCTATACTTTTCGACAGCAAATATAACAACATTTTATTAAAAATTTAATTTTTCAAAACAAAAATTAATTTTCTATGAACTCGAAACTATTGTTCAATAATTGAAGAAATTTTTATTTTTTTTGATAAAAAATTTTTTAATTAAAAAACCATTTCAATAAACAATTGAATTTGTTATGAACTTAAATTGTTTGTATTCATGTTGAATTTGTTCATTTTTTAAAGAATTTTAAATATTTAAATTTAATTCAGTTACATTTGCTCCAAGAGTGTAAAGAATATCCTGGTACGTGTCAATCAGACATGACCATTCAATACAAACAAAAACGAAAAAAAAAATACCACATTTTGCGCAACATTTGTGGTCTGATTGGTACGGAAGCACCTGTCTTCAAGTGGGAAAATATTTTTTAAAAGCAACACACATAACCAAACGGCCAGGGAAACGACAACATTTTAAAAACATTGTATGCGAACTGCAGATATGGTATGGTGAATACAAATCTTTAAATAAAAGTAAATTGAGCAACAGAAACGGAAAACTAGTCAAAAGGAATGTACATTTAGTTTTACCGGCCACCTTGGTAAACTTATTTTTTTTTTGTTTAAGGTGAGTTGTAACACTCAAAGAACAAGAATCCTGATGATTGTGGCTTTGATAACGAATAATACTTTTTCTAATACTTCCTTCATAATATATACACAGAAAGAAAAACGGCGTGCTAAAATCAACTTTTCTATTCTCAATTTTAGCCAAAAGACGTGCTTGAAAAATTAAGCCCGTTTTGGCTATTGTTTGCTTATAACAAGCAAAAAACGGGATTGATTTAAAAAACTAAAACTTATATTACTAAAATCAACACTAAAAAGCTCAAATCTATTTAAAAAAGTGTTATTTTGAGTTATTTGTTATTTGAATTATGGAATTGTAGGTTTTTAAGTTCAAAAGTAAAAATTTTAATAATTCTCATTTAGTTCATGTGTATTTGTACATTATATATCCAACAAAATGTCGAATTTTTCGCAAGTTGCATTTCTTTGGTAGATGACTTGGATTATTCCGGTCGATAACATGCATTTTTTTCAAATCAATCGATTTTGGAATTAAATCAAGTACGAGTTCGAGCTTAAATCAAGTTCAAAATTCTTGAAACAAACTCGTTTTTGGATAAATTTAGGTTTAAATCAAGTACAATTTAGGGCTTAAATCAAGTTCATTGTGTTCGAATAAAGTACGATTTGCCTCAATTCGATCCCATTTATAAGTACGAAATCTAGCTTAAATCAACTTTATAATTCTTGAAACAAGTGCGCTTAAGGATTACTTCAACTTCTAACTCTCTTGAATCAAGTACGAATTCGATCTTAAATCAAGTAAAAATATGCTTAAACCAAATACATGATGAGATCACTTCGATCCCAAAAAGGCTTAAATCGCGCTAAAATCAACACTTTTGTACTTGGCTGATTCGGGCTTGATTCAATTCTTTTGTACTTGATTCAAGCCAAACCGTACTTACCGTACTATTGTGACCGATATGGATTGATTCAAGCCCGGATGGCTTGATTCTTTTTTTGAGTGTAGGATGGGCCATTTACAAGTTTAAATTTAAGAATGCAATAAAAAAAAACGGTTTTAAATGTTGCCAAACTTACTTATTTGCTGTAAAGTACAATTGTTCCGGTTAGAAATAGAATCTTATTTCATTCATATGGCTGCTGCGGCTGTCCTCACAATACCTCATTCGATTGGAGCAATTTTCGAGCAGTTTTTCGAGTGTATATTCGAATGTTGGCCTTCAAATGCTCAATTGTCTCTGATTTCATAACACTTTTCTTTAACTGCACCCCACAGAAAATAGTTCAACGGTATCAAATCTCAGCTTTTTGGCGGCCAATTGACATCACCACTTCGGCAAATTAAATAACCATCAAACAATTGACGCAATAAATCGATTGTGGCATGAGATGTGTGGCAAGTTCCACCATCCTATTGAAACCAAACATCGTTCACATCGACATCAAAAAGAGCGGGTGCAAAGAAATCAGTTATCATGGTGCGATATGTGTCTCCATTAACCGTAATGGTTGCCCCGTCCTAATTTTCATAGAAATATGGGCCAATGTTACCTCCGCACCAAACAAGATTCGGACTTTTGATAGAATAGATGGTTAGAACGCCTTAACAGTAAACGCCCGACAAGCTGACCTGAGGGCTTAGGAGTACGCCGGTATGAATGAGACTTTGAATTCCCTGGTCTAATCTCTTTCGTCACTCACATTTAGCATGTTCCCGTTCAATTTAGAAAAAAAAAACCTACTGTATCTAGAAAAGAGGGCATAACACATTATTTTTTGCAATTTCTGGTGACCATAAAAATCAAAATGTCCTAAAGATACGGATCCGCCTAACGAATTCATTTAGGAATGTTTCTAATGGCCATTACTTGTACATATATATTCTAAGTCATACAATTTTTGTCCAGCTGTTTCCTTTTTGAAAAAGTTGCTTAAAATTCACACACACACACATACACACATTCAAAATTATATGCAAAATGTTAAGAAAAGCAAAAACAAAAAAGAAAAACGTTTTTGTCACATAAAAATACGTTTTATTATGCAGTCTGCATAAGTGTTGACGTAGTCTTTAGGCGAAAAACAACGTTTAACTATTTTTCCTGGTCGTTTAACAACAACAAAATTCACCCCTTTTTTTATTATTAAAACGTCCATCCATCCACCTATCAATTCATCCATCAATTCACTTGTTATTCATACACAACCATAGTTTACACGTATAAGTTATGCAACAATATTTATACGAAAATGTTGTTACAGACACTGTTGCTCAACTACATCCGGAGAGAAACAACGTGTTTAGGGTGCCACAGATTTACAGCACAACTCGTATAGGTTGGGTCTTACCTTAAAAGACTTTCACTTCTCATATGGATCTGTTGCTTACAAAACATATACTCACCTATTTGCAAAGCGTTGGTAGAAAAAACCAAACATTTGCACGTGACCATGTCATGTCATTATTTAGTAGAACGACAATCTTTTGTATAATTTCTGCTTTTCTTCTGAATACACCTGATATTTTCACATGTTTTGTTGAATAAGAGCTTATGTCGTCCGTTGTGATAGTGAAAAAGAGGGGCGGGGTTGGTGTGATACGTTTCGTTATTTTTATTTTCAGTGCTTAATTTATGCCATTTTATTTGCTGTAAAGCGACAAGTTTGTTTGGTTTTTAGTCGATGCATGGAATTAAAACTGTTTTTAAAATTCAAGCAATGTTTTGTTTAAACTGTGGCACGTAAACAATTGCAAATATTTTTTTTGTCTATTTTTGTTTTTGTTGTCTGAAATGCAAGTTGGACAGAAATTAACTTGTGGCATCAAACAGTATGTAATGCACATACAGTGGTGTACGATATTGTAAGGATATAACAAGAATTAAATTTTCTCTTTACCTTAACTTACTTAACTGGTCATTGCGACCCTTTAGCCAGGATTACATCCTAAGCTTCTCAGACCACTCACGTCGTGTGTGCTAATTTCATCCAAGATTGACGGGACCTATTTAATGTCCACTCCGAACGACAGATTTGAGAAATTTTTCATGACAGTTTTTATTTTACTTTCAGAGTTCTTGCCAGAAGAGTGATGAGAGCAAGACGGCGAAAGAAATATTTTTCATTTTGTTTTGTTTGTGATATTTGAGTCTGGGTTTGAATTACAGCCTCCCGTCTAATAACAGCACACTATCTATTTGACTCGGCGACTTTTTGTCACATGCCGAAAAAACTCTTAACACTGTTGAAGTAGGTCTTACAATATATACACACATAATCTAAAATTAATGCGCACCGATCCCATTAATTTATTTACACTGATCGTGTCATAACAGAGAAAGTGCTTGTAATTTTCTATCTTGGAAAGGACATGAATGATCGAATATGGAGAGCAAACATTTATATTTTTAGCAGTTTCTTCTTTGCTGTAGCCCTAGTAGGAAAGTAAACCAAAACAGTTTGAAGAAACTTCATATATAACATATATACTCAGCGATGTTTGTGTCGGATTGTTTTCATGTTCTTGGCCTATTGGTTACAAACGAACAATTGCTTCATTTGGTAAATCAAATATTCGTATGGTACTTGATAGCATATACACGAAGATAATCTCACCTGAAATTTTATGCAAAGACTAAGAATTGAATTCGCAACAGCAACGTGGCTATTGATCAAATAAAAAAATCCTGTCGGTATCTTGAAACCACTGCCACGAAACACGCAGTGAATTTTTCCAAATAACCTCCACAGTCGCCGTAGTCTAGGCTTATTAGACGTGAGGTCAAGGCTTATTAGACCCCAGGTCGGACATCTCTAGCAAAATGAAATATGAACAAATATTTCTTCTTCGACTGCCTCTCAGCAGATTTCCGGAAAAAACTCTGAGAGTAAATAAAATTGCCATGAAAAATTTCTTAAAAATCTGTCGTTCGGGGTCGACTTTAAACTGTAGGTCCGGCCACACATGTATAAGATTAGCACACGCAACATAAGTGGTGCGAGGAGCTAGGTAGTAATCTTGATTGGGGGGTTGTAATGACCAATTATGTATGTATGTATGTGTATGTATTATCTCCACAGAAGATTTGTGCAAAATTTAACTCACTCAAGAACTTAAACCAATAGAGACGTGGTAAGCGTCAACAATTCGTTCAGTAGGTAAAGTGAACAGGCATAGTGAGATCAAAGCAAATTTTTCGAAAAAGTTATTTTCTCCGATGAAGCATATTTTCACCTGGGTGGAGTGAATACACAAATTGTCGAACTTGAGGCTTAATCAACTCTTACCCCTAAACAACAATTTGTCCGTTGCGGAATGTAATCAGGGGGTGTTGTTGAACCCTTCCTTTTTAAAGTTGAGGTCTACTTGCGGAGACTGCTGACGGCTTTCGTTACAGAAACATGATAACGGTGTTCTTGTGACCACAATTGTATCAATTTAAACAGAGAATTAACGATTTAATGCAGCGCCCATTAATTTCTTTTTTTTTTTCCTTCGAGGTTTTGTAACATCTTGAGATCCAACTCGTTATCAGAGAGATGCAACCACATCTCTGTGATGAAATTATGAAATTCGTATTTAAACTCGTTCTATTTTCATTGATTTTTTTTTCCTACATTTCAGGGAGACTATTTTATGTTTTGTTGCAACTCTATTTGCATCAATATTGCATAAATATTTATTGGATAAATACATTTTTATAGAGAACTGAAGCTATAATCACGTTTAGTGTTAAACAAGTTGAAAATTGTTGGCATTCTTTACCGCATATGCGTGAGATTGAGAGTGTGTAGAACAAAATAAATTGAAAACAATAAATTTTTATTTGCTTACATCTACAATATACTTATACATACATCTACAATATATGTATATATGAACATACACCCATGCAATTACATTAATATTTCCGTATTGAAACACACAAATACACACTCTCGCACACACATATCCTGCTACAACCACTATCAATTATTTGGTATTTGTAGTGAAATTTAAAGTGACATTTATTTGAGCGTATAAAACAGTGATTTTTTTTATGCATTTTAAATGCAAAACTGAAATATATAAAAGGGACTAAAAGTTTAGGAAGGGCGGAGGTGCAAAATGTTACTATTTGGAGTAAAATATTCCATGATTCCATTTTATTTTATTCCTTTATTCACTTCACCGAAGTTGAATTCTATTTCAATATATTTTAATTCGAATTCAAATTCAAATTGAATTATTCTTCTCTGTGTTTTTCACAAAAATTATTCTTAGAAATGAAGAGCTCTTGTCATGAAGGAATTAAAAAATATTTTTTTGAATATAAAATAAAATTTGCATGTTATAATTAAGTTTCTTTAGATGCAATAGTTGTAACATTAAATATACATGGAATTAATAGATACTTATTTGTACAAATTTTACGAAAAAGTCTTCTTTCATAAACAGCAACTAATTCACATGTATTTATCGAATTTAGCAAGTAAAAATTTAAAATTTTAGAAGAAACAAATCAGCAAAAGCGATACCACTTTATGAAAGTTTTCTAATTTGACCGCTTATGTTAAACTGGCGAATTATCGTAAAATTAAAAGTTTAGTAGTCATGTCTAGTAAAGAACAAGTATTCCATATATACGTACATAATTTATCAATTACAACCCTTCAGTTAGGATTATAAGATTATATTAGGATTATAGGATTATATTAGGTTCTCACACCACTTATGTAGTGTGTGTTAATTTTTTACATGAGTGTCGGCGGGACCTACAGTTTAAAGTCGTCTTCGAATGACTTATTTTTTTTAAAAACTTTTTCATGGAAATTTTATTTACTCTCAGAGTGTTTGCCACTAATGAGGAAGTTGCCACTGAGAGGAAGTCGCCGAAAAAATATTTTTCATACTTTCATTTGATCGAGGTGTCACGTCTAATAAGCCAAAATACTACCTACTAGACTACGGCTCAAAATTCTTTAAGCATTCTTTTATTTACATTGCCTCTAGTGAGGACTACGACCTGGCTTCTCATACAATCCATGTTGTATCTGTTAATTATAGCCATAGTCGTTGGGAACATTTCCATGGCAATTTTACCAGAAGACTGCTGAAAGGAAGTAACTGAAATTTTGTTTTTTTAATTTCGTCTTACTGGAGATGTTTGACATTTGTTTTGAACCGTGACCTCAAGTCTAATAAGCCAACGCACTACTTACTAGACTACGGTACCTACAAGAACAGATATTGCCAAACTTTTATTGCCTACCTGAGACAAAGGGATAATCATTGAAACAAATAGTGAAACAAGCGTGGTCATCATATTTAGTCACTGATTGAAATCATATCACTACTTGACATCGCAACTGACCACTATGGGCTATATGTGTCATCGGGTTAACTTGCCGATGCCGATCCCTGAATCTGAATTGCGTGTACCAATTGTCTTGGAAAATTCCCTATACATTCGCTATACAGAATTGACAATTCATTGCAACAAATTGTGATGGAGTTTATATCATATCATATATCATTGTGAAGAGATAGCGTATTATTGCGATCATTCTATATATTGTACTCCCCTCAATACCGTCTTCCCCAAGGATAACACCCTCAAAAAGTTCGGGTTGCTGCTCGGTTTCAACAAGAACAATACCCTGACTAGCACTTGATATGCATTCAGGTCTTTCATTCTGTGATGTATTAATGCCTAACAGTTTCCAAGAATTTGTATTGATGATTCATTCTCATCATCACATAATCTATATGTAGGGTGAAGACAATAACTATTATTAACAAGTGTACTTTGAGCCTACAGTGCCCTGTCAGAACATAATCTGATGCACGACTCAAATCTCCTCGTATTATAATTTCCCGACAAAACTTTGATTGCCCCAAAACTCATTTGTGTTGAGAAAAGACCTTTTCTCCCTCTTTATGTCTCTCTTCTTGAGTATATCTTTCCAAACATCTGTTCCCACTTCGCAGTGACATTCGTCTTTAGCGGCGTAGGTGGGCAAGTTGGTTGGCTGGAGTAGTAGCTTTGATTCCCAAAGCTCATTTGAGCAAGCATAGCAGCCCGTTGTGATGCCTAAAATAAGCGCAGTCCCTGTACTGACCTTGTACTGATCGAAGAAGTTGATCAGCGCAAGGGCCTGCTTAGGTTTGGAATATTCTGGAGCCTGCATGATGGATATTGCTGTGGTAGCATGTATGGCATATGAAATGCATTCCTTAAAGGAAACAGCATGAACTAGTTATTATTACGATGACTGTATAGAGTACATTTTGCCTAAAACAATTATCAAAGGCGTTGTTGGTCGTGCTTCTTCATTAAATACTACAACAATTACGTTCCCGAAATGCTTTCAAAATTTTACTTACACGTGGCCACTGTGCCAACATATACGTGTTGAAAAAAATATTTTTCTTACTTTTTGTTTTCCTGTATTCTTGTACTCCTAAAATTCCAATAAAGTAGATGTGTATGTTAGTATTTTTTGTGTAAAGAATATAAAAATAAATTTAAAAATTCTCAAATACCAGTCAACTATATTAGCAATTACATTAACTTAACCAAAAAAGCCAACGTTTTGCTTAAACAACTGCTTGCTTATTTTGCATTTTCCTTAAAAATCTCTTTCTCTTTTGAAACTTCAATAACACAATATCAATTGTTCTTTTCTTTCTTTCTTTTTCCATTTTTTTATTTTACACCATCACACACTATCTATATACAGGTTAGCTTATATGCAGAGCGAAGCACAAGCCTTGGATGCTGTTCAATTGGCACTGGAACAAATCGATATAATCAGGAGCCTAACTGATATGTATCAGCAGGACACTGACTTAGTGCAATCATCGACTGACATACAAATGGCACAACGTCATGGTTTAATGGCCTCATTGATTGGCATAGAAGGTGGCCATGCCATGCCACTGGTTCTTCGTTGGGTGTAATGAGATATTTTTATTCTTTTGGTACAGGCTACCTGAGCCTTACGCATAAGTGTGATGTATCACGGGGCAGTTCTAGTTCCGCTTTAGTGGATACCGGCTTAACACATTTTTGGCAAGGCTGTGGTAAGAGAAATGAATCGCCTGGGCATGATGGTTGATTTGTCCAACAGTTCGGATAATGCAGCCCGTGATGTATTTGCCAGCCACTAGAGCGCCAGTGATATTTTCACATTCGGGTGCCATACAATTGCAATTCGACACATAATGTGCCCGATGATATTTTACGTTTGATTTCTTTCGATTCTGAAGAAGACAGGTGGTCGCCAGGCTAGGCTCAAGGATGTGGTGGAACATATTAAATATAAAAGAACCAAGCATAGAACTGCAGCCCATAGGCTTGGAAGATGTTTTAAAATATCCCGACTTGCTGGCAACTCTGTTACAAGATTCCAACTGGAGTGAAGAAGATGTGGCCATGCTGGCGGGTAGGAATTTCTTACGCATTATGGAGACGAATGAACATGAATTTTGGAAACGTGCTGCCATTACACACATCGAACAGACTGAACCACAACCCAAAACACAATGTACTTACATGTCATCGTGACCACAGGCTCAGGTCGTTGTACGTAGTTGTACGTAGGACACGTCAAGTGTCCATCACCTGGAAGTACAATGAAACGTACATAACGGCAATGAAAACATTTAATCAAACAAAGAAATCCAGTTTTGGTAATGATGGCGCCGCTGGGGAAGAGACAAGTGCAGTTGGCCAAGAAATAGAATTAATGAAATTCAATTTCTAGTTACCACCACTACTACCACCATCATCACCATCACTTTCCCATAAATGAACTATTGACACAATGTACACCACATCAGTTATTTAACAAAAAAAAAACTAAGACCGTTTAACTGACTCATACAAGTTAAAGATTTTTAAATGCCACAACATGTACGCATAAACATGTTCTACATCGAAATTCTTTAGAAAGTGTACGTAAGCCTATGTGTGGGTGGATGCTTTGTTAGTATCTTAATAGTTCGTATGCAGTAACAAAATTGGTATGATAATTGATATATCTTTACAAGAATATATTTAATGGAATACTTCCTTTCCCATCAAATAATTTTTTTTTTTTTGATTTCATTAAACTTACGAAAATAACTGTAAGTAAATCTAAAGTTTCAAATTCATTACTGGTTGTCCCTATTTTTTATTTAATAGAATTTTTACGTAATAAATGCGTTAAAGCTGGTCAATAGAGATGGATACCGACGCATGATTCTTAATTCAAAACCGTCATAAGTCGTATAAATTAGAACAAAGAAAGCAATTTATAGCTTTTCTCTCTGTAATATTTTATTAAACATACATACATACATAATTGGTCATTACAACTCTTCAGTCAGCATTATGACCTAGCTTCTCACACCACACCACGAGCAGAAATCTGAGAAGTAATAGCCGAAAAAATATTTTTTATATTTTATTTTGTTGGAGAAGTCGGATGTGGGGTTTGAATCGTGGCCTTACGTATAATAAGCCAACACACTACCTTCTAGAATGTGGCGACTGCACATACGTGCATACGTAAATTCTTCATGTGTATATTGGCTTTTAGGATTTAATCACATGAACTCGAAGTTGCATTAGTCTAATAGGTAGTAAATTTGGCAGTGGTTCAACTCCTGGTAAAATAAAACATTTCTTTCCAATACGTCCTCTCGGCAAAAACTGTGAGAAAATTTTAAATTGCAACGCAAGGTTTTTAAAATTTGTCGTTCGGCGTCAACTTTATAGTGTAGCTCCCGCCACTAATGGATACCATTAACACACACAACATGAGTAGTATGAGAAGTAAGGTTGTGGTCCTGACTAAAGATTTCTAATGAACAATTAAGTAAGAAAGTAAAACCTCAACCATGTATCAAGCTTGAATTTTTGATTATGATTCTGAAAATTAGATTGTCAGATGACCTGGAACTAATTCAAAAGTAGACTAGATTTTTTTAAAGTTCAAAACCATGTTCTTGATAACTACGTTAAGTGGTTTATAAATTGCAAATTTTATCATTTAATATTTAAAAATTTAATTGAAATTTAGACTTAAAACTATGAATTATTTATTTTGGCATAATCAATTATGTTTACAAATTTGTTAAGAAAACCTGTTGAAATTTTTAATTAATGATAACATATCGACCGCTGCGTACCACCCCTCGTTACTCAAACTGACCTCGACAATGCATTCGTTATGAAACATCTATCTGTTGTGTTATTTTAAAATTTGTATTTATGCAAATATAATATTTTGTTGTTGTTGTTGTTATTTTATTTTAATGACATTAAATTATTTGTTTAAATGATTTTATCCAACAAATTAAAATTAATTTTCATTTTTGTTTTTATTTTAATTTTAATTACAATTTATGTTGTACGTACGTACTTAAACCAACCAACTAATACTCCCTTGTTGTAGTTTATAATTGTAGTCATTTAAATTGTATTTAAATACAGTGGGACCTCGATTATTCGTAATGGTCGGGACCGGAAGCATTCTGTATAATCGAATTTCCCGGTTAATTGAGTACCAATTTTGGCTAGTTTTTAATAGATATTTTTTATTAATTAATAAATGAATATGTACATATTTATATAAAAACTAAATAATTGAAGGATTTTATATACATATGTACATGTTTCAAAAAAAAAAAAGAAATAATTTTGTCAGAAAATAGTGAACAGTAACAAACCGCATTTCTCAAATTTCTAAATTAAACTAAACAGGTTTACATGTATGTTTCTGACTCATCGTATACTAAAGAAGTAATTCCCCTTTTTCGCTTGTTTGTCCAAAGTAATAGAAAAAAATTTTTGATTATAATCACGGATAATAGAGGTAATCACGGTTAAATGATGCAGAAAAATTTAAGTCGATCCAAAATAAAATTAAGTCTATGCAAAAAATTTTCTTTTTCCATCCTGGATAATTGATGTTGCCAGATAATCGAATCACGGATAATCAAGGTCCTACTGTACTCATTATATTTACACACTGTTTATCATTAACGGTATTTGTGAAAAAAGAGTATAAAACACGAAGCTATTATTGTGTTAAAATATTATCAATTATTATTAACAAAAGAGAATAAAAAAAAATAATTAAAAAATATTGTATGAACAAGAAGAAGAAGGAAAAGAAGCACAAAATACAAGTGCTATGAAATGAAAACCAAAAAAAACAAAACAAAAAACATTTTGAAAAATAAAATAAAAAAAGGCTGTGTAAGAATTTTTAATGAATTCCTATGGTATTCTGTATTCAATTTTTACGGAACCAAACAACGCCAGGTAAGTTCATGCAACACGTGGAAATTGATCATAAAAATATCCAGCTTTGTTAATGTTAACCAGTGTTGTTCTCAAGGTTAACCAATTTTATAGAAATGTATAGCCAAAATAATTTTGTACATAAATGTGTTCGTCATAACTAGCTGTACACAAACTCATACAAAATATATTCAATTAATTATAAAGTTTCATTAGATTTATGCACACACTTAGGAGGTACATAAATACCACATATACTGGCATTAAGAGATCGTTAAGGAACAAACTTAATTTGTTTCTGTGTTGGCGATGATATCTATCAAGCATATTCAGTTTACATCCTATTAGTGAACAAAAAACATCATATTTTGTTACATATATACATACATAACTGATCAACTGCAACCCTCCAGTCAGTTTCTCACACCACTTATGTTGTGTGTATTAATTTTATGAATGAGTGGCAGGGCCAATAGTTTAAAGCCGACTCCAAACGGCAGATTTTGGGAAACTTTTCATAGAAATTTTATTCACTCTCAGAGATATTGCCAGGAATTCGCTGAGAGGAAGTTACCGATGAAATATTTCTTCATATCTCGTTGTGTTCGAAAACGTTCCCGGGAATCCCGGGAAATCTTTTAAAAATCAGAATACTAGTAAAATGCTTAAAATTTTTATTAAAATGTTATTTTATTAACAAAAGAGAAAACAATACATCTAAATTCATACTGTATAAATAAAAACAAACAGATTAATGATAACATTTTGAGATCAGTTGTTATTAAGAATTGATTAAAAATTTTATTTAAAAATAAAAATATAAAAAGTTTTCCAAGAACTAAGTTTTCAAAAAATGAGTTTTTAAAATTATTAGTGCATTTAATAACTCATCAGACATTCTATTTCGTAAATTTGTTGAAAATTTACTAGCTACCGAAAAAATACGTTCGATTTCTACAGAAGAGGGCTTAATGTTAACGCTTAAGCCCAGCGTTAAGCATTAAATGCATTAAAAAGTATGTCTAAATTTTTGGTTCTGTTTGTACTAGCTTCAAATAAAGCTAGCTCTCTTTTAAATAAGTTGTCTATTTTTAATTTCAGATTTCTTGTTTTTTCTTTAGCCCTATTTTTGGCGTTTTCCAAATTTTCTTTAAAACATTGATATACTTGTGCAACGGAAATATCTGCATCACTTTCAGCCGATGTTATTTCAGTACCTTGGAATAGGCGTTTGTACATTTGCTCTGCATAGGATCTTAACATTGTCTTTGTTATGTTAATATTATTGTGTTGTGAAGTGTTTAGATAATTTACTAATGACATCAATTTGTCATTATATCTTTCATTTACTTTACTTTTAATTGTGGGAACCATTTTTTCCGAAAGTATAGAATCAACAGATAATAACTGTTCATAAAGTGTATTAATAATAGCATCACCTATTATCAAATTGGTTTCACGCCTGCCTAATTCTGCATCTTTTATGGGGTTCAAAACGTTTATGATGATAAATGTGAATTTATTAAAGCCTTTTTTATTGCATTTTTAATTTTTAGAAATGATTGTACTATTCCAACCATGCTGTTCCACCTAGTTCGTACATCTAGGATTCGATGATAATCTTTATTGAATTATTCCTTTACATATTTTTGAAGAGTAGCATTTTTTAAAGGACTTTTTTTGAACATTTTGATTATTTTCCTTATGTTTGGCAATAGCTTCATTATAATTCTCTGAAATAAAGAAAATAATTCATTTTATACAAAGAATTATTTTTCTGCTTTATTTTTTCAATACAACTTTTATAAATGACTTTAGTCCATAAACAAGTCAAAAGAGTAGTCAGTGATTAGTCTGTAGACTAGCCTTCCAAAAAATTGTACAAGAATAAATTAATTTAAAATTTCCCGTATTTCCCTGGAATATTTAAAAAATTTCCCGGGAATTCCCGACAAAAATTTCCCGGGAAATACCTTGAATTCCCGGGCGGGAATTCCTGAACCCCAAACTCTAGCTGTGAGGCATATGACGATGGTATCCATATCATCCAATAATGTTCACGGTTGACCTTGAAAATTTAGCCAACTCAAAATCCAAAACAAACAGTAAAATTTTTTGGGATTCATTAGACACTCTTGGACTCATTGGACACTATATGGGCATCATCGCTGGCGATGAATTTTCGATGAAAATTTCAATGCAATTGGCAACTGCTCCAGAGGCCTTTCAGCTAACACACGTCGTTGTCTAAGGTTGTGCATTGTGATTTAGCAAAACAGACTGAACAAATAGCAACTAAGTTGACAGATGTGGCCTCATCAAAATAACAGTTATCTAGTGTAAAAGTTCGAAAGACCCTGATTAAAGGCCGTATAGTTGTGTGATAGATATCATAGGATATCTAGGGTGCAGGATTACAAAATGTTTTGCAGAGTGTAAGCCACTATGTCAAAGCCATGCAAATGGATTTTGTGAGCACTGTTACTGTGGGTATAATGAAGGTACCAAAACCAACATAAAATCTTTCTGTTGCTACCATTTCCCTTGATCGATTATTTGTTTAGTATAGATCTTGTTCTTCCTGTGAAATGTTTATACATATATTCCATTTGTTATCGTTTTAGTCGTCGACATTCGAAAGCGGTGTTGTCCTTTTCATATACATTCGTTAGTCTTGCATTAGGTTAGCTGTGTTCACTGGAGTCTTTACTGTACTGACATCAAGCCGTATTTATTTTGGTTTAGATTTTTGGGCATAAAATGCAGTTGCTTACAATTACGAAATTATTCCAGATTTAACTGGTGGTATTGGGTGTTGAAGTGTAGTAGGTAGTGTGTTGGCTTGTTAGGCGTGATGCCACAGTTCAAACCCAGGTCAGACATCTCCAACAAAATAAAATAAGAAAAAATATTTCTTCGGCGATTTTCTCTCAGCATTTTCTTAAAAATATGTATGTCCCGTATTTATAGATAAAAAGATTACACACAACATGGGCGGTGTGAGAAGCTAGGTCGTAATCCTGACTAAAGGATTATCATGAACAGTTAATTAAGTATGTAAGGAAGATCCGTAATCGTTATAAGACAAGATAAAAAAAGTTTCTAGCAAAAACAACAATCTCTTACCTTTTGTTTGGCCAGCACTGTGAATTAATATTTCCATCGATATATTGAAAGTAAACTCGTTAACATTAAAAATTTAATTAAAATTATTTGTTACTTATTCTGCAAGAGTAGGTAGATACAAATATTTTTTATTTCTAAAAAACTAAATATGATTGATACGCTTGTCTATATTGGAATATTTCATTAAATTGAAACGAAATACTTTCAGTTTGGTTATCAATACACTTTTTATGGAACTTTAAGCCTTAAATAATCAATAACAACATTATTAATACACACACACATCAGATGAGGTACTTCGAAAGGTAAACCTAGAAAATTTTCATTCAACTGTTAACAACAGTATGACAGCATAGACAGACAGACAGATAGGTATGAAGAAAAAAACATGGCTGTGGTACAAAATTCCTATGCGTTTATATAGCCATTAGCTGCTTAAAGGAAAAACTCTATTATAAATTTAATTTCTATCCGTGATATGAATATGTGTACACTTATTGGTGAAATATTGATTGAAGTGTATGCCTGAATGAATTGGGGTTATGTGTTGGAGTATGTCCACATTATGTGGAAAATCTTTGAATGACGAATAAAATATAAAATAAAACTCAACAAGTTCCATAGAAAAGTAGTATAGTATGTTCTCCCCCTCTCGTCAACTGCTTTCTAAAGTAGCACGTAAACTATTTTGATCAATAATTCCATGACATTAAAATTCTAAACTCATCTACACAGTGTTACACCAAAATATGATGCGTGGAAAAACTTTATTCTTAAACGTACTTTTCATACTTTGTGGTAGTAATTGATCATTACAACCCTTAAGTCAGGATTATGACCTAACTTCTAACAAAACGTACGTTATGTTTGTTAACTTAATACATGAGTGGGGGGACCTTCAGTTTTAAGTCGGCTCTGAACGACAGATTTTTGAAAAATTTACTGACAGGCAGTCGCCGATAGAAACATTTGTTTTCATATTTAGATCTTCTGGAGATGCCTCAGTTCTAATAAGCCATCACACTATCTACTATACCACGGCGACTTCAACAAACAATTAAGTAAATTTAAAGACTTTAACACAGTCGTGACTAATTTATAGTCTCGTTTGATAATTAATAGTTTAATATGCGTGTAAAACCCTACAATATTTATACAATTTATATTATTTAAACGGCTCTTTGTTTTGGCATACATTTTCGAATAAATTTATTACTTTTTCATCTTTTTTTAAGAATAAAATGATTCCACAAAATCAGCTTTAATGCCAGCCAGTCTCGAAATGATTTTGTTTTTATCCCACAATATTGGCAACTGCAATTGTCAGACAGATGAGCTTACAAGTGTAAATATGATATGAAAAGATTTTAAAATGACTGTTGACTTTATCACCAAATATACCACACATGCACGCTTATAAAGTGTACTTACATAACTCCTCGAGGATGTGTAGTTTTAATATACGAGATAAAAATGCTATCCACACCAATACATTGTTCCGTACATCAATACATACTTACGCTTCAATAATGCACAACAGTCTACAGCTACGTTTTAATTTTTTTTTCATTTATTGCATTATAAGATATTTATATTATATCCCGTTAAATATGTAAGTCATTATGTTAGTAAGATTTTTATTTTTTTTAAGATTTTGTTGAAAGTGTTTTCGTTTGTTGAAAATTCTGTTCTGCACACACAAACAGATAAAAAATGAAGAAAGAAAAAAAGAGACAAAATTTATAATAACAACGAGATGAAAATAAATTTTGAAATTAACCATCGCATACGAATCGAAGATGCCCTAATGTCCTGTAAAGGTAGACGTGTAAGTAATATTTTCTTAAATGAAACGTTTATTAATTATACGCCAACGTATCCATATTGCCGCCGCTCAAACAATATATGTATATATTTTTACAAAAACTACATCCAATATGAACAAAATAAATTATTTTACCTTTTATTGTTTATGTCAGATTTTCTTTTTATATATACCGAGTGTACCGTTATGAAATAAGGGTATTTTTTTCTTTGTTTTTGTGAAAACTAAACACAAAATTTCAAAGGCAAAGTAAAAAACCTTTTTTTCCAAGCACTAGCCATTGCTAGTTACACAGTTTTGCATTTTTTTTTAAACAAACTAATTAGTTAGCCTACTACTTTGTAGGCATCAAAGTGATGCTAAGCCGATGAAAGTAAATAGTAGTTGGCAGGAATAAAGTCTGGTGAATACAAAGGCAAAGTCAGGTGATTTGATTGTATCTTGAACTTTGTGGTATTCGAAATTTTTATTTGGAGCAGGGGAAGATACCTCCCGGGTCGTCGATCGGTTTAAATTGAACCATCGGTTATTTTGCATCTGTCAATACTTATGCCATTCTATTCTGTTACGAAATTCAGTATATTATCTCCACTGAACCTAATGAATCGATTTAGGCTTAAGCAATGTTGGAATTTATTGGAAATTTATTTCCAAAACTAAGACAATTGGTCGGAAATTGCACGAAATTGTCGTGCCTGGTATACGCAAGTGTGTTGCTAAAGTTCGAGAAACTGGTTTCATTGTTGATGCGCCAAGATGTGAGCGTACTTGTACAGTGTGTATACGCGAAAATATCGAAGCTTTTGCTGAGAGTGTGTGTGAGAATCCATGAACATTATCGTTTTTAAGAATAGATTATTCCACGCACCATTTTACGTCGAATATTGCGAAAAGATCTCGGTTTAAATCCTTACAAAGTTCAATTGATTTAAGAGTTGAAGCCGCATGACCGACTGCTTCGTTTTCGTTGGCTAGAGAGAAACTGCACGATGATATCAAATTTTGCCAAAAAAAAAAAATCATGTTTTCCGATGAAACTCATTTTCATTTTGGTGGGTACGTTAATAAGCAGAAAACCTACACGTGGTCTTATAGAACCCAATGCATACATTACGAGCGACTGATTGGTGCGACTTGTGAAGCGGAGGCGTAACTGGCCCATATTTCTTTGAAAATGTGGACCGCGCAATCATTACGGTCAATGAGGATATCTATCGCACCATGATAACCGAGTTTGAACCAAGATCTCTCGTTTAATAAACTAACACACTACTTACTAGACTACAGCTTTTTCAAACCTTACTGAATAGAAATGCCCACATTGTTTGACATACTTTGCAGTCAAACTATAGTTACCGATATTGCTTGTTCTCACGCTTTATTCTTCCAGTATTTCAATATCGATTGTTCAATTTAAAATTAAAAGAATTGAACTAGAACTGTAAGGGCCATTATTACAACTTGCCGTTAAACCTGGGTTTAGTTAAAGGGAACTGTAAAGCTTCCTTTAACTGATTTTCGTTACTACAACTTACGGAGCAAAGTTGATAAAACTGCTCAATAAAACAAGTTTTTTTAACGCAGTGGCAACAGCGGACTTCGTTTTTTGTTGTATATGCTCATTTTGATTAAATTTGAAGTTGCCATATCGAAAATAGTATATGATATGGCAAGTTCAAACATAAAGTGACCTTTAAATGTTAAAGGTATGATGATCTTCCCTTTAGCTTAACGATCACTTCTATCTTATTGGGTACTCATAATAATGAAAAACAATTTATCTGCTCTTTAAAATCCTCTCTTTAGTTAACGGCAATTTGTAATAATGGCCCTTAATATTTAAAATTCATACATGACAACTACATATCTGACGTATGAGTGATATCTAACTCCATCAGTTTCATATTCTACAAAATCAAAGATTTTTTATTGCAAACTTTTCTAGTAGATGTAATGTAATGCGTATGAGTAATACTTATATTTCAAATACAATTAAATAGTAAGTACATATATCATAATTTCTAATGTATTTTGAAACATTTCAAATATTTTTTTTTCTTAAAATCAGGCAATCTTACCATTGCCTTACATTTTTTTGTCTCGGAGAAATCGTTGAATGTCAAATGCTATTTTCTAAGGTTGTTTGATTTTTTAGGCTGATTCTTTTAGGCTGATTCTTTAATTTAAATAAGGAGTTTAATTTTTTAAACCCCTTACACTCGAAATTGGTTCGATCAAATGAGGTATTGTGAGGCCAGCCGCGGCTGTCATATAAATGAAATAATATTCCATTTCTAACTGGAATAATTATACTTCACAAAAAAAAAATAAATTTGGAAAAAAATTCAAATCGTTTTTGTCTTATTGCATTTTTAAATTTAAACTTTTTATTGGCCAGAACAGAGAAAATTCCGCATAATCTCTCTGATGGAACGAATTTACTATGTAGACCTCGATTGAAGTGAAATATGTCACTTTCGTGTCTAATATATGCTGGGTAATGACTGTCTTTAAGCGGACAGACGGCCCACCCTTTAGATTCTGTTTTGGTGTGAATAAGTCATCACATCGCATACTTAGAATGCCTTAATTCATCCCAAAGGGAAACATCAGGGTGCACAACATGTGCTGGGAATGATTTCAGTTGACACCGATAGCGAAATTCAATCAGGACAATAGGCTCGGAGGAGACCTTACAGTGAAACACAAAGATGATTGAGGGCAGTACACTACTCCATGAATAGTAGACTTTTTCATATTTATTAACGTACCAAATGGCGAGATCAACGTCTGTCAGGATAAAAATAATTAGCGTTTGAAAACCAAAATTAAGGACCAGCTAGACTCTTCCCAAATACTTCCATAATTTATACTTTGTGTGCTACGAGCGAAATGTGGTGTAGAGTATCAAAAACAAATGTTTTTTTTTTTATTTTAAAATGGCACTTTTCTCTACATATGTACATATCTTGTTTCTTGTTACATAGAATTGCAGAAAAAAAAATCAAATAAATCTCTCACTGCCAAGATAAATGTTTTCATAATATGAAATGAAAATAAAGAAGGAGATTTTTTTTAGTATAAAAAAAAGCAATTCTACTGACGATAAAACAAAAGACCAGCGACTCACTGGAACAATTTCATAAAAAATATATTTTTTTAAAATCATGATTCTTTAAAACGTATTTATGATCGAAAACAAACAGAAATTTGGAGCAAAAACACATCCTTAGAAATAATAAATCTTTAATAATTGTAGAGTTTTTTTAACATAAAAACAAAAATTTATCACTTTACTACAGTACGAAACGAAAAATCGGGGGTGAGTGGGGAAATAACGATAAAATAAAATATTTGGCAAAATAAGAAAATAAAACAAATATTAATTTTCTATATCACACTGTATTTATTAAATACACAGCGTACCTTATCGGATAGTGAGATCAATTCTTTCTTTATTTTCTTCTCTTTTCTTTTCGTATTTACATTCCACATTTTAATAGTATTTACACTACTTAATTAGGGTCACCAGCGTAAACAAGCAGCAAAAATATTTCCTTTCCCTCTGCGATTTCAGAAATCATGAAAAGACAGTCGGCATCATTATGAATTTGACTGATTTAGCTGCTGATCATTTGCAATTCAGATTTTAACGGTTGTCATTATAGAACACGAATTAACGGATTAGCGAATAAAAAAATGGATTTCATTGCAGCCCACATTCACTTCAAAAGACGATGATTTACGCAGATTATGGCATTGTATGTCATAATAGAAGTTGACGTAATCCAGTAGGTAGTGTGTTGGCGTATTAGACGTGAGGCCAAGGTTCAAACTCCAGGTCAGACATCTCCAACAAAACAAAAAATTAACAAATAATTCTTCTGCGAAGTCCTCTCAGCAGATTTCTGACAAAAACTCTGAGAGTAAATGAAATTGTTATGAAAAGATTTTTAACAATCTGTCGTTCGGAGTCGGATGTAGGTCCCGTCAGGTATAGAATTAACACACACAACATGGGTAGTGTGAACAACTCGGTCGTAATCCTGACTAAAGGGTTGTAATGACCAATTATGTATTCATGTATGTATAAAGAGAAGGAGAACAACCGAAACTGCCTGATGGAGATTTCTTTAAACTAAGAAGACAATCTTCCATTTATTGGCATACTTTAAACGTAAAATATTAATTTTATTCATCGAATTATTTTGTTTTCGGATTTTATGGATATTATTGACATCAGACATTAATCACACAGTGCACCACTTTAATCATAAAATCCTAAAAAATCTTTAATTTCCGTAAGAGAATATTTTATATTTAAAATGCCCGGATTTTCATTAGAATGAAAATATGCACCGTAATAAATATGCTTGCTCAACAACAATTTTTCGAAAAAAATATTTAAATAAAAACGTATTACTCTTTCAGCGCTTCTGTTTTTTTTTCCTTACGTAAAACAATAAATTTCAATTGAATTTTTTGGTTTTTCAGTTAAAAAAGTTTTAATTTTTTTTTATTTTGCTAATAGTGATGACACATTTTCAATATGTGGTTTTTAAAAATGCATGCTACCCTACATAATCTATGGAAGATGATGTGTTTTCATTTGGTATTGATACCATAAGCCGAACAAATGTAAGAAAGAATACCCTTGGAACTAAACTAAACTTTTCTAAAAGTTTTTGTCCTCAAAAATACCACAGCACCGCAGGGATATCGAGAGAGCGTTACCTAGAAAACACAGATTTTTGGCTGTTTTCGAGTGTATATTACGTCACAGTAGTCTAGTAGGTAGTATGTTGGTTTTTTAGACGTGAGGCCACGGTTCAAACCTCAGGTCAGACAGCTCCAACAAAATGAAATATGAAAAAATATTTCCTCGGTGATTGTCTCTCAACAGATTTCTGGCGAAAAATCGGAATCGACTTTAAACCCTAGGTTCCGCCACTTATGTATAAAATTAACATAAGTGGTGTGAGAAGGTAGGTTGTAATCCTGACTGAAGGGTTGTGACGACTAAATATGTATGCACGTATGTAAAGATGAAAGGTTAAAATTTCCTTTAAAATAATGTAATTCACTTTTTTTTATTTTTAATTCAATATTTTATTTAAATATAATTTGAAATATTATTAATTTTAATAGTGTTATTTAAAAATTCACAAAATAAAAGGATTATTACAATAAGTTTGGTTAGTTTTTAAGAGTTTCAAAAATTTAGATTTTCTCTCAAAATTCTTTAAATCACAACTTTGATCAACTTATTTTTATTTTTTTCTTTGAAATAAAAACGACTGTCCCAACTGAAAACAACTTTCTTCGACTTCTTTACAACTTATTATCTCACTGTTCACTCTACGACTAACTCTAATAACTCATCCTTTTTCTGACTTTACTAACTGATCCTTTTTCTGACTTTACTTTTTATGTCACTGTCCTTGTTTACAGATGCGTGGGCATTGATGACTAGATACGAGTAGTATATTTTTTGATGAACTAAAATATCTGAAAGCCTACTGGTTTAAGGATATAATGGGGTTCATAAACGGGATTGACTGGCTAGGGAGATATCTTTAGATCTTGAAGTTTATCTATGGGTGCTATGGGTGCGTTTTTCACGTTTCTTTTTATTATTCTTTTTGTTTTTATGCTTTTCATTTTCCTTTCGCCTAATTGAAGGCGTACTATTAACAAAGTGAAGCGCATCCCTTCCAACCTAAAAACCAGAAACCCTGAGAGTGAATAGAATTGCCAGGAAGAGTTTCTCAAATCTGTCATTGCTGTGGATAGCGCTACTCATATATAAAGATTTACACACACAACGTGGGTAGTGTGAGAGGTTAGGTTGTAAACCAGACTGAGGGGATGTGATTAAGTTTTTCGGAAAAATTTATTTACATTACAGGGTATGAAGGGGGTCGGCAGTAAATGCTGTAACTTTATTTTATGTTTTTATTATACGATATTTTTATATACGTATTGTAAATCTTTTGGTATCAAAAAAATTGTTTTAAAAAACGTTATAAAATATTTTCTCTAAAATATAGTTCAATGGCGACAGAAACAAAAAAAAAAAAAAACCGAAATTCAACTCAATTTAATTCAATCACAGCTGTTGGATGCCAGTTCTGATATTGCAGATATGGGTGGTGAAGTGAACAAAAAAAAATATTGCAACTTTATGAATTCTACAATTAATCAATTCAACAAATGATTGTTTAATGAAATTAATTGATTTCAGTTTAATGGAAGTCAATTTATTTTCAACTAATCATTTAGAAAACAAAAAAGAGTGGTTAAAAGTCTAAACTTATAAAGGAGATGGATTATGAAAAACAATGGAATATTGTAACTGAAAAAATTACAAATAAATGGTACATACTTATACTTATATGTAGTATAGTTATTTTGTACCAGAAAATGATTATAAGCACCACCAAAAAGGTTTGAAAACGGCAAACAGCAGACAATATTTCATGAAGATGACACAAACAAAATGAAACAAATGGCAGAAATGTTAAATGTTGCACAACAAAAATTTTCTGTTTCAAAAGTCTGGAGAATGGGTGTCACAAGAAATAAATTAGAGACAGATGGAAAATTCGATAAATTATATGTGAAATTTTGCTTTAGAAACACAATATGAAATCACTGTTCCATTAAATTGCTACTGGCGATGGAAAATGGATTTATTTTCGGAATCCTAAACGGAAAAACTCCTGATTTAATCCAGGACAACCATCGACTTTAGCTGTAAAAAAAGATTGATTCGTTTGGTAGACAATGCTGTGTATCTGGTGAGTCCAGTAAGATATGGTGTACCACGAGCTCCTAAAACCTGATGAAACCGTTAGTACAGATCGCTACTGATAGCAAATAAATTGGAACCGTGCATTGATCGAAAAACAACTAGAATGGGCCACAAGACACGGAGAAGTGCTTGTGCAACATGCTACACATGAAGCAAAACTGGTTTAGGACACAATCAAAGCCTTAGGTTGAAAAGTGATACCTCAGCCGCCATATTCACCAGACTTTGCTCCTTTCAACTACTATTTGTTTACATCATTGGGACTCGTGTTGGCTGAGCTGACCTTTAATTCCCCCGAGGAAGTCCAAAATTGGGTGGCTAATTGGTTTGCTTTAAAAGACAAACAATTTTATTGGCTTGGAATCGATAAATTGCCTGAAAGATAAAAAAGCTGTGTAGCCAGAAAGTACTCACAGGCATCAGCTAGCAGGCTTCTGTAAGAATAGTAACAAACTGCGTCCTTTAGTTTGTAATTGACTAACATTAATAACAAAGTATCGCGTAATTGATGAGAAAATGAAAAATAACTACTGTCTTAACCTTAACCTTAAGCACCATCTTTAGAGAAACCATTGCTCCAGCCAAATTTTATGAATTATGTGACATCAATTTCAATGTTACAAAAATGGAAAATGTCCAATGTTCTACATACCAATTTGAATTGGTTTTTAAAATTCATTGTATGGTGTTTGGAGTCGGAAAGAGAACATGCGACAGGTAGTATGCTAAACTGCAATTGTTGTTGTTGCCTTGGTTTTGATTTTCACCACACAATCTGGGTGTATGTGACATTAAATATGACTAACTATAATAGAAAAAAGAACGTGAGAACTATTTATAAAATAATTCTCGATAAAAATAAGTAACGAAGCTTTTACATACTTACATAATTCATCATTACAACTCTTCAGTCAGAACTACGACCTAGTTTCTCATTCCACTTATGTTGTGTGTGTTAATTTTCTCCATCAGTGGCAGGACCTACAGTTTAAAGTCGTCTTCATCGCAATTTTATTTACTATCAGAGTTTTTGCCATAAATCTGCTGAGATTAAGTTGCCGAAGAAATATTTTTTCACATCTGAGATATCTGACCTGGGAATTGAACCATGACTTCACGTCAAATAAGCCAACAGACTACTAGATCACTATTTTGACCGTTTATTTCTCATCCAAGGATTTAAATCTAAACAAACATTTAGGATGTTAGGACATGTTGAACTCTTTGCTGTCCTATTGCGAGCTTACTCTGTACCCACCTAACACACTGCTACATTCAAAATTTTCTTTCAATATGTCATGTAAAGCCTAGCATAAAAATCAACTAAGAGGTTATATTCAACGATAGACTGCCAATATCAAACCAAATATAGACTGTAGTTGGGTTTTACTATGAATTCTATAGGCTGTGAAATATTCAACACCCCTCCTAATAAGGACTAAAATGTAGCCGTCCCCGTAACAGCGTCAAATGCAAAATTATTTACAATAACTCAGCAGGACACATTTACAACAGAGGCCACAGACAATCAATTTCCTCTTTTTACTATAAAATCTATCAAGTAAGCTTTGTGAATCTTCAAAAACTTAAGAGCATCATTGTTTTCGATAAAATTTTAATTACTCAGTAAAGAAATTATGTTTTTGAAGGTCTATGATTGAAAAAATCCTCCAGATAAATATAGAGCGCTTCCTTACAGCATATTCCTACAGTTCAGTTCAAAATTTCATATTTTTCAAAATATTTTTTGAAAAAAAAACAACTTTAACTACTTCGAAAATTTCGTTTTTGTTTTCTGAATGAATAAAAATAAAAATAAAAAAAAAGAAAAACATCATTAAAAAACAACAACATATAGATGAAAAACAATTTTGAAAACTTTGATTATATAGAGCAGAAAACTTTGTCGTTTAAATTTTATTCAGAGAGAAAAAATATATAAATTTTATACAACCATGAGAAAATAGTAAAGCAAACCGTATAGAAGAGTAGAAAACTTAAAATTCATAAACTACACCCGGATGCCATATGCAACACATTGTTGCATGTACAAGAACCTAGTATGACCAAACGTAGATGTCACAATGTTTTGAATTTTATTACAGGATAAACAAACAAAAAAACCTTTGGCATATGGGTGATTATCCTGTGTGAGAGAAAACATTAAAGGCGAAATTGTTTTCAAAATGAAAAAAAAAAAATAAAAATTAAAAATAAAATTAAAATACAAGAACAAAAGTATAAAGAAAAATTATTCCTAAACAAATTAAAGTCACTTTAGTAAAGTCTGTTAAAAGTTTTAAACTTTTTTAGGGGTAAAGAAAAATCAAATTTATTAGTTGGTGCAAGAAACAGATTTAGTCATAACAAAAAAACTATGAGGTTTAGTGTATTGAAAGAGTATTTAAATTTAAAACTGAAAACGAGAAAGAGAATAATGACGTCGGATTTGTCTACCTTTTGCAGCAGCTAGGGGAAATTCCTCAATCAAATCTACTACACTTGTAATCACAAGTACAATACAAAGATTTTTTAGAAACTATCATCATCGCCCAGAAAAGTGAATAGTACTTTACACACATTATCTCCTCGTTGGCCTAGTTAGCGTTACGCTAAAGTTCAAGTCCCGAGGCCGTGGGTACGATTCCCAGCAGAGGCTCTGCATGGAGCCAGTCAATCTCGTTTATGAACCCTATTATATCCTCAAGCCTGTAATGTTTCCGATCTATCACCTATGCCTACGCGTTTGTAGACAAGGGCAGTGACATAAAAACTGATCGACTGTTTCATCTGCTCTTTCAGATACATGCATAAATAATTGGTCATTACAACCCTTCAGTTGGATTACGTCCAAGCTTCTCACATCATTTATGTTGTGTGTGGTAATTTTATACACAAGTGGCGGGACCTACGGTTTAAAGTCAACTTCGAACAATAGATTTTCAGAAAACATTTCATTTTCGATTTTGTTGGAGATATCTGACCTGGGTTTGAACTGTGTCCTTACATCTAATAAGTCAACACACTGCCTACTAGACTACATAGACTTCACATAGCTTACAGAAATCTAAGATATCTATATACTATCTACTGATCCTATGTCAAAAAGAGCCATGCTTCGTTAGTACTCCTATAATAGCTTTCATCTCCTGCCTTTCCGTTCTTGGTACAAGTTTCGTTCCTATAGGATTATGCCTTGGTCGTAAAGCCTAACCCTACAGTCCGTTCAACATCTTCATGAACGATTTACGAGTGAATCAAACTTTTCCTCAATATTCCACATCTTATAGCCTCCAAAGCTGAGCCTGATCATGACTCTTCTTTCGCAACGTCGAAACAAAACACCGGAGTCTAATAGTTAGTGTGTTTCAAACCACAGTTCAGACATCTCGAATAAAATGAAATATGAAGGAAAATATTTCTTTAGGCAACTACCTTTCAGTAGTCTTCTGGCAAAAACTCTGAGCGTAAATTTCTCAAAAATCTATCATTCGGAGTCGACTATAAACTGTAGGTCCCGCTACTCATATGTGGTATCAGAAGTTATGTTGTAATCCTGGCTAATGGGTTGGATATTCTACAAGAGCGATTTCAGAGCATGGTTATCTCACCTGGGGGTGATACTAATTGGCCACTGAGAACATGCGATTTGACCCCTTTAAAGATTCTTTTGTGTGGTTTTTATTAGACCGCAGATATATGCGAATAAGCCGCAAATATAACCCATGTTATCGGCAAAATTCAGCCTGATTTATGCGCCATAATTATTTAAAAATATGGAACTTCAGTTGCGTTCCACCTTAAGCAACCGTGGCGGATTATGTTGTATTTTACAAGTAATAGCACAAATAAGTCTTTCAGGGGAATGGAGAATTTCCATGAAACACTTTGTTTTATTATAGTTTAGAGATAGAAAGCGCTTAAAAAAGACCCGATAAATTTTCTCATATGAAAGACTCTAAATTCCAATATAGCACAGCGACTTTCTTACTAACCTTACAAAAAATAATGTTTCATGCGAATTTTATAAATGTATTGTTGGCATCTTTTGGAAAAGAATGTGTACTAAATGAGCCACTTTCTTAGATAACGTGCAGTATATTTAAAAAAAAAACATACTTTTCTTTCAAGTATTACTTTCCTTTATACAAGTGCATCGTTTATTTATTTTTATAAAATAAAAAATAAAAAATAAAAAAATAAAATGAATTCTTTTGATTTTTGTTTACATATTGTAAACAACGAAAACATTGTTTCCCACTACTTGTGTATGAATCCTTGCAATTCTGTTTTTCTATCTTTAGCTCGTACATCTAAAATGCTGCGAACAAAAAATGAAGTAAAGTGTGAGAAATTTTTACCATCATGCTTAGTAGGGGACCTTATAAATGGTACATGTACATACCATTGGGGTTCTAAAGAGTTTGAGTTTGCTTTTTGGCTAAAAAATAAAATAAAAAAGAAGTTGAATACATTATTAACACCTTACCGAAACGAATTTATGATTCTCGGGCATCACTGGTGCTCTGAAGTTCACACCGCAGGCTGGCTTCGAGGTCATCTTGTCTCTACAACCATTACTTTACTTCCTCCAAAACATGGCTGCTAGAACTGCTCTGAGGATACAGTTCTCAGATATGTTTGGGCCAAGTACGGTAGGGCACGCTTCAATACTTCATAAAATAGAACTGAGTCACACAGGTGTTAGAGGCGACTACATGGTATCAGAGGCTGTTTTCGGACAAACCTACAAAACTCACATTCCCACACGAAAGGAATGGGTTGCTGAAGTAGTCAAAAATGGAATAAGGAACTAGACTTGGGCTCTATTTCGAATAGCTGGCACACAACGGGTCATACAGATTACCTAATCAGGCCGGCGTATTTCAGGCGGAGATTTTTGCTATTGAACAAGCTACACGTGTGATTAAAACTAGGAACTTACCTCCTTCGAGCTTGTTCATATGTGTGGGCAGTCAAGCAGCAATTAAAGCGCTCGTCAAATCAAACGGCGTCAGGAGTTGCATAGACTTTCTACATCGTATGTGTCGACACAACACCCGGTTCTATTGGCTTCCGGATCATTGTAGCCTAGAGAGAATCCAAAAGGCGAACAAACTGACGCGGAAAGGAGGAAGGGACGATAGAGGGAATATATGAAAATCCTTTTTCAAATTGGAAAAACCAGCAAGGAATTCAACACACCGTAGGTGGTCGAACATATCTGGTTGCCGAATTTCAAAACTTCTGCAAACTATTTGAGTTCGACAAGAGAACGGTTCGCACTCTAACAGGAATTCTAACGCGACACTACGCTTTTAGGAGTTTCGCGGATAAATTTGGTTTTCCCCAGCAGGTTTTCTGCAGAAGCTGCTAGGATGTGGAAGAAACGTTCATCAATAATGTCAATCGTTACAACACCTTTTATGTTAATGTCCTGCACTTCAAGACAGGCAGTGGCAAGCGTGCAATTAAGGGAACTGCCCGGTTTAAGTCGAAGTTCGGGGAGGTTCAAACCCACCACTAACGGATCATAACAAGGGGACTTAACTTACACTGGGCCATATGGGCCATCGAGTGAACGTGCCAGTGAACGGCAAGCTATCTGTTAACGTAACATGCCTTCATTATTTTACACTAACAAAGTAAACATTAAAGCGTTTAAAGATACAATAGTCGGCTAACAAAGTTATGACATCAGCCTTTTGTGAGAAGAGGGAATGGATTGCGAGTATTACACAACGTTATTGGAGCATATTAGATTCAAGATCCAGCCTCTAGAGTTTTGTGGTTGAATTGAATAAATTTAATATGAGTTCATTGGATGTGATAATATAAATACAAGGAGAAAGGCCAACAAAGACATGGATCGCAAAAATGTGATGAACATGACATAAAAACGTATTCTCTGGTCGTATGAAACCAAATGAGAGCGAATTTTTGTAGTGATTAAAGCCCTTGACTACAGGCCAAATGTTCCAAATTGGAGAGTAGATAAATAAAAAATTTATAACGGTTTTGAATAAAATTGCTTAAAGAAATACCACTGACTTCTAACACACTAGACAGGATACCATGACACAGCCATCGACACACCTATTAAAAATTTATAGGACTAAATGAACAAAGCTCCTCGCCACTATATATAATGCGACTACTCCATACATGTTTTTCAAATTTGATGGTTCTAGGCAAAGGCAGATGGAAACCCAGTTAGCCCTTGACTATCTATCCCGTTTAGAAAAGTTCATTTGCACATCTAAATGGTATCGCCTTATAAACACAATAATATTGTGTACAAACACATACATACATACATACTTACTTACATACATTGTATGACTGTTCGTCGAATTTAAGAGATGAAAACAATACAATGAAAAATGCAAAAGTATGTATTTCGTTGAAATAAATGTGAATGTATGAATATGCGTTAGTGTGTGTAAATCAGAGTGCGTCTTTTAAAAGAATTGTTTCCTGGAAAAAATAATAAAAAAAGAAAAAATTAAAATAAACGTATAGAAGAGCAATAAAAAGAATTCGAAAAACACATTTTCATACATTCGCTATTCATGAGTACTTTTACCTACTGCAGAATCATACAGTGATGGCAACAAAAGAACTGCAGGTCTATCACAATAGGGGCGTTACTGGAAGTTAAGCAAGACAAGGTATAATGGACATAACATAAGAAATACAAATTTCGGGAGAAATTTAAATAAAGTGTGTGTGATATCATCGAAATTATTTGGATCGTTTAAAAGGCGTATTAATTCCATTATATATGTAATACAATATCCGCCACGGCTTCTCTCGGTGAAGTGCATCCAAAATCTCCAATTCTCCATGACTCTGGCGCAAAAGCAATCTGAATATCACCGGTGGCAAGTTTACATCACCACACGTCAGATGACCATGCTCTCAAATCGCTCGCACAGAATGTTGAAACCACATGCCAGATTATCCAGTTCAAAGCAAAAAAACGTTGGTAATCATTGATCTATAGTGCCAAAGATATACCAGCCTAAAACTCACTCTAAACACTGGCCTTCTCAGGAAGCATGTGGCTTGCCAACTGCTCCTGTGTCCATTCAGCGAGCTCACATCGATGTCTATGGTGATTTAACTTGAGTTCTTGTGTCAGACGTATGGGTACAAGTCCAAGACGTGACGCAAAATTCGCCAAGTTGCAAGCTAAATTCTCACTTATCTCCTTTAATCGCATGTCCACCCATTGCAGAATAGCGATTCTGTTCTCTTGGTAGGCATACTGAAAGACTTGGCAGGAGTTGTTTACCACCTGCATTACGAAGGGATTTCGTCCTCTCACGTTCTGTCATCATTGACTGAGCTGATTAATATCGTTTGGCCATCTGTCAATTTAAATTTAAATCATCTGTTATTAGGAATCTGGTAATACTTATGTCATTCTATTTTGCCACAAAATTCAGTATATTCTCTCCGCTGAACGTAATGAATCGATTTACGCTTGAACAACGTTGGGGTTTATTGGGTCAAAGAAAAACTGCACGATTTTTTCCAAACGAAATCAATTTTTCGCATGAAGCTCATTTTCACATTGGTGGGTATGTTAATAAACAAAATTGGGCTCAGAAAACCCACACGTGGTCTTACCGAAGCCAATGCACCCATTACAAGTGACTGCTTTGACGGCGTCAATGGAGATACCTATCCCACCCCTATCGCATTTATCGCACCGATTTTTTTGTGCCCGCTCTTCATTCTATTGATGGGGACGATGTTTGGTTTCAACAGGATGGTGCAACTTGCCACACAACTCATGGCACAATCGATTTATTACGTCAAACGTATGATTGCCGTTTAATTAGCCGAAATGGTGATGTCAATTGGCTGCCAAGGTAGCAAATTTGAGGAAAAAACTCTCTCTTGATTGAGTTAACTTTAAGTTCACACTCGTTACACCATTTCGATAATAACCTTAGCACAAATTCTAGAAATTAATTTCGAATCTTTGCTTGCAGTTGTATAAGCAATAGTCATTCAGATTACTTTCTGTGAAGGCTTTTAGTAGAGTGTTAAAATAGAAGTATAACAGCGAAAAATATAAGTACCACACCTCCTTGTGGTAGTTTGAAAATATTTTAGGTATTCAGCAGTTTTTCAACAAAACGTTAAACTGACTCCAGCTTATTATTCAAAATAAAAAATTTTCTATTATCTCCTTAATTTCCATATGTTGTGGCATGGAATATGGAATTTTATTTACCTATTCTCCTCATGTTGTTAATAATTTCTTAATGATTATCAAGTTACCACTGACAAATTGGATAAAAACAGCAACAGAATTAAAAAAGAAAAACAAATTTTACATACAAAATATGAAAGACAAATTGCTTGACCATTTCCATGAATAGACAAAAAAGTTGCACAATTGTTCTTAGTTTATAGAAGAAAAAAATAATAATAACAACCCAGCCATGGACAAAGCCAACTACAAGGACAATAACGACGTTACAATAACACACAAAATACATACGATGTTTCTAACATAAAAAATAAAAATCAGTTTTTTTGTGTATTGCGTAAACGTTTGTCGGTGTAGGTGTACAAATTTAAATAAGATGGTCGTTATATATGCTAAGACCTTTCGCAAGTTGGAAGTAATTTTCGTCGAGAAAGTATACCTCATGTGTCAACCTTTCGAAGAATGATCAACAAATTTTAAGAAACTGGAACTGTAAGACTTCTATGTGTCAACGTACCAGTCAGTCTTCAGAAAATATTGCTTCTGTAAAGGAGAGCATCACATAGTGAATTTTGACACTTTATGCGTATAAAATTCAGTTTAATTGGGAGTTGAGAATTCAAAGCTCAGTTGAGCTCAGTCAAAGATGTCAGAAAGTGAGGGGTCAAAAACATCTGTCTCTTTATGACAGAAGTCATCATATATGAGGTGAAAGACCGTCCCTTCATCCTCTTCAGGCCCACAGACCCGGTAGGTGTCATTTGCCGGAATGTCGAGTCTTTCGGCATGCATACCAAAAGTACAGTGGATGGCGTTGCGACTTAAGGACAAAAGTGAGTTGGGCCTCTTCTTATCCATACGTCTCCAGCAGATTCTAGCAATATTGTACCTATCCCCTTGCTGTCAATGAAACTGAGCTTCCCTATAATAATAGGTGTGGAAAATATGCAATTTAACTGAAGCAATCGGAATAGTCTAGTAGGTAGTGTGTTGGCTTATTAGACGTAAAGCCAGGGTTCGAGCCACAGGCCAGACATCAAAACAAAATACAAAAAGTATTTCTACGGCGATTTCCTCTCAGCAGATTTCTGGCAAAAACTCTGAGAGTAAATAAAATTGCCATGAAAAGTTTCTCAAGAAAATCTGTCGTTCGGAGTCGACTTTAAACTGTAGGTCCCGTCACTTATGTATAAAATTAACACACACAACATAAGTGGTGTGAGGAACTAGGTCAATAATCCTGACTGAAGGGTTGCAATGACCAATTATGTATGTATGTAATCGGAATACCTCTTCATGTTGCAAATAGCGAGCTACATACCGACTCTGGCAAGCTCATCAATAGTGCAATTTCCAACAATATTCCAATGCCCCAGGACTCATATAAGAGTTATCTTTGAATGATTCGAAATTTCTCTGAGGAATCCTCATCATTTATTGAAAAGGACGGATATTAAAACTGCGTTTCTTAAGGACTAACACGCATCCTGGCTGTTGAAGTATATTAAAAGATTTTCAGGGAAAATCCCCAGTCAACAAGCATTATGCCACTTTTAAAATTGCCATGACCTCTGCTTGGAAAAAACTGCAGTGGGCAGGCAGCCCAGTATTCTTAATAAATACACTACAGTCCAGCCTCTTGCTCATCTTTGAGCAATCAGTCCCTGGTTAGAATTCGAAAAATTAATGTTCTGTTCAGAACACTGTAAGGAATCATATAATCGATCCTAATGTGGATATGTCTTCCCAGAAAAGTAACATGTCCGTAGACAAGATTGGGCCAGAATTTGATTGCATTGAGTTTTGCTGCCACCAACTCAGTTCTCTACTGTAATAGGAGGTCAAAGGGGAGCCAGTTGAGTATAGCAAATAACGCTAAAAATTTCTCCAGCAATTCTCCTGCCAATAGACAAGGAAATCTCAACACGTGGGAAAGAACTGAAGGTCTTGGAACGGCCTGAAAACCGTAAGTAAGCATGGTATAATGCACTGAGTTCCTCTTTTTGTATACAATAGTAACAATACTTATATGTATGTGTATTGATGAAAAAATGGTTTCGCCTGTGTCTGAATGTTACAACCTACGTATCTAACCGTTGTTATGTGTTCACCTCGTTTCATTGTTATTAATGGGAATCTTATTGTTGCGGTTAAAGTGCAAATCTTTAACAAAAAACGTAATTGACAATATTATTATCGCAGTTGTTAGTTATTGTTGTTATTACAACAATTTTTGCCTCATGTTCTCATGTCTTGCTAGGAAATTTATTATGTCGCATATTTTCTAACACACACACTGCCACACTCCATTAATAATTATAGTTACAGTTACAGATAAGATCTAGCAACAGCATAGTCAAACAATAAAATATGGCATGTGGCATTTGGTACTTGCCATACTTAAAGAATTACACTAATACCACCATATGCCATGTATGTAGACGTGCATGAAGTATGTATGGTATATAAGACTGACTTTTAAATGTATATACAAATTGTCGTGTTGCTTTTTGATGTTGGGTAATTGTTGCAAGTGTTGCAACAATTAAGAAAAAACTTAAACTAAAAATGAAAAACCAAAAGAAAATATAAACCTGGAAAAATAACTGCAATTTCAGTTGATTACAATCATATTTTGCAATCATAGCATTCGTAAAATTGGCCATCAACATATAAACATCTCTGCTTATACAGTAAGCCAAGCCATTGCTTGCTTATGTACAATTTTTGGCATGTATTCGTATCGCTTCCACAACAATAAAGAAAATTTTAACCATAAATTGCTTAATTTACATTTTTGGTCAAGTAAATTTAACTGTTCCATATACAGGCCTCATATAATGGATGAATAAATTCTTGTATACGTACGCATGTAACAGTAACTGTAAGAACTTTAAAGTTGGCTATAAAAAGCAGTTGCATACATATGAACACAAAATTGCAAAATTTTGATTTCATTTCTGAATGAAAATTTCATTTTAATGTGCATTAATGGGAATTGCTTTTGCATTCTGAAAAAGATATTCGTTTTCGTTTAGCTAGATGGACCAACTGCACGATGCTGCCGATATTGAGGCATCATTGGCCCATATTTTTTTGAAAATGTGGACGGCGCAACCATTACAGTCAATGGAGACACCTATCGCGCCATGATAACCGATTTTTTTGTACCCGCTCTTCATATTTGGTTTCAAAAGGACTTGCCGCACATCTCATGCCACAATAAATTTATTGGGTCAAACGTTTGGTGGCCGTTTAATTAGCCGAACTGGTGATGTCAATTGGCCGCCAAGAAGCTGCAATTTTATACTGTTGGACTATTTTCTTTAGGACGCCATTAAAGAAAAGTGTTATGCCAACAAACCAGACACAATTGAACATTTGAAGGCCAACATTCCTGATGCCGTTACCTAGATAAAACCCCATACACACGAAAAAGTGCACGAAAATTGGTCCGATGGAATAAGGTACTGGGAGGCCATCCGCGGCTCCCAAATGAACGAAATAATATTCCATTTCTAACCGGAACAATTGTACTTCTCAACAAAAAAAAAAAATTTATTTGTGCAAACTTTCAAACCGTTTTTGTTTTATTGCATTTTTAAATTTAAACTTTTAAATGACCCACTCATTACATCGAACCAGTGAACCAAAAACATCATATTATTTCAACGTGTTAATGATGATTGTACCTGATTTGGAGAAAGTTTTAATTTTTTATTCTTATTTGAATAAAAGTGCTGGACAGTCTCATCGGCTTAGTCTTTAGACTTGTTTTAGGAACTACATTTTGTTAGGAAATGGTAAACCAACTAGTGTTCGAATTATGAAATATGAGTTCAATACTTGTTTAATACAAGGAACTCCCAGTAGGCACAACTTCAACTACGTTGGCAGTCTGTTGTGCCTTTTCATGGGTACACAAAATTCCTGTATTTCTTTGCTAAATTTTTAAAACTTCAAGTCTAAGTTGAGAATTTAAAATTCTGAAAAAGCGTAAAAAAACATTTTTTTTAATTGAAGTAATTTTAATAAATTTCAAAATGCCATCGCGTTTTATATTTTGAAAATATTTCATTTCAAAAAAAAACTTTTTTTTTCATTTCATTGTTCAGTGAATGTGTTGTGTTGCCATGAATTGTCTTATTTTATTATAATTTATAATTAAAACTGTGTTGTCATGTTAAATGATATAAATTAATAATAATAAAATGTTGTTGCGGTTGGCAATAACAACCACAACTCATCCTACCACATTCTCTCACTCCAACACTGGCAACACTGCTGCTAAGAACCGAAGTGATCACTTACTCACGCCACTACTTCACTCTTGCTAGACTACAACAGCAGACAGCGTCAACAGTGCAACATCGAACATCAACAGTTGGAGCAACAATAATTTTTTTTATTGGCTACAGTATTAAAAAATTGTTTGCTTCATAAGCAACATTGTAATTTTCGGTTGTTGCATAAATGGCTATTGTCTGCTGTTGTGGTCTTTGGTCATGGTGATGGTACAGACGATGATGTTGATCGTTATTTTATTTTATTTATTTTTTTCGTTCGTTTGCAATAAATTTATTTATTGCTATTAATTTTTCCTCTTTTTGTTTTTTTTTTTTTGTGTCCTTAAAGTGTATGTATTGTATACTTATTTATGTACTAAAAAGCCATATGCACTCATAAAATAAATTTTGTTCACATTTACAGTAAGTAGTGTGTTGTGTTATATTTCACACATTTTGCATATGTTCAGAATAATTGTATACGTCAGTGAAAGACAAAAGTCTTCTTCCTTTCCTTAATATCTCAATTTTCCTGAGCGTTTGTATTCTCAACAGGTATATTGAAACTGAAATGTTTGTAAGCTTCAGTCAGTCTTACTTCAATATATTTTCAACATATTCCTTTCCATCTCTTGGTAGCATATATCTTCTACAAAGCATCTACATCTTACACGGTTTACATGCATAATTAGTCATTACAATCCTTCGGTCAGGATTACGACCAAGCTTCTCACACCACTTACGTGTTCATTTTATACATGAGTGGTGGAACCTACAGTTTAAAGTACACTACAAAACAACAGATTTTTGAAAAACTTTCATGTCAATTTTATTTACTCTCAGAGTTTATGACAGAATTTTGCGGAGAGACATGTCGCCAAAGAAATATTTTCTTATACATATTTCGCTTTGTTGGAGATGTCTGACCTGGGGTTTGAACCATGGCCTCACGTCAAATAAGCCGAGACACTACCTACTAGACTATGGCGACTACTTCTTCTTAATGCTCTTTATGCGGCAGTCCATTTAATGGTTTCGAAGGCGCTCGCGAATTCAACGAATACTGAGCACAGGAGAGATCGCCATTCTAAAGATTGTTTTATTTATTTATTTTATTTATTTATTTAAGTCAATGGACAAGTTCCTTACTGACTAATAACAAAAATAGCTACGAATAAAATTAAATACAATTACAAACAGTTTCTTCAAAAATACAAGTAATTGTTACAATAAAAATATGAAAAGTTATGAATTAAGAAAAACAATAATATTGCGTTTTATAACGCAAGAATTTACAGAAAAATCAACAAAGTCTGACAAATCATTAAATTGACGGCAAATTTTAGTTAACGGATCAGCAACAGCATAATTAGTTCTGCAGAATTGAATATAAATAAGATTATAACAGCGGAAGTTACGACAAGGAATATTGAATTTAACAGATCTTAACAGAAATTCACAGCAAATATTACCATTGATCAGGTTAATCATAAAGAATATATTTAGCATTGTTCGACGACTCTTAAGGGTAGGCAGTTTTATTAATGCCAGTCTGCTAGTATATGAAGGCATATCCAAATAATTCCATCTCAGGCCACGCAAACAGAAGAGTAGAAATTGTTTCTGCACAGATTCGATGTGTTCGCTGTAAACATTATAGTGAGGATCCCATACAATGGATCCATACTCCAAAATTGGTCTGACAAGCGATAAATATTGTATTTGTATTTGAATTTATTAAATTTGGATTTCTGATACAACAAGACAATATCTTATAATTTAAAGTACCAGAATCTGACAAGTTATATTAAAGACTTATAAATTATATATGTGTATAAAAAAAAAGAAAAACAGTAATATAATATCAAAATTAAAATAAAAATAATTAAATTAATATAAAAAAAATAAAATAGAATATTTACAACTGACATTTACAGCAGATTACGTTCGATAAAATGTATAAAGTACATGTTTAAATTTATTTGCATTGCTAATAACTTGCACTTTTGGAGGAAGTTGGTTCCAGAGTCGAATGCTTAATATGAAAAATTGTCTCTCAGACGCTGCAGAATGCGGAATCTGCAAAATACCATTTCCTCTTAAAGATATTGTGGGTGCTCTGATGTAATAATTTTGTGAAGAAAAACCAAGTTTTTTAACTTTATATAGTTATTAAAGGAAACATTAAATATGCGGTTGGAGTAGTGAGAGACATTATCAAATCTCCTTAGGCAGAATATGTAGCGTACAATGTTGTTGAAAGTACTGTTGAGTTTCGCGGTGTCTTTTGAATTACAGCCGGAGAAGACTTCAGATGAATACAGCAGAGTTGGTATTAAATAAGTTTTAGCCAGAAGTAGTCTTATTCTCGGTGGAGTGTAATACTGTGAAGCCCATAAGCACCTTAGCATACTATAAACCCTTCCACATGTCTGGTTTATGTGATTCGACCAGGTTAGCGTACTGTTGAAAACCACGCCAAGATTTCTGGCAGAATTAACAATATCAATCTTGCTACTACCCAGGAAAACATCAATACTAGAGTTAATCTTTGTGGATTTTTTGCATATTACAATACATTTTGACTTTTTAGGGTTAATCTTTAAACCATTTGCAGTCGCCCAAAGAGAAATATTATTAAGGTCAGTGTTAAGATCTTTAACTCCAGTGTTGATGGAAGCTAAAGAGCAATCAAGGTAGAGCTGAATATCATCAGCATACATTTGAATTTTAGAGTGTTTGAGCTGCTCTGGTATGTCGTTAGCATAAATGGAATATAGTAATTCTATTATATATATTCTATTATATATATAATAATTATGTCACGCGAAGAGAAATTATTCCTTTATTGGATACGTGTTGCCATCTGTCAGTTAAGTATGTGGACATCAATCTAACGGCAGTAGTCGAGAAGTTAAACATTCCAGATAGTTTGAAGCACAGTATTGAATGGTGAACTGTATCAAAGGCCTTTGAATGGTCAAGCAAAACTAAGAATGTTATTCTCCCATCATCTAAGCTATTTCTTATGTCTTCGATTACATCGGTCAGGGCGGTTAAACAGCTATGTTGAGATCGAAAACCTGATTGACGGTCAGTTAATAACTTGTATTGATTTATAAATTCAACCATTTGTTTATAAATAAGCCGCTCAAAAACTTTAGAAAGGTATGGTAAAATTGATATTGGGCGATATTCATTGCCAGTTTTTGGAACTGGTATGATTTTGGCATATTTCCACTCCGTTGGAAAAGTACTGGTGGTAATAATTGTTTTATACAAATACTTAATGGGGTGTATTATCCATGGTGGTAGTATCTTTATGAACCTTGGGTTAATATGATCCAAATCGACTGCATTTGATTTGACTTTGTAGAAACCTTCTGCTACATCATTAAAATCAAGGCACTTAAAACTAAATTTTGCAACGGATGGTTCATTTGTTGGCATTTGAGCATAAAAACCAGGGTTAACTGTTGGCAAAGGGATATTGACGAATGATTCGTTAAGCACATTGACATCGACATCACTTTCGCGACTAGTTGTCTTACCAATTCCAATATCACGTATAATTTTCCATGTACTTTTCGCGTCAACAGCACTATTAAATTTATTGGAATAATAAACAGATTTATTGTATTTTATTTTAGACACAACAGCTTTCCTAGCTAGATGGTACTGTTCGCGATACTCCGGTGTCCTGTATCGTTTCCACAAATGATATGCATAATTCCGACGTTGTATTAATAATTTTATTTTATTGTTAAACCACGGACGTCCACAGTTTCCGACTGTTTTAGTTTTCACAGAAACATGCTTGTTATAAAATTCCAAAATAATGGAGTTTTTAGGGAGACTTGTTCATCAACTGACGACAGGCAGTACATTTGATCCCATTGTATATTATTAAGATCAGTTTCTAAGGCCATGATATCAAGACTCATAAAATCACGATAAGTAAACGTTGTGGAGGGTTGCTGTTTCGTAATATATGGATCAGAAAATTCTTTTGCCCAACGTTCTATGAAGCCAAGGGCGCTTCTTGCCTTATTTACAGTCAAAGTGATATGGTCGTTAAAGTTAAATTTTGTGTCTAATAGGATCCCAAGATCCATAAAAAAGTCAACATTCTCCAATTGATGACCTCCAAGCATGTAATTAACCGCGATAAAATTATTTCTTGAGAACCGCATACATTTGCATTTTTTAATATTCTGCTCCATCATGTTGTACTCGCACCACAAAAAGAAATTATTGAGATCATATTGAAGATCCATATGCTCGATGAAATTATTAAAGGAGAGAAAAACTTTTACATCGTCAGCATACATCAAGATATTAGTAAAATTAATTATGTTGGGAAGATCGTTTATAAACAGCGAAAAAAGAAGTGGACCAAGATGGCTGCCCTGAGGAACACCAGATAGCACATAAATATACTTAGATAAGCTATTGTTCACACATACGGTCTGCTTTCTACCAGTCAAATACGACTCTAGCCATCTTAAACTCCTATGATTTACACCCATTAAACCCAATTTAGTTAACAGAAGATTGTGATTCACTTTATCAAACTCTTTGCTAAAATCCGTAAAAATTACATCAGTTTGCTTCTGTTGAGAAAAGGCCTCATTTATCATGGATGTTAACTGAAGCACATTAGTCGTTGTTGAGCAGCCCTTTCGGAAACCATGTTGATGAGGTGATAATAACGATGAAGTATGATGAACCAAAAAATCGACAATCAGTTTCTCAAACATTTTTGGAATAGCACTCAGTTTTGCAATGTCCCTATAATTTCTAACATCAGACTTGTCGCCAGATTTAAAAAGCGGTATAATATACGAGTCCTTCCAAAACACAGGAAAATATCCATAATTAATCTAGGTATTAAACAATATGACTAATGGTGTGATGAATGACTCTGCACATCGATTTAAAATACAACTTGGAACCACATCAGGACCAGGACGAAAAGACATCTTTAAACTGTTCAGGTTCACCAAAATATCACTGTCACTAAATGTTGGAATAGATATTACTTGAGCCGATGTCAGCGGGTAAGGGTAAGTATTTGTATCCTTGTAAGCAGAGTTAGAATAAGTACTGGCGCAGAAATCAGCAAACATATCACATATTACATCAACACTACCGGATTCTTTATCACCAAATTTCTTATAAGATGGAAAACCAGTAGATTTTCTCTTGGAATTTACAAACGTATATTATAATGCGTAAAGTATTGGCCACGAGGCAACTAGAAATGGCACCCGTATCAGTCTAGCACTGGCATTTACTCAAAGCTAGGCAAACAAACAGAAAATGATGAATAGTCTGTATCAACTCAAACGACTAAATTTTTATAATACGTTGAATGTAAAAAATTGAATTCCATTAGTAATTAACTTGTCAAGCTAGAAAGGCTTATACCGGAAGGACTCAGTCGGATATGATGACGGAAAGTAATTCGTTCTCTGGCAGAATCACTCATATGAGAAATTGAGAAATTGAGAAATATAAGCATTAACTACGAATTATATCAGGAGTAGTGTTGGGAATCCCGGGATCCCGGGGTCCCGAAATCCCGGGATCCCGCAGTTTTTAACAATCCCAAAATCCCGGGATTGAGCACTTAATCCCGGGATTTGACTTTTTAAGCCGCAATGAAAAAAATTGTATATTAGAACTCTCACTAATTCGAATTTCCAGAAATTAGAATCTGTTGTTTCGATGCATTAACCGCTATGAAATTAGAAACAAAACTTCAAATTGCGATTTTTTTTTTTTTTTTGAGATGTAAACACTTAAATTAAAATTAAATTAAAATCACCAGAAGCAGATGAACCACCAACAAAAAAAACTAAACCATTAGCCAAGTATTTTCCTATGCTGGGGCTAGAAGACAGATCACTTTCTGCTACACTTGCACGACTAGCAGCCCTTGATGGGATTTCAATTAACATTATATGCCGCTCTAGTGACTTACGTGCAGGTCTTACAGCAATGGGATTTAAAGTTTACCTACGACTGTTAACACAGTCCGCCAAATGGTTGTATATTACAGCAACAAAATAAGATGTCATGCAAAAGTATGTTACGGCTGAATTTGGAAAGCAACTAACTCTAATAAAAGACTATAAAACTAGGTAGAGCAGCCTTTTGTTAATGCTGGAACGTCTTTATTTATTAAGAAATTGTATACAAAAGGCATTAATAGACATAGGTCCACCTGAAGGTGAATATTTTGCTTTATCCAAAGATGAGATTAATATGGTATCCGCAATCATTAGTGTTCTTATCCCAGTTAAAGCAACAGTTGACGCCCTTTGCCGTCGGGATGCTAATCTGTTCACGGACGATGTTGCCATAACTTTTATGTTAAAAAAACTTAAAGATGCTAACAACGTTATAAGTCAAAAACTACATTCAGCCCTCATCCATCGCATGCAACAAAGGAGAACAGATATCAGTGGGGTACTTCAGTATCTGCACAATGGTAGAACAAATGTTCAGTCCGAATCCGAAACAGAGTTCGTAACGGTTCCTTCTTCCATAAAATGTCGCAAATTAATAGTTGAGTTACTCGGAAGACTAAATACTTCAAGTCCAGCTACATCACTTCTAATAGCTTCTGTGTCAGAAGTTACACCTTCTTCTTCAGCCAGTGTAGAGTCTGAACGTACTTTTTCTGCAGCTGGATTTTTCACAACTAAAATAAGAAGTCGTTTGAGCGATGAAACTTTGGATGCTCTGTACTTCCTCAAAACGTATTTTAAAAATAATAAAAAATAATAACATATCGCACTTGATCAACAAAAGAGTATATATCTATAAAAACAATTTACTCTTTTTAATTAATTTAAAAATGTGAAAAATTAAAAATAAAATTAATTTTCTTATAATTTAATAAATTCTTTCTTATAAACCTATTTTTGGATGTGTCATGTTATTAATTTTATTGAAATAATATGTTAATATCTTTCAAGAACAAATTTTTTAAAATCCCGGGATAAATCCCGGGATCCCGGGATTAGGTAAATGAAATCCCGAAATCCCGGGATTGAAAATATAGAGCGGGATTGCCAACCCTAATCAGGAGCCGAATTAAGGTCTCATGTGACCTGTGCTGAGTAACAGTCACGATGTTCCGAATATAGAAAAAATATACACGAGGAAATTAATATAAAAAAATTAAATAAAAATAGTAAGCCTTCGATCACAGTCTGCAGTCGTACTAGTTCTGTGACGAAGGTCCTACATTCTCTTTGACTTTAGCTAGCCAACCAGAAAAGATGGGCACATAAAGACTTTTTAAGTGAAAGGGAAAAAGAGATCTGACTAGGGTCCGATGCCAGTGCTTAAACTCCATGCCGGCTTTCTTTTGTAACTAACTTTTGTAACTTAAAAACCAGTGTGCGTTGACTATCTTTTGGAGGAGCAAGTGGGCTCTACGCGTACTCGAATAAACCAGTCAATATTCCAGTCGTTTAAGACAGGTCTTAATGGTGCAAAAATATAAAAATGCTGGAAAAAGTATGCCAATTTACAACTCACTAATGAGCCAGCTACGTCGAAGCCGCAATTCAGTAAATGTTGCATCCATTTAGATTTTTAATTCTCTTTTATAATTTCTCAGCATCTTTCCTTTTGTTTTATAATGCAATAGTATCTTACTTTTTACCACTCACTGTATATACAAATTTTTTTATTTTATATGTCGCCATTCTTATTTATGAAATTTCATAATTATTTTGGATCTTATTATTGTCAACAGTTGCAAAAACTGGACCAAAAAAAAAGGGAAAACGAAAAAGGGAAACTCAATAAATAATTTAAAATGTTTCCTTTTTTTACAACATTAATCTTCTTTAATTTTTTTCGTTTCTAGTTATTTTATTTTATTTTTTTAAATTTTTATTAATGTTGTAAAATATGTACGTACGTACGCTACACATACAGCCAGCCATTCAAACAGTTTTAATTTATTTCAGTATTTATTTTAACGCGAGGGTATACATGATGACAGTCTGCATGTTGTCGCATTTGATTTAACCCTTTGTAGCCTAAAATTGTATAAATTTCTGTAGTTTTCAAATACAATATACTCTCTGGATTCAATCCCATTAATATGCATACTGGGTTATATGAACTGTGTGGGCTCAAAAATAGAGCAACATGTAAGGGACGCAGAAAGGAATATAATACGAGTATAACGGAGAAGTAAGCAGGGTTAAATGTGATAGATTCAGGAACTTCTGTAAGTGAAGTAGTAGGATTGATAGTAAGAGATGAGGTCATTTAGAAAGGAAAATTCTTAATTGGTAATTACAACACTTCAGTCAGCATTATGATCTAACTTCTTACACCACTTCTGTTGTATGTGTTAATTTAATACATGAGCGGCGGGACCTACAATTCAAAGACGACTCTGAACGACAGATTCTTCAAAAATTTCTCATTGAAAAAGGAGTCGTAATATGGCGGTAGGAGGTTGTATATCTTGATATACAGAGCGCATATGAAATTACTTGCCACGAGGGCATAAATAAAGCTTTTGATAGAAGTGTTCCAAAGCCACTAACCAGCTGAATAGTAGAAATCCTATACTATCATTAGGATGCTCACCGGATTGGCAGTAATATAGTTCTTGGTTATGCATGAACCCTTAATAAAACTTTCGATTACCGTGGGTATACAGATAACTAAGGGAAAAATTTGAAAAACTCTTTGTGACATCATTTAAAGTGGTCTTAAGTCAATGGTGAACGACAGTAAACCTGTGGATAAACCTGCACATGACCACAATGGTAAGATTTGCAAGAAAGAGAACATGAATAAATAGAAGAAGAATATTAGACTCGTGCGTGTGATAACATCACAGAAACTGGAGATAAAACATCTGAGAATATCACAGGATAGTAAATTGACATGAACTAGATATATGCCACAATGATCAGATCGAAATTAATCTGAACAGACAGAAAAACATCTAAAAACAGCTCAAATGAAGGCTCTGTTAGATTAAAGATTGAACACCAGAGATTTGGTTAAGATAATGGGAAACCAGTGTAATACAGGATTTATCAGGCGACTTTGTGATCGAATAAATTGAATGGCTGAACAGAACCATTAAATTTTATGATTTTAAGAATTTACTGAAAACTGTATTATTTGACAACCTACTGGTAAATGTGGTCTACGAAACTCACAAAATAATCTATAAACTTATCTCTGAATGATTCGAAATTTCTCTGAGAAACCTTCGGCTTTCGTGGACAAGGAAGGACGTTGAAAAGTACGTTCGATAGGAACTTAAGCACACGCTGCCTGGTTTAGTATAAAAGAGACTTTCTGCCGTTTCACAAGAACTGTAATGACCTCTGCTTGGAAAACACTGCAATGTCCAGGCAGCCTAGTTTAATAATATCATGACCCGTAATATATATACCACAGTTATAACTGTCACTCATTTTTAAGCTACCAGCGTAAAGAGAACCTTTGGATCTTTAGACCAGATACATCATTTGTTACAGTGCATAAAAGTTATTTTTAAGATTTGTCATCAAACTATCACACGAGACTGCAAAGGGTTAATAAAATGTATTTTACAATAATAAATTCTGCATTTGGCATTATTAATAATTCATTAAAATCAACAATAAATAAATCAAAAACCATAATTTAAATGTCGGTCAAGGATATGTGTGTGGCACAATAATCATGGTAATATATCGTTTATTAATAGTTCTTCTGGGACAAATATTGAAAACTTTAAAGCGAAAGTTTAAGAAAAAAAATGTATTTATGAAACCCTACAAACAATCCTAAAGGAAGGAACATTTCAAATAATGCAGTAATTACTGCAAGACATAAAGAGAATTCTGCTTTTAAACTTAATCGTTAACTACATGTAAGGAATTTCTTTTTTAAATAAATCTTTTTAAAGACCTTGAGGCATTTATACACAATCAACTACTGTAAAAAATTTTGATGTTTACCATCATATAGATTACACCACACATAGATTATTCCGCACACTATCCCGTTTCCTTAACCCAATAACAATAAAAAATAGAAAAAAAAGAAACTAAAGCCATTGAAAGTAGGTGAAAGTAAAGGTTGGGGCATTTGAAAGTTTAAATTTAAAAATGCAGTGAAAAAAAAACGGTTTGAAATTTTTGACGCAATAAATCCATTGCGGCATGTGATATGTGGCAAGTAGCACCATCCTTTTGAAACCAAACGTCCTTTACATCAATACCGTGAAGATCGAGTAAAAAAAAAATCGGTTATCATGGTGCAATAAGTGTCTTCATTGACCGTAATGGTTGTGACGTCTTCATCAATAAAGGAATGTGGGCCAATGATATCTCCGCTCCACAAGCCGCACCAAACAGTCACTCGTAATGGATGCATTGGCCAAGATCACGAGTGGCTTTTCTGAGTCCCAAATATGGCAATTTTGCTTATTAACGTACTCACCAAGATGAAAATGAGCTTTATCCGAAAATATGAGTTCTTTTTCATAATCTCAACGTTGCTCATGCGTAAATCGTTGCTCATTACGTCCAGTGGAGATAATATACTTGAGATCCATCCTACGAAATCGTTATCAATTTCATTGATACTTCCGCTAGAACTCAACCAGGTAACTAATTTTTCGCGCCTTTATTTCCATATTGTAATTATTAAAACTGTGTCTGTACAAATTAATCAACATCACAATCCGACATTTCCGCCTTTAAAAAGGTTCCTGGTTCAACATCAGAGTCTTAGAACATTCGTTTTCCAGCAAGCAAGGTGATTCCTTCTTCCATAACAGTTAACAAAACATGGGATAACTGACCAACTTGTTTTTTTATTGAATCTTATTTGATCGAAAATGATCTCTTCGAATTACTTTTTATGGGGCTAAGTCAAGTCATTTGTTAATGGCGAGAAAACAGCAGCCCTTGAAGCATTGAAAATCAATATTTAAACCACACTTGGAGCCGAGTTGATTAGTAGAAAATTTAAGTTGTGCAGGGGACCATGTAACTTGTGTTGTATTGTAATTGTATTTGAAAAATAAAAACAATGAAATTATCTAAGAATTATCTGCGAATACTGGAAGATCTTGCAAAGAAAAATACTATTCGTCTGTGGAGTACCATTCTTTCAGATGTAGAAGAAGAACCATTTACATGGTTTAATCACACATGTGCCAAACCTGTGTAATATACCCTGCAATAACATTCTAATTTTTAATCTGTTCCCTACAATTGAACATTCTTTTTACAAATTATGCCGCACACAACAAATTACTTCCCTGAGATTCTAAACCCAAAGACAAGACATTAAACACTCAGTTTACTTGGAAACTGTTCAAGAATGTGTCAAAACGTGCTGCAAAATAAATTTTGCTCCAACACCAAGACCGACTCCACAACTATCAATAACAAACAAGAAAGACAACAGCATTGTTGTTTACTTGCCGAATGATAAACTGTAGTCAACAATTCTTAAGCAAATTTATAATTTTACATTTTACTGACAGCTGTTGCAACATAAATCATTAAAAATCCGACCAACCTCAAAATGCATTGTTCAAAACTAATAAATATTCCTGTTTCTACACAAGTGTATAAAGATATGTTCATTATTGTATATGTGCAAGAAGGATTATATCCTCACCTAAAATGGAAAACATTGTATCATCAAAACGAGGTGATATAGATTTTTTTCTTGACTTCCATATTTCATATTAAAACTGTGTGAATTGATGTTGAGAGAGAGACATTTTGTATTCAAATCACTAAGAAAACTAGCCAATAGCTACTCGACAGTATACAAATTATAGACATTATAATATAGTGACATCCACTTGGAACAAACCACCGACTGCAGCACAAAATTCAGATCTGAATGTAATTCGATAATTGGAATCACTTCAGATTCCAAGATATTTTTCCAGCCTTAAATACAATAATTACCCGACTTCGAACGCTTAAACACCAATTCAGACATTAGTGCAAGAATAATATATTCATTCATCTAATGAGATTACAGAAAGAATTGTAATCAATTGGCGTGTAACAAGTAATAGCAAATTGGTCAAACAACCCTTCAGTCTGGATTACGACTTAGCTTCTCACACCACTTATGTTGTGTGTGTTAATTTTTATATTTGAGTGCCTACATTTTAACGTCGACTCCGAACGACAGATTATTGAGACACTTTTCATGGCAATTTTATTTACTCAGAGTTTTTGCGAGTTGTAATAATGGCCCTAAATGTTTTAAAATCCACTAGAAATTATGGTATACTTACTATTTAACTGAATTTGAAATATATTACTCATACGCATTATATAACATGTACCAAAATATTTACCCTGAAAAGTATGCAATGAAAAATCGTTGATTTGGAAAGTATGAATATAATGGAGTTACATATCACTCATACGTACTTGTCATGTATGAATTTTACATATTAAATATTGTTACGCAAGTGGAAACGACCTAGTGTCGTTTCGCATGAAAACGATAAGCAAAATATGGAATATGGTTATAAAGAATGCGCATCATGTAGAAGTAAAATTTCTTATGGCGGGTTGTAACATTACGACCCGCTCTCACCAAAATTTGTTTAACATTACGACCCGCACAATTGTGCAGAGAGAACTCACACGCATTCTTGTGTTATTTGATTTAGTTGTCGATCAGACTGCGGCAAGGACACGTGTGTAGCGGATGCGTTATCATTTTATTTCAGAATAACACTCAAAAAATATTTTATGTTAAAAATGTTCTATGTCATTAGCTGGCCGTATTTAATTTTTTTATTTTTTCTTCTAATAAAAAATGGGTTTTTTATTTTTGTTTATCTAAAAAAAACTAGGTATAATTTTTAAGCCAAAGATACATTGCTTTATGTTTTTTAATAAAAAAAATGGATTTTTTATTCTATCTTTATTTATCTAAAATTATTAAGATAGATAGCTTTACATATGTATGTTGATGAAATGAAAATCAAAGTATCGTATATTATTGACAATTTTCTATGGCTGTAAATAAATAAATTCTCTCAACTTATTTTCTCTCTCTTGCTCACTAATCACAACCAGTGTTGCCGTTTAGCTATTTTTAACCAAAATTTCCGGATTTGGTTATTTATTTTTCTTATAAAAAGAGCTTTTGTTTGTAGAAATGAATTAATTTGTAAGACTAAAATTTTAGTTTGTTATTTTTTGTTTCTTTTCTTACTATGTTGTATTAATTATAATTTATATTTGAAAAAATAAAATAAAAAAACTGTGAATTTAATTTTGGTTATATTTTTTCTTATTTGGTAATTTTTTTCACAAATGTTGGTTACAATATTTTTTTTCGTGGCAACACTGACCAGAATAAGTGATTTCAGAAAATTTAATAAAAAAGTGGTCAAACAACAAAAACGAACGATGAGAGCAACGCATTGTTAAGCTCTTCGTTTCTCTTTCCTTCCCTTCTATCTTTCCCCCCGCGTCATGAAGTATTTTTGAAAAATATTCCAAAATATGTTGAAATGCACATTCTTTATACTTTATTTTCTTTGGCAAAAGCTACAAAACAAAGACCATGAAAAGAGATAAATAACGAGAACGAGATAACGAGAAAAGGGGTAGACAAATAAGTAAACGCAACAGCAAGCAATGTGTCGCGATAGAGTTCTCTAGAAAGCGAGAACACGAACCTTCTAATTCAAGAACGTTCGATGTACAGTTCGTGTTGGACAATAAAAGGGCAAGACAAAGCAGACGACGAGTCAGTAAGAATTCAGTCAGCCTTGTGTCAAGTTGCGTGTGAACAGTCGTGGTTGAAGATCGCCGTTGTAAATAGTTGTGTGATAAGAATAACAAATAAACAGATTATTGTTGTAGTTATTGTTATATACGTGGTACAGGTTCGAACAGTGGCACATAATATAGTGGCAACAATAAAGAGTTTAAGTCAAATTAAACACATATTTGTTTTTACTTTGTTTGCAATTAACGAACTCATATTTAAACGTTTTTAAAAAGGTAAAAACGTACCAATATGATCAAATATACATAATGGGTGGGCGATTTAAAAGTTTAAATTTAAAAATGCAATAAAACAGAAACGGTCTGAAATTTTGTCAAATTTATTTTTTTGTTGTGAAGTCCAATTGTTCCGGTTAGAAACGAAATATTATTTCATTTATATGGCTGCAACGGCTGGCCTCATAGTAGTTCGTTCGATCGGACCAATTTGCAAGCACTTTTTCGACTGTAAGGGGTCGCATCTCGGAAATGGCATTCCGAATGTTAGCCCTTAAATACCCAATTGTCTCTGGGTGGTCGGCATAACACTTTTCTTAAACTGTGTCCCACAAAAAATAGTCCAACGGTGTCAAACCGGAGCTTTTTGGTGGCCAATTGACATCACCATTTCGACTAATTACTCGGTCATCAAACGTTTGATGCCGTAAACCGATTGTGCATGAGATGTGGGTTAAGTTGCACCATCCTGTTGAAATCCAACATAGTCCACATCATACCATGAAGTGCTGATACAAAAAAGTTGGTTATCAGAGTGCGATAGGTGTCTCCACTTACCGTAATGGTTGCGCCGTCTTCATTTTCAAAGAAATATGGGCCAATGACGCCTCCACTCCACAAGCCACACCAAACATTTGCTCGCAATGGATGCATTGGGTTCTATAAGACCAGTTGTAGGTTTTCTAAGCCCCAAATACGGTAATTTTAATTGTATTTTTTTTTTTTTTTTGCATAATCGATATCATCGTGAAGTTTTATTTTACACGCAGAGTTTTTGCCAGAAATCTGTTGAGAGGAAGTCGTCGAAGAAACATTTTTTCATTCTTCATCTTGTTGAAGCTGTCCTGGTCTTTGAAACTTAACCTCACGTGTAATTAGCAATCACGCCACCCACTAGACTACGGCGACTTTATTAGGCTTGTTCAACATTTAGAAAATAATATCGGATTTAGGGCTCTACATAAAATGGCGGTCACCTTTCTATTTGTGTTTTATAGAGATTTGAAGTCACCGTAATCTAGTAGAAAGTGTGTTGGCTTGTTAGACGAGAGTTTGGTCTTCTACCTCTAGCGCAGACACCTCGAATATAACGTAGTATGAAAAAAACATGTCTTTCGGCGACTTCCTCTTGACAGTCTTTTGGCAAAAACTCAGAGAGTAAATAAAATTGCCATTGTAATAAAAAAGACTTTTATTTAGTTTATTTATTAATTTATTTTATTTATGAACAGCCGCTAAATGCGACTGTTCATTATTAGGTTTTTTATTATGACTGATGTTCTTATTATTACTTAATTATTTAACTTATGTTCTACTATAATATAATGTGTGGGAATATGCTGAGACAGCTAAATACATGCTGTCCCAACATTTATGCAGTGTGGACACATTCATACTACAATGTATGAATATCCAGTTGCATGCAGAAGGCATACACTGGTCGACCAGTCAAACACACTACACCATGAAATATTTCCCAAAAATCTGTCGTTCGGAGTCGACTTTTGTAACGACACGTTTCTGCTAGGGTGCTGGGGTAGTTCAGCGGCATCCAGTGGTTACATAAATAAAAGTCATTCTTTTGTAGATTCTATGCTATTTATTTACAATTTGTAAAATAACTTAAAATAGCTTATTTACTACGCTACGTTAGGACTATATCGGGTTAGAACAGAAACCTAATCTTTAATCTAATAAGACCTAGGCCGGCAAAGTACGGTTCGTCGAATCACAATGTCAGTCACGTCAACCAAAGGGGAATGTCAGAGCGACAATCAAACGGCATATGCTCTGGATGATTGCTGCCTTGAAACCTCTGGTATCTGTCCAGTTTCAACGGTTCGTCAAGTAACTATCGTTTGTCGAGTAACAGTAAAGGGGGGTTGAGTCAGAACATCAGTCAAGCGGTATGCGCTCCGGATGGCTGTGGTTCTGCTGGTCCTTGCTATTACGAGTAATCAAGGGGGGTTGAGTCAGAACAACAGTCAAACAGCATGCACCCCAGATAACCGTGGTTTCTACTGGTCCCTGCTATTGCCCCGGCACAGTCAGTCAAATCAACCAAAGGGGAGTGTCAGAAGGACAATCAAAATGGCCTACGCACAGAATGATTGTGGTTCTGAAACCTCTGGTGTCGGTCCAGTCCCAGTTGCCAATGTTTTACTGGCGGCAAACAAGTCACAAGTGTGGGAGAACCACACCACCCGTGACCTGCTTATGTTTATTAGCTCAGTCGATGTCACAAGATCGACCTGCCTTACCAGCAACTCGTCACCAACTGCCTCGACTGCTGAAGACATGCTTGCTTTTATACACAAAAGAAATGAATAACGGATAGAACATGATCGAACCTCAAACAAGTTGTGTCCAACGTTACAACACACCAATGTGAGAGCAAGCAACAATTGAATTCAGCAGAGATGTCTTGTAGGTCAAATGAGAGTCGTACGACAACCGTTATTACTAAAAAGAATATTTCTAAAAATAGAACATAAAACCTTAACAACATTAATAAATATTTCAAGCACAATGGGCTTCTTATGAACTTATACTAAAATATTTATTATTTAAAAAGAATATTTCTGAAAATAGAACATAAAACCTTAACAACATTAATAAATATTTCAAGCACAATGGGCTTCTTATGAACTTATACTAAAATATTTACAATAATTTTATTTTAATAATAACTGCAGGTTAGGATTTAATATACATATAAATAATTATAAGTATATAATATTAGTTATTAGTAAATACTATACAACGATGATTTGGTTGAACCGGTGGACATATGTAAGTAGGTATGGTGTGGGCAAAAACAAGGTCTCCGACTTTTGTCGTCACACTTTAAACTGTATCCACTTATGGATAAAAAATTAACACACTCAACATGGGTGGTGTGTTAAGCTAGGTCGTAATCCTGACTAAAGGGTTGTGGTGAACAATTAAATCAATCAAAAAATTAAACACCCTAATGTCATATGGACCACATAAGAATATGGGAACATCTCCTTTAAAAAATATAATTCATAAAGCCTATTTGCCAAAACAGTGCTTACCTGGTAAAAATGGAACGAGTCTGATTAGGTTTCAAAATTTTATACTCGAAAATGATGAGGTAACATGCCGAAGATGGTTTCGACGGTTCAGAAATAAAATTAACAATTTTTATGTAAGAAATGAAGAACATGGAAGACCATCAGAAAAGTTTACTGACGACTTTTTGCAAATAATATTGCATGAAGATGATACTTTCAGTCAAAAACAAAGGATAGAAATATTAAATGTAGCCATAGCTGCCAGATTTGACGATTTATCGTCATTTTAACAATTTTAAGCTCCAAAAACACCATTTTGACAACATGACGATTTATGCCATTATTTTGACGATTTTTAGCAATTAAAAATTTTCATCATTTTCTTTACTTTAGTATATTAAAAGCCTCCTTAAGCTTTGTATTAGCTTTGCATTTGTTACTGTTGGCTAGTAATAACAAGGAGTAAAGTATTATATGTTTAAGTTGTTTTCGAATACCTGTGTGATTTTTCTGTATTTTATGCCTTTTTAATCCCTTAAAAGCCAAAAAAAAAACTCCTAAGTAATATCGTAGTTGAGCATAAATTATCATTTGCCGTTGCAGACAATTTTAAAAATTCGATTATAGCTTCTAATATTACCATCGGAAGAAAAAAGTGCCATTATTTTTTCATACGACCAACACTCAGGGGCTGGCATTGTGTTCGGAACTAGGAAAATATATTATAAGAAGGAGGAAAGTGAGAGTAGTGTTTATGGACACTAGGTTTGAATATTTTTAGAAATTTTTATACCATTTTAATACCATAAGTAACAGTAAAGATCTCTGTAGGAACGGAGCTCCACATACGAATAGTCCGTCTAACAAACGAACTTTGTCTGTAATGCAGTGTGTGATACACTGGCCAATCGACCACATACGGACGTGCTGGCCCAGAAAGACGAGTATTAAGTAGGAATACATGATTTTCATAAACAAGTTCCCTTATTTCGCTCGAGCAATATCCGTTGTAGTAGCGATAGAACAGTGAAACACAAGCCACATTGCAACGATGCTCCAATGAATCAATGGAGTTGGACACACTATCGCGAATAACGAGCTACTACGACTTCTCCTGTCAACGGTCGAAAAGCCTCAAAATAGACGTTAAGGGCCAACCCATAAATGAAGTGTATTCTATTCTCTGTCAGTTATAAATGGTGTAAATGGTACGTAGATCAGATGAAGTGAAGTATTTATTGCACCGTCTTAAAAAACCAAGGCACTGAAAAATGTGTCAGTTCTAGCGAACATCGCACTGAATTTTCATGCCCATAATGTCAATTTCTTCTGACTCCCTAATATTTACACCACACATGGGTATAGATGATACAATATTATTGCTGCTATTGTTTTTGTTTTAAAATTTATTTAAATTATTTATTTATTATTTCTGACGATTTTTTTACGATTTCAAGGAACGATTTTGACGATTTTTTCTCAAATATTTGACGATTTGATGCTTCATTTATCTGGCAGCTATGAATGTAGCACGACAAACCATTTCTAACCGTTCATAAGCTTTGGAAAAAATTCCGAGGTCGGAAAAATGGGTGGCACATGAAGAAGCACTTGTGAAATTCGGCTACAAAATCAATATTTCATCGAACTGTTACTGGCGATATAAAATCGATTTATTTTCAGAATACCAAACAGAAAAAATCATGGGTTAATCCGGGACAGCTATCACCTTCGATTGCAAAACAAAATCGATTCGATAAGGAGTTAATGCTCTGCGTCTGGTGGAACCAGAAAGGTATGTTATTCTTTGAACTCCTGGCGAAAAACATTAAAATAGATCGCTGCCGAATACAAATCATCAACTTCAATCATGTATTGAACGTAAAGCGATCAGAATGGGCCTCGGCAAGGTAATTTTGCAACATGCCAGTGCACTTACGCTGAAAACAAAGCCGGTTAAGATACAATGTGGGAGCTGCAATTCCACCCGCCGCATACACCAGACATGTCTCCTTCCGACTACTTATTATTTTCATAAATAGGACACGCATTGGCTGATGAACACTAATTGGTGAACATTTACCGATATAATGTGAACTGTTACATCTCCTAGGCATATTGTTAATTGACTATCCGTGAAAATATTTTAATTCTTACATATCAATTATCAATGAGTCAGATCATAAATTTCTTCGTCGCATGAACCTCCGCTCGGAAAACAATATTATGTTCGGTAGTCATACACACAGTTTTATAATCGGGTTCTACTATATAGAGCCCCAGTCCTGTTCTACTTACATGTCTATGCCCTTCCCTGTAGCAAAAAGCCCCACGTGTACCTGTGTCATACTGTTATTTGGCGACGAAAGTGGATCTATTAGCACAGTAATACAATTACTATTGATTGAGATGTTACACATTCTATCGGATAATTTCGCAAAAACAAGTATCGTTCTATTTTGTCACGAAACTCAATATATTATCATACCACCATGTCAAGTTATTTTACCTTTCAGGTGACGATGTATGGTATGCCATACAAACATACTTGCAGTTAACAAAATAAAATGAAGATATTTCTGTGACAAACTGTAAATTATGAAAATGTCTCGTAAGTATTTTGTAAAGGTTTTGTGTGCATATGAGTTTATGTAATTATATATGGAATGCACGTATGTATGTCTAAGTATTGAAGATTATTTCTCAACTACTAATATGACAGCATTGAAGTAAATTGTTTATGTATGTATGTATGTAAGTGTAAAATATACATATTACAACTACATGCAAATGTTGTACATTTACTTAAAGGCCTGCATTTGAAATATTTACTCAAGATTTTATTGTTTTGAAAAATTTATACATTCCGGTATTTAATTTGATGATAACAAAACCAATAAATAGATACAAAACATTTGTTATACATTTTGGAAATATTCGGTATGAATTCGTTGGCAATTTGATGACAGAATTTTTTTATCATAGCAACAGATAAGAGTTAAGAGTCCGATGACAACATAATTCAAAGTGGTATTAAGATTGTAAGTCTGAGAAAGAAATTAAAATAGAAGAGGGAAACTCCCTAAATGCATAAATATTCGGCTTCCTCATGAGCTGATCTAAAGTAACACGGAAATATGGGAACATAAAATGGACTTCTTCAAATAAAGCCAATTAGACAGTAAGGAATTTCAGAAGTTTTAAAAGCGCAATCCAAGATTGATGCACTGAAAGCATATCAGAATGCTCTGCCCATTTGAGCCCAAGTAAGCTATTAAAGGAGAGGCAGGGCTAAATTGAAAACAGTTCAAGTGAAGTTTTAAAAGTTACAGAGACTACCATGCGCATGCATAACCGATGCAATAAGAACCTACCCTACAATGGCTCTATAGGCTCTGTTGAACACATCTGTGGCACAGGATAGTGAAGATCAGAATTAGGAAGGGTATCGTCACAATAATGGGAGACAAGTCTCTTATAGCGACAACTTTATTTCTTCTTATATCGGATACATACATACATAATTGGTCATTACAACCCTTCAGTCAGGATTACGATAACACATCACTCAAGTTGTGTGTGTTTATTTTATACATGAGTTTCTTAAGAAACTTTTTCATGAGACTTTTATTTACTCTCAGAGTTTTTGCCAGAAGGAATATTTTTTCATATTTTGTTTAGTTTGAGATGTCTGACCTGGGGTTTGAACCGAGGCCTCTCGTTTAATAAGCCAACACACCAACTACCTGGTCTACGGCGACTAATATTACATAACTGGAGGTAAATAGCTCTAAAACTGAATGAAAGTATGGTGTCGTGGAATTAAAAATTGTAATAATTGAAGTCGTAGTAGTCTTGTGGGTAGAACACGTAGTTCAAACGGCAGTTCAGACATCTCGAATAAAACGAAATATAAAAAAAAAAATATATCACCCAGCAGTTTCCTGGCAATAAGGATTTCGCCGATATTTTAAATATTCGTCCAGCGTAGGGATACCTAGATTTTAAGCTATTATGCCTAAGCAGATGATATATGTCTTCTGTTAAATGAAGCAATCCATATGTGAAGCGTAAATAAAGAAAAAAAGACTTATCATGTGGAACTAAGCGTTCTTATTTATGAGCTATAAAACAGTGGACAATTTGTGTTTTCCGGTAGAAAAATTTCACCAGAAAAATTTCAACAAACCAACAGCAGTTTTCAGAATTCTACGGATGTACAATTGGAAGACCACAACCTTCGTAAACCGTTTCTCTCGACATAATTTACATATTTCCTGGCACCGGATAATATTTAACGCGGAATTGCTGCGTAGCACGAATGTCGTACTGATCCTTATCATCCGAAATACAAATAAACAAATGGCAGTTGACTGGGCATGTACCTGAATGTGTTTTTTTTTTTTTTTTTTTTTTTTTTTTTTTTTATTTATTTTAAAAATCGAATCTTCACCTTTGTGAAATAACGATTTGTGTATCAAATCTTAAAGCTAAAAACCGTTAATCAGTCCCGCCAATGCTGGACGTGAAATTATTATATTCATGATTTTGATTGGGTTTCCGGTTTTGCGGATGACTTTATATCAGGTCTGTAGTAACTCTTCTTTTTAATCGGATATGTCTTCCACTACCTAAGATTGCACGACCCAGGGGATTTGGGTGAATTTCAAGCTTACTCAAGTAATTCACAGCATACTTTGCGATTTCGTCCTTAACCAAGGGTACATTTAGATCTTTATGGATGTTTGAATTTTTTAGGTACCAAGGGGCATTTGTTATAGTTCTCAAAATTTTGTTTTGCTGCCGTTGAATGCGTTCAACATTTGTCTTTGAGGCAGTACCCCATAGCTGAGCACCATAGCTCCAGATTGGCTTTAAGATAGAGTTGTAGATAAGGAGCTTGCAATCCAAGTTTAGCACTGAATTTCTTCCAATAAGCCAATTTAACTGGATCATTTTTAGTTAAAGTTGTGTCATTTTGGCTTCTATATGGGGCTTCCAGGTAAGACGGCGGTCAAGATGAATACCTAAGTACTTTACGTCTGCTCGTTGGGGAATTTTTTTATTATTAATGAACACTTCTGGACAAGATTTTTTGCGTAGTGAGAACGTAACGTGGGTACACTTGTTTTCGTTAACCTTCATTCTCCACAACTTCAGCCATGATTCCAACTCTACTACATGGTTTTGCAGATGCCGAGTTGCTTGTTGAGGGTTTTCATTAATGCTTAAAAAAGCTGTATCATCTGCAAAAGTGGAGATATGAATATTTCTACTTGTTGGCATATCGGAAGTATAAATTAGGTATAATATTGGCCCCAAAACACTGCCCTGTGGCACTCCGGCGTTAATGTCATGGGTCTCACTCACATGTTCACGTTCTTTAACACGAAATTTTCGTCCGGTTAAATAGCTCAGTAGTAAACGGCTGACGTTTGGTGGCAATTTTTGTTTCAGTTTATGAGCCAGCCCCTCATGCCATACTTTATCAAATGCCTGAGAGACATCGATAAAGAGTGCTGAGCAGTACTTTTTCTCTTCAAAAGTCTTTCTTATAACGTTAACTAAACGATGAGTTTGTTCGATTGTGCTATGCTGTCGTCTAAAACCAAACTGATGGTCTGGAATGCATTCCCCTTCATTAAGCATAGGGATCAACTTTTTAGTGAATGCTTTTTCAAAAAGTTTAGATACATGCGATAACAGACTTATGGGCCTGTACGACTCAACATTTGTGTGATCCTTACCAGGTTTAGGGATCATAATAATCAGTGATAACTTCCATGCTCGAGGATAATATTCTAAGCGGAAAATAGCGTTAAATATAAAAAGAATTAATTTTCGAACTGATCGTGGTAGCTCTTTAATCATTTTGTTGCTAATTTTATCGATTCCGGGCTCCTTTTTAGGATTTAAGTCGTCAATGGCCTCTTCTATATCTCGTAAGCAGAATCTTAAATTTGCAGCGGAGCTGAATAGTGGAACAAAGGGCGGCAGTTCTTGTGTAACTTCGGCTATGTTAGGGGAGAATACATGGCTAAGATGATTTGCAAACAGCTTGGCTTTTTCCTTCTCGTCTCTTGCCCATTCGCCATTTGGTTTTTTTAACGGTGGCCTATTTATTATCGGTCTTTTTATATTCCTTGCTGCTCTCCAAAGAGAATAATAAGAGTCTGCGGTTGAATCAAGATTTTCAAGATATCTCTTCAGAGAAGCAGTCCTACGTGACTCCAAAAGACTTTGAAGCCTAATTGTGCAGTTTCTTAACTCAGTCTTGATGCTAGGAGATCTATGCCGTTGCCATGCTCGTCGTAGTCTTCTTTTTTCAACTAGAAGCTCTTCAACGTCTGCGAAATATATTCTTTTCTCTTTAATTTCTCGGCGAGGCAGATTTGCATGCTGAGCAGCCTTCTTAATGTTTTCCGCTTATCTATTGATTGGTCAATATCATGCAGGCTTCTAAGTGGTACGTTCTCTGTACAATGTGTGCTCAAATATTTTTTGTATTTCAACCAGTTTATTCTGCCCGTCTGAATCTCGCATGGATGAGAAACCCGGCTAGGCAACAAAACTTCAACAATACTTGGAGAGTGGTCTGAAGACAATTCATATAACGATTTAACCTTTAGGTTTACTGCAGGTATACCTTTGACTACGCCAAAATCTATTAAGTCTGGGATCTTGCTTCTATCAGCAGGCCAATATGTGGGCTCTCCGGTTGAAATCACACTCAATCCCAATCTGGATATAGCATTGAAAAGAGTACGGCCTTTTGGGTTTGTCAGACGGGATCCCCAGAAAGTGTGCTTGGCATTATAATCACCGGCTGCTATAAAGCGGGATCCTACTGATTTAAAAAATCGGGAGTATTGCTCTTCAGTAAGTGCATATCTGGGAGGAAAATACACCGATGCGACCGTAAATTTATATTGAAAGTCCTCTATGCACACCGCAGTAGCTTGAAGAAAATCATCGCTAACCTCGTCCAGTAAATAGTGTTTTAGCCGGGACTTAATCAGTATGCCTGAACCTCCGCATGATCTACCTCTAGGGTCTTTCGTATTATACAAAGAGTAACCATTTATTTTAAAAAGGCTTCTTTCTGTTAGATGTGTCTCAGAAATCAGCATTATATCTATTTGTTGGTTTTTTAAAAAGTAATCTACTTCATTTTTATGTTGGCGGATGCCGTTTGCATTCCAGTAACAAATTTTTAATCCAATCATTTATTTGAAATAGCCTGTAAGATAGTGGATTGCATTTTCAGCATTTCCTGCATCATGGTTGTCATAGTTGTAGTAAATGCGTTTATAGTTTGCACAAGAGACTGTAATGTGGCCTCAAGGTTGTTAAAATTTGGAGCAGAGTATTGAGTTTGGGGCTCCTGATTCATGACTGATAGGTTCGACTTAACCATATTTGCGTATGAGATTCTGTTAGAATTAATAGGACTTATGTGACTTGTGGGCTGAGCAATCTGAGGGAAATTAATATTAGAAATAGCAGGTGGCACTTGGCGTTGGTTATGTAAATCTATTGACCTATTTACCATAGAACGCTTAAAGTGCGTGAACACAGGACAACCTCTGAAATTAGCCGTATGATTGGCACCGCAGTTACTGCATTTTCTTGCGTTGAAGTCAGTCTTTGATTTGTTGCACTGAGCTACTCCGTGGAGCTCGCCACATGCTACGCATACTGTAGGCAACTTACAGTAGGCTTTGGTGTGACCGAATTCCTGACAGTTTATGCATTGTACGGGGCCTACACGCTTATGCGGTTCCTCTACTATAATTCTACGGTGTAATAGATATTTTAAGCCATAAATGGGATGAGTCTCGTTTTTTTTCAAGGCTATATCCCCGGGTTCCAATTCCACTTTAAACATAGGCTGAGGAAGTTTGTCTCGGTTTTTGATGTTTATTATGTTTTTAATTTTGAAACCTTTTTCCTTTAAAGCATCCTTGATTTCCACAGGATTTACGCTTTGTTCTAAGCCTTTAATAACTACTTGAAGGCCTTTGGCGCTTTTAAGCTGATAGGTATAAAATTGGCGTTTACTTCTTTCCAAATCATTAACTAATTTACGATAGGCATCCTCAGAGTTTACTTGAATTTTTGTCTCGTTTATACTACCATGTTTAACTGAGGTTACACTAAAATTATTTTCACCTATTACTGCTATAATAGTTTTCACTAAAGTCGTGGTGGTGGGCTCTCTCAGATATATTGGAGGTGGTTTGAATGACTTTTCGGTTGGGGTGGGGTCATCAGTTTGAAGCGCCGCAAATCTGTTCTGGTTCTTAGGCGTCGCATTGTTGTCATCCTTTGTAAGTTTTGCCATTGATGAGATTTGTGCAGATTTTGGGCTCCTCCTGCGCTTAACAACGGTCACATACCTGTCCATGCCGATCTGCGTTTTCGGTCTATTATCAAGTCCAGTAGCAGGAGGTAATTTACCATCCGAAGACAACAAGATATTTGGGGAGCTGGAGCGGGGACGGGTATTATCCCTAATTGACAAAAGTCCAGAAACGGGAGGTAATTTACAATCCGAAGACACCAAGATATTTGGGGAGCAGGAGCGGGGACGGGTATTATCCCTCATTGACAAAAGATTTTCCAGAGATTTTTTTACGGATTCCTCTTCAGACATCCATAAATTCTTATTAGTGGAGCTAAGCGCCCTTTCAGAGCCGCCACTCATTCACTTTTTTTTTTTTTTTTTTTTACCTATCAAAAATATCACCTATTACAAATAACACCACAATCACCTATCAAAATTATCACTTTTAACAAATATCACTCAGTCGCAAGAGAAAAGACGTCCGATCACTTCAAGATTTAAAAACCAACTCCCTGAATGTGGTGACAAACTTTTTTTTTTTTCGCAAAGAATAATTTGTTTGTCACCTGAATGTGGTGACAAACAAATTATTCTTTGCGAAAAAAAAGTGCGAAGAGTTAAAAACCACGAATTTCTTGGAGACAGAAACCGAATCGAAATCTATAAGCTTGCATTCGAATTGACTAAGAATTCGGAAAAATTCAAATCGGTGGAGGATTGATATTGTTTGCTCCCTCTGCTCCACTAAGAGTAAAGGAGCGTAAATAAGTTAATTTGTAATGTAACCTTGCAGAAAATTATGGTTCATGATTGAATGACTACATAGCGATTAAAATTTAGAACTCTTATAGCGAAGATCTGAATTCATAAGAACGAATGCACACAGCAAATTTTAGTTCGATAAATCTTCGAAATATAAACAATTAAGAACAGATATTTCATATACCTACTATTGATATCAGTAACTCTGATTACATATTTTAGGTGCATCGATTAAAACCGTATTTCAAAGCGAGTAAGTCAACTTACTCCCTGTGGCCAAGTAGCCCATGTGGTTTCGTATACAAAGTGCATACTAGATAGCGGTCATCATGACTTCACTGACAAACCCACCCTTGATTTGTTCATCGCGAGAAACCCTGGCACCACCGTGTGGTATCTACTGCATTGTGTAGAACCTACATTTTGCCAACGGTTACCGAACGGCACAAAAAAGCTTGTCCATATTGCGGTCTGTAGTTGTCACAGGAACGAGTTTGTGGCCGATTGTGAGCAAATACGACATTCATCTAGCAGAAAGCTTTCCCATAACCACGTAACCACTTAAAACTGAAACGATTTACCTTTGAGAGCTACTTATGGCTTAAAAATTCCAAAACTGTCAATTTTAAATGGAACTCAATTGGACATCCGGTATGTTTAGCACCATCCGTGTTAAGTACAGTGGAGTTTTTTGCATAAAATATAATGCTAGTTAGATTAGATTTCGTACCATTTTTAAGGGCAAGTTCTTGCTTAAACTCTTATTTAAGACCATTTGTATCCAAACCGGAAATTTAACATTCCTTATAGGAAGCCATTCCGACTCTAAAATAAACCACATTGTACATTGTAGAGTCCAGTTAAAGATAATAGAACGTGAGAAGTTAATATGATTCGCCCCTTGCGAATGATGGCCATTCGACTGAGAAACAAATGACAACCTGTCCAGTCCTCTTGTTTGAGCCTCCCTGCAAAATAAGAGTAGAGCAACCAGTTTAACTGAGGCGTTCAGAACACCTATACCTGTAATACATCAGAGATTGTGAACTGCGTGCCGACTGTATCCTATGTCGTGCAATCCAAATAAAAGTCACCTTTGTATGATCCTGAATTTCCCTCAAAAATAACACGATTGTGTTAACGCACTTCCAGAATTACAGCATGTCTATAGTACAAGTTGAGCTATGACTTACTGCATTGAGCCTTACTGCCACAAGCCAAACCCTCTGCTTCAATTAAAAGTCAGAGGGGAACCAGTTGAGAATAGTCTAACTGGAGTGAACAGAGAGGACACCGGTAATTAGGAAAGCTGACTGTCTGGGTATTGTGGCTCTCCGCCTGCAGTGATATTTGTGTTTCCGCATCATCTACCAAATGTTCGCAGCTTAAAGCAGGCTTTGTTTCATCACGTTTTCACTTTTAACCATTTTCCCCACACATAACGAGGTAGTCTGATACGAATGGATGCCTAACATAAAACTAAATGACGCAGCCCGAACAAATTTTGACAGAAATCCAAATTTTTTGAAAACTCATAGGACGACCATCGTAGTTTATTACATACATAATTGGTCATTACAACCCTTCAGTCAGGATTATTGACCTAGTTTCTCACACCACTTATGTTGTGTGTGTTAATTTTATACATAAGTGGCGGGACCTCCAGTTTAAAGTCGACTCCGAACGACAGATTTTTTGAGAAACTTTTCATAGCCATTTTATTTACTCTCAGAGTTTTTGCCAGAAATCTGCTGAGAGGATATCGACGTAGAAATACTTTTTGTATTTTGTTTTAATGTCTGGCCTGGGGCTCGAACCCGTGCTTTTACGTCTAATAAGCCAACACACTACCTACTAGACTACGGCGACTTCAATTACATAACATGCCTTATTTATATTTTCCTTTTACTCCTCTAGAGAGAATAGGGCCGCTAGTTTCGGTAATGAGAGTTATTTAAGACGTACGGGTTATTAGGCTTAAGCGTCCGATGGTGTTGGGCTGCCAACATGGCTTCCAGGCATACAAAGTGCCGGGATTTAGCCGTGCAAGTATTAAGGTCGGTCGTCAGAGGCTAGTTAGCGTGACACCAAGCACTTGAAGGACAGTAGGTGAGCTTGACTTTTGGAAAGGATTGGCTATGTGAAAAAGTACGTGTCTTTTGAACGCTTCACTTTCGCATTAGTTCCCTCATGCCTTATTTACATATAATAAATTTTATTCTGGATATTTGTACATGACTTCCATTTGACAAATAAATTAGTTCTTCGTTCGTGCATTATCCACATTGAATTTATTTAAGGGGTTTCCACGTGGATACTAAGCAAATTTCGGATTGGCATTAAATTAATTGCAATATTATGAACTCTTTATCGTTGGATTGTTTTTGTTCGTAATAAATATTTAAATTTAATTTCTAAACCAAAAATTTGAAAGCCAATTGAAACAATACTGAATCCAGAAGCATGTACTACTCTATGAATGTTCCATGAAAATGCCTTCAAAATTTAATACGTTTGTAATTGTTTATCTTAGCTGGGCTTCTAGTTTATTTGAATTTCTTGTCCACAACAAACTGTAGTCGTTCATGATGTTCATCGGCAGTTGTAGTTTTATTTGATTGCCGCCTGATAAAATCCCATCAATTATTTGTAGAAATTGTCTGGTTTTAATATATCAAGAATGAACAGAACAGTAATGAGCACTGAAAGAGCACAATACATGGGATAATATGAGGATAGGAAATTTGCATGGAATGCAATGTTGCCTTTTTTGTTCGCCAGTGTTTTATTGTAAAATTTAAAATCAACATTACAAGAGTTTATTTTAATTGTAGTTCAGTGTTTATTTTTAGTCAATTACATTTGAAATTTTGGTATTTTCACATAAGGCCAAGTCAAATATCAAACTTTTACAATTAAATGTATTTTTAGCTTTCGAAAGTTTTCAACAAAAGCCATCGCACAGTCGTTTCTACTATGAAACTATACAATGAGCAAAAAGTCGCAGTATACCATAGTTTAATAGCAATTGTTCTACATCAACTTCAACCTCTTATATCTTACTTACTTAATTGGTCATTACATTCTCACAATACTTATCAAAGTACAGTAGTTTTGCGATTTAGTGAACCTAGTTGTTGTCAGGACTGTTCGTTAAATTGAATTGTTCGTTATATTCAGTACTAAATCACCCTCAATTCTATTCAAACTCAAAGAGTATGGAGCATTTTTAATATTTTGATACGAAAGTTATATTCTTTTTTTATTTCAAATTAGCAAAAAAAAAAAAATAAGTAATCAATATAAATCGGCTAAAATCGGTTTAAAAAGTGAAATTGTGGGAGTAATGGACCTAGTGGATTTAATAGTAATGCTATCTAGGATTTCAAAACAGTTTTTGTTACGGTGGGTATTACTTACAACTGGAGATATCGGTGACAAAGCTCATATAGGCGCTGAAGCTAATATCTTTCTCATCGACCAAAAATGCAAGTCATTGACACAAAAATGCAAGTGATTGACCATAAAAATGCAGGTCAGTGACCACAAATATGCAAGTCATTGACCAAAAAAATGCAATTAATCTGTCAGAAAAATGCTAGTCATCGATCAAGAAATAATGCAAGTTGTCGACCATAAAAATGCAAGTTTCCTACCAAAAAATTGTGAGTCATCTACCAAAGAAAACACAAGTTATCTACCAAAAAAACGCAAGTCATATACCAAAGAAAGTACAAAAAATGACAAAAATGCAAGTTGTCGACCAGAAAATGTAAGAATGGTGTCCAAAAGACACCGATAATTTGAAAAGAGTCAGCTAATATGTACCCTATATCTCCAGTCTTAAGTAACGCCCGACTGTAAAGAAACCTATTTTCGAATCCTTGATCCAACAGATTTCCAACCCACTTGGAAAAAATACTCGATTTTTCAACTTTATAATCCCAAATAAGTAAATTGTTATTTAGTTTTTTGTTTTTTTTTTATATTAAAAAAATTTAATTTCTTCGAACTTTGATTTTTTCTACAATACCAGTATATCATTATTTTTGTGATTTTTAATCGATTTTCCAAATTTGTCAATTTTGTTAACTTAACTGTCTCTGTCTACTTTACTGTTAACATTTTGTAACTTAACAGTGTCTGTTAACTTAACGTTCACTGCGAAGTAAAAAGAATATGACTTTCGTAGCTCAGTTCACTCTCATTCAATTTGTGCAACTAATTTTGTTTTGTTGAGCCAATTTAATACAATGATTAATGAACTTGATAATTTGTAGCAGCGGCTGATACATGTACGCCGAACACAATATTTAGAGGATAAATGCTATGCGAAATTATTTACACGATTAAATAAAAAAAATTTTATTTCAACAATATTGCACAATGGTGCCGTACTATCATTTTAAGTTCTAAAGCTCTAAAAATACAAACCAATTCAACGTTCATCAATTAGAATTCAGTAAAATTGTTAATAAAATTGTTAATAAATTGTTAATAAAATGTCATAATGTTTTAGTTTCCAAATTGAAATTCAAAATGACTGAGTTTTATTTTAAAAGTTTTTGCAAAACAATGTTTTGTATGAATAATGTTTTAAATATTTTAAAAACATATTCGAAATAGCTTAACAGAAGAAAAAAATATTTAAAAGCTTTTTATTTTGTGTTGTATTTTACATAGTTGTGATACTTATCATTTTCCATATCGGTCCACACTCTATTCCATAGTTTCCATAAAAAAAAATTAAAAAAAGTAGTAAAAAAATATATTTTTTGTATTCTTTTTTATCTTTTAAATTCTATTTTTGTGTTGAGTATTATGCAACTATTTATATGAAATCTATTTTGTTGTTTTAACAGAGAACTGCTTTTGGAATCTAAAATACCTACAAGTGCACCTGATGTCATTTTAGTTTCACTCAATTCCACTTGATTTTAAACATATGCTCTGTTCTTCCAACGACTATAACTGCCACTGCTACTTGGGCTCAAGCAATCATTTTCTCTTCTTTTTTTTTCATCCTTTTTTGTCTCCTTGCAACAACCATGCAACGATTATGATGTTGATGATGTTTACGACTATAATAATGTATTTATATAATAGTGTTGTTGTATGTTTTTTAATGTTCTTATTCTTGCTTTTTACTGTGTACCCTATACTCCCTTAGAAATGATTAAAATAGAAACAGAAAAACTAAAGGAAAATTGTGGAGAACAAATAATAAGACATAATATAACAACGTAAACTATTGCAGTTAGGTTAGGTTAGGTCGGAGTGGTAGCTCTGATGTCACAAAGCTCACTTGAGCACGCATAGCGGCCCGTTGTGATGCCACGGGTGAACGCAGTCCCTGTACTGACCAAGTTCCTCCACAATCAGGGAAAAGGAAGAAGTTGGTCAGCGCAAGGGCTGCACAACTATTGCAGTGGATTCGAGCAATACAATGTGATATATTGTACCAACAACATCATAACGGAAATGTTTTAAATCGAAACAAAATCTAGACAACGTGCATAATGTGCTCTACAATCAAAAGAAAGCGGCAATATATTTGATACCTGAAAATATCGGTATTCAACATCTTTTCAGATTCCTAATATAACGTGCTTCATTACACGTAAAACAAGCTTTGAAGCCCAATATAGAGACATTAGAGTAAGGAAAGAATGTATGCTGTCATCTGAAACTTTTTAGTTACTTCTGGGGACAGTTTCACCAACGTAATGTAAGTACGAATTTTACATCTCCCGAACCGAAAGTTGACCTGGCTCCACTGGAAACTATTACCGTCATAACACACACAACATAAATGATGTGAGAAGATAGGTCGTAATCCCAACTAAAGGGTTGTAACGACCAATTATATATGTATGTATGGTTAAAAACGGCTTGTCAATGGTGATTTTGGACAAAAAAAGACAGTAGTTATCGCACGGTACTTCACAGCATTCACCATAATTTTGGGAATTCCAACGTTTTTGACGAAGTCCAGTACAGTGATTATCTAAAGTTAACTTTAAACAACCTAAGCTCAACACAAAATTCTCTAAGAGAAAATATTTAAACCTGACCGTCTGAAACTGCTACTGTTTCCTGATTGTTTTTACTTCAATTCTAGTTATGTTGCTATTCCACATAATTTTTTGATATTTCTATTGTAATTGTTGTTGTTATTGTCATACTTGTATCTCAGTTCACGTTAAGTTAAATCAATATTTTGTAATTTAGTTTTTATTGTTCATAAACAAATGCAACAACAACGTGTCTCTATTATTATTATTATTATTCTTCTACTTTTTAAAATTTTGTTGCAACAATTTATCTTTGACTAGGATACTAAAGTAAGAATTTTTTAAACCAATTTTGCTTCCCGATAAGTGTGTGCAATTTCACAAAAAAGATAAGCAATAAAAGGGATTTATTTAAAGCATTAAGAAAATATTATTTAAAATTGTTTTTTTGCATCGTAATAAACATAAAAATGGGTCATTTTTATAACAAACTTTCATAAATAATTTTCTAATTTTGTAGTATTATTTGAGAATATATTTTGTAGATATACGAGGGCATTTTCAAATTTAGCTCTGATGATTTGGTTGAAAAATCATCATCTAAAGGTTCATAAGTTAACTGAAATGATAGGTTTGACTTGACATGTTGAAAGAAAATTTGGGGTATAATTCAGTCAACTCGCAATTGGACAGCAACGAGTTCATCAAGCCTTTTCCAAGCAATGTATGACAATATTTCACAGCACTTAATGCAAATGTTTGTTTAGATTTAAAGTCTCGGACGAGAAAGATACGGTTGAAGCAATAACCGTGAGCCCACAGTACAAACCCCAGATAATATCAAGGTGGACAATGTAGTTTTCTTAGAATATTACTCTACCTCTCTAACTAACTGCAGTTTGTCTAGGTTGAGGTAATGTCCATAGCTGACGCTGGAGAACTGATTCTGAATAAGTGATTATAAATTTTTGGTATACCTGTCACCACTAACAGCTAAACGGCAACCAGAATGGCAACCGACTTGATTGATATTCGAAACAGTTCTGTAATAATCAAATATCAGTTTCTGTTCACAGATAAATTCAGAAAAATTGTATGGCCCATATACTTGCTAGAGAGATAGAACAGTCGTACCGAATAACAACCCACCAATTAGACTGACCATTATGCTTTAATGGCCAGACTTACATGTCCAAAATGGGCTACGAAGAATACCAATCAACTAATTTCATTTTATTGCCACATGTCATTGGCTTATGGGTAGGTACGCGAATAGACCGTGTTTACCTGTAAATGACTTCCGCAGACATTATAGGTCGGGTTGAGAAAGAACAGAGTATGTCCCACTTTATTTGCTAAAATTCGTCTCTAGCTTGAAGGAGACTTCTCTCCTTCGGCTAAAAATTTTTTCGATAGTTTAACGGGGCATTCTTTACATGAAATCAGATATAATAACTCAATTCATTAAACGTTTAACCTGACTGCAGACCAGTTAGAGAGTTAGGTTCTTAGAGATGGTTTCAAATTTACTTATTTTTCTCAATTTAATGACCTAAATGCTGTTATACTAGCACCTGGTGTTGCTTTTCACTTATAAAGAATCTCATTGAAAAATTTCCAAGTGAATGTTAAACAGTAGACGCCATGACTATGTCTGCAAATGCAGTTGTTTTCGCATCCTGCTGACATGTTTTTTCCAATTAGTGTCTACTGCTTTACAAACATCATTGGTCATTACAACCCGTCAGTTAGGATTACAACCGAACTTCTCACACCACTTATATTGTGTGCGTCAATTTTATATATAAGTGGCGGGACCTACAGCTACAGCAACATCCGACCATGCTATGTTGGGAGACGATGAAAGGAGCATCACTGTACTAATAGCATCAAACGCTAGATGTTGTGGAATTCAGACGGCTAAATTTAAGCTCATCTTGCGTTAGCTTACGTCTTTACGTGACTGAAAATTTCAATGGTATTCGACAGAGTATCAGAAGATTCCTTAATAATATTAAGGACATTACGCGATCTAACTCAGAACAATCATCACTTACGCAGGCTTACAGAAATTTACGGACACAATGAATAGGTATGAGCTTTATAGAGTTCTTGACGCCTTATCTAGCAGACACGATAAATTCTAATCCATTTAAGATCAGGCTAGATAAAATATATTTTTTTTAAAGCTACTACCCATTGATAAAATTGACACATGTTGTATACGGTTTAAAGAAAATAATCTTAATTTTATTATTCTGACACTCGCTTTAGTTATTCGAACCACTGTAAAACCTTTTGGTTATATGTTAGCAAGAACATAAGCTGTTTGATTGCACAAAAGCTTCATACTCGATCGTGTCAACATGTTGCTAGCACACAGGCACATGTAGCCAATCAAATGTTTATAAGATCATAAGCAAACCAACATAAATATCGGGTCCGCCATCTAACGCTTTTTTTTCAACTAGTGCTTATTTCGTGAATGGTAACACTTAGCTCATGTCTGATTTGACAGATAATTAGTTTTATCCTTCCGCTGAACGAATATGGTTGTGTATACGCTTGAACAACCCTGGGAAATGGGCCTGCGATCGACTTACAGAAGATGCCGATTTTGGCAAAAAAAATCATCTTTTCAGATGAACTCATTTTAATCTTGGCGGGTATCTAAACAAGCAAAATTGTCGCATTTGGGGCACAGAAAACCCGCACGCATACATTTGGTTTCAACAGGACGGCGCTACGTGCCACACAGCCGAAGCTACACTCGATGTTTTGCGCCCTGTTTTTGAAGATCGCATTATCAGCCGAAGAGCTGATGTCGTTTGGCCACCTCGGAGCTACGATTTGACACCGTTGGACTATTATTTGTGGGGTGCCGTCAAAGATAAGTGTTACGCCGACAAGCCAGAGACAATTGACGCTTTAAAGGACAATATTCGTGAAGCCATACAGATGCACACAATCGATAATGTGCTTAAAAATTGGACCGATCGTGTAGGCTACTGCATGGCCAGCCGAGGCAGCCATTTGAATGAAATTATTTTACATTATTAACCGGAAGGATTGTACTTTCAAATAAAAAAAGAAATTTAAGAAAATATTCAGTAGTTTTAGAGAATTTTTTAAAGCATTTTCAAAAAAAAAAGTTTTTTGGCGGACCCTTTATTTACTAGATCGTATACGATTTCTCCAGAAATTAAACATGAAAAGATTTTCATAATATTCATTGTCTTCTTTTTTTTTAAATAATGCGAATGTAAAATGTGCTAACATTTAGCAGGGGAAATTTAATTAGTACAGTAGTACATACATGTATGTTGGTTATAGTGGCAATCATGTTTTATATTTTTTTGGATTGTCGAGAGCTTAAACAAGCATTAAAGTTTAATTATACATGTTTTCCCATTCCACCCTTTACTGATTGCTAACAGAGGTTTCTTTACTACGAAAATTGAACAACTCGTTCATTTTGTTTGTAACTCTGAGACGATAATATAAAAATAGAAAAAAGCTAGCAAAAATAATTAAATTTTTTAAAAAACGAAAAGAAGGAAAGAAGAATAAAAAAATGAGTGGTGATTAATTTATTAATATCTGTGATTCTGGGAATCTTCAAAGGAAGTGAAGTGTTTAAAAATTCACTTATTGGCCATAGGGCCTCGACTTTTCTGGGTGATTATCGTGTTATACTCGGGACGTCCTAACGAGTAGGTAATTAAACAGAATAAAAAGAAAGAATTCTTATATGCATTGACGCATTTTTTTTGAACAGGTCCAGGAGGTTCTAAAGTGCTTTTCATAATTATAGCACCACCCTAATTTTTTGAATTTCTAAAAAGTACATTTATAATAACAAAAACAAAACATTTCATTATGTGTAGTGTTAACGTAAAAGAAAAAATAACACAAAATTTTTCAAATTGTTACCGCAATTTTTACTTCAGTATAAAAATTAAGGTTTTTGGTCTTTGCATAATTATAGCACCATCAGTTCTGAAAAGCGGGGAAGAAAATTATTGATTTTGTTTTATTGTTTTGTTGTTTCTAATAATAAAAGTAATATTTAATTACACATTCCGCCCAAGAAAATGTTGAGTGGTGTTGGAAAGGGGCAGATTTTAGTTTTAAAAGACCAATCTCTTTCAGTACGTGCCTTCACAAGAAAAATTGGAAGATCTCACAAGGTGGTCATAAATTTTCTGTAAAACCCAGACGGATATGGTAAGACGAAACATACGGGTCGCCCAAGAAAGCTTTCGGTGCGCAGCGCACCTAAAATCGCAAGGGAGATTTCCGGTACATCAAAAAGTTGCTGTGAAATTTCTCAAGTTCTTGACCAGGCCGTCAGCATTTTAACCGTCTGGTGAAAAGTTAAACGCAATCTTAACATCGAAAGACGAAATTGGAAGTTTCTTCACATTTACTTCCTATGCACAAAAAAGAAAGATTTTGCATTTTGATTTCTGCGAATTTGCAGAACTTAACATGGATAGGAATTGAGAGAATGTAAGAGCAATTTTTCAATAATAACAAACAATGAATATAAAATTTTTTGTCTTCAGATCATATTCTCTGATAAAAAAAAGTGAACTTAGATGGACCAGATGCCTATCGATACTACTGGCGTGACCTTAGACAGGAACCAAAGTATTTTACTAAAAGAAATTTTGGGGGGCTATTTCTTCAAGTGGTTGCCCCGAACTTCAGTTTCCATCCATGTACATGAATAGTACAGAGTACATACTGTTCTTAGCTGTAGTTTGCTCCCCTTCTTGAGAAAATAATGAAAAACATTATGTTTTCCAACAGGACAATGCCAGAATTCATGTCAGCAGACTGAGTATGGAATGATTTCGTAACCAATCTATTGAGGTTTTATCGTGGCCAGCTTGCTCTCCTGGCATGAATGTTATGAAAACGTTTGGGGAATTCTTGTCCGAAGAGTATATTCAAATAACAGACAATTTACCAGTGTTGAAGATTTGAAATTAAAAATAATCGAGGAATGGGGGAAAATAGACGGAGAAATATTGAATAATCTTTATACGAGTATGAAAGATGGCATATTTAATTTAATAAGCTCTAAAATAAAGCTTCTTATTTAACAAAACTGAGACTGGTGCTATAATTATGCAAAGACCAAAAGCCTTAATTTTTATACTGAAGTAAAAATTGCGGTAACAATTTGAAAAATTTAGTGTTATTTTTTCTTTTACGTTAACACTACACATAATGAAATGTTTTGTTTTTGTTATTATAAATGTACTTTTTAGAAATTAAAAAAATTAGGGTGGTGCTATAATTATGAAAAGCACTTTATTTTCTTTCATTTTTTCTTTTAAATTTGAACTCCACAAGCCGCAAAACAGAGAAAACTGTAATTCGGTGCGGTGAAACAGTTAATAACGGTT